>JAZHRO010000059.1:26110000-28610000 GCA_037157565.1 Thalassia testudinum
GAGTTCCGTCCGAGCGGGGGAAAAGTAGGCGAATCCGAAGCGGACTCGACTCGACCAAGGGTTTATAAGGTAAGTTCAGGCCAGCAGCCGCTTTCGATTGGGTTCCACTTCCACGGGCATAAGTTTATGATTTAGGTGATGGCTAGTCAGTAATAATGATTTCACCTCATAGATTTCCCCAGGTAAGTAGTCCAACCCAGATCCGGAGAGAAGGTATTATTGAAAGGAGTCCGCCGCCGAGGCAGCAAGTGAAACTTCAGAGTCAGAGGAGGATTCCGACCCACCAGGTTTTAGGGGGAGCTGGCGGGGAGTTGATCCACTGGTTCATCCCCGGGAGAGAAAATAGCCCTGACGATTACATAAATAATGAAACACTCCCCGGGTCTATTCAGTAATTCTCTGAAGCAGGGAGCGAAGTGTACGAAGTGAAGCTTTGAATAGCGGAACGAGCTTTGAAGTGTGTGAAGCTCCATGAGAAAGAAATACCTTGATTGAACTTAGCTTTCTTTTGGGTATTACAAGTATTACTGGAGTAATATATGCATTAGGGCAACTCCTGCTGAAATCAAATAGATTCCCCTGTATTACCTGATCGCGCTTTTGTCAATAATACAGGTGTACGAATGGAAGTGATAAGGTAGTCTTTAGAGGGTGAATAACAGAGGGAGGGGCAATCACGTTTCATTCAGTTTAGGGGGAGGCACAAACCCATTGACATCATATCAAACCCAGGGGTTCATAACGTTTAATGAAGTTGAGGGTTGTTCAGAAGCTTATAAGAATAATGGAATGAATATGAAAATAGCACCCGGGAATAGATAGATTGGATTACTGACTTCGCACCCTAGTCGGGAAGAACGAATGAAACGATCAAGAGTTGGAGTTCTGAGTTTGAGTTGGAGTTAGGTTGTTCTGGTGTTAGGAGTTATTATCCTTGAGTTATGTCTTGATCTCATGATTTCAGTAACAGAGTGGAATGAGTGCTGCCCTGGTGCAAGTCGTATGCTTTTGGTAGTCGACGCGCAGGTAGTTGAGTTAGCTCGTTATGCTATCGCTTCACTTCGCTCGTTCCGCTATCGCTGCACTTCGCAGGAATGCAATGACCAATTGAAGGATATTTTCGTCAATCTAACACGAATTGGCCTACCATATTCCCCAGTCGATGACCAAAACCAAACTGATTCCCCATATGTATTCCTCCTAACAAACGAGAAAGAAACCATCTTTATTCCACTTCAAGACCAACTTCCAAGCTAAACATGAAAAGAAGGTTATTCCATGTGTTATTCCTCCAACCAACAATTCCATGTGCAATTCCCCATTTTCTTATTCCCTTAACCAAACATAGCCTTAGAGAAAAACAAATGCCTCAACATACTCCCAAATGTGAGCGAACATGTGACTAAATACAATGGGATCGTGAACGTTCTTCCTATTAGAAATACCAACCTCACACATCAAAGTTGTTCGTGCACCAAAGGACACGATTTTTGTATCTAATAATTCACACTTGCCGCTTTTGCACCCATTTAGAATATGGCCTCCTGATTTCCATTTTCTTGACCATGTACTTACAAATGTTCTATGGTCATCTCCATCTGGAGCCAACATACAAAAGTGTCACACGCTTCAAGCAATAGTCACAAGAAACCTAAGATCGTGGAAGCCACATAAAGGTGAAAACCACATACATGATACTCGTTCCAGAGATGCAACGGGTATCGAACCACACAAAAAAGCTCATTTGAAGATGAAAGGGGAAGAAAAATGTTAATGAACATCTAGACAAACCAAAAGGATCTGTTACAGGGAATGGTGTTCACTTCACTAAGGAAAAATTGTATCAAATTCATCACGTAAATATCAAGCTTCCAGGCTCAATAATCCATTTGTAGAACATGATAAGTTGCCAAAGTGCTTTAGGCCACAAGGGTGCTGGCAGTGGTCGATTCACTGAAACGGGAAAAACAATAGCGTCAGTCATTTTGATACATGAGGACGAATTGAAAACCTCAAGTATTCAAAGGAAGGCAGCAATCAGATAACAAAAGCAACCCGACAGGAGTCTGCAGATCCCATCATAACAAAGCTTAAGTCAATCCAAAATGGAGAATCACAGCTTAACGTAAGCATCATTTCAACTCGAGGACAAAGATATAGATAAGATGAAATGCGGCGAAAGCAGCATAAGTTATTACATTAGTTATCCACCATACACAGCCACAAAATATTCATTTAATGAGTGAACCAAATGATGCAAGAATCATGATAATCATCAGAGCAACTACGAATTTGGAACGGTAAACTAAAACAAGTATTTTGAACAAGCTTGAACCAAGGAACTGAATTGAATCAGATGGCGCATTTTCAAGCCATCCACAGAGCCAAAAAGGTGTTTGCAAGCATTTCAATTAGAAATATACCTATAGATGTGCACAAAAATCAGTGACATTGAATAGTACAAAATCATTGGACAGATACTTGTATCCATAAATCAAGACCCACTTCTAATACCAACAATTCATTTCATAATATGGTTGAATAATCCATGACCAAAATTAGCAAAGATCAGGCATACATACATACATCAATATATACACAAATGTGGATTTGATTGGGAGATCTTGCCGGTGCTCTATAGGACATCATAAAAAGTAGGCTATCGTAAAGTAAGAAAATGAGCTATCGTAAAGTTCAAATCAGGCTTTAACAAAAATCAACATCATTCAGCAATTACATTCAAACATGTTACACATATTTCCTTTGTCAGTGCTCTATAAGACATCATCAAAAAATAAGCTATCATAAAGTTCAGATCAGGCTTTAACAAAGGTAAACTGTATTCAACAATTGCACCAAAATATCTTACACATATTGACTTTGCTTTCTAGACTACAAACACGTAACTCATAAGATCAACAAGACACCACAGGGAAAGAAACAGAACATGTAGCAGAAAAAGCACACCTTATTTCATATTCATTCAACAGAGCATAAATATAAGCACCATATTCAAGTCATTAGTGGTAAGCGGGTATCAAAAAGATGTTTGCTCCATCAAAAATAGAGCTGATCATGAAGGTCTCTCCCACCCCCCACTTTCCGTGACAAAATGAAAACACACAAGGATGCATGCACGTACACATGGTAACTTGCTTCTAAAACCAGCAACGTCATCCCCACAATCCCTCAACACTACCAAACACCTACAAGTTACTGCATTCCTTTTCCCAAGTTCTTGATGCTGATGGAAAAACTCCCTTTCTACTATCAATACCTTCCTCCAGCTTTATCTGCTATCCTAGTGTCCCCTACAAACTCCCCTCCCCACACACACATACTAAAAACAAATGAAAAAGGATCCCTCCCTCCAACAGCAATAATGACTACTGCTAAGATGGCAACAGTTTCTTCTCCAACAATGCTGCTTCACATCAAATGATAACACCATCTCTGCAATAAATTGACCCTATGGCTCGACTAACACAAGTAGCCATAGCTAATAATTGCTTCAGTCCACAGATTTTGCTGATTATATAGACAATACATGTAAATAAGCATTATGGCTCGGTTTATGCTCCAATATACCATAGAATACTTATTCCTATGAAGTCTAACCCCTAAAAAAGTGGACTGCAACACACCTCAACTTCATAGTAACATTTTCTCCTTGGTCCTTACAAAAGTATCAAAAAAGAAAACTGCAATGATGACCACATTTGCAGTAAGGAAGTCAAGCATGTGCCAAAAAACCAGATCAAGAATAGCAAAATACAATATTACTAGGTCAAGGAATTTGAGCAATTTAATCAAACTACATTTCAGGCACATTCGCATGGGTGTTTGTGAAATTGAGTTTAGCTCAGGGTAAAGTTTAGGAAGTGTAATGAAGATGGTGGAATAACCAGTGCATTAAATATGATAGCTGAGTTAATATATTGTAAGTGATTTTTTGATATTTGTATTGGGAGTATGTTGAGAGAGGATTGTAGTTGACTTGCTTTATATTATATATTGAGTCATTTTTATTATTGTTTTATTGGAGGGTTAAGTAGTGGTTGGATGTGATTTGTGAATTGATGTGTTGTAAGTAGAGGACTAAGATGATTTTTCTTGCAAAGCCCACCAAACCCATGTCACTACTCATCCTCTATCGATTCTAATCCGCTACGTAGGACAAAACCCCTGCACAATCCTGCATCCAAAACCACAGCCTTCAAGTATAAAAGATTGCGCACACATCAATAGAAGATTAGGTGGTACCAACAAGCCGGGAAGGCATAGAGTCGACGCAGTCAAGCAGGAAATCCCGTAAGGGTATTTCAAAAAGGCATAATCAAAAGTACAGGCAGAAGGTACTAGTAGATGTAATCTTCTGATTCAACCTCCTATTACTCGAGATATATATCTATGGCAGCCAAGAGCGCTGCTTATTACCCCAAATCGTCGAGTCCTGTACTGCTCGATGCTTTTCATATCCCTAGTAGAAGTGATCAAAGACTACCCACTCTCGCTTACTTGCTTGCTGGAAAATGGCTTTCATTATCAGCCTTTCCTTTGCCCTGACTTCTTCTTTGAAAGACAAAATAGGCTCCACCCTCGAGTGGGATTGGAGAAAAAGGGTGATTCACCCTGGAAAAATCAACGAAACGAAGAAAGGGAAAGTCCTAGCTCTAAGACTAGTTAGAGCATCAGGCTTAGCGGATAGTAGCTGAGCATGAGAAGGAAGAAGAAAGGTAGCGAACTGTGGAAAGCCCCACGGAGCGGTCGACGCTTTTATAATAAAGTATTAGGACTTGCTTGCTCTCTATGCCCATTTCTATTGATTCAAAAGGTAGCACCAGTGAAAGGGTAGAATGAATGCTTTGGGGGAGGCACAAATCGGCACCAAAAGATAGAGAGGAAAGACAAAACCCATTTTTCATTTGGATAAAAAGAGATCCCAATTTGTCTGTGTACTTGATGAAAACGACTAGTCTGATTATATTATGAAATCCACTAGGATTCTATTGATTATTCCTGATCGATAAACCTTATCTAAAAATAGAGATAAGAATCTGTTGATTTTATGGTGAAAAATTCATTCTAAAAAAACGTTCTTCCACAAGAGAAAAAAGAAAACAGGGGGTCTATCAAATTGAAAGTATTCAGCTTCACTAATAAGATAAATAAACTGACTTCCCACCTGAAATTGCACAAAAAAGATCTTTCATCTTAGAGAGGTCTTCGAATCATTCTGGGAAAACGTCAACGGTTACTAACTTATTTGGAAAAGAAAAATGAAGTACGTTATAAGAAATGAATCAGTCAACTGGATATTCATACAGGAGCAAAAAACTCGTGAATTTGACTGAAAGTGGGTCATAAATGGATATTAGAAATTCGTTTATTAATCAATTTCCATTATTAGGATTTTCTGATTTCTTGTTAGAAGATTCGATTGGATTAGTATATGATTAGTATTCGAATGACTAGATATCAGAATGATTAGTCAGAATTCATTATTAGATTTTGCATTTTCATGAACCTCATTTTGATAAATTCATGAAATAATGAATCGAGGAAAAAGATATGACTGTACCGGCTACAAGAAAAGATCTCATGATAGTCAATATGGGTCCTCAACACCCATCAATGTATGGTGTTCTTCGACTAATTGTGACTCTTGATGGTGAAGATGTTATTGACTGTGAACCCATATTAGGTTATTTACAAAGGGGGATGGAACAAATTGAGGAAAATCGGATAATTATACAATATCTCCCCTATGTCACACGTTGGGATTATTTAGCTACTATGTTCACAGAGGCAATCACTGTAAATGCGCCAGAACTGTTGGGAAATCTTCAGGTACCTCAAAGAGCAAGCTATATTAGAGTCATTATGTTGGAACTGAGTCGTATAGCTTCTAATTGATTATGGCTCGGGGGGTTCCCTTTATGGCGGATATTGGTGCGCAGACTCCTTTTTTCTATATTTTCAGAGAAAGAGAATTGATATATGATCTATTCGAAGCTGCCACAGGTATGCGAATGATGCATAATTATTTCTGTATTGGAGGAGTAGCTGCGGATCTACCTTACCTTACCTTACCTTAAGCGGGTGCGAAGCGGCTGTTATGACATTTGCCAGTTATATGAGATAGAAAATGCATCGTGGAAAAGTGGCGGTTCGGAAAATGGCTGAATTACTTTTTGCAGTCATATGAGCATAACTTTTTCATGATCACGCATGTCTTCCTTAGGGAAAAAGCATTGATGACAAAATACAGTCATATGAGATGAAGACCGATGAATCACATATGCATATATCAGATCTAATCTCGGAATAATGTTATTAGGTGGGAGGGTGAATAACGTTTTGACTCATGCCTAGCCTCCTTATACTTACAGGACTGGACCGTGAAAGCAGTAAATCAGATTTCCCGTGCTCCCTTGGCTCTTCACTCTTTGAGCTATGGTGTGAGTCGTAGTCGGAGTAGTCAGGAATATCATAAGTCAGGAATATCGGGTAATACCCCAGATTGATAGAATCAGCTCTTCCATTTGGAATTCTACATGCCGCTAGAGGGTAAATGGAGAGCGATTAGTGAGGTGAGGTTTCTTTAGTAGTTGCATTTGTTTCTTTAAACTGACGTATGACCAGGTTGTCTTGATCTTTCAGAAATTTGCGAATTCTCATTAGTTCTCCCGTGTGATCCGTCGATTCCACCTGGTTCACTTGCATGTGTGAAGCATCTAGCGGGTTGGTGAATCATAACCCTAGCGGGAATGCTAGACGTTTGGTCATTGTCCCCCCGGTCAGAATGAGAGATGCCATTGAAGCGGCTATTCCCATGCAGATTGTATGTACATCCGGCAGGTGGTTTTCTACACTATCATAAATAGCTATTCTTGGTATTATCCCTCCTCCGGGGGAGTTTATAAACAAAAAAAGATCGCTATCTTCATCCTCCATACTCAGATATGTTATAAGACCAACAATGCAATGTGAGACCTCGCTCTCAATCTCTTCTCCTAGGAAAAGTCTTCTTTGTCGATAAAGTCGGTTGTATAAGTAAACCCAAGTTGCATCTTCGTCTCCAGGAATTCGAAAAGGTACTTTTGGCATACCAACAGGCATCAAATGCAATAAACAATGGGGTACCCTATGGGGTTGGACTTTGATGTAGGAACGTAATCAAAGGATCTTATCAAGGTCCATGAATGATAAACATTCGACATCCGTTTCCCAAAAAGGAGACAAATCCCCATTGCGTATTGCTACTTATCAGGTCGGGTATAGAATAGATTTGCTTCTATTTTGTCCTACGAACAGAATTGAAATAAACAGGATTTCCAATGTTTGATAAATCTAAATAGGAACTCTTGCTCATAGATAATCTACGGAAAAGGGTTAGGTACTATAGTATATATGGAGTATATATAGAGTTTCCTTTTTTCCAATGCGATAAAGTGACAGTGTCTATTTATCTTTGAGAAAGAGGTATTACTACAACATGGGTTGACCTTGGTATCGTGTTCATACGGTTGTTTTGAATGATCTCGGTCAGTGACTTTCTGTCCATATAATGCATACAGCTTGAGTTTCTGGTTGGGCCGGTTCAATGGTAGCTCCCTATACGAATTAGCGGTTTTTTACCCTTCTAACCCTGTTCTTGATCCGATGTGGAGACAGGGTATGTTCGTTATCCCCTTCATGACTCGTTTAGGAATAACCAATTCATGGGGTGGTTGGAGTATGACAGGGGGGACTATAACGAATTCGAGTCTTTGGAGTTATGAAGGTGTGGCGGGAGCACATATTTGGTTTTCTGGTTTGTGCTTTTTGACAGCTATTTGGCATTGGGTGTATTGGGACCTAGAAATTTTCTGTGATGAACGTACAGGAAAACCCTCTTTTGATTTGTTCTTTGGAATTCATTGATTGGGGTCGCTTGCTTCGGTTTTGGCGCATTTCATGTCACAGGCTTTTATGGTCAAACCCGGGATATGGGTATCGGATCCTTATGGGTAGTTCTAACTGGAAAAGTACAACCTGTAAACCCCGCGTGCGGCACGGTTTTGATCCCTTTGTTCCTGGGGGAATAGCTTCTCATCATATTGCAGCGGGTACATTGGGCATATTAGCGGGCCTATTTCATCTTAGTGTCCATCCGCCTCAACGTTTATATAAAGGATGACGTATGGGAAATATTGAAACCGATATTACTTGACAGTAGTATCGCTGCTGTCTTTTTTGCAGCTTTCGTTGTTGCTGGAACTATGTGGTATGGTTCAGCAACTACCCCGATTGAATTATTTGGTCCGACTCGTTATTAGTGGGATTAGGGATATTTTCAGCAATAAATCTATCGAAGAGTTAGCACTGGATTAGCCGAAAATCTGAGTTTATCAGAAGCTTGGTCTCAAATTCCCGAACAATTAGCTTTTTATGATTACATCAGTACCGGCAAAAGGGGGATTATTAAGAGTGGGCAAATTACATCTTCAACGGAGATGGAATAGCTGTTGGTTGGTTAGGACATCCCATCTTTAGAGATAAAGAAGGCTGCGAGCTTTTTGTACGTCGTATGCCTACTTGGGCGTTTTGAAACATTTCCAGTAGTTTTGGTAGACGGAGACGGAATTGTAAGAGCCGATGTTCCCTTTCGAAGGGCGGAATCCAAATATAGTGTCGAACAAGTAGGTGTCACTGTTGAGTTCTATGGTGGCGAACTCAATGGAGTTAGTTATAGCGATCCTGCTACTGTGACAAAATATGCTAGATGCACTCAATTAGATGAAATTTGTGAATTGGATCAGGCTACTTTGAAATCTGATGGCGTTTTTCGTATGCTAAAAAAAGGGGCTAGTAATACCACTTGAGGCATGCTACGTTTGCTTTGCTTTTCTTTTTTGGACACATTTGGCATGGTGCTAGAACCTTGTTCCGAGATGTTTTTGCTGGTATTGATCCAGATTGGCTCAAGTGGTGGAAAATTGGGAACATTCCAACAAATTGGGGATCCAACTACAAAGAGACAGGCAGTCTGATACAACATTACTTTGGCCTATATTTGATACAATAGGGCGAATACCTATAACCATATTGGATACAATAAGGCTATTGGTATTAACATTTGGAATCACCGTTTTTTATTGGATTCTTTCCCTTTTCTTTATCTGGTAAATCATCGCATCCCAAATGAATAGGTGTGGAAGCTATAATTGTAAACCACGATCGAATCTATGGAAGCATTGGTTTATACATTTCTGTTAGTCTCTACTTTACTCAAGGGTGCGAGTCGGATAAGCGAGTCAATAATCCAATAGATATATTCTCGATCTTTGTCTATAAGAAATATCAATATAATTTCACCTCTTTTTTATTCAAATCCAATCCAATAATAATAGCTCCATTACTTTACTGCCCAGGGATTGGGTCTCTTAATGGGAAGTTCAGAGTGGGAGAAGAACCAACAAATGAGGATTTTGCACTACACCTAAGAAATACCTTCCTTTACCACAACACACCGATCCAATAGGGTAGAATCCTAGGTTCAATTCCATCCCGATACCCTCAATCTAAAGTTCCCCCGGTTGTAGTTGATTATTTATGTAATCCAAGAAAAAAACCTGGCTTAGATCCAATGTGCTTAGTCTTAAAGTGTGAACTCCCATCTACCCCGTAAAAAAGAGGTGAAAGCTGACTTATTCGGGGAAAACCTAATTGAAGTCGTCTTTTTTCCATCTACCCCGTCAAAAAGAGGTGAAAGCTTAATTATTCGGGGAAAACCTAATTTCATTCGTCTTTTTTCCATCTACCCAGTAAAAAATAGATGCATGAATTCTATGTATTATAGAACAATACCGGGAATAGATAGATTGGAATCAACAAGATGGTAGCACGAGGGAAATGATGAATAGGCCGTGCGCCGATTGAGCACCCTACCATCCTTTTCTTGACAAATATTAGTTAATGAAATAAGGGGAGTGAGCAAGTCAGCAAGTCGTGCAAGTCTTTTGTATCCAATTGGATATCTTCGCACACTTCTACGCTTAAAAACACGTCGCACCTGAACTTCGCTCGAATGAAACAAGTACTATTAGCATGCCCAAGCATGCGTCAATGAATAAGCAAGGGGGTCTGGGGGTCCTCCCCCAGTATATGATACTAATATAACAACAGAGTGGAGCGAGTGGGTTACCGCCGAGTCTCCCCGAGGAGCGAAGGCGCACGAGTGAAACATTCAATACAAGTACTTACTATCTTGATAATATATAGATCTGAGTTCATAATGGAGTGGAATGAGTGAACCTGATATCCCTTAGGATAGAAGGTGAATGAGTGCAACGATCAATATACCTTATCTAAATATACCTTCTAATAGAATAGAGTGATAGGAGAGGTGAATGAGTTATTCCCAAGATAACGAGTGAGCCATTCAATCTAATTCATGACTATCTTGTTTATTCAAATAATCTATAAGGAAAGGAGTTAATGAGTGATGCCCTGGGATCCCGGGTAGCACGAGGGAAACGAGTAAGAAGATTACTATCTTTTATCTCAATATCTCACTTATGAGTGAGAGGAGGTGAGTGAGTGGTAACCTTTGTTGGTGCTAGAGCACCACGATCATTTGTTTTGATGATAACAAAACACGTGTCATTTAATATTTGCGCTTTGAGTCCTAGATTTCAGGTCAATCGCAAATGGATACGTGATTAGACGGAGTTCGAGCTCGCATCCAGGACGGATTGGAGGAGCTTGATGGAAAACAGAGGAGATTCGCGATGAGCGATAGATTGAAGAAGGAAGGAGATGAAGAATAGGATAGATTTTCTTCTCTTGTACTCCTTGTATTTTTCGTTTCTTCTGTTGCTCTTTATTTTTGTTACTTAGATTCATGTTAAAGAACCTCAAAGTACCCTAACAGTAGTCCTAGGAACACCTGCACAACCCCAATATAGGGTTCAAACAGCACTTCCAGATGTCTAATTCCCAAATCAGACGTCTGATAAAGTGTTTTAAGACGTCTGACTGTTGATTCAGACGTCTGATAACTGTTAGGCTGGACATAGTTAGTTCTGTCCGATGAAATCAGACGTCCAGACCTTAGACCAGACATCTTAGGAGATGTCTGATGACTTTGCCAGACGTTCAATTAGTGGACCGTTGGCTGGCTTAGCATACACTCAAGGATATGACCGTTAGAGCCTTATCAGACGTCCATAGGACTGTCCAGACGTCTGATAATTGACCGTTTTGCCTCGGCTGACCCAAAATCTCTTCTCAGAGATTTTCTAGCCGTTGCAACGTTTGGAAATCCATTCCCACAGAAAAAGTAGGTTTCCAGACGTCCAGACATAGTGCTAGACGTCCTATATGTCGTCTGATGGACTTGCACTAGAACCCTATTTAGATCTGATCCAAGTCAGGAAGAGACCCGCCCAAAATCAGACGTCTGACCTTGGAATCAGACGTCTTAAAGTGAACTTCCAGACGTCTGATGCCAGAATTAGACGTCTGATAAGCCTGTTAGAGCAATGATTGTTCCTGATTTCGGGCTGATTCTCTTGGGCTTTGTTCCCAATGGCTATAGAACCTTTCCTAAGCCTTCCAAAGCCTTCATAAGGCCTCTATAAATAGAGGGGAACCTTTGCAACACTAAGAAACACCTAGAGAGACCAAGATACACAAGAAACACTTTGTAATACACTTTCCACTCTCTTGTGTCCTAGCTAGCTCTTGCTCTCCAAGCTCAAGCTCCATTCTCTTGAGAGCATCAAGCTGTTGCGCACCCACTCTCCCTCCGTTGTTCACGAGAGCGATGTTGCGCCGTCGCGTGGTACACGCATCCGCGTCATCGACGCACTCCTTTCAAAGGGAAGCATCCTATTTCCTATAGAAGCTAGGTTTAAAATTACTTTGTTGGCTCTATAGGACTTGTTGTTTCTTTTATCTTTATTTTTTGGTTGGGTATTCGCTTTGCGAATTCCCGTCTCCTTCTTGAGACAAAATCCTTCTCGTGGAGAGAAGGGGTTGAGGTACGCTACCCTCGTTTAAGTAGCGTGGTTGTATTGAGGTTGAATCACCCTCGTTTAAAGTGATTCGGTTTAGTGGATTTTGATCAACTTAGTTGATCGAAAATCCTAACTCGAGAGGGTTAGGTGGTGGTTTTCACCCGGTTTGGGTTTCTTCCTAAAAATACTTGTGTACTTGTGCGATTGATTTTTTGTGAGATTGTTTATTTTATTTCCGCAATTATTACGTCACCCCCTCCTGGTAGGGCCGGAACTTTCAACCTTAAGGTCCATGAATGAGCCGACGAGCACTAGGGGGGCCTAGGGGGAACACCCCCAGTATATTAGACTTGAATCAGAAATGAAGTTCACAGAGGAGAGTGAGTGGTACCCTAGTCGGGTAGCACGAGGGAACCGATCAATATCAATACAATAGGGGGGCCTGGGGGAACACCCCCAGTAAATGGATCTTGTAATAATTCAGACTTCATGGAGTTATCGGAGGTGAATTAGTTATCCTCAAGATAACGAATGAACCGATCATGAGTTTGAGTTATGTTATGAGTTTATGAGTTATTGAGTTAATGAGTGGAAAGAGCTGCAAGTCTTTGTTTTACTTGAAAAAGCTTCACTTCGTACACTAGTGGAGACTCTGACCTACGCATCATCAAGGGGTGGTAAAGTAGTTCAGAGGTGCTGTCCTCGCTCTCAATCTAGGCGTCCTATCACATAAAAAAAGCTAGGGGATTGAGATCATGTATCAACCGCCTATCCACTATTCAACAAAATCTGCAGTGTTAGAAGCATCTGTGTTGTTGCCAGGTCGCCCGTCCTCTGATGTTGTTGGTGAGTCTGAGACCTCTGTTGCCAGGTCGCCCGTCCTCTGATGTTGGTGAGTCCCTCTTCTTCGGATTCCGAAACATCTTTCACCTTCCCCGACTTTCCATCATTGGAACTCTGATTCTCTATCAGTCCGAGGTCGGGTGCTTCGGGGGGGACACTTCCACCTGAGCCAGCCTCAGTCCGGAGAAGGGTAGTTCAAAGACAAGATCAGTCAGGTAGCTAGTCCGACGAAATCAATCAATCAATCAATCTACTCACTAATGCCTAACCTTTTTCATTGAAATAGTAGTAGTAGTAGTAGTAGGGAAGGGTTCCCATGCCCGGAAGTCAGATACGAATTCGGATCATGGAGGGAAGCAAGAGTTTACACTTTCACCCGACCCTACTATCCGCTTTTTCCGCTTCGATGAGGAGGGAGAGAGATCTTCCAGCGAGGTAGATGTGGTCGATGAGGAGAGAGACGAGGTAGATGTGGGAGAGTCAGAGTGCTCACTAGTAGTAGTAAGGATACGATGAGAGAAAGAGCTCCAACCCGAGCGAGTGGGACATAGCAGCATACAAG
Organism: Thalassia testudinum; assembly: GCA_037157565.1. Lineage (NCBI taxonomy): Eukaryota > Viridiplantae > Streptophyta > Magnoliopsida > Alismatales > Hydrocharitaceae > Thalassia > Thalassia testudinum. The sequence continues at coordinate 26,123,411 of JAZHRO010000059.1, forward strand.
GGCAGGCGGCAGCAGGGCATACAGCAGGGAGTAGTCAGTCTTCCTTCGTCCCCTTCTTCGTACCCCGCTCTTTCAAATCAAGACCACTCACTTTCCAAAAGAAATCTAACGGGTCACCTTGGGTTGGAGTAATAGTAATCCCTTAGTAGCTCAATCACGCACGATGCTACTATAGCCGTAAGCATGGGTCACCCCTGCACTTCAGGGCAGTATGGGTCACCCAAGATAAGCTCAACCACACCTTGACTATAGGGGGGTTAGGCTGATATGAGATGACTATTACGGGGCCCCACACTCAATCACACACTACTATTGAGTAAGCTACTTTTACTTAGTTATTCTTACCCTTGCACCAATCCTAACTCACTTTCAAGCCCGGTTCTTGACTTGACTTGACTCGCCCCGGGAAGAGATTGGATTCATTCTGACGTTTATCAATTCCGGGCCGAGGGAAATCACTTCATATCATACCGGGGCAGATAATGTCTATCTATAATTACCAGTTGATTCCCTTGATTGAATACCTCATACCTCAACTGCCCTACTCGATTACCTCTGTCCTCCCTTTCCCCGGTATTCCCTCGGATTTGCATAACATAACTGACAAGGTATTTCATTCCGGGTTTAGGGTTGGACAAACATAATTCAAAAGAATCCGGGACTACACTACTGACTTCCTTCCCTCCCTGGTGAAAGAGTCTTTCTTATAGGTAAGCTTCCGAACCCCCTGCTAATGGGTGGTAGTGCGTGCTTGCTTTGCACCAAATAATCATTTGGTTTGGTCTTCCCAGGGTCTTGATTGAGGCTAGTGCCTGGGATGACTCCAGAGTGGGGTCTGAGCATACGTCAGATTGAGATCTGTCTGATAGATAGGCAGCATATATTGTTACAGAGTGAAAAAACCCGGTGATCAACACTTTACTTCACCATTAGCTTCTGCCCAAGTCAAATAAGCAACTTCTTTTGTGAAAGCCCCCCAGGGCTGGGTTCGAATTGGGTGCCCAAGAAACATGGCTAAAGCAGGGCCGGGAAAACAGCTCTTATACAAGCTCCCCCAACCTAATCTACAAGCTCAACCAACCTTTGCTAAACCCTTTTTTGTATTATTTCATTTGGATCGGGTCGGGCTGTGTTCAACCCTAGGAGTGCTCCATCCCTGGATGGAATAACAGAATTCAAACGAGACGAGGGTAGTGTACTACTGAAAAAAACCCAGGTGAAAGAGTTTGATTGGAAATACCCTTTCCGAACTATCATAACTATAGTAATAGAGAAACGCATTGCTGGCCGAGTACACTCTGGTGCTTACTGGGGTAAGCTCTGATTATGGGCTATACTCTTCGACAGAGAGCCGCTCATCTCTGCTTATTTGCTCCGCTCTTCCGATCAAAGAAAGCTTCAATGCAATGTCACCTTCATTCACATAATAACTGAACTCCCACGGGACGGGACTCAAAGCTTGAAATACCCTAAGCGAGCGGGAAATCCCCGGGTCCAGAAGTGGAGCAATTCTATTCGAATTGGTAAGCCTTCATTTCCTGGAACTATGAAATATCAATCAAAGCTTTCCCGTCGAAGCTGAACTTCCCATAGGTAAGCATAGGGGGCTGAAAGGCATTATTGGTAGTTCTGCCTTTAGATATGATATTGGGTTTTGCAGGCAAATGCCAATTACGCTGGGTCCCCACCCAAATCCCGTGTTTACAGTTCTGGGGCATGATGTGGATTTCTTCCCGAATTGTGCATCGGGCTAGGAAAGAGCTTCCCCAGGTGCAGGATTGGAATCAAAGAATTCGCACTCAGGCAGGTACGGTACTATTCCCGTCCCGGGTATCTGAGTAGGAATGACACGAAGGGAACTTTACTTTTATATGAAGTGTATGCAGTCCCTAGCTCGTGGCTCGTTAAGCAGCGAGTCTACGGAGTAGGAAGATCGGACGGATAGGCATATGTCATTCCAATGAAAGCCCCTAACCCTAACAGCACTCTTCACTCTGTATACTAAGGGGGAATTCATTCTTCCTGTTAGTCCCGGGGGAGCTCATACATAGCGTAGGCTTCCGTAGGCCGTAGGGGCAATTGACTTCTTTCTTTCCCTACGTGAGCATGTTTAGCTTGACGGGGCAGGATCATGCGGTTTTTGTTTCGCAAGAATAAGTTGTCAGTAGTCTTTCCCTAGGGTATTTCGGGAAATATCAAACATGCGAACTTCAGAAAGTGGAATCCACCGGGGCTTGCCTGCTCAGAGCCTGTGGGGTAGCCTGAGAATCACCCTGTAGACAGAATAGACTAAGGTATAGTAGGGGCTGATTCAAAGCTCCTCCGTACTATAAAAAAAAGTGTCGACCTCTATAGGTTGTTGGAGCAGCGGGAAACCCCCACTATAACCAATTCCAAGCTTTTTTATTTTGTAGTAGTATCCGATTTTTTGATTGGTAAGTCCGGTCAGGTTAGAGGGAGTTTATAGTGTTTACCCCATTTTTGAGAAGGGAAGTCCAATAATAGCTATAATGCTTGATTCCCGCCAGAATTGACCACAGAATTCTACTCCAGGGTTAAGAGACTTTACTAATCAATCTCCACCGCCGGGTTGTTGCAGTATTGAGTTTAGGGAGTCTACGCGTTTAAGTGTGTGAAGCGGATTATTCAATTGATTGAGTGGTTCAATCCCGGGAGTCTCTGTCCGGAATTCATAGCCAGGTCAGGGAATTTCACTGACTGAAGAATCCGCCGGTTATGCAGAAGTCGGGTAATTCATTTCCCATCTTAATAGGTAGCACCGGGGTCCGGAATGCTATTGGATTGAAGCAGGTCAACACTATACTATACCATTAGGGTTCCCTTGGTTCCCGGGGTTTAGTTCACACTGTAATACTAATCACATCACAGAACGGGGATTTCAAATGCTGGAACCGGGTTGTTCACACCAGAAGTTGTACTAACCTCACTCTCATGCTAGAGACCATGGGTATGCCCGGGGAAATCTCACTCAATTCACTGCTGAATCAATTCCTCTGCCCCTTTTTCCTTGCAATTCCTCCAACCCTTTCTTCAACACCCGGGGTTGGGGATCTGATTATTGGTATTGATGTGACTCCTCACCCTGGGGTTAGGGAAGAATGGTTGGGTTGGGGGTGTCGGATTTGTCCCTAAGGGGAAATGTGAGCACTGAGTGAGTTCGAAAAGTGCTCATAAGGTGCTGACCGTCCGGGAACTTGATTTGTTCCCGTAAGACAAGCACCCACCCCCACCTAACCAAAGCGATACGGTTTGATCAGTGGTGTAGATGTGGATTCCTCCAATACCTAATCCTGATTGAATTCGCTCAATGGAACGGCTGCTTTGGTAATAGCGGGCTGTCTTTTTTGACTCCATTTCAAAGTGAAGTAAAGGTGTGGTCAGTGTTTATAATGAAACATCATCACTTTTGATTAGTGGTTTGTGTGAGGTTCCAACCTTTTTTACTTAATTCATACCCTTCCCCTTTTTTGTGCCAATTTATCCTCCCACCTTCCTCCCCTCATTCCCCCAACACGTGTTGTGTTGAGGTGCAGTGTGTGTTGGGTATATATATAACTGATTTCATTATATAATATACACTGAACTGAATTCCCTAAGCTCATTCCCTCTCCCCGGGGTCGAGCCAAGCGAGTCGTAGAAATACCCTATTGGTAAAGTCGACGAACTCGAAGTCCTCACTCATAGCTAACAACTCAACGCAGGCCTCGCTCTGTTCTCAATCGGCTAATCTACTTACCTTGAATACGAACTCGAACAATGCAAAGCGAGCAATGAATCCCCAACTCTTTTCTTAGCTCTATCCTACGGACCGGGAGCATTTGATTCAAAAACAAATCAATCACAAAAATACAAAGAATTCACCACACTCCCAACAATGTTTACAAGGAGGCTCTCCATGCTCCCGCTAACTCCCAACACTCACTAATAATACTCCTCACATTTATTGGCATCTCTCTAAAAAGCTTCTTGTTGCGAGCACACCAGACACACCACAGGACTCCAGCTATCAATGTATGTGGCTTGGTTGAAGTTCTGAAGCATGCCCATAAATCCTCCCATGAGGGCAACGCTTCTCGAAAAATGGTTCTCTTGGTCCATTACCAGGCATGTGGAAAAGATGTGCAAGCTACTGTCTGTGGGGAAGTTGCATAGAGGGCACTTTTGAGGTGGAACACCCAATCTTGTGTGCCTCAATTCACCTGTTATGAGACCATTTCTTCTACTCAGCCATAGAACAATTGTGATTTTCAGAGGTATTTTGAAATGCCACACCATAGCACAGTCCTTGTCCATAAGTGATGGGTTATAGTTGCCTCTTCCTATCAGCCATTTGTAGGCATTTTCAGGAGAGAACGGTCCATGAGCCCAAGCAAATTGATCAGATCCTCCCATTGGCTTGAAGGATTCCAGCTCCCTGTTCAAAAGATCCAATTCCTCTTCCGAACGGCCTCGCTGTCTTACTGTTTGGCTCAGCGGATTCCATCTGTTGTTTAGGGGGTCCCAACTGTCCTTCACCGATATTGTTTTGTCAACTGCAGCACCGTAGACACGTGGAAATCGATTTTTCAGAGGTCCCAAACTAGACCACTCGTCGTGCCAAAAGGAGAACTGCTGGCCATCTCCAAGCACCAGCTCAAAGTCATGCCAATTGTCGCGCATTGCAACCCAAACTGATTTCCAGAAAGGAGATGGTCTGCAGGGAGCTGCTGTGCATCTGGTTACATGGGAGCTGCCGTGCGCATCTTTGATGATCAAAGACCAATTCCTATCATCATCTTCAAATAGCTTTATCGCCCATTTCAGCAATAGGGAGTCATTGAACTCTTTCAGCGAGCGAATGCCTAGACGCCATATTTGTTGGGGGAACACAACTGCTGCCATTTCAGAGGGTGCAGAAACCTGCCCTCTTATTTCACCCCTTTCCAGAAGAATCTTTTTCGCAGCATGTCAATTCTATTCCAAATGGATTTTGGAGCTTTGAAAACTGAAAAGAAAAAGACTGGAATAGAGGTGATGACCGAATTGAGGAGGATCAACCTTCCTCTTGGATCTACCCTTGTTTGCTTTGTCTCATCACGCTGTTGTGTGGTGGGCGGCTGAGCAGGAATATCCTGGTCTGCGGTTTGATCGCTATGTGCTTCCCGGAGATGACATTGTCATTGCTTATGGTATCCCGTGTAGCGAGCCGGTATCGCCAGCTCATGTCTGATCTTGGGGTGAAGGTCTCCCTTCCTAAGTCCCTTGTGTCGATGACTGGTGCAGCTGAGTTTGCGAATCAATTCCTCGTTAGAGGTCTTTCTGTCTCCTGTATCGCTGAAAGCATTATTGGGATATCATCACCCTTTCGGCTTAATCACCATTGGGGACAAGTTTCACTTGTCTGATCGAATTCTGTTTCGCATAGGCGGTATGGGGTTCAAGTCGTGTTCGCGACTCGGTTCCTTACTTCACCTCGTAGGTTTCAACGAGTGAGGTCCATGCTGAACAGGCATTGAAATCAAGTTTTGGTTGGGAGATGGGATTCCGTTAAGTCCGGCCCTTGTTGCAGAGACCTTTCAATGGGTGAGCGCTAGGCGCAAGCCAGTAGATTTCCCAAATCATTCATAGCTTTAATAGCTCCGTTGCCGGCCTATAATAAATAATACTCAAACTCCTGCTTAATGAAAAGCTCTGAACTGATTCAACCCCTTGCCTTAGGTTGTTGGTTCCTCCCTAGGGTTATCCCAGGGTTGGGGATGGATTTCCCTTATCAAAGGAATTGATGATGACAAAGAACATCAGGACTAACTGAACTAACATAATCATGAGAACACTATCTTAAGTAATATTGATTTCATATCCCATGGGTGGGTTTAGTCCTGGGGTTGGAGTCTTGTTTGGTTTAGAACTCACATAGGGAATAACTAACATAATGATGTTCACAAAAGTATGACATAATATGTATTGAATGTCCCATGGGTTGGTTAGTTTAGTCCCATGGTTGGTTTCATAAAGCTTATTCTAATAAGGTCGATATCCAAATCCACTTAGAAGCTCACTTGTTTCATTCAAATGGGATATGATACCTCAGGGTCCCCAGGGGCTCGTTTAAGCCTGATTTCGAAGTAGCCAGATATTCAATACAATATGAAGGTAGGAATCAAAATCGACTGAGAAGCCTCGTTTTGGATACCCGATGGGTCTTGATACCTCCACACTATTGGAAAGGGGTTTGAGGCTCCTTATGGCATAGGGCTTATATTCACCTGGGGATGAAACCCAGGTATATATAGATTGGAATAGAGTGTGAGGGTATTAATGATTTGATTAGGTAAGGAACCAATTGATGAGTTGGTTCCCTATCACAGTACACCTCACACTCCAAGGATCAGTTTGCTTGGGCTCACCTACAACTAGACTTTTATGAAATAAGGAATTAGAGTTCTTAATACAAGAATAAGATATTGGGTATTCAACGTTTCACTTCGGGCTTCCCGCCCTCGTTCCACTCCTTTACTTCACTCATCTTTACTTACTTCACTCATAAGGAATGGAATAACTATGAACTCAGGACTCAGAACAAGAACAAGATATATTTGATTACCAAGATATCCCCTGGGTGAATATATTATTGATTCAATCTATTCTGAATATATTATTACTTAATTGACTTATGAATTATAAGCTGATAATAATAATGGAATTCATCTTCCCGGGAATATCTATATTGAATTACTGACTTGCTCGAGCGAAGTGCAGTGGAACGGAATGAGCAGCAGCTCGCCTTTGTCCTTCACGAACTGAGTAGTTTCTCGCTCGGGCTTGGATAATCCACTCAATCTCAATCATACCCAAATCCTCATCCTAACACACTAAAGACCACCCTACCTCGGGGTGGTTTATTAGTGCTTCCGGCGAGCTCACTCAATCCCCCCGCCGGGTCATTTCATACTACATTGGGTGACTCTTTCCAGCCTTGGTGAACTCCTTCAATCAATTGCTTATTAATTAGTTGCATGTCTTCATCCCCTGGGGTTGCCTCAACACACATCACTTCGCCCGGGCTTGACTCATGTAGCTTCAAATAGTTCTGACGAGGGAAGCCGAAAAGTCATCGAACAAGTCAAGTACCCCTACGGGATAATCAGGAAGATAAGTGTTACGAACGTGGCCTCAAGACGGGTTTTTAAGACGTCTGGGAAGTGGCCCAGACGTCTGACCAGACGTCTGGAACCCTTTCCAGACGTTTGGTATTAAATTTTTGCGGCGTACGGGGTTGCGTATGCGCGCATGCGCACGCAGACTGCACCCGCCGCTCTCTTCTCTCTTTTTCCTTCTCTCCTCCTGCAGGGCGCAGCTCCTTTCTCTCTCTCTCCCCGTGCGGCCTTATAAGGCCCCTCGCCCTCTCCCTCACCCTCATCTCCCCAGCTTTCCTCTTCTTCTCCCTGCCGGTGCGAGAGCGCGAGCGAGCAAGTGAGCGGCGGCAGCAACGGCCGCAGCGAGTGTGCAGGAGGGGGTGTTGCGAGAAGAAGAAGACGCTCGACCGTGAGGGCTCGAGCTTGCTGGGGCAGTAAGTGCCGGCCGGCGGGGGAGCAACGGGCATGGAGTGTCGCGGAGGGGCTGCTGCAGCTCGGGCAGCAGGCGGACGGGGCGCGGCGCGGCCGTGCGTCGCGGGCGGAGAGCGAGTCGGGCTCTGATTCTGGAAAATTTTCTAGAATCAGACGTCTGGGCTTACGACCAGACGACGGTGAAGACGTCTTGAGGACTGTCCAGACGTTTGACTGGTAAGATATTTCTATCTTCTTCCTTTTTCGCGTGTACGGCCATGCGGCCATCCACCGCGCCTTCGTCTGCGAACCGTCGTGCTGAGAGCAGGGTGGGTGTGTGCAGGTTCTGCTCAGGAGGGCGCGAGGACTCGCCATCCCACGTGAATCGGACGTCTGGCCGCAGTGCCAGACGACGGGAAGGACTTCCAGACGTCCGGGGTGACCATCGGACATCTGGGAACTAAGCCAGACGCCTCCGCAGGCTTCTGGACATCTGAAGGACTATACAGAGCGAAGGTACACTTTGACCCACATTTTAAGACGTCTGGAAGAGGTTCCAGACGTCTGATTTTGGGCAGTTTCGTCATTTTCGACCCGTTTAGGGCCCGTTCGGAGTCCGTTTTTCGGGTTTCGAGTTGCGTTCTTTCCAGAATAAAATCCTCTACCCGTTTACAGTAATTATATACCGTTCTGAGAAACTCCTTGTGTTTGATCCTTGTGTTAGGATCCCGTTCCATTGCAGTCTTGGGGGTTGCGGAGGCGCGCGGGATTTCCAACCACGCCCCCAGTACTCCCGTTGTAGTTGATAGAGTGGCTTTTAATTATTTAGTATAATTTGTTAAAATTGTGGAACAAGTAATAGAGTCTAGGGCGTTGCATGAACCCTAGGACTAAGAAACTAGATTGAATGATAGATCCTAGGGTATTGCATGAATCCTAGGACTGGAAAACTAAATTGAATAATAGATCCTAGGCACGGCATGAATCCTAGGGCTGGAAAACTAGTGGAATATATACATATATTGCAGTCTTGGAAAAGCGGAAAGGAAATAATAGCTGCCTGTAAATAAATAGCTGCCTGTCATGAATGAATAAATATGATTAAGAATATGGGTTGTATGAAGTAAGACTGGAACAGTGAACCCTACAATGGCCAAACAAAAGAATACGAACCCTACGGGGAATTAGGAGTAGAACTCCTGGAAAGAGAATAGAACGGAACTGAGAAAGTGAAATGTGGAAGTGTGTTGTCTCTTGGGTACGTGGTACTAACGAGAGCACACATTACCTCTTAGTGTAGAGGGGAGCTTGCCGCCCTCAGGTTGAGACCGTGGTGGGTTTGGCCACTGTACACCGACTTGCTGGCCCTCGCGTACGCAGTACCGAGGAGAGCTACTAGTGTAGGGAGACCACTAGCTACCCCACGGGCCCCGAGGTTCTGCTAGCCTCCTACACCGACTTGTTAGGCCCAATGGGGAAACCAGGGTAGTCAGGCGAGGGTGCGCAGACTGTGGAGGGGTTAGACTCCTGTTACTGAGAGGGCTCTGCCCTATCCTGGTTCCGTGCTATGTTTTGAGCGCACCCGTTAACGGAAACGACTGATCGCGTGCCAGTGCGGGGTAGCTACCCGTGCGCTTATCGCGCGTGCCGTAGTCACCGTTACGTCTATCAGCGACCTTGGGGTGGTTGACTGGGGGGTAGGACCACCACGGGGGACTCTCCCGGCCAGGAGAGCACCACGTGTTACTTCTACTCTTCGGAAAAGACTGCAATCAAGATCGTTCCCACGAGGAACATTCGAGATCAAGTGAAGGATCTGAGAAATAGATAAATTGTGAAATAATAGAAAGACGTAAATAAAGGAAGAAAGAAAATATAACAACTATTGTACACTCTACTGCTTCTTTAGTTTTTAGCTGCTACTCTACTCAGCGTTTCGCTGACGTGTTACACTCGTTACTTTTCAGGACCAGGTGTTAAGCAGCCAGGGTCAGCGGCTGCAGAGGACGTTGGGCCGAGTAGGGTCCAGTAGCATTACCCACAGTTCTTTTTGTACTTTCTGCCACTGTAGTGAGTAGTTTCCTTGTTACCCTTTGTACTTCTTTATTGTAAACTTCATGTTATGTACATATTTGTTGTTCTACTGTTGTGGTGGTGTATACTGTAGTAGTTCCTTTTCTTACTGCTGTATTTTGTTACTGCTAGTTATATTCATGCTGAATGTGATTTATTTTACTGCTCTTTTGGTTACTTCCTCGTTGGACGACTAGGTCTTGGGATTAGTTGAGTCGGTCCGATTCTCGTGTCTCGTAGGGACTCGGGAATTGGGTCGTTACAATAAGTAACAAGAAGTCATCCAATAATAGCAACCCCATGGATTGAGCTTAGGGAAGACAAGAGTGACGGAATAGCGGGTTCCACATACGTTCGCGGGTCCTCATCTCACTTATACGTGTGTAGCACTTTTTAGTTCGCTAATTATTATTTTTCATGTATTATTTTTTTGTAATACGAACTTTCTTCTTGTATTTTCAACTAATTCTCATATCTATTTTTAGAATGTATAATCAAATTAACTTTGATTGCATCCTATTTTTTAGGAAAGTTTTTAATGGTTGTCATTATCATTAGTTTTCAAAATCACTTCCATCCAACGTAGGTGGTATTATTTACATTCGTGTGATCTTTATCCAATTCATTACAATTGATGCTCATGGCCTATTTTGGCACCTTCTTTCCCAAACCTTGATGAGCTCTCTACTCGTCTTCAAAATAACATAATCCTCAAGGCAATAATATCCCTTAAGTAAAGGAGATCCCCTAGGCTTGATGAAATAGGAGATAGCGAACGTTCTTCAATGCTGTCATGGAAAACGTGTATCTATTCACGAACACATACATTTGGCATACCAATAAGTTGATGCACCCATCTTTGTGTTGATACTGTAAAATTGTTGTATGTAGAAAAGGATAGAAGACACATGATATCATGCAAGGATTACACAAATTTGTTACATAAGTGTATGTAACATATTAGAAGCATGAGCTCATTCCACGTATATTGGGAATGACAAATTCCACATGTTGTTGTAGAGTCCTGATCAGACTCAAGGCAAGAAGAGAAGATAAACCTTTGGGAAAGGTTCTGATCTTCGTTCTCATTCCAATGATATAAAAAGATATCAAAAATAATATTATCCAAGGGGAAATGACAACAGTCTAATGGGATTAGACCTCGGGATAATATTTTCCTTTAAGTGTGAAGAATTCACAAGTAATTGGAATACTTAAGGGGATAAAGTGTCAAAATTCCACCTATCCTATAGGTTCATTATTTGATTGATGAAACCAATAGTGATATTGGTGGGTTTCTAATTTAAGAATAAATTAATTGTAACTTAAAGAGTTAAGTTACATTTAATTTGGTAATTAATTACACCTAATTTGATTAGATACAAAATTCAAGTAATGAATTACAATTAATTTAAGTTTGCATATTTGATATAATTAGGAATTAATCCTATTCATTGGATGGAGATGCAATAGATCTCATCAGTTTAGGAATTGAAAATGAATCCCTATAACTATCTCCCAAAGAAAGAAACCCTAATTGTCACATTCTAATCAATCAATTGTTGTTTAATTTCCACAACCAAATATCCAACCAGAATCAACAGGAAGGAGAAGAGGCAATGCTCTTGCCGCCCGATTCTAGCTAGTCGACCAAAATCTTCTTGGGTCAACACCAGTAGTAGTAGCTAGTCAACTGGTTAGCGAACTGGCTGATCGACTACTGGAGGTTGAAACTATAGCTTGTTCCTGTTTTACGTCCTCCCTCGTGTCACAAAAGATAAATTCTACTGGAGATCTGCGAACCCTTTCGTGAATTGAGGCAATGTTTTTGAAATCCAAGACGGATCTCAAAAATTCCTTTAAGAGACACAGTGACATCCACTACCCTTTGTAGCCGATCAACCGATTACTACGGTAACGATTGTTACCGTGTCTCTTGAAGGAGTTCTTGAGATCCATTTTGGTTGTCGAGGCAAACGTCGCCTCCTTTTGGGAAGAAGTTCATGGACCTCCGATGGGATTCATCTTCCATGACACAAGGGCCTCATCAGCCTGTTAGGGAGGAGCAAGTAGGGTTCTCTTGGGACTTATTTGAGGAGGCACCACCACGTGAGATGCTACACCAGGCTACCTCGAAGGTATAATCCCTCTACTCGTGGGATCCCAGAATGGGAGAAAACTAGTTCCTCCCATGTGGTTTCAATTTTTAAGTGTTCAGTTTTCATTTACTTGATTACTTTATAGAATTGATTTGATCTTGTTTGTGAAAAAATTTAAAACATATGTTCTTGTGTTTTCACGCTTCCACGATGCCGCAAGGATTTTATAAACAATCCCTGCTCATTTTATTGATGCCTCCAAGGAAAATTTGAAGGATTTCACTTGGATATTCAAGACATTCTCTAAGTTCTCGGGTTCAGAAATAAATTATCAAAAGTCCAATTTCTACCCCTTGAATCTCAACCAAGATGAGATGGTACCTTTTGCTCTCAAATACACCAATTCTAACCAAATTCCTTCCCTCTTATTTATGTTGGTTTTCCTCTTGCACCATGGAAACTAAAGGCTTTAGATTGGGATTTATTGATCGACAAATTTTACAAAAAAGACTTCCACGCTGGAAGGCAAGACAGGCATCTATCCTTGCCTTCAAGAATGGTACTACCCAATTCTTCACTGACCTCCCATGCTACTTATGCCATCTCCTTTCTTAAAAATCCCAACTTCTGTTATTAGGAAGATTGATGCAATTGGAAGGAACTTCCTTTGGAATCACAAGACCATGAAGAGCAAGTTGCACTTCTGAATTGGGATGCTATATGTAGGAGCGAAGAAAGCAAAGAGTGGGCATCATAAATATTAAAAACTCCAATTGCTCCCTACTTGATAAAAATCTTATAGGAGTGTTTGGTAGGTGGGTTCTTAACCTCCCTTAGCCCTCCTACCACTTGCACTGGATTAAGGAGGACTTAATCCGAGGTAAAGTTATTCTACTTTCTCTGTAGAATAACTTTAACTTACTAAGTCACCCAAACAGATCAAATCATTTATTTCACATTCTATTCCACTCTTTTCTTATTCCTATACTTATTCTACAAATCCATTCCTCTTAATAAGCTCTAAGTTCCTGCGGATTTATTGAAATCTCGTTATTGTAGGAGCATGCCCCTACCTTTTCCCCCTCCCTCTCCTGGCTGTCATTCTCAACTATGGGCCAACATTACTTACCGACAAAGATTTTGTTAGCAATTTCTTAAGGATTACCCTCGGAAATGGATATAATACTCTTCGGTTCCCCGCTGCTTGAATCAAGTTTGTGAGCTAGTTGTTTCTGGTAGAAAGAGTTCTTATAGTTCCCCACAGAAACCTCACATCTTCAAAGTTTCGCACTCCAATTGAACTTTCAAGAAACTGATGTTCTTTTGCAGTCCTACTTTTACTTCTAAAAAGTTTTGTCACTAAGACTTACAAAGTTTATAACTCATGGTGGGCTGCTTCTGGATAATACATACATACATATATATCTATATATATAGAGGAAATGCTTTCCTGCTTTCTTACAGAATGCCTACTTAAGCATTCTTAATTGTAACTCTCTCAATGGAGACCTTCTATCTCTTTGTGTCCAATAGTTCTTTCTCTTGAGATGCCCCCTCATCATTTGCTTGTAATCTCAGCTGCTTTATGGTTGTTGGCAAGAGCGTCGCAATAGGTTATTCAAGGAAGTTATATCTATTACTCCTATCACCATGCTAAGAGCTGATGCTTATCTTTGGGATTATGCTTCAATTAGTTAATCAGTCCTTTTTCTCTCTTCCTTATTCTAATTCTCTCTCCTTATGCAGGGCTATCCGACAAGATAGCATCTCTTCCATTTCAAAAAAGGATCGGGTCATGTGGGGCTTATGATAGCCGACTCTACCCTTGTGCAACAAATTACTTTTGGGCTACTGTTGAAGTCATCTTAATCTCTGTTTGAAGTTCTGATTGGTTGTTGATGAAGATTACTTGCCTAATGATCTGTGGTTAATTTATTTCTACTGTGATATTCACAAAACTGCCTCTCTTTCTGGTTGGGGCTAAACTTCCTTTTGGTCTGGCTTCTAATCAACTTAAAACTCTTTCCCTCATGGGACTCCACTTTCGTTAGATGAATGGTATACATCTCTTGGCTTTGCCAAAAAAAAATCATAAAAGGTTATTCCTCCAATTAAGCATTAGCCTAAGAACATATATGTAAATTCTATAGATAAAATTCAAATAACTAATCGCCAAAAGTCTGAGGACGACTTGTAGATCGAAGTCAATATGGGTGATCAGAAAAGTTTTTCTCCTTCAGAAACAAGACATATTAATCCAGGATACATTAATGCATACCATATGACAATATCACAAAGCTCGAGATTTATACAAATAGGCATTATCATATGATAAAAAGAAGATTTCACAGGAAGCAAAACCCATTTCAAATTCACAGATACCTCATCACATTCCAACGAGAGGAATGATTATTGCCAACCAGTTTTTTCCAACAAAGAAAAAAAGGAAGAAGACGACAAAAGAACAAAAACATAACGCATTAGATCGAAGAGGGTACAAAATACGAAATGCAAAATTAAAGATAGAACTTGAATTCACCTGATGAAGCTCTTGGTGACCAAAGGTTGACCGCCGGCTTGAAAGGCAAGAAGCGTCTGGTACATCCACAACGTGGGCTTCGACTTTGCCGAGTCCCCGCGGCCTCTCGCCGGAGCCACAGCGCCCATCGATGTACAGCTACCAATGGGGGAACGTCGGTGATGCCTCTGGAGGGATTGTGCCGTTGGAGGACGGCGGATACTATGGAGGGGACGAGACGACAAGTGGCGTGGGGGCTCTCTGGGGCTTCGCCATTTGCTTGCGGGCCGGCGAGAGCTTGTTTGGATTTTGGATTTTTCTTCTGGGGATTTCATCTGCAATTTTCCCTCTTAAATCCCCCCAGAGTTTCTACAAAGGATGTATATTTTCATGTTTATTGAATCTGAATCTATATGCAAATCATTTTAACTTGGATTTTTATTTGCTTTCAAATTCGAGAATCGGATTTGGATGGTATATTTATATTCGAATCTTAAACGGTTTTGAATTTAATTTTAATAATCTTCAATTCGATTAAAATATATCCTTATATAAGAGTAGTTATATATATATATATGTCCAACGATTCCAATAAATCATGTGTGACCAACTTTACAGTGTCAAAATATTTTTTCAATATTCCATATCATGTGACCCATTATTTATGTACATTTGCACTCAAAGAACTTCATTCCACGGACCTTTATGGCGACGACTGGAGTCGTCAAAAGGGCTCAAGCATAGTACGCTTAGCATAGGATTGGCTCGATAAGGGTTCACAAGCCCAACTTGATGAGCTATTAAGTTGAGTTTGAACAAAAGTCCAAGTTGATATGTTACCGAGTTGAGCTCGAACTATGATCACCTAAGCTTTACCAACTAACTTAAACTCAATCAAACGTAGTTGCCAAGCACAAATTCCCATTTAAATCATAGGATCCATAGTCACTTAATATGTAATTATAAAATAAAAATAACTATCAAACAAATCATAAAGCATCAATGAAAGTAAATGAGTAAGTATTGACCAAAATAAATACTATGATTCCACATGTCCATAAATTATAATAAGTACAACCTCCCTCGATTAGAAAAGAAGTAACTAACAAAGAACTAGAAATCAAGAACTAAATAACTAGAGTATGGAAACAAAACTAAACAATTACGAAGAGAATGCCTAATTCTCACAGACTGGTTGCTAGTGTCGAGTTAGGTCTCTTTTCAGATGCTCCAAATGCAGGTGCTCTTGGCTACTTATAAGAAATTCTTGAATACGAAGTCCAAGGAGTACTTCAGCAAAAGCTTAGTAAAGCAGTACGAAATGAACAACACAAAGAAATAAAGAGCATAAGAGATGGGTATTAATTAGTTAATTCATTTGTCAAATTCACTTGTATGATTTATGAAAGGCTAGTTAACTGCATGTATAGTGCACTCGTTATTAATGGTCATTGATGTTAGTTAATCTACACCAAAAAAAATCTCAAGGAAGTCTTATTCTAATATCCTGAAAAGTATGATAATTACAAGACACCTTCTTGGCTAAGAGGATGTCATGCATATACTAGTCCTCTAATGTCAATGCATCACCTCAAGGTTCCAACATAGATAATGTGGTAGCTACATACCTTGGGTTATATGGGTGGCCACAACCTGCATCGACTCATAGATAGCCCTCTACACAAACTTGGGTATGTATCCTAATACAAAGTACATATCCATGAGGAAGCCACCGAGAGCCATCAAAGAACTTGTAGGCGTAGGAAACAAAACATAGCCACAAAACGACAATCAACCACATGAACAAGAAAGATTGTTAACCTAGTTCCACCTCAAAGAGTGTATGTTTGGGGAGGGGATCTAACCCTTAATATCTACTATTGGTGGGAATAATACAAGGAATTGTGAGTCATAGGCTCTTGGGATTGCCCCCATTGGGTGTGTGGGTGTCCCCACTAGGATCTCCCCTTCCATGCATGTGGAGGTAGGAGTTATTTATAGAGCACAAACATTGGCAGTTACATTTTAGAAATGTGTAATTGCTACAATAATGTAGAGTTATTGATAGAAAATGGGCCATTATTTAGAGATAATGTGGAATAATGATAATTATGGCATTGACTGGTAACTGCTCCGTTGACCACGTCTCTTCGCATTCCTGCATGGATCGAGTCCAAGTGGGTTTTGCCAAATTGATCACGAGTCAATTGACCTTTATTTTGTGAGGGCAATTTTCGTCCCACATCAAATGCCCCCACTCTCGTAGTCTGGCTATGTTGACTACAAGAGTAGACTTATTTCACTTTTTTGCCCTTGCACAGGGGTCACCCTTACCCCTAGCAGCTATTAATTGCTCAGTAATGCTGGGGGATAGGCGCTTTATTTCCCCTTGTTGGGTATTTGTTTCTGTGATTTTTGTCCTCGCGTAGATGTCACCCTTGCCCCTAGTAGCTATTGCTTGATAGTGTCGGGGGATAGGTGCTTCATTGCCTCTGCTCGCCTCTTGGGGAGGGGTTGTTTGCGAACTCTCCTGAAAAAATAGGTGATTAGCAAAATATAATTAACAATAGAAGTGAGAGAATTCGGTTCCCAACTTCGAACTTGATCTCGACCCACTGTCCGTAGTGGCGAGACTTGAGTACCCAAGTTCTCCTGCAAAGGTTCCTCGCATGGAACCAATGCTCGTAGAGGGCTGAGGGTTCGCTCTAGTTGTGGTACCTACTTGTAGCCTATCCTGTGCAGGTGGTGCATGCTTGTTGCGAACATGAGGGGTTTTTCAGTCCTGGCTCATACTAATCCGCAAACGGGTGGGGAGATAAGTGATATAGAGTAATGTAAATTTTGCAAATATAAACATCTATTTTATGAAATAGAAAAATTTTACTTATCTTTGAATTGGAGAGATGGTCGAAGTAATGTTTGCTATATGAATGGACCTGTAGGCCTTCTTCCTCTCTTTTTTTTTCTTTTAGTGGTTTCCCCACTTATTTCAGGAGAGATATTTTGCTCGGTCATGCCGTTCAATGTAGCAAGCGTGACAGGGATATTCAGTTGGACTCCCTTTTCCCTCTACCAAGAGTTAGAATTTATTCATCCCTTGGAATGAGCATTAATTAGTGGATCCACAAACCCCATGACCTTAAATAACGCCTTCAGCCTTCTCCAACTGTAACGACCCGATTCCTGAATCCCTACAAAACACGAGAATCGGACCGACTCGACTAATCCCAAGACTCAATCGTCCAACGAGAAAGTGACCAAAAGAGCAGTAAAATAAACCACATTCACCATGTATATAACTAGCAGTAACAAAATACAGCAGTAGAGAAAAGAAATACTACAGTATACACCACCACAACAGTAGAGAAATAAACATATACATAAACATGAAGCTTACAATAAAGAGAGTACAGGGGGAAAACAAAACTACTCACAACAACAACAAAAAGTACAGAAGGTACTACAGGTAACCCTACTGGGCTCTACTAGGCCCAGCGCCCTCCGCAGTCGCTGACTCTGGCTGCTCAACACCTGGTCCTGAAAAGGTAACAAGGGTGACACGTCAGCGAAACGTTGAGTAAAGTGGCAACTAAAAGCTAGAAGAAGCAGTAGAGTGGACAGTAGCTGTTATATTTTTACTTTCTTCCTTTATACTTTTCCATTTATTCACTATTGATTTATTCCTCAGATCCTTCTCTTGATCTTGAATGTTCCTCGTGGGAACGATCTTGATTGCAGTCTTTCCCGAAAAGTAGAAGTAACACGTGGTGCTCTCCTGGCCGGGAGAGTCCCCCGTGGTGGTCCTACCCTCAGTCAACCACCCCAAGGTCGCTGTCAGACGTAACGGTGACTATGGCACACGCGATAAACGCACGGGTAGCTACCCCGCACTGACACGCGGTCAGTCGTTTCCGCTAACGGGTGCGCCCAAAGCACAGCACGGAACCAGTATAGGGCAGAGCCCTCTCAGTAACAGGGGTCTAGCCCCTCCACAGTAACCAAACAGGGGTCTCGCCCCTCCACAGTCCGCGCACCCTCGCCTGACTACCCTGGTTTTCCCAGTGGGCCTAACAAGTCGGTGTAGGAGAGCTAGCAGAACCCTGGGGCCCATAGGGTAGCTAGTGCTTTCCCTACACTAGTAGCTCTCCTCGGTACTGTGTACACGAGGGCCAAAAGTCAGTACAAAGTGGCCAGTCCTAACCCCGGGTCCCTGGGGCAGCTAGCTCCGCTCTACACTAAACAGGGGACAATCACTCTCCTTGGTACTCCGTACTCAAGGGCCAGCTCACTTCCCCAATCTATTCCATTCACTCTCCAGGAGTTCTACTCCTAATTCCCCGTAGGGTTCAGGCTCTTTTAACTCAGCCAACGTAGGTTTCACCGTTTCAGGTTTATGTCCATACAATTCATGTTCTCATCCGTAATTATCCATTTATAACAGGCAGCTGTTAACCAATTTACAGGTAGTTATCATTTCCTTTCCACTTTTCCAAGATTGCAATGTATATATTCAACTAGTTTTCCAGTCCTACGATTCATGCAATACCCTAGGATCTACCATTCAATCTAATTCCTCAGTCCTAGGGTTCATGCAATGCCCTAGACTCTATCAATTGTTTCATAATTGTACAAATATCGTTAAATAATTTAAAGGGCCACTCTACCTGCGAAATCGGGAGTACTGGGGGCGTGGTTGGCAATCCCGCGTGCCTCCGCAACCCCCTGAGTCCCAACGGAACGGGGTCCTAACACAAGGATCAACACAAGGAGTTTCTCAGAACGATATACAACTGTTGTAAACAGGTAGAGGAAATAAATCTGGAAAGAACACAACTTGAAACGCGGAAAACGGACTCCGAACGGATCCTAAACGGGCCAAAAACGACGAGTCTGTCCAAAATCAGAAGTCTGGAACTTCTTCTAGACGTCTTAAAACGTCGATCATGCCATACCTTCTTCTACACAGTCCTTCAGATGTCCAGAAGCTCGCTGGATCGTCTAAAGTCAGTTTCCAGACGTCTGATTGTCACCCCGGACGTCTAGAGGACCTCTCCGTTGTCTAGTACTGTGGCCAGACGTCTGATTCACGTGGGATGGCGAGCCCTCGCACCCTCCTGAACAACACATGCGCACACACGCATCCGCTCTCATCACGAAAAGGCGTAGAAGAACGCGGCGGATGGCTGCATGGCCGTACACGCGTAAAAATTAGAAGATAGGAAATTATTGTACCTGTCAGACGTCTAGACCGTCCTCCAGATGTCTTCGGTGTCGTCTAGACGTAGGTCCAGACGTCTGATTCTGGGAAATTTTCCTAGAATCAGGACCCGGTTCACTCTCCGCCAGCGACGCACGGCTGCGTTGCGCCGTGTCTGCCTGCTGCCCGAGTTACAGCAGCCCCTCCGCGACACCCCATGCCTGCAGCTCCCCCGTCGGCCGGCTCTAGCTGCCCCGACAAGCTTGCACCTTCGCGGTCGAGCTTCTTCCTTCCTCTCGCAGCACTCCTTCCCGCACGCTCGCCACGGCCGCAGCTGCCGCAGTCGCTCGCTCACGCTCTCGGTCGCTCGCAGGGAGATGGAGAAGATGAAGGCGGATGGAGTGAGGGTGAGGGAGAGGGGAGCGTTTTATAAGGCAGTCGCGAGGAGAGAGAGTGAAATGCGGCGCCTGCAGGGAGAGAAAGCGATGACGAAGGCGGCGGGTTCAGTCTGTGCGCGCAGGTGCGCAGACGTGAACCCGTACGTCGAAAAAATTTATTACCAGACATCTGAGAAGGGTTCCAGACGTCTGGCTAGACGTCTGGGCCACTTCCCAGATGTCTTAAACTACATCTGTTGCCCATGTTCGTAACAATATAACAAACTCAAAGGAAGTTTCGTCCCCGAAACTTGCGCTAACCAGGGTGCGGGAAAGAACAATAAATATATAACAAACTCAAAGAGGACCGAAGCCCGTCCAAAGAGACGTACCTGCGAAAAGCTCCGGGTACCACTCCCTCATTGCCACCTCAGGCTCCCAGGTAGCCTCCTCGTACCGCTGGCTCCTCCACAAAACCTTCACCAGGGGTACTTGCTTTCGTCTCAGACTGCGAACGGCTCTGTCAAGAATCAGCACTGGTCGCTCGAGGTAGGTCAGGTCGTCGCCCACCTCGACGCTCTCGTGGCTCAGGACGTGACTGGGATCGGCGACATACTTCCTGAGGTTGGACATGTGGAACATGTCGTGCACACCAGAAAGCTGAGGAGGGAGGGCAAGCCTGTAAGCAACGGGTCCAACCAGCTCAAAGACCTCAAAGGGCCCCACAAACCTCGGCGCGAGCTTCCCTCTCACCCCAAACCGCTGCAAGCCCTTCATGGGCGAAACACGAAGGAAGACGTGGTCCCCAACCTCGAACTGCACCTCTCTGCATTTCCGATCCGCGTAGCTCTTCTGCCTATTCCTGACAGTGCGGAGTCACCTGTGAATCTGCTCGACTACCTCCTGACTCTGCCAGATCAGCCTGGGGCCAACCTCCCACTTGGTCCCCACCTCAACCCAACTCAAGGGTGCCGTACATCTTCGTCCGTACAGAGCCTTGTAGGGTGCCATGCCGATGCTCGAGTGATAACTGTTATTGTATGCAAACTCCGCTAGGGGCAAGTGCTCCTCCCAAAAGCCCCTCCAATCCAGTACACAGGCACACAGAAGGTCATCAAGTGTCTGTATCGTGCGCTCAGACTGTCCGTTCGTTTGGGGGTGGTATGCTGTACTGAACCTCAACCGCGTCCCCAGAGCCTGCTGAAACTCAGCCCAAAACTGGGACGTAAAGCAGGTATCCCAGTCGGATACGATCTCCCGCGGAACTCCGTGTAGATGTACCACGTCGCGGATATACCTCTCTGCCAACTGTGCTGGTCCCATAGTGACTCGGATCGGCAAGAATAGCGCCGTCTTTGTCAATCTATCAACGATTACCCAGACTGTGTCGTGTCCCCGCTGGGTAACAGGTAAGCCCACCACCAAGTCCATGGTGATGCTCTCCCACTTCCACTCTGGCACTGGAAGTGGCTGTAGCGGCCTTGCAGGCCTCTGATGCTCGGCTTTCACTTGCTGGCACACTAAACACTGCTGCACGAATTCACCTACATCTCGCTTCATCCCCCTCCACCAAAACTCGCATCTCAAGTCGTGGTACATCTTCGTGTTTCCGGGATGTATGGTGAATCTGGAACCATGTGCCTCAGTCAGGAGCTCTCTCAACAGCTCCTCGTCTCTGGGAACGCACAGACGTCCTCTCAGGCGCAGCACTTGGTCGGTGAAAGAGAAGTCCCTCGGGTCTCCTGACAGTACTCTGTCGCGCAAGGACTGCAAGTACGGGTCTGCCATCTGTCCTGTGATGATGCGATCTATCAGCTCTGGCCTCATCTGTCGTGTCACAGTCACTGCCCCATAGTGCCCCCGTAACTCTAGGGGTCGCCAACTGCCCATCTCCTCCAAAAGGCTCCAACTCTACACCTGTAAACTGGCCAAGTGTGCGGACGCCTTCCGGCTCAAGGCGTCAGCCACCACGTTGGCCTTTCCCAGGTGGTAGGAAATGCTGCAGTCATAGTCCTTCAGGAGCTCCAACCAATGTCTCTGTCTCATGTTGAGCTCCTTCTGATCAAAAAGGTATCTGAGGCTCTTGTGATCTGTGAAAATCTCGAAGGTCTCACCGTACAAGTAGTGCCTCCAGGTCTTCAGCACAAAGACCACAGCTGCCAGCTCTAGGTCGTGGGTAGGGTAGCTATGCTCATGGGGCTTCAGTTGCCGCAAAGCGTAAGCGACAACATGACCCCTCTGCATGAGCACACCCCCTAACCCCTGCAAGGAGGCGTCCGTGTACACAACGAACCCGCCACTACTGTCAGGGATGGTGAGCACTGGAGCCGAAGTCAGTCTCTCCTTCAACACCTGAAAACACGCCTCAAAGACGTCTGTCCAAGTGAAGGGCACATCCTTCTGGGTCAACTGTGTCATAGGGCGTGCAATCTGTGAAAAGCCCCTGATAAACCGCCTGTAGTAGCCTGCCAGTCTCAGGAAACTGCGAATCTCAGTAACCGTACGCGGTCTCTCCTACCTGAGCACTGCCTCGACCTTGGTTGGGTCCACTGCCAAGCCATCTCCAGAGATCACATGACCTAAGAAGGTCACCTCCCTCAACCAGAACTCGCACTTGCTGTATTTGGCGTACAGCCTACGTCGTCTCAGTGTGTCCAGAGCCATCCGCAAGTGCTGTCCGTGCTATGTCTGATCTCGAGAATAGATGAGCACATCATCAATGAATACCACCACGAACTGGTCCAAGTACGGTCTAAACACCCGGTTCATCAGGTCCATGAAGGCAGCGGGGGCATTGGTCAGCCCAAATGGCATGACCAGAAACTCGTAGTGGCCGTATCGGGTGCGAAAAACTGTCTTGGAGACGTCTGCCTCCCTGATCCTCAAATGGTGGTATCCAGACCTCAAGTCGATCTTGGAGAATACCGTGGCACCTCGCAGCTGGTCAAACAAGTCGTCGATCCTCGGCAGCGGATATCTGTTCTTGATGGTGACCCTATTCAGCTGTCGGTAATCCACACAAAGGCGTAGAGTACCATCCTTCTTCTTCAAAAACAGTATCGGGGCTCCCCAGGGAGACGCACTGGGCCTCACAAAGCCCTTATCCAAAAGATCCTGCAACTGAGACTTGAGCTCTCTCAACTCAAGCAGTGCCATCCTGTACGGTACGGTGGAGATGGGGCTGGTCTCTGGTACTAGTGTGATCTCAAACTTGATCTCACGCTCGGGCGGTAGTCCTGGCAACTCGTCTGGGAATACGTCGGGGTACTCTCTGACCACTGGGAAACTCTGGAAGTCTGCCATAGGGCTGAGCTCTGTCACCACACAAGCTAGGAAGCCCTCACACCCCTGGCTCAAAAGTCTCGCCGCCCGAAGTACAGAAACGCACCTGAAGCCTCCGTCCACTAGCTGACTGTGGAACTCTAAAGAAGGCAACTCCGGTATGGAGAAGACGATCTTCCTTTCAAAACAGTCCACCAAAGCATGGTAAGCGGACAGCCAATCCATCCCCAGAATAACGCCAAAGTCCTCCATCTGTATCGTAATCAGGTCAGTGGGAGGGCTCTGACCCCCAATACTGACCTCGCAACCCGTGTATACCTTAGCTACAAACAGCTGACCACTCGGACCTCTGATCATGAAGGAATCCTCTAACAGCATGTAATCTTGGCCCAAACTAACTACGAAACTAGCTGCGACAAACGAGTACGTAGCGTCGGAATCGAAAAGCGTGTAAACGAGTCTGTCGGAAATTGAAACCATACCTGCCACTACCGATCCCGAAGCTCTGGCTTCCCTGTGTGTCAGGGCGTTGATATGCCCCTCAGCCCTAGGTGCGGACGAAGCAGCCACACTCTGCGTCGGACGGGTAGCTGCTGGCTGGTACCCTCCTCGTGACTGCTGTCCTCCTCCTCGCACCTGGAACCCGCGGCCTCCTGCTCGCCCTCCAGTGCTCGGCGCGGAAAGCGTCTGCTGACCTCCTGCCCTAGACGGGCAGTCCCTCCTGATGTGGCCCAGCTGGCCACACTGGTAGCAGAGGGGAACCCGACTCCCGCCCTCAGTGGGTCCCTGCTGTCGGCTGGGCGGGGGTCCGGTGCTAGCAACTGGCCCCTGTCGAGGGCCCCCAAAGGCCACTAATGGCCCTGCGAAACGTGATGGCTCTCCAGCGGATGCCACGTGTCTCCTCTCTCGCTGGCCCTATGAAAAGTCTGGCTGGTAGGGCCTCTTCCGCCCGCTGTCAGTATCTCGCGCGGACGGGTTGGTCTCCTCGTAGGTCATAGCTGCCTCCACCACCCTCAAGAATGTAGGCAGCTTCAGGGGTTTGACATACCCCCGAATAGCAGGTCGGAGCCCCTCGGTGAACCTCCAAAGGCGCTCCTCCTCAGTGGCTACTGTTGTCGCTGCGAAGCGGGACAGCTCCAGAAAACGCGTGCGGTACGCGCTCACGGTCATCGTCCCCTGGCTGAGAGTGTGGAACTCCCACCACCTCTGGTCCTGCCACGTCTGGGGAAAGTGCTGCTCGCAGAAGAGGGTGACGAACCGGTCCCAAGTCAGCTCGACCCTCTCCTGTCCCCTGACCGCCCTCCACCACCTGTGTGCCGCACTCTCTAGCTGGTATGTGGCAAAGGCCACGCGGCACTCCACCAGGGGGCGAAGGGCGTCGAAAACCTTCTCGATCTGCTCGAGCCAGTCCTCCGCCTCGGTCAGATCCTCATCCCCCTTGAAGGAGGGGGGCTTCAGCTTCCGGAACTGCCCGAAAAGCTCGAAGTGGCGCTGCAGTGGAGATGCTGGTGCACCTCCAGGTAAAGGTGCCTCGTGTATAGAAGTGTCGGAGGAAGGTGGGGGCGGTGGTGACCCATCCCCTCCCCCGCATCCAGCACCACGTCCGTCTCGTGGTCCCACAGAGGACTCCCCCTCCGCAGTCCCAGGGGGAGGCGCTCGGGGCGGTGGGTGGAGCTCCTCTCACACTATATCCCACATCAGCTGGGCGAGGTCCTGGGCCTGAATGGCCAGGAGCAGTGGCTGGTCCACTGAGATGTCGGCCGCAACACGCCCACCTCACCGACCTCGTCCTCGGTCGTGCCTGTGACCCGCCTCGGTCGTCCCACGACGAGGCATCTCCTGCAAGGAGACGCGAAACAGAACGGAAACACGTCAATATGGAGAGATATCCAACGAAGAAGTCTAAGAGCTCATGTCAAATACTCTAGTTACAGACACATGAATTTGGTTATTTTCCAGTCAGTTGCTTCACTTCTCCGGATGATCTTGCTCTGATACCATCTTGCAACGACCCACTTCCCGAATCCCTACGAGACACGAGAATCGAACCGACTTGACTAATCCCAAGACCCAGTCGTCCAACGAGAAAGTAACCAAAAGAGCAGTAAAATAAACCACATTCACCATGTATATACCTAACAGTAACAAAATACAACAGTAGAGAAAAGAAATACTACAGTATACACCACCACAACAGTAGAGAAATAAACATATACATAAACACGAAGCTTACAATAAAGAGAGTACAGGGGGAAAACAAAACTACTCACAACAATAGCAAAAAGTACAGAAGGTACTACAGGTAACCCTACTGGGCTCTACTAGGCCCAGCGCCCTCCGCAGCCGCTGACTCTGGCTGCTCAACACCTGGTCCTGAAAAGGTAACAAGGGTGACACGTCAGCGAAACGCTGAGTAGAGTGGCAACTAAAAGCTAGAAGAAGCAGTAGAGTGGACAGTAGCTGTTATAATTTTACTTTCTTCCTTTATACTTTTCCATTTATTCACTATTGATTTATTCCTCAGATCCTTCTCTTGATCTTGAATGTTCATCGTGGGAACGATCTTGATTGCAGTCTTTCCCGAAAAGTAGAAGTAACACGTGGTGCTCTCTTGGCCGGGAGAGTCCCCCGTGGTGGTCCTACCCTCAGTCAACCACCCCAAGGTCGCTGTCAGACGTAACGATGACTACGGCACAGGCGATAAACGCACGGATAGCTACCCTGCACTGACACACGGTCAGTCGTTTCCGTTAACGGGTGCGCCCAAAGCACATCACGGAACCAGTATAGGGCAGAGCCCTCTCAGTAACAGGGGTCCAGCCCTCCACAGTAACCAAACAGGGGTCTCGCCCCTCAACAGTCCGCGTACCCTCGCCTGACTACCCTGGTTTGCCCAGTGGGCCTAACAAGTCGGTGTAGGAGAGCTAGCAGAACCCTGGGACCCGTAGGGTAGCTAGTGCTCTCCTTACACTAGTAGCTCTCCTCGGTACTGTGTACATGAGGGCCAAAAGTCGATACAAAGTGGCCAGTCCTAACCCCGGGTCCCTGGGGCAGCAAGCTCCGCTCTGCACTAAACAGGGGACAGTCACTCTCCTTGGTACTCCGTACTCAAGGGCCAGCTCACTTCCCCAATCTATTCCATTCACTCTCCAGGAGTTCTACTCCTAATTCCCCGTAAGGTTCAGGCTCTTTTAACTCAGCCAACTTAGGTTTCACCGTTTCAGGTTTATGTCCATACAATTCATGTTCTCATCCGTAATTATCCATTTATAACAGGAAGCTGTTAACCAATTTACAGGTAGTTATCATTTCCTTTCCACTTTTCCAAGACTGCAATGTATATATTCAACTAGTTTTCCAGTCCTATGATTCATGCAATACCCTAGAATCTACCATTCAATCTAATTCCTCAGTCCTAGGGTTCATGCAATGCCCTAGACTCTATCAATTGTTTCATAATTGTACAAATCTTGTTAAATAATTTAAAGGGCCACTCTACCTGCGAAATCGGGAGTACTGGGGGCGTGGTCGGCATTCCCGCGTGCCTCCGCAACCCCCTGAGTCCCAACGGAACGAGGTCCTAACACAAGGGTCAACACAAGGAGTTTCTCAGAATGGTATACAATTGCTGTAAACAGGTAGAGGAAATAAATCTGGAACGAACGCAACTTGAAACGCGGAAAATGGACTCCGAACGGACCCTAAACAGGCCAAAAACGACGAGTCTGTCCAAAATCTGATGTCTAGAACTTCTTCCAGACGTCTTAAAACGTCGATCATGCCATACCTTCTTCTACGCAGTCCTTCAGACGTATACAAGCTCGCTGGATCGTCTAAAGTCAGTTTCCAGACGTCTGATTGTCACCCCGGACGTCTAGAGGACCTCTCCGTTGTCTGGTACTGTGGCCAGACGTCTGATTCACGTGGGATGGCGAGCCCTCGCACCCTCCCGAACAACACATGCACACACACGCATCCGCTCTCATCACGAAAAGGTGCAGAAGAACGCGGCGGATGGCTGCATGGCCGTACACGCGTAAAAAGGAGAAGATAGGAAATTATTGTACCTGTCAGACGTCTGGACCGTCCTCCAGACGTCTTTGGTGTCGTCTAGACGTAGGTCCAAACGTCTAATTCTGGGAAATTTTCCTAGAATCAGGACCCAGTTCGCTCTCCGCCCGCGACGCACGGCTGCGCTGCGCTGTGTCTGCCTGCTGCCCGAGCTGCAGCAACCCCTCCGCGACACCCCACGCCCGCAGCTCCCCCGCCGGCCGGCTCTAGCTGCCCTGGCAAGCTCGCACCCTCGTGGTCGAGCTTCTTCCTTCCTCTCGCAGCACTCCTTCCCGCACGCTCGCCACGGCCGCAACTGCCGCAGTCTCTCACTCACGCTCTCGCTCGCTCGCAGGGAGATGGAGAAGATGAAGGCGGATGGAGTGAGGGTGAGGGAGAGGGGAGCGTTTTATAAGGCAGTCGCAAGGAGAGAGAGGGAAATGCGGCGCCTGCAGGGAGAGAAAGCGAAGACGAAGGCGGTGGGTTCAGTCTGCGCGCACCGGCGCACAGACGCGAACCTGTACGTCGGAAAAATTTATTACCAGACATCTGGGAAGGGTTCCAGACGTCTGGCCAGACGTCTTAAACTACGTCTGTTGCCCACGTTCGTAACACCAACTGTGGTGGAGATGTAGTCACGTATAATCTCCAAGGTTCCCTTTTTTTTCTTTTTGGAAGGGAACCCATTCGGTTGAGCATGCGGGAAGGTAGTCCCCCATTTCACACATGTTGCCCAAAGTGGGAAGCTGGCCGACAGGCACCCCAAAGCAAGAGGCTGGCTGGTGGTTGTTAGACTTGATGGGTGGCCAGGCGTTTTTCTACCTGGGCGGTGCTCATGGCGAACGGAAGGACTTTTAGTTAAGGGTAGACGTGGATGGGCGGAGCTTGCCGAGCTAGCAGAGGGACATTAGTAGGGGGGATCCTTAGTGGTTGTTAAGGCTGTGTGGAGCCACTTTTGGTCGGGTGCATGGGCCATTAGAGGCCTACTAGAGCCTTCATTTGATGGCGGCTCAAAGGGTCGTTGAAGAACAAACCCATGTAACAAAACTTTTAAGTTCTTTTTATTTATTCCTTGATGTCAAAACCTTCAACACCCTAGAGCTTAATAACCTTACATGGTGATGAATGAGCCTTCAACAAGTACCTTACTTTGGAATCAAAAAGCTCATGTGGGCATGGAGTGTCCTATCCCATTTCTATATATTTCACTACTATTTCTCCACCAACAGCCATGATGAGTACAAGCTCAAGAAACATTGCTGATGGAGCAATGATCAAGGGACATTTTGCCATCTACACCTTGATGCCGAGGTCTGCAGTGAAGAACTTCAAAGGAAAATGGTGGTCATTAGTCAATGCTTGGCCACTTTGTCCCAAGTCTACCCTTGGAGTCATTCCAGTCTAGCTGACTAGTGCTCCAAAGTGAGAGGCCAACTAATGGTAGTTGGTTGAAGCTTGCCGGGCCTGACGGAGCGAGGGAGATGTTAGTCGGATGGAGTTGAGCATGAGCCTACTAATCAGTGGGGTAGTTGGTGCCCAACGGCAGGCGATGTAGGGGTTGGCCATAATTGGCAGAGCTGCTGTGACGAGGCTTGAGGTGGCAAGACGGTCATGGTCGGACGCGATTGGTAGAACCTTTGAAGGAGGGCTAGTCGGCCTCTCTTTAGTCGATCATCCCCTTAGCCGAGCAGCACACATGGTGAGTGAATGCCGAGGTGGGAACCCCTGGTGGGGGGACTTTGTTGGGTTGTCCCTATCGCTGAAGATCCTGGCAGATGGTAACTAGTCGCCAGCTCTGGAACTCGAGGCTCGCTGCCTGCTTTCTTAGGCCTCTAGTACATGTTGGAGAGGAGGGACGACTTCACAAGAGAGGTCGGTGTGGGAGCATGAGCCTACAGACGGGGCCTTGCATCCCCTTCAACTTCTCATGGCTTAGTTTGAAGGAAATGGAGGAGGCAGATGGGCACAAATAGCCTCAGTAGGTGGGGTGAAAAAATCCACAATAATATTCAATTTAAGTAAAATAATAAATATATTAGAATAATGAAACTCATGGCTTTCAAATTCCATCCATGGGATTTGCACTCGATAAGAGTTGGTATTCCCCTTACATCCTCAAGTTTTTGGTGGTGTTACCTTGGATGAGAGACAATGAACCATATTGAATCTTTAGTAATGGTGGTGGACACCAGTCAGCCATGGGGATCCATGGCACATGAAATCCTTGTGACAAGTGGAGCCCCCTACTCTCTAATGGTAAAGGAACCCCTCAGTGGGAGGCCTTCGTGAGGATGGGAAAACCAGCCTGCCAAATTGGATGTCCGTTCGTGCCTTGCCATTCTACCAATTCACAGCAAGGACAAATGCAACCCCAATATGAAGAACATGGCATTTTTTGTTGACGTTCCCATAGACAGTGCCATTCTATGAGTCTCGAGTGCCCCCGTCAAGGCCATCGAGGGCCATCAAAGAATTTGTAGAAGTAAGAAACGAAACATAGCCACAAAATGACAACCAACCACATGAACAAGGAAGATTGTTGCCATTGTTCCACCTCAACAGGTGTATGTCTGGGTAAGGGATATAACCCTCAATATCCACTATTGGTGGGAGTGATACAAGGAATTGTCAGCCATAAGCTCTTTGGATTACCCCTATGGGGTCAGTGGATGTCCCCCCACAAATGCTAGTGGTTACACTTTAGAAATGTGTAACTGCTACAATAATGTGGAGTTATTAATAGATAATGGGTCATTATTTAGAGATAATGGGGAATAATGGTGATTATGGCATTGACTGGTAACCGCTCTATT
This sequence comes from Thalassia testudinum, assembly GCA_037157565.1. Lineage (NCBI taxonomy): Eukaryota > Viridiplantae > Streptophyta > Magnoliopsida > Alismatales > Hydrocharitaceae > Thalassia > Thalassia testudinum. The sequence goes on from JAZHRO010000059.1 coordinate 26,153,367, forward strand.
GACCGCATCTCTTCACATTCCCATGTGGACTGAGTCCAAGCGAGTTCCACCAATTTGATCACAAGTCAATTGGTCTTTATTCTTTGAGGGTAATTTTCGTCCCACATCAGTATGATAGCTGCAAGACACCTTCTTGGCTAAGAGGATGTCATGCATGTACCAGTCCTATAATGTCAATGCATCACTTCAAGGTTCTAACATAGATAATGTGGTAGCTACATACCTTGGGTTATATGAGTGGCCACAACCTGCATCGACTTATAGATAGCCCACTACACAAACTTGGGTATGTCTCCTAATACAAAGTACATTTCCATATCCATTACCACATCCCTACCTCATTACTCAGTTATCTAAGACTCTTATCAGAGATTTGCTGGGAGGCTAGCCCAATTCCTAATCTACCCAATCAGTCTAAACCAAAACATCATATCATGAGTTAAATAGGTTATTGGATATATAATGCTATTCCATATTCCATAATGAGTTTAGTAGCAATATGGAAATATATCCAGATTTGAATTTTGATAAATAAGACATGATATTGATGCAATAATTACAAATTAGGGTTTTGTGAAACAATTATCATAATTGACTTGAATAATTTATTGCGAACTAACAACATATTTGAACAAATAATCATATCCGAGCATGATTACTTATTAGCAACATAAGTAGTGCATAATATCAAAATAAATAAATTCTAGTAGTTCAGATTGACAATTATACTCAATCTCATTAAAAATTACACAATCATTGTTAATCTAGTCAATATTCAAGTACCTAAGAAAGAGTAACCAAGAATAACCAATTTCAAAATCCAATACTCAACGAGAAGATAGAATGCACATAAAACGATACAATGACGTGAATCATTATAACTAATCATATGGAGAGGGGGATCTGACAACTCTATCTAATGTCATTATGGAATTATAGGGACTTTGGATTATAGGTTAGCGCCTTTTGTCCATGGATCCTTGTACTCTATACATGCTTCTGGATGCCTTCCCAGACTACACATTAAGAATTGAATTTCATAAACAAAGAGGGGCCTTTTCTAAGGTTAACATGTGAAACAGTACTCAATTGTGATTTTTTGAACTCACCACTGTGTAGTATGCAAAAAGGTGATTCCGTAGAGTCCAAGACTTGAAAAACAGTTGGGAGGGGTCTGAACCACATGAAAATCGCTAGAATAGTTTGAATCATTCTAAACTGATTTAGACTGATTTCAACCAGCACCCTGAGTTACCTATGTCATGTATCATGCTTGGATTTGCCTCACCCACATGCCTTAGATCGGGTACATGGCAAGGAGCCTTGCCCTTGGTCGGTCGCATGTCACACACCATGAGCCCACTTGCGATGCCCTACATGGGCCCTTTCACTTCTATGCCTATTCTCCTAGGGGTGGGCATTTGATTTGGGTTGACAAAATGGCTACTCACGACCCAACCAAATTAGATTAGGTTTGGATTAAGTGAAACCTAAATTTTGCACATGTTTGCTAAGAAAGGAGGGCTTTTCTTTTTTGCTAAATGCTTTGCAATGCAACAATGAGTAAATGCTTCATTCATCTTATAAAATATTAAATACTATCTATAATTACAAAAAGAAAGCTCTTAAAATATATGTCAATATCATTTACAAATCAAATCACCTATACATTTGTATTCAGGTTGGATCGGTGGGTGTAACCCATGGATCTCCCAATTCACTAGTTCGGGTTACTTGTCTAGTTTGAGTTCTTTGGGTGGTTTGGGTTGCATGTGCTAGGCCTAATAACTAACCCAAACCTAGATAAGTTTTAAGATTTAGGTCTTGACCCAATTCATATATAACCCAAACCAAATAACCTGCTTTCAATGTTTCAGGTGGGTTATTTGGGTTAACCGAAATAACTCCCACACCTATGTGCTCTCCTTGTAGTCAACTCACTGGTTGACTTTTGTCTGCTAATGACAGTGCACCACATTGACCCTAGTTGGCCATCCTCTATGCCCCTCCCATGTGAAGCACCCCCATGTTGAGTTTCTCTCTATTTTTGTCCTCTCGCTCTTCCTCTTTTCTTCCTTCTTTCTCTTTTCCCCTCCATAACAACATTGTCACAGGGAAATAAAGGATAAGATTTAACCCTAATTAACCTTTTATAGATCTACAAGCATATTTAGGATTAGAATTACCTAAAAGCCAAAATATAGAGAAACGCAAAAGTTGAGGCAAAAATCGACGCAAGGTGGTGTGAATATGGGCTCCACTTGATAATTGATATTAATGTAAAGAAACAAAGAACATAAGGTGTTACGGTGTAGGTCTCACCTCATTGAAAAAAACTACCAACACACAAATCACTTTGCACTAGTGATAAATTATTTTGGGTGTTCAAAATGATTTTGCACCAATGATAAATTGTTCGAAGATGTCTTTGCGCTGGTGCAAAATTATTCCAAAAGTGATCTGGTGGTTTTGTACCAGTACAAAGTAGTCTTGCTTCCGTGTAAAGTGATTTTAACCTATGGGTTTAGGATTTAGGATTTAGGATTTATAGTTTAGGGTTTAGGTTTATGGAAAGTAGTTTCATGTATGAGAAGTGATTTTTCAAAAGGGATTTTTCACTTTAGGGTTAAACCCTAAACACTAAATCCTAAACCCAAGGGTAAAAATCACTTTTCAAGTGTAAAATCACTTTTCACAGGTGAAGAAACACTTGGAATTTAATTTTGCACCAGTGCAATCTTACTTACTTTGCACCGGTGTAAAATTATTTTGAAGGTGCAAAGTGATTTTGCACTGATGTAAAGTGGCTCCAAAGGTAATTTGAGTAGTTTGCACTTGTACGGAAGTGGTTTGTTGTTGGTTTCAACAGTGATAGACCTCACCACGTGTGAGTATTTTTTTTTCATAAAAAGGAGATACATCAAGTTGGGAGCACGTTCACAACCCTCTGCATCACTTTTTGGGTCAACTTTTGCATTTCCCAACTCACATCCTACCTAAAATTCAACGAACATGCCCCCATATTTGATTTATCTACACCTCTTGCCCATGACTTATTTTGGATAAGTTTAAGTGAGATTTGATTGACAACTTGAGTTTTCATGTTTTGTAAGGTATTCTAACCCGTTCTCTACCTAATGGGTACTAATGGGTCTGGTTTGATGTGCTTGTCTCCAAAATGTCTTAGAAACCTGGATTTTGGGGCTTTATATGGACTAAGTTAAACCTAGCTCAATAAGAGCTCAACCTTGATAAGATGCCTATATATTATTCTAAAAATATATTACATATACTAAAAAAAGGTTTAAGGATATATATTTTGACTTGTAAAAGAGTTGCAGGGACTGGACCGTTGAACGTGATTTCTATGCTAAGAATTTGAGTTTGAAAACCTTGTCGTTGTAGTCATGTAAAAATCCGTTAAATAGGTAATTTAACCGAAACTCTAGTGAGTCCTAGGTCGAACACGGGGAGACGAACGTTTGATTAAAAACCACGTTTATAATTATTGTCATGAAGCAGATTAGCTAGTCGAATTAAATCTACTGTAGTTATTCTACTTAAAAAATAAACAATAGAAAATAGAGAAAGAATAATACAAATAAAGAGAAAATAGGGAGAGAATAAACAAATATTTTATATTAATAGGAACATGTTCATTACATCTATGTGCTACACTAGAAAGCAACAAAAGAGAAGAGGATGAGAAATTATCCTCCTCGACGGCTACTTGGAGGACGAGCCACGTTGATGGAGCCTGGACGAGGGTGGTGAGATGTTGGACGAGGGAGAATGAAGACGAAGAAAGGAGGATGGAGCAGGGCGGTGTCGTAGCAGGATCCGCTTTTCAAACAACGGTGAGAAGACAACCGCGGATGCTCTACGAATGAGGGTGAAAAGGTGAAAAGTTGTATTTAAGACTCTAATGGAGTAACCCAGGTTTAGGATAAGCTCGTAAACCTTTGGAGGGGGTGAGAACAGAGAGGAAGGGATGAAGAAAATGAGTGGTAGGGGTCCTCTTTTATAGTTGTAGAGATTGGAGGCAAAAGGTTCTTTTAAGGCCTTAAACATTAAATACTGGGGTCATTAGTGACGAATATAACCGTCATTGTAGGTGAACATCAGTGAAGGCATGCTTCTTCTCCTTCAGCCATTTTGTGCGTGTGCCCACGTCCACGCAATCTCAGCCTCCCGATCAAGAGATTGGATGGCTTAAGATCCTCGAGCGCTACTTCTTCGAGCATTAAGCGCGCCCGCATGCGATGGCACCTTCGATTGAGCGTCATTGCGCACGTACGCGATCCACACTTCTCCGTACATCGCGTTGCCGCTCCTACTGCCACACGATCACCATCAAACGGGCGAATTTCGTTCGCACCCGCTCGCCACTTCAATTGAGGTGCGCCACGCTTTAAACCCTCGTCGCTCTCTTCGCGAAGGGGTGCGCAACCAACGTGCAACAAGGCTACTTTTGTCGCGTTTTGGCTTTATCGTTTGCATGCCCTTAGCGGTTGGATCTCGATCCAATGGCTGAAATCGCGCTTGATCGTGCCTTCAAAGGTGAAGCAGGAGGCTGTTGGACGGTTGGGATGGCGCCACATGGCACCATCCTGGCCGTTCAACTTCTCTGACTTGTAGATAGTGCCACAGATGTCAGATTGGACCGATTTTCATGCTGTTGGGCTGCAAACATTGATCCAAACCTATCCGTATGATTGGTTTGTCGTCTGAGGTATGGATTTAACACCACCTTGGCCCTTATCCTCTGATCTTTCTCGGACTATATCTGATGTTACGAAAATTCGATCGGGGCGATTTCGGAGTCGTTGAACCCTGATCGTCACCCTGATCATATTCGTATGGTTGGATCTTCAATCCGAGGCCTTGATAAATATTGCCCTGTTCCTGACCACAAAAAGTGAGAATTAACCTAAAATTTATATAATGTAACCTAAATGCATGATGATATATGTTATGCAATATTTGTAATGCATGATACAATTATATGCTAAAAAATATGCATAAATAGATAGTTTATGTGACATAGATGTGTCTACATCATGGACTATTGGTGTTAACTTTTACCTAAAATCGTTGTCCAAAAGGTTTTCGCAACGCAACTTTTGGCAACACTTTTTGGCAATGATTTTTTGGCTTTTAGTGGTGGTTTATGATCGTCGTGAAAAACACTTTTTCTTGTAGTTGGAGGCTAAATCTTAAAGATTTAAAAATGTGATTTTCTCTTACACTCTACTTCCACTTTTTGTACTCTCCTTTTGCGGCCTATTTTTACTATATTTTACTAGGCTCTTTAACTTACTTTGTCTTGTGTTTGTCTTACAACCAAGATCTTAGCCAGATTACAGAGTTGAGTTTGGGTGCAATGCTTTTCAGACCTGCTATAGCACAGTAGGTCTTAGTTAAAAGTACGTCTTTACTTTTATAGACTTTTATGGTCAAGTGATGTATTTCTACTTTACGCTAGTGTCATTTCAACTTAATTATACTGTATCTTTACTTTGAGACTTTCATTTCTTTTCTTTTCATGCTCTTGAATGTTGAATTAGATTATTTTCTCATGTTGCTTTACTATTGCTTGGTATTGCTTATTATTGGACAGCGAGTTTTCGATCTAGGTTGGGCCTGAAATTCTCGATTCAGTCCGCTCGGGATCGAGTCGTTACATATAGTAAACTTAGGGAACAATGGAGGCGTACTCAAAAGGCCAAGAAGTGATAAGGAACAATGGGGGCAATGGGTTCAAGGTGGCGAGATGGCAAGACGTTGGGGGGTGGGTGAGTTTAGGGTGGCTATGGTAGAGGGATTTGTTGGGACAAGGGAGAGAGTATAGAGGTTAAAGGTTGATATGGGAAGGAGGAAAGCTGTAACACACTAGGAATATTGCAATACAGTAAACTTAGGAAATTGAGCAATGTATTATAAAAGATTAAAAATTATTTCTTGATGACTTGAGTTTAATTATTTTGGATGATGTTTATGGGCTCATTAACCACACAATAAGATGTATACTTGCTTAGGTTAGGCCCCACTTAATGGATGAGGGGACTTAGGGAAAGTGTTCGATAGAAGACACAATTCAATTAAGGCATCCGAAATTCATAGCATTATCTCCTGTTATTCCACCAAGGAAGGAGTACTAACTCCCCTTAATGTCCTTTTGTGAAATGTCATAGAAAGGCAAAGAGTGCTCTTCCTCATCATCAAGGATAACCCGAAGGGGAAGGGACGGTAGGTGGAAAATCTCTGTTCGATCTATGGCATGGCTAAAGTGAAGGATGGACACTTTGGGTAGCTTCTACATACATGATTTGGGGTCTCCATCTATTAAGGTTTTGGTACACCAGGGAGAGAGGTAACATTAATACATTTCCCATGCACCTTCTTAATTTTCTTGAGTGATGTGATAACCAAATAAAATCTAAGACTTAGGGTATTAAGAACATTACCTTTATTGCATGTATTATATGTTAAGGTTACGTTGTTGCATATAATTAGATAACAAATGGGATAAATCGAAGAATTATTTTATCTACATGCTTGTAAATATAGAAATCATGTGAATGTAAATGCCAATGAATAATGTTTTGATGGTGTAGTTGCCATCTTGAGCATGGAATACAGGATAAAGATTTAGTGTCATGCTATGAAGACATTTGGAGGGGATGCCCTTTTTCTTTTTTTGGTTATTTTCTTAGTTGCATTGACTTGTTTTGTAGCCCTCTCATTTCGGTGTGTTGTGTTTCCTTACTTGTGATGTTAGAGTTTCCCTCTTATAAGCTGCATGCACTGAGTCTCGTGTTTCACACTTCTATGGCTGCATCCAATGTACTGGTTTCTTCCCTATTAATATGGTATTACTCTTAAAAGAACCAAGCACCAATTAACATGTCCTATGCATTACAGTAGGAGAGCAGCATGGAGGCATTTGGCTGAGATGTTCTTGTTAGGTTAGGCCTCACTCGATGGATAAAGGGACCTAGGGAAGATTGTTCGTTTGGGGACACAATATTTCAACCAAGATATCACAAATCCACACCATTACCGTAACGATCTACGTTTGCAGAGAATTTTTTTCTAAAGTATTTAATTTATCGATTCATACAATGTAGAGTGTTATGTATAATGATTTAACAATAGTCAAAAATAAAGTTTTGGTGGATGTAAATTTAGACAAAGATCACATACTTTTATTCAAATAGTTGATTCCGCACATTCTAAAATAATCTTATTTCCTGCAAGGAACCTGCGATGCTCGATTCCATAGGATTTCAAAAGAAACCTATGAGTTGTGAAACTCAGTAATCATAGGGACAAAATTTAAGAGAAACAATTAATATTCCAAAACCTTTAACATAATTAAATAACATGATCTTATAATTTCAATAGATATCCTTCAATATTTAATTCTATATTATCAAACATAATAACCATATCTCATCTGAACTTAATTTCTATTATATAAAGGGCATGAGTTGTAATGGTGTTTTACACAAATTACATTTCCCTTGCTACTATATTAAATTGTTGTCTTAAACTTCATGAAGTAAAAGATAACACATATTTTACGAAGGACATCATTTTAAAAATAATAATTCTTTCATAATAACGTAAGCAATAAATCATCATTTTTATTGCACTAATTCTTGTAGTCATTCAATTCTTCATCACTATAAACTTATACTCTTCAAAAGTTTACTTAAATATAAGAAGCCCATAACTTCTCCCTCATAGAAATTTCAGTAATTCTACATTATTTCTTATATGAAACAATACTCCATTGATCATGTTGCATGCATAAATAGAGTTCATAACCTTATCAATGATTTCATAACCATATCCATAGGTAAAGCATCACATAACACATGCTGTGAGCTTTTCTATATCAATGTTTGTTTTTGATGATTTATTGCATATCATTCCATAACAATTTCATGGCAATGGTTTACTTTATTAAACCATTTTTCATAGAGACAATTACTTTAATGCAAATATTACAGTTCATAATAATTTCATGGCAATGGTTTACTTTATTAAACCATTTTTTATAGAGATATTTGCTTTAGTGTACATATTACATTTTATAACAATTTCATGACAATGGTTTACTTTATTAAACCATTTTCAGAGAGATATTTGCTTTAGTGCACATATTACATTTTATAACAATATCATGGCAATGGTTTACTTTATTAAACCATTTCTTGCATAGAGGTGCTTGTCTTAGTTCACATATCATTAGGTGACTTTGATGACTTAATCGCCGGCACAAGTGGTCCATGAAATGATAACGATGACATGTCAGTGTAGCTACAATTGAGGTGATCTTATCTTTTGCCACCGTGGTTCATAGAACCATACGTCCCCTGAAGGCATTGCCCCTCTTAGGACCCATGAGACTCCTTTGAGTCAATGCCTTAACATATTTACCAATCTTGAGTTCATACACATTCAATATTGAATAAGAGTATACCTTTTATCTTAATCCTTGATCTTAACACATTTCACAATAATATTAAGATAACCTGTCTTACGTAAATAAGAATCCTAACATCCATATGCATTTTTAAGGATGCAATCATAATTTGTTAAAGTACTTAAATGACTCAAAATGTTTTCTATTAATAATAAAATAAATTAGCACCATACCTTGATCTAATTTACATGCCAATGCAATATTTACACTTTGGTCCATTAGTTATCCACTAGTTCCATTACCATACTTATAGCATTTACTAATGGCATTATAAAGATAGGCCACACTAGAAATTAATCCCACAGGGAAGTTTTCCAATAAACATTAATTACATTAATAGCAAGCATGGTGAGATATGTCCAGTCCATTCTATTTATACAATTAAACTATCATCTTATGTACGTGAAAAGAGAAAAAGTTGATTATCAATGTTCCTGAAACAACGATATCCATGCACATAACCAATGGTATAATTGCGTGATTTATCCTCTTATTTGTAAACATTTAGGATATATGAGATATTCTACTATCGGTCTCCCTTCTTTTTTTTTTCAATAGCAATGAAGTTGTATTTGCCACTAAGAATGGAGCAAACTTTAAAATTCGCCGATTTAAACTTAGAGTAACAAATCCTTTATAATTTGTAAGAAAACTATAGGATGTAAATCATGTAACTTTATCAAATGTAATCTATACATCAAAAGAAGTTGTGTTGTCCATACTTACTAGAGATATATATTTCAAACCACTAAATGAATCTACATACATGTTTAATATATTTTGGATGTTTCTTGTTGACGTACTCCTACCGTGTTTTAAAATTCGTTCATGTAGTAGTATAGTCGATAAAAGCATGTTTCCATTTAAACTTATAACTCGAATTAAAGATGAAAATCCGAGGTTGTCTCTGGGAGTAACAAAAATGTGCGAATACCACTATCTAATTATCTGCACATTATCTAGATGAATTTGTATCAAAAGATTAGCAAACAAGCTTAAATTTTTCACTTGATTTTATTTATAAAGATTCAACATGCAATGAGTATTTAAAGCTAAATTAATTAAGTGTCAAGGAGATTAAACACGAAATAGTTATCGCAATAATGTGTGCTATATATATATAGCAATAAAAATCACTTCATGGACAATTCGTAAGTCAATTTGAACATGACTATACTTAGTCCTGAATTGTTGTAGTTCAGTCCCTGATCTCTTTCAATGAGGTCCCTGAAAACTTTCAAGTTCTTGCGAATAGGCCCCTGTGAGCATCAAGGAGCATCGACTCTTCTCTTCACGTGCATGGAGGGTAGCCTTCTTCTTCATTTCTGATGACCCACGCCGGAGCTGAGTCAGCGTTGAGGTCCTGCGAGTTTCGAGGGCTGGTGAGTAGCCGAGAGAGGTCAGTGTGAGGTTAGAACGTGATGGCGTCATTTGATCGTAGATCTGAGGTGGCGAGGGCAGCGGATGACACCATCGAAGGGGGCAGCGACAGTGGGGAAGATGCCGATGAATCGATTGTTTAGCAAAGCTCGAATTGCATCGAAATCCTCGTCCAATGGGTCGAGGAGCTCCACCGTCCTTCATTGAACTTGGAGGTGGCGTTTGATTTGCTCGAGGATGCTTGGAGGTGGCCGGCGGAGGCAAGGAAGATGCCAACGAACATGGGTGTCCAGTGGAGGATCGACGGTGTTGAAACTTCAAATAGGGAGAGGGCTTTTGCTTGTCTCATCAAGGCGAAGCTTGTGGGGTGGTCAGCGGTGCGTGAGATGGCGTGGAACAAGGTGGGCGTGTTCGCCGGAGTGGTCATCAGAGTCTCACCACTCGTGAGGAAGACGAAGGAGAGGAGGTCGTTGGAGAGGTTGAATCTTGGATTTAAGAGACCTAAACTAATCTAGAGGGAGAAGGGAAGAAAGAGATCTACATAGAAGACGATGAGGAGGATGAGAAGGTGGCCAACGTGACCGCTTGTCATGAGGAAGAAGAAGTACGGGAGGTGACCAACGGCGAGGAAAAGGGAGGAAGAGGCCGTGCTTTGACCAGCGACTACCAGAGGAAGGTGAAGAAGGTGGTGGCGCTGCTCTTGTGGTCGGAGCACACGTGGAGGAAGAGAACGAAGGGGCCACTGGGGTCGGAGATGAAGAGGTGGTCGCGGCTAAGGAGAAGGCCAGGAAACGCGGTCGAATCTCGACGACGAGAAGCGTCGTGTGATGGCGAAGGTTTATAGCTCGTTTGCGCGTGAGAAAAGGGGCAGTAGGTGAGCGAACTGCCTCGTTGGAGATGATGGCCGGAGGTTGCGGAGGTGGAAGGCGAAGTTGTTGCTGGAGGGGGCATTTTCGCAGTAGAAATTGAAAAGTTAGGGGGTCCTTTACAATGAAATCATGTATTGAGGGCCAAATTGCAAAGTTGACCAAGATGAAGTCCAAATGAGCCTAAATTTTTATGGTAACCTAATTTGGACATGAGAAATTTAATGGTGACTTCAATTTTAGGTTTTGATGTATTTTACATGGTCAATTTACAATTAGACTCAAAATATACCAAATACCCGTCTATGATTCTGTTTTAGGTCAAAACGAGTCTCGATTGTCAAATTAACTATTCCAAAGCTTATAAAATTTTTTAATTAATTTTTAAAATATTTAAATTACATTTACTTCCATCAAAACTATTTTAATTGAAGTGAGGTTGAAATTAAGATTTTTAATTAGAATTAAACATTCAATTTTAATGTAAATCCTACATTACTCAATACCAACCCACTTTTAAGATATTTAAGCTCAATTGACTTTTAATTAACCATAGGTTTACCCTCCAACTATTCTACATTTATAATTGTTCGTGAAAATTGCAGAATTAACCGCTTTTTCTATTAATTCCTCTCTCTTCAGCCTTGATTGAGTTATACTCTTTCAATATGTTAATTTGGTGAATTTAACATTAGAACTTAGGCAAATTAAGTTAGTTATAGTGGATGACGGTGATACCATCATTCCTACCCAATCCCTTAAGAATAAAAAAAATGCAAATTTAAGTTACCTATCAATAGACTACCGATCTATGTCTTGACATATAATTTTGCTTGATTAATTAGAATTTGTAACTATATATGATTGAATGTTTATAAAGAAAGCAACATTGATTTAAGGTTCCTAAACTTCCATGATGACTAAATATGCATAATCTAACTTGCTCCACATGCAATAAAATTCAGTAGTATCTTTAAATGATTCAAACTTAATGCCCCATACCTTTGGAGATGTTTTCAAGAGCAAGTACAATATTGACGTTGATAGGAATGCGAAAAGATGATCTTGGTAAGAGCATCGGTGGTGCTTGTAGAAAGGCGATGCCATTGTGGCATAGGAGTATGCATTAATGATGAACAACATATGCAAGTCCAAGAGGGTAACTGAGATGTCATTAAAGGTTGCAAAAGAATTAAGCAATCTTGAACTTAGGGGATAGTACTCGGGTATTGTGGAGTGACAACTTACTTCATTGAGTTCTAAGAATCATGCAGGGGAGAAAGCCTAGGAAAATCAACGGAGAAGGATGTGGCTTTCTTATATGTGCAAGGTGAAGGTCATATATGTGCACCTCATATAAAGGTGAACCTTTATATATATGGTGTGATGGAAATAAAGGTGCATAAGGTGTGAAATGTTGGAATAAAGTATAATTTATCCACTCACATACCCCTTCACCTTCACCTCTATTTGGAAATAAAGTAGACTGGAGGTGTGAAATAAAGGTGCATGTTAATGTTGGAATAAAGTATAATTTGGAAAGAATGATGTGTGATGGGTGGAATAGATAATCACCGCCAAATATGATTTCACTTAATGTTTATTAGAATCTATGAGGGGAATAATTCATGCATTTTTGACAAGTAAATTATTAGGCAATTAAACAAATCACCAGATGAGAGAGAGTGTGTAATATTTGGGAGAGATAAATCTGTTATGGAAATTAGAAAAAAAAGGAAATCCAACCATTTAAAGTATATTAATATAAACATCATGAAGAGAGAGCAAATGCACATAAAAAAATTCCTTGGAGAGAGATAAAAAACAATTGTAGAGATAGATAATTCAAATAAGGAAATGAAAGGTGACTTGATCACAACTTAACATTTTTAGTTAGTTTTATTTGGATGGATATCCTTTCAAGGATCATTTTCTTCTTACTTCTCTATTTATTTTTCTATTTAGACTTGAATTACAAGTGCACTCATGTAATTTTGTAAAAATTATAATCTTAATGTGTCATTTACAAAGATATTTACTGTAACCTATATAATTTTTTTTTTTAAAACAAGAGCAATTTTATTCATCCCTCGCTCCCAGGAGGCAAGAAAGAGGGGGCAGGGGTACTAGACCAAAATTGTCCCCTTATAGAGAAAAGAGGACCACGACTCGTGGCCTAGTACAGAAAACAAGGCAGCAAAGGGGCTATAGGTGAACAATATAGGGCATCAGAATGTTATCCAATTTGATAATACCCACAATATTGAGAGGAAGCTGACCCAAGGAGAAACAACTCCAGTTGCCATCACTAAGACCCGCAATCCTAGAAGTAGCCTCATTGACAAGAGGATGAATGAAGAAGAAGGAATGGATCCTGGAGGAGCGCTCGCAGAGAGAAGCGAAGAGCTTTTTGACCTGCCAAGCAACCTAAAGCTTACCGGTCCACCAATAGAAAAGAGAAACCGAATGCATTTCCACCTGAAAAGAGTCATTAGAAAAACATGAGATAGCATGGATAATGACTTTAATGAGAGCAGCCTCAGAGGAAACATCAGGAAGACTAGCAGTAGCAGCCATAATAAAATCCCATTTAAAATTCCTAATAATCCAACCAAGATTAGAACGATCTCCAATCAAAACCTATACATATCTCCAATATAACTCTTACTTTATTATTTTATATTTTATTTATTAAATTACATAAATAACAAATAAATCAAATATGTTACAATTACCTCCTTCTATTCCAGTAATACAATGTAAGATATGACTCTTTGAACATACCATCCATTGACATATAATTTGAAGTTATCATTCGAATGAAGTGCATCATCCCAACCTTCTAACGATACTCCACACCACCACAAAGTGCTCGCACCAGTTACGCCCCGATTCCCGAATCCCTACGAGATACGAGAATCGGACCGACTCGACTGATCCTAAGACCCAGTCATCCAACGAGAAAGTAACCAAAAGAGTAGTAAAATAAACCACATTTACCATGTATATAACTAGTAGTAACAAAATACAGCAGTAAAGAAAAGAACTACTACAGTATACACCACCACAACAGTAAAGAAATAAACATGTACATAAATATGATACTTACAATAAAAGAGTACAGGGGTAACAGAAACTACTCACTACAGCAGAAGGAAAAGTACAGTGGGTACTACACAAGTAGAAACTACTGGGCTCTACTAGGCCCAGCACCCTCTGCAGCCGTCGGCTCTGGCTGCTCAACACCTGGTCTTGAAACGGTGACAAAGGTGACACGTCAGCGAAACCTGAGTAAAATGGCAACCAAAAGCTAAGAAAAACAGTAAGGTGGACAGTAGCTGTTATATTTTTAATCTCTTTCCTTATTTTTCCACTTATTCATTATTTCTCAGATCTTTCTCTTGATCTTGAATGTTCCTCATGGGAACGATCTTGATTGCAGTCTTTTTCAAAAACTAGAAGTAACACGCGGTGCTCTCTTGGCCGGGAGAGTCCCCCGTGGTGGTCCTACCCTCAGTCAACCACCCCAAGGTCACTGACAGACGTAACGGTGACTACGGCATGCGCGATAAATGCACGGGTAGCTATCCGCACTGGCACACGGCCAGTCGTTTCCGTTAACGGGTGCGCCCAAAGCATAGCACGGAACCAGTATAGGGTAGAGCCCTCTCAGTAACAGGGGTCTAGCCCCTCCACAGTAACCAAATAGGGGTCTTGCCCCTCTACAGTCCGCGCACCCTCGCCTGACTACCCTGGTTTGCCCAGTGGGCCTAACAAGTAGGTGTAGGAGGGCTAGTAGAACCCCGGGGCCCGTGGGGTAGCTAGTGCTCTCCCTACACTAGTAGCTCTCCTCGGTACTGTGTACACGAGGGCCAAAAGTCGGTACAAAGTGGCCAGGCCTAACCCCGGGTCCCTGGGGTGGCTAGCTCCGCTCTGCACTAAACAGGGGGACAGTTGCTCTCCTTGGCACTCCGTACTCAAGGGCCAGCTCACTTCCCCAATTCTATTCCATTCACTTTCCAGGAGTTCTACTCTTAATTCCCCGTAGGGTTCATGCTCTTTTAACTCAGCCCATTTAGCTTTCATCGTTTCAGCTTTATATTCATATAGCCCATGTTCTTAACAGTAATTATTCATTCAACAACAGGCAGCTGTTAACCAATTACAGGAAGTTATCGTTTCCTTTCTACTTTTCCAAGACTACAATATATACGTATTCAATCTAGTTTTCCAGTCCTAGGATTCATGCCATACCTTAAGATCTATCATTCAATCTAGTTTTTCAGTCCTATGATTCATGCAATACCCTAGGATCTATCATTCAATCTAGTTTTTCAGTCCTAGGGTTCATGCAATACCCTAGACTCTATTAATTATTTCACAAGTACATAATTTTTGATAAATAATTAAAAGGGCCACTCTACCCGCAAAATCGGGAGTATTGGAGGCGAAATCGGTAAGCCCGCGTACCTCCACAACCCCCAGAGTTGCAACGGAATGGGGTCCTAACACAATGATCAATTACAAGGAGCTACTCAGAATAGTATACAATTACTGTAAACAGGTAGAGGAACTAAATTTGAGAAGAACGATACTTGAAACGTGGAAAACGGACTCCGAACGGACCCTAAACGGGTTAAAAATGATAAGACTGCCCAAAATCAGACGTTTGGAACTTCTTCCAGACGTCTTAAATGATAGCTCAGGTCATACCTTGATCCTGCGCAGTCCTTCAGACGTCTAGAAGCCCGCTGAACCGACTGGACTTAGTCTCCAGACGTCCGACTGTCACTCCGGACGTCTGGAGACCCTCTCCGCCGTTTGGTGCTGTGCCCAGACGTCCGATCTGTGTGGGATGGCGTGCCCTTGCACCTTCCCGAACTAGTCCTGCACACATACGCGGCCGTCCTCAACGCGAAGCGATGTAGAAACCTTCGGCGGAATGGCTGCATGGCCGTACACGCGAAAGAAGAAGATAAAATTATCGTACCTTTCAGACGCCTGGACCTTTCTCCAGACGTCTCCTGCGTCATCTGGACATATGTCCAGACATCTGATTCTGGGAAATTTTCCCAGAATCAGGACCTCCTCGCTCTCCGCCCGCAGCGCACGGCCGTGCTACATGGCGCTCATTTGCTGCCTGAGCTACAGCAGCTCCAGCCTAGCACCACACGCTTACTGCGCACCCGCCGGTCGGCTCTGGCTGCTCCAGCAAGCTCGCACCTCGTGGTCAAGCTCTCTCTCTCCCACTCACAGCAGCCCCTCCTCCCAACATACTCGCAGCAGCCGCTGCTGCCACCCTCGCCCGCTCACTCTCTCGTTGATAGGAAGAAGAAGAGGAAGGCGGTGGAGTGAGGGTGAGGGAGAGAGAGGGGTGTATTTGAAGGCAGCCGCGGGGAGAGAGAGAGAGAAAAAGGGCTGCATCTACAGGGAGGGAGGAAAGAGAAGAAGGAGGGCGGCTGTTCAATCTGCGCACGCAGACAAGAACCCGTACGCCGAAAAAATTAAATTCCAGATGTCTGGGAAGGCTTTCAGATGTCTAACCAGACATCTGGATCACTTCCCAGACATCTTAAATGACATTTGATGCCCTGGTTATAACAACCATGAATGTTGAAAGAGCCCAGACTCCTTATTCATCCACAAAATATAAATGAATATCTTCAGTCGAATTTATTTAGGTGGTTAACCCTTCAAAAAAGAGTTAATCTTTATTTACTTTACTACTTAACCCATCATCCAATACTTTGGATTTGAATAGTTTAACAATATAGATTATTTTAACGTCGATTTCTACTGATATTAATCAAATTTATGGTAAACTCATATATTATTCGTACCTCTGACATTCCTCACATTTCATATTCTTAACAGTACTATCAAGTAAATGCTACAAAGGTAAATACCACAACTTAGCACTACCTCAAGTAAATAAAAATTGATGTTAACACCACTATGCAAGTAAATGTAATTATAAGTTAATACTAATTTTATATTTTTAACACTACTTTTCTAATCTTTTAGGCAAACTAACCCTAAAGGAATAAAATCTAAAATCAAAAGATACAAATTATTTTACTTCATCAACATCAAACTATCACAATTTATCACGTTAACTTTAATATGTACTAAAATATACTCAATTTAACATAATATATTTATAATATCATATCAAACTTACTCACACTCATATTATAATATTAGTAAATCATTCACTAAAATTATATCAATATACTAATTATTTTATCTTCTTATTTATTTTAGGGGTTTTTACGTAAATGTCATTTGAAACAATCGAAATTATTTTTATGCCACTAGGTTGCAGCTATTACTATTAATGCTATTGCGAAACTTATGTCAACGTAAATGTCACCTTGTTATTTTTCTGTTAGTCTACTAACCAGAGTTAAGGAAAAGTTCACTTGAGTTAAATTAAAAGCACTAATCTCAAGGGAAAATGGATGGTGGTGATTTAATGAATCTTTTAGGATGGATTGGACGGATAAGATTTATTAGAGATGCTCTACCTCCTCTTCCTCCTTCTACTCGACCTAGAGGCTCAGGATGTGGTTGGCGAGGCAGGATGCGTTGGCCAACCTTGCACCTCTTCCTTCATCGACATCTTCTCCAACTCTAGTGAAACTACTTTCAAACCCAGCTCTTCCCTCCTGCTATCCTCTTCTACTTCCTTTTTTTCCTTCTCCTTTTTCTCTATTTCTTTTCCCCTCTTTTTGTCAACCCACCACTAGCTTCATCAACACCATCGGCCACCACCTCCAACGCCATCCCTGCTTCTCCTCTTCTTCCATGTCGATAGCTACCATACACACGCACTCAATTCCACAGCCATTGGCCTTCACGTTACCCCTCTCCTTCTCTTCTTCAACCTCCACCACCATCGCCGGTGAACCTAGCACCCATGGCCACGTCCTTGTAAAATACAGGCGGTCAGGCTCATCTCTCATCCTGCCACGACCTCGCAATTAATCCTCTTAACCTCCTCTACTTCCTCGTCATTCCAATTTGTTCAATCGCCACGTGTACATCATTAATTTCGACTCGAAACCTACAGCCCACACCAACCCCTATTTGGCCTCTGTTTTTTTATTTTCTTCTTCTCTACTCCATGTAGCAACCCCCACGTCTTCCACCCTTATTATGGTAGTAAATCAAAGGAAAGGCTCTTACTGCTCAGCCACAACATTCAGTAAAAAATCATTTGAAAATTGCACAGGTGAACACCATGATGTGCTCTGAAGCACCCCTTTATAATGGCAATAACGGACGAGTGTCATGTTCACCAATTGAATCTTTGGGTTTTTCCTCAATCACAACGACTATGATATCAGCTCCATATTTTTTTGCCAAGGCTATGGTGGTTGCTGCAATCTCTTTGGTCCCCTCAAAAAGATAAGGATTTTGATCAATAATCGGGAGAAACATATGCTTAAACTGTGTAAAGCCTTTTACAGCTCGAAGAACAGGTTGATTACTCTTAGATCTATGTGAGCACACATGATTACTCCAGAAGGCACAAGACTTGGGGACCGGAGAGGGACAAGGTGCACGAGGGGTTGGAGTCGGATGCCATTGGCACAAGTGTCCGTGGTGGTGAGATGGGGAGGGAGGCATTGTGCGTAGGGCAATGAAGGGGGAGCTCCGCATAGCAAGGGAGGGGGAGAGGAGGATATCTAGCAAGAGCCATGGCCATCACCGAAGGTAGGAGAGGGGAGGGGGATGAGCTATGATCATCGGAAGGGAGGAGGTGTGGGGAGAGGTGGGGACAAGTAGTTGATTTTGTTGTTGTTGTTGTTTTTATTGTTATTGCTGCTGCTCCTTTTGTTGTTGTTGCTGTTGATAGTGATGATGGAACTTGTAGGTGGATTTCATCAAGACAAGGGTGATCCAGCATCAGAGCTTAATGAACGAGTTCCTACAACAGTTAATGTGGGTGAGGAAAAAGTTGACGGTAGACACAAAAGTCTGTTAACTCAAATCTGACGGACCTTAACCTAAGAGATATTTTCATAAAAAAGACATACCTTTTAATGACATTAATAACAATAGTTGCAATTTAGTGATACAAAAATAATTTTGATTATTTTGAGTGATATCTATATAAAATTTTCTTTATTTTAACACTCAAACCAACAGCGTATCTCATTTATCCAATAAGGACTTTATCTCGAGGTAATTTTTATCCTGAACATAACCTAACTTACCTTTTCTCGAAGTTGGGCCTCCACGGTGCTCGTCGGCGAAGGCAAAGCACGGAAGGGCACTGACGTGTGCCTAATTCCAAGTCCAATCAACCGATCTCGGTCCTATCATATGCTCTTCACGAGCAGTAATAGTCAACACCGAGTCTTCGATTTTTAAAAAGTTAAAAAAAAAAAGTGCATTGTAACGTGATATGATATGTAGCCTTTGTCGCCACTTAATATAAATATATTAATATATTTTTACTTGATGTGAAATATAACGATATATTTTTACTTTTTATTGATATATTTTGGATGAAATGGTAAATTGTCATCTTTTATAAAAAATTTTATTTTATATTTAAAGAATTATTTTATATGAGTAAAATTTGATTAGAAATTAAAATAAATCGATGTATTTTTATGTTTAACTTATATATTTTAATTTTTAATTAATATATTTTGATTTTAAATGAGTGAAAAATTAAAATACATCGATTGATTATAAAAAAATATTAATATATTTTATCTTTCCATAGGAAAAAATAACTTTTCAATTCATAAAAAAGTAAAGTGGTATGTTACTAATCTTCAATTTTAACTTAAAAAAATTATAATTTATTCGAAGATAATTTTCATCAGGGAAAAATAAAAAAATATTAATATATTTTACCTTTTTTATATAGAAAATTACTTTTTTTACTCAAACATGAAGTTGTTTGTTGTTTTGCAAATAAAATTATATTTGAATGTGATTTTTAATGGATGAAAAATTAAAATATATAGATAAAAAATAAAAATATATCGATGTATTTTACCTTTCAGGTGATGAAAAATAACTTCTCATCTTGTGAAAGTATGGAAAATAATTTTTTATATATAAAAATATAAATTTTTACTTATAAAAAAGTAATTTTCATAAAAAAAAAAATCAGACGCACCAGATAAAATCATCGATTAAAATCACAAGCCAAAATCACTGACGCGAGTGGGGTCTGGCCATTGGAATGTGCGTGGAAAGATGCGTTTCCATACTCCTGTTCTTTTAAAAAAGATAAAATAGAAGAGGGTATGGCACTATTACTCCGTGGTCCCCCGCTTGGATGGATGCATCGATCGCGACCGTCCGTGCGGGGTACGGCTAAATTAAAGATGTACAGCCTCCGCAGGGTAAGTAGGCTCGCGCACGCGTGGCTTTATCTGCAATGGAATCTGCAGCGTATATGCCGATTTGGGCGCGCGCGTGGCCGTTGCTTTCGCCGCGCTTCCCGCATCTACTGTCCCTACTTTCGGCGGCGGCCCTACTTGTGGTGGTGGTGGTGTCGTCGTCCGCCGGTTTCCAACTTGCCAATTTGCACCGCCAGATCATTGCTGCCACACGGGCACACGGATTTGGTTGGATTCAACGATGAAATTTTACCATCATTAAACACCAAATGGTTAAACAATTGCACCAACTAATACTTCTGATTAACGTAAGTAAGAGCGGCAAAGGTGGCATCCGTAGGTGTATGGCAACAGCTTCTACGTTTTCTAAATTCTGGTAGCTAAGGCATGAAGGAAAAAATGTTGAGTTCCAGGGATAGAGATGCGAGTGATTTTGTTTAAGTCATGCAAGTTTCGAATGGAATTTCTTAAAAAAGAAGACCAGCGGATTTGATTTCATGGTATCATTATTATTTTAGGGGGACGTTTATGTGCAGGGCTATTCCATCTTTGGATAACCCTAAACAAAACAAAAAAAGGGTTATTCAATCTTTGGGAGGATGACTCCCCGTCGTTCGCATTAGGGGTTTATGGAATCCGGGTTAGCTAGTTAACATGGGTTTGCTCAAATCCTCAAGTTGGAAAGGGGGAGGTTATCCTCCTATTTAAGGGATACCTATCATTTGCCTGTTTATTTGAGGTGTGTTTATCCGAGTTGTTAACTCTAATTTTAATCTTTACATGTATGGTACTCTGAGTTTTTTAATCCATTACACCAACATTAACTAGTGTGAGTCAGCTCGTACTTAGCACGTGAATCATCTCAAAGTATCACATGTCATTCAAGAAGTTTTTAAAGCTAGAGCCTTAATATATTTTTATATTTAGATAAAATTTTTTATGTTCTCATTTCTTGATAAATATTTGAAATAGAAATAATTTTAAATGTATCGATTATTTTAGCTTTGCATTAGCAAGTTTTTTCTTGAATGGATTTTTCTTTTTTTGTAAAAAAATGAATCAATTCCATTGACATAGAGACAAAAGCAGCTACAAGCAACTGGGAAGGTTAGGTGACACCCAACTCACCTTGCAATCAAGTCTCGCACAATAGCTAGCTAGAGTATGAGCTAAAACAACATGAGACCTAGGGACATGCATTAAGGAGATAGAATTAGATCTGGAAGGTATCTCCTTATAGTCTTCAATAATTTGCATTGCCATCTGATGGGATTGTCTCATTCCAACAATACTACTAACAAGATTAAAAGTATCGCTCTTAATTAAGAAATTCCTGCTAGAGTTATCCAAAGTAATTTAGATAGCAAGTCTAATGACATGGGTTTCATATTCTTCCATTGAACATGATCAAATCTTCACCACTTGAGCAGATAAAATAGAATTGTAATATTCATCTTTCTCAATAGCAACAATAAAAGAAAAATCTTTTCTGATGGATGCATCAGTATAAATAGTAAAAGGACTAGAAGGTTGCAAATTCAAATCAGAGCGTTGATCTTTAGGCCTCCCAACTTTCGAAATGGAGATATTCTCCCTTTTCAATGAATAAAAAACAAGCATATGTAAAGCACATTCCCATATTTGAATAGGAAGATAATTGGCTTTGCCATATATCATATCACATCTTGACAGCCAAAGGGAATGCAACAAATAAAAAATTCTTAAGCGCCCTTCAAGATCCTGTTCCTTGTGAGGATAGAGATCAAAAGTTTGGTTTAACCAAGAGTTAGCATTCCATTTGATTTTCAGATTTGCAGCAAACCAGGTTGCTTGTGACAGAGCAGTAGAAGAATAGATGAACAACATTTCCATCCAAAGAATGGCAAAAAGGACAATGTCTCAGATCGCTCCTAGTCCTATTGGAAATTACATCTGATAATAGTCGACCATTCATCAATAGGTGCCATAGGAAAAGTTTCGTCTTAGGGGCCAAGTTAGTTTCAGCGAAAAGTCTCCTCACCAACTACAAGTTCCAGAGTCTAGCCAATCATCTTCTAGGTTGCTTAAGACTAGAGAAAAATAACCTGATCTGATGCTGAACTCCCCTTTGGGTGATGACGCCATATCATCTCATCTTTTGAAGTTGGCATGCAAATAGTTTGTTTTATTTCCAAATCAAAAATCACTTCAATCAATGAGTTGTTCCAATAGCCATTAGAAGAAATAAGGTCTCTAACTGATCGGAACTCTAAGTGATAGGGGACTTGAATCAACAAAAATCGCAATTAAACACACAAAAAAGATACACAAGAGGTTGGTGACCCAGTTTCACCCGAAGGCATGTACGTCTGGAGAGAAGGCGATGCTCCTAAATTTCCATTATAATTGTAGGTGATATAATTTCTCTTGTTTTCTCTCTAGGGTTTCGTGAAGAGAGCCCCTAAGGGCCTCTCTTCTCTATTTATAGTACAAAAAATATTTGACAACATTTAATCCTTCAACGGACATCGCAGATTCCCCAGCTCGTCCATTACTTGTCTATAAATTGTTGGTGTATAAGCATTTAGGCACCACATTAGCCTTTAATCATGGTTTTGATGATGACAAACATCTTAAGTAATTGAGATTAAAATTGGAACTTATGCATAGATATTGCAAAATTGATTTTCAGGTTGAAGCTCTCTTGACGAAATCCAAAGCCAAGAAGAAGGAGGAGATCATGCTCTTCAAGTTTAGATCTGCTTGTCTTATAGGAATTGAGTTGTAATCTTTTATTCTTTAAAATGTAAGGAGAGCCCCAATCAGATCTCATGTTAGCATAAACATAAGGGGTTCATATGTAATTCTCACAAGAATACCACACATAGCCTAAATAAGTCAAAATATGATAAAACATATCCTTAGGTGTTAATGGATCACCCTAAAACCTCATAGGATCAACAAGACTAGTTTGAACAGTTAGAGGACCTTGTACAGGCCATATAATGTTAGGTATATGTGACCTAACGTTAGGCAGTAAGGCTAGCATCATTTGGAAGCTCCAAGGAATAACGAATGTTGCACTGAACTTTATACCTAACGTTAGGTAGTTGACCTAATGTTAGATAGAGATTACCTAACATTAGGTAGGCTATTTTAGGCCAAATTGAACACCTCTAAGAGATAGCAAACTTTACACCTAACTAAGTACTTAACGTCACCTAATGTTAAATGATTTACCTAACGTTAGATGACTTTACCCAACGTTAGATAAAATACTTTTGGAGCATATTAGTTAGCCGTTGGCAAACCCAATTGGGAAACATTTTAGCTGTTGAAGAGGGGTCTTATGCACAGTTAAACTAGTCCATTCACCCCTCTATAAATATGATATGGTTTCTTACTCTTTGGTAGAGATAGAACACCCCAAAACATACTCTAAAATGCATTTAAGTCTACATTCAGCTAAAGCATAAATTTGAGTTCTTAGAAGTGAGTGAAGCTTTGATTCTCCAATTCACACTTGCCTGCTTCATCCCTTCAACTCCTAGCAGATCATCTTCTCACATTCACTAAGGGAGTTCACTTTAGTCTCCAAGATAGCTATTTCCTACAATTAATTGCATATCTTATTGGGGCTATCCAAAGGAGCTAAATTATGCTTTAATTCTATTTTATTCCTGAATCTACTTGTAATTTGAGGGCCCGGGTTGTGGGTTCTTTTCCTCTAGAGAAAGAGGAGCTTGCTCTTGATTGGAATAGCAAGAGGGATTGAAAAAGGATTTGGTACCCATTACTCTTAACTGGGATATTAAGAGGGTTTGTAAAAGGGTTTGGTACTCCATAAGTACCAGTTAATATTCCGAGTTAAACTCGAGGTAAAATCCTAGATTGGGAGATCTAGGTAGTGATTTTTCCCAAGGTTGGGTTTTCACTATAAATCTTTGTGTTCATTTGTGATTTGCTTGAGTTTATCTTAAATCTGCATTAATTTCAATTAGCGATTTATTTACCACCTTTAATACTAATCACCCCCCTCTAGCGTGCTTTCATTTGGTATCAGAGCGTAGGTTGGTTTACTTTGGAGTAACCTCCTTGCACTGACGATAATGGCAGAATAGAGCAACATGAAGATCGAGCGATTGTCGACCTACTGACCTCTGTATTTTGATGGGAATGGCTACATGCATTGGAAGAGGAAGATGGCAATCTACCTCAAATCAGCCATCGAAGATCTCTTACTGTTGAAAATGGTAGAAAAGGAATTCAAGATGCCGAAGGTAGACGCCACCACCGGAGAATATAAGTCGGAAGATGAGAAGAAGATATCAATCAATTGTAAGGCTATGAGAATACTATATTGTGCCATCTCTAATGATGAATTTAATAGAATTTCGCAGCTAGAGATGACACATGAGATTTGGAAATGCCTTGAAGTGACTCATGAAGTGATAACACCACGCAAGGGGATAGTAATTAGGTTGAATATGACCCTTCTTTAGAATAAAAGGCACAACATAAAGTAGAATAGGAGCATTGCATGCATCAAGTACCAAGATTGCTTATAAACTGTATTAATGGATATTTGTGTAAAGCATTTGTCAAAGCAGGCCCCAGATGAGCAATCGGATCGCACGGATGGATTCAGAACGACAAATGGAGTCCAATGGACTCAAGATCGGCCAAATCCGACATCCGGAGCTCCCACAATGGGCCCAAGAAATTCTGACTGTTGATCTGGAGATCAACGGCCCAGAAAGCGCCACGTCGCCCCGCCCCCACCGCTCGCACGCCCTCAAGCCAGCCAAGGACGAATCTCGGCCTTGATCTTCGATCGAACGACCGAGATCCGCGTGCTCACCCGCGGTCGCCGCGACAAAGCGTGGGTGTGGCGCAACGACTAGCGCGCACGCCCGCGTTGTAGCAACGCGCGTTCGAATCGCGTGGAGCAGAAATCAAGCGCGAGCAAAGGGCGCGAAAAAATTGGGCCGCCCGATTAGCCGCGGGCGGCCAGGATTGCGCCACGCGGCGCGATGACAGCTCCCGAGCGCCCACGCGCACGTGCACGAGGGGAGGAAATGCGCGTGCCCATGCGCGCCAGAGGCGCGATCTCAACGCGGGCGCAGGAGGATCTCAGCTGTCTGATCTTCGATCGGACGGCTCTCGTTCAACATCCACGGATCGCGCATGGAGAGAGAGCGGGGCGGGAAGCTGACCGGCGGCAAGAGGGCTTCACCGACGTATCTGGAAGCGGTTTTAGCGACGTTCTGGATGTCGCTAAAGCACATTCTTCTTTTAGGAAGCCCTTAACTCTATTTAAACCCCCTTCTACCACCATTCAAGGCATCCTCTCCCACTTGCAACTACTCCACTCCTCTCCTAGCTAGCTTTAGGCACTCTTGTAATCGCCGGAGACGAGCCGCCGACGGAGCCTCCTCCATCGACATGGCTGCCTTGTCGCTCTCCACTCTCTCTCTTTTAAGCTTTCATTTACTTTTGTTGAAGCATGTATTTAATGTTGTAATCCATGAATTATGAATTCATGTTTAATGAAATTATTTTTCGTTTACTCGCCATTTTAATTTCTGTTTAAAGTGCATGATCAAAACCAAGAGCTTTCTAACCCTAAACTCTCTCTCTATCTCTCGCTTTTCAAAATCATCTCTTTCGCAAGCAAAACTCCGCCTTTTTCGTGACAACAAGTGGTAAACAAAATCCGATTTCCACGCCTCCCTGAGACCGACACTCGGACTCACCTCCATTTACTTCTTTTAAAATCGACGTATCAAGTGCAACTATAACGACACCTCTTAACACACACGCACGAGACCACGTCAGTTTTTGGCGCCGTTGCCAGGGAGGCAACGGATTTGTTTTATCACCTCCATTCCACCTTCATTCTCATATCGTCTAATGCCCTATTTTCCTTTTTTCTTGACGGTTGCAGGAATTCGGCGCATGGACGGCGAAGCGACGCATTCCACGACGGTAGCAAGGGAGTAGGCACCTCTAGGACTGATAGTGAGTACCCTCTCTCCCATTGTTTGCTTGCGTGAAAAAGCTAAAAAAAAATCATAAAAACTGAAAAAAATTGGCGTGGTGAATGATTGCTTGACCCACATTCTTAACACATCACCCTCCAAAAAAATGTACACTCTAATATGCTGAATAAATTCTTGGAGTGTTCTTTTCTTTCTTGAGTGGTGTTTGCGAAGCCACCATGTGTTGACCTGGGCCGCACCACTCAACCCTAAAAACTGACTCATCTAATAGAAGCTGCACGATCTTTAGGATGAGCACACTAGGGTTTTAGAGCCTCTACAAAATAAAAAGGAAATCTACTTTCACCAAGTTGTGTGTAGAACTTGACGTGCCCACTGAAACTTGGTTGAAAACATTAAGACACGTCAACCCTAAAAAGCACTAAAGTAAGGATAAAATACTAAAAGACACCATACCTTAAAAATCCTTGCTTGAAAATCATGTTTTGCTAGAAGCACACAGTTTGAAAGTGGAAAATTAAGAGGCACCGCCCCAATCAACGCCTCATCACATCACCCTAAGCACAAGCACTCTCCTAACCCTTTAAAACTGAGTAGACGTGCCCTAGGTAGGACTGAGTTAAGTCTCAAAAGGCGAGGTTTTGTTTGCTAGGCACTTGGCTTTCATTCCCTTGGTAGAATCTAGTGACTAGGCTACGGGGCAGTGTCAAACGACCGCGGTTGTGGGGTCTATGGAACCGGAGGCACAAGCCAAAGGAAGAACCTTCCCTGCAATCCCCTCGTAATCAACCTGGCCAGATTAGCCTTGGGAAGGGGAGTCCAGTGCTTACGGACTTAATCAACCTTTGTGAGATTTCTAGGTCTTCTAAGGAATACACCATAAGGATTAGGCTTGTTTACTTGGTTGAGGACACAACTCTCTCGCATCTGTTCTTCCCACATCCCTCCATTTCTTCCAAACCATGGATTTCAATGCCTATCCATCTTACCGAAACTACCCCCAACAGGATTTGTATGCTAACCCAAGTGGACCATACCCACAGCCTACTTGGGCTAACCAACCACCAAGTTGGGGGTACAACATTGAATATCCCTCTTGGCCCAACTATGACCAAACCGCACCAACCTCTTATTGAAATACAACCAACATAGCCACCCAAGGGTATGATTCAAATCATGGGGCTCCATATCTCGATTGTCCTCACAATGCCTCCTCATTTAAGTCCGACCCGCTCTACTGTGATAGGACCTACACTTTAGGAGAACACCAAGAACCCTACCCATCTCAGGATAATAACCAAGAAAGGTCATCTGAATTCAACAACCTTGCCTACTTGACCTTTGGATAAGAAGGAGTTCTAGACAAATGGAAATCAGAAAATGATCAGAAATCTAGGCAAGCCTAGGATCATCAACCTTTGATTTGGTCCCCTGATAAAGAATCTGACTGGGAGGACTTAGAACCTCAACTATTCTGGAGTAGGACCAAATAGAGAATGGTTCCTCTTGAAGAACTGGACCCTAAACATGATAGAATAGAGGACCCACCCAAGAACCTAAACACCAATATGGATTCTGATCCACAACCTCAACCATACTCTCTTAACCTAGATTTCAAGGAGGAAATCCAAAGGACACCAAATAATACCATGTCAATTCTTGATAACCTCCAGTTAGAACTACACAGACAGAATCAAGAATTGGTTAAAGGGCAACATGCCATGTTGGAGTTGTTCCAACAATTGGGGGAAGAAGGCCAAAGAAAGCTGTTGCACACAACGCCATTCATGGAATTCATAAAGCAAGGACCTACCATGATCAATTGGACTACACCTAGTCATCCTGATTTGGTTCAGTCCACCATTGATACCCCTCAGGAGTTGGATAGCTCAGTGGATAAGGACAGTAAGGATTCCTTGGAACACAATTTGGGGAGCATTAGGAACAAACATCACGAGGAAACTGAGAAGGTCAGGGGAGAGACCTTGGAATCTGAATCTAATCGGCCCAAGACAAGTAATCCGGTGGGAGTAGCAGCCAACGTCGGAGATGGAGAATGGAGTTACAATTTCAAAGAAATTGATTATGAATCGGTTAGAATCCCCATCACAAATTTGAAGGAGGGCCGAGAGAAAGAATATGATCTAGAGGATGAAATTGACCCTACCTCTAATGTAATCCAAAACAGTGAATCTGATACAGAGGAGGTTGAAGAAAATATTCTTGAGATCAAGGGCTTGGAGGAAATGAGCAATGAAACCATAGTTGTGGGAGAGATGGATTCGTCTTTGGAGAGAGGCCTCATGCTTGGTTGTAGGGCTCAGTATGAAACTCTGGACTTTGTTACCTGCCCTACCAGAATAAGAATCCCGTAATCCGAATGCACTGGAATTGATACATTTTGGTTGGATTACAATTTTATGGGGACATAAGCTGAATATAAAACATACATCTTTAGTGTCTGGCGTGTCATAATTGGGGTGCGTTCATCCACAACAACTTGTTTGCATGCCCACAAACTAAGAGAGGTTCTGACATGGGCATGCATGATACAGAATTCCCGTCCCTTAGGAATGGGACTCCACCGCAACCTTATTCGCATCTGTGGACTTCTGATTTTGGGTCTGATTAATTTTGAACATATCTCCTTGACCCAAACCATTCCTATTTGTGCACCGCCCAGCTAGAGGCGTTAAACTCAGCGCTTCCTGGGAGGCAACCCAACGGATTCAGACTGATCTGGTAGTTTACGTCACTCAGGTATTATCTTTTTGAACCCTTCTGCATCCATGCATCTGCCAATGAGGACATTGTCCAACTTAAGCATGGGGGGGATGGTAAATTGCATAATCCTGAGCTTAATTAATCAGTCTGAATGAATAAATTAATTGATTAAAAAAAAATTGAATTTAGGAAGAAAAACTTAGGCATTAGAAACTTGTCAATAGTAGGAAATAATACAAAAAGAACTTAAACACTTAGACTTTTCAGGCCTTTAGGCTTAATCAGCCCTGGTGTCCGTTAAAATATGGATTTAGCGGTGAATCCTTGCAACTTTAAGCTATTCTAATCCACCTAATAAATAAGGTAATAAGTATACGACTTATCAACTCACCCTCTAACTCAGGAAAACTTTGAGTTTAAGCATCTACACACATTTTTGCACAGACTCACTTCTCGGAGATTTTGACAGAAATTGGGTAGCTAATGAACTCTCTAGGGTGGTATGGCTGGCAAGTTGTCATGGGTAACAGCCCATTGGCAGGTTGTCCAGAACCCAGCCACAGGCCATTTCTTTTTCGCTGCCTCTAGGTACATTTGAGATTAGGGAAGCCACCTACGAAAAAGAAAAAAAAAAAAGAGAAGAAAAGAAAATAAACCACACTTCACCGCACAAGTATGGCTGGTAAGTGATCGTGGGTAACAGCCCATTGGTCGGTTGTCTAGAGCCCAGCTCAATAATTGCACAAAAAAGACCAAAACACCTAAGGACGAAGCGGGGAAGTAGTACAAGCCGGGGAGATATACACTGGAAAATCCTTGTGTTGACCCCAAGTAAAATGAACGTAGGAAGAAAGCTACCAATCGAACAAATACACCTTCAGACAAAAATTTATTTTCTTTTCCGGTCACCTCGAGGCGTAGAAACTCGAAGTCTGTCTCAATTACCGTTAAGTGAGTTTATCACAACATTCACACCAAGATGCTTAGCACTTAGGGTTTTGACCGAGTTTTGGGTGGGTTGGGTAGCCGTAAAAAGTTACCAACCCACACTGAATTCCGAAAATTCTAAAAAGACATATATAGATATATACGTATACATATGTATAGTTATATATACAAAGCAAGGATTCGGGCGATTCGTATTTTGGCAGACACCCGGGTGCTGCTTAGTCTTTGTGGATTAAGATCTTCGTATATTTCCTCTTATTGACAAGTAACGAAGTGCTTAAGCAAGTACTTCTTGAATTCTCCAAAGAAATAAAGGCTAGAATAAACCTTGCTAGGGACTATCAAGGAGTAAGCATGGGGGTATGATAACACCATGCAAGGGGGTAGTAATTAGGTTGAATATGGCCCATCTTTAGAATAAAAGGCACAACATAAAGTAGAATAGGAGCATTGCATGCATCAAGTACCAAGATTGCTTATAAACTGTATTAATGGCCATTTGTGTAAAGCATATGTCAAAGCAGGCCCCAGATGAGCAATCGGATCGCACGGATAGATTCAGAACGACGAACGGAGTCCAACGGACTCAAGATCGGCCAAATCCGACATCCGGAGCTCCCACAATGGGCCCAAGAAATTCTGATCGTTGATCTGGAGATCAACGGCCCAGAAAGCGCCACGTCGCCCCGCCCCCACCGCTCGCACGCCCTCAAGCCAGCCAAGGACGAATCTCGGCCGTTGATCTTCGATCGAATGGCCGAGATCCGCGCGCTCACCCGCGCTCGCCGTGACAAAGCACGGGCGTGGCGCAACGGCTAGCGTGCACGCTCGCGTCGCAGCAACGCGCGTTCGAATCGCGCGGAGCAGAAATCAAGCGCGAGTGAAGGGCGCGAAAAAATTGGGCCGCCCGATCAGCCGCGGGCGGCCAGGATCGCGCCACGCGGCGCGATGACAGCTCCCAAGCACCCACGCGCGCGCGCACGCCGGGCGGAAACGCGCGCGCGCACGCGCACCCGAGGCGCGATCTCAGCGCGGGCGCAGGAGTATCTCAGCCGTCCGATCTTCGATCGGACGGATCTCGTTCAACGTCCACGGATCGCGCATGAAGAGAGAGCGGGGCGGGCAGCTGACCGGCGGCAGGAGGGCTTCACCGACGTATCTAGAAGCGGTTTTGGCAAGGTTCTGGATGTTGCTAACGCACATTCTTCTTTTAGGAAGCCCGTAACTCTATTTAAACCCCCTTCTACCACCATTCAAGGCATCCTCTCCCACTTGCAACTACTCCACTCCTCTCCTAGCTTGCTTTAGGCACTCTTGTAATCGTCGGAGACGACAAGCCACCGACGGAGCCTCTCCACCGCTGTGGCTGCCTCGTCGCTCTCCACTCTCTCTCTACCTCTCTCTCTCTCTTTTAAGCTTTCATTTACTTTTGTTGGAGTATGTATTTAATGTTGTAAACCATGAATTATGAATGCATGTTTAATGAAATTATTTTCCGTTTACTCGCCATTTTAATTTCTGTTTAAAGTGCATGATCAAAACCAAGAGCTTTCTAACCCTAAACTCTCTCTCTATCTCTCGCTTTTCAAAACCGTCTCTTTCGCAAGCAAAACTCTGCCTTTTTCTTGACAACAAGTGGTAAACAAAATCCGATTTCCACGCCTCTCTGAGACCGATACTCGGACTCACCTCCGTTTACTTCTTTTAAAATCGACGTATCAAGTGCAACTATAACGACACCTCTTAACACACACGCACGAGACCACGTCATGAAGGAACCTCAAGGGTGAAGGAGACAAAATTTGGTTTCTTAACCTAAGTGTACGAGATGTTTAAGATGAAGCCGGGTGAAAGCATAAAAGAACTAAGCACAAGATTCACCAACATCATCAACCCTCTTAAGGGGCTTGGGAGGCGTTATCCATCAAATGAGATAGTGTCCAAATTCTTGAGGGCTCTAACTAAGGAATGAGCCAAAGGTCACTGCAATTGAGGAAGCAGAGGATTTGAAGAACATTAGCATGGATGAGATACTTGGAAGTCTAATGGCTCATGAAGTGAAGCTTGAGCTATCCAAGAACAAGGAAAATGAAGCTTCTAGCTCCAAGAAGAAGAATTTGGCATTCAAGGCCAAAATTGAGAGTGATTCCGATCTCGACGGCAACGATAAAAATGAAGAGATGGCCATGTTCTCTAGGAAATTTAAGAAGTATGTTAGAATGAGAAAGCAATCCAAAAAGAGGAGAGATGATGAGACTCCCACTTGTCATGGATGCAATAAGAAAGGTCACATAAGGAAGGATTGTCCTCTACTCAATGAGGATAAGAAAGATAAGAAGGAAAGAAAGGAAAGGAAAGAAAAGAACAAGAGAAGGATGGATAACAAATAAAGAAGGAAGTTCTTCAAGAAGAAGAAGAAGAAGGCATTCTCGACAACTTGGGATGACTTGGATCAAAGTGCAAGCGATAGCACTGACTTTGACTACGACTTCGACTCAAGCAAGGAGGAAGTTGCACACGTGTGTCTTATGGCAAATGAGACCGAGGTACATGACTCTACTTCTTTTGATGAGATACTTGATGCATATTATGAGCTTTTTCATGAATGTAAGAAAATAAAACATGAAAATAGAGCCTTCAAAAAGCTTAGAGTAGAAGAAAATGACTTGCTAAACAAATATGACCTTCTTGTCGATGAGAATTTGGATATAGAAGAGGAAAATGCAAATATGAAAATTGAATGTTTGAACTTAACTAGAAAAAATGAAAGTCTTATTGCTTCTAACACTAGCATGCTTATTGAGAAAGACATATTGATGAAAGAGACTATTGAATTGAAAAACAAAATTGCTTGCTTAGGGAAAGATGTGGATGGGCTTAGGATAAACACAAATAGGTTGATTAATGACTTGACTAAGTTTATTAATGCTAGTAAGAACTTACAAAAGATGCTTGCAAATCAATTGCCATTTACCTCTAACCATGTTCTTGGTTATGTTGAATCTTCATCTACAACCAAGAAGCCAATGAACTTTGTGAAGCCCAAAGGAAAAAACACCTTTGTGCCACCCAAGGTTCAAAAACCAATCTATCATGCATACTTGTCTAACCATAAGGCTCAAAAACAACCTCATCATGAGGATGCTTTCAACCAAAAGGCCAAGAACAAATGGATTTCTAAAAGAAACTATTTTTGGGAAAGGTATTCTAATACTCAAGGACTCAAGAAAGCATGGGTACCAAAAAGTGTTCTCAATTCTTGTTTTATAGGCCTCAAAGAAGATGAACAAGTGGATTAGGGACAATGGTTGTTTAAGGCATATGACAAGAGACTCCATACAATTCCTAAAGCTCGAGAAAGCCGACGAAAGACATGTAGCTTTGGGCAACAAGCAAAAATGTTGTCTTATTGCTAAAGGCACAATAGGTAATTCTTCCAAGCAAGTTAGAAATGTTGCTTTAGCTGATGGTTTAAAAGATAATATTATAAGAGTTAATCAAATCTATGATAAATGATGCAAAATTATATTTGATAAAGGTGATTTTGAAACAACTGATAAAGAAACTTTAAAAGTTATTTTGATAGGAAGTAGAGAAAAAGATATTTATGTTCTTGAATTTAATAAGGAAGAAATGGTTGATTGCTTTATGCCTCTAATGAAGAAGAGCATGTTTTAAGGGAGAGTATAGGATAAAATAATTAGAAAAGAACTTGATTTTAGTTCCTAGTACTCTAGCTTCAGCATTTAAATCTACTTGTAAGAACATGGGCTACATAAACTTTTTTCTTTTGTTTATATCCTTGGCATGTGATGATAACATCATCATCAGCTATAACTAACTTTAATTAATCAAAATCAACAGATAAATGCTCCTACATATCCATCAGATAATCATAATTCACTAAATATCTTTTCTGAGAAGTCGGCATTAAATTAGGGGTAATTTTACAGTTTTAACAGAAGATCATGAATGCAGAATAATCATGGGGTTTCCGAGGGGTTAAATGAAGGTCAAATGAACATTAATGACTAACAAGAGGGTTCATGCTGACAAAATGAGTTTCGCGCATTTTGAGAATTAACGAATACCTGAAACCCTAATTTTAGATTTGCTTAATTAACAGAGGTTCTGGTCGGGATAAAATTCACCTAAACATTCTAAAAATCATAGAAAAATATTATATAAGGTTTGGTATCCTTGATTTGACCATCTGAACCTATTTTAACCTAAAGCAGAGTTCATAGGAACACCATCATGAGCCATAACTAGCTCAATTTAGTTATTATCAAGGAATAAATGCTCCTACATAACTGCCAGAGAGTCATAATTCATTACATAATCACTCTGAGAGAAAGATAAGAAAATAGGGTTAAAACTATAATTTTACAATCATATCTTGAATGTAGAATAACCGCGATTTTTCTCAGGGATTAGATAAAGGTCAAATGGTCTTAAAAGTCTAATAAGTTGGTTAATACAGACAGAAAGGGTTTTCGCGTGTTTTGAGAATTAAATGACTTCTGAAACCCTAAAAATAGACCCACTTAATTAACTGAGGTTCTGGACAGGATAAAATTCACCTAAATCCTCTAAAATTCATAAAAAAATATTCTCTAGGATTTGGTACCTTCAATTTGACCATCAAAACCCGTCTTGACCCAAAATAGAGTCTCAGACTGACATTTGCCCTAATTTAGGTTTTTGTATAAATTACCATGTTAAACATGGTAAAAACCTAAATCTAAGTTTACCATTGGATTCCTTGGGTCCAAATTAGGTTTGTACCAAAATTTGGGTCCAATCTGAGATCATCTTAGCCAAGTTTGCATTTTGGTCCAGTCATACTCTTTCTATTTCATTTAGACCTTTAACTTATGAATTCCTTATAAATAACCCCCCAACTTATTTATCTTCTTCATATAAAGATCCCTACCACCATGAATCCTATTCCTACAACTCCAGTGACCTTTGATTGAAGAGAACTCCTTCTCTACTCAATCAATCCCTTCCAAAATTGGAAGGGAGATTCCATGTGGAGTCCTTTTCACATTAAATTCGTCCATGAGCCCAAAAACTTTCCCAATCCCTCGTGAGAACGCATGAGAGATTAGGGTATCCTAAATAATTCCTACTCTGGCAACATTCCCTAGCTTGGAAGGTTGGCTTCCAAGCTCAAAACTCCCTCCAGAGGCCTATAAAAAGACCTCCAGATCAGACCAAACTTTCGAAGCTTGATTCTGGCTGTGAAACCCCCTTTTCTTCCTTCCTCTTCCGGTCGCGAAGCTACACAAGCTCTGGCGACTCCTCCTGACCTCCTTCGTCGTCCGTCCACAATACCAGTGGCTGGATTCTCTTTCTCTCTCTCGTCCACTCTTGGCCGTACCAGCAAGAGCCCTTCTATCACCGTTGTCGTCGTTGTCCCCATCATCGGAGTACCTTCTTCCCCAGCGCCGGCCTACCAACGCCAGTGCTGTTCTTCCTCCTTCGTCCATTAGTTTAGGGTTATCTTAGTATCTTTTAGTTCTTAGGTTTAGTTTCATACCCAAAAACCCCAAAATAGCCCTCGACTAGGCCACTCACCTCCGTCTTCCCCGTTTCCGACCACTCCTCCGGCGAGTCCATCTCACCTCCACAAACCACCAATCCACTCGCCAACCACCTCACAACCTTCACTGTGCTCCACTCTTCAAAAGCCCTAACTCTATTGGGCCACTCGACCACCCTAGCCACCTGTCGACCAATCCATCATTCTCCGCCCAAGACCGACTTCATCAGCCACCTACACACAAGCACTCGCCTCTCCATGTACCCCACCATGTTAGCCGTTACACGGCGAAGCTGAGGAACTATCTGACATGGCTGTAAGGCCCCTCTTTTGTATTTCAGGTTCACCGCCTCCACCGCCATCACCGCCACCACCATTAGCGGTGAGATTGAGCGTAGCTTGAAGCTCGCTCTTTAGCACCTGCAGCTCTAGGTGACACATTCAGAGAGCGTGGAAAGGCCCTAGGCTTCGAAGCAAGAGTTAAATTGAGAGTTCCCCCTGTAGTAGCTGCTCTAATTAGCGAAGCAACTTCAGCCGCTGCTGCCGCGCGAAGACGGTGGGACATTTAGTCCCACCTTGGAAATCAGTGAGGCTACGATAGCAGATAAATTATAAAAGTGATACAGGAAATTTGCCTCAAGACCACAGGGGGTGAGGTCCCCTCGCACCCTTCACACCTCACCTGTGACACCACCACATGGGCTTGGCTTCGACCCAATTACCCGCCTAGCCAAGCACTCCTCGGCTGCCATGCATGTCTGGCAGCCCTGGTCCCGGGTGCGCGTGTACTCGATAACTCGACTATCCTGGCTGTAGCCTTGGGAGGGTGGAACCTACGAGGAGAGAAAGAAAGAGAACATGGGGCAGGAGAGGGTTTTGCCCTGTGTGACACTTAGCCAATTCTGAGATGGCTGCTCGTTGTGCGTGAAGAGGAAGCAGAGAAGGCACAGAAGGAGAAGAACCTGAGAAGAATAGAAGAAGAAGGCTCATACATAAAGAAGAGAAGGAAGGAGGAGAGCGACTGAAGAAGAAGAGCCAAGGAAGAGAAGAAGAAGAAGACCAGTGCCAGGGAAGCACTGTAGCACTTGTTGGATAAATCATCTGATTCAATAACCCGACGACTGATTTGTGGCTTGATACTTGATACTTGATATTGTTGAGATATTGAATGCTTGATATATATGCTTAGAGAATAATTGGTGATTTAAATCACCATTATTTTAGTTTCTCTACCTTTTTATTGCCTCAAAATACATTAGAATTCATTGAATATCTAATGTGACAGATTAGTATTTATTGAATATCATTTTGTGGTTTAAATTCTTTCGCACATTTACATTATTAAGATTATGTGTGAATTCCTATTTGCTTCCTGTGTTCGACCTCGAACTTTCTTTCGAGTATAAATTTTATCTATTTTCAAGCGATTTCGACTATACTACAACGCAGCATTTATAAACCTTGATTTTACTCTGTCAACAAGAGTCTCAAACAAGAAGTTGCCCTAATTTGGATTTCTGTGCAAATTGCCTAATCAAACTTGGTCAAAACCAAAATCCAACTTCACCATCAGATTTCTTTGGTCCAAATTAGGTTTTTACCAAAAGTTGGGTCCAATCAGAGATCATCTTGACGTAGTTTGCATTTTAGTCCAATCAGACTCTTTCTTTCTCACATAAACCCCTAGCTTTTGAAACCCTTACGAATAGCCCCGTAACTTTGTAATATTCTTCACATTTAGGTCCCTACCACCATGGCCGTGTGAACATAGCTTGCCACCGATTTTCAATCAAGGAGTTCTCCCTGATTTCATGACCAATCTCTTCTAGAATTAGAAGGAGGACTCCTGAGAAGATCCTCTTCAATCTGAGCCACATCTTGGGCTCTAAGTCTTGCCCAAAACCTAATGAAAACGATTTGAAAATGTGGATTTCCTATCTCACGAAATCTCTGAGCTTCCAAGCTTGGAATGCCTCCTGAGGCTTATAAAAGATCCCTTGATGAAAACTTCACCTCCTTAGATAGTTTCTGGCTGGTTTCCCTCCTTCTTCCCTTCTCTCCGACCGAATCCTCCACGAGCTCTAGAAACCCTCTCTGACTGACTTCTTTGCCTGCCGCCACAGACAATAGTCGGCAAGATCGTCTTCTTTAAGCTCCTCCACGCATCGTAGTACCAGGGAGTGCTGCCCATACCCCTTTGTCATTGTCGCCCCCCCTCTTAGAGACTTCATCTTCTCCACGTCTGGCCATCACACCGGCGTTGGAATCTCCTTCCTATTCGTCCTTAATTTAGGTCCTCTCTACTCCTTATTCTCCCTGGAGTAGGTTACACATCCTTCAACACTAATTCGATGCACAACCACAGCCTCCCCTGTCATCTTCCTTCGCTTCGGCCGAGCTTCGGTGAGGTCGTGAGCCTAATACATGCCACCATTCGCCAAGCCACAATTCCCATTTGCATCGCTGCTCGTCCCTGCACAAAACCCCTCACTCAAATCCGCTAAACACACACTGATAATCGCCCACGAACACACCCTCCTTCATACACCTTCCCCAAGGTCATTTGATCTCCACACTTCACCAAACACCACGAAACGACCGCCATCACACTCCACGTCCTCTGGAGGTACTCCTGGAGTATTTGATTAGGGCTTTTGAGCCCGTGTTACTATTTTCAGGTTACTCCATACAATGCCATCGCCGTCATTGTTTCTACCTCTGGCCGCCTTGCTCCGACTTGCTCTGACATTGGTGCCACGCCCAGGTGCTGCGGAATTGCTTCAAGAACTGATCTGGAGCATCAATTGAAAGGCTCATAGCAGGAGCTTCTTCAATTGAGGAATGGCCTTCAATTGCTGCGCACGAGTAAAGAATAGGACATATAGTCCTACATCAGCAATCATTGATGCACCCACAGCATATATAAGGAATTCATGATTATCGATGTTTGCCTCACATACCAGGGATGAGGTCCCCTCACACCTGCCTCTTCACTCCTCGGTCACCACACACACCCGTGACCCTGGACACTGTACATGACCCGAATACTCGGATCTGACTATATCCGCGTTGGAATTTGAGAGAGAAGAGAAGGAATTAGTGAGAGAACGGGGGAGGGTTTTGCTCTCTGCGGTTCTGCTTTAGGTGTGTGCCTTGTGCTAAAAATCCTAACACTTAGGCTCTGTGAATGAGAAGAAAAGAAGGCTTGGAGAAAGCCTTAAGGAAAAGAGGAGAGAAGAAGAAGAGAGAGAAGTTGAAGTAGAAGAAAGAAGAAATAAAGAAGAAAGGCTTTAAGAAGCCTTGTGCTCAACACATTTAAGTCGTCTGATGCATGATTCTGTCATCTGAGGCTACTGTGGATTTATTTGGCCACTTTTCTGATGTGGCATATTTGATTGATAACACTGTTCATACATTTATGTATATTTAGTAGTTGATATATATACTTAATTAAGACTAATAATTGGTGATTCAAATCACCATTGTTTTGTCTTGATTTCTTTTTATTTCGAGGAATTCTTGAAATACTCTTGCTTATTATTGAATATCATTTGAGTAGATTGTTATTCATTGAATATCTTGTATCTTGCTCCATTTATTATGCTCATTTACTTCAAATTGAAGATTAATGTTGTGAATTCCACATTTGCTTCGTATATTCGACCTTGGACTCCATTGTAGATTCTGAGTTATAAATTTTATTTGTTTGAGAGCTATTTGTTTACTGTACTGCAACGCAATTTCCTTAAAACATAGCAAAATCTTAAATACAACATGCATTAACCACTAGGTATACTTCCTTGTCGCACTTTGCACTTCTTTAAAGCTCATGGTTTTGATGTTCCTATTATCTTGTTGAGCTATATATGATGATGTCTATGATGTTATATGTGAGTTGATGAATTGTGTTGAATATTACATGAAGTTATATTCTCATATGTTGAAGTATGAACATGCTATGCCTCCTTTGATTCTTTTTATTGATGTCAAAAGGGGCAGGATCATATATGAGAGGTTGAATAGAGGTTGAACAAATATTGAGATCATGATACTTGAATCTTTCTAAAATCTTGTTATAACATCATGTGCTATGTGCTCCTTGTGTATCATCTCTTAGATTTTATTTAGGAGAGCACTTAGACAAGGGGAGGCTTTCAACCTCTCCATTTAGTGTTTGTCGTCATCAAAAATGGCGAGAATGTTAGTGAATAAGCAATTAGGTACCACATTAGCCTTTAAAGATAGTTTTGATGATGATAAACATCTTAAGTAATTGAGATTAAAATTGGATCTTATGCATAGATATTGCAAAATTAATTTTCAAGTTGAAGCTCTCTTGATGAAATCCGAAATCAAGAAGAAGGAGGAGATCATGCTCTTCAAGTTTAGGTCTCCTTGTGTTATAGGAATTGAGTTGTAATATTTTATTCTTTAGAATGTAAGGAGAGCCCCAATCAGATCTCATGTTAGCATAAACATATGGGGTTCATTTATAATTCTCACAAGAACACCACACATAGCCTAAATAGGTCAAAATATGATAAAACATATCCTTAGGCGTTAATGAATCATACTAGAACCTCATAGGGTCAACAAGACTAGTTTGGATAGCTAGAGGACCTTTTACAGGCCATCTAAGGTTTGGTATATGAGACCTAATGTTAGGTTGTAAGGTTAGTGTCATTTGGAAGCCTAAAGGAATAACAAACTTTGTACTGAACTTTGTACCTAACGTTAGGCAGTTAACCTAATGTAGATATAGGTTACCAAACGTTAGGTAGGCTAGTTTGGGCCAAATTGAACACTTCCAGGAGATGGCAAACTTCGCACGTAACTGAGTAACTAATGTTAGATAGTTCACCTAACGCTAGATGACTTTTACCTAACTTTAGATAGAGCACTTTTGGAGCATATCAGCTAGCCGTTGGCAAATCCAATTGGGAAACATTTTAGCCGTTGAAGGGGGGCCTAATGCACACCTAAACTAGTCCATTCACCCCTCTATATATATGAGATGGTTTCCCACTCTTTGGTAGAGATAGAACACCCCAAAACACACTCCAAAGTGCATTCAAGTCTACATTCAGCTTAAGCATACATTTGGTATTCTTGGAAGTGATTGAAGCTTTGATTCTCCAACTCACACATGCTTGAAGCTTCATCACTACAACTCCCAGCAGCATAATCTTCTCACATTCACTAAGGGAGTTCACTTTAGTCTCGTAAATAGCTATTTCATACAATTGATTGCATATCTTTTTGGAGCTATATATAGGAGCTAAATTGTGTTTTAATTCTGTTTTATTCCTTAATCTACTTATAATCTGAGGGCCTGGGTTGTGGGTACCTCTCCTCTTGAGAAAGAGGGGTTTGCTCTTGATTGGAATATCAAGAGGGATTGAAAAAGGGTTTGGTGGCAAACGGTGGCGACAACTAGCTTTTGTTATAGCGTTGTAGTATAGATAGTTATTGCCATCATTTACTAATATTTGTTACTCGGAAAATAAAGTTCTCCCGAGGTCGAACTCAGGGAGCAAGTCGTATTCTAAGGGTACAAATTCTTATTACAAAAATAGAGAGAGAGAGAGAGAGATATGGAAGTTTGGCTTCTTCTTCTCTTCTTTCTCTTTGTCTTCTCTTCTCTTCGCTCTGACTCTTCTTCTTCTTCCCGCAGTCCTTCCTCTCTTCTTTTCTTTTTCTTTCTTTCTTCTTTCTGCCTCAGCTACACGGCTTCTTCTTTCTTTTTCTTCCTTCTCTTCTCTCGCACCTTAGCCTTCTCCTCCTGCTTCTTCTTTTCTTCCTTCCTTGGTCTTCACCTTTCTTCCTTTTTCTTCTTCTCTTCTTTCTCTTCTTGGTTTCCTTCAAGACGTCGTCTGATTTTCCCAATCAGACGACTTAACTGCGGATGCTACAGTGTCTTCCTCGGCTTCCT
This sequence comes from Thalassia testudinum, assembly GCA_037157565.1. Classification (NCBI taxonomy): domain Eukaryota; kingdom Viridiplantae; phylum Streptophyta; class Magnoliopsida; order Alismatales; family Hydrocharitaceae; genus Thalassia; species Thalassia testudinum. The sequence goes on from JAZHRO010000059.1 coordinate 26,194,608, forward strand.
TCTTCTTCTTCTTTTTCTTCCTCAGTCCTTCTTCTTCTTCACCTGTGCCTGCACACTTCACGGTTTACACGTCAGAGGGCAAAACCTACCCTACCCCCTCCCCCCGCGTCCCTCTCTCTCTCAGAATTCGCTCTTTCGAAAGCTCTCCCAGAGCAACCGGGTACTCGGGTACGCAGGTCGCGCCCGGGTCCAGGCCCACCGGCGTGCGGTGGTGGGCGAGGAGTGCAGGTCGGGCTAATCGGGTCGGGCTAGGTCTGCGGGGCGTGAGCGCGGACGAGGCCGGGTAGTCGAGCGGGTGAGAGGGACCTCACCCCGTGATCAGGAGGCGAACAGCTTAAGGCACTTTTTGCCTTTAAGCGCCCGCGTGCCTCTCAAGGTTTCCGAGGTGGGACTAAATGTCCCACCCCAATTGAGCGCCTGCAGCGGAGGAGGTAGCTGGCAATCGCGGCTTCACGTGAGGCCTTCTCCCCAGCTGCGAGCCTGGGACTCTTCGCGGAGATGCCCCGCGCAGCCTGGGAGTCGGACCTGGGCAAAGCGCACCTGGAGCTGTAGGTTGAAGGTGCTTCTTCAGCGCAGCAATGGCGACGGCGGTCGAGATACCTGTCCACAGAGGAATGGCCTCTCGGCCTAATCAGATACGTGGAGAACCTTCGCCGTGGCATGGCGAAGGTGGTGGGGGGTCTAGCAGGCGGCGGGGCGGAGCATGAGGGCCGCCCTAGGTCAAAGTGCAGCGCGGGAAATGGGTTTGTTCGGGGGGTCTGCAGAGGGCGAGTGGCGGGAAGTGGAAGGGCGGAGGTTGATCAGGGTGAGGAGGCAGAGGTTCTGTGAAGGTCGGCGAGCCGTGTGGGGTGGTGGAGTGATGGGGGTGGGTCGCCAGAGTGTGGCCGGAGGTGGAGAAGGTGAGGGCGATTGGTCGGAATCGAGGGCGACAGTAAAGGTTTAAAGTGAGGAAAAGGAAGAGGGGAGGAAGAAGAGAAATTATACCTACTTAGCTGGACGAGGAGGGGCTGGAGCAGGCGACAGTCATATCGACTGTCGCCGGAGAAGAAACTGCCCATAGGAAGGGGCGGCGGCGAGGAGAGGGCCGGAGAGGCGCCAGCTGGGTGCGGCGTGACGCGGAAAGATCGAGGGAAGGTAACCCTGCTGCTGGTAGTGCGGCATTGCGAGGAGGAGGAGGAGGAGAGGCCGCCGGAGCAAGGGGGCGTCTGTCAGAGTGGGAAGGGAGGAATTGAGGGGGTGTCTCCGTCAGATCCGAGCTGGGAAGAACGGCGGAGCGACGGGGGTATTTATAGGGGCAGAACCAGAGAGGAGGGCGGAGGGAGACGACGTGTCTCCCTCGCCGGAGGACGCCGGAGGAAGGATACCCATACCGTCCGTGCGTTCGCACGGCCGGTATGGGTGGGTGCAGCGCTCAGGGGGGTGTCCCTGCAGTGGCTGACGACGCAGGGTACCCCCCATTGACTTGCCACGGCCCCTCCCTCACCCTGCGCGGCGCCATGCTCCGCGCAAGGTCGCCGGAGCATGGCGCTGCTCAGGTTTTGCAGGAGGGACCTAAACGCAAAGAACGAAGGAGAGCTAGGGGCCAAAATGTGAGGGTTCTAAAGTTGAGGGCCAGAAAGTAAATATATGAGGACCAAAGTGTAAAGTTGGTCAAGAAGGTTTCTTCTTAGGCCCAAGTTTTTGTATATGACTAATTAGGACCTAAGGATTCTGATGGTGAATTTTATTTCTAGATTAAACCTTGGTTGACCGATCAATTTACGTAAAAACCCAAATTAAGTTGTTAATTGGGCATGGTTCTCAATGTAGGTCAAAATGGGTTCCTAAGGCCAAATTGAAAGTCCTAAACCCTAGAGATTATTTTTCTATGAATTTTAGATGGTTTAGTTGATTTTTACCTTGCCTCTAACCACGTGAATTGAAGTGGGTTTATTTTAGGGTTACAGGATGTCATTTAATTCCTTGGAGTTGCTGTAGCCCTTATTGAGTCATCTCATCCCACTTTTCTTCTTATTAGGTTGTTTTGACCTATGTTTGGACCCTGAGTTACCTTATTTTCTTTGCAAACTCAGAATCTCTCTTAGCCAAGCCTTTCTAGAGTTATGTAGGAGCTTTTTCTTGCATATCAGGGTTAAATGGTGCTAGTTTAGGGTTTGTGACGAGGTTCTCATCATACTCCCATGCCTAGCTTTTGCTAGTCCCTTAGCAAAAACCTAAGGTTTTAACCTTTGTTCTATACCATGATATTCTTAACAACTTCAGGTAAGTGCCTTTTCTTTTGAACCTAGATTAGGTTAGAATGCTGACCATAGACTTAAAAGGTACTCTAGTACCAACCAAGATCCAGATCTGTCTAGCCTTAGCCTCAGTCTTTGGCAGAGGTTTTTAAGACCCACAAGAACTAACCTAAGGTTTATTGGACTTTGTGGTTAAGGCACCCCGTGCTTGAAACGATTTTTGCCCTGGTTCAGTTCGCAGTGCGTTTTGCAAGAGAGAGAGATAGAAAGTTTTTCTGTTTGGAGAGTTTTCTCTCTCTTTTTCTTTTTAGTTCTAGCCTAAGATTGGCATTTTCAACACGGTCTGTATCAGATTCATTGCTCCCATCATCAATCCTCAAGGGTTCCTGGTGATCGATGCTTCGAGATAGCACCGCCCGTGGCAACCCCCAGAACCCTGGCTATTGAGATTTCGAGATAATCCCATCCATGGTGTTCCGTGGCCGAGTTCAGACCCTGGCAGTTGACACTTCGTGATAATGCCATCCATGGAATCTGAACCAGCAGGGTGCTTACATGCCCCCAGTAGGATATGTGAATATCCTAAGAGACAAGCACCGAGGAGATGATATTTTGTTACGCATCTTTGAGGGGATTTACTGCCTCTCTGCGCTGGGAACTCGTCCAAATCAACTTGTGTTGATCGGCCATTCCTATTCTAGGTGTATTTTCAGAATTTTTGCGACGCTCCTGCGTGATTTTGAATTTTTTATGCTTACTGAACCAGGCAGTGTGTGGGGTTGGGGTGCTTAGGTTACCGAGTCCCGTAAACCAGAAGTTAGTTAGCGAGGTCAAATACTCCCTAAGCCTTGGACCTAGTACTTAAGCTTTTCATTTTCCTCAACCTCTTGAGGATTGTCTAGATCTTAATGGGTACTAAGAGTCTATCAAGAATGCCTAAGGTTTGCGTTCTTACTAATCTTACCAAGCACTTTTCATTTCTTTTCTTGAAAAATGGTCTAGACTAAGGTTAATTCCTTAGCTTCTTACTAATGACTATTACTCTTTTCTTTCATCTTTTTGTGCTCCTTTTCATTTTGTTTCTTTTCTTTCTCCACAAAATTTCCTTTCTCCTCTTATTCTTTTTATTTTGAAAAATTTTTAATTTTTATGGTGTTTTTGGCATATGTGAATTTTTTGTTTAAAACCTTTTTTTTCTACAAGTTTTACACTTATACCCTCCCATGCCTAAGACTTGCAATGTCCTCATTGTGATTTAGGGGTTTTTATTTACTTAATTTATTCCTTAAGACAGATATTTTTGTGAGTGAATGGGTCGGGATGAATTCTACGGACGATTTCTAATCTCAGATGCAAGCATCTGAGGTGGAGTCGGCTGTCTTAAAGGGTGAACCTTAAGTGCACAATGGTGTCAGAAAAAGGTTTTAGATTTTCAAGAAATGACGGGCTGCCTCCCGTTAAGCGCTGAGTTTTACACCATCGGCCAGGCGCAGTAAGCTCAAGGGGAATGGAGGATGAGGGATGATTCAGTCGAATCAGTAGAAGTCACATCAATGAACGGTTTGAGTCTCTAACCGTTCACGATGAAAGGTTCGGAATCATGGCTGAGTGGACTGATTTCAATTGCTCCATTTCCAAAAACCTGTCGGACTAAATACGGTCCGACCCACTTGGACCTCAGTTTCCCCGGGAAAAGTTTGAGTCGGGCATCAAAGAGTAGGACCTTTTGACCAGGATGAAAGATCTTTCTCGAGATGTGCTTGTCGTGGAAGGCTTTAACCCGCTCCTTGTAGATTCGCGAGTTCTCGTACGCGTCTAAGCGTAATTCATCGATCTCGCTGATTTGGAGTTTTCTGTGGGTTCCAGCCTTGGAAAGATCTAGATTACAGTTTCGTACTACCCAATAGGCTTTATGCTCCAATTCTACGGGAAGGTGACATGCCTTTCCGTACACCAGTCTAAAGGGAGACATGCCCAATTGGGTCTTGTGGGCGGTCCTATAGGCCCACAATGCTTCCGAAAGTCGGGACGACCAGTCCTTCCTGTCAGGCCAAACAGTGACTTGCAGGATTTTCTTGATCTCCCGATTTGACAGCTCAGCTAGGCCATTTGTTTGAGGGTGGTAAGGAGTAGAGATTCAGTGAGACACCCCAAATTTGGCCATCAGTGACCTTAACTAAGCATTTGTAAAATGGGTCCCCCCATTGGAGATTATAGCACAGGGAATCCCGAACCTTGAGAAAATGTTTTGATGTATGAACTTAAGAACAATCTTGTGATTGCAGGTTCGGGTCGGTATGGCTTCGATCCATTTGGACACGTAGTCCACCGCAAGCAGAATGTACTTGAAACCATCCGAAATAGGAAGGGGGCCCATAAAATCAATCCCCCATACATCGAAGATTTCGCATACGAGAATCGGCTGCAAAGGCATCATGTCGCGATGGTTCATATTGCCCAAAGTCTGGCAACGACTGCATGCCTTGCAGAGACTGTATGCGTCTTTGAAAAGTGTAGGCTAGTAGAAGCCACACTGAAGGACTTTGGATGCGGTTTTATGCCCTGAGAAATGGCCACCACATGCCTGGTTATGACAGAAAGATAGGATATTGTTGATTTCCTCTTCCGGGACGCATCTTCGAATAATTTGATCAGCACCTATGCGAAAACGGTACGGGTCTTCCCAAATGTAATACTTGGAATCAGAACGCAATTTATCTTTCTTGGCCTTCGGCCAATCAGACGGTGTCTGATGAGATGCCAAGAAGTTTACTATATCAGCAAACCATGGAAGTCTAGTACCAACAGAAAGCAGGTGCTCATCAGGAAAATGTTCCGTGATGGGTCCGGAAGGGTCGATGATCTCAGAAGGAAGACGGGATTGATGGTCGGCTACCACATTCTGCCTTCCCGCCTTGTCGCGAATCTCAAGATCGAATTCTTGCAACAGCAAGATCCAACGGATTAGTCGGGGCTTCACGTCCTTCTTGGCAAGGAGATGCCTTACAGCCGTGTGATCCAAGTAAATGATGACATGGGAACCCAGAAGATACGATCGGAATTTTTCAAGGGCAAATACTACGGCTAGCAGCTCTTTTTCCGTAACCGTATAGTTACGCTGAGCCTCATCAAGTGTCTTGCTAGCGTAGTAGATGACCACGGGTTTCCCGTCAGCTTTCTGCCCCAGGACTGCTCCTACAGCGAAATCAGATGCATCGCACATGATTTCAAAGGGTTGAGACCAATCAGGGGATTGTAGGATAGGTAGCTGGGTGACTCGGTCACGTAGGTTTTCAAAGGCTAGTGTGCATTCCTTGGAGATTTCAAAGGGTACATCCTTAGAGAGAAGAGAAGTCAAGGGGCGTGCGATTTTCGAGAAATCTGGAATGAAACGGCGGTAAAAACCGACGTGCCCTAAAAAAGAACGGATGTCACGGATCGAGCTAGGTACAGGAAGGCGAGAAATCAGATCAACCTTAACTCGATCCACCTGGATGCCTTTTTCTAAAATTAGATGTCCCAGGACAATTCCCTCAGGCACCATGAAATGGCTCTTTTCCCAGGAAAGAACCAAGTTCACCACAATGCATCGCCTGAGTATCTGGACCAAGTGTTGGAGGCAATCATCAAAAGATTCTCCAAAGACTGAAAAGTCATCCATGAAGACTTCCAGAAAATCACCTACCATATCGGAGAATATGGCAAGCATGCATCGCTGAAAAGTAGCGGGTGCATTGCAAAGACCGAAAGGCATCCTTCGGAAAGCATACGTTCCGAAGGGGTAGGTGAATGTGGTCTTTTCTTGGTCCTCAGGATGGATTGCCACCAGATTATAACCGGAGTACCCGTCAAGAAAGCAGAAGAACCTATTTCCCGCTAGTTTCTCGAGAATTTGATCAATGAAGGGTAGTGGGAAATGATCCTTCTTCGTGGAGGAATTGAGTCGGCGGTAATCTATACAGACTCTCCACGCATTGGTTAATCGGGTAGGAATGATTTCTCCGGTTTCAGTCGTTATGGTGGTGAGTCCTGCCTTCTTAGGCACAACCTGAATTGGGCTCACCCAACGACTATCGGAGATCGGGTAGATGATTCCGGCATCTAACCACTTGATGATCTCCTTTTTCACGACCTCCTGCAGATTAGGGTTTAAACGTCTCTGCATTTCACGAGAAGGTCGTGCGCCCTCTTCTGAATAGATATGATGAGTACAATAAGAGGGGCTTATTCCAGTCAAATCATCGAGAGTCCACCCGATGGCTCTGCGATGTTGCTGGAGGATAGCAATCAGACGGGATTCCTGTTCGGGATTGAGGTTGGAATTGATAATCACAGGGAGGGTCTGATTGGAACCCAAAAAGATGTATTTCAAGTGAGCAGGAAGAGGCTTTAACTCGAGGATAGGATTATCAGCAGTAGCTGGTGGTTCAGTGTAGATGTGAGGTTCAAGGGTAGGAGTTACTGGGTTGTTTCTATCTGGATTCAACTCCTCCGTTTGCGGGTCAAGATCCCTCTGTGGTTGATGAGGCATAATCGAGTCATTCTGGAGGTGTGATTCATCAACCAAAATCCTAACGTCACAAATCTGTTCGATGACACCGCAATTAATTCCTTGTTGGGCCTTAAATATATCAATTTTTAAGGTTTGATCCCCAAATTTAAGCTCTATTTGGCCCTCCTCACAGCTGATGTTGGCTCTAGCAGTAGCCAAGAAAGGTCTCCCTAGAATGATTGGTGTATCCCTAGGGTTTTTAGGCGCATCCATATCTAAGACTATAAAGTCCACTGGGAAATAGAAATCCCGCACTCTTGCGATAACATCCTCGAGAATCCCTTTTGGTGACTTTATAGATCGATCTGCTAATTGTAATGTCACCTCGATTGGTTTTAGCTCAGATTCTTCTAGGTGGTCAAGTAAGGATGTGGGTATCAGGTTTATGGATGCACCTAAGTCTAGCAAAGCTCTGTCAAATTGGGTGTCACCTATCTTGCAGGAAATCAGGGGAGTACCAGGATCTTTTGCCTTGGGTGGGAGTTTACTGAGGATTACAGAGCTGGCTTGCTCTGACAGAACAATTGGGCTCCCACCCTTGGTTCGCGGCTTACGCTGGGGTGTACACACATTCTTTAAAAATCGTGCGTAAGCTGGTACGTGGCGGATTGCATCCATCAAGGGGATGTTTATGTGGACCTGCTCAAAGAGCTTGACCAGGTCCTCCTCAGGTGCCACGGGCTTGGTGGTCTTCTTTCCTTTGGTCAAGGCCTCGGGAAACGGGATCTTGGTTGGTTCTTCTAGGATAGGTCCAGGTTGTGGATCTGGGATAGGGGTGGGGACGTCCTGGATTACTGTCCTAGACTTGGGATCACTACCGGGCTTGGAGTGGTTCGGATGAGGTGGGTCTTGGGTTTCCTTATCACTACGGGTTGTTACGGAATTAAGTCCTGCCTGGTTTTGGTTGGGATTGGGTAAGATAGCTTGCTGCTGGTAACCTGCAAAGGAAGTGGAGGCCTCTATCCCGTCGGGTGAAGGAACGAGGGGGCCTGATAAATCATATGGGCATGGCTCGGGTTTGGGTTCATAACGCGCCGCTGGGTTGGCACGTTATTAGGATTAGGCAGAGGTTGGGAAGGAAGAGTACCTGGCTGGCGAGAGTTTGCCAACTGGGTCAATTGGTTTCGGACCTCTGTAAGTTCGTCCTTATGTTGTTTTTGGATAGCCGCATTCGTTCTTTGAATGTCAGCCAGGGTCTGAAGGATAAGGGACATTTGATCTTGATTTGGCCCAGATGGGTAAGTAGGGTTGGGCCGAGGCTGAGGCAGCTGGTAAGGATGAGGAGGTTGTGGGCGGGGTTGGAAGGATGGTCTTTGGGTTTGGGAATTTCCCGCCCACTGAAAGTTAGGATGGTTTCGCCACCCAGGATTATAGGTGTTGGAGAAGGGGTCATTCTGGATGGCGTTGAGGTCCTCGCAGGTCTGAGGAACCTCCAGAGAGTTAGAGAAAGAGGGAATGGAATTCCCCTGGCAGGTGTAGAAGGAATCGGAAGGACCTCCGGGCAAAGATTCGGATGATGGGTCCATCCTAGGAGAAGATCGATGGAGAATGTTTTGCACAGTTTCTCTTGTGGAAGGAGGCTGTGCGAAAGGGTTATGCGCAGAGGTGGCTCGCTGCAGATGCTGAGTCAGCTCATCCACCTTCTTGTCGATAATCGAGACCTTGTCCAATCGACTGGCCATTAACTCCAAGTCGACTGATGCGGACAGGCCCTGCATCTCGTGTGCTCCCCTGAGATTCGTCGCTACGCGGGTATTCGTCATGTCGAATAATCCCATGGAGTCATTGTTGATGGAGTTCTCGCACATGTTTTTGAGAATCTCCCACATGGTGTCTTCATGTTGACCCATGATATTTTCTCCGCAGGTTGCATTGACAAAAAGACGGATGTCCTCACGGAGTCCCTGGTAAAAAGATTGGACCTGTTCCCATTTAGGAACTCCGTGATGGGGGCACTTTCTCATGAGATCCTAGAAACGATCCCATGCCTCATGGAGAGGTTCCCCTGTTTGTTGGGTGAAATGTGTAATTTGATGACGCAAGGCGTTGGTCTGTCCAACAGGGAAGAACTTTTTCAGGAACTCGGACTGAAGTTCTTCCCAATTGTTGATTGGTCGGGTCTGAGTTTGATACCAATGGGTGGCCTTGTCCATAAGAGAAAAGGAGAACATCTTCATGAGAAGAATATCCTGATTTTGCGTGTCTGACCCAAAAGTTTGGGCCAGATGCTTCAGCTGTTTGATGTGCTGGAAGGGATCTTCAGAATTAAGCCCATGGAATCTAGGTATAGCATGAATCATATTGGGCTTTAATTCAGAGTCAGGTCCCCCAGTCGGGATTCTGACTCGAGGCTTGATGGCCACCGCAGCAGGATTATAATGGTCCCGCATCATGGGACGCTGCGGTGGGTGCACAAAGTTTTGGAAGAGGTCGTTAAGTCGCTGGAGCTGGTGCTCCAGATTGTTTTCCTCCTCAACTGGCTGAGCCATGATAGAAGAAGAGTTTGATTCGGAATCGGAAGAGAGAATGATGGGGTTAGGTTGCTGCTCAAACACGGGAGTCAAGGCTGGGCCTTGACGAGAGTGAAATTTTAAAGGAAATCTTAAGGGTGGTCTTAAGGATCTCCTACCGTTCATGCATTGTTGGAGTGGAAGAGGTTAGAAGGTGCTGGACCCAATCGAGACACCCAAAAATGTGTTGGGTGACTATAGAGGTGCGGGGCAGATGGACCCCTTGATCAGAAAGATCGTCTACCTTAGAATTACCTGGGCAGCCAGAGAGGGTGAGTCCCGCGAAGACCCCTACACGGTAGAGCGTCCCCACGGGTTACAGGGTTTCCCCCACCCGACCTCTCTTGTCACTGCGGTTCCAGGTAGACCAGAATGGGGATCTTGACCTCTTAAGTCTACCAATTTTTAATTCAAGAGCAAGGTGCTTAGGTTTCACTTGAACTTCTTAGGTGTTTTGAGTGCAACGAGTGACCTAAGTTGAAGGTTAGTTGACCCAAATGGTCAACTTTACCTGCTAGTTTTGCTTATTAGGTCTTGTCTTTTAGGGTTCAAGTGTTTAAAGAGCCAATCTTATTTTAGGGTTTCCTTGGATAGGTATTTTCAGATAATGGCTTGGGCACACTTCTTTTAGGGTTTCTCAGTTCTTTCTTAAAAGTGTGTGTCTAAATCCCTAATGTTGAATCTTATGTTGTCTCTACTTGGTCCATTTATTTCTTTGTTGGGTAATTAGGGCTCAAGCAAGAATGTGTTAGCCCTTGAATACCCTTAATAGTGTGCAGGAATAATGGGTTGAAAACATGCAATTTTTTTTATGGTTTACTAAGTAGAGAAGACAGGTTAGACCTATATTGCTTGTTCTTTTATTTTCTTCCTCTTTAGAATTTAAAGGTTGAGAGGATAGAAAATTACCTGTCCTCGGAGTGGTTGTCGTGCGATTGCTTGTCTTCCCGATTTTCCTATATCTGCACAAAAAAGGAGATTATTAGAAATTTAAAAACAGGAATTTAATTACCTCTAGAATAGCCGTTGCTCCCCAGCAACGGCGCCAACTGGCAAACGGTGGTGACAACTACCTTTTGTTATAGCGTTGTAGTATAGATAGTTATTGCCATCATTTACTAATATTTGTTACTCGGAAAATAAAGTTCTCCCGAGGTCGAACACAGGGAGCAAGTCGTATTCTAGGGGTACAAATTCTTATTACAAAAATAAAGAGAGAGAGAGAGAGATGGAAGTTTGGCTTCTTCTTCTTCACTTCTTTCTCTTTGTCTTCTCTTCTCTTCTCTCTGACTCTTCTTCTTCTTCCCGTAGTCTTTCCTCTCTTCTTTTCTTTTTCTTTCTTTCTTCTTTCTGCCTCAGCTGCACGGCTTATTCTTTCTTTTTCTTCCTTCTCTTCTCTCGCACAATAGCCTTCTCCTCCTGCTTCTTCTTTTCTTCCTTCCTTGGTCTTCACCTTTCTTCCTTTTTCTTCTTCTCTTCTTTCTCTTCTTGGTTGCCTTCAGGACGTCGTCTGATTTTCCCAATCAGACGACTTAACTGCGGATGCTACAGTGTCTTCCTTAGCTTCCTTCTTCTTCTGCTTTGTGTTCTCTTCTTCTTCTTCTTCTTTTTCTTCTGCAGTCCTTCTTCTTCTTCACCTGTGCCTTTACACTTCACGGTTTACACGTCAGAGGGCAAAACCTACCCTACCCCCTCCCCCCGCGTCTCTCTCTCTCTTAGAATTCGCTCTTTCGAAAGCTCTCCCAGAGCAACCGGGTACTCGGGTACGCGGGTCGCGCCAGGGTCCAGGCCCACCGGCGTGCGGTGGTGGGCGAGGAGTGCAGGTCGGGCTAATCGGGTCGGGCCAGGTCCGCGGGGCGTGAGCGCGGACGAGGTCGGGTAGTCGGGCGGGTGAGAGGGACCTCACCCCGTGATCAGGAGGCGAACAGCTTAAGGCACCTTTTGCCTTTAAGCACCCGCATGCCTCTCAAGGTTTCCGAGGTGGGACTAAATGTCCCACCCCAATTGAGCGCCTGCAATGGAGGAGGTAGCTGGCAATCGCGGCTTCACGTGAGGCCTTCACCCCAGTTACGAGCCTAGGACTCTTCGCGGAGATGCCCCGCGCAGCCTGGGAGTCGGACCTGGGCGAAGCGCACCTGGAGCTGCAGGTTGAAGGTGCTTCTTCAGCGCAGTAATGGCGACGGCGGTCGAGATACCTGTCCACAGAGGAATGGCCTCTCGGCCTAATCAGATATGCGGAGAACCTTCGCCGTGGCACGGCGAAGGTGGTGGGGGGCCTAGCAGGCGGCGGGGCGGAGCATGAGGGCCGCCCTAGGTCAAACTGCAGCGCGGGAAATGGGTTTGTTCGGGGGGTCTGCAGAGGGCGAGTGGCGGGAAGTGGAAGGGCGGAGGTTGATCAGGGTGAGGAGGCGGAGGTTCTGTGAAGGTCGGCGAGCCGTGTGGGGTGGTGGAGTGATGGGGGCGGGTCGCCGGAGTGTGGCCGGAGGTGGAGAAGGTGAGGGCAATCGGTCGGAATCGAGGGCGACAGTAAAGGTTTAAAGTGAGGAAAAGGAAGAGGGGAGGAAGAAGAGAAATTATACCTACTTAGCTGGACGAGGAGGGGCTGGAGCAGGCGACAGTCGTATCGACTGTCAACGGAGAAGAAACTGCCCAGAGGAAGGGGCGGCGGCGAAGAGAGGGCCGGAGAGGCGCCAGCTGGGTGCGGCGTGACGCGGAAAGATCGAGGGAGGGTAACCCTGCTGCTGGTAGTGCAGCAGGGCGAGGAGGAGGAGGAGGAGAGGCCGTCGGAGCAAGGGGGTGTCTGTCGGAGTGGGAAGGGAGGAATTGAGGGGGTGTCTCCGTCAGATCCAAGCTGGGAAGAACGGCGGAGCGACGGGGGTATTTATAGGGGCAGAACCAGAGAGGAGGGCGGAGGGAGACGACGTGTCTCCCTCGCCGGAGGACGCTGGAGGAAGGATACCCATACCGTCCGTGCGTTCACACGGCCGGTATGGGTGGGTGCAGCGCTCAGGGGGGTGTCCCTGCGGTGGCTGACGACGCAGGGTACCCCCCATTGACTTGCCAGGGCCCCTCCCTCACCCTGCGCGGCGCCATGCTCCGCGTAAGGTCGCCGGAGCATTGGCGCTGCTCTGGTTTTGCAGGAGGGACCTAAACGCAAAGAACGAAGGAGAGTTAGGGGCCAAAATGTGAGGGTTCAAAAGTTGAGGGCCAGAAAGTAAATATATGAGGACCAAAGTGTAAAGTTGGTCAAGAAGGTTTCTTCTTAGGCCCAAGTTTTTATACATACTAATTAGAACCTAAGGATTCTGATGGTGAATTTTATTTCTAGATTAAACCTTGTTTGACCGAATAATTTACGCAAAAACCCAAATTAAGTTGTTAATTGGGCATTGTTCTCAATGTAGGTCAAAATGGGTTCCTAAGGCCAAATTGAAAGTTCTAAGCCCTAGAGATTATTTTTATATGAATTTTAGAGGGTTTAGTTGATTTTTACCTTGCCTCAAACCACGTGAATTGAAGTGGGTTTGTTTTTAGGGTTAAAGGATGTCATTTAATTCCTTGGAGTTGCTGTAGCCCTTATTGAGTCATCTCATCCCACTTTTCTTCTTATTAGATTGTTTTGACCTATGTTTGGACCCCGAGTTACCCTATTTTCTTTGCAAACTCAGAATCTCTCTGAGCCAAGCCTTTCTAGAGTTATGTAGGAGCTTTTTCTTGCATATCAGGGTTAAATGGTGCTAGTTTAGGGTTTGTGACGAGGTTCTCATCATTTGGTATCTCATAAGTATTGGTTAGTATTTCGAGTTGGGCTTGGGGCAAAATCCTACATTGGGAGATCTTGGTAGTGGTTTTTCCCAGGGTTGGGTTTCCGTGGTAAATCCTTGTGTTCATTTGTGGTTTCCTTGTGTTTATCTTAAATCTACATTAATTTCAATTAGCGATTTGTTTACTACATTTAACATTGATCACCCCCCTCGAGTGCACTTTCATAAATAGCAATTGTAATGCCACTATTAGCGCTGATGTGGATATTGTTGCCTCCTCTTCAACATCGATCAACCGGGTCACCCGGTGGGTCGTGCTCACCCGGATCTGCCTGGATATTGGTGAGCTCGAATCTGTCTAGACATAGAAGGGTCAGGTTCTCCTGGATCCATTTAATTGTTGGATATTCAAGTGGTCGGATTCACCGAACCCCTGGGGAGACAGATCCTTTGGGCTTTGTGCGAGGTTTTAAATCCGATGGTGCTTTTTGCCCCTCATCATGTCCTCTTACTCCCTAGTTAGCGAATCCTGCTGAGAGAGTAGACAATGTATTAAAACTTCACATATGGATGGTACCCCCAAATGATTTCCCAGCTGTCTACCAAATGGGGTCGCATTTCTCATGAGGTGAACGTTTTAATTATAGGCAGGCATGGCACCATTATTGATATGGTGTATAACCACTGAGATTTTTAGGGGACGTAGGCATGTTCGCTTGAGTTCCTATCAGCCTTAAGTGGTCAACATTTAATGAAGGGAACATAGGTGCAGTCTGCCTGAGTTCCAGTCGACCTTAACAGGCTAGCGTTTAATGAAGGGAACGTAGGCATATTGTCTCCTGGGTCCCTGTCGGCCTTAAGAGGCCAACGGCTCGGGTAAAAATGCGACATATACGTCACCTTCTGTGAGTAGTAGATAATTACTGTGGGAATTGGTTTTGTCCTTTTGTGTAAGAAGACTAGCATTAATTGTTGTCGTTATGAGTAATATTTGCCTTAAATGTTGTAATGGACAATGATGCAATTGCTATGATAGCAGCGAAATGATACACGTGCAGGGGTATTTAATGCCCGTAATGATAACCGAGGTTGTTTCGTATTTGCCAGGATCTTTTGAAATCCACATTACATATCATGGGACTTCATTTTTCGAAGTTCGCACCCTGCAAAGGGAAAATTCCCCCGAGGGGTTATAAATAGAGGGGCAGGGTAGAGTTAATGCCCCACTTACTCACTTTTACTGCCGCGGTCCCACCTTGAGAACTTGCCTCCACTCCTTTGGCGAGCTGTGAGAGCTTCCGTTTGTAAGAAACTCTACGTTTGAGGGAGCAGCGGAGGCTTGACAATGTTCGGACTCGTGAGCAAGGGTAAGTACGGCTCTTCCTCATTGGGACTCTCACCTAAGACGAGGGAGTTGTTAATGGGGAGTGTTTTGCGAATTAAAATTAGGGTTTGGAGAACCCATCGTCATAGCTTGCAAAACGCGTCTATCAAATACAATTTATAACTGAAACTCAAGGAGAGTCCCCAGTCGAACACAGGGAGGGGACGTTTACTTGTTTGAAATCTACGTTTCGTTTCGCTTCTTTTTGGTGTTTTGGGATTTTATTATTTTTCTCTTTTATTTTTATAGAAAAAGCAAGAAAGACAGATCATAAGAGAGATGAAACAACTATGACATATTACGCAAATGTTTGTTACAATAATCTATGAAAGCATAAAAGAGATAGGGTTAAGAGGAAATCTCCCGAATTAGCTGTTTGGCAAGACGACGGTGGCTGGTGGAAGCTTGGATGAAGGAGTTGAGATGCAGGACGATGGAGATGAGATGTAGGAGGACGCTGGGTAGAGGAATGCTTCTTCTGGAATGGAGGTGAGAAGATGGAGGTGATCTTCTACCGGAGTGGAGGTGGGACGATAGCTCCAAGGCAACCTATGAAGGTGGTGGGATGAAGGATGAATATTTGGTGGGAAATAGGATCATTACATTAATAGGAGGCCTTTGGAGCTTGAGAGTAAGCTCTAATGGAGCTTTGTTAAGCTACCAGAGCTTAAGAATAGATGGGAGTTGAGTAGGTAGTGATGAAGAGGAATGGGGGGTGTAGGGGTGTTTATATAGTGGTGGAATGGAGGCGGTTTGCGCGCACGAGCCTTTAGTGACATTTAAGACGTCGCTAAAGACCTGCCAGAGATGACGTTGTAGCATTCATGCACCTTGGCTGGCACTTGGAAACACGGCTACAGCTATTGTAAGGCACGGTGACCATCAGCAGTTAGATCCGGCATGGATGGCTGAGATCACGAGCAAGAAGCATGCGCTCACTCGCGTTTGAACTCCGCACCGCTAGCACGTGCGTTGGCAGCAGTTGGATGAAGGATCGTCCTGTCGAGACTCACTCGCAGATCGCGCCTCATTGATTTGAATTGCGCGTGATTGCGAGGATTAGACGGTAGGCATGGCTCCTGGTCGTCTTAAATGTACGCTCCAGATGGCACGCGTGCGATTTGGCATGCATCCTTGCTTCAGAGGGCAGCATCAGATGGGGCGTGAGGACTCCCGACCACTCAATCAAGATCGAGCGGTCTTAATGCATCCAGTACTGTAGTGGGTGCGGATGGATTGCAGTTCGAACCTGCGTCATCACTTTGCGAAGTGGCCGCCTCACCGTTTGGCCAAGAAGATGGATTGTCACGTCGAGGATAATGCGGTCACGTGTCTCGACCGTTGGATGAAGATCCAACGGTTGAGAGGAGTCCTTTGCTGATGTGCTTTGGAGGGAAGAGCCAGTCGATGGAGCACGCATCTCAACCGTTGGATTGTGATCCAACGGCTGGGATCTCTTCTTGCAGTGAGCTTGGGGCTTGATGGCTCAGATGGGGCAGCCTGGATGGCACCACGTGGCGCCATCTGGGCCATTCGTCTTCTTTTTCTTGTAGAAGTGCTACAGTGCTCCGATCGAGGTGATTTTTGCGTTGACGGACTGCGATCGTTGCTCCGAATCGATCCGTATAGTCGAATTCTTCATCCGAAGCCTGTAAAGATGTCGCACTACCTCCTGGACATATAAAATGGAAGAATTATTATACATAATACACAACTTTCCTAAATGCCATGCAATGGATGTTATGCAGTATTTATAACATGATATGCAATGTTAAGCCTAGGAACTATCATAAATAAGCATTTTATCATGAATTCATGTGTGTTTATCAGTTGTACAACTTTAGTTCGGACTTTCGTAGTCGGTTCACCATTAAAGAGTTCTGGGGGCACATGGGCTTGATGGAGTCTAGTTCCACCCTTGCAGGTCCATGACCCACTTCTACTCTGATGGGATGGTGGATATGTTTATAATTTGAAGATATGTCATAGAGCATGGCCTACGGGTGTCTTTAAACCCCTTTTTGGTTTCCTTCCTTTGTTACTACAAACTCAACCCTCTTAGCTTAGTCAAAACTGTTGGTCTATTATCAATGCCTTCACTGTTATTTTTTTCCACTTGGGGATTATTCCCGACTAGGCGTATTCCACCTGATTTTTGGGATCATGGCTCTTAAGGTGAAAGGTGGCAGGCCTCCCCTCTGGTACATACATCTTGTACAACCGACACATTAAATACCAGACAACCAAACTCCCTGATTGTATGAAAGGGCAAGATCACCACTTTTTCTTCCTCTATAACATTGAGAACCTAGTAGTCTCCGCTAACTGGCCAGGCTCGCCTAAAAGAGATTTGTCTCCTAACTTCGAGGAACTTGATTCATCTACGTAGGCGAACGCAGACAAGATAATGAATTTGGGCAAGTTGCACGGTCAAAGCTGAGGCAGAGGGATGTTTGGGCGGCATTGATGTGGGTTGCAGATTCCTATCCCATGCCATGCAAGTTAGGGGGTAGTTGCTTTAAATAGTTTATTTCCTCCGCCATTTGATTAACTTCTATTTTTCCTTGTTTCAGCTTTTATGTGATTTGAATGGAAATTCGAGGTCGAACGCAGGGAGCAAGTAGCAAATCAATCTCAAAATCACAATTCTAAGTACAATATAAGCAATTAAGATCAAAAGAATAATCTAGAATGATATATAAAGCGAATCGAGTATCAATATGCAAAAAGATTAGGGTAAAATGGTGATTTGAATCACCAAATTACCCTTTGAGTTTAAGCTTCAGAATTTATTTAAATATATTGAACAGTGATCAGAATCAAATAAGCCGCAGCAATCAAATAAACCAACAATATTTAGAACCAATAGAATCGAGCACCAGCAGAGGCATGGAGGGAAAAGACCCCCCTTCCACTCTCTCTTTCTTCTTCTCTTCTCTTAGAAACCCGAACGGATCCGGGTAATCGGACCCATGCCCAGACCCACGTGGCATGAGAGCGGGCGAGGGCATGTGCGAGGAGCGTGTGAGCGGGACCTCACCTCGGTGCTCTCGGAGGAACCCAGTGGAGATCACAAAATCAACTTATCCCCTGTGTGGGCTTCAACAACCCACGAGGTGGGACTATCCATCCCACAATCTTCTTTGCGTGCAGCTGGAGGTTGGAACTCTGATTGCGTGTAGCTATGGATGAAGGCTCAAATTGGGAACTTGGAGATGCACCTGGGAGTAAACTATGAGGTCTGAGGGTGTTGCCTGGAGGTATCGTGGCCGGAGGACTGCAGATGAGGATGGTGGGGTTGAGGCAGCGATGGAGGTCCGACGATCACCTAAAAAGCAAGAACATGGCCTAGTGGCCCAATTAAATTGGCTTAGATTCTTTGCCGGTCGTTGACGAGTGCAGTGGTTGTGTTTTTGTGGAGTGAAAGTGCATGTGGTGGTCCGACGACCTAGGGAAGGTGATGCGTAGGTGGTGGTGTTCGGGGGTGTGATGGAATGGGTAAAACCCTAAATAGGTTTAGGGCATTTGTAGGTGGAGTTGTGGCGAAGTTGATGGGGGTGGTAGCGACAAGATTCGTATAGTAGCGTGGTGAATAGGCATCGCCGGAGCAGAGGAAGGTGAAGGCGTTAGGGTTGAGACGATGGGTGTTTGTGAGTGTAAGTGAGAGGAAAGTGAAGTAGAGAAGTGGAGGAGAAGGTAGAGGGTCTTAGGTGTGAGGAATAGGGATGGAGAGCACCGGTCCTGGCTTGACTGGAGTCGGAGAAGGAGAAGGGGATAGCGAGGCGGGGATGAGGAAGGAGATAGGGAAGTCGGTCATACTTTGGCTGGTAATGACTACGAGGAAGTGGGGAAGCTGGTCGGCCGTCCAATTTGATGGTTAGACGGCTGAAGGAGGAGAGCAGAGGCGATTCGCCAGAGCTAAGTTTGAAGGTGGCCGCAGAAGGGAGAGAGAAGGTTTTCTTTGACCAAAACTTATTCAGGAGGTGAGGTACTTAATGTAGGAACATTTATAGGCCATAGAATGGAGTTTTAAGCTTGGGAAGCAAGCTTGTGAACTCCATGCTTTTCGCTCAAGCTGAATACCCTTCCTTTCAAAGAGTCTGCATGAGCTTTTGGGAAGGAATTGGGATCCAAGACTGGTCTCACTCGGAAGGGAAATTCACAAGCAATCTCCGGTTCAAATTTTGGGTTGTTTGGTGGAGAATCGTGCGAAAAAATCTCGCTCAAATCTCGTCGGAGCTCAATGTGTTCCAAGTAATGGTGGAAGGAGCCTAAATGTGAAGATTATGAAAAATTTAGGGACCTATTTGTAAATAATTCAAAAAGTTAAGGTTCATTGTGTGATAAAAAGAATTAAACAGGATCAAAATGCAAAATTGGTCAAGGTGATCTTTGATTGGGCCCAAATTTTGGTATCAACCTAATTTAGGCCCAAGAAATTTGATGGTGAAGTTGGATTTGGGTTTTGACCAATTTTGACTAGGTAAATTACGTAGAAACCCAAATTAGGTCAATTGTCTGTGTGAGACACATTTTTAGGTCAAAATGGGTTCCAATGGTCAAATTAAAGATACCAAACCTTATAGAATATTTTTCTATGATTTATAGAAGGTTTAGGTGAATTTTATCCTGACCAGAACCTTAGTAAATTAAGCGAATTTGTTTTTAGGGTTTCAGATGTTATTTAATTCTCGTAACGCGTGAAATCCCGTTATTGTTTGCATGGACTCACTTATTAGACATTAATGACCATATGACCTTTAATAAACCCCTGAAATACCCCATGGTTATTCTGTATTTGTGAAATGCAATTAAAATTGCATAAACAACCCTAGTTTCTTATCTTCTCAAAACCAAACATTATGCCTATATGACCCTCTGATGGTTATGTAGGAGATTTTATCCAGTTTATTAGGCCAAATTGAGTTAGTTATGGCTTATGATGGCGTTCCCATCATACCCCATTGCCTAGCTTTTGCTAGTTCCTTAGCAAAATTTTATGGAGCAAACTAGATATCTTGGTCAGATGTAACTGTCAGGATGCCCTACTATGTTGCATCTCTAGGAATCAGATATTAATAACAAAAATAGGCCTAGAGGTACTCAAGTACTAGCCCAGATCCAGACCTGACTGGCTTTCGCCTCAATTTGTAGCGAAGGTTTCTAAGGTCCGCAGGAACTATCCGAAGGTTTGTTGGACCCAGCGGTTAAAGCACTCGTACTTGTAACATGGTTAGCCTAGGTTCAGTTCGCGAGTGCATTTTTGGAAGAGAGAAATAGAAGAATTTTATTTGTGGAGAGCTTTCTCTCTCTTTTTCTTTTCATTATCTTTTTCCTTAGATCCATCCTCGGATTGGCCCTAAACATGTTTTGTATCGAATTACTTGTCCCCATCATTAATCCTTGTAGGGTCCCTGGTAATCGATGCTTTCAGATAGCACCGCCCATGGCAACCCTTAGAACCCTAGCTTTTGACACTTTGAGATAGTGCCGCAAATGGCATTCTGTAGCTAAATCCAAACGCTGGTAATCGACATTTCGTGATAATGCCGCCCATGGCTTCTGAACCAACACAAGGTGCTTACGTGCCCTTAGTAGGATACTTAAATATCCTAGGAGACAGACATCGAAGAGACGATATGTTATTATGCATCTTCGAGGGGAATTTCCTACCTCTCCGTGCCAAGAACTCATCCAAATCAACTTGTGTTTTCGAGTTGCTCCTAATCTAGATCTTTGGATGATTTTTAGAACAGTATAAATGCTTTTTTGGCATGATTTCATATTTAAGCACACTGAACTAGACTATGTGTGATTTAGGGTGCTTACTACACAAGCTTTGCATTTTCCTCAACCTTTTGAGGACTAATCCAGATCTTAACAAGTACGTAAGTGTTTAAATCTCAGAATAGATCCAAGAGGCATAAGGTCAGTATTCGCCACTAATCTCTTAAGTTTTAGCCTTCCTGGTCTTAATTCATCATTCGATCCATCCTAGAAGTTAGGTAAGTTCCATAGTATTTTGAAGGGACTCCATTTTTCTCTTTATCTTTTTTCTCCTTTCTTTTCTTTTCAATTTTCCTCCCTCCTTTTTCTCATTTTTCTCTCAAATGGACCTTCTTCAACCTCCATTTTTTTTTGTGTGAAATCCTTTTGTGAGATTTGATTTTCACGATGTTTTGCACTTTAATACCCCCCCATGCCTATGATTTGCAATGTCCTCATTGTAAATTAGGTGGGTTCTGAAGGTTCGTCCCTACCAGGAGGGGGTGACGTAATAATTGCGGAAATAAATATAAACAATATCACAAAATAGGCAATCACACAATGTACACAAAGATTTTTAGGTGGAAACCCAAACCGGGTAAAAACCACCACCTAACCCTCTCGAGTTAGGATTTTCCGATCAACCTAGTTGATCAAATCCACTAACCGAATCACTTTGAACGAGGGTGATTCAACCTCAATACAACCACGCTACAAGTACGAGGGTAGCGTTCCTCAACCCCTTCTCTCCACGAGAAGGATTTTGTCCCACGAAGGAGACGGGAATTCGCAAAGCGAATACCCAACCAAAATACAAAGATAAAATAAAACAACAGTCCTATAGAGCCAACAAAATTAAACCTAGCTTCTATAGGAAATAGGAAACTCCCCTTTGCAAGGAGTGCGTCGACGATGACGCGGTGCGTGTGCCACGCGATGGCGCTACGTCGCTCTCGTTATCAACAGCGGGAGAGCGGGCGCGCAAACTGTTTGATGCTCTCAAGATGTAGAGCTTGAGCTAGGAGAGCAAGAACTTCTTGGACAAGAGTGTGAAAATGTCTAGCTAAGTGTGTCTTGTGTCTTTCTAAGTGTCTCTTATATTGTGTTTTTGTGTTGCAAAGGCTCCCCTCTATTTATAGAGGCCTTAGGAAGGCTTTGGAAGGCTTAAGAAAGGTTCTATAGCCGTTGGGTGCAAAACCCAAGAGAATCAGCCCGAAATCAGGAACAATCATTGTTCTGACAGGCTTATCAGACGTCTAATTCTAGCATCAGACGTCTGGAAGTTCACTATAAGACGTCTGATCTCAAGGTCAGACGTCTGATTCTATGCGGGTTTCTCCCTGACTTGAATCAGATCTAAACAGGGTTTTTGTACAAGTCCATCAGACGACATACAGGACGTCTGGCACTAAGTCTGGACGTCTGGAAACCTACTTTTACTGTGAGAATTGATTTCCAAACGTTGCAACGGCTAGAAAATCTCTGAGAAGAGATTTTGGGTCAGCCGAGGCAAAACGGTCATTTATCAGACGTCTGTGAAGTCCTATGGACGTCTGATAAGGCTCTAACGGTCATACTCTTGAGTGTCTTCTAAGCCAGCCAACGGTCCACTAACTGGACGTCTGGCAAAGTCATCAGACGTCTCCTAAGACGTCTGGTATAAGGTCTGGACGTCTGAATTCATCAGACAGAACTAACTATGTCCAGCCTAACAGTTATCAGACGTCTGAAACAACAGTCAGACGTCTTAGAATCCTTTATCAGACGTCTGGAAAGTCAGTTTTAACCCTATATTGGTTTTCTAAGTGTTCTACAGAAAACCTACGTATCCTAGGGTTGTGCAGGTGTTCCTAGGACTACTGTTAGGGTTCTTTGAGGCTCTTTAACATAATGTCTAAGGAAAATAAAGAGCAAGAAAATAAATACAAGAGATACATGAGAGGATAAAAAAGAATCTATCCTATTCTTCTTGTCTTCCATCTCCAATCTTTCGCTCCACGCGAACCTCCTCTATTTTCCGTCAAGCTCCTCCAATCCGTCCTGGATGCGAGCTCGAGTTCCGTCTAAACACGTCTTCATTTGCAATTGACCTGAAATCTAGGACTCAAATTGCAAATGTTAAATAACACGTGTTTTGTTATCATCAAAACAAATGATCGTGGTGCTCTAGCACCAACAATCTCCCCCTTTTTGATGATGACAAAACCGTAAATAATAATGCATAAAAATCCTCCCCCTTTTTGACATTATCAAAAAGGTTTGATTGATTTTATATTTCCTATTACTCCCCCTTAAAACATGCTCTTCTATTTATTTTTAACAAAGGTAATGTCCTCCCCCTTTTTATAACAACAAGATAGCTATTATTTTTCTCCCCCTTACTAAAGGAAATTTAGCTAACTTGTATCTCCCCCTTAAAAATTGACAATAAGCTCATCATTTTTAACTCCCCCTATCTAAATGCTTATAAAAAGGATAGGGTTAAGAATTTTTACCTCACCTACCATGGCCAATAAAATGGCCCGAATGGTGGTGGTGGATGCCACATCGGATGGGACTCCCATCCGTAGCTTGGAGGCCCGGGCATTGGCGCCGGTCTCCAATCTGGTGGTCGACGTGCGGCGGGTCCGTCGTTTGTTCGCCGTCTCGTCGGTCTTCTTCTTCTCCTCCTTGGTCTACTCATTGGTTCTCCCAACTTAAGTTGACCAGCCTTGAGCTTGTAGGTCCAGTCCTTTGTGTTGTAATTATCCCTGAATCCTACAAAACAAGATTCTAATTCTTTCTTCGGTATCCAAGTGGGCTTGGATCCGGATCTGTTAGCGGGTCTCCTTGATGGAGATCCTTTCTCAACCTTAGGGCTATAAAAATTATCTACTTTATTGATTAATTTGTTGGAGCTTTCCCTAAGACATGCAATTTCTTTTTCTATAATACTCATCTTAGTCTTTAAATTAGAGATTTCTAACTTTAGACTATCATTTTCCTCAATCAATTTATTATTTTCATTGATGAGGTTATGATTTTCTAATAATAGGTTATCATTTTTAGGACAAGTTTCTAGATCCTTAAGTTTTATTTCTAACCTATCATTTTCATTTTTAAGAAAACTAAGGTTCTTTTTAATGCTTTTATTTTCTATCCTAAGTGATTTACTAATCTCAAAAAGTTCATTAAAAGCTTCTTGAAGATCGAGATTTACCTCGTTGTCTGAGTCGTCACTTCCACTTTCGTTGTCGCTGTTGGTTCCTCTGGCCATGAAACCAAAGCAAGCGGTTTCTTCTTCTTCTTCTTCCTCCGAGCTTGTCTCCTCATGAGTGCCTTCCAACCTCCTCCATATCTCGTGGGCGGTGGTGCACTCTTGGATTTTCTCGAACTCTTCCGGACTCAACGCGCAATACATGGCATTCATTGCCTTTGCGTTGAGTGAAAGCTCTCGAATATGCTGCTGCGAGTATCCTCCCGCGGGTTTTTCTGGGATGTCGAAAGGCGTCTCGCATCTGGCCCAGACCGTGAAGTCGGTGGCTTGAAGCCAGGTCTTCATCCGCAACTTCCAGTACGGGTAGTTGCTCCCGTCGAAGAACGGCGGACGGGTTGTGGACTGCCCCTCGGAAATCCTGCTTGTGGAACAGCTTCCCTCCATGTGATCTTTCCGCAGATGTTACTCCTGTCGGCGGAAAACCTGCTCTGATACCAATTTAAGGTTCCCTTCTAGGAGGGGTGACGTAAAAATATGCGGAAATAAAAATATAAAGCAATCTCACAAAAATCAATCGCACAATGTACACAAAGATTTTTAGGTGGAAACCCAAACCGGGTAAAAACCACCACCTAACCCTCTCGAGTTAGGATTTTCCGATCAACCTAGTTGATCAAATCCACTAACCGAATCACTTTGAACGAGGGTGATTCAACCTCAATACAACCACGCTACAAGTACGAGGGTAGCGTTCCTCAACCCCTTCTCTCCACGAGAAGGATTTTGTCCCACGAAGGAGACGGGAATTCGCAAAGCGAATACCCAACCAAAATACAAAGATAAAATAAAACAACAGTCCTATAGAGCCAACAAAATTAAACCTAGCTTCTATAGGAAATAGGAAACTCCCCTTTGCAAGGAGTGCGTCGACGATGACGCGGTGCGTGTGCCACGCGATGGCGCTACGTCGCTCTCGTTATCAACAGCGGGAGAGCGGGCGCGCAAACTGTTTGATGCTCTCAAGATGTAGAGCTTGAGCTTGGAGAGCAAGAACTTCTTGGACAAGAGTGTGAAAATGTCTAGCTAAGTGTGTCTTGTGTCTTTCTAAGTGTCTCTTATATTGTGTTTTTGTGTTGCAAAGGCTCCCCTCTATTTATAGAGGCCTTAGGAAGGCTTTGGAAGGCTTAAGAAAGGTTCTATAGCCGTTGGGTGCAAAACCCAAGAGAATCAGCCCGAAATCAGGAACAATCATTGTTCTGACAGGCTTATCAGACGTCTAATTCTAGCATCAGACGTCTGGAAGTTCACTATAAGACGTCTGATCTCAAGGTCAGACGTCTGATTCTATGCGGGTTTCTCCCTGACTTGAATCAGATCTAAACAGGGTTTTTGTACAAGTCCATCAGACGACATACAGGACGTCTGGCACTAAGTCTGGACGTCTGGAAACCTACTTTTACTGTGGGAATTGATTTCCAAACGTTGCAACGGCTAGAAAATCTCTGAGAAGAGATTTTGGGTCAGCCGAGGCAAAACGGTCATTTATCAGACGTCTGTGAAGTCCTATGGACGTCTGATAAGGCTCTAACGGTCATACTCTTGAGTGTCTTCTAAGCCAGCCAACGGTCCACTAACTGGACGTCTGGCAAAGTCATCAGACGTCTCCTAAGACGTCTGGTATAAGGTCTGGACGTCTGAATTCATCAGACAGAACTAACTATGTCCAGCCTAACAGTTATCAGACGTCTGAAACAACAGTCAGACGTCTTAGAATCCTTTATCAGACGTCTGATTAGTGAATTAGACGTCTGGAAAGTCAGTTTTAACCCTATATTGGTTTTCTAAGTGTTCTACAGAAAACCTACGTATCCTAGGGTTGTGCAGGTGTTCCTAGGACTACTGTTAGGGTTCTTTGAGGCTCTTTAACATAATGTCTAAGGAAAATAAAGAGAAAGAAAATAAATACAAGAGATACATGAGAGGATAAAAAAGAATCTATCCTATTCTTCTTGTCTTCCATCTCCAATCTTTCGCTCCACGCGAACCTCCTCTATTTTCCGTCAAGCTCCTCCAATCCGTCCTGGATGCGAGCTCGAGTTCCGTCTAAACACGTCTTCATTTGCAATTGACCTGAAATCTAGGACTCAAATTGCAAATGTTAAATAACACGTGTTTTGTTATCATCAAAACAAATGATTGTGGTGCTCTAGCACCAACAGGTTCGAGTTCAACTTAGATCGTGCATTAGAATAGGTTGAAAGGGTGGATGGATGGGTAGGGTTGACTGTTGCAGACGATTTTAAGCTCCAGTACGTGTACCAGATGTGGAGTCGGCTGTTCTAAAGGACAATCCCTAAGTGTAATATGAATTCAGCGAAGAGATATGTCAAAAGGAATTTGGGTTTTTTCGAAAGATGACGTGTTGCCGCCCGTTAAGAGCTAAGTTTAATGCTATCAGCTGGGTGCAATAAGCTCAGGGAGAATGGAGATCAAAAGATAACTCAGCCATGTTTGGGTCGGTGAGCTCGACGAATGGTTTGAGTCTCTGACCGTTCACGACAAAAGATTCATAATCATGGCTGAGTTCACTAATTTCAACGGCTCCATTTCCAAAGATTTTTCCCACCAAGAAATGTCCAATCCACTTAGATCTGTTTTGCCTGGGAGGAGTTTGAGCTTGGCATCAAAGAGTAGGACCTTTTGACCAGGGTGGAAAGATTTTAGCATAATGTGCCTATCATGGAAGGCTTTGACCCACTCTTTGTAGATATACGAGTTCTCGTACATGCCATTGTGTTGTTCCTCGATCTCACCCCTTTGCAACTAGTGGTGTATTCCAGCCTTCATCAGATCCAGATTGCACTTCCGTACTGCCCATGTTGCTGAGGGTCTGACAACGAGCACATGCCCTACAATACGTTTGTGCATCTTTGAACATCGTGGGCCGGAAGAACCCACACCGGTTGGAGGAACCTTTTTTCCTCTTTACACTGACTTCCCTGCACCTTCTAGAGCTTCGGAGGAGCTTCACGCCATTCATAATGATCCTTTTGCACAAACCTACAACCCTGGATGGTGTAATCATCCAAATTTTTCATGGTTGGGAAATTCATAAAGACCTCCATATCAACAACCTTCGGCATCACCACAGCACAACCCGATCAGAGCGCCACCTCCACAATCACACGGGTATCCACCGCGTGCCTACCAACAACCCCAATCTAGGCCTGCCTAATACTCTCAACCTGGGCCTACACAAGATGGCCAGTTGGGGTCTATCATGAAAGCTCTTGATGATATGCAACAACAGAACACTGTTATGCAATAGAGACAGGACGCGACACTTGCTGAGATGAGAGCCCAACTATCGCACTTGACGAAATCTCGTCAACCACATTCACTCTCATCTCAAGCAGAACCCAATCCGAGGAACATATACGCCCAGAGGTATGTCCAACCTAAACCTCCCCAAGGCCAAGCACATGTCATATCGTAAGCCTTGCATGATTTTGATCCATCCACACCTTATTCAGATCAGCAGCCACCTCTTCTACCCAACCCAAATTTATCTTCTTAATCTTGATTCTGCAATTAATTGATTGAAGAGGTGGGAGCTGTTGATTCTTTCTGGTTTTACATTGTTTGTCTACTTGGACCTTGAGCCAAGTATCTCTGATTTGATACCCATTTTCGACTTGGGCCTTGTATCAAGTATCTGATTCTGATTCATATTGACTAAGGAGACATTCTTTTCACCCTTGAGACTGACAACCTACATTACTTCTACATCATGATCTGAACCTTTCATTGAGCTTCATTGACTTGTCAATTCTCCCCCATCATTTTGCTCATACATTTTAAAATACCTACTGGGTTTACGCCTAGCTGAAGGCGTTAAGCTTAGCAAAACCTATTCTTGTATATAGCTGTTTCACCTTTCTTGCATTAGGTGTCTACCCTAGCTCGACTTTCCACTCTACCTTCTCATATATGTCATGCATTTCACTTCCTAGCTCGACTTTCCACTCTGGTCTTATATCATACTTGAAACCGTCTGCACAGAGATTTTTATCTCCTCATTTCGACTTCCTTCCATCACCCAGTCTATGATAGTGAAAAGCAGAGCATGCATTTTCATCCACCCTATTCATTCAATGAGGACATTGCATCATTTAAGTATGGGGGGGTGTAAATGGTGAACCATTTAACTAAAATGCAATTGTAGACACACCTATAGTATATATAGTATCGTATTATCAAAAATACCAAAAAAAATTGATTGAAAAATTTTGAAAAAAAAAGAAAAAAAATTTACAAAGCCAAAAATACAAAAAAATGACAAAACACAAAAATTCCAAAAATACAATAAGGAACTTGGGCTCTATTGTTGAGGGAGAACTCCATTTTGAGGAGAGAAAAAGTTTTTATTTTTAAAAAAGAGAAGAAATATAAGTGTTTAACTATGATCTTCTAGCTGAAAACAAAAATAGAATAAGTGTTTATGGACATTCAACCTTTGCTGGTTTAACTTTCTAGGCCACTGTAGCCTGATTCATTCAGGCTTTGGCTTAATACACTTCGAGCTTTGATAAGATAGACCACAATCTCTCCTAACTTTAGGACATATTCTTATACCTGAGTCATCAGTACAAGATTCGCTGGTTTGCTTTGACTTAGGAGTCTAAGTAACCTTGGTTTGCACAACACAGTGTCGGGAAAGACCTTGTGAATTTGAAATTCAACCCTAGTGTTTATTAAGGAGGGTGGAGTCCTTACCTATGAGTGCAGGTAGACTCTTTGTCCTAGTCTTTAGTCTTGTGTTTAGGAGAAGTACTTTCCACCAAAGAACTCACCCACCAAATAAGGTGCGCTCTACCAAATAAAGTTGTCAGAGACATACTGACAAAGTCAAAAAAAAATTTTGAAAAAAAAAAAGTTTCAAAAAGAAAGTTCTTTAGAATAAGTCAAGTATGTTCTCTAAGTCTTGTAAAATACAAAAATTCCACCAAAAATGTTTTCAGGGTTCAGTACAAATACCCTGTTCCACCAATATTCTTTGAGCCACAAACGCAATAAGAGTTGGGCTTGAGTTTTCCTCGTTTCTTGAGAGTTGATTCGAAAACATGAGCTGAAGTTAGGACCAACCTGGACTTAAAAAGAAGTGAAACCCCGGGATTGAGTTTTAAAATTCACCTGGTTAGTCCTAACTTATCATAAAGCACAGCTATAACCTTTTAGCATTCTGAGTCTCTGTAAACACCCTGAGTCCTGGAATTCGACTGAAAGGTTTAAATATCAAGAGTTCTTATTAGTCGAGAGATAGTCAATGTCATAATAGTTTTGAGTTATGGTTAGTCATCCTAAGCAAAAAGGTTCTCACAATGTCCAGACATAAGCACGGATGGTTTATCAAAAAATCTTTCAGCTTAAAGATCATCTTGAAACACTTAACTTTGTGAGAAAAATAAGAAGTAAAGATATCTTATCACACTTACCTTGCTGATACTTAAATTGCTATGCACTTTAATGAGTTGTTTACCAAAGGACTAGCAAAACCTAAGCATGGGGGTATGATGAGTTGTGACTCATTATAGCTAAATCGCCAAAGTTAAGTTAGAGACTAGGTTAAAAAATATCAAATTAACACATAAAAAGGGTTAAGTGTGTGAATTAGAGAAAAAGACCTAAAACATCAATTCTGTGCTAAAAATGCATAATTATGTCATTAAATGAGATATTCTATTAATAAATGTAAAATGGTGATCCAATTGCAAATTAAATACATAAATGAGCTCAAAAGTTCAAGTCAAAAGTATAATTAACTCTTAAATGGTCAATTAAGCTTAGATAAAAACTTTGATGCATTTGGACATCATTAATGCCTTAAAATTAAAGATTTACATTTAGGTCCTTTGTGCATTACATTTCATTCATTAGAAAACCTCCTAGGGACCTATTTGTAGACTGTAGGGAACTTTTTGTAAGCCATTAAGGACTGTTCTGTCATGTGTTTTAACCACTTATGGGTCTGCCTGCAATTGTTCTACCCCTTTGCAAAGGGGTGAGCCCTGCAATTTCACCAATACACACTTCAGCCACCTGCAGCTCGTGTGACGCTATTCACGCGAAGAACTCATGTGATCCTGGTCGTTGATCTCTTTTCTCACTTGATCTGTGGCTCGATTTGATTCGAACCTTCGCGTGATTTAGTGTGTGTGGTCACCTATTCACCCAGATCCCATCCAACGGCCGCTTCTTGAATTGGTAGCGTGCGCATGCTCTTTCCTCTCACCCTCACCGCTCATGCCCTTTGCGCCTAATTTCACTCGTGCGGTGCTTGGATCCACTGCTCTTCCTACTTAAGCAACTCCTTAGTTGTGCGAGCAGGGGATTGACCTCCTCTCCCACTTCCTTGAGGCCGGTCCTTTTGTCCTCTCCAGTTTCTTCTCCCCACATTTCCCCATTTTTATGGCCACCAGCTGTGAATTCATCATCTTCTCTGACTCTCCTTGCTGCTAAGGACCACATAGCACCTGAGGGCAACTTGAAGCTTCACTAGAGAGCTTTTCACTCAACTGGAGCATCTCCTCCCTCCTTTCTTCCTGTCCATCCACCGGGTGGAGATCTAAAGGTCCCATTCTTCCTGTTAGATTAGGTTTACTGCTTTTTAGATTAGCTGTAGTGTAGTTAGATAGATTAACAGTAGAATTTAGCTGTAAATTAGAACTGATCTGTATGCATGATGGTAGTTTAGCTTAAGTGTAGGTTTAGCATAGAAATTCACATTTTCACCTCCTCTGATCACTTCAGATCAAAGGAGATGAATTCCCCCATTCATTGATCACTGTTTTCTCCCCCTACATGTTTCCATTTCTCTTTCTGATTTACTAATGTTTTAATCCACAATCCACCCATCCATTTGGAGCCAAATCCCCATCCCATTGCTTTCAAGCATTGAGATGAGGATTTGCACTCAAATCCACCTAGGGCACTCTTCACTCGTGTCATTTTGTTCACAAAGTCCCCTGATCTAATTTTGAAAAGAATCGAATCACCTGAATTGATTTCAAGATGGATTTCAAAGTAAAATCGCAAGATTTTAGTCAACTTGGGTTTTCAAGGATTTTTGATCAAGTGGATTGATATATTTGTGCTTAATTCAGACCTTGGCTGTGAGTTTGAGATGTCTTGATATTGCATTCTTCCTCAAACGAGCTAGGTCTGAATTGAGTATGAATCGAGGCTTTCATGGACTTGAATGTATGGTGGAGCCAAGGAGAATCAACCTTGTTGATTGGAGGCTCTATCAAGGGTTTTTATGTGGATTTGTTTCTGAGATTTTGATTTTTAACCTATGGGATTCTTAATATCCCTTAAGGTTTTTAACATATTGGGATTCAGCTGAATTTAATGAACCGATTCCAACACTTCCTACATGCTGTCTATAGCATTAGGAAAGTGTTAGATCAGTGGTTTTTCTTCTGATTTGAAATGAAAATGTTCATAAGGGATTTTTATTTAGAGTTTAACATCCGAGAAAGATTTTTATGTCATTTTCAGGCCTTGTCAGAGTTTTAAGAGGTTTTCTGTTGTGTTTTGAATCCCAAATCTATCATAGTAAATTCCTGCATGATGCTACTACATTTTAACTAAAATCAAGCAAATTATTCCCAGACTTAAACATTTTGTATCTCAGATCAGACTTTTTCAAGTCTGATTTGAGATATGAATGGACTGAATTAAGGAATAGGGTGCTGATTTGTAGGTCCAGACTTGCTGCAGATTATCTTCTTTGATGTTTGGATTCCCTGTAGCAAGGTTCTGTGAACATGTTAAGATGTTTGGGCTTTGCCTAGATCGTCTAAATTGCTCTGCAGGTGCTGTTGCAGTTGTTGTCGGCTGTTTGCTGCAGATGGTAGCTACTACTGCAGCTGATTGTTCTGATTGCAGCTGATGTTGGTCTGAAGACTGTTGGGTAGTAGGCTTAGATTTAAGTTATGTAATTGGCTGATAAGAATTATAAGGTGTACAAAATTGTTATGATTCAGAATGCTTGTAATCTGAATTAAGCAATTTTTGTTAGCTAAAAGCTGTCCATATTCAAACATGTAATGAAATTGAGTGAAGTATCTTGTTTAATCATTTAAGTATCTTATATGTGGTTTGCTGAATGTGTTTGACTGTACACTCTTCTTATTCAGCCTTTAGAGTCTCACTTTAGGCCTTAGGTTCACTTAGAATACTCTTTAAAGGCCTAGAATGTGTTAACTTCGTAAATAAATAAAAACTTTATAAAAAATCTAGAAAAATAAATAATCCTATCTTGGTGAAGATCAGGTATACTTTTAAGTTCATACCAAGTTTCATGGTATTTTGAATCCCTGGCTTGGTAGAACATGCCAGCCGGCGGTTTATATATCATGGAACTTAATAAAACCTCTTAACACAAAAACACCAAAAAGATTTCCATTTTTCTCATCTATTTCTTTCTCTCTCACCTCCTACCTCTATAAAACTAAAAAAAATTTCATAAAAATCAGAAAAACCCTAAAAATACCTAAAAATCCATTGTATACTATATAAGTACTTATAGATATAAGGTATATAGTAAGCTATATTTGTAGATGTATATAGGGTATATAAAACTTATGTATATATTATATAATGTAACTTAAGTATTTAGGTTAGCTTAAAATGTATATAACCTATTTATATAACTATTTATCAATTATACTAATTTATATGTACCATAAGCTATATAAATTAATAAAACCCTATAAATAAACATATTTAATATTGATACTGCACATATGTATTTATATGTATATTATGTACATTAGGAACCCTATACCATAATTTAATTATATATACAGAATAAATAATTAATTTATTAAGTTACTAGTTATGTTATTAGATTAAATTAAAATAAATTAGTAAATTAAGTTAAAACTGAACTAATTTACACTGTACTTTCTATTCATGTATCTTACGTAAATTTAGTTAATTTAACTTTATTTATAATGTATTATACAATTTAAATCTAATTGAAATATAAAATAGTCCAAAATAAGATATTTAAATGTAAATAAAATCAAAATAAAACCTGTAAAATATAATAAATATCTTTATTAAATAACTTAATATGTATATTAACACTGTATAAGGTCAATTAGACCGTGCATTAACTAATTTATACTTAATTTAGAAATAAAACCCAAAATATAGTATGTATAAACTAGGAACTTTGCCCAATTTATTTATACAATAAATATAATTAATCTTATAAATTAATTGTACAATTATATAGTACTATGTAAATACTTTATTATCATATAATTTAATTTTTAATTTTCATAATTTATGGCCCTCAAATCGAAGCCAAAATCCTAAAATCATCACAGCTGCGCTGGAATTCCAACGCTAAGTCGCACGCTGGATAACGCCATATTGTAAGTGCAGAAGCGCTCTGAGGCGCGATTAGCCCATATTTGTGAGCTATTTAAGTATTTAGGTGCCTCGACATTAAGTTAATTTTAACATTTAGATAGCATATATTATGATGTAATTAAATTAATTCATATTTTTAGCTTAAGTGCATAATTCATGCATGACATCCATATCTAAATGCATTTAGAATTAACTTAGAATTGCATTCATTTAATTAGTTAACCAATTAGCTGCATTGCATGCATTATTTTAAGTTAACATAAAAGTTAAGGGTTTGTGTATAAATAACCATAATATTTTATTATTATTTTATTCTTCCTCTTCTATGACTAACGATTGCATTTCTTCCTGCAGTTGCCGCATTGAAGATCCCAGTCAAGGAGGAGTGCCAGGAGTGGATCTGGTCTCCTCGACTGGGATAAGGAAAAGATGGAGGCTGCCATGCTCCTGGAGACGCCGCTCACCCCGTCACCATGCATCTGCCCATCGCTGTGGTCTCTACGGTCGAGCCTCGCCACACCGTGGGCCGACGGAGTGACAAGTCGCTGCGCCAAGCCGGCGAGCTCGGCCACTTACAATGAGCATGTGCCTCATCAGCTGCGCAAAGCCTCAACGAACCCACCACGACCATCACCGCAGACCACCTTCACACCATTGCAGCCAGCAACAACCGACCTCTCCTCAACCACCCGCACCATCCCCGCGCCCCATCTCCTGCCGTACACACCACATGTAGCACCGCCCTTCAGCTCCATCGCGCATAGTCACCTCCTACAGCACAGCTCGCACGCCCTCCAGCCGCCCCACCCGCGCGCAAAGCACGCCGTACCTCCTCCTGCGCCTCCCTTGTTGTACCTTTGCCCGCAACAGTAGGACCGCATGCGCTCCTGTTGCACACCTGCAGCAGCCGCCCTCCACTTCCAGCTCGTGCACGACTCCCCTCGGCGTGCCCCACCTCCTGCCGCACGCACCACGCGCAGTCACCTCCTCCAGCAGCTCAGCCCGAGTGCCCTCCAACTGCTCTGCCCGCGCGCAGAGTGCGCCGCACTGCGCGTGCGCATTCCGCTACGCTCCTCCTTGCCTCCAGCAGTGCATTGAACTACTACACCAGTAGCAGCAACAACAACTACCGACCACTCCTCGCTGCCCCGCCATCGGCTCTGACCACCATTTTCCACGAGACCACCGCCATTGGAAGTGGCATGGCTCCTTCTCCCTCCGGGAAGCTCCTCCCCTCCGGCCA
This sequence comes from Thalassia testudinum, assembly GCA_037157565.1. Classification (NCBI taxonomy): domain Eukaryota; kingdom Viridiplantae; phylum Streptophyta; class Magnoliopsida; order Alismatales; family Hydrocharitaceae; genus Thalassia; species Thalassia testudinum. Next base: position 26,228,707 of record JAZHRO010000059.1, read on the forward strand.
TCGCCCCTCATGTGCGGTCACAGCAAGGAAATGTTTTCCCTTGTTTTGCCTCATATTTGTTTTTACATTGCAATGCCATTGTGGATTCAATAAATTTTAGGTTATTGTTATTATAATGGTAGTCATTTTATAAGGAAGGCCCTCCGCTTTTGCATTATTATTATTTTAGCATATCATGTCATAGATTAACCTAATCTAAGGGGGATTTTAACTTGATTTTTTTGGGGGAAATAAAAGGTGAACATTTGTCTATAACCTGTGTGAGTTTAAATAGGCCATTACCTCCCTGTGGATACAACCCGCCTTGATACTAAAATGGGTGGTTTATTTTAATTGTTTTGTTAAGCGATTTTCCACCACTTTGATACTAAAACGACAAATCATCTTAATCATATTAATTGAAAGCGAAAACCATCTTACCAAGGCGCTTAAATGTTTTTTGTGTTTATGGCTATTCAGTCATCAAGCGCTGGGCACGAGAAAGCCATATACCCCTTCCCCTGAGCATGTATGGCATGGTTCTGTGATGTGATGGTGTGTGTGGTGTGGGCCGGGAGCCCGACACTTTGCGAGGGCATGATTAAGCCTGGTTCTGAGCTTAACCAAGATTAAAAGAATAATTAAACTAACTAGGGTGGCCCTAGTAGAGGTCTGGTCCCACCTGTTAAGTGTGCTGTGTATCCCTCGAAAAGACCTCCTGCTAACCTTAAAACCAAATTTTCTAACTAAGTAGAGCTTAATGAGGGGTTAAGGGAAGAAAATAACGGAAGAGAAGTTAGGAGAAGAGTGAGGCAGAGCGGCTAAGACTAAGTGTTAAGAAGAAAAAAAGAGCCATAAAACAGATGGAAGAAGATATCGTTTAACTATAAGTGTAAAAAAATAGAAGAAGAGAATAGAAAGAGTAAGAGAGGAAGCATATATATATAGTGTATATGTATATATAGATCTAAGTATATTGTAAATATTAAGTATATGTATAGTAAGTATATGTAGTATAGATGTGTTTGAGTTATATATGTACATAAATAACCATATAGCTTTACCGACAGAATAAACCGTCATTGTAGATAGAATAAGTGTCGCTATAGAACCTAGTTTCTACCTTAGATTCTATATAGTTTTTCTGGGGTTTAGCGATGTTTATATATGTCACTGTAGATATTATATATGTTACTGTATATGTTAGTATATTAACTTAAGATAGTATAGTATATATTATTACTTATTATTGTATATATATGTATGTATTAGTATTATAAGTTATAAATAGATAGTATAGAGTATATATGTATAGTGTTTGATGCTAGTTTGTAATTAGGTGTTTATAAGCATTTTAGTTAGTTCCTTTGTACATAATTAAGCTATTATTTCATTAATTCATTCATTTATGATTGTACATAAAATTAATCTTTTTGGAATTAAAGAATAATATTGGACTTAGAGAGTGATGTATATAAAAAACTGCCTCTCAGTGAACGACTTGGAATAAACCAGTAAAAATTATGTAATTAAATAAAATTGACGCGATAACGGTTTTTATTTGTGACATATACTATAACAATAACAATGACAATTTTTTATACGAATTGTGGTCGATTGCATCATATTATATTTTTGGCGCTGTTGCTAAGGAGGCAACTCTCTATACGCCAAAATCATTATTTAATTTTTCATTTGTAAATAATTCTTTGTTTTTGTATATAAATTCATTCATATTCATTGTTTGTTCACAATCATTCTTTTATTGATTAATTCTTTTTGTGTATACATTCTTTGATTCTTTTACTAATCAATTATTATTTTTGCAGCACTTGAGGAGTAGGAGTAGCGTCAACTTCCTGGCAGATTCGCTGCGATCCTGACCCAACATCCCAGCGGAGTTTTCCCTTGGAGCAGGTGCATTACCATTAGTGGTAGTAATAGTAGTAGTTTAGTATAGCTTAGTTTAAATTTAGGTATATTACCTAGGATTATTTGTTAGGCATAAGTTGTGAGAGCCTATTCTCACACAGTTTGTAATAACAATGGACTCCCTCTCTGGACTCTCTCTATTATCTCTCTACTCATCTCTCATCGACGCGGTTTTCCATTTGCGATTTTTCGGTATCGATTTCTTTTTCTTTTGTTTTTTTTGTTGCATTATTCAAAAATTCAAAAAAAAATTAAATTAAAAAAAGTTCAAAAAAAATAAAAAAAAATCTCATCCTTATCTAGCAGCAGCATAACTTTAGGCATCCCTTCATAGGTTGCATTCTTCCCTACTAGATTTAAATTCAAAGTCAAATTGCATACTTATAGAATTGCTGGAGTTAGGTATGCATTCTCTATCTTTCCTCAACTCCTGTCATCCTTACATTTGACTTAAAATTAAAAAGACCATCTCTTGTTTTGAAAGGATTAAAAAAGTGAGACAAGCTGCATAGAAAATACCTTCTAAATACTTGAATCAAATTCAAAAGGAGACATAAAAACTTGATTAAAACCCTGACTAAGGTTTTTCATCACCATTGTGCTGATTGCTATCGTGCACACAGCACGATCACATAAGATACATACACGGGTTTCTACCTCATCTCCTTTGGCACCCACAAGATCTGGATCGCACACTAGTCTTATCCAGACTCCCAGTGGATTATAGAGGTCTGCACTTCACTAGATTTCTTTAGGACGCGTACAATTGTTTGAAACATTTGTTTGCATACTATTATTTTCCGTTGCAGCCTCTAGGAAAAATTTGATTTCTTCTCGCATGTTTGATAGATTGGTCTTTCTTTGATTGAGATTGATTGGGATTTCTGATTTTTGTGAGATTGAAATAGATTTATCCTTTTTATTGAGTTAAGACTATTTTAAAACTCATTTTCAAAAATCAACTCAATGGAAGGTAGGAGATCCCAAAACTCTGAGCGAGTACTCCCCTTGGGTACTGATGCCCAAGCCACCCCTTCCACTTCTTTGCCTTCCACATCCAATCCTGTACCTCCCAAACCTCAAACTCCTATTCACTACTCCACACATCATGAGGATGATCATGATTCTGCATAGTTCGAGGATTTCGAAGAACTTCCTCCACATCTTATTGTACATCCTCCACCACCACCACCAACCCATAGGTTCCAACCTCCGCCATATCCTAATTTTCCTAATCCACCACTGGAGAGAGGACCTATGCCTCATCTTCAACACCTGTTCGAAACACAACTTCAGATGAACACCCTTACCCAACAGGTGCAACAGCTTACACAAGCTGTTAATCTTTTAGCAAACCCCCAACCACAACCTCAACCTAGAAACCCTTAGGCACCACCTCAACCTCATAGACGTCAACTACAGGATTACTATAATCCCGTAGTTGCCCAACCTATGCCTGTGGTACATTATCCCGATGGGGGTCGTGCTGTTGAGATGAAGCCGAACATCATAGCACTTATTCCTTACTTCCGTGGACTTGCTTCTAAGGACACTTTTCAGCATTTAGAGGAGCTGAAAAATCTTTCTCAAACTCTGAGTCCGTAAGGACATGATCAGCACATACTTTTGATGAAAATGTTCTCCTTTTCATTAAAAGATAAAGACGCCTTTTGGTTTAGAACCTTTGCACGGACTACACCTATAGACATGTGGGCTTCTTTGGAACATGAGTTCCTAAAGAAATACTTCCCTATAGGCTGCACTAATGCTATAAGGCATGCTATCACTACATTTACCAAAAACTCAGGAGAACAAATGCACGAGGCTTGGGAGGGATTCCAGGAGCTTCTGAGAAAATGTCCCCACCATGGTGTCCCACGCTGGCAACAAGTCCAGATCTTCTATCATGGGCTCCATGATGACACATAGAATTTTGTAGATGTCGCTTGTGGAGGAAATTTCTTGTGTTAGGATGAGAACTCAACCTTTGAGCTCCTCGAAGGCATGGCTGAAAACTCTATAAATAATGCTTCGATGAGCGTGTTTAATAGAAAGTCCTCCCATTCCCATTCACACTCGGGAGTACACGAAGCCCAATCTAGTAGCAGAGATTTAGAGATAGTGGCTAGTTAGCTAGATAAGGTGGCCTTAATCGAGAAGAAAATAGATGAAATATGGAAATTTTTCCCTAAACCTTCATCATCATCTTCTCAGTCACCTGCACAACACACTTCTTCTCAGTTTCCCATAGGGAGGGAAATTGTGAATAACCTTTCTGTGACACAACCTACACTACTCGACTATTCATTTCCTTATCCTACACCAGTTGGAGGAACATTTGTTCCTCCTTACACTGACTTCCCTAAACCTTCTGGAGCTTCGGAGGAGCTCCACGCCATTCACAATGATCCTTTTGCACAAACCTACAACCCTGGATGGCGTAACCATCCAAATTTCTCATCGTCGGGAAATTCACAAAGACCTCCATATCAGAAACCTTCTACACCACCACAGCACAACCCAATCCGAGCACCACCTCCACAACCACACGAGTATCCACCACGTGCCCACCAACTTTCTCCACCTTTTTCTCAATGATCGAGACCTTGCCCAGGAGACTGGCCATAAACTCCAAGTCGACAGAAGAGGACAGGCCCTGCGTCTCATGTGCTCCCCGTGGATTCATCAATACACGGGCATTCGTTCAGTCGAACTTGCCCAAGGATTCATTATTGATGGAGTTCTCACACATGTTCTCGAGAATCTCCTACACTGTGTCTTCGTGTTGACCCATGATATTTCCTCCACAGGTCGCATTGACGAACAATTGACTATCCTCACAGAGTCCCTAGTAAAAACACTGGACTTGTTCCCATTTAGGAACTCCGTGGTGGGGGCACTTTCGCACGAGATCCAGAAAGTGATCCCATACCTCATGAAGTGGTTCTCTTGCCTGCTACGTGAAAAGTGTGATCTGGTGTCGCACAACACTTGTTCGACCAACAGGGAAGAACCTTTTCAGAAAGTCGGATTGCAGTTCAGACCTTGTGTTGATCGGACAAGTTAGGGTTTGGTACCAGGGAGAACCTTGTCCGTGAGAGCGAAGGAGAACATCTTCATGAGCAAGATATCTTGATTTTGAGCTTCTGACCCGAATGCCTTGGCCAGATGCTTGAGTTGCTTGATATTCTGGAAGGGATCTTCGAAATTAAGACCATGAAATTTAAGGATAGCATGAATCATGTTGGGCTTGAGTTCAGTATCAGGGCCTCCAGCCAGGATTTGGACTCGAGGTTCAATCGCCACCGCAGCAGGATTGTAATGATCTCGCATCATAGGAGGTTGCGTTGGATCCATAAAAACCTGGAATAGATCGTTGAGGGGCTGAAGCTGATTCTGGAGATTGTTTTCTTCTTCTGCTGGGTGCTCCATGATTATAGATGAAGGAGATAGAGGCTCAGATGAACCAAAAGAGATATCGATCTGGTCAGGTTGTTGTACAAACAGGGAGGTCGAGGCTTAGCCTCGACGAAAGTGAATAGCTAATGGAGGCCTCAAGAGTGGTCTTAAGGACCTACTGCCAAACATGCTCCAATGGAGAAGATGAGGGATAGAAGGTGCGATGGACCCAATCAAGACACCCAAATATCTTTGGATGACTATGAGTTTCGGGATGGATGATACCCCTAGATCAGAAAGTCATCCATCGGAGAATTACCTGGGCAGTTAGGAAGGGAGAGTCCCGTGAAGACCCCTACACGGTAGAGCGCCCCCACGGGTTACAAGGCTTCCCCCACTCGACCTTCCTTGTCTCTGCGAGTCTAGGTAGACCAGAATGGATAACTTGACCTCTTAAGTCCACCAGTTTTAAGTTTAGAGTGTGGGTGCTTAGGATTTCACTTGAACTTTAAGATGTTTTTGTGAGTGGTGACCTAATTTGAAGATTAGTCGACCTCGCAAGTGGGTCAGCTTCACCTGACTTGTCCTTGATTATTAGGTCCAGCTTTTAGGATTCAAGTGAGATTTAGAACTTGATTCTTAGGGTTTGCTTGTTTAGGTAAATTCAACCAAGTCTTAGGACACACACAATTTGGGAAGATTGGACCTTTTTTAAACAAGTGTGTCTCTAAAACCCTAAAATGGAAACCCTAATAGGGTTTAATTGGTCCAATCAATTAATTCCAGATTTGGCACCTAGGGCTCAATCAAGAAGTTGATAGCCCTAGGTGTCTTAAATCCCTAAATAGGTGAAGAAATAAGGTTCAAGATGTTTCTAGAAATCAACCAAATCAGGCAACTTGTGATGATTAATCTAAAAATAGAATGCAAGTTTGTCTAATCAATTTCTTTCCACTTTTAGCTTTTCAGAATCAGGGGCTTAACGAAAATGGATTCGTAGTTTACCTGCACCTGGAGTGGCTGTTGTGCAATTGATCTTGCTCCTCGGCTAAATCCCTGCAAAATCACAATCAAAAGGGATAAATCAAGTTAGTATCAAGTCAGGAATCGTAATCAAGAGATCAAATTGTGTGTTGCTCCCCGACAACGGCACCAAAATGTTGTTTGCTCTGAATCGGGGTTTTAAAAATGATACGTTGCAGTATAACCAATAAAGAGAGAAAAAAAATAGAATTTATGCTCGAATGGAAATCCGAGGTTGAATGCAAGGAGTGCTCAGTCGAAAATTCTACGTAAAAAGGTTTGAGTTTTGAAAACCCGTTGTAGTACGATTTGTAAGGAAAAATCATCAACTGATAAATTTAACCGAAACTCAAAAGGAATTCCTGGTCGAACACAACGAGGCGGATGTTTGATTAAAAATCGCGCTTGATTTATTGTGACGAAGCAGATTACCTGGTTGAATTGAATCTAAACTAGCTATCTACTTAAAGAATAATGAACAGAAGAGAGAGAGAGAATATTACAAATATGGACAAAATAGAAGTAGAATACACATGGATTTCATAATCATCAAGTGTTGTTCATTATAACTAACAACTACTCGCTATACTAGAAAGCAGGAAATCTACACTAGAAATCAGTAAATCTACTCTAGAAAGTGGTAAAGAGATGGTGGAGAGAAGTTATCCTCCTCAACGGTTGCTTGGAGGATGAGCTGCGTTGAGCGCTCGGACGAAGGTGGTGAGATGTGGGATGAAGGAGAACGACGACGGACTACGGGGAATGGGGCAGGGCGATGACGCAGTAGGATCCGCTTCCCAAATGGTGGAGAGAGGACCACCATGGAATGCTCCATGAACGAAATGAGAAGGTGGAAAAATTATATTTTTAACTCTAGAAGAGCATCTCGGGTTTGGGACAAGCACTTAGAGCTTTGGAGGGGGTGAGAGAAGAGAGGAAGGGATGAAGAATTTGAGTAGTAGGGGTCTCCTTTTATAGTTGTAGGGATTGAGGGAAATTTGGTCATTTTACTCTTAAAAACATTAACTCAGGGTCTTTAGTGACGGATTTAAGCGTCACTAAAGCCCTTGAACGTGGGCGTACGTCACGTGCATGCCACGCCTCCTCCTCTCCCTACGCACTCAATGTGCATGCAAGATCGTGCACTCTCAGGCATCCGATCGAGAGATCAGACAGCTTAGAAGTCATCTCGTTTGCACCTTCATCGCGCCTTGTCGCGCACCTGCGTGTGATCGGGCATTCAAATGTGCCTTCGATCGCGCGTGCGTGATCCACACGCCTAGATTGTGCCACATCGTCGCTCCTTGCCTGCACGATTGCCATCCTACGACTAAATTTAGCCACACGTGATTGCTCTTAAGTTTGAGGCGAGCCAGGGCTTGAACCCACGCCTCCCTCTTCGCGTGAAGGCATGCGACCAACCCGCCATGGCCGCCACTTTGTCACGCGGATGCTTTTGCGCTCAACCGATCTTGGTCGTTGGATGTTCATCCAACGGTCAAGATCAAGCGTTGATCTTTGCTTGGAGAAGTGGAGCGAGAGGCCCTGGCTGGCGTTGGGCGGCTGGGATGGTGTCACGTGGTGCCATCTTGGCCATTCATCTTCTATGAGTTGTAGATGGTGCCACGGATGTCAAATTGGACCGATGTTCACACTGTTGGGCTGCGATCGTCGATCTGAAATCATTTGAGCAGTCGGATTTATCGTCTGAAGAACGGATTTACACCACCTGGCCCCATGACCTCTGATCTTTCTCGGACTGCATCTGATGCTACGGAAGTTCGATTGTTGAACTCCAATTGTCGTCTTGGTAGGATCTGTATAGTTGAATCTTCAACCCGAAGCCCCGATTAAATGTCGCCCTATCACCTAACCATAAAAAGGAGAATTAACCTAAATTTTATACAACCTAACCTAAATGCAAGATGGTGCTTGTTATGTAATATTTACATTGTATGATGCAATTATATGTCTAAGAACACATAAAAATAGACGGTTTATATGATATAAACGTGTTTACATCACACTCCCATGCCTATCTCTTACTAGTCCCTAGCAAAACTACATGCTACATATAAGAAAATTAAGTTAGATTTCTTGGGCAATAGTTCTTTTTCAACACTTAGAGATTTCAACTAAAACTTGAACTATAGAGAAAGAACAGCGCTCAGGTGTCTGCCAAAATGCAGACCACCTCAAGCCCTCGCCTTATTCAAAGAAGGATTTTTTTTTCTTTTTCTTTTGTTTTTTTTTTGGATTTTTGAGTTTAGGGTTTTGGAGCAGCTTTCTACAGCCATTGAACCCACCCAAGACTTGATGAGAACTCTAAGTTCTAAACATCTTTTTGTGTGAAGTGCTAGACTCATTGATCGGCGATTAAAATGGACTTCGTGTTTCTATGCCCCTTGGCGACCTTGGAAAGGAATTTTACTTAAAGGTGTATCTATCCGACCGGTAGCCTTCTCCCTACTTAAAGGCAAACCCAGTGTATGTCTCCCTGGATTATTCTACTTCTCCACTTCTTCTTAAGTGTTTAGGAATTATACATGCATTCTTAAGCTAGGTTCCGGACAACCTACCAATGGGCTGTTACCCACGATAACTTCTCAGCCTGTTACGACCCGATTCTCGAATCCCTACAGGACACAAGATCGGACCAAATCGACTGATCCCAAGACCCAGTCGTCCAACGAGGAAGTAACCAAAAAGCAGTAAAATAAACCATATTCACCATGCAAGCAACTAACAGTAACAAAAGTATAGCAACAAAGAAGTAAACTACAACAGTACACACCACCACAACAGTAGAAAATTGTATAGGAATATAAAGTTCACAATAAAACAGTACAGAAGTGTAACAACTACTCACTACAACAGGAAACAGACTACAACAGAAAGCTACAACTATTGGGCTCTACTGGGCCTAGCACCCTCTGCAGCCGTAATCTCTAGCTGCTCAACACCTGGACCTGAAAAAGGTTATGAGTACAAAACGTCAGCGAACACTGAGTAGAGTGGCAACCAGTTAACTAAAACAGTAAAGGTGGACAGGTAACTGTTGTTTTCAATTGCTTTCTTTCTTTAACTAATTATTCTTTCTTTCATCACTTGGTTTATTTATCAGGTCTATTTCTTGATCTCGAATGTTCCTCGTGGGAACGATCTTGATTACTGTCTTTTCCGAAGAGTAGAAGTAGTACGTGGTGCTCTCCTGGCCGGGAGAGTCCCTTGTGGTGGTCCTACACTCAGTCAGCCACCCCAAGGTCACTGATAGACGTAACGGTGATAATGGCATGAATGATAAACGCACAGGTAGCTACCCCGCACTGGCACGCGGTCAGTCGTTTCCGTTAGCGGGTGCGTCCAAAGCACAGCACGGAACCAGTATAAGGCATAGCCCTCTCAGTAACAGGGGTCTATCCCCTATGAACCAAACAGGGGTCTCGCCCCTCCACAGTCCGTGCACCGTCGCCTGACTACCCTGGTTTACCCAGTGGGCCTAACAAGTCGGTGTAAGGCGGCTAGCTGAACCCTAGGTCCCGCGGGGTGGCTAGCTCTCTCCCTACACTAGTAGCTCTCCCTGGTACTGTGTACGCGAGGGTCAAAAAGTCAGTACAAAGTGGCCAATCCTAACCCCGGGTCCCAACCCTAGGGCGGCTAGCTCCGCTCTGCACTAAGCAGGGGGGACAGTTGCTCTCCTTGGTACACCGTACTCAAGGGCCAGCTCACTTCCCCATTCACATTTCCAGTTCTATTCCATTTATTTCTAGGAGCTCTACTCCTAATTGCCCGTAGGGTTCATGCTCATGTTTCTCAGGCCAAGCCATACTAGTTTTCATCATTTCTATTTCCATTTCTCAGGTTCTACACATGTAGCATGTAACTTTACTATTCACATTCCAGGTTTATTCGCATGTAGCTCGTGTTTCCAACATTCAATCTTCCATTTCCAAATCAAATACAGGCAACTCGTATTTAATTGTAAACAACAAGAATTTACATGCAACAGTTGTTAACAACAGTACTTTACATTTCACAGGTAGCTGTTATCCATTTACAGGCAATTGTTATTATTCTATTTACGCATCCAAGATTGCAATTCATACATTCCATACAACTATTCCAGTGTTCTAGTCTTAGGATTCATGCCATATCCTAGGATCTAACATTCATTCCAGATATGCATTCATGTTTGTAATTAAACTAGGGGAAGCCACTCTACCAGTAAACCCAGGAGTAATGGGGGCTTGATCGACAGGTCCACGTGCCTCAGCAAACCCCAAATCCACAACGGAACGAGGTCCTATCACAAGGATCAATCGCAAGAAACCACCCAGAATAGGATAAAAAGTATTCCAACAAGTAGAAAAACTTATACGGAGAACAACAGAATCTTAATTGCAGAAATCGGACCTCAAACGGACCCTAAACGGGTCAAAACAATAATTCTGATTCATATCAGACGTCTGGAACACCTTATAGACATCTTAAAAGAGTCCAGAACCATACCTCAACTCCTGCGCCACTCCTCAGATGCCCAGGAACTCTGCTGGACCGTCTAGACCCAGTTCTAGATGTCCGACAACCTCTCCGAATGTCTGGAAACACTTACCGTCGTCTGGTGCCTCTCCCAAACGTCTGATCTGCGTGGGTGGGCGTGTCCCACGCCTTCTCGAAGCGAATCCTGCACGCAGCGATGCAAATCTCCTCAATATAGCATGGAACAGTGCCTCGGCGGAATGACCTACATGGCCGTATCCGCAAAGGAAAGAGTAGGCTGCGGTATTTACCTCTCAGCCGTCTGAAACCTCCTCCAGATGTCGTCTGCGTCATCTGGATGTCGATCCAGATGTTTAATTCTAGGAAAATCCCACAACCAGAAGCTGCCTTCGCCTTCTCGCGTTGCGCGTGGCCTCACCGTACCCACTCGCCTGTTGCTCCGGCTGCAAAAGTGTCGGGGAGGACCTCCCGGACACACCTCTCCGCCTTGCGCATGCCCGACCGACCATGAGCTCTCCGGCGAGCTCCCTCGCGAGCTCGCGCGCGTGCTCTCCTCCCTTCCCCTCGCTGCTCCTCTTCTCCTCCCACGCCACTCACGCCCGCTCCTCGCTACTCGCCGCTCATTGCTCTCGCTAGAGGAAGAAGAAGAGTGCCTCAAGGTGAGGTGAACGAGGGAGAGGAGGGGGTTTAAGTAGGCGCGGGGTTTAGGGTTGCGTCGGCGAGAAGAGAGAAAAGGAGAGAAGAAAACAAGGCTGCGTACTGTCTGAGCGTAGCACGCACATAGATGCAGGGATGTACACGAAAAATTTGATTTTCAGACGTCTAGGAAGGTGTCCAGACGTCTGACCCAAGTCCCAGACGTCTTAAATGGCTTTAAAAGCACAGGTCATAATACAGCTATACTCATGCGGTGAAGTGTGGCTTATTTCTTTTTTTTCTTTTCTTTTCTCCTTTTCTATTTTTTTTCTTTTCTTTTTGGATATTTCTCTTTTCTCTTTTCTTTCTTTAAGTAGGTGGCTACCCTGATGTAAGATCTACCTAAAGGCAGCAGGAAAAGAATGGTTGTGTGACTGGGCTCAGAACAACTAATGGGTTGTTACCCATGATAACATGCCAACCATGTTACCTTAGAAGGTTCATTAGCTACCCAATTTCCTCAAAAACCGCCGAATAGTGAGTCAGTGCGAAACGTGTGCAAATGTTTTAGACTATATGCTCCCTAAAATCAGAGGGCGGGTTGATAAGTCGTGTACTTATGACCTTGAACTTATTTAATCAAATTAGAAATTGGATTCAAAATGGCGAGGAATCGATAAATAGGTCCACATTTTAGTGGACACCCAGGCCGAGGGTCTAAGTATTCAAGTCATACAGTTTTATTTTCTAAGATTGAAAATTTTCTAAAGCCCAAGTTCTCTTTCCTAATTCCATAAATTTTTTTTATTAAATAAAAATAAAACAAAAAAGAATCTATGGAGCTAACGAAATAATTCCGAGATGAATATCCACCCCCCAATGCCTATCTAATGCAATGTCGTAATTGTATTAAAAAGACACGAAACTAAGTGGAGCAGAGTAGAAAGCACCTGAATTGCGTGAATAACAGGTCGGCTCGGAGATGAAAAGAAATTGTATACGTGCTGAATTTAATGCCTTTAGCTTGGAACACAATACAAAGAAAAAGAAATAAAGAATTCACAACTGCAGGGCAGAATTAGAATAAGAAAATTTAGCTTTGGACCGGCCAAGAGAAGTTGTCCACAGATGTGGAACAGATTGTGATGCAAACCCATGCCCCTTGGTCGAGTATATCTAAGGTTCTAGATAAAAATTATTCAAAACCTGAGATCAGTATACAAGCGGGGTCGGGCCTGCGATTTGTGAGGATGCTGTTAGTGCTAGAGCACCACAATCATTTGTTTTGATGAAAACAAAACACGTGTCGTTTAACATTTGCACTTGAAGTCTTAGATTTCAGGCAAATTGCAAATGGAAACGTGATTAGATGGAGTTCGAGCTCGCATCCAGGACGGATTGGAGGAGCTTTATGGAGAACAGAGGAGATCGCGAGGAGCAATGGCTTGAAGAAGGAGGGAGATGAAGAATAGGATAGATTTCCTTCTCGTGTACTCCTTGTATTTTTCGTTTCTTTTGTTGCTCTTTATTTTTGTTACTTAGATTCATGTTAAAGAGCCTCAAAGTACCCTAACAGTAGTCTTAGGAATACCGGCACAACCCTAGGATACTTAGGTTTTCTGTAGAGAACTTAGAAAACCAATATAGGGTTCAAACAGCATTTCCAGACGTCTAATTCCAAAATCAGACGTCTGATAATATGTTTTAAGACGTCTGACTATTGATTCAGACGTCTGATAGAAATTAGGCTGGACTTAGCTATTCTGTCTGATGAAATCAGACGTCCAGACCTTAGTCCAGACGTCTGATGGACTTGCCAGACATCCAATTAGTGGACCGTTGGCTGGCTTAGCAAACACTCAAGGATATGACCATTAGAGCCTTATCAGACGTCCTTAAGCCTTTCCAAACGTCTGATATATGACCGTTTTGCCTCGGCTGACCCAAAATCTCTTCTCAGAGATTTTCTAGCCGTTGCACTCTCTTGGAAATCCATTCCCACGAAAAAGTAGGTTTCCAGATGTCCAGACATAGTGCCAGACGTCCTGTATGTCATCTGATGGACTTGCACTAGAACCCTGTTTAGATCTGATCCAAGTCAGGAAAAAACCCCCCTAAAATCAGACGTCTGATATTTTTCCCAGACATCTTAAAGTGATCTTCCAGACGTCTGATGCAAGGATCAGACGTCTGATAACCCGGTCAGTGCAATCATTGTTCCTGATTTCGGCCTGATTCTCTTGGGCTTTGCACCCAACGGCTATGGAAACTTTCCTAGGCCTTCCAAAGCCTTCCTAAGGCCTCTATAAATAGAGAGGAACCTCTTGCACACAAACATACACCAAGACACACCTAGATACACCTAGACACACCAAGAACAAGCATTTCCACTCTTTTGTGTCCAAAAAGAAGCTCCTGCTCTCCAAGCTCAAGTTCTACATCTTGAGAGCATCAAGCCTTCGCGCGTCTGCTCTCTCGCCGTAGTTCACGAGAGAGACGTTGCGCCGTCGCATGGCTCACGCACCCGCGTCATCGATCTGACGCACTCCTTGCAAAGGGGAGTTTCCCAATTCCTATAGAAGTTAGGTTTAAATCTTTGTTGGCTCTATAGGATTATATTTGTTATTTTATCTTTCTTATTTGGTTGGGTATTCGCTTTGCGAATTCTCATCTCCTTCGTGGGATAAAATCCTTCTCGTGAAGAGAAGGGGTTGAGGAACGCTATCCTTGCACTTGTAGCGTGGTTGTAATTGAGGTTGAATTACCCTCGTTTAAAGTGATTCGTTTAGTGGATTTGATCAACTTGGTTGATCGGAAAATCCAAACTCGAGAGGGTTAGGTGGTGGTTTTCACCCGGTTTGGGTTTCCACCTAAAAATTATTGTGTACATTGTGTGATTGATTTTTTGTGAGATTGTTTATTTTCAATTCCGCAATTTATTACGTCACCCCTTCCTGGTAGGGCCGCCGAATATTCCTACAGATGCAACCCAAGTCCCAAAAGTCAGGTTATAGAGGAATCAAGCTCAAAAGGATAATCAACGAATGTGTGCTTGGGTTGGACATCCTCTGAATCAAAGATGTCATAAGGGTCTTGGTAAAAGGTTCGTGGTTTCAGACAAATAGGCACCCTTAGACTCGGTCTTTTACTTGCTCCGGAATTGGCTTCGCAAATCATCATTTCCTAATTCCTATCCTCATTCAGAATTTCGAATTCTGGGACCTCCTGCATATTAATCACCCATCTAAAATGTCCAAGTCCAAGATTTGTTGCGGAATCAGAATTGACTTGGGTTTGGTGATATCAAAATCAAAGTCATCAATTAGCTTAATGGGGTATGATTGAGGATTGGGGCTTTGAATTGAATCCTCCATGAAATGAGGATCTGAATCCTCCATGCGAGCCCCAACATGGATCAAGTTCATCAATTTTAGGGCCATCAAAAGGCTTATCAAATTCCTCAGGCCCAGTTGTCTCACTAAAATCGTGTTATGTAAACTCATGTGAGACTTCGCATAATGATTCTTCACCTTTAGAATCAAAGAATTCTAAATCCTCATTAATGTATGTCTCAAAATCATCAATCACTTTTTATTCCATGGAGACATACGTTTCCTCGTACCCCGACTTAGGGATCTCAGGTGAAGAATTTAATTCATCCTTATTTGATTACTCAAGAACAACCTGGTCAACCCTGGTCTCACAAAACGTACCCCCCCACAGGTGCCTGAGCGGATTCTGACATCGGCTATCTTGTCAAGGGTTTATCCTGGGAATCCTACCAAGATTGTACTAGTGCAATGATGGGAACCTCGTCATAAACCCTAAACTAGCACCATCTAACCTAGATTTGCAAGAAAAAGCTCCTACATAACTTATAGAAAGGCTTGACTCAGAGAATTCTGAGTTTGTGAGGAAAACAGGAACTATGGGGTAAAAATGCAATTTCACCAACACAATCTGTAAACAGGGTAACTTAGGGTCCAGACATAGGTCAAACTTACCTAATAAGAAGGAAAGTGGGATGAGTTGATCCAACTAGGGCTACAGCAGCTCCAAGGAATTAAATGACATCCTGTAACCCTAAAACAAACCCACTTCAATTCACGAGGTTCGAGGCAAAGTAAAAATCGACTAAACCCTCTAAAATTCATAGAAAAATAATCTCTAGAGTTTAGAGCCTTCAATTTGGCCTTGGAAACCCATTTTGACCTACATTGAGAATCATGCCCAATTAATGATTTAATTTGGGTTTTTACGTAAATTGACCAGTCAAACAAGGTCTGATATATAAATAAAATTCACCATTAGAATCCTTAGGTCCAATTTAGTCATGCAGAAAAACTTGAGCATAGGAAGAGACCTTCTTGACCGACTTTACATTTTGGTCCTCATCCATTACTTTTTGACCCTCAACTTTTGAAACCCTCACGTTTTGGCCCCTAAGTCCTCATCGTTCTTTGCATTTAGGTCCTCCTTGCAAAACCCTGAGCAGCACCATGCTCCAGCGACTTTGCGCGGAGCATGGCGTCGTGCAGGGTGAGGGAGGACCTCTGCCCTTTCAACGGGGTGTTCCCTGCGACGTCTGCTGTCGCAGGGACACCTCCATGGTCTCTGCAGCAGCCCATACCTTCCGTGCGAACGCGCGGAAGGTATGGGTCCCTACTCCGGCCGTCCTCCGGCGAGGGAGGCACGTCGCCTCCCTCCGCTTACCTCTCTGCTTTCACCTCCAAAAAAGCCGCCTCCGCCTGCAGAAGAGACCAGCTCGGTCCCGACGGAGAAACACCCTCTTTTTCCCTCTCTTCCCACTCCGGCAGAAGCCAACCAGCTCCAGCGGTTCTTCCTCCCCCTCCTCATCGCTCTGCTGCAATACCAGCAGCAGAGCTGCCTTCGCCCGCTTTTCCCGCGTCGCGCCCTACTCAGTGTGCGCTCTCCTGCTCTCTCCTCGCCGCCGCCCTCTCTCTGGGCATCTTCTTCTCCGGCGACAGTCGATACGACTGCCGCCTTGCTCCGACCCCCTTCGTCCCTACAACTAGGTCAAAACTTCTCCCCACCTCCCCCTCTTTCTTTTCCTCACTATTTTACATTCAATTAAACCCTCGACCACTCCTGACCACCGTCACCCCCTTCGTCTCCGACTACCCTCCGGCGAGACGCCCCCATCGCTCCACAGCCCCACACGCCTCGCCAACCCTCACAGAACCTCCGCCTCACGACACTGAGCAACCTCTGCCCACCCATTACCGCTCCACACCCCCACCACACTCCACCGAACAGACCCATTTTTCCGGTCGTTGTCCGACCTAGCCCCGCCACCAGACACCGTCCCACGACCTGCCACACCCCGCACCACCTTCGCCGTGCCACGGTGAAGGTCCCCCGCTTGTCTGATTAGGCCGAAGGGCCATGTTTATGTCTATCAGGTTCGCTGCTCCAACCGCCATTAACGACGACTGAAGCAGCTTCGAGGCAAGCTCCAGGCCCTGCAGCCCCAGATTCCCAGGTGCTGCAGGTTGGGGCGAAGTCCGCAAAGACTCCTTCTTCGTCAGTTGGCACCGACACCAGCTCCAGCTGATCAGAGGGCGAGGTGGAGTCGTCATGCGGGCGGGTGCGAAGACAGCATAGAAGATAGTCCAACATCATGGGATTTTGAAGCCGCGCATACGCATAAATTATAAAAGTGACTAAGGCTTATCGCCTCAGTCACACGGGGTGAGGTCCCTCTCACCCGCTTACCCGGCCTCGTCCGCGACCACCCCCCGCGGATCTGGCCCGACCCATATACCTGACCTGCACTCCTCGCCCACCACGGCATGCCGGTGGGCCTGGTCCAGGGCACGAATCCGTACCCGAATACCCGGCTCTCGGAGAGCGACCCTGCGAGCGAAATCTGAGAGCAAGAGATGCGGGAGAGGGTAGGGTTAGGTTTTTGCTCTGACCAGGCTATGTGAGTGTGCAGGCAGAAGAAGAAGAAGAGAAAGAAGACCACAGAAGAGGAAGGACTGCAAGAAGAAGAAGACGAAGAAAGAAGCAGAAGAAGGAGCACCGAGGAAGCACTGTAGCAGGTGCTACTTAAGTCGTCTGATTGAGAAATCAGACGACGCTCTGAAGAAAAAGAAAAGAAGGAAAGAAGAACAGGCGCCGCAGCTGGAAGCAAAGAAGAAAAGAAGAAGAACAGAAGAAAAAGAAAGAAGACAAAAAGCTGAAGAAGATCAAAGAGAGAAAGAGAAAGAAGGAAGATAAAGTAGAAGAAAGAACAGAAGAGCTGAAGACGATCAAGCAAAGACAAGAGAGAAAGAAGAGAAGAAGAAAAAGCCAAGAGACTACTCTCTCTCTCTCTCTTATTTTTGTAACAGAAACATTGTACTTCTAGAATTATAGTTTGCTCCCTGAGTTCGACCTCGGGAAACCTTTTATTTCCAAGTAAAATTGTAATAGTGGCAATGACTAACTGTACTACAATGCCATAACAAACAACAAAACCTAGTCACCGCCACCACTATTTCATTGGCGCCGTTGCCGGGGAGCAACGGCCATTCTAGAAGTTGTATTTGTAAGTTTCTAATAATCTCCCTCTCTTTTGTGTAGGTACAGAAAGAAAAAAGACGCAGCCGCACCACAGCCACTCCAAGGACAGGTAACTTCCTATTAAACCCTAAAATTTTAAAGAGGAAAAAGAAAGAAAGAAAAAATAGGTATAACCTGTCTTTTACACATAGTAATAGCTGCATATTCTCAAAAACTATTATTCCTGCACACAATATTAAAGGTAATTAAGGGCTAACACTTTCTTGCCTGAGCCCTAATTACCTAGCAAAGAATTAACTGGACCAAGTAGAGCCAACATAAGGTCAAACACTAGGATTTCAGATACACACCCCTTAATCAAGAATTGAGGAAATCCAAAGGAGGTGTGCCCAAGCCATTGATTGAAAATACCTAATAAGAAAAACCCTAAACAATTGGCTCTCTAAACACTTGAACCCTAAAAGGAAACAAGGACTAAATTCTCAAAGAAATCACTAGGTAAAGTTGACCCCTAGGGTCAACCAACCTTCAAATTAGGCCACCTTGTTCACAAAAACACCTAAGAGTTCAAGTGAAACCTTAAGCACCTTGATCTTAAAGTAAAAGAGGTAGACTTAAGAGGTCAAGATCCCCATTCTGGTCTACCTGGAACCGCAGTGACAAGAGAGGTCGGGTGGGGGAAACCTTGTAACCCGTGGGGACGCTCTACCGTGTAGGGGTTTTCGCGGGACTCACCCTCTCTGGCTGCCCAGGTAATTCTCAGGTGGACGATCTTTCTGATCAAGGGGTCCATCTGCCCCGCACCTTTATAGTCACCCAACACATTTTTTGGGTGTCTTGATTGGGTCCAGCACCTTCTAAACTCATCTATTCCAATAGTGCATGAACGGTAGGAGATCCTTAAGACCACCCTTAAGATCTCCTTTAGGAATTCACTCTCGTCAAGGCCAAGCCACGACGCCCGTGTTTGCACAGCAACCCTACCCCATCATTCTCTCATCTGATTCTGAACCAAGCTCTTCTTCTTCCCCCAACATGGCTCAGCCTGTTGAGGAAGAAAACAATCTGGAGCACCAGCTCCAGCGACTCAATGACCTCTTCCAAAACTTTGTGCACCCACCGCAGCGTTTTATGATGCGGGACCATTATAATCCTGCTGCGGTGGCCATCGAGCCTCGGGTCAGAATCCCGACTAGAGGACCTGATTCCGAATTGAAGCCGAACATGATTCATGCTATACCTAAATTCCATGGGCTTAATTCCGAAGATCCCTTCCAGCACATCAAACAGCTAAAACATCTAGCCCAAACTTTTGGGTCAGATGCACAAAATCGGGATATTCTTCTCATGAAGATGTTCTCCTTCTCTCTTATGGACAAGGCCTCTCATTGGTATCAAACTCAGACCCAGCCGATCAACACTTAGGAAGAACTTCAGTCTGAGTTTTTGAAAAAGTTCTTTCCCGTTGGTCGGACCAACGCCTTGCGCCATCAGATTACTCACTTCACTCAACAAACAGGGGAACCTCTCCATGAGGCATGGGATCGTTTTCAAGATCTCATGAGAAAGTGCCCCCATCACGGAGTTCCTAAATGGGAACAGGTCCAATCTTTTTACCAGGGACTCCGTGAGGACATCCGTCTTTTCGTCAATGCAACCTGCGGGGGAAATATCATGGGTCAACATGAGGACACCGTGTGGGAGATTCTCGAAAACATGTGCGAGAACTTCATCAACAATGACTCCATGGGATTATTCGACAGGACGAATACCCGCGCATCGACGAATCTTAGGGGAGCACATGAGACACAGGGCCTGTCCGCATCAGTCGACCTGGAATTAATGGCCAGTCGATTGGACAAGGTCTCGATTATTGAAAAGATGGTGGATGAGTTGACTCAGCACCTGCAGCGAGCCACCTCTGCGAATAACCCCTTTGCACAGCCTCCTTCCACAAGGGAAACTGTGCAAAACATTCTCCATCGATCTTCTCCTAAGATGGATCCATATCCGCCATCTGATTCTCTGACCGGAGGTCCATCCGATCCTTTCTACACCAGTCCAGGGAATTCCATCCCCTCTTTCTCTGACTCTCTGGAGGTTCCTCAGACCTGCGAGGACCTCAACGCCATCCAGAATGACCTGTTCTCCAACACTTATAACCCTGGATGGCGAAACCATCCCAACTTTCAGTGGGTAGGAAATTCCCAAACCCAAAGACCACCCTTTCAGCCCCACCCATAACCCCCTCGTCCTTACCAGCCGCCTCAGCCTCGGCCCAACCCTACTTATCCATCAGGGCCAAATCAAGATCAAATGTCCCTTATCCTTCAGACTTTGGCTAACATTCAAAGAACGAATGCGGCTATTCAAAAGCAACACAAGGACGAACTTACAGAGGTCCGAAACCAATTGGCCCAGTTGGCAAACTCTCCCCAGCCAGGCACTCTTCCTTCCCAACCTGTTCCTAACCCGAATAACGTGCCAACCCAGCGGCGCGTTATGAACCCAAACCCGGGCCAAGCCCATATGATTTATCAGGCCCCCTCTATTCCTTCACCCGATCGGATAGAGGCTTCCACTTCTTTTGCAGGCTACCAGCAGCAACCCATCTTACCCAATCCCAACCAAAACCAGGCAGGACTTAATTCCATAACAACCCGTAGTGGTAAGGAAACCCAAGATCCACCTCATCCAAACCACTCCAAGCTTGGTAGTGATCCCAAGCCTAGGACGGTAATCCAGGACGTTCCTACCCCTGTCCCAGACCCAAGACCTGGACCTATCCTAGAAGAACCAACCAAGATCCTGTTTCCCGAGGCCTTGACCAAGGGAAAGAAGACTACCAAGCCCATGGCACCTGAGGAGGACCTGGTCAAATCCAGATATGAACAACCCAGTAACTCCTACCCTTGAACCTCACGTCTATACCGAACCACTCGCCGCTGCTAATAACCCTATCCTCGAGCTGAAGCCCCTTCCTACTCACTTGAAATACATCTTTTTGGGTTCTAATCAGACTCTCCCTGTAATTATCAATTCCAACCTCAATCCCGAACAGGAATCCCGTCTGATTATTGTCCTCCAGCAACACCGTAGAGCCATCGGGTGGACTCTCGATGATTTGACTGGAATAAGTCCCTCTTATTGTACTCATCATATCTATTCAGAAGAGGGCGCACGACCTTCTCGTGAAATGCAGAGACGTTTGAACCCTAATCTGCAGGAGGTCGTGAAGGAGATCATCAAGTGGTTAGATGTCGGGATCATCTACCCGATCTCCGATAGTCGTTGGGTGAGCCCAATTCAGATTGTGCCTAAGAAGGCAGGACTCACCACTATAACGACTGAGACCAGAGAAATCATTCCTACCCGATTAGCCAACGCGTGGAGAGTCTGTATAGATTACCGTCGACTCAATTCCTCCACAAAGATGGATCATTTCCCACTACCTTTCATTGATCAAATTCTCGAGAAACTAGCGGGAAATAGGTTCTTCTGCTTTCTTGACGGGTACTTCGGTTACAACCAGGTGGCAATCCATCCTGAGGACCAAGAAAAGACCACGTTCACCTTCCCTTCGGAACATACGCTTTCCGAAGGATGCCTTTCGGTCTTTGCAATGCACCCGCTACTTTTCAACGGTGCATGCTTGCCATATTCTCAAATATGGTAGGTGATTATCTGGAAGTCTTCATGGATGACTTTTCAATTTTTGGAGAATCTTTTGATGACTGCCTCTAACACTTGGTCCAAATACTCAGGCGGTGCATCGAGGTGAATTTGGTTCTTTCCTGGGAAAAGAGCCATTTCATGGTGCCTTAGGGATTTGTCCTGGGACACTTAATTTCAGAAAAAGGCATCCAAGTGGATCGAGCTAAGGTTGATCTGATCTCTCACCTTCCTATACCTAGCTCAATCAGGGACATTCGTTCTTTTCTGGGGCACGTCGGTTTTTACCGTTGTTTCATTCCAGATTTCTCGAAAATCGCACGCCCCTTGACTTCTCTTCTCTCTAAGGATGTACCCTTTGAAATCATCAAGGAATGCACACTAGCCTTTGAAAACCTGCGTGACCGATTCACCCAGGCACCTATCCTACAATCCCCTGACTGGTCTCAACCCTTTGAGATCATGTGCGATGCATCTGATTTCGCTGTAGGAGCAGTCCTCGGACAGAAAGCTGACGGGAAACCAGTGGTCATCTACTACGCTAGTAAGACACTTGACGAGGCTCAGCGTAACTATACGGTTATGGAGAAAGAGCTACTAGTCGTAGTATTTGCCCTTGAAAAGTTCCGATTGTATCTCCTGGGTTCCCATGTCATCATCTACTCGGATCACACGGCTGTAAGGCATCTCCTTGCCAAGAAGGATGCGAAGGCCCGACTAATTTGTTGGATCCTGCTGTTGCAAGAATTCGACCTAAAGATTCGTGACAAGGCGGGAAGGTAGAATGTGGTAGCCGACCATCTGTCCCGTCTTCCTTCTGAGATTATCAACCCTTCCGGACCCATCACGGAACATTTTCCTGATGAGCACCTGCTGACTATCGGTACTAGACTTCCATGGTTTGCTGATATAGTAAACTACTTGGCATCTCATCAGATCCCGTCTGATTGGCCGAAGGCCAAGAAAGACAAATTGCGTTCTGATGCCAAGTATTA
Organism: Thalassia testudinum; assembly: GCA_037157565.1. Taxonomy (NCBI): domain Eukaryota; kingdom Viridiplantae; phylum Streptophyta; class Magnoliopsida; order Alismatales; family Hydrocharitaceae; genus Thalassia; species Thalassia testudinum. The sequence continues at coordinate 26,251,371 of JAZHRO010000059.1, forward strand.
CATCTGGGAAGACCCGTACCTTTTTTGCATAGGTGCTGATCAAGTCATCTGGAGATGTGTCCCGGAAGAGGAAATCAACAATATCCTCTTTTTCTGCCATGACCAGTTATGCGGTGGCCATTTCTCTGGGCATAAAACCGCATCAAAAGTCCTCCAGTGTGGCTTTTACTGGCCCATGCTGTTCAAAGACGCATACAGTCACTGCAAGGCATGCAGTCGTTGCCACACTTTGGGCAACATGAGCCGTCGTGACATGATGCCTTTGCAGCCGATTCTCATATGCGAAATCTTTGATGTTTGGGGGATTGATTTTATGGGCCCCTTTCCTGCTTCGGATGGTTTCGAATACATTCTGCTTGCTGTGGACTACGTGTCCAAATGGATCGAAACCATACCGACCTGAACCTGTGATCACAAAATTATTCTCAAATTCATTCATTAAAACCTTTTCTCAAGGTTCAGGATTCCTCGTGTTATAATCTCTGATGGGGGGACCCATTTCACAAACGCTCAGTTTAGGTCACTGATGACCAAATACGGGGTGTCTCACCGAATTTCTACACCTTACCACCCCCAAACTAATGGTATAGCTGAGCCGTCAAATCGGGAGATCAAGAAAATCCTGCAGGTTACTATTCGGCCTGACAGGAAGGACTGGTCATCCCGACTTCCGGAAGCATTGTGAGCCTATAGGACTACCCACAAAACCCAATTAGGCATGTCTCCCTTTAGATTGGTGTACGGAAAGGCGTGTCACCTTCCCATAGAACTGGAGCATAAAGCCTATTGGGCAGTACGAAATTGTAATCTAAAGCTTTCGAAGGCTGGAACCCACAGAAAACTTCAAATCAGCGAGATTGATGAATTACGCATAGATGCGTATGAGAACTTGCGAATCTACAAGGAGCGGGTTAAAGCCTTCCATGACAAGCATATCTCGAGAAAGATCTTTCATCCTGGTCAGAAGGTGCTACTCTTTGATGCCCGACTCAAACTTTTCCCGGGAAAGCTGCGATCTAAGTGGGTCGGTCCATATTTAGTCCGACAGGTTTTTGGAAATGGAGCCATCGAAATCAGTCCGCTCAGCCACGATTCCAAACCTTTCATCGTGAACAGTCAGAGACTCAAGCCATTCATTGATGTGACTTCTACTGATTTGCCTGAATCATCTTATTTCCTCCATTCCCCTTGAGCTTTTTGCGCCCAGCCGTTGGCGTAAAACTCAGCACTTAACGGGAGGCAGCCCGTCATTTTCCTAAAAATCTAAAACCTTTTTCACACCTTTGTGCACTTAAGGTTCGCCCTTATCGACAACCGACTCCACCTCAGATGCTTGCATCTGGGATTAGAAATCATCCGTAAAATTCATCCCGACCCATTCACTCATCCAAACTTCTGTCTTAAGGAATGAACTAAGTAAATAAAAACCCCCTAAGTCACAATGAGGACATTGCAAACCTTAGGCATGGGGGGGGTATAAAAGTGCAAAACTTGTAAGAAAAGGTTTTAAACAAAAAATTCACATATGCCAAAAACACCATAAAAATTAAAAAGAAAAAAAAAAGAATAAGAGGAGAAAGGAAAGGAAACAAAATGAAAAGGAGCACAAAAATGAAAGAAAAGAGTGACAGTCATTAGTAAGAAACTAAGGGATTGACCTAAGCTCTAGACCTTATTCAAGAAAAAAAATGAAAAGTGCATGGCGAGATTAGTAAGAATGCAAACTTTAGGCATTCTTGGATAGACTCTTAGTACCCATTAAGATCTAGACATTCCTCAAGAGGTTGAGGAAAATGAAAAGCTTAAGTATTAGGTCCAAGGCTTAGGGAGTATTTGACCTCATTAACTAACTTCTAGTTTATGAGACTCAGTAACCTAAGCACCCCAACCTCACACACAGCCTGGTTCAGTAAGCGTAAAATTCAAAATCACGCAGAAGCGTCACAAAATTCTGAAAAATACACCTAGAATAGGAGTAGCTGATCAACACAAGTTGATTTGGACGAGTTCCTAGTGCGGAGAGGCGGGAAATCCCCTCGAAGATGCATAACAAAATATCATCTCCTCGGTGCTGGTCTCTTAGGATATTTACATATCCTACTGGAGGCATCTAAGCACTCTACTGGTTCAGATTCCATGGATGGCATTATCACGAAGTGTCAATTGCCAGGGTCAGGATTCGGCCACGGAACACCATGGATGGAATTATCTCGAAATATCAATAGCCATGTTTCCGGGGGTTGCCATGGGCGGTGCTATCTCGAAGCATCGATTGCCAGGAACCCTTGAGGATTGATGATGGGAGCAAGGAATCTGATACAGACCGTGTTGAAAAGCTAATCCTAGGCTAGAACTAAAAAGAAAAAGAGAGAGAAAACTCTCCAAACAGAAAAACTGTCTATCTCTCTCTCTTACAAAATGCACTGCGAATTGAACCAGGGCTACAATCATTTCAAGCACGGGTGCTTTAACCACAAAGTCCAATAGACCTTAGGTTAGTTCTTGTGGGCCTTAAAAACCTTTGCTAAAGACTGAGGCTGAGGCTAGACAGATCTGGATCTTGATTGGTACTAAAGTACCTTTTAGGCTTATAGTCAGCATTCTAACCTAATCTAAGTTCAAATGAAAAAGCACTTATCTGAAGTTACTAAAAACATCGTGGTCTAGAACAAAGGTTAAAAACCTTAAGTTTTTGCTAAGGGACTAGCAAAAGCTAGGCATGGGGGTATGATGAGAACCTCGTCATAAACCCTAAACTAGCACCATCTAACCTAGATTTGCAAGAAAAAGCTCCTACATAACTGATAGAAAGGCTTGACTAAGAGAATTCTGAGTTTGTGAAGAAAATAGGAACTATGGGGTAAAAATGCAATTTCACCAACACAATCTGTAAACAGGGTAACTTAGGGTCCAGACATATGTCAAACTAACATAATAAGAAGGAAAGTGGGATGAGTTGATCCAACTAGGGCTACAGCAACTCTAAGGAATTAAATGACATCCTGTAATCCTAAAACAATTCCACTTCAATTCACGAGGTTCGAGGCAAAGTAAAAATCGACTAAACCCTCTAAAATTCATAGAAAAATAATCTCTAGGGTTTAGAACTTTCAATTTGGCCTTGGAAACCCATTTTGACCTACATTGAGAACCATGCCCAATTAACGATTTAATTTGGGTTTTTATGTAAATTGACCAGTCAAACAAGGTCTGATCTAGAAATAAAATTTACCATTAGAATCCTTAGGTCCTATTTAGTCATGCATAAAAACTTAAGCCTAAGAAGAGACCTTCTTGACCGACTTTGCTTTTTGGTCCTCATCCATTACTTTTTGACCCTTAACTTTTGAAACCCTCCCATTTTGGCCCCTAAGTCTTCATCGTTCTATGCATTTAGGTCCTCCCTGCAAAACCCTGAGCAGCGCCATGCTCCGGCGACTTTGCGCGGAGCATGGCGCGCGCAGGGTGAGGGAGGACCTCTGCCCTTTCAACGGGGTGTTCCCTGTGACGTCTGCTGTCGCAGGGACACCTCCATGGTCTCTGCAGCAGCCCATACCTTCCGTGCGAACCCGCGGAAGGTATGCGTCCCTACTCTGGCCGTCCTCCGGCGAGGGAGGCACGTCGCCTCCCTCCGCCCACCTCTCTTCTTTCACCTCTATAAAAGCCACCTCAGCCTGCAGAAGAGACCAGCTCGATCCTGACGGAGAAACACCCTCTTTTTCCCTCTCTTCCCACTCCGGTAGAAGCCCACCAGCTCCGGCAGTTCTTCCTCCCCCTCCTCGTCGCTCTGCTGCAATACCAGCAGCAGAGCCGCCTTCTCCCGCTCTTCTCGTGTCGCGCCGTACCCAGCGCACGCTCTCCCGCTCTCTCCTCGCCGCCGCCCTCTCTTTCTGGGCATCTTCTTCCCGCTCCGGCCCCCTTCATCCCTATAACTAGGTCAAAACTTCTCCCCACCTCCCCCTCTTTCTTTTCCTCACTATTTTACATTCAATTAAGCCCTCAACCACTCTTGACCACCGTCACGCCCTTCGTCTCCGGCTACCCTCCGGCGAGACGCCCCCATGGCTCCACAGCACCACACGCCTCGCCGACCCTCACAGAACCTCCGCCTCACCACACTGAACAACCTCCGCCCACCCATTACCGCTCCACACCCCCACCACACTCCACCGAACAGACCCATTTTTCCGGTCGTTGTCCGACCTAGCTCCGCCACCAGACACCGTCCCACGACCTGCCACACCTCGCACCACCTTCGCCGTGCCATGGCGAAGGTCCCCTGCTTGCCTGATTAGGCCGAAGGGCCGTGTTTCTGTCTACCAGGTTCGTTGCTCCAGCCGCCATTAACGACGACTGAAGCAGCTTCGAGGCAAGCTCCAGGCCCTGCAGCCCCAGATTCCCAGGTGCTGCAGGTTGGGGCGAAGTCCGCAAAGACTCCTGCCTCGTCAGTTGGCACCGACACCAGCTGCAGCTGATTAGAGGGCGAGGTGGAGTCGTCCTGCGGGCGCGTGTGAAGACAGCACAGAAGATAGTCCCACATCGTGGGATTTCGAAGCCGTGCCTACGCATAAATTGTAAAAGTGACTAAGGCTTATCGCCTCAGTCACACGGGGTGAGGTCCCTCTCACCCGCTTACCCGGCCTCGTCCGCGACCACCCCCCGCGAACCTGGCCCGACCCGTATACCCGACCTGCACTCCTCGCCCACCACCGCACGTGGGTGGGCCTGGTCCCGGGTGCGAATCCGTACCCGAATACCCGGCTCTCGGAGAGCGATCCTACGAGCGAAATATGAGAGAGAGAGAGACGCGGGAGAGGGTAGGGTTAGGTTTTTGCTCTGACCAGGCTATGTGAGTGTGCCGGTAGAAGAAGAAGAAGAGGAGAAAGAAGACCGCAGAAGAGGAAGGACTGCAAGAAGAAGAAGACGAAGAAAGAAGCAGAAGAAGGAGCACCGAGGAAGCACTGTAGCAGGTGCTACTTAAGTCGTCTGATTGAGAAATCAGACGACGCTCTGAAGAAAAAGAAAAGAAGAAGGAAAGAAGAACAGGCACCGCAGCTGGAAGTAAAGAAGAAAAGAAGAAGAACAGAAGAAAAAGAAAGAAGACAAAAAGCTGAAGAAGATCAAAGAGAAAAAGAGAAAGAAGGAAGATAAAGTAGAGGAAAGAACAGAAGAGCTGAAGACGATCAAGCAAAGACAAGAGAGAAAGAAGAGAAGAAGAAAAAGTCAAGATACCAATCTCTCTCTCTCTCTCTCTTATTTTTGTAACAGAAATATTATACTTCTAGAATTATAGTTTGCTCCCTGAGTTCGACCTCGGGAAACCTTTTATTTCCGAGTAAAATTGTAATAGTGGCAATGACTAACTGTACTACAACGCCATAACAAACAACAAAACCTAGTCACCACCGCCACTATTTCATGCAAACACAAATCTCATCCTCAATTTCGATAACTTCCCAAGTAAAAAATCACCTGGGCCTTTTTCCTTAACATCATGGAGCTAATCCAACAAATACTTGTTAAGATCATGAATCATTTTAATCAAAGGCTCCAATTCTTCAGTGCAGGGTGTTGGCTGAGCTTGTAAAGATTGAATGATATTCCTTAAGTTAGCTAACACCCTATCTTAGACCTGGTTCACTTGAACCAAATGGTTTGGTTCAGGGTTGGGTGGGTTTAGGTTCAATGTAGGGGAGTCAACAAATTGAGGTTCTTGATACCTTCCCTGATAATAGGTCATTTTGGGTTGTCCATAAGGAGGTGGTGTTAAGACCCGTGCCACCAAAAGCCTTTTAAGACGTCTGGGAGTTGGTCCAGACATCTGGTCAAACGTCTGGACACCTTCACAGACGTCTGGAAATAAGTTATTGCCTGCGTACTACCGTGAGTCTACGTGCGTGTCGTGCGCAGACTGATCCCCAACCGCCCTCTTCTCTTTCTCTCCCCATGTCGACATGCAGGACCTATTCCCCTTGCGCCTACAAATACTCTCCTCCTCTCCCTCACGCCACCCCACCCCATCCGTCTTCTCCTTCCTCCAGCACGAGAGCGAGAGCGAGGGCAGCAGCTGCAGCCGAGTGCAGCGGTGGAGAGGAGAGGAGCAGCGAGAGGGAAGAGAGCGTGTGAGCCGTGAGAGAGAGCTCGTCGAGGCAACTTGAGGTCGGCCAGAGTGCGTGAGGCGGAGTGTGTGTCGGGGAGGTCTCCCCGACGCTACTGCAGTTAGAGTAGTGACGAGCGGCAGCGTGGCGAGGTCGCGCGCAGCGAGAAGACGAAGGAGGTTTTGATTCTGGGAATTTTTCCCAGAATCAGACGTCTGGACCTACATCCAGACGACGTGGACGACGTCTGGAAGAAGCTCTAGATGACTGAGAGGTACGTATTGTGCCTATACCTTCCTTTTTGGGGATACAGCCATGCAAGCCATTCCGTCAAAACTCTGTAGCGTGTTGTGTTTAGAGATTTTGCGTGCGCGTGAAGGATTTGTTTCGGGATGGCGCGGGACATACCCTCCCACACGGTTCAAACGTCTGGGCGAGGCACCAGATGGCGGAGAGAGTCTCCAGACGTCCGGAGGGATAGTTGGATGTCTGGAACTAGGTCCAGACGGTTCAACAGGATCTCTGGACGTCTGAGGAGCAGCATAGAGTGAGGTATGATCTGGACCCCTTTTTAAGACGTCTGATTTGAGTCAGAGTTGTCATTTTTGACCCGTTTAGGGTCCGTTTGAGGTCCGATTTCCGCGTTTACGATTCCGTTCTTCTTCGTATAAGTTCCTCTACTTGTTGGAATGCTTTTTATCATGTTCTGAGTGGTTTCTTGTCGTTGATCATTGTGTTAGGACCTCATTCTGTTGCAGATTTAGGGGTTGTAGAGGCACGTGGACCTGCCAATCACGTCCCCATTACTCCTGATTTTGCGAGTAGAGTGGTTTCCCTTAGTTAATTACAAACATAAATACATATCTGGAATAAATGATAGATCCTAGGGTATGGTATGAATCCTAGGACTAGAAAGACTAGATTGAATGATAGATCCTAGGGTATGGCATGAATCCTAGGACTAGAAACACTGGAATGATTGTATTAAACGCCTGAAATGCAGTCTTGGAATGAGTAGATAATAATTGCCTGTAATTGGATAACAACTGCCTGTGAAATGTAGAGTACTGTTGTTAGTAACTGCGCCATGTAATTTCTGTTGTTTGAAATTAAAAACGAGTTGCTTGTATATCAATTGGAAAAGAAAGATTGAATGTTGGAAACACATGTTATATGCGAATAAACCTGAATGATGAAACCTAGTATGGCTTGGCCTGAGGAACATGAGCATGAACCCTACAGGGAATTAGGAGTAGAGCTCCTGGAAATAAATAGAATGGAACTGGAGAAGTGAATGGGAAAGTGTGCTATCTCTTGGGTACGTGGTACCAAGGGAAGCACATGTTACCTCTTAGTGCAGAGCAGATCTAGCCGCCCTAGAGTTGAATCTCGGGGTTAGGTCTGGCCACTTTGTACCGACTCTTGGCCCTCGCGTACATAGTACCAGGGAGAGCTATTAGTGTAGGGAGAGAGCTAGCCACCCCACGGGGCTCGAGGTTCAGCTAGCCGTCCTACAATGACTTGTTAGGCCCACTGGGCAAACTAGGGTAGTCAAGCGAGGGTGCATGGACTGTGGAGGGGTGAGACCCCTGTTTGGTTACTATGGAGGGGCTAGACCCCTGTTACTGAGAGGGCTCTGCCCTATACTGGTTCCGTGCTGTGCTTTGGGCAACCCGTTAACGGAAACGACTGACCATGTGCCAGTGCGGGGTAGCTACCCATGCGTTTATCGCACGTGCCGTAGTCACCGTAAAGTCTGTCAGCGACCTTAGGGTGGTTGACTGAGGGTAGGACAACCATGGGGGACTCTCCCGGCCAGGAGAGCACCATGTGCTACTTCTACTTTTCGGAAAAGACTGTAATCAAGATCGTTCCCACGAGGAACAATCGAGATCAAGAAAAAGACCTGATAAATAAACCAAGTGATGAAAGAAAGAACAATTAGTTAAATAAAGAAAGAAATTGAAAACAACAGCTACCTGTCCACCTTTACTGTTTCTCTTAGTTAGCTGGTTGCCACTCTACTCAGCGTTTCGCTGATGTGTCGTACTTACCACCTTTTTCTGATCCAGGTGTTGAGCAGCCAGTGCCTACGGCTGCGGAGGGTGCTGGGCCTAGTAGAGCCCAGTAGTTGTACTTTTGTTGTACCCATTTTCTATAGTAGTGAGTATTTTTTTACACCTTTGTACTCTTTTATTGTAAACTTCATACTCCTGTACCTGTTTTTAATTCTATACTGTTGTGGTGGTATGTGCTGTAATAGTTACTTCTTTACCGCTGTACTTTGTTACTTTTAGTTGCTTGCATGGTGAATGTGGTTTATTTTGCTGCTTTTTGGTTACTTTCTCGTTGGACGATTGGGTCTTGGGATCAGTCGAGTCGGTCCAATTCTCGTGTCTCGTAGGGATTTGGGAATCGGGTCGTAATAGGTGGTAACCCATATGCAATGTAATCTGGGGAAGGGTAAGGATCAACATATCCTTCTTGATTGTAGATGATATTAGGCTGTCCAAATGAGGGCGATGATCTATAATCGATGTAGCTCGGAGAAGGATAGGAATCAAGATCAAGGTGTCCAAGGTTAGACCTTGAACGCGGAGGTCAGGAACTATATCCCCAATTAGGATTATCCCAACTAGAAGATGGGTAAGAATAAGTCTGGTTGGAATAATAATCATTTTGGGAATAAGTAGTGGTAGGAGGGTACAAGAATGAATCAATTATATACAAAGGAATGAATTACAAATAAATAAAATGCTTGAAAACAATTATATACAAACAACCATCAAAAACTATAATTAAATACTTTATATAATTTATTTATAACTTATAATAATACTTAAATATATGTACACTAATAAGTAATAATATATAATATACTAACCTAAGTTAACTTACTAATATCTACAATAACATATAATGTATGTACAACAACATATATAAGTGTTGCTAAACCTTAGAAAAACTATAAGCATAAGCTAAGGTAAAAATAGGATCTTTACTGACGTTTATTTTATCTACATTGACAGATGCATGTGTCACTAAAGCTATATTGTTATTTATATATATAATAGCTTAAACATATATATTATACTACTAACGTGTACTTCCTATACATCTTATTTAAATATATATATATACACATATACCATATATACACTAAGGGTTACAATGGGGGTTCTTCTATACTTAGTCGAATTTTGCCATACTTCTCTTTTGTTTCTTTCTTTTACGTAACCATTTACATAGAGCTCACCTCTCAACACTTATTGTTAACCAGCTTAATTAATATTTCTTAATGGTAAAATTATGTTAATTAATTGGCAGGCGACCTTTTCGAGGGATACACAGCACCCTCATGGGTGGGACCAAACCCCTATTAAGGCCACCTTAGTATCTTAATTAGGCCCATTAATCTCATTTTAAGCTCAATAATGGACCCACACAGGCCCATCAATAGTGCATGATCCCCGGCCTGCACCGAACAGTATCATCATCTCATGCCAATATCTCAATTCATGCTCATGTGTATAGGGGAGGGGTAATGGGTAATGCTTGCGTCGAGTGCTGAAGCTAAGCGTGTGATGTGGCGCTAAAAAGCGCCCTCATCAGTGTTGGAATTCCAGCTGCACCAGTCTTGATTTGGTGATTTTGGCGCTCGATTTGAGAGCCCAAATTAATTCCAAATTTAAAATAAATTATATATTTGTAAATCCCTTATAAAGGGCTATATAATTATATAGTTTATTTACAGAAATAATTATATTTACTATATAAATAAATTAGCTAAAGATTATAATTTCTACATACTGATTATTGGATTTATTTTTTAATCAACGTATAAATTAGTTAATTAATGATCTAATTGACCCTGTACAGAGTTAGTATACATATTAAATTATTTATTAGAGATTTTTATTATATTTTACATGTTTTATTTTAATTGATTTACATTTAAATAAGTGATTTTAGGCTGTTATACATATAAGTTATGTATAAATAGTATAATACAATATAAAGATAGTTAAATTAGTTTAAATTATTTAAAATACTATAATACAAATATGCAATATAAATTAGTTCAGTAATAACTTAATTGACCAATTTATTCTAATTTAATTTAATAAACTAGCTAATAACTTATTAAATTAATTAATTATTATATATATAATTAAATTAAGTTACATATATTATAATGTACATTATATATACATAAATACATATGTACAGTATCAATAGTAAATAATGTTATTTATAGGATTTTATTAATTTACATAGCTTATAGTACATATAAGTTAATATAATTAATAGTTAAATATATAAATAGGTTATATATGATTTAAGTTATCTTAAATACTTAATTTATGTTATAGCACACATACATGAGTTATATATACATATTGTATACAAATTATACATTATGTACATAGATGGCTTAGTATATAGCTTATATTTACATGTATATACGTAGAATAGATAGTGTTTTTAGGTATTTTTCTAGTTTTTCTGATTTTTATGGGTTTTGTGAGTTTTATAGATGTGGGGGGTGAGAGAGAGAAAGAGAAGAGAGAAATGAACTTGTTTTTGGCGTTTTTAATCATGAGTTCTTTTATTAAGTTCCAAGGTACATTGAGCCATCGGCTGGTATGTTCTACCAAGCCGGGGGTTCAGATAACCTTAAAACTTGGTATACACTTAGAAATATACCCAATCCTACTCGCTACACATTTATTTGGATTTTTTTATAGGATTTTTATTTATTTACAATGTTAGCACAATTTAGGACTTTCTTAGAGTTTTAAGGTGGAGCCTAAGATCCCAAAAAGAGTTCTAATGGCTTGAATGGTAATGAAAGTGTTCAGAAGTGCTCTATACAATTTAAGAAAGATGTTACAACCAATAAACATGATTTTCATTCACCTTTTTCCTTTAATTTCCCAATGTGGATAGTCAGGCACAATAACTAGCTGACAATGAATGATTAAATAGGGTTATAAGCAATTCAGAAGAAATTTAAAGACACCAACTGATATGTAAATGCTTGCACATGAAGTTCCAAGACTATAAACATGTCAGGCTCTAAAAATAACTCAAATCCCAACTTACTGTCCTACAATTATAGGCCATAAACAACAACAGCAGTTGCTGCAGTAGTAGCAACAACACAGCAGCAATAGCTGCTGGTCAGATCAAAGATTAAATACAATGCTCCAAACGTCTAGAACTTAGTTCGGATGACTTAAAACCTAATGGTGTGGTTGCTGCAGTGACCAATCCCATTTCCAGCAGCTCTGAAATGGGAATTTCAGTAGCTGCTGAATTGACCAAATCTAATCCCTTATCTCTGTCATAGACAACAAAGTTCATGGGATTAGGTTGGAAATTAATGCAACCAAAATGTTGCTGCTACGCAGTACTTTAATATGTGAAATTTTGGATTCAAAACACAACATTAAACACGATAAAGTCTGACAAGGTCTGAAAATCACATTAAAACCAGATTGAAGTGTCAAACATTGCATCAAAAAAACTTCTCAACAGTAATACTCACTACAAATTAGGAAGAATACCCTGATCTAACAACTTCCTAATGCTATAAACAACATAAAGGAGGACCTTAGATCAGTCCAATAAATTCAACTTGAATCCCAATTGTCTAAAACCTGAAAATTCCTTAGGTTGGAAATTAGAGTCCCAAACAACAATTCCACTCAAAAATACATTGTAGAACCTCAAATCAACAAGGTTGATTCTCCTTGGCTCTCCCACACATTGAAAACCTTGAAATCTCTAATTCATATCCAATTTTATACATGACTCATTGATGAGAACACCATCATGAGCCATAACTAGCTCAATTTAGTCATTATCAAGTAATAAATGCACCTACATAACTGATAGAGGACTGTAATTCATCGCATAATCATTCTGAGAGAAAGACAAGAAATCATGGTTAAAACAGTAATTTCACCATCATATCATGAATGAAGTACAACCACGGATTTTCCAAGGGGATAATTAAGGGTCAAATGGTCTTAAATATCCAACAAGTGGGTTTATACAGACAGAAAAGGGTTTTCGCGGGTTTTGAGAATTAAATGACTTCTAAAACTCTAAAAATAGAGTTGGTTAATTAACTGAGGCTATGGTAAGGATAAAATTTACCTAAAACCTTTAAAATTCATACAAAAATATCACTAGGATTTGGTACCTTCAATTTAACCATCAGAACCCATCTTGACCTAAAAGAAAGTCTCAAACAAACATTTGCCCTAATTTAGGTTTTCGCATAAATTACCCAATCAAACTTCATCAAAACCAAAATCTAACTTCACCATTGGATTCATTAGGTCCAAATTTGGTTTGTACCAAAATTTGGCCCCAATAAGAGATTATCTTAACCTAGTTTTCAATTTGGTCCTGTCTAATTCTTTTATATCACTCATATGCCCTTAACTTTCAAAATCCTTACAAAATCCTTACAAAATCCTAACTTTGTCATCATTTTCACATATAGGTCCTCTTGCCATTTTCAGAAGGTTAAACCTCCATCGTCGAGTTTCAAGCGAGGATTTCTCGCTCGATTCTCAATCAATCTCTCCCACAATTGATACGAGCATTCCTTGGGAAGTTACCTTCCATTTGAGCCATTCCTTGGGCATTACTTCTTTCCCAAAAGGTCGTGCAAACCTTTCAAAGGTTCGGGTATTCGACATGTGCGTGACCTTCCAAGCTTGGAAGGGCTTCCTATGGCCTATAAAAGAACCCCTGTTGCATTTTGCTTCTTTTCAGCAAGTCTTGGCGCGTCAAAGGGCTTCGATGTCATTCGGCGAAGGTTTTGAGCTAGTTTAACTTGGCCATAAGGTCGTATTATTGTTTTCAGGTCAACATTGTCCTCCTCCATTCGTCGCTTCCATCGCTGACGGCATTCAAGCTCCCTCCGGCCGTGTTCTTTGCCAATACCATGCCCAGGCAGCGCAGCTTACTCGCAGGAAGATTTCTACACATCCAACTGAAGCTGCCAGGGCACATTCACTCTCCAATTGAGGAAGGAGTACCTGCGGCTGCACGCGATGAAAGAAGCAGGGACTTTAGTCCCACCTCGTTTGCTGACGGGCATGCGAAGCCACATATATTGATTTTGTCCTATAGCCTTATCGCCTCAATAGCACCGCGTGTGGTCCCCTCGTACGCCCCCCATGCACGCCCTCGCCCGCGCTCATGCCATGCGGGTCTGGGCTTGGTCCGTTTACTTGGACGCACTGGACTGGTCTGGTTTGCTGGTTCTGAGGGAGGAAAAAGAGAAAAAGGAGAGGAGGGGGGGGTTTGCTTTGCCACCCTCCTCTTGACTCTTGTGAGATCTGAGAGAGGCCATTGTCTCTACAAGCGTGCTAAGTCCTATGCTGTGCCATCTTTGAAGCTAAGGAAGAATAGAAGAGAAGAAAGAAGAAGAGAGAAGCCTCTCCCTGAGGCTTGAAGAGAAAAGGGGAAGAGGCCTTTTCCTCTTTTAAGGTGTCTGAGTGCCTATTCTGTTGTCTGATCTCCGCTGATACCATGGTTCTATTGCTTAAATTGAGATTCATTTGGCTTATAAGATGTGTTACTTTGAGTAGCTAGCTAAGCTTAACATTGTAGGGTAATTTGGTGATTCAAATCACCATTTTACCCACTCATCTTTTTGCATTATTGACATCAAATTTCATTTATATATCATTCTTGTTTGAAATTCTTATACTGCATTTGAATTGCGATCTTGAGAAGTATTTTGCCACTTGCTCCCTATGTTTGACCTCGGATTTCATTCAAATAATAAATATTATATGTTTTCGCACTGATTCGATCTATACTGCAACGTGATGGTTTTAAAACCCGTTTTAGAGCGACAAACACTGATCTGAGGAAGAATTCTTCATCAGGAACAACTCAGATTCATGGCCATGATTTGAATTACATAAAAATATATCGATTCACTTGATCAAAAATCCTTCAACACTCAATTGGCTCAAAATCTGACGATCTTGCATTGAAAACCAAATTAAAAATAGATTAAGCAAATCGATTCAATTTAAAATCAGATTAGGGGACTTTCTGGAAAATCTGAAATGGATGGGAGACCCCTAGATGGTTTTTTAGCGCAAATCCTCATTTCAAAGCTCAAAAGTAATGGGATGAGGATTTGACTCTAATGAGTGGGTGGATTGCGAAATAAAAATCGAGGGAAATCAAAATGCGAAATGGAAATGTGAAGAGGGAGATTAGTGACCAGCGAGTGAGATGAAATCATCTCCTTTGATCTGAAGTGATCAGAGGAGGTGGAGATGAATTCTACATTAATCTACTCCTAACAAAACTAAAATCACACATCAGATCAGACAATTCTACATCTAATTTCTACTCCTAAGTTGCTCTAACTATCACTACAGCTAATATAAAAACCAGTAAATCCTAATCTAATTAGAGGAATGAAACCTTTGGATATAGACCCAGTGGCTAAGGAGGAGGAATGTGGGGAGATCTCCGGCAAAGGAAAAGCCCACAAGGGGAGCTTCAGGGTCATCGTCAGGCGTATGTCATCCCTAGCAACGTGGAGGAAATGGTGGTGAAAAACCACACCACTGTTACTGATGTGGCGAGTGAAAAGGATAGAAGAACTGGAGGGGACGAAGGGATCAACCTCAAAGAAGTGGGAGAGGAGGTCGATCCTTTGTGTGCGAGGCTAGTGAGGTGCTTAAGTAGAGCTTCGCACTGATTCCACTCACCGCGAGGGTGAAATTAGCCAATTAGGTCATTGATGTGTTGCGACTCACCATAGCTAAATTGCCTAAGTTAAGCTAGAAACTAGGTTAAAAACTAACACTATGGAATTAACACATAAAAAGGGTTAAGTGTGGGAAATAATAGAAAGGACCTAAAGCATCAATTTTGTGCTAAAAATGCATAATTAGGTCAATTATTGAGATATTCTATTAATAAATACAAAATGGTGATCCAAATGCAAATTGAACACACAAATGAGCTCAAAACATGAAATCAAAAGTAAAATTAACTTCTAATATGTTCAATTAAGCTTCATTAAAAACCTGGTTGCATTTAGACATCATTAGGGCCTTACATTTAAAGTTTCTCATTTAGGTCCTTAGTGCATCACATTTCATGCATAGACATTCTTCCAAGGACTTATTTGTAACCCTCAGGGTACCTCTTGTAAGGCCATAAGGTCTATTCTGAAATAAATTCCTACCACTTATGGGCCTCCATGCAATTATTCTACCCCTTCGCACAGGGGTGTCTTGTGCAATTGCACTATTTGAACCTAGCACACCTGCAGGCCCTCTTAAGCACTGTAGCTGCGATGAACACAGCTAATCTTGGCCGTCCATCCTTTGATCTGCTCGATCTGTGGCTTGATTTGATTCGAACATTCGCGCGACTTGGCACGTGCTATTGATGAGTTGTGACTCATCACAACCAAATTGCCTAAATTAAGCTAGAAACTACATTAAACACCATCAAATTAACATATAAAAAGGGTTAAGTGTGGGAAATAAAGAAAAAGACCTAAAACATCAATTTTGTGTTAAAAATGCATAATTAGGTCATTAAATGTGATATTCTTTTAAATAAGTTTAAATGGTGATACAAGTGCAAATTGAACACACAAATGAGTTTAAAGGTTCAAATCAAAAGTGTAATTAACTTCTTAAATGTTCAATTAAGCTTCTATGAAAACATGGGTGCATTTGGACATCATTAAGGTCTTGCAATTAAAGATTTACATTTAGGTCCTTAGTACATCACATTTCATTCACTAGAAAACCTTTAGGGACCTATTCGAAGACTGCAGGGACCTATTTTTAAGCTCCTAAGGACTGCTCTGAAATGTTTCTTAACCACTTATGGGCTTTTGTGTAATCTTTCTACCACTTTGCAAGGGACCTTCCTTGCAAATACGCCAATAGATCACCCAGCACCTGCAGACGCGCATAAGCACTATAGCAGCACATGAACTTGAGAGATCGCAACCCTTGATCCTCTACACCCTATTTGATCTGTGGCCTACCTTGATTAGAAGCTTCGCGCGACTTTGTGTGTGAGATCACCACCTCACCCAGATCCTTTCCAACGGCTGCTTTTTGATTTGAAGCTTACGCATGCTCTCTCCTCAAATCGTCACCACCCAAAACCCTTGTGCCTATTCGCACCTTGCAGTGAGGAGTTTCACTCCGATCTTCCACTTAAGGAGCTCCCCTGACCGCGCATGCACCCATCGCTCCCTTCCCACCTGAGTGATCCCTTCATCTATCCCTCCAGCAGCTCCCCCCTTTTCCTTGGTGGTCGGTGACAGAGGCCACTTTCCTTCACAATTTCATCTCCTTTAGCCACCGGCTACTGGCCCATGTGAGTCACCTTCATTCGTAAGAGGTCTTCTCCCATTTTGTCCTCCTTAGCCTCTGGCTTTGGATCTAGGAGAGTCCCCTTCCTCTGATAGTTAGGTTTTTATTGCTTTCTCAGATTAGGTTAACTGCTTTCTAGATTAATTGTAGTGATAATTAGAGTAGTTTAGCAGTAGAATTTAGTTGTAGATTAGCCCTGATCTGATGCATGACTGTAGTGTAGCCTAGGAGTAGGTTTAGTATAGAAATTCATATTTTCAACTCCTATGATTACTTCAGATCAGAGGAGACGAATTTCCCCATTCATTGATAATTGTTTTCTCCCCCTACACGTTTCCATTTCGCTTCTTATTTCCTCATATTTTAATCCACAATCCACCCATCCATTTGGAGTCAAATCCCCATCCCATTGCTTTCAAGCTTTGAGATGAGGATTTGCGCTCAAATCCACTTAAGGGCCTCCCACTCATTTCATTTTGTTCACAAAGACCTCTGATCTGATTTGAAATGGAATTGGTTGGCTTGATCGATTTTTCATTTAGATTTTAAAGCAAGATCACATGATTTTGAATCATTTGGGTTTTCGAGGATATGTGATCAAGTGAATCGATTTATTCTTGGATGATTTAGCTCATGTCTGTGAATCTGAGACTATGCTAATGTTAAATTCTCCTCAGATGAGCCATGATCAGATTTGTTCTTGAGTGAGAATTCTATGGTTTTGGATGTATGGTATAGCCAAGGAGAATCAACCTTGTTGATTGGAGGCTCTACCAAGGATTTTTGTGTGGATTTTTTTCTATGATTTTGATTTTTAACCTAAGGGATTCTTGATGTCCCTTAAGATTTTCAACACATTGGGATTCAGCTGAATTTAATGCACTCATTCCAACACTTCCTACATGCTGTCTGTAGCATTAGGAAGGCATTAGATCAGTAGTCTTATCTCTGATTTGGAAAGAAAATTGTTGACAAGGGATTTTGATTTAGAGTTTAACATCCGACAATGATTTTAATGTTAGTTTCAGACCTTATCAAAGTTTTAAGAGGTTTCTGTTGTGTTTTGAATCCCAAGTAATTACATTAAAGTGCTGCTTCAATAGTTACATTTCCATGAGTTTTACAACTCCAAAGTTGATACAAGCTGGTGTTAATTCAGAAAATCATGACCTGAATTTGGATATGAACTATCCCTAGCCAGACTTTCTTAAGTCTGATCTAGGATAATTCATACTGAACTTAAAGTCTGATCAGCTAAATTGAGGATCCAGACTTGCTCCAAACCTGCTGCAGATGGTTTCTCTAATTTCTGGACATACTGCAGTATGGATCTAATTAAGTTCAGATGTCTGGTCTGCATGAAGGATGTTTGGAATAGTCCTTGAGCTGCTGCTGCTATTGCTGTTGCTGTTCTGCTGAATTTCAGCAGCAACTCCACTACTATATCTACTGTTGTAGCTGGATGATTTGTATCAGTTGGGCAGTAGGCTTAGGTTTAATAATTTAGAATAGCTGACATGTACGTAATGCTGTAGTTTACATGTACAAGCTTTCATGTATCTGAAAAAGGAGCTGAATTGCTTATGAATTGTTTGTAATTTCATTTAAATCTCTTCTGTCAGTTGAATTTATGCCTAACAGTCCAAATGAAGAAAATTAATGTCAAAATTTATTTAAAACCATGTTTAAATGCATGAACATCTTCTATATGTCTTGATAGTTATATCTGAATGTTTGCATTTTATGTTCAGCACGTATTGTTCATTTCTAAGCCTTAGGTTCACATTAAGAATCCTTCTTAGGCCTAGATTGTGTGAATTTTGTAAATGAATAAAAATGTAATAAAAAATATCCAAAAAAATAAAATAAACCTGTCTTGCTAAAGATTAGGTATATTTTTAAGTACATACCAAGTTTCATGGTATTCTGAACCCTGGCTTGGTATAACATACCAGACGACGATTTAATATACCTTGGAATTCAATAAAATAACTCAACTATAAAAACACCAAAGATATCTCCATTCTTGTCATCTCTCTCTTCCTTTCTCATCTCCTATCTCTATAAAACCCATAAAAGGTGAAAAAACTCTAAAAATACACAAAAATATCTTGTATACTATGTATATACATGTAAATATAAGGTATATATTAGGCTGTCTAGGTATATATTGTAAAATATGTATATAGTAGGTATAAGTAACTTATGTATATACTATGTAATGTAACTTAAATATTTAAGATAACTTAAATTGTACATAACTTATTTATATAATTATTTATTAATCATACTAACTTATATGTACTATACTCTAAGTAAATTAATAAAACCCTGTAAATAAACATATTTACTGCTGATATTGTACATATGTAATTATATATATATAATGTATATAATAAACCCTGTACCATAATTTAATTATGTATATATAATAAATAATTTATTTATTAATTTACTAGCTAAGTGATTAGATTAAATTAAAATAAATTAGTAATTTAAGTTATAACCGAACTAACTTATACTGTACATTTATATTAATGTATTTTAAGTAAATTAAGCTAATTTAATTATATTTATAATGCATTATAATATTTAAACCTAATTTATATATAAGATAGCCTGAATTAAGCTATTTAAATGTAAATAAATCAAAATAAATGTTGTAAAATATAATAAAAATCTATATTAAATACTTTAATATGTATATTAATCAGGGTCAATTAGACTGTCCATTAACTAATTTATACATAATTAAGAAATAAAACCTAATAAACAGTATGAATAAACTGTAAACTTTGACTAATTTATTTATATAGTAAATGTAACTAATTTTGTAAATAAATTATACAATTATGTAGCTATATGTAAATACTTTAATATCCCATAATTTATTTTTAATTTATAATAAATTATGGCCCTCAAATCGAGGGCCAAAACATTGAAATCAGAATAAGCTTACTGGAATTGCAGCGCTATGAAGTGGCGCACATAGTGCCACATCGTAAAGTGGCGAGTGCACACACCGTTTATATTGATTTTGTTATCCTTGCTTCCCAGTCGACATGCGCCGAGCACAAAGCATACCTATACCCCTTGAGCATATATTCTGAGCATTGTGATCTGTGATGTGTGATTGTGTGCGGTGTGGGTTGGGGGCCTGGCATTGTGTGTAGGTCTACGTGGGTCCAGTAATGAACATAAATCGGAATTAAGAGGCTAATTAACCAATCAGGGTGGCCTTACTAGAGGTCTTGGTCCCACCTGAGAGGGTGCTGTGTATCCCTCGAAAAGGTCGCCTACCAACTTAAAACCTAATTTTTGTACCTAATGAGGGGTTAAGAAGAGAGAATGAGCAAGGAAAGTGGCCAAGTGTTGAGGGCCGCTAAGGTTAAGTGAAGAAGAGAGAACAAAGAAGTAAAGAGAGAAACCAAAAATGGCTAAGTGTAAGAGTTTGTGAACCTTCAGAGAGACTAAAGAGATAAGAGAACTTAAAAGTAGAGAACAGACAAAGAAGAAGTTTGCCTTATATCTCTGACTGTGTATGTGTATATGGTGTATATATATATAAGTATAATGTAAATAATAAGTATATGTATATTAAGTATACATGGTATAATATATGTTTGAGCTATATATGTATATAAATAATAGTATAGCTTTACTGACAAAATAATCCGTCACTGTAGATACAATAAGTGTCACTATAGACCCTAGTTTTTGCATTAGCTTATGTACATAGCTTTTCCTAAGGTTTAGTGATGTTTATATATGTCGCTGTACATACTATATATGTTACTACATATGTTAGTATAATAAGTTAAGCTAGTATATAATATATTATTACTTATTATTGTATATATATGTAAGTATTAGTTTTATAAATTATAAAATGATAGTATATGGTGATTAACTATAGTGTTTTATGCTTGTTTGTAAATATCTGTTTGCAAGGATCTCAATACATTCTTTTATACATAAATCAGTTTAATTCTTTCATTTATTAATTCATTCATTCATGATTGTATATAAAATTGATCTTTTTGGAATTAAAGAATGATATTGGACTTAGAGAGTGATGTATATCAATAACTGCCTCCCCGTGAATGACCTGGAATAAACTAGTAAAAATTATGTAATTAAATAAAATGGATGTGACAACGGTTTGTATTTGTGACATATACTATAACAACGACGATATTTTTATACGAACCGTAGTCGCGTTACTAGCTATCACCACCTCACCTAAATCCCATCCTACGGCCACATTTCAATATGAATTCCCACGTGCGCCTCTCCTCTAATCCTCACCGCCCATGACCTACTTGTCTAAGTCCACAGCGCGGTGAGGAGTTTCACTCTCGATCCTCTACTTAAGCACCTCCTCTACCTCGTGCACAGGGGATCGCTTCCTCCTCCTTGAGTGATCATTTTCATCCACTCTCCAGTTCTCTCCCCCATTCCTCAGTCGCTGGTGACAGTAGCGGCCTTCCCTCCTCAATTTCGTCACCACAGCAACCCATTGTGGATCCAGGGATCCCATTCTTCGCTGGAGTCTTCCTCATCACCATTCATCGTTGTAGTGACCAACTGCGGCCCAGGAATCCCATTCCTCCCTTAGAGTAGATTTTTACTGCTTTCATAGATTAGATTTATTGCTTTCTAGGAGTAACAGTAATTAGAGATCTGTGTGATAATTGTTAGTGTAGTTTAGGAGTAGATTTAGAGTAGAATTCCTATTCCACCTCCTCTGATCATTTCAAATCAGCGGAGATGATTTAACCCCCTCACTGATCAAAGTTTTCTCCCACTTCATATTCCCATTTCGCTTTCTGATTTCCTCGTGTTTTATTTCGCAATCCACCCACTCATCAGAGAATTAAATCAAATCTGATGCTCTTGGGCATTCAGATATGATTTGAGCGCTCACAACCCATTTGAGGGACTCTTCACCTACTCCACTTTTCCACCGAGTCCCTCCATTGGTTTGAATGAAGATCTAATAATTTGGGGTTTATTTTCAATGTTTTTTCATTGTAGGATTTTGATTCATTCTTCGTGTTGTCTATGGCACAAGAGAGAAGATAAATCATATTTTTATGTGGTTTTCAAGCTTCCCTCAAGAGGGAATGAATCCTGAATTTTTCAAAGTCTATTTGAGACACTTTTGATATGGATTTCTTGCATTAGAAGTCTATTTGAGACCTTAGTCTACATTGTCTATAATGTAAGGTGAGGTGCTCATTAGGATTTCAATATATTTTTGGGGAACATTGATATGAATTTCTCTTGGTTTTCTTGCTAACTCGAAGAGTTTTCAAATTTGTCTTTCGGGTTCTTAAGTGTTGATAATGATTGCATTGATTGAATCTATATTTGAATGAGTTATGTTTCAAATGGTTGCAAGAATTTGTGATTTTGGAGTCAAAATCCTCCGATTTCAATACATCAAAAGCCTAGAAAGCAACAACATGTTCTTGGAATAATTTCTGATTTCAAGCACGTTTTGATTGGAGCACTTGTTCAATGGATTTCAAAATTCTGATTTAACCCCTTTTGTTTATGTTGCCTAAAACATGAGAGGAGGAATAGATTAGAGTTTTTCTCTTAATTGATAGATTTTATTTGGTGTTTTGATCTCGGTATAGTCCAATGTGTAAGGGATAAAAACTCAATGAAAACTCCCTTTGCTCCTTGAGATTTGGGAAGAATTGCATCAAACTAATAAATTAAAGAAAGGTTATGACATTTTAGAAAACCTGAATAACTATTTTAATTTACTCTCTTTGTGTTGTCTATAACACACTAAGGTGATTAATTAGTTATTTAGGCCTTCTTGGAGTGAGAGTTATTTAGCTTGATCTAAGCAAATGCCCACTAAGATTGCAGCATCAGCTCTACTACCATGTTTGGCAATAGCAACTGTTGCTACTAGAAAGGTAGCAGTTGCCATCTGATAGATTTAAGATGTCTAGCACAAACCCAGACCTTCCAGTCAACTCCTAATCTCAGTAGCTCATTCAGTTGCTTGAGATCAGAAGCTACTACTGTTGCTTTATGTCTGCTGATGCTGCTGTTTTGTTGTGATTTTGGACTGTAATGAATTGGGTAGTGGTTGATTTAAAGTGTAAAAAATGGCTGACATATGTGATTTTGTTTGATTTAAATGTATAAGCATTCATGTGCTCTAAATAACCCTTAATTCAATGTGAATTGCTTGTGTTTTGAATTTTAAACATTCATTGTCCGCTTTAAGGTGTAAAAACTATCCAAAATTGTGAATTGTATCAATCAAGAGGTGAACCTCTTGTTTAATTGCTTGAATATTCTCTATACAAGTCATGGGGCCTAACTGAGGCAGTTTACTACCTATTCAGTCACTAGAATTACCTTTAGGGTCTTAAGATTTACTTTAAAACTCTTTGAAGACCCTAAAATGAGCTAAACTTGAAAATAAATAAAAACCCTTTAAAAATTCCAAAAAAATAAAATAAAGGTGTAGTAAGTAGGATTAACTATTTCACTGCACACATACAAAGTTTTGAGGTCATTTGAACCCTCTGCTTGGTAGAATATACCAACCGACTGTTCAGTATACCTCTTAACTTAATAAAACCTCTAAATTAGAAATGACAAAAAGACACACTCTCTCTCATCTCTTTCTTTCTCTCTCATCCCCTACCTCTACAAAATATATAAAACCCATAAAAAGAGGAAAAACCCCAAAAATAGTCAAAAATATCATGTATACCAGGTATATACTTGTAAATATAAGATATATAGTAAGTTATATATGTATATAATGTAAAATAAATGTATAATAGGAGTAAATAACATATGTATATATTTTATGCTATAAATTACATATTTAAGATTATTTAAACTATACATAACTTAATTATATAATTACCTATTATTTATATCAACTTATAAGTATTATAACTTAAGAAAACTAATTTATAGGTTAATTAAGAAATAAACTTAAAAATCAATATGTATAAAGTATAAACTTTAGCTAATTTATTTATATAGTAAACATAATTAATTTCATAAATAAATTGTATGATCTTAAATACCATATAATTTAATTTTAAATTATAAAAAAATATGGCCCTCAAATCGAGGTTCAAAATCACGAAATCCACACATGTGCGCTAGATTGGCAGTAATGAGAGGGCGCATTGTTAGCGCCACATTAGGCGTTGAAGAGCCCCTGTAGCGTCTTAATTTGTTTTTCTCCCTCCCCCTCTTCAGTCTTCATGGGTGCCAGGCGCCCGAAATCGATTACCTTTTCCCCTTATTTGAGCATTGAATTGGCATTGGTGCGTGCGATGCACGGGCTGGGAGTCGTGCACTGTGCGTGGGTCTGTGTGGGCCCAATATTGAGTATTAATCGGACATTAAATGGGCTAATTAACGAATTAAGGTGACCTAAGTAGAGGTCTGGTCCCACCCCTTGAGGGTGCTGTGTATCCCTCGAAAGGGTCGCCTGTTAATTAAAAATCATAATTTTTAATTAATGAACAGTAACCAACCTTAATCACCTAAGGGGAAGGAAGAAAGAACCTAAAACTTAACTAAGTGTGAGTGTAAGGAACAGGGAAAATAAGAGAAGAGAAGAACATAAGAGAAAGAAGAGTGGTTGTATATTTGTATATGTAAATATATATAATATAAGTATATAGTATAAAGATAATATATGTATATAGTATACTATAAATAAATAATAAAATAATCTATGTATGTAGTAGATAGAGTGTTTGAGCTCAAATTTGTATATAAATAACTAGTGAGCTTTAGTGATAGATAATTATGTCACTATATATAGAATAAACGTCAGTATAGATCTTATTTTTGCCTTGTATGTATATGTTTTTCTAAGGTTTAGAGATGTTTATAAAAGTCGCTGTACATACTATATATGTTACTATAGGTGTTAATATATTAAGATAAGTTAGTATAGTGTATATTATACCATATTATTGTGTAGATATGTAAGTATTGTTATTATAAGTTATTAATAGATAGAATATAGTATTTAATTATAGTGTTTGGTGCCTGTTTGTAAATAGATGTTTGTAAGCATTTTAGTTCATTCTTTTGTACATAAATTAGTTCACTTTTTCATTCATTAATTCATTCATTAATTCATTCATTCATAATTGTACATAAAATTAATCTTTTTGAAATTAAAGAATAATATTGGATTTAGACAGTGATGTATATCAATAACTGCCTCCCAGTGAACGACCTAGAATAAACCAGTAAAAATTATGTAATTAAATAAAATTAACGCGACAACGGTCTGTATTTGTGACATATACTACAATAACGACATTTTTATAAGAACCGTGGTCGATCGCTTCATATTTTTGGCCCTGTTGCCGAGGATTAAAACCCGACAACAGTGCTTTATTGTGAGAGTTGACGTGTCGTTGATCAGTCATGGGTGGAGGAGATGAGAGGAGAGGAGCCACTAGATGAGATCTGGAGGTAGAGGTGATTGCATGCGCCAAGTCACACAAAGCTTCAGTTGCAGGAGAGCCACTAGATCCAAGGACCATGAGATGGACGACCCTGATTGGCCGTGTTTTTCGCATGAATAGTGTTCCGCGAAGAGCTACAGGTGCTATGAGACTATTGGTGATTTTATGTAAAGAACCCAAAATGAAGGGGTATAAAAATATAAAGTAGGCCCATAAGTGGTCAGGAATCAATTCAGAAAAGTCCTTATGGCCTTACAAAAGGGTCCCTGCAGGTTACAAATAGGTCCTTTGAGGAATTTCTAAGGCTGAAATGTTATGCATGAAGGACCTAAATGAGAACCCAAAAATGCGAGGTCGTAATGACGTTCAAACACAACCAAGTTTTTACTGAAGCTCAATTTGAGAACTTTATAAGTTAATTTCACCTTTGATTTGAACTTTTTGACTCAAATGTCTGTTTAATTTGAGAATGGATCATCATTTTACATTTATTAGTAGAATATCTCACTAAATGACCTAATTATGCATTGTTAGTACAAAATTGATGTTTTCGGCCTTTTTCTCTGTTTCCCATACTTAACCATTTTCATATGTCAATTTGATAGTATTTAACCTAGTTTTTAGCTTAACTTGAGCATTTTAGCTATGATGAGCCACAACTATCAAGGTGGGCATGATGCTCCTTCTCTCAGTGTTATGACTCCACCGACAACGTCAAGGATCACTTGATATTTGAGGCTGGTGCGACAAGATGTCTCCAAATACTCGTACCTCACACCAAACAGATAATCGAATTGAAATATGTCTCAAATAAATGTGAACAAATAAAAAAAATGAATGCAAGTTTAACAGGCCCAATGCCTCCCTGGAAACGGTGCCATTTGAAAAGATGATTTTCGCTTTTGTTGTTTCACACATAAAATGACGTGTCAAAGTAATATGTAAGTGGTGGAAAATTGCTTTTCAAAATAATTAAAATTACCACTCGAGAAGAGTGGGTCATATCCACAGGGAAGCAATGGCTTATTAAAATTTACTACTAATTAAATCTAATATTCACTACTTCCCCCAAAAATCAAGCCAAAATCTCCTTTAGATTAAGAAATCAATACGAGATAAAGCTGGAATTGCGTTTATAAAAAAGATAAAGGATATGATCATAAAATCAACCTAATAAGATATTCAAAAAATAAAAATACTTTCTATTAATGGCACATGAATGTAATTTTCAATAGCCTTGTTACTGTAGCGAAATAGGGGAGATCCTTCCCTTTGCTCGCATGCAAGGAGGAGAGGGTTTGTAGCAGTGGTGAGAACGGTGGAGGTCGAGTGGGCCGAAGGCTACTCGATGGTGGTGGCAGCATGGTGAATGGCGGTCGGAGGTGGCAGTCGGCTATTTGGATGGCCAGCGATGAAGCTCCTCCTACTGCTGTTTGAGACAAGGGAGCGGAGAGGAGAGGCATGCAGTGCTGCTGGAGGTGTACACAGAGGTACGCACGCACGTGGTTGGGGTTGCACGCGATGCTGATGGCGTGCTGGCCGTGGCGCAAGGCACACGAGCACATGGTGGAGTTGGCGGAGGGTGCATGGTGGAGTGGTGGAGTTGGCCGAGGGAGCGCAAGGGCTGGTCGGAGGTGCTGGTGATGGTTGCTTGTGGTGTGGGCGCGGGAGAGGGCGATGCATGCTGCTGTGGGGTTGGGAATGTTGGGCCCTTCATGGAGAAGATGAATAGTGGGGAAGGAGAGAATAAAGGAGAAGAAAACCAAGAGGAAGGTGGTGAGGTGTGGAGATGGGGGGGGCTTCAGACATTCGGGAAGCTTCCTGGATGTCTTAACTGGAGGGGAAGTTGAGGGTGAAGGTGGTGCGTGGAGGTAGCGGTGGTGTTGATGGTGGTGAGGAACACACGAAAAGCTACACAAACCACTGATGGCTGACGTCGTCGAAACGCATTAGGTTAAATCCATCGTTATAGCATGCGTTTGCAACATCAATTTTAAAAGAAGATATGGATTAGGTGAGTCCAAGTGTCGAACACGAGGAGGCATGAAATCGAATTAGTTTATCGCCTTAGGGTGTCACAGCAATGTTTTTTTTTTTTTATTGCGAGAAAATGAGAGAGAGAGAGAGTAGGGTTATGATTATTGCATAAGTAAAGTCTCTTCACAAGTACAATGCTAGAGGAAATCTTTAAAACACATAAACATTAAACTAGGGTAAGGAGGTACGAAATGGAGAGGCGAGGCAGTCACGGTGGTGGATGGGCTTCCGTCGACGGCTCTACAACTTCGGGAGAGTGTGAAGGGTGTGCTAAGTAGAGCTAAGGAGAAGCTAGGAAGGGATAATTGTAAATGGAGTGGGTGTGGGGCTTTTTATAGAGAAGGAAGCATTTCTAAATTAGGCAAGGGTTTTTGCAACGTCCAGGACGTCGTTAAACCCATTCCAAAAGTGTCGGTGAAGGCCTCCTCCTCGCATGATCCGTGTGCGCTGGCTCAGAGCCGTCTGATCCACGATCAACAGCCCAGATCACGCGTGAATGCGTGCTTAGATCGTGCCTCAACCGCACGTGTGATCGAGCATTGACGTAGCGTTGGCGCGCACGTGGAAGCATATGCGGTCGAGCAGGAAACCGCGTAGCACTATCTGGACCGCTTGATTGCGATCGGGTGGTCCAATTCGGGCATGCGCTTGATCTCCGCGAATTAGGTGCAGTGAACGTCTCGAACCCGCGCCTTCTACGCGTGAAGTGGAGGCGCGACCATCGTGCTATGCTCAAGAGAAGTTCGTGTTTCTTGTGGTCCCTTAGCCATCCAATTGAAGATCGGATAGTCATGATCTTCTTGTGCGTGATGAAGAGGAGCGGGGTACGTAACGGAGGTTGGTGCGGGTGCCACGTGGCATAGCGAGGGTCGTTGATCATCAGATCAACAGTCAAGACTTCTTGGACTTGTTGCGAGAGCTACAGAGGTCGGATTGAGGTGATTTTGAGTCTGTTGGACTCCATTCATTGATCCGAATCCATCCATATGTCTGATTGCTTATCTGAGATTTGTTTCAATTTGCACTTGCACACATGGTAGTTAAACATTAATTATAAGTAATCTTAACGCAATATGCATGTAATGCTCCCAAGCCCATTATGATATGTCATTAATGCACATGTGCCCTTAAAATTGATGCTAATTAATATGTAATTAACACTAAAAATTATAGAGTCACCAGTGACGCGATGGTCTGTCACCCTGCCTGCCCACGGTGGTGTGGGCTTATGTACATAGTTGAGGTCGGCGGTGGTGGAGTGGAGGAGAGTTGCGCTCTCTACACAGTAGTGGAGTGGGGTGGTGGACTACCCGAGCATGGCAGTCTCTCGCTTTCTTTTGTAGTTGCAACTGCTTGAATTTGGAGCATCAAGATCCACATTCTCTGCTCCTCTTCACTGCGACCATCATTACATGTGTTGCGGAAGCTTTAGCAGCCATTGAAGAAGAAGAAAAAAAATATATTAATAAAATAAGAAATGAAATGAATGTTAATTCATAAAATGTTAATTCTAATACATGTATGTAATGCAACCTAAAGACTAATTATTTGAATGCATGTTATTCTAAATGAATTCTAAATGTATTTAGAATTCATTTAGAATAACATAGATATCAATGCAATGCATGAAATATTCAAATAAGTGAATAATTAGACTAATCTATTTACATCTTATTGTATGCTATTTATATGCCAATATTAATCTAATGCTAGGCATTTAAGTAACTAATTAGCCAATAAATATGGGCTCATCAGTTGATAGACCCCTCTAATTGAGGGGGTTTCAGGATGATATGGTAGACTGTTGGGTCTATGAGGGGATTTGTGTTGGAGGGGACCCATGAGGGGCCCATACCCGATTAGGGGACTTCGACTCAAGCGAGCTCTTCCAGCAGTGCCCCGTATGTGGAGAGGCAGGTGCTCTCACATCTGCATGATTCCCTATTTTGGGTTACCTCCTGTCAGGGAGGGATGAACTTTGACCGCATTTTCTTCTATTGTTTATGTGTTGTAAGCTCTTCTCCCTCATTATGTGTTTGATTCCTACTTCTGTAAGATATTGATCTCAATTTCCGCGCTGCTTTTTGATAGGTTGAGACTCTTGGGACCTCTTTTGTCCCAATTGATGTGCAGTCTAACATCATCGAACCCAGCTTCCCCATCGAGGCAGCCGATATGGCTGCAAAATGGGTGATGATCGCAAAGAAGAAGTAGTGGAACTTTGCCCATCTGCTTGAAGAGGCTATCGCCTCTCGTGAGAAGGCAGAGAAAGCCACTGAGATGGATACCCAGAAGCTTCGCTTGCAGCAACAGGCAGTCGGCCAGGTGTCTCGCTTGCACTAACAGCTAAAGGAGGCTCGCTTGGGGCTGAATAGAACTGGGTCCTTAACTGGCAAGCTTAAGGAGAGTCTTATCAACATTCACCGTAGAGATTTTGTGAAGTTGCGAGACTTGACTGACCGCCTGCAAACTTTCTATAGCAGCATACTTTGGCTAAAGGAAGAAGTGCAAATGCTGAAGTTTCCCACTCCTCGGCTATGAAGAGATACGAGGTGGCTCTTAGGGAGGAGTGCCTTCTCTTGAGCACAACTACAGATGATCTTGCCAATGTGAAGAAAAGTTACGAGAAGGCAGAGGCAGCCGTGGAAAGCCTAAGGGATGACCTCGCCAAGGCCCAACATATGGCAAAGGATAAAGCCAAAAGGGTGCTGGAGCTAGAGAATATTGCCCAACCGGAGCAAAACCTCGAGACGATCATGGAGTTCTTCGCCTTTAAGCCATTTATGGAGGAGAGCCGGGACCTCGACTCAAAGGAGGTCGGCAAGTACACACTGGCGACTATGCAAGCTCTGTTGGAGGGTAAGCATACCACCAAGGCTCCCATATTGCCACCTGTTGAACATTGGAAGACTATGCTATCGGAGTTGGTTTTGAAAACATGTCGTTGTAGTTCGAGTGACGAAGAAATCCGTTCAACAAATAAAATTTATACCGAAAAATCTATAAAGAAATCCCAGGTTGAACTCAGGGAGGCTACGTCGATCAAAATTCGTAATTATATTTTTTTTGTGTTTTTGTTTAAAGGGGGAATAATTACAATGAAATGGAATCAATATAGACAATAAGAGAGAGAGGAAAAACATTCACTTGATATTGCAAAATATTTTTACAAATAAGAAAGCGAGAAAAATTACACTAGAAAGCGAGAAATTATTACAACTAGAAAGTAGGAAAATTATACTCTAGAAAGCAGGACAAAGAATGGGAGAGAGAAGTTATCCTCCTCGACTATCGCTTGGAGGACGAGCTGGATGAGACAACGCCTGGAAGACGAGGAATGGAGCGGGAAGGAGGTTGAAGCAGGAGGAACAGGAAAGAGGCAGCACGTCGTCGTCGTCACGGGATCCGCTTCCGGAACGGGGGCGAAAACTTTGTTTTAGCTGTTGAGGAGCATCTCGGGTGCGGGACAAGCTTCTCTTGAGCTTTGGAGAAGGAGAGAAGAGAAGGAAGGGATGAGAAATCCGTAAGGAGGGGGTCTCCTTTTATAGTTGTAAGGAGTAGGGGCATTTTGGACATTACAACTTGAAAAACATTAATTCAGGACCTTTAGTGACGAATTTATCCGTCACTAAAGGCCTGAACGTGGCCGACGTGAGTGCCACTCACGCGCCCCTACGCCTCCGTGCCCTTAAACTCATGTTATAACGCTTTGTCGGGCTTTTTAGATGAGTATAAGTCAGTCACGTTGTAGTATAGGTGACCAAGCGTTGATAATAAATAAGAATTTATTATTCGAAATCCTAAGTATCCGAGGCCGAACATAGGGAGCAAATGGAATTTATTCACTAATCTCAATAATGTAATTGAACACTTAGAGTTACTCAAAACCTAATTCAGAATATAAATGCAAGAGTTTATAAACTAAAATTCTAGCAAAAATAGAAGAATTGGACGTCTGATTCTATGATCAGACGTCTTAAATGATGGCCCTTCTTTCTGCCTTCTCTTCTTCTTCTTTCTTTATCTCTGGCTTTCCTCAGCTCTTCTATTCTTCTCTGACTTTGGTCGTCTATAGCTCTTCTTCCTTGTCCCTTTCTTTCTTCACTTGCTCAGTGCCCTTCTCCTTCTTCTGCGGTCTTCTTTCTTCCTCAGCCGCACCTCTGCTACAGTGCTGCTCCTTCCCTTAGCTTCAGCCTTTCTTCTTCTTCCTTTTCCTTCCTTGGCTTCTGCCTTGATTTCCTTCAACCTTAGCTCTCCTCTAACTTTCTCTTCTTCTCTTTGGCCTTTCTTCCTCTTCCTTTCTGCAGCTAAGTGTCTTAGCTTCACCTTGCCTTAGCTACGCCTTCCTCTTCCTTCTTCTATGCTTCTTCCCTGCGCATGCACACACAGAAGCAAAACCTATCCCCTACACTCCCTCGCGTCTCTCTCTCTCTCTTTCTCTCCTTGGTGCTCTCCCCAGAGCTGGGTAATCGAGTAGGGTGCGCACCCGGGTCCAGGCGCACCGGCGTGGGTCTGGTGCGCGAGGAGTGCTAGGTTTAGGTAAATGGGTTGGGTGCCAAATCCGCGGGGGCAGGTCGCAGACGAGGCGAGAGGGTGAGGGACGTCACCCCTGTGTGACTTGAGGCAAATAGCTGAAGGCACAAAAACAATTGAAGTGTTGCCACTCACCTGTGAGTTTACAAGGTGGGACTAAATGTCCCACCTATTTCTTCGCTCACGCCCGCAGGAGACCTTCGCCAATCGCTGTTGCTGGGTTGCTTGGCCAAGCCAATTGCCTAGCTGCGTACATGCGCAAGACCAACTCGCTTCACCTGGGACCCTGACACCTGGAGCGCGCGGCCTGGAGCGAAGCTTGCAACCTTCTTGCTGTGTGCTCCAATGGCGGCAAGTGCTCAAATCTGACAAACACAGATATGCCTAGCAGCCCCATTAAGGCACATGGGAAGCTTTGCCATGTCGAGGCGAAGGTGGGACAGTAGGTGGCAGGCCGTAGGGCGGCTTGGGCGGGCGTGCCTAGGTCACCCTATGGCTGTGCTTATGGGTTTGGTCAGGGGACGTTTAGATAGGTGATGGTGGTTGATGGATGAGCGGAAGGTGATCAGTGGACGATGGCAGAGGTGGTGAGGTGTCTGGTATGGTGTGTGAAGGTGTGGAGCAGTGGAAGCGCCTCGCCAGTGGGCGGTCGGAGATGGAGAAGATGGCGGTGGGCAGTGGCTACGAGGGGTCGAAAGGGAAAATAGAGAGAGGGGAATTTAAGATGGGATAGAGAGGAGTAATTATAACCTAACTAAGTGGATGATGGGGGAGAGGTGGCTACTGGCTGTACCTGCTTTCGGCGAAGAAGACGATGTCCACTGGAGAGGTGACAGTGACGACGACGGGGCTAGAGGTGCGCACACGGGTGTTGCGCGACGCAGAGGAAGATGGTAAGGGCAACTCAGCCACTGGTATGGTGGCAGAGCGACGAGAAAGAGGAGGGGGGCTCACCGGAGCCCACTGGACTTCCTGACCAGAGAAGAGGATGAAATTGGGGTGAATCTCTGGCCAAGTCGAGCTGAAGAGATGCGGCCGCGGTTGAGGATCCTTTTATAGATGCTGGCAGGGGCTCTTGTGCTTGGAAGACAAGCTTCCAAGCACGAGAGTCCTCACCGGAGAAGGAATCCGTTGGATACCCAAATCTCTCGAGCCTTCGCACAAGAGATTGGGTGCAAATCAGATATTGAAATCATGCTCAAATTGAAGGGAATTCCTCAAAGAATATCCCTTCCAAATCTGGGAGGAGATTTCTGAGGAATCAGGGAGTACTCCCCCTCCATTCCTTGCCGGAGTAGGATTTCTCCCCATTAATGGTGGAGGGACCTGATTGTAAGAGTGTTGAGGAAGTTAGGGGGTCTACGCAAGAGTTTTCAAAAGTTAGGGGTCAGAATGTAATTGAGTAGACTATTTTGCAAAGTAGGTCCAGATGACCTCCCCTTAGGTCCAAATTTTGGTACAAACCTAATTTGGACCTAAGGAATCCAATGATGAAGTTGGATTTTAGGTTTAGGTTTGACCACGTTTGACTAGACATTTTACATAAAAACCTAAATTAGGTCAAATGATGAGCTGAGACCCCAATCTAGGTCAAAAGAGGTTCCACAGGCCGAATTGAAGGTTCGAAATCCTAAGGGATATTTCTCCATGAATTTTAAAGGGTTTAGTTGATTTTTTTCCTAACCAGAATCTTGTTGAATTAAGCGAGTCTGTTTTATGGTTACAGAATGTCATTTAATTCTTGGATTGCACAATAACTCATTTCTGACTGAACCAACCTACTCTTTATCTTATTCAGACTATTTGACCTATGTTTTGCCACTGAGAAATTCGTTTATGTAGTACAATGGTAAAATTGGAGTTTTAACCTTTGTTTCATGTTTTCTTCTCAGAACATTAATTCCTTGAATTAGGTCCTTCTCCAGGTTATGTAGGAGCTCTTTTTCTCTTTCATAGGTCAAACTGAGCTAGTTAGAGCTCATGATGAGGCTCTCATCAACGCGCATGCACGTTTGCGCACTCCCCACCATCCGATTGAGATATCGGATGGCTTAAAGTGGCTACGCCTGTGCCGTGCGCCCGCGTGCAATCACACGTAAGCGCCATGCGTCTGATCGCACGTGGGCGCTATCGCTCGCTTCCCGTCGCTGGACCTTCATTGCGCAGCGCTAATTGCGCGCTCGCTCGCAGCGAATGCGGGCTTGAACACGCGTCGCGCACTCGGCCGCTACGCCGAGCGGGCGTTTGCGTCACACGACTGATCTCAACCGTTGGATCTTCATCCAACAGTCGAGATCAAACATAGCATGCGCCTTCAGAAGAAGAGGGCGTTGGATGAGGGATGGCGTGGCGCGATCTTGGCCGTTGGATGGCATCCAATGGCTAAGATTTGTCGAGCGGGTGAAGAAGGAGAGCTGCGGCCGGTGTTAGGTAGCTATGATGGCGCCACATGGTGCCATCTAGGCCGTCCATTTTCTAAGTGATGTAGATGGTGCCATAGGTGTCGGATTGGATAGATTTTCGCGCCACTAGGCTGTGATGGTCGATCTGAGCCCATCCGTGCAGTCAGATTTATTGTATGAGGTGTAGATTAACACCATCTTGGCCCTTGCTCTTTATGGTTCCTCGATCTCTATTTGGTGCTACGGATGTCCGATTAGGGCGATCTTGGAGTCGTTGAACTCCAATCGTCGCCCTAATCAGATCCGTACGGTTGGATCTTAGATTCAAGGCTTTGATAAAAAAAGTCACCTATCCCTGACCATAAAAAGGAGACAATTACTATACAATTTATACAACTTGATCTAAATGCATGTTATGCACTATTTACAATGTATGATGCTAATGTGACACTAAGAACATGCATTAATAGATATTTTAGGTTAATCAGATGTATGCACATCACCGCCCGGAGACCAGTTGGGAACCCAGCTCCTAAAAATGAGGTAGACTAGTCAGGTACATCAGGAGCTACGACGCAGCCTTCTCGCGTAGTCAAACCATCCTATGAAGCCTCTTCACCCCGCTTCGACCTCTTGGGTTGAAGCAGTCCGCCCCTTTCAAAAGTTGTTGCTTTCCCCCTTTTTTATCTTTTTCCTTTTTTTGTAGCATATTTGATGGGAATGGCCTTTATTGGAAGATGTAAGACAAATCTTTAGGAGGAAATGAAAGAAAGTTTTGATCTTTTATTTTGTCTTCTCTCTTTCATTTTTCCTATACATGGTACAACTGTAAATTGCTTGCATGCCAAGTTCGAGGAATTGGCTTGCCGCTTAGGGTTTGCAACTTGTAGAAGTCGCTTAGACTATGTTTGCGAATTTTCTATGGGCCATCTCACGGGGCGTCCAGCATTCCACTCAAGTTGCTTGGCATGGAGTCTTCACTCTTTCGTAGAATGAGATCTCCTTCAGATAACTTCCGCTTATAGATGCGCTTATTATAGGTGGCCCCAGTCGCCATTTTGTACTTTAGGGCCACTTATGATTGCTTCTCCCTTAGCTCATCCACCAAGTCCAAGGCTAGGCGGACTTGATCATTGTTAGTATCAGGGTCGTATAGTTATTTCCAGTATGTGGGAAGGATTGTCTCTATGTGTCGCTAGGCTTCCTTGCCATACACTAGACTGATGGGTATGTCACCTGTGGAAGTCCTTTGGTAAGTCCTGTGCCCCATAGTACGTCCAGCAACTCCTTGGCCCATCATCCTTTGAGGAGTCTACCCTCCGCTTTAGTGCTGATATGATGGTACGGTTGGTTACCTCTACCTGTCCGTTTGCTTAAGGGTGCCCCACGAACGTGAAGCATAGGCGGATGTCCCATCTTGCACAAAATTTCTCAAACTTCTCACAAGCAAAGTAGGTACCATTGTTTGTAACAATATGTTGAGGTATTCTATACCAAGCTATGATATTCTTCTGGATGAACGATACAATCCTGTCAGCTATTGGGCTAGCCATGGCTCATCTTCTAACCACTTGGAGAAGTAGTCCACTACAACCAGTGTAAAGCACTTTTCAGCTGGTACAGAGGGAAAAGGGCCAATGAAATCCATGCCAATTTCGCAAAGGGGATGGGTGACATGATAGGCACCAACTTTCCAAGCAGCAGGTGGTGCAATGCGACGAACCTCTGACACTTATCACATTTGCGTACAACTCCTTGCAATGTTGTTTCATTTGGGGCCAGAAGTACCCCACGTGAAACAACTAGGCCAGGAGTGCCTTGTACCCTTCATGGTTCCCTCATATGCCTCTGTGACCTTCTTAGAGGGTCTATGATGCCTCCTCTTTTGCAAGGCAGCGCAACAAGGGGGTAGCATACCCTCTCTTATATAATTACCCCTATTAAGGTGTACTTAGAGGCTTTTAGGTGGATTGCCTTGGGTCGAAGTTCCCTCGGGGAAGCTCACCAAAGTTCAAATAGGTGATGATAGGTGTCATCCATCATGTGGATTGTTCTATCATGAACGTTCTGAGAGTGGGTACTGTTGGCTCCTTTAGGGTTTGGAGACATACGTCTTCTTCCTATTCGAGCGGGATTGCTGAGGCCAGGAGGGCCAGAGCATCCGCCAGGGGGATGTTGTATCGGGATACATGACTAACCAAAACGGTCTTGAAATACACCTCCTCCTTGACCTTGTCAGTGTATAATATCACATTTGGATCCCTGGCTTGGTACTCACTGTTGACTTGATTAGCAACCAACTGGGAATCTATATAGATTTCCAGCGAGGAGACACCTCTTGACTTGGCCACCTGGATGACAGCTAGCATGGCCTTGTACTTTGCCACATTGTTGGATGCAGGGAAGATGAGTTTGATGGCATACTTATGAGTAGTGCCATTTGGGGCGATCAAGGCTGTGCTTGCCCCAAACCTGTCTGTCGGGGAAGAGCCTTCCACATACAACCTCCAAGGAAGAGTCAAGGAGGCATCTGCGTCTGTGAACTCTACTACAAAGTCTGCCAGGACTTTACCTTTGATCGATCTCCTTGGCTGGTACTGAATATCGAATTCTGCCAACTCCATGGCCCATTTAATCTACTATGCAGACCCTATGGGTTTAAGCCACATTTTGCGCAGATGGTAGTCAACAAGACTACTATTGAATGGGCTTGAAAGTATGGGTATAGCTTTATTGCGACAGTTACCAAGGCTAGCCCGAGTTTCTCAATCATAGTATGCTTAGCTTCTACACCTTGATAGGTTTTGGTAATAAAGTTTACTGGTCGTTGGCCCCTTCTCATTCGCTGATTAGGACAGCACTGACGGTGAACATGGATGCTACTAGGTACAAGAATAGAGACTCCCCAGTATTTGGAGCCATCAAGTTGGGAGGACTTTTAAGAGCTTCCTTTGCTTCCTTTCAAGCCTTTGCCATTTTTTATACATTCGAAGAGGATAAGACATTTGTCAGAAGAACGAGACAAGAATCGACCTAAAGAGGTGATCTTGCCGACTAATGACCGTATCCCTTTCAAATTACTTGGTGGTTCTAAGGCCATGATTGCTTGAATTTTGCTAGGGTTGGCTTCTATTCCTCTGTTAGAAACCAGGAACCTTAGGAACTTCCTCACTGAGATGTCAAAGGCACATTTTTTAGGGTTCAAGTGAAGGCGGGTGTCCCTTAATACATGGAGCACCTCTGACAAATATTCTAAATGCTATTAATATACACCATAAATGATTTTCCCATTAAATGGAAATGAATTATGTTTACAAGGAACTGGTAAGTTGCTCCATCATTTTTTAAGTCAGAGGGCATGACTCTATACTGGCCTATTTAATATAAAGGAGGTATGAGGTCTATATGCAGGAACAAGGCTTATTTGATGGTACTCACTGTAAGCATCTGATGAGAACCTCATGATGAACCCTAACTAGCACAATCTAATCCAAATATGTGTGAAAAAGCTCCTACAAAATCCAAAGAGAGGCTTAACTCAGAGAATTCTGAGTTAAAGAATAAAATAAATCATAAGGGGTAAAACTGTAATTTCACCAATGCAGTATGCGAACAGGGTAATTAAGGGTTCAAACAAAGGTCAAACAAGCTTAACAAGGAGGAAAGTGGGATGATCCGATCGGAAAAGGGTTATAGCAACTTCTATAAATTAAATGACATTTTCTAACCCTAAAACAAATCCACTTTAATTCACGAGGTTTGAGGTAGGATAAAAATAAACTAAATCCTCTAAAGTTCATAGAAAAATATTCCATAGGGTTTAGAACCTTCAATTTGGCCTTTGAAACCTATTTTGACCTAAAATGAGAACCATGCCCAATTAATGACTTAATTTAGGTTTTTACGCAAATTAACCGATCAAACATAGTCCAACCTAAAATCAAATTTCACCATTAAAATCCTTAGGTTCAAATTAGTCTGGTATAAAAATTTAGGCCTAAGAAAAGACCATCTTGACCGACTTTACAAATTGGTCCTCCTAATTTACTTTTTAACCATTATATTTTGAAACCCTTACGTTCAGCCCCTTAACTTATCATCATTCTTTGCAGAACGGTCCTCCCTGCCATTTCTGCGCAGTGCCATACCTCCGGCGACCTTGCGCGGAGGATGGCGCCACGTAGGGCAGGGCGGCTATCCTCTAGAACAGACGAGGGGTTCCCTGCGACGTCCTCTGTCGCAGGGACCCTCCCCTGCCCTCTGCCACCGACCATGCCTCTCGTGCAAACGTAAAAAAAGCATGGGTATCCTTTCCGGCGACTCTCCGGAGAGGCAGGCACGTCGCCTCCTCGGTCCCCTCTCCACGCCACGGCCTTTATAAGGAGCGGCAAGGTCTGCCGACTCCTTCAAGCTTCCTCTGGCGGAGAAATACCCCACATTTCATCTCTTCCCCCTCCGGTCAGAGCGCCCGAGCTTCCGGCGATCTTCTCCTCCTCCTCTTCGTCACTCTACTGCCCTACCTACAGTAGAGTTTACTCTGCCCTGTCGTCTGCTCCAGGCCATACCAGCTGGCGCCCTCAGACCGCCACCTCGTTGTCGATACCCTCCTCCTGGGCACCTTCATCCTCAGATCTAGCAGGCACAAGCCAGATGCTTTTCTCCCCCTCTTCGTCGACTAAATAGGTATAACTCTTCCTCTCTCTCTCCCTTACATTTTCCCCTTCCTGATTTTCCCTTTTACTCCACCGCTCGCCGCTTCCACCTCCATCTGCTCCGTCTCCGATCACTTACTCTGGCGAGTCCATTCCACT
The DNA here is from genome assembly GCA_037157565.1 of Thalassia testudinum. Taxonomy (NCBI): domain Eukaryota; kingdom Viridiplantae; phylum Streptophyta; class Magnoliopsida; order Alismatales; family Hydrocharitaceae; genus Thalassia; species Thalassia testudinum. The sequence continues at coordinate 26,290,129 of JAZHRO010000059.1, forward strand.
TCCACAGACCACCTCTTCCCTCGCCGACCAGCCCAGAGGCTCCCCCTCACTCCACTCAACTGTTCCCCCCTCTCCATTCACTGCCATTCACCGCCCAACCACCCCCCGAACAAACCCATCTTCACACACACAGTCTGACCTAGGTCCACCTCCATAGGTGCTCTCGCTCCTCGTCGACCACTGCACTGCCTTCGCCGCACTCCAGCGAAGCTTCCCACGTTATCTGACTTGGCCGAGAGGCCGTCACTGTGTTTTCAGGTCAGCACCCCCTCGCCACCATTGTTGAGCTGCTGCAGCTCCTTCACTCGCAGCTCCAGGCCTTCTCCAACCCAGGCGCGAGTCCCAGGCACGCGGACTGACTCCACGAAGGCGTCCAGGCTTGCGATTTGTGTCGCGAGCCTCGTAGCTGCCCCAATAGGCAGCAACTCCCTCGCCTGCAGACGCGTAATCTGGAGGTGGGACTTTAGTCCCACCTCGTAAGTGTGCGGCCACGCGCCCACACTTAAATTCCAAAAGTGTATCGGGCTATTTGCCTTCGATACACAGGGGTCAGGTCCCTCACACGCACGCGGCGCGCCACGCGCTCGCCCGCCCTCTCCCGTGCTCACGCCCTGCGGGTCTAGGCCGGATCCGACTACCTGACCAAACACTCCTTGCCCACCACCGCACGCCAGTGGGCCTGGTCCCGGGCGCGCTACCCGAACTCGATTACCCGTCTCTGGGAGAGCATTCCTAAGAGAGATTCAGAGAGAAAGAGTGACGTGGGGAAGGGGTAGGGGTAGGTTTTGCACTGATGGGTGTGTATCGGCGTAGGGAAGAAAGAAAGAAGAAGAGAGAAGGAGCGGCCGAAGCCTTAGCCGCACTAAGTAGCTGAAGAAGAAAGGAAGGAGAGGAGCTGAAGAAGAAGAACAGAAGCCGCACTGTAGCAAACCCGTAGTTAAGTCGTTTGAGCACCAAGTCAGACAACGGAAGGGCAGCAGCTAGAGCGCAGAGAAAGAAGAAAAGAAGAAGGCAGGCCAGAGCAGAAAGAAAAAGAAGAAAGAAAAGAAGAAAGAAAGAAGAAGAGGAAGAAGAGGAATAGCCAGAGTAAAAGAAGAAGGCTGAAGAAGACAGAAGAATCCAAAGAAGAAGAAGAAGAAGAAAAGAAGAAGAAGAAGAAAGAAGGCAGAAGCCTCTACAGCCGCAAGAAAGAAAAGAAAAGAAAGAAAGAAGAAAGCAGAGAAAGAGTAGAAGAGAAAGATCAGCTGGAAGAGAAGAAGAAAAGAAAGAAGAGGAAGAGAGAAGAAGCCAAGAAAACTTTTGCTCCCTCCCTCTCTCTCTTGTTATTTTTGTAACATAATTGAGAACTTTTATACTTCTAGAATCATAGTTACTCCCTGAGTTCGACCCACGGAAAACTTGTTATTCCAAGTAAAAAATTTGTAGTAATCTGGTAGCTATTTTGTCATATACTACAACGACTGTAAACCATAAATAACCCTAAAGACGAAACACGCGCGACCGGTTGTTACTATTCTTGGCGCCGTTGCCGAGGAGAAACGGCTATTCTAAAAGCCATAAGATCTCTACTTTTGAGTTTCTACTAATCTCTTCTCTTTTGTGTGCAGGCACAGGAAATCAAGAGGACAACAAGCAGCCACACAACAACCACTTCGAGGACAGGTAATTTTCTATCCTCTCATTTTAACCCCTAAATTCTAAAGAGGAAGAAAAAGAAAGAACAAGCAATATAGGTATAACATGTCTTCCATACCTAGTAAATCATCAAAGTTGCATGTTTTCAATTTCAACCCACTATTCCTGCACACACTATTAAGGGTATTTAGGGCTAACACCTTCTTGCCTGAGCCCTAATTACCAAATCAAAGAGGAAGCTAACTGGACCAAGTAGAGCCAACATAAGACTCAAAATTAGTGTTTTAGAGGCACACTTCTTAAGCAAGAATTGAGAAATCCCAAAAGAAGTGTGCCTAAGCCATTGATTGAAAATACTTATTCAAAGAAACCCTAAGCAATTTGGCTCTTAAAAAAACACTTGAACCCTAAAATACAAAACCTAATAAGCTCTCAAAGGAACTAGCAGGTGAAGTTGACCCCTTGGGTCAACCAACCTTCAACTTAGGTCACTATTTGCACTCAAAAGGCTAAAGTTCAAGTGAAAACCTAAGCACCTTGATCTTAACTAAAATTGGTAGACTTAAGAGGTCAAGATCCCCATTTTGGTCTACCTGGAATCTCAGTGACAAGAGAGGTCGGGTGGGGGAAACTCTGTAACCCGTGGGGACACTCTACCGTGTAGGGGTCTTTGCGGGACTCACCCTCTCTGGCTACCCAGGTAATTCTCAGGTGGACGATCTTTCGATCAAGGGGTCCATCTGCCCCGCACCTCTATAGTCACCCAACATTTTGGGTGTCTTAATTGGGTCCAGCACCTGCTAAACTCATCTTCTCCACCAGTGTATGTTTGGTAGGAGGTCCTTGAAACCTCCTTTAGAAATTCACTCTCCTCGAGGCCGAGCCTCAGTGCTCTTATTTGAGCAAACAACACTTCACATCGACCTCTCCTCTGACTCCGAACCTAACTCACCTTCTTCTTCCCCAATGGCTCAACCAGTTGAGGAAGAGAATAATCTGGAGCACCAGCTCTAGTAACTCAATGATCTCTTCCAGAACTTTGTGCACCCACCACAGCGTCCTATGATACGGGACCATTATAATTCTGCTGCGGTGGCTATTGAGCCTCGAGTCAGAATCCCGACTGGAGGACCTGATTTTGAATTAAAGCCCAATATGATTCATGCCATACCTAAATTTCATGGGCTTAATTCTGAAGACCCCTTCCAACACATCAAATAGCTAAAGCATCTGGCCCAGACTTTTGGGTCAGATGTGCAAAATTGGGATATTCTCCTCATGAAGATGTTTTCCTTCTCCCTTATGGACAAGGCCACTCATTGGTACCAAACACAGACCCGGCCGATCAACAATTGGGACGAACTTCAGTCCGAGTTCTTGAAGAAGTTCTTTCCCATTGGTCGGACCAATGCCTTGTGCCATTAGATTACCCACTTCACGCAACAATAGGGAGAACCTCTCCATGAGGCATGGGATCGCTTTCAGGATCTCATGAGAAAGTGCCCCCATCACGAAGTTCCTAAATGGGAATAAGTCCAATCTTTTTACCAGGGACTCCATGAAGATATTAAGCTTTTCGTCAATGCAACTTGCGAAGGGAATATCATGGGTCAGCATGAGGACACCGTGTGGGAGATTCTCGAAAACATGTGCGAGAACTCCATCAATAATGACTTCATGGGATTATTCGACAGGATGAATACCCATGCATCGACGAACCTTAGGGGAGCACACGAGACACAGGGCCTGTCCGCATCAGTCGACCTGGAAATGATTGCCAGTAGATTGGACAAGGTCTCTATCATTGAGAAGAAGGTGGATGAGTTGACTCAGCAATTGCAGTGAGCCACCTCTACGCATGGTTCCGTTGCACAGCCTCCTTCCACACGGGAGACTGTGCAAAACATTCTCCACGACCTTCTCCTAGGATGGATCTGTATCCACCCCCATCTGATTCTCGGATTGGAGGATCCTCCGATCCTTTCTATACTAGCCAGGGGAATTCCATTCCCTCATTCTCTGGCTCTTTGGAGGTTCCTCAGACCTGCGAGGACCTCAACGCCATCTAAAATGATCCATTTTCCAATACCTACAATCCTGGATTCCGAAACCATCCCTACTTCCAGTGGGCAGGAAATTCCCAAACTCAAAGACCATCCTTTCAGCCCCGTCCACAACCACCTCGTCCTTACCAGCCGCCTCAGCCTCGGCCCAACCCTACTTATCCATCAGGGCCAAACTAAGACCAAATGTCCCTCATCCTTTAGACTCTGGCTGACATTCAGAGAACGAATTAGGCTATGCAGAAGCAACATAAGGACGAACTTACAGAGGTTTGAAGCCAACTAGCCCAGTTGGCAAATTCTCGCCAACCAGGCACACTTCCTTCTCAACCTCTTCCTAACCCGAATAACGTACCGACCTAGCGGCGCGTTATGAATCCAAACCCGGGCCAAGCACGCATGATTTATCAGGCCCCCTCTGTTCCTTCATCTGACGGGATGGAGGCTTCCACTTCTTATACAGGTTATCAGCAACAACCCATCCTATCAAACCCTAACCAAAACCAGGCAGGACTAAATTCCGTAACCACCCGTAGTGGTAAGGAGACCTAAGATCCACCCTATCCAGACCCCTCCAAGCCTGGTAGTGATCTAAACCCTACGACAATAATCCAGGACGTTCCTATCCCTATCCTAGATCAAAGACCTGGACCTATCCTTGAAGAACCAACCAGGGTACCATTTCCCGAGGCCTTAACCAAGGGAAAGAAGACAACCAAACCCGTGGCTCCTGAGGAGGACCTAGTCAAGCTCTTTGAGCAGGTCCAAATAAACATCCCCTTGATGGATGCGATTCGCCACATACCGGCTTACGCACGATTCTTAAAGAATGTATGTACACTTCAGCATAAGCCACGAACCAAGAGTGGGAGTCTAATTGTACTGTCAGAGCAAGCCAGCTCTGTAATCCTAAGCAGACTCCCACCCAAGGCAAAAGATCCAGGTACTACCCTGATTTCCTGCAAAATAGGTGAAACCCAGTTTGACAAAGCATTGCTAGACTTGAGTGCTTCCATAAATCTGATACCCACATCCTTACTTAAACACCTAGAAGAATCTGACCTAAAACCAACTGAGGTGACACTACAATTAGCAGATCGATCTATAAAGTCACCTAAAGGGATTCTTGAGGATGTTATTGTAAGAGTGCGGGATTTCTATTTCCCTGTACACTTTATAGTCTTGGACATGGATGCACCTGAGAACCCTAGGGATACACCGATCATTCTAGGGAGACCTTTCCTGGCTACTGCTAGAGCCAACATCAGTTGTGAGGAGGGCCAAATAGAGATGAAATTTGGAAATCAAACCCTCAAAATTGATATCTTTAAGGCCCAACAAGGAATCAATTGCGGTGTCATCGAACAAATCAGTGATAGTAAGACTTTGGTTGATGAAACGCATTTTGAGAATGACCTGATTATACCTCATCAACCACAGAAAGATCTTGAACTGCAATTAGAGGAGTCAGACCCTGATTTAGACAAACCCATAACTCCTATCCTTGAACCTCACACTTACCCTGAACCACCCACTGTTGCTGATAACCCCATCCTTGAACTAAAACCCCTTCCCGATCATTTGAAATACATCTTCTTGGGTTCTAATCAGACTTTTCCTGTGATTATAAATTCCAAACTTACTCTTGATCAGGAATCCCGTCTGATTGTTGTTCTCCAGCAACATCGCGGAGCCATTGGATGGACTCTCGATGACTTGACTGGAATAAGTCCCTCTTATTGCACACACATATTTATTCAGAAGTGGCCGCACGACCTTCCCGTGAGATGCAGAGACGTTTAAGCCCCAATCTACAGGAAGTCGTGAAAAAGGAGATCATCAAGTGATTAGATGCAGGGATCATCTACCCGATCTCCGACAGTCGTTGGGTGAGCCCAATTCAGGTTGTGCCTAAAAAAGCAGGGCTCACCACCATTACGATTGAAACCGGAGAAGTCATACCTACCCGATTAGCCAACTCGTGGAGAGTCTGCATAGATTATCGATGACTCAATTCCGCCATGAAGAAGGATCATTTCCCACTACCTTTCATTAATCAGATTCTCGAGAAATTAGCGGGAAATCGATTCTTCTACTTTCTTGACGGGTACTTCGGTTATAACCAAGTAGCTATTCATCCTGAGGACCAAGAGAAGACCACGTTCACCTGCCCCTTCGGAACGTATGCATTCCAAAGGATGCCTTTCAGTCTCTGCAATGCACCCGTGACTTTTCAGCGGTGCATGCTTACCATATTCTCTGATATGGTAGGTGATTATCTGGAAGTCTTCATGGATGACTTCCCAGTTTTTGGGGCATCATTTGATGATTGCCTCCAACACTTGGTTCATATACTCAGGCATTGCATCGACGTTAATTTGGTTCTTTCCTGGGAAAAGAGCCCTTTTATGGTGCCTGAGGGGATTGTCCTAGGACATCTAATTTTTGAAAAAGGCATCCAAGTCGATCGAGCCAAGGTTGATCTAATTTCTTGTCTTCTTATGCCTAGCTCAATCAGGGACATCTATTCTTTTCTGGGGCACGTCGATTTTTACTGTCGTTTCATTCCTAATTTTTCAAAAATCGTGCTCCCCCTGACTACTCTTCTCTCTAAGGATGTACCCTTTGAGATCTCCAAGGAATGCACTCAAGCCTTTGAAAACCTCCGTGACCGAGTCACCCATGCCCCGATCCTACAATCCCCTGATTAGTCTCAACCCTTTGAGATCATGTGCGATGCATCTGATTTCGCTGTAGGAGCGATTCTGGGGCAGAAAGTTGACGGGAAACCCGTGGTCATCTACTACGTTAGCAAGACACTTGACGAGGCTCAACGTAACTATACAGTTACGGAGAAAGAGCTGCTAGCCGTAGTATTTGCCCTTGAAAAATTTCAATCTTATCTCCTGGGTTCCCACATCATCATCTACTCGGATCACACGGTTGTGAGGCATGTCCTTGCCAAGAAGGACGCGAAGCCCCGACTAATCCGATGGATCTTGGTGTTGCAAGAATTCAACCTCGAGATTCGCGACAAGGCGGGAAGACAAAATGTGGTAGCTGACCATTTGTCTCGCCTTCCTTCTGAGATCATCAACCCTTCTAGACCCATCACGGAGCATTTCCCTGATGAGCACCTACTGACAATTGGTACTAGACTTCCATGGTTTGCTAATATAGTAAACTACTTGGCATCTCATCAGATCCCGTCTGATTGGTCGAAGGCCAAGAAAGACAAATTGTGCTCTGATGCCAAGTACTACATTTGGGAAGATCCGTACCTCTTCTGCATAGGTGCCGACCAAATCATCCGGAGATGTGTCCTGGAAGGTGAAATCAATGATATTCTCTCCTTCTGTCATGACCAGGCATGCGGTGGCCACTTCTCTGGGCACAAAACCGCATCGAAAATCCTCCAGTGTGGCTTTTATTAGCTCACTCTATTCAAGGATGCATACAATCACTGCAAGGCATGCAGTCGTTGCCAAACTTTGGGCAACATGAGCCATCGTGACATGATGCCCTTGCAGCCGATTCTTGTATGCGAAATCTTCGATATTTGGGGGATTGATTTTATGGGCCCCTTTCCTGTTTCGGATGGCTTCGAATACATTCTGCTGGCTGTGGACTATGTGTCCAAATGGATCGAAGCCATACCAACCCGAACCTATGATCATAAAATCGTTCTCAAATTCATTCATCACAATATCTTCTCACAGATCGGGATTCCTCGTGCTATCATCTCTGACGGGGGGACCAATTTCACGAATGCTCAGTTCAGGTCACTGATGACCAAATACGGGGTGTCTCACTGAATCTCCACTACTTATCACCCCCAGACTAATGGTCTAACTGAGCTATCAAATCGGGAGATCAAGAAAATCCTGCAGGTCACTGTTCGGCCTGATAGGAAGGACTGGTCGTCCCGACTTCCAGAAGCCTTACGGGCTTATAGGACCACCCACAAAATCCAATTAGGCATGTCTCCCTTTAGACTGGTGTACGGGAAGGTGTGTCACCTTCCCGTCGAACTAGAGCATAAATCCTATTGGACAGTACGAAGCTGTAATCTAGATCTCTCTAAGGCTGGAACCCACAAAAAGCTTCAGATCAGCGAGATCGATGAATTACGCCTTGATGCGTACGAGAACTCACGAATCTACAAAGAGCGGGTTAAAGCCTTCCATGACAAGCACATCTCTAGAAAGATCTTTCATCCTGGTCAGAAGGTTCTACTCTTTGATGCCCGACTCAAACTTTTCCCTAGGAAATTGAGATCCAAGTGGGTCGGACCATACCTTGTCCGACAGGTTTTTGGAAATGAAGCCGTCGAAATCAGTCCGCTCAGACATGATTCTGAACCTTTCATCATGAACGGTCAAAGACTCAAACCATTCATTGATGTAACCTCTACTAATTTGGTTGAATCATCATTTATCCTCCATTTTCCCTGAGCATATTGCGTCCAGCCGATGGCGTAAAACTCAGCACTCAACGGAAGGCAGCCCGTCATTCTTTTTGAAAAAAACTCGAAACCTTTTCTGACGCCTTTTCGCACCGAAGGTTCACCCTTTAGGACAACCGACTCCACCTCAGGTGCTTGCACCTAAGATTAGAAATCATCTGCAACTGTCACCCCGATCGATTCACTCATCAAAACATCTGCCCTAATGTATGAACTAAGTTGAATAAAAACCCCCTAAGTTACAATGAGGACATTGCAAATCTTAGGCATGGGGGGTATGAAAGTGCAAAACTTGTAAGAAAATGTTTTAAACAAAAAATTCACATATGCCAAAAACACCATAAAAATTAAAAAATTTTTGAAAAAGAATAATAAAATGAGATGAGGGAAGAAAATTTTGTGGACTCTACAAAGGAGGAGGAGAAAAAGGAACAAAATGAAAAGGAGCACAAAATGAAAGAAAGGAGATTGTCATTAGTAAGAAATTAAGGAGTTAACCTAAGTTCTAGACCCCATTCAGGAAAAGAAATGGAATGTGCACAGTGAGATTAGTAAGAATGCAAATCTTAGGCATTCTTGGATAGACTCTTAGTACCCATTAAGATCTAGACATTCCTCAAGAGGTTGAGGAAAATGAAAAGCTTAAGTATTAGGTCCAAGGCTTAGAGAGTATTTGGCCTCGTTAACTTTTGGTTTACGGGACTCAGTAACCTAAGCACCCTAACATCACACACAGCCTGGTTCAGTAAGCATAAAAATCAAAATCACGCAGAAGCGTTGCAAAAATTCTGAAAATGACACCTAGAGTAGAAGCGGCCGATCAACACAAGTTGATTTGGACGAGTTCCCAGCGCAAAGAGGTGGGAAATTCCCCTCGAAGATGCGTAACAAAATATCATCTCCTCGGTGCTTGCCTCTTAGGATATTTACATATCCTATCAGGGGCATGTAAGCACTCTGCTGGTTCAGATTCCATGGATGGCATTATCACGAAATGTCAATTACCAGGGTCTGAATTCGGCCATGGAACACCATGGATGGGATTATCTCGAAATCTCAACAGCCAGGGTTCTGGGGTTACCATGGGCGGTGCTATCTCGAAGCATCGATTGCCAGGAACCCTTGAGGATTGATGATGGGGACAAGGAATCTGATACAGACCGTGTTGAGAAGCCAATCCTAAGCTAGAACAAAAAGAAAAAGAGAGAGAAAACTCTCCAAACATATAAATCTTCTACCTCTCTTTCTTACAAAATGCACTGCGAACTGAGCCAAGGCTAAAATTATCTCAAGTACGGGTGCTTTAACCACAAAGTCCAATAAACCTTGGGTTAGTTCTTATAGGCTTTAAAAATCTTTGTTAAGGACTGAGGTTGAGGCTAGACAGATCTCGATCTTGGTTGGTACTAGAGTAACTTTTAGGCCTATGGTTGGCATTCTGACCTAATCTAGGTTTCAAAAGAAAAAGCACTTATCTGAAATCATTAAGAACTTCATGGTCTAGAACAAGGGTTGAAACCTTAAAATTTTGCTAAGGGACTAGCAAAAGCTAGGCATGGGGGTATGATGAGAACCTCATCATGAACCCTAACTAGCACAATCTAATCCAAATATGTGTGAAAAAGCTCCTACAAAACTCAAAGAGAGGCTTAACTCAGAGAATTCTGAGTTAAAGAATAAAACAAATCACAAGGGGTAAAACTGCAATTTCACCAATGCAGTATGCGAACATGGTAATTAAGGGCCTAAACACAGGTCAAACAAGCTTAACAAGGAGGGAAGTGGGATGATCCGATCTGAAAAGGGTTGTAGCAACTTCTAGGAATTAAATGACATTCTGTAACCCTAAAAAAAATCACTTTAATTCATGAGGTTCGAGACAGGAAAAAAATCAACTAAACCCTCTAAAATTCATAGAAAAATATTCCCTAGGGTTTAAAACCTTCAATTTGGCCTTTGAAACCTATTTTGACCTAAAATGAGAACCATGCCCAATTAATGACTTAATTTTGATTTTTGCGCAAATTGACCAGTCAAACATGGTCCAACCTAAAATCAATTTTTACCATTAAAATCCTTAGGTTCAAATTAGTCGGGTATAAATATTTGGGCCTAAGAAAAGACCATCTTACCTGACTTTACAAATTGGTCCTCCTAATTTACTTTTTGACCCTTATCTTTTGAAACCCTTGCATTCAACCCCCTAACTTATTGTTGTTCTTTGCAGAATGGTCCTCCCTGCCATTTCTGCACAGCGCCATACCTCCGGCGACCTTGCACGGAGGATGGCGCCATGCAAGGTAGGGCGGCCGACCTCTAGAACAGATGGGGGTTCCCTGCGACGTCCTCTGTCGCAGGGACCCTCCCCTGCCCTCTGCCACCGATCATGCCTCTCGTGCGAACGCACAAAAGGCATGGGTATCCTTTCCGGCCACTCTCCTGCGAGGCAGGCACGTCGCCTCCTCGGTTCCCTCTTCACGCCAAGGCCTTTATAAGGAGCGGCAAGGTCTGCTGACTCCTTCAAGCTTCCTCTTGCAGAGAAATATCCCACATTTCACCTCTTCCCCCTCCGGTCAGAGCGCCCGAGCTTCCGGCGATCTTCTCCTCCTCCTCCTCGTCACTCTGCTGCCCTACCTACAGTAGAGTTTACTCTGCCCTGTCGTCTGCGCCAGGCCCCACCAGCTGGCGCCCTCAGACCGCCACCTCGTTGTCGATACCCTCCTCCTGGGCACCTTCGTCCTCAGATCTAGCAGGCACAAGCCAGATGCTTTTCTCCCCCTCTTCGTCGACTAAATAGGTAGAACTCTTCCTCTCTCTCTCCCTTACATTTTCCCCTTCCTGATTTTCCCTTTTACTCCACCGCTCGCCGCTTCCACCTCCATCTGCTCCGTCTCCGATCACTTACTCCGGCGAGTCCATTCCACTTCCACAGACCACCTCTTCCCTCGCCGACCAGCCCAGAGGCTCCCCCTCACTCCACTCAACCGTTCCCCCCTCTCCATTCACTGCCATTCACCGCCCAACCACCCCCCGAACAAACCCATCTTCACACACACAGTCTGACCTAGGTCCACCTCCATAGGTGCTCTCGCGCCTCGTCGACCACTGCACTGCCTTCGCCGCACTCCAGCGAAGCTTCCCACGTTATCTGACTTGGCCGAGAGGCCGTCACTGTGTTTTCAGGTCAGCACCCCCTCGCCACCATTGTTGAGCTGCTGCAGCTCCTTCACTCGCAGCTCCAGGCCTTCTCTAGCCCAGGCGCGAGTCCCAAGTACCGCGGACTAACTCCGCGAAGGCACCCAGGCTTGCGATTTGGGTCGCGAGCCTCGCAGCTGCCCCAATAGGCAGTAACTCCCTCTCCTGCAGACGCGCAATTTGGAGGTGGGACTTTAGTCCCACCTCATAACACTTGGTGACTTTGGTTCTTGGAGCATCATTTGACGATTGCCTCCAACACTTGGTCCAAATACTCAGGCGGTGCATCGAGGTGAATTTGGTTCTTTCCTGGGAAAAGAGCCATTTCATGGTGCCTGAGGGAATTGTCCTGGGACATTTAATCTCGGAGAAAGGCATCCAAGTGGATCGAGCTAAGGTTAACCTGATTTCCAAGCTCCCTATGCCTAGATCGATTAAGGACATCCGATCTTTTTTGGGGCACGTCGATTTTTACCGTCGATTTATCCCTGATTTCTCCAAAATCGTGCGCCCCCTGACCAATCTTTTCTCCAAGAATGTGCCTTTCAAAATTTCCAAGGAATGCACTCAAGCATTTTAGGTCCTACGTGACCGAGTCACCCAAGCCCCAACCCTACAGTCCCCTGATTGGTCTCAACCCTTTGAGATCATGTGCGATGCATCTGACTTCGCTGTAGGAGCGGTTTTGGGGCAGAAAATTGATGGGAAACCTGTGGTCATTTACTATGCCAGCAAAACACTGGATGAGGCTCAGCGTAACTATACGATTACTGAGAAAGAGCTGCTGGCCGTAGTATTTGCCCTGGAAAAATTCAGATCATACCTTCTGGGTTCTTGTGTTATCATATACTCGGATCACACAGCTGTGAGGCATCTCCTTGCAAAGAAGGATGCGAAACCTCGATTAATCCGATGGATCTTGCTGTTGCAAGAATTTGACCTCGAGATTCGCGACAAGGTGGGAAAGCAGAATGTGGGAGCTGATCACTTGTCCCACCTTCCTTCTGAAATAATTGACCCTTCCGGACCTATTACAGAACATTTTCCTAATGAGCACCTCCTGACTATCAGTACAAGTCTTCCATGGTTCGCTGATATAGTTAATTACCTGGCATCACATCAGATTCCATCCGATTGGCCGAAGGCCAAGAAGGACAAATTGCGTTCCGATGCCAAGTATTACCTATGGGAAGACCCATATCTATTCCGCATTCGTGCTGATCAGATAATTCGACGGTGCGTTGCAGAAGTAGAAATCAAAGACATACTCTCATTTTGCCATGACCAGGCATGCGGTGGACATTTTTCAGGACATAAAACCGCATCAAAAGTCCTCCAGTGTGGCTTTTACTGGCCCACAATTTTCAAGGATGCATACGATCACTGTAAGGCATGTTCCCATTTCCAGACTCTAGGCAACATGAGCCATCGAGACATGATGCCTCTACAGTCGATCTTGGTATGCGAAATTTTTGATATTTGGGGGATTGATTTCATGGGACCCTTCCCGATCTCGGATGGCTTCGAATACATCTTACTCGCAGTTGACTATGTTTCCAAGTGCATAGAACCCATTCCAACCCGAACCAACAATCATAAAGTCGTTATAAAATTCCTTCATCAAAACATTTTCTCAAGGTTCGGGATTCCGCGTGCTATAATTTCCGACGGAGGGACCCATTTTACAAACGCTCAGTTCAGGTCACTGATGAACAAATACAAGGTGTCACACCGAATCTCTACTCCTTACCACCCCCAAACTAATGGTCTAGCTGAGCCATCTAACCGAGAGATCAAGAAGAGCCTTCAGGTTACTGTTCGACCTGATAGAAAAGATTGGTCTTCTCGGCTTCCGGAAGCATTGTGGGCCTATAGGACCGCCCACAAGACCCAATTAGGAATGTCTCCCTTCAGATTAGTGTACGGGAAGGCATGTCACCTCCCCGTCGAGTTGGAGCATAAAGCCTATTGGGCAGTACGGACTTGTAATCTAGATCTTTCTAAGGCTGAAACCCACAGAAGACTTCAAATGAGCAAGATCGATGAATTACACCACGACGCGTATGAGAACTCACGAATTTACAAAGAACGGGTTAAAGCTTTTCACAACAAACACATTTCTAGAAAGGTCTTTCATCCTGGTTAAAAGGTTTTACTCTTTGATGCCCGACTCAAATTATTCCCAGGAAAGCTAAGATCTAAGTGGGTCGGACCTTACCTAGTCCGACAAATCTTCAGAAATGGAGCCATTGAAATCAGCCCACTCAGCCACGATTCCGATCCCTTTGTCATGAACGGTCAGAGACTCAAGCCATTCATTAACATGACCGATATAGATTTGGCTGAGTCATCCTTTACCCTCCATTCCTCTTGAGCTCATTGCGCCCAGCCGATGGCGTAAAACTCAGCGCTTAACGGGAGGCAACCCGTCATTCTTTGAAAAATCCGAAACCTTTTCTGACATTTCTATGCGGAATTCATATTGCACTTTAGGGTTCATCCATTAGAACAGCCGACTTCACCTCAGGTATCCTTACCCGAGATTAGAAATCGTTCACAACAAGTCACTTCGACCCATTCACTCACCACACACCTGTCCTAATGCATGAACTAAGCTGAAATCGAACCCACCTAATTTACAATGGGGACATTGCAAATCTTAGGCATGGGGGGTATGAAAGTGCAAAATGTCACGAAAATTCATATCAAGAAAGGGTTTCAATTGAAAAAAAAAAACAGAGACTTGATGGAGGGGAGGAACAATTCAGGGTCATACAAATGAGAGGAGGAAAAGAGTAAAATGACAAAAAGGAGCACAAAATGAAAATGAAAAGAAATAGTCATTAGTAAAAGATTAAGGGGTTAACTGAAGTTCTAGACCAAATCAAGAAAAAGAAAAAGTGCTAAGGAGACATAACAAGAGATTAGCAGGAATGCTGGTCTTAGGCCTCTTGGGCTAGATTTGGTAGCTTAAAAATTCACGTATCCGTTAAAATCTGGATAATCCTCAAGAGGTTGAGGAAAATGCGAAGCTTGAGTATTAGGCCTAAGGCTTAGGAAGTATTAGACCTCGTTAACTGACCTCCGGTTTGCGAGATTCAGTAACCTAAGCACCCCAAATTCACACACAGTCTGGTTCAGTGTGCATAAACATCCAAATCACGCAAAAAGCGTTTAATGTTCTAGAAAAGTCACCTAGATTAGGAGCGGCCAATCAACACAAATTGATTTGGACGAGTTCCCGGCGAGGAGAGGCGGGAAATTCCCCTCGAAGATGCGTAACAACATATCGTCTCCTCGGTGCTTGTCTCTTAGGATATTTAAATATCCTACTGGGGGCATGTAAGCACTCTGTTGGTTCAGATACCATGGGCGGCATTATCCCGAAATGTCGATCGCCAGGGTCTGAATTCGGCCACGGAACGCCATGGGCGGGATTATCTCGAAATCTCGAAAGCCAGGGACCCTTGAGGATTGATGATGGGGACGAGGAATCCGATACTGACCGTGTTGAGAAGCTAATCCAAAGCTAGAAATAAAAAGAAAATAGAGAAAAAGCTCTCCAAACAAATAAATCTTCTATCTCGCTCTTACAAAAAATGCACTGCAAACTGAACTTAGGCTAAAAATGTCTCAAGCACGGGTGCTTTAACCATGGAGTCCACCAAACTCTAGGTTAGTTTCTGTGGGCTGTAGAAACCTTTGCGGAGGACTGAGGCTAAAGCAGGTCAGATCCGGATTTTGGTTGGTACTTGAGTACCTCTAGGCCTATTGTCGGCATTCCGACCTAATCACAAAAGAAAAGGGGAAGCACTTATCATGATTGTTGACAGACACTCTAGGTCTAGAACGGAAGTTAAAACCTTGAAATTTTGCTAAGGGACTAACAAAAGCTAGGCATGGGGGTATGATGAGAGCCTCATCATGAGCCATAACTAGCTCATTTTGACCCAATAAAGAAGATAAAAGCTCCTACATAACCTAGAAGAAGGCCTAAATGAAGGAATAAGTGCTCTGAGAAGAAAACATGAATTAAAGGTTAAAACTGTAATTTTACCATTGCAGTACATAAACAGGATTTCTCAGAGGAAAAACATAGGTCAAAAGGTCTAAATAAGATAAAAAGTGGGTTGATTCAATCAGAAATGGGTTTATGTGCAATCTAGGAATTAAATGACATTTGGTAACCCTAAAACAGACCCACTTAATGCAACAAGGTTCCGATCAGGATAAAAATCAAGTAAACCCTCTAAAAATCATGGAAAAATATCCTCAATGGTTTAGAACACTTAATTTGACCTTTGGAACCTAGTTTGACCTAGAATAGGGTCCCAGCTCATTAATTTACCTAATTTAGGTTTTTACGCAAAATATCCAGTCAAACGAGGTCAAACCTAAAATCCAACTTCATCATTGGATTCCTTAGGTCAAAATTAGGTTTGTACCAAAACTTGGACCTAAGGGGAGGTCATCTTGACCTACTTTACAATTTAGTACACCCAAATCATAATTTGGCCCCTATCTTTTGAAAATCATTGCAGAGAGCCCCCTAATTTCCTTGCCACCTTTGCAATCAAGTCCTACCGCCATTGTTAGGGCAGAAACGACCTCCGACGAGGTTTAGAGAGGGAATACTCTCTGATTCCTCAGAGATCCCCTCCCAGAAATGGAAGGGAGATTCTCAGAGGAATTCCCTTCCATCTAAGGCCAATCACGATCTCTGGTGTGAACCCAATCTCTCGTGCGAACGCACGAGGGATTTGGGTATCCACCCTCTTTCCTTCTCCGGCGAACCGTCGGAGATAATTGCGCAGCCCTCCGCACACTAGAAAGTTCGGCCAGCACCTATAAAAGGATCCTCAAACCTGGCCGCTAATCTTCAGACTTGTCTTGGCGGAGATTCCCCCAAATTTTCCTCTCTTCCATCTCCGGCCAAGGAACCCGCAAGCTCCAGCGACCTCCTCCCCTCCTTCTCGTCGCTCTGCTGCCATACCAGCAGCAGAGTCCACTACGTCTCTTCCTCCCGCATCGCACCGTACCAAGCGCACGTTCCCCTGACCTCATCCTCGTCGCCGCTCCCTCCCTCAGGGATCTTCTTCTCCGACGACGGCAGCTATGCGCCGTCCACTCCCCTGCCTCCCTCCCTTCCAAAACACTCCAGATACCTTCTCCATCCTCCCCTCTCTCTTTTCCCCCTTTTATTTCATTTAATTGCCCCCCGACATTGCCTGACCACCCTCATCTTCCACGTCACCGACCGACCTCCGGCGAGTCGCCCCCATCATTCCGCCCCTCCACACGCCTCGCCAACCGTCCATACGCTCCGCCTCACCACAAGGAACAATCTCCGCCCATCCACCATCCCTCTACGCCTCCACCACAGCCCCCCGAACACCCCCACACTTCCAGTCACAGGACGACCTAGGCACGCACGCCTAGGCCGTCCCACGACCTGCTTCACCGTGCACGACCTCCGCCATGCCACGGCAAAGGTGCCCAGCTAGTCTGATTAAGCCGAGAGGCTTGTTTTGTGTTTGACAGGATTTCAACCCCTACCGCCATTGATGGTTGGACCAGCTCCAAGCTTCAGCAGCTCCAGGCGTCAGGTTCTCCAATCTTCAGGTGTAGCATATCCGAGACAGTAGTGCGAAGCATCTAAGTCCAGCAAGGAGCGCAGCAACGTCCGCAGCTGTGGCGATTACACGAAGGCTCTACAGGTGCGCGCGGGAGCGGGGCAGAACTAATAGTCCCACATCGGCGAAACGCGAAGCGCAGGTATACTTTAAATTGTTTTTGTGATATTGCCTCGTTGCCTCCGAACACACAGGGGTGAGGTCCCTCACCTTATCCCACGCTCGCCCCGTCCGCGGTTTCACCTCGTGGATCTGGTGGGCTCCTACCCGACCCAACCTGAGCACTCCTCGCACATCACCCACCTGCCGGTGCGCCTGGTCCCAGGTGCGAAATCCGACCCGATTACCCGTGGCTCTGTTAGAGCGTTCTTGAGTGAATTACAGCGAGAGTGAGAGACGCGCGGGTAGAGGGACAGGGTAGGTTTTGCTTCCACCTCTCTGTGCAGGTAGGCTGAGCGTTGAGAGACTTAGCCGCAAGGAGAAAAAGAAGCAGAAGAGGAGGCTAAGCGAAGAAGAGAAGAGAGAAGAAGAAAGGACTGCAGAGAGAAGGAAGAAGACCAAGGAAGGAGAAGATTTCGTAGGAAAGAGAAGTTCAAGGAAGAAGAAGACCTGTAGATCAGAAGAAAAGAAGAAGAAGGAACCTACGAAGTAGAAGAAGGCAGAAGAGAGAAGAGCAAGCAAAAATCAGAGAAGGCCAAGGCAGAATCAAAACAGGAAGAAGAATAGTTGCATTTAAGACGTCTGATATAGAAATCAGACGTCTAATCCTATTATCTTTTAGCAATTCTTTTTATAACTCTCTCTCTTTGAATCAACTATTCTTCATTTAAAAGTTGTATTCCTTAGTTTTAAAAGTACTGAGATTGCTCCCTGTGTTCGACCTCGGATACTCTAGTTTTTCGAGTAATAAAATTCTCTATTTGTTTGAACGCTTTGTCGGCTATATTACAACGTATTATCTTTTAAAACCCGATCGAGCGCGATAAACAATTCCTAAGAGAGATTCAAAGAGAAAGAGAGACGCGGGGAAGGGGTAGGGGTAGGTTTTTCACTGATGTGTGTGTATCCGCACAGGGAAGAAAGAAAGAAGAAGAGAGGAGGAGCGGCCGAAGCCTTAGCCACACTAAGCAGCTGAAGAAGAAAGGAAGGAGAGGAGCTGAAGAAGAAGAACAGAAGCCGCACTGTAGCAAACCCGTAGTTAAGTCATCTGAGCACCAAGTCAGACGATGGAAGGGCAGCGGCCAGAGCACAAAGAAAGAAGAAAAGAAGAAGGTAGGCCAGAGCAGAAAGAAAAAGAAGAAAGAAAAGAAGAAAGAAAGAAGAAGAGGAAGAGGAAGAGGAACGGCCAGAGTAGAAGAAGAAGGCTGCAGAAGACAGAAGAAGCCAGGGAAGAAGAAGAAGAAAAGAAGAAGAAGAAAGAAGGTAGAAGCCTCTACAGCCGCAAGAAAGAAAAGAAAAGAAAGAAAGAAGAAAGCAGAGAAAGAGAAGAAGAGAGAGATCAGCTGAAAGAGAAGAAGAAAAGAAAGAAGAGGAAGAGAGAAGAAGAAGAAGCCAAAAGAACTTTTGCTCCCCCTCTCTCTCTCTCTTGTTATTTTCTAGAATCATAGTTGCTCCCTAAGTTCGACCTCGGGAAAACTTGTTATTCCGAGTAAAAAATTTGTAGTAATCTGGTAGCTGTTTTGTCATATACTACAACGACTGTAAACCATAAATAACCCTAAAGACGGAACACACGCGACCGGTTGTTACTATTCTTGCATGTAAGAAGGACACATGGGATTGATCGCTGTAGGAGTCTACTAGAGTATCAACCCTAGGTAAGGCGAACACTATCGCAATCCACCAGTAGCCTAGGTTGTAGTTGCCCCACTAACAGGAGAGTCACCAAGAGTGGATCCGTGTGCTCTGCTGGGTTAGGCAAGGTAGAGTATAGCTTGGAGGCCACTTGTTTGACAATACCTATTTCGCCCCATTAAATGGTGGGAAACGCGCTATGGGGCATCCACTTGAGAGGAGTACTTTACCGACCTAAGGCAGGGTTGACCTTGAAGATGACCTCAACCTCTACGCCCGTTGTCTTAGGCAGCGAGAGTTGAGTGTTCTGAGGTAACGCTGCCTTCACTGCAAGGCCAAGGAGACACTGCTTGCTCAATTTGACAGGCTCGAGACCCTGCTTGCTCTTGGTCTACCACAAAAACCATGTTGACCCTCGAAGTTGTTGGAGCTTCTCCTTGTGGTACTCCTTCGGACCCTCCATAGGCCTCTTGCCTTTGTCTTGACCCTCATTCCGTTTGAAGAAATGGGTCAAGTTTCCATGCTGGATCTAGGACTCAATTTTGTCGCGTAGAACCTAATAGTCTTCTATGGCGTGACCTCGGTGATGAGGTATGGCTCATCAAAGCTAAAATGCCCAAGTTAAGCTAGAAACTAGGTTAAACACTAATGAATTAACACATGAAATGGGTTGTGTGGGACATAGTGAAAAAGTCCTAAAACATCAATTTTGTGTTAAAAATGCAAAATTAGGTCATTAAATGAGATATTCTATTCATTAATATAAATTGATGATCCATTTTCAAAATGAACAAATATTTGAGTCTAAAAGTTCAAATCAAAAGTAAAATTAACTTCCTTAATGTTCAATTATGCCTTAATAAAAACTTGGTTGCATTTGGACATCATTAGGACCTTGAATTTATTATATTATATATAGGTCCTCAGGTCATATACATTTTCTTCATTTAAAACCTCTAGGGACCATTTGATAAACCGCAGGGGCCTCTTTGCAAATCCTAGGGACTGCTCTGATTGGCTTTCTCGCCACTTTTAGGTATTCGTGCTAATGTTCTACCCTTCACAAATGAGGGCCTGTGCGTAAAATCACCAACACACCTGCTACAGCCGCGGACCACTGTAACGCACGAAGAACACTTGAGATCGCAGTTGTTCATTCCTTAATCCCACGATCAAACCTTCACGTACTTCGGCGCATGTAGTCATCCTTTGCCCTAGATCCTATTTAATGGCTGATCTTTGATTTGGAACTCTCACGCGCCCTCGCTAGCTCATCCCTACTGCCCATGCCCAAGGTGCTTAATTGCACCTCTGCGATGATTAGAATCAATAACTCGGCTACCTAAGTCCCTCCCCAGCTCCCTGCGTGTGCCATCGACCTCCCCTCCTACTTTTTTGAGGCGATCCCTTCGTCCTCTCCAGCTCTCCTAACCTCGTCACTTGCCATATCTATGACAAAGGTGTGGTTTTTCACCTCCCATTCCTCCTCGCCGCTAGGGATGACGTACGCCTGAGGATGACCTTAGAGCTCCTCTTGTGGGCCCTTCATTCACTGGAGATCTCCCCCATTATTCCTCCTCAACAGTCGGCTTTGGATCCAAGCAGCCCCATTCCTCTTGTTAGATTAGGACTTCCTGCTTTCTAGAGTAGCCAAGATTAGTAATTAGTGTAATTTAGATCGGTAGGAGTAGATTAGAAATCAAATTTGATGATGGTTTAGTATAGCTTAGGAGTAGATTAGCTAAGATCCACTCCGCCCACTCTGATCAATTCAGATCAGAGAGGTGTTTCTCCACCTCCATTTCGACACATACAGCTTTCTCTATGCTTCATGATTCACTTCTGATTTTCCCTTGCAATTTTATCCATCACCCACCCATCCATCATGGTCAAATTCAAATATGAAGCCTTGGCTTCTAGATCTGAATTTGCATGTGAAATCCACTTGGGGGGGTCTCCCACTCCTTCCATCAATCCATAAAGACTCCATGATCTGGTTTTAATTGAATCGATTCTCTCAATTCTTTCAGAAGTGGCTTTCACGCCCAATCTCATGAATTGGAATCAATTTGGTTTTAGTGGGATTTTAATCGAGTGATTCGAGTTTGGATTTGCTTAATTGGGTGCATTACAATGAGTTTGATGTGTTTTTATCGAAGAATTATTCTCAAATGAGCTTACACCCAATTCAAGTCTTGTTTTTGGTAGTCTAGGCCAAGGAGAATCAAATACTAATTTGAGGCTTTAAACCATGACCCAATGTTTTGTATTGGATCATTTGAGATTCAAACATTGTTATATAGTGTTTAGAAGCTCATGGTTGTCAGACAATCTGAATGATCCTAAATTAAAGGCCCAACAAGGGCCACATGAATTCTTATACCAATCTGATTTCACCCTTATTTTTAAAGAAACAAATGCTAATTTCAAGGATTTAATGGAGATTTAGAGGTGATTTCAACACCTAATATGATCTTCTCTACATTATCTAAAATGTAAAGAGAAGATCATCTTAGGGTCTTTTGAGAATTAAAATGATTGAGAGTTGGTTATACGGATTTTAAATTTTTATAAATGGATTTTAAAGGAGTTTGGGCAATGTTTTATAGATTTCATGTGCCTTAGATCAGACCTTCTTAGGTCTGATCTGGGTTGATTTCCAGTGATCAGAGGAGCAGCTATTGTTGCTATGATAGCAGCAGAATTTAAGACATCTAAACTACTATCCTTGCATCTAATTTTTAATGAGAACTGCAGCAGTTGCAACTGCTGCTAAATTAGAGAAGTGTGCAGCTGAATCAGCTGCTAAAGTTGAGCGGCTGCTGCTGCTATGTTTATTCCAGTAGATCAGCAACTGTTTGCTTGATTTGGCTGATCTACGAGTGGATTTCAACTGAGATGTGAAGTTGAAAGTGAGCTGACATGAGTTGTAATGTTGTGAATATCATGTATAAGTATTCATGTACTTGAAATGGATTTTAATTTGATTTGCAGTGCTTTTAATCTTAGGTTAAATTCTTTTCCTCGCGTGCTCTCCCTCTTCTTCCCTCTCGCTGCACCTCTCCTCTCCGCACCGCACCCGGCAGCAGCTGCTGCCTGCTCTCACTCCCGCTCTCACGCTCGCATTGGAGGAAGGAGAAGATGGTGGGGTGGTGAACGAGGGAGAGGGGAGAGGGTATTTGAAGGCATGGGGGGAGAAAAAGCGTCTGCAGGTTGGCGGGTTTCAGTCTGCGCACGCACGCACGCAAACTCGCAATCGTACGAAAGCAAAAATTTATTTCCAGATGTCTAGGAAGGCGTCTAGACGTTTGACCAGATGTCTGGACCAACTCCCAGACGTCTTAAAAAGTGTTTGATGTCTCGGGTCTTAACACAAAGTAAGGAAATGATATGAAATGATAGTCCCTTCCCACAAACAGCTCCAATTGATCATAATTTTAAGTGATAGGGGACCTGAATCAACAAAAATCACAATCAAACACACAGAAATGTACACAAAAGGTTGGTGACCCAGCTCCACCTGAAGGGATGTATGTCTGGGGGGAGGGATGCTCCCAAATTTTCACTATAGTTGTAGGTGATGGAATATCTCTTGTTCTCTCTCTAGGGCTACGTGAAGGGAGCCACTGAGGGCCTCTCTTCTCTATTTATAGTACAAAAAATATCTAATAACATTTAATCATTCAATGGGCTTCGTGGATTCCTTGGCTCGTCCGTTACCTGGCTATAAATAACATTTGCAACGCCACAGTTAGTGCTGACATGGAAATTGTTGTCGCCTCTTCAACTCTGGTCAATTGGATTCTTCGACGAGTCGGGTTAACTCGAATCTGCCTGGATATTGGCAGGCCCGGATCCGTTTGGACATAGGCAGGTCAAGTTCGCCCGGATTTGCCTAATTATTGGCTATTCGAGTTGTCGAATTCACCGAACCCTCGGGGAGACGGATCCTTTACGCTTTGTGTGAATCTTTAAATTCGATGATGCTTTTTGCCTCTCATTACTGACAAAAATAGGATGGACAAATTTTAAGAGCTTTGGATTAATGATGAAATAAGTAAATTGTGGCTGAATGGAACGCACATCCAAAAAATTTACACTCATGTAATTTCATCCTGTTACCGTTTATGTGTGTGACATGAGAAAGATTGCCACAAAAAATTTGGAATTAATGTTTTTGGGGAGGATATCATGGAACGTTTGATGAAGGTAGGGCATGGACCTTGATGTCTCCATGGAATTAACTGTTAGTACAATAGATAATCAATGCATCGGTGTGGCAAAACTGGAAGTCGATCAAGGAATATGGGGGATGCATGGTGAAGGGACTTGAGGAGAACACCAAGTTCCAAATCTGTAGACAAGCTAGAAGTCTACCACTTGACCCAAAAAACATGCTAGGGTCCCTTTGTTCTCCCCCACTTGCTATCGAACTGAGACCCAAAAAACTTAGGGCTTTGATCGGCTGACATTGGCCGATTGGAGCCCCTCTCGATTTCGAATCTCTCGCTCCCCTCCACAAACCTATCCTCTACCTCAATCGATGACCCTGCTCGATATGCAGTGTACATGGAGCTCGTGGTTCTTAGTCGCACCGGCTACAATCGCCCTTTGTTGTTGCTGGTGAACGCCTTCGTGGGGGTATTGCGGTGCTCGCGAGTCAATTTTGGAGTGCGTGAGAGGGGGGCACGGCCCGTTGCTTTGGTTGTCAGGTTGTAGTTGCTCACCGTTTGTCTTTGATGTTGGTTTAGCTACTGCGTGGTCACCAAACGCCGCGCCGGCAGGTCGCCATCGATGTCTAACTATGCAGTGGTTCGATCGCCTTGTTGTCCAAATGTGCAATTGTCGTGAAGCCCTCCCGTCGGAGTTTTAATCGGCAGTGGCTACGGTGGTGCGATGCGGGGATGTAGGTGTTTGTGTTGATGTGCTCTTGTTGTAGTTGGTTTTTGGGTTATGGTAGAAGTGAGGTCTTCTTTTTTCTTTATTTTTATATAGTTTGTTTTGGTTGGTTTGTGGTGGAGGATCATATGAGACATTGTGCTTCACATGACTGCGAGATGCTTGATTTTCTTCTGGAGTCCGGCTTGCCAAATCCTCGTTAGCACTCATTGATAGAAGTTCTTTCTGGTTACTTTGTTGTATCCTTGAGTATGATGTAGTGGTTGGGGTTCCAACCGTTGCATGATTTTATGTTTGTGATGCTTCTAGTTACTTTGTTGTTTCTTGTTTCAATTTAGTATTTTGGGTTTTTTAATTTTCCCTTTTGAGTGGTTGAGTTTCACCTCTTTATGTGGTGACAAGTTTTCTTTTGTTCCTTGAGTCATGTATATGGTTTCATAACCTTTTAAAGAAGTTTCAATTTGCAAAAAACAAAATTTGTATAAAGACTCCCATAATTAGTGATTTAGCTGCATTTATTGATGGCTTTTGTTGTGGGGGTGATCGAGTATGTTGGTGTAATTTAATTGTGGTGCTATACACTAGATGATGGTCGAGTATGTTGGTAACAGTAATACCTTGGTCACATACATACCCCCACTGAAGAGGGATTGTCCATTTTTGGGGCAAAACTAAGGTTCTTTATGTTAATTTGTTGAAATAGAATTATCAATTACTCAAAGTTACATCTTTTTCAGATGTTTTGCGTACACAATCGCAATTATCCACTGGAACAAGTTATAGAGATTATTTTTAGTGGATTTGATTAACCGTGTGCCTTTAATGGTGGGCAGCATCTGGACCCATCAACGGCCCACACTGTCCCAAAATTAGCGTCGATAGATGAGGGAATGGACCAATCAAAACCGAAGGAAGCAAAAATTTCAAATTGGTTAATACGATGCTCTTTTTATACTCGATGTATCATAAATGGAACGTCTTCAATAATGTAAAAGTTCAATTTTCACGTCAATGGCATGAGAATTTTTAAGAGCCCTAACTACAAACATATCTTAATTTATATCAAATAATTATAAATGATTATGGTACTTTCCATGGAGTTGTCACCGTAGATGATGGTAGAGTCGAACATTTTAAAGCTCTCCATGTGCTTCTTTTGGTAGACTATCGACGATGCTGTTGTAATTATCATATGTGAGGATCATATCATATTAAATAAAAATTTAAAAATTTATATATCACATATAACTTATCCATGAGGTAAATCCTATTCGACATCTAAACAAAGCCTCAAAGGCTCACAACCCTTACACCCCCAAACTCTAATACCCTTGCTAGATTTATTGTCCTGTAATGACTCGATTCTCATTTGTCTAAAAACTAGCATACCAAGTGATCTCATACAATCATGTGGTAGATTTGAATTCTGATTTAACTAAGTAATTGCTTGTTTTCATATTGCAATAATTTTGAAATTAAGGTGGACAGGTTGAATTTTTCGATCATGCCAAAACATTTCAAATGTTCCCACCTAAATACTTGCTTCTATCCGATCGGAATTCATGTCTATGTTATTGTAGGATACCTATTTCAGGCTATAGATACTTTATTAATCCTTTTCTCTTAAGTTATAACTACATAGAAAACGAAGTTCCATTCGATTATCATCTACCGTTCCTTTCTAGTCAACCAAAGTAGTTCTTGGTCGGCCATAGGTACTGGCTTACATTATTCCCCATTCCCCGGTCATGGTTTCTCAAAGTTGGAATAGTGTGAGAGTAACGAAGAATGATGATCCTTTTCTTAGATCTCTTCATCATGCATCTACTCTCAATCTCTTCCCAACTATACTTAGGAACGTCAACTCATTTTGTAGCGCTTGATTTCCTTAGAAACAAGCCCTAGTTCCTTTAAATTGATTTATACAACTAACATCACAAAAAATAAGGCAAATTGAAATTGAATCCCCATTTTACCCATGAAAAAGAAGCTAAATCTGGGAGTGTAAGAATTATCTGTCGACATTTGAGAGTTGCTTAGACCTTAAGATCCTCGGTGGAACATCTATAAGAGGGTAGAATTGAAGTTACTCTTTGCCTTACTGTTCTCTTTTGAATATGAAGCTCTTTGGAGTGATTTTCTCCCTTATCTCACATGTAAGGATTTAAACGAATCAAATCAAAGCAAATCTATCTAGGTTTGGTTCAGTTCGATAATAAATTTTAAAGGATCGACTTCAGTAAGAAAAAAAATAAGAGTGAGATTTACTTCATTTTTATTATAGAATGATTAGTTTAATTCATTTACGATTTATTTAAGTGTAAGATTAAAATGTTGCTGATTTTGATTTACTTTATTTACGATTCATTCATAACTTTTTAAAGTATAATATTTTGTCATAAATGCAAACACGAATTTGCAGGTGAACATTTGAGAGTAGTAGTGTGGGATCCGGAATTTTCAAAAATACAAACACATACACATGTATTTACCGAATATTTAACGAATTGAAACTAAACGAAGCTAATTCAAATTTAATTTATTTATCTAAATAAGTCAAAAATTAAGTTTAAATCCTGATCTAAATTAATAGACAAATCAAATCTAAATAAATATTAAATCTAAAAATTTTTTGACAGACGTACTCAAATATTACATAATGAGATAACACGTCAACATATAATCCTTTTTAGTATCTTTGCAACGTCACCTCGTATTCGTCGAACGACTCACCTAAACGTCGGAAATCCTTGCTGGAAGTAGCCATGTTGACCACGTGGTATTCATGGCTCCTTGCATTGTCCATACAAATGAACCCTGATCAGATGCAAATCGTAGTGTAGATGAGACAAATTTTTGGGTGAAATCACATTGGCTCAATGGGCAACAGTACAGGTTTTGTTGGTCAATCTTCTCTTTGGTGGACCACGACGGTAGGTTGCCGATAATTTTATAAATTGTCCTCATTTATTTTATTCAAAATCTCTAATTGCCCTTCTTTGTCGACAGAATTTCTTCTTGGTCAACAAAGAGAAAAACAAATGTATTTTTCTTCGTCTGTATCTCAAACTCTTTCAACGAAGATAATTTTGTATTTTTTACGTTGTCACTCCATTTCCCCTTCCTTTTTTGATTAAAAGTGATTATGAGCACATCATAAATAATTGGACGATATCATGGGAGTTACAAGTTCATTTCCGGATGTCTCCTCCATTGCAATCATAATAACACTCCTTAATTATTAGGATGTTGTACTTTTCCTTTACCTAGTCGTAATTAAAACCCTCCTCGACCTGCTTGGAGATTCTACCCTAGGGTCCCTTCCTTTCTTGGAAGGTCAATATTTATTCTTTTGCGTGCCATAGGTCCCACAGGGTTAATTTACGATAAGTATTAGCTAATTTGAGTTAGCTTCTTTACAATAAGGGATAACTCCTTTTTATATTCACTTGAGAATATGGATTAACTTCTATTTGTATTTGTTGAATAGAAGTTAAGAATATGAGTTAACCTGTGATGTGAAAGAAGAATATTTACTTGGATATGAGAATTAAAATGGATGATAGACATGTTTAACTTTAAGATAGTAGGTAGGTTAAATGATGTTTATTATTTATATTAGAATGAAAGAATATGTTGGAAACAATTACATGCTAGAGGACACATGGGAGGAGAGATAAAATAAAGATTAATTTACAGGCTATCCAAACCCTACCTCAACATAGGTTAGAATAACATGGGTTAATAAGGTAAATAAATTAAGATTGAATTATCCCCCACCATAACTATGGAATAATCCCTAAAAATAGAAATTATCCCCCGCCTATAAGCTAGCTAAGCCATAGAGATTAAGCCAAAGAAGAAAGGCTGCTACTAGTTCAATAGCCCTGTCCACTCATTCAAATTGTTGAGTTCTATGACTCGCATAACTCACACACACCAAAGCATGTTCCACTGTCATAACTTGCACTCGTGAAAAATAATTTTCTTCTCAAACATGTCATGGAGCTACAATAAATTTCCTGTTTAAATTCCTCAAGGCAACATCATGCACCTCATGTTACTTTATTCAAACCGTATAAATCTCAGCTTCGATCCATGGCAACCAATTAACTAAGATTCTAATATATTTATCCTTGAATTAAATCATGCACAATCCACCAACTCTGCAATATTGCAACATGAATGAGAAAATTACATCGACTTTTCAATATTGGAAGATTTGATTTTTCCACGTGTATCCTCGTATATATTTTTCATATTTCCGATGCAACTATAAATTTAAAAATTTTTATATAAATGCTTCTTCGATCAAGCTCCATAAAATTATTTCCTATTTTACTTCCTATCCTTCATTCCCTAAGATTCAAACCAACGGATTTCTCCCTTCCATCACACACCGTTACCATGAACTGCGTAATTATAGCGATACCTCCACGACAGGGTCTATCATAATTTATCATGATATTGTTCTGAATGAACTTTTACGTGGTTAATTTATGATCTCGTGCTCAGCCTCCGTAGGAGACAAATGCAATATCAAAAAGTTTTATTATGAACAATGTGTAAGTTAATGTGAAAAAAAGTAAGAGCATCTGTCTACTATATATTATAAATAATAGGATATTTACGTAAATAATATCTTTTCTCGCTAATGATTATGTCACGTTTTTTTGGTACATCTCCACTTCCATTTGTTTCGACACTTTAGGATCTTGGAGTCAATGTGAATTCCTTTAATTTGTTGAGAGATATAAGCAAAGGCAGGGGAATAATAGTTAGGTTTGGAAGGTTCAACTTGCACCTAAAGGTGCAGCTTGCGGTTGTGAATTGTGAGCTGGGAGCCTTAAACTTGTCTGCACCTCCTCAAGCCTTCCCTTTTCTCCACATGCTGTCTATTTCAAAGTTATGCGTATGAAGATACGTGCATCGTATCTTTAGATCTACTTAAATCTTTCTTTTCTGATGACATACCCTAGCCTTAAATTGTCTACATCTCCTTAACCCCTCCCTTTTTTTCTCTCCACGTGTTTTCTATCTCAAAGTTAAGCGTACAAGGTACGTACGCATAGTTATATGTATCGTATTTTTATATGTTAAAGAAGTGAATAAGTAGTACACATGTACGGAAGAGGGCTACCTGTGCTCGCGTTTTCCCTTTCACTTTTATGAATCTCCAAGGAGCAAATTTTGGAATGGGGAGCCCTTTTGTCCAATTTTAGGTAAGATATCAATAAACATTTCGAGCACCCCAAAATGTAATTCTTCAGATTGTCAAAGCACTCCAACGACTACCCTCTTTCTCTCTCTCTCCCACCATCTTTTTTGGTGTAAGGCACCTTTAAGCAATCATTTAATGATTTTGATATTAATGGTTAGGCAATTTAATCTCACCAGCATGCATGTAAGAGATGGTATCTTGATAGATAAATTGCAATGAGAATAAATTAGGTCATAAATATCAATTGTGATCTATTAGATATAGATTATATAAACATAAATAATATCACCTTCATTAACGAAAGTAATTTTGAAAACAACAGATAACAAATTTTTTTAAAAAATCAAAATTAATTTGATTATACATTCTAAAATTTAATATAAGAATTAATGTAACGAATGTGTGCCCCAGACGTCTTTTAAGACGTCTGGGAGGTGGCTCAGACGTCGTACCAGACGTCTGGGATCACAACCAGACGTCTGATAAGACGTCTGGGATAGTTTCAAGACGTCTGGAAATCCGTTATTTTCGACACACGCGAGTCGCCTGCGCGCCTGAGCGCACAGACCGCATATTCCCTCTTTTTTCTCTCTGCGGCTGCAGGCGGCCTGCCACCTCCTCTCTCATCCTCGCGTGGCCTTAAAAGGGCCACGCCTCCCCTCCCGTCTCCACAGTCTCCTCCTTCTTCTCCTTCCTGTGCGCGAGAGCGAGCGGACGCGAGGGCGGCAGCGACGGCCGCAGTGAGCGCGGAGGTGCGGCGTGCGAGGGCGGAGCTCTGCCGTGAGGGCGAGATCGCCGGAGCGGCTTGGCCGGCTGGCGGAGGGCGCAGGGGGTGCGGAGCGACGTGGAGAGGGACCTGCTGCGATCTGAGCAGCAGGAGCGCGAGGTGCGACGCAGGCGGCGTCTCGAGCGGAGGCCGAGCAGGGTTCTGATTCTGGAAAAATTTCCAGAATCAGACTTCTGGGTTGATAGCCAGACGGCAAGGTCGACGTCTGTAAGATCATACAGACGTCTGAAAGGTGAGTTTCCGCCTTCTTCTTCCTTCTTGTCGACTGACCGTACTGAGGGAGGGGGTTGGCTATGCGCAGGTTCGCTGATTCGCCATCCTTTGCGAATCAGACGTCTGGAAGTTGTACCAGACGGCGGGAGTGACCTCCAGACGTCCGGAGAAACCATCGGACGTCTGGGATCTAGGGCAGACGTCCCCGCAGACTTCTGGACGTCCGGGAAACCACGCTGAACAGGTAATTCTCTGATCCACCGTTTAAGATGTCTGGAAGGAGTTCCAGACGTCTGATTTTGCACAGTATCGTCTTTTTCGACCCGTTTAGGGCCTGTTCGGGCTCCGTTTTCCGCGATTCGAGTTGCGTTCTTTTCAGAAGTAATTCCTCTACCCGTCTACAGTAGCTATACACTATTTTGAGACACTCCTTGTGTTTGATCCTTGTGATAGGACCTCGTTCGGTTGCAGTCTTGAGAGTCGCGGAGGCACGCGGGATTCCCGATCACGCCCCCATTACTCCCGTTGTACCTGGTAGAGTGGCTTTAAGTATTAATAAAATTTGTTAAAGTATGGAACCATAACTAGAACCTAGGACATTGCATGAATCCTAGGAATGAGAAATATATGGAATGATAGTTCCTAGGTGTTGCATGAATCCTAGGGCCGGAAAACTAGATTGCATGATAGACCCTAGGATATAGCATGAATCCTAGGATGGAAAAACTAGTGGAATGTATAATAATGCAGTCTTGGAAAAATGGAAAGGAATATATGAAGCTGCCTGTAAATTGAGTTCACAGCTGCCTGTTATGAATAAAGAAACATGATTGGGATCATGGTTTGTAAGAACGTGAAACTGGAAAGTAAGACATGAGATGTTATGGAACCCTATGGGGAAGTAGGAGTAGAACTCCTGGAAAGCGAATGGAATAGAATTGGGGAAGTGAGCTGGCCCTTGAGTACGGAGTACCAAGGAGAGCGACTGTCCCCCTGTTTAGTGCAGAGCTGAGCTAGCCACCCCAGGGACCCGGGGGTTAGGACTGGCCACTCTGTACCGACTTGTTGGCCCTCGTGTACGTAGTACCGAGGAGAGTTAGTAGTGTTAGGAGAGTACTAGCTATCCCACGGGTCCCGGGGTTCTGCTAGCCTCCTTCACCGACTTGTTAGGCCCACTAGGGCAAACCAGGGTAGTCAGGCGAGGGTGCGCGGACTGTGGAGGGGCAAGGCCCCGGTTTGGTTACTATGGAGGGGTTGGACCCCTGTTACTGAGAGGGCTCTGCCCTGGTTCCGTGCTGTGCTTTGGGTGCACCCGTTAACGGAAACGACTGACCGCGTGCCAGTGCGGGCTAGCTACCTGTGCATTTATCGCGCGTGCCGTAGTCACCGTTACGTCTGTCAGTGACCTTGGGGTGGTTGACTGAGGGTAGGATCACCACGGGGGACTCTCCCGACCCGGAGAGCACCACGTGCTACTTCTACTTTTGGAAAAGACTGCAATCAAGATCGTTCCCACGAGGACATTCGAGATCAAGTAAAGGATCTGAGAAATAAATGAAATAGTGAGAAAAATTGAAAGATGTGAATAAAGGAAGTAATAGAACATAACAGCTACTGTACACTCTACTGTTGCCTTTAGTTAGTTTGCCACTCTACTCAGCGTTTTGCTGACGTGTTACACTCGTTACCTTTTTCAGGACCAGGTGTTGAGCAGCCAGGGTCGGCGGCTGCAGAGGACGCTGGGCCGAGTAGGGTCGAGTAGAGTTACCACAGCCTTTTGTACCTCTTTTGTTTCTGTTCTAGTGAGTAGTTTTTGTTTCCGCTGTACCTTATTTACCTGCAGTTCTTGTTATATGATAAATGTTGTTTTACTGTTGTGGTGGTACCTACTGTAGTAGTTTCTTTCCTTACTGCTATACTTTCTTACTGTTAGTTATATTAATGCTGAATGTGGTTTATTTTACTGTCTTTTGGTTACTTCCTTGTTGGACGATTAGGTCTTGGGATTAGTCGAGTCGGTCCGGTTCTCGTGTCTCGTAGGGACTCGGGAACTGGATCGTTACAATTACTTAGTAATATAAGAAGAAACTTTGTATTACAAAAAATAATACATGAAAAATAATAATTAGTGAATTAAAATGTATTACACACGTGATTATAATTAGGATAATTACTGAGAATGATTTATAATATAAACTTACATTATAAGTATTTTTTCTAATATAAGTACAAAAATTTTTACTACAAATAAAAATTAATTTATAATATATGCGAACACTTGTATCATAAATTAAGATAAGTTATCATAAAATATTGATTATTGCAAAATACCTTGTAATAGAAGCAATTGTAATATAATATATATAGTTATGAGAATTTATATTACAAGTTAAAATTAATTTGTAATATATGTAAAAATTTATATTATAAAGTGAGATAAGTTATAATATATCAATATGATAAAATACATTGCCGTACAAATAATTATAATATAACTATGTATAATTATAATATAATCCAGCAACGCAATATATGCATAATTTTGGAGGATTCGTTGGGATTTATTTCATATATATATATATATATATATATATATATTACAATAAATATGATTGAATATTTTTAAAATTAATTCATGATTTATATAGGTAAGCTAAGTTTGCTTATGATACAGCAGAGTACATGATTTCATCAAGGAATTACGTGATCGGATGATAACTATTCCAGATTTTTTTAGATGAGCTGTGAATACTTTTCCCTTTAGATTAATCGTATGAGGTTCGAAAGATTTTTCAAAACACTGGCGATTCTCTGGGAGCAATTTAAAAGTATTTTCTTTTCTTTTAACGGGTTATAAACTGCTTGAATCAGCTTGGGTAACGGTAGAAACCAGTTTAAAGGAGGGGTTAGATATTTTTTTAATAATATTTCACTGCCTGCTGTCTGATGTGTGAACCGAACATGGTGCCAAATAAGAGAACAAACGAACAATAATGGAGGATAAACGTCGGCGAATTAACTGCTGCTCGGGTAACAGTAGTAACTAGTTTAAACGAAGGGCTAGATATTTTTTAATAATATTTCACTGTCTGTTGTCTGGCGTTTGAACAGAACCTGGTGTCAATACGAGAATAATGGAGGGCAAACGTCGGCAAACTAACTATCACACACGGGGCGTCCGCCGGCTTAAGAAAAGGTTTAGCTTGGGCGTGAGAAAGAAATATTGTAGGGTAATAAAAGTGAGGGTAGAGGATATATAAGATATTTGTTTAATATTAAAAGGATAAAAAAAATATTACTGAATATTTATTTAATATTAAAAATAAAAATAAATATTATTTTATTTTAAATTTTTTTTTTTCAAATATCTAACAAAAATCTCATGGAAGAATATCCATCCACCAATCCCCGCACCTCCCACCCAAATGAGGTCACAGTGAAATAAGATATGTATACTTTGACAGAAATGCATTATCTCTTAAAAATCACAAAAAAGTACAATATGAACGGCTTAAAGCTCACTAGATGCATGTTGGTCACTTCTCAAGGATGACCAACTAGAATTATTAAGCAACTGACTTGACCAATGCAAATTAGTTACGTTCCTTTGTGCAACTCCAAGCCCTAATATCTAGGTCGAACCAGCTGGACTATTATTACGATCAAAAGGTTCAATAGCCCGTTCTACTACTCCACTATCCAGATCAAGTCCAAAGTAAGCACAGCGACGGACCTCCGCAGCCATGTGGTAACCGTTAGATTTCACCGATCGAGAGTTTAACGTCAGGATTTTATCCCGGGGCCACGTTGGTCAAATTGACGGTCGTACATCCAGTGTTAGATCCACCACCAATAAACCAGTAAATGGGAACTTTGACGGGAACATTAAGGCAGCGTTTGATCGTCGGATAAGTAAGAGATGGGATGAGGGTTAAAAAGTGGGATGGGATGGGAATAATATAAATTTTAAAAGATTTACTTTTTTTTTTTTTTATGTTTTATCACCTTATTATATCAAAACTTATTAATATTTATTATTTTAATATATAATTTAAAAAATATTATCTAATAATTAAAATTTATTATTATTTTTACAAACTTAACATACTAATCATTGCACTTTATAACTCCATCAATCAAACATCTTCTGCACTTATTTCCCTTCAAGTCTATCCCAGTACAGTATCATTACCCTTGTCAAAACAAGCTAACAGTAGGCAACGAGAGGGTGCTTCCATCACCTTCCAGGTCATCCAATCCACACCTGAAATCAGAACCAGCTTCCTTCTTGCTTGGCGTGCGGTCAACATTTAGAGTCCTCGGGAACCTGTACCAGTCAAGTCAGACACACATGTTGTTGCCACGGCTGAATGGATCGAGGAGCAGTTTAACCCCGCCGACCGAGTTTGAATAGGGTGACTCCACCTGTGGTTCCAATCTCACCGTCCAGTAAACAAATAATATATACGTGGTTATTACACCTACACCACTCATTCTAATTACATCATCTCCTTGATCTGCCCGTATATACCCATACGTAAACATGTCTGCATAATCTGGGTAAGCTACTTTCTTACGGTGTTAGATGAGTTGGCCATCATGGAAAGCTGAAAAGGCCACCATCGATTAGGGTTGCAAGTTGAGTTGCTGGGAATCATGATGCAAAATTTGACTGCATGGGGGGAGGTACCGAGTTGCCTTCGCATGGCCCGTGGCCTGCAGTTTCTCGTTTTGATTGATCCATGACAAGGGGGTTTCAATCAATGTGTAAGGGAATAGAATATATAAGTGTCACTTTGATTAAAAGCTCTCCAGAAAGAACCCAAGTGTTCTGACAGCTTTTTCAGATCTATCAATGTTATCGGCCACATATCTCGTTGGGGGTTTTCTTGGGTTAAGGCAAGGATGTAATAGGTAGAGACTGTTCGTAAATCATCTGTAAGGTTACTTTTGGATGCATGGTAAAATTTAATTCAAGTAGATACGATAATATATATATATATATATATAATTTAATTTAATTACTCATGTCGATAATATTTATCGTACCTATCCTAATATGATCATCACTTGTATTATCTATACATAAAACGTAACTTATTTGAAATACGATTTTATTATTATTCATCGTATTATATTTATCTTTATCTGTAACATGTTAACTATTCTATCTATTAATCTCATGTTAAAATGAAATTAAAAATAATTTAAGAAAAAATCAGGAACGACAATAAAGCAGTTGGGCATTCGAACAAAGCCAATTAGTTTGGTTTACATACTTGAGCATCTGATCGGGGCACGTTTGGTTACGAATTATCATATTGTGGATATGTTGCTACATTTTACATTCGTTGAATGGAAGTTTAAGTGGTGGACAGGGTATACCGAAAAAAACGAAAAAGAAAACTTAATATTTTCAACAAAATATCAATTTAAGTTCAAATATAAAACAAATAACTAGAACTCCAACTTTTCTAACGGTAACACATGCATGGATTCACTTGTACATCGTATTCAAAGTACAAATTTTTAACTCACTATAATTAAAAAAATAAGATTAATACAACACCAAATAAAATAATTAAATTTTATTTATATATAATATGTCAATTTATCGATCTATCACATCTAATATAGTATTTTTTCTACCATTAAATCAAATACTTTATTTCATTATGTTAAGGTCAGGTTATATTTTCACCATCTTGTTAAAATGTAGATTAGATTGTTAATTAAAATTTCCTCATCCAGCCAAATTTATAACAGATAAATATTTGTAAACTTTTCCGTAAGTTAAAATAATTTACACCATTACATCAATCGCATTGGACTTATTTCAACTCAGTGTCCTGTGCACGTAGATAATCCGCTTTAGTTTTTTTTGTTTTTTTGCTTTTATTCTCCCAATCTTCTTAGATTGGTCCCCATCCCAATTATTTGACAATATATATATATCTCGGAAATTGTGTAACAAGTTAACTGGTTAACAACCTGATCTATCCTTATTCGCTTTTATGAGGTGGATTGTTTTAAGTTACATGGTAAGATGAGTTTGATTAAAAAAATTTCAACGTGTAGAATGTAGTTGGGTTATGGATTAGATCCTAACTTAATCTGACTTGATCCATTTATAACCCAAATCCAAGTTGACAAATCCCTTTGATCTACGAGATACCATTCTATGAGTAGTACAATCTTTCTCGCTTGAGATCCGCAAATTCTCGTAAGGACTCATTCGATAAATCAATTATTGTATCACCATGATTATAGTAGTGTCCCCCACCATCTAATTATGTTTTTTTACTGAGCTTTGTGTAACACTTAATGATACATTTCTAATTTGTTCATAGATCTAATTAATATCGGTTCTAAATATCTGACAGCTAGCTAAATTCATAAAACTAATCTTGATAGCTTCTTCTGTTTGAATCTAAAGGACTTGAATTGATTACCTAAGAAAAATTTCAGTGTCAGTCATCGAGTAATAATTTTCGATATCTTGACATCTACGATTCATATTTTAAAAATTTTTAATGTGATTTTGTCATAATTTTGGTTTCAATCACCTTTAATAAACGCACAAGTTCAGGTGGGTAGAAATTCGGATTACTTTAGAAGGGAGGATAAGGTAGAAGGGATATGTTACATGCATGTAAAATAAATATAGGAAATTCCTTATTTGATAATGTTATAATTTGAATTCGATCTCACTGGAAATTCAGAAAATAATTCGTCTTGACTAATTTTAATTCTCAATCGTTTAACGAAAGACTAACTCAAATGTATGAAACAAATCATAAATCATGCATACAAATAGCTAAATAATTTAAATAAAGTCAACGGTAAAAATATAAATTACATTTCAGAATGATATCATGCCGTAGGTAGAAAATATAGTCACTTGCCATCACAACTAAGGTAAAAAGGTATAATGATAACAGTTTTCAACAAAAGATAGAAGAACTCACTAACAACAGAAAGTAGTGGAAACGGAAAAGAACAAGTAGAACTATGACTAGGCTCGACAGGGTCCAGCACTCTCTGCAACCGATGGTGCTTGCCACTCGACTCCCTAACTTGTACACGGTTATATATGACGGTGGTTAGCTAACGCTGAGTAAAGTGGTATATTTAAAACAGTATAGCATTACAAGATAGTAAAGAATATTAGTGTTTGTTAAGAACGTGGGCATCAGACGGATTTTAAGACGTATGGGAAGTGACCCAGACGTCTGGGAAGTGACCCAGACGTCTGGTAATAAATTTTTTCGGCGTACTGGGTTGCGTCTGCGTGCGTGCGCGCGCAAACTGCGTCCGCCGCCTTCATCTTCTTTTTCCTCTCTCTTCCTGCAGACGTGCCGTCCCTCTTCTCTCTCTCCCCGCGCTGCTTTATAAACCCTCGCCCTCTCCCTCATCCTCATCTCCTCCGCCTTTCTCTTCTCCTTCTCCCTGCCAGCGAGAGCGCGAGTGAGCGAGTGAGCGGCGGCGGCAGCAGCGGCCGCGGTGAGCGTGCGGAGAGGAGGGTTGCGAGCGAAAGGAAGAAGCTCGACCGCAAGGGTGTGAGCTTGCCAGGGCAGCTAGAGCCGGCCGGTGGGGGAGCGGCGGGCGTGGGGTGTCGCGGAGGGGCTGCTACAGCTTGGGCAGCAGGCGGACAGGGCGCGGCGCAGCAGTGCGTCGCGGGCGGAGAACGGATCGGGTTCTGGTTCTGGAAAATTTCCAGAATCAGATGTCTGGACTTACGTCCAGACGACGCAGAAGACGTCTGGAGGACGGTCCGGACGTCTGATAAGTAAGATATTTCTTACCTTCTCCTTTTGCGCGTGTACTGCCATGCAGCCGTCCGCCACGTTTTCTTCTGTGCTTCGTCGTGTTGAGAGTAGGTGTATGTGTGCACAGGTCCTGCTCGGGAGGACGTGAGGGCTCGCCATCCCACGTGAATCAAACGTCTAGCCGCAGTGCCAGATGACGGAGAGGACCTCCAAACGTCCGGGGTGACAATCGGATGTCT
The DNA here is from genome assembly GCA_037157565.1 of Thalassia testudinum. Classification (NCBI taxonomy): domain Eukaryota; kingdom Viridiplantae; phylum Streptophyta; class Magnoliopsida; order Alismatales; family Hydrocharitaceae; genus Thalassia; species Thalassia testudinum. The sequence goes on from JAZHRO010000059.1 coordinate 26,328,042, forward strand.
AGAAACCAAGGCCAGACGTTCCAGTGGGCTTCTGGACGTCTGAAGGACTACGCAGAACGGAGGTAGGACCGATCCACCTTTTAAGACGTCTGGAAGATGTTTCAGATGTCTGATTTTGGACAGTTTCGTCATTTTTAACCCGTTTAGAGCCCTTTCGGAGTCCGTTTTCCGCGTTCCGAGTTGCGTTCTTTCCAGAGTAAATTCCGCTACCCGTTTACAGTAATTGTATACCGTTCTGAGAAACTCCTTGTGATTGATCCTTGTGCTAGGACCCCCATTCCGTTGCAGTCTTGGGGGTTGCGGAGGCGCGCGGGATTGCCGACCACACCCCCAGTACTCCCGGTGTCGCTGGAAGAGTGGCTTTTTAATTTACTTAACAAAATTTGTTACAATTGTGGAACAATTAATAGAGTCTAGGGCATTGCATGAACCGTAGGACTGGGAAACTAGATTGAATGATAGATCCTAAGGTAATGCATGAATTCTAGGACTGGAAAACTAGATTGAATGATAGATCCTAGGGTACGGCATGAATCCTAAGACTGGAAAACTAGATTGAATGATAGATCCTAAGGTACGGCATGAATCTTAGGACTGGAAAACTAATTGAATATATAAATATTGCGGTCTTGGAAAAGTGGAAAGGAAATGATAACTTCCTGTAAATGGATTAACAACTGCCTGTTATGAATGAATCAATACGATTAAGAACATGGGGTATATAAATATGAAGCTGGAACGGTGAAACCCAAAATGGCCAAACAAAAAGAACATGAACCCTACGGGGAATGAGGAGTAGAACTCCTCGGAAGAGAATGGAATGGAATTGAGAAAGTGAAACGTAGAAGTGTGCTGTCTCTTGGGTACTTGGTACCAAAGAGAGCACATATTACCTCTTAGTGTAGAGGGGAGCTTGCCGCCCTCAGGTTGAGACTGGGGTGGGTTTGGCTACTGTACACCGACTTGTTGGCCCTCGCGTACGTAGTACCGAGGAGAGCTACTAGTGTAGGGAGAGCACTAACTACCCCACGGGCCCCGGGGTTCTGCTAGCCCTCCTACACCGACTTGTTAGGCCCACTGGATAAACCAGGGAAGTCAGGCGAGGGTGCGCGGAATGTGGAGGGGTTGGACCCCTGTTACTGAGAGGGCTCTGCCCTATACTAGTTCCGTGCTGTGCTTTAGGGGCACCCGTTAACGGAAACGACTGACCGCGTGCCAGTGCGGGGTAGCTACTCGTGCGCTTATCGTGCGTGCCGTAGTCACCGTTACATCTGTCAGCGACCTTGGGGTGGTTGACTGAAGGTAGGACCACCACGGGGGACTCTCCCGACCAGGGGAGCACCACGTGTCACTTCTACTTTTCGGAAAAGACTGCAATCAAGATCGTTCCCACGAGGAACATTTGAGATCAACAGAAGGACTTAAGAAATAACTCAATAGTGAAATAATAGAAAGACGGAATTAAAGAAAGTAAAAATATAACAGTTACTGTACACTCTACTGCTTCTTTAGCTTTTAGTTGTCACTCTACTCAGCGTTTCGCTGACGTGTTACCCTCGTTACTTTTCAGGACCAGGTGTTGAGCAGCCAGGATCAGCGGCTGCAAAGGATGCTGGGCCTAATAGGGTCCAGTAGGGTTACCTGTAGTACTTTCTGTACTTTTCTTCCACTGTAGTGAGTAGTTTTCTTTGTTACTCCCTGTACTTTCTTTATCGAAAACTTTATGTTATGTACATGTTTATTTCCCTTCTGTTGTGATGGTGTATACTGTAGTATTTCCTTTTCTTACTGCTGTATTTTGTTACTACAGTTATATTCATGGTGAATGTGATTTATTTTACTGCTCTTTTGGTTACTTCCTCGTTGGATGACTAGGTCTTGGGATTAGTCGAGTCAGTCCGATTCTCACGTCTCGTAGGGATTCGGGAATCGGGTCGTCACAGTGTTATGCATGCATTTATCCAATTATCCAATCATATGGTTAATTTAACTACTAAGTGTTCATGACTCGATTTTCTAACGAAGATCCATAATATTTCATAATCTTCCAATTCTCTAAGGGAACGATCTTGATTGAAGTTTTTCCCGCAAAGCAGGAAGTACATGTGGCACTCTCCTGGCAAGGAGAGCATCCCGTGGTAGTCCTACACCTAGTCTGCCACCCGAGGTCATGGTCGCGACGTAGTGATGACTATGGCATGCGCGATAAGGGCACGGGTAGCTACCCCACACTGGCACGCGATTAGTCATTTCCGCTAACGAGTACTCTCAAACGTACAGCACAGAACAGAACAGGGATCTCGCCCCTCAACAGTCTACGTACTCTCGCCCGACTATCCTGGTTTGCCTAATGGGCCTCAATAAGAGTCGGTGTAGAGGGGTCAGTCCTAACCTAGGGCCCCACAGGGCGGCTAGCTCCTCCCTACACAAAAGAAACAGTAGCTCTCCTCGGTACCACGTACACGAGGGCTAGCCCACTTCCACCCTAAAGGAAAATTTCTCTCCTCGATACCATATACACAAGGGTCAGCTCACTTCCCTAAACCAAGTCCAAACAACCGCCTGTAGGCAACATGTTTCATCATTCCACAGATTTTTCACATCACGGTTTCAGTTTCCTTTCAAATTCCCCATAGGGTTCATGCATAAATTTTCTAATTTCTGTAGTATTCATAAACCTCTATTCATGTCATGATTAATTAAGCACATAGCTGGTAGCTCATCATCTCACAATCCGGCAATTATCTCAGCAATCAATTATACAGGATACAACATGTATTTTAGTTCAAGTCATGGTTCAATAATTATAAACAGGTAGCTCATGATTTATCACATTCAGGAAACATCATGATTAAGCATTCAAGTAATACATATTCCTCAATCTTAGCCCTAGGGTTCATTAGACATCCTAAGGGTTCAATCAATAGTTCTAATGTAACATGCACTTCAATTATGTAATTCACAGGGCATAGCAAAACCACTCTACCAGGGTAACCGGGAGATGTGGGGGCACAAACGGTGGATCTCGTAGCCTCCGCAGGTCCCGTTCACACCATGAACGGATGACTTATTTAACACGAACGGTCAACCCACACATTACTAACAGCTCACATAACAGGAATGCACTCAAAACAATTAGAACAAAGCTCCATCACATTGGAAAATTTGACAGAAAGCCAATGGTACATCATTTGTGAAAAATTGACCTCATTTGGGCCCTGAACAAGCCAAAACACACTTCCTGGTTCACTTGAACCGGACCAAGCAGGCTGGTCCAGCTAGACCGACCCCCTGATACCTGGAATATTCCAAACTGGATCATATCAGACATCTGAAACAACTTCCAGACGTCTTAAACGATAAAAGAATGCTCACCTTGCATTCTGCGTTGAAATCGAACGTCTAGAACCCCTTACGATCGACTAAGGGTTCTTCCAGACGTCGGGCAGTGCACTCGGACGTCTGGGACGAGTATCAGTCGTCTGAAGAGACGTCCAGACATCCTAAAGTGTATGAGGAGCCACGCCTGCGCCTCTTCCCAACGGCCTTGCATGCGTACAGTGACGTACAGTCACTCGCAAACAACACGTACGAAATATCAGACGGACAGGTCCTTATCGTTTGAATCTGCTTTATCAAACATCTAGTGCTACCTCCGAACGTCCGGTCAGACGTTTGTTGAGAGATACAGACGTCTGATCTGCGGAGAAAAATCTTTACTACAGCCCTTCGCGAGCCTTCCTCTCCTCGTGGAAAGCACCCACACCTTGTGCAACAGACACACACCAAGGCGCTCAGTCTTATGCCTATTGGGCAGGGAGGAATACACCGAAAATCACATACAAGTCTTGAATAGGGCGTTACCTCATATTTCGCGTGGTATCAGACATCCCATGACAGCTTCGAACGTCCGACAAGACGTCTGTTGTACTCCCCAAACGTTTGGTTCTGCAGAAAAATGACTCCACAGAATTATTTGCGAGTCTTTTCTCCTCACGAAAACACCGCACCCCCCGCATCGAGAGCTGCAGCAGCAACATTTCCCTCTCTCGACCTCGAGGACTCCTCGCTCTCCTGCTGCTTGTAGAGGAACGAAAGGAGAGTGGGAGCCGCATGAAGTGGGAAATGGGGGAGGGTAGGTGGCTCAAAAAATGAGGCAAGGGGTTTAAATAGAGTAGGGGGTTATGGTTTAGGGGTGTGGGTGCGCGTGAGTGTGGGTAAGGCTGGGGAATTTTGCAAGAAATGCTCTGCAAGAGCCTCTTTTATCCGTAAAACCCCCAAAACAAGAAATCTAGGGGATTACAAATTGCAGCAACCCCCCCTAAATTTCAAAAGAAAAAACCCCACGACCCTTGGGAAGGGTCATTTCAAATAATTGGTTACATTAACGTTAGGGGAAGTGGATTTTCTTTGATTTATCCCAAGTTTCATGTTTGGAAGATGGGATTAACGGGAGATTTCTACTTTGATTGAGTGTGTGGCAATTTTTGTACAAGGGACAAACCTAGGGATAAAGTTGTTTTGAGAGGAGGGGTAGGGGACAGGATATTGGGACAATCTATCCCACGGGATAAGTTATCCCAAACTAAGGTTTTTGGGGAAAATTCTCCCTTCCAAATGGACCCTTAAAACTAATTTACTTGAGATATTATAAAACCTAGGTTTAGAAAAGTGTGAGTGTGTTAACCCTCCTTTTTGTTTGCTTTGCTAGAGAAGTTAACATTTATTTTTATTTACTTGAAATAGATATTAACTTATAGTGTTAAGAAAGGAGAAAGGTAAAAGAAAAAAGAAGTTACACCAGTTTCATCTAAACAATAATCTGAACTTAGATTTTATAAAATCTATGTTTTCTTTTCAAAATACATGTTTTGGAAGGTGGTATTGATTACCCATGAAGTAAGAGAAGATTAATTCTCATTTACTAAAATTAATCACTACTAAAAAAATGGGTTATACCGTCGATTCATTTTCGTTAGTTAATAAAATTGACAGCAATATTATATTTGCCGTTGATTATTACTATAAGTGACAGTGAAGGCCTATACTTGACTAGCCATCGGTTGAACAAAAGTGATTGGGTGGCCAATTATCATTAATATTCGTCGTCGCTGTAGTAAGCGACGGCAAATATATTTTTGCCATCGGTTTATTTCATGAATGACGGTAAAACTATTTATACCCTCAATTTCTGTAATAAGCGACGGCAAAGGATTGGCATAAATCCATTTCCACAGTAATTTGTCTTTCCAGACATTCGACATAACGTTAGACATCTGACCTGTCGTCTGGACAACTTATCTAAAACCCTATTTCGATCTTGTGGAAACAGGAAAAAAATCATCTTAGTATTAGACGTCTGACACTTTTTCCAGACGTCTTATAATGGAGGATTTATTGTCAGTTATATGAAAAAGTGACGGCGAAAGGTCAGTTACAATATCTGCCCAAACTATCGGTAAAGATCAAGTTATACTTTCATTTACCGTCAGTTCATTACAAAAGCGATGGAAAAAAGTTGGTTATATTTTATACCCCAGGTGGATTTATTTGATCTTTCACCATCGATTTTATGAATAAGTGACGGGGAAAATATTTGCGCTGTCAATTAATAGAGTAAGCGACACTAATAATTTAGGGTTTTAGAGGGATTCCAAAATTTTGGGCGCACTGGCCGAGTAATTGAATTGACCCCTTGCCATCGGTTTGGAGTAAAACTGACGGCGTAGAGTCTTTCATCTATCGCACGCAAGGCCCCGCCCCTCCTACTGTTTGCCTTCTTCCCCAAACACGTCACCACCGTCCTATTCAACACGATAGTGCCCCTCCTGCCGTCGCTCCTCCTCCACCTCCTCAGGTAGAGAAACCCTCCTCCTCCTCCGAAACCCTCCTTCAATCCTGATCACGCCAATGGTCGTCCTCCTCCTCCCCAACAACCTCTCGGTGCCCAACTTCTCCTCGAAACCCTACCGCAGCCCCCCTCCCCCTCCTTCCATCCTCCTCGTCCTCCCCCAACTCCTTGTCACTGCAGCCCTCCTCCTCCCAGACCCCCTCGCGCTAGCCCCCAATTCCAAAACACCTTGCCACCGTCGCCCCCCTCCTCCTCCTCCCCCTCTTGCCATCCTCCTCCCTCTCAACAAACTGCAACCATCGCCCTCCTCCTCGACGTCCTCCAGGTGCCCCCCTCCTCCTCCCTACCCCCTCCTAATGGACCCCCTCCTCCTTCTCTTGATCGGCCCTCCTCCCCTCCTCCTCTTCTTGAGCACCCCTCTCCTCCTCCTTGCTCCCTCGCCATCATGTCCTCCTTCTCCTACTGCTACCCTACCCTCCCTCCTCTCCTCCTACCTATCCTCCTCCTCCCATTCTTCATAATAATTAATTAATGTATTATTTAATTAATTGTGTTATTTAAATTACAGGGTAATGTTTTCGGGCATTGTCAGAGGCTGTGATACTTGGAGATATGATTTTATTATGTATAATTTTTTTTATGATATTTTAGGTATATGTTAGATGTGGGGATGTACCCAAATATTATTTATGTTTCAATAAATGAATGTGGGGTGTGCCCACTTATTTATATGTGATGCATTTTTAATGTGGGGTGTGACTACTTTGATTATATGTATTATTTTGATGTGCAGGTTATTAGAAAAACTTCAAAATATAACACTTAGGACAAATTGAGTTAGGTGTAATACTTAGGATTCTAGTTGTATTTTAGGAAAATCACAAAGATGAAGGATTTAAAAATCAATTGAAAGCATAAATTTTCCATATATTGAGGCTATCTTCTAATTGCATAATTTTCACGAATCAAAGAATGAGATAATTTGGATTTGAGCAAGACAAGTTAGTTTTCTTAGATATACATTCCTAAGTTAGGCATACATTCCTAAGTTTGTCTCTAGTCTATTCATGCCACAAATGTAGTTCTTAGGGTTTTTAAAGTCTAATAATTTATTATTATGAAGCTACGTCATCACTTTGTAGTTTTCCTTGATTTATTATACAATTCTTTTTAGCATGATAATAAAAATAATTTCATTTCTTATCAGATAATTGCTTATGTTTATGTAAATTTCTTTACAATTATTAGTATTATTTTAGATGCATACACTTGCTAAAGAAGATATATGCACACGAGGTTAAACATTAGGTATTCTAACTCTTAGGGTAAAAGTCCTCTGAGTCAAAATATGTCCAAATTACTCGCCCGTCAAGACTTATGATCATGTTATACGGACAATGCAGGAAGTGTATGCATACCTCATTTACATGCATGATGTGTTATCTTTGTAGCATGCCATAAGATTCGATCAACTTTAATTCGGTGATGTACCGAACTAAAGAAGGTCCTTAAAGATTTGACCAAAACTTAGTTTTGCTCGTTACATGCGACCTTCTGCGGTGAAATTTCAGTTGCTTCTTCCTTCTCTTCTCTGGTATACCAACTAATCTTATCGAGTTTCTTCCAGTGCCCTTAATTGGGTGTTAAAGGAAATCTATCTAAGGTTAGTATTGGGAGGTATACTGGAGAAGTGCAGGGAGATGCTCCCAAAATTTCACCGTTGTAAGGTCACATGTAACGAGCAAACCTAAGTTGTGATCAAATATTTGATGATGGGCTATAAAGTGAAAATCTTAATCAAGATACACATCATTCGGTTCTTTCCCTTCCTAATAAGTGATTTGTTTACATTAAATTTTATGTTACAAAGGATAAATCTTGGATTGGATTACGGGGTTCAGATTACACCAGATATAAAGATGGAGTAATTTCATTCCTAGATTGAGCCTTTGATGACGATAGGAAGATATTCAGGCAAGGAGGTCAATTTGAGAACATCTTCTGCCCATGCAAAAGATGTTTGAATGGCTCGTTGCATGATCGTAATACTGTGCTCGAGCACTGCATTTGTAATGAGTGGTGGCAGTATTACAATACTTGGGTAGCTCATGAAGAGGAGTTTACTGAGAGAGTCATAAACAAAGAGAACACTGATGAACGCATGCTAGGATTGCGGTTTGTATAGAAAAAGAAATGTCGTTGTTGTAGTATGTGTCACAAATACAAACAGTTATCGCGTCAATTTTATTTAATTACCTAATTTTTACTGGTTTATTCCAAGTCGTTCACTGGGAAGCAGTTATTAATATACATCACTCTCTAAGTCCAAGATTATTCTTTAATTTCAAAAAGACAAGTTTTATGTACAATAAAGAATGAATGAATGAATGAGTGGTTTAATTATGTACAAAAAGAATCAATTAAAATGCTTGCAAATACTAATTACAGACAAGCATCAAACACTTCATAGACATACTCTATATTATCTACTTATAAGTTATATTACTAATACCTACATATATATACAATACTAACTAATAATACATACCATACTTACTTAACTTAATATACTAACGTATACAGTAACATATATAATAGCTACAGCGACAGATATAAACGTCGCTGGACTCCAGAAAAACTATATACAAATTCTAAAGCAAGAACTAGGGTCTATAGCGACAGTTATCGTATCTTTAGTGATGTTTTATTCTATCAGTAATGATACGTAGTTATACATTTATATAAATAGCTATACTGCTTATACATATACATATTATTTACCTTATACTTATTTACATATACTATCCATACAGATATACGTTATATATTATACATACACATATCTCCTTCTTTGACTTCTCAAGTATCCTCTGTGTTCTTCTTCTCTTCTTTTACTTCCTAACTTTCTCTACGGCTAATACTTAATTTTTCTTCCACTTAACCTCTTCTTCTCTGTGTTTAAAGAGTCATTAGGGTCCTTACTTAACAAAAATTAGTTTTAATTTGCGACGCCTTTCGAAGGATACATAGCACCCGAGGATCGGGTGGGACCAGACCTTTACTAAGCGTGCCTTAATTTCTTAATTAGGCTGCTTAAGTACGTTTTTTGCACAGATTTGAGTTTAACCAAGCCCTCACACACACACTCCGGCCCCCGGCCCACACACACAAAGCTCAGACAATCTCAGATGCTCAGGTAAGATGTTCAGTTGTTTCGGGTGCCCGACGCCCGTGACGACTGACCGCTCAGTGTGGTCAACAGCTAACGATGTGACGCTATTCTAGCGTCGCATCTACAGTGAAATTGAGCTGCAGCCGTATTGAATTAAGGATTTTGACCCTCAATTCGAGGGCCATAATTTATTATAAAATAAAAATAAATTATGGGAGAATAAAGTATTTACATAATACTACTTAATTATACAATTAATTTATCTTTTTAATTATATTTACTGTATAAATTAATTAGCTAAAGTATCCAATTTATACATACTTAATTTTAGGTTTATACCTTAATTACGTATAAATTAGTTATTATATGATCTAATTGACCTTATATAGAGTTAGTAACTATGTTACAGTATTTAATATATATTTTTATTGTATTTACAAGCTTTATTTCTAATTTATTTACATTTAAATAGCATAATTTTAGACTATTTTATTTGTAATTTAAGTTTAAATAGTATAAACACATAAATATACTTAAATTAGGTTAATTTACTTAAAATACGGTAGTATAACTCAACAATATTAATTAACTTAGTTTTAACTTAAACAACTAATTTCTTTTAATTTAATCTAATAACTTAACTATTAGCTTAATAAATTAAGTATTTATTCTGTAAATGTAATTAAATTAAGGCACAGGGTTTAATATGTTTATAATATACATATAAATACTTCTATATAGTATTATAACTTAATATGATTATTTATAGAAGGTATTAATTTACATAGCTATTTAGTACATATAAATTAGTTTACTTAATAATTAGTTAAATAATTTAGTTATATGCATTACCATCTAATTTAAATACTTAATTTCCATTATACAATGTATACCTAAGTTATTTTTATTACAAATATATATATAACTTACATTATAGATTAATAAACTTACTATATGGCTTATATATACAGTTATATACATATTATACAAAGGATTTTTAGTATTTTTAGGGTTTTTTTTACTTTTTATGGTTTTTATATATGTTATGGAGGTAGGAGATGAGAAGAAAAGAAATGGATGAGGAGAAAGAAATGTTTTTGGCCTTTTTTCATTTGGTTTCTTTCATTAAGTTTCATGGTATACAGAACCATCGACTAATAAATTCTACCAAGTCGAGGATTCTGATTACTATGAAACTTGGTATGTATGTAAAGAAACACATAATCTTCAATCAGACATGTTTATTTTATTTTTTAGATTTTTTATATGATTTTTATTTAGGTCCAAAGTTCACACATTCTAGGCCTTTTAAAGGTTTCCGAAGGTATGTTAAGTCCTAGAATGGATCCTAAGGAGTCTAAAAGGCAGAAAACTGCCTCAACAGTCTCAGCACACTATAAAAGAAAGGATGTAAGCATCAAGCACACAATTCATTGTAGATTTTAATTAATTTTACTTGATGGACAGTTGAGCTTAAAACTAGCTGACAAAGAATTTAAATCAAGATTACAAGCATTCAAATGAGCTTAAAAAATCATTTAGTTTACATGAAAGCTTGTACAGAAGTTGAACACAACATTATACATCAGGCAGCTTTTTGAAACCTAAGCTATTGTCCATAGGGTTCATCCAGACAAAGGACTTCTGCTGAAACAGTAGAAACAAACTAACAGCAAATGCAGCAACAGACATCAGTAGAAGCTGCTGAGCCTGACCCAATCATCAAACCAAATCCTTCTTCAGACATCTTAACTGCTGCTGCTGTTAATTCATCTAAAGTGGAATAGGTTTGCAGCAGGAAAAGGGGCAAGTTCAAACTTGTATTTCCTAATTTAATACTTTATATCCCAAATCAGTTTCAGGACAGCCTGATCAGGGATGTAAAAGAGCTAATCCAGGGAACAATTGGCTAGAATTGAGGAGGGGAATGTAGCTACTTTTGCAGTAGTTTGCTATAAGTCTGGGATTTAAAATAAAAACAGAAATCAAACTAAAGACAAAATCTGACAAGGGGTTTAAATTCTCACAAAAAATCACTCAGGAACTCAAACTCAAGATCCCTTGTCAATAAAATCTCACCAATCAAAGTTGAAAGAGATCTGATCTAGCCCTTTCTAATGCTATAGATGTAATTTCCCTACTTGGAGGGGTGAGATCAGTATGACGTAAAAAATGCGTAAATGAAATATAAAGCAATCTCAAAAAGACAATCACACAATGTACACAAAAAGTTTTTAGGTGGAAACCCAAACCGGGTGAAAACCACCACCTAACCCTCTCGAGTTAGGATTTTCCGATCAACCTAGTTGATCAAATCCACTAACCGAATCACTTTAAAACGAGGGTGATTCAACCTCAGTACAACCACGCTACAAGTACGAGGGTAGCGTTCCTCAACCCCTTCTCTCCACGAGAAGGATTTTGTCCCACGAAGGAGACGGGAATTCGCAAAGCGAATACCCAACCAAAAGACAAAGGTAAAATAAACAACAAACCTATAGAGCCAACAAAGTAATAAACCTAAGCTTCTATAGGATTTAGGAAACTCCCATTTGCAAGGAGTGCGTCGACGATGACGCGGTGCGTGAGCCACGCGACGGCGCAACTTCGCTCTCGTGAACTACGGCCGGAGAGCGGGTGCGCAACAGCTTGATGCTCTCAAGAGAATGGTGCTTGAGCTTGGAGAGCAAGAGCTAGCTAGGACACAAGAGAGTGGAAAGTGTAATACAAATTGTTTCTTGTGTATCTTGGTCTCTCTAGGTGTGTATCTTGTATATGTTTGTGTTGCAAAGGCTCCCCTCTATTTATAGAGGCCTTAGGAAGGCTTTGGAAGGCTTGGAAAAGCTTCCATAGCCGTTGGGTGTAAAGCCCAAGAGAATCAGGCCGAAATCAGGACAATGATTACATTTGACAGGGTTATCAGACGTCTAACTCTGGCATCAGACGTCTGGAAGGCCACTTTAAGACGACTGATTTAAATGTCAGACGTCTGATTCTATGCGGGTTTCTCCCTGACATGGATCAGATCTAAACAGGGTTTTTACGCAAGTCCATCAGACGACATACAGGACGTCTGGCACTATGTCTGGACATCTGGAAACCTACTTTTACTGTGGGAATTGATTTCCAAACGTTGCAACGGCTAGAAAATCTCTGAGAAGAGATTTTGGGTCAGCCGAGGCAAAACGGTCATTTATCAGACGTCTGGACAGTCCTATGGACATCTGATAGGGCTCTAACGGTCATATCTGGAGTGTTTGCGAAGCCAGCCAACGGTCCACTAACTGGACGTCTGGCAAAGTCATCAGACGTCTCCTAAGACGTCTGGTCTAAGGTCTGGACGTCTGATTTCATCAGACAGAACTAACTATGTCCAGCCTAACAGTTATCAGACGTCTGAAACAACAGTCAGACGTCTTAAAATACATTATCGGACGTCTGATTTGGGAATTAGACGTCTGGAAAGTCTGTTTGAACCCTATATTGGTTTTCTAAGTATTCTACAGAAAACCTAAGTATCCTAGGGTTGTGCCGGTGTTCCTAGGACTACTGTTAGGGTTCTTTGAGGCTCTTTAACATGAAATATCTAAGGAAATAAAGAGCAACAAAAGAAACGAAAAATACAACAAGTACAAAAGAAGTAAATCTATCCTATTCTTCATTTCCTTCCATCTTCAATCTTTCGTTCCACGCGAACCTCCTCTGTTTTCCGTCAAGCTCCTCCAATCCGTCCTGGATGCGAGCTCGAACTTCATCTAAACACGTCCACATTTGCAATTGACCTGAAATCTAGGACTCAAATTGCAAATGTTAAATAACAAGTATTTTGTTATCATCAAAACAAATGATCGTGGTGCTCTAGCACCAACAATCTCCCCCTTTTTGATGATGACAAAATCGTAAATAATAATACATAAAAATCCTCCCCCTTTTTGACATTATCAAAAAGGTTTGATTGGCTTAAAATTCCTATAACTCCCCCTTAAAACATGCTCTTCTATGAGTTTCTTTTGACAAAGGTAATGTCCTCCCCCTTTTTGTAACAATGAGATAGCTATTATTTTTCTCCCCCTTTCTAAAGGAAATTTAGCTACCTTATATCTCCCCCTTAAAAATTGACAATTAGCTCATTAATTTTTAACTCCCCCTATCTAAATGCTTATAAAAAGATAGGGTTAAAAATTTTACCTCACCTACCATGGCCAATAAAATGGCCCGAATGGTGGTGGTGGATGCCACATCGGATGGGGCTCCCATCCGTAGCTTGGAGGCCCGGGCATTGGCGCCGGTCTCCAATCTGGTGGTCGACGTACGGCGGGTCCGTTGTTTGTTCGCCGTCTCGTCGGTCTTCTTGTTCTCCTCCTTGGTCTACTCCTTGGTTCTCCCAACTCGAGTTGACCAGACTTGAGCTTGTAGGTCCAGTCCTTTATGTTGTAATTATCCCTGAACCCTACAAAACAAGATTCTAATTCCTTTTTCAGTATCCAAGTGGGCTTGGATCCAGATTTATTAGCAGGTCTCCTTGATGGAGATCCTTTCTCAATCTTAGGGCTATAAAAATTATCAACTTTGTTGATTAATTTGTTTGAATTTTCCCTAAGACATGCAATTTCTTTTTCTATAGTTTGCATCTTAGTCTTTAAATCATAGATTTCTAACTTTAGACTATCATTTTCCTCAATCAACTTATTATTTTCATTGATGAGGTTATCATTTTTAGGACAAGTTTCTAGATCCTTAAGTTTTATTTCTAACCTATCATTTTCATTTTTAAGAAAACTAAGGTTCTTTTTAATGCTTTTATTTTCTATCCTAAGTGATTTACTAATCTCAAAAAGTTCATTAAAAGCTTCTTGAAGATCGAGATTTACCTCGTTGTCTGAGTCGCTTTCGCTTTCGCTGTCGCTTCCTCTGGCCATGATGTCGAAGCAAGCGGTTTCTTCTTCTATGGTCTTTTCTTCTTCTTCCGCCGAGCTAGAATCGTCCCAAGTGGCTTGGAACGCCTTCTTCTTAGATTTCTTCTCCTTTTCCTTCTTCTTCTCCTTTTTGAGAAGAGGGCATTCTGGTCGCAGATGCCCTTTCCCGTTGCAGTGGTAGCAACGTCTCGGGCTTTCCTTCTTCTCCTTTTTCTCTTTCTTTAATTCCCTACAAAACTTGGAAAAATTTTTAAGTAAAATTCTAAAGTCTTCGTCGTCGGAACTTACCCTCGCTATCCGACGCGGCTCTGAAGGCGAGAGTCTTCTTTAGTTTAGGCTCCGGGTGTATCCTTCTTCTTCTGCTTCAACTTAGTCTCGTAGGCCATAAGATTGCCTAGGAGATCTTCCATGTTGAGCTCCTCCATTTCGTTCGCCTCTTCGATGGCGGTGACTTTCTGTTCCCATTCCGGTCCAAGGGAACGAAGAAGCTTCCCTTGAAGCTCCCCCTTGATGAAAGTCTTCCCTAAAGCTTTCAAGTTATTTACTATGAGAGTGAACCTAGTGTTCATCTCACTTAAAGTTACGTTAGTTTTCATAGAAAAAGCCTGAAATTCTTGTGAAAGTAAATTGAGTTTAGAAGTTTTTACCTTAGAGGTACCTTCATGAGTTACCTCGAGTGTGTGCCAGATCTCGTATGCGGTGGCGCATTGCGAGATTCTGTTGAACTCCTCCGGGTTGAGCGCGTAATACAACGCGTTCATTGTTTTCGCATTGAGAGAGAGCTCCGGATCTGCTGCTGTGAGTATCCTCCGGCGGGTTTCTCTGGGATGTCGAAGGGGGTCTCGCACCTGGCCCAGACTGTGAAGTCGGTGGCTTGAAGCCACGTCTTCATCCGCAACTTCCAGTAGGGGTAGTTGCTCCCGTCGAAGAACGGCGGACGGGTTGTGGACTGCCCCTCGGAAATCCTGCTTGTGGAACAGCTTCCCTCCATGTGATCTTTCCGCGGATGTTACTCCTGTCGGCGGAAAACCTGCTCTGATACCAAATGTAATTTCCCTACTTGGAGGGGTGAGATCAGTGTGACGTAAAAAATGCATAAATGAAATATAAAGCAATCTCAAAAAGACAATCACACAATGTACACAAAAAGTTTTTAGGTGGAAACCCAAACCGGGTGAAAACCACCACCTAACCCTCTCGAGTTAGGATTTTCCGATCAACCTAGTTGATCAAATCCACTAACCGAATCACTTTAAAACGAGGGTGATTCAACCTCAGTACAACCACGCTACAAGTACGAGGGTAGCGTTCCTCAACCCCTTCTCTCCACGAGAAGGATTTTGTCCCACGAAGGAGACAGGAATTCGCAAAGCGAATACCCAACCAAAAGACAAAGGTAAAATAAACAACAAACCTATAGAGCCAACAAAGTAATAAACCTAAGCTTCTATAGGATTTAGGAAACTCCCCTTTGCAAGGAGTGCGTCGACGATGACGCGGTGCGTGAGCCACGCGACGATGCAACTTCGCTCTCGTGAACTACGGCGGGAGAGCGAGTGCGCAACAGCTTGATGCTCTCAAGAGAATGGTGCTTGAGCTTGGAGAGCAAGAGCTAGCTAGGACACAAGAGAGTGGAAAGTGTAATACAAATTGTTTCTTGTGTATCTTGGTCTCTCTAGGTGTGTATCTTGTATATGTTTGTGTTGCAAAGGCTCCCCTCTATTTATAGAGGCCTTAGGCAGGCTTTGGAAGGCTTGGAAAAGCTTCCATAGCCGTTGGGTGCAAAGCCCAAGAGAATCAGACCGAAATCAGGACAATGATTACATTTGACAGGGTTATCAGACGTCTAACTCTGGCATCAGACGTCTGGAAGGCCACTTTAAGACGTCTGATTTAAATGTCAGACGTCTGATTCTATGCGGGTTTCTCCCTGACATGGATCAGATCTAAACAGGGTTTTTACGCAAGTCCATCAGACGACATACAGGACGTCTGGCACTATGTCTGGACGTCTGGAAACCTACTTTTACTGTGGGAATTGATTTCCAAACGTTGCAACGGCTAGAAAATCTCTGAGAAGAGATTTTGGGTCAGCCGAGGCAAAACGGTCATTTATCAGACGTCTGGACAGTCCTATGGACGTCTGATAGGGCTCTAACGGTCATATCTGGAGTGTTTGCGAAGCCAGCCAACGGTCCACTAACTGGACGTCTGGCAAAGTCATCAGACGTCTCCTAAGACGTCTGGTCTAAGGTCTGTACGTCTGATTTCATCAGACAGAACTAACTATGTCCAGCCTAACAGTTATCAGACGTCTGAAACAACAGTCAGACGTCTTAAAATACATTATCAGACGTCTGATTTGGGAATTAGACGTCTGGAAAGTCTATTTGAACCCTATATTTGTTTTCTAAGTATTCTACAGAAAACCTAAGTATCCTATGGTTGTGCCGGTGTTCCTAGGACTACTGTTAGGGTTCTTTGAGGCTCTTTAACATGAAATATCTAAGGAAATAAAGAGCAACAAAAGAAACGGAAAATACAACAAGTACAAAAGAAGGAAATCTATCATATTCTTCATTTCCTTCCATCTTCAATCTTTCGCTCCACGCGAACCTCCTCTGTTTTCCGTCAAGCTCCTCCAATCCGTCCTGGATGCGAGCTCGAACTCCGTCTAAACACGTCCACATTTGCAATTGACCTGAAATCTAGGACTCAAATTGCAAATGTTAAATAACACGTGTTTTGTTATCATCAAAACAAATGATCGTGGTGCTCTAGCACCAACAATAGACAGCATGTAGAAGGAGTTAGATCAGTCTATTTAAAATATAAACTTAAATCTCAGATATCTGAAACCCTAAGGAGTATTGAGAACTCCTTAGGTTGAAAATCAGAGTTCTATTTTGCAAACAACTCATGAATACAAGATAGAACCTCAAATCACCAAAGTGATTCTCCTTATCTCTATCATGTATTCAAAGCATTAAAATCCTCATGAAAATCCAGATCAGATTATGGCTCATATGAGGTGAATTCTAACTTCAGAATTACCTCAAACTCCTAGCCAAACAATGAATACAATCAAAGATATCTCAATTTGCTAGATCAAAACATTCAAAACCCAAAATGACTAAAAATCCTTGAAATCTAAATCCGTAAAACATCTGGCAAACTGATTCGATTTTGAAATTCAGAATAGGGGCTTTTGTGACAAAATGGAATGAATGGAAAGCCCCTAAAATGGATCTTGATGCTAATTTCAGATCTGAGGTTGAAAACCATTCAAATATGAAATTAGATCAAATGAATGGGTGCATTGCAAGAAAAATTGAGGAAATCAGAAGCGATATGACAATGCATAGAGGGAGAAAATCATGAACAGTGACTGGGGGAAATCGTACCCTCTAATCTGGGGTGATTAGAGGAGGTGAGGGGGGGGGGGAATTTAATCTAAATCTACTCCTAATACTATACTAACATGCACAGCAGATTAACACAAATTCTACACCTAATTCTATTGCTAAGCTATCTAATTAACACTATAGCTAAACTACAAAATAGTAAAACTATTCTAAAAGGAAGAATGGGACCTATGGGTCCTTAGCCAATGGCTAAGGAGGAAGAAGGGAGGGGGAGCTCTAGCGACTGAAAAGCTTGCTAGTGAAGCTTCTGGGTCGTCCTCAAGCGTATGTCATCCCTAGCGACGAGGAGGAAAGGGAGGTGAAGAACTACACCTCTGTCACTGGTGCAACGTGTGAAGGGATTAGGGGAACTGGAGGGGAAGAAGGGATCGCTCTCAAGGATGCAGGAGAGGAGGCGATCCTTTGCGCGCGCGACCACTGAGTTGTGTAAGTAGCAATCTCAATTGCTCAGATCACCATGTGGGTGAAGATAGACGTCGAGGGCACCGGTGGCAAGGATGAGAGGTGAGGAGCGTGCGGGCTGCTAAATTGAAATCTGACCGTAGGATAGGATCTGGGGTGTTGGGTGAGCACACGCGCCGCTTCTCGCGAAGCTTCTATTCAAATCGGGCCGCAGATTAAAATCAAGGGAGAATAGATGGCCAAGATCCTCCGTGTTCTTCGCATGCTACAGTGCACGTGCGGAGGTAGCAGGTTGTCGGTTTTATTGGGCAATTTGCAGGGAGAGGCCCCTTACGAAGGGGTAAGACAATTATAGCCGAGCCCATAAGTGGTAGGAAATCCTAACTAAATGGTCCTTAAGGGCTTACAAAGAGGTCCCTGCAGGCTACAAAAAGGTCCGGGAAGGTTTTCTAATGAAGGAAATGTGATGTGCAAAGGACCTAAATGTAAAATCTAAGATTCAAAACCTGAATGATGTCTAAATGCCTTCAAGTTTTTATGTGTACTTAATTGAACATTTGAGAAGTTAATTATACTTTTGATTTGGACTTTTAAACTTATTTGTGTGTTCAATTAACACTTGGATCACCATTTGACCTTTTTCTCAAGAATATCTCGTTTTATAACCTAATTATGCAATTTTAACACAAAATTAAGGTTTTAGGTCTTTTTCTTTGATTCCCACACTTAACCCTTTTTATGTCTTAATTCGATATTGTTTAACCCAGTTTCTAGCTTAACTAAAGCTTTTTAGCTATGATGAGTAGCCACTCATCAACTGTTGACGAAGAGATCTACAAGGAAATTAGTGATAGCGGATGTTAAGACCCATGCTGTCTGAGCCTTTTAAGACGTCTGGAATTTGGGTCAGACGTCTAGACACCTTCCCACATGTCTGGAAATCAAAAATTTTGAGTACGAGCTCACGTCTGCGCGCGTGCTGCATGCAAGCAGTACACTTCCCTCATTTTCTTCTTCTTCTCTCTCCTTCTACCCGACGAAACCCTAAACCCACACCCTTATATAAGGCCCCCTCCAATCCCTCGTTCCACCGCCACTTCCCACCCACCTCCCTCCTTCCCTCCAGAGAGAGCAGCAGGCCGGTGAGAGCGTGGGCGTGGCGCGAGAAGGAGAGGAGGAGTAGCGTGAGAGGGAAAGAAGTTAGCTTGCAAGCTCACGTGGGAGCTCACCGGTGAGCTCACGGCCGGAGCGGCGCGTTCGCAAGGCGGAGGAGTGCATTTGGGAGGTCCTCCCCGACACTGCTGCAGCCGGAGCAGCAGGCGAGAGGGTGGAAGCAGGTTTTGGTTCTGGGTTTTTCCCAGAATCAGACGTCTGGAGCGACGTCCAGACGACGTAGCCGACATCTGGAGGAGGTTCCAGCTGACTGAGAAGTAGGCTTTGCGAAGGTACATCTTCTTTGCGGATATGGCCATGCAGACCGCTCCGCCGAGGCACTATTTCATGCCGATTTGAGAAGATTTGGTTGATTCATGCATGAGTTGCTTCGGGAAGGTGTGGGACACGCCCTCCCATGCATTTCAGACGTCTGGGCGAGGCACCAGACAACGGGAAGCGCTTCCAGACATCCGAAGAGGTGGTCGGACGTCTGGGATCGGGTCCAAACGGTCCAACAGAGTTCCTGGATGTCTGAGGATTAACGCAGAGGCTTAGGTACGTTACTGGACTCTTTTAAGATATCTGGAAGGTGTTACAGACGTCTGATTTGAGTCAGGAACACTATTTTTGACCCGTTTATGGTCCGTTTGAGGTCCAATTTTCGCAATTAAGATACCGATGATTTCCATATGTTTTCCCCTACTTGTTGAAATACTTTCTATACTGTTCTGAGTATTCCCTTGTGATTGATCCTTGTGATAGGACCTCGTTTCGTTGCGGGTTTGGGGCTTGCTAAGGCACGTGGACCTGCCGATCAAGCCCCCACTACTCCTGAGTTTACTGGTAGAGTGGCTTCCCCTTAAATTAATTACAACTTAAATGCATGTGTGGAATGAATGATTAGAACGTAGGATATGGCATGAAACCTAGGACTAGAAATACTAGAATGTCTGTATTGAATGAATGGATTGCAGTTTTGAATGAGTAGATAGAATGATAACAATTGCTTGTAAATGAATAACAGTTGCCTGCGAAATATGTAGTGATTGTGTTAGTTAACTGTTGAATGTAACTTCCTGTTGCACACGTGAAGTGACGTAATATGAGCTGCATGTATATAAATTGAAAATGGAAAGGTGAATGTTGGAAACACGAACTATCAGTGAATAAACTGAATATGGAATAGAGTTACAAATTTCATGTGTATAACCTGGGAATGGAAATAGAAATGATGAAACCTGGTATGGAATGGCACGAGGAATATGAGCATGAACCCTACGGAGAATTAAGAGATGAGCTCTTGGAAATAAATGGAAGGAATCTAGGAATGTGCTGGGAAGTGTGCTGGCCCTTGAGTACATGGTACCAAGGGGAGCACATGTTACCTCTTAGTTTAGAGGGGAGCTTACCGCCTTCGGGTTGAGACCCGGGGTGGGTTTGGCCACTTTGCATCGACTCTGTGGTCCTCCTGTACACTGTACCGGGGAGAGCTACTAGTGTAGGGAAAGAGCTATTCACCCCAAGGGGCCCGGGGTTCAGCTAGCTGCCCTACACCGACTTGTTAGGCCAACTGGGCAAACCAGGGTGGTCAGGCGAGAGTGCGTGGACTGTGGAGGGGCGAGGCCCCTGTTTAGTTCTTAGGGGCTAGACCCTTGTTACTGAGAGGGTTATGCCTTATACTAGTTCCGTGCTGTGCTTTGGGCGCACCCGCTAACGGAAACGACTAACTGTGTGCCAGTGCGAGGTAGCTACCCGTGCGCTTATCGCGCGTGCTGTAGTCACCGTTACGTCTGTCCGTGACCTTAGAGTGGTTAACCGGGTGTAGGATCACCACGGGGGACTCTCCCGGCTAGGAGAGCACCACGTGTGCCTTCTACTCTTCGGAAAAGACTACAATCAAGATCGTTCCCACGAGGAACATTCGAGATCAAGAAAGAGACCTGATAATTAAACCAAGTGGTGAAAGAAAGAATAATTAGTTAAAGAAAGAAAGAAATTGAAAAACAACAGCTACCTGTCCACCTTTACTGCTTAGTTAGTTGGTTTCCATTCTACTCAGCATTCGTTGACTTCGTGTACTCATAACCCTTTTTAGGTCCAGGTGTTGAGCTGCCAGAGCCTACGACTGTAGAGGGTGCTGGGCCCAATAAAGCCCAGTAGTTGTAGCTTTCTGTTGTACTCCTTTTTCAGTTGTAGTGAGTAGTTCTTGCACCTCTGTACTCTAACATTTTGTACTTTATATTCCTGTACCCGTTTACTTTATATTGTTGTGGTAGTGTGTACTGTAGTAGTTTTACTTCTTCACTGTTGTACTTTTGTTACTGTTAGTTGCTTAACATAGTGAATGTGGTTTACTTTCCTACTTTTTGGTTACTTTCTCGTTGGACGACTGGGTCTTGGGATCAGTTGAGTCGGTCCAGTCTCGTGTCCTGTAGGGATTCGGGAACTGAGTCGTAACAGCGGAGGTGAAGAAATACAAGACATGTTGAATGTGATGAGACCAGGAGAGGATATAAATACAAATGAGGAAGATCCGTTCAGTTGTGATTCGTTCTATGATGCTTTTAAGGTGGTTGAGGATCCTATTGCTCCTGGTGTTACGAAAATGTCTAAGTTGTCGTTTTTGTTGAAGATTTTTCAACTGAAGGTTGTGAATAGAGATAGCGCTAAATTCATGTCAGAAATACTTCAGCTAATTACAGAGCTGTTGAATAACCCTAACGGAGAGAGGAGGGCATAGTTATTATCGACCTGGTATGAGAGGAAAGGTGTCGTCTCATCTAGTGTTGTCGATCAGCTGCATCAAAAGATTGACACACTACAGAGACGAGATGAGGAGAGAGAGAAGAGAGAGGCAAAGAGGGAGAAGAGATTGGTAGAAATGAAGAACAAGATGAATATGATGGATGATAAGCTTCAGCAGCTTATAGCCCTTATTCAAAATAAGGGTCAGTTAGAGCATCCATCTTCAATGAATCCCAGCAACTACAGACGAGATGACGACGACTCCCTGAGTGGTGGAGGTTGCATTGGGGCAACTGCATTTTGATTTTTATTTATTTTCTTTTGTTATGTAAATATTTCATTTTCAAACTTTTAATGTACTACATTTGATATTAATGAAATATAAATTTCTATTCATTTGCATTACTTGTTTTTCTATAAAAGCATGACTTTTAAGTACGCTTAATAGGTACTTTCCATCCGCCAGTAATAAAAAAAAAATACCCATACATTTGTCACTGCTTATTCAAATAGGTGACGGCAAAAATATTTTTACCGCAACATATATGCCGTCGCTCACTTAAATATACAATGGCATATAAGCGATGGTAATAAAATTTTTGCCGTCGCTTTTTTAAATAAGCGAAGACAAAAAACGTAGCAAGGTAAATCAAGAAGTAAGTTTATGCCGTTGGTGATAAATATAAGCGACGGTAATAATATTTTTACCGTTGGTTAGATAAGCGACGGTAAACTGGCTTAAATGACGTAGTAAAAACAAAAAGGACACGTAAATGCGCGAAGAAGTAACTTACATATACTGTCGATTTTTAGATAATCGATGGCAAAAATAATTGTCGTTGGTTATGAAACGATGTTGAAAGCTTTAATTCGTCCGATGGTCATACATTATTTCTACGTTGAATTATCCTTGTAACCGATGATAAATCTAAACAGCGACGGTATTAATGGCGTTGCTTTTTGCCGTTGGTTATAATGGATTTGCAAAACCCTACATCCTTCAAGTAAACTAAACCTTACATCCTGTTTGGTAAAGGTTTGATGGTGTTTGGTTGTCGAGTTAAGTGGGTTTATGTTGGATTAAGTATTTAACCCATCACTTAATTCGACCTCCACTCGCATTGGATTAAGTGGAAATTAACTTAGAGTAAAGTTATTTAGCCTTTTTTGTGAAACAACTTTAACCTGTCAAAACATCTAAACAGGTTAACTCACTTATTTCACCATTTATTTCAATCTTTTATTCCACAAACTTATTCCTATTAGCAAACATAAAGTTTAGGATTGGATAAAGTTAAGGAAGTCAAGATAGATAGGTGGATGGATAAGAGGAGAGTAAGAGATTTTGGATGTGATAGTTGAGCTGATATGTTACTATTGATTTTTATTTTTCCTTATACTATGAGTGGACTAATGAGAGGTAAATATGATGGGGGTGAGTGAGTTAGCAAAAATATATATAATTGGTGAGGGTTGAAGGTAATGGATGGTAATAGATGCAATAGATGAAAATAAAATATTTACATTATTCATTTCCTATAATATATTACTACATAGAATAAAGATTATGTCTATATAACTACATCTAACGAAGCCTCAGACCTTCGGGAGAGGAGGTATGGGGTTTCTTCTTCTAAGGCTACGCTTGGCAGTCACATTGGAGGGGGGATAAGATATTAGAGGGAAGTTAGGGAGAGGGGGATGTAGAATCCAAAGAGCTCTTTCTTCTCACATATATTCCCTCTTCTTATCACATGAAAATCTACTAATATCCTTTTTTTATATATAATTTAAAAAATATTATCTAATCATTACAATACATCACACCAAAATCTACTAACTCTCTCTTCTCTCACACAAAATCAATATTATAATTCCAATGATTATTATAATCCTATCAATCAAATAATTTCTTATACTTATCCTACTTTAATTTTATGTCTATCCCCACCGAACGCAGCGGCTTCAAAGATTCCTGTCCATTGCCTTTTTTATTCCGGGAGCCCTCTATGCTACGTATCATGACGTTAACAAGTGGAAAGGGTTGGTAAGAAGCCATCATTGCAATGGCTCAGGTTATTCCTTCGCATGGGTCACCATGATCTTCCCTTCAATGCATTGTCACATGTCCTACCTCATTTGTCACCCGCTCACAACCCAACCTTACCCAAAGAACCTTTGTTAAAACATGTATTCACCTTTGCGGAATCACTCGGCACAAAATCGAACGTTATGCAGAGATAATAAAGCCGAAAAGGAAAGACAATCCAAATGGAGATAGCCTTTTGGGTTTGCCCACTTGACGCCTCGTTTCACTTCCATTTATTTGTCTTGTTTAATGCATGATATTTCCGTAACAGATGCGAGAACATATCGTGGGTTCATGTCCTTTTGACTCTTACCCCAACTCTAACATCACATATTAAACTTTACGTTAGAACTTTAGACATAACATAGCCAAGCTACTAGAAACAGCAAAACTTTTTCTTAGTCTTAAGTACTTCTTTTTCATTTCGAATATTGCTGTGACTTCATACGCGGAAAAGAAAATTCTCCAGGTCAAGAATTCATCCCAAGGACGACGATTGTCAAGGATGAAAGCATGGTGGATCCCAGATAGATTTAGATCCGACAGGATCAACCTTCTAGAGATGCACTTCAGAAAAGCGAGAAAGAGAGCAACCGTACAACCAGAAGCACCTGGAGAGTTCGCTGGTTTCATCGTAACAACATAGCAGTATTGAGAGAGAATTGGAGTTCCTTGAATTCGCCAACAGCTACAATGGTTACAAGGACCCTGTTGGAGTTCCATCCCAAGAATAAATGGTTAAGGATACGATACACAATGCATACACTTTTGATTGCCAAGACCAGTACTTCAATTTTATATCTGCTCTTTGAAGACTGTCGAACGCAAACGTTTGCTTTCATCATCCAAAGATCTACGCAAACATACAAAACAGACCATTCTACGGTTAACCCAAATTGTTACCATATGGAGACGGCTATTGATTGTAATTTCCGTACGTTTTGAGAGGAGGAAACGACCTTCTTGCCAGTTTTCTAAAAAATAACGGTAGAAGGGCATTCCCGCATTTCTCCCAGATATAACTTCGACTGGTCCGGCAATCGTGAAAGCCCTAATCATATATGTACGTATGTAGTAGAAAGCATAAGAATCGCATCTCATAATATATCATATGCACCAACATAGACTAATCTTTTCCTGACGGTATTTGTAAATATCAGAAATAGAGCTTTGCTTGGTCAGAGGTCACAAAACGTGGGAATCATTCCAACACGAAAAGCCACGACGAGGCCACCAGACTAATATTGGTGGGAGCAGTTGAAAGCCCTTACACTCGTGGGCGCCATTCCCTAGATCTCTGATGCTTTTCTCTATCGTCGCCAAAAGAAAGATGGATGAAAGAAAAGGGTTTGACCCCCAAGCAGGAGCAGACCAAACATCATACAAGACAAATCCCCCACAAACCCCTCGTGCATTGCACGCCTTATTCTATTCCCACCATCATTCTTCCTTCCATTGCAGCCATAACATCCCCTTCGTTCGCATCTAATATAAAAAGCCAAACAAAAACAAGAGAGAGAGAGAGAGAGAAGAGAGAGAGATGGTGATTTCATTGAACGTAGCAAGATTGGGGTAAAAGGTTAAACCCCGACATTTCCCGCGTCTCACAATGTGGCTGTGTGGCAGAATCTCACGAAAAAGGAGATTTTTTTCCTCTTTTTCTTGGATATGTACATAGATAAACCTCTGTACTTCTCTCTCTCTCACTCTCTCTGTATATGGAAGGTAATTGTCAGTGATCTAGAGAGCAAATCCATGACGAGTCCACCGTACCTTGCGTAGTGGAGGGGGCGTTCTCCGGTCCCTTTTGCTCCACGTAGCCCGACGACGACGCGGAGGCCACGAAGGCGGTCGGGACACCACCGGGCAAGTTACCCGCATCTTGGGCTCCGGCGATCTCCTTCTCCAGGAGAGACTGGAAGGTGAACACCGGCGTGCTCCGACGTTGCTGCTGCTGCTGCTGCATGGGGAGAAGTCGGTAGCTGTCGATGGCGGTGACCGGACTCGAGCTGCTCGTGTTCGGCGTTGCGGTGACCGTGGGAGGTGAGGGGAAGAAGGAGGTGGTGGGAGTGAGGGGGCGAGGAGGAGGTGGCGTTGCCGGCTTGTGGGCTAAGGGGCGGAGGAGATTGGAGGGGTCGAGGAGGCCGAGGCGGATGGAGGAGGAGGCGGCGGCGGCTTGGAGGAGGTCGAGGCGCGGGCGGGCGAAGGAGGGGAAAGGGGGTGACGGGATCCCGGTGAACTCCTGCACCATCTGCCGGAAGTTGGTGGTGTCCGTGGTGAGCACGGTCGTGGGCGCGCGCCTCGAGGCCCGCGCCCGCTTCCTCGAACCCCGCGGGGGCGCCGCCGGGATCGAGGAAGATGGTGGTGGTGGAGGTGGAGGGGGCAGTGTCATGGGGAGTTGGGTGCAACTTGGGGGGTCCTGGTGGGGTGGGCGGAGGGGTCTCAGGGAGTTCCATGCGGGGCTCTGGATGGACCCCATGGGGTTGAAGAAGTTGGCAGGAGATGGTGGTAATGGTGGCGGAGGGAACGGGGAGGAGGAGAGGATGGCGGAGAAGGCGACGTCGGTGGGACGGGAGTCGTATTCGTCGTCGGCTTCGCTCGAGGAGTACTGGAGGCTGCTGCTGTTACCAGACTCCATGGTGTACTACTTTGTATATATGTAGATAGATATTTATATATATATATATATATAGAGAGAGAGAGAGAGAGAGAGAGAGAGAGAGAGAAGGGAGGGGGTGGGGTTTGAGGGTTTAGATGGAGAGAAGGGGAGAGAGAGATCAGTGGTGTTCTTGGAGATCTTCTTGGGGAGGGATGCAGAAAGGGGGTTGCATCCGTGTGGTGTTTCTTGAAAGGAGTGAGGTGGTGGGGGCTTTCCTTTGCCTCTGCCCTTGCCCTTGCCCTTGCCCTTGCCCTTGCTTTGCTGCCGCAGCCCAAAGCCACCTCTAGCTACCTCGGGTGGGTTTGGGTGGGGGGTGGGGGGATTTGGCTTGCGGTAGATGTTGAGGGGAGGGAGATGGATGGGTGGGTGGAAAGGAGATGGGAAAGTGAGAGAGCGAAGCAAGAAAAGGTATATCAATCGAGGTTTCTTGGTTTTCAGTTTGATTATCAGTTTGATTTTTTTTGGTGACGTGTGTATAGGGGGTGAGTGCGGTGTTTTGGCGGGGGGGTGGGTGGGTGGGTTTTGCTTGTCATATTAGATTCTGTTTGATTGGTGGAATAGATATTAATTTTATATTTATTTTTAAATTTATTTTTTTTAATTTTAAAATTGTATAATTTTAAAATTAAGATTGTAATTTTGAAATTAGATAATTTTGTCCCTCTTCAATGTAATTATTAAATTTTATTGGTTAATTTTATTTTTATTTAAATTAATTTTATATTTATTCTACTAATTTATTTCATCAAATAAATAATTTAAGTAAAATAAAATTTCTTAATTTCTTTGATAAGACAATAAATACAATCAAATATTTCGATGAAATAAAATTTTTTAATTCTTTTATTCATCTTATTTTTAATTTTTATTCATCCTAATGATTTTTACTACCAAACAACACTTATGGAGTTCGGTGATTATTGACGTAAGTTTATTATTGGAGAAGTGATTAGTGTGAAAATATTTGTGTTCTGTTAGGAATTGGAAGGTTTGTCCTACCTATACGAGTATGGTAGTAAGAGTACTGGAACCTTCTCCTGCGAGTTCGAGGTTACGAAGATGACAATGGTACTTGTTGTCGAGATACTTGCCGTGCATAAATAAATAAATATTTTTTTTTAAATTTGAGAGGTTTCCGAGATTAAAGAAGTGCCATGGTTTCTCACTTTTAACTTTCCAACATCCATTATTATTGGGTTTAATTTGGCTTTACCTCATCCAAGAAAGTTGTTGTACCAGCGATTCTAGGTCAATTAATCCATTGCCACAGCTATGAGGTGTGACATGATTTACTCGGAATTATCCTCCCGCAAGGATTTTGCTAGATAAGTGAGTTGTTTATTTTGCCGTTTTTGCTTACCCTCAAAAAGTGCATTAGTTTAGGTGAAAGTTGTTTAATTAAGAAAAACTTAATTGATATCAAAATGATTTTGTGCCGTGAGCACCCGTGGAGCTGTTTTGGACATAATTTTTTTGAATTCGGTAGTTTGTTTGGTAGAGCTGTCTACGCCACTTTCTTCTTTGTAAAGCTTAATTAGATTCGAACAGTTTTGTAGATACAGCAATAAATAGATGTTTGTATTACCACGAAAATATTTATAAAGCCTATTTTTTGATGCCTTGGTTGGTGACGATCGAGAACGCAAAGAGCCCACACGGGAGCTATGCTCCCGCTGTTCGATCGCTGGAAATTTACTTTTCACCCCTCCCTTGTCGCGATAACTTTCCCCTTCTCTTGCAGTGCATCATTAATGTCACGTTACACACAAATCAAGACAGATCTAGATAATATTTTTTAATCATATGGCCATCAAACTTTTTTTTCGATAGCTCCATAGATCTGCTATCGCTTGGGGGTCATAAATGACACGGAAGGTGGATTGGTTGAACAATGCACAGATGTGAGAACAAATGTTGCTGAACCATTTAACCACCAACACGATACTATTCTAACGACGGCGTGTACTCTGCACCTGCGGAGTCGCTTTCGGAACACGTCACGGAGATCTCCATCCAACGCTTCATATTGCATTGCGTTTCGCGACCTGTCTAGTCCAATATCTCCCGAGCGAGGGAGGGACGGACCCGAATAGCCTTTTAGGCGGAGGGGTGAACGATCCGATCAAGATAAGATCACGTTAAAAGAGTTTGTCGTGTTCCTGAGGTCAAACACGCCCACCTTCCCCCACCACCCCCGCACAACTATCTGGTAACATAAATTAAATCACTGATGTTAATTAAATTTATGTTAAAGTCGTGTACTACTTACATTTTTGATATCTTTCATATTCTTGATATTACTATTAAATAAATATTATAAAATTTAATATTATAACTTAATATAAAGTCAAATAAATGTAAATTAATATTAAACTCTGTAAATAAACACGATCCACGTCAAATTTACTTTTCTTTTACACTATCTTTCTAATCTCTTAGATAAATTAACGCTAAGCAATTGCACAAGTAGATTTACGTCGTGGGTTATTTCATGCCCAGTTACACGGCACCATGGTAAAATGAGGGGTAAAAGAGGATCAGACTAAGGTTCGAGGGTAGTACTCTTTTTGAATTTGAGAGGTCGCGTGGGAAGATATGGGGGTAGATGTAGGTTTACCGAATTATTTTAAATAATAAAATTATTTAAGAGAGGAATGAGGTTGCAGTTAACGGTGAGCTAAGTTTTCAACATAAGTTAAAATAAGGAGATAAATAAGGTAGGAGATTGCTAATGCATTACTACATCACAATTTTTAATTAATAAAATTCAACATTAACAATAAAACAAACTAATTTTTACCCTACATTTTGCTATTAAAGTATAAATATTAAAATTACTCTAAAATTCTATCACTCAAAAGATTGTTGTAATTCAGAACAAGCATCTCAAATTTTAATTTAAAATTTAAAATTTTTTATCTATTATTAAATACAAGCCTAGCAAAAATAACACACTCATCATACATGTTAGTGTAGAAAAATAAAGGTGTTTATATATATTATAGATAGCAATCTTTTTCGTGATATCATAAAATTTTGATGATCTAGGGTTTGATTAAACATTAAGATTATATTATAGTTATTTGGATGTTTAGGAGATAAATGTTAAGAAAGGACTTTTTTCTTGTAGGATAGATAGATAGATATGAAGGGAACACAATGGTAGATTATGCTTGAATCATTGAAATGTTCTATATAATTAATTAGCAAACACTTCTAGACTCGATGTAAGCTTGTAATAAAATTATCCTTCATTAAGGTGGATTATAGTGAAGAGGGACAATTACATCTCTAAAATTATCCAACTTCTAAGATAAGGTGAATTGAAGTGAAGAAAAAAAGGTGATTACAATCTCTTCGTATTGTTTAGGCACTCATGTAAAGTGGTCGATTAATTATCTCTCGAAAAAGAAAGGTGGCGCATTAACATGCTTGATGCATCTTAATTACTTGAGAAATTTGTCAGATTAAATATGATTTCAATAAAATCATTCATATTACTTTTATTTGCTTTATAAAGTGAAATATTGATCCAAGTTGAGATATACATCAGAAATGATTTCTTTATTATATTTTATAAAAATTAGATATGAATTGATTTGGATAAATTTGATTTAGATATAAGCATTCATATTACTTATATTTAGTTTATAACGTGGAATATCAATTTAAATTAGGATATACAATAGATATGATTTTTTTATTATATTTTATAAAAATTGAATATGAATCAATTTCGATATAAATTGGATATAAATTATTAACATATAATATTCAATCCAATAAAAATTGATAAAAAATATAAATGCATCGATTTCACTGAAAAATAAAATATTTTGATTAAAAATTAAAATACATCTATTTATTTTATTGAGTTGAAATAATTTTTTACAAGGAATAGTGTTAAAAAGTAATTTCTACTGTTACTATTTGACAGTCGATTATATATATAATAAAGATAGGTTTAACTCTACTTTTCTATTTATGGTACACCAAATCATTTATAAGTAGTTTTTAATGCATTTGTTGCTGTGGAAGTATAAAAGTCAATCATTGTAGGAGTGAAAAAATTAATTATAGGAAAGTTTAACATGATTTTCAATCAGTACATCTTAATTTTTTATCAGTGAAAAATCAACATATGTGTTGCAAAAAATATTGTCTGGTATATCTTAATTTTTTACCAGTGAGAAAAAAGAAATACCGATCAAAATTTAAAACATATCGTACGTTGCAAAATACATTACTCGATGCATTTTGATTTTTAATTGGTGTATATGTATTATATTGAATTCTCGTAGAAACATACTCAATATTTATCTCAAATGAAAGAGCACAAGATGAGAAGGTCGATGGCTTTAACCTGCGCATAACTATAAGAGTGCAAAAGTCAATAACTACGGGAGTGTAAGAAGGTGCAAAAGTCAATCACTGCGGGAGTGCAAAAGTCAATCATATGAAAGTTTAACATTATTTTCAATCAGTAGATCTTTGTTTTTAATCACTAGAAAACCAACACATCGTGCGTTGGAAAATGTATTGTCTAGTGTCGTAGTAAGTGCAAATGTCAATCACTGTAGAAATGCAAGGGAGTGTGAAAGTTAATCACTGCAAAAGTGTAAGGGATTGCAAAAGTCAATCACTGTAGAAACGTAAAATTCAATCATATGAAGGTTTAACATGATTTTTAATCGGTATATCTTGATTTTCGATCAGTGAAAAATCAACACATCGTACGTTGCAAATTGTATTATCCATCGTATCTTAATTTTTGATCGATAAAAAAAAACTAAATGAAAATCAAAAGATGACACATCTTGTAAAATACATTACTTATTACCTTTTAATTTTTAATCAATGTATGTATATTATTTCATATTTTCAAATAAAAAGTATAGAAGGAGGAAGTTTGGGGGGGGGGGGGGGGAGGGGGTGGTTCTAAGAGGGGATTGTTGGGGAACGGGCGGACGGAAGAAAATGGAAAAAAAAAAACGGAAAGGAACATCTACGGTAGCGTCGCGATTCCCACGGAGATTCATTAGATTTATGGGTGTAAAACCATCATTTATCCACTGAGAGCTAAGAAGGGAAAAAACTATATCCAAAAATAGATAAAAAAATAAAATACAATTCTTAAGATTCAACGTATAAAATATTGAAAGACCTTAAACTAATCCATGCTCGTTAAAGAAAGAGTTTAAGTATGAATTTGAAATATTATGGGGTTGATAAAATAGTTAGATACACAGACACAATTAATATCAAATATGATATGAGCGGCATCTTTTGGTTATTTTCAAATCTTAGTTAAATGCATTAATGAGGGAAGGAAACCTCAGCTCATTAGGCTAAAGCTTGAAATCTAGTGAAGAAGCTTGAGTCATATGAGCCAAGATCATGTGATTGATATGATTGTCAAATTAGTGCTAGGCGGGTTCCTCCCAGGAATTGCTATCCTGGTGGGATTCCCCAAGTGATTCTGCTCGAATTAGTCAAGTTACACTTAAAACCTCTCAATTGCATCTCTATTCAAGCTGCCTGACTCACATAGTTGACCCGCCCACCTGGCCTACTCATTTGGCTTGCCAAACACCCAAGTGATGGGACCAGCAAGAGGAACGTCAAAAATCATAACAATGGTATAGGGCTCCACCAAACCATGTACTTATTATCCCTTTTTCCTTTTTTGTTGTGTCCTGGCCCCCAAGTATATATATTGTATGATCAACCTTACTCACCTTTAGGATGGTTGCACCTTCGGTTATGGAGTGGTAGTTGGTCCCTTTAATCTTTATACATGTCACATGTACCCTTTTAAGGAGGCCTCCCGAGAGGCACACGCCTTATGCCCTATAAAAGCGAGTCTTGTATTGGGGAGTAAAAGCAAGCCTTGTATTGGGGAGGAGCTCACTTAATTTGGCCGCCTTATACTCAATAGATTCCTAAAAATATTGACATAATGCACATTTTGAGGTGTAGAGCACCCCCTCCTCCCTCTTGACGTACACTTTTCGTGGTGGAACTGAGTCACAAATCCTTACATTGTGTGTTTAGCTCTTGCTTCTACACTTGAGATAATCGTCTTGATCAAGTCCTTTGACCTCCATTAATTGGCATCATATGTGAGAAATTACTCTATCTGTTGAAAGGCTAATGACTTCACTTGAGCAAAGATGGCTACCAACACCAAGAAGTTTGATGAACTTGCCATCCCCCCGAGGGACCTAGGTAAGGACTTTGAGAAGAGTGATGACTACTCTTTCTCGGCAAAAGAATCCCCCCCCCCCCCCCCGTCAAAGGGGGAGGAGGTAAAAAAAATCTCGTAAGCTTGAGACCCCAAGTTAGAGGGGTCTTGATCCCCTCTACTAGGAGGAGGAGGAGAGGAGAGGTGCTATCAGGCGCGTCGTAAGTCTCTTGCCAACGAGGCCCATAGACCACCATGTCATTCACGCGATGGGAAATGGACTTCATTGGGACCTTCCTCATAGAGCCTACCTAGAAGAAGTTTGTCATAGTGGTGGTTGACTACTTCTCTATTAGGTTGAGGTAAAAGTCATGGCCAACCCCAACATTGAGAGACTCGTCAACTTTGTCTACAAAGATATCATCTGCTACTATGGCATCCCTCAAGTAATTATCATGGACAATGCTATGCAGCTCACCTCAAGGCATTTCGAGGACTTTGCATGGGTCAATGCATCCACTTGCTCTTCAATTTCATCACCCACCCTCTAGTAAATAGTTAGAAAGAGGGTTGGACCATCATTATTGCCCTTGAAAGAAAGCTAAATGATGCCAAATGAGAAATGGCCACAATAAATGACGAATTTTTTCTTGTTAAGACATGCTTTATGCTATCAGATTTCATAACATCTTAGAAAAGATAAGATTTTGGGAAATTTGAAATCAATAAAAGATTAAGTGGCTACAAATGAAATGACAATGGTCACATATCCATTTTCCCACTTAATCCTCGTACTCGTCGATTTCTACAATAAGTTTCGAAGGAAAATGAAAATAGACCTGTTTGATTTGTATAAAAGATTGGAAGCTGTCATAGTTAATATCACTTAAGCGAGAACGCCAATCTTTATTATAGCCTTGATTAATTTGAAGGGATAAATTTACAGGTTATTTATTTCTTTCACTAGATAAGTGTTATTATCTTTTTGATATTTTAAGATTGGAAGTCGCCATAGTTAATGTAATTCTTTTTTTCGACCCATCCTTATACCTATTAGTTCCCACCTAAATTGGAGGAGAATGCCATAATTGAGATTTACAAAGATGTTATATAATATTGAAAATTAATTTCCTATAATCTATTTCTCAATATTGCTTTAAACGAAAATGTGGCATTATATTTAGAATTTAGTTATTGCTGTTAATTTAATGGTGGTGGATTGAAAAGCAAAGAAAATTTACATTTTTTTGACCCGAGAAGCTTATCTTCTCTCTCTCTCATCACTTTCCTCCTTTCCTCCCACCCCTCCTCCTCCTCCTCCCCCTCAACCCTTCGCTCACCCTTTCGTGGGGCAGCAACTACGACCCTTTTTGAGCCACCGCCTTCCACCTCACTGGCCTCTACCTTTTTCCCCCTCTCCCCCATTTCACCCTCTATCTTGCCCTCCAAACTGTTGCCCTCACCTCTTCCCTACACCCTCGCCTGTGCCTCACCTATCCACGCATTTGTCCCCTTTTGCCTCTACTTTCACAAAGGCCACCCCCACCTCCCTCACGACCCTCGCTCTCTTCCTCACCTTTGTTAATGGCCCTACTTTGACCTCTTCCGTAACTCCCTCCTCATTCTCTTTGATGACCTCCTTGAAGGTGGCCTAGGCTTGAGATGGCCAAAAAGGGCAATAGAGGTGGAGGTGTGGCAACGAAGAAGGAAGATGGAGGTGGGCCACGAGGGAGGTAAGTAAGGAAGAAGAAGGAGACATGGGTGGCAAATCAAGATGGAGGAGGCGAGACAAATGGTAGAGGAGGATATGCAGCGAAGTCCATCTCCATCCAACGAGGTGTGGTGAGTAGGGATGTAATTAAATTTTAGTAAATTCGACTCGAATTCAAACCAATCCAACTAAAAAAGAATAGATAAAATCGGATCCAAACCCAACATTCTAAATCTCTCATTTCCTTAGCTTTAATCTCACTCATGATTCCCTCGAATTTTGATATACTCCCTTTAAAGTTCTATTTTGTAATAATTTCAGTGGAAATCACTAAAATTAGAGTAAGTTGAGCCATTTGTTTCAAGCTTGTTAGAAATAAACAATTGTTGAATTGTGTTATAGATTTTTTTTTCTTTAATTCTAACTTAGGCACGATTTAATTGTAAGATCAATTTATAAATAATTACCTGATCGGTAGATGGGTATGAGTGTGGGTTTAAATTTTTATACTCGATGGTAAATGGGTAAAGTATGTGCATAAATTTTGTAAATAAATATGTATTTGAAATTGGACAAACCCAATTTGAAACAACCCATTTTCATTCGTAGTGGTGAGGGAAGGTGGTGAAAGGTGGGGGAAAAGGGTGTGGGAGAGGAAAAATAGAAATGAGGGTACAAAATGTAAATTTCATTATATTTGAATTTATTATTAAATTAACGATGTTAACTAATGAAGTTCTAATTGAAAAATAATGTACCTTTTCACGGCATTTAGAGCAATTTTGAAAGTGAACAATAAAAAATTATTTTTAATATTTTCAATGATATAAATGTAAAAATCTCTGGAGGATCGAAAGTTCGAGGAGACGGAGCAGAAATTAATTTTGACTTAGAAGTAATTCTTACTCTTCGTCCTAGTGGGGAGATCACATTCTGGCGATTCGATATCAGCCTAAAATCCACATCGGACGGCCCCGGAATCGATTCTCACAAGTATATTTTGGAAGTTGTAGCCAACGCAGAACTCCAACCCACTCGTTAAGAATAATAGTCCATGGTGTTCAGGGCCCATCATACCCCACGCCACGAATCCTTTAGTCTCGGCCCACGATGGTTCGTGTCAACTCTAACGACACTCGCAGGCAATTACCAGTCATCGGGAAAAAAAATTATAAATACTTTTTTCCGGTTGAATGAAGATTAAGGCTTCATAGCTGTTTTGCCTTTTTCTGAACAAAATCGGTATATAATAATAGAACGTAAACTCCGTAAAATAACTTGAAATCCGATGTAAGGAAAAGATTAAATAGGATCCGATTATTTTGCTAAATTTGTTTTGTATGGAAAGATTCCAATTGTGTACCTATGCTTGGAGGACACCTAGAAATTAAACTATTTTGACCTCGATCCGAGTTCATCCCGCAGCTCAAAAAGGTTGGACTTAAATAGAAATGAACCAAAATCTAAACCTTATATTTAAGTTTGATAGTTAATTGAATTTAATTTTGCTTGCCATTGTTTCATGTGAAAATTAAACTTCAATTCAGTTAAGATGCATACAAGTGACCATGATCGGAAGTTTGGCACACCTATGGTATTAGAAATGGGAAGAGGAAGATAGGTGAAGGGCTCATCCATTGCTCGGTCCATTTAGATTACTTCTGCAGCATGTTTGGTATTGAGAATGCCATGAAGCTGCAATCAGAATTCCATTTAGGAGTGTAATACCAATTCCTTTCATTGGTGGAAGGGGAATTAACTAAAGTGCCCCTTTAAGAACATTATGTTCAAAAATATTATCTAGATGCCATTTAATTTGACAAATTAAAAAATTAATATCACCTATAGATCTTTACTATGTTCTTGTAATTAATCGTTTTATTTCATTATAAAATAATGGAAAAATTGATACCATTAATACATAATGATGCAAAACAATTAGTGCAATTCTCCATATTCTCACATTAATAAATATATATTTAGTTACAACCATGATTATCACAAATTACATATATATTTATAAATAAGTATATACATGTAAGGGTTCTTTTGTAAATGTAAATTCATTTTATTTCCTTTATTCATTGCTTTCTAAAGTTAATCAAAACAAAGGAATGAAATGAAAATGTGATGTCATTCTTACCTCATTTTCTTTAGGGCCTATTTGTTTCACGGTAATAAGAGAGGGAATGAAATGGGAAAGTCTTACTTGATTCATTTTCCATGTTTGGATCTTAAATATGATGCATGAATGAGATTCCTAAGTATCATTCCATTCCCATGATGGAAAGCTTTCCCAATCCCAACACCTCCCCAAGTATTCCACAATCCATTCTTATTTCGTAACCATTCATATCTCTCTCCCGCAATACCTCGTGCCATGTCATGTTGTTAACAACAACCTCCGTTCACCCTAGCACTACCGAGAACAACATCAAATTATAATGTTGCATAGCAAAAAATAGTTTAACAAATCCTATCATACTCTTGCATCTATACTTGAACAGTAAACATTGATTATTCTTTTTTTCCCTAGCAATGTAAGAATCATAGTTAATACGAGAAATATCAATGACAATGGTTAAATACATGTACACATTCAATAAAAGGCTTTTAGGAATATATGGATGTAAGGATAGGGATATAACTCTCAATAAAAAATTAGTTTAAATTTAAGAAACTTTATGTAAATTACTATATAATTATGCTAACGTATTGGATTAAATTGTAAATAACTCACATTTTTTACTTAAAATTAAAAATTATCATAATTTTAAAAAATTGTTGGGTTAAATATGCAAAAAGGTTTTGATTTCATTCATATCAATATATAATTCTACCAAACAATTAAAAGAAATTATATCCATCTTTAACGATGTCATTCCTATCATAACCTAAATAAAGAGATAGAATTAATTATTCCTTTCCATTTCTTATCTTATTTCATTCTATCTCCATTCTATTGGTGCGAAACAAATGCACCTTTACGGACTTAATTCCATTCCATCTTGGTTGGACTTCGAAGTATCAAATGTTACTTTAGGGTTTCCATGTTCTTTGGGATTTATTCATTCACTATGCCTTTTGTAACTTAGACTTGCTTATCTTCACTCCCTTCAATAAAAATTAGAGGGAGCAAATGGTGGATTTGACGGCAAGGAAGTTGGAGTTATGGAATGGGTGGAGGATAACTCGGGAAATTTTGGATAGAGATGGTGGTAGTGGACTAGTTGTTTAAGGACGACATCTAGGTATTAGGGATGGTGGTGAACATAATCATTGGTCGGTGGAGTATTCACTCCACTTAAATCACATCTTTGGGTTGAGAAGAGTAAATAGTCCTCCAAGGAAGATTTATGTTCATCATCATCTTTTGAGGGTTTCTTGTTGACCACCATCATTAAGTAGAATTTTCTCCATCATCGAGCTTGTGTGTCAACCTTCTGTGACTTTCTTCATCAAGTTCCTTTAACCTTCCCTCTAATTGATTTGGATGTAACATAAGGCAAGCTCGTTAACAAGTTAGGGTCACGAAATTAATGTATGGTGGATGAGCTCCATGGAAGAGGAAACCCTACCTAACGATGGTAGAAGTCGTTAAAGGATGATGACACATGGGTATTGAAGATGTAAAAGAAAATATAATCATTGTGTAGATTAGTAAATATTCAATTTGATTACACCACAACTTCAAATTTAGCTCTCTAACTAGGATGGGTGTATTACCCTTTTAATTAATACGACAGGGAAGTAGACTTGCTAATTATAGATGAT
This sequence comes from Thalassia testudinum, assembly GCA_037157565.1. Taxonomy (NCBI): domain Eukaryota; kingdom Viridiplantae; phylum Streptophyta; class Magnoliopsida; order Alismatales; family Hydrocharitaceae; genus Thalassia; species Thalassia testudinum. The sequence goes on from JAZHRO010000059.1 coordinate 26,366,125, forward strand.
GATTAGAGCATAAAAGACAAATAAAAAGGAGTAGAAAAGCAAAAATTAGTGAAATAAATGACAAAGTTATAAGTTTCACGTTGAATCTCTTGCATAATGAAAGAAAATATATGCTTACCTTGTTTTGAAAAAGGGAGAAGATACTAGGCAACTTTTGGAGGATGATGTATTACTTACATATTCCTTGAATAAGTACCAACATTAAAAAGAAGTCAATTTATGGCTCATGGAAAATATGTGCAATACCCATCCACAAGGCGGTGTGGGAACGTAGTATGGCGTTTTGCTGCTGTGAGTCACAAACGTTAAAGAAAAAAATTATTCTTTATAGGTAAAAAGTTATTTTTGAGTTGAAAAATTATTTTTTTATAGGAGGAAAAATAAATTTTAAAATATAAAATTATTTTAATTTTAATCGATGTATTTTATTTTCAATTAATATATTTTGATTTTAAACTAATGAAAAATAATTTTTTCAAATAAATAATCATTTTCAATCGATATATTTTTATTTTTAATCAATATATTTTAATTTTTAGTCGATATAATTTTATTTTTAATGAAAATATTTTATTTTTAAATAAAAAATTATTTCTTTTAACATATTTTCATTCACAATCAATACATATTTATTTTTAACCAAGCAAGATATGAATAGAGATCACATGTTACAGAATAGTTACAATGTACGTTTATCTATTCACATCCTACTTAATCTGGAGGGTTAACTTCACGACACATTGATGGCGTGGAAGATTAGCGGTCACGGTTAAGGGTACCTGCATCCACAACCTTAATTAAAGGGGACATACCCAGTGGGTATACTGAGCGTGATGGTGGAGGGGCACCTAACCTTGCTGTCTCTCTCCATTAAACATTGTGGCGCCGCATCCCGACTTTACTTCCTTTCCACATGTCTTTTCATTTGAAATCATCAAAACATGTTGTGGACTTCCCACCAACCACTAATTTAACAGGACTCTTCCTTTAAGATCGGTACCCTCTTCTTGCAAGCATTGGTGTGATTAAACCTATCACAATGTGAAATATTCGACGAGATTTTTATTATTATTATAATAAGGTATGCCCATCTTACATCTCAAGATTGGCTTAGACCCTGAATAGTGATCACAGAAAGGGTAGAAATTCATAGAAAGCAATGTGATCCTTGGATAAAGAAATTAGCCTAATTCCGATAGCCTTGATTTCTGAGAAAGAGGGTACGTAGAAATTGGTACAATTTGGTATTTCCTTACCAGGTTGTTTAGAGTATGTGGAGCATATGCATTTCGTAAGATGTTTTAACATCCATAAATAGAAATGATGGAAGTATGTGAGGAAGAAGAAATCCGGTAGATATTTTAACAAAATTTTCAATTGAAAAATGAGATTTTTGATATTATTTTTCCTTTACGGGGGAAGAAGTAATTGGTTATTGGATGCTTTTGTGTGTTTTGCAATGTAAAAGTTGAAGATCTCACCACATGTCCCTCTCACATGTGGGTGAGTAGTGCATTCCCTCCAGGGTCATATCTTTTAAGTATAGTGCCTAAAAATTATTAACCGAGTACGATGTAAAAATCATTAAATGAAGATTATACAATGAAAACTAATGCCAACTAAAGTAACAAAAGTGATTTTGTAATGCATCAATATTAATGAAAATTGCCAAAAAAGTAAACCTACACAAATCATTCGTATAATAAAATATTCCTAAAAAATAAGATGTGGTTACTGCTAATGGAAGCATATATTCTAAAAATAGATAGTGAGTTAATTAGTAAAATGATGATATTATTGGTAATGCAAAATTGATATATGAAAATGATTAATTATCAAACTTAAATACTTTGCATTCCAAAAATACTAAAAACATCAAAAGAATTTTTACATTCAAATGTTCAAAATAAGGAAGAAATATATTTTAAATTAATGAAAAAATATTGTAACAACAAAGAATAACCATTGTAACATAACATAAATACGTTTGTAATTCATAAGCATGTGGATTGTAATAAATGTTAAGTGTGTTGTAACAAAATAATAAATATGTTGTAAAATAGCGAACATTTAATTTGCATTACACATGATAGCACGATGAAAATAAAAAATATGATTAAATTTATAATATAAATATGTTATATTTGTAGCACAAACAATTAATGCTTAACGGTAATGACATTTAATATGAATTGTATTGTTAATAGATCTTGTATCACAAATATTTATTATAAAAAAAGTGTAAAGACTTGTATTACAAGTGAAAATAGATATGTATATATATAATGAACTTGTATTAAAATTATTTATTTTAATGAAAATGTAAGAATTTGTATTGTAAGAGAAAGATTGAATTATAATACATGAGAAATGTTGTAGCACAAATTCCTTTTGGTTAAGAAGAGAGCTATAATATAATTAAGTATTCAAGTGATATGGTTACTTTTTAATAATAATGTAATATTTGATTAATTATATTTTAAATACGATTTATGAATAGAGTAGTAATACAATTCGACATTAATATAAAAAATATTTTCCACAAATAGCATAATGATTGATTGAGTATATTTCATTTATAAAGATTGATTTTTTAAATCAACTTTTGACATGTGTAATAACTTTCCTCGATGAAAAATTTCATCTAACGATCGCAACAATGAGTTTTTTTGTAGATTTATGAGTACTGTGTTTAATCAGTACTTTTCATATATATATATATATATATATATATATATATATATATATCACAAGTAATATTTTATTATTATGCGAAAGATCCTTACAATATATATGATGGGGGCAAACTACTCACTAAAGATAGAAAAATTATCAATGATTTTCATGTATGTATAGTTGAAAAGTACTGATGATATTTTGAAAATTATTCGTGATATTTGATTTAGATGTAAAATTCATATATTGTATTTGATTGAAATATAAAAATTAATAATATTTGATTTTAATATAAAAATTACTAGTAATATTTAATTCTTAAAATAAGTGAGGATCACCAAACCAGGGATTTAATGAGAGTGGAGGGTCCCGTATCCCGTTTACATCCTGCATTTCAAAATACATTACAAAAATAAATTTCTTTACGTTTATGCTTAGGTGTGTGGCTGAAGACCCACCGTCGACTTCTCTCCAGAAAAATAAAGATTACTGCCATTATGGCACATCTGGATCTCATTGTTGCTTTACTCGAGAACTGCATATACATATGGTATCTGTCTCCAGGAACTTGATCGGAATGTATCGGTTCCAATTTAAGGCTTTATCACTCTAGTAATCCTTTGGTAATGGAGAATTAATTAATTGAAATTATACAGGTGAAACATCTAATAGCAAAGGAGAGCCAAAGTCCCTCGTTTGTGTGTATAAGATGGGCAGTGATAACCATGAAATAAATTTTCTGTATAAGGTTCTAATGCTCTTGGAATTTAACTTCCTCTTCACATCGGTCATCTTCCGTAATCACGCGTCCATATTTAAACGACAATGTTTATTTCACTTCTTTTCGTACACAACCCCTCCTCCCCATTAACGCCTTCCATTATTGCATCGAGGAAAAAGATCCAGCATGTGGGCACAGATCTAATTCTTGCACCAGACGGAATATATTTGAGGACAAGTAAACAAATATGATTTTTTCTGTTAACCTACTGAAATAATGTAAATATTGGGAGTATGGGGATCGAAGACTGCCCACTCATCACATATCATAGAGATCACGAATTTAAAAAATTACTGCTTAATTTATATTTTTTCTACACACTCAATCATGTTTAATGTGATAATCAGTTTGTCGATTCAATGCAAATGTACAAGATCTCGGGATCGGTGGAATTCATGCAGTACGTAACCTTTTATCGATTCGATGGATACTTTTGTGCATGGAAATATGATTTGGTTGAAGCTTAAGGTCAAATTGTTATAGCCAATGCCCACATCTGGGATGTCATGCATGTACGGTGAAAGAAGCCGAGTCCGGGGACATCTTAAAAGGTCCTAATTTGGCTTTACATTCTGATTTATTGGAAGTAGTTGTCCTCTCCGATGTCCTCAACCAAGTAAATTAAATTCTTATCAACCTTCTTAGATAATTAGGAGTGTCATTCAATATTATTCTTCCATTTTGAACGCTCTTGAGGTTATTCTGTTAATGAAGCTGATAGTATCGTCGTTCAACCAGCTCATCTCCTGGCTAGAGAGCATCTTAGTTGTAACTTGCAGAGAGTATTGAAAATTTTCTAATTAACTTTCTTTCTGATCTTTAAGGTCGACGATGAATCATCTTTTATTTGCAAAAAATTAAAAGTAAAAAAATTCAATAGGTCAAGCTTATTTATGGAAATCATCGCGCGGGCCATCAGTTGAATTTTCGCAGTTTGACCTTTTGATCCATTGAACGCATGACATTGATGGCCTACCGTCATCGAGGCAAAGTTACTTACATTCCCCGTTTAACCGGGAAGGGAAACCGGAAATACGACCCGAGTTAGGACCCCAGGTTCCGACTCTCATCGATCATCCTTTCCCTTGGAACGACAATTGATGATAAAAACGCCAATTATATAGTAATTTTTTGGGAAGCTAATATATGGTTCCAAAATTTTCATAGCTAAAAAGTAACGAAACATAAATAATGAAGTTAAAAAAGATGTAGAAAAATTTGTGGATCATATTTTTACATTTCACGTAGTATTTTGAACGTTGATATTTTATAATTAATATTTAAATTAAATAAATAAAAGAATGTAAAATTTATTATATGGTGATCATATTATATTTAAAAAAAATATTATATTATTTTAACTTAAAATGTATAGGTGATAAATAATTTTATATCGATAATAGATTACTTTGCATCGATAATAAATTATTATGGATTAATTTATATCAGTATAAAATTATTTCAAATATGATTTCATCCATGCAAAGTGATTTTGCACCCGTATAAAGTGATTTTGACTTATGGGTTTAAGACTTAGGAATTAATGTTTACGGTTAGGATTAAAGTTTATGGAAAGTGATTTCACGTATGAGAATTAATTTTTCACCTTAAGTTTTAAGATTTAGGATTTAGAATTTAGGATTTAACGAACCACCAAAAACTAAATCCTAAATCTTAAGGTTGAAAATTACTTTTAAAGTCTAAAATGACTTGTTATAGATGAAGAAATATTTAAAATTTAATTTTACACTTGTACAATCGTACTTTACGCTATTACAAAATTATTTAAAAGATGAAAAATAATTTTACACTTATATAAAATAATTTTGAAGATAATTTAAATAATTTACATCTATATAAAAATAATTTATTATTGATTTCACCTAGATGGATCCTATCATATACCACTATTTTATTAAATTAAAAGAAATATATATCAGATGAAAATAACATTCTCAATAATATACGTCAATTTTTAATATCTCTGGCTAGCATCCACATTTCCATATATGTTGCATGACAAGAGAGAGATTCTTCACAACGTTTATAGATTCGAGATCCAGGGAAGATGACAACGAGGATACACCATCGAATATGGATATGGTAGTCACACCATCACATCATCTCAAGTTGAACGCCAAACTCCTCTACATGAACACACAAAATACCACACATTTATAGCTTTACCTCACACTCTCAGCACCCAATCAACATTTCATGCATTCCTCGAAGAAGTCTCCGTCATTTCATGCACTCCTGCGATTATCTTCTACAACTACGGCTCCTCGCAAACACGCCATTGCTGCTGCCGCCGCCGCCGCCACCACCACCACCATCAACCAACCAAGTCTCCTTCACAACCTCGTACCCTCTCACCATCACCCTCTCCTCCTCTTCTCTCTTCCTCCTCTCCTCCCATTCCCTCGTGGGCGCCGACCTGCACCGCATCAATATCGTGGCGTTTGCAGGAGGCGCCCCACTCGTTAATCCCCTACCAACGTCCCCCTCTCCGTACCTCCTCCTATGCTTCTCCTCCAGAAGCATAAACCACCTCGTGACCGCCTCCCCTTCACCACCTTCCGCGTTTCCCTCCTCTCCTTCCACCTCGTCTTCCTCCTCCTCGTCGGTGGTGCAATCCACCGCACCGTGGAAGCAGGCGAAGCTGAAGCGGAGGCGTCCCCGGAGGGCCGCGAGTATGTGCATCACGTCCCTTTTGATCCCGAGGGCCTCCAGCCACTGCTGCCTCTTGGGCCTCCTCCTCCTCGCGTTGCCCACTTGCACCGAGGTGGACCCGTGGCGGACCTTGATCTGCCCCGCGCAGGTGACCTTCGGGGACGTGGGCTCCAGGAGCTCGTGGGACGGCGGGGTGATCTCCTTGCTTTTGTTCTTATATGACGACGACGGTGGCTGTGTTTTGAAGAGTGGGCTGCCGCCTTGGAGACGCGACGGGAGGCGCCTCGTGGGTGGCGTGTCCGTGTGTCTGGAAGGGCTGTAGTAGCTGATGGCTTTGGGGAGGAGGGCGAGGTGTGATCTCGATGGGAAGCAGACGAGGAGGTCTGTGGGAACTCCACCACCGCCTCCTCTGTTGGGTCCTCCAGCTCCTCTTGCTTTCATGGGACTTGATTGCTTTGGTTAGTTGTGTGGGGAGTGAGCTGTGCTTCGGTGTGTTTAAAGTGGGGAGGGCAGAAGGGGGTGACAGCTTTGTGGGGTTCCCTTTACAACTACGGTATCATTGGTGGTGTTCTCTGTTTGGCTACCCTTCTCTGCTTTTGGGATTTTAAACAACATTGATCGGTAGAATAAAGCGGTGGGAAGTGGAGGAGGGTGGATAGGATATTGTAGTACTGAAAAACCAGAGAATCCATTTTCGTTGGAGTTGTGGTAAAGGCAGTATACAGTGGTGTTCATCAGATCCAAGTGAAGGTATGGTGGCGTGACCCAATTTATATTTGAGAAAGTTAATTTTATTTTATGATTTGGGTTGAGTTCAAAGTCTAAAATATTTACTAAATTGAGACCTAACTTCAACCTAAAGCATATGTTTATGGGTCGAGGGGGTGGATTAAGTTGAGACTGATTTCATTGTTCGGGTTGTACTTTTGAGTTGGACTCAAAAAAAATCCGTTAAAACTCAATAGTTCCGTTAAGATTTATTTTCAGAAATTTTTAAATAAAATTTACCTAAATTTACTTAAAATTAATTTTTTATTATTATCTAAATCATCTGGGCAGTGCACAATATGTGGCAGGAGAAGTGACGGTTGAGGTTTTTCTTTTTTTTCTGTAAAAAGATAAAGACAGTTGTGGGTGTGGGTAGGGTTTGGCATCTGATCGAACTGACCTGATCCAAATTCGAATTTGACTCGAAAAGGCCTAATCGATCTCGAACTTAAAGATTATATGCATCGGATCTAAGCTTTAATTTATTTAAAAAAAATTAAATTTAGGCTCCACTTGACTTAACTTAATCCAAAAAAATTTGATTTATATATAATTTTGTAGTATTATTTCGTCACATATGATTTTATACATATAAATTTTAAAGCATAATTTTTTAACAGAATTCGTAAATAGTTGAGATGGGGTGACATTTAGATAAGGTATATTTTTAGTTGAAAATTTAACATGTTTAATTGTTTCTGATTTTAGTTGAATTTATTTAATATGAAATAATTATCTTAAGTTAAAAAAAAGAAAGTTACTTCATAGGATTTTTTTTTTTAAAGTTTTATTTTTTAAATGAATAAAATCTAAAGTTATAAGATAACATACTTGAATTATATTTCATTTATGGTAGTATATTTTATTTATGATAGTATCTATAAAGTTGTAATAGTATCGTAAAAATATTATTATATTTTGAAATTATTATGATTATACTAGTTTAATTTTAATTTTAAATTAGACCTTAACAGGTTTGATTGAGTTTTACTCAAATACCAATAGAATATTTAACTTTAGTATACTTAGGTAGGTCTTATTTAAAAATTAATGAATTTTTGGGTTTGATTTCCCTGTGGCCAACCCGAAAATTCAACTCAAACATTGAAATTAGGCCCAACTTGACATGACCTTAGTCTCATAAACATGGACCTTGGGTTAGACTTAATCTTTGATTTAGTAAAAATTTCGACCTTTGGGCCCTGAAAAACAAAATAGGCTTTCTTGGATCTGGATTAGGTCAGGTCAAGTTTGACCCAATGCTTCACCTTATTTGGATCTTTTCAAATTTAGATCGGATTAGATTTAAACCTAACTTTTTTAAATAATTAAGAACTAAGTTCAACCCATATAATATCTAAACTCGAGTAGAGTCAGATTTTTTTAGGTCGGATTTGAGCATCCGATCTGATGCCCCACCCTAAAGGGAAGGTTTTGGGCACTGGTTGTTGGATGGTAATGCTGCATTCGAACAGAGGGTTGGGCGTTTTTTCTTGGGTTCTGTTTGGTTCCTAGGATCTGACAGCGGAATTAAGGGGTCAGTGCAAGTCCGGGCGTGAGCTTGGCCTCGCATGTGCCTGACCCGATTGTAGTGGATTTCAATTTTAGTTTAGAACTTTACTCCGATTAGAAGTGGATTAAACCCAACGGGCAATAAATGGGTTCGGGCTTGTTTACAGACTCGCTTTTTGATTGCATAATAGAGTTGTATAATTATATAAGAAATTTGTTCACATCGTGTAAGAAAATTTAGAAATTTAATTTGTTGATATTGATTTCATTTGACATCAATTTAGGCAAATGGATTAACTAGCCAATGAGCTCAATGATTAAACTAAAATTTACGGGGGATTGCCAACAACCCGTAGGTTTTTTTTGGTTGGCTGGCTAGCGCTTTGAAAGTGAAGCCCAACTGTATAGCAAAAGGCCGAGTCTACCCAGCCAATAAATGGGCTAGGATGGAATTGGATCTTGGTATTAATGGACTTTTATCCGCACAATACTTGGAAAGTGATTTTATCCGTGGACATTGATTTGATCCTAAATTTTAAATGTGGAAAGTAACTTTTCAGTGAAAAATTATTTCTTATAGAGTAAGAATCACTTTACATGTGTAAAAATTAGTTGAAAATTAAAATATATTAACATATTTTTATTTTCAATAAGTGAAAAATTAAAACAAGCTTACTTTTTTGAGCAGGAACGTACATTACCAAACGCGCTGTAAGGTGTGTTTCCCTGTTCACACTCTTAAAACATCTCCGGTGAAAATCACCGACTATTTCTCGATCTTTGAAACTCCACCACGTGCATTATAAGCCACACTGGATTTTTTTGCGTCGCAGTGACAAATATCACCGGTGACCTTCGGATTCCCCCTAGATGGAGAGAATACACATGTAAGGGAGATACTTGACGTTATAAAATACATTTCCAAGCAAAAACGTCAAAAAAGAAAAAATGCCTTTCGCATTCTTACAGCCGATGAGAAACTATATGCAATGTATCTGAAGGTGAACCTTTTAATCTAGAAAGATCTATAAAGTTGGATTTCTCACTATAGACTATTAAGTTAATTTATTTAACTTAAATGATCCGAAGGTCGTACGTATAATTTTGACATGGATTTATAAATTCGTATTTCGTTCTTCTAAGACTCAATGCTGAAGCACATCGTAGGCGTGCAAATCCATGTCCCTTTGCATCTTTATAATTATGGATGTCTCATTTTCATTTAAGCGAGGCCTCGATGTGATGGTTGGTGAGATGGAAAAATTAGTTTCAAGCGTAACTTGTCGGCAGGATGAAATCCAATTTTAATAAAAAAAAAAAGAAGCTCCATTGGCACCGAGGCTGTGCCTATAGCCTTTAACATCACATGAAGGTGGCTTCTACGTCATGATGATCCTTCATGTCAAAACACTGTTACTTTGAAGCGAAGGCCAAGATAGAAAATAGGAAGCTATATAACCCCGCCTTCCTCCAACAATGCTTTGTCCCACACCTCCAGAAAACTCACATCGAACATTCAATCCGACTCGATCCTTTTTCAAAGATTTGATTGTGGGTTGGTTGTCGCGCTTGGGTTCTTGTGGCCCTTTTTGCCTTTCTTGTCTACATCGATGTACATAGATGTATCCACCTCAGATACCTGTGATGAATGGCCGCATGGCCCCCGTTGTCTCTCCTCTGCATGCGGTTCCCTGTTTAATTTCTCCCTCTGCCCAGGGAGGCAAATTGGTTGATGAAAATTACTTGATTTGCTTTATGGGAAAGTTGAGTCAATAAGTTGGAAAACAATCTTTCCTGTCCTTAAGGTTAAAGATCTCGTTAGAAGGTTGTAAACCTCGCAGCAAGCTAACAAAGCAGGAATTTGAAGAACAATAAAAGCTAAGGGTTAGTTTACTCGTGGAATCAGTGAATTTGGATTTTGTGGAACCTGGGTTAATCTCGTTTTTATTTTTACTTCGTAAATTGAGGGTTAACATAGCTTTTGTTTGCTTTGAAACTGATGTTGAATATATATCAAAGAATATATAAAACTCATGTTTTCCTTAACACCCTTTCTAAATGGCATTAACGTAACACGGGTTTTGAAGTGCAAAGGCAGGATTTTGGGCTAAGGGGTTAAGTAGAAAAGTTAACTAAGATTGACTTCTAAAGAGGAGGGGTTAAGTAGACAAGCAAACTAACCTTAACATCTCGATTCTCTTCAAACCGCAACTATCTACAACGATTCTTTTGCTATTTGAATTCTTGTACTCTATCATATATTACAACACACCACGATAAATAGGAGACAAGAAATACTTAACTGGTGTGACGGATCAAGCCCATCTATTTAGTGACAAGGTTTTGATTAGAGCCCTCCAGTGAAGTTCTATTGGATTCAAGATAGTTGAAGGGTCCAATTGAATATCATAAGCACATAGAAAAATAGTAGATTGGTAATCAAATTTTATCTTGAAAGGTGTTTATCTTGAGAAGGGATCTACTTATCAAAATTTTTCACTAAGTATCTCAAACAAAGAGTGAGAGAGAGTAGTGCAATATTGCTTATTTTCACATGCCTCCCAAAATCTTTGCTAATTCCCTTTTTATAAGTGGTTGCATGACTATGTTTTGTAATTTTTGCTCATTAATTCAAAATCTTATTATTGTCAGAGGTGGTCCTTCATAATAGCCTTTCTCATGCATGTTATTCAACGCACATCTTGCACATTCCACTCATTCCGCTTTGATCAGAGAAGATTGCATCGTCACCATCGGATCACTTTTTGATGTCAATCTATTGCAAGATCATCCGTCTCTTTTGCCTGACTATTTGACGAGGTTTATCCACCAAAATTCTTAGGTAGGAATATGGGGTTGGCAGTCTTCCCGAGTTTGAGATGGTTGAGCTATTTGCCTAATAATGAGTCAGACTTATGAGGTGCCTGATTACGTACAACCAAGCAATCATCTGCTTGGGTAGCGAAGATCAGGTGAACACTTATTCATCTGCCTAAGTAATTAAAGCGGTTCATCCACCTGCTTAGGTGAGGATCCCCTTCAATTTGGGGGTTAGCTTCTAGGCTTAGGAATTGTTGCGGGCCTCTTTTAATCGGGCCCATGAGAGAATCTCTTCTCCCTCATCAGTATTCACGAGCCAAGGATGGTTGCCTTGTCCATCCCACCAACATACTCTCACAGGCAATCTTCCTCAAAACCAATACTGAATGTTTAGTCTGTCCCCGCCTCAAAGAACTTCCAACACTACTTGGCATTTAGGAGTCTCACTCAGAATTAGGAGACACTATTTATCCTTCATGGAGACTCCCTCTCTTAGCCTTCTGTTTGGAGTCTCATTCTCTGCAATTTGCTGATTCGCAATGGCTACTTTCTTACAGCAATCGCGTGGTAATTACCACTGGCACCATGCATTCCTACGGCCACACCATCCATCAGCACCACTATCCACCCCCCACCACTCACATTAGCCTCTTACTAAACGATGCACCCACATTCCAATTCCAACCACTACTACCTACGAGCAATCCATCTCATCTGTGAACAGTAAGATCTCCTTGCCAAGGTCCAATAACGAAACCAAACGGCCCCATCTCTAAAAGCATTCTTTGCGATGTGATGTCTTAAACTAATTGCCCAAGTAACACCCACCAATCCTAGTGATGGCCATCTAGTCACCTACCACTCAACTAACTCGACAGCCATCTACTCAACCCATTAAACTAATTGCCTCCTTTGATGCATCACATTACTTGCTTGCTGCTTCTGTGGAGACATATAACCTATCAACAGCTTCTGAAGCTCTTTCCGTCGATCTCCAAACTACTCATCAAGACTCAATATGCCTCCATTTAAGGTGCACCTCCCATATCCCTTCTTCCTTCCTTCAGGGCCAAGATGACTAAAAGCTTTCATTCGAGGTTGCTTAATTAATAATGGGAGCTTCTTGCGGTGGTGAAGCCCTTTCCTAACAAATGGTCAAAGCTCCTTGTGACAAAGAAACCAAACTTTTAGATGAAAATAATTCTCCTCCAAGTGCAAGTTGCGAGCGTGGGATGCTCTTTGAATTGGATATGTAATATGAGTGAGTGGGGTTACAGTTACATTAGCTCGATTTTCTGGTTTGTAAGAATTGTAATCAAGAACCTAAATCTAAAACCTTGAATTTAATGGTTAAAGGTATAAGCAACAAAAATGTTTAAGTCCTCCATCTAAGATTTCTTATAATGAAGTACCCTTTGTTGAGCTTGCTTTACTTTCTACGACACCTACATTGCATGAATTGTAGCACTAAGATCTCAACTCTTCTACTTAGATCAACGTTGCCGACATGAATTGATTACCTCGACTCACGCATTTGTTCATCTGCTCTTTGAAAAAATTAAATATCGACGAAGTTTTTCAATTATATACCAAAATCACAAATGTACGTAATTATGGTTGTACACCTGAAAGTTACTACAGCATTTTAAATGTATCCATAAAAATTATCATTTTGTTCTTGGTTGTATGCTAAAAGTAATCACTGGCGCGTAATAAACATGAAGGGGTAATATTTAATTATGAGAATGTGCGTGAACGGTTGCCTTATTAAAGACGCTAATCTACGTTTTCTTTTTCTACGTAATTTACCTTATTTAGAGTTAGAGTTACCTTCCAACAGAATCAAGTTAACTTACTTTTTTATGTGTTAACTTAGCTGTCAAACTATCCATTATATATTTTTTACAATTTTAATTGCTTTTATAAATACTTAATAAAGCATGTTTCATATTTCCAATCTAAGGTTTCCTTCCATTACCTTTTCCTAGGTTCGTAACTCTGCATGTATCGCACTTAGATTTCCGCTTGCTATCCTGCTCCCTGGAGATAAATCACTCATTGACATCATACAAACATTCAAATCTTTGAAATGATATCTTGCATTAAGCATTTGACAATAGCCACCACGAGCACATTTAGAAATTATGAAAATCACGTATGTTGTCCCTAGAAACATCCAAAAAGATGCACGTACTTTCGTGTATCTTGTATTTATGCATGACCTTTAACATCTATGTATAACCCAAAAAAAAACGTTAGTTTATGTATTTTTAAATTTTAACTTCATCTTTCGATGCCTGCAAGCAGTATCAGATCACGGTAAATAAGAAATTGAAGGGTATTTCACCAAATTACAAACGCCGTCGAACTTGTTGTTAGCAATCATCGATCTTCTTTTGGCCATGTGACAGAGGGATGGCCGATTGTCCATCAAAGATTCGATGAGATCTGCAGAATATTGTCTGTTCGCAGCGAATAAAAGCCACGACACCAGTACTATATCCCCTGTGGGAAGCATTAATGAACAGGAACGTAACTAACATCGCATAAAATTAAATAAATACATACATGAAGCGGTGAAAAAGGATCTGGCCTTGGGAAATTAGGAAAAATAAACAGGGGAAAAAAAAAAAAAAAAGCTTCTCCATTGTGAGCTTCATCCACGAGCTCCGGACTTCGGGATGAAAAGGCTAACATATGTCAAAGGATTCCTCCTGAATCCCCACGAGCATGCGATGCACCGCAGTTGCGATCTCGTCCTCGGAATTGAGCATGCAATCTTCTTCCGCCTGCCAGAGACCATGAATCAATCACAGCCAATTCGGAACCGTACGTTTGAAGGCATTGTGATCGACTACATTTTAGAAAGGGAAATGATCGATCAACGTAACAGGTATTTCCTGAGAAGGATAAATCCCACTATTTAGGTATGGCGATACCGCAGAGGTGCCCCCTTCTCGGGAATCCTTGGAATGTCTTTCGAAAAGTATCAAATTTGAGATGCCAACAAAAAAAAAAAAAAAAAAAAAAAAAATTCTTGTTGTAAACTTTGATGATCGATACGTGGAAATTCGGGTTTGGGCACTTTGAAAGGTCGAAATCGATTTCACTAGATCCACGGGAGAAGCTGTAGATGCCAACTTTTCTCGATTAATTAATTTTGTTTTGTGCTCGACATATCATGGATCATCTTAAAATTGAAATCCTTCGACCAAGAGAAAAGAGCTACTTGAAGAGGTAGGGCCGGCAACAACAAGATCATAACTGACTGCATCACTAAGTTAAACCATAATTAACGAGTATTTGATGAGGATGCTTATCTTGAGAATAAGGATAATTAATTTGTAAACCTATCTCCCTAAGTAAGTTGAGCTATTAAGATGCTTAATGAGTATTTGGCATGTTCAAAATAGAGGAGCTTATACCGTTTGGGATTTATGTTCATTAAGTTTTGATTGTAGTCCTTCTTTCGATGTCCTATTAGATTATTAATGGGGGAGAGAAAGGATCCATTCAAGTTAAAATTAATCAATTAAGCAGTCACATGAAAATAAGATACAAAAAATTCATGGCCTAATTTTGCTTTCATGTAGGTGTATATTTGGAGAAGCAGTGAGAACCCTCGAAATATGTATCATGTAGCAATATAACTTTTGTTCTCTTTTTTTCTCGCTAAGGTTGCTTCCACCGGAGAGGGACTTGTGAGTTCTCTTTTATAGGTGTCAAGTGATCGTAGTTACCGTCGATTATTCAATGAATCTGAGGATCTCCGGAAATTCCCTATTTTGTAACGAAAGGGGACGTTATGGCTACGACGTCTCGCATGCATTACCCATGTCGCTCGATTTCATCGGGGTTCATGAGTAACGGTTCGTCGATTAACGTAATTGTTTTTTGTTGATTAACTCAACCATTCATCGGCACATAATTATCGGGAAGGTTTGTTGATGTGAACGACTGATCAATTTGTCGATTAGCCGATTTTGATAAATCAATTACTTTTCTAGTCGGATCTCTTGAGTCGAATACTGAACCTGTTTGGTTGAGTTAAGCAGTTGGCATCTGCCTATTTGATATCCTATTTTAGGGCTTGTTTGCCCTGATTTTTCAGCCTTCGTAAGTTAAAGACTCTTTCCTCCCTTACCAAGCCCCCTCTTCAACAAATTATTAAATCGAAATTTTCAATCAGATTCGAGTTCACACTTGGATCTCAAAAAATCCGCTACTTCGCCGCGCGTCATCCGCAGCCGAGCATCAATTTCACAAATATCTTATGAAGCAAAAAAAAATCCAATCCATAATGTGCTGTAAAAGGCAGCAAATGGGTCCGTTCCCCCCGAGCGGAGAAGGGAATCGGGGAAGCACACAGTGCAATACAGATCATCGCCGAAAGAACCTTTGAATGATGACCTGCTAAACCCCGTGGGATACCACTTATATTAAATTTGCTCAAAATCAAATTTCAAATATTTCTCGTCTCAGGTGAAGTTCGAAAACGACGTCCGTCGAAGAAATAATAAACGAGAAGAAAGGTTGAGAGCGACGTTCACGACTCTGGAGATTTCGCCACCATCCGTTTAACCACCCCCCAAGCGCGTGATTTAATTAATAATTATCCCTCTAGTTCAGTCGTCGACGTGGAAGCATACCTTGAGGCTGAAGGAGTAGAGGATCGTGTGATCGAGCGCGGTGACGTTGAGGTGAAGAGCGGAGAGACGGAGGCTCTCCAGCCCCACCACGAGCTTCAGCAGCTGCTTCGGCCGCCGCCACGTGAGCACCTTTACGTTGGCATGCCTCTCGATCATGCTCACCTCGATGTCCGCGACCGCCGAGTGATGCCGAGGTAAGGAGAAGAAGTCGGCAAAGGGTGGGCGGAGGTCCCCCACAAGTTGCCGCTTCTGAGCCTCGAGGGAGTGGAGGAGTTTTTCGAGCTCCTTCACGTAGTTTATGGCCCCTCCTATTATGGAGGCCTGATCTCCCTACAGTGCATACTTAGTTTAATGTGATGGAATCAATTGATGTGTATCAAGAATGAATGAACGGGAGGAGACCCTTTGGAGGTAGGAGGGGGGCATGAGGGAGCGGACGGCGGCGAGGTAGTCGTTCATCTGCTTGCGGCGGTTGCGCTCGATGGCAATGTGGGTCATCCGCTGGCTCTCGACCTGCTCCTTGTTCCTGCAGGCCCTCGCGCTCCTCCGCCTCTTCTTCCTGCGGTTGGGCTCCGCCTCAGGAACCGACGACCTCGGTGCACCGCGATGCACGTGGAGGCGGTCTTGTTGGCGCAGGTCGGCGGGGTTGTTGTCATGGTCTTCTTCCGGAAATGCCCCCGTGGGCAGGTCGTAGCTCCATTCTCTGTTGCTGGGGAGGAGAAGGTCCGGAGAGAAGACCGCTGCCTCCAGCGCCATTGAGAGCGGAGTGGGAAGACCACTGGCGGAGTAGAGAAGTTTCGGATGATGTGGGTTGGGTGTGGCAGTGGGGATCGAGGAGGGTCGGGCTTCAAATTAAGGACTCCACTTGGTGCCGAAGGAAGAGGGAACGCACCGCTAAAGAGAGGAAAAAGGAAATCAAGGGGAGGGGGGGGGGGAGGTGTGACAGCAGCATGTGTTTGCATGGAGGGAACAGGGACTTGAGGGCAGAGAGTGGGAGAGAGAGACTTGATTAGAGAAAGAGACTAAGTGTAGAGGGCAGCAGTGGGAAGAGAGAGGGGGGAGGTGTGAATTGAATTGGGCGCCCAAGAGAGAAAGGCACCAAGTTTTTGCGGATTTTCCGTGGAAGGGATGGGTCGGTTGAAATTTGGACTAATCGCATAACCACTATATATACTTACCCTTTTTTTTTTTTTCTTTTTGTGAAAAATAAAAGAGTGAATATCAAATTTGGGTCCCATGTAAATATAAAAGTACCATTATATGCACTCTATTATATATCCAATAACATATTCAATAATATTTGAAATCCTAATATGATTATGTGGATAACCTTTCTTGTCACTCTTGTGGGATCTATTAATTTTAAAATAAAAAATTAATTATAAAAGAGTATCATATCTTATACCACCCACTCACATTCACCAACACCCTCAACTTGCAGGCTTTTAACAACTGGTTTCAACCTCCTGTCGGGGTCTTCCTCCAACCCTAATCTCCGTCGAGGCTTTGAGCTCCTTCTTTGACCTCAACCTCCTCAAGTCTTGACCTCCCCAAGTCCCACCAAGCTCCTCCTAGGCCCTGAGGTGAGCTCCTCCACGATGACCATGGCATGCTCCTCCTCTACGACAACCATGGTGATCATGGCAAGCTCCTCAACCACGGTGGCCATGGCAACCATTGCAAGCTCCTCAATGAGTTCTTTCATGGCAACCATGGGAAGCTCCTTGGCCATGGCAATCATGGTGACCATGGAGAGCTCTTTGATGAGCTCCTTGGCCATGGCGAAATCCTTGGCGAGCTACTCCACGGTAGTCATGGCAACCATGATGAGCTCCATGGTGAGCTCCTCAACCATGGTAGCCATGGCGAGCTCCATGGTAAGCTCCACCACAATGGCCATGATGACCATACTGAGCTCCTCAACAAGCTACTTGATCCACAGTAGCCATGGCAACCATGATAAGCTACATCTCCTTAGTCGTGGTAGGCATGGTGATCTTCAAGGCAATGCTCCTCCATGACAACCATGGCAACCATGGTGAGCTCTATGGTGAGCTCCTTGACAAGCTCCTCGTCTATAGGAGCTATAGTAAATTCTGTAGCAAGCTCTTCAACGACGAGCTACACAATTTGGCTCCTCAAGCTCCTTAAATTCATGCCCCACCTACTACTCCCCCCTTCACTAAACTTGTTTGAAAGATAGCATCATTGTTTATAGAAATAGGGGAAATGATAGGTAATAGGGAAAGAGGAGAGGAAGAAGAGGAAAGGCAGACGATGACCCCCATTAGTTTTTTGTTAAATTTCATCCTTTATTCTTTATCCTAATCAAGTGAAAATTACAATGACATTATACTATCATTTGACACCTAAAATTATTGTTCTTATTTTGTTCATTTTTTTGGGTAGATGGAAATGTTAAATAGAGATGTGTCATTAGTATCTTCATTTTTTCCACTTGGCTGACCTTTTTTCTCTCTTGATATGACATTAGAATCTTGTTGTCACTTTGCTAATGCCTTTAATCTTACACTTTAATGTTGAATAATGTCAATATTTGCACTTTAATCTTGTCATATAACCTTGGGTGTTACATTGCACCAAGGTAGAACGTCTATTGATTTTAGAAGGAGATTTATCTTACTTTTCTTTTTTTTCAGTTGTCATTTGCATCTCAAGTGATGTTAATTAGTTTCAATTTTTTTAGTTGAGGTGTTGTTGGCATCTCAATATATGTTCATTTATCCCAATCTTTTATTAAGGTGCAATTAACATTCCAACATTGGTTAAATGATTCTTATTTAAGCTGCCATTAATATCTCAACATAAGTTGATTGATCCAACTCTTTTTTGTTTTAGGTGCTATTAGCGTCTCAAATTATATTAATTTATCTAAATCTTTTTAATTTAAGTGCCATTTAAAATAGGTTAATTGAGGTACCAATACAACTTCCTTATTTAAGGTATTATTAGCATCTTAACGTAATTGACTCCAGTCTTCTTTAATTATTTTATGTGTTATTGACATCTCAAGTTATATTCATTTATCCTAATTTTTTTAATTGAGGTGCCATTGACAACTCAACTTGGGATGATGTGATCACAAACTTCTTTATTTTAGGTAAAATTCGCATCTCATGTTATGTTTATTTATCCAAATCTATTTAATTGAGGTGCCATTACTATATCAACTTATAATCATTCATTCAAATTTTTATTTTTTAATTAAGGTATCATTGGCATCTCAACATAGGTTGATTCAACCTTGTCTTCTTTTCTTGAGGTGCCATTGGCATCTTAACATAGGTTGATTCATCTTAGTAATCTTTATTTTAGGTTTGACTGTCATCTTAAGTTATATTCATTTTTAATTCAAGTACTTTGGTTGAGTGATCTCGATCATCTTTATTTTAGGTACCACTAGTGTCTTAAGTTATGTTCATTTATTCTAATTATCTTTTCATTTTAGGTATCATTGGCATCTTAACTTATGTTTATTCATCTCAATCTTTTTTAATTGATGTCCCGTTGACGTCTCAACATAGGTTAGTTCATCCCTATCTTTTTTTGAGATGCCACTAACATCTTAACCTACATTGATAGCTGATGAGGTGAGGTCAATGGCTTAGCAATTTGGGTAGAGTTGTCATCAGCATTGGTCGAAGGGGAGTAATGGTTGAGATGAGCAAGTGAGCAAAGTAGTTCACTCGATGGTGGGTGAGATCGATGGCCAAAGAGTGATAGTGGTTGGAGAGGAGCAACCACTTGATGGTCAAGGATTTTTAGTTGTGATCATCACTAGTGAGGTGATAAAAGTGATCGCTTAATGTTCGGGCAAAGCCATTGACATCGTTAATTAGCTAGGGAGCAGCTCCACCACTCGATGGTTGGGGAGGTAAGCAACCATCATCAGTGCTTCTTGATGGTATGGGAGAAGTTGTCGATGAGGTGAGGTGAGCATCTCAAGTGAAGGTGAGCTCATTGGCACCTGTGAGCTCGATGGTCGAGAAGGAGGCACCATGGCCACAGAGGAGCCATCGTTGTTGTGGAGTAGCCACTGCCACTGTGGACCATTGCTATGGAACCACATGTACTACAAAGGTGCCACTATGGTTGTGGAGGATCTACGTAGTTGTGGAGTGCTCGGTCATGGAGGAATTGTTGTGGTAGTCAAGATGTTGCTGAATAAGGTCTCGACTGTCAAGGAGCTCACCACTAGCCCTGAAGGTGCTCGTTGTGGAGGTGATAGTAGGTCGATGCTTGCAGTAGAGGTGGCAATGAGCTGGTGCATAGGGGTGGCTAGCAAGTTTCAAGCGCTCATGGTAGGAGTGTGGGCTGGTGTTACGACCTGGTTCCTAGGTCCCTACAGGACCCGAGATCGACTCTCCTCGACTAATCCCAAGACCCAGTCGTCCAACAAGAAATAACAAAAAAGCAGGAAAGTAAACCACATTCACACATGCATTGTAACTAAGCAGTAAAGGAAAGTAAAGCTGCTATTCCATTACATACCACCACAACAACAGAAACAACGGAAACGAAGGTAACAGTAACAACAACAGTAGCCAAAAGTCTGAAACTCACTACAACAGTAAGAGAGTATAACAAGGAAGTGTAGAAACTATGGCTGGGCTCGACTGGGCCTAGCACCCTTCGCAGCCGGAAGCTCTGGCTGCTCAACTCCTGGTCTTGAACAGTGTTAAGAAAAGACAAAGTTAGCGAACGCTGAGTAGAGTGGTAACTATACTATTTAAGACAATAAAAGTAGCAAGTTTAATCCTATTTTCTAATTATTGTGTTTTATGTGTATTTCCTTTTCACCCATTTTTCTCAATCTTTCAGATATTCTTGATCTTATATGTTTCTCGTGGGAACGATCTTGATTGCAGTCTTTTTCGAAGAGTAGAAGGTACACGTGGTGCTCTCCTAGTCGGGAGAGTCCCCCGTGGTAGTCCTACACCCAATCAACCACCTTGAGGTCACTATCAAGACGTAGCGGTGACTACGGCATGCGTGATAAGCGCACGGGTAGCTACCTCGCACTGGCACGCGGTCAGTCGTTTCTGCTAGCGAGTACGCTCAAAGTACAGCATGGAACGGAATAGGGCCTAGCCCTCTCAGAAATTGGGGCCTCACCCCTCCACAGTTCGCGCACCCTCGTCTGATTATCTCGGTTTGCCCAGAGGGACTAACAAGTCAGTGTAGGGTAGCTAGCTGAACCCCGGGCCCCGTGGGGTGGCTAGGTCCCTCCTTACACTAGTAGCTCGCTTCGGTACCTCGTACACGAGGGCCAACAAGAGTCGGTGTATGTTAAGACCTGTGACATCAAAACACTTTAAGACGTCTGGGAGTTGGTCCTTACGTCTGGAAATAAATTTTTACGTGCATACGATTGCGAGTCTGCACGCGTGCCGCGTGCAGACTGCACCCCAGTCGCCCTTCTCTCTTTCTTCCTCCCCTCGCCGACTTGCAAAATCGCCCCTTGTGCCTACAAATACTCCTCTCCCCTCTCCCTCGTTCACCACCCCATCCGTCTCCTCCTTCCTCCAGCGTGAGAGCGAGAGCGAGAGCGAGCGCGGTAGCTGCTACCGGGTGTAGTGGTGGAAAGGAGAGGTGCAGCGAAAGGGAAGAGAAGAGGGCACGCGAACCGTGAGAGAGAGACCTCGCCGGAGTAGTTCGAGGCCGACCGACGTGCACGAGGCGGAGTGTTGTGTCGGGGAAGTCCTCCCCGACGCTGCTGCAACTAGAGCAGCGGGCGGACAAGCGCGACACGGTCGCGCGCAGCGGGAAGAAGACGAAGGAGCTTCTGATTCTGGGATTTTTCCCAGAATCTGACGTCTGGACCTACATCCAGACAATGCGAGCGACATCTGGAGGAAGCTTTAGACGACTGAGAGGTACGTATTTTCCACCTTTGCTTGCTTTTGCGGATACGGCCATGCAGGCCGTTCCGCCAAAGCTCTGTCGCGTGCCTTGTTGTGGGATTTTTGCGTATCCGTGCAGGATTCGCTTCAAGAAGGCGCGGGACACGCCCTCCCATGCGGTTTAGAAGTCTGGGCAAGGCACCAGATGGCAGAGAGCGTCTCCAGACGTCCGGAGTGATAGTCGGACGTCTGGAACTAGGTCCAGACGGTTTAACAGGATCCCTGGACATCTGAAGAGCAGTGCAGAGCGAGGTATGATTTGAATCCTTTTTTAAGATGTCTGGAAGATGTTCTAGACGTCTGATTTGAGTCAAAATTGTCATTTTTGACTCGTTTAGGATCCGTTTGAGGTCCGATTTCCTCGTTTAAGATTCCGTTCTTCTTCGTACAAGTTCTATTACTTGTTTGAAATACTTTTATCCTATTCTGAGTGGTTTCTTGTGGTTGATCCTTGTGTTATGACCTCGTTCTGTTGCGGATTTGGGGGTTGCGGAGGCACGTGGACCTGCCGATGATGCCCCCATTTCTCCTGATTTTGCGGGTAGAGTGGCTTCCCTTAGATATTACAAACATAAATGCATATCTGAAATAAATGATAGATCCTAAGGTATCGCATGAATTCTAGGACTTGGAAACTAGATTGAATAATAGATCCTAGGGTATGGCATGAATCCTAGGACCTGAAAGCTAGATTGAATGATAAATCCTAGGGTATGGCATGAATCCTAGGACTAGAAACACTGGAACAAATGTATTAAATGCCTGAAATGCAGTCTTGAAATGAGTAGATGGAATGATACCTGCCTGTAATTGGATAACAGCTTCCTGTGAAATATAGAGTACTGTTGTTAGTAGCTGCTACATGTAATTTCTATTGGTTGAACTTAAATACGAGCTGCTTGTATATAAATTGGAAAAGAAAGATTGAATGTTGGAAACTCCTGTTACATGCGAATAAACTTGAATGATGAAACCTAGTATGGCTTGGCCTGAGGAAAACATGAGCACGAATCCTACGGGGAATTAGGAGTAGAGCTTCTGGAAATAAACAGAATGAAACTGGAAAAGTGAATGGGAAAGTGTGTTGCCTCTTGGGTACGTGGTATCAAAGAGAACACATATTACCTCTCAGTGTAGAGGGGAGCTTGTTGCCCTCAGGTCAAGATCGGGGTGAGTTTGGCCACTTTGCACCGACTTTCTGGCCCTCGCGTACACAGTACTGGGGAGAGCTGCTAGTGTAGGGAGAGAGCTAGCCACCCCACGGGGCCCAGGGTTCAGCTAGCCGTCCTATACCGACTTGTTAGGCCCACTGGGCAAACCAGGGTAGTCAGGCGAAGGTGCGCGGACTGTGGAGGAGCGAGACCCCTGTTTGGTTACTGTGGAGGGGCTAGACCCCTGTTACTGAGAGGGCTCTGTCCTATACTGGTTCCGTGCTGTGCTTTGGGGGCACCCGTTAACGGAAACGACTGACCGTGTGCCAGTGCGGGGTAGCTACCCGTGCGTTTATCGCGCGTGCCGTAGTCACCGTTACGTCTGTCAGCGACCTTGGGGTGATTGACTGAGGGTAGGACTACCACGGGGGACTCTCCCGGCCAGGAGAGCACCACGTGCTACTTCTACTTTTCGGAAAAGATTGCAATCAAGATCGTTCCCACGAGGAACTTTCGAGATCAAGAAAAAGACCTGATAAATAAACCAAGTGATGAAAGAAAGAATAATTAGTTGCATAAAGAAAGAAATTGAAAATAACAGCTACTTGTCCACCTTTATTGTTTTTCTTAGCTAGCTGGTTGCCACTCTACTCAGCATTTCGCTGGCATGTCGTACTTACCACCATTTTCAATTCCAGGTGTTGAGCAGCCAGAGCCTACGGCTGCGGAGGGTGCTGGGCCTAGTAGAGCCCAGTAGTTGTACTTTTGTGGTACTGTTTTCTATAGTAGTGAGTATTTGTTACACCCTTGTACTCTTTTATTGTAAACCTTATATTTCTGTACCTGTTTAAAATTCTTTACTGTTGTGGTGGTGTGTACTGTAGTAGTTCGTTTATTTATTGCTGTACTTTTGTTACTGTTAGCCACTTGCATGGTGAATGTGGTTTATTTTACTGCTTTTTGGTTACTTTCTCGTTGGACGACTGGGTCTTGGGATCAGTCGAGTCGGTCCGATTCACGTGTCCTGTAGGGATTCGGGAATCGGGTCGTAACAGTGTAGAGTGGCCAATCTTAACCCCCGGGTCTCAACCCAAGGGCGACTAGCTTCGCTCTACACGAAAAGGGGACAGTCGCTCTCCTTGGTACCACGTACTCAAGGGCCAGCACACTTCCCGTCTACGTTCCAGGTTTCCAACCAACCACAGGAGTTCTACTCTTAATTCCCCGTAGGGTTCGTGCTCATATTCACTACATTTATTCCGTTCCATATTCCATCATTCACAATTCAGTTCTCCTTTATATGCAGGAAGCTCGTGTTTTCATAATTCAACACATGTCACTGGTGATTTCACAAGCAATTGATTATAAAGTATATGCAGCTCGTATCTTAACAGGCAAACCATAATTATTTCACAGGCAATTGCTAGTAGTTTATCTCAATTTTTTTTTGCATATAAGTACCAAACAGTGCATCCATTTCTCTTCCCTAGGGTTCATACCACATCCTAGGGTTCTAGTCATTTAATTCTACAATACATGCTTATTTGAATATTATTAAAAGTATTAAACCACTCTACTAGACAAGTTAAGAGTACTGGGGGCTCGAATCGCAAACTTAAGCGTTTTTGCGAGCCCCAAATACGCAACAGGCGGAAACCCTATATCAGGGAATATAGCATAAAGGAGGATTCAGAACAGTGTACAAAGGTTTTTAGTACGTAGAGAAACTCGGAAGGAAACTATAGATACTTCGTTTACGTAAAACAGATCCCGATTGGACCCCAAATGGGTCAAAAACGTGTCTACTGACCAAAATCAGACGTCTGGAAACAAGTCTAGATGTCTTAAAAGATATAGAATCTCACCTCAAGTCCCTGCTGTATCTTCAGACGTCTAGGACTCCCCTGCGATCGTCTGAAGGTTGTTCCCAACGTCGGACCACTCCTCCAGTTATCTGGAAGCACCTCCGGTCGTCTGGTGAGCTGATCAGAGATCCGAAAGTGCGTGGAAGGGCGTTCTGCGCTCCTTCCCAAGGCTGCTCCTACGTACGATAGTGCAACCACCCAAAATTAGGCAGACAAATCCTTCTGTGGTGCGGCAACCACCCAAAATTAGGCAGACAAATCCTTCTGTGGTGCGGCCTGCATGGCCGTAACTGCGAAAAGAACATACCTTCGCGATAAAGGAGCTTTCAAATGTCTGGTCTTGACTCTAGACGTCCAGATGCTCCCCTAGCCATCTGGACTCTTCTCCAGAAGTCTGATATTGGAAAATTTCCAGTATCAAAACTCGCTCCCCGCGCTTCTCCTCGCTCCGCCGCAGCTCCAGATGCTGTAGGTGGTCGAGGCCGAAGCTCTGGACTTCCTCCTCCTCCCATATGCACCCGCGGTGGCTGTGCGAGCTCCGACGAGCTTCCATCGAAGCTTCCGGCCTTGGCCTCCTCCTCCTCCTCCCGCACTCTCCTCGCGCCCTTACGCTCTCCCTCGCTTGCCTCCCCTCACGGCTGCCGCAACTTTGAAGGTGGAGATGGTGGTGGCGGTGTGGGGAGTGAAGAGGAGAGGAGGGGAGGGGTTTAAATAGGTGGCTGGGGTTTAGGGTTTGGCTGGGGGAAGGAGAAAGGAGAGAGAGAAGGAGGTCCTACGCGCTACGTGCGCGCAGAACGCAGTATGCGTACAGAAATTTCATTTTCAGACGTCCAAGAAGGGATCCAGACGTCTGCATAGACATCTGACTGAGACTCCAGATGTCTTAAAAAACTAAAAGTAGGGGGGAGGAAAGGGTAGTTGGGGCATACTAGAGTTGCTTTTAGAGTATTTTGAAATTCAAATTTTGTGAGACTCATTGGATGTAGGGGGGTCACAAAAGTATGAAGCTTATTGAGATGCTGATTGAGATGGGTATGCTAGTGAGTATATTGATCAGTAACTCAACCATCTTTCTAAATATAATTGAGATCTCATTGTTTGTTTTCTCTAAAATGATAAACTAAAATAGTTTTATCCACGCCACCAAGGAATTAGCTCAATAGCATGTAGATTATCTTATTGGCATCCAAAAGGATATGGGATCAAATTCCGCTACATTTGACTTCTCAGAAAAGAAAAGAGAAAACAAAAAGAAGGCTCAATACACATCTAACGAACTGCAGTGTTGGGATCTGCACATGGGAATACGACAGTAGGTTAGATCTGGAACTCTGCAGGCTTTGTGGGTGACGGTTCCAAGCCCAATGAGTTCCCTTTTTATCTACCCTCAATTTTTTAGTCAAAAGCTAAATTAAACCCTAAGGAATAGAGGATCCAAATTCTGAAACGAAAAAGCAAATTTCTAAATCATTTGGATGAGTGCCAAAAATTGTCCTTAAATCACGTACCTTCAAATGAGTTAGATGTACTTTTCAATTCCGAAGAACTTTTTCAAGAACATATATAATAAAATTTCGATTTTTTTTCTTTATGACATAGTTTCTCGTCATCCTTTTACTGATTGTAAGACACGTAAGCAATAGTGTTAATTAAGCTAAATGCATGCACGATTTCGTCGAGAACTGACATCCCCTTACGCGCCTTAAAGTACTCTCACTCTATTGGATTCTTCCGAAATTATGGGTGGGGCCTAAATAGGTGGAGAAATGCTTTTCAACTTTAGAGTGGTTTAGGACTTATGTCAGAAGATAAAATGACGAATGAGTGGACCTTGAGTTATGATCCTTTTATTCATGGCCCTCGGAGGGATGTCAGGTCGACGCACTCCCTCAAAATAGAAGAAATCTATATATTGTATTAGATTAGGAAGACTTACGGCCACAAATCACTTTGGTCGCTTGCTACTATTGTTCTAGAGCTACAATGTCTTCCCCTGTTTTGGTGCACCACATGATGCAGTGGTCGATTCAAGGAATTTGTGTTCCCAGGCAGTCAGATCCACGAGTTGGGCTTTTGGAAGATCAATTGAAAGTTGACAGCCATGTTGTTGGACTGTCTTCATCACCTATAGCCTAATTGTTTGTTGTCGATAATGTGGGCAACACTGGATTCCAAGCATAACATAATTGAGGGGTTGAGGAGTAGCATAATTGGTATCTTCCCTCCTCATAAGTGCCTTTCTCTTGGAGGGTGTAGGTTCAAGTCCCCATCTCATTCCTTTGTGGTAAAATTGTTTCACCTTCTATCCCCTTCTCAAGTGGTCGAGTTCGACTCTCGGTTCGAATTATAGGTCCCATCTTCCATGTGGTCAATTGATTCGTTGCTTGTGGTAAATTATAGGTTCGCATCTCCACCTCCGATCGAGTAGTTGATCTCGATTATGAAATTGTGCTTGCTGTATCTAAGTATAACAATTGAAAAATTTAGATAAATAAATAAAAAGAAAGCATAATATGATTGGGCTAGCTCTTCGCTAGTCTATGTTGCTATGATCTTCTCATCTCGTGTGGGTTGCTGACTTCCTTTGCTCTTTTGTTTCCCTATTTTTTGTTCTCCCTCGTGGTCTTGTTAACTTTGGTTCTTTGTAAACTACCTTATAGTGTGATCGGTAGGATCTTGGAGGACTCTTTGGCTTAATTTGTTCCCTAAGATCAACGTGCATATCAGTTTGACATCCCATGTGATGGGTTATTATCTTGAGTTTAAGAGCGTTAATATATTAGGAGTATGGTATCAAGAGTATATACGAGCTATTGGATTGAAGACCTTGAAGAAAAGAGGCAACTCTTCCACGAACAGCTTTTATACTGTTAGCTCTATTTATTATTATGATAAGATCGTGTTCAAGTTGCAAATCTAAGATCTTATTTTAGTTCAATACACCCTCCTATGATCTCAATCATTAGCTTTCATTGTAAAGAACATATTTTTTTGTATTGCGAATGAAGAGAAATATCAGATATTCCTCACTAGACACTTTTAGAAATCATCGTAAGTATTTCAATGTTAGTCTTTGAGGTACTGCAACCAACCGTGAGGACTAGTTCATTAGCTTCAAATAACTTTACTTAGTCACATTTGTTTTTCCATATTTCTTCTAGAAAGAAACAATATTTCCACCGAATAACATGACGATGTTTCTTTGAATCTTAGTGACTTGGGCAACTTGACTTTATATATATATATATATATATACATAGTTTGGAGTGTTGGATAAGCCAACAAATTGAGCAAAAGGGAGAGATGTTCATTTTATAATATTCTAAACACTACTTAGAGGAAATTTAGTAGTTGGTGGGAGGAGTAGGGTTTTCCCTTTGGGCATGTAATATCTTATTGTCTCTCTCCTCTCTTTTTGTTTTATTTCTTTTGAAGACATTTCTTTTACATTTTTCTAGTACTTTAAATATTTCTATTCCTATCATCCTAATAATTGGGCCAAATATAGGAATATCTTTTTCGAAATAAATTTTTATTAGCTTCCAGCCAAACCAAATTAACAACATTTACCATATTATTACTAAGAGATTTTGATGATATATAATGCTCCTTGTCACCATATTTACCTCTTTCTCACACCTTGATGCAATCACCCTTTTATTTTCCTTTAAGGCAATATGCTCATAGCATTTATCTTTGCTTGGGATTCTTTTTTAAGTAATACAACAATTGAGAGGAAGAAGGTCTAGGAGCCTGAGCTCCTTGCTCACGTCCACCAGTGGTAAGCTTGTTTATACCTCTTTCATATACCTCTCTCCATGGTATAATGAGGAGGTCACATGGATCAACTCATACATCACATAATACATCCATTTTCTACCATTTGTCCCCAACTTCCAAATTTATCATGTGTAAGAAGATATAGACATGCTAATAAGGTGCATATAAACCACTTTGGCTACCTTTCTTATCCTCATATTGCCCTTCACTTAGATCACTATTCATTACATTCACTTACCTTCTTGAATTGCTTTCACTTCGACATTATCTTTGATATTAGTTGGTCAATGTCATTTCCTGTTTCATTGATGAGTCCACATTTTGCATATATATTTCATGTATAGTATTGTTACTTTTACATTATTTATGTCCATAAAGTAGATATTTATAGCATTTCTATATTTTGGTGTTTTTATCTAAATGCAAGAATAAAGAGAAAAATAAATGACACATGAACCAAGGCTAAGTATTTAGAGGAGATGGGACCAATCGAACTAATCCCTTTAAACCCCATGATCTAGATCTCATGCACATACACATTCCATATCCATATTCCCACCACTTTAACCCATTCACACAAACACCATTAACACTCACCCAATTATGCACATTCTCATTACCCTCCCAATGCACACATAAATCATGACACATGTAAACACAATCCCAGTTACAACACCACTCAATGTCTACATAATCAGTCACACACGCGCGCGTGCGTGCATGCACACACATGCGCACACACGCACACATCCACATGCACACGAACACACACACACACACACACTCTCTCTCTCTCTCTCTCTCTCTCCATTCCCACTTCTCTAAACTCCCTCTCCCGTACGCCCACCACTAGTACAGCTGCCTCTATTCTCATCTATGGACTCTCCCAAAATTCCCCTATACGGACCACTCCACATTCCACATCTTTGATCTTTGTCATGCCTTCGTCTCCTATCTTCGTCTACATATTCATACTTCGCATACTTCAAGGAAAGTACGACGAAACTCTACCACTTCGATGCCTAGTGTTTTACTCTTACTTTAAGACTTTTCTTTTTTATCAAGTATGTGTTCTCCTTATTGAATATCATGGCATATTGTGTTCTCTATTACATCATACATGGCTAATTTTCTTGGTTAAGGTGTAGGATGGATTAAGGGTGCATATGTTAACCAAGGGTTGATGTTCGATTTCCCACGAGTCTTGTTGAAGCTCAAGTTAAGTTATGCTCTTGAAGTTGATTCCTAGAGGATAGCTTAAGTCAAGGGAAATTTGGTTTTAATTATTCATTAATAAGTATTTTTGTAATTCTCTAGTGAAGTCTGAAACCTTAGCCATTGATTTGATTGATTTTATATTTTAAAATTCATGCATGCTTTATTCTCAACTTTGTTTTGCAAATTCAAAACTTGTTTCAATATTATTATGTCTTCTCATGACCATATCTCCTTGAGGGATTGGAAATTTTCATTGTAGTTGCATCTTATACACGCATTCAAATTACATGCAATTATGAGCTGAGTAAAAATGTAAAATTCTTAGATTATAGATATGCACGGAACTTTAATTCTTGGATTTTTAGTAGAGTGCACAAATTTTATAATTTTTTTTACATTTCTAATTACTCTAAAATTTGGTTTGCAAATTTTTAGGCATGTTAGGTACATGCCATAAAATTTTTATAAGTTTTTGAGCAATATAGTCAAGGTTTCTGATCGCATAATAGTGATAGTGTCATATAAGATAGAATTACATCTCTATATTGAAAAATATCAAAGAAAAAATTAGGCACCTTTTCTAACCCTAATTTCAATAGTGGATAATCTAAATACAACTTCGAATCACATGCATTAATCGCCCTGAGGACTCGATTTGACGTACTTGTTTTACAATGTTTTGAAAGTTGATTAATTAAATTGTGCATTGTGACAACGAGTAAAGATGCTTATCGTGAGGCATTAGGGATTGTGCCACCTCTCTAAACAAGAGTAGAGGAGCATAACTACATTGCATCCATTTTTCTCACTCTAAGAATTGCCTACCAAACATATGTGACCACATTATTTTAATAAGCTCAACCCTATCCTAGACCTTTCATATCTTTGATCCTAAAGCCTCCATACCCAAGGGAAACAAAATCTTCCTTCCAAGCCAAAAGACAAACCTTATTGAGTAAACAAGTTTCTTGATGTAGTAGCTTTAACCTTGTTTATAAATTGCTACTTAGAATATAATTGACATTAACCATCTGTTGGATTGTTCATTTACCTAGTTGAATTTGTTGGCACGTGCATATGCTGTGCATCATGGAAGTATGAAAACATATCGATTAAGTCTTTGATCTACCTTGATCTATACCAAAGTAACTTAAGAAGAAATTTAGAAAACTATCAGCTCTACTTTGAACTACTTGGAAAATTTCTTCCTATTCCAATCACTACAAGATACAAGGGATGTACCTCTAACTACACGAGAAATGCCCAAATATTGCGCCTCTTGTTATAAGATTCCCTTATTTTCGATCGATTGTGGTCGGTTGGTGATACTCTTTTACGTCGAGAGCACCTGAAGATTGCATGAACCATACATTTCTTCACAATCCTTGCATTGTGACAATTACAATGACCACCAACTTACACGCATAGTTGGCGTGCCCTACGTTTGGATTTTGAACGGTTCATATATAATTGTATATGTTTTCAGGGGCTTATCTGTAAAGAACAACCTTCATTCCCCTTTCCCTTGGTTCGTTCTTTTGATCTTGGCATTGCCAATTGAGAGTTGCAGTACCTTTTGGTTGGACAGTTAATCATATCGCTTACTTCTTTACTGCTACTATTTTTGGTTTACCTAACACATGCACCATGCAGATGGAAATCGATTAAGGACGACAATTATCTTTGATCGTGTACTGAAAAAATATTTCTTCATTCACCAAACAACTTGAATCGTCCACAAGATTAATATTGAGTTATAAAGGATAGTGTTATCTATTTGCTTTTTAAATTTGTGACGGGAGTTTGAAAGGGGAATGGATCAACTATATTGTTGAAATATATGCACAAGATCGCGATCATAAGATTTGCTATCTATCAACTTCAGAAATTCTATCATTGTCAGCCCCTCTTCCCTTTCCACATTCAACTCAAAGCCTATAATGAGAGGAAATGTGCCGCTCAAGCAGTATCATTACAAACTATAAGAGTCTAAGATGTTTCAATGCGTCTAAAATTGTCTAGCTTCATTAATTCTACGATCGAATCAATATAACCATTGAAATGGTTGCACAAACTTGTCCTTCTATCTTGTAACACAATCAAGTTTCTCCTCAGCTTACCAAACCAAGCCACATGTTTGCCATAATTTGGGGAATAAGTTTGAGTAATTAATTAGCAACTTGTAACAGAACAAGAAGATCTATATGTAAGTTTGAGCAGTAATGTACATGTGGGTTGCGAAGGAGCCTGGCTGCTGGCATCTCAATCGGCTAATTAAAAGAAGATTTTAACTCTTTCCATTTCCGACAAGGCCATATGCATAGAAACATTTAGACATGGATTTGTCTCTTTGGTTGGATTATGTCTCCACCAGCTCTTCCTTCCTCAGCAAACCCATGTTAACTTCACATGCATAATGACAGAATCTCCAAATTAGCATATGGTTAAGCTTCTCCTCCCATCTGTTCTTACCTTCTTTGTTTTTTCCCCCGGTTTCTACCTGAGGATTCACAGGAGAAAATGGTAACATGCTGATATGATGCTCGTTGGCCCAGCAGGGAGCCACTACCTCATGGTCAGCCGTACAGAAACAAGAACCTCACAGCCTATTGGGAGGAGTCTCCCATCGAAATCATATCGGATGATGATACGCTGGTCATTCATGTACAAGATTTTACTTCGGTAATTATTTTGTGTACTCGCCAGCACCCGTTTTTCCTTTTGGCGTTTCTCGAGTTGGACGTTTTGGGTGATTTAACGTTTCATTCTACCTCTCTAGTTGAGGTGGCGGATAACGAAATCTCCATCCACGTTATTAATCCGTGTTATCGCAACTTGCGGTGGAGCAGCGACTGAGATAACTTACAAGTTAACTCTCACTTTCATTTTTCCTCTCACACCCAAATTTTCCCAACGTATCTTTTCATTTTAATATAAATAAAACAATAACAATTAATTTATCTACCATACCGCAAAGGTAAACATGACTTTTCTAACCAATATCTTTCATTTTAACCCCCATATCCAACACTCTCCCTTTACGTTATAGGTTAACCTTTATTTTTTATTCCTTATTCACCGAACATAATCAAAGGTTAACCTCCATTCTTAAATAAATACAAATAGTAGTTATCCCCTATTGCAAAGGAGTTGACTAACTCGAGTTAGCCAACCCCCTTACTGGAAACTAGCCCTAAAAGCCATAGTTTATGGTTGGGGTTAACCTCTTTCTCTGGGGTTAACCTCTGTTTATTGAACCCTTCTTGAGATCCTTATCTCAGGTTATCCTTACTAGATGGAAGGGGGGTTGGCTTAACCTACCTCATAACAATCATTTTATCTCTCCTTCCACCTGCCCCTCCCACAATCTATGGAATGTACTAGATAGCTCCTAAAATATTAACCCCTAATTTGACTCTAAAGTGGAGTTCAATTTGAAATTTAATGATCCCGTTGGACTCAATCAAGAATGTTCTAGTCCATGGGTTCAATTAACTAGTCCTTTTAGGCTCAGAATTTGCTTGGTTGTGTTTTTTAGGCCGATCTTAGTTCAGAATTTATAATTTCTTATCACAAATGAAACTTCTAAGAAAATACGATAAGATTGAGTCCTACATTTCTTTTTACGCCTTTTTGTTTTATTGAAATTAAGAAAGAGGGGATTAAGAAGATAGGAGAGAGTTACCTGTCGCAGAGTGGTTGTCCTCAGGATCCAGAAGTCAGGCGCATCAGTTTAGTTCATGCAAAACAACCAATCAAGGCATATATGTCAGAAATCAAGAATAATAGTGATAAATGCGCATTGCTTTTTGACAACGTTGCTAAAATGCTTAGCTCGCTTCTATTATATTATAAAATTATCATGTCGTAGTATAGTGATCAAATCGAATTAAGTATTTAAATTTGTAACTCGAATAAAAAGAAATTCGAGATCGTCTTTGCGAGTAATTATTCACACAATTTATCTCTATAAAAAAGGTAATATATGCTGAGTAAATAAAGTGCTTCTTTATAGAGATAAAAAAGTAGAGTAAAAGTGGTGGTTTAAACCACCAAGTTCACTAGGTTCAGCATAACTATCAATTATCAACGGTTAAGTTAACACAACACTTTAGCCTCAAACAACAGAGAATAGGCACAGACGCCTTAAGTCTTGAGGGTGAGGGTGTAGTGGGTACTGTTCCACACTGTAAAACCCCCCTTCCCCAACTCTCTCTTTCTTTCTCTCTTTCCCTCCTTATCTCTTCCAAACCAGGCTTAATCAGGTAATCGAGTGAATGTGTACCTAGTACGAGGGCTGCAGGCGTGGGTTGCAGTCGAGGTGTGAGTATATCTTAGGTGGTTAATCGGGTTCGGAGCCAGGTTCGTGTGGAGTTGTCACGGACGAGGCATGTGAGGGGACCTTACCCCTGGTGTTACTTGAGGTGATAAGGCTGAAGCAAAAATTCTTTTTATGCGTGCACACCACCTCTTCTCTTCATGAGGTGGGACTAATCCCACCCTCTTCTTCGCATGGCTGGCGGTAGCAGTGGTCCTCCAATTGAAGTTGAAGGAGTGCACGATGCTTCCAATTGGAGATCTGGGTCGCTTCCTAGAAGGTGTTCGCAGTGTTTAAAGCCAACGCCTGGAGCGGGAACCTCAAGAACAGGGTTTGGAGCTTCGCGAAGAAGCTCCAACAATGGCTCGACAAGTCCT
This sequence comes from Thalassia testudinum, assembly GCA_037157565.1. NCBI lineage: Eukaryota > Viridiplantae > Streptophyta > Magnoliopsida > Alismatales > Hydrocharitaceae > Thalassia > Thalassia testudinum. Next base: position 26,400,637 of record JAZHRO010000059.1, read on the forward strand.
GTACCAGAAATCAAGAAGATGGTCTTTCGACCATGTTAAATCAGTTCAAAAGGTTTCTCGGAGCACGATGAACGTGGCGGTGGTGGTTTCGTGGTGTGAGAGTTAGTGTGGCAGTCGGACGGAGGCGAAGATGGCCAGAGGAAGTGGGTCTATTCAGTGGGTGTTTTGGGTGGATGGGAAGGTGGGTAGAGAGAGGTGTTCTGATGGGTGGAGTACGGCGGAGGTTATGGGCATGTCAGCGAGGAAGATGGAGGTGTGTAGCACGTAGAAGTCCTCGCTGGAGGGGTCACCGGAGGTGAAGACAAAGGGTAGCTCCGGTGGGTACTTGTGCACAGCAAAACGAACCTCTCGATCCTAGATCAGTCCAGAAGCTTCAAGGAAGATCCCCGAAGCTTTTCCCTATTTCTACGTGCTGTGCGAAGGGGCTCGGTGATGTGGCGAAGACACTCACTGGAGCCCTTAAAGATGGTGGTCGGTGATGGCTCAAACGGGGTTGGAATTTAAAATTGGAGAGATGAGAAGGTAGAAGGAAGAAAGGGGAAGAAAAACCGTAACCTAATTTGGAGGAAGGAGATGTGGAGACTGATGGTGGTGGCAGGCCGCCGGTGAAGAATCGGAGAAGGAATTGAGGCCGACGAAGGAGGTAGAGAACTGGATGCTGGGCTGAGAAGCTCGGCGAGAGAGAGACGAAGGCGGCTGCACCCTTGTTTGATGGTGAGAAGCAGTGGAGCGAAGGGGCGTAGAAGACCTTAAGGTCTGGCAATGGCGGTGCACGGAGGAAGAGGACGTCGAGCTCAACCGATGCTCGAAGCGGCTGCAAATGGCGTTGGAAAGTCGTCGATCAGTTCGATCAATAGTTTTGCAGCTGCTGAAGGAGGAAGATGACGTCGGGGACCAGTTCGCAAGAAGAGAGAGACCTAAGAGCATTGAAATTGGACCTTCTTGCTAACATTTTTAGGAATTAAGGGCCTAAATGTAAAGTTGGTGAGAATATTTTCAAATTAGGTCCAACTTTTTATGTGTAAAGACCCGTTCTGTTCAGAGCCATTTAAGATGTCTGGACGGTCGGTCAGACGTCTGGACACATTCCCAAACGTCTAGAAATTTAAAATTTGGTACGTGATTTCGCGTCTACGCGCGGCTACGCACAGACAATACCGCCCTTCTCTTTCTTCCCTCTTCTCTTCCCCCATCCGAACCCTAATGTACCCTTATAAAACCCCTCTCCCCCTCTTCCTTTCTTCCCCACTTCACCACAGCCACCCTCCTTTCTCCCTCTCCACTGCAACGAGAGGGGCGAGCGCGAGAGCGGGTGACGAGGAGGAGAGGCTGCGTGAGGAGAGGAGGAAGAGCTTGAGCTCGCGAGCTCATGGGAGCTCGCCGGAGGACGCACGGATCGAGTGATGTGTGCGAGAGGAGGAGCACGTCGGGGGAGAGTCCCCGACACTTGCTGCAGCTGGAGCTGCAGGCGAGGAGGTGAGGCCGCAGCCGCTCGCGGCAAGGAAGAGCAGTAGGTCGTTCTATTTCTGGGTTATTCCTAGAATCAGATGTTTGGAGTGACGTCCAGATGACGGAGTGGACGTCTGGTGACGACACCGGACATCTAAAAGCAGTATTCTGCGAAGGTATGTTCCTTTTGCGGATACGACCATGCAGGCCGCACCGCAGCCTCGATCTGCATGGCTAAAAGCGGTTGATTTGCCTGTCGCGTGCAGAGATAGCTTCGGGAAGGCTCAGGGCACGCCCTCCCATGCATTTTGGACGTCTAGACAGCTTACCAGATGGCCGGAAGCACTCCCAGACGTCCGGAGGAGAGGTCAGACGTTTGGAGTTGGGTCCCGATGGTCAAGAAGAGGTTCTGGACGTCTGAGGTCGATGCAGAACCTGAGGTGAGTTTTTGGTTACTTTTAAGATGTCTGGACCTTGTGCCAAAGTCTGATTTAGGTCTGCAGTCTTTTTTTGACCCGTTTAGGGTCCGTTTGAGGTCCGTTTTTCGCAAATGAGATATCTGTGGATTCCTTGTGAGTTCCTCTACTTGTTAGAAATCCTTTTATACTGTTCTGAATGTTCCATTGTAGTATGTTCCTTGGTATAGGACTTCAATCAGTTGCGGGTTTGAGACTTGCTGAGGCACGTGAGTCTACCGTTCGAGCCCCCAATACTCCCGGGTCGTCTGGTAGAGTGGTTTCCCCCTATTTTAATTATAAAACCTGAATGCATATGTGAAATTGGATAACTAGAAACCTAGGATGTGGCATGAATCTTAGGACGAGAAGTAATTGCACTGTTTGTATGTGTGTTTGAAATTGCAGTCTTAAATGAATGAATAGAAATGTAAATTGCCTGTTAATAAAGAAGAGTTTCTTGTGAAATATGAAATGCCTATGCTAGTAAAACAGTTACTTGTGACATTACTTGTTGTATTTGTAAATGGTGGAAATACGACCTGCATGTGTATAATCTGAGAATGGAAATGTGAATGATGAAACCTGGTATGGAATGACATGAGAAATACGAGCATGAACCTTACGGGGAATTAGGAGTAGAGATCCTGTGAATAAATGGAATGGATCTAGAAATGTGAGTGGGAAGTGTGCTGACCCTTAAGTACGAGGTACCAAGGAGAGCGACTGTCCCTTGTTTAGTGTAGAGCGGAGCTAGTCACCCTTGGGTTGAGACCCGGTGTAACGAACGCGTGCCCCAGACGCCTTTTAAGACGTCTGGGAGGTGGCCCAGACGTCGGACCAGACGTCTGGGATCACATCCAGACGTCTGACCAGACGTCCGGGATCGTTTACAGACGTCTGGAGAACAGTTATGTTCGCACGGGAGATTCGTCTGCGCGCCTGTGCGCGCAGACCTGCGATTCCTCTCTCTCTCTCTCTGCGGCTGCAGGCGCGCTGCGACCACCTTCTCTCTCCTCCTCGCGCGGCCTTAAAAGGGCGCGCCTCCCCTCCCGTCTCCACCGTCTCCTCCTTCTCCTTCCTGTGCGCGAGAGCGAGCGGACGCGAGGGCGGCAGCGGCAGCCGCAGTGAGCGCGGATGAGGTGCGGCGTGCGAGGGCGGGGCTCTGCCGTGAGGGCGAGCTCGCCGGAGCGGCTTGGCCGGCCGGCGGAGGGCGCAGGGGGCGCGGAGCGTCGCGGAGAGGGACCTGCTGCGGTCGGAGCAGCAGACGCGCGAGGTGCGACGCGGGCGGCGTCGCGAGCGGAGGCCGAGCAGGGTTCTGATTCTGGAAAAATTTCCAGAATCAGACGTCTGGGTTGATAGCCAGACGGCAAGGTCGACGTCTGTAAGATCATACAGACGTCTGAAAGGTGAGTTTCCGCTTTCTTCTTCCTTCTTGTCGACTGACCGTACTGAGGGAGGGGGGGTTGGCCGTGCGCAGGTTCGCTGATTCGCCATCCTTTGCGAATCAGACGTCTGTAAGTTGTACCAGACGGCGGGAGTGACCTACAGACGTCCGTGTGGACCATCGGACGTCTGGGGTATAGGACAGACGTCCCCGCAGACTTCTGGACGTCCGGGGAACCAAGCTGAACAGGTAATTCTCTGATCCACCGTTTAAGACGTCTGGAAGGAGTTCCAGACGTCTGATTTTGCACAGTATCATCTTTTTCGACCCGTTTAGGGTCCGTTTGGGCTCCGTTTTCCGCGATTCGAGTTGCGTTCTTTTCAGAATTAATTCCTCTACTCGTTTACAGTAGCTATACACTGTTTTGAGACACTCCTTGTGTTTGATCCTTGTGATAGGACCTCGTTCGGTTGCAGTCTTGAGAGTCGCGGAGGCGCGCGGGATTCCCGATCACGCCCCCATTACTCCCGTTGTACCTGGTAGAGTGGCTTAAGTTATTAATAAAATCTGTTAAAGTATGAAACCATAACTAGAATCTAGGACATTGCATGAATCCTAGGAATGAGAAATGTATGGAATGATAGCTCCTAGGTGATGCATGAATCCTAGGGCTGGAAAACTAGTTGTATGCTAGATCCTAGGATGTGGCATGAATCTTAGGATGGAAAAACTAGTGGAATGTATAATACTGCAGTCTTGGAAAAATGGAAAGGAATATAAAGCTGCCTGTAATTTGAATTAACAGCTGCCTGTTATGAATAAAGAAACATGTTTGAGATCATGGATTTTGAGAACATGAATCTGGAAAGTGAAACATATGATGTTCTGAGATAAAGAGCTGGAACCCTACGGGGAATTAGGAGTGGAACTCCTGGAAAGAAAAAGGAATGGAACTGAGATGTAGTTTGTACTGTCTCTTGGGTACGCAGTACCAAGGGAAGTACCTGTACCTGTTTAGTGCAGAGTGGGGCCAGCCGCCCCAGGGACCCGGGGTTAGGATTGGCCGCTCTGTACCGACTTGTTGGCCCTCGTGTACGTAGTACCGAGGAGAGCTAGTAGTGTTAGGAGAGTACTAGCTACCCCACGGGCCCCGGGGTTCTGCTAGCCTCCTTCACCGACTTGTTAGGCCCATTAGGGCAAACCAGGGTAGTCAGGCGAGGGTGCGCGGACTGTGGAGGGGCAAGGCCCTGGTTTGGTTACTGTGGAGGGGTTGGACCCCTGTTACTGAGAGGGCTCTGCCCTGGTTCCGTGCTGTGCTTTGGGCGCACCCGTTAACGTATACGACTGACCGCGTGCCAGTGCGGGCTAGCTACCTGTGCGTTTATCGCGCGTGCCGTAGTCACCGTTACGTCTGTCAGTGACCTTGGGGTGGTTGACTGAGGGTAGGATCACCACGGGGGACTCTCCCGGCCAGGAGAGCACCACGTGCTACTTCTACTTTTGGAAAAGACTGCAATCAAGATCGTTCCCACGAGGACATTCGAGATCAAGTAAAGGATCTGAGAAATAAATGAAATAGTGAGAAAAATTGAAAGATGTGAATAAAGGAAGTAATAGAACATAACAGCTACTGTACACTCTACTGTTGCCTTTAGTTAGTTTGTCACTCTACTCAGCGTTTTGCTGACATGTTACACTCGTTACCTTTTTCAGGACCAGGTGTTGAGCAGCTAGGGTCGGCGGCTGCAGAGGACGCTGGGCCGAGTAGGGTCCAGTAGAGTTACCACAGCCTTTTGTACCCCTTTTTTTTCTGTTCTAGTGAGTAATTTTTGTTTCCGCTGTACCTTCTTTACCTGCAGTTCTTGTTATATGATAAATGCTGTTTTACTGTTGTGGTGGTACCTACTGTAGTAGTTTCTTTCCTTACTACTGTACTTTCTTACTGTTAGTTATATTCATGCTGAATGTGGTTTATTTTACTGTCTTTTGGTTACTTCCTCGTTGGACGACTAGGTCTTGGGATTAGTCGAGTCGGTCCGGTTCTCGTGTCTCGTAGGGACTCGGGAACCGGGTCGTTACAAGATGGTATCAGAGCAAGGTCGTCCCGAGAAGTGAATCAACTGACTGGAAAATAACCAATTCACATGTTTATAGCTAGAGTAGCCACCACAACATATCTCTTGACATGAGCTCTTAGAAGTTTTGTTAGGTACTGTTTGTTTTGATGTTTCCGTTTTGTTTCGCGTCTCCTTGCAGGAGATGCCTCGTCGCGGGACTGGCGAGACTGGCCGCGGGCGCGGCCGAGGGCGAGGTCAGCGAGGTGGACGTGCTGTCGTTGACGTCTCGGTGGACCAGCCACCACTCCCTGGCGTCCAAGCCCAGGACCTCGCCAGACTGATACGGGATATTGTACGAGAGGAGCTCCACCCACCGCCCCGAGCACCTCCTCCTGGGGTTGCAGAGGGGGAGTCCTCTGTGGGACCACGCGACAGACGCGGCGCTGGACACGAGGGAGGGGATGGGCCCCTGCCGCCCCCACCTTCCTCCGACACTTCTGTACACGAGGCACCTTCGCCTGGAGGTGCACCAGCACCTCCCCTACAGCGCCACTTCGAGCTTTTCGGACAGTTCCGGAAGCTGAAGCCCCCCTCCTTCAAGGGGGATGAGGACCCGACCGAGGCAGAGGACTGGCTTGAGCAGCTGGAGAAGATCTTCGACACCCTTCGCCCCCCGGTGGAGTGCCGCGTGGCCTTTGCCACGTACCAGCTGGAGAGTGCGGCACACCGGTGGTGGAGGGCGGTCCGGGGACAGGAGAGGGACGAGCCGACGTGGGACCAGTTCGTCACCCTCTTCTGCGAGCAGTACTTTCCCCAGACGTGGCAGGACCAGAGGAGGCGGGAGTTCCACACTCTCCGCCAAGGGACGATGACCGTGAGCGCGTACCGCACGCGTTTCTTGGAGCTGTCCCGCTTTGCAGCGACAGCGGTAGGCACTGAGGAGGAGCGCCTTTGGAGGTTCACCGAGGGGCTCCGGCCTGCGATCCGGGGGTATGTCAAACCCCTGAAGCTGCCGACGTTTTCGAGGGTGGTAGAGGCAGCTATGACTTACGAGGAGACCAACCCGTCCGCGCGAGAGACCGACGGCGGGCGGAAGAGGCCCTTTCAGCCAGACTTCTCACAGGGCCGGCGAGAACGGAGACATGTGACTTCCGCAGGAGAGCCGTCACGTTGTGCAGGGCCATCAGTGGCCTTTGGGGGCCCTCGACAGGGGCCAGTCGCTAGCACCGGACCCCCGCCTAGCCGACAGCAGGGACTCACTGAGGGCGGGAGTCGGGTTCCCCTCTGCTACCAGTGTGGCCAGCCAGGCCACGTCAGGAGGGACCGCCCATCTAGGGCAGGAGGTCAGCAGATACTTCCCGCGCAGAGCACTGGAGGGCGCACAGGAGGCCGCGGTCCCCAGGCACGAGGAGGAGGACAGCAGTCGCGAGGAGGGTACCGGCCAGCACCTGCCCGTCCGACGCAGAGTGTGGCTGCTTCGTCCGCACCTAGGGCTGAGGGGCGTATCAACGCCCTAACACACAGGGACGCCAGAGCATCGGGATCCGTGGTAGCAGGTATGGTTTCAGTTTCTGGCAGACTCGTTTACACGCTTTTCGATTCCGGCGCTACGCACTCGTTTGTCGCAGCCAGTTTCGCAGTTAGTTTGGACCAGGATTATACACTGTTAGAGAATCCGTTCGTAATCAGAGGTCCGAGTGGTCAGCTGTTTGTAGCTGAGGAGGTGTACACGGGTTGCGGGGTCAGCATCGGGGGACATAGCCTGCCAGCTGACCTGATTATGATACAGATGGAGGACTTTGGAGTGATTCTGGGGATGGATTGGCTGTCCGCTTACCACGCCTTGGTAGACTGTTTTGAGAGGAAGATTGTCTTCTCCATTCCGGAGCTGCCTTCTTTCGAGTTTTACGGGCAGCCAGTGGATGGAGGTTTCAGGTGCATTTCGGCACTTCGGGCGGCGAGACTTTTGAGCCAAGGGTGTGAGGGCTTCCTAGCTTGTGTGGTGGCAGAGCACAGCCCCGTGGCAGACTTCCAGAGCATCCCGGTGGTCAGAGAGTACCCCGACGTGTTTCCAGACGAGTTACCAGGACTACCGCCCGAGCGTGAGATCGAGTTTGAGATCTCACTAGTACCAGGGACCAGCCCCATCTCCACCGCGCCATACAGAATGGCACCGCTTGAGCTGCGAGAGCTCAAGTCCCAGTTGCAGGACCTTTTGGAGAAAGGTTTCGTGAGGCCCAGTGCGTCTCCCTGGGGAGCCCCGGTACTGTTTGTGAAGAAGAAGGATGGGACCCTACGCCTTTGTGTGGACTACCGACCGCTGAATAGGGTTACCATCAAGAACAGATATCCGCTGCCGAGGATCGACGATTTGTTTGACCAGTTGCGGGGTGCCACGGTGTTTTCCAAGATCGACTTGAGGTCTGGATACCACCAGTTGAGGATCAGGGAGACCGACGTCTCCAAGACAGCTTTCCGCACCCGCTACGGACACTACGAGTTTTTGGTCATGCCGTTTGGACTGACCAATGCCCCCGCTGCTTTCATGGACCTGATGAACCGGGTGTTTAGACCGTACTTGGACCAGTTTGTGGTGGTTTTCATAGATGATGTACTCATCTATTCTAGAGATCGGACGCAGCACGGACAGCACTTGCGGATGGTTCTGGACACTCTGAGACGACGCAGGCTGTACGCCAAATACAGCAAGTGCGAGTTCTGGTTGAGGGAGGTGACCTTTTTGGGTCATGTGATCTCTGGAGACGGCCTGGCGATGGACCCCGCCAAGGTCGAGGCAGTGCTCAGGTGGAAGAGACCGCGTTCAGTCACTGAGATTCGCAGTTTCCTGGGACTGGCAGGTTACTACAGACGGTTCATCAGAGGGTTTTCGCAGATTGCACGTCCTATGACACAGTTGACCCGGAAGGATGTGCCTTTCGCTTGGACAGACGCCTGTGAGGCGTGTTTTCTGGAGCTGAAGGAGAGGTTGACCTCGGCTCCCGTGCTCACCATCCCTGACAGTAGTGGCGGGTTCGTTGTGTACACAAACGCTTCCTTGCAGGGGTTAGGAGGTGTGCTCATGCAGAGGGGTCACGTGGTCGCTTACGCTTCGCGGCAACTGAAGCCCCATGAGCATACCTACCCTACCCACGATCTAGAGTTGGCAGCTGTTGTCTTCGCGCTGAAGACATGGAGGCACTACTTGTACGGTGAGACCTTCGAGATTTTTACAGATCACAAGAGCCTCAGATATCTTTTTGACCAGAAGGAGCTCAACATGAGACAGAGACGTTGGTTGGAGCTCCTGAAGGACTACGACTGCAGCATCTCCTACCACCCGGGAAAGGCCAATGTGGTGGCTGACGCCTTGAGCCGTAAGGCGCCCGCACGCTTGGCCAGTCTACAGTTACAGAGTTGGAGCCTTTTGGAGGAGGTGGGCAGTTGGCGACCTCTAGAGTTACGAGGGTATTGTGGGGCAGTGACGGTGACACGGCAGACCAGGCCAGAGTTGATAGACCGCATCATCACGGGACAGATGGCCGATCCGTACTTGCAGTCTTTGCGCGACAGAGTACTATCAGGGGACCCAGGGGACTTCTCTTTCACAGACCAGGTGTTACGCTTGAGGGGACGGTTGTGCGTCCCCAGAGACGAGGAGCTGTTGAGCGAGCTCCTGACTGAGGCACACGGTTCCAGATTCACCATACATCCCGGAAACACGAAAATGTACCATGACTTGAGACGCGAGTTCTGGTGGAGAGGGATGAAGCGGGATGTGGGTGAGTTCGTGCAGCAGTGCTTAGTGTGCCAGCAGGTGAAAGCCGAGCATCAGAGGCCTGCAGGGCCGCTTCAGCCACTTCCAGTGCCAGAGTGGAAGTGGGAGAGCATCACCATGGACTTGGTGGTGGGCTTACCTGTTACCCAGCGAGGACACGACGCAGTCTGGGTAATAGTGGATAGATTGACGAAGACGGCACGATTCTTGCCGATCCGAGTCACTTTGGGACCAGCACAGTTGGCAGAGAGGTATATCCGTGATGTGGTGCGACTACACGGAGTTCCGCGGGAGATCGTATCCGACCGGGATACCCGCTTTACGTCCCAATTTTGGGCTGAGTTTCAGCAGGCTTTGGGGACGAGGTTGAGGTTTAGCACGGCTTACCACCCCCAGACGGACGGACAGTCGGAATGCACGATACAGACACTTGAGGACCTTTTGCGTGCCTGTGTACTAGACTGGAGGGGCTCTTGGGAGGAGCACCTGCCCCTGGCGGAGTTTGCATACAACAACAGTTATCACTCGAGCATCGGCATGGCTCCCTACGAGGCTCTGTACAGACGGAAATGCACGGCACCCTTGAGTTGGGTTGAGGTGGGGACCAAGTGGGAGGTTGGCCCCAGGTTGATCCGGCAGAGTCAGGAGGTAGTCGAGCAGATCCACAGACGACTCCGCACTGTCAGGAGCAGACAGAAGAGCTACGCAGATCGTAGACGCAGAGAGGTGCAGTTCGAGGTTGGGGACCACGTCTTCCTTCGTGTTTCGCCCATGAAGGGCTTACAGCGGTTTGGGGTGAGAGGGAAGCTCGCGCCGAGGTTCGTGGGGCCCTTTGAGGTCCTGGAGCGGGTTGGACCCGTTGCTTACAGACTTGCCCTTCCCCCACAGCTTTCTGGTGTGCACGACGTGTTCCACGTGTCCAACCTCAGGAAGTACGTAGCCGATCCCAGCCACGTACTGAGTCACGAGAGCGTCGAGGTGAGCGACGACCTGACCTACCCCGAGCGGCCAGTGCAGATCCTAGACCGAGCCGTCCGCAGGTTGAGACGAAAGCAAGTACCCCTGGTAAAGGTTTTGTGGAGGAGCCAGCGGTACGAGGAGGCTACCTGGGAGCCTGAGGCGGCAATGCGGGAGCGGTACCCGGAGCTTTTCGCGGGTACGTCTTTTCGAACCGGCTTCGGTCCTCTTTGAGTTTGTTATGGTTATTTGGACATCTTTCTCCCGCACCCTAGTTGGCGCAAGTTTCGGGGACGAAACTTCCTTTGAGTTTGTTATATTGTAACGAACGCGTGCCCCAGACGCCTTTTAAGACGTCTGGGAGGTGGCCCAGACGTCTGACCAGACATCCGGGATCGTTTACAGACGTCTGGAGAACAGTTATGTTCGCACGGGAGATTCGTCTGCGCGCCTGTGCGCGCAGACCTGCGATTCCTCTCTCTCTCTCTCTGCGGCTGCAGGCGCGCTGCGACCACCTTCTCTCTCCTCCTCGCGCGGCCTTAAAAGGGCGCGCCTCCCCTCCCGTCTCCACCGTCTCCTCCTTCTCCTTCCTGTGCGCGAGAGCGAGCGGACGCGAGGGCGGCAGCGGCAGCCGCAGTGAGCGCGGATGAGGTGCGGCGTGCGAGGGCGGGGCTCTGCCGTGAGGGCGAGCTCGCCGGAGCGGCTTGGCCGGCCGGCGGAGGGCGCAGGGGGCGCGGAGCGTCGCGGAGAGGGACCTGCTGCGGTCGGAGCAGCGGACGCGCGAGGTGCGACGCGGGCGGCGTCGCGAGCGGAGGCCGAGCAGGGTTCTGATTCTGGAAAAATTTCCAGAATCAGACGTCTGGGTTGATAGCCAGACGGCAAGGTCGACGTCTGTAAGATCATACAGACGTCTGAAAGGTGAGTTTTCGCTTTATTCTTCCTTCTTGTCGACTGACCGTACTGAGGGAGGGGGGGTTGGCCGTGCGCAGGTTCGCTGATTCGCCATCCTTTGCGAATCAGACGTCTGTAAGTTGTACCAGACGGCGGGAGTGACCTACCGACGTCCGTGTGGACCATCGGACGTCTGGGGTATAGGACAGACGTCCCCGCAGACTTCTGGACGTCCGGGGAACCAAGCTGAGCAGGTAATTCTCTGATCCACCGTTTAAGACGTCTGGAAGGAGTTCCAGACGTCTGATTTTGCACAGTATCATCTTTTTCGACCCGTTTAGGGCCCGTTTGGGCTCCATTTTCCGCGATTCGAGTTGCGTTCTTTTCAGAATTAATTCCTCTACTCATCTACAGTAGCTATACACTGTTTTGAGACACTCCTTGTGTTTGATCCTTGTGATAGGACCTCGTTCGGTTGCAGTCTTGAGAGTCGCGGAGGCGCGCGGGATTCCCGATCACGCCCCCATTACTCCCGTTGTACCTGGTAGAGTGGCTTAAGTTATTAATAGAATCTGTTAAAGTATGAAACCATAACTAGAATCTAGGACATTGCATGAATCCTAGGAATGAGAAATGTATGGAATGATAGCTCCTAGGTGATGCATGAATCCTAGGGCTGGAAAACTAGTTGTATGCTAGATCCTAGGATGTGGCATGAATCTTAGGATGGAAAAACTAGTGGAATGTATAATACTGCAGTCTTGGAAAAATGGAAAGGAATATAAAGCTGCCTGTAATTTGAATTAACAGCTGCCTGTTATGAATAAAGAAACATGTTTGAGATCATGGATTTTGAGAACGTGAATCTGGAAAGTGAAACATATGATGTTCTGAGATAAAGAGCTGGAACCCTACGGGGAATTAGGAGTGGAACTCCTGGAAAGAAAAAGGAATGGAACTGAGATGTAGTTTGTACTGTCTCTTGGGTACGCAGTACCAAGGGAAGTACCTGTACCTGTTTAGTGCAGAGTGGGGCCAGCCGCCCCAGGGACCCGGGGTTAGGATTGGCCGCTCTGTACCGACTTGTTGGCCCTCGTGTATGTAGTACCGAGGAGAGCTAGTAGTGTTAGGAGAGTACTAGCTACCCCACGGGCCCCGGGGTTCTGCTAGCCTCCTTCACCGACTTGTTAGGCCCATTAGGGCAAACCAGGGTAGTCAGGCGAGGGTGCGCGGACTGTGGAGGGGCAAGGCCCTGGTTTGGTTACTGTGGAGGGGTTGGACCCCTGTTACTGAGAGGGCTCTGCCCTGGTTCCGTGCTGTGCTTTGGGCGCACCCGTTAACGGAAACGACTGACCGCGTGCCAGTGCGGGCTACCTACCTGTGCGTTTATCGCGCGTGCCGTAGTCACCGTTACGTCTGTCAGTGACCTTGGGGTGGTTGACTGAGGGTAGGATCACCACGGGGGACTCTCCCGGCCAGGAGAGCACCACGTGCTACTTCTACTTTTGGAAAAGACTGCAATCAAGATCGTTCCCACGAGGACATTCGAGATCAAGTAAAGGATCTGAGAAATAAATGAAATAGTGAGAAAAATTGAAAGATGTGAATAAAGGAAGTAATAGAACATAACAACTACTGTACACTCTACTGTTGCCTTTAGTTAGTTTGTCACTCTACTCAGCGTTTTGCTGACGTGTTACACTCGTTACCTTTTTCAGGACCAGGTGTTGAGCAGCCAGGGTCGGCGGCTGCAGAGGACGCTGGGCCGAGTAGGGTCTAGTAGAGTTACCACAGCCTTTTGTACCCCTTTCTTTTCTGTTCTAGTGAGTAGTTTTTGTTTCCGCTGTACCTTCTTTACCTGCAGTTCTTGTTATATGATAAATGCTCTTTTACTGTTGTGGTGGTACCTACTGTAGTAGTTTCTTTCCTTACTGCTGTACTTTCTTACTGTTAGTTATATTCATGCTGAATGTGGTTTATTTTACTGTCTTTTGGTTACTTCCTCGTTGGACGACTAGGTCTTGGGATTAGTCGAGTTGGTCCGGTTCTCGTGTCTCGTAGGGACTCGGGAACCGGGTCGTTACACCCGGGGTTAGAATTGACCACTCTACATCGATTTCTTGGCCCTCGGGTACACTGCACCGGGGAGAGCTATTAGTGTAGGGAGAGAGCTAGCCACCCCACGGGGCCCAAGGTTCAGCTAGCTACCCTACATCGACTTGTTAGGCCAACTGGGCAACCCAGGGTAGTTAGACGAGGGTGTGCGGACTGTGGATGGGCGAGATCCATGTTTGGTTCTGAGGGGCTAGACCCCTGTTACTGAGAGGGCTAGGCCCTATATTGTTCCATACTGTACTTTGGGTGTACCCATTAGCGGAAACGAATGACCGCGTGCCAGTGCAGGGTAGCTATCCATGCGCTTATCGCGCATGCCGTAGTCACCGCTACATCTGTCCATGACCTTTGGGTGGTTGACTAGGTGTAGGATCACCACGGGGGACTCTCCCGGCCAGGAGAGCACCACGTGTGCCTTCTACTCTTCGGAAAAGAATGCAATCAAGATCGTTCCCACGAGAAACATTCGAGATCAAGAAAGAGATCTGAGAAATAAACCAATGGGTGAAAATGAATAACTTGTAAAATAAAGTAATTGGCAAAGATAAATTACATGTTAGCTTTTACTGCTTTAGTTAGCTTGTTACCACTCTACTCAGCGTTCGCTGACTTCGTTCACTCATAACCCTTTTCAGGTCCAGGTGTCGAGCAGCCCGAGTCACCGACTGCAGAGGGTGTTGGGCCCAATTGAGCCCAGCAGTAGTCTTCCTGTTGTACTTTCTTTTGTTCGTGAGTTCAGACTCTTGTTACTGTCTACGTTTCTGTACTTGTTTCCGCTTTACTGTTGTGATGATGATATGTACTGTTAGCAGTTTTTACTTCTTTTTCTACTTGTACTCTTTTATTGTTAGTTACTTAGCACAGTGAATGTGATTTACTTTCCTGCTTTTTAGTTATTTCTTGTTGGATGATTGGGTCTTGGGATTAATCAAGTCGAGTTGGTCTCGGGTCCTGTAGGGATTCGGGAACCGGGTCGTAACATTATGGAAGCTCAATTAGGATCTAGGGAATCTGGTGGTCATGTCAATTTTGAGTTTTGAAGGTGTTTGGTTGGTAAATCCCCTATTTAAACTCATTTGTCATTAATTACTCACCTACGTCATTGTTTTATGTTTAATTGGCTCCTTTGACGTATCTAATCAAATTAACCCTTGTGGAATATTTATTTATAATTTTTAAAAGATTTAATTTATAATATTTTCATCAGAATCCTATCAAACTAGGTCAGATCAAACATAACGTTTTATTGTTCTCTTTAATAGCATAATTTCAATGGAAACCCTAAATTGGTTATTCTGACCTGTTTTGCTGTCTTTTGGTTTTATTCTGATGAATCTTCCTCCATATAATATTGTACCCTTTTTATGTATTATTTACGTCAATTTATCTTAAGACTTAGTTAAATTAGGTGAGTTATAGAACATGATGGTACTGCCATCATACCCCCATACCTATCATTTGCTAGTCCCTTGGCAAATTTTAGAGTTTTTAACCCACATGTTTGGTGTAAGGGTATTTCTGTTATGCAGTTTTATATAATTTATTCTCCTCCTTCTCCTTGTTATTTCTCAATATTCATTTAAAGTTCGTTTTCAACCCTTAGTATAAATGTATCAGGATAGGCAAAAACTTTCTTCCCTTGGAAATAGCAGGTGATCTGTGGTTCAACCCCAGATTTTAGGTATAGGTAGAAGATGTCAGAGTTGAAAGGATTTTGTTTTTGGGTGGCTCACACTCAATTGGTGCTACATATAATCTAGTATTTCAGACTCTGAATGTTTAGCTTATTAAATGAATCCATTCAGAGAAATGCTTAAAACTATGCTCTCTTTTGTAGTCCCTTTGTGCTTACTCTCTCTCTTTTCCTTTTATGTTTTTTTTTTCCTTTTCTCTCCCCTTTTTTTATATACATATGAGTCAAGAGCTCACAATTATTCCAGATTGTCAATATGTTTGGTGGTCTCTCCAGGCATTGATGCTTTGATTAAGTTCTGATAACCCAATAACTAAGTCGGAACTCCTCAACCCATATCCAGGTGGTCAGAAATACAGGAAGGTAGGTAAAGGCTGTATTTGATGGGACATAAAGTATGGCGGGTAATGTTGCCTCAATGCAATTTAAGCACATTCTTATTTTTTTTGCTGCTGGATCAAAAGGATCTATGTATATATATATTTTCTCTTCTCTCTCTCTATGTTATTTTTTTTAATAAAGATATAACTCAACACAACTCAAAATTTATTAATGAGACATTATTGGGAAATGGGTGTGTTCAAGAGGATATTTGTAGCTTATTTAGTGGAAGTGACTACTCTCAGCATCGGGAAAGAATGGATAGGACAGTGTATTTTTGACCTTTGACATTAGTATCCTCCTTCAATAGAGGATTCTGTAAAAAAATGATTGTAACTATCCACCTTAGTCATAGTTTTATTAGAACACACTCTCTACATATTTGCCTTATTTGATGATCATTGACTTTCCGCAGTTCGTATAAAAAATCGTTGTTGTTATAGTATATGTCATAAATACAAATAGTTATCGTGTCAATTTTATTTAATTACATAATTTTTACTGGTTTATTCTAGGTCGTTCACTGGGAGGCGGTTATTGATATACATCACTCTCTAAGTCCAACATTATTCTTTAATTCCAAAAAGATAAATTTTATATACAATCATAGATGAATGAATTAATGAATAATCAATGAATGAAATAATAGCTTAATTATGTACAAAAAAATTAACTAAAATGCTTGCAAACACCTAATTACAAACAAGCATCAAACACTATACTTATATACTATATACTATCTATTTATAACTTATAATACTAATACTTACATATATATACGATAATAAGTAATAATATATACTATACTAACTTAACTTAGTATATTAACATATACAGTGACATATATAATATGTACAGAGACAGATAAAAACGTCGCTAAACCCTAGCAAAACTATGTATGGAATCTAAGGTAAAAACTAGGATCTATAGTGACACTTATTTTATCTACAGTGACGGATATTTCTGTCGGTAAAGCTACAAGGTTATTTATATACATATATAGCTCAAACAACATCTGTACTACGTATACTTAATATACATACACTTATTATTTACAATATACACTTATATATATACACTATACGATATACACGTACATACTTCTTTTCTTCTTCTTACACTTAGTTTTTTCTTATCTTCTTCCCTTATCTTTTCTTATCTCTTTATTCTCTCTAAACTTAGTCTCAACACTTAGGCATTTCTTACTACGGCTCTACACTTAGCCACATTTGCGTTTGCTCTCTTCCTTTGTTTTCCTCCCTTAACCTATCATTGTAACGACTCGATTCCCAAGTCCCTACAAGACACGAGAACCGGACCGACTCGACTAATCCTAAGATCTAGTCGTCTAACGAGGAAGTAACCAAAAGAGCAGTAAAATAAACCACATTCAGCATGAATATAACTAGCAGTAACAAAAATACAGCAGTAAGAAAAGGAACTACTACAGCATGTACCACCACAATAGTAGAACAACATTTATAACATAACATGAACTACAAGTAAAGAAAAGTACAGAGAGTAACAAGAACTACTCACTACAGTGGAACAAAAAGGGCACAAAAGAACAGTGGTAACTCTACTGGACCCAACTCGGCCCAGCATCCTCTGCAGCCGCTGACCCTGGCTGCTCAACACCTGGTCCTGAAAGGTAACGAGTGTAACACGTCAGCAAAACGCTGAGTAGAGTGGCAACTAAAACTAAGAAACAGTAGAGTGTACAGTAGCTGTTTTATTTTCTTTCTTCCTTTATTTACGTCTTTCTATTGTTTCACAGTTTATCTATTTCTCAGATCCTTCACTTGATCTCGAATGTTCCTCGTGGGAACGATCTTGATTGCAGTCTTTTCCAAAAAGTAGAAGTAACACGTGGTGCTCTCCTGGCCGGGAGAGTCCCCTGTGGTGATCCTACTCTCAGTCAACCACCCCAAGGTCGCCGACAGACGTAATGGCGACTACGGCACGCGCGATAAACACACGGGTAGCTACCCCGCACTGACACGCGATCAGTCATTTCCGTTAACGGGTGCGCCCAAAGCACAACACGGAACCAGTATGGGGCAGAGCCCTCTCAGTAACAGGGGTCCAGCCCCTCCACAGTAACCAAACAGGGGTCTTGCCCCTCCACAGTCCGCGTACCCTTGCCTGACTACCCTGGTTTACCCAGCGGGCCTAACAAGTCGGTGTAGGTGAGCTAGCAGAATCCCGGGACCCGTGGGGTAGCTAGTACTCGCTCTACACTAGTAGCTCTCCTCGGTACTGTGTACACGAGGGCCAAAAAGTCGATACAAAGTGACCAGACCTAACCCCGGGTCCCTGGGGCAGTTGGCTCCGCTCTGCACTAAGCATGTAACAGGTGCTTCCCCTAGTACTACGTACCCAAGAGACAACACACTTCTACGTCTTTCTTTCTCAGTTCCATTTCATTCTCTTTCCAGGAGTTCTACTCCTAATTCCCCGTAGGGTTCCAGCTCTTTTAACTCATCCCATTCAGGTTTCACCCCTTTCAGTTTCAGTTCATACAACCCATATTCTCAATCATGTTCATTTATTCATAACAGGCAGCTGTTAAATCAATTTACAGGCAGCTATTATTTCCTTTCCACATTTTCCAAGACTGCAATATCTATATTCATATCACTAGTTTTCCAGTCCTAGGATTTATGCCGTACCCTAGGATCTATCATTCAATCTAGTTTTCCAGCCCTAGGATTCATGCAATATCCTAGGATCTATCATTCAATCTGGTTTCTCATTCCTAGGATTCATGCAATGCCCTAGGTTCTATTAATTGTTCCATAATTGTAACAAATTATGTTAATAATTTTTAAAGCCACTCTACCAGCTACAACAGAAGTACTGGGGGCGTGGTCGGAAATCACGCGCGCCTCCGCAACCCCCGAGACTGCAATGGAACGGGATCCTAACACAAGGATCAAACACAAGGAGTTTCTCAGAATAGTATATAATTACTGTAAACAGGTAGAGGATTTTATTCCGAAAAGAACGCAACTCGAAACGTGGAAAACGGACTCCGAACGGGCCCTAAACGGGTCTAAAACGACGAAATAGTCCAAAATCAGATGTCTGGAACCTCTTCCAGATGTCTTAAAAGGTGGTTCAGAGGATACCTTCGCTCTCTGTAATCCCTCAGACGTCCAGAAGCCTGCGGGGGCGTCTGGCTTAGTTCCCAGATGTCCGATGGTCAACCCGGACGTCTGGAACTCCTCTCCGTCGTCTGGCACTGCGGCCAGACGTCCGATTCGCGTTGGATGGCGAGTCTCAGAACCTGCACGTATCCACTCCTTGCTCTCAGTACGACGGGTCGCAGAAAAGGAAGAAGGACGAAAATAACTTACTTGCCAGACGTCTGGACAGTCCTTCAGACGTCTTTACCGTCGTCTGGTTGGAATCCCAGACGTCTGATTCTGGAAAAACTTCCAGAATCAGAGCTCGACTCGCTCTCCGCCCGCGACGCACGGCCGCTGCTCGAGCTGCTCCCCCGCCGACCGAGCTGCTCCCCCGCCGACTGAGCTGGTTGGAATCCCAGACGTCTGGTTGGAATCCCGCGTCACTCCACGCTTGCTGCTCCCCCGCTGGCCGGCTCTAGTTGCCCCGGCAAGCTCGAGCCCTCACAATCGAGCGTCTCCACCCTCACCAACACCTCCTCCCGCAACTCGCCGCAGCTGCCGCTGCCGCCACTCACTCGCTCTCGCATCGGCTGGAAGAAGGAAAGAAGGGAGCGGAGGAGATGAGAGTGAGGGAGTGGGCGAGGGCCTTATAAGGCCGCGCGGGGAGAGAGAGAGAGAGAGAGCAGCACTGCGCCTGCAGGAGGAGAGAGGGAAAAAGAGGGCGTTCGCAGGTCTGCGCGTGCAAGCGCGCAGACGCAATCCTTCGTGCCGCAGAAATTAAATCCCAGACGTCTGGGACACCTCCTAGACGTCTTAAAAAGACATCTTGAAACCACGTTCGTAACACTCATTAAGCTCTACTTAGTTCAAAAATTAGGATTTAAGGTTGGCGGGCGGCCTTTTCGAGGGATACGTAGCACCCTTGCGGGTGGGATTAAGACCTCTACTAGGGTCACCCTAGTTCGTTCAATTACCCATTTAATCTCTATTTAAGCTCAATACTGGGCCCATTCAGTCCCACGCACAGTGTATGACTCCCAGCCACACACCGCACACCATGATCACATCACAACACCATGCCATAGCGATAACATGCTCAGAATATGCTCAGGGGAAGGGGTTTGCTTACGCCCAGCGCTTGACAACTGGTAAGCCAATGGAAGAAAATCAACTTATAGTGCTTCGGAGGCTCTTTGCCACACGATGTGGCGCTATGTTTAGCACTACCCAGCATTGGAATCCAATACAACTGTATAGAATTGAGGTTTTTGGCCCTCGATTTGAGGGCCATAAATTATTAAAATTAAAAATTAAATTATATGATAATAAAGTATTTACATAGTATTATATAAATGTACAATTAATTTATAAATTTAATTATATTTACTGTATAAATAAATTCAGTAAAATCTACAGTTTATACATATTGTATTTTGGGTTTTATTTCTTAATTTCATATAAATTAGTGAATGTATGGTCTAATTGACCTTATATAGTATTAATATACATATTAAGGTATTTGATAAAAATTTTTATTGTATTTTACAACATTTATTTCAATTTTATTTACATTTAAATAGCTTATTTTGGGTTGTTTTATATATTCATTAGATATAACTAATATAATACATTATAAATATAGTTAAATAAGCTTAATTTACTTAAAATACATTAATACAAATATACAGTATAAGTTACTTTAGTTTTAACTTAAATTACTAATTTATTTTAATTTAATCTATTAACTTAACTACTAACTTAATAAATTAATTACTTATTCTGTATATATAATTAAATTATGGTACAGGGTTCCTAATGTACATAATATAGCTATAAATATGTATGTACAATATCAACACTAAATATGTTTATTTATAGGGTTGATTAATTTATATAGCTTATTAGTACAAATAAATTAGTATAATTAATAAATAGTTATATAAATAAGCTATGTACAGTTTAAGTTATTTTAAAGATTTAAGTTACATTATATAATATATACATAAGTTTTATATGTACATTATGTACATATTTTACATTATTTACATATATAGCTTAATATATATCTTATATTTACAAGTATTTACATAGTATACAATGGGTCTTTAGGTATTTTTAGATTTTTTTCACTTTTTATAGGTTTTGTATATTTTGTGGAGATAGGGGATGAGAAAGAAAGAGAGAGATGAGGTGAATAGATTATTTTTGGTGTTTTGATAGTTGAGTCTTTTTATTAAATTCCATGGTATACTGAACTGTTGGCTAGTATGTTCTACCAAGCTGGAGGTTCAGAATACCATGAAACTTGGTATACACTTAAAATATACCTAATTTTCACCAAGACAGGTTTATTTTATTTCTTTTGGATTTTTTATAAAGTTTTTATATATTTACAAATGAAGCACATTTTAGGCCTTTAAAGAGTTTTCTAAGTGAACCTAAAGTCGAGAATGGAATCTAAGTGTTGGATAAGAGGTGTGTACAGTCAAACACATTCAGCAAACCACATATAAGGTGCTTAAATGATTAAACATGATTTTTCACTTGATTTCATTTCATTTCTGAATATTGACAGTTAGGCAGAATTTTTATAGCTGACAATGGAATTCTGAGATAAGATACAAGCAATCAAATTGGATCTAAAGACATTTAACTATACATGAAAGCTTGCATATAATATGTATAACATAATTAAAATAGGTTAGCTATACATCTCCTTCAGTAATCAACCTACTTCTTTCACAGTCCAGATCAAACAGCTGTTGAAAAAGAACATCCAACTGCAGCAATAGCCACTATCAGCTGCAGCAGTAGTAGACAGCAACTGCAGCAGTAGCTACAGTGACAATTCCAGACAATCTAGGCAAAGTCCAAACGTCTTAACTCATCTCAGGACCTTGCTGCAATGTGCAAAATTTAGAGAAATCAAATCTGCAACAAGTTAGGAAGCCACAGATCATCTTTTATCTACTGATTCAGTCAATTATATCTCAAATCAGACTTGAGAAAGCTTGATCAGAGATACAAAATAACTTGATCAGGAAATAAGAGCTAGATCTAAATTGAAATGTAGCTGCATCACGTAGCAATTTGATATGTTTAGCTGGGATTCAAAGTACACAGAAATCTTTAAAACAAAATCTGACAAGGACTTAAAAATAACATAAAAATCATTCTCAGGTGTTCAACTTTCAATCAAAATCACTTGTCAGTGTTTTCACTTCGAATCAGATCAAAAACTTACTGATCTAACACTTTCTAATGCTATAGATAGAATGTAGAAAATGTTGGATTCAGCCCAATAAATTCAGCTTGAATCCCATTGTACTTAAAACCTTAAGGGATACTAAAAATCCCTTAGGTGAAAATCAAAATCTCGAAAAACACATCCATGGATAAAATCCTTAATATAGCCTCCAATCAACATAGTTGATCTTCCTTGGCTCTACAAAGCATTCAAAACATTGAAAACCCTCAAAAAGAGCAGATCTGATCATGGCTCATTTGAGATGAATTCTGACATCAAAATCATCTCACATTCACAGCCATTTAGTGAATTACACAAAAATTCCTCAGTTTGCTCGATCAAAGAAATTCAAAACTCAATTAATACAAAATCTTACAATCTTGTGTAAAATCCAAATTCAAAGTAGATCAAACAAACTGATTCAATTTTTAGCTCAGATGAGGGGCCTTTGTGAACAAAATGAAGTGAGTGAGAGGCCCTTAAAATGGATTTGAGCACAAATCCTCATCTCAAAGCTTGAAAGCAAAGAGATGGAGATTTGACTCCAAATGAATGGGTGGATTGTGAATAAAATTGCGAGGAAATCAGAAGCGAAAATGGGCGCATGTAGAGGGAGAAAAACATGATTAGTGTGTGGGTGAATTTGTCCCCTATGATCTGAAAGGATCAGAGGAGGTGTAGTGTGAACTCTACTCTAAATCTACTCCTAAACAACAATAACAGTCATCAAATCAGCTCGAATTACTCCTACTCCTAGAAAGAAAGTAAACTACACTAGGAAAGCAGTAAATCTATCTAAATGGAGGAAGATGTCTCAGGTCACCCACCGGTCGGCTGATGATGACTAATGGGGAGAGGAGACCAGTAGCTGACAAAGATGTCTAAGGTCTGCCACCTGGTCGGCTTGCAATGAGTGAAATTGGGGAGGGAGGCGCCAACTCTGTCACAGTCGGCGGAGGAAATTGGGTTGAGGGGAAGCTGCAGGTGTGGACGAAGTGATCAGCTCAAAGGAAGGGAATCGATGGCGTGCACGCGATCGGTGGAGGTGCTTAAGTAGAGTGAGAGAGTGAATCAAGTCACCTCGCAGGTGAAATTAGGCGCTAAGGGTGTGGGTGGTCTCGATTTGAGGAGAGGAGCGCGCATGAGATGGTATCAAATAGTGGCCGTTGGATTAGATCTGGGAGGATAGATGACCACACGTGCCGAATCGCGCGAAGGTTCGAATCAAGTTAGGCCACAGATCAAATCGAGTGTAGAGGATCGATGGCTAAGATGTCGCAAGATCTTGCGCATGAACAGTACACGTGCGGGTGCAAGTGAACGCAACTCTTTTTTTGATTTTGCAGGGTATACCCTTCTGCGAAGGGGTAGAAATATTGTAGGTAGGCCCTTAAGTGGTTAAAAAGCATAACAGAACAGTCCTTTAGGTCTTGCAAAAAGGTCCTTGTAGCCTACACATAGGTCCTAGGAGGTTTTCTAATAAATGAAATGTAATGCACTAAGGACCTAAATATAAATCTTTAGTTTCAAGGCCTTAATGATGTCCAAATGCATCCAAGTTTTTATAAAAGTTTAATTAAAAATTTAACAAGTTAATTATACTTTTGATTTGAACTTTTAGGCTCATTTATGTGTTAAATTTGCAATTGGATCACCATTTAACCTTCTTTAATAGAATATATCATTTAATGACCTAATTATGCGTTTTCAACACAGAATTAATGTTTTAGGTCTTTTTCTCTAATTCCCACACTTAACCCTTTTTATGTGTTAATTTGATATTATTTAACCTTGTTTCTAGCTTAACTTAGGCGATTTAGCTATGATGAGTCGCAACTTATCATACTCCCATACTTAGGCTTTGCTAGTCCCTTAGCAAACAATTCATTAAAGTGCATAGCAATTTAAGTATCAGCAAGGTAAGTGTGATGAGATATCTTTACTTCTTACTTTTTCTCAAAGAGTTAAGTGTTTCAAGATGATCTTTAAGCTGAAAGATTTTCTGATAAACCAACTATGTTTATGTCTAGACATTGTAAGAACCTTTTTGCTTAGGAAGACTAACTAGAACTCAAGACTGATATGACATAGACCATCTCTTGACTAACAAGGACTCTTGATATTTAAACCTTTCAGTCAAATTCTATGACTCAGGGGGTTTTACAGAGACTCAGAATGCTAAGAGGTTATGGCTGTGCTTAGTGATGGGTCAGGACTAACCAGGTGAATTTTAAAACTCAATCCCAGGGTTTCACTTCTTTTTAAGTCCAGGTTGGTCCTAGCTTCAGCTCATGTTTTTGGATTGACTCTCAAGAAACGACGAATACTCAAGCCCAACTCTTATTGTGTTTGTGGCTAAAAGAATATTTGGTGGAACAGGGTATTTGTAGTGAACCCTAAAAACATTTTTGGTGAAATTTCTATATTTACAGAGCTTGGAGAACATACTTGACTTATTCTAAAGAACTTCTTTTTGAAACTTTTTTATTTTTTGTCAGTATGTCTCCGACAACTTCATTTGGCAGAGCGCACCTTATTTGGTGGGTGAGTTCTTTTCGTAGAAAGAGCTTCTTCTAGACACAAGACTAAAGACTAGGACAAAGAGTCTACCTGCATGCACAAGTAAGGCCTCCACCTTCCCTAATGAACACTAGTGTTGAATTTCAAATTCACAAGGTCTTTCCCAACACTGTGTTGTGTAAACCAAAGTTAGTTAGACTCCTAAGTCAAAACAAACCAGCGAATCCTGTACTAGTGACTCAGGTACAAGAATACGTCCTAAAGTTAGGAGAGATTGTGGTCTATCTTGTCAAAGTTCAAAGTGTATTAAGCCAAAGCCTGAACGAATTAGCCTACAATGGCTCGGAAAGTCAAACCAACAAAGGTTGAATGCCCATAAACACTTATTCTATATTTGTTTTCAATTAGAAGATCATAGTTAAACACTTATATTTCTTTCTAAAACTTTTCTCTCCTCAAAATGGAGTTCTCTCTCAACAATAGAGTTCATGTCCCTTATTGTATTTTTGTAATTTTTGTGTTTTTTTTCATTTTTTTATATTTTTGGCTTTGTAATTTTTTTCAAAATCTTTCTAAAATTTTTCAATATTTTTGGTATTTTTGATAATACTATACTATATATACTATAGGTGTGTCTACAATTGCATGTTAGTTAAATGATTCACCATTTACAAACCCCCATGCTTAAATGATGAAATGTCCTCATTGAATGAATACGGTGGATGCAAATGCATGCTTTGCTTTTCACTATCCTAGACTGTGATGATGGAAGGAAGTTGGAATGAGGAGATTTCAAGTCTGATACAAGATCAGATTGGAAAGTCGAGCTAAGAAGTGAAATGCATGACATATGTGACAATGAAATGTATACTTGAAATGCATGGGTAGACACCTAATGCAAGAAAGGTGAAAACATCTATATACAAGGATAGGTTTTGCTAAGTTTAATGCCTTCAGCTCGGCATAAACCTGGTGGGTAATTCAAAGTGTAGGAGCGAAATGGTAGAATTGACAAGTCTGAGATCATGTGGCTCAATAAAGGGTTTTAATCTTTGTCCATTGATAGTGAAAGGTTCAGATTTGTCAATCTCAGTGATCTCAATAGCTCCATTGTCAATAAAAATCAGAATCAAATACTTGGTACAAGGTCCAAGTAGAAAGTGGGTATCAAATCAAAGATACTTGGCTCAAGGTCCAAGTAAACAAAAATAGAGTATATCTAGAAAGAATCAACATCTCCCACCTCTTCAATGAATTAATGCAGAGTCAAGATTTTAATACCTTTGGCTAGGTTTTGCTAAGTTTAACGCCTTCAGCTAGGCATAAACCTAGTAGGTAATTCAAAATGTATAGAATTAACAAGTTTGAGATCATGTGACTCAATAAAAGATTTTAGTTTTTGTCCATTGACAGTGAAAGGTTCAGATTTGTCAAGCTCAGTGATCTCAACAGCTCCATTGTCAAGGATTCTCAAGATCTTGAAAGGTCCAGTCCACTTGGACCTGAGTTTCCCTAGGAATAGTTTAAGTCTAGAGTCAAAAAGAAGGACTTTCTAACCATGGTGAAATGACTTCCTATGAATGTGATGGTCATGGAAGGCCTTTAATTTATCCTTATAAATCCTTGAGCTTTCATAAGATTCATTCCTTAATTCATCTAGCTCGGAAATTTGTAATCTTCTATAATCACCGACCTTCTCAAGGTCCAAGTTACACTTGACTTCCTAGACTCGAATTCAGCTGGAAATTCTCCAAATTCCTCTCTCCTATTTCAGTCGAATAGCTCCTCGAGCTTCGCCGACTCTCCCTGCCTCTCCTTATCGTCCAACCGCAATACCGACAGCGAATTCTTCTTCCTCACCTTCCTCGGTGTCGTGCAATACCAGCTGCCGTCGCTCTACCTCCGTCGTCGTCACCGTCCCCCTCTACCGGTGTGTCTTCTTCTTCAGCACTGGCCTACCAACACTGGTGCTGTTCTCCCCCCTTCATTTATTAGATTAGGGTTAGTTTAGTTAGTTTAGATCCTTATGTTAGTTTTATACCCAAAAATCCCAAAAATAACCCTCAACGCCGCCATTCATCTCCATCTTCTCCATCTTCAACCGAACCTCCAACGAGGCACCTCTGTCGCTACACCCCTCCATTCGCTTCGCCAACCACCTCATAACCTTCACCTCATCCTCCCACAAAAAAGCCCTCTCATTATCTCTCCGTTTGCTTGCTCTAACCATCCCCCGAACTACCCATCCTTCACACCCCGACTCCGTCACCGTCCACCCACCCCACTCACCTTCACACCACAAAACCGCCAGCAGTACATTCGCTGTCACCTCACGACTCTCCTGAGCTGGTTTAATGTGGCCATAAGGCCGTTTATTTGATTTTAGGTACTCAAGTCCCCAGCGCCATTAACGATGAGCTCAAGCAAAGCTTGAAGCTCTCTTCGGCACTTGCAGGTCCAGGCACCACCTCCAGGTGACGTGGAACACTACCAGGCACGTGCCCAAGTCTCCAATTGGGGTACATATCCTTAGTAGATGCTGCAATTTGACAGAGTTCCACTTGCAGACACTCACGCGAGGAAGGTGGGACCTTTAGTCCCACCTCGGAAGCGCACGAAGCAACGTAGCCACTTAAATTATTTTTCTACCTGGGGCTTATTGCCTCAGACACATGGGGGTGAGGTCCCCACTCACCCAACACTTGGCTCACCTATGACAATACTCAAGCGGGTATGGCACTCACCTAATTATCCACCTAAGCCTACTCTCACACCTCAGCTACCATTCACGGCAGGCAACCCTGGTCCCAAGTGCACGTATACCCGATTACCTGATAACTGGCTACCATGCATGGCCCTGGGAGGGCGTAAAAGAGGTTGACCCAGAGAGAGAAGAAAGAGAGAGTGGGGGCAGGGGGTTTTGCTCTAAGGATCAACGGCTGACACTTAGCCATTTGAAGAAGAAACCCCCCTCTGTGTGTGAAGAGAGAAGAAGAGGAGAAGACCTGAAAGGCAGAAGAGGCAAGCAGAGAAGAGAAGAGGGAAGTCAAGGCAGGAAAGAAGATAAGAAACAAAGGGGAAAGTACTGTAGAAAACGTATGTTTAAGTCATCTGATGGCTTAAGCTGACATCTGTCATGGGTAAAAGCAATTGATACTGTTGATATATTTGAGTGCCTAAGTTTGAATGGTTGATGATACTATTGCATTATTTGAACTCATTGCATATATGTTTAAATTAAGTAATTGGTGATCTAAATTTTGCTTTGAGATTCTTTTTGCCATGCACAACTATTGTTAAACTCATGCTTTACATTAATTATCATTTATCAGTAATTATTATTAATTTCTTAGTATTATTTGGCTTGAATTTTATGCTCAATTACATTTTATTTGCGATTAGTGATTGAATTCCATATTTACTCCTAGTAAACGACCTCCGACTTTCATTCGAGTTATAAATTTTATCTGTTTTGAAGCGATTTTGATGTATACTACAATGCAGCTTTTATAACCTCAATTCCGCTCGATAAACAGTGAGTTCTCGTACACGTCATTGCGTAGCTCATCGAGCTTGCCTATTTGCAGGTGACGGTGAGTACTAACCTTTTCGAGGTTCAAATTGCATTTTCATACTGCCCAATAGGCTTTATGCTCCATTTCAACAGGAAGGTGACATGTCTTCCCATAAACAGTCCTGAAGGGAGACATTCCTAATTGGGTCTTATGGACGGTCCTATAAGCCCATAATGCTTCCGGAAGTCGGGGTGACCAATCCTTTCTATTAGGTCAAACAGTGACCTGCAGAATCTTTTTGATTTCCCGATTTGATAGCTCGGCAAGTCCATTTGTTTGCGGATGATACAGGGTAGAAATGCGATGAGACACCTCATATTTTCTAAGTACGGATTGGAAATGCACATTCATGAAATGGGTCCCACCATTAGAGATAATTGCTTTAGGAACACCGAACTAGGAGAAGATGTTATCGTAAATAATTCAGATAACGACCTTATGATTATTGGTTCGGGTTGGAACAGCTTCAATCCAATTGGACACATAGTCCACAGCAAGAAGAATATATTCGAAGCCGTTCGAATTTGGAAGTGGGCCCATAAAATCAATCCCCCAAATATCAAAAATTTCGCACACAATGATTGGATTTAAAGGCATCATATCGCGATGGCCCATGTTGCCAAAGGTTTGGCAACGAGCACATGCCCTACAGTATTTGTGTGCATCTTTAAACAAACTCGGCCAATAGAAGCTGCTTTGGAGGAATTTGGCTGCGATTTTATGTCCAGAAAAATGGCCACTATAGGCCTAGTCATGACAAAATGAGATAATATCATTGACCTCTATGTCAGGAATACATCTCTGGACGATCTAGTTAGCTCCGATGTGAAAAAGATATGGATCTTCCCAGAAATAATACTTGGCATCTGATATCAATTTGTCCTTTTTGGCTTTGGGCCAATCAGACGGAATCTGGTTTGATGCCAAGTAGTTGACAATATCTGCATACCAGGGAAGCCCGGCATTTATGCTCAAAAGATGCTCATCCAGAAAATGCTCAGTAATAGGTACTGATGGATCAATGATAGATGAGGGAAGGCAGGACAAATGATCTACAACTACATTCTGTTTCCCACTTTGTCACGAATTTCTAAATCAAATTCTTGTAAAAGCAAGATCCAACGAATTAGACGAGGCTTCGTGTCCCTCTTGGTGAGCAAGTGCCGTATTGCCGTGTGGTCCGAGTATATGATTATGCGGGACCCGAGAAGGTACGATTTGAATTTTTCCAAGGCATAGACAATAGCCAGAAGTTCCTTCTCAGTGATCGTATAATTCTGTTAGGTGTCGTCCAACGTTTTACTTGCGTAACAGATCACTACGGGTTTTCTGTGAACCTTTTAACCAAGGACTGCCCCCACAGCAAAATCTGATACGTCACACATAATCTCAAATGGACGAAACCAGTCAGGGGGTTGCAATACTGGTGCCTTGGTGACTCTATCCTTCAGGATTTTGAAGGCTTCGACACAATCATCAGAGAAATCGAAGGGAATATCCTTCGATAATAAGTTAGTTAGGGATCTGGCGATTTTTGAGAGGTCAGAAATAGAACGTCGATAGAATCTGACTTGCCCCAAGAAGGATCTGATTTCTTTAACCGAGGAAGGGGGAGGGAGTTTGGATATTAAATTGACCTTTCCTCGGTAAACCTAGATACCTTGCTCAGACACAAGGTGTCCAAGAACGATGCCCTGAGGAACCATGAAGTGGCTCTTTTCCCAGCTCAGGACTAGATTTATGTTGATGCATCGTTGGAGGATTTTAGTCAAGTGGCCCAGGCACTCATCAAAGGTTTTTCCAAGGACAGAAAAATCATCCATGAAGATTTCTAAGGATTCACTCACCATGTCCGAGAATATTACCAACATGCACCGTTGGAAGGTAACAGGTGCATTGCAGAGTCCAAAAGGTATTCTATGGAACGCAAATGTCCCATAGGGACAGGTGAATGCGGTTTTCTCCTGGTCTTCAGGATGAATAACCACTTGATTATAGCCTGAGTATCCATCCAAGAAACAGAAGTACTGATTTCCCGCCAATTTTTCAAGAATCTAATTAATAAAAGGTTGCAGGAAATGGTCCTTCGTGGAGGTATTCAATTTCTTGTAGTCTATGCAGACTCTCCACAAATTTGCAATTCTGGTGGGGATGGATTCTCCAAACTCAGATTTGATAACGGTTAGCCCATCCTTCATAGGTACCACATGAATTGGGCTAACCCAATGGCTATCAGAGATGGGATAGATAATATCCGCATCAAGGCATTTAATTATCTCTTTCTTCATGACCTCTTGAAGATTTGGATTTAGTCGACGCTGTCCTTCGCACGTAGGTCGTGCACCTTCTTATGTAAAAATGCGGTGGGTACAGTAAGGACTTATAACGATGAGATCATCTAAGGTCCAACCAATGGCCTTGCGATGCTCTCGGAGGATGGAAATCAAACGTGTTTGCTGATATGTGGATAGAGAGGAGTTGATAATCACAGGAAATGTGTTGTTTGAACCCAAAAAGATGTACTTGAAATTGTCAGGAAGCGGTTTCAATTCAAGTACTTAGTTCTCAACAGCAGTAGGAAGGTCGGGGTGGACTAGATTCCGCAAGGTGTAATCGAGATTGGGCTTCTAAAGGGTTCTTACTCAAGAACTAGGTTAAACACTATCAAATTAACACATAAAAAGGGTTAAGTGTGAAAAATAAAAAAAAGACCTAAAACATCAAGTTTGTGCTAAAAACGTATAATTAGGTCATTAAATGATATTCTTTTAAATAAGGTTAAATGGTGATCCAAGTGCAAATTAAACACACAAATGAGCTCAAAATTTCAAATCAAAAGTGTAATTAACTTTCTAAATGTTCAACTAAGCTTCTATAAAAACTTAGGTGCATTTGGACATCATTAGGACCTTGCAATTAAGGATTTACATTTCATCCTTAGAAAATTGGCCAGGGACCTATTTAGTACATGCAGGGACCTATTTGCAATATCCTAGGGACTGCTCTGTCATCATTGCTAACCACTTATGGGCATCCCTACTATTTCTTTAACCCTTCGCTGAGGGGTGTTCCTGCAAAATCACCAATAGAATCCAGCCTCCACCTGCAGCTACGCGTGCATTGTAGCACGTGAAGAACATGGACCATCCTAGCCATCGATCCCTCCTTACCTCATGATCTGTGAATCGATTTGATTTGAAGTTTCGTGTGAATTGGCTCATGTCCAAACTACCCCCATATCCAACCCAACGGCCACTTTTTGATTTGGATGCCCGCACGTGCCTCCCCTTTCATCCTCACCACCCAAACTCCTCATGCCTAATCTCACCATTGCAGTGAGCCTAATCACTCTTGAATCTACTTAAGCACCTCCACTGCCTTGCGTGCGAAGGATCTCTCCCTTCTACACCTCTAAAGCCGATCGTTCATCCACTCGAGCTCTTCTCCTCACACTATCTCAGATTCACTGCCATCGGCAGTGAAGCTCCACTTCTTCTCCCACTCTCCTTGCCGCTAAGGACCTCATAGCACTTGAAGGCGACCCAGAACTCCACTAGCGAGTCTTCCCTCCGCTGGAGAACTTCTTCTCTCCATTCTTACTCTCCATCCACCGGGTGGAGATCCAAAGTTCCCATTCCTCTGATTAGATTAGGATTTACTATTTTCTATAGTAGTTGTAGTGATAATTAGAGTAGTTTAAAAGTTGAAATTAGACATAGTCTCACTCTGATCTGATTGCATGATTGTAGTTAGCTTAGAGTAGTGTAGTGCAGAATCCATGCACTCTACCTACTTTGATCATTTCAGATCAGAGAAGATGATTTCACCCCCTCACTATCACTGTTTTCTCCCTCTTCATATTCCCATTTCGCTTTCTGATTTCCTCGTGTTTTATTTCACAATCCACCCACTCATCAGAGCATTAAATCAGATCTGATGCTCTTGGGCATTCAGATCTGATTTGAGCACTCACAACCCATTTGAGGGACTCTTCACCCACTCTAGTTTTCCACCAAATCCCTCCATTTGTTTTGAATGAAGATCTGATAATTTGGGGTTTGTTTTCGGTGTTTTTCATTGTGGGATTTTGATTCTTTCTTTGTGCTGTCTATGGCACAAGAGAGAAGATAAATCATATTTCTATAGGTTTTCAAGCTTCCCTCAAGAGGGAATTAATCCTTAATTTTTCAAAGTTTATTAGAGACACTTTTGATATGGATTTCTCGCATTGGAATCCTAATTTGCCACCTTAGCTTACATTGTCTATAATGTAAGGTGAGGTGCTCATTAGGATTTCAATATGTTTTTGGGGGACATTGATATGAATTTCTCTTGGTTTTCTTGCAAACTCAAAGAGTTTTCCAAATTTGTCTTCCGAGTTCTTAAGTGTTGATAATGATTGCATTGATTGAATCTATATTTAAATGAGTTATGTTTCAAATGGTCAGTTGAATTTGTGATTTTAGAGTCACTCCCCCTATTTCAATACATCAAAAGGCTACATAGCAGCAACATGTTCTTGGGATATTCAAGCATGTGTTGATTGGGGCACTTGTTCAATGGATTTCAAAATTCTGATTTAACCCCTTTTCTTTATGTTGTCTATAACATGAGATGAGGAATAGATTAGAGTTTTTCTCTTAATTGATAGATTTTATGTGGTGTTTTGATCTCTGCACTGTCCACTATGTAAGGGATAAAAACCCAATGAAGAATCCTTTTGCTCCTTGAGTTTTGGGTAAAATTGTATTAAATCAGAAATTTAGAGAAAATTTGTGATGCTTAAGAACCTGAACAACTATTTTAATTCACTCTCTTTGTGTTGTCTATAACACAAGAGAGTGATTAATTAGTTATTTAGACCTTCTTGGATTGAGGATTGCTTGATCTGATCAGAGTTCCTACTGAGATTGCAGCATCAGATCTGCTACTGTGTTTGGCAGCAGCAGCTGTTGTTGCTAAAAGAGCAGTAGTATCCATTTAAATGTTTTAAGAAGACTAAATTGCAGGAAGCATCTAATTGTTGATGGCAACAATAGCAGCTGTTGCTGCAGAATTTCAGTAGCTGCTGCAGCCATTTGACAGTAGACATTATTTTGGCTGAAAGAGGGGTCTAATCAGAGTGGGTTCTGGCTGGTTTTTTTGAGTGTTCAAGAGACTGACATGTTTTGTATGTTGTAAAAAGATTTTGTATCAAGCATTCATGTATTGTTATAACTTAGAAATGTGATTTGGATGCTTTGATTTTAAGTGTTAAACATCCTTTGTTAGCCATTTATGTGTAAATTTGCCTAAACATAGAAATTGGATGAAATTAAGTTGAAATTCACTTGTATATGCTTGAATACCTTCTGTGTGTCTTGTGGAAAATCGTTGAATGTCTTTACTGCTATTTTAGCCTCCAACATACACTCTAGTGCCTTAGGTTATCCTTGAAAACACTCTTTAAGGCCTAGAATTATACTCACTTATAATTAAATAAAAACACTTTAAAAAAATCCAAAAAAAATAAAATAAACCTGTCTTAGTGAAGACTAGGTAAATTTTTACACATATACCAAGTTTCAAGGCATTCTGAACCCTCGGCTTGGTAGAACATACCAGCCGACGGTTTAGTATACCTCTTAACTTAATAAAAATCCCTAAACTAAAAATGACAAAAAAACACACACTCTCTCTCATCTCTTTGTTTCTCTCACATCCCCTATCTCTACAAAATATATAAAACCCATGAAAAGAAGGAAACCCCAAAAATACTCAAAAACACGATGTATATTATGTAAATGCACGTATATATATGCTATAAACTAAGCTAATTATGTATATAATTTATAATATGTATATATAATTTATGTATGTAGGCTATTGTATAATTTAAGTATTTAAGATAACTTATTATGCATAAAACTTATTTGTATAATTATTTATTAATTATACTAACTTTTATGTACTATAATATAATTAAACTAATAGAACCATGTAAATAACTATATTTACTAATGATATTGTGCGTACGTATTTATATATGTATAATGTACATTAATAGACCTATAACTTAATTTAATTATATATATAATAATTAATTTATTAAGTTATTAAGTTATTAGGTTAAATTAGAATAAATTAGTAATTTCAGTTAAAATAGAGATAATTTATACTATTTATTTGTATTATTGTATGTTAAGTAATTTAAACTAATTTAAATATATTTATACTGTATTATATTATTTATACCTAATTTATATGTAAAATGCACTGAAAATTGATATTTAAATGTATATAAATTAAAATAAAACATGTAAAATATAATAAAAATATTTGTTAAATACTTTATTATATGTATTAACTCTGTACATGGTCAATTAGATAATTAATTAACTAATTTAACCATTAATTAGGAAATAAAACCAATAATCAGTGTGTAAAAATTGTAAACTTTGACTAATTTATTTATATAGTAAATATAATTAATGTGTAAATAAATTGTATAATCTTGTAGCCCTATGTAAATACCATAATATCATATAATTTAATTTTAAATTTGATTAATTTGTGGCCCTCAATTCGAGAACCAAAACCCACAAAATCAAACAAGTGTGGTTGGATTTCAATGCACGCACCCCTGTGGCATAGTGCCATATTGTGGGTGGAAAAGCTCACGCTACACTATAAATTGTTTTTGTTCCCCCTATCACTCAGTCGTGTTGGGTACCAGGCACCCAAAATCGATCTGCTATCCCCTCTAAGCATGAATGGGTATTCGCTTGGTTTGAGAAAATGTGTGCAGTGCGGGTTGGGAGCCTGGCACTGTGTGTGGGCCTGTGTGGGCCCAGTGTTGAGCATTAAATCGGATTAAATGGGTTAATTAACGAATTATGGTGGCTCTTAGTAAAGGTCCGATCCCACCCCTTGAGGGTGTTGTGTATCCTTTGAAAAGGTCATCCGCCAACTTAAAACACTAATTTTGTCATTAAGAATAGTAATTAATGTATAATTAACGAGTGTAAGGAGAGAAAGAAGAGAGAAGAATGGCCGTGTATATGTATATGTATATATATATTATGTACATCTAAGTATAAATGTATAGTATACAGTAATTAATTAATGTAATAAGAAGTATACGTTAAAGTATAGCATAGAGTGTTTGAGCTTATTTATGTATATAAATAGCTGTGAGCTTTAGTGACAGATAAGTATGTCATTGTATATAGAATAGACATCAGTACAGATCCTATCTTTACCTTAGTTTTTGTATATAGTTTTTTAAGCTTTAGTGACGCTTATATATGTCATTGTACATACATTATATGTTACTGTAAATGTTAGTATGTTAACTTAAGTTAGCATAGTAGATATTGTTACTTATTATAATACATATATCTAAGTATTATTAATGTAAGATGTAAATAGATAGTATATAGTATTTAATTGAAGCGTTTGATGCTTGTTTGTAAATAGGTGTTTGTAAGCATTTTAATTCATTCTTGTATACATAAATTGTTTCATTCTTTCAATTATTAATTCAGTCATTCATATTTGTACATAAAATCAGTCTTTTTGGAATTAAAGAATAATATTGGACTTAGAGAGTGATGTATATCAATAAGCTTGAATAAATCAGTAAAAATTAAGTAAATAAATAAAATTGACACGAAAATAGTTTGTATTGGTGACATATACTACAACAACGATGCTTTTTATACGAATCGTGATCGATCGCTACAGCTGCTGCTGTTGAGATGAGTCTGGTACAGAAGTTGATGCTTTTGGCCCATCTTGATATATAGGTGCAGAAGAGCTTGGTTGCACATAATGAATTTGGCTCTGCTTTGGGTTCACAACGTACCTCTGATTTGGCACGTTGTTAGGGTTTGGCAGAGGTTGTGAGGGTAATGTACCTGGCTGGTGCGTCCCAGCCATTTGCACAATCTGGTTGCGCATATCTGCCATATCCGCATTAGTCTTCTTCATATCAGCCAGGGTCTGAAGAATCATGCTCATTTGATCATCTTTACTAAGCCCATGTCAAAAATTCGGATTGAGCCTAGGTTGAGCAGGATGATATGAGTGCGGATTTTGTGGTCGGGGTGGATATTGAGGTCTAGAGTTTTGAGGATACGAATTCCTCGACTAAGAGAAGTTAGGATGGTTACGGCACCCAGGATTATAGGAGTTGGAATAGGGGTTGTTCTGGAAGGCATGGAGTTCCTCATAGGGTTGAGAAGCTCCAGAAAAATCAGGATAGTGGGGTTCAGAGGACCCCCAACTAGGATAAGTAGGTTCAGAGTTTCCCCTGAACCCAGAGTCAGAAGGGGATGGATTCATACCCATCTCGGTGTGGTGTATATTATGCATGGCCTCCCTCCTTGCAGGCGATTATGCATGCATGTTCTGTTGAGAAGAAGTGACATTTTGCAGCTGGCGAGTCAAATCATCAAGCTTTTTCTCAATTATTGAGACTTTATCGAATCGACTAGCCACAACCTCCATGTCGATGGAAGAGGATAAGTCTTGTGCTTCATGTGTCCCGCATGTGTTTGTCAATGCATGGGTAGTCATCCTATCGAACATACCCAGGATGCATTATTTATTGAATTCTCAGCCATATTTTCGAGAATTTCCCAAATAGCATTCTCATGCTTGCCCATGAAATTGCCTCCACAAGCTGCATCGACGAAAGGTTGGATATCTTCACGGAGTCCCCGTTAAAAAGATTGAACTTGTTCCCATTTAGGAACTCCGTGATGCGGGCATTTCTGCATGAGATCAAGAAAGTGATCCCAGGCCTCATGAAGTGGTTCCCCCACATTTTGTTGAAAATGTGTAATTTGATGCCTTAGGGCATTAGTACGACGTACTGGGACGTATTTCCTTAGAAATTCAGTTTGCAATTCATCCCAGGTATTGATCGGTCGATTCAGAGACCGATACCAGTGGGCAACTTTCATCTCCATAAGCAGAGTGTTCCGATTTTGAATAGTTGGTCCGAGAGTCTAGGCCAAATGCTTCAATTCTTGAATGTATTGGAATGGGTCTTCAGAACCCATCCCATGGAAATGGGGGATCAAGCTGATAATATTCGGCTTGAGTTCAGTCACAGGGCCCCCAATCGGAATACACACTCTGGGCTTGATAGCTACTTCTGCGGGATTATAATGATCCCACATTTGTGGACTTGTTCTAGGGTTTTCCAACCCATTGATAAGATTTGTGAGAGTCTGGAGCTGGTTTTGCAGTTGTTCGATGTCGTCTCCTCCTTCTAGACTAGGGTTCTCCATGAGTCAGAGTCAGAAAGCGGAGAACATGGGTTGGATGTAGATGGGTCAGAGAAGATAGGGATCGGATCAGAAGATGACCCAAACAAGTTAGTCGGGTTTTGTCCCCAATGTGAACGAACTACTAGAGAAGGTCTTAAGACTGGTCTTAAGGACCTCCTACCGTGCATGACTATAGGAAAGATGAAGGACTATATTTCAATCAGACCCAATTGAGACACCCAAAAAATATTTTTGGATGGCTTAGGCTTATTAGAGACAATGGTCTCTAGATCACAAATCCACCCGTCTAAGAATTACTTGGGCAGCCAGAGAGAGAGAGAGTCCTGCAAAGACCCTTACACGGTAGAGCGGCCCCACGGGTTACAGGGTTTCCCACACAAGACCTCTCGTGTCACTGTGTGGTCGTGAAATCGCGATAATGATAAATATGTCATCGTAGGTGTGAAGACACGTCGTTTTAAATTTATGAAACCGTCTCCTAAAAATACAAGAATAATGTCGGGAGTACGGGTCATCTCACACGGAGGTAGGGATATTTAAATGATTTCCAACCTGATCAAGTAAACGAATTTTTTTTATTATTTATATTTTTTTAATTTTTTATAATAAAAGGAAATAAATTAAACAAAAACGGAGACAAATACGAAGAACATGTAAATGCAAATAAGAACTTTACTACTACTAGAAAGTCAGAATAACATAGAATAACAAGAAGAAGAAGAGAAAAATAGTCTCAGATAGAAATCCAGTGATGTCGTGACAAGGGTGGAGAGTGCCGTCGACGATCATCGGTGGAGAATGTGCACAGAGGCAAGAGGTCGGAGAAGAGACGTGCAGGAATGAGTTGGAAGATGTGTAAGATAGTTGAGACACTGTGGAACTTGCTACGAGAAACCAGAGGAAGGTCATTGGCAAGGGGGAACCGGAGGCCGTCGACGTGATGGTGCTTGTCGTTCAAGAACAGGTCATGGTCACCGAAGAGAAGAGGAAGATGAATGAGATGAAGGGCCTGTTATATTTGGTTGGTGGAGAAATCATGAGAGGGAGAGAGAGTACGTGAGGGGTGGTGGTCTTACGGGGGGAATGTGGTATTCAGTGGTTTGTCGAGAGAGACAGGTGATGAGCGGTGCGGAGAGAGGGAATCCCACAGAGGGAGGGGGTACGGTTGAGAAAGAGATGATTGTTGTATATTTTTTTCTTTTCAAGGGAGGGGGGGCCTTTGGTCCTTTTATATCTCGTGCAAATCCTTCTTTCCTCGGTTCTCTCTACTGCTGCCACATGGCGCGCTATGCGCTCTTAGGTCCTTCATTGCACGACTCCCGCTCGCTCGCGCCTTCGCATTTTCGCCTTCAAATCCCACCTCATCATCTCAGCCGTCCGATTTCAAATCCTACACGCGCTTCTCGCACCATCCTGATCTCGCAACAACCCACGCGATCGTGCCATGTGGATGCATCTCAGCCCTCCAATCGCGCATACGTGCCTGCACGCGCCCGCCTGCGATGTCGCACCAATTTTTGCGCAACGTAGGGCTCGAACCCGCATCTTGCGCTTATTTGCATGCACGCACGAGCCAACACACTGCGCAAAGCCTTTATCATATATATGTGCTTATTTATATTTATACTGATCCAATCTAGGTGACGACGTGGCTCGTTTGTGGCTGTTGGATGAAGATCCAATGGCCCACACTGCGAGGAGAGGTTCTTTCAGGAGTTGGGGGTGCGGCAAGGGGCGGCTGCGATGGTGCCATGTGGTGCCATCGTAACCGTCCGTTCTTCTTCTCTTCATATCTGATGACGTAGGCCTCCGATTAAGTAGATTTCTACACCGTTGGACTGTGAACGTCAATACAGATCCATCCATATGGTTGGATTTGTCATTTGAGGGCTAGATATTCTTCAATTTTCCCCTTGGCTCTTGCTCTTTTGCGAACTCCCTAGGGTGCTACAGGAGTTTGATTGATGCGATCTTGGATGCGTTGGACTCCCGTCGTTATTTCGAACAGATACATAAGGTTGGATCCATCATCTATAGCCCTGGATGACCTGCAATCATTAATACCTCTCAAATAACATAGTTTAATACATAAAACACATATGAATGTTCATGTTAAGCTAAGTTATAACTTAATTAAGGCAAGTTAGGGCCTATGATTACTGTGCAATCATTGTGGTTCCAAGTAGACCGGATATGTGTGGATTGAGTCATATATTTCTTTTACCCCTTTTTGTTTTATTGAAATTAAGAAAGAGGGGAGTAAGAAGATAGGAGAGAGTTACCTGCCGTGGAGTGGTTGTCCTCGGGATCCAGAAGTCAGGCACATTAGTTTAGTTCATGCAAAACAACCAATCAAGGCAGATATGTCAGAAATAAAGAATGATAGTGATAAATGCACATTGCTCCCCGGCAATGGTGCCAAAATTCTTAGCTCACTTTGATTGTATTATAAAATTGTCAGATCGTAGTATAGTGAAAAAATCGAATTAAGCATTTAAATTTATAACTCAAATAAAAAGAAATCCAAGGTCATCTCTGGGAGCAATTATTCGCACAATTTATCACTATCAAAAAGGTAATATATGCTAAGTAAATAAAGTGCTTCTTTATAGAGATAAAAAAATAGAGTAAAAGTGGTGGTTTAAATCACCAAGTTCACTAGGTTCAGCACAACTATCAATTATCAACAGTTAAGTTAACACAGCAGTTTAGCCTCAGACAACAGAGAACAAGCACAGATGCCTTAAGTCCTATGGGCGAGGGTGTAGTGGGTACCATTCCATGTTGCAAAACCCCCCTTCCCCCACTCTCTCTTTCTTTCTCTCTTTCCCTCCTTATCTCTTTGAAACCAGGCTCAATCAGGTAATCGGGTGAACGCGTACCCAGGACCAAGGTTGCGGGCGTGGGTTGTAGCTGAGGTGTGAGTATATCTTTGGCGGGTAATCGGGTTCGGCGCCAGGCTCGCATGGAGTTGTCATAGACGGGGCATGTGGGGTGTGCGGGGACCTCACCCCCGGTGTTACTTGAGGTGACAAGGCTGAAGTAGAAATTCCTTTTATGCGCGCACACCGCCTCTTCTCTTCACTAGGTGGGACTAAATCCTACCCTCTTCTTCATGCGGCTGGTAGCAGCAGTGGTCCCCCAATTAAAGATCTGGGTCGCTTCTTGGAAGGTGTCCGCAGTGTCTGAAGCCAACGCTTGGAGTGGGGACCTCAAGAACAGGGTCTGGAGCTTCACAAAGAAGCTCCAACAATGGCGCGACAGGTCCTGTACCTAAAATCAAGAAGACGATCTTTCGACCATGTTAAATTAGTTCAAAAGGTTCGCCGGAGCACGGCGAACGTGGCGGTGGTGGTTTCTTAATGTGAGAGTGAGTGTGGCAGCCGGACGGAGGCATAGATGGCCAGAGGAAGTGGGTCTGTTCGGTCATTGTTTTGGGTGGATGGGAAGGTGGGTAGAGAGAGGGGTTCTGATGGGTGGAGTATGGCGGAGGTTATGGGCATGTCGGCGAGGAAGATGGAGGTGTGTAGCGCACGGAAGTCCACGTCAGAGGGGTCACCAAAGGTGAAGATGAAGGGTAGCTCTGGTGGGTACCTGTGCACAGCAAAATGAACCTCTCGATCCTAGATCAATCCAAGAGCTTCAGGGAAGATCCTGGAAGCTTTTCCCTTTTTCTACATGCTGTTCGAAGGGGCTCAGTGATGTGGAGAAGACGCTGACCGGAGCCCTTAAAGATGGTGGTCGGTGATGGCTCAGATGGGGTTGGAATTTAAAATTGGAGAAATGAGAAGGTAGAGGGAAGAAAGGGGAAGAAAAACCCTAACCTAATTTGGAGGAAGGAGAGGTGGAGACCGATGGCAGTGGCAGGATGCAAGCGAAGAATTGGAGAAAGAATTGAGGCTGACGAAGGAGGTAGAGAACTGGCTACTGGGCTGAGAAGCTCAGTGAGAGAGAGAGACGAAGGCGGCTGCACCCTCGTTTGATGGCAAAGGCAGCAGAGTGAAGGGGTAGAGAAGACCTCAAGGTCTGGAAATGACGGCGCATGGAGGAAGAGGAGAAGGTAGTGGTTGCGCTCAGATTCCTAACGACTCAACTCTGAGGAGCATCGTGAATTTGTTGCAAGAGGTAGCGAGAAGACCTTCCAACAACTTGTATCTCCACATTTGTTTTTGACTGGAGATCGCGGGTTGATGCAACGATGGCAGCCGGCGAGATGTATATCGATCGACGCGGAATGGAACATCTAACTTTGCCTAAGAGGTCGAGCTCAGCCGATGCTCGAAGCGACTGTAAATGGCACTGGAAAGTCGTCAGTCAGTTCGGTCAACAGTTCCGCGGCTGTTGAAGGAGGAAGATGACGTCGGGGACCAGTTCTCAAGAAGAGAGGGACCTAAGAGTATTGAAATTGGACCTTCTTACAAACATTTTTAGGAATTAAGGGCCTAAATGCAAAGTTGGTGAGAATATTGTCAAATTAGGTCTAACTTTTTATGGAGGCTCAATTAGGAT
This sequence comes from Thalassia testudinum, assembly GCA_037157565.1. Taxonomy (NCBI): domain Eukaryota; kingdom Viridiplantae; phylum Streptophyta; class Magnoliopsida; order Alismatales; family Hydrocharitaceae; genus Thalassia; species Thalassia testudinum. Next base: position 26,442,057 of record JAZHRO010000059.1, read on the forward strand.
CTAGGGAATCTGGTGGTTATGTCAATTTTGAGTTTTGAAGGTGTTTGGTTGGTAAATCCTCTATTTAAACTCATTTGTCGTTAATTATTCACCTACATCATTGTTTTATGTTTAATTGGCTCCTTTGACGTATTTAATCAAATTAAACCTTGTGGAATATTTATTTATAATTTTTAGAAAATTTAATTTATAATATTTTCATCAGAATCCTATCAAATTAGGTCAGATCAAACATAGGGTTTAATTGTTCTCTTTAATAGCATAATTTCAAAGGAAACCCTAAATTGGTTATTCTGACTTGTTTTACTATCTTTTGGATTTATTTTGATGAATCTTCCTCCATATGATATTGTACCCTTTTTATGTATTATTTACGTCAATCTACCTTAGGACTTAGCTAAATTAGGGGAGTTATAGAGCATGATGGCACTGCCATCAGTGCCCCTCTTCCCTGCTTCATTCCCATGATGATGCGGTGGTTTCAAACCTTATTTCAAACATTTTTTCTTATTCTTTAACCAAGCATCACAATTTCTTCCATTTTTATTTGTTTCTTATTTAAGCTTTCATCACACTAATTTTGGGTTATTTATTCTATTTAAAATTTATTAACTTAAACTTGTAAAATTAATTATGCATGGGGACATATATGCATTTGCCATTATCCTTTTGTTTCTATTCTTGCCTTGTTACCATTATAACTTTTACATAGTTTTCTCTGTTTGATAAATTGCGATGGTTACTTTTGTAATTACTCATATGATGAAATGACCCTTCCCAAGGGTCATTTGAGATTTTCTCGAAAGGGTTGGGGTGTGAGTGAAATTATAAACCCCCTGGATTTTTGTTGTAGGCTATGTGGGGAAGAAGGAAAAATTGCAGGAGCAACCTTGCAATTTCCCCTCTCCATCTTCCAGAACCCACCCACGCACACACACGGCCTACATCCTCTCCTTTAAAACCCCACCCCCCTCCAACTTCTCCATCACCACCACCACCTCCACTTCTCCACCACCTTGCCACTAACGAGCCTCTCCTCCCCTGTCCCCTTGCAATCATGAGTGGGGAAAAACGAGAGGGGCGGAGCACGGAGGAGAGGGAGAAAGAGAGCGTGGGCGAGGTAGAGAGAGAGTGGGCAAGGGAAGGAGCCGAAGTTGCGAGGAGAAGCTCGAGAAAGTGCATGGGAGAGGAGGTGCAGCCAAGGGAGCTCATGGAGAGGAGCTCTGCGACCTCCTGTAGCTGCTGGAGCAGCAGCTGCGGTTCTGCGGGCGGAGAGTCATGCAGAGAGAAGCTTCATAGGGCGTATTGTAGAATCATTTTTCTATAGTATCAGATGTCTGGGACGCTATCCAAACGTCTGGAGGAGCCTCAGGATGTCCGGAGCTGGCGCCGGACGTCTGACAGGACGTAGAGTGCTGAGGTATGTACTCTGTACATGCCTGCATGCACATACGTTAAGTTTATGTGTCGTGTTTTGAGTGGCGTGCACGTACGCAGGCGCGAGTACATTGGAAAGGCACGTGACACGCCCTCCGAGGTGCTTTAGGACATTTGGATGTCTCTACAAATGTCTGGTAACCATCTCAAAGGTTTGGGTGCACTGATAGATGTCTAGAAGGACCCCAAGACAGCTGCAAGGGGTTCCAAACATCCGCAATCAGCGCAGGAAAGCAAGGTAAGCCTCTTTGGTCTTTTAAAACATCTGGGTCTAGTCCCAGACGTCTGATTTCAATCTGTGTGCACGTTTTTATCTCATTTAGGGTCCAAACGGAGTCAGTTTTGCGCAAACGAAGTATCGTTAGTTTCAATTCGGAGTTCTCTACATGTTTGTGTCACGCATATACTATTTTGACTCGTTTAATATGATTTGGTCAATTGTATTGGTCTCCAGCAAGTAGTGTATACGGGGCCCGTAGAGACGACGGGATCTGCGATTTGAGCCCCCATTCCACCTGTGTATCCCGGTAGAATGGTTTTTCTTAATACTATGACTTAATTAATCAAAGTGCATATTATCTTAGAATGATTTGATTGAACCCTAGGATATAACATGAACCATATGGTAGAATTGAGTGAATGAACATTGCTTGAGCCACACAGTCTATTATGAAATGCATGTTATAACCTTTTGTTATGGCCCATTCCTGGCTCCCTACAGAACTCGAGAATGGTCGCCTTGACGAACCCCATGATCCAGTCGTCTGGCGAGAAAAAAACTGAATACACATTCATTCCACAACCACGCAAGTAATGTTACTAAGCAGCAAAACATCAAATTGACAGTAAGGCAAGAGAATGGCAACCACGCGGTGACTACGGGACACGTGATAAGCGCACGGGTAGCTACCCTGCATTGGCACGCGGTCAGTCGTTTTCGCTAGCAGGTATGCCCAACGTACACCATGGAACGTCACAGTGCCTTGCCCTCTCAAAATAGGGGTCTCGCCCCTCAGAAACAGGGGTCTTTCCCCTCATAGTCCGCGTACCCTCGTCCGACTACCCTAGTTTGCCCAATGGGCCTAACAAGAGTTGGTGTAGGGTGGTTAGTCCTAACCCTGGGCCCCTTGAGGAGGCTAGCTCCCCCCTACACTAAGTAGCGCTCCTCAGTACCACGTACACGAGGGCAATAGGGGTCAACGTAGTGTGGACAAACCCACCTCGAGTCTCTACCCAAGGGGCGGCAAGCTCACCTCTACTCAAAAGGGATAGTTGCTCTCTTCGGTACTACATACACGAAGGCCAGCTCACCTCCCTAAACCAAGTCTAAATAGCCACCCGTGGAGATGTGTTCCAGAACCATTTGGTTCTCCGTACTACAATATTCTTCTTTCCTTCTACATTCCCTGTAGGGTTCGTGCATGGAATTTCCACATTTCCATATCGGGTTTGTTACAAACAGCTCTAATTGCACCACCTAGTATTCAGTACAAGCATGCATTTCCATTTCTGACAAATTACGGGAGGTGAGAGGAAATCTCCCGAATCGGCTGTTCAGCGAGACGGCGGTGCTTGGTAGAAGCTCGGACGATGGAGGTGAGGAGCGGGATGATGGAGGTGAGATGCAGGAGGATGTCGGGTAGAGGAAAGCTTCAGCATGGCTCCGAAATGGAGATGAGAAGACGGAGATGATCTGCTACTGGAATGGAGGTGGGAAGATGGCTCCAAGGCGACCTATGAATGGGGATGGGAAGATGGATGAATATTTGGTGAGGTAGAGGTTTACTACACAAATAGGAACCTTGGGAGCTTGAGAACATTCTCTAATGGAGCGTTGGTAGGCTTGGTAGAGCTTGTGAGTAGGTGGGAGTAGAGTAGGTAGAGATAGCTTGGAAGGGAGGGGGTGTAGGTCCTTTTATAGTGGAGGAGAAGAGGCAAAAATAGGTATGGGACCATTAGTGACCTCCAGTCCATCGCTGGAAGCATCGCTATGGACAGCTCATTCCCATTCACGCCCGCTTACACCCACAGCTGGCTTTGCTGGCGCACGAAGAATTAGCGATGGTTGTAAGTGTCACTGAAAGTCCAACTCATGTGTCGCTGGCGCTGCGCTGTGAGCATGCGTGCCTCCGCGTGCGTGCGCGCACCCACATTGCTGCATCCGTGCGGTGGCGTATGCGTGCGCATGGGCGGCCTGGGCTACGGCACGTGGTGTAATATGGGTCGTCCATCTTTTCGTTGTAGGGGCTACTACAGTGGTCGGATTGAGTCATTTTTCACGTTGTTAGGCTGCGATTGTCGACCCGAATCCATCCGCGTGGTCAGATTTGTCATTTAAAGCTCTGAATTATGTCACCTAGTGCCTTGGCCGTTGATCTTTTTTAGACTACATATGGTGCTACGGGACTCCAATCGAGGAGATTTCGGAGGTGTTGGACTCCGATCGTCGTCTTGATCAGATCCGTACGGTCAGATCGTCAATTCGAGGCTCCGAAATAGATATCCTTCTCTCCTGACCACAAAAAGGACACAATTAACCTAAATTATATACAACTACTCTAAATGCAGAATGATGTATGCTATGTAATATTTATAACATGAAATGCAAATCTAAGCCTAAGAACATGCATGAATAGGCATTTTACCCCCAATAAATGTGTTTATGTCAAGTAGTATAGGCAACTCATTATTTATTTTCGGAAGTATCACGATAATACCAACATTTACATGCATTTCTCTCGGCCCTAGTATTCATGCCACAACCTAGGGTTCACTAATCCAGAGTAACATACATTCATTTCCTTCAACCCTGGGGTTCACCACACAACCTAGGGTTTCTACTCATACCATTTAGTTCATAAACCTAAGATTAGGAAAGAACCACTCTACCAGGATAACCGGGTGGAATGGGGGCTTGTACAGTAGCTCTAGACGTCACCATAAGTCCTGTATACTCGACGGACTGGAGACTTATGACATGGATTGCCAGATCAAATGTGTTCAAAATGACACGGACAAAGTACCATTACATAGAGAAACTCGCATGGAAACCAAAGACATTTCATTTATAGAAAATCGACATCGTTTGGGCCCTAAATGAGCCCAAAACACCTACCCTGACCAAAATCAAACATCTGGGAAGAGTCCTAGATGTCTTAAACGTACTTAGGGACTGACCTTGCTCGGGGTGCCTTTCTCAGACGTCTGGGACTTGGTGTAGACATCTGAAGATGTCTTCAGATGTCTGGAAACACGTCCGGACGTCTGAAACTGCCTCTGTCCTCGCACTAGCGCGCTTCCCAACCTCTGACACGCGCATGCACAGTCAGGACTTTGTCGGGAAAAATAAAATCGAGAACATGTGCTATCAGATGTCTAGACATACCTCAGGACGTCTGACAAGATGACTGACGCGCTCCACAGGCGTCTGATTCTGCGGAAAAAATGATTCCGCAGAATCGTTGGCGAGTTCTTCTCGTGATACCTTCCTCTCCGCGTGCTGTTGTAACTGCAGTAGAACTCACTACAGTGGCAGCCGCAGCTCTTTTCCTCTCCCGCACACGCTCCTCTAGCTCCCTGCTCTCCTTCTTATCTCTCGGCTAGGGTGTGCGGAGGATGGAGGAGAAACGAGGGGGTTAAATGGAGGAGGTATGGGGAGAGGGAATGGTGGAGAGAGAGAGGTGAGGGTGCCGCAGAGGGATGGTGCGGCGTGCAGAGTGAGGAGGGGAGGAGAAGGGTGTGTACGGTGGGAAGTGGTGGTGGGGAAATTGCAGGGACGTCTCTGCAATTTCTCTCTCCCCCTCACAAACCCCTAAAACAAAAGATAAAGGGTCTAAAATTGTAGGAAAACCCCTACGGATTCCAAAAATGTCAAACGACCAGAGGATAGGGTCATTTCAACATAATAATCTTAATTGAAGTTTCATCCCCGAAACTTGAGCTGACTAGGGTGCGGAAATAAAGTAATGTGCATAACAAACTTAAAGAGGATCAAAGTAGATCAGAATGACGTACCCTCAAAAATCTCAGGGTACTGTGCTTACATTTCCGCCTCAGGCTCCCAAGTGGCCTTCTTGTACCGCTGACTTCTCCACAGGACCTTCACCAGGGGTATCTCCTTCCGTCTCAGTCTCCGGATGGCTTGGTCTAGTATCTGCACAGGCCTCTCAGGATAGGTCAAGTCATCTCCCACTGCGATGCTCTCATGGCTCAGAACATGGCTAGGATCGGTGATGTACTTTCTGAGGTTGGATTGTGGAACACGTTGTGTACTCCAGAAAGCTAGGGAAGAAGGGTAAGCCAGTAAGCAATGGGTCCTACTCGCTCCAAGACCTCAAAAGGCCTCACGAATCTCAGTGCAAGCTTCCCTTTCACCCCCAAACCACTGCAAGCCCTTCATGGGGGAAACATGGAGGAAAACGTGATCCCCAACCTTGAATTGTACCTCTCTATGCTTCAGATGAGCGTAGCTCTTTTGCCTGCTCCTGACGGTACGGAGTCGTCGATGGATCTACTCGATCACCTCCTGACTCTAGCGTATCAACCTGGGATGAACCTCCCACTTGGTCCCCACCTCAACCCAGCTCAAGAAAGTAGTACACCTCCTCTCGTACAGAGCCTCATAGGTGCCATGCCAATGCTTGAGTGATAGCTGTTGTTGTATGCAAATTCCGTTAGGGGAAAATGCTCCTCGCAGGAACCTCTCCATTCTAGTACGCAAGCGTGTAGAAGGTCCTCAGGGGTCTGAATGGTGCGCTCTGACTGTCTGTTGGTCCGGGGGTGATATGCCGTACTGAACTTCAGGCGAGTCCCCAGAGCCCGCTGAAACTCTACCCAAAACTAGGAAGTGAAACAAGTGTCTCTGTCTAAAATAATCTCATGAGGGACCCCGTGATGGCTCACCACGTCTCGAATGTAGCGCTCCGCCAGCTGTGCTGGTCCAAACGTGACTCTAATAGGCAGAAAACATACCGTCTTCATCAATCTGTCTACTATCACCTAGATTGCGTTGTGTCATCACTGTGTCATGGGTAATCTACGACCAGGTCCATAGTGACACTCTCCCACTTCCACTCTGGCACGAGAAGTGGTTGTAATGGCTCTGCAGGCCTCCGATGCTCAGCCTTCACCTGCTGAGATATCAAACATCGCTGAACAAAACGACCAACATCTCTCTTCATTCCCCTCCACCAGAAATCACATCGTAGGTCGTGATACATCTTCGTGTTCCCGGGGTGTATGGTGAATCTGGATCCGTGTGCCTCAGTAAGGAGCTCTCTCAGCAGCTCGTCGTCTCTAGGAATGCACAAGCGTCCCTTCATACGCAGAACCCCGTCAGTGAATGAGAACTTCCTGGGCTCCCTGTCAATACCCGATCTCGTAGTGTCTGCAGATATGGATCTGTCATCCACCTAGCCACGATGCGATCTATCAGCTCTAGTCGTGTCTGCTTCACCACTGTCATCGCCCCGCAGTACCCCTGTGACTCTTGGGGTCGCCAACTGCTTACCTCCTCCATGAGTCTCCAATTCTATGCTTGTAAACAAGCCAAGTGGGTGGGTGCCTTCTGGCTTAAGGCGTCAGCCACCACATTGGCCTTCCCTGGATGGTAGGAGATGCTGCAGTCGTAGTCTTTCAAGAGCTCCAACAAACATCTCTATCTCATGTTGAGCTCCTTCTGGTCAAACAGATATTTGAGGCTCTTATGGTCAGTGAAAATCTCGAACGTCTCTTCGTACAGGTAGTGCCTCCATGTCTTCAGTGCGAAGACAACTGTTGCCAGCTCCAAGTCATGGGTGGGGTAGTTATGCTCATGGGACTTTAGTTGTCGCGAAGCGTAGGCGACAACGTGACCCAGCTGCATAGCACACCCCCCAATCCCTACAACGAGGCATTTGTGTAGACAACGAATTCGCCACTGCTGTCTGGGATGGTGAGTACAGGAGTAGAGGTCAACCTCTCCTTCAGCTCCTAGAAGCATGACCCACACTTATTTGTCTAGGAGAAGGGCACATCCTTCCGAGTCAACTGAGTCATAGGACGTGCGATATGTGAGAACCCTTGATGGGAACACCATCATAAGCCCTAAGTAGCTCTTTTTGATCCAATTAAATCAGTAAATGCTCCTACATAACCAACTAAAGGTTATAATTCATTGTATAACCATTTTGAGAAGAAAAATAAGAAACTAGGGATAAAATTGTAATTTTACCATCTTATCATGAATGCAGTACAACCACAGATTTTCTCAAGGGCTGAATAAAGGTCAAATGGTCTTAATAGGATAGCAAGTGGGTTAGATCAGACAGAAAAGGGTTTATGTGTGTTCTGAGAATTAAATGACTTTTTAAAACCCTAAAAACAAGCCCACTTAATTAACCAAGGTTCTGGTTAGGAAAAAAATTTACCTAAATCCTTTAAAAATCATATAAAAATATTTTTAGGGTTTAGTACCTTCAATTTGGCCATCAAAACTCATCTTGACCTAAAATGGAGTCTTAGACAAATATTTACCCTAATTTAGGTTTTTGCATAAATTATCCAGTTAAACGTAGTCAAAACAAAAATTCAACCTCACCATTATATTCCTTAGGTCAAAATTAGGTTTGTACCAAAATTTGGACTCAAGAAAAACTTGTCTTGACCTAGTTTGCAAAATGGTCCTATCTGATTACATTTGTACCCCCCACTTTCAAAAACCCTTGCATTCAGCCCATAACTTCTTCGTCGTCTTCACAATTAGGTCCCTCCACCATTATCGTGGAGAAAACCTACTCCAGTGACCTTTGACAGGAGATTTCTCCTTGATTGTCTGGAGAATCTCTTCTAAAATTGGAAGGGAGATTCTCTGAGAAATCCTCTCCAGTATGAACCTGTCCATATGCTCTGAATGTTTCCCAATCTCTCATTTGAATGCATGAGAGATTTGGGTCTCGAAAAAACTCCCAAGTCCGGCAACCTTCCAAGCTTGGGAAGTGACAGAAGGCGTTCTCGCACGTTTTAAAGTTGTCGAAAATCGTAGTATAGTCGCGCTAAAACGCTCTTCAAAAAATGATTTTGTAAGGATAATGAGACTTGAGTCCCGGTCGTTCATTTCTGGAAGGCGTTTATGCAAATATGAAATCGATCTTTTTCGCTCTACTTGCTTAAAATCGCATGGCGATTTTATGGTTATTACATATTTAAGCATGACATGCTTAGTTGCAAGAATATCAGAAATTAAAAGTAGGCAACTTTAATCATACAAAATATATTGCAATAAGCTAATGGTGATTCTCAACACATAGACATATATATATATAGAAAAAGATCTTTCATTAATTCATCATGGTGTTTGTAACATGGAATTCATGGAAAGCTTATAAAGGAAAGCTTAAAAACATCAATCTAGCTAACAGAAAATGATTGCATACAGGAATCTATGGGGGGATTTTGCATGCATCATTGGGGGAGAATAAAGAACTACACTACTAAGAAGTAATAAAAGCGTGTAAACTATGAAAAACTAAGTTACTAATCTTGTAGAAATAAGAGCATTCGGAAGTGGGCTCCGATGGCCTTTGAGTGGTTGAGAGGAGGAGGGGCGGCCAATGGTGCTTAGGCCGGCCCTTGGAGAGAGGTTGGAGAGGTGATCCAGCATCTTGGCGTGGAGACGGTGGTAGCCATGGTGAGCAACTTGTGGAGGTGGAGTGGAAGTGAATGTAGCTAACCTAAATTGAAGTGAATGAAGCCAAGAGATGGATGGGTGCAAATGGCCACCCCTTAGGTCTTTTTATAGACCTAAGGGAAGCTCTCTAGAGAAGTGTGGAACTCTCTAGAGAGAGCTCCAAGAGTGGTTGGCCAAGGAGAGAGAGAGGTGGTTCTTAGATCCACCATTTGTGGATCTCAATTTGAATGGCTCTTGGTTGCTAATTTTGGCAACCAAGAGTGGCGCCACCTTTGGAAGAACCTAGAATACTCTAGGTTGTGTGGGAGTGCGTGAATGGGTGTGTGTGTGTTTGTGTGTGTGGTCGTGCCCTATTTGTCTAAGTGATATAGGTTAGGTCCTAAGGGGGTTTAGGTTGGTGTAGATCTTAAATTAGGGTTGCAAACCCTAATTGCTAAGGGGGATTTGCAATTAAACTTAACACAAGTTTAATTGAATGAGTGTGAACCTAATTGAGAGTGAAATAACTCAATTAGGTTGGGCTTAGATCAATTAGACTCTCACTGAGTCCAATTAGACTTGTATGGGTTGAGATCTGAGCTCAATTGGACCCTATGAGTCCAATTGACTAGGCAATGATAATTGATTATGATCTAAGTCAATTAGGTTTAGTGAGGACCTAATTAGGTCCTTAGGGAGGTCTAGAGGTGATGTACTAGGGTTGGGGCACCTTGATTTAGGTTCCTATGGGAATAAAATTAGCTTTAGGGAGCTAGAGATCTAATATCAAGGCTTAAATCTCAAAACAAGAACTGGAGAGCAGTTCCAGACGTCCAATAATAATATCAGACGACTTATACTCAAAAATCAAAAGTCCATACTTCAATTATGGACGTCTAATCAGAGTTAGGAAGGATTCTAGGTTCTGTCTTGGGTATTCTGCAGAAATTGGACGTCTAACTAAGTGTCTGGACGTCCAATAACACTGCAAAAGTGGGTTTAAGGTATGCGGGAGTTGGCTAAGGGTTCTAGACATCCTATAATCTATTTGGACATCCAGATAGAGGTTGGAATTAGGGTTTTAAGGTTTCCTAGGGTGTGGTGACCTAATCTAAGTGGTGGCTAAGGCTTAGGGAGGCTTCTAGGCTGTCCTAAGGCTAGGATGGACCTAAGTTTTTCACATTTGACTGCTTTATTCCTACTTAATAGAGTAGCATACCTTAACTCCCTTACATTATTGTGTACTACATCTTATTCTAGGTCTTCTGCTCCAGCTCTGCTGCAACACCAATTATTCCTTTATTCTTTTGATCCAGCTTTAGATCCATCTTCAAATCTACCTTCTGATTAGCTTATTACCTGTAATTGACATAATACACCTAATCAGTACATTATAGCATTATTTTATGCATATCTAAAAGAAAGCAGTAAAGATGCAAGTAATGCTTATGCATGCATGAATTACCCTACTTATGCTAAGTCCTAGCCTAATTTAGGTCAATTAAGACCTATGATTGCTGTGCAATCAGGAAGCTTGCTTCCCAAGCTCTAACCGCCCCCTAGAGACCTTTATAAGGACCCTCAAAGCACACTGATCTCTCGACGCTCGAAATTGGCCGTGAATCCTCTCAAATTCCTCCCTCTTTCACGGCCGAAGGTTCCTCTGTAGTTTTCCCTTCGAAGAGGGGTGACGTAATAAATGCGGAAATAAAATATAAAGCAATCTCACCAAAGAAAATCAATCACACAAGTACACAAGAATTTTTAGGTGGAAACCCAAACCGGGTGAAAACCACCACCTAACCCTCTCAAGTTAGGATTTTCCGATCAACCTAGTTGATCAAATCCACTAACCGAATCACTTTAAAATGAGGGCGATTCAACCTCAGTACAACCATGCTACAAGTACGAGGGTAGCATTCCTCAACCCCTTCTCTCCACGAGAAGGATTTTGTCTCACGAAGGAGACGGGAATTCGCAAAGCGAATACCCAACTAAATAACAAAGAAAAAATAAACAACAAGTCCTATAGAGCCAACAAAGTAATTTAAACCTAGCTTCTATAGGAAATAGGAAACTCCCCTTTGCAAGGAGTGCGTCGAGTTGATGACGCGGTGCGTGTGCCACGCGACGGCGCAACGTCGCTCTCGTAGACAACGGCGGGAGAGCGGGTGCGCGAAGCTTGATGCTCTCAAGAGAATGGAGCTTGAGCTTGGAGAGCAAGAGCTAGCTAGGACACAAGAGAGTGGAACTATGTTGCTTGGGTGTCTCTAGGTGTGTCTTAGTGTATCCAAGTGTATCTAGGTGTGTGAAGATTCCCCTCTATTTATAGAGGCCTTAGGAAGGCTTTGGAAGGCTTAGGAAAGGTTCTATAGCCGTTGCAAACAAAGCCCAAGAGAATCAGGCCGAAATCAAGACAATGATTGCGCTTGACAGGGTAATCAGATGTCTAACTCTGGCATCAGACGTCTGGAAGGCCACTTTAAGACATCTGATTTCAAGGTCATACGTCTGATTCTATGCGGGCTTCCTCCTGACTTGAATTAGATCTAAACATGGTTTTAGTGCAAGTCCATCAGACAACATATAGGACGTATGGCACTATGTCTGGACGTCTGGAAACCTACTTTTACTGTGGCAATGGATTTCCAAACGTTGCAACGGCTAGAAAATCTCTGAGAAGAGATTTTGGGTCAGCCAAGGCAAAACGGTCAATTATCTGACGTCTGGAAAGGCCTAAGGACGTCTGCAGTGCCTGCTAAGCAGCCAACGGTCCACTATCTGGACGTCTAGCAAGTCCATCAGACGTCTCCTAAGACGTCTGGTCTAAGGTCCAGACGTCTGATTTCATCAAACAGAACTAACTATGTCCAGCCTAATAGATATCAGACGTCTGAAACAACAGTCAGACGTCATAAAATACTTTATCAGACGTCTGATTTTATAATTAGACGTCTGGAAGTGCTGTTTGAACCCTATATTGGTTTTCTAAGTGTTCTACAGAAAACCTAAGTATCCTAGGGTTGTGCAGGTGTTCCTAGGACTACTGTTAGGGTACCTTGAGGCTCTTTAACATAATATTCTAAGGAAAATAAAAAGAGCAGGGAAATAAAGACAAGAGATACAAGAAAGGATTAAAAAGAATCTATCCTATTCTTCTTGTCTTCTATCTTCAATCTGTCGCTCCACGCGAACCTCCTCTGTTTTCCGTCAAGCTCCTCCAATCCATCCTGGATGCGAGCTCGAACTCCGTTTAAGCACGTCTACATTTGCAATTGACCTGAAATCTAGGACCAAATTGCAAATGTTAAATAACACGTGTTTTGTTATCATCAAAACAAATGATCGTGGTGCTCTAGCACCAACATCCTCGACGTCCGGCAACCTTTCTTGCCTCTTCTCGTCGTCCGATCGCCATACCTGCGGTGGATTCATCTTCCCTACTCTTCTCTACATCTCGCCGTATCAGCAGACGCCCGTCCTCCTTCATCCTCGCCGTCTCTCCCTCATCAGAACCGCCTTCGTCTCCGGCGTCAACCGCACCACATCCGATGCCATCACTACCCCACTTCGTCCATCAACCTCCAAGCTAAGTCCCCTATCCCCTTTACTTTCTTCCCTGCTCTTTATTTTCCAAATCCGACCACCAATAACCCTTCGCAACTCCATCTCTGGCCACCTCCTCTGACGAAACCATCCCACCTCCACAGATCACCAAAACCCTCGCCGACCACCTCAAAACATTCGCCACACCTCCTTGATCATTTCCCCACTCACTCACTCACACCCTCGAACAAACCCACTCACATGCACACAGTCTGACCTAGCCACGCACTTACAGCCACTGTCGCTCCACGCTACCACCCTCATCACGTTCGCCATGCTCCGGCGATACTCCCTGAACGTCCTGACGTGGCCGAGAGGTCATTTTATTGATTTCAAGTGTACGCCCTGTCTGCCATTGGCGAGCAAGCTTCGAGCTTGCTTGAAGGTTGCCTCGGGTCTTGCTACACCCAGGTTGAAGTCCCAGGTTGCGCGGAAGTGCCTCGTGCACAAGTCTAGGCCCTCAATTGAAGACGCGAGCCACAGTAGCTGCTGCAATTGTGAAGGTGATCCCTGTTGCAGACGTGTGAAGGAGGGGGGCGCGAATAGTCCCACATCGGGAAGTTCTGAAGCCGCTCACCCAAATAAATTGAATTTGTTAAAGAGGCTATTCGCCTCAGTATATGGGGTGAGGTCCCTCTCACCTGCTCACTCGGCCTCGTTCACGACACGCCCCCTGGAACCTGGTTGACCCGATAACTCGCCAGACCTGCACTCCTCACTCACCACCGCACGCCGGTGAACCTGGACCTGGGTACGCACCTGACCCGATTACCCGGATACCCTGTGGCTCTGGGAGAACGGATCCTAAGGGAGAAAAAGAGAGGAGAGTCGCGTGGGCAAGGGGAGGGTTTTGCTACAGGGACCTTCAGCTGACACTTAGTCGGATTCTGAAGAGGAAAGTCAGAGAAGGAAGGAGAAGAGGAGGAGGAGGAGACCTGAGTAGAAGCTGAAGAAGAAGAGGAGGATCGCAGGGCTGAAGGCCTGAGAAGAATAGAAGGAGCAAAGCAGAAGAAGAGGGAAGTAGCCGTATTAGAGAAAGAGAAGAAGAAAAGAAGAAGAAGAAGAAGAAGGTAGTGACTTTAAGTCATCTGATTTCCAAATCAGACGACAGATCTTAGCTCTCATTTCATACATATACATTGAGTTCCTTAGTTGATATTGTAGGAGTAATTGGTGATCTAAATCACCATTTTACTCCTATCTTTTTGCACATTGATACTGATATTATTGCAAATTCTTTTAGTTTGAATTGTGATCTAGATTTCTAAATCCCATATTGCTCCCTGTGTTCGATCTCAGAATCTTTTCGAGTAATAAAAAATTGTATTTGTTTTGAAAGTGATTTCAACAATATTACAACGCTTCATTTTAAAATCGATTTCCCTGCGTTAAACATTTTAGCGCCGTTGCTAGGGAGCAACGGGAAATTTAGAACTTTTGATTGCAATTCCTGATTCAGATTCTAACTTGCTATATCTCTTTTGTTGTGGTTGTTTCAGGGAGAAGATACATTGTAGAAAGTTCAGCTACACATCAAACACGCCAGGGGCAGGTAAGTTCTGATTCCTCTCTCTCTTAAACCCTTGATTCTGAAAAAATCAAAACGAAAAAAATCAATTAAGGTTACTTGCTTTCATTCCTAGATAATTAATCAAGTTGCCTGATTTGATTTCAACAACAAAACCTGATTTGTGCACCCATTTAAGGTAACTAGGGCTATCACATTCTTGTTTGAGCCCTAGATACCACATTTGGCAAACTAAATTGGACCAAAACAAGAGCTAGGTAAGGATTCTAAGTTAGGGTTTTAGAGACACACTTACATAATCAAGAACTGATCTTTCCTAAACAATGTATGCCTAAGCCTTGATTGAACTGATCTATTCAAGCAAACCCTAAAATCAGGCTTCTAATCTCACTTGAATCTTAAAAGTGGGACCTAAAACTTCTCAAAGGACAAATAGGTGAAGTTGACTTGATAAACGCCAGTTTATCATCATTCTTATGCACTAAAACAAACCTAGCTCTTAGGATTTTTGCTCCGCAAATCGATTTTTGGGCTGCATTTAGGCATTAATTAGGTTAGGCATGCATTGCACTTTTTATTGTCTTTTTAATATATTTTTCTGAGTGTTAGGGATATATAGATTGCCAGATCCCTAGAATCCTAGCACTCAGGAAGGCAACTGATGAAGAAGAAGCTCTCACCAGCTGTAACTCAGCTTGATCCAGCTCACAATAGCTGGAATCCAGCTCACCTGAACTATGGTTAGCTCATCCTAGCTCCATTCAGCTCATCTCAGCTAAATGACAGCTAAAGAGAGCTAATCTTAGCTCACCCTAGCTCGAGTCAGCTCAGATCCAGCTCAACTTAGCTGAGTCCAGCTCATTTCAGCTCCCATTAGTCCACAGGGAGCTCTAGCTAGCTCAGCTAAGTTGACTGGAGTTCACCCCAGCTCGGGTCCAGCTACATCCAACTCCACTCAACTCCAGACTACTGAAGATGACTTCATTCCAACTTAGGAAGCTCAAGTCTAGCTCCTAGGGACTCAGCTTAGCTCAACTCAGTTGAGCTAAGCTACCTTAGCTGCCTCACCCAGCTTGATCCTCCCCAGGAGCACTAGACCTAGCTCACCTCAGCTCAATTCAGCAAAAAGCCAGCTCACTTTAGCTTGGCTAGCAAGCTAAGCCAGCTAGAGTAGCTCCATGCTAACCTCTTCAGCAACTGCCAGCTCTATTTCAAGCTCCAGACTTCTCCTCAGCTCCTCTCTTCAAACCCTAGCTCCAATACCTCCTCCTCTACTCCACTACTAGCTAAGCTAGCTTAGCTTGGCATAGCTTAGCTAGGCTCAATCTCCCTTGGCAATCCACCACCTAAAAACCCTCCTTAGCTAGCTCTACCAACTAAGCCCTACCTAAGCTCACCTAAGCTAGCTCCACTCTACTCCTTTTGGCGCCACCACCTGGCCTACCCACTACCACCAAAAGACACCACTAAATGGTGCCAAAACCACCTATAACTACCCTTTTTTTGGCGCCAAAAATTCCCTCCAAAAATACCCCCATCCTAACCCTACACCTACCCATATAACCCATCCTAGCCACTCACCTACCCCTCCTTCTAGAACCCTACTTGGTGACACCTAAGCCCTCCTTCTAGAACCCATTTTGGTGCCAACTTCAAGTGGTGCCACCACCCATAACCACTACCTAGGTAACCCTTGGGTTGGTGCTAATCACCTTTAGCCCTAGTGATTAGCCCATAGTTGTGGGTTATTTAAGTATTTAAGTACCTACACATCAGGTTAATTCTAACATTTATTTAACATAAATTAGGATGTAAATAGATTAATTCATAGTTTTAATTTAATTACATAATCCATACATTGCATTCATATCTTAAGTGCATTTAGAATTAGCTTAGAATAGCATTCATCTAATTAGACAACCAATTAGGTACATTATTTTCATTAACATAGAAGTTGAGGGTCTGTATATAAATGACCCTAATATTTTAACATTATTTTCTTTACTCTTCTCTTTGCATGGATGGCTGGCTGCCGCTCCAACGTCGAACGGCCGCAGTGAAGACCCATTCAAGGGGGAGCGGATGTGGTGGATCTGGTCGGGCAGCTGATTTCAAACTTGTGCAGCCCACTACAAAAGGAGGGAGGCAGCCGAGCTCAAGAAGGCCTCCGCCACCGACCCACCACTGTGCAAAGAGAACTTCTCTCTTCCACTCCACACTGCCGGCCTCTACTGTGGCGACGAGTCTCCATCACCGTGGGCGTGTGGTGTGACAGGCCACACCACCATCCGGAGCTCGCCGCATCACCATGAGCACCTTAGCGTGCATCTCCCTCGCCGTCGTCACCGACCACCACCACCGAGCTACTGATTCAGCCACCCTTTCAGTAACTTAAGACGTCCGGGAAATTTCCCAGACGTCTGAAGCTACCCGCACGCCTCCACCCACTCGCCTGCGTACCCATCTGCACTCCACCCGCTCACCTCCAACAGCCATGCCTTCCTCAGCCTGCTGCATCCTTCAAACGCACACGTGCCCATCAACCTTCAGCTCAACCGCGCCTGCACCCTCCAACCGCACCCGCTCTCCACGCGCTTGCAGCTCACGCCATCTCCACACACTCACCGGCTGCAGCGCCCTCCTCCAACCGTGCCTGCAGACCCGCACAACTGAGCACGCCTCCGCCCGTGCCTGCCGCTTGCAAGCGCCATTCACCCGCGCCTGCAGAGCCCTTCGCCCACGCTCCTGCACCCTCCAACAGCGCCTGAAGTCCACGCCATTCACCCCCACGCCTGCAGAACTGCCAGCAGCGCCCTCCGCCTGCGCTTGCTGCAGCCTGCGCACCCCCGCCAGCTGCAGCCGCACTCGCTCAACTGCCTGCAGACCCGTCCTCCCGCTCCTGCAGACCCGCCAGCAGCTGCACGAGGCAGATCTCACGCCAGTAGGCCGCGCAAGCTCACCGGTTGCAGCACCTCCACCGGAGCTCGTCCAGCCACCTCCGGCCGCCATGCGACTTGCCACCACCACCGATTCAAAGCCCTTGGTCCAAGGGACCTCCTCCGAGCTTCCCGTGCCTAGCCATCCGCTCCTCGTCGCGCAAGACAAAGGGGAAAAATTCCCCTGTTTTGCTACAGTAAACCATCGATTAGAAATTACATTTTCTGCCATTGTCACTTTTTAATAATATTTTATTGATTCTGCATTGCGGAAAATATCCTCTAGTTTCTCATAATTGCCATTTTAGCATTGTTTCTTGCTTAAACCTTAATCTAAAGGCAATCTTGGCTTGATTCTTGTCCAAACTAACTACGAACGAACGTTTTTAATTGATGCGAATTTTAATACGTCATTGCCTCCCTGTGGATACGACCCGCTCCTCTGCGAGTGGTTATTTCTTGTTAAATATTGATTAGTCGATTTTTCCACCACATTAAACTACAAACAACTTTAAAGCGAAAGATCGACCAGTCACCTAGGATCCCCAACTACCCCCCATATCCTATCCCAGCCATCCATTCCAAGAGCCACTTATGCCCCCCTTCCTACACTATATATACCCACCTAACTTTCCACATTTTCATCATCCTCCATTAGTGTTTTATTCCACCTTAGACCTACCTACATCTACGGCCAAGAAGGAGTAGAGAAGTAGATTAAGGGGACACATCACCCGCCCCCTTGGTGCCTTCTTCTCCCCACTCTCTTCTTTCTTGTGCCATGCCAAGTAGGAGGAATCTTCTACTTCAAGGAGGATGGCCAGGCAAAGGAGATGGACTTAGGGTGGACTTCCACCCTTGGAGAGAAGCATAGGGCACGTGTTGAATGAGAATCTACGCTAACGTGTTTGGTTTTGGAAAACTCGTCGTTGTAGTTCGAAAGCGAAGGATTCGTGTTCAACAAATAAAATTTATACCGAAATAAGAATTCCGGGTCGAACACAAGGAGGCGAACGTTTGATTTAAAAACTCCGCGTTTCTTTTTATTTTGTCACAAAGAAATTCAATTTAAACTATCTAAGTATCTACAACAAATAAAAGAGAGAGAGGGAGTAAGAGAGAGAGAAGGAATACTATACATGGAAATCAAAATGAGATGTAGAATAGACAAGGAATTTATCATAAAAGAGTTCTTTCATTACAACTAGAAAACATAAAACAATTACTCTAGAAAGCATTAAAAGAATGGAGGGAGAAATGTCCTCCTCGACGATCGCTCGGAGGACGAATAGACTACTCTAGAAAGCAGTAAATCTATACTAGAAAGCAGTAAAAAGAATAGGGAGAGAGAAATCCTCCTCGACGGTCGCTTGGAGGACGAGCCGGACGGGACGACGCCTGGACGAAGGAGAACGAAGCGGGACGAAGGAGGACGAAGCAGAAGAACGGGAACGAAGCAGCACGCCGTCGTCGTCGCGGGATCCACTTCCGAAGGGGGACGAAAATTTGGACTTTATCTCGCGAGAAGCATCCCGGGTGTGGGACAAGCTTCTCTTGAGCTTTGGAGAGGTAGAGAGGAGAAGGAAGGGATCAAAATTTCGTATGGAGGGGGTCTCCTTTTATAGTTGCAAGGAGTGGGGGCAAAATGGACATTACATCTTCAAAATAATAAATAAGGGGTCTTTAGTGACGGATAAAACCGTTGCTAAAGCCCCGCCGTCGCCTCCGCGCCCACGCGCGCCCGTTCGGCTGGCCGGCGCGCGTAACGCATATGCACGTCCGCATCGTCTCAGCCGTCCGATCGCGAGATCGGACGGCTTAGATCGCGTCCGCGCCCGCCCGCGTGCGATCGTGCGCTCACCAGAGCGTCCAATTGCGCGTCGGCGCTATCGGGCGCGCGCGGCCGTTGGATCTTCATCTGACGCTCGTGCGCGCCCGCTCGCCCGCGCCTTCGACCCCCTCACCGCGGCTCGAACCCGCGACCTCCGCTTCGCCCGCAGCTGCGTCGCCGCTGCTCTACGCAGGCGAAATGGTCGCACGGGCATTTTTAAACGCGAGCGACCGCAGCCGTTGGATCGAGATCCAACGGCGGAGAGGAGACGGTGCGCGGTCTTCACCGGACTCCTGCGGCCAATTGGGCGGCTGGGATGGCGCCACGTGGCGCCATCTTGGCCGTCCATCTTCTGGAAGTTGTAGATGGTGCCACGGATGTCGGATTGACTCGATTTTTGTGTCGTTCGGCTGCGATCGTCGATCCGAATTCATCCGTGTGGTCGGATTTTCCATCTGAAGTGTGGATTTACACCATCCTGGCCCTTGATCTTCTAGGGTTCCCCGGTCTCTATCTGATGCTACGGATGTCTGATTAGGGCGATCTTTGAGTCGTTGAACTCCAATCGTCGCCCTGATCATATCCATACGGTTGGATCTTTGATCCGAGGCCCCGATAAAATATTTGCCCTGTCCAAGCACATAAAAGGAGACAATTAACCTCCATTTTATTCAAACTACTCTAAATGCAAGATGATGCATGTAATGCAATATTTATATCATGAAATGCAATCCTATGCTTAAGAACATGCATAAATAGACATTTTAAGTAGTGTAAATGTGTTTACATCATACCCCCATGCCTATCTTTTGCTAGTCCCTAGCAAAAACTATATGCTATTTATAAAAGAATTAGGTTAGATTATTTGGACCTGAGTTATTTTCAATTATTAAGAAATTGTCTACTTAAGAACTGAACTTTCAAAGACACAACAGTGCCCGGGTATCAGCTAAAATGCAGACCGCCTCAAGCCTCGCCTTATTCAAAGAAAAATTTCTTTTTCTGTTTTTACTCTTTTTTTTTTTTTTTTTTGGATTTTCAAATTTTAGGGTTTAAGAGTGGCTTTCTACGGCCATTCAACTCACCCAAGATTTGATGAGAACCCTAAGTTTTAAGCATCTTATTGTGATTGTGATAGACTCGTTGACCGGCAATTAAAACGGACTTCGGATTTCTACGCCTCTAGGTGACCTCAAAAAGAATTCTGCCTAAAGGTGTATCTTTACAACCGGTAGCTTTCTCCCTACTTTTATTTTTTTTTAACGGGGTCAACACAAGGGTGAATCCAGTGTATATCTCCCCGGTTTATTCTACTTCTCCGCTTCTTCCTAAGTGTTTTGGGAATTTTTAGTGCATTTTCTGAGCTGGGTTCTGGACAACCGGTCGATGAGCTGTTACCACCGACAACTTGCCAGCCATACTCGTGCGGCGAAGTGTGGCTTATTTCTTTTTGTTCTTTTCTCCTTTTTGATTTTTTTTTTTTTTTTTAAGTAGGTGGCTTCCCTGGTCTAAGATTTACCTAAAGGCAGCAAAAAGAGAAAGGTCCAGTGACTGGGCTCTGGACAACCTACCTATGGGCTGTTACCCACGATAACTTGCCAGCCATATCACCCTAGAAGGTTCATTAGCTACCCAATTTCCGTTAAAATCGCCAAACAACGAGTCAGTGCAAAGAAAGTGTGTAGATGCTTAAAACTCAAAATTCCCTTAAATGAGAGGGCGGGTTGACAAGTCGTGTACTTATCACCCAAACTTATTTATTCCAATTATAATAAAATTCAGGTTGGCGAGAACTCGAAAAACAAATCCACATTTTAGTGGATACATAGGCTGATTAAGTCCAAAGACCTGAAGGGTCTTTGTGTTCAGAACATAATATAGTATTTCTTAAGATCGAAAATTTTCTTAAACCCAAATTCTCTTTCCTAATTTTGATTTTTTTTTTTTATATATATAAAATAAAACAAATCTACGGAGCTGACGAATGAATTCAAAGATAAATATCCATCCCCCCATGCCTATCTAATGCAATGTCCTCATTGTATTAAAAAGACATAAAACAGAGTGGAAAGGCGTAGAAAGCACCTGAATTACGTGGATATCGGGTCCGCTCCGAGATGAAAAAGAACTGTATATGTGCTGAGTTTAGTGCCTTCAGCTAGGCACACTATACAAAGAAAAGAAATGAGGAATTCACATGTGCAGGTCAGAATTAGAATGAACAGAAGAGTCCTCTGACCTGTCAGCAGAGGTCCACAGATGTGGACCAGATTGTGGTGCAGACCCACACCCCATAATCGAGAATATCTTAGGTTCTGGATAAAAATTACCCAAAACCTAAAATCAGAATGCAAACGGGGTCGGGCCTGCGATTTGTGAGGATGCAACCCAAGGCCAAAATGTCGGGTTACAGAGAATTGAAGCTCAAAAGGATAATCGTTAAATGTGTGCTTGAGTTTGACATCCTCGAAACAACTGTCGTAAGGGTTCTGATTTGATAGTTTCAGCTTAAAAGGAACCCTTCGACTCAATCTTCCATATCCTCCAAAATTGACTTCCCAAATCAGAATTTCCCAGCTCCTATCCTCCTCATTCGGCATATCAAATTCCATGACCTCTTGTATATTCATCACCCCGTCTGAAATCTCCAAGTCTAGATGATGTGGCAAAATCAAAATTGACTTGGGTCTAATTATCTCAGAATTAGAATCATCAATAAGCTTAACATGGTGTAACTGATAATCAGGGCATTGAATTAATTCCTCCAGAAAATGCGATTCTGGATCCGTATCGTGTGCCCTAATAAGATCAGTTTCCTCAGTTATTGGGCTATCAAATGATCTATCAGATTCCTCAGGCCCAATCGTCTCACAAAAATCGTGATCTGAAAACTCGTGTGAGACTTCGCAACTTGAATCTTCACCATCAGGATCCGTATCAATGTATGTCCCAAAATAATTTATCACTTTGCGTTCCAAGGAGACATACGTTTCCTCGTAACCCGGCTCAGGGATTTCAGGTGAAGAAATCAAATCATCCTTAATTGGTTGTTTTAATTCAATCTGGTCAGCTTCGTAACACGTGTCCCCCCCAACAGGTGCCTGAGCGGGTTCTGTCATTGGCTTTCCTGAAGAGAGTTCATCCTGGGAATTATTCCAAGATTGAATCAAAGCAACCACGAATCTCATCCTCAATTTCGCTAATTTCCCAAGTAGAAACTCACCCGGGTTCTTATCCTTAACATCCTGGAGCCAATCCAACAAAGACTTGTTTAAATCATCAATCATTTCAATCAGGGGCTCCAATCTCTCAATGCAAGGTATTGGCTGAACTTCTAAAGATTGAATGATATTCCTCAAGTTAGCCAGAACCTTATCTTGAACCTGATTAACCTGAACCAAATGAGTTGGTTCAGGGTTGGGCGGGTTTGACATCAATGTAGAGGAATTAACGAATTGAGATTCGTTATACCCATCCTGATAATAGGTCATTTCAGATTGTTCAAAAGATGGAGATGACCTAAAGGCAGTGAAATCAGAGGATGGGTAAGGATCAGTGTATCCTTCTTGATTGTAGATCGCATTAGGTTGTTCATGAAAGGAGGACGATCTATAATCGATGCAACTCTGAGAAGGATAGAATTGAGAATCAAAGTGTTCAGGGTTAGACCCTAAACACGGGGGTCCGGAATTGTATCCCCAATCCGAATTATCCCAACTAACTGATGGTCGATTACAATACGAGTTGGGATAATTGTCATGTTGAGGATAATTTACAACAGGAGGGAAAGAGCGGGAATGCGTGAAATATGTGGAAGGATTCATGAGACACGGGAGGAAGAAAGGTACCCTGCAATACAAACAATCAAACCTGTCCTTAAATGGGTTAGCCTACAGACCTACAGACTCTCAAAACCCGTCTTGAGATAAAGGAACGATTTGATCTACTTCTGTCTGTTCAATCCAACCAGTTAGAAGGAGGGACTGGGGAGAAGGTTCTTCCTTCGGCTTGCGCCTCCGGTTCCTAGTGTACCCCCCAGCCGCGATCGTTTGACTCTGCTCCCCTAGCTAGACATCAGATTGAACAGTAGAAACAGACTAATCGAAAATAATCTCGTTCTGAGTTCTGAAGAGCGAGTCCAATCCTTAAGGCCAACGTCTACTCTGTTTTATTTAGGGCTAGGTTTGAATGTGCTTTGGAATGTGATGGGCCCTTTAAATGGGTTGTGCCCTTAATGATTGATTGCTTTGTGTGTGCGTGCACAACCAGTGGTTTTCAAGCAAGATTATTTTTGATGTGGTGAATTTTAAGGTTCAAATCTTGCTTAGTAGCTTTTAGGATTCAACTTTAAGTGTTTTCAATCAAGTTTCATTGGCACACCAGATTTTGCAAGCACAGGTGAAGATATTTTCCTTTAAAGTTTAAAAGGAATGTGGAGTGCCTGGTAGATCCCTAAGAGTTGAACCTAATTGGCAGCTACTTGATGAGTTGATTTTATTTGAAGTGGTGCGGCCCAATCAACTCAAACAATTGGCCTCAAATGCACCACTAAGTTAGGCACACAAAGATGGTTAACTTAGAATGATTTCTACTCTTTTATGTGTTGCTTTATGTGTACTGGTCCCACAGATCAGAACCCAGTTGAGTAGAAACAAATCAATTTGGTTAAGTGCCTTTAAATGTGGGTGTACATTGTGTATTTGTTGAAAATTACCCCACAAAATTATCTTTTTACTTTTTTTTATATAAATGAAGGTGGAATGAATGTGAGTGAGAATCCAAACAACCAAACTATTCCTAGGATTTATGCAAACACCTAGGTTAATTGGAATTTGGATTCAATGTGGCGAATGAAATCTATGGAGGGGGAAAGAATGGGTGATAACTTACAAAACCCTTCACAGCACTTTACTCCAATCTACCGCTTTTGCTTGCCTCAAAAGAGTACCTGCAATTACAATAAGAAAGGAGAAAAGTGAGGTAAATGATTTGTAAGTTACAAAACGTGAAGAGAAATCAAAGATCGTTGCCTCCCCGGCAACGGCGCCAAAATGTTGAACGAGAATCTACGCTAACGTGTTTGGTTTTGGAAAACTCGTCGTTGTAGTTCGAAAGCGAAGGATTCGTGTTCAACAAATAAAATTTATACCGAAATAAGAATTCCGGGTCGAGCACAGGGAGGCGAACGTTTGATTTAAAAACTCCGCGTTTCTTTTTATTTTGTCACAAAGAAATTCAATTTAAACTATCTAAGTATCTACAACAAATAAAAGAGAGAGAGGGAGTAAGAGAGAGAGAAGGAATACTATACATGGAAATCAAAATGAGATGTAGAATAGACAAGGAATTTATCATAAAAGAGTTCTTTCATTACAACTAGAAAACATAAAATAATTACTCTAGAAAGCATTAAAAGAATGGAGGGAGAAATGTCCTCCTCGACGATCGCTCGGAGGACGAATAGACTACTCTAGAAAGCAGTAAATCTATACTAGAAAGCAGTAAAAAGAATAGGGAGAGAGAAATCCTCCTCGACGGTCGCTTGGAGGACGAGCCGGACGGGACGACGCCTGGACGAAGGAGAACGAAGCGGGACGAAGGAGGACGAAGCAGAAGAACGGGAACGAAGCAGCACGCCGTCGTCGTCGCGGGATCCACTTCCGAAGGGGGACGAAAATTTGGACTTTATCTCGCGAGAAGCATCCCGGGTGTGGGACAAGCTTCTCTTGAGCTTTGGAGAGGTAGAGAGGAGAAGGAAGGGATCAAAATTTCGTATGGAGGGGGTCTCCTTTTATAGTTGCAAGGAGTGGGGGCAAAATGGACATTACATCTTCAAAATAATAAATAAGGGGTCTTTAGTGACGGATAAAATCGTCGCTAAAGCCCCGCCGTCGCCGTCGCCTCCGCGCCCACGCGCGCCTGCTCGGCTGGCCTGCGCGCGTAACGCATACGCACGTCCGCGTCGTCTCAGCCGTCCGATCGCGAGATTGGACGGCTTAGATCGCGTCCGCGCCCGCTGCGTAGCGCGCCCGCCCGCGTGCGATCGCGCGCTCAACAGAGCGTCCAATTGCGCGTCGGCGCTATCGGGCGCGCGCGGCCGTTGGATCTTCATCTGACGCTCGTGCGCGCCCACTCGCCCGCGCCTTCGACCCCCTCACCGCGGCTCGAACCCGCGACCTCCGCTTCGCCCGCAGCTGCGTCGCCGCTGCGCTACGCGGGCGAAATGGTCGCGCGGGCGTTTTTAAACGCGAGCGACCGCAGCCGTTGGATCGAGATCCAACGGCGGAGAGGAGACGGTGCGCGGTCTTCACAGGACTCCTGCGGCCGATTGGGCGGCTGGGATGGCGCCACGTGGCGCCATCTTGGTCGTCCATCTTCTGGAAGTTGTAGATGGTGCCACGGATGTCGGATTGACTCGATTTTTGTGTCGTTCGGCTGCGATCGTCGATCCGAATTCATCCGTGTGGTCGGATTTTCCATCTGAAGTGCGGATTTACACCATCCTGGCCCTTGATCTTCTAGGGTTCCCCGGTCTCTATCTGATGCTACGGATGCCTGATTAGGGCGATCTTGGAGTCGTTGAACTCCAATCGTCGCCCTGATCATATCCATACGGTTGGATCTTTGATCCGAGGCCCCGATAAAATATTTGCCCTGTCCAAGCACATAAAAGGAGACAATTAACCTCCATTTTATTCAAACTACTCTAAATGCAAGATGATGCATGTAATGCAATATTTATATCATGAAATGCAATCCTATGCTTAAGAACATGCATAAATAGACATTTTAAGTAGTGTAAATGTGTTTACATCAGCACGCCCCTTAAGGGTTTGACTTGGAGGACATCATCTTGGTGGAGCTATAGAAGGAAGGAGCTGAAGACCTTTTCAAGCCCGAGAGCTACCAGGCTTGGAGCAAGAAGAGCTTCATCCTTTTCATCACCATCATCATCTAACGGATTTGTCTTTATTTTGTTTTTCAATTTTTTGTAGAAGCATTCATCTACTAGTAGACAATTTCCTTTAATATAAAAAAGAAGTTGCCTTAATTTCTTGTTGCACTCTTTTTATTGCATTACCTTGCTTTCTCTTTAGTGTAGTTTCATTCCACCTTTCTAATTAACCTAGGCCTCCACGCACCTAGGTTGAGCATAGAAAGAGGATTATTTTTTGCATCACTTAGATTAGCATACTAGGTGTAGAAATTTTTTCCCCCCAATAGCTTCACATATTGCCTTGATTTCAAAAACATAAAAATGATATATTTAAAAAGACCAAAAAGAAAGTTGATTTCCACTTCCGAGCAAGAGACCTATTTTTGCAAACAAATTACCTCCTTGGACTACTCTAGATACCCCACTATCTAGGAATATAAATTTTAAAAGCGTATGCGATTTCACGTGTTACGACTTTAAAAACCCTAATTACAAATCACGTGATTTTTCGCATCATGACCCACCTTGTTGGGCCAACCAATCTTGAAATTAGGTCACTTTTGCACTCAATACATCTAAAAGTTCAAGTGAAATCCTAAGCACCCTTACTCTTAATTAAAACTGGTAGACTTAAGAGGTCAAGTCCCCATTCTGGTCTACCTAGAACATTAGTGACAAGAGAGGTCAGGTGGAGGAAACCCTGTAACCCATGGGGGTGCTCTACCATGTAGGGGTCTTCGCGAGACTCTCCCTCTCTGGCTGCCTAGGTAATTCACAGGTGGACGGCTTTCTGACTAAGGGGTATCATCTGCTCCGAACCTCTATAGTCATCCAAAATTTTTGGGTGTCTTGATTGGATCCAGCACATTCTATTCTCATCCAGTCCATCGGTGCATGTTTGGTAGGAGGTCCTTAAGACCATCCTTGAGGCCTCCTTTAGTTATTAATTCCCATCGAGGCTAAGCCTCGACTTCTGTGTTTGTGCAGTAACCCCATCACATAGACATCTCTTCTGATTCATCTTAGCCTAATTCTCCTTCATCCATCATCATGGCACAACCCGCAGAAGAAGAGAATAACCTCGAGAATCAACTTTAGTGCCTTAATGATTTATTCCAAGCTTTTGTGAATCCACTACAGCGTCCTATGATGCGAGATCATTACAATCCTGCTACGGTGGTGATCGAACCTCGAGTCCAAATCTCGGCTGGAGGTCCTGATACTGAACTCAAGCCCAACATGATTCATGCTATTCCAAAATTTCATGGGCTCAATTCCGAGGACCCTTTCTAGCACATTAAACAATTCAAGCATCTGGCCCAGACCTTCAGGTCAGATGTTCAAAATCAGGATATTCTTCTCATGAAAATGTTCTCCTTCTTTCTCATGGACAAAGCAGCTCACTAGTATCAGACTCAAACGCGTCCAGTCAACACATGGGTTGAACTACAATCCGAGTTTTTGAAAAGGTTCTTCCCAATTGGTCAAACGAATGCTTTACGACACCAGATCACGCACATCACACACCAGCCTAGAGAACCACTTCACGAAGAATGGGATCATTTCCTGGATCTCATGTGAAAGTGCCCCCATCACGGAGTTCCTAAATGGGAACAAGTCCAGTCTTTTTACCAGGGACTCCGTGAAGACATTCGATTATTCGTCAATGCAACTTGCAGAGGAAATATCATGGGTCAACATGAATGTGTGGGAAATTCTTGAGAATGTATGCGAGAACTCCATCAATAATGACTCCATGGGCAAATTAGACGGGACGAATGGCTGCGCATCGACGAATCCAAGGGGGGCACATGAGACACTGGGCCTGTCCTCTTCTGTCAGCTTGGAACTGATGGCCAGTCGTTTGGACAAGGTCTTTATTATTGAGAAGAAGGTGGATGAGCTATCTCGACATCTGCAGCGAGCCACCTCTACGCAAAACCCGTTCGCACAACTGCCCTCTGCGAGGGAAGTTGTGCATAACATCTACCACCGATCTTCTCAGGGGTTGGATCCGTATCCACCCACGTCTGACTCTAGGGCTGGAGGAAACTCCGAACCTGCTTATTCTAGTTGGGGGAACTCTAAACCCTCGTATTCTGACTTTTTTGAGGTTCCTCAGACCTGCCGGGACCTCAACACCATCCAGAACGACCCATTCTCTAATACCTATAACCCTAGATGGCGAAATCATCCTAATTTTATGTGGGCGGGAAATAATCAAAATCAGAGACCACCATATCAGCCTTGTCCACAAGCTTCTCGTCCATATCAGTCGCCTCAGCCTTGGCCCAACCCCACCTATCAATCTGGGCCAACTCAAACAGATCAAATGACTCTTATCCTTCAGACTCTGACTGACATTCAAAAGACAAATGTGGCTATGCAGAAACAGCACAAAGACAAGATCACAGAGGTTCGCAATCAACTCGCCCAGTTGGCAAATTCCCGCCAACCTGGTACACTCCCTTCGCAACCTCTACCTAATCCCAATAACATGCCGAACCAGAGGTGCATTATGAACCCAAATTCGGGCCAAGCCCACATGATTTATCAGGCCCGTTCTGCTCCATTACCCGACAGGATAAAAGCTTCGACATCATACTTGGGATTTCAGCAGCAACCACCTATTTTACCTACACCAAACTAGAACCAGGTAGGACTAAATTTAGTTGCGACCCATAGTGGCAAAGCAACACAGGACCCACCTTACCCAAGCCACTTTCAACCTAGTAGTAACCCAAACCCTAGGATAGTCATCTAGGATACCCCTATCCCAGATCAAGAACCCAGACCTATTCCAGAGGATCCAACTAAGGTTCCATTTCCTGAGGCCTTGACCAAGGGAAAGAGAACAACCAAATCCATGGCACCCAAAGAGGACCTGGTCAAGCTCTTTGAACAGGTCCATATAAAATCCCCTTGATGGATGCAATCCGCCATGTACCGACTTACGCATGATTTCTGAAAGACGTGTGTACACCTAAGCGTAAGCCACGAACCAAAAGTGGGTGCCCAATCGTATTGTCAGAGCAAGCTAGCTCTGTCATTTTAAGCAAACTCCCACCTAAGGCAAAAGACCCAGGTACTCCCCTGATTTCCTGTACAATTGGTGATATCCAATTTGATAGAGCATTATTGGATCTAAGAGCCTCCATAAACCTAATACCTACATCCCTACTTGACCATCTCGAGGAATCTGAGCTAAAACCAACGGAGGTGACACTACAGTTGGCAAATCGATCTATCAAGTCACCTAAAGGAGTTTTTGAGAATGTTATTGTTAGGGTTTGGGATTTCTATTTCCCTGTGGATTTCGTAGTCTTGGATATGGATGCTCCAGAGAATCTGAAAAACACACCAATCATACTAGGGAGATCCTTTCTAACCACTGCTAGGGCCAACATTAATTGTGAGGAGAGCTAAATTGAACTAAAATTTGGGAACCAGACACTAAAGATTGACATCTTTAAGGCTCGACAAGCGATTAATTGCGGGGTTATAGAACAAATATGTGATATTGAGGGTGTGGTTGACGATCGGTATATCAAAGAAAACCTGACTACTTCTGATCAACCACAAGACAATCAAAACCCGCAATTAAAGGAGTCTGAACTCAACTTAGACACACCCATAACTCCTTCCCTTGCTCCTGACAACCACCCTGAACCACCTGCTGCTGCTGATAACCCTGTTTTAGAACTTAAGCCTCTTCCCGATCATCTAAAGTATGTCTGTTTGGGTTCCAATCTGACATTTCTTGTGATTATCAACTCCAGACTCACACCTGACTAGGAATCCCATCTGATTTTTGGATGGACTCTCGATGATTTGACTAGTATTGGCCCCTCTTACTACACACACCGCATCTATACTGAAGAAGGCACATGACCTTCTCGTGAAATGCAGAGACGTTTGAATCCTAATCTGTAGGAGGTCGTGAAAAAGGAGATCATTAAGTGGCTAGATGCTAGGATCATCTACCCGATCTCCGACAGTCGATGGGTGAGTCCAATCTAGGTTGTGCCTAAGAAGGCAAGACTCACCGTGATCACGACTAAGACCAGAGAAATCATACCGACCCGTGTAGCAAATTCATGGAGAGTCTGTAATGATTATAGAAGACTCAATACCTCCATGAAGAAGGATCATTTCCCACTACCGTTTATTGATCAGATCCCCAAGAAACTAGCGGGAAATAGATTCTTCTGCTTTTTGGACGAGTACTTCGGTTACAACCAGGTGGCAATCCATCCTAAGGACCAAGAGAAGACCACTTTCACCTGTGCCTTCGAGACATACGCATTCTGAAGAATGCCTTTCGGTCTCTGTAATGCACCGACTACTTTTCAGCGGTGCATGCTTAACATATTCTCTAATATGGTAAGTGATTATCTGGAAGTCTTCATGGATGACTTCTCAGTTTTTGGTGAATCATTTGATGATTGCCTTCTGCACTTGGTCCAGATCGTCAAGCGGTGCATTGACGTGAATCTGGTTCTTTCCTGGGAAAAGAGCCACTTCATGGTTCCTAAAGGAATTATCCTGGGACATCTCATCTCCGAAAAAGGCATCCAAGTTGATCGAGCCAAGGTAAATTTAATTTCCAAAGACATCCGATCAAAGACTCCCTATGCCTAGCTCGATCAAAGACATCCAATCTTTTTTGGGGCACGTCGGCTTTAATTGTGGATTCATTCCAGACTTCTCAAAGATCGCGTTCCTCCTGACTAATCTACTATCTAAGGATGTCCTATTTGAAATCACCAAGGAATGTACTCAAGCATTTGAGATCCTGTGTGATCAAGTTACCCAAGCTCCAGTCCTACAGATCCCTGATTGGTCTCAACCCTTTGAGATCATGTGCGATGCATCTGATTTCGCCGTAGCTGCGGTACTTGGGCAGAAAATTGACGGGAAACCCGTGGTCATCTACTACGCTAGCAAGACACTTGACGAGGCTCAACGTAACTACACAATTACTGAGAAAGAGCTGCTAGCCATAGTATTTGCCCTGGAAAAGTTCAGATCATATCTTCTGGGTTCCCGTGTTATCATTTACTCTGATCACACAGCTGTGAGGCATCTTTTTGCGAACAAGGATGCGAAACCTCGACTAATCCGTTGGATCTTGCTATTGCAAGAATTTGACCTCGAGATTCACGATAAGGTGGGAAAACAGAACGTGGTAACTGATCACTTGTCCCACCTTCCTTCCAACATTATTGACCCTTCCGAACCCATTACGGAACATTTTCCTGATGAGCAGCTCCTGACTATCAATACTGGCCTTCCATGGTTTGCTAATTTAGTAAACTACCTGGCATCATATCAAATCCCGTCCGATTAGCCGAAGGCCAAGAAAGACAAATTACTTTCTCATTAGTGCTACTTTCTGATGCCAAGTACTACTTTTGGGAAGCCTCGTATCTCTTTCGCATTGGTGTTGATCAAATCATCCGACAATATGTCCCGGAAGTAGAAATTCAGGACATCTTGTCCTTCTACCATGACCAGGCATGCGATGGACACTTCTCTAGTCATTAAACCACAGCAAAAGTCCTCCAGTGTGGCTTCTATTGGCTAATGATTTTGAAAGACGCATACAATCACTGTAAGGCATGCACTCGTTGTCAGACCTTAGGCAACATGAGCCACCGTGATATGATGCCCTTACAGCCGATTCTCGTATGCGAAATCTTCGATGTCTGGGGGATTGATTTTATGGGACCTTTCCCTGTTTCGGACGGCTTCGAGTACATTTTTCTCGCTGTTGACTATGTGTCCAAATGGATCGAAGCCATTCTGACCTGAACCAACGATCATAAGGTGGTCATCAAATTCATTCATCAGAACATCTTTTCTCGGTTTGGGATTCCACGTGCTATAATCTCTGATGGAGGGGTCCATTTCACTAATGCTCAGTTAAGATCACTGATGACCAAATACGGGGTGTCACACCAAATCTCTACCCCTTATCACCCCCAAACCAATGGTCTAGCTGAGCTATCGAATCGGGAGATCAAGAAAATCCTCCAAGTCACTGTTCGACCCAATAGGAAAGACTGGTCATCCCGACTTCCAAAAGCTTTGTGGGCTTATAGGACCGCCCACAAAACCCAATTAGGCATGTCTCCCTTCAGATTGGTGTACGGGAAGGCATGTCACCTCCCCATCAAATTGGAGCGCAAAGCCTATTGGGAAGTACAGAACTGTAATCTCGATCTTTCTAAGGAAGGGATCCACAAAAAGCTTTAAATGAGCGAGATCGATGAATTACGCCACGACGCATATGAGAACTCGTGAATTTATAAAGAGCGGGTTAAGGCCTTTCACGACAAGCACATATCCAGAAAGATCTTTTTCCCTGGTCAAAAAGTCCTACTCTTTGAAGCCAAGCTCAAACTATTCCCAGGAAAACTCATATCAAAATGGATCGGACCTTACCTTGTCCGACGAATCTTTGGAAATGGAGTTGTCGAAATCAGTTAACTCAGCCACGATTCATAACCTTTTGTCATGAACGGTTAAAGACTCAAACCATTCATCAAACTTACCAATACAAACTTGGCTGAGACATCTTTTACCCTCCATTCTCCCTGAGTTCATTGCAGTGGGCCAATGGCGTAAAACTCAGCTCTTAATGGGTGGCAACCCGTCATTTTGAAAAACTTGAAACCTTTCTTGACACATTCCTATGCTGAACTCATATTGCACTTTAAGGTTCATCCATTAGAACAGCCAACTCCACCTCTGGTACCCGTACCTGGGCTTGAAATCATCTACAACAGTCATCTCGACCCATTCACCCACCTAAAACCTGTTCTAATGAATGATCTATGCTGAACTCGAACCCACCTAATTTATAATGAGGACATTGCAAATCGTTGGCATGGGGGGCTAGTAAAGTGCAAAACGCTGTCAAAATCATCACACAAGAAAGGGTTTCATCAAAAAAAATCTCATATTCCACAAATACCAAAAAAATAAAAAATTCTTGAAAAAGAATAAAAAATGAGAGGAGAGGAAATTTTGATGGCATATCAAATTTTGAGGAGAAGGGGAGGAGATAAAAATGTCAAAAAGGAGCACAATTTGAAAAGAAAAGAAAAAGAGGTAGTCATTAGTGAAAGATTAAGGAATTGACTTAGTTCTACACCATACCAAAAGAAAAAGAAAGGCAAAAGGTGCCAATGAATCAAAGAAGAGATTAGTAGGAACGCTGATTTTAGGCCTTTTAGGCTATAATCCTAGGCTTAAAAATTCAAGTACCTGCTAAGATCTAGATAGTTCTCAAGAGGTTGGAGAAAATGCGAAGCTTAAGTATTATTTTTAAGACTTAGGGATTATTCGACCTAGTTAACTGACCTCAGGTTTGCGGGACTCGGTAACCTAAGTACCCCAATCCACACACAGTCTGGTTTAGTGCGCTTAAATATCAAAATCACGCAAATGCGTTAAATCTGTTATGAAAGCAGTTGATCAAACAAGTTGATTTGGACGAGTTCCCGACGCGGAGAGGCAAGAAATTCCCATCGAAGATGCACAATAACATATCGCCTCCTCGGTGCTTGTCTCCTAGGATACCTACATATCCTACCGGGGGCTTGTAAGCACCCTGTGCTCTTTCAGATGCCATGGGTGGCATTATCCCGAAATGTCCATTGCCAGGGTTTGGATTTAGCTACAGAACGCCACGGGCGAGATTATCTCAAAATGTTGAAAGCCAGGGTTCTGGGGGTTGCCATGGGCGGTGCTATCTCGAAGCATCGATTACCAAGGACCCTACGAGAATTGATGATAGGGACTAGGAATCTGATACAGACCGTGTTGTAAAGCTAATCCGAAGCTAGAAATAAAAAGAAAAGAGAGAGAAAACTCTATAAAAACAAAAAAAATTCCCTTGTCTCTCTCTGACAAAAACGTATTGCAAACTGAACCGAGGCTAAAACATGTTACAAGCACGGGTGATTTAACCGCGGAGTTCAACGAACCTTAGGTTAGTTCCTGTGGGCCTTAAAAACCTTCGCGGTGGATTGAGGCTAAAGGTGGTCCAGTTCGGATCTTGGTTAGTACTTGAGTACCTCTAGGCCTACTGTAGGCATTCTAACCTAATATACAAAAGAAAGCACACATCAAAGTTTTTAAGCATCAAAAGATTTTATGGTCTAGAGTCAAAGTTAATACCTTGAAATTTTGCTAAGGGATTAGCAAAAGTTAGGCATGAGGGTATGATGGGAACACCATCATGAACCCTAACTAGCTTTTTTTGATCCAATTAAGTCAATAAATGCTCCTACATAACCAACTGAAGGTCATAATTCATTGCATAACCATTCTGAGAAGAAAAATAAGCAACTAGGGATAAATCTGCAAGTTTACCAGCTTATCATGAATACAGTACAACCACGGATTTTCTCAAGGGATGAATAAAGGTCAAACGATCTTAATAGCATAACAAGTGGGTTAGATCAGACAGAAAAGGATTTGTGTGTGTTCTGAGAATTAAATGACTTTTTTTTTGAAACATTGAGGATTGCTATCAAGGTCTGATAGCAATCCGGAGGGTAGTATATTCCATAACAAAAAAGCAATTACAGGTATGAAGCCCAACTATGTATGAGAGACCAGCACTCCTTTACAATAATCTCACATCTCACCAATCTCTCCTGAAAAAGCTTATCATTATGCGCCCTCCATACACACCACAACACAGCTGCCATAGCCCCCACGGGTCGACCAGGAGTGATGAACCTCTACAACACTGAATCCCAGGAAGGAAGGGGTTCTAAACAAACCAACCTCCAAATCTTATCCGTGATCAGACAAGAGAAAAAGATTTGTGATGCACTATCAGAATGAAATCCACAGAGAGGGCAGACATTTAGCACAGTCCCCATCCTTCTGTGTCGCAGATCACCAGTGATCAACCCATCACGTCTGCATAGCCACAAGAAGATCTGAACCTTCAGAGGAACTTTTAGGAGCCAAATCTTTCTATCAATGGTGTCCCATTCCACCTCATTATTTGCTCTAATAACTTTCTCATACGCTTAATTCACTGAAAAGCCATCCTGCCAGCAGAAAGTATCTGTCCCATTGTTCACAAGCTGTAGCTGTTGTAGACTCGTCATCAATTTCTGCCTCTCCTTCCGCAGACGGGTGCCTGGCCTGCACTGCTGTAATCCTTCTAGCCGCCAGCATCCTTCTTCCTGACACCACATACTGCTAACTGTGGCTGCCTTATCTGCAGCAGCACCATACACCCTCGGATAGACCTCTTTCAGCAGGCCCAAGTCTGACCACCACTCATTCCATAAGCTGAAGCCTTTGCCATCCCCTAGCTTTGGTTGCAGCAACTGCCAATAGCAAGTGACAGCAGCAATCACTGAACGCCAAAATGGAGAAGGCTTCTTCGGCCGAAGCCTCTTCAGACTACTATTAGATTCCCCATAACAGTCCCTGATCAGGTCCTCCATCAATCCCTCCTTGCCATCCAGAATCCTGATGGCCCATTTCAACAACAAGGCTTCATTGAACTCCTTAATAGCTTTAATTCCCAGCCCCCTGATCTTCTTAGGTCTGCAGAAACAATTCCATCTAATGGGCTGCATGAAACCGCCCTCATGTCCTGCACCCTTCCAGAAGAATCTCTTTCTCATAGTATCCAATCTCTTCCAAATACATTTAGGGGCCTTAAAAATGCTGAAGTAGAAAATTGGTATGGCTGTTATGACTGAATTAAGTAAGATTAATCTTCCACCTTTAGAAAGGAATCTACTACTCCAGCCCTTCAGCTTACCAGACACCCTCTCAAAAAGAACATTCCAATCTGATTTTTTCAGTTTTGTGGCCCTCAAAGGTAGACCAAGGTATCTCATTGGCAATTTAGCACGAGGAGACCCCAAAACACCCTCCAGCTCCCTCTGCTCCTGCTCATTCATGCCAAAACAAATCAAAAATGATTTATCCTTGTTCAGACATAAACCTGAGATGTCACCAAAAATCTTTACCAGTAGCCCCAGAGCATGTGCCTCACATCTGGATCCCTCGACAAAAAACACCGTGTCATCTGCATATTGCAATATGGGGGCCAGGTTTCCCCTGTTAGACAGTGAGTATCCTCTAATGACACCCACCTCAACCAATTTGCAAGCATACCTTGCAAGCCCATCCACCGCAAGGTTGAAGATCAATGGGGCTAAGGGACAACTTTGTCTAACCCCCCACTGAGGTTGGATCCAAGCTCCACATGGCCTACCATTAACCAAAGGCAAAAAAGAAGCCGTAGTGATACACCGTTTCATCCATTGGATCCAAAGAGGAGGAAACCCTCTTCTTCTAAAAATCTCCCACAGGTACGACCAAGAGATTGAATCATAGGCCTTCTGGAAATCCACTTTCCACATGAATGCCTTGCACTTCCTTCGATGCCAACCACTAACCATTTCCTGAGCCAAAATGAAGGATTCTTGAAGAGATATGTTGGGCAAGAAGGCAGCCTGCACTGGATGAAACAGATCCTGTAACACAATTCTCAGCCTATTAGCCAGGGTCTTGCTGATGATAAGATAGATGGAGTTTGAGAGGGAAATCGGTCTGAAGTCAGAAAAGTGCTCTGGTCCCACTGATTTAGGCAAAAGAAATAGGAAGGACTTGTTAATCCTCTCAAAACCCGCATTCCCCACCTCAAATTCTCTGATAACATCCATCACTTCCTTACCCACCACACCCCACATCTCCTTGTAAAAGAAAACCTGTACTCCATACGGGCCCGGAGATCCTTCCACATTTAATTCACTGATTGCTTGCAAGGTCTCCTGCTCAGTAATAGGTGCCGTCAAGAGCTTTGCCTGTTCACTCGACACCCTAGGACCATCATTGCCCGCCATTCTCCAATTCCCTCTCTTAGATGCCCAAGATGCCTCTCTAAAGTATTTGATGGCTTCAGATTTAATCTCCCAATCAGAAGAGACTCTATTTCCATCACACAGAACAAAGGATATAAAATTAACATGTCTCCGAGAACTAGCTGCAAGATGAAAAAACTTTGTATTGGTATCCCCCTCCTTAAGCCAAAGCTGCCTAGATCTCTCCCTCCAATAGATTTCTTGTTTTAGGTCTTCATCAAGAACCACACCCTGCCACATTTTTCTTTCAGCCAACTCATCTTCCGACAATCGGTCAGCTTTTTCCTTTGAATCCAGCTCCTGAATTTTACTCAGAGCTTCCCTTCTCCACTGATCCCTCAATAATCCAACAGTAGATCCATATT
This sequence comes from Thalassia testudinum, assembly GCA_037157565.1. NCBI lineage: Eukaryota > Viridiplantae > Streptophyta > Magnoliopsida > Alismatales > Hydrocharitaceae > Thalassia > Thalassia testudinum. The sequence continues at coordinate 26,479,252 of JAZHRO010000059.1, forward strand.
CTTTCAAGATCATGCGCAAACCAGCCAGCTTGGTTGCCAGCCTGACAGTGGCAGATCCTTGGACCACTTTAGCTCTACACCAGGAGATGATCATTTGGTAAAAACCTGGTTCAAAAAACCACGAGCGTTTCATTTTGAAGTAGGATCCAATCTGATTTTCTTCCCCATTATCCCATACCAACGGGGTATGATCTGAAAAGGGTCGACCCAGCCCACTCACATTCGATAATTGAAATCTAACAAGGATGTCCACATTCCCAAAGAATCTATCCAGCCTAGAAGCCAGCCCCTGCCCATTGCGCCACGTAAATTTGACACCCGAGGGGTATTCATTCAGCTGCAGGGATTGGACCATCATTTGAAACCTAATACCCGAACTGTCCATGCTTCCATTTGGCCTATCAGCCCCTGTCAGCACACAATTAAAGTCGCCACCCGTCAGCCACATCCCCTCTGCACCAATTCAGCCACCACAGACCACTCCTCCCACAGCTCCTGCCTGGCAGTTGCATTGCAAGGACCATAGACACCAGTAATCCAAATATATTCCTACCCCTGTTGGATCTGAAACTTGCATGACAGCATATGTTTGGCTTTGTGGACCTCCAAACACTGAGCCCACCTCTTCCTCCACCAAATAGCAGTGCCACCCGACCTCCCATTCACATCCGTCTGCACATAGCCATTCATCCCTGAGGCTTTCAATTCAGACCACAGCCTGTCAGAGTTTCCTTCAATGTGTCTCTTGAATGAGTGCACAATCGATTCCCTATTCTCTCAAATATCTCATTAAGGACGTCCTCCGGCATTTATCATGCAACCCACACACATTCCAAGTGAGTACCCTCATCAGTCCTCATTGGAGCCCTCTCTCTCGAGGGAATGACATTTGCACACTTACATGACCTTCGCAACCTCATCTTCATCCATCAATATAATTAAATGACTTTTTAAAACCCTAAAAACAAACCTACTTAATTAACCAAGGTTATGGTCAGGATAAAATTCACCTAAACCCTTTAAAAATCATAGAAAAATATTATCTAGGGTTTAGTACCTTCAATTTGGCCATCATAACCCATCTTGACTTAAAATGAAGTCTCAAATAGGTACTTACCCTAATTTGGGTTTTTACATAAATTACCCAATCAAACGTGGTCAAAACCAAAATCCAACTTTACCATTATAATCCTTAGGTCCAAATTAGGTTTGTACCAAAATTTGGACCTAAGGAGAACTTATCCTGACCTAGTTTGCAAAATGATCCTGTCTGATTATATTTATACCCCCAACTTTCAATAACCCTTGCATTCAGGCCCCTAACTTCTTCGTCGTCTTGGCAAGTAGGTCCATCCACCATTATCACAGAGAAAATCTACTCCGGTGACCTTTGACAGGAGATTTCTCCTTGATTGCTTGGAGAATCTCTTCCAAAATTGGAAGGGAGATTCTCTGAGAATTCATCTCCAGTATGAACCCGTCCATATGCTCTGAATGTTTCCCAATCTCTCATTTGAATGCATGAGAGATTTGGGTCTCGAAAAAACTCCCAAGTCCGGCAACCATCCAAGCTTGGGAAGCTTGCTTCCCAAGCTCTAACCGCCCCATAGAGCCCTTTATAAGGACCCTCAGAGCTCACCGATCTCTAGATGCTCGAAATTAGCCGTGAATCCTCTCAAATTCCTCTCTCTTTCATGGCCGAAGGCTCCTCGACGTCTGGCGACCTTTCTTGCCTCTTCTCGTTGTCCGATCGCAATACCTGCGACGGATTCATCTTCCCTACTCTTCTCCGCATCTCACCGTACCAGCAGACGCCCGTCCTCCTTCATCCTCGCCGTCTCTCCCTCACTGGAACCATTTTCGTCTCCGACGTCGGCCGCACCACATCCGACGCCATCACTACCCCACTTCGTCCATCAACCTCCTAGCTAACTCCCCTATCCCCTCTACTTTCTTCCCTACTCTTTATTTTCCAAATCCGACCACTGATAACCCTTCGCAACTCCATCTCCATCTTCGGCCACCCCCTCTGACGAAACCATCCCACCTCCACAGGCCACCAAAACCCTCGTCGACCACCTCAAAACATTCGCCACACCTCCCTGATCATTTCCCCTCTCTTCATTCACTTCCCCACTCACTCACACGCACCCCCGAACAAACCCACTAACATGCATACAATCTGACCTAACCATGCACTTACAGCCACTGTCGCTCCACGCCACCACCTCCATCACATTCGCCGTGCTCCGGTGATACTCCCTGAATGTCCTAACGTGGCTGAGAGTTTGAATTGAGATCTAGATTTCTAAATCCCATATTGCTTCTTGTGTTTAACCTCGGAATCTTTTCGAGTAATAAAAAATTGTATTTATTTTCAAAGCAATTTCGATTATATTACAACACTTCATTTTAAAATCGATTTTGCCGCGTTAAACAACCCTCGGATAAACCGCCTATAGTAACTAGCCAGCCCCAGGAAACTGCGAATCTCTATCACTGTACACGGCCTCTCCCACCTGAGTACGGTCTCAACCTTGACTGGATCCACAGCCAGCCCATCTCCTAAGATCACATGGCCCAAGAAGATAACCTATCTCAACCAGAACTTGCACTTGTTATATTTGGCGTACAACCTGTGCCGTCTCAAAGTATCCAAGACCATGCGGAGATGCTGTCCGTGCTGTCTCTAATCCCGGGAGTAGACGAGTACGTCGTCAATAAAAACCACCACGAACTAATCCAAGTACGGTTGAAAAACGCGGTTCATTAGGTCCATGAAAGCGGCTAGGGCGTTGGTCAGCTCAAATGGCATGACCAAGAACTCGTAGTGACCGTACCACGTGTGGAAGGCTGTCTTGGAGACATCGGTGTTCCTGATCCTCAACTGATGATAGCCTGACCTTAGATCTACCTTGGAAAATATTATGGTGTCTCTCAGCTGATCAAAGAGATCATCGAAGCGAGGCAGTGGGTACTTGTTCCTGACGGTGACCCGGTTCAACTGTCTGTAGTCGACGCACAGCCGAAGAGTACCGTCCTTCTTCTTCACAAATAGAACAGGGGCTCCCCACGGGGAGTCACTGGGCCTCACGAAGCCCTTCTCTAATAGGTCCTATAACTGTGACTTAAGCTCTCATAGCTCAAGTGGGGCCATTTGATAAGGTGCAGTAGAGATGGGACCGGTCCCTGATATTAATGAGATCTCAAACTCGATCTCATGCTCAGGCGATAGTCCTGGCAGCTCCTCTGGAAAGACGTCGGGGTACTCACGGACTACTGGGATATCCGGTAAGTCAGCCACTGGGCTAGGCTCTGCCACGACACAAGCAAGGAAGCCCTCGCACCCCTGGCTTAGTAGCTTCGCTGCCCGAAGCACGAAAATGCACCTGAATCCTCCATCCATTAGCTAGCCGTGGAACTCGAAGGGAGGCAGTTCTGGTATGGAGAAAATGATCTTCCTCCCAAAATAGTCCCCTAGGGCATGGTAAGCAGCCAGCTAGTTCATCCTTAGGATTACATCGGAATCCTCCATCGGGATTATGATCAGGTCAATTGGAAGACCGTGTCCCCCTATCATGACCTCACAGTCAGTGAAAACCTCCTCAGCGAAAAACAGCTGTCTGCCTGGGCCTCTAATCAGGAATGGCTCCTTTAAAGGTACACTGCTTGACCCCAAGCTGACAGCAAAACTCGTGGAAACAAACAAGTGCAGGGCACCGAAATCGAAAAGCACGTAAACAAGCCTACCAAAAACTGTAACCATACCTGCCACTATGGAGCCTGAAACTCTAGCATCTCCATGAGTTAGGGTGTTAATACGCCCCTCAACCATTGGTGCAGAAGAAGTAGCCATGCTCTAGGTCAGGCGAGAAGTAGCTGGCCGGTACCCTCGTGATTGCTGTCCTCCTCCTTAGGCCTGGTAATCGCGACCATCAGATCGGTCTCCAGTGCTCGGTGCTGGGAGTGTCTGCTGTACTCTAACCTTGGATGGGTAGTCCCTCTAAATGTGGCCCGGCTAGCCACACTGGTAGCAGAGCGGAACACGACCCCCTCCCTCTATCTATTGCACTTGCTGGAAATTAGGCGGGGGTCTGCTGCAGTTGGCGGGTCCCTATTTGGGGCCCCCATAGGTCCCTGGTGGACCCACAGAATAGGACGACTCTCCTGCTAATGCCGTGTGCCTCCACTCTCGACGGCCTTGTGAGTGCTCCTACTGGTAGGGCCTCTTCCGTGCTCCCCCATCGACGTCTCGCATAGACGGGTTAGTCTCCTCGTAGGTCATGGCAACCTCGACCACGTGGGAGAAGGTAGGCAGCTTCAGGGGCTTTACATACCCCCGAATGGCAGGTCGGAGGCCCTCAGTGAGCCTCCACAGGCGCTCCTCGGTAGATGCAGCTGTCGGGGCGAAGTGTGACAGCTCTAGGAAATGCGTACGATACGCGCTAACCATCATTGCCCCCTGACGGAGAGTGCGGAACTACCACCTCCTCTGATCCTGCCAGGTCTGTGGGAAGTACTGCTCGCAAAAGAGTGCCACAAACCGATCCCACGCCGGCTCTCCCTCCTCCTATCCTCTGATCGCCCTCGACCACCTATAGGCTGCACTCTCCAGTTGATACGTAGCAAAGGCCACGTGACACTCTGCAGGAGGATGGAGTGTGTTGAAGATCTTCTCCATCTGCTCCAGCCAGTCCTCTGTCTTGGACGGGCTCTCCTCCCCCTGGAAGGAAGGGGGCTTCTGCTTCTTGAACTGGCCGAAGACCTCGTGGTGAAGCCGCAACAGGGGAACGAGCGCACCTCTAGGCAAGGAGGACTCATGCCCCGAAGTGTCTGAAGAAGGTGGGGGTGGTGGAGGATCACCCCCTCCCCCTCTACCTCGTCCAGTGCTGTGGTGGCTCGCCTATCTCACAGAGGACTCCTCCACATCCCCAGGAAGAGGTAGCTGAGGAGGAGGTTGCTGGAGCTCCTCCCATATGAGATCACGGATCATCTGAGCAAGGTTCGGGGACTGAACGCCTGGAAGGAGAGGTGGAGCGGCCCCATCCTCGGCCCTTGCTCGCCCTCCCCTGCGACCACAACCACGTCTGCAGCCCGCCTCAAGAGCTCCCTGGCGAGGCATCTCCTGCACGAAGATCGAAGAAGAAACGGATCTTCGGTGACTGTTTGATTATAGAGGAAAAGTAATACTCGGAAGTGATAACCAAGATAAAACGATGTGATGCCTATCCTAGCTACATGTATAAGTGTGGTTATTTCCAAACCATTCAGTTCATTTCTCGGGACGACCTTGCTCTGATACCATCTTGTCATAGCCTATTTCTGGCTACCTACAGAACCTGAGAACGGGTCACCTTGATGAACCCCAAGACCCAGTCATCCGACGAGAAAAAAACTGAATACACATTCATTCCACAACCACGCAAGTAATGTAACTAAGCGGTAAAATATAAAATTGACAGTAAGGCAAGAGAACGGAAATCACCATAATATTACAGGCCATCACAACAAAACTAGCATAGTATGATTGAAATATAACTGAAATGACATGCACTATAGGAACTCACTACAACACTAACAGAAGGAAAACTACAACTGGGCTCGACTGGGCCTATCATCCTCAGCAGTCAGTGGCTCTGGTTGCTAAAATCCCTAACCTATACAAGGATATAACATCTAGAGTCAGTTAACATTGAGTAGAGTGGTGGCTAAAACATGTAATGTAATTTAAACAAGCAGCTTAAAATATTATCTTCCGCTTCCAATTATCTTATTACGTGTTTCTGATCTGAGTACTCTAATCGGGTTCCATTACATTACTCAATCTTCCTATTCACTAAGGGAACGATCTTGCTTGTAGTTTTCCCACGGTGCAGGATGTACACGTGGCACTCTCCTAGCTGGGAGAGTCCCCCATGGTAGTCCTACACCCGGTCTACTACCCTGAGGTCACGATCACGACATAGCAGTGACTACGTCATACGTGATAAGCGCATGGGTAGCTACCCCGCACTAGCACGCGGTTAGTCATTTCCTCTAGCGAATATGCCCAACGTACAGCTCGGAATGGCACAGGGCCTTGCCCTCTCAAAATAGGGGTCTCGCCCCTCAGAAACAGGGGTCTCACCCCTCACAGTCCACGTACCCTTGTTCGACTACCCCGATTTGCCCAATGGGCCGAACAAGAGTTGGTGTTGGGTGGCCAGTCCTAACCCCAGGCCCCCTGGGGCGATTAGCTCTCCTCGGTACCATGTACGCAAGGGCCAACAGGAGTCAACGTAGAGTGGTCAAACCCACCCCGATTCTCTACCCAAGGGGCGGTAAGCTCCCCTCTACTCAAAAGGGATAGCTGCTCTCTTTGGTACTACGTACACGAAGGCCAGCTCACCTCCCTAAACCAAGTCCGAACAGCCACCCGTGGCGACATGTTCCAGAACCATCTGGTTCTTTGTACTACAGTATTCTTGTTTCCTTCTACATTCCCCTTAGGGTTAGTGCATGGAATTTCCACATTTCCATATCGGGTTTGTTACAGGCAGCTCTAATTCCACCATCTAGTATTTAGTACAAGCATGCATTTCCATTTCTGACAAATTACAGGTAGTATAGGCAACTCATTGTTTTTTTTAGGAAGTATCACGGTAATACCAACATTTACATGCGTTTCTCTCTGCCCTAATGTTCATGCCACAACCTAAGGTTCACAAATCCAGAGTAACATACATTCATTTCCTTCAGCCCTAGGGTTCATCTCACAACCTAGGGTTTCTACTCCTACCATTTAGTTCATAAATCTAGGATTAGGGAAGAACCACTCTACCAAGATAACCAGGTGAAATGGGGGCTTGTACAGTAGCTCCCGACGTCTTCGCAGGTCCCGTATTCTTGACGGATTGGAGACCTATGACATGGATTGGTAGGTCAAATGTGTTCAAAATGACACGGAAAAAGTACCATTACATAGAGAAACTCTCACTAAAACCAATGACGTTTCATTTACGGAAAATCGACATCGTTAAGGCCCTAAATGGGCCCAAAACAATAACACTGACCAAAATTAGATGTTTGGGAAGAGTCCCAGACGTCTTAAACGTATTTAGGGACTAACCTTGCTCGAGGCACCTTTTCCGGGACGTCTACGACTCGGTGCAAGCGCCTGAAGGTGTCTTCAGACGTCTGGAAACACGTCCAGATGTCTGAAACTGCCTTTGTCCTCACACTAGCATGCTTCCCAACCTCTGACACATGCGATGCACGGTCAGGACTTTGGTAGGAAAAATAATAAATCAAAAATATGTGCTATCAGATGTCTGATTTTGCGGAAAAATATGATTTCGCAGAACTGTTGGCGAGTTCTTCTCGTAATGCCTTCCTCTCTGCATGTGCTACAACTACAGCAGAACTCGCTACAACGGTAGCCGCAGCTCTCCTCCTCTCTCGCACACGCTCCTCTGGGTCCCTGCTCTCCTTCTTCTTCTCCTTTCGACTGGGGTGTGGGGAGGATGGAGGAGAAACGAGGGGGTTAAATGGAGGAGGTATGGGGAGAGGGAATGGTGGAGAGAGAGAGAGGTGAGGGCTCTGCAAAGGGATGGTATGACGTGCGGATTGAGGGGGAGGATAAGGGTGTATACGGTGGGAAGTGGTGGTGGGGAACTTGTAGGGATGTCCCTGTAATTTCTCTCTCCCCCTCATAAACCTCCAAAACAAAAGATAAGGGGTTTAAAACTACAGGAAAACCCCTACGGATTTTGGAAATGTCAAATGACCCCAGGAAAAGGTCATTTCACCTTTAATGCTAGCAAATGAATAGTTAAATGATATGATGCTTCTTTCAGTTATTAAATCACGAGCTACCTGTTATATGATTAAAAATTGAGATGTGAACAACGAGATGCATGTCGTGAAACGAAATTAAATGAATGCAATGGATGAACCCTATGGGGAACTAGAAGAGGAACTCACGTATATGGAAAGACTATCGTATGTATGAGGGAAGTGAGCTAGTCCTCGAGTGCACTTGAAGTGACCCGTCACCATTTGGTAATTTAAGACGTCTGGAGATATCGCCGAACGTCTGAAAATACGTTTTCTCTTCCGCTCATACCGTACGCACGCCACGCCTTTCTACCTCAACTCGTGCCTCACCGCTCCTTCCCCTGCCACAGCCATCTCCCGCACTCCTCCCCACTTCGCACCACTCCCTCGCCCACGCCGTTCCTTTCACCCCCTCTCCCTTTATAAACCCCCCTCCTCCTCTTCATCTCACATCGTCATAGTTGAGCCAGATAGGGAGAGAGCGAGCGGAGAGAAGGGAGCTGGAGAGAGAGCAGAGAAGCGGAGGGCGTCGTGCTGCTCTGCTATAGCTTCTGCAGCGAGGAGAGCCTAGAACAGCTCTGTGGAAGTCATTTTTCCATGGAATTAGATGTCCAGAGTGACCTCCAGATGTTGGGGAGGACGTCCGAAGGTAATATGAGACGTCTGGTAGAAATTTGTTTTCCCGTATTTTCTCTGCCAAGTCCTAACAAAGCACGTGCATGTGTCAAGGGTTGGGAGGTGTGTCGGAGCGAGGACCAAGGAAGTTTTAGACGTCCAGGAGCATCTCCAGATTAATAAAATGCATGCAATTAGTTAAACCTAGGATGTGAATTGAACCCTAGGAAGAAATAAACGTATGCTCTAGAATACATCTATTCAATTGAACCCTAGCTTGTGACATGAACACTAGGGCTAGAGAAAAACACATGTAAATGATTGAGTAAATCATGGACGGTCATATGTTAAGCTACTTAAATGCATTTGTAGCCACCACTCTACTCAGCGTTAGCTGACTCCAGATGTATAACCATGTAAGGTCAGGGATTTGAACAGCCCAAGTCACGGTCTACTGAGGACGCTGGGCCTAGTCTAGCCCAGCTGTAGTTTCTGCTGCTAGTAAGTTTCTGTAGTTACACTTTCCAGTACTTTTCTGCTGTATCCTCTATCATCTATGTACTAATTTTTGGTTGTGATGGCTGTATTTCTGTTCTTGAAGGCATGTAATATTTCAGTGTTACTGTTCTGTTTCTCCTTTTGTTGCCAATTTCTTTCTGCTTAGTTACATTACTTGTGTGGTTGTGGATTGATGCATGTTATTTGGTTATTTCTCGTTGGATGACTAGGTCTTGGGATTAGTAGAGGCGAGTTGGTCTCAGGTCCTGTAGGGATCTGGGATTGGGTCGTGACAAGATGGTATCAGAGCAAGGTCGTCCAGAGAAATGAACCAAATAGTTCGAAAATCACCACACTTGTACATGTAGCTAGGATAGCCATCACAATGTTTTATCTTGATTATCATTTCCGAGTCTTACGTCTCCTCTGTAATCAAATAGTCACCAACAATCCTGTTTCTTTTTTATCTCTATGCAAGAGATGCCTCACCAAGGAGCTCTTGAGGCAAGCCGCGGACGTGGTCGTGGCCGAGGGATGGTCGCAGGGGAGGGCGAGCGATGGCTGAGGGCGGGACCACTCCACCTCTCCTTACGGGCATTCAGGTTCCGGACCTCGCCAGCTAACCCGGGATCTCATATGAGAGGAGCTCCATTAGCCTCCTCCTCCTGGAGATTAAGAGGAGTCCTTCGTGGGGCAGGCAAGCCGCCATGGCGTTGGACAAGCTAGAGGGGGAGGGGGTGATCCTCCACAGCCCCCACCTCCTTTAGACACTTCAGGGCACAAGTCCTCCTTGCCTAGAGGTGCACCCATTCCCCCGTTGCAGCTGCACCACGAGGTCTTTAGCCAGTTCAGGAAGCTGAAGCTCCCTTCCTTCAAGGGGGAGGAGAGCCCGTCTGAGGTAGAGGATTGGCTAGAGTAGATGGAGAAGATCTTTGACACCTTCTGTCCTCCTGCAGAGTGCCTCATGGCCTTCGCCACATATCAGCTGAAGAGTGCAGCTCACAGGTAGTGGAGGGTAGTCAGAGGACAGGAGGAGGGAGAGCTGGCGTGGGACTGATTTGTGGCGCTCTTCTGTGAGCAATACTTCCTACAGACTTGGCAAGATCATAGGAGGCAGGAGTTTCACACTCTCCGCCAGGGGTCGATGACGATTAGCACGTACCATACACGTTTCCTAGAGCTATCGCGCTTCACCCCGACAGCCACGTCAATCGAGGAAGAGCACCTGTGGAGGTTCACCGAGGGCCTCCGACCTACCATTCGAGGGTATGTAAAGCCCCTAAAGCTTCCTTCCTTCTCCCGCGTAGTCGAGGCTGCCATGACCTACGAGGAGACCAACCCATCCGTGTGAGACACTAATGGAGGAGGACGGAAGAGACCCTACCCATAGGAGCACTCACAGGGCTGTCAGGAGAGGAGGCACCAGGCTCCAGCAAGGGAGCTATCCCGTTCTGTGGGTCCACCAAGGTCCTTTGGGGGTCCCCCGACAGGGACCAATCGACTGCAGCAAACCCCTGCCCAGTCACCAGCAGGGACAGCAGACAGAGGGAGGAGGTCACATACCCCTTTGCTATCAGTGTGGCCAACCGAGCCACATATGGAGGAATTGTCCATCTAGGTTCGGAGCACAGCCGACACTCACAGCACCAAGCACTGGAGGCCGATCTGGCGACTGCGGATACCAGGCCAGAGGAGGAGGACAGCAATCATGAGGAGGGTACCGACCTGCTACCTCTCGCCCGACCCAAAGCATGGCTGCTTCTTCTACACCGAGGGTTGAGGGGCGTGTTAACGCCTTGACTCACGGAGATGCTACAGCTTCAGGCTCCATAGTGGCAGGTATGGTTACTGTTTCTGGCAGGCTCGTTTACACGCTTTTCAATTCCGATGCCACACATTCGTTTGTTTCTGCAGATTTTGCTATCAACATGGGGTCGAGCAGTGTACTTTTAGAGGAGCCCTTCCTGATTAGAGGACCAGGTGGGTAGATGTTTGTTGCCGAGGAGGTTTTCACTGACTGTGAGGTCACGATAGGGGGACATAGTCTTCCGATAGACCTGATCATGATCCTAATGGAGTATTTTGGTGTGATCTTGGGGATGGACTGGTTAGCCGCATATCATGCCCTTGAAGAATGCTTCAAAAGAAAGATTATTTTCTCCACACAACGGTTGCCTCCCTTCGAGTTCCATGACCAGCCAGTAGATAGAGGATTCAAATGCATCTCTGTGCTTCAGGTAGCGAAGCTACTGAGCCAGGGGTGCGAGGGCTTCCTTGCTTGCATCCTAGCAGAGCCTGACCCCGTGGTTAGCTTACAAAGTATTCCGGTGGTCCGAGAGTACCCCGACATCTTTCCATCAGAGCTTCCAGGACTGCCACTTGAGCGGGAGATCGAGTTTGAGATCTCACTAGTATCGAGGACCAGCCCCATTTCTATTGCACCATACCAGATGGCCCCACTTGAGCTGCGAGAGCTCAAGTCACAGCTACAGGACCTGCTAGAGAAGGGCTTCGTGAGGCCAAGTGCCTCCTCGTGGGGAGCCCCCGTTTTGTTTGTGAGGAAGAAGGACGGTACTCTTCGGCTATACATCGACTACAGACAACTGAACCGGATCACCGATAAGAATAAGTACCCGTTACCGCACGTAGATGACCTCTTCGACCAGCTGAGAGATGCCATGGTATTCTCCAAGATACATCTGAGGTCGGGCTACCATCAGCTGAGGATTAGGGAGACCGGCGTCTCCATGACAGCCTTTCGTATGCGGTATGGTCACTATGAGTTCTTGGTCATGGCGTTTGGGCTGACCAATGCCCTTGCCGCTTTCATTGATCTAATGAACCTCGTCTTCCGACCCTATCTAGATCAGTTCGTAGTGGTTCTCACTGACGATGTACTCATTTACTCTCGAGATCAGACACGGCATGGGCAACATCTCCACATGATCTTGGATACTTTGCGACGGCATAGGCTATACGCTAGGTATAGCAAGTGCGAGTCTGCTTGAGACAGGTCACGTTCTTAGGCCATGTGATATCAGAGGATGGATTGGTTGTGGATCCAACCAAAGTAGAGGCTGCACTCAGGTGGGAGAGGCCACGTACGGTGATAGAGATTCGTAGTTTCCTAGGACTGGCTGGTTACTACAGACGGTTTATCCAAGGATTCTCGCAGATTGCACGTCCTCTGACTTAGTTAACCCGAAAGGACGTACCCTTCGCTTGGACAGACGAGTGTGAGACTTACTTTTAGGAGCTGAAGGGGAGGCTGACCTCAGCTTATGTACTCACCATCCCTGACAGCGGCGGCGGATATGTCGTCTACACAGACGCCTCGTTGTAGGGGTTGGGGGGTGTGCTCATGCAGCAGGGTCACGTTGTCACCTATGTTTCGCGACAACTGAAGCCCTATGAGCATAACTACCCCACCCATGACTTGGAGTTGGCGGCAGTTGTCCTCGCATTGAAGAGCTGGAGGCACTACTTGTACGGAGAGACGTTCAAGATTTTCACTGATCATAAGAGCCTCAGATATCTATTTGACTAGAAGGAGTTCAACATGAGGCAGAGACGTTGGTTGGAGCTCCTGAAGGACTACGATTGCAGCATCTCCTACCACCCAGGGAAGGCCAATGTGGTGGCTGACGTCTTAAGCCGGAAGGCACCCGCAGACTTGGCTTGCTTACGAGCACAGAGTTGGAGACTCATGGGGGAGTTGAGCAACTGGTGACCCCAGGAGTCACAGGGCTACTGAGGGTTAGTGACAGTGGCGAGGCGGACACGACCAGAGCTGATGGATCGCATCGTGATTGGACAGATGACGGACCCATACCTACGGACACAGCGAGATCGAGTATTGGCAGGGAGCCCAAGAGAGTTCTCGTTGACTGACGGAGTCCTGCATATGAGGGGACGCTTGTGCGTTCCTAAAGACGAGGAGTTGTTGAGGGAGCTCTTGACTGAGGCACATGGATCCAGATTTACCATACATCCCAAGAACACGAAGATGTATCACGACCTATGACGTGATTTCTGGTGGAGTGGCATGAAGCGATATATGGGTCTTTTCGTTCAGCAGTGTCTGATATGCCAGCAAATGAAGGCCAAGCACCAGAGGCCTGCAAGGCCGTTGCAGCCACTTCCCATGCTAGAATGGAAGTGGGAGAGTGTACTATGGACCTGGTAGTGGGATTAGCTATGACATAGCGGGGACACAACACAGTCTGAGTGGTTGTAGGTAGATTGACAAAGACGGCACGGTTTCTGCCGATCCGAGTCACTTTTGGACCAGCACAGTTGGCTGATCAATACATCAGAGATGTGGTGCGCCTTCACGGGGTCCCCCGCGAGATTATTTCAGACAGAGACACTCATTTCAGTGGGCTTTGGGGACTCGTTTGAGATTCAGTATAGCTTATCACCCCCAGACAGATGGACAGTCAGAGCGCACCATTCAGACCCTCGAAGACCTTCTACGCACCTACGTACTGGACTAGAGGGGCTCCTGGGAGGAGCATTTGCCCCTAGTAGAGTTTGCATACAACAGCTATCACTCGAGCATCGGCATGGCACCATATGAGGCTCTATACGAGAGGAAGTGTACGACTCCCTTGAGTTGAATTGAGGTGGGGACCAAGTGAGAGGTTGGTCCCTAGCTGATACGCTAGAGTCAGGAGGTGATCGAGTAGGTCCATTGACGACTACATACTGTCAGGACGAGGCAGAAGAGCTACGCTGATTTGAAGCTTTGAGAGGAACAATTTGTGGTTGGGGATCACGTCTTCCTCCGTGTTTCGCCCATGAAGGGCTTGTAGCGGTTTGGCGTGAGAGGGAAGCTTGCACCGAGATTTATGGGGCCTTTTGAGGTCTTAGAACAGGTAGGACCCGTCACTTATCGGCTTACCCTTCCTCCCCAGCACTCTGGAGTGCACGACATATTTCACATTTCCAACCTCAGGAGATATATCACCTATCCCAACCATGTCCTTAGCCACGAGAGCATCGAGGTGGGAGATGACCTGACCTATCCCGAGATGCCAGTACAGATACTAGACAAAGCTGTCCGGAGTTTGAGACGGAAGGAGGTACCCCTGGTAAAAGTCCTGTGGAGAAGCCAGCGGTATGAGGAGGCGACTTGGGAGCCTAAGGCAGCAATGCGAGAGCAGTATTCGGAGCTTTTCGAGGGTATGACTCTTCAGACCTACTTCGGTCCTCTTTAAGTTTGTTATACGCTGCTATGTTATTTTCCACACCCTAGTTAGCTCAAGTTTTTGGGATGAAACTTCCTTTAAGTTTGTTATGTTGAAATGACCCGTCACCTTGTGGTAATTTAAGACGTCTGGAATGTTCACCAAACGTCTAGCTAGACATTTGTAGAGATCGCCATACGTCTGAAAATACTTTTTCTCTTCCACGCGTACCGTACGCACGCCACGCCTTTCTCCCTCACCCCACACCTCACCACTCCTTCCCTTGCGACATCCATCTCCCGCACTCCTCTCCACTCCACACCTCTCCCTCGCCCATGCCGTTTCCCTCACCCCCTCTCCCTTTATAAACCCCCCTCCGCCTCCTCTTCGTCTCACGCCATTGCAGCTGAGCCAAAGAGGGAGAGAGCGAGCGGAGAGCAGGGAGCCGGAGAGAGAGGGGAGAAGTGAAGAGTGTCGTGCTGCTCTGGTACAGCTTCTGCAGCGTGGAGAGCCCAGAACGGTTCAACGGAAGTCATTTCTCTATGGAATCAGACGTTCGGAGTGACCTCCAGACGTCGGGGAGGACATCCAAAGGTAATATGAGATGTCTGGCAGAAATTTATTTTCCCGTATTTTCTCTACCATGTCCCAATAATGCATGTGCATGTATCAGGGGTTGGGAGGTGCTTCGGAGCGAGGACCGAGGCAGTTTCAGATGTCCGGGAGCATCTCCAGATGTCTGATGGAACCCTTGAATGTCAGCACTGTGTTCCAGACGTCCGCTAGAGGCACCTCGAGAGAGGTATGCCTGCGAGTTAGTTTAAGACGTCTGGGACCTCTCCCAGACGTTTAATTTCTATTAGACCTCCTGTTGTTAGGCACGTACTATGCCCAAATGATGTCGATTTTTCGTAAACGAAACGTCTTTACTTCCCATACGTTTTTCTCCATGTAATGGTACCTTGTCTGTAGCATTTTGAACCCTTTTGACCTGTTAATCCATGTCTTAGGTCTCCAATCCGTCGAGTGTACGGGACCTGCGGAGACGTCAGGAACTGTTATATGAGCCCCCATTCCACCCGGTTATCCTGGTAGAGTGGTTCTGACTATAAATCTCTAAGATTAAGAAAATGCACGCAATTAATTAAACCTAGGATGTCAGATGAACCCTAGGAAGAAATAAACATATGCTTTAGAATTCATCTATTCAATTGAACCCTAGGTCATGACATGAACTCTAGGGCTAGAGAAAAACACATGTGAATGATTGAGTAAATCATGAACGGTCTGTATTTTTTGGAATGGACCACATTATGAACAAACCTATACTGTGATTAGGCTACCTGTTCTATATGTATATCAAACCGGATATAGGGAAATTCGTGTACAAACCCTACGGGGAATATAGAACGAAATGAGAATACTGTAGCATGGAGAACCGGTTGGTTCTGGAATTGCCGCCCACGGGTGGCAGTTAAGGGAAGTGAGCTGACCTTCATGTACGTAGTATCAAAAGAGCAACTATCCCTTGTAGTGTAGAGGGGAGCTTCTCGCCTTTGGGTTGAGACTCGGGGTGAGTTTGGCCACTCCACGTTGACTCCTGTTGGCCCTCACGTATGTGGTACCAAGGTGAGCTACTTAGTGTAGGTGAGGGAGCTAGCCGCCCCAGGGGGCTCGGGGTTAGGCATGTTCACCCCACTCCGACTCTTATTAGCCTGTTGGGCAAACCAGGATAGTCAGACGAGGGTACGCAGACTGTGGAGGAGCGAGACCCCTGTTCTGTTCTAAGAGGGCAAGGCCCTATGCTGTTCCGTACTGTACGTTTAGGAGTACCCACTAGTGGAAACGAATGACTGCATGCCAGTGAGGGGTAGCTATCCGCGTGCTTATCACGTGTGCCGTAGTCACCTCTACGTCGTGACCATGACATCAGGGTGGTAGACCGGGTGTAGGACTACCACGGAGGGACTCTCCCGACCACGAGAGTGCCACGTGTGCATCCTACATCACGGAAAAACTGCAAGCAAGATCGTTCCTTTAGGGAACAAGAAGATTAAGTAATGTAATGGATCCTGATTAGAGATCTATACATAGCAAACCGTTATAAGATAATTGGAATCGGAAAGTAATATGTTAAGCTACTTGTTAAATGCATTTTTAGCCACCACTCTACTTAGTGTTAGCTAACTCCAGATGTATAACCTTGTACAGGTCAGGGATTTGAGCAGCCCAAGTCACCGGTTGTTGAGGACGCTGGGCTTAGTCGAGCCCAGATGTAGTTTCTACTGTTGGTGAGTTTCTGTAGTTACACTTTCCAGTACTTTTCCGCTGTATCCTCTATCATCTATGTACTAGTTTTTGGTTGTTATGGCTGTATTTATGTTCTTGAAGGCATGTAATATTTTAGTATTACTATTCTGTTTCTCCTTTTGTTGCCAATTTCTTTTTGCTTAGTTACATTACTTGTGTGGTTGTGGATTGATGCATGTTATTTGGTTATTTCTCGTTGGATGACTGAGTCTTTGGATTAGTCAAGGCGAGCCGGTCTTGGTTCCTGTAGCGATCTGGGATCGGGTCATGACAGCACAGTATCAAGGAGAGCAACTATCTCTTTTACATAGAAAGTGAGCTGGCCCTCGTATACACGGTACCAAGGAAAGCTATCGTCACTTTAGTATGGGGGGATCTAGCTACCCTTGGGTTGAGACCCGAGGTTAGGGATGGCCCCCTACACCGACTCTTGCTACTTTAGTGGGGGGGGGGGGGGGAGCCAGCCGCCCCATGGGGCCTGGGGTTAGGACTGGCCATCCTACACCGAATCTAGTTAGACCCACTGGGCAAACCAGGATAGTCGGGAGAGGGTACGCAGACTGTTGAGGGGTGAGACCCCTGTTCTGAGAGGGCAAGGCCCTATTCTGTTCGGTGCTATACGTTTGGGCGTACCCGCTAGCGAAAATTACTGACCACGTGCCAGTGCGGGGTAGCTACCCGTACGCTTATTGTGCGTGCCGTAGTCACTGCTACATCGCGACAATGACCTCGGGGTGATAGACCGGGTGTAGGACTACCACGAGGGCTCTCATGGCCAGGAGAGTGCCAGTGTACATCCTAAATCATGGAATAAACTTCAATCATGATCGTTCCCTTAGGGAACAAGAGGATTAAGAAAGGTTATGGATCCTTATTAGAGTAACCGAAGCAGAAACACCTAGTTGAGATAAATGGAAACGAATGATTAGTTATTTGCTTGTTTCCTTATGTTAAATTGCATGTAAATGGCTTAACCAATACTCTACTCAGCGTTAGCTGACCACGGATTATATAACCATGTTCAGGTCAGGGGGTTGAGCAACCAGTGCCACCGACTGCAGAGGGTGCTAGGCCCAGTCGAGCCCAACCATAGTTGTCACTTTTCTCTTTCAGAGCTCTTTTTGTAGTAGTGAGTACCTTCAGATGTATTAGCTGTTTCTACTATATTTCTGTTCTATTTCCTCTATTGTAGTTGTGATGGCTATGTATGTTATAGTGCTCTTCCACTTGTGGCATGTAATATTTTTGAGACTTCCTATTCTGATTTCCATTATTGTCTCTTATTTATTTTTGCTTAGTTACATTACATGTGTGGTTGTAGAATATTTTCTGCTTTTGGTTATTTCTCACTGGACGACTGGGTGATGTAAACACGTTTATATCACATAAGTTGTCTATTTATGCATGTTCTTAGGCATAGAGTTGCATCATATATTATAAATATTGCATAACATGCATCATCTTGCATTTAGGTTAGATTGTATAAATTTTAGGTTAATTACCCCTTTTTGTGGTCAGGTAAAAGGGAGATATTCAATCGGGACTACAAATCGAAGATCCAACCATACGGATCTGATTAGGGCGACGATCGAAGTTCAACGACTCCAAAATTGTCCTGACTGGACTTTTGTAGCATCAGATATAAACCAAGAAAGGTCAGAGATCAAGGGCCAAGATGGTGTAAATCTATACTTTAAATGGCAAATCTGACCGCACCGATGGATTCGAATCGATGATTTCAGCCCAACGGCATGAAAATCGGTCCAATCTGACATCTGTGGCACCATCTACAACTCACAAAAGATGAACAGTCATGATGGCGCCACATGGCGCCATCACAGCCTCCCAAACCGACCGCAACACCTCTTCTTAACCTCTAAAGGCGTAGGCAAGGTAAGTTCTGGGTCGTTGGATCTTGATCCAAAGGCCATGGGTGCGCTCGCTTAAAACATAAGCGTGACAAAGAAGCAGCCGCAGTGCAGTGGTCGAGCGCTTCTTCGCGAGTGAGAGGCGCGGGTTAGATCCCCGCTATGCCTCAAATCAAGGCGCGGGTGCGGAGCGGCTGATTTCAGCCGTTGGATGCGGTGCGAGCGGTGAGATGGAATGCAATGTGGCTGCACGAATGAGTGAGGATCACGTGCGGGCGGGCGCTTGCATTGAAGAGGCACAGGCGCGATGCGATTTGAGCCATCGGATGTAAGATAGACGGCTGAGAGTTGGCGTGCACATGCATTAAGGCGCTGAAGCAACGAACAAGCGTGCATCTTAAGCCATCCAATCTGAGAATGCGCGTCCGTGCACATGTGTTGAGGCACGGGGAGAGAAGGAGGCGCGGCGTGCGCAACAGCTAGGCCCACGATCTAGGCTTTAGTGATGATTTTATCCGTCACAAAAGACCCTGATTTAATTTTTTAAAGTAAAATGACCTATTTTCCCAATCAAACCTCACCTATAAATAGCCCTACAACCTCCACACTTTCTTCATCCCTTCCTCTATTCTCTCAGCCCCTCTGAAGCTCTAAAAGTTTGTCCCAAACTCGAGATGCTCTATTAGAGTAAAGATTAGAATTTTTCCACCTTCTACCCCCTTCGTGGAGCATCCCACGGCTATCTTCTCACTCCATTCGGGAAGTGGATCCCGCGATGACGACGGCGTCTTGCCTCGCCCCTGGTTCTTCCCGCATCGTTCTCCTTCCCGCTTCGACCTCTGTCTTCTAAGCGTCGTCCCGTCCGGCTCATCCTCCAAGCAACCGTCGAGGAGGATAACTTCTCTCTACCTTCTCTTTTACCACTTTCTAGTGTAGATTTCCTACTTTCTAGTGTAGTAAGTAGTTGTAATTGTAATGAACATCAGCTTGTGATAATGAAATCCATGTTTATTCTATCTTTGTTTTATCTTTATTTGTAATATTCTCTCTCTATCTTTTATTCTTTATTCTTTAAGTAGATAGTTAGTTTAGATTTAATTTGAGTAACTAATCTGCTTCGTGACAATTAAACAAATGTGGTTTTGAATCAAACATCCGCCTCCCTGTGTTTGACCCAAAATTCGTTCGAGTTTCGGTATAAATTTATCTATTGACGGATTTCTTCGTAAATCATACTACGACAACGAGTTTTTCAAAATCCAATCCTTTTGCGTAGATCTTCCGCTTTAACACTAGGTCTTGGGAGCTAGTTGAGGTGAACTGATCTCGGGTCTTGTAGGGACTCAGAATCAGGTCGTAACATATGATGTCATGGATTGCCTCCATTTAAATATTTTACTTCTAAGCATATTCACATATTTTACTTATTAACTTAGTCTAATTATTAGATTATTTAAAAAATATAAATTAATTTGTAAATAACATTGTCATTATGCCTACTAGTACATTATTAAATATAACAAATGAAAATAACAAGGCTTTTGCACTTTATTTCTACATAATATCTATCACATTAAACTAATATAAACTTAAAAAAACAATCCCAATTAACTTACCTATCATTTGAGGGTAAAGATGTCTTTTACCACCTTATCCCACATTCTAACTCTTATTCCTAAGTAAACACCATTCTTTTACATTACAGGATCATCTCCATTCTTAACCATCATTTAGTAAACACAAATAGGGGTTAACCCTAGTTTGCAAGTAAATAAAAATAAGGGTTAACCTCTATTGCAACTTAATTAACCTAAGTTAGCTAATCTGCACCGTAAACTTGCCTTAAAAGTATATATCATTTTTAGAATTTATGATCTTGTTGGGCAAGGTGATAAAAGTTATACCCAGATAAAAAATTGTAGAGATAAGTGAAAATGGATATTTGGTTGGGATACAAAAATAAATGGTGAGACAAAATAATTGATGTTGCAATGCATGTGTGTTGGTGAGCATCAATTTAATATTACAATATGGGTGTGAATGGATTAATGTGATATAGTAAATATGTTTTAAATGAATATATTATGTTAAAATAGGTATATTTTAATCTATATTGATAATGAGCAATGAAATGATTTGATTGAAATGTTGATTGAAGAGAGATATTCTCTCCAATCATCCCTCCCTCGCATCGATCCATCCTCCAACAGTACCCCAATCTTCTCAAAGGGGAGATAGCCATTCTCCAATCTCACTTCCAAACAAGGCCAAAATTAACTTCAAGAAAGGCCTAGGTGACATACCATTCCAAGATGTTTGACCCAAACATCTGTAAAGAGTATATATGCTACAATATATTTAGACAAAATATCTTGAAAGAATATGACACGGATGTTTATTTTGATTAGATAATGTTTAGAAATGTCTTTTTTCTTATAATGTGCTAAGAGGGAGACATGTATAAGTTGAATGGCTAACTGATGCACGACGATCGGTTCGTATTAAAAATGGATTTTAAAGTATCGTTATTGTAATATATGTTACAAATATAAATTGTTATCACATCAATTTTATTTATATACTTAATTTTTACTGATTTATTACAAGTCGTTCATTAGAAGGTAATTATTGATATATATCACTCTTTAAGTCTAAAAACATTCTTTTATTCTAAATATGTTGATTTTATTTACAAAAATGAATGAAAAAATCAATGAATAAAAATATTTGGTTAGTTATGTACAAAAAAATGAATTAAAAATACATTACAATGTTTGGAAACAAATGTACACACACAAGCATTAAAAACTATGTACAACTACTCTATGTTGATTATTTACAACTAATATAGTTAATACCTAAGTAGATGTATAAAAATAGTTAATAATATCTATTATCCTAGCTCATTATACCATATTAGTATTTATAGTAACATACATAAGTGTCACTAAAACCTTAGTAAAATTATATACATAACGTAAGGAAAAATATTTAACTTTACTGGCATACATAACTATCTACAGTGACGGACAAATTTGTCACTAAAGGCCTTGCGTTATATACATACATATAAGAGCTCAAACAGGCTAGTCTATATACGCTTATATACACTATACTATATTATTTACAGTATATGTAATTTATTTATTTACATTACATTATTTATATACATATACATTATATACTACATATTTTACATATATATATACATACTCACAGATACATATACACATATATTCACACACACTACTCATGCACTAAACACACACAACACACGTACAGAGACACAAGTCAGAGGGGGGTGGGTCAACACTTAGTCTCATTTCAGTCTCTTCTCTTCGCTTTTCAGCTGGTTCAGACCGATTCAGTCAACTCAATCAATTAAAAAATTGATTTAGTAGGCGGGCAACCTTTTCGAGGGATACGTAGCATCCATTACTGGGTGAGACCAGGCCTCTACTAGGGCCACCCTAGTTCAATATTTAGGTGTATTTCAATCCGATTTAATGCTCATTATTGAGTCCACACAGGCCCACGCAAAGTGCACGGCCCCCGGCCCATGCACTACTCCCATATGCTATATCATGTTCGAGAGAGAGAGTAGTGTGTGTGTTGGTGTCCGACACCTGATGATCAGGAAGCAGAGAAGACAAAATCCTTATAAGGTGCATCACCCGCTCCAACGTTAATGATATGGGACTATTGCTAGCGCCAATTGAGTGCTGTAGCCACACAACTGCATTCTAATGTAGTGATTTTGACCCTCTATTTGAGAGCCATAATTGATTTTAATTTAAAAATAAATTATAGGGTTGCAAAGCCCTATGTATAATTATGTAGTTATTTTACAAAAATAAGTTAGTTTATTATATAATTAAATTAGGTAAAGTTGACTATTTATACAAGTTAAATTAAAGTTTAATTTACTAATTACAATATAAATTAGTTGATTAATAATCAAATTAACTTTGTATAGTGTTAATATACATGATAAATTATTTATTACATAGTTTTATTATATTTTAAAGCTTTATTTTAATTTATATAGATTTAAATACATGTTTTAGCTAGTTATACATATAAATAAACTATAAATACTATAATACAGTATAAATATGATATAAATAAGTTGAAAATACTTATTATAATATATTACAAGTATACACTATAAATTATCTCAGTATTAATTTAAATTACTAATTTATTCTATCTTAACTTAATAAATTACCTAGTTAACTTATTAACTTAATTATTTACTATAAATATATAATTAAATTATATTGCAGATATTATATTATTCATAATACATATATAAATATGTATTTACAGTATTGGGTAAAGATATGTACATTTAAATATGTTTGTATAATTACTTAATTATTATACATTTAGGTTATATAAATTAATATAAAATAATACAATAAGATTATATATACATTAAATTACTCTAAATACTTAATTTAAGATGTATAATACAAATATAAGTTATTTATAGATATTTTATACATATTATACAATATTTACTTATAGCTTAGATTTAAGTTATATATACAAATATATACGTAGTATACATGGTATTTTTGGGGCATTTTTAGGTATTTTCTGATTTTTATGGGTTTTATAGGTATATTGGAGAAGGGGGAGAGAGGGAAAGAAAGAGATGTGAGATAGAGAGCTATTTTTGTTATTTTTGAAGTGGAGTTATTTTATTAATTTTCAAGGTATACTGAACGGTTGGGTGGTATGTTCTACCAAGCTGAGGATTCAGAATACCTTGAAACATGGCATACACCGAAAAATATTCTTAATCTTGACCAAAATAGATTTATTTTATTTTTTTGAAAATTTTTAAATATTTTTATTTATTTGCAAAGTTGATACATTTTAGGCCTCTAAAAAGTGTTTCAATGAGAACCTAAGGCACTGAAAGGAGTTGTAGTGCCTGGAAATTCAGTTTAAACATTTCACTACACTCAACACACTACATAAAACATATACGAGTAGTCAAACTTGATTTTTGATTCTATTTCATTAAAATTCTCCTTTAGACAGATTATGCACATGTAAATAGCTGACAATGGATTTTAAAACTAAAATTACAAGCCCTCCAAATCAAATTAAAATCTATTTCAAGTTCATGAATGCTTGATACAAATAATCCTAACACTAAACATAGGTCAGCCTCTCAAACACTCCAAAACACAGCCAAAATTCAAAATTGATTAGACTCCAATAGTGGCTGCAGCTGCATCATAACAGCAGCTGATTGCTGCTCCAATTGCTCTGAAATGTAGTAGCAGCTATTGCTACTGTTCTCATCAAAAATTAGAAGCAAAGACAGCAGTTCAGTCGTCTTAACTTCTACTATAATCTCAGCAGCAATAGCTGTTGCTTTGATCACTAAAAACCAGCCCAGATCAAACCTAAGAAGGTCTGATCTGAGGCACATAAAATCCATTTCTTCATCAAATCAAATAAAATCATAAATCCATCAATAGAAAAATTGTTTAATCTTTATCTGAATCAAATCAGATTTTGATGTCAAAACTCAATTCTCAGCTGTGGAAATCTCTCAATCAGAAATTTTAAAATCATTTCAAGTTTAAAATAATGTTGCCCTGATTTGGGCTGTTTAATGTGATTTGATATCTAAATAATCATCTAATATGCTTAAACACCATTGATTGGTGTGCAAGATGATCTAGTGATTAACTTAGAATCAATTGGGTCCTCGTTTGACCTCAAATTAGTATTACTGATTATCCTTGGCCAAACTCTCTAAATAACACTTAAATTAAGTACATGCTCATCCACACATTTAAAACCAAATCCAAAACCTTGGATTCATTGCATGACACTTAATTAAGCAATTAAAAACCTCAAAAAGGTCGATTGAATCCGATAAAACCCAAATGATTGCCAAATCATAAGATTGGGCATTAAAAGCAACTTTGCAAATAATCGATCAATTTGAGACACTAAAACCAAATTGGGGGGTCTTTATGAATTTATAGAGTGAGTAGGAGACTCCCCATGTGAGTTTTTAGGCCCAAATTCAAATCTAGAAGCCAAAGCATTTGATCTGAATTTGACCTTGATGGATGGGTGATCAATGAATAAAATTCGAGGAAAAAACAGAAGCAAATCATGAAGCGTAGAGAAAGTTGTATGTGTCGTACTGACGGTGGAAGAACGCCTCTCTGATCTAAATTGATCAGAGAAGGTGAGAGCAAATCTGTACTAATCTACTCCTAATCTACATTGATCCATCACTGAATTTTAATTTCTAACATCTAATCTACCCCTAAATTACTCTAACTATTACTACAATTAATTTAGAAAATAGGAAAACTACACTAGGAAAGCAATAAATCTAGCTAGCAGACCAAGGTGGTGTCCAAGGTCCACCGGCTAGAGGTCGATGGCAATGAAATGGATGAGACCCTCAGCTGAAGAAGGAGGTGTCCAAGAGCCAATAGTCAGTGGCTAGAGGTGAGTGAAGGAGGGAGAGCAGTGATCTTTGTCACCGACCACTGAGGAAAGGAGGTGGAAGGCTGAGGGGTTGGACGAAGGGAACCACTCAAGGGAAGGGAGATGGTTAAGCATGCGCGTGAGCTCAGGGAGCTCCTTAAGTAGCTGAGGTGCTTATTCAAAGCACCACAGTGGTGCGATTAGGCACCTAGGGCACCGACGGTGGGGATGGGTTAGCGAGGACGTGCGAGCATTCAAATCAAAATGCCACCATTGGATGAGATCTAGGCAATGTGCAGATTACACGCGCTGAAGCACGCGAAACTTCGATTTGTGAACAGCTGTTAGATTGTGGGATCAATGAGCAAACGACTGCGATTAGGCGAGTTCATGAGGTGCTACAGTGTCTCACTGCTGCAAGTGTGTTGGTATTTTTGCAAGGAAGCCCTTATGGGCAAAGGGGTAGAACAATAGCAGCAAAGCTCATAAGTGGCTAAGAAGTTCTACAGAGCCATCCTCAGATTTTGCAAATAGGCCCCTACAGGTATCAAAGTGGTCCCTGAAAGGTTTTTATATAAATGTTATGTATATGACCTAAGGACCTAAATGAAAAACTATTAATGCAAGGTCCTAATGATGTCCAAATGCAACAAAGTTTTTGTTGAAGCTTAATTGAACATTAAGGAATTAATTATACTTTTGATTTGAACTTTTGGACTTAAATGTTTGTTAATTTGCAAATGGATCATCAATTTATAATAATGAATAGAATACCTCATTTAATGACCTAATTTCACGTTTTTAACACTGATTTGATGTTTTAGGTGTTTTTCACTCTGTTTGACACTTAACCCTTTTCATGTGTTAATTCAATAATATTTAACCTATTTTCTAGCTTAACTTGGACATTTCAGCTATAATGAGCCACACCTCATCACTAATGCCCTTTTAACTTCTCTAAAAACCAAACCTCCAATCTCCCTTGTGCTTCCTTACTCTCACTTCCTGCCAACAACTCCATCTAAAAGCTTCTTTGACATCAACAAAAAGATCCACGATGGAGGGGTGCGGCAGCAAGATGGCGAACTCGATAAATAAGGCCACGACATCAATGAGGTACATTTCTAAAAATTAGAACTCAAGGATATACCCATTGTTTATAGGTATGGACTTAAGTCAAACTTGAACTCATACCTATGAGCAACAAGTATTGGTACTAAGGCTTAATACTAGTACCTATCAGTTATAGGTTGGGGTCAAATCGAGCTAAAAACAATGCTAGGAGCACTTAGTATTGGTATTCCCTATTTAGTACTAGTTACAACTATCTCTTAGGAAAAGATTGCTTGCCTAAAATCGTAGATGTTGTCTTGTGAACATCTAATGAAGGTGTCTAACAGCCAATACTTAAGCCTAATTGTCATGACCCAATCTCAGATCCCTATAGGACCCGAGACCGACTCGTCTTGACTAATCCTAAGACCTAGTCATCCAACGAAAAATAACAAAACAACATGCATTAATCCACAACCACACAAGTAATGTAACTACGCAGAACAGAACAGTAATACTAAAATATTACATGCCTTTAAGAGCAGAAATGTAGCCATCACAACCAAAAACTAGTACATGGATGATAGAGAATACAGCAGAAAAGTACTAGAAAGTGTAACTTCAAAAACTCACTAGTAGCAGAAACTACAGCTGAGCTCGATTAAGCCTAGCGTCCTCAGCAGCCGGTGACCTAGGCTGCTCAAATTCCTAACCTGTACAAGGTTATACATCAGTAGAGTGGTGGATAAAACATAAATGCACTTAACAAGTAGCTTAACATATTAATTTTACTGTTCCAGTTATCTTTAACGGTTTACTGTGTAGAGATCTCTAATCAGGATCCATTATATTACTTAATCTTCTTGTTCCCTAAAGGACCGATCTTACTTGCAGTTTTCCCGTGATGCAAGATGCACACGTGGCACTCTCTTGGCCGGGAGAGTCCCTCCGTGGTAGTCCTACACCCAATCTACCACCCCGAGGTGTTGTGACTCGGTTCCCGAATCCCTATAGGACACGAGACCGGATCAACTCGATTGATCCCAAGACCCAATCGTCCAACGAGAAAGTAACCAAAAAGAAGTAAAGTAAACCACATTCACCATGCTAAGCAACTAACAGTAACAAAAGTACAGCAGAAAAGAAGTAAAACTACTACATTACACACCACCACAACAGTAGAAAATAAACGAGTACAGTAATATAATGTGTAGAATGAAAGAGTACAAAATATAAGGGTACAAGAAGCTACTCACTACTACAAATGAGTACAAAAAGAGCTACAACTACTGGGCCCTATTGGGCCTAGCACCCTCTGCAACTGTAGGCTCTGGCTGCTCAACACCTGGACCTGAAAAGGGTTATGAGTACAAAACGTCAGCAAACGCTGAGTAGAGTGGCAACCAACTAATAAAGCAGTAAAGGTGGACAGGTAGTTATTGTTTTCCAATTTCTTTCTTTCTTTAACTAATTATTCTTTCTTTCACCACTTGGTTTAATTGTCAGGTCTCTTTCTTGATCTCGAATGTTCCTTGTGGGAACGATCTTAATTGCAGTCTTTTCCAAAGAGTAGAAATAGCACGTGGTGCTCTCCTCGCCGGGAGAGTCCCCCATGGTGGTCCTACATCCAATCAACCACCCCAAGGTCACGGACAAACGTAACGGTGACTACGGCACGCGCGATAAACGCACGGGTAGCTACCCCGCATTAGCACGCGGTCAATCGTTTTAGTTAGCAGGTGCACCCAAAGCACAGCACGGAACCAGTATAGGGCATAGCCCTCTCATTAAGAGAGGTCTAGCCCCTAAGAACCAAACAGGAGTCTCGCCCCTCCATAGTCCGCGCACCCTCGCCTAACTACCCTAGTTTGCCTAATGAGCTTAACAAGTCGTGTAAGGCGGCTAGCTGAACCCCGGGCCCTGTGGAGTGGCTAGCTCTCTCCCTACACTAGTAGCTCTCCCCGATACTGTGTACGCGAGGGCCAAGAAGTCGGTACAGATTGGCCAATCCTAACCCCAGGTCCCAACCAAGGGTGGCTAGCTCCGCTCTGCACTAAATAGGGAGACAGTCGCTCTCCTTGGTACTCCATACTCAAGGGCTAGCTCACTTCCCCACTCACATTCCTAGTTCCATTCCATTTCCAAGTTTCATCATTTCTATTTCCATTCTCAGGTTATACACATGTAATTTGTAACTCTATTTCATATTCCATTTATTCATAGATAGCTCGTGTTTCCAACATTCACCTTTCCATTTCCAAATTATATACATGCACCTCATATTACGTCATTTCACGGGTATGACAGAAAGGTTACATTCAATAGTTAACTAACACAAAGACTATATATTTCGCAGGCAACAGTTATTCATTTACAGGCGATTGTTATCATTCTATCTAATCATTCAAAACTGCAATTCATTCATTCAATACAGACAATCCAGTATTTCTAGTCCTAGGATTCATGTCATATCCTAGGTTCTAATCATTCATTACACACATGCAATTAGGTTGTAATTAAATTAAGGGAAAGCCACTTTACCAGTAAACCCAGGAGTAATGGGGGCTTGAACGGCAGACTCACGTGCCTCAACAAGCCCCGAACCTGCAACGGAAACCAGTCCTATCACAAGGATCAATCACAAGAGAATACTCAGAACAGTATAGAAAGTCTTCTAACAAGTAGGGAAAATCATACGGGAAACATCAATATCTTAATTGCGGAAATCGGACCTCAAATGGACCCTAAACGGGTCAAAAACAGTGATTCTCACTTAAATCAGACGTCTAGAACAGCTTCTAGACGTCTTAAAAGAGTCCAGAGCCATACCTCAGTCCTGCACTACTCCTCAGACATCCAAGAACTCCGCTGGATCATCAGGATCCAGTTTCAGACGTCCGACCACCTCTCCGGACGTCTGGAAAGGCTTCCTACCATCTGGTGCCTCGCCCAGACGTCTGAAGTGTATGGGAGGGCGTGTCCCACGCCTTCTCGAAGCAACTCTTGCGCGAAATCAACCAAAATCCTCTCAAAAAGGTAGGAAACAGTGTCTCGGTGGAGCGACCTGCATGGCCGTATCCGCAAGGAGACCTACCTTCGCGAAGCCTCCTTCTCAGATGTCTAGCACCACCTACAAACGTCCACACCGTCGTCTGGCGATCACTCTAGACGTATGATTCTGGGAAAATCCCAGAACCAGAGCCTGCTTCCGCCTTCTCGCGTCGTGCGTGGCCGCGTCGTGCCCGCTTGCCTGTTGCTCCGGCTGCAACAATGTCGGGGAGGGCCTCCCCGATGCACTCCTCCGCCTTACGCACGTGTCGATCAGTCGGGAGCTCACCGGCGAGCTCCCACGCGAGCTCGCAAGCCTTCTCTCCTCTCCTTCTCACGCTGCTCCTCCTCTCCTCTCATGCCGCTCCTCTCCGCCGCTCTCGCTCGGCTGCTCTCGTTGGAGGATAGAGGAAGGTGGCTGGGAAGTGGGGTGAAACGAGGGAGAGGAGGGGGTTTATATAAGGTGTGGGGTTAGGGTTTTCGTTGGGTGAAAGGAGAGAGAAGAAGAAGAAATGAGGGGCGTGTACTATCTGCGCGCAGCACGTGCACAGACGCGAGCTTGTACACGAAAATTTTGATTTTCAGACGTTTGGGAATGAGTCCAGACGTCTTGCAAGACGTTTGACCCTTAGTCTAGACGTCTTACCAGACGTCTGACCTAAAGTACAGACGTCTTAAAAGGCTTAATAACATAGGTCTTAACAACATAACAAACTCAAAGAGAACCGAAGCCGATCCGAAAAGACGTACCCTCAAAGAACTCCGGGTACCGCTCTCACATCGCCGCCTCAGGCTCCCAGGTAGCCTCCTCGTACCTCTGGCTCCTCCACAAGACCTTCACCAGGGGTACCTGCCTCCGTCTCAAACTCCGAACGGCTCTATCTAGTATCCACACTGGTCGCTCGGGGTAGGTTAGGTCGTCACCCACCTCGACGCTCTCGTGGCTCAGAACGTGACTGGGATCGGCGACGTACTTCCTAAGGTTGGACACGTGGAACACGTCGTGCACACCAGAAAGCTGGGGAGGAAGGGCAAGCCTGTAAGCAACGGGTCCAACCCGCTCCAAGACCTCAAAGGGCCTTACAAGCCTCGGCATGAGCTTCCCTTTCACCCCAAAGCCCCGCAGGCCCTTCGTGGGGGAAACGCAAAGGAAGACGTGATCCCCAACCTCAAACTGCACCTATCTGCGCTTCCAATCTGCATAGCTCTTATGTTTGCTCCTGACAGTGTGGAGTCGCCTGTGAATCTACTCAATCACCTCTTGACTCTGCTGGATCCGCCTGGGGCCAACCTCTCACCTGGTCCCCACCTCCACCCAACTCAAGGGTGCAGTACACCTCCATTCGTACAGAGCCTCATAGGGTGCCATGCCGATGCTCGAGCGATAGATATTGTTATATGCAAACTCCACCAGGGGCAAGTGCTCCTCCCAAGAGCCCCTCCAGTCCAATACACAGGCACGCAAAAGGTCCTCAAGAGTCTGAATCGTGCACTTCGACTGTCCGTCCGTCTGGGGGTGGTATGCCATACTAAACATCAACCGTGTCCCCAAAGCCTGCTGAAACTCAGAACAAAACTGGGACGTAAAACGAGTATCCTGGTCGGATACAATCTCCCGCGGAACTCTGTGCAGACGTACCACGTCACGGATATACCCTCTCTGCCAACTGTGCTGGTCCCAAAGTGACTCGGATCGGCAAGAAACGTGTCGTCTTCGTCAATCTGTCTACGATCACCCAGACTACGTCATGTCCTCGCTGGGTAATGGGAAAGCCCACCACCAAGTCCATGGTGATGCTCTCCCACTTCCACTCTGGCACTGGAAGTGGCTGCAACGGCCTTGCATGCCTCTGTTGCTTGGCCTTCACCTACTGGCACACCAAACACTGCTGTACGAATTCACCTACATCCCGCTTTATTCCCCTTCACCAAAAATCGTGTCTCAGATCATGATACATCTTTGTATTCCCAAGATGTATGGTGAACCTGGAACCGTGTGCCTCAGTCAGGAGCTCTCTTAGCAGCACCTCATCCCAGGGAACGCACAAACGTCCCCTCATGCGCAGCACCTCATCGGTAAAGGAGAAGTCTCTAGGGTCCCTTGATAGTACTCTGTCACACAACGACTACAAGTACGGGTCTGCCATCTGTCCTGTGATGATGCGATCTATCAGCTCTGGCCTCGTCTGTCGTGTCACAATCACTGCCCCACAGTGCCCCAGTAACTCTAGTGGTCACCAACTGCCCATCTCCTCCATGAGTCTCCAACTCTGTGCCTGTAAACTGGCCAAGTGGGCAGGCACCTTCCGACTCAAGGCGTCAGCCACCACATCGGCCTTCCTCGGATGGTAGGAAATGCTGCAGTCATAGTCCTTCAGGAGCTTTAACCAACGTCTCTGTCTCATGTTGAGCTCCTTTTGATCAAACAAGTACCTGAGGCTCTAATGATCTGTGAAAATCTCAAAAGTCTCACTGTACAAGTAGTGCATCCAAGTCTTCAGTGTGAAGACGACATCTGCCAGCTCTAGGTCATGGGTAGGGTAGCTATACTCATGGGGCTTCAGTTGCCGCGAAGCGTAAGCAACAACGTGACCTTGCTGCATGAGCACACCCCCTAACCCCTGCAAAGAGGCATCCGTGTACAAAACGAAACCGCCACTGCTATCTGAGATGGTAAGCACAGGAGCCGAAGTCAACCTCTCCTTCAGCTCCTGAAAATATGCCTCACAAGCATCCGTCCAAGAAAAGGGCAAGTCCTTCCGGATCAACTATGTCATAGGACATGCAATCTGCGAGAAACCCCTGATAAACTGCCGGTAGTAGCCTGTCAGTCCCAAGAACTACAGATCTCTATCACTGTACATGGTCTCTCCCACCTGAGCACTACCTCAACCTTGGCTGGATCCACAGCCAAGCCATCCTCTGATATCACACGACCTAGAAAGGTCACCTCCCTCAACCAGAACTCGCACTTGCTGTATTTGGCGTACAGCCTACATTGTCTCAAAGTGTCCAAAACCATCCGCAAGTGTTGTCCGTGCTGCGCCTGATCCTGAGAGTAAATGAGCACATCATCGATAAATACCACCACGAACTAATCCAAATATGGTCTGAACACCCAGTTCATCAAATCCATGAAAGCAGCGGGGGCGTTGGTCAGTCCAAACGGCATGACCAAAAACTCGTAGTGCGGAAAGCTGTCTTGGAGACGTCGGTCTCCTTGATCCTCAACTGGTGGTAGCCAGACCTCAAGTCTATCTTGGAGAATATCGTGGCACCTCGCAACTGGTCAAACAAGTCATCAATCCTCGGCAGCGGATACCTGTTCTTGATGGTAACCCTATTCAGCTATCTGTAGTCCACACAAAGGCGTAGGGTACCATCCTTCCTCTTCACAAATAATACCAGGGCTCCCCACGGAGGCACACTGGGCCTCACAAAGCCCTTCTCCAGAAGGTCCTGCAACTGGGACTTGAGCTCTCGTAGCTCAAGTGGTGCCATCCTGTAAGGTGCTGTAGAAATGGAGCTGGTCCCCGGTACTAGTGAGATCTCAAACTCGATCTCACGCTCAGGCGGTAGTCCTGGCAGCTCCTCTGGGAACACATCAGGGTACTCTCTGACCACCAGGATACTCTAAAAGTCTGCCACGGGCCTTGGCTCTGCCACTACATAAGCCAGAAAGCCCTCACACCCTTGGCCCAAAAGTCTCGTCGCCAGAAGTGCAGAAATGCACCTGAAGCCTCCGTCCACTGGCAGTCTGTGAAACTCAAAAGAAGGCATCTCCGGTATGGAGAAGGCGATCTTCCTCTCAAAATAGTCCACCAAAGCGTGGTAAGTGGACAGCCATTCCATCTCCAGAATCACTTCAAAGTCCTCCATCGGTATCACAATCAGATCAGCGGGGAGGTTGTGTCCCCCAACACTGACCTCACAGCCTGTGTAAACCTCCTCAGCTACAAACAGCTGACCACACGAACCTCTGATCACGAATAGATCCTCTAACAACATACAATCCTGCCCCAAACTGACAGCAAAACTAGCAGCAATAAACGAGTGCGTGGCGCCGGAATCAAAAAGTGTGTAAACTAATCTGCCGGAAACTGTAACCATACCTGCCACCACTGAACCTGAAGCTCTAGCATCTCTGTGTGGCAGGGTGTTAATACGCCCCTCAGCTCTAGGTGCGGACGAAGCAGCCACACTCTACGTTAGACGGGTAGTCGCTGGCTGGTACCCTCCCTGCAACTGCTATCCTCCCCCACGTGCCTGGAAACCGCGACCTCCTGCTCGTCCTCCAGTGCTCAGAGCGGGGAGCATCTGCTAACCTCCAGCCCTACACGAGCAGTCTCTCCTGATGTGGCCCGGCTGGCCACACTGGTAGCAAAGGGGAACTCGACTCCCGCCCTTGGTAGGTCCCTGTCGACGGATGGACGGGGGTCCAGTGCTGGCAGCTGGCCCTTGTCGGGGGCCCCCAAAGGCCACTGACGGCCTCACAAAGCGTGACGACTCTCCTGTGAGCGCCACGTGCCTCCTCTCTCACCGGTCCTGTGAGTAGTTTGCCTAGTAGGGCCTCTTCCGTCCGCTGTCAGTGTCACGTGCGGCCGGGTTGGTCTCCTCATATGTCATAGCTGCCTCCACCACCCTCGAGAGCGTAGGCAGCTTCAGGGGTTTGACATACCCCCGAATAGCAGGCCGGAGCCCCTCGGTGAACCTCCACAGGAGCTCCTCCTCAGTAGCTACAACTGTTGCGACGAAACGAGACAGCTCCAGAAAAGCGTGCGATACGCGCTTACGGTCATCGTCCCCAGGTGGAGAGTGTGGAACTCCCGCCTCCTCTGATCCTACCACATCTGGGGAAAGTACTGCTCGCAGAAGAGGGTGACAAACTGGTCCCAAGTCGGCTCAGCCCTCTCCTGACCTCTGACCGCCCTCCACCACCTATGTGCCGCGCTCTCCAGCTGGTACGTGACAAAGGCCACGTGGCACTCCGCAAGGGGGTGATGTGTGTCAAACACCTTCTCAATTTGCTAGAGCCAGTCCTTTGCCTCGGTCGGGTCCTCATTCCCCTTGAAGGAGGGGGCTTCAGCTTCCGGAACTGTCTCAAAAGCTCGTAGTGGCACTAAAGTGGGGAAGCTGGTACGACTCCAGGCAAGGAGGGCTCGTGCTCGGAAGTGTCAGAGGACGGTGGGGGCGGTGGAGGGCCACCCCCTCCCCCACGTCCAGCGCTATGTCTATCTCGCAGTCCCACAGAGGACTCCCCCTCCGCAGCCCCAGGGAGAGGGGCCCGTGGAGGCGAGTGGAGCTCCTCTCGTACGATCTCCCGTATCAGCTGGGCAAGGTCCTGGGCCTGAACGTCCAGAAGTAGTCGCTGGTCCATGGAGACGTCGGGCTCAACACGTCTGCCCCTCCGACCTCGACCTCAAACGCTGAGTAGAGTGGCAACCAACTACTAAAGTAGTAAAGCTGGACAGGTAACTGTTGTTTTCCAATTTCTTTCTTTCTTTAACTAATTATTCTTTCTTTTACCACTTGTTTTAATTATCAGATCTCTTTCTTGCTCTCGAATGTTCCTCGTGGGAACGATCTTGATTGCAGTCTTTTCCGAAGAGTAAAAGTAACACATGGTGCTCTCCTGGTCGGGAGAGTCCCCGTGGTGGTCCTACACCCAATCAACTACCCCAAGGTCACGGACAGACGTAACGGTGACTACGGCACGCGCGATAAACTCATGAGTAGCTACCCCGCACTGGCACGCGGTCAATCGTTTCCGTTAGCGGGTGCGCCCAAAGCACAGCACGGAGCCATTATAGGGCATAGCCCTCTCAGTAAGAGGGGTCTAGCCCCTAAGAACCAAACAGGGTCTCGCCCCTCCACAGTCCGCGCACCCTCGCCTGACTACCCTGGTTTGCCCAGTGGGCCTAACAAGTCATGTAAGGCGGCTAGCTGAACCCCAGGCCCCGTGGGGTGGCTAGCTCTCTCCCTACACTAGTAGCTCTCCTCGGTACTGTGTACGCGAGGGCCAAGAAGTCGGTACAGAGTGGCCAATCCTAACCTCGGGTCCCAACCTAAGGGCGGCTAGCTCCGCTCTGCACTAAACAAGGGGACAGTCTCTCTCCTTGGTACTCCGTACTCAAGGGCCAGCTCACTTCCCCACTCACATTCCCAGTTCCATTCCATTTATTTCCAAGAGCTCTACTCCTAATTCCCCGTAGGGTTCATGCTCATATTTCCCAAGCCAAGCCATACCAGGTTTCATCATTTCTATTTCCATTCTCAGGTTATACACATGCAATTTGTAACTCTATTTCATATTCCGTTTATTCATAGATAGCTCGTGTTTCCAACATTCACCTTTCCATTTCCAAATTATATACATGCACCTCATATTACGTCATTTCACGGGTATGACAGAAAGGTTACATTCAGCAGTTAACTAACATAAATATTATATATTTCACAGGCAACTATTATTCATTTACAGACAATTGTTATCATTCTATCTACTCATTCAAGACTGCAATTCATTCATTCAATACAGACAATCCAGTATTTCTAGTCCTAGGATTCATGCCATATCCTAGGTTCTAATCATTCATTCCACACAAGCAATTAGGTTGTAATTAAATTAAGGGGAAGCCACTCTACCAATAAACCCAGGAGTAATGGAGGCTTGAACAGCAGGCTCACGTGCCTCAGCAAGCCTCGAACCCGCAACGGAAACCAGTCCTATCATAAGGATCAATCACAAGAGAATACTCAGAACAGTATAGAAAGTCTTCTAATAAGTAGGGAAAATCATACGAGAAACATCGATATCTTAATTGCGGAAATCGGACCTCAAACGGATCCTAAACGGGTCAAAAACAGTGATTCTGACTCAAATCAGATGTCTGGAACAACTTCCAGACGTCTTAAAAGAGTCCAGAGCCATACCTCAGTCCTGCGCTACTCCTCAGACATCCAGGAACTCCGCTGGACCGTCTGGACCCAGTTCCAGACGTCCGACCACCTCTCCAGACATCTGGAAACGCTTCCCATCATCTGGTGCCTCGCCCAGACATCTGAAGTGCGTGGCAGGACGTGTCCCGCGCCTTCCCAAAGCAACTCCTACGCGAAATCAACCAAAATCCTCTCAAAAAGGTAGGGGTTTTCGTCGAGCAGAAGGAGAGAATAAGAAGAAACGAGGGACGTGTACTGTCTGTGCGCAGCACACACGCAGACGCAAGCTCGTACACAAAAATTTTGATTTTCAGACGTCTGGGAATGAGTCCAGACATCTTGCAAGACGTCTGACCCTCAGTCACGTCTTACCAGATGTCTGACCTAAAGTACGGACGTCTTAAAAAGCTTAATAACACGAGTCTTAACACGAGGTCATGGTCGCAACGTAGCGATGACTATGACACACGTGATAAGCGCGTGGGTAGCTACCCCTCACTGGCACGTGGTCAGTCATTTCGCTAGCAGGTACGCCCAAACGTACAGTATGGAACAGCAAAGACCTTGCCCTCTCAGAATAGAACAAGGGTCTCGCCCCTCCACAGTCCGCGTACCCTCGTCCGACTATCCTGGTTTGCCCAATGTGCTAACAAGAGTCGGTGTAGGGTGGCCATGCCTAACCTCGGGCCCCCTTGGGCCACTAGCTCCCCCTACACTAAGTAGCTCACTTCGGTACCACCTACGCGAGGGCCAACAAGAGTCGACGTAGATTGGCCAAACTCACCCCGGGTCTCAACCAAAGGGCGGCAAGTTCCCCTCACACTACAAGGTAGCTCGATCACAGTACAGGTTTGTTCATAATGTGGTCCATTCTAGATAATACAGACAGCTCATGATTTACTCAATCATTCACATGCATTTTTCTCTAGCCCTATTGTTCATATCACAACCTAGGGTTCAATTGAATAGATGTATTTTAGAGCATACGTTTATGTCTTCCTAAGTTTAACTAATTGCATGCATTTTATTAATATGGAAATTTATAGTTAGAACCACTCTACCAAGATAATCGGGTGGAATGGGGACTCGTACAGTAGCTCCCGATGTCTCCGCAAGTCCCGTACACTCGATGGATTGGAGACCTAAGACATGGATTGATAGGTCAAAAGGGTTCAAGTGCTACAGGCAAGGTACCATTACATGGAGAAAAACGTATGGGAAACAAAGACGTTTCGTTCACGGAAAATCGACATCGTTTGGGCCTTGTACGAGCCTAAAAACACAAGGTCTGATAGAAATCAGACATCTGGGAGAGGTCCCAAACATCTTAAACTAACTCGCTGGCATACCTCTCTCGGGGTGCCTCCATCGGACGTCTAGAACACTATGCCGACGTCTCGATCCTAGCTCCAATGCGCCTCCCAACCTATGACACATGCGTGTGCATTGTCAGGACTTGGCAGAGAAAATACGGAAAAACAAATCTCTACTAGACGTCTCATATTACCTTCGGACGTGCTCCCAAATGTCTGGAGGTCACTTCGGACGTCTGATTCCACGAAAAAATGTCTTCCACAGAACCGTTCTGGGCTTCCCTCGCCGCAGAAACTGCAGTAGAGCGGCACTGCACCCTCCACTCTCGTGCTCAGACCCACGATTTGCTCTTCGCTCGCTCTCTCCCTCTCTGGCTCAGCTGCAATGGA
Organism: Thalassia testudinum; assembly: GCA_037157565.1. Taxonomy (NCBI): domain Eukaryota; kingdom Viridiplantae; phylum Streptophyta; class Magnoliopsida; order Alismatales; family Hydrocharitaceae; genus Thalassia; species Thalassia testudinum. Next base: position 26,516,761 of record JAZHRO010000059.1, read on the forward strand.
GTGAGACTTAGAGGAGGAGGAGGGGGGCATATAAAGGGAGAGGAGGTGAGGGGAAGGGCATGGGCGAAGGAGTGGCACGGAGTGGGCGTCGCAGGGAGGGGAGAGGCGGTGAGGGGAAAGGCGTGGCGTGCGTACGATACGTGCGGAAAGAATGGTACTTTCAGACACCTGACTCTCTCTCCAGACGTCTGGATAGACGTTTGGTGAACACTCCAGACATTTTAAGCTACCAAAAGGTGACGGGTCATTTCACTAACGATCTCTAGCTTACTAAATAAGTATTCCTAACTTAGTCTAACATAAACCAAATACCAAAAATCATCTAGTGCTCTAAAAAATTATTCTCTACACATTCTTCACACAAGAAGAACTCTATTCTCTATGCTTCACGCTTTCTACGGCTACTGGACGAGCACGTTGCATGCCCGTTGATTTCTTACGCTCCTTATATATCTCTCTATGCATGCAAGGTTAAAGTTAGGCTCTCCAATTGATAATCTTAACCTAATCTTTTGTTGGTAGTCCTAGGATACAATTGCAAGATTTTTATTTCATATCTTACACTTGTACTCTATCTTTTTATTATTGATCTTGTAATTAGCTTGAGGTAACTTGTCAATTATCTTGTCGATTTAGTGAATTTGATTCTCTTAGGGTGAGAGAATTGAGGCTAAAAATTCTAAGTCAAAAGGTTTAGATATGAAGTAAATAACCGGCATCAAGAATGTAGATCGTGTAAGTCAAAATGAACAACTAGCCTCGATGATGCCACAAGTAGGAATCTCTTCACCCGAGAGCAACAACCTATTTCTCATCTTCCAAATATGCCAGACAGTGCAAGTTATATAACTTTCCCCACCATAGAAGTATCAGCGTCACAGGTAAGAGTCCAATCAAGTGCCTTGTGGATCGAATGCCCCACAACCAAGGGAAGGCCTGCGACCGTAAGAATGTGTGCCCAAACTTCCCAGGAGAAGGTGCACTGAAAAAAGAGGTGGGTGGCACTCTCCACCTCACGGCTACAAAGTAGGCACGTGGGATGAAGGTGAGTACCGTGACGTGCGAGTCCATCTTTCGCTAAAAGCCTCTCCTTGAAAGCCATCAAGGTGCAATAAGATCACCTTGCTGCATGTCTCTTAGGTCAAATAAATCCAAACTCTGGAGTTTGAGCCTAGAAATGTCTAGATTGTTTCCAAATGTCAACTTTCCATGTGGACCAATCTTACGTGGTGGCGGAGCAATCCCAAAATCGGATGATGAAGAAGATGACGCCAACAATTGGAGCCCCTTCTATCACACCCAAGACCTAACCCACGTACTGATGTCGTAAGCCATATGCATCAACTTCACGCAAATCCTCTACTCATTTGGGTCCAATAATCTTTCGATCCGAACACTAGCAACGTAGAAATCTAAATCCAAAAGATGCCTCTGCCCCGGTCAACCTACCTTACCTCCCTCCAATTCAGAGTTTATTAATCAATTGCATGCCGGAGGCAGTATTTGGTTTTGATTAGGATTCTTTAAGGCTGCTGGTCGAGAGCACTGGTTTTTTTACAATAAATTCCACATCAATGGATCAGCACCATCAGCTTCGTACTTCAGGGGGTAACAAATAAATTGTGGATGTGTGCCCGTGGGTTTTCGGATGGGGAAAGCGTGGAATTTAATGTGGGAGAGCACGGTGAGAGACGGAACTGCATGCCTCCGGGATCCGCAAGTCAAGATGCCGAGCGTCTCTTCTAGAATTCGTCGGAATCCTCCGAAGACCGCTACTTTTCGAGTGTTACGCGATTAAATTTATGGTTTCACGATGATGTGAACCAATGAGCCTATTATATGATAGCACAATATGCCCCAATAAATTTGGAATAAAGTTTTGATCTTTATATTAAATCTTAATAAAAAGGAAAATGATTTTCATAAAAGATGTCATAAAGAAGTCCCTGTAACTTTCGGATACTACATCTTAAGTTCCTGGCTTGCGATATTGTCATAAACATCCTTGAGTTACGAAAATTTTACATCTATATTCTTTTCAAAATAAAATTTAAATGTTAACAAATTATTGTGAAAAAGGTTCTTATATTTTTTTTTTTCTTTTCCCTTCCACACTCTTCCCCTTCCTCCACTCAGATGTCGTCCACCGTGGTGGATGATGCCCCCACGGTCATTATAGCACCAAATTTTAAGGGTGCATACGGATTGAGTTTGAGATTCAACATAAACTCATTCCATAGGTAAAAGGTTGGGATTTTTTAAATCTAACCTAATTTGCTAACTCTACCCAACCCAACTTAAGGTGACCCATAAAATCCAGTTGAGTTGAATCGGATTAAGCAAATTGTTGATTAGTAAAAATTTATGCTTATCTTTAATACACTTTCAAATGTCTATCATACTTAATAACAAAAAAATTATAAACTTATAAATAATTTGTATATTATAAGAAATGAATGAAACATGTAAAAATAAAAATAAAAAATTTTCAAACAAAAAAAAATAAAGTTATGATTTCAAAGTAACAAGAAAAAATAAAAGCATGTTTGACAATAAACTTGATAGGTGTATATAAAAGCTTAATTTTATATCAATAATCGATAACAAATATAGAGGGGTTGCTCTAATAGTTGTGGTGGGATCCCTATAGGGCAAAAGAGCACAAAGGTTGGTAGTCTAACAATGGTAGTGGGGTCCTTAAAGGTAAGAAGGAAGGAGAAGTGGATCATCCAGTGACAGTTGGGGAATCCCTACGAGGTGGAAGAGAGGAGAGGTGTGATGTCGAGGACTCAGGTAGAGGTAGAGAGCTAAAGGAGGAGAGATGGTTGAGAGTTATCTAAAGAGCGCAAGGTGTCACCACCATCAAAGTGAGAAAAGGGCACCACCTGAAGCTTGGAACTGAGGAGAGGCATTGTTTGGAGTGGAGCTTGGAGGTGAGGTAAGGGCAAAGGACACCTTTTAGAGTCGGTGAAAGTAATTATGGGAGAGAAGAGAGGTTAGTGAGAGTCAGGAATTGGAAATTTGGGATGCAGGAGTGAAGAGATTGTTGATGCTAGTGCACCACGATCGTTTATTTTGATAACAACAAAACACGTGTCTTTTAACATTTGCTTTTGAGTCTTAATTTTTAGGTTAAATTGCAAATGCAAATGTGTTTAGAAGGAGTTCGAGCTCGCATTCATGGCGGATTGGAGGAGCTTGATGGAGAAGAAGGAGCTTCGCAAGAAGCGAAAGCGTGAAGAGAAGAATATGATAGATTCTCTTTTCATGTATTCTTTTGTAATTCTTTTGCTCTTTATTCTTTGTGTCTAGATATATGTTAAAGAGCCTCAAAATACCCTCAAAGTAATCTTAGGAACACTTGCACAACCCTATGATACTTAGGTTTTCTATAGAGAACTTAAAAAATCAAAACAGGGTTCTGTCATCCTAATCAGACATCTAATCCGGAAATCAGATGTCTGATAGTGACTTTTAAGACATCTAACTATTGACTTAAACGTCTAATAATTTAGGCTGGACTTAGTCTGTTCTGTCTAATTAAATCAGACGACTAGACCTTAGTTCAGACGTCTTAAAAGACGTCTGATGGTTGTGCCAAACGTCCAATTACTGGAACGTTAGCTACCAAAGTAAACGTTGAGGATTATGATCATTAGGCTTATATCAGATGTCCATAAAGGACCCCAGACATCTGATATGTGACCATTTTACCTAAATTGACCCAAAATCACTTTTGCAAGATTTTCTAGCCATTTGGACCTTGGAAAATCCATTCCCATCATACAATAGATTTCCAGACGTCCAAACCTAGTACCATCTGTCCTATACGTTGTCTGATGGTTATACACTAGAACCCTGTTTAGATCTGAACCAAGTTAGGAAGGAAATCCGCTTAGAATCAGATGTCTGACTTAGTCCCCAGACGTCTTAAACAAGTTTTCCATATATCTGATACCTGGACCAAATGTCTAATGACCCTGTCAGAATCATAATTGATTCTGATTACGGCCTGTTTTGCCTTAGGTTCAACCCCAACGGCTATGGAAGCATTCTAAGGGCTTCCAAAGCCTTCCTAAGCCCTCTATAAATAGAGGAGGACCCTTATCTTGTACATACACACCTTGAATACCATTTCCACATCTCTTGTGTCAAAAAGAAGTAAAAAATTATCTAGAAGAAGCTCTAGCTCTCTAAGCTTTTGTTCCACATCTAGAGAGCTTGAATCTAGTTGCGCACCCCCTCTCCCTTTGCGATTACGAGAGCGACAAGGTGCCCCCGCATGGTTCACGCATCCCTGTCTTTCATCGACGCACTTCCAATAAAGGGAAGTATCTTTACCTATAGTAGCTAGGTTAATATTTGTTGGCTCTATAGGTTATTTTGTAATTTATCTTCGTAATTGTGTTGGGTATTCGTTTTGTGAATTCCTGTTTCGTTCGTAAGACAAAATCTTCCTTGTAAAGAGGAGGGGTTGAGGAACACTACCCTCGTACTCATAGTATGGTTGTAATTGAGGTTGAACTACCCTCGTTAAAGTAGTTCGTTAGTGGATTTAAGCAACTTTGTCGATCAGGAAATCCTAACTCGAAAGGGTTAGGTGGTGGTTTTTACCCGATTTTGGGTTTCCACCTAAAAATCTCTTGTTCCATTGTGTGATTGCTTCATTTATGAGATTGTTATCTTTTCATTCCACATTTTATATGTCATGCATATCTCATCCCCTCTCATAGGGAATTACAGAGATGATGTAAGAGATGTCAAGACTCGAGATGAGGCTTTGAATTTCGACTTGAGCTTAGAATCCCTTATATATTATCGATATGCATGTTGCAACATATTATGCAGCGCGCGGGTCCCCACTTATGTTGTTGCGAAAAAAAATTGTGCAGGCCCCCACTCATGCCTCCGTTCAATAAAAAAAGTAAAACACATCGGTTCACTCCAAAAAAGTAAATAAGGTTTCACTTGAAAACACAAGAAAAATCACTGTTAGCGACATTTAATTTGAGATGATCACGAAATTGACGCTAATAGTTCCCAATTAGCGATGGTTATGTGTTCGAATGTCTCAATCCTTGAGTTAGGAGTGTGTCTCATATCAGTGAAGGGTATTTTGGTAGAAATTTTGCGACGGTTGATCCATAACCATCGCAAATTCGCATTTGTGATTATTTATCAACCGTCTCGAATTGTCAAAGTGCTCGTGATAGAAGATGCACATTCGCAACGATTGATCAACCATCTCGAATTGTCAAAGCGCATGCAACAGAAAACGCGCATTTACGATGATTTATAAACCGTCAATAATTGTCTTAATTTTATGACGGTTAATCTGTAATCGTCGCAAATGCGTATTTGTGACGGTCGGTAAGTTGTCTTTAATTGTCAAAGAGCACATGACAAAAAAATGTGCATTCGAGACAGTTGGTAAACCATTGCTACTTGTCTTAATTGACTAAGACAAATTATTAATCAATTAAGAAAAGTTTATGGAAGTAGTGCCCTACGTGCATTAGCGACAGTTAGGGATTAACCGTCACTAATTGTTAATGTATGTGTGCTGCCACGCGAAAATATCTATTCCCGCATGTGGGTGGAAAAGTTAAGCTGCAATTTGGCGATGATTGATCGGATCAACCGTCACTAATGTTGAATGTAACTCATTGCCCACACCCCTTTCCCCTGCCCCAAAACCATTTCCTCATCTCTCCTTTCCGTGAGCTCGAGAGCTCCCCTGCAACCGCCGCTTTCCCCCACGCCATCGACTCTTCCTCTCTCCAGTGAGCTACCCCCTGCGCCCCCTTCCCCAGCCCCCCGCCCATGCGCTGCCACACCCCTCCCCAACCACCTGCCCACAAGCCACCCCCTCCCTAGCCACCCACTCCTCAGCCCTCCACCCCTCCTCGGTGCCTCGCCCCCACACCACCCGCCCACGCCCGCTCCACACTGCCCCTTGTGCCTCCTGCCCCTGTTCCCTCCCCTCCTCCTCCTTCCCCAACCACCCTCGCTCCTCCTCACAATGCTCCTCCCTAATTTTTATTTTTATTTAACTTTTATTTTATGTATTAGAAAGTTTTATTTATTATGATTTATTTGTGTAATTTATTGTAGGTTACATTTATCATCCGAGACGTCTTCTCCGATTCACGTCTTCATCGAGATACGAATGTGCGTATACATTTTAATTTGTACATAAATGTGAATACATGATTATTGGGTGTATCCATTAGTTAATTATGTTTTAAATGTTAAAGCATGATTGTATGGTGTATCCAATTAGTTAATTCTATTTGACGCTATGTTGTTATCTTGAGTTAATGTGGAGAGGATAGGTAGAAAGAAGAGGAGAAAGTAGGGAATAAATATTTATAAGAACGCTAGAAATGAGAGGAGGGAGAGAATTGCTATTTAAAGGAGGTCGGAGTGTAAGAAAGATAGATAAAGAAGATTTTGGAAGAAGAAAATGAGGAGAGGGTGGATAGGGAGAAGAGAGATTCATTGATAAGAAGTGATACAGTTGTAAGATTGCAAGCACACGCAAAAGATCCTTGTGACAAGAACAAAATCTAGCACGATACCCACTCCACCAAAAAGGGTGAAGAAGAAGGGATAGCAGTTAGCACTCTCTCTCCCCCAAACTCGCTGCTGTTGGAGTTGTTTCCCCATCCTATTTAAGTCACATTCTTCCAATCCCTCGCTTCGATCTTACCATAGATGACAGACGATGGCCACATAGAAGGCTGATGGCCCGGCCATTGGTATCGGCTTGGGCACAACTTACTTGTGTGTTGGTGTCTAGCAAGATGATCGTGTCAAGATCATTTTAAACGCTCAAGGTAATCGAACCGCCCCGTCTTGTGTTGCCTTCACCGACATTGACTAACTTGTTGGCAATGCTGCACAAAACCAATCTCACGGGAACCCCACCAATATCATCTTTGGTTAGTCCACGAATTTTATATATATATATATATATATATATATATATATATCACTTATGTATCTTCTTTCCCCTAAAATCTAAATTCTCGCTATTAATCTAGAATTTTGATTGTGTACGAGTCATGCATATATTCATGCAGGTACTATTGAGAATTAAAACTATTGTAGGATGAGTATTGATAAGCTTAAGACAAGATATGTAAGTATATTTCTTATTTATTTATATTTTTAATTACATATAACTTTAAATTATGAACTATATTTTATATTTACTTAATTTTAGGCGACTACACATGACGATGCCTAATTGGATCATCTTGAAATCTATGAGATCACTCATAAGATGGTTACAAATGGCAGGCACACATGGATTCATGAGATCTACCAAGCCAAGCATGTAAGTTATTTCTTTTTAATTATTTAAATTTAACTTTCATTTCAGTCGAACATAGTATTTCTTTGGTAAACATTATCTAAATTAATTTATAGTAATGTAATACTTATTCCATATTATATTTATTTTATTGAATATTATATATGTGTTATTAGATGTTATATAAGTTAATTTAAAAATTACATTTGATCACTATTCATAAAATCTAATCAATTAAAAATATGTATATCTTTTACCATGATTATTAAAATAACCATCTCCAATGTACATTTAGGACGATTGTTAAACCATCACCAAAGTTGAAAAATTACCCACCACTCCTCACAACCTTTTTTTCACGATGTTTATTCAATCGTTGCAAAATTATATTTGCGACAGTCATTAAATAACCATTGCCAGTAATACTTTTACGACGGTTATTTATGAATCGTTACGAAAGTGTTTTAACAACAGTTCTAAGTCATCGCTAAAGAAAGTTAATCACAATAGATAGAGTTGATACTTTTAGAAACAATTAGTATTAATAACCATCACAAAAGAGTATTCACTACGTAACTTTCCGCAACGATAACTTAAGACGATTTTGTTACTTTTGTTGTCGGTTAAAAGTGGTTTTTTTTGTAGTGAAAAACAAATGTATGGTCCACCACCGTAAGTGGAAAAATCAAAATATACCAATTGAAAATTTAAATATACCAGTTGAAAATGATTTTCCATTAATTGAAAAATAAAATACACTGGTGGAAAATCAAAACACACAAGTTGAAAATGAAAACAGATTAGCGTGTTTTATCTTTCTATTAGTAGAAAATGATTATTCATCTGGAAAGTAGTTTGTCACTTTTAAAGTGAATGTTTACCTATGAAAAATTAATTTTTGCTTAAAAAGTGATTTTTTAGTTATGAAAGTAATTTTCATCGATAGAAAACTAAAACACACTACCATGTAAAGTGGTTTACCACGTTCTCCGACTACACACATTGCAACAAGTATTTTTTTTACTTTTTCACATGTATTATATATATAAAATTACATATATATATATATATATATATATATATTAGGTTGTATCATATTTTCGATTGACTTGATTGATTAAACTTTAAATCAACCTAATCAATTTTTATTGAATTGAAAAAATATCAACTTAATTTAACTTATTATAACTTTCAACTCAACCGACTTGACCAAAACTATGTTCATCCCAAATAAACACCATCACCTGATCGAGTCCTCTATTTCTTCTCACCGAGTTCTTACTTAACACACCTCACGAGGATGCCAAGGTCCATTTCGTGGGACTCTTATGAGGTCGAGGAAGAGCAATCTGTCTGTCGTGGAGTAGCTATTGTAGCTGCCCATGTAGTGTAATTTATTTTTTTTAAACATTTGCAGTGATTCTCGACTTCTGCGTCTGTACTTTTATTTTTCTTTTTTCTACTTTGCCTTTCCACGATACCACCCCTCTCTCTCAGTCCCTCTCTCTCTCTCTCTCTCTCTCTCTCTCTCTCTCTTCGGCCCTCTCTCTTATCTTTCTTTCTTTTTTTTCTTCTTATTTTATCTTAATATGTCCATTTTAAATTTTATTTTTACCATTAATCTCTCCATCTTATATTCTTTCTTTAGATATAAATATTAATAATATTTCTATAAAAATATAAAATAATATATATATATATAATTAAATTATATAGATCCAATCTAAGATACAAATTAAGAATCAAAATTTATTATCAAGTATATTTTGCTACGTGTAATATGTTATTTTTTATTAATTAAAAATCAAGATATATTAATTAAAAAGTATATTAAATTTTTATATAATTAAATTTTTATATTTTTATAGTAACATATAAGTTAAAAATTAATATACTTATTAATTAGCCGTGAAGCAGCTACCGTTGATGCTCATGTGCCTTTACTTTTAATTATTTCTATTTTTATTGATTAGCCATCATTTTTATATTTTTTTAATTTTGATACTTCAATGCAGTTACGTTTTGTTTTTACTTTTTGATCTCTCACTATCCTTCTCTCCCTTTTCTTATTTCTTTATATTTATTCTGAGTTTATTTTTTTTATACATTATTTATTATATGTGCTTATTTTAAATTTTATCTTTATTATTAACCCTCTCATCTTGTGTTATTTTTATTAGATATTAATATTGACTATATTTCTATGAGAGTAAAGAATAATATATATTCAAAATTATACAGTACAAACCTAATTTAAGATATCGATTGAAAATCAAAATATATTAGGTAAAATATTTTGTAACGTGTGATATGTATTAATTTTTAATTTATATTTTTAATTTTTCACTAATCAAAAATTAAGATATATCAGATAATACATTTTATAACACGTTGTTGGATTAACTTTTATACTTTCACATGTGATGTGTATTAATTTTCAATCGATAATTTTTATTTTTTATATGTCAAAAATTAAGATAAATTAAAAAATATATTTTATAATATGTGATGTGTTGAATTTCATCAATCTAATATCTATGATCCACCGTGGAGTAGCCACTGATTTTATTAATGTTCTAAGATTTCTGCCGAACGCTTAAAAAATTTCTACCCGACGAGACTGTGGACTACTATCTCTCTCACTGTCTCACCATTCCCGCTCTCTATCTCTTCCATTCCCTCTCTCACGGCTCCTTACTCCCCACCCCTTACGGTTGTATATTCCTTTCCCTGTGGTAAGATATCTTACTTTTTTTTTTTTTTTTTCTTCACCTAATTTTTCTGCACGTGTTTTGCCGATCTTTTCTTTTTCGTGAGTATTTTCCTCCAAAATGATGTTCACTGTTTTAAGAGATATTTAACAATAAAATATCCCTATTTTATTCTAAGTAGATGTTACACTTTTATTTTTCAAAGACATGGACTAAAATATATTACTATAATCCCAAGGCAAATAGTCATCTTTATATCTGTAGTTTTTATCCTATACATCTCTACCCATAATTCTCTTGGAATGCATAAATGGATGTGTGTAATTTTTTACTTATTGAAAGTTCTTTTTTTAATATTGAAAATGTAATAATGATTATTTATCTCATACAAAGGTCGTACGTTTTGCCAATGTTGGTTGTTCTTTATGGAATAATTATTCTACGGTGTTAGAGCATATTTAGTAAAAAATGCATTAAGTACCATATATGTTCTTGGTCTTTGGATTATGATCATTTACTTTTTTATTTTATCTATCTATATATAACATGATTCGACGTTGCCGTTCACACCGTTCATTCATTTCTTTCCAACACTGTTTCTTTGTTTTTTTCTAATTTTTTTGACCTCCCTCTGCTCTCTCCGTCCCTGTCACGTCTCTCTCTCTCTCTCTCAAAAGTCACGTATGGGAAACTTGCAGTGAAGCATCATATTACTTATGTAACTTTTTCTGAAAGTAATATGTATCATAAATATGTATTAATTATTTTAATATTTATATTGTAATAAAATTTCGTAAACATCAAATATATTTATGTACATATTTTATAAGATGAGATAAACTTATTTTCGTTGCTTATATTGTCATCATTCTTAATTTTTTATGTGTTTTTACGGTATTATTTACCATTGGCTTGCATACGATGACAGGTAAAAAAAATTTTCATTGTTACTGTTTGTATTTTCATAAGCTTTAAATCCATTTACAAGAATATTTGCCTATAAAAATTTACTGAATCTATGGTGTCTGCGATGATGATCTAATTCTAACTACTAATGAGAATGAGTATATGTTAAGAGGTTTGGGATTAGTAATGTTTTTTTTTTTAGATTGGGACTTGAGATTTTATTTTGTTGCAAGAGCCTTTTGAGTAATAGAATTTTAATATGATTTTAGCATTTGCACTTCGGTAGCAAAACATGGGATAAAAATTAGTTAATTAATAATATCCAAAGAGACTATTGTACAAATTTGCAACCAAAGCAGCTTACTCAAATTTGAATCTCCATTTCTTCATTATCTAGAGAATTGGTGTATGGAAAATGATCAATTTCTCTACAATTTGCATAGAAGATTTATGGGTGGCATCTTGTAGGGGTTACTAAAGTCACATGATGGCCACGAAGGGCTGGATCGACTTCCTTTGCGGGGTGAAGGTCGCTGTTGATCGCTCCTAGTTTGTCTTGTAGGGGTTTGCCCTCTCCTATTGCCGTAACTCCCCGCCAGTCATCATGGAGGAGATTTTGTTAATAAACCCTACTGGATGATCTCTATTGCTACGGGATAAAATAATGTAAGGATAAGTTGTCAAAAAAATAAGTTGAGACGGGTATTTGTTTAGTTGGTAGAATAAGTGTATGGATAAAATAATTTGTGTTGAAAAGTAAGAGTGGAGGATGATAGTGGGTATTTATTTAATATTAAAAGTGAAAATCGAGAATGTAAGTGGATTTTTATTTAATATTAAAAGTAAAAGTAGATGTTATTTCGATTCGATAGAAAAAACTTCTCACTCCAACAAAAATTTCAAGTGGTGATATATACCTACTAAACATTTTCCAAACAAGGCCTTAAGTATTACAACGACGATATCCCAGAGAATACACAAATGAGGAAGAAGAAGAAGAAAAAGAGCAAGACATGTGGCCTTCAAGTTTGGAGGTGTCGATCATCAGAAATGGAGATTATCACAATAATCCTAGTGCATACAACATTCTATATTTTGAGGGCCTCCAATGTGTTATCGATCGATGTTTCTCAACCAGTGGATCCTGACCATTCGTCTAGTTAAGGATTTCCACAAGAGGATCGATTCGGCATTGCATATTTTTTTCCACAAAGCACAGACTTCCTATTAGGGCCATCGAAGCACTACTTGATTTCATTATAGACCCATCTTTCGCAGGTGAATGGTACAAATGACTATCTTGAAAAGGTTGAGCCGAGGGCTGTGGAAAGAGAGTGAGAGGATTATGGCGAGGAAGAGGTGTAGTTAGAAGTTAAAAAAATATATCATAAAATTTTTTTAGTTTTTTTTTTAATTTTTAGTACTTGATCTTCCGTAGGTTATATATGTAAGAAAATTTATGATTTCAGAAAGATCCATGATAACATTAAAACCAAGGGTTATGTGTGATATCTAAAGATCGCAGGGGCATTCATGTGATTTTTATCTAACCTAGGATCTATGTGATTTTTATCTACCCTAGTATCTCAGTCGTCGTGTGTTTCTCTTTTAAGCAGTGCATGCATATTTTGTAGCAATAGAGGAACCCTTCCTCTCATTACTGTTCACAAAATCCTGTTGGTGCAAGGGCACCACGATCATTAATTTTAATGATAATAAAACACTTGTTATTTTATATTTGATTTTGAGTTCAAAATTTCAGGACAATTGCAAATAGATACAAGTGTGAAGAGCTCACATCCATGGCGGATTAGAGGAGTTTGACGAAGAAGGAGCTTCATGAGGAGCGAAAGCATGAAGATAAGAATATGATAGATTTCCTTGTATCTTGTTATTTGTATCTTTGTTTTTGTTGCTCTTTCATTTTTCTAGATGCATGTTAAAGAGCCTCACAGCTACCTAACAGTAGTCCTATGAATATTTGCACAACTCTAGGATACTTAGGTTTCTCGTAGAGGACTTAAAAACTATAATAGGTTTTAGACAGCTTCATCAGATGTCCAATTTGGAAATCAAACGTTTGACCTTGACTTTTAAAATGTTCGACTATTGGATTAGATATCCAAAATACGTAGGCTGGAGAACCACTTATTGTCTGCAAGATTTAGACGTCCAACCCTTAGTTTAGACATCTTAGCAAACATTATGATGTTTTTGCCAAATGTCTAATTAGTGGAATGTTAGCTTACAAAATATAATCGTTGAGGATTGACTTTTAATCTTTTATCAGATGTTCGTAGAGGACCTTAGACGTCTGATAAGAAGATGTTTGCCCTCGATTAAGCCCAAATCTCTTTCCAAGAGATTTATAGCCGTTTGTGCCTTGGAAAATCCATTCCCGCAGTTATCTAGGTTTCCAAACGTCCAGACATAGTGCCAGACATCCAACCTATAGTCTGACCGACTTATACTAGAGCCCTGTTTAGATCTAACTAAATTAGTAAGGGAACCCATTTTGTATTAGACGACTAATTTGATTATTAGACGTCTGATATTAGACTCAGATGTCTGATAACACTGTTAGAATCATTAATAACCCAGATTCCGACCTATTTTGCCTTGGGTTCTTCCCTAACGGCTACCTAAGGCTTCCACAGCCTTCCTAAGCCATCCTAAGACATCTATAAATAGGAGAGGCCCTGTCGCTACCCGCTCCTGGCTCCCTACAAGACCCGAGAATGGCTCGCATTGATGAACCCCAAGACCCAGTCGTCCAACGAGAAATAATCGAATGCCATAATCATTTCACAACCACATGAGTAATGTAATTAAGCAGGAAAATATACAAAGAAAAGGAAACAGTAAACTACTAGTATCTCAAAAAGCTCTGGGTACTGTGCTTACATAATCGCCTCAGGCTCCCAAGTAGCCTCCTCGTACCGCTGGCTTCTCCACAGGATTTTCACCATGGGTACCTCCTTCCATCTCAGTCTCTGGACAGCTCTGCATAGTAGCTGTACTGGCCTCTCATGATAGGTCAACTTGTCCCCCACCTCAATGCACTCCTGGCTCAAAACATGGCTGGGGCCGACGATGTATTTTTTGAGGTTGGACATGTGGAACACGTCGTGTACTCCAGAATGCTGGGGAGGAAGGGTAAGCCGGTAAGCAACGGGTCCTACTCGCTCCAGGACCTCAAAAGGTCCCACAAATCTCGGCGCAAGCTTCCCTCTCACCCCAAGCCGCTGCAAGCCCTTCATGGAGGAAACTCAATGGAAGACACAATTCCCAACCTCAAACCGTACCTCTCTACGCTTTAAGTCAGTGTAGCTCTTCTGCCTGCTCTTGATAGTACGGAGTCACCTGTGGATTTGCTCGATCACCTCCTAACTCTAGCGTATTAACTTGGGACCAAACTCCCACTTGGTCCCTACCTCAACCCAACTCAAGGGAGCAGTACACCTCCTCCCGTATAAAGCCTTATATAATGCCATGCCGATGCTCGAGTGATAGCTGTTGTTGTATGCAAACTCTGCTAGGGGCAAATGCTCCTCCCAGGAGCCTCTCTAGTCCAGCACGCAGGCGCGTAGGAGATCCTCAAGGGTCTTAATGGTGTGCTCCGGCTGCCCGTCGGTTTGGGGATGATAGGCTGTACTGAACCTCAGATGAGTCCCCAAAGCCCGCTAAAACTTCACCCAGAACTGGGAAATGAAACGAGTGACTCTGTTTGAAATAATCTCACGAGGGACTCCATGAAGGCATACTACGTCTCGGATGTAGTGCTGTGCCAATGGTGCTAGTCCAAAAGTGACTCAGATCGGCAGAAATCGTGTCGTCTTCGTCAATCTGCCCATTATCACCGAAACTGCATCGTCTCCTAGCTGTGTCATAGGTAATCCCACTACCACGTCCATAGTGACACTCTCCCACTTTCACTCTGGCATGAGAAGTGGCTACAACGGCTTTGCAGGCCTCTAGTGCTCGGCCTTCACCTGCTGGCATACCAGACACTGCTGAACAAATCTACCAACATCCTGCTTCATGCCCCTGCCCCATAAATTGCGTCGTATGTCATGGTACATCTTCGTGTTCCCAAGATGTATGATGAATTTGGACCCATGTGCCTCAGTTAGGAGCTCTCTCAACAGCTCCTTATCTCTAGGAACGCACAAACGTCCCCTCATTTGTAGGACCCCGTCAATGAACGAGAACTCTCATAGGTTCCTTGTCAATACCCGGTCTCGTAGTGTCTGCAGGTATGGATCTATCATCTGTCTAGTAATGATACGATTTATCAGCTCTGGTCGTATCTGCCTTGCCACTGTCACTCCCCCGCAGTATCCTCGTGATTCCTGGGGTCGCCAACTGCCCATCTCCTCCATGAGTCTCCAACTCTGTGCCTGTAGACTAACCAAGTGGGCAGGTGCCTTCCGGCTCAAGGCATCAGCCACCACATTGGCCTTACCTGGATGGAAAGAGATGCTGTAGTCGTAGTCCTTCAGGAGCTCCAACCAACGTCTTTGTCTCATGTTAAGCTCCTTCTGGTTAAACAGGTATCTAAGGTTCTTATGATCTGTAAAGATCTCGAACATCTCTCTGTACAGGTGGTGCCTCCATGTCTTCAGCTCAAAGGCAACGATTGCCAGTTCCAAGTCATGGGTAGGGTAGTTATGCTCATGGGGATTTAGTTGCCGCAAAGCGTAAGCGACAATGTGGCCTCACTCCATGAGCACACCCCTTAATCCTTGCAACGAGACGTCGATGTAGACCACGAATCCGCCACTACTGTCTGGGATGATGTGTACAGGAGCTGAGGTCAGCCTCTCTTTCAGCTCCCGAAAACATGACTTACACTCGTCTGTCTAGGTGAAGGACACGTCCTTCCAGGTCAACTGGGTCATAAGACATGCGATCTGCGAGAAGCTTCAAATAAACTACCTATAGTACCCTGCCAGCCCAAGAAAATTGCTTATCTCTGTCATTGTACGTGGCCTCTCCCACTTGAGTATAGCCTCAACCTTAGCTGAATCCACAGCTAGCCCATCTCCCAAGATCACATGGCCCAAGAAGGTAACCTGTCTCAACAAGAACTCGCACTTGCTATATTTGGCGTACAGCTTGTGCCGTCTCAAAGTGTCCAGGACCATGCGGAGATACTTCCCATGCTGTGTCTAATCCCAGGAGTAGAGGAGTACGTCATCAATGAATAATACCATGAACTGATCTTGGTACGGCTGGAAGACGCGATTCATCAAGTCCATGAAGGCAGAGGGGGCGTTAGTCAGCCCAAATGGCATGACTAGGAACTCATAGTGACCATACCGCATGTGGAAAGCTGTCTTAGAGACGTCTGTCTCCCTGATCTTCAACTGATGATAACTTGACCTCAGATCTATCTTGGAAAATACTATAGCGTATCTCAGCTGATCGAAGAGATCATCGATGCGAGGTAGTGAGTAGTTGTTCTTGATGGTGACCCGGTTCACTTGTCGATAGTCGACGTACATCCGAAGGGTACTATCCTTTTTCACAAATAGGATTGGGGTTCCCCATGGGGATGCACTAGACCTCACAAAGCCCTTCTCCATTAGATCCTGTAACTGAGACTTGAGCTCTCACAGCTCAAGTGGGGCCATCTTGTATGGTGCGGTAGAGATTGGGCCGGTCCCTGGTACCAGCGAGATCTTAAACTCGATCTCACGCTTAGGTGGCAGTTCTAGCAGCTCCTCTGTAAAAATGTCGGGGTACTCACAGACCACCGAGATACTCTGTAAGTCGGCCACGAGGTTGGGCTCTGCTATGACACAAGCTAGGAAACCCTCACACCCCTGGCTCAGTAGCTTCGCTACCCGAGGTGTGGAGATGTACCTGAATCCTCCATCTACTGGTTGGTCGTGGAACTCGAAATGAGACAACTCCGGTATGGAGAAGATGATCTTCCTCCCACAGCAGTCTACTAGGGCATGATAAGCAGCCAGCCAGTTCATCCTTAGGATCACCCCGAAATCCTTCATCGGGATCACAATCAGGTCATTTGAAAGACTATATCCCCCTATATCGACCTCACAATAAGAAAAAACCTCCTTAGCGACAAATACAGTTACGAACCGGTTCCCTGATCCCTACAGGACCCGAGATCGACTCGCCTCAACTAATCCCAAGACCCAGTTGCAGAAGAAATAACTAAAAGGCATGAAAGTAAACCACATTCGCACATGCAATATAACTAACCAGTAGAAACGTATAAAGCAGTAAAGGAAAGTAAAACTATTATTCCATTATATACCACCACAACAACAGAAACAACAGAAATGAAAGTAATAGTAGAGACAACAATAGCTAAAAATTCTAATACTTATTACAACAGTACGGGTACAACAAGAAAGTGCAGAAAACTACGGCTGGGCTCGACTGGGCCCAACACCCTCCGCAGCCAGAAGCTTGGCCTGCTCAACTCCTAGTCTTGAACAATGTTATGAAAAGATAGAGTTAGCGAACGCTGAGTAGAGTGGTATCTATACTATCTAAAACAGTCAAAGCAACGGGTTTAATTCTCTTTTCTATTTATTTTGTTTTATGTGTATTTCTTTTTGACCCATTTTTCTCAATATTCTTGATCTTACATGTTCCTCGTGGGAACGATCTTTATTGCAGTCCTTTCCAAAGAGTAGAAGGTACACGTGGTGCTCTCCTGGCCGAGAGAGTCTCCCGTGGTAGTCCTACACGTAGTCAACCACCCCGAGGTCACGGTCAAGATGTAGCGGTGACTACGACACGCGTGATAAGCACATGGGTAGCTATCCCATACTGACACGCAGTCAATCGTTTCCGCTAGTGGGTACGCCTAAAGTACAGCACGGAACAGTATAGGGCCTTGTCCTCTCAGAACCAAATAGGGGTCTCGTCCCTCCACAGTCTGTGCACCCTCATCTGACTACCCCATTTGCCTAGAGGGCCTAACAAGTCGGTGTAGGGTGGCTGGCTGAACCCTGGCCCTGTGAGGTGGCTAGCTCTCTCCCTACACTAGTAGCTCACCTCGGTACTGTATACACAAGGGCCAATGGGAGTCTGTGTAGAGTGGCCAATCCTAACCCCGGATCTCAACCCAAGGGCGGCTAGCTCCGCTCTACACGAAAAGGGGACAGTCGCTCTCCTTGGTACCACGTACTCAAGGGCCAGCATACTTCCCGTCTACATTCCAAGTTTCCAACTAACCACAGGAGTTTTACTCCTAATTCCCCGTAGGGTTCATGCTTATATTCACCACATTTATTCTGATCCAGATTCCACCATTCACAATTCAGTTCTCATTTATATGCAGGCAGCTTATGTTTCCATAATTCAATACATGCCACTGGTGATTTCACAGGCAATTGGTTATAAAATACATGCAACTCGTATTCTAACAGGCAATCCACAATTATTTTACAAGCAATTGTTAGTAGTTTATCTCAATTTTGCATATAAGTACAAAACGGTGCATTCATTTCTCTACCCTAAGGTTCATGCCACATCCTAGGGTTCCAGTCAGTTAATTCTACAACACATGCTTATTTGAATATTATTAAAAGCATTAAACTACTCTACCAGACAATTCGGGAGTACTAGGGGCTCGAACCGTAGACCTAGGCATCTCTGCGAGTCCTAAACACGTAGTAGGCTGAAACCTTATACCAGGGAATAAATCACAAAGGAAAGGTTCAGAACAATGTATAAAGGTCTCTAGTATGTAGAGAAACTCACAAGAAAACTATAGGTACTTCGTTTGCGTAAATCGGATCCCAATCGGACCCCAAAAGGGTCAAAAACGTGTCTACAGTCCGAAATTAGATGTCTGGGAATAAGTCTAGACATCTTAAAAGATACAGAACCTTACCTCAAGTCCCTATAGTGTCCTCAGACGTCCAGGCCTCCTCTATGATCGTCTGAAGGCAGTTCCAGACGTCGGACCACTGCTCCGGTCGTCTGGTGAGCTGATCAGACATCTGAAAGTGCATGGGAGAGCGTTCCCCACTCCTTCCCAAGGCTACTCCTGCATACGACAGTTGCAGCCCACACATCAGGCCCGACAACTACTTTTGCGGTGAGGCCTGCATGGCCGTAACTGCGAAAAGAACACACCTTCGCGATAAATGAGCTTTAAGACGTCTGGTCTTAACTCCAGACGTCCAGATGCTCCGCCAGCCGTTTGGACTCCGCTCCAGATGTCTGATACTGGAAGATTTCCAGTACCAGCACCCGCTCCCAGCACTCTCCGGCGCGCTCCTCCTCTCTTCGCCACAGCTCCAACCGCTGCAGGTGGTCGAGGCAACCTCCCCAGGATCTCTCCTCCTCCCGTACGCATCCGCGGTGGCCTTGCGTGCTCCACCGAGGTTCCACCGGAGCTTTCCGACCTCGGCCTCCTCCCGCACTCTCCTTCTCGCCCTCTCGCTCTCCCTCGCTCACCTCCTCTCGTCGCTCTGAAGGTGGGGGGTGGTGGTGTGTGGAGTGGAGAGGAGAGGAGGGGAGGGGGGCTTTTATAGATGTTGGGGGTTAAGGATTCGGGCAGGAAGGGAGGAAGGGAGAGAAAGGAAAGAAGATGTTTTGCGCGCTGCCTGCGCGTAGAGCGTAGAGCGCGTACGAAAATTTCATTTTCAAACATCTGGGAAAGGGTCCAGACGTCTGGATAGATGTCTGACTGAGACTCCAGGCGTCTTAAAACGCTAAAAGTGGGACGGGTCTTTACAGTACCACGTACACGAGGGTTAGAAAGAGTTGACGTAGAGTGGCCAAACCTACCTCGGGTCTCAACCCAAGGGCGACAAGCTCCCCTCTACACTACAACAGATAGTTGCTCTCTTCGGTACCATGTACACGAAGGTCAACCTACTTCCCTTAATGGCCACCTGTAAGCGGCAAATTCCAGAGCCATCTGGTTCTCGGTACTGCAGTGTTCTTATCTCGTTCTACATTTCCCGAAGGATTCGTACATGAACTTTTCTTTATTCCATATCTGGTTTGTTACATATAGAATAGGCATCTCAGTTTCCATAGTACGAATTCATTTTTCCTATCCATAATGTAGTTCATTTCAGGTAGTATAGGTAGCTTATGATTTATTTAATCATTCATCTCTCTACACATGCATATTTTCTATCCTTAGTGTTCATGTCATAACCTAGGGTTCAATTGAATTACTGTATTCTAGAGCATACGTTTATTTCTTCCTAGGATTCATCTTACATCTTAGGTTTTAACTAATTGCATGCATTTTATTTAACTTGGAGAATTAGTTAGAACCACTCTGCCAGGATAACCGGGTGGAATGGGAGCTCGTACAGCAGCTCCCGACGTCTCCATAGGTCCTGTACGCTCGATGGACTGGGGATCTAAGACATGGATGGATATGTCAAAAGGATTTCAAAAGATACAGATAAGCGATCATTACGTGAAGAAATTTGTATGAAAAACAACGATGTTTCATTTATGGAAAAACGACATCGTTTAGGCCTTGAATGTGCCTAAAACACGAGTTTTGACAGAAATCAGGCATCTGGGAGGGATCCCAAACTTCTTAAATCAACTCGCGGGCATACCTCTCTCGGGGCGCCTCTATCAGACGTCTGGAACGCAGTGTCAACATCTGAGGGTTTCGTTAGACTCTTGGAGATGCTCCTGGATGTCTGAAACTGCCTCGATCCACCTTCCAACTTCTAACACATGTACGTGCATTGTCAGGACTTTGGAAAAGAATAAAATACGGAAAAATAGATCTCTACCAGACGTCTCATTCTACCTTCGGACGTCCGGTAAGACGTTTGAATGTTGCTCCGGACGTTTGATTTCGCGGAAAAATGATTTCCGCGGAATCGCTCTAGCTTTCCTCGATGCAGATGCTGTTGCAGAGCATCATAGCACCCTCCGCTCTCGCACTTAAACTCGCGATCAGCTCTCCGCTCTCCGCTCTCCTCTCTCCGCTCGCTCTCTCCCTCTCTGGCTCAACGTGAGGGTGTGAGACAAAGTGGAGGAGGAGGAGGACTTATAAAGGAAGAGAAGGTGAGGGGAAGGGCATGGGCGAGGGAGTGGCGCGAAGTGGGTGTCGCAAGGAGGGGAGAGGCAGTGAGGGAAAGGTATGGCGTACGTACGGTACGCGACGTTTGGTGAGCATCCCAGACGTCTTAAATCATCAAAAGGTGATGGGTCGTTTCATTGGGCTTGTGGTTAAAGAGGCACCTAAAGACATTGAGGTGGTGGTGGTGAGTTTTGAGGACCTCCTTTTCAATGTCGACTTGGGAGGAGGTGGTCGGAGGTTGAATAGTGGAGATGGAGGAGGTGGTTGGAGCTGAGTAGGAATGGAGGTGAAGTGACGGGGGGTTGAAAATTAAAAAAATAAAATTTGAGAATTTAAAAAAATTTTAAGGACTAAAAATATTTTTTATGATTAAAAAATATTTTTTTATTATACTTTAATCTAAAATCGTTAAATTTAACGGTTATAATTATTGAAATAATAAATAAATAAATGATATTATTTTTTAATGATATATTTATAAATATAATGAATTGAATTGTATTTAAATAATTAAAAAATATTTTAATGATATTCACATAAAAGTCCCGTGTATATATATATATATATATATATATATATATATATATATATATATATATATATATATAAAGTAGTACCGTATTAAGTGTATTCCTGATGGCGCTCGATGTGGAATAATCAAAGCTTGTGACGATTGAGGAAGAAAATCGGGCCTAGAGACTCGAATTTCGTGCGTTTCAAGACAAGGGAGGGAGATGATTAGAGAGAGATGAGGAGGACAAGTCAAAACGGATCCCAAGGAGGTTGACTTCCGGGAAGGTTCCTTGAAGCCCCAACGAGGCTAACATGGTTGGCTGAGGCTCAAAAACCTTTTCTACACTCGTATGCAACAAGTTAAAAACGATTCTCCCTGAAATACAAGCGAATTGATTGTGCCGTTGGAAAGTTATGCTTTCGGGGTGTGAAAGGAAGTGGAACCGCGTGGAAGGTTCCCGTGTGTTCGAGGGTGTTGCTGCCAGGTTGTGGGGTCTACCAGATGGATGAGAGCCGGAGTCCATATGAAAATAAATGGTGAGGTATCTTTATTCCACAAAATTATCTTCCATGAGTCTAAAGCAGACCTCCATTGCCAATACGGCATTTAAACGGGCGTCCAGAGTTGAGGCGTGCACGGTCACCCGGGATTTGTCTCGTAGAAGGATTCCTCGTTCAATAAAAAAAATCTTCAGTGGTACACGGTAATGATTGCCTGTTGGAATTCATTCTTGGGATCTTAAATGCTAAATGCATCGTGTAATGAACTAAATTGGAGCAGAAAGCACCGTAAACCGCAGTTAATAACTCCACGAGTTATTTCTGTGAGCAAACCTCTGGAAACCGTAACCGTAGATCACAAACTTTTCGGTGCTTTTATGCGATGCCTTAGGATGTTGTAATCTTTAGCCTTGAGAACGGAACACACGGATGGCACTACAAGAAGAAATATTTTTTTGGACATTAAATTAGAATAAATATTAAATTAGACATGTAATGACGTGCACTTTTCAGATGTTTGTATTACAGCACACCCTTCGAAGTTATTCGAAACAAATGTCTCAAAAATTTATATCATGTTAGATAATATTATAACATCAAGTAAGATCTATTTGGAATGATTTTACATGAGTGACAATTTTATAATTTTTTTAATGTTAAGTTGCGGAGACTATCCAAGCTGATTATTTTTTATTATTGATATGCTAATAATCCAACTAATATTTAATTTATCTTCACAATTGAATCTTTATAATTAATACTAAAAATGACAAAATCCTCATCCTTTCTTCTCTTATATATATATATATATATATATATATATATATGAAATTTCACTCCCAATTCTAAAATAAATTAATTCCTATTATAATTCTAATTTTTCTTTAAAGCTTCCTTATCTGACATCCCTGGGATGATGTATCAATATCTCTCATCCAAACACCTCTTCTAATTCCTTCTCTCTATCTAAACAAACAAAAGGCACCAAATTCTTTTACCAATTCCATTCTTTCGTACTTGTTCTCCTAATCTTTATTTCCTAAATTCCCTGATCAAACAGATCACCTTGGACATTTTGAGGCACAAATTACTCGTCAAACAGCCCCACCAGTGAAAATCTCTGGGTTTGCCATTGGGGGTTGCTGACATATTGATATTCTCTACCCTAAATACCACTCCTTCAACGCAATGGAAGACGGAATTTTATCCAAGTCAAAATCAGAAGAAAAGAAACAAATTCTTACCAAAAGCAAGAAAACAAAGGAGCGAATCTACAACTGTTCCCACCAGGTCGAACTCATAAGCAATTACGGTGTTTTTACGAGGAGATTAATGCTAAACCAACAGACCATTGACTTTTATGCGCGTACTCTGGTCAACAAACCTCTTCCGTCAACATCACAGAAAACTCTCCCTCTCTGGGTGTGGCTAAGTATATATATGCGTGCTGTATATCCGCCGCAATAGCCACCAACACCCGAAGCAAGCCATATTCTACCGGGCCCAAATGGGTACACAAAGATCTCTCCTCCTCCTCCCCCTCCTCCTCCTCCTCCTCCTCCTCAACGCCCTCCTCTCTCACGCCCAAACCACCGAGACAAACCTAACAACCTACCGCTCCGACATCAGCTCCACCCTCGCCGTCATCGTCGTGGTCATTATCTCCACCTTCTTCGCCATGGTCTTCTTCTCCCTCTACCTCCGCCGCTGCGTCGACGCAAACCCCCTCGTGCACCCATCCAACGCCCCGCAACCCAACAGGGGCCTCCATGACAGGGGCCTCGACAAGGCTGTCGTCGACTCCTTCCCCACGATGGTCTACTCCGAGGTGAAGGAGCTCAAGCTTCGGAAGGGCACCCTCGAGTGTGCCGTCTGCCTGTGCGAGTTCGAGGACTCCGAGACCCTCCGGCTCCTACCCGAGTGCAACCACGCCTTCCACCCGGACTGCATCGGCATGTGGCTCGACTCCCACTCCACCTGCCCCGTCTGCCGCGCCGACCTCTCCACGGGCGCCGCTGCCGCTCCGCCACCGGCTGACGTGGTGGTAAGGGTGGAGGAGGGGGCGGAAGGGGAAACGGAGAGAGAGGATACGAGGAGGGAGTGGACGGAGGAGGAGAGGGAGAGGTTCACGTTGCGGCTGCCGGAGGGGTTGACGGAGGAGATGATGTCGAGGAGATTGGACCGGTCGGCGACGGTGGCGGTGAGTGGGGAGTCCCTGATGGGCCTCGCGAAGTGGGGTAGAGGTGGGCGGAGCTTCAAGAGGGAGTGGGCAGCGAAGTCGGACAGGTGGGCCTTCCTCGGGAGGACGTGGTCATTGGGAACCGCGAGAAGTGGCCGCGGCAGAGACGGGTCACGCAGGGAGGAGGGGGAGTCGTCCACGGCCGCAGAGGGAAAGGTGTGACGCCACGTGACGTGTGCAACCAAGCCATGGAATCTCCTATGCAACCTATTTACCTAATTAGGGTAGGTTCCCCGCATGGATGGTCCAGATTTAATCTCATCATCTGCTGAAGAGAATCTCATCATCAGTTGACGAGGGACGCCCTTTCGTTTCATGCAGAGGATCTGGATCGTCCGAATTTCATCGGAGGATTGTGCATGCCGTGGACGACAGTGAAGGCTTTCATCGAGTGGTACTGAAATTTTTTTCATTCGGGAAGGTAGATGCTATGCCCGTGGAATTTCACTCCAAGACATCTGATTCTATGTTTGGGGTTTGGTAAATGGATTTTTTTTTTTTATCTAAATGAAATAAAGATTTTTTTATTAACAGAAATGGGGAGCCTACCAGGACGTTAAATTCCACAAAGGAACAAAGAAGGACAATCGATTCCATTCAAAAAATAAAAATTTGTTAATTGAATTACCGGAACGTTTTGCCTGAGGGTGGACTTGATTGGATTTTCCTGTAATAAAGTTTGTGGCGAGTGTTGTATGTAAAAATGTTTGTACGTATCATCAAAGAAGCGATCAAGACTACATGGAGGAGAATCTATCTGGTTGCATTGTTGAATTGTCTGTGTGTGTGTGTGGATATGTCAGGGTACAGTTC
Organism: Thalassia testudinum; assembly: GCA_037157565.1. Lineage (NCBI taxonomy): Eukaryota > Viridiplantae > Streptophyta > Magnoliopsida > Alismatales > Hydrocharitaceae > Thalassia > Thalassia testudinum. The sequence goes on from JAZHRO010000059.1 coordinate 26,541,813, forward strand.
GGTTGATGGTGAATATCAACTACGATGGAAGACTCTACGTTACATGAGGTTGGTGTGATAAGGGTGCCAACCCCCTCACCAACTCCCTTCAAGTATTTCCACGAGGGGTTCTAGGCTGTCAGATGAAAAAAAAAAAAAAAAAAAGGCTGGGTGGCAGGTGAAGCGTCCACCTCATGATGCGAATCGTAGTGGTTTTCGTCTGGGAAGCGTCAACTGTCGAAGAGAGTTTGGTGGATGCCAATATTTGACCGGAAGATGGAGTTGCTCCTCATCCAGAACACAGAAGAAAAAACGTAGCTGATTTTAAATAAGACGGATAGTTATCCACGTAGTTGAAAGGACCTAATGCGTTCCAGAACGTAGGAACTAGATGGAATCATTCAACAATATTACATGAGTTTGGTGCCATATATGGTCACCCCTTTCCTGGCTTGCCCTTTCAGGCTAACTTAGGTTTGACTCAAACCTATTTTTGAAGTTGGTCAGTAGGTTTGGATCCAGATTTATTTAATTTGTAAAACATCCATCCAAGTTTAAAGTTTGATCTAAAATAAATGGATCAAGGTCAGACTCATTTTTTATTAGAAAAGAAGATATGAATTGTCTAATTTAACAAATAAAAATTTTAAAAAATGACCAAGCAAATTTATGTAACGTGATAATAATCGATAACAATTACAAAAATAATAAACTCTGAACTTTTAAATTTAGTATATTTACTTACGATTTTAATATTGTACGGAAGAAATAAGGAATATTCGAAAAGATAGAGAACCGATTACGGAGAATTATGTTATCCCTAATATTTAGTACTTTTAAGTTTAATTACATTATAGATTATTTATGTATACATATATAATACCTATATGTATATATTTATATGTGAACCTTAAAAAGGTCCAACCTTAGGTCGAAAATCTAAACTCAAACTAGACACTTAAAGTTATAGGTCACTTGGCTTGGTGGGTCAAGTCCAAGGTTGAGTCAGGAATTAACTTGGCCCAATACTCAACCCTAGTGTGCATTACCACTCGATTAGGAATTGACGATGTAGAACCCTTCTCCCTCCAAATGCATAAGTGATATTTCGATTTTCCGCTTTCGATTAAGTTTCGCAAATGAAATATCGTGTTGTGGTAGTATTTAAGTGGTGGAAAAATCGACTAATCAACAATAAAAATAACCACTCACAGAAGAGCGAGTCGTATCCACAGGGAGGCAATGATGCAATAAACTCTCGATTATTTCGCATTCTTTTGATCAAGTGCGAAATCCCTAACCAAATCCTACATGAAATGCGATGGAAAAAAGATGCACAATAACTCAAAAATATAAGGGTATATGTACAATTTTTCCTCACTGAAATATTCAATAAATATGTGATGATTTTATGTAATTTTCAATTGATATATATTAGAGAAAATTTGTGCACATGTTAATCCCTAAACCGATGTTGAAACATGTGAATATCAATAACGTGCAATTATCAAAAAACGTGAGTGTGCAGTCACAATTTCACCACAATAAAATAATAATAAATTAAAATTGATTTTGGTGGCAATGGCAGTAAATGTAATTTTTAATTAACTTGAAAACAGGGGATTTGTTGCAGCGGCTTGTGCGCACAGGAGGAGGAGAGACGGGCGTCGAGGCTGCAGCTGAAGATCACCCCGCTTGGGCCGCACCCGACGGTGGTGATGGCGCAGCTGATGGTAGCATGTGGTGGCTGCAGGAAGGTGGTGGGTAGTGGTTCTGCATGCAGTGCAGGGGCAGGCGCTGGAGATGGGCGCGCGGAGGTGCATGCTGCGGTGGAGAAGGTGCGGTGCCTGTGGGGAGCGCTGGTGGCGAGGGCGGTTTGCAGAGGGGAGCACCAGGTGTTGGAGAGGCGCTGGTTGGAGGCCGGCGCTGGAGGGGCGCAAGCGCCTGTGAGCGTGGGTTCGTCTGCGGTGGGCGCTGTGCCGGTGCGGGCCGGGCAGGGGCGCGGGTGGGGTGAGGCGCCTGAACAAGCCTTCAGGCGTTGGCAGGCACGCAAGGTGGAGGTGCTGTGCGGGTGCAGACCTGCAGTGGAGAGGCCGCGGTGCCTGCGGGCGTGAGCTCGTGGTGAGGCGCTGCAAGGAGGCACTGGAGATGGGCGCGCGAAGGTGTGAGCTGCGGTGGAGAAGGTGCAGTGCCTGCGAGCGCCTGGTGGTGCTGGAGCGGGTGCCTGCAGGCGTGCAAGGGCAGGCAGAGGGTTGCCTGCACGGGTGCGGGCGTCTGCAGGCGCAGCTGGAGCGAGCGGTGGAAGACTTGGTGCACAGTGCACACGGTGGTTGCACGATTCCTGGATGATGGATCTCTTCTCCTGTGCTCTGCCTCCTCTTAACTCCTCTCTTCCGCCCTTCCAGGGGTTTTCAAAATCCCCTCCTAATTTTAGTCAACGGCGGTTTGCATTTGTTAAGGGTGGCTGAAGGATGGGGAGCCGGTTGTTTGAGAGGGGAATTTACCCTCCCCTCCTTGTTCTTTTCACATTATTATTCCTGCAACATAAAAATATAAAATCATTACATATTAAGTCATAGAATACTATAGAATAGATGTACTTAAATAATGATGCATGCAAATAATTTATAACTTAATTTAGTTATTAACAAATCTAAAAGATAATATTAAAATTAATTTAGACGTCATAATAGTTTATTAATATAGACTCATTAATAAGTAACATTCTCTAGGATACACAAATCACATCATAAAATTCCTTGCATGTCAACCTTTGACTTTTAGTGTAAATTGGAGAGGATCTAAATTGCATTTCTTTAGATGGTGTTTACTAGAACAATATGATTTATTCCTAATTTGTATCGATCAATTTTGGAATCAGCTTACACAGAAGTTGAGGGTTCAATGTTGGAATAAACCAATTCCATCTTTTTCATAATTGTTTTCAATTTCTCGATAACTTGTTTTTGACTCAAACACCAAAATCGTTTACGGATTCCTATATTTATTCCACTCGGTTGATAGCACTAACCAAATGCCACTTCAGTCACGACCGTACCTTGAACTTTTCCATGGAACTCGCGCTTCAGATGAGGTAACTAGTAAAAAAGAAAATTTTAATTTTTCTAACATCTTGGGAAAGTGGTAATTTTACAAGTGGCAAATTTGTTTATTAAGTATGTGTTAATTAATATGGCAAGTGACCATATTTATTTTTGTTAAATGTTATCATGTAGGATAGACATCGACATCATTGGTTAGGAATTCTTGCTCATCTCCTTTTCTTAGATAAAAATTGTTTAGAGGTTGCTGACTAAAGATTATGGTTTGGTAACAACTCGGTCATAATTATTCTTTAACTGCCTCCTAGTTTGAAACTAGTGAAGGAGGATAGTTTACCTATGTCAGGGTGGGTAATGTTGAGAAATCCACCACTCCTACTTCATTAAAGAGAATAATAAGTAGGATTCTCAATGCAAAAAGTGTCTACTATAATTTTTTGGTTGTAATGGGAAAAATGGTGAATTGCATTAGATGTTGTATGGAGATTAGAGCTATTTTGGGAAATGATGATGTCCTTTCTAGTTAGAAACATAAGTAACAACGCAACACATGCCCTTGTCTGATGGAACAAATAGTTGCTCTTTCATTGTGTTGGATGTTATTGCCATGAGCCTATGGCATTCGTAACTCGACAAGTAGCAATGCTTTAAATTACTAGGAAGACAATGATGTAATGAACAAAGAACCTACTGCCTTATATCAACTAGGGTTATGCCTCAACACAAATATTCTTATCATCTCTACCTCCTTTTATTCATTTGTTCTCATGGTATTTGAGCCTTAGAAGGTTCTATGGCTTTGACATTTGCAATGACAAGCCTAAATTTAGAACTCTTCTTAACTATCCAACTATCATCTATTATTCAACATATTGTCCCCTTCAAGCTTATGATAAACGCCAATTTATCATCGTTTTTATATACTAAAACTGATCTAGTTTTTAGGATTTTAACTTTGCAAATGGATTTTTAGGCTACATTTAGGCTTTTAACTAGGATAGACATGTATTGCATTTTAGTTATATTTTTAATGTATTTACTTAAGCTTCAGGGATAGACAAAGAGTCAGATCCCACATACCTTGGCACTCGGGAAGGCAAAAGATGAAGAAGAAGCTCCTTTCAGCTGGATTCCAACTAGATCCAGCTCATCCTAGCTAGATCCCAACTCATTCTAGCCGGATCAACTCATCCCTAACTCCATTCAGCTCATCTCAGTTGAATGGTAGCTCTAGCTAGTTCACCTTAGCTCCATTCATATCACCTTAGCTGGATGGCAGTTCAAACTAGCTCAAGTTAGTTGATCCCAGCTCCATTCCTACTCGTCCAACTCAAAAGAGTTTACTGGAAGTTCAACCTGACGAGGACTAGCTACTAGCTATATTTGGTTAGCTAAAGATGACTTTAACCAGCTCAGGCTAGCTCAAGTCTCACTCCCAGAGGCTCAACTCAGCTCAACTTAGTTGAGCTGAGCTACTTGACCTAAGCTAGCTACTCTAGCTAGCTCACTAATCTCCGAGAAGACCAAACCCAACTCACCTTAGCTAACATTAGCAGAAGCCAACTCATCTTAGCTTGGCTTAGCGGCTAACAAAGAACTAGCAAGCTAAGCCAGCTAAGGTAGCTCCTTGCAGCTCTCTTCAATAGCCACCAGCTCTAGTGTAGCTCAAGATAACTTCCTCCAGCTCATCACCTCCAATACCCTAGATCCCTCTACCTCTCTCCCCAACTCGATCTCTACTAGCTAAGCTAGCTTAGATAGTCCACCTCCATGGCATCCATACCTAACCCTAAAACCTACCTAGCTAAGCTCCACCAAATAGCCCTAAACCTAGTCCACATAAGCTCCTAGTCCTAAATCATTTTTGGCGCCAACCCTTCACCACCCTTCAACCAACTACCACCACCAAGAGACACCACAAAAGTGGCAACAATACCACCTACAACCACCCTTAGAGTTGGAGTCACTTTTCCCTCAAAAACACCCCCACATCCTAGCCATACACCTACCCTACAAAGCCATCCTTACCCTACACATAACCCCTTTTCTCGAACCCTCCTTGGTGGCGCCAAAATGGATGCTTCTCTTCATTTTTGGCACCACCTTTAGGTGCCCTTCCACCACATAACCACCACCTATGCACCCCTCTACTTGGTGCCAAAAACCCTCCACCATAGGATCACCTAACCACCTCCTAAAGCACATCCTAGCCCTACACCTAATCTCCACATACACCAACCACCACTCTCCACTTCTATAAATACCCTCCTAACTGTTGATTCCCTACTCGGAGGGGGTGAGATCAGCGTGATGTAAAAACTGTAGAATATAATGTAAAGCAATCTCACAAAATAGACAAACACAAGGTACACAATTATTTTTAGGTGGAAACCCAAACCGGGTGAAAACCACCACCTAACCCTCTCGAGTTAGGATTTTCGATCAACCAAGTTGATCAAATCCACTAAACGAATCACTTTAAACGAGGGTGATTCAACATCAATTACAACCACGCTACAAGTGCGAGGGTAGCATTCCTCAACCCCTTCTCTTCACGAGAAGGATTTTGTCCCGCGAAGGAGACGGGAATTCGCAAAGCGAATACCCAACCAAATAACAAAGATAAAATAACAAATAATCCTATAGAGCCAACAAAGTAATTTTTAACCTAAGCTTCTATAGGAATTAGGAAACTCCCCTTTGTAAGGAATGCATTGAATCGATGACGCGGATGCGTGAGCCACGCGACGGCGCAACGTCACTCTCGTGAATTATGGCGGGAGAGCAGGTGCGCAAAGACTTGATGCTCTCAAGATGTAGAGCTTGAGCTTGGAGAGCAAGGGCTTCTCTTGGACACAAAAGAGTGTGAAAGTATATCTAGGTGTCTTTTTAGTGTCTCTAGGTGTGTCTTGGTGTGCAAGAGGTTCCTCTCTATTTATAGAGGCCTTAAGAAGGCTTTGGAAGGCTTAAGAAAGCTTCCATAGTTGTTGGGAGCAAAGTCCAAGAGAATCAGGTCGAAATCAGAAACAATGAATGCACTGACAGGGTTATCAGACGTCTGATCCTGGCATCAGACGTCTGGAAGATCACTTTAAGACATCTGAAAATAAGGTCAAACGTCTGATTTTGGGCGGGTCTCTTCCTGACTTGGATCAAATCTAAACAGGGTTCTAATGCAAGTCCATCAGACGACATACAAGACATCTGGCACTATGTCTGGACGTCTAGAAACCTACTTTTTTCTGGGAGTGGATTTCCAAGAGAGTGCAACAGCTAGAAAATCTCTGAGAAGAGATTTTGGGTCAACCGAGGCAAAACGGTCATTTATCAGACGTCTGGAAAGGCCTAAGGACATCTGATAAGGCTCTAACGGTCATATCCTTGAGTGTTTGTTGAGCCAGCCAACGGTCCACTACATGGACATCTGGCAAAGTCATCAGACGTCTTCTAAGACGTCTGGACAAAGGTCTGGACATCTGATTTCATCAGACAACTAACAAGTCCAGCCTAAATGTTATCAGACGTCTAAATCAACAGTCAGACGTCTTAAAACACATTATCAGACGTCTGATTTTGGAATTAGACGTTTGGAAATGCTGTTTGAACCCTATATTGGTTTTTTAAGTTCTCTACAGAAAACCTAAGTATCCTAGGGTTGTGCCAGTGTTCCTAGGACTACTGTTAGACTACTTTGATGCTCTTTAACAAGAATCTAAGTAACAAAAATAAAGTGCAACAAAAGAAACGAAAAAATACAAGGAGTACAAGAGAAGGAAATCTATCCTATTCTTCATCTCCTTCCTTCTTCAATCTATCGCTCCTCGCGAATCTCCTCTGTTTTCCATCAAGCTCCTCCAATCCATCCTAGATACGAGCTCGAACTCCGTCTAAACACGTCTCCATTTGCAATTGTCCTAAAATCTAAGACTCCAAGTGCAAATGTTAAATGACGCGTGTTTTGTTATCATCAAAACAAATGATCGTGGTGCTCTAGCACCAACAATCTCCCCCTTTTTGATGATGACAAAATCATAAATAATAATGCAAAAAATCCTCCCCCTTTTTGACATTATCAAAAAGGTTTAATTGATTTTACATTTCCTATAACTCCCCCTTAAAACATGCTCTTCTATGAATTTCAAAAGTAATGTTCTCCCCCTTTCTGTAACAACAAGATAGCTATTATTTTCTCCCCCTTACTAAAGGAAATTTAGCTAACTTGCATTTCCCTCTTAAAAATTGACAATTAGCTCATAATTTTTTTTAACTCCCCTTATCTAAATGCTTATGATAAAAAGATAGGGTAATGAATTTTTACCTCACCTACCATAGCCAATAAAATGGCTCAAATGGTGGTGGTGGATGCCACATCGGATGGGGCTCCCATCCATAGCTTGAAGGCCCGGGCATCGGCGCCGGTCTCCAGTCTGGTGGTCGACGTGCGGCGGGTCCATCGTTTGTTCGCCGTCTCGCCGGTCTTCTCGTTCTCCTCCTTGGTCTACTCCTTTGTTCTCCCAACTCGAGTTGACCAGCCTTGAGTTTTTAGGTCCAGTCCTTTGTATTGTAGTTATCCCTGAAACCTACAAAATAAGATTATAATTCTTTTTTCGGTATCCAAGTGAGCTTGGATCCGGATCTGTTAGCGGGTCTCCTTGACGGAGATCCTTTCTCAACCTTAGGGCTATATAGGTTATCTACCCTATTTATCAATTTATTTGAATTCTCCCTAAGACATGTAAGTTCATTTTCTATAATATTCATCTTAGTCTTTAAATCAGAAATTTCTAATTTTATACTAGCATTTTCCTCAATCAATTTAGTATTTTCATTGATTAAATCTTTATTTTCTAATAACATGTTATTATCCTTAGGACTAGAGCTACTTTCTAGGTCCTTAAGTTTTATTTCTAACCTATCATTTTCACTTCTAAGAAAACTAAGATTCTTTTCATGCTGTTGTTTTCTCTTTTTAGTGATTTACTAACTTCAAAAAGCTCATTAAAAGCATCTTGTAAATCCGGGTTTACCTCATTGTCGGAATCGCTTTCGCTGTCGATGTCGCATTCTCCGATTGCCATGAAACCCATGCAAGCAGTTTCATTCTTTTTCTCTGATTCTTCTTCTTCCTCCGAGCTCATCTCTTCATGAGTGTCTTCTAACTTCCTCCATATCTCGTGGGCGGTAGTGCACTCTTGGATTTGCTCAAACTCTTTCGGACTCAACGCGCAATACAGGGCATTCATTGCCTTTGCGTTGAGTGAAAGCTCTCGAATCTGCAGCTGCGAGTAGCCTGCTACGGGTCTTTCTAGGACGTTGAAAGGGGTCTCACAACAGTCCCATATTGTAAATTCGGTGGCTTTAAGCCATGTCTTCATCCGTAGCTTCCAGTAGCTATAGTTGTTCCTGTTGAAATAGGGTGGTCGGACAGTGGATTGCCCCTCGGAAATCCTGCTCGCGGAACTGCTCCCCTCCATAGGATCTTCACCGGTGTGTAACGTCGATAATGCGAAACCTACTCTGATACAAATTGTTGATTCCCTACTGGGAGGGGGTGAGATCAGCGTGTCGTAAAAAATGCGGAATATAATGTAAAGCAATCTCACAAAATAGACAAACACAAGGTACACAATTATTTTTAGGTGGAAACCCAAACCGGGTGAAAACCACCACCTAACCCTCTCGAGTTAGGATTTTCCGATCAACTAAGTTGATCAAATCCACTAAACGAATCACTTTAAACGAGGGTGATTCAACCTCAATTACAACCACGCTACAAGTGCGAGGGTAGCGTTCCTCAACCCCTTCTCTTCACGAGAAGGATTTTGTCCCGCGAAGGAGATGGGAATTCGCAAAGCGAATACCCAACCAAATAACAGAGATAAAATAACAAATAATCCTATAGAGCCAACAAAGTAATTTTTAACCTAAAGTTCTATAAAAATTAGGAAACTCCCCTTTGCAAGAAGTGTGTCGAATCGATGACGCGGGTGCGTGAGCCACGCGACGGCGCAACGTCCCTCTCGTGAACTACGGCGGGAGAGCAGGTGCGCAAAGACTTGATGCTCTCAAGATGTAGAGCTTGAGCTTGGAGAGCAAGGGCTTCTCTTGGACACAAAAGAGTGTGAAAGTATATCTAGGTATCTTTTTGGTGTCTCTAGGTGTGTCTTGGTGTGCAAGAGGTTCCTCTCTATTTATAGAGGCCTTAGGAAGCCTTTGGAAGGCTTAGGAAAGCTTCCATAGCCGTTGGGAGCAAAGTCCAAGAGAATCGGGCTGAAATCAAGAACAATGATTGTACTGACAGGGTTATCAGACGTCTGATCCTAGCATCAGACGTCTGGAAGATCACTTTAAGACGTCTGAAAATATGGTCAGACGTCTGATTTTGGGCGGGTCTCTTCCTAACTTGGATCAGATCTAAACAGGGTTCTAATGCAAGTCCATCAGACGACATACAGGACGTCTGACACTATGTCTGGACGTCTGAAAACCTACTTTTTTGTGGGAGTGGATTTCCAAGAGAGTGCAACAGCTAGAAAATCTCTGAGAAGAGATTTTGGGTCAGCCGAGGCAAAACGGTCATTTATCAGATGTCTGGAAAGGCCTAAGGACATCTGATAAGGCTCTAACGATCATATCCTTGAGTGTTTGCTGAGCCAGCCAACGGTCCACTACATGGACGTCTGGCAAAGTCATCAGACGTCTGGAAAAAGGTCTGGACGTCTGATTTCATCAGACAACTAACAAGTCCAGCCTAAATGTTATCAGACGTCAGAATCAACTGTCAGACGTCTTAAAACACATTATCAGACGTCTGATTTTGGAATTAGACGTCTGGAAATGCTGTTTGAACCCTATATTGGTTTTTTAAGTTCTCTACAGAAAACCTAAGTATCCAAGGGTTGTGCCGGTGTTCCTAAGACTACTGTTAGGCTACTTTGAGGCTCTTTAACAAGAATCTAAGTAACAAAAATAAAGAGCAACAAAAGAAACGAAAAAATACAAGGAGTACAAGAGAAGGAAATCTATCCTATTCTTCATCTCCTTCCTTCTTCAATCTATCGCTCCTCGCGAATCTCCTCTGTTTTCCATCAAGCTCCTCCAATCCATCCTGGATGCGAGCTCGAACTCCGTCTAAACACGTCTCCATTTGCAATTGTCCTGAAATCTAAGACTCTAAGTGCAAATGTTAAATGACACGTGTTTTGTTATCATCAAAACAAATGATCGTGGTGCTCTAGCACCAACACTAACTACCACCAAAAAATCATCTCCTCTTCATTAGTTAGGTTCCATATTCTTCCATTAGTTTAGGTTCCACCCTACCATAGCTATATCATTTTCACGCCAAGGAGGAAGAAGAAAGGAAGAAGATCAAGGGGGCACACACTCGCCCCCTTGGTGCCTTCTACCTCTCCTTCTCCCTTACCCACGCCAAGGAGGAGGTCATCTTCAACATTAAGGGGACGTCTAGGTAAGAGGAGGAGCAAGGTGGTTGTCGCCCACCTTGAAGGACAACTTGGAGGACTACATCAAGAAGAAGATAGGAAGACCCTTTTCAAGTGCGGGGCAACTGAACCTGGAACAAGGGCCATCCTGACTTCAACTAGAGGATCCCCCTTTCTTCTTCTTTATCCCTATATCTTGTATTAGCTAGTGTGTTTTTATTTTCATGTAATAAGCATTCTGCTACATTCCTTGTAGTTGCTAGTAATACAAATCATGTTTAACTTCCAAGCTCAGGTTTCAATTTTAGTGTACTTTTCTTGCTTTTAATTAGCTAGTGCATCACAACCCTTCTCTTCTAATTACCCTAGGCATACTTTCCTAGGGTGAGCTTAGAAGAGAAGGCTTCATTTTTATCACTTAGGGTTAGTTGTAGCATAATTCATCTTCTCATCAATCCCGATTATTTCCAAAGCAATAAAAACAACAAAATGAAAATCACAAAAATATATGTGCTGATTTGAGAAGCGAGAGAGAATCAATTCTTTGTGACTAACAAATTGGTGTCCATAGATGACCCTAGAACTCCACTATCTAGATATTATAAATGTAAAAGTTGATTGCAGATTTACGCGTTTCAATGACACTAATTACATCATTTAACAAACCGCTTATTTTCCACATCACTTTTTGGCACCGTTGCTGGGTAGAGTCAAAATTTTCGTCCTCGTTTGGAAGTGGATCTCGCGACGACGACGTGCTGCCCCATTCTCGTTCTTCTGCTTCATCCTCCTTCTTCCTACTCCGTCCTCCTTCGTCCAGGCATCATCTCGTCCGGCTCGTCCTCCAAGCGATCGTCGAGGATGATAACTTCTCTCTCCCGTTCTTCTTTACAGCTTTCTAGTGTAGAATTTTCCTGCTTTCTAGTGCAGCTAATTTCCTACTTTCTAGTATAATTCTTATTTGGTTTTATTGTATAAACATTTTGAATTATTGAATGTATGTTTTCTCTCTCTCTCTCTCTCTCTCTCCCTCCCTTTTAGTCTGATTGTTGTTATAGCTTCATTGTAATTACATCGCCTCACTTTTCAAGAAAAATTCTAAAAAAATATAATTGCGAATATAGATCAAAGTAGCCTCCCTGTGTTCGACCCGGAATTTCAATTTCGATATAAATTTTATTTATTGAACACGAGTTCTTCGCTTTCAAGCTACAATGACAATGTTTTAAAAACCAAACATGTTACCGTAGCAACTCGTACGTTCAACATTTTGGCGCCGTTGCCGGGGAGGCAACGATTTTCGATCTATTTTTTTGCATTTCTTGCACTTTATTGTTTTCTAACTTGTTTTCTCTTGTGTCTATTATTTTGCAGAGACCTCCATCAAGGAATCATCAAGCGGTAGACTAGAGTAAAGTGTAGTTGAAGACAACTGTAAGTACTCCCCATTCTTCCCCCTTTCCATAGATATCATTCGCCACATTAAATCCAAATTCCAATTAACCTAGGTGTTTTCATAAATCCTAGGAATAGTTTGGTTGTTTGGATTCTCACTCACATTCATTCCACCCTCATTTATATAAAAAAATAACATAAAGATAATCTTGTGGGGCAATTTTCAACAAACACACAACATACACCCACATTCAAGGCACTTAATCAAATTGATTTGTTTCTACTCAACCGGGTTCTGATCTGTGGAACCGGTACACACAAAGCAACATATAAAAGAGTAGAAATCATTCTAGGTTAACCATCTTTGAGTGCCTAACTTAGTGGTGCATTTTTGGCCAGTTGTTTGAGTTATTTAGGCTGCACCACTCTACTTAAAATAAACTAATCAAGTAGCTTCTCCTTAGGATTTTCAATCTAGGTCGATTCCAGGCACTCCACTTTCTTTTTGGTTTTAAAGGAAAACAATCTTCATCCGTGTTTGACAACTTGGTTTGCCGAGAAACTTGATTGCAATCCACCTAATTTGAAACCTTAAAAGCCACTTAAGCAAGATTTGAACATTAAAATTCACGCATCACAAATAATCTTGCTTGAAAACCCTTGTTGTGCACGCACTTACAAAAATCTCAATCAATCATTAAGGGCACAACCCATTTTAAGGGCCCATCACATTCCATAAGCACCACAATCCCAGGCCTTAATAAAATTGAGTAGACGTTGGCCTTAAGGTTTGATTCGCTCTTCAGGGCCTAGTCTAAGATTGTCTTTGATTAACCTACTTGTACTGATTAATCTGATGTCTAGCTAGGGGAGTAGCGTCAAACGACCGCGGCTGGGGGGTACACTAGGAACCAGAGGCGAAAGCCGAAGGAAGAACCTTCTCCTCAGTCCCTCCTTCTAATTGGTTGGATTAAACAGATGCAAGTAGAGTAAATCATTTATAGTCTTAAGGTAGGTTTTGGGAGTCAGTAGATCCTTAGGCTACCCCACTTAAGGACAGCCTTGTTTTGTTGTGCTGCAGGGTCCCTATCCCCAGTCTTTCCGACCTTCTCCTAGTTTATGCTAGAAATACGGTCATTGAATCCCCGATTGGAAGGACCATTAGAGCATTCTAGGAGATGCAAATAGGATTTTGGTTCAATTGGTCCCATGGCCGACCAACAGCCTCCTCTGCTTGGAAATCCACAGGAAGAATTTCAAAGGCAGCTGGAACAAATGCAGAGAATGTAGGAATGGTTTCAGAGAATGCAGGGCACTCAGCCCTTGAAGGATTTTTATGATCCTTCAAATTACGGGGAACGTCCCGATGTCCAGATTCCAGCCGGTGAAGTAGAAATCAAGCCCCAAGTGTTAAGCCTGATTAAACATTATCATGGGCTTGGCTCCGAAGATCCGTTTCAGCACTTGGAGGACTTGACCACTTTGGTCCAGACCACCAAGGCTCGAAACGTAAATAAGGAGAAAATGATCATGAGGCTCTTCCCCCACTCTTTTAGGGATAAGGCCGCGCATTGGTATAGGACAATAGGAAGACCAATTACAACTTGAAATGAGTTGAATTCGGACTTTCTGAAGAAATTCTTCCCAATCGGACGTACCAATGCTTTGAGACGGGCAATCACTACCTTTACCCAGTGGCCGGGGGAGCAGTAGCATGTGGCCTGGAGTGATTCCAGGACTTATTGCGGAGGTGTCCACACCACGAGGTGCTGAAATGGCAACTCGTGCAGATCTTCTATCATGGGTTGACTGAGCAACTCAGAAATCATGTGGATGCTTCTTGTGAAGGTAATTTCCTCAATAAAGATGCAGATAGTGCACATGATTTATTTGAGGAAATGAGTGAGAATTCAATCAATCATGCCTCCATGGATACATTTAACCAGTCCCAGCAGCCTAGATCAAATGTCAATGAAGTCCATGACTCTCATTCATTTGATATGGAATTGATTTATAACAAACTTGATAAGGTGGACTTGGTTGCTAAGAGAATGGAAGAGTGGATGGCTGGCAATTCTATGAACAACTCTCGATCCACTCAATCCCAAAATTCGGGTTTCCATTCTTCACGAGCTCCTTCTGGACGGGAGTTTGTGAATCAACTCGATGTGGCTCAACCTATGAGTCAGCATTTTTCGGAACCCCACGGGCTCCAAACTAGGGCCTTTGATCCTAGATTTTCTAATCCTTCCCTTTCTTTCTCTCCATCCTCACCCTATGAGGATGTCTGTGCTGTACAAGAGAACGTTAGATCCAACCCCTACTCTAATGCCTATAATCTAGGTTGGAGAAACCACCCTAACTTCTCTTGGAAAAACCTGGGGCAACAGACCCAATTCCGACCTGACAACTATGCTCCGCAACGACCAATGGGTCAAGGTCAAGTATATACTCAGTTGCCTCCAAATCAGGTCAAACAGCCAGCTTGGAATGCCCGTCAACCTGCAGGCCAAGCTGATTTGAACCGGTAAATGGTAGAGATGCAATGATCCATGCTCCAGCTCATGCAGCAAATGTAAACCTCGCCAGACAACTTGCAGTCTGGGCTCATTGCTAACTCTCGTCAACTCGGATCTCTACCATCCCAACCCGTGAAATATTATGAATTCGGGCAACCAAGCCCATGGGTACGAAAATCAGAGAGACCCACACGCACATGCTTAGGTGGTTGAGCAGGGTTCCTCGTCCTCTTCTTCTTCTTCTACAAATCAAAAATTCATGGTTAATCAAGCTCCTCCAATCTTTCCTAACCCTCCCCAGGACCCAAATTCTTATGCATCTGCAAATTCTGTCACTTTGAGTAGTGGTAAGCAGACTCAAGATCCACAACCACACTATTTTGATCTTTTGAATCCTGAAGAACCTTAGGAGAGAGAGGAGAATTCTAGAGGAGAAATCAAGACTCAGGAACCTGATTCCAAAGATCTGACTCATGTTCCTTTTCCTGAAGCCTTAACCAAATCAAAGAAGAAGTCTGTTGATAACAATGAGGAGCTTCTGAATCTATTTAAGAATGTTGAGATCAATATCCTACTATTTGATGCTATCAAGCACATACCGGCTTATGCAAGAATTTTAAAGGATTTATGTATACAAAAGGTGGTACTCTCCGAGTAGTCTAGTTTTGTTATCCTGCACTACCTCCCTCAGAAAAAGAGAGATCGTGGTGCTCCATTGATTTCTTGGGTCATCGGAGATTACACATTTGATAGAGCACTTTTGAATCTGGGTGCATCCATCAACCTAATTCCGACTTCTCTTTACGAGAAGTTTGGGTTAGGTGAACTTCAGCCAACTTCAGTAACGCTACAGTTAGCAGACCGCTCGGTCACAAACCCGTGAGACGTTATTGAAGATGTTATAGTTAAGGTCAATGATTTCTATTTTTCTATAGATTTCCTTGTCCTTGACATGGATGTACCCGATAATCTGAGGAACACGCACATCATTCTGGGGCGTCCGTTCTTGGCTACCTCTAAGGCCAACATTAATTGTGAAAGTGGTAGCATGGAAATCGTCTTTGGGGATCAACGAATGAAATTGGATATTTTTAAGGTGATTAATAAATTTGAGGATTGTGGATTTATTGAGGAACTTGATGAGGATAATGAAAACATTGAAACTTGTTTGATGGTTTCTTCAATCGAAGGTTCCTCCTTGGATGACGAATTCGACCCGCAACTCTCTATGGCTGACTTGTCATCTTTTGAAAAGGTTATTGATTTTGTTCACTCACAACCTCTTCCTCTTGTTGAATCTTCAGCATCTACCCTACCATCAATCATCAACCTGCCCCAGCTTGAATTGAAATCATTGCCTGAGAATTTGAAATATCAATTTTTAGGACCTCAGAAGACACTCCCTGTGATTATCAGTGCTAAATTGACAAAGGAGTAAGAGATTAGATTGATCAAGGTCCTGAAGGAACATAAGGAGGCAATTGGTTGGACTATTCATGACCTCAGGGGGATCGAGCCATCTTACTATAATCATAGAATATTCTTGGAAGATGGATCCCACCCTTCTCGCCAGATGCAGAGGAGATTGAATCCAAATACGCGAGAAGTGGTAAAAAAGGAAATCATAAAGTGGCTCGATGTAGGAATTGTTTATCCAATTTCTGATAGTCCCTAGGTAAGTCCCGTACAGATTGTTCCGAAGAAAGCTGGGATTACTTTTGTGACTAACGAAAGAGGAGAATCTATCACAACTTGTTCAGCTTCCTCTTGGAGGGCTTGTATTGATTATAGGAAGCTGAACACAGCCACTAAAAAGGATCATTTTCCCTTGCCCTTCATCGATCAAATCTTGGAAAGATTAGCCGGGCAGAAGTATTTCTGTTTTCTTGATGGCTACTCGGAATACAAACAAGTCCCTATCCATCCCGAGGATCAGGAAAAAACTACTTTCACCTGTCCCTACAGAACCTTTGCTTTTTGTAGGATGCCTTTCGGGTTATGTAATGCACCTGCGACTTTTCAAAGGTGTATGCTAGCCATATTTTCTGACATGGTGGGAGAGTTTATGGAAGTCTTCATGGATGATTTCTCTGTTTTCAGAGAATCATTTGACTCTTGTTTGGCTAATCTGGAAATGATTCTTAAGTGATGTATCAAAACACGATTGGTCCTTAGCTGGGAAATGAGTCATTTCATGACCCAAGAAGGCATCGTTTTGGGTCATGTAATCTCTAAACGGGGAATTGAAGTGGATAAAGCTAAGGTTGATGCTATCGATAAACTTCCTCCTTCCACATTTGTTAAACAAATCCGATCATTTCTTGACCATGTGGGATTCTATCGAAGATTCATCAAGGATTTCTCGAAGGTTGCTCGTCCCTTGAGCAATCTTCTTGTCAAAGAAACGCCGTTTGTTTTTGACGAATCATGCAGACAGGCATTTGATTTCCTGAAAACAACAGTCACATGTGCTCCAGTTTTGCAACCACCAATTTGGACAGCCCCTTTTGAGATCATGATCGACGCTTCTGATTACGCGATCGGGGCTGTCCTGGGTCAGAAAATTGATAGAAAGCCCTATGTCATCTACTACGCTAGTAAAATTCTGGATGAAGCATAGAGGAATTACATTGTAACTGAAAAGGAATTACTAGCTGTAGTGTTCGCTTTGGAAAAATTCAGGGCTTATCTCTTAGGGTCTTATGTTATCATCTATACCGACCACTCGGCTTTGAGACATCTCTTGGCCAAAAAGGATGCTAAACCTCAGCTTATTCGTTGGATTCTTCTGCTTCAAGAATTTGATCTTGAAATCAAGGATAAAATCGAGGTACAAAATGTGGTAGTGGATCATTTGTCGAGACTCCTAGGTGATTCCTCTTGTCCGAACATTCCGATTGCTGACACTTTTCCAGACGAAACTATTCTTACAGTTTTAGGTGTCCACACCCCCAGGATTGGACTAAGCAGCAACGGGATAAACTCAAATCTGAGGCCAAATGCTACTTCTGGGAGGACCCTGATTCGGCTTTGATCAAATTATTCGCCGATGTATACCGGAGAATGAATTCAACAGTATACTCGAGTTCCGCCATACATCTGGGTGTGGTGGACATTTCTTCGGAAAGAGACGGTTGCAAAAATCTTTCAATCTGGCTTCTATTGGTCGTCTTTATTCAAGGATGCCCAAGATTTCTCAAGGTCATGTTCTCGATGTCAGGCACTCGGAAGCATAACTAAGAGAGATATGATGCCCCTAAACCCAATTCTTCCTGTCGAAATTTTCGATGTTTGGGGCATCGATTTCATGGGACCCTTTATCCCTTCATTTGGACATCAGTACATTCTTATTGCTGATGATTATGTGTCCAAATGGATTGAGGCGATTCCCACCCGAACTAATGACCACAAGGTGGTCATCGATTTTGTCAAGAAAAATATCTTCAGTAGGTTCGGGATTTCGAGGGCTATCATCAGTGATGGTGGCACTCATTTTACTAATGCCCAATTTCAGAATTTATTGGCCAAATATGGGGTTAATCACCGAATTTCTACACCTTACCATCCCCAAACGAATGGACAAGCCGAGATCTCCAATCGAGATTTGAGAACATTTTGTAGAAAATGATTAGGCCTGATCACAAGGATTGGACTCAAAAGCTTGAGGATGCACTTTGGGCCTACCGTACGATGTATAAAATACCTATCGGCATGTCTCCATTCCGTTTGGTGTATGGAAAGGCATGCCATCTACCCATAGAGGTTGAACACAAGGCATTCTGGGAAATCAAACAATGCAATTTAGATCTGAATTTAACTGGGAAGACCAGGAAACTCCAACTATCTGAGTTGGAGGAGCTTAGAAATGATGCTTATGAGAATGCCAAGATCTACAAGGCTCGGACCAAACCTCTACATGATCAACTGATTTCCCGCAAGTGCTTTGAGCTGAACCAGAAGGTCTGGTTATTCGATTCTAAACTTAAGCTTTTTCCTGGCAAACTTAGATCTAAATGGAATGACCCATTCATAATTGACCAGATTTTTCCAAATGGAGCTGTTAAGATTTCTGACCCAAAGACAGATAACACATTTAAAGTCAACGGTCAATGTTTGAAGCCTGTTATTGACCGTATTCTTCCAGAACCCGTCTCAGACACAGTTGCTCTACCCATTCTGTGACTTCTTTGGCTCGACTTCGCCTAGCTGATGGCATTAAACTCAGCAGTTGTACATATGACACAAGGTTGATACGAGCTTCATATTCAGGTGACATCTTTCATATTCTACCATTTCTTTCAAGTCTCTTTTTCAATGAGGACATTGCATCAACTAGGCATTGGGGGGTGGATTCATTTTTGAATCATTTGGTCAGCTTTGTGAAATTCATGTAAATTATTTTTCTCTTCTTATTTATACATTAAAAAAAAAATCAAAATTAGGAAGGTTTAGTTGGACATTAGGACTTTTCAATCTTAGGAAATTTTACATTAGGATCTGAACACAAAGACCCTTCAGGTCTTTGGACTTAATCAGCCCGTGTATTCACTAAAATGTGGATTTATTTTTCGAGTCCTCGCCAACCTAAATTCTATTTTAATTGGAGTAAATAAGTTTGGGTTATAAGTACACGACTTATCAACCCGCCCTCTGATTTGAGGGAATTTTGAGTCTTAAGCATCCACACACTTTCTTTGCACTGACTTGTTGTTCGGCTATTCTAACAGAAATTGGGTAGCTAATGAACCTTCTACTGTGATATGGCCAACAAGTTATCGTGGGTAACAGCCCATAGGTAGGTTGTCTAGAGCCCAGTCACTAGACCTTTCTCTTTTTGTTAAATCTTAGACCAGGGAAGCCACCTACTTAAAAAAAAAAGAAGAAAAAAAAATCAAAAAGAAAAGGAGAAAAGAAAAAAAGAAATAAACCACACTTCCCGCACGAGTATGGCTAGCAAGTTGTCGGTGGTAATAGCTCATCGACCGGTTGTCTAGAACCCAGCTCAATAAATGCATTGAAAATTCCCAAAACACTTAGGAAGAAGCGGAGAAGTAGAATAAACTGGGGAGATATACACTGGATTCACCCTTGTGTTCATCCCGTAAAAAAATAAAAGTAGGGAGAAAGATACCGGTTGTAAAGATACACCTTTAGGCAGAATTCTTTTTAGGTCACCTAGAGGCATAGAAATCTGAAGTCCGTTTTAATTACTGGTCAACGAGTCTATCACATTCGCAATAAGATGCTTAGAACTTAGGGTTCTCATCAAATCCTAGGTGAGTTGAATGGTCGTAGAAAGCCACTCTTTAACCCTAAAACTTGAAAATCCAAAAAAATTTGAAAAGAGGAAAAAGAGAAAAAGAAAATTTTCTTTGAATAAGGCGAGGGCATGAGGAGGTCTACATTTTGGCAGATACTAGAGCATTGTTGTGTCTTTGAAAGTTCAGATCCTAAGTAGACAGTTTCTTAATGATTGAAAATAACACATGCCCAAATAATCCAACCTAATTCTTTTATAAATAGCATATAGTTTTTGCTAGGGACTAGCAAAAGATATGCATGGGGGTATGATGTAAACACATTTATACTACTTAAGATGTCTATTTATGCATGTTCTTAAGCATAGGATTGCATTGCATGCTATAAATATTGCATAACATGCATCATCTTGCATTTAGAGTAGTTTGAATAAAATGGAGGTTAATTGTCTCCTTTTATGTGCTTGGACAGGATAAACTTTTTATCGGGGCCTTGGATCGAAGATCCAATCGTACGATGTGATCAGGGTGACGATTGGAGTTCAACAACTCTAAGATCGCCCTAATCAGCCATCTATAGCATCAGATAGTGATTGGGGAACCCTGGAAGATCAAGGGCTAAAATGGTGTAAATCCGCACTTCAAACGACAAATCTGATTGCATGGATGGATTCGGATCGACGATTGCAGCCTAACGACGCAAAAATCGAGTCAATCCGACACCCGTGGCACCATCTACATCATCAAGAAGATGGACGGCTAGAAGTCAGACGGCCAAGATGGCACCACGTGGCTCCATCCTGGCCTCCCAATCGCCCGCATGCAACAGCTGAAGCCCCCGCATCCACCCTTCCCTGCTGTTGGATCAAGATCCAACGGCTGTGGATGCGGCACCTTAAATCGTTCGCGCGACCTTCTTGACTGCATAGCGCAGCGGAGACGACGCTGCGGGAGAAGCAGAGGTCGTGGGGTCAAGCGCCCGCGAGCCTCAAATCGGGCGCGGGCGAGTGGGCGCGTGGAGCGTCAGATCGCGATCCAACGGCCACGCACGCCTGATAGCGCCCATGCGCTATTGCATGCGCGGCGATAACGCGGCATCGCATGCGATTGGGCGCGTGCTAAGGAGGCGGGCGTGGCGCGATCTAAGTCGTCCGATCTTGCAATCGGACGACTGAGGATGGTTGAACGTGCACAAGCGTTGCACGCGCGGGCAAGTGAGCAGGCGCGCACGTACCACCCACTATGCCCACGTTCAGACCTTTAGTGATTGTTTTATTCGTCACTAAAGGTCCTGAATAATGTTTTTAAAGATGTAATGACCAAATTGCTCCCACTTATTGAAACTATAGAAGAAGACCCCCTCCACACGAAATTCTCATCCCTTCCTTTTCTTTTCTACCTCTCCAAAGCTCAAGAGAAGCTTGTCCCACACCCAGGATGCTCCTCGTGAGATAAAGTCAAAATTTTCGTCCCTGTTCGGAAGTGGATCCCGCGACGACGACGACGTGCTGCCCTGTTCCTGTTCTTTTGCTTCATCCTCCTTTGTCCAGGAGTCGTCCCGTCCGGCTCGTCCTCCAAGCGATCGTCGAGGAGGATAACTTCTCTCTCCCGCTCTTTTTTACAGCTTTCTAGTGTAGAATTTTTCTGCTTTCTAGTGTAGCTAATTTCCCACTTTTTAGTGTAATTCTTATTTGATTTTATTATATAAACATTTTGAATTATTGAATGCATGTTTTCTCTCCCTCTCTCTCTCCCTTTTAGTCTGATTGTTGTTATAGCTTCATTGTAATTACATTACCTCACTTTTCAAGAAAAATTCTAAAAAAATATAATTGCGAATATAGATCGACGTAGCCTCCCTGTGTTTGACCCGGAATTCCAATTTCGGTATAAATTTTATTTGTTGAACACGGGTTCTTCGCTTTCAAGCTACAACAACAAGGTTTTAAAAATCAAACACGTTAGCGTAGCAACTCATACGTTCAACACCCACATCCAGCGCTGTGTCTTTCTCGCTGTCCCACAGAGGACTCCCCCTCCGCAGCCCCAAGGAGAGGCACTGGTGGAGGCAGGTGAAGCTCCTCTCGTACGATCTCTCATATCAGTTGGGCAAGGTCCTGAGCCTGAACGCTTGGAAGTAGTGGCTGGTCCACCAAAATGTCGGTGTCAACACGTCCGCCCCTCGGACCCCGTCCACAGCCGCGTCTGTGGCCAGCCACAATGGATCCACGTCGAGGCATCTCCTGCAAGGAGACGTGAACACAGAACAGGAAGACGTCAAATCTAACTGACATTCAGCAAAAGAACCTCAGAACAGATGTCAAAAGGTACGTTATGGTGGTTACTCTAGTTACAAGCACGTGAATTGGTTATTCTCAAGCTAGTTGGTTCACTTCTCGGGACGACCTTGCTCTGATACCATCTTGTTACGACCCGGTTCCCGAATCCCTACACGACACGAGAACGGACTGACTCGACTAATCCCAAGACCCAGTAATCCAACGAGAAAGTAACCAAAGAGTAGGAAAGTAAACCACATTCACTATGCTATGCAACTAACAATAACAAAAGTACAACAGTAAAGAAGTAAAATTACTACAGTACACACAACCACAACAGTAGAAAAGTAAACGGGTGCAGGAATGTAATATGTAGAACGAAAGAGTATATAATATAAAGGTACAAGAAGTTACTCACTACTACAAACGAGTACAAAAAGAGCTACAACTACTAGGCTCTACTGGGCCCAGCACCCTCTGCAGCCGTAGGCTCTGGCTGCTCAACACCTGGACCTGAAAAGGGTTACGAGTATACGAAGTCAGCGAACGCTGAGTAGAGTGGCAGCCAACTAACTAAACAGTAAAGGTGGACAGGTAGCTGTTGTTTTTCAATTTCTTTCTTTCTTTCTTTAACTAATTATTCTTTTTCACCATTTAATTTATTTATCAGGCCTCTTTCTTGATCTTGAATGTTCCTCGTGGGAACGATTTTGATTGCAGTCTTTTTCGAAGAGTAGAAGTCGCACGTGGTGCTCTCCTGGCCGGGAGAGTCCCCTGTGGTGGTCCTACACCTAGTCAACTACCCCAAGATAAAGGACAGACGTAACGGAGACTATGGCATGCACGATAAGCGCACGGGTAGCTACCCCGCACTGGTACGCGGTCAGTCATTTCCGTTAGTGGGTGCGTCCAAAGCATAGCACGGAACCAGTATAGGGCATAGCCCTCTCAGTAACAGGGGTCTAGCCTCTAAGAACCAAACAGGGGTCTTGCCCCTCCATAGACCGCGTACCCTCGCTTGACTACCCTGGTTTGCCTAGTGGGCCTAACAAGTCGGTGTAGGGCGACTAGCTGAACCCCGGTCCCCGTGGGGTGGCTAGCTCTCTCCCTACACTAGTAGCTCTCCCCGGTACAGTGTACACGGGGGCCAAAAAGTCGATATAGAGTGGCCAATCCTAACCCCGGATCCCAACCCAAGGGCGGTTAGCTCTGCTCTGCACTAAACAGGGGGACAGTCGCTCTCCTTGGTACTCCGTATTCAAGGGTCAGCTTGCTTCCCCACTCACATTTGCAGTTCCATTCCAATTATTTCCAGGAGCTTTACTCCTAATTCCCCGTAGGGTTCTTGCTTATATTCCTCAGGTCATTCCATACTAGGTTTCATCATTTCTATTTCCATTCTCAAGTTATACACATGTAAATTGTAATTCTATCGTTCACATTTCCACATTCAGGTTATTCACAGGTAGCTCGTGTTTATAACATTTATCGTTCCATTTCCAATTTATATGCATGCAGCTCATATTATGTCATTTCACTTGTGCAACAGGAAAGTTACATGCAACAGGTAACTAGCTCAAATACTACATATTTTGTAGGCAACTGTTATTTATTTACAGGCAATTGTTCATTCTATCTACTCATTCAAGATTACAATTCATTCATTCAATACAGACATTCCAGTATTTCTAGTCTTAGGATTCATGCCATATCCTAGGTTCTAATCATTCATTCCACACATGCAATTAGGTTGTAATTAAATTAAGGGGAAGCCACTCTACCAATAAACCCAGAAGTAGTGGGGGCTAGAATGGCAGGTTCACGTGCCTCAGCAAGCCCAAAATCCACAACGGAACGAGGTCCTATCACAAGGATCAATCACAAGAGAATACTTAGAACAGTATAGAAAGTATTCCAACAAGTAGGGGAAATCATACGGGAAACATCGGTATCTTAATTGCTGAAATCGAACCTCAAACGGACCCTAAACGGGTCAAAAATAATGTTCCTGACTCAAATCAGACGTCTTAAAAGAGTCCAGTAACGTACCTAAGCCTCTACGTCAATCCTCAGACATCCAGGAACTCCGCTGGACTGTCTGGACCCAGTCCCAGACGTCCGACCATCTCTTTAGACGTCTGGAAGCGCTTCCCGTCGTCTTAGGCCTCGCCTAGACGTCTGAAATGCGTGGGAGGGCGTGTCCCGCGCCTTCCCGAAGCAACTCCTGCGCGAATCAACGAAATCTCCTCAAAAAAGCATGAAACAGTGCCTCGGCAGAGCGGCCTGCATGGCCGTATCTGCAAAGAAGACCTACCTTTGCAAAGTCTACTTTTTAGTCGTCTGGAACCTCATCTAGACGTCGGCTACGTCATCTAGATGTCGCTCCAGATGTCTGATTCCGGGAAAAACCTAGAACCAGAACCTGCTTCCGCCCTCTCGTGCTGCGCGTGGCTGCGCCGCACCCTCTCGCCTGCTGCTCCGACCGTAGTAGTGTCGGGGAGGACCTCTCGAACACACTCCTCCGCCTTGCGCTTGCGCCTCTCCAGCCGTGAGCTCACCGGCGAGCTCCCACGTGAGCTCGCAAGCTAACTTCTCTCCCTCTCACGCTGCTCCTCTCCTTTTCACGCCATGCCTGCGCTCTCACCGATCTGCTGCTCTCGCTGGAGGGAAGGAGGAAGGTGGCTGGGAAGTGGGGGTGGAATGAGGGAGAGGAGGGGGCCTTATATAAGGGTGTGGGGTTAGGGTTTTCGTCGGGCAGAAGGAGAGAGAAGAAAACAAGGGAAGTGTATTGTCTGCGCGAAGCTTCTTGCAAGTTTTAATGAGGCCGCAAGGCCGTTTTACTTGAATGCAGGTTTAGGTCATAGCCGCCATTGGAGCAGACGAGAAGAAGCTTCTTGCAAGTTTTAATGAGGCCGCAAGGCCGTTTTACTTGAATGCAGGTTTAGGTCATAGCCGCCATTGGAGCAGATGAGAAGAAGCTTGCAAGCTTCACCTACTGCCCTAAGCTTCAGGAAGTAGGGTCCCAGGTGCGCGGGCTCCCTTCGCGAACCCCTCATGCCCAGCAAGTGGAGTTCTAAAACTCCACAATTGCTACAATTTGCGAAGTCTCCTGCTGCAGGCGTTCGCGAAAGCGGGTGGGACTTTTAGTCCCACCTCGGGCATTTTCGTGCGGGCGCTGTGGTATAAGTTTTAAAAGTGTCAGGGGCTTAGTGCCTCCTGACACGGGGTGAGGTCCCCTCACCCACCACGCCTCGTCCGCGACCCACACCTCTGCGAACCTGGCTGCCTGACTCGACTACCCGTGCACTCCTCGCCCACCACCGCACGTCGGTGGGCCTTGTCCCGGGCTCGCATACCCGACCCTATAACCCGAGAAGGCTCTGGGAGAGCTGTCCTGAGAGCGAAATAGAGAGAGAGAGACGCGGGGAGGGTAGGAGTTAGGTTTTGCCTCTGTGTGTGCAGGGAAAGAAGAAGGAAGGGGCATCTGTGAATAAGGAGCTAAGGAAGGAAGCTGAAGGCAGGAGCAGCTAAGGTAGAAGAATGTGCTGCTGAAGAGGAAGAGTTGAAGTCAGGAGCAGCAAAGAAGAAGGAGAAGGAAGGACCTAGCCGTAGAGAAGAAAGAGGAAGCTAAGGCCAGAGAAGGAAGGCAACTATAGCCAAGGAAGAAGAAGGCCAAAGACAGAGAAGCAGAAGCCAAGGAGAAGGAAGAAAGAAGAAGGCTCGGCTGAAAAGAGAATCAAAGTAAAGGCACTGTAGCAATCGTCAGTTAAGGCATTTGATTCACAGAATCAGACATCTGAGAAAGGAAAGACAGAGAAAGAAGAGAAAGAAGAAAGAAAGCAAAGAAAAAGAAAGAGAGAAGAGAAGAAGGAAGAAAAGAAAAAAAAAAGAATCTATTTCCTTTTACATTTTCCTCTCTAGCATTTATATACATTGCATTATTATTGAACATTAGCTTTCAAGTAAAATTTGAGATTGTGATTTTGCTTCGGAAATACCAATTTGCTCCCTGAATTCGACCTCGGAAGATTTTGAATTTCGAGTAATAAAATTGATAATCGATTTCACGGTGATTTCAAATATACTACAATGAATATATTTTTAAACTGTGAACCGCACTCGATTAAAAACCTCAGTAGATTAGATTAAGCGGGTCTGTTTTTAGAGTTTCAGAAGTCATTTAATTCTTGAAACATGCGAAAACCCATTTCTGTCTACACGGATCCTCTTTCTAGATATTTAAGATCATTCAACCTTTAATTAATCATAAGTTCTCCCTTCAGTTATTCTGCATTCATAATTATTTGTGAAAATTGTAGAATTACCCATTTTTCTATTAAGTTCTCTCTCTTCAGCCCTGTTTGAGTTATACTCTTTTAACATGTTAATTAAGTGAATTTAACCTTATAAATTAGCCAAATTAAGTTAGTTATAGAGGATGATGGAAATGCCATCACTCAACCCTGACCCCGACCCCGACCCCAACCCCATCCCAATTCCAGCCGAGCTCCTCCGGTTGAGCTTAGTTGAGCTTCTCTGGCACCATCCCATCTCGACCTCGACCCTAGTTCGACCCCAACCGAGCTCCTTCAGCCAACCCTGACCTCCTCCGACTTCGACTCCAACGAGATCCTCCCACTCTGGCTCCAACCTCAAGCTCGAACGATCTCCTCCTCCACCTTTGGCTCCCACAAGCTCCTCCAACTCCAACCTCGAGCTCGACCGAACTCCTCTGACCCCAACCTCCTCCGACTTTGACTCCAACGAACTTCTACGACCTCGATTTCTATGTATAAATTCTATTTCTAATTTAAGATGTCACTACAGTTGTTGGTAATTTTTATCGTGCTCAAGTGCATTTGTATGGCTGATGGATTTTAAATGACTGAGAGTAGTGGCAGGATGTTAATTTCATCCCTAAGGCAAGTTTGGTACTCGTTTCTTTCATGGTGTAAAGGAAGTGCTCATTTTTTGGTGTATGACATGTCTAAACTCAAGGTTGAGATGACTTCAGCTTTTCAGGATTAAATGGTATATGAGCAAGTATGCACACGTCCAATGCGTCTAACTAAGGCAAGCACCACTTTGTGTAATAGGTTCGGGACCTCCAGGTCCACCAGGGGCCACCATAATCGACCTTGATTCTAGACGACTGCAACCACACCCAGCAAAGCAAATAATTGCTTAATTAATGCAAACACAATTATTAGCTGCACTGTAAAAATTGTACGGTTAATTATGCAAAAATTACGCGACGATGTTAGTATCTAAACATATATTTATGTAATTTTTATCCCTTTTTTTTCCATTTAAGGTGGTGTAAGCGTACGACGAAACTGTTGGTGATGTAATTAATATTGATGATGATATCATTGTCATTTATAATGATATCTAAAATACTTATATTCACATTTTATTACATGGTGATGATCCATGAACATTTTGTGAAGGTATAAGGTCTGTGATGTCAACATCAATAATGCTACTATCTCTGTTATAATTGAATTTAATATATAATACATGCAATCACAAAGATAATAAATAAATGGTAAAATTAGATAAGATGATTAAAAGTGCATTGAAGATTTGTCGAAGGACGATGACGACATTATGAAAAATATTTGAGAGAAAAGAATTTATAAAGAATATATTAAATAGAAATGTCTTAACCATCAAAGTTGATAATTAGTAGAAGAAATCGATATATAGTTTATTTATGATTATTTGAAATTTATATTATTATATTATCCAACAACCATATAAGATAATGTTATCAGCGTTAATAATTGTTGTCGTTGGTATGAACATATGTATTGCATGTAGATGCTGTCAATAGAATATGTGTGGCGTATGTGTTAGCATTTATTGTGGTGTTGCCAGTACTTATTAGGGATAGAGTTTTTCTCTTCTTCGATCGAAATTTGAATTTGAATGTGAGGGATACATGCAATTTTATGTGACTCTCCATTTTCTTAACTAAAAAAGGTTATAGTACTTTTGAGATCTAAAAAGATGATCTAATCTTTTATATCCACGATCAAGCACATATGAGTCACCTATGTGGCTTCACCTCATCTATGTGACATCCATCTCAAAATGTCATGCGAGATAGAATAATAATGGATATATAAAAAAATATCTCTCACTTTATTATTGTTAGAAAATGATGTCTTTAATTGATCCAACTTGGTCATCTAGTTTGGCGCTATGTTGCTGGTTGCGAGCGACGTCGATCTCCCGTAAGAATCTGCAAATTAGAAAAAAGTAATGCAGATATTTAAATTTGCACAAAAGAATACGAGGCAGTCGACAACCATAGCGCATGACAACATTGCATACATCGTTACTTGGAGGAAAGCGAAAAAATGACAAAATTGCATAGATCAAAAATGATATCACAGCTCACGCACATCTGGGATATCTTGGGTTATAGGAACAAGTAATGATTTATTTGTAGATGCAAATTCGTGATAAAATAGTGGTGAAGCATAGTCCCCATCGATCCCACACGTCAAAGGAAGCAACCAATCCTGATTGCCCTCTGCTGCTGGTCAAACTCTATCCCATGGCCTCACTCTATCCTGTTTTAGGTGATACGATAGGTGATGGAGTAAGCCGATAATAAAATAATTAATATATAAATATGATGTTAGTAAATAATTATTTAATATTAGAAATAAGAATTGAAGTTGCAGTAGATATTTATTTAATATTAAAAATATACGTCAAAAATATTTATTAATATTTATTTAATAGTTAAAGTGAGCAGAAAAAAACTCCCGAAATGGTCTAATAAAAATTTCAAAAGGGGATATCTGCGAGTTGAAATATGATACGTGTACCATACGGCCTTGCAAATTGGAAGCAGGGTTCCGTCAATGCTAAATTTGAACCTTAACTTAGATCAACCTCCAAAGGTCAAAACAAGTGGCCTCTCAGTTATATTAAAATAGGTAAATTTCCAAGGAGCGATGGCCCCACTAGATTGGTGCCGTATACGACACTGGAACCGAAACTACTTCTACGTGATAGGGTTACATTTAAAATACTTTCTTGCAAATGTGAAATTACATCAAATCACATCAAGCAGGCAATTACTCGTAGTTCTGTAAAGTAATTAAGGTCACCACTTATTAGACCTTTTTAATTTTTTTTTAAGAAATACATGAGTAAATTGTATCTATCTCTCACTTTCATAAGACATTAAAAAGGTGGGGAATTAAATCAAAATCCACCTGATATGTCAAAAGGATGAATTATGACTCGTGATTTAAACAAAACAACCTACAAATATCAACCAAAACTAGCAACCAACGATGAGAGCTTGAATTAGAGAACATAAAGCATATGGATCTTGTCAAGTCCGAGAAGGCACTGAAGTCTTCTTGGCAACGAGGAAAAGAAATAGAAGATGCATTACTCAAAAGAATCAATCCTAGCTTGATAATCCTTGACGGGATGAAATGGGACTTCAGCACACCAGGGAACCAAAATTTTTCCCTTCCACCAATAATAAAGTAATGTTGAATCTATCTCCACCTACAAGGGATATGCATTAACAACAGCACATGATAGAAAGTGGATAGCAGTATAAAGTAAGCATTTTTCAAGGTTGGTTTCCTATAAGTGCTTCACAGTTGTAAAAAGGAAGTCCCCTTGATGGTCACGCATAACCCAAGCTGCAGAAGAGAAGGATTCATGGCAGATGGTAGCAAAATTCACCTTAATACCCTACTGGGGCCGGGTCCAAGAGATAGCCATACTAGATGGCCTATGGGGCCAATAACTGATGTCAAAATTACTCCATTTGTGATCTAGGGTAAAGTTGATTTTTGTGAAGGAGATATTGTCATGAATACTACCATTTCTTATCCAGCAAATATGATACCAGATAAAGTAAGGCCTTTAAGGATCTTTCTATTAGTGGAATTTGTATGACCACGCATAATATTGAAGAAAGAGTCTGGATGACAAGAAGCAATATGTTTAGCAAGTTCACTATCATTGAATAAGTGAGAAAGAGTCTCAAGTTTAGGGATTGAGGGGCAACAAGAGCACTTGGAGGGAAGAGCAATTCCAATTCTAGAGATGAGATCATCAGTAGGTAACCTGCCTTTCAACACCTGCTAGGAGAGAAGAAGAATGCTAAGTGAAAGCTAAAGACTCCAAAGGCCCTTGAGTTGAGAGTATATTTGATTAACATTGGAGAGTTGATAATAAGTTGATGAAACAGAGAAATTACCAGAGTTGGTTAACATTCAGATTCATGGATCATTTTGATTGTCAAGAGAAATATCATCAAGTCTAAGACGGATATGAGAAGGTATATAATTCATCATTGCAGTACCCAGAGGATTAGACATTACATTTCTAACTTTAATTGAAGTTGGAGAGATATCATTAGGGAGAAAATCTTTAAGTGGTGAGTCCCCAATCCAAAAATCAAACTAGAAATTAAAAATACCTTTATGAACTTCCCAACACACAAAAGCATGCATCTCCATAAAGGCCTGACGAAGAAGGCAAACTCTACTCCGAAGACCCGAATGAAGATGTGAGGTGTACAAATCTCTGAAGAGTTTAGAGTAAAGAGAGTCTCTAAAGGCATCATTCCAAGTTCTCTTCATCCTAAGGGCTTTAATAAAAAGGTTTAGATCGCGGTTATTGAGGCCCCCACAATCAATTGGTTTAGTTATGGCATGCCAGGAAATCCAGTGTCTCTTGTGAACCATCTCATAAGACCCCCATAAGAAGTTGGCAAACATCATTTCTAGCTTATGATAGATTGATTTGGGAACATCCAAAACAGAGAGGACATGAATTGGTATAGAAGAAAGGACATGCTTTATAAGAAGCATACCGGTCAAGGAAGAAAGTAGATTAGCTTTCCAAGCAAAAAGTTTGGATTTGACTTTATTTACAATGTTAGTACAAAGGCACCTCAATCTATTAATTTTTATGATAATAAAACTCATGTATTATGACATTTCATTTTAGTGATTAAGTTTTAGGATTAGTGCAAATGGAGGCAAGCTTGAGAAGCTTGCTCTTGGACAAAAGCATCAAGGAGCATGGAGGAGATCAAAGGAGGAGCTCAAGCTCAACTCCTTGGAGGGATGGAGAAGCCTGATGGAGGAGATAAAGCTTCGCATGGAGCGAAAGCTTGAAGACATAAAGAATAGGATAGGCGATTTCTTTCTTGTATTTGTACTCTTTGTTTTTGCTCTTTATTTTGCCTTAGATATAATGTAAAGAGCTCAATAGTACAATATCTTAAGTCCTAGGAACACTAATCCATCACTAGGACATTTAGGAAAACTTAGAAAACCAAAATAGAAATCAGACATACTGATCACATGTCTAACATGATTATCGGACGTTTGATCCTAACTTTTAAGTCATCTGATTCTTTGACCAGACGTCTAATTATCTAGGCTAGAAATTCTTACTTTGTGCCTTTCCAGTTAGACATTCTCACTTAGATCCAGACGTCCTATACGACGTCCAATGACATTGACGGGCATCTAATAATAAGACCATTGGGTTGTCACAACAAAATCGTCGAGGATCACCTTAGAATTATTTTAATATTTTTTCAGACATCCGTAGAGCTGTACAAACGTCTAATAAAGAGACATTAGGACAAATTTGACCCAAATCAAGTTTTGTTGGTCGTACCTATATGAATGTTGCTTCTTGGGAAATCAATTCTCGAAGAGCACATTTAGTATCAGACGTCCAACCTATCGTCTGACATATAAACACAAGAACCTTGTTTGAATCTGGTCCAAATCAGGAACAACCCGCTAAATCAAATGTCCAATTTATTACCCAAATGTCCTAAAATGACATCCTAGACGTCAGACTAGATCTTGGTGTAGATCCAATGTTTTCCAGGGAAACCTCCTTTCAGGATCAGATGTCCAAAACTTAGATCAGACATAAGACTAGACATCTAATAATATAATTAGCCATCTGATAACTGTGTCAGACTCATTTATAATTTTGATTTCGACCCAATATTTTGTGCAATCACCCCTAACGGCTATAAGGGGTTTCCCAAGCCTTCTTGAACATTCCTAGCAACTCTATAAATAGAGGAGCACCTCCCCTAGGCCAAAATACACCTATGATAGAATACTTCCCACTCTTCTAGTGATTAAAAAGAGAGAGATCAAAGAAGAAGGTGCCGTTGCTACTCTCGCAATCAAGAGCACCCACCCACTGTGCGCGATTACACTTATGCACTTCCAATTGAAGGAAGCACATTCTCACCTATAGTAGCTAGTTAACCCCTTTACTATTTGGGCTCTATAGGTTGTTGTACTTTTCATTTTATTTTGTGGTTGGGTATTCGCGTGGCGAATTCTCATCTCCTTCGCAAGACAAAATACTCCTCGTGAAGAGAAGGGTTTTGAGGTATGCTACTGTTGAACTTTTTACGAACCTACGCTAACATGTTCGATTTTGGAAAACCTGTCGTTGTAGTTCGAAAGCGAAGGATTCGTGTTCAACAAATAAAATTTATATCGAAATTACAATTCCGGGTCGAACACAGGGAGGCGGACGTTTGATTTAAAAACTTCGCGTTTCGTTTTTATTTTGTCACGAAGAAATTCAATTTAAACTAAGTATCTGCAACAAATAAAAGAGAGAGAGGGAGTAAGAGAGAGAGAAAGAATACTACACATGGAAATCAAAATGAGATGTAGAATAGACAAGGAATTTATCATAAAAGAGTTCGTTCGTTACAACTAGAAAACATAAAACAATTACTCTAGAAAGCAGTAAATCTATACTAGAAAGCAGTAAAAAGAATAGGGAGAGAGAATCCTCCTCGACGGTCGCTTGGAGGACGAGCCGGACGGGACGACACCTGGATGAAGGAGGACGAAGCGGGACGAAGAAGGACGAAGCGGGACGAAGGAGGACGAAGTAGAAGAACGGGAACGGAGCAGCACGCCGTCGTCGTCGCGGGATCCACTTCCGAAGGGGGACGAAAATTTAGACTTTATCTCGCGAGAAGCATCCCGGGTGTGGGACAAGCTTCTCTTGAGCTTTGGAGAGGTAGAGAGGAGAAGGAAGGGATGAAAATTTCGTATGGAGGGGGTCTCCTTTTATAGTTGCAAGGAGTGGAGGCAAAATGGACATTACATCTTCAAAATAATAAATAAGGGGTCTTTAGTGACGGATAAAACCGTCGCTAAAGCCCCGACGTCGCCGTCGCCGCCGCGCCCACGCGCGCCGGCTCGGCTGGCCGCGCGCGTAACGCCTACGCACGTCCGCGTAGTCTCAGCCGTCCAATCGTGAGATTGGACGGCTTAGATCGCGTCCGCGCCCGCTGCGTAGTGCGCCCGCCCGCGTGCGATCGCACGCTACGCCCGGCGTCCAATCGCGCGTCGTCCTGATTGAGCGCGCGCAGCTGTTGGATCTTCATCTGACGCTCTTCCGCGCCCGCTCGCCCGCGCCTTCCACCCCATCACCGCGACTCGAACCCGCGACCTCCGCTTCGCCCGCAGCTGCGTCGCCGCTGCGCTACGCGGACGGAATGGTCGCGCGGACGCTTTTAAGCGTGAGCGACCGCAGCCGTTGGATCGAGATCCAACGGCGGAGACGAGACGGTGCGCGGTCTTCACAAGACGCATGCGGCCGATTGGGCGGCTGAGATGGCGCCACGTGGCGCCATCTTGGCCGTCCATCTTCTGGAAGTTGTAGATGGTGCCACGGATGTCGGATTGACTCGATTTTTGTGTTGTTGGGCTGCGATCGTCGATCCGAATTCATCCGTGTGGTCGGATTTGCCATCTGAAGTGCGGATTTACACCATCCTGGCCCTTGATCTTCTAGGGTTCCCCGGTCTCTATCTGATGCTACGGATGCCTGATTAGGGCGATCTTGGAGTCGTTGAACTCCAATCGTCGCCCTGATCATATCCATACGGTTGGATCTTTGATCCGAGGCCCCGATTAAATATTTGCCCTGTCCAAGCACATAAAAGGAGACAATTAACCTCCATTTTATTCAAACTACTCTAAATGCAAGATGATGCATGTAATGCAATATTTATATCATGAAATGCAATCTTATGCTTAAGAACATGCATAAATAGACATTTTAAGTAGTGTAAATGTGTTAACATCAGCTACCCTTGGCATAAGTAGCGTGGTTGTACTTGAGGTTGTGTCACCCTCGTTCAAGTGACACGTAGTGGATTTGATTGACTCGGTCGACCGGGAAATCCTAAGTTGAGAGGCTTAGGTGGTGGTTTAACCCTTGAGGTTTCCACTTAAAAATTGGTTGTCTCTTGTGGTGAATAAGTTTGTGTGATTGGATTTTATTTCTGCATTTTTTTTATATCACACTATTCACCCACCCTCTAGTGCAGTTTCATACAAGACTGCTAAAATATTTGATCTTGGATTTTCCCGGAAATATGGGACAACCTAAATAATTGAATGGAAAGGATCCTAAAGAGTGACCCAAAGTTTGAAGAAGCCTGGTAAGGTGGCTAGGTGGAAAGTTGGTACCAACATAATAGAAGCTCTTGGTGTAGTTGACTTTCTGATTAAAGGTCACTTCAAAGCTTCGAATGAAATTTGCTAGGTTTGTGATAGAGTGAGGATTACCATTTGCAAAGATTATGACATCATCAACATATAGTAAAGCAATAGGAGATTTGATCCCACGCTTAAGAGCATACGGAGAGATCTTACCCAAAAAGGCTAACTCCTTAAGACCTCAGACAAAAGGTTCCATAAAAATGTCAAATAGAAATGGGGAGATGGGATCACCTTGGCAAAGGCGACGGGTAACTTTAAATAAAGGAGAGGAGGCCCCATCAACAAGAATTGAAGAGTCTTCATGCTCAACATAGGCTTTAATATGAACAATGGCTTTAGAGGAGAAACCAAAGCGGTCCATGATACCATACAAAGCCGCCCACTTAACACGATCATAGGCCTTTTCCAGATCAAGTTGGATAATGACATTGGATCCATGA
Source organism: Thalassia testudinum (assembly GCA_037157565.1). Lineage (NCBI taxonomy): Eukaryota > Viridiplantae > Streptophyta > Magnoliopsida > Alismatales > Hydrocharitaceae > Thalassia > Thalassia testudinum. The sequence goes on from JAZHRO010000059.1 coordinate 26,576,750, forward strand.
ACTTTACAATTAATCCATTGGGTAGGTTCAAAAGAGGTAGCTATGCGATCAAAAATAGATTGGTCCTTAATGAACCCAGCTTGTTCAAGAGAAATGATTTTCAAGAGTAGTAAGGATGGGAGATTAGTTAAAATACCGGAAGCAATTTTATAGCAGACATTACATAAGCTGATGGGTTTGAAGTCAGAAAGGTCATTAATAGTAGGTCTCTTAGCATTAAGAGAAATGAAAGTATTGTTAAAAGATCGAGGACCTTAACGATTAAGGAAGAAGTAAGATACAACCCCAATAATGTCATTTTTCACAATATCCTAGAATGTTAAGTAGAATTTGGCATTGAAGTCGTCTGAACCAGGAGTATGGTAAGGAGGCATGTTGGATAGAGTTTGGAAAATTTCAGAGTTTGATGGAGAAGCTGTAAGCGTCACTGAATTAGTTGAGGATAAAATTGGGGGAATGTAATTAAGAAATTGATCCATAGTTGTAGAACCCTTCGAGGAAAGAAGGCTTTGGAAATAGGAAACAGACTTAGTTGTGGCTTCCTTGAAAGAGCCGTTGCTAATAGGCGAAGCAATAGAATTGCAGGACTGCATGGCAAACCTTTTCTTAATAGTTGCAAAAAAGAATTTACTGTTTCCTTCACCTTCTTTAATCCATTTGATTTTGGCTTTTTATTTTTAAAAATCAGTTAATTTAAGAATAGTCTCATATAAATGGTGTTGGATGTTAATGAGCTCAGCAGCAATATTATTGTCCTAGGAGGACAACTTCCTGTCAAGGTCATCATGTCTGGCCTCCAATGAAGAAACCAACACCTTAATATCCCCAAAAGTCGATCGATTCCAAGATTTAAGAGCCTTTTTGAGGATGGAAAGTTTGGCACAAAGGGTCAATATAGGATCAAGAGTAGTATTATTTATTTGCTAGGACCAAACAGAGATAACCAGAGCTCGCAGCAAGGAGTCTCGAAGCCACATGTTTTGAAAGCAAAACGGCCTAGGATGAGAGGCATGAGGAGAGGGCAAGGTTAGGAGAATCATAATTACACTTGGAGAGGTATTGATGCATTGGAGTGAAGGGAAATAAATGTGCATTGAGGAGAGTTCACCAAGCTTTTGATATATTCAAGCACTTCCACGACGACCGCTACACCACGAAAGTTGGTTCCCACCCATAGGAAAATCATTAAGAGAGCATTGATTAATAAAATCTTGAAAGAGGGTAGCTTGGGATTCTTTGAAAGGGGCCCCACCAAGTTTTTCAGAGGTCGAAAGTATACAGTTGAAGTCACCACCCAAGATCTAGGGAAGTCCAAGGCTATTATGAAGATTAATCAAATGAGACCAAAGGAGGTTGCGGTAATTTGAGTCATAGGACGCATATATAGAAGAGATCAAAATCATTTTATCTTCACAAACACACTTAATAGAGCTTGGGGCATTACATCAATTAAGGAAATTTTAGTTGGATTTTTCGAGAAGCACCAAATTTTAGGAGAAGCGGGATCAATAAGGACATCATCACAATGGAGAACCACTTTAATAAGATTGGCATCAGAAATATCAGCAAAAGGCTCAATGAGAAAAAGGATAGACAAATGGAGTTTATCAATCAGGTTGTTGAGACAATTTAAAGTAGGGGCATTTAGGACACCCTTGTAGTTCCAAAATAGAATCTTCATAAAGAAAGGTTCTTAACTAGGGATTTCGATCGGCTTCTGGCAACACCTCCCACATCCCTCAAAGATTAGCCACCGTGGGCTCCTCTGGCCGAAGATGGAGGGTGTGCCTTACATGCCAAAATCAAAGAAGTAGGATTAATATCCACGAATTTCGCATTTTTGAAGGTGGCTGAATCAGACCTATAACCCGTTTTATCTGCATCATTGCTCATATTTTGAATATTATCAACATAAGGATCTTTCAGCATAGGAGGAGGGTTTTAAGTTGGGATTGAGGTAGGAAGAGTGATGAACACGATATCAACAATCATAAGTGTTATGAATGCGTACCCCAGACGTCTTTTAAGACGTCTCGGAGGTGGGCTAGACGTCGAAGCAGACGTCTGGAATCACTTCTAGACGTAGTATCGGACGTCTGGGATCGTTGCCAGACGTCTGGAAATCTGTTATCTTTGACACGCGCGGGTCGTCTGCGCGCCTACGCGCGCAGACCAGCATATTCGTTGATTCCTTCTGCGGCTGCAGATTCCCCCTGCCGTGCTCCTCTCTCCTCCTCGCGCGGCCTAAAAAGGCCACCGCTCTTCCGTCACCACCGCCTCCTTCCTCTTCTCCTTCATCCAGTGAGCGCGAGAGCGAGCGCGAGGTTGCAACGGTAGGGGCGACCGCAGTGAGAGTGGAGGAGGTGCTGCGTGCGAGAGCGGCGCTCAGCCGTGAGGGCGAGCTCGCCGGGGCTACCAGGGCCGGCCGGCGGGGAGCGCAGCGGGGGCGGGGCGACGCGGGGGGGGGACTGCTGCGGTCCGAGCAGCAGGCGCACGAGGTGCGACGAGGCACGGGGTCGCGAGCGGAGGGCGACTCGCGGCCTGATTCTATAAACATTTCCAGAATCAGACGTCTGGGCTGATAGCCAGACGGCGGGGGCGACGTCTGAAAGACCAGCCAGACGTCTAAAAGGTGAGTTCTTCCGTCTTCTTCCTTCCTGTCGACTGACCATACTGAGAGAGAGAGTCGGGTGCGTGCAGGCTCGGTGATTCGCCATCCAACGCGAATCAAACGTCTGGCTATAGTATCAGACGGCGGGAGCGACCTCCAGACGCCCGGGGTGACCATCGGACATCTGGGAACTAGGCCAGACGTCCCCGTAGGCTTCTGGACGTCTGAGAAACCACGCAGAACAAGGTAATTCTCTGATCCACTTTTTAAGACGTCTGGAAGAAGTTCCAGACGTCTGATTTTGCACAGTGTCGTCATTTTCGACCCGTTGAGGGCCCGTTCGGGTTCCGTTTTCCACGTTTCGAGTTGCATTCTTTCCGGAATTAAATCCTCTACCCGTCTACAGTAGCTATACACTATTTTGAGACACTCCTTGTGTTTGATCCTTGTGATAGGACCTCGTTCCGTTGCAGTCTTGGGGGTCGCGGAGGCATGCGGGATTCCCGATCACGCCCCCATTACTCCCGTCGTACCTGGTAGAGTGGCTTTTAAGTACAACCTGTTAAATTGTGGAATCATAAATAGAACCTAGGACATTGCATGAATCCTAGGAATGAAAAACAGATTGAATGATAGATCCTAGGTGTTGCATGAATCTTAGGGCTGGAAAACTAGATTGTATGATAGATCCTAGGATACGGCATGAATCCTAGGACGGGAAAACTAGTGGAACAGATGAATACTGCAGTCTTGGAAAAATGGAAAAGAACAAATAGCTGCCTGTAATTGAATTAACAGCTGCCTGTTGAATAAATAAATGTGTTTGAGAACATGGATTGTGATAACGTGAAATTGGAAGGTGAAACTTAGACGTTCTGAGCTGGAACCCTACGGGGAAGTAGGAGTAGAACTCCTGGAAAGTGAATGGAATAGAATTGGGGAAGTGAGCTGGCCCTTGAGTACGGAGTACCAAGGAGAGCGACTGTCCCCCTATTTTGTGCAGAGCGGAGCCAGCCGCCCTAGGGACCCGGGGTTGGACTGGCCACTCTGTACCGACTTGCTGGCCCTCGTGTACGTAGTACCGAGGAGAGCTACTAGTGTAGGGAGGTACTAGCTACCCTACGGGTCCCGGGGTTCTGCTAGCCTCCCACATCGACTTGTTAGACCCACTGGGGCAAACCAGGGTAGTCAGGTGAGGGTGCGCAGACTGTGGAGGGGCAAGGCCCCTGTTTGGTTACTGTGGAGGGGTTGGACCCCTGTTACTGAGTGGGCTCTGCCCTGTACTGGTTCCGTGCTGTGCTTTGGGCGCACCCGTTAACGGAAATGACTGACCGCGTGCTAGTGCGGGTCAGCTACCCTTGCGTTTACCGTGCGTGCCGTAGTCACCGTTACGTCTGTCAGTGACCTTGGGGTGGTTGACTGAGAGTAGGATCACCATGGGGGACTCTCCCGGCCAGGAGAGCACCACGTGCTACTTCTACTGTTCGGAAAAGACTGCAATCAAGATCGTTCCCACGAGGAACATTCGAGATCAAGTGAAAGATCTGAGAAATAGATAAATCGTAAGATAATTGAAAGACTTAAATAAAGAAAGTAACAGAACTTAACAACTACTGTACACTCTACTGTTTCTTTAGTTTTAGTTGCCACTCTACTCAGCGTTTTGCTGACGTGTTACACTCGTTACCTTTCAGGACCAGGTGTTGAGCAGCCAGGGTCAGCGGCTGCAGAGGACGCTGGGCCGAGTAGGGTCCAGTAGAGTTACCACTATTTCTTGTACCTCTTTTTGTTCCTTTATAGTGAGTAGTTCTTGTTTCCGCTGTACTTTTCTTTACCTGCAGTTCATATTTAGTTATGAATGTTGTTCTACTGTTGTGGTGGTATATACTGTAGTAGTTTCTTTCCTTGCTGCTGTATTTTCTTACTGTTAGTTATATTCATGTTGAATGTGGTTTATTTTACTGCTCTTTTGGTTACTTTTTCGTTGGACGGCTAGGTCTTGGGATTAGTTGAGTCGGTCCGATTCTCGTGTCTCGTAGGGGCTCGGGAACTGGGTCGTTACAAGATGGTATCAGAGCATGGTCGTCCCGAGAAGTGAATCAACTGACTGTAGAATAACCAATTCACATGTTTATAACTAGAGTAGCCACCACAACATATCTCTTGACATGAGCTCTTAGAAGTTTCGTTAGGTGCCATTTGTTTGACGTTTTTCCGTTTTGTTTCGCGTCTCCTTACAGGAGATGCCTCGTCGCGGGATTGGTGAGGCGGGCCGCGGGCGCGGCCGAGGACGAGGTCGGCGAGGTGGGCGTGCCATTGCCGACACCCCAGTGGACCAGCCACTACTCCCGGGCGTCCAGGCCTAGGACCTCGCCCGGCTGATACGAGACATTGTACGAGAGGAGCTCCACCCACCGCCCCGAGCACCTCACCCTGGGGTTGCGGAGGGGGAGTCCTCTGTGGGACCACCCGACGGACGCGGCGCTGGACACGGGGAAGGGGATGGGCCGCCGCAGCCCCCACCTTCCTCCGATACTTCCGTGCACGAGGCACCTTCGCTTGGAGGTGCACCAGCACCTCCCCTACAGCGCCACTTCGAGCTTTTCGGGCAGTTCCGGAAGCTGAAGCCCCCCTCCTTCAAGGGGGATGAGGACCCGACCGAGGCAGAGGACTAGCTTGAGCAGCTGGAGGAGATCTTCGACACCCTTCGCCCCCCGGTGGAGTGCCGCGTGGCCTTTTCCACGTACCAGCTGGAGAGTACAGCACACAGGTGGTGGAGGGTGGTCCGGGGACAGGAGAGGGACGAGCCGACGTGGGACCAATTCGTCACCCTCTTCTGCGAGCAATACTTTCCCCAGACGTGGCAGGACCAGAGGAGGCGGGAGTTCTACACTCTCTGCCAAGGGACGATGACTGTGAGCGCGTACGGCACGCGTTTCTTGGAGCTGTCCCGCTTTGCAGCGATAGCGGTAGCCACTGAGGAGGAGCGCCTTTTGAGGTTCACCGAGGGGCTCCGGCCTGCGATCCGGGGGTATGTCAAACCCCTGAAGCTGCTTACGTTTTCGAGGGTGGTAGAGGCAGCTATGACTTACTAGGAGACCAACTCGTCCGCGCGAGACACCGACGGCGGGCGGAAGAGGCCCTTCCAGCCAGACTTCTCACAGGGCCGGCGAGAACGGAGACACGTGGCGTCCACAGGAGAGCCGTCACGTTTTGCAGGGCCATCAGTGGCCTTTGGGGGCCCTCGACAGGGACCAGTCGCCAGCACCGGACCCCCGTCTAGCCGACAGCAGGGACCCACTGAGGGCGGGAGTCGAGTTCCCCTCTGTTACCAGTGTGGCCAGCCGGGCCACATCAGGAGGGACTGCCCATCTAGGGCAGGAGGTCAGCAGATACTCCCCGCGCAGAGCACTGGAGGGTGCGCAGGAGGCCGCGGTTCCCAGGCGCGAGGAGGAGGACAGCAGTCGCGAGGAGGGGACCGGCCAGCACCTACCCATCCGTCGCAGAGTGTGCCTGCTTCGTCCGCACCTAGAGCTGAGGGGCGTATCAACGCCCTAACACACAGGGACGCCAGAGCTTCGGGATCGGTGGTAGCAGGTATGGTTTCAGTTTCCGGCAGACTCGTTTACACGCTTTTCGATTGCGGTGTGATGAGAACCTCGTCACAAACCCTAAACTAGCACCATTTAACCCTGATCTGCATGAAAAAGCTCCTACATAACTCTAGAAAGGCTTGGCTCAGAGAGATTCTGAGTTTGCAAAGAAAATAGAAACTAAGGGGTAAAAATGCAATTTCACCAATCCGATCTGAAAACAGGGTAACTCAGGATCCAAACATAGGTCAAAAAAACCTAATAAGAAGAAAAGTGGGATGAAATGACTCAACAAGGGCTACAGCAACTCCGAAAAATTAAATGACATCCTGTAACCTTAAAAATAAACTCACTTCAATTCACGTGGTTCGAGGTAAGGTAAAAATAAACTAAACCCTCTAAAATTCATAGAAAAATAATCTCTAGGGTTTAGGACTTTCAATTTGGCTTTAGGAACCCATTTTGACCTACATTGAGAACCATGCCCAATTAACAACTTAATTTGGATTTTTGCGTAAATTAACTGGCCAAACAAGGTTTAATCTAGAAATAAAATTCACCATCAGAATCCTTAGGTCCTAATTAGTCATGTATAAAAACTTGGGCCTAAGAAGAAACCTTCTTGACCAACTTTACACTTTGGTCCTCATATATTTACTTTTTGGCCCTCAACTTTTGAACCCTCACATTTTGGCCCCTAACTCTCCTTCGTTCTTTGCATTTAGGTCCCTCCTGCAAAACCTGAGCAGCACCATGCTCCGGCGACCTTGCGCGGAGCATGGCGCCGCGCAGGGTGAGGGAGGGGCCCTAGCAAGTCAATGGGGGGTACCCTACGTCGTCAGCCACCGCAGGGACACCCCCCTGAGCGCTGCACCCAACCATACCGGCCGTGCGAACGCACGGACGGTATGGGTCTCCTTCCTCCGACGCCCTCCAGCGAGGGAGACACGTCGTCTCCCTCCGCCCTCCTCTGTGATTCTGCCCCTATAAATACCCCCGTCGCTCCGCCGTTCTTCCCAGCTCGGATCTGACGGAGACACCCCCTCAATTCCTCCCTTCCCACTCCGACAGACGCCCCCTTGCTCCGGCGGCCTCTCCTCCTCCTCCTCGTCGCCCTGCCGCACTACCAGCAGAAGGGTTACCTTCCCTCGATCTTTCCGCGTCACGCCGCACCCAGCTGGCACCTCTCCGGCCCTCTCCTCGCCACCGCCCCTTCCTCTGGGCAATTTCATCTCCGGCGACAGTCGATACGACTGTCGCCTGCGCCAACCCCTCCTCGTCCAGCTTAGTAGGTAAAACTTCTCCTCTTCCTCCTCTCTTTCTTTTCCATACTGAAAGCCCTTACTGTCGCCACCGATTTCCCACCGATCACCCTCACCTTCTCCACCTCCGGCCAAACTCCGGCGAACCTCTCCCATCGCTCCAGCACCCCACACGGCTCGTCGACCTGTGCATAACCTCCGCCTCCTCACCCTGATCCTCTTCCGCCCCTCCACTTCCCACCAAATGCCCTCTGCAGATCCACCAAGCACACCCACTTCTCCGCCCGCAGTTTGACCTAGGGCGACCCTTTTGCTCCACCACGCCCCCTGCAGACCCTCCGACCACCTTCACCGTGCCACAGCGAAGGTCCTCTGCATATCTGATTAGGCCGAGAGGCTGTGTTGTTGTAAACAGGGTCTGTGCTCGTCGCCGCCATTGACGAGTGACGAAGCTCCTTCGACCTGCTGCTCCAGGCACACCACGCCCAGATCAGACTCCCAGGCTGCACGGGCTAGCTTCGCGAAGTGTCAAGCTGCAGTTGAGGCAAAGCCCTCGCCCGAAGCCCTCGCGCGAAGTTCGGCTGTCGCTGCTTCCTCTGTGCAGGCGCCTAAATTGGGGGTGGGACATTTAGTCCCACCTCGGAAACCCGCTGAGGCGAACGGGCGCTTAAAGGCAAAAAGTGCCTTAAGCTGTTCGCCTCAATTCACGGGGTGAGGTCCCCTTCACCCGCCCGATTACCCGGCCCCGTCCGCGCTCACGCCTTGCGGACCTGGCCCGACCCGATTAGCCCGACCTGCACTCCTCGCCCACCACCGCACGCCGGTGGGCCTGGACCCGGGCGCGACCCGCGTACCCGATTACCCGGTTGCTCTGGGAGAGCTATCCTAAGAGAGAATTCTGAGAGAGAGAGACGTGCGGGGGGGGATAGAGTAGGTTTTTGCCCTCTGATGCTGAACTCTTGAGCGTGCAGGCACAGGTGAAGAAGAAGGACTGCGGAAGAGGAAGAACTGAAGCGACACTGTAGCATCCGCGGGTTAAGTCGTCTGATTGGAAAATCAGACGACGTCCTGAAGACAGGTGAAGACAAAGAAGAAGAAGAAAAGAAGAGAGAAGGAGCAGCCAAGTGAAGAAATAGAAAGCAGAAGAAGAAGAGAAGCAAGAAGCAAGAAAAGAAGAAGAAGAAGAACAGGACGGACAAAAGCCAAAGAGGAGAGAAGACAAAGGGAAGAAAGAAGAGAAGAAGAAACCAAACTTTCATCTCTCTCTCTCTCTCTTTATTTTTGTAATAGAACATGTATATCTCTAGAATACGACTTGCTCCCTGAGTTCGACCTTGGGAGAATTGTTATTCCCGAGTAAAAAAATATATATATTTGAAATGATGGCAATAACTAGCTATATTACAACGCTATAGCAAAACCTAATCATAGTTGTCGCCGACCGTTTCATTTTTTGGCGCTGTTGCCAGGGAGCAACGGCTATTCTAGAGGTAGACATTTCTGTTTCTTTTTAGTTCTAATAATCTCCCCTCTTTTGTGCAGCTACAGGAAATCAAGAAGAGAAGCAACCGCACGACAACCATTCCGAGGACAGGTAATTTTTTTTTTCTCTCGCTATTAACCCCTAAACTCTAAAGAGGAAGAAAAGAAAAGAATAAGCAATATAGGGCTAACCTGTCTTCTATACTTAGTAAACCATAAGAAGTTGCATGTTTTCAACCCATTATTCCTGCTCACTATTAAGGGTATTTAGGGGCTAACACATTCTTGCTTAAGCCCTAATTACCCACCAAAGAACTAACTGGACCAAGTAGAGCCAACATAAGATTCAACATTAGGGTTTTAGAGACACACTACTTAAATCAAGAATGGAGAAAATCCAAAAGAAGTGTGACTAAACCATTGATTGAACACACTTATTCAGAGAAACCCTAAACAATTGTTTCTCTAAACACTTGAACCCAAAAAGAAAGGACCCAAAAGCTCTCAAAGGAACAAGAGGTAAAGTTGACCCCTTGGGTCAACCAACCTTAAAATTAGGTTACTTTCTCACTCAAAATACCTAAGAGTTCAAGTGTAACTTTAAGCACCCTGATCTTAAACTAAAATTGGTATACTTAAGAGGTCAAGATCCCCATTCTGGTCTACCTGGAACCGCAGTGACAAGAGAGGTCGGGTGGGGGAAACCCTGTAACCCGTGGGGACGCTCTACCGTGTAGGGGTCTTCGCAGGACTCACCCTCTCTGGCTGCCCAGGTAATTCTCAGGTGGACGATCTTTCTGATCAAGGGGTCCATATGCCCCTCACCTCTATAGTCACCCAACACATTTTTGGGTGTCTTGATTGGGTCCGGTACCTTCTAACCTCTTCCACTCCAACAGTGCATGAACGGTAGGAGATCCTTAAGACCACCCTTAAGATCTCCTTTAAAATTTCACTCTCGTCAAGGCCCAGCCTTGACTCCCGTGTTTGAGCAGCAACCTAACCCCATCATTCTCTCTTCCGATTCCGAATCAAACTCTTCTTCTATCATGGCTCAGCCAGTTGAGGAAGAAAACAATCTGGAGCACCAGCTCCAGCGACTTAACGACCTCTTCCAAAACTTTGTGCACCCACCGCAGCGTCCCATGATGCTGGACCATTATAATCCTGCTGCGGTGGCCATCGAGCCTCGAGTCAGAATCCCGACTGGGGGACCTGACTCTGAATTAAAGCCCAATATGATTCATGCTATACCTAAATTCCATGGGCTTAATTCTGAAGATCCCTTCCAGCACATCAAACAGCTAAAGCATCTGGCCCAAACTTTCGGGTCAGACGCACAAAATCGGGATATTCTTCTCATGAAGATGTTCTCCTTTTCTCTTATGGACAAGGCCGCCCATTGGTATCAAACTCAGACCCGGCCGATCAACAATTGGGAAGAACTTCAGTCCGAGTTCCTGAAAAAGTTCTTCCCTGTTGGACGGATCAACGCCTTGCGCCATCAGATTACACATTTCACCCAACAAACAGGGGAACCTCTCCATGAGGCATGGGATCGTTTTCAGGATCTCATGAGAAAGTGCCCCCATCACGGAGTTCCTAAATGGGAACAGGTCCAATCTTTTTACCAGGGACTCCGTGAGGACATCCGTCTTTTCGTCAATGCAACCTGCGGAGGAAATATCATGGGTCAACATGAAGACACCGTGTGGGAGATTCTCGAAAACGTGTGCGAGAACTCCATCAACAATGACTCCATGGGATTATTCGACAGGACGAATACCCGCGCAGCGATGAATCTCAGGGGAGCACACGAGACGTAGGGCCTGTCCGCATCAATCGACTTGGAGTTAATGGCCAGTCGATTGGACAAGGTCTCGATTATCGAAAAGAAGGTGGATGAGCTGACTCAGCATCTGCAGCGAGCCACCTCTGCGCATAACCCTTTCGCACAGCCTCCTTCCATAAGGGAAACTGTGCAAAACATTCTCCATCGATCTTCTCCTAGGATGGACGCATCATCCGAATCTTTCCCGGAGGTCCTTCCGATTCCTTCTACACCTGCTAGGGGAATTCCATTCCCTCTTTCTCTAACCCTCTAAAGGTTCCTCAGACCTGCGAGGACCTCAACGCCATCCAGAACAACCCGTTCTCCAACACCTATAACCCTGGATGGCGAAACCATCCTAACTTTCAGTGGGCGGGAAATTCCTAAACCCAAAGACCATCCTTCCAACCCCTCCCACAACCTCCTCGTCCTTACCAGCCGCCTTAGCCTCGGCCCAACTCTACTTACCCATCTGGGCCAAATCAAGATCAAATGTCCCTTATCCTTCAGACCCTGGTTGACATTCAAAGAACGAATGCGGCTATCCAAAAATAACATAAAGACGAACTTACAGAGGTCCGAAACCAATTGACCCAGTTGGCAAACTCTCGCCAGCCAGGTACTCTTCCTTCCCAACCTCTGCCTAATCCTAATAACGTGCCAACCCAGCGGCGCGTTATGAACCCAAACCCGGGCCATGCCCATATGATTTATCAGGCCCCCTCTGTTCCTTCACCCGACGGGATAGAGGCCTCCACTTCCTTTGCAGGTTACCAGCAGCAAGCTATCTTACCCAGTCCCAACCAAAACCAGGCAGGACTTAATTCCGTAACAACCCGTAGTGATAAGGAAACCCAACACCCACCTCATCCGAACCACTTCAAGCCCGGTAGTGATCCCAAGCCTAGGACAGTAATCCAGGACGGCCCCACCCCTATCCCAGATCCACAACCTGGACCTATCCTAGAAGAACCAACCAAGATCCCGTTTCCCGAGGCCTTGACCAAAGGAAAGAAGACCACCAAGCCCGTGGCACCTGAGGAGGACCTGGTCAAGCTCTTTGAGCAGGTCCACATAAACATCCCCTTGATGGATGCAATCCGCCACGTACCAGCTTACGCACGATTTTTAAAGAATGTGTGTACACCCCAGCGTAAGCCACGAACCAAGGGTGGGAGCCCAATTGTTCTGTCAGAGCAAGCCAGCTCTGTAATCCTCAGTAAACTCTCACCCAAGGCAAAAGATCCTGTACTCCCCTGATTTCCTGCAAGATAGGCGATACCCAATTTGATAGAGCTTTGCTAGACTTAGGTGCATCCATAAACCTGATACCCACATCCTTACTTGACCATCTAGAAGAATCTGAGCTAAAACCAACCGAGGTGACATTACAATTAGCAGATCGATCTATAAAGTCACCAAAAGGGATTCTCGAGGATGTTATCGTAAGAGTGTGGGATTTCTATTTCCCAGTGGACTTTATAGTCATAGATATGGATGCGCCTAAAAACCCTAGGGATACACCAATCATTCTAGGGAGACCTTTCTTGGCTACTGCTAGAGCCAACATCAGCTGTGAGGAGGGCCAAATAGAACTTAAATTTGGAGATCAAACCTTAAAAATTGATATATTTAAGGCCCAACAAGGAATTAATTGCGGTGTCATCGAACAGATTTGTGACGTTAGGATTTTGGTTGATGAATCACACCTCCAGAATGACTCGATTATGCCTCATCAACCACAGAAGGATCTTGACCCGCAAACGGAGGAGTTGAATCCAGATAGAAACAACCCAGTAACTCCTACCCTTGAACCTCACATCTACACTAAACCACCAGCTGCTGCTGATAATCCTATCCTCGAGTTAAAGCCTCTTCCTACTCACTTGAAATACATCTTTTTAGGTTCCAATCAGACCCTCCCTGTGATTATCAATTCCAACCTCAATCTCGAATAGGAATCCCGTCTGATTGCTGTCCACTAGCAACATCGCAGAGCCATCGGGTGGACTCTCGATGATTTGACTAGAATAAGCCCCTCTTATTGTACTCATCATATCTATTCAGAAGAGGGCGCACGACCTTCTCGTGAAATGCAGAGACGTTTAAACCCTAATCTGCAGGAGGTCGTGAAAAAGGAGATCATCAAGTGGTTAGATGCCGGAATCATCTACCCGATCTCTGATAGTCGTTGGGTGAGCCCAATTCAGGTTGTGCCTAAGAAGGCAGGACTCACCACCATAACGACTGAAACCGGAGAAATCATTCCTACCCAATTAGTCAATGCGTGGAGAGTCTGTATAGATTACCGCCGACTCAATTCCTCCACGAAGAAGGATCATTTCCCACTACCCTTCATTGATCAAATTCTCGAGAAACTAGCGGGAAATAGGTTCTTCTGCTTTCTTGACGGGTACTCCGGTTATAATCAGGTGGCAATCCATCCTGAGGACCAAGAAAAGACCACATTCACCTGCCCCTTCGGAACGTATGCTTTCCGAAGGATGCCTTTCGGTCTTTGCAATGCACCCGCTACTTTTCAGCGGTGCATGCTTGCCATATTCTCCGATATGGTAGGTGATTTTCTGGAAGTCTTCATGGATGACTTTTCAGTCTTTGGAGAATCCTTTGATGATTTCCTCCAACACTTGGTCCGGATACTCAGGCGTTGCATTGAGGTGAATTTGGTTCTTTCCTGGGAAAAGAGCCATTTCATGGTGCCTGAGGGAATTGTCCTGGGACACTCAATTTCGGAAAAAGGCATCCAGGTGGATCGAGCTAAGGTTGATCTGATTTCTCGCCTTCCTGTACCTAGCTCGATCAGGGACATCCGTTCCTTTTTAGGGCACGTCGATTTTTACTGCCGTTTCATTCCAGATTTCTCGAAAATCGCGTGCCCCTTGACTTCTCTTCTCTCTAAGGATGTACCTTTTGAAATCTCCAAGGAATGCACACTAGCCTTTGAAAACCTGCGTGACCGAGTCACCCAGGCACCTATCCTACAATCCCCTGATTGGTCTCAACCCTTTGAGATCATGTGCGATGCATCTAATTTCGCTGTAGGAGCAGTCCTGGGGCAGAAAGCTGACAGGAAACCCGTGGTTATATACTACGCTAGCAAGACACTTGACGAGGCTCAGCGTAACTATACGGTTACGGAAAAAGAGCTGCTAGCCGTAGTATTTTCCCTTGAAAAATTTCGATCGTATCTTCTGGGTTCCCATGTCATCATTTACTCGGATCACAAGGCTGTAAGGCATCTCCTTGCCAAGAAGGACGCGAAGCCCCGACTAATCCATTGGATCTTGCTGTTGCAAGAATTCGATCTTGAGATTCGCGACAAGGCGGGAAGGCAGAATGTGGTAGTCGACCATCTGTCCCGTCTTCCTTCTGAGATCATCAACCCTTCCGGACCCATCATGGAACATTTTCCTGATGAGCACCTACTTTCTGTTGGTACTAAACTTCCATGGTTTGCTGATATAGTAAACTACTTGGCATCTCATCAGACACCGTCTGATTGGCCGAAGGCCAAGAAAGACAAATTGCGTTCTGATTCCAAGTATTACATTTGGGAAGACCCGTACCTTTTCCGCATAGGTGCTGATCAAATTATTCGGAGATGCATCCCAGAAGAGGAAATCAGCAATATCCTATCTTTCTGCCATGACCAGTCATGCGGTGGCCATTTCTCAGTGCATAAAACCACATCCAAAGTCCTCCAGTGTGGCTTCTACTGGCCTACACTTTTCAAAGACGCATACAGTCACTGCAAGGCATGCAGTCGTTGCCAGACTTTGGGCAACATGAACCATCGCGACATGATGCCTTTGCAGCCGATTCTCGTTTGCGAAATCTTCGATGTATGGGGGATTGATTTTATGGGCCCCTTTCCTGTTTCGGATGGTTTCGAGTACATTCTGCTTGCGGTGGACTACGTGTCCAAATGGATCGAAGCCATACCGACCCGAACCTGCAATCACAAGATTGTTCTTAAGTTCATACATCAAAACATTTTCTCAAGGTTCGGGATTCCCCGTGCTATAATCTATGATGGGGGGACCCATTTTACAAATGCTCAGTTTAGGTCACTGATGGCCAAATTTGGGGTGTCTCACCGAATCTCTACTCCTTACCACCCCCAAACAAATGGCCTAGCTGAGCTGTCAAATCGGGAGATCAAGAAAATCCTGCAAGTCACTGTTCGGCCTGACAGGAAGGACTGGTCGTCCCGACTTCCGGAAGCATTGTGGGCCTATAGGACCGCCCACAAGACCCAATTGGGCATGTCTCCTTTTAGACTGGTGTACGGAAAGGCATGTCACCTTCCCGTAGAACTGGAGCATAAAGCCTATTGGGCAGTACGGAACTGTAATCTAGATCTTTCCAAGGCTGGAACCCACAGAAAACTCCAAATCAGCGAGATCGATGAATTATGCCTAGACGTGTACGAGAACTCGCGAATCTACAAGGAGCGGGTTAAAGCCTTCCACGACAAGCACATCTCGAGAAAGATCTTTCATCCTGGTCAAAAGGTCCTACTCTTTGATGCCCGACTCAAACTTTTCCCGGGAAAACTGAGGTCCAAGTGGGTCGGACCGTATTTAGTCCGACAAGTTTTTGGAAATGGAGCAATTGAAATCAGTCCACTCAGCCATGATTCCGAACCTTTCATCGTGAACGGTTAGAGACTCAAACCGTTCATTGATGTGACTTTTACTGATTCGGCTGAATCATCCCTCATCCTCCATTCCCCTTGAGCTTACTGCGCCCGGCAGATGGCGTAAAACTCAGCGCTTAACGGGAGGCAGCCCGTCATTTCTTGAAAATCTAAAACCTTTTTCTGACACCATTGTGCACTTAAGGTTCACCCTTTAAAACAGCCGACTCCACCTCAGATGCTTGCATCTGAGATTAGAAATCGTCCGCAGAATTCATCCCGACCCATTCACTCACAAAAATATCTGTCTTAAGGAATAAATTAAGTAAATAAAAACCCCTAAACCACAATGAGGACATTGCAAGTCTTAGGCATGGGGGGGTATAAGTGCAAAATTTGTAGAAAAAAAGGTTTTAAACAAAAAATTCACATATGCCAAAAACACCATAAAAATTAAAAATTTTTCAAAATAAAGAGAATAAGAGGAGAAAGGAAATTTTGAGGAGAAGGAAAAGAAACAAAATGAAAAGGAGCACAAAAAGATGAAAGAAAAGAGTAATAGTCATTAGTAAGAAGCTAAGGAATTAACCTTAGTCTAGACCATTTTTCAAGAAAAGAAATGAAAAGTTCTTGGTAAGATTAGTAAGAACGCAAACCTTAGGCATTCTTGATAGACTCTTAGTACCCATTAAGATCTAGACAATCCTCAAGAGGTTGAGGAAAATGAAAAGCTTAAGTACTAGGTCGAAGGCTTAGGGAGTATTTGACCTCGCTAACTAACTTCTGGTTTACGGGACTCAGTAACCTAAGCACCCCAACCCCACACACTGCCTGGTTCAGTAAGCATAAAAATTCAAAATCACGCAGGAGCGTCGCAAAAATTCTGAAAATACACCTAGAATAGGAACGGCCGATCAACACAAGTTGATTTGGATGAGTTTCCAGTGCAGAGAGGCGGGAAATCCCCTCAAAGATGCGTAACAAAATATCATCTCCTCGGTGCTTGTCTCTTAGGATATTCACATATCCTACTGGGGGCATGTAAGCATCCTGCTGGTTCAGATTCCATGGATGGCATTATCACGAAGTGTCAACTGCCAGGGTCTGAACTCGGCCACGGAACACCATGGATGGGATTATCTTGAAATCTCAATAGCCATGGTTCTGGGGGTTGCCATGGGCGGTGCTATCTCGAAGCATCGATCGCCAAGAACCCTTGAGGATTGATGATAGGAGCAATGAATCTGATACAGACCGTGTTGAAAAAACCAATCCTAGGCTAGAACTAAAAAGAAAAAGAGAGAGAAAACTCTCCAAACAGAAAAACCTTATATCTCTCTCTTATAAAACGCACTGCGAACTGAATTAGAGCAAAAATCGTTTCAAGCACGGGGTGCTTTAACTACAAAGTCCAATAAACCTTAAGTTAGTTCTTGTGGGTCTTAAAAACCTTTGCTAAGGACTGAGGCTGAGGCTAGACAGATTTGGATCTTGATTGGTACTAGAGTACCTTTTAAGCCTATGGTCAGCATTCTAACCTAATCTAGGCTCAAAAGAAAAGGCACTTACCTGAAGTTGTTAAGAATATCATGGTCTAGAACAAAGGTTAAAACCTTAAGTTTTTGCTAAGGGACTAGCAAAAGCTAGGCATGGGGGTGTGATGAGAACCTTGTCACAAACCCTAAACTAGCACCATTTAACCCTGATATGCAAGAAAAAGCTCCTACATAACTCTAGAAAGGCTTGGCTCAGAGAGATTCTGAGTTTGCAAAGAAAATAGAAACTAAGGGGTAAAAATGAAATTTCCCCAATCCGATCTGAAAACAGGGTAACTCAGGATCCAAACATAGGTCAAAACAAACTAATAAGAAGAAAAGTGGGATGAAATGACTCAACAAGGGCTACAGCAACTCCGAAGAATTAAATGACATCGTGTAACCCTAAAAACAAACTCACTTCAATTCACGTGGTTCGAGGTAAGGTAAAAATCAACTAAACCCTCTAAAATTCATATAAAAATAATCTCTAGGGTTTAGGACTTTCAATTTGACTTTATGAACCCATTTTGACCTACATTGAGAACCATGCCCAATTAACAACTCAATTTGGATTTTTACGTAAATTGACTGGTCAAACAAGGTTTAATATAGAAATAAAATTTACCATCAGAATCCTTAGGTCCTAATTAGTCATGTATAAAAACTTGGGCCTAAGAAGAAACCTTCTTGACCAACTTTACACTTTGGTCCTCATATATTTACTTTTTGGCCCTCAACTTTTGAACCATCACATTTTGGCCCCTAACTCTTCTTCTTTCTTTGCATTTAGGCCCCTCCTGCAAAACCTGAGCAACGCCATGCTCCGGCGACCTTGCGCGGAGCATGGCACCGCGCAGGGTGAGGGAGGGGCCCTGGCAAGTCAATGGGGGGTACCCTGCATCATCAGCCACCGCAGGGACACCCCCCTGAGCGCTGCACCCACCCATACCGGCCGTGCGAACGCACGAACGGTATGGGTCTCCTTCCTCCGACGTCGTCCGGCGAGGGAGACACGTCGTCTCCCTCCGCCCTCCTCTCTGATTCTGCCCCTATAAATACCCCCGTCGCTCCGTCGTTCTTCCCAGCTCGGATCTGACGGAGACACCCCCTCAATTCCTCCCTTCCCACTCCGACAGACGCCCCCTTGCTCCGGCGGCCTCTCCTCCTCCTCCTCGTCGCCCTGCCGCACTACCAGCAGAAGGGTTACCTTCCCTCGATCTTTCCGCGTCATGCCGCACCCAGCTGGTGCCTCTCCGGCCCTCTCCTCGCCGTCGCCCCTTCCTCTGGGAAATTTCTTCTTCGGCTACAGTCGATACGACTGTCGCCTATGCCAACCCCTCCTCATCCAGCTTAGTAGGTAAAACTTCTCCTCTTCCTCCCCTCTTTCTTTTCCATACTGAAAGCCCTTACTGTCGCCACCGATTTCCCACCGATCACCCTCACCTTCTCCACCTCCGGCAAAACTCCGGCGAACCGCTCCCATCGCTCTAGCACCCCACACGGCTCATCGACCTGTGCATAACCTCCGCCTCCTCACACTGATCCTTTTTCGCCCCTCCACTTCCTACCAAACGCCCTATACGGACGGAGGTGTACGGCACCCTTGAGTTGGGTTGAGGTGGGGACCAAGTGGGAGGTTGGACCCAGGTTGATCCGGCAGAGTCAGGAGGTAGTTGAGCAGATCCACAGACGACTCCGCACTGTCAGGAGCAGACAGAAGAGCTACGCGGATCGGAGACGCAGAGAGGTGCAGTTTGAGGTTGGGGACCACGTCTTCCTTCGTGTTTCGCCCATGAAGGGCTTACAGCGGTTTGGGGTGAGAGGGAAGCTCGGGCCCAGGTTTGTGGCGCCCTTTGAGGTCCTGGAGCGGGTTGGACCCGTTGCTTACAGGCTTGCCCTCCCCCCGCAGCTTTCTAGCGTGCACGGCATGTTCCACGTGTCCAACCTCAGGAAGTACGTAGCTGATCCCAGTCACGTACTGAGTCACGAGAGCGTCGAGGTGGACGACGACCTGACCTATCCCGAACGGCCAGTACAGATTCTAGACCGAGCCGTTTGCAGTTTGAGATGGAAGTACCCCTTTTAAAGGTTTTGTGGAGGAGCCAGCGATACGAGGAGGCTACCTGGGAGCCTGTGGCGGCAATGCGGGAGCGGTACCCGGAGCTTTTCGCGGGTACGTCTTTTCGGACCGGCTTCGGTCCTCTTTGAGTTTGTTATGGTTATTTGGACGTCTCTTCCGCACCCTAGTTAACGCAAGTTTCGGGGACGAAACTTCCTTTGATTTTATTATATTGTTATGAACGCGTGCTCCAGAGGTCTTTTAAGACGTCTGGGAGGTGGGCCAGACGTCGAACCAGACGTCTGGAATCACTTCCAGACGTCGTATCAGACGTCTGGGATCGTTGCCAGATGTCTGGAAATCTGTTATCTTTGACACGAGCGGGTCGTTTGCGCGCCTGAGCACGCAGACCCGCATATTTGCTGATTCCTTCTGCAGCTGTGAGCACGAGAGCGCGAGAGCGAGCGCGAGGTTGCAGCGGCAGGGGTGGCCGCAGTGAGCGCGGAGGAGGTGCCGCGTGCGAGAGCGGCGCTCAGCCGTGAGGGTGAGCTCGCTGGGGCTACCAGGGCCGACCGGCGGGGAGCGCAGTGGGCGCGGAACGACGCGGGGGGGGACTGCTACGGTCCGAGCAGCAGGCGCACGAGGTGCGACGAGGCGCGGCGTCGCGAGCGGAGGGCGAGTCGCGGCCTGATTCTGGAAACATTTCCAGAATCAGACGACTGGGCTGATAGCCAGACGGCGGGGGCAACGTCTGAAAGACCAGCCAGACGTCTGAAAGGTGAGTTCTTCCGTCTTCTTCCTTCCTGTCGACTGACCGTATTGAGAGAGAGAGTCGGGTGCGCGCAGGCTCGGTGATTCGCCATCCAACGCGAATCAAACGTCTGGCTATAGTATCAGACGGCGGGAGCGGCCTCCAGACGTCCGAGGTGACCATCGGACGCCTGGGAACTAGGCCAGACGTCCCCGCAGGCTTCTGGACGTCTGAGAAACCATGCAGAACAAGGTAATTCTCTGATCCACTTTTTAAGACGTCTGGAAGAAGTTCCAGATGTCTGATTTTGCACAGTGTCGTCGTTTTCGACCCGTTGAGGGCCCGTTCGGGTTCCGTTTTCCGCGTTTCGAGTTGCGTTCTTTCCGGAATTAAATCCTCTACCCGTCTACAGTAGCTATACACTGTTTTGAGACACTCCTTGTGTTTGATCCTTGTGATAGGACCTCGTTCCGTTGTAGTCTTGGAGGTCTCGGAGGCACGCGGGATTCCCGATCACGCCCCCATTACTCCCGTCGTACCTGGTAGAGTGGCTTTTAAGTACAACCTGTTAAATTGTGGAATCATAAATAGAACCTAGGACATTGCATGAATCCTAGGAATGAAAAACAGATTGAATGATAGATCCTAGGCGTTGCATGAATCTTAGGGCTGGAAAACTAGATTGTATGATAGATCCTAGGATACGGCATGAATCCTAGGACGGGAAAACTAGTGGAACAGATGAATACTGCAGTCTTGGAAAAATGGAAAAGAACAAATAGCTGCCTGTAATTGAATTAACAGCTGCCTGTTGAATAAATAAACGTGTTTGAGAACATGGATTGTGATAACGTGAAACTGGAAGGTGAAACTTAGACGTTCTGAGCTGGAACCCTACGGGGAAGTAGGAGTAGAACTCTTGGAAAGTGAATGGAATAGAATTGGGGAAGTGAGCTGGCCCTTGAGTACGGAGTACCAAGGAGAGCGACTGTCGCCCTATTTTGTGCAGAGCGGAGCCAGCCGCCCCATGGACCCGGGGTTGGACTGGCAACTCTGTACCGACTTGCTGGCCCCCGTGTACGTAGTACCGAGGAGAGCTACTAGTGTAGGGAGGTACTAGCTACCCCACGAGCCCCGGGGTTCTGCTAGCCTCCCACACTGACTTGTTAGGCCCACTGGGGCAAACCAGGGTAGTCAGGCGAGGGTGCGTGGACTGTGGAGGGGAAAGGCCCCTGTTTTGTTACTGTGGAGGGGTTGGACCCCTGTTACTGAGAGGGTTCTGCCCTGTACTGGTTTCGTGCTGTGCTTTGGGCGCACCCGTTAACGGAAACGACTGACCGCGTGCCAGTGCGGGTTAGCTACCCGTGCGTTTACCGCGCGTGCCGTAGTCACCGTTACGTCTGTCAGTGACCTTGGGGTGGTTGACTGAGAGTAGGATCACCACGGGGGACTCTCCCAGCCAGGAGAGCACCACGTGCTACTTCTACTGTTCGGAAAAGACTGCAATCAAGATCGTTCCCACGAGGAGCATTCGAGATCAAGTGAAAGATCTGAGAAATAGATAAATCGTAAGATAATTGAAAGACTTAAATAAAGAAAGTAACAGAACTTAACAGCTATTGTACACTCTACTGTTTCTTTAGTTTTAGTTGCCACTCTACTCAGCGTTTTGCTGACGTGTTACACTCGTTACCTTTCAGGACCAGGTGTTGAGCAGCCAGGGTCAGCGGTTGCAGAGGACGCTGGGCCAAGTAGGGTCCAGTAGAGTTACCACTGTTTCTTGTACCTCTTTTTGTTCCGTTATAGTGAGTAGTTCTTGTTTCCGCTGTACTTTTCTTTACCTGCAGTTCATATTTAGATATGAATGTTGTTCTACTGTTGTGGTGGTATATACTGTAGTAGTTTCTTTTCTTGCTACTGTATTTTCTTACTGTTAGTTATATTCATGTTGAATGTGGTTTATTTGACTGCTCTTTTGGTTACTTCCTCGTTGAACGGCTAGGTCTTGGGATTAATTGAGTCGGTCCGGTTCTCGTGTCTCGTAGGGGCTCGGGAACTGGGTCGTTACAATAAGAAAGAACTATTGTTAGGGTTTTGTCCCTTGCAACGACACAAAAAAATATGACCGTCGACCATCGGGTTGAGTTGAAAAAGGTTAATTATGTGTCGTTATTGTAATATAGGTATCACAAATGCAAACTGATGTTACGTCAATTTTATTTTATTACAATTTTTATTAGTTTGTTTTCAGGTCATTCACTGAGAGACAGTTATTGATATACATCACTCTCTAAGTCAAAAAATGTTCTTTTGTTCCAAAAATGTTAATTTTATTTACAAAACGAATCAATGAATCACTTAATGAAAGAATTGGTTAATTATTTACAAAAGAATCAATTAATATGTGTTACAATGCGTAAAACATATGTACAACTAGCAGGCATTAAAAATTGACTTCTACCATACTATGTTAATTATATACAGCTAATATAAGTAGTACTTAAATGTAGGTACAAAAATTGCTATTAATATTTACTATACTAAATTAACTTAACATACTAATATCCATTGTAACATATATTACATATATAGTAACACAACTATGCATCGCTGTAGCCTTAGTAACATATATACATAGCCTAAGGCAAAAATAGCTACCTACACAAACATATTAACCTATCTATAGTGACGGTTATGTCTGTCATTAAAGGCCTTGTATTATTTATATACATGTAAGAGCTTAAATAATACTCGTACTCTACTATTTATACTTATATACATATATGTATACACTACTTACATATATATATATACACTATATACATATCTTATTTACTTAATTTATGTACATATACTTATATTGTGATATTCATATACATATATGCATACATATATACACATGCACACAAATGCAGCACTCAGAACACTTAGCTGCAAGAGTGATGTGCACACATCTAATTAACCTAAAATGCCTATTTATGCATGTTTCTAATGTCATTTAAGTATTCATGCATTATAAATATTACATAACATGCATCATCATACATTTATATTAGATTGTACAAATTTTAGGTTAATTTTCTCTTTTTGTGGTCAAGGAACATGGCAACATTTATTGGAGCCTCAGATTGAAGATCCAATTGTACAGATATGATCAGGGCGACGATTAAAGTTCTATGACTCCAAGATAGCCCTGATCGGACCTCCACAGCATCAGAAGTAGTCCAAGAAAGATAAGAGGTCAAGAGGCAGGATGGTGTAAAATCCAAACTTTAGATGATAAATCCAACCGCACAGATGGGTTCAGATAGACGATCGCAGCCCAACAGCGCAAAAGTCAGTCCAATCCAACATCTGTGGCACCACATATGAGAAATAAAAGATGGACGGCTCAAATGGTGCCACGTGGTGCCATCTAAGACACCCACGGTCGCTGTAGCTCTTCTTCATCAGATGATCAACGCACTTAGCTGTTGGACCATTGATCCGATGGCTGAGATTCAACCACAGCTGCACAGCACCTTTTAAAGGCGAGGGCTCAGGTGATCTCGTCCGTTGAATTGCCATCCAACGGTTTCGAGTGCCTAGCCCTTAAAGCATAAACGTGACAAAGTTGTGAGTGTAGCGCATTGGTTGCATGCCTCCTCGTGAAGGCAGTGGTGCCGGGTCGAGATGCCAAGCTTTTCAAATCGAGCACGCACACGGGCGCAATCGAAATTCGCTCGTGTAATGGTGATCGGGCAGTTGAGGGAGCACGACGTGGCACGCTGGATGAAGGCACGTGCTACACCCGCGATCTAATGTGCAAATGCATGCACAATTTGTCACGGGTGCCCGTTACGCTGAAGATCATGTGGCGTGCACGCGTTTAGGCTGTTCGATCGAGAGGATGCGTGCGTGCGATGAGGTGTCTCAACAGCTGAAGGCAGAGAGGCGGGGATGCGTGCGTGCTTCAGCGATGTGGGTCTTTAGTGACGTTTATATCCATCACTAAAGACCCCAGCAATTAATGTGTTAAGCTTGTCAAAGGACTGTTTTGCCCCTATCACTACACCTATAAAAGGGGAACCCTAACACTCATTTTCATCATCTCTTCCTCTCTTCTCTCACCCACTCCAAAGCTTTATGAGCTTGTCCCAAACCTTCGATGCTCCATTAGAGTTAAAAATAAAATTTTTTCTCCTTCTCACCTCGTTCATGGAGCATCTTGTGGTTATCCTCTCACTGCCATTTGGGAAGCGGATCCTGCTACGACATCACCCTGCTCCGTCCTATTCCTCTGTCTTCATTCTCTTTCGTCTAGCATCTCACCACCCTCGTTCGAGTGTTCCATCAACGTGACTCATCCTCCAAGCAGCCATCGAGGAGGATAACTTCTTTCCTCGTTCTCTTTTTACCGCTTTTTAGATTAGATTTCCAGCTTTCTAGTGTAGCACATAGATGTAACGAACATGTTTCTATAATTATGAAATTTTTGTTCATTCTCTCTCTATTTTCTTTTTATTTGTATTATTCTTTTCCTCTCTTCTATTAATTATTTTTTAAGCAGATAGTTAGCGTAGATTTAATTCGACCAGCTAATCTGCTTCGTGACCACAAATATAAATGCAATTTTTGATCAAACGTACGGCTCCCTGTATTCGATCTTGAGTTTCAGTTAAATTATCTATTTGATAGATTTTTACGTGACTACAACGACATGTTTTTCTAAACTCATATTTTCAGCGTAGAATTCCCATTCAACAAGGGGTGGCCTTCTTCTTTCTTCCTCTCTTCTCATTCTTCTTTTAACTTAACACTTAGTCATTCTAGGTCATCCCCTCTCTTTCACCCAACCTAAAAATTAGGTTTTTAGTGGGCGGGTTGACCACATTCAAGAGATACACATCACCCCATTAGGGTGGGACCAAACCTCTACTAGCAGCCAGCTCTAGTTAATTTTAGGTTCATTTAAATTCAATTCAAGGTCCAATATTAGGCCCATATAGGCCTACGTATAGTGCGTGGCCCTCGGCCTACCACTGTACACAAGTATCATCATATGCTCACAAATGTTGATGGGTATGGGTATGTATGTGATGTGCGTCCAGTGCATGTCGATTGAAGTGGCAATGGCAGGGAATCAAAATAAACTGTAGTGGAACTCTCGCCACACATGATGTGGCACCTATTTGCGGGCACAATCTTAGTGCAAATTAGCGCTACAATGTTCTAAGTGAGGGATTTTGGCTCTCGATTCGAGGGTCATAATTTAATATAAATTAAAAATATATTATACATTTACATAGCCCTTATATAGGGATACATAATGGTACAAGTAATTTAGAATTATAACTTAGTTTATTATATATAAATATTACTTAAAGTTACTAATTCGTGTAAGTTAAATTCAAGCTTAATTAGTTAATTAATGTTCAAATTATTGATCCAATTTACTTAATAATTAGTTAATTTATATAATAAGTTATTTACTCTACATTTTTAATGTATTTTAGAAACTTTATTCTAATTTATTTAAAATTAAATACATGTCTAAGTTAGTTTTACATATAAATAATTTGTAAATACTATAATACAATATAAATACAATATAATTAGGTTGAAAATACTTAATATAATATTATGCAAGTATACATTATAATTTACTTCAGTATTAAATAAATTATTAATTTATTTTATTTTAAGTTAATAGATTACTTAATTAACCTAATAACTTAATTACCTACTGTTAATATATAATTACATTAAATTACTGGTATTATATAGTTCATAATACATAGTTAAATATGTATATACAGTATGAGATATAATTATGTACAATTAGATAGGTTTACATAATTACCTAGATTAGTATCCATTTAGTTTATATAAATTAATATATAATTATACAATAAGATTATATATACAATAAATAATTCTAAATATTTAATTTAATATATAGAATACATAGATAAGTTGTTTATATACATGTTGTACATATTGTATAATATATACATATAACTTAGGTTTAAGTTATATTTACAAGTATATACACAGTATATAAGATATTTTTCGGTATTTTTAGGGTTTTTCTGATTTTTATAGTTTTTATAAGTATAGTAGAGATAGGGGATGTGAGAGAAAGGGTGAGATTTGAGAGAAGAAGTGTTTCTGGTGCTTTTCATTTTAAGTTCTTTTATTAAATTTCAAGGTATACTAAACCGTCGGCTGGTATGTTTTACCAGCTGAGTGTTCAGAATACTTTGAAACTTAACACAGTTAGAAAAATACTCAATCCAACTTAAGACACCTTTATTTTATTTTTTTATGATTTTTTAAAGTATTTTATTTCTTTACAAATTAACCCCATGTAGTCCTTGATGAGTGTTTAGAAAAGAGACCTAAGGCCTAAGGAGGGGTTCTGAAGGCTGGAAACTAATGTCATGTCAAATCACTCAGATATGTTCAATATTTCACATAAGAGATGTTCAATCACTTAAACCAGATCTTCAATTCAATTCTTAAGCATGATCACATTCAGACAGTTAATTTATTTCATAAGAGCTGACAAGAGATTTTAAACCAGATTTACATGCAATTTAGATGAAATTTAAATCAAAACCTAGTACATGAATGCTTATAAATGAAATCCTATTGTTATGTTACACTGTCAGCTCATTAATCCTCGAATTGACCTTAAAATCCTATGTAAACTTTTCTTCCAAAACAAATGCTTCTATCAGAGATCAATAGCTACTCCAACTGCTGCTGATGCATCTCAGATCAGTAGTAATTGCTGAAGGATCCAATTAGATGTTATAGCTACTGTTAATAGCTGAATCAGATGATGACTCAAAAAATTAGACGTCTTAATTGTTTCTCAAGTCAGTTCAGTAGTTGTTGCAGCTACTGTCCCTGCTCAAATAGATAAAACAGCAACTGCTATTGCTGCTGTTGCAGCATGCCCAATCTGAAATTCCTCTCAAATCAGAGAAAACTCACTAAATCAAGAAAACATAGCTGCTTTCTTCCTTATTCCATAGACGCAATGAAGAAATGGAAACAACTAAGCATTAAACTCCACCGAAAAGCTCAAGAAACCCAAAATTAATCTCTCACCTATCATTATTGACAATGTAGATGAGCGAATCAATCAAAACATCAAACCAACTATGATCTAGTTCCAGATCTTCTTCCACATCTTTCCATCACATTCAAACCTTCAAATCTCATATTAAAACAAGTTGATAATGAAGTCAAGTTGTCGCCTAAGTGGCTGTCAATTTAGGTTCGCTAAGATGATCTGATCATCTATTCTTTCTGCACACCATTAATTGGTGCTCAGAGAGAGTAAGCAATCCCTTAGAAACTCTTAGGTCATTGTGAGGACCTCAAATCCGTGCATCAGATTTTCGTTAGTCTTCTTTACCCAGAAACCAGTGTCCAACATTCCAATTGGGTAAAAACTCATTTGTGAAAGAAAATTAAATCAAAGCCATTCAGAGTCATCACAATCAACCCAATTGACTTAAAACAAACTCAATTTGCATGATTAAAGCCATTTAAGGTCAAATTGATCAAAATCTAGCGATTATGAGTGAAATCCAAAGTCGAGTCAATCAAGCAAATTAATTCAATTCAAACTGGATTAAGGGTCCTTCTGAACATTTGAAATGAATGAGAGGACCCCTAGTTGGGTTTGAGCATGAATTGGATCTATAAGTTAGTGCACTTCAGATCCAATTCAACTCTAATAAGAGGGGTGAGAAATGGAGTCAAACCTTGAGGGAAAGAAATGAATGCGGATATGAAATGGTTAAGGATCTGTATGATCAGGTGGGCATCGGCGAATTCATCTCCTCTGATCAAAATTGATCAGAGGAGGTGCGAGTGAGCTACGCTATTCTATCCACAATCAACTTTTGAATCCCTGATCTAACGCACTAATTCTATTCAATTGAATCTAGATTACACTAACAACTATTCTAGAAAGCATATAAAATCCTAATCTAATCAGATGAATGGGACCTGTGGATCCAAATCCGGCTGTTGAGGAGGAAGAAGAGAGGGAGGAGATGCTTCAACAGAGTGAAAGTCCACTAGTGGGACTCAGGGTCGCCTTCAGGTGCTATGAGGTCCTTAGCGGCGAGGAGAAGTCGCAAGAAAATGAATTCCTCCACGAAGGGTGGTGGAATAGGGATGTATGAGGAGGGGAAGCTGGAGGCAATGAAGACGACCAACTTGAGAGGTGTAGAAGGGAGCTGATGTCGCACGCAAGGAGCTTTGGAGAAGCTTAAGTAGGCTTAGGGGTGATTGTCGTCACCATGAGGTGAGATTAGATAGTTTTAGGGTAAACGGTGGGATGGGCTCGAGAGGAAGGCGGGAAGGGTTTGGAGGAAATCAAACCATTGGATCAGATCTGAATGAAATTGCGATCCTCTGTGCAAATGCATGCGAAGGATGGATTGAGATTGACCCTAGGATGGATGGCTCAATGGATCAACGATGTCTGTGCATAGAGCTCTTGTGGGTGAACAATGCACCCATGATGAGAGTTGTACTGCAGATCTAATGGTGAAATTGCACACTGGGTCAAATGGGCGAAACGGTGTGAAGTTTGCGCTTAGGCCCATAAGTGGCAAGAAAGTCCAGTGGAGCAGTTCCCGTTGTTTACAAAAAGGTCCCCAGCAGCTTACAATTATGTCCCTGGAGTCTTTAATGTGAATAAATGTATATGCTTAAAAGACCTAAATGAAGAGCTCTAAATGTAAGGTCCTATTGATGTCCAAATGCCATGAGATTTTTATTGGATCTTTATTGAACATTTAAGAGTATGATTTCACCTTTAATTTAAACTTTTGAACCCAAATAAGTATTCAATTTGCAATTTGATCATCAAATTATGTTTTTGAATAGAATATCTCAATTTGTGAGTTAATTTTGTGTTTTTAACATTGATTTGCTATTTTAGGTTATTTTCGCTGATTCTCACACTTATTCTTTTTTTTATGTTAATTATGGAGTGTTTAGCCTAGTTTCTAGCTTAACTTGAGCATTTTAACTATGGTGAGACACACCTCATCATACCCCCATGATTTGGTTTTGCTAGCCCCTTAGCAAATAACTCATTAAAGTGCAAAGCAATTTAAGCATCAGCTAGGTGAGTGTGATGAGATATCTATTTTTCTTTTCTCAAATTGTTAGGTGTTTAGAGATGATCTTTATGCTGAAGGATTTTCTCATCAACCAAATGTGTTTATGTTTGGACATTGTGAGAACCAGTCGCTTAGGAAGACTGACTAAATATAAAGTTTGATATGACATAGACCATCTCTCGACCAATAAGAACTTTTGATATTTAAACCTTAAGTGAGTTTTCCATGACTTAGAAGATTTTACAGAGCTTAGAAGCTAAGTGGTTATGGTTGTGTTTGGTGATAGGTCAGGACTAAACAGGTGGACTTTAAAACTCAATCCTGGGGTTTCACTTCTCTTTTAGTCCAAGTTGGTTCTAGCTTCAACTCATGGCTTTGGATTAACTCTTAAAAATAAGGAAGACTCAAACCCAACTCTTATTGCGTTGTGGCTCAAAGAATATTTGGTGGAAACAGGGTATTTATAAATCACCCTGAAAGTATTTTTGGTGGTTGTATTTACAGGATTGGGAGAAATACTTGACTTATTCTAAAGAATGTCTTTTTCTGAAAAATTTTTTTGACTTTTTCTGATTTTTTTTTGAACAAATAAATGTCAGTATGTCTCCAACAACTTTATTTGGCAGAGCACACTTATTTGGTGGGTGAATTTTTTGGTGGAAAGAGCTTCTCCTAAACACAAGACTAAAGACTAGGAGAAAGAGTTTACCTGCACCACAGGTAAGAACTCCACCTTCCCTAATGAATACTGGGGTTGTATTTCAAGTTCACAGGATCTTTCCCGACATTGTATAGTGTAAACCAAGGTTACTTAGACTCCTAAGCCAAAGCAAACCAGTGACTCCTATACTGGTGACTCAGGTATAAAAATACGTCCTAAGTTAGGAGAGATCGTGATCTATCCTATCAAAGCTTAAAGTGTATTAAGCCAAAGCCTAAGCGAATCAAGCTACAGTAAACCAAAAAGTCTAACCAACAAAGGTTTAATACCCATAAATACTTATTCTATTTTTATTTTCAGCTATAAGATTATAATTAAACACTTAAGATTCTTTCAAACTTTTCTCTCTCCTAAATTTCTATTTTGGAGTTCTCCCTCAACAATTAGATCAGTGGGTCCCTTATTGTATTTTTGGAATTTTTGTTTTTGTCAATTTTTTTTGTTTTTGACTTTGTAATTTTTTTTCAAAATTTTTCAATTTTTTTTTTGGGTAGTTTTGATAATATTATACTATATACACTATAGGTGTGTCTATAATTGTATTTTAGAGAAAGATTTTACAATTTACACCCCCCATGCTTAAATGATGTAATGTCCTCATTGTATGACTAGGGTGGATCCAAATGCATACTCTACTTTTCACTAACTTATGCTGGGTGATGAAAAGAAGTCGAAAAGAGGAGATAAAAATCTCCGTGCAGATGATTTCAAGTCTGATACAGGATCAGAGTGAAAAGTTGGGCTAAGTAGTGAAATACATGACATATGTGACTATGAATGTATGCTGAAAAATGTATGGATAGACACCTAATGAAAGAAATAGAAAATAAGAATGGTGAAAACATCTATAAACAAAAGATAGGTTGCTAAGTTTTACGGCTTCAGCTAGGCGTAAACCCAATAGAAGTGTCATTAAAGTAGGAGCTGAAAGTATGATGGAGAATTGACAAGTCAATGGAACTTAATGAAATGTACAGACCGTGATGTAAAAGGATGAGAGTTTGTCAATCTCAAAGGTGAAGAATAGCTCCATAGTCAATCAGAATCAGAGCCAGATACTTGGTACAAGGCCAAAGTAAAGAGTATGTATCAAATCAGAGATACTTGGCTCAAGGTCCAAGTAAACAGACAGTACATCCAGAAAAATCAATAACTTCCACCTCTTCAATAAGTAATTGTAGATAAAGATGAAGAAGATAAATTTGGGTTGGGAAAAAGAGGTGGTTGCTGATTTTAGTATGGTGTGGATGGTTCAGGATTGTGTAAGGCTTGTGATATAACATGTGCTTGGCCTTGGGGGGGATTGGTTTGAACATACCTCTAGGCAGGTATATTTCTAGGGCTAGGTTCTGCTTGAGATGAGAGTGAATGTGGTTGACAGGATTTTGTCAAGTGTGATATCTGGGCTCTCATCTCAGCTATCACCACATCCTATCTCTACAGCATAGAAATATTTTGTTGCATGTTAGCAAGAGCTTTCATGATTGACCCCAATTGATCATCATGTGTAGGCTCAGGTATTGGGCGAGCCTGGGTTGGAGTTGCTAGTAGGCACATGATGGATACCTATGTTGTTGTAGAGGAATTGCTCGGATCGGGTTGTGAAGTGGTGGTGCAAAAGGTTGTTGAAAATTAGATCTTTGTGAATTTCCTGACCACGAGAAATTTGGATAATTACGCCATCCAGGGTTGTAGGTTTGTGAGTATGGGTCATTATGAATGGCGTGGAGCTCCTCCGAAGCTCCAAAAGGTGCAGGGAATTTAGTGTAAGGAGGAACAAAGGTTCCTCCAACTAGTGAATGATAGGAAAATGAATTGTTTGGTAATGTAGGTTGTATCACAAAAAGATTATTCACAGTTTCCCTCGCTGTGGGAAATTGAGAAGAAGTGCAAGGTGCATGTGACTGAGAAGAAGAAGATGAAGCCTTAGACAGGAATTTCTATACTTCATTTACTTTCTTCTTTATTAAGCCCACCTTATCCAGCTGATTAGCCATAATTTCTAAATCTCGTGTGCTGGATTGAGCTTCATGTACCCCTGTATGTTAGTGGGAATGAGAGGACTTTCTATTAAAAATGCTCATCGAAGTATTATTAATAGAATTTTTGGCCATGCCTTCGAAGAGCTCAAAAGCTGAGTCCTCATCTCGATATAGGAAATTGCCTCAACAAGCGGCATTAACAAAATTTCTTGTGTCATCACGGAGCCCATGGTAGAAGATCTGAACCTATTACCAACGTGTGACACTATGGTGGGGACACTTTCTCAGAAGCTCATGGAGTCTCTCCCAAGCCTCGTGTATCTATTCTCTTGAGTTTTGTGTGAAAGTGGTGATGGCATACCTCAAGGCGTTTGTGTGGCCTACAGGAAAGCACTTCTTAAGGAACTCATGTTTCAAAGAAGCCTATGTTTTTATAAGTGTTCGTGCTAGAGTTCTAAACCAAAAGGGTGTCTTATCTTTTAATGAAAATGAGAACATTTTCTTCAAAAGCATGTGCTGATAATGACTTTGCGTACCCAAAGTTTGAGAAAGATTTTTCAGCTCCTTTAAATGCTGAAATGGGTCCTCAGAAGCATGACCATGGAAGTGAGGAATAAGTGCAATTAGGTTCAGCTTCAGTTTAGCAGCACAACCCCCAGTGGGATAGCATACCACAGGCATAGGAGGTGCAACTACGGGATTATAGTAATCCTGTATTTGAGATCTACGAGGTTGTGGTGCTTGGGGAGCTCTAGGTTTAGGTTGGGGTTTCACTAGAAGATTAACAACTTGTGTAAGTTGTTGCACCTGTTGAGTCAGAGGTTTCATTTGAAGTTGTGTTTCAAACAGGTGTTGTAGATTAGATATGAGACCTCTCTCCGGTGGTGGTTGATTAGGAAAGTTATGGTAGGAAGGAGGTTGGAACATATGATTTGGTGGTAATGGTGTTGGAGGATGTGTAAAGAGATGTGGAGGAAGTTCTTCGAAATCCTTGAATTGTACAGAATCAATGTCATCCTCTGGATGAACAGAGTGGTGAATGGGAGTTTTAGGCTTAGGAGGAAAATAAAAAGGAAAAAAAATAAAAAAGAAGTACCCGAAATATCATTTTCGATGTGGGAAAGAACCTACATCACGCAGTGTATACGACAGAACACTACCGATGTCATCGACAAACCATGCTAACAGGTAACAAACGGTCGAAACTAGATTGATCAAGCACTTGATCGTGGTGAGCCGCATCGATCCTAATGATAGAAGGTTAGGTTATATTCGAGGGCCAACCAAGGTGGAGGGGAAGGTAGGAAAAAGAAAAAAAATGGCCACTGCATTGAAGAAGCAAGAGGTGCAGCCTCGTCAGCAATGGATACTTATGCTTCGATTTGGTCATAGCTAGAAGGCTTGTTTTAACTTACGGAAACTAATGCTTGTACTTGAATCCAAAGGTATGCGCTCTTTTGTAGTGCCAACCCACACTCAGACGCAAGAACCCGGTCTTATCACGGGGCTATGAAATAAGTCCAGCATTTTTTAAGAAGTATTTCTAAATTGTAGTCTAATATATCTTAGGAGGAAAGATTTAATTATAAAGTGAAATTCTCAATGTTATCGGGATTAATGGGGTTTAACATAATAATGAGGGTGTATTGATCATCCAAGCATGATGCACTTTTGAACTATGATGTAAAGAAATAGTTTTACAAACTCCAAGACAAGTTAATTTTAGATGTTTTGACGAGGATTTTGTTAAAGTGCTTGGAAGGACCAATGAGCAAAAAGTCTTGAGAGTTCCTAATGATGTATGCAAGGGAAATCGTGATTATTATATTTGTAGATCCTCTATTAATGATGATGTGTTGATTCTAATTTAGAGATGTTTCAAATGCATTTGTTAGGAGTTACGGGTTCTACCACCTTAAAGAACGTGTAAATTCACTATTGATGCAATACCACTTATTATTCTCCATCCAAGGAAATGCCAAAGTTGTGAAAGTTAAGGATATAATTAATGCAAGAGTTATAGGAAAAAAGTTTGTTCCATATGCGTGCATCTGCCTTGAGTGCTCTTCAATTTTGTTCAAAAGAAGGGTGGATTGATGAGAATGTGCATGGAATACAGAAAGGCTGATAGATAATTATTATTGTGAATTAGTGACTGATTTGATCTAATATTAGGAATATCATTATTTTCTAAGATTGATTTACAGTGAGGATACCATAAAGATCAAGGCAACCACTGTAGTCGAATAATTATTATAGAATCAATATAGGGATTATATATTTCTAGCAATACTATCCAAACTGACAACCGCTCTAGCTGCATGCACCCAATGATTTCATGTATATGGTATTTTATTCCTTATTGGATTACTTCGTAGTATTCTTCATTTACGATGTCTTTGTTTATGCTAAATCATGCCATTATGTTTACTGTTTTATTGACCCAAATAATCAACTAAAACACGAAAGTAAAAT
Source organism: Thalassia testudinum (assembly GCA_037157565.1). Taxonomy (NCBI): domain Eukaryota; kingdom Viridiplantae; phylum Streptophyta; class Magnoliopsida; order Alismatales; family Hydrocharitaceae; genus Thalassia; species Thalassia testudinum. The sequence goes on from JAZHRO010000059.1 coordinate 26,610,849, forward strand.
AAATGATTTTTATACTACTCATTATTATGGCAAAAAGGAAAAAAAATACCTTGACACTTTGGTCATTTCGGACTAGGGAAGAAATCAGTAGAGACTTACATTGGCGAATGATCATTCTTTTAACATGATGTTTTCAAATTTGGTTTCTCCTTATGTATAAGATTGACGATGAGGAAGAAAAAATTGATTTATAAATTTTGACATCTTAGTGGATCTAACTTGACATTCTAGCAGAGCCAATCATTCCATATATTGATGGATTTTGCTACTTAGCTCTTGATGGATTTGATTACTTGACATCCTGGTAGGTACAACTCGATTCGATAAGCTGATCCACCTAAGGATTAAACAACCCATCAATAGATTTTATTGATCGAAGTTGAAATGCATGGTTGTTATGTTAATCTTTATGTTAGTAGCCGTTTAACGGTTACTAAATTTAATTTTATTAATGATTGGATCATGGGAAATCTCATAAGATCCACCAGCAAGGATAACGTGGCCTATAAATACCTGAGGTGTGCTATTTCTTTTTTTAGGCAATATGAGAGAAGAAAGAGTGATAACTTTGTGTGTATTGCACATCGAGAATTAGCAAAATTTGAGTGCACCTACCTCCCTCAGAGTATGCATTTTCAGGTTAAATTGAACCAACAATTTTTTAAATTATTTTATTATAATTATGTTTGAATCGAGAATCATATTCTAAAGATCTTGATTAATTAGTTACTTTGCATCGTAAATTTAGAATACCGAAGGAAAAGGGAAGATACTTGCTTCTGCATGTGCATAAAAATCCGCCAAAACTCAGTTGGGCTTTTGAATATGGCAAACACAAAGGCAGTAGAAATACAACCCGAAAAACATCAAAGATATGGATACAATGGTGAGTTAAACACATCTAATCAATTTATTTCATCAATGCAACCATCGGAAAGCATCTAGTCAATCATACATACAGATATGGCAAAGGCCCTAAAATGCTGCTCCAACTTGATCAGTTTATTTGATTAATGCAATCTTACCAGATGCCATTAGATAAATTATAGGTGCAAAATCCGTACATGCACCAAATTGGGAAACCTTGGGCCTAAAACGATTACTACACCTGATAAATGGAACCATCTTGGAGGGGATTTCATAATATCAAACATTTAGAAATCGTACGAGCCACAAAGGGAGAAACCCTAGCGCTAAAGCGATCAATGCACGTGATAAATTATGAATGCTACCCTAGTAGATGGGATCCCATCAATCCCCTTCAAAAGCCCTAGACAGAAACAAGTCATAGGAGCAACAAATAACCAAACCCTCGGCCAAAATTGGTGAAGCCCCAAATTGATTTGAAGTAAAGACTAACCACAATTTAAATTCTAAGACTAGTGTAAGCCTAGCAAGAGCTACAAATCGTTGGAACCCTAGTCCCAAATCAATGGAATCCCCTTATTAAAATGTGAAAAACAATCAATTGTGAAAACAAAAGCCTAAACTCGGAGATGAACAAAACAAAAACTAAATCAACCAACACAAGCATAAACACATATAAAGACGAGGGGGAAAAAATTGTGTATAAGATCACATCCTCCTTGCCTCTGGCCTCCTTAACTCTGACGTCTCTTCCGGTGTGGACAACTTTGATCTCCTTGTAGAGGTAGACATGGCCACACCTATTCAAGCATGAGCTCTGATCCTCGTCGGCAATAGTGTCAACTACCCAGCACCAATCCACCCCGATCGCGAGAGCCTTCTACATCACCATGGAGATTGAGAGGGGAAGTGGAACCTGTAGGGGTAGGGAGGGAAAATGCCGGGGCGAAATTGCAATTAGGCAAAGAGTGAAAGTCGAGAGAAACATATTCCAAGGAGGGAGGGGGATGGAAGAAGGTTAAACCGGCATTACTCTCCTGAACCCGGAGGGGTAATACTAGTATATTCTCCTGACCCGAATGCGGGTTTTTTCCTCGAAAAACCTACGCCCCAAACGGACCCATAAGAAGGACGCATCCTTTCTTTAAGATCATGCCTTCTCCACCCTCCCCACCACCTATACCTATACATGTGGGCCGGGGTGTTTCCACCCACCTCTTGCCCATTCTCTCCCCTCAACAACACCACGAGAGAGAGAGAGAGAGAGAGAGAGAGAGAGAGAGCACATGAGCCACATGCACGAGTAACCTTCCAGTTCCAGCTACCGTAAAAATAATAAGTGCGGACACGGGAAAGGGAAGGGAAAGAAAGAGCCCAAACTATAATAAGATCACGATCAGAAGGAATTGTACCAACGAAAATTTTAGAAAACAAGATGCCATTGACCTTTAGAAAGCCAGTTACGTACCTACGCGCGTACACGCACGTTCGCCGGCCACGGCCACAACCAGAGCCCGCTGTATCATCCATCTTCACCACTTTCTCTCCTCCTCCCACCCCTCGTCAACCACGACCAACATGCACCCAAATGTCCACGCCCCCAACAAGAAACACCACATAGACACCACAATGGCCACCACCCAATCCCCATTCACAGCAGAATCACCCCACACTGGCCGCTACGGATACCGCGAATCCCTAAGCAATAACAGCGGCCTCGGGCCCAACGACACCCTCATCCTCATCGCCGTCTTCTCCGCGTTCACCTTCTTCCCCGTGTGTTACCTCTGCGTCCGCCGCTACATCGGCGCCGGAGCCTCCCCGGCACCGCCGGCTTCGACCCAGCAGCCGGCGAGGACGGGCCTCGACAAGGAGCTCGTCGAGTCCTTCCCAACCATGCTCTACTCCGAGGTCAGGCACTTCAACCTGCGCCGAGGGACCCTCGAGTGCGCCGTCTGCCTCTCCGAGTTCGACGACGCCGACACCCTCCGGCTCCTCCCCCGCTGCAGCCACGCCTTCCACCCCGACTGCATCGACATGTGGCTCGACTCCCACACCACCTGCCCCGTCTGCCGCGCCGACCTCAGGGCTTCCCCCGATCCCCATGCCGCCGCACCGGAGACGCCGCCGGTGCAGGTGCTCGTGCCGGAAGACGAGGAGGAGTCCGAGGCGAGGGGGGAGGTTTCTGTGTGGACGGCGCAGGAGAGGGAGAGGTTTACGCTGAGGCTGCCGGAGACCCTTAGGGTGGAGCTGTCGTCGAGGAGCCTGTCCAGGTCGGTGACCATGGACTGCAGGAGTCTTAGGAAGGGGAAGAGGGGGCCCGGAGGGTGGAGCTTCGACTTGGACAGGTTGGGTTTCTTAGGGAGGACGCCCTCCCTACCGTCGCCGCGGGGAGGAGGAGGGAGGACGGTTGTGGGGTCGAGTAGGGACGAGGGGGAGTCGCCGGCGGATGCAACCAGACTCTATCGTTAGCTGTGATTCCATGGAGATGTCTATGGCGAAGCACAGATCCACCGTCCATGGCAAGATCGTCGACGGTGGATGCACAGATGGTTTTCAGGCAGGGACTTTCGCCGCTGTCGTAGGGTCGATTGGATCACCTTGTGCTTTTGGGTCCGCAGAATTTTCGGTATGGCTATTGGTTTCCTGGTTTGTGGTGTTTCTTCTTCATTCACATGTCTCATGTCTGTGTACATTGTTGCAAAGTGGAGATGGACATTCCCAATTGATTCCTACTTGATTCGGTTCTGAGTTCGTGATGGTGTCTCGATTTTAGCTTTCGATTCGTTTGATTATATATTCGTGCCCAAATAGGGATATTATTCACGAAGCACCTCTTGCTTCTGTGATTGGGTACGTACTCATTCGTGATCACAAGATTATTTCGTTTATGGTTGGAAGCTCGCACACCTTTCGATTCTTGTATTTTAATATTGGAATCCGAAAATTTCGCATGGGCTTTATTCTGAGAGCATCCAGGAGTTCGGTTCTTTTTTTGTCTTATGCGCGCGTAAGTTTGATGGTCACCGGATTTTTCTGATTTCCTGATTAATGTTCATCGTCGACATGTACATGCATGTAAGAATGGAATCGCTTCGAAAGCTTCATTATTTTGGTCAAATCTTTACTGTGACCTGCTCTCTAAAAGTCACTTTGGACATACTTGTTTGAACGTTGGATAAATAAGTGAGATAGTTGATGTACGGTAGGTAAGATGAAAAATATGATAAATAATGATAAAATGATATTTTTAGTAAGTTACGGTATACGTAAGGATAATGTAAGTAATCAAATCAAATTATATGAAATTTTATGTATGTGAGATAAATATTTCTCATTCTATATATTATACTATTCATATGAGGTAAAATTTACTCTATATTCAAACGAAGCACCTCAACCATTTGTTGCGTATAACAAATGGCCTCGGTAGTTTTTATCTTTGGTTTAAAATCCTTTTTGACGGGTTGTTATTAACTTATATCCCTGGCTAATTAAAGTAGCCTCTGTTGGGATATAAATCAAGGATTAATTATCCCTGGAATGCCGACAGCAATTTTTAGAAAAATTTTTATCAAGAAATATTTGTTAGGATACGGCTAGTTTTATACCTGATGTGTTATTAAAGGCCTTGGGACTTCTAGGTGGTTATTTTTATGTAAAATAAGACTAAATCAAAAGAGCTAGTTTCTGTCAATTTGTAAATAAACTAGATGCAAGGCTATATTTTCAGGAGTTCAAAGGCATCATGCCTCTGACGATATAAAATCTTGGTACATAACAAATTTATCTCCTTGATAGGCTGATGAAGCTCAACTATACGATAAAAATGTTCTAATAACTAAATTGCGAACTCTTTCTGGTCCTCCCTGCTGGACAATCGCAGAAACACCCTGTAACGCCCTTACATAAAAAATTATTCCCATGCCCTGTGCGAGAGAAAACACAACCAATATTGGGTCGACAGGGGCCACCAATAAATTTGATTGAAAATATGAGAAATTTTTATTTAATGCCTCTGGAGATCTATTCAGGAGAGCTGTATCTTTCCAATAGCATAGCGTGCATGTGTGAGAACTTTCTTTTTTTTTTAAATATATTACATTGATAAAAGAAAAAGGGAAATACCCATCACATAGGATGCACCGTGGAGTGAAGGGAGGAGAGAAATTTCTAAATGCCTTCAAGAGGGAAAGGTTACTCCAAGTAAAAATGAAGAGAATAAAAAATATAGAAAACCAATGGATAAGAATAAAGAAAAAAGAAAACAAAGATTCCCCGAATGGGAATCAAATGACTTTTCGAAGGAGGACGATCCTATGTTCATAGATATGGCAAGTACTAACGAGATAAACTGTTATGACTCCAGCATCAAACGTCTTTTAAAATGTCTGGCAGTTGGTCCAGACGTCTGGTCAGATGTCTGGAAGCCTTCCCAAACGTTTGAAAATTAATTTTTTCGGCGTATGGTTTCGCGTCTGCGCGCATGCGCACGTAGACTGAACCGCCACCCTCTTTTCTTCTCTTTCTCTCCTCTTCGTCTTGCAGGCGCAGCCTTCCTTCTCTCTCTCCCCCCACGGCGCCTTCAAATACTCCCCCTCTCCTCTCCCTCACCCTCACTCCATCGTCTTCTTCTCCTTCTTCCTGTTAGCGTGAGAGTGAGAGGTCGAGGGCAGCAGCTGCTACCGTGGGTGTGCGGGGAGGAGGAGTTGCAGTGAGAGGGAGGGAGTTAGAGCACGAGGGTGCGAGCTTGCCGGAGCAGCCAGGGCCGGCCGGCAGGTGTACAGCGGGAGCGTGGCGCTGGGGAGGTGCTGCTGCAGCTCAGGCAGTAGGCGAGAGCGGCGCGGCACGGCCGTGCGCAGCAGGCGGAGGGCGAGGAGGTCCTGATTCTAGGAAAATTTCCCAGAATCAGACGTCTGGACCCACGTCCAGACGACGCGGGAGATGTCTGGAGGATGGTCCAGACATCTGAAAAGTACGATATTTTTCCATTCCTTCTTTGCCATGTATGGCCATGCAGGCCGTTCCGCCGAGGGGTCTACCTCTTTTTCATGTTGAGGACGGTTGCGTACGCGTGCAGGTCTCGTTCGGGAAGGCGCAAGGGCACGCCCTCCCACACAGATCGGACGTCTGGGCACAGCACCTGTAACGACCCAATTCCTGAATCCCTACGAGACACGAGAATCAGACCGACTCGACTGATCCCAAGACCCAATCGTCCAACGAGAAAGTAACCAAAAGAGCAGTAAAATAAACCACATTCACCATGTATATAACTAGTAGTAACAAAATACAGCAGTAAAGAAAGGAAATACTACAGTGTACACCACCACAACAGAAGAGAAATAAACATGTACATAACATGAAGCTTACAATAAAGAGAGTACAAGGAGTAATAGAAACTACTCACTACAGCGGAAAGAAAAGCACAGAAGGTACTACAGGTAACACTACTGGGCTCTACTAAGCCAAGCGCCCTCTGCAGCCGCTGACTCTAGCTGCTCAACACCTGGTCCTGAAAAGGTAATAAGGGTGACACGTCAGCGAAACGCTGAGTAGAGTGGCAACTAAAAGCTAGAAGAAATAGTAGAGTGGGCAGTAGCTGTTATAGTTTTACTTTCTTTCTTTATATTTATCCATTTATTCACTATTGATTTATTTCTCAGATCCTTCTCTTAATCTTGAATGTTCCTCGTGAGAACGATCTTGATTGCAGTCTTTTCCGAAAAGTAGAAGTAACACGTGGTGCTCTCCTGGCCGGGAGAGTCCCCCGTGGTGGTCCTACCCTCAGTCAACCACCTCAAGGTCGCTGACAGACGTAACGGTGACTACGGCACGTGCGATAAGCGCACAGGTAGCTACCCCGCACTGGCACGCGGTCAGTCGTTTTCTTTAATGGGTGCGCCCAAAGCACAGCACGAAACCGGTATAGGGCAGCGTAACGACCCGATTCCCGAATCCCTATGAGACACGAGAATCGGACTGACTCGACTAATCCCAAGACCCAGTCGTCCAACGAGGAAGTAACCAAAAGAACAGTAAAATAAACCACATTCACCATGAATATAACTAGCAGTAACAAAATGCAGCAGTAAGAAAAGGAAATACTACAGTATACACCACTACAACAGAAGGGAAATAAACATGTACATAACATAAAGTTTTCGATAAAGAAAGTACAGGGAGTAACAAAGAAAACTACTCACTACAGTGGAAGAAAAGTACAGAAAGTACTACAGGTAACCCTACTGGACCCTACTAGGCCCAGCGCCCTCTGCAGCCGCTGATTCTAGCTGCTCAACACCTGGTCCTAAAAAGCAACAAGGTGACACGTCAGTGAAATGCTGAGTAGAGTGGCAACTAAAAGCTAAGAAGTAGTAGAGTGTACAATAGCTGTTATATTTAACTTTCTTTATTTATGTCTTTCTATTTATTCACTATTGATTTATTTCTCAGATCCTTCTCTTGATCTTGAATGTTCCTCGTGGGAACGATCTTGATTGCAGTCTTTTCCGAAAAGTAGAAGTGACACGTGGTGCTCTCCTGGTCGGGAGAGTCCCCTGTGGTGGTCCTACCCTCAGTCAACCACCCCAAGGTCGCTGACAGACGTAACGGTGACTACGGCACGCGCGATAAGCGCATGGGTAGCTACCCCGCACTGGCACGCGGTCAGTCATTTCCGTTAACGGGTGCGCCCAAATCACAGCACGGAACCAGTATAGGGCAGAGCCCTCTCAGTAACAGGGGTCCAACCCCTCCACAGTCCGCGCACCCTCGCCTGACTACCCTGGTTTGCCCAGTGGGCCTAACAAGTCAGAGTAGGAGGGCTAGCAGAACCCCGGGGCCTGTGGGGTAGCTAGTGCTCTCCCTACACTAGTAACTCTCCTCGGTACTGCGTACGCGAGGGCCAACAAGTCGGTGTGCAGTGGCCAAACCCACCCCGGTCTCAACCTGAGGGCGGCAAGCTCCCCTCTACACTAAGAGGTAATGTGTGCTCTCTTTGGTACCACGTACCCAAGAGACAACACACTTCCATGTTTTACTTTCTCAGTTCCATTCTATTATCTTTCCAGGAATTCTACTCCTAATTCCCCGTAGGGTTTATGTTCTTTTCGTTTGGCTATTTTAGGTTTCACCGTTCTAGTTTTACGTTCATACAACCCATGTTCTTAATCATATTTATTCCTTCATAACAGGTAGCTATTATTTCCTTTCTACTTTCCAAGATTGCAATGTCTGTATATTCAACTAGTTTTCCAGTCCTAGGATTCATGCCGTAACCTAGGATCTATCATTCAATCTAGTTTTCCAATTCTAGGATTCATGCAATATCCTAGGATCTATCATTCAATCTAATTTCTCAGTCCTAGGGTTCATGCAATGCCCTAAACATTATTAATTTTTTCAGAATTGTAACAAATTTTGTTACATAAATTAAAAACCTACTCTACCAGCGAAATCGGGAGTACTGGGGGCGTGGTCGGTAATCCCGCACGCCTCCGCAACCCCCAAGACTGCAACAGAATGGGATCCTAACACAAGGATCAATCAGAAGGAGTTTCTCAGAACGGTATACAATTACTGTAAACGGATAGAGGAATTTATTCTGGAAAGAACGCAACTCGAAACGCAGAAAACGGATTCCGAACGGGCCCTAAACGGGTTAAAAACGACGAAACTGTCCAAAATCAGACGTCTGGAACATCTTCCAGACGTCTTAAAAGGTGGATTGGTCGTACCTCAGTTCTGGGCAGTCCTTCAGATGTCCAGAAGCCCGCTGGAACGTCTGGCCTTGGTTTCCAGACGTCCGATTGTCACCCCGGATGTCTGGAGGTCCTCTCCGTCGTCTGGCACTACGGCCAGACGTCTGATTCACGTGGGATGGCGAGCCCTCGCGCCCTCTCGAGCAAAACCTGCGCACACACTCCTGCCCTCAGTACAACGAAACGCAGAAGAAATCGCGGCGGACGGCTGCATGGCCGTACGTGCGAAAAAAGAAGGTAAGAAATATCTTACTTGTCAGATGTCTAGACCGTCCGGCAGACGTCTTCGGCGTCGTCTGGACGTAAGTCCAGACGTCTGATTCTGGAAAATTTTCCAGAACCAGAGCCCGATCCGCTCTCTGCCCGCGACGCACGGCTGCGCCTCGCCCTATCGGCCTGCTGCACGAGCTGCAGCAGCCCTTCCGCGACACCCCACGCCCGCCGCTCCCCCGCCGGCCGGCTCTAGCTGCCCCGGCAAGCTCGCACCCTCATGTTCGAGCTTCTTCCTTCCGCTCGCAACCCTCCTCCCCGCATGCTCGCCGTGGCCGCTGTTGTCGCCGTCGCTCACTCGCTCGCTCGCGCTCTCGCTGGCAGGGAGAAGGAGAAGAGAAGGGCTGAGGAGATGAGGGTGAGGGAGAGGGCGAGGGTTTATAAAGCAGCGTGGGGAGAGAGAGAAGAGGGACGGTGCGTCTGCAGGAAGAGAGAGGAAAAGAAGACGAAGGCGGCGGGAGCAATCTGCGCGTGCACGCGCGCAGACGCAACTTGGTACGCCGAAAAAATTTATTACCAGATGTTTGGAAAGGGTTCCAGAAGTCTGGATAGACGTCTGAGCCACTTTCCAGACATCTTAAAAATCCATTTGATGCCCACGTTCTTAACAGGCAGAGTCCTCTCAGTAACAGGGGTCCAACCCCTCCACAGTAACCAAACAGGGGTCTTGCCCCTCCACAGTCCGCGCACCCTCGCCTGACTACCCTGGTTTGCCCAGTGGGCCTAACAAGTCGGAGTAGGAGAGCCAGCAGAACCCTGGGGCCCGTGGGGTAGCTAGTGCTCTCCCTACACTAGTAGCTCTCCTCGGTACTCTGTACACGAGAGTCAAAAGTTGGTACAAAGTGGCCAATCCTAACCCCGGGTCCTTGGGGCGGCTGGCTCCGCTCTACATTAAACAGGGGAATAATTGCTCTCCTTTGTACTCCGTACTCAAGGGCTAGCTCACTTCCCCGGTTATGTTTTCATATCTCATTCCATATATTTCCAGGAGTTCTACTCCTAATTCCTCGTAGGGTTCATGCTCCTGTTTCTTAGGCCAAGCCATACTCTGTTTCATCATTCTATTTTCATTTCTCAAGTTCTACACATGTAACATGCAACTTTACTATTCACATTTCACGTTTATTCGCAAGTAGCTCATATTTCCATTTCCAATTCATACACAGGCAGCTCGCACCTAGATTCCAACAACAGTAATTACATGTAGCAGTTACTAGCAACAGTACTCTACATTTTTCAGGCAGTTATCATTTCCTTTCCATTTTTCCAAGACTGCAATGTTTATATATTCAACTAGTTTACCAGTCCTACGATTCATGCCATACCCTAGGATCTATCATTCAATCTAGTTTTCTAGTCTTAGGATTCATGCAATACCCTAGGATCTATCATTCAATCCAATTTCTCAGTCTTAGGGTTCATGCAATGCCCTAGACTCTATTAATTGTTTCGTAATTGTACAAATTTTGTTAAATAAATTAAAGGGCCACTCTACCCGCAAAATCGGAAGTACTAGGAGTGTAGTCGGCAATCCCGCGTGCCTCCGCAACCCCCAGAGTCACAACGGAATGGGGTCCTAATACAAGGATCAAAGACAAAGAGCTACTCAGAACAGTATACAATCACTATAGATAGGTAGAGGAAATAAATCCGGAAAGAATGAAACTTGAAACGCGGAAAACGGACTCCGAACGGACCCTAAACAGGTCAAAAACAACGAGTCTGTCCAAAATCAGACGTCTTAAAGTGTCGATCAGGCCATACCTCGGTCTGCGCAGTTCTTTAGACGTCCAGAAACCCGCTGGATCGTCTGTTCTTAGTTCCCAGACGTCCGATTGTCACCCCGGACATCTGGAGGTCCTCTCCGTCGTCTGGCACTGCGCCCAGACGTCTGATCAGTGTGGGATGGCGAGCCCTCGCGCCCTCCCAAACAACACCCGCGCACACACGCAACCGCTCTCATCACGAAGAGGCGCATAGAACGCGGCGGATGGCTGCATGGCCGTACACGTGTAAATTGAAGAAGGTAGGAAAATATTGTACCTGTCAGACGTTTGAACTTAACGTCTGATTCTGGGAAATTTTCCTAGAATCAGGACCCTTTTCGCTCTCCGCTCACGACGTACGGCCGCGCCGCGCCGCGTTCGCCTGCTGCCCGAGCTGCAGCAGCTCCTCCGCGACACCCTACGCTCACTACTCCCCCGTCGGCTGGCTCTAGCTGCCTCAGCAAGCTCGCACCCTCGCGGTCGAGCTTCTTCTTCGTCTCGCAACAACTCCTCCTTCCCGCACGCTAGCAGCAGCCGCTGCTGCCGTACTCGCTCACTTGCTCGCTCACGCTCTCGCTGGCAGGGAGAAGGAGAAGAGAAGGCTGTGGAGTGAGGGTGAGGGAGAGGGGAATCGTTTCTATAAGGCAGTCGCGGAGAGAGAGAGAAGGAGGAAAACGACGCTTGCAGGGAGAGAAAGCGAAAACAAAGGCGGCGGGTTTAGTCTGCGCGCGCAGGCGCGCATACGCGGACCCGTACGCCAAAAAAATTTAATACCAGACGTCTGGGAAGGGTTCCAGACCTCTGGGCCACTTCCCAGACGTCTTAAACTACGTCTGATGCCCACGTTCGTAACAGCACCAGACGGCAGAGAGGGTCTCCATACATCTGGAGTGATAGTCGAACATATGGAACTAAGTCCAGACGGTTCAGCGAGATTCTGGATGTCTGAAGAATCGCGCAGAAACAAGGTATGACCTGAACCATCGTTTAAGATGTTTGGAAGATGTTCCAGACGTCTGATTTTGGCAGACTTGTCGTTTTTGACCCGTTTAGGGTCCGTTCGAAGTATGTTTTCTGTGTTTCAAGTTTCGTTCTTCTCAGAAATTGTTCCTCTACCTGTTTACAGTATTTGTATCCTGTTTTGAGTAATTCCTTGTGTTTGGTCCTTATGTTAGGACCTCGTTTCGTTGCAGCTCTAGGGGTTGCGGAGGCACGCAGGCTTGCCGATCACGCCCCTAGTACTCCCGATTTTGTGGGTAGAGTGGCTCCCTTTAATTGTTTATCAATAGTTATGCACTTTTGAGATAATTAATAGAATTCTAAGGTATGGCATGAATCCTAGGATTGAAAAACTAGATTGAATGATAGATCATAGGGTATGGCATGGATCCTAGTACTGAAAAACTAGATTGAATGATAGATCCTGGGGTGTGGCATGAATCCTAGGAATAGAAACACCAAAACGAATGTCGTGAATATATAAATTAAAGTCTTGGAAAAGTAGAAAGAAAAACGATAATTGCCTAAAATTGGATAACAGTTGCTTGTTTATGAATGAATATTAACTGTTGAGAACATGGGCTATATGAATATAAAGCTGAGTGATGAAACCTAAATTGGTTTAGTTAAAGAAATATGACCATGAACCCTACGGGAAATTAGGAGTAGAACTTTTGAAAGGTGAATGGAATAGAATCGGGGAAGTGAGCTAGCCCTTAAGTACGGAGTACCGAGGAGAGCGACCGTCCCCCTATTTAGTGCAGAGTGGAGCTAGCCGCCTCAAGGACCCGAGGTCAGGTCTGGCCACTTTGTACCGACTTTTGGCCCTCGTGTACACAGTACCGGGGAGAGCTACTAGTGTAGGAAGAGCACAAGCCACCCCACGGGCCCCAGGGTTCTGCTAGCCTTCCTACACCGACTTGTTAGGCCCACTGGGCAAACCAGGGTAGTCAGGCGAGGGTGCGTGGACTGTGAAGGGGCAAGACCCCTGTTTAGTTACTTTGGAGGGGCTGGACCCCTGTTGCTGAGAGGGCTCTGCCCTATACTGGTTCCGTGCTGTGCTTTGGGGAGCACCCATTAACGGAAACGACTGACCGCGTGCCAGTGCGGGATAGCTACCCGTGCGTTTATCGCACGTACCGTAGTCACCGTTACGTCTATCAGTGACCTTGGGGTGGTTGACTGAGGGTAAGACCACCACGGGAGACTCTCCCGACCAGGAGAGCACCACGTGCTACTTCTACTTTTCGGAAAAGACTGTAATCAAGATTGTTCCCACGGGGAACATTCAAGATCAAGAGAAAGATCTGAGAAATAATTCAAGAATGAGTAAATAGAAAATAAAGAAAGAAATTAAAAATAACAGCTACTTATCCATCTTACTATTTTCCTAGCTAGTTAGTTGCCACTCTACTCAGCGTTTCGCTGACGTGTCGGCTTTGTCACCTTTTCAGGATCAGGTGTTGAGCAGCCAGAGCCGGCAGCTGCAGAGGGTGCTGGACCTAGTAGAGTCCAGTAGTTTTACTTGTGTAGTACCTACTGTACCTTTCCTTCTGTTGTAATGAGTATTTTCTGTTACCACTGTACTCTTTTATTGTAAGCATCATGTTTATGTACCTATTTATTTCTCTACTGTTGTGGTGGTGTGTACTGTAGTAGTTCTTTTATTTACTGCTAGTTATATATATGGTGAATGTTGTTTATTTTACTGCTCTTTTGGTTACTTTCTCGTTAGACGACTGGGTCTTGGGATCAGTCGAGTCGGTCCGATTCTCATGTCTCGTAGAGATTCGGGAATCGGGTCGTAACATAAACTCGAAGAATGCACTTAACGAGAGGTCGAATTACAACGATCCGAAGGTTGAAAATGACCATTGATAGGTGTTAGTAGATTCAACTATAAAAAGTTCGGGGTCACATGTAGTTCTCAACAAAAATAACCTAAAATAGAAAAAGAAAAAAGAAGGATCAACCAACAACATTGCACAACAAGAGAAATCCTGTAGCACAACAACATAATCCCAAGACAACAACTAGTGTGAACCAAACCACGGTCGATGCCTTCCATAGCAACAACAACAGACATCCAAGGGGCCACCTCTTGCCATAGCCACTTCCACCACCGTCGCATAGCTTGGTTGACCACGAAGACTCGTAGCACACGCCATACAGAGGTGGGGGGGAAGAAGCAAGGTAACTACACGACTGTCCACTGGCCCCACCACGAATGGAAGAGATCTGCTGATCGGAGCACGTGCTACGCGAGGTCGACCATTAGCCACCACTGATGTGCCGCACCGCTTGAGAACCACCGTTGCCGACAACCAAAAGATCTGCATGTTAAGCCCGAAGGAGTTGGGAAGATCTAGAGGTAGGAGGAGGAGCTTCGACAAAAGATGGGCCCTGATCAGCCATGCAACACTTTTTTTTTTACAGGAAAAAAGGGATGAAGAGTCACGAGGATTATTGTGTGTGAACTCTATTTAATGATTGAGATTGAGTTCTCTAATTAGACATTTTACAAATACTTATTTAGGTCGATAAAGTATTGGGCCTGTTGAGCCCATTAAGCTAAAGGGATACCCAAATTCAAATTGCATCAACCAAACCCATTCGCTAAATTTTAGGCTTTTATCAAGACATTATTTAACACATATATATTATATTTAGTCTGCCGGTATGCTAATATATAAAATTATTATCTGTTTTATCATTCTAGTTGGAATGGATCTAAACTTTGCATTACCTTGATCATTCCTAAAACCTGATAGTCCCATATAATAGAAATTTCATGTAACATTGAGGTTAATTCTAAAGATTCATTGCCTTTCTTGCCGCGGGATACACATATTAACCTTCTTTCTTGTTAATGTTGTTGAAATTACAACTAGCTCCTTTATCTAAAAGACTACATAACGACTTCAAAATCCAATTTGGACCTCATAATCTGATTCTACAGGAAAAATGGGATTTGATGGGTGCAATTTTATGTTAATCAAACCTTTATGTGATTTTTGTATAAAAGTTCTTTAACTTTTGAAAAGTAAAATATACATGTGAGCCAAATTCAATAACCCACTTACATTGTTGTCAAGTGGATCTTTGCCTGCTTGTTTGGCAACTCAAATGAATCCACCTCTGATGGTGGATCCCAACCTGAAGCATCAGTTACATCGATTATTTGATGTGCTTCATTTTCTCGACAAGTCGATGGACACGACAGTTATAGGTCATGTCGCCGCTATTAATCTGATAGTGGGATCGTGGGCCAATGTGAGGACCCATGATCCCCATGATTGAAGATCTTGTAACCTATATAAACCTAGGATATCTTCAGAGAGAGGGTTACATAATCTAAGAGAAGAGAGGAAAAGAGAGTGTTTCTTTATACTTTGTATTTACCAAATTTAAATAATGAAACTTGACGGCCAAGCACGTTTCCCTCACATATACGATTTAAGTTAGAACTGAATCAATAATTTTCTTTGTTATTATACGATTGCATTTGAATTGGACACTTTATTTTAAAATGACTTGCTACTAATAACCCTATGCAGCATATGTCATTGATGTCTAGCGATGGTTTTGAGGCTTTTGTCGATGTTTTTAAGCCACCGGCAAAACCCACTCTATTGTAGTACTTATAGCTTAGTAGGCAAAATTGGGTCAGTCTAGAGAGAATGTTTAGCCCTGTCTCACATCATTGGTGTTATATCATTAGGTACAAATTGACTTTCTGCCAAGATTACACCTAATGTATAGTTGTAAATGGTCGTTGGATCTGTGCAGGATATGTAACGTTTAAGTTCACGTGCCTCCTAACCCTTTGAATAAAGAATTACCTTTTATTAAATAAAAACAGTAAACCTATTTCAGTGATCTGATTTCCAACCAGTGCCCGCAACGTGTTTCAAATGCTCCACAATTTTTGAACTTTATAAATGCTAATATTCTTAAGATAATGTTCTTCCCTTTGATCTTCCATGGGCACATCCACAGCAAATACGATATCGAAGTAGAGTCTCTTGATTTTGTCAAAGAGATCTAGACATGAGTTCTCCATCCCTATATTATCTCATACCCATTTCGTCTCTGTGGAGAACTCTAGGGTATGCCGTGGTCCCTCCTTCCATTCCCCCACCCCCCTCCCCTGTGATCGGATGCCAAGGTCAGTTGATATTGGTGGCATAGAAGGTCAGGAGCTCTCTCCTTCTCCTTTCTCCTATTTCATTTGAGTCCTCTGTCTATTTTAGTTCCCCTTGTGAATGTTTGCGGTTTGCTGCTTTTCTACGGAGAGAAGTGAGCTTGACATCATTGAAGGTATAAGAAGGCTTCTGCAGAAGAAGGATGGCAAGGCAGGGATCTCCATCTCCGCTGGTGATTTGAAAGAACCGGATAAATGGAAAAAGGTTATATATTTCTCAGAAGTCTCGACAAGAAGATTAGAAGTTGGGTGGTCAAAGATGTCATGGCAAAGGCATGGGAGATAGAGAAGGCTCCGAATATAAAGGAAGTTGAGGACAAAAAACGGATGGCTTGTTTCTGTAAGGAATCAGAGGTTAAAACAGTCATAGCTAAAAGCCCATGGCATTTTGAAGGAGACTTAATAGCGCTGAAAGCCAGTCTGCCTAAAATGAAGCCGTCAGATTATGTCTTCAACTCCGTGTGCCTATGGATCCAATTATTTAACCTGCCTTCTTAATATAGATGCCATACAATTCTTTAAAGGGCTGAGCGAGCATTCCTTTCCATTGTTGATATGGATTTGAATGAATTAAGAGGAGGAAGATTTGTCAGACTGAAGGTGGAAATGGAGGTTTCAAAGCCGCTGCTAAAGCAAATCAAGATAAATCTTATTAGTGGAAAGGGTATTTGGGTCCCTGTAAGATATGAAAGGTTGCCTAGGTATTGTTATTTTTGTGGAAGGATTGGGCATATTCATAAGGATTGCGAGGAGTTGATGCAAGCGAAGAATAGCATCTGAAGTGAAATCAGTTGTTGACAGAGAGCTCTTACTAAATGAGATTCAGATGCAATTTGAAACATCGATAAGGGCTGGAAAGAGTAACAGCTATACAGAAAACAAAGGGGCCAAAATAGCAAAAGATCATACTTATTATGGGTAGGAAGAACAAACCTGGGAATCTCAAGATGATGAAACGCAGGTTAGCACCCTTCGAAGGAAAAGTAGTCAGAAATTATTGCAATGTGCGATATCAAACCCCACACATACTGGAATGTACAAACCTGACAAAGTGGATGAAAAAATAAGGGTCAAATTGTGGAACAAAGTGAATATTGGCTTGAACCTGACAGGTGGGCGTTAACAGTGCAATCTCCTTCAAGCTCACAAATAGACGGTTGAAATAAATGTATATACGAAATAAATAAATAAAAAAATATATATTTTTAAAATTTTCGTATAAATAAAAAATATTAAATCAAGTAAGTCAAATATGATTTCGTAAGATCTAAAATAAAATAAAAAATAAATAACATGTAATAACATAAATAAACAAAATAAAGAAAGATTAGAGATTATTTTGATCAAAGTGACCCATTAAGAACTTCCTTTAGAGAAGGTATTGCCTCCACAATACCGGTGCATCGGCGTCTGACAAACTCCTCCTAAGATATAATGATCTACCTCCAAGATTCGACGCACTTCGATATTGGATGTCCTCGAAAATTACCTCAGGAGAACGAAGCTAAGGCAATTTGATATCCAATTAAATTATCGATTGATCTACCAACTGAATGGTTTGATCAACCAAAAACTTCTTGTGGGCCTCTCAATCTTCTTGTGCAAGATCGACAAAAGTGATTAGAGATTTTTCTACCAATCTTACGTCGAACGAATGCACAAAAAAAAAGAGACAAAAGCGAGAGAGAGAGAGAAGGAGAGAGTGGAGAAAGTTTTTCTGCACTTGTGTGTCAAATGAGAGCTCCCTCGAGTCCTTATATAGAGCCCACGACCAGACGTTTAAAGAAATTCTCATTTTATGGAAACACGACAATTGATTGACGAATTAAGTTCATTGATCGATCAAAACAATTGGTCGATCAAACCTCACTATTTGGTCGACCAATCCAATTGATCGACCAAACTAAATTCATTGATCGACAAAAATAATTGGTTGACCAATTTCACTTTTGATCGACCAATTTAGGTCAAAATCGTGAGATTAAAAATTCGTAGCAAAAGGAATCCATGTTCCAAGTTTCAAATTGATTCTCACCTGAGCCCAATTCTGAGCCGGGGTGTGCGCAGGTGCGTGCGTGGTCCCTAACCCCACCTCTCACTCTTTGCTACATAAGTCATGGGAGGAAGAAACCTTTTACACCCACCAAGCGTTTTGTCCACTTCCAGTATGGGACTAAAAATCTTTCCAAAATTTCACTGATTTCAACATGAATCCCTATGTCACCGTATAACAATTGCATCCCAATTAATGCAATTAGGTTCTCAAATCCAACATAGACCAAACAAACATGATGATAATGCTGCCGGCTAAAGAAGAGTATTTTACACAAGCACATGCCTACATTGTTGAAAACGATGTTGCCCATTACACTATTGGTGGTTAAGGAGTGATGGAGGAATCTCATGCAATTTTGGCGAGGGAAGATGTAAGTCTAATGAAGGAAGTGAGGAGTGTTCATGGCCAGAGGAGCTTTAAAAAAATAGCCAGAGAAATCAGAGTCAAGGCAACTCAGTCATCTTCTCTATTTAAAAGAAAGTCAGTAGAAGATATGGAAGATGACTAAAGGGGAAGAGCCTTGGGTAGTTAGGTGTGAACAACTGTCGCTACAGAAATGGACATCTTAGCCTGGAATTATAGGGGTTTAGGATCATCTTGTGCAATTCTTCATCTAAAATCTCTTATGAAAGCAACAGCAGCGAATATTGCTTTTGTATCTGAAACTCATATCTCCAGGAAGAATATTGAAAAGCTATCTAGGAAGTTCAGCAACTATTCCTCTTTTGCAGTCGATGCAGCTGGAAGGTCTGGAGGCTTAAGTATGATGTTTTCTGCCAATATCCATGTAAATATTACATATGCTGAAGCGCATTGTATTTTAATGGACATATACTCTGCTGGTGGTTTTGTCTGGTATTTGGCTTCTATTTATGGTACCCTTAAGCAAACTAGGAAAAAAAAATTTTGGGAAAGAATGACGAGGCTTCTTAGCAGCTAAGCTGAGAATCTTGTTTGCATTGGTGATTTCAATGCAATTATGTCAAAGGCAGATAAAAGAAAAGGAAATGTTGTCCCCACAGGGGAATTTTGCTTTCTCCAAAACTTCGCCAATTCTTTGGGGCTCCTTGACTTGGGTTTCTCGGGGCAAGCATTTACGTGGTCCAACAAGAGGAACCCACATTTCCTGATTAAGGAGAGGTTGGATAGGGTGCTAGCATTAGGGAATTAGGTTTTGAATTACCCTTCAACGGGAGAGCTTCATCTACAAGCCATAGGAAGTGACCATAGTCCTATATTGTTACTGCTATGTAGGAAAAATAATCATGCAAGGAAGGTTTGGAGATGGGGTGCAGAGTGGTGCATTAGAGATGATTACAAGAAAGTGGTTGAAAATGCTTGGGTAGATTAAAACTATTTCAGACAGAGCTCCATCTGGGATAGAGGTAACTGAGTAGCCTGTGAATTGTGGCAGTGGCATGGAAATTCTGTTGTTAATTGGAGCATCAGGAAATCAAAAATAGAATTTGATTTGGCAAAATTATAATCTAATTGGCCTGATTGCAAGGGTATTTATGAAGAGAATAGGCTGTTAAGCCAATATGAAGAGATACTTGCCCAAGAAGAAGTGTATTGGTGACAAAGGTCACGCCACGATTGAATACACAATGGAGATAGAAATACAAGATTCTACCATTTATACACTCAAGATAGGAAAAAAAGAAATGCAATTGAATGGATTAAATTCCCACCGGGGGAAGAGACAAATGATCCAAAAAAAGTTAAAGATTGTTTCTTTCATTTTTATTCGAAGCTTTCCACTTCTCAAAGGGTACGATTTAATCCTATTGCTATATTTGCTGAATATGATTGGCCCACGGGGGTTGAGAACAGAAGGTGCTTGCAGGTTCCAGATGAGGGGGAGATACGGGACACCCTCTTTTCTATGCACCATACCAAAAGTCTGGGACCGGATGGATTTCCAGCCATGTTTTACCAGAAGGCATGGACTGTAGTAAGTACTGATGTGGTTCTTTTTGTCTAGGAATTCTTTAAAAAGCAGAAAATGCCATCGGTAATCAATCTGACTAACACGTTATATAAATTAGTCCCTAAACTGATTGCCAAAAGGGTAAAGCCTATCCTCAAGAGAATTATTTCCAGAAATCAATCAGCATTTTTATCTGGTAGATAGATTTCTAATTACATTATAGTGGCCAAGGCTCTCATCCGTGCAATGAAAAAATCGAGAAGGAAGGAGGGATCTATGGTGCTCAAATCAGACATGGAAAGATCATTTGATAGAGTGGAATGGGATTTTATTCAATACTGCCTCACTCAATTGCATATTCCCACTCCATTGGTTAAATTAATAATGTCCTGTATCACCCCTGCTTCATTTCAACTATTAGTGAATGGCACTCCATCTCCTACCTTCAGGCCATCACGTGGAATCAGGCAAGGCTGACCTTTGTCACCATATGTATTTATGCTTTGCACTGAGTATTTATCGAGAACGTTGGACATAGCACTTCACTCAAGGAGAATTTCGGGATTCAAGCCCAATAGGAATGTTAATCCTATTACTCATTTGATGTTCGCTGATGACACTATTTTGTTTGCAAAAGCTACTACATATGAGGCAGCAAAACTATTAAGGTTGCTAATTGAATATGAGCAATGCTCCGGTTAGGAAGTAAATTGTGGCAAATCTAGAATTCACTTCAATAGAGTAGCATCTTCTGCAACTGAAATTATGGGGATTATAAAGGTAGCTAGCATGGCTAAGGATGAGCTCTACTTGGGGTCTTGCTATTGGATGATGAGAACCATTCTAAACTAAAAGATTTAATCCTCACAAATTTCTCAAGCAATCTTGAAGGATGGAAATCAAGATTACTCTCACAAGATGGCAGAGGTGTTCTGATTACGAGGGCGCTTACTTCATTGCCAATCTATGTCATGAAGACTACTTTGCTTTCTAAGAAGCTTTGCCAGTAGTTGGATAAATTAATTAGGAACTTCTGGTGGGGCTATACGAATGAGAAAAGGCATTGTTACATGAAATCCTTGGAAAAAATCTATCTACCTAAGCATGAAGGTGGGCTGGGATTCAGATTATTGCATCAACTCAATTATGCTCTTATCATGAAGATAGGCTGGTCACTAATAGTGAATAATGAAGGATATTGGCAAAAATATTTGCAGAATATCCATTTGCCAATGGGGACATTTTGGGAGTACATGATCCAATCTGCTGACTCCCCTTTTATGAAGGCATTGGGTCAAATTAAACGGAATCTAAGAGTGCACACGAAATGGCTGGTTGGTGATGGCCAGAAGATAAGTATATGGTCTAATAGATGGACTTCCACATTTGATGTTACTGTAGTATCTAAAAACTCTTCTAGTTTGCATCTAAATAAGGTGGCCAACTTATTAAACTCAGATAGATCTCAGTGGGATGTAGAGTTGGTGCATCAAGCATTCTCTTAGGAGACTGCCGAAGCAATTATTTCCACACCATTACAACAAAAAAAATAGTCCATAGTTTCCTGCAATAGGATAACTATGGACTATTAAGGAACTACCACCTAAAACTAAAACTTTCCTTTGGAAAGCTTTAGTGGGAGCACTACCAGTAAAAGCAGAACTGGAAAGGAGAATCAATATAGCTGACCACCTATGCCCACTTTGCTTTTCAGAGAAGGAAACTTGAGAACATATTATATGGGAGTGTCAATTTGCGAGAGCCTTGTGGTTCTATTGGGGTCTCAGAATAGCTAAAACTAATTCTCCTTAATGGGAATTCATTTTGAATGTGGACAGCCAGCTATCAAGTGCAGGTCAGCCAAAATATATGGCATTATACATGCTACATTCCCTCTGGCAGCATCGTTGTAAAGTAGTAAATGAAAGTTGTAAGCCTTCCTCGCTGATTGTTATTGAGCAGGCACGAAATAATGTTTATGAAAGATTTTAGCAGCACAATATCTTAATGAATGAACATAGTTTGACTTATCAAGTTCAAGAAAGCACAATCCCACCAAGTTCCTATTTGATTAAGGTAGATGCGGCTGTCGTAGATCTCCACTCTGTGATAGCAGTGGTGATATTTGACCAGACTAGGAACTGCATCAAGTGTAGTGCAAAGCAGATCAATTTTGTTTCGAGTGAAGAGGCAGAATTATGTGCTATTCACATAGGCCTTCAAATGGCCTACTGATTGCACAGCAAGGTACACCAATACATACATATGCCATCTGATGTTATTTCCTACCATTACCAATGCATTTTATATAACCTTACTTGCATTTGTAAATATTCATTTACATGCATTTATAAAAGAGGCGAAGAGAGTGAGAATAAATGGCCATGCAATTTACTTCAATTCCATCTCATCTCAGTAATTAACATCTTCATTGAGTGCTTGCATTGCAAATTCACCTATCCTATTCTATTCCACGGCTGCTATGCACGACCTCTCGCTGCCCTTGTGCCAGTTGCATGGGGTGAGGCATGCACTCTTTCTATAAAAGAGCATGCACCCTCCCCTGTTGCAGGGAGCTGGCTTTCCACCCTCAGAACTGCGCACACACAACACCACACTCACTCTCCTCACTGCCAGCGACATCTTCCTCTCTCCCTCTCCATACACAATTCCTCTTCTCACCAGTTGAGAAGAGGCACACTGTGTGCAGGAGAAGCTCTCCGTGGTCTCAGACCCCACGGTGAGCTCCACCACCGCCTAGCTCCTTCGTGAGTAGGTGGGCGTGGTGGTTCCATATTTTGATTTTTATTTGCGTGTTCTGCTTAGTTTTCTATTTTCCTTTTTTTAATTTTTCTTCTCTCTTTTTCATCGCCTTCGCCATTAAGCGGAGCTTCGAGCTCTAAAGCTTTGCTTGAGCCACGATGCGCCTAGCACCTCCGTGCGCCTCCGCACGCATGCGCAGACCCCTCAGGCTCCCCTTCCATGCTTGTGTGTGCTCTCCACGACTTCCCCGCGCGCTGCACAACCTCAACCGGTTACCTCTCTCTGTGCGGCATTGTAGCGCACTATTCATTATAGTCTGCGCGACACTGTAGCCACCGGCAAACTTCTCACTTAGCCGGTGGCTTCACTCTCTCTCTCCTCAGCACTACCGCCTCCACTCGGTCATCCCTTGCGCGTTCTTCCCCCAGCGCCTATGTGCTGTGCATACACCTCCCCGCACGCCTGCGCTTGGTGTGGCCCTCCCTCACGCACCTACGCCTGTGCCTCACACACACTTCAGCGCTAGATGACGCTTCCGTAACTTAGATGACTTAATGCTCCCCCTTACTCACACAGTTACACACACGCACTCTCCCTCTCACACACCCAAACAAATGCACACACCCTTTTCACTCTCACGTTGGCACACACTTACACACTTGTATACATATATACATGTATATTTATATATTCACACTCCCCACTTACACACACACACATATACACATATATATCCACATTCTCTTATTTACACACCCGACATTTCCTACTCACAATACCGCGCACGTACCCTTCACCGCGCATCATATCACAGGAATATTCACGCCAGTTGCGAATATTTCCTGATATTCGCGCAAAGCAAGCCTTCCACCCCACACTCACACACGTCCGCTCCACAATCCACGCGGCACTTAGTCTTGTTGGTTGTGTCTCCCTAGACGTGGACCAATTTGACACCATGCTACATCCCATCCCCATTTCCATCTCCACCCCTATAGTATCTATATTACTATATATATATATAAGCTAAGTGTCTCTTTTCATTTCTTTCCTTGCATTTTATTTTGCTTTTATTTGTCTTTTATTCTTGTTATCAAAAAGACTAAAAAGAGTATAAAAGAGAAAAGATAATTCTTATCTTGTAGGTACCCGATCTTGTGAGTGACAAGATCAATTTGGAATCCTAAGTTGGCTTTGAGCCAAGGATCATTTGACTCAAGGCCAAGGACTTCATTTTTTTTGAGGGTGTGCCTCAAGAACAACATTATTACAAAAAATCCTAAAAGTAAATATATATATAATAAATGTAAGGAAGGGATACATTCTAGGAAAAGCGTAGAAACTTTGTAATCTATTAATTCCTACCTCCCTGAGATCGACTCTGGGCTTAAAAGTGACTAAGATAAAATCAAGTAGGTTAGGTTAAAATTTTTGTGAAACTAGTGTAGACTCGATTTAGATTAATTCATTATACTGATTTCAACGATAATATTACCATATTAAATAAGCCTACTCGAGTCTGCAACACGTTTTTCTGGCGCCGTTACTGGGGATGCGCTATTTGGAGTAAGTTTCTACTCTCTTCCTTTGATTTTCTCTTTTCCCACCCTTCTCTTCACGGGTGTTTTGTTTGTTTATATGTAGGTGTACCTGTTGCAAGGAGGAGACACGCAGAGGAGATCAGGGACGTGGGCAAATCCAAGGCTAGTGCGAGAGCGTGAAGTCGGCAGCGTCGCATTAGAGCTTCGCCTATGTTGCTAAGGAGGTAGGTGTCTTGATTTTAGTAACTTAGGTCATCTTGTCACCTTAAAATAAATAAATAAATAAATAAAATAAAAATAAAACCTAAAAATACTTCTTGGGAATTTCTTGGGGCAAGTGGACTAAAACCCACTTGTTGATTGTTTGCTATTATCCCCACCGCCTCTTGATTTCCTGCAAACTTCGCATCGCAAAAATCCAAGAATCTTGATTCTTGGCAATTTCATTGTGTGAAGTTTTCTTAGAGGCAAGATAAAAATTGATTGATTGCCATCCTTCCTTGGCTCATTTATTAGCATTTCGGGATCACAATTTTGGTGGGGAGGCTTGGAATTGAGTTGATTCCAACCCTACCAGGACTTTAGATTTGCCTTAGATTCGATCCCAAATATTTCAACCCCAAACATTTTCATTTTCTTTACATCATTTGGTGGTTGAGCCTTGTGTGGATTATCATTTTGGTGATTGGGAGCACTTGAATTAAAGTGCTTTAGCTCCCTTTCATATTGAATAAAAATAAACTCGTGCATCTACACTTAGAAATTCCCAATTAGGGGCTCATTTGCATTATAGCATGCATTAATCAAATCAAATTGAAGAAGGGTTCTTTGGGCACAGAAAACTTATATTTTTTGAAAACTTGAAGACTGGTTGAATTGGTAATTCAATGAAATCATAAAATCCATACTACTTGAGGTTGGAATTTTAAAAGCCATTCACCATCTAAAACTTCGATTCAGGGAGATTTCCCCATTGCATGCTTGATTTACACACTCTTAAAATCAACACACTTGGACATTACCTGTATACAACGCCCTTCACATTCCTTGAGAACTTGATCTTAAGCCTCTAAATTAAAACTGGAAACAACTTGACCCCTCTTAAGGATTGGAGGTCTAACTACCTACGTGTAACGCCTACGTGCTGGTGTGGGTTCCCGCGGGCTATCGGGTGTCTAAGACTGGGGCAAATTGCCTTTCAATTTGGCCTGGTGGTTCCGTGGTGCTCTCATTTGGTTCTGTAGGTTGTGATAGTAGGTAACTTAGATCTGTAGGTCTAAGGGCACATTGTAGAGGCTAGGAAATTGATTGCTTTGATTTGTCATCAAGTGTATCCTTATGACGTTGTTTCTCTCATCCCCTTTCCCTTCTCATCTCCCCAATTCTTCTTGCGGTAGTGCATGTTTGGGAGGAGGTAACAAAACCCTGAATTGTTTCAATTGTTTGATACTTCTAGGAGGGAAGAAACTGGTGAATCGTCCTCCTCCTCTGTAAACATGGCTCCATGCCCACCCCCAAATCCCGAGGGAGGAAACCGCCCCCCTCCAATCCCACCAGGTGGTGGTGGAGCCGTAGACCCCATAACGTGCCTCCAAGCCCAAATGACACTGTATAATGAACAAATCGAAGCTATAAGGGAAACATTGGAGGAAATGAATTGCTCTCCCCCAAAAAGGGGGGAACCCAGGTCTCTTAGTTCCTATCAAAATCCTGTTGCTACAGAGACCATTGGGAAAATTCGGGTCCCCATGGGCGGGAGCGATTTTGATTTAAAACCTAATGTCATTGGCTTAATTAATTTCCACTTCCATGGTCTTGTAAGTGAAGATCCCTTTCTTCATTTGGAAGACTTAACCCGATTGGTAGAAACTGTTAAACCAAGAAACATCGGGTTATTAATAGTCCTCATGAAAGTGTTCCTGTTTTCGTTGCATGACAAAGCGTTGCAATGGTTGCGCGCTCTTGGAAAACCCATCCATTCTTGGGAAGAGATGTGCATAGCATTTCTCAAGAAATTCTTTCCAATTGGGTGAACCAATGCACTTCGTCAGGCCATAACTTCATTCATGCAACAAAACGGCAAGCAATTTCATGAGGCTTGGGAGAGGTATAATGACCTCCTAAGAAACTACTCTCACCATGGTCTTCCAAGGTGGCATATAGCCCAAATCTTCTATTATGGCCTGAATGAGACTTTGCGACAGATCGCCGACGCTTCCTGCGGAGGGAATTTTACGAACAAGGACGAGAATGGAGCATCTGAATTGTTTGAAAGCATGAGTGAGAACTCAATGAACAATGCCTCCATTGTTGCCTTTAATCGTACCAGCATGCCCTACAATATTCACGAAGTTGGTACGGGACCCTCCCATTCATCCACAGATCTTAACTTAATTGCACAAAAATTGGATGAAGTCTTTGTCGTGCACAAGAAACTGGACGAGCTTCTGGCCAACCTCGCTCGCTCTATGGTAAACACCTCCACACCATCACTCCGTCACAACCCTAATCCTTCCAATGCCAGGCTTATTCCTAAGAATCCTGTGAGACTGTCCTTACCGAATATCACGCCGAGCAATTCAGTGAGCAATGTGGACCTGGCTTTTGCGAGCTAGTATTTTGACATGGAGGACCAAGCCTCCGTGTGCTCGGATGTATATACACATGCGGACTCGTCTTCTGGCTTAGAAGATGCTTGTGCCTTGGGGAGCAACCCATTCTCTGCTACTTATAACCCAGGATGGCGAAATCATCCTAACTTTGCATGGTCCAGTAACTCGCAACACCAAAACCCCGCAGGTGGACCAATGTGACCATCCGCACTCGTCATCCCAAGGGCCCAGTATAACCCTGTGGCAAATACGCCATCAGGTCCTTGCGCACCTCAAGTAGAACACGCATCAAGTCCTCTTGATAAATTGATGCGAATGATGACAAAAATGTCCAAGTGCCATGAAGAAAACATGACCTCTCTTCAGCACCAATTGGCGTAGCAGAATGTTGAGATTGGTCAACTACGCATGACGACTCGATCTCAGGGCTCTCTTCTAGCCCAACCTGTTCCTAACCCACGAAATTTTGTACCTCGTGGTCTGCAACCACAGGTATGACCTTCTTAAGGGCAGGTTCATCAGATTCTGTAAGCTCCGAGCACTCCATCGGGATTTCAAGCTAATCTAGCAGTAGCACATCACCCTTATGTCCCTATTGTGAACCCTCCACCTTATGATCCCACTGGACCCGTGACGTCCAATGCGATTACTACAAGGAGTGGTAAGCAAACCGTCGATCCACCTCGACTTGATCTTGGCCCATCTTCTTCATCGCCCTCTCATTTGGGATGCACATCATATTCTCGTGAGGACGATACGCCCAAATTGGTGCCAGAATCAGTCTCATTCCCTGAGGCTCTACTGAGGGAGCCAAAAGGCAAGAAAAAGAATACGCAGGCCTTTAATAACCTGCGTAATTTATTCGGGGATGTTGAGATCAAAGTACCCCTTTTGGAGGCTATCAACCATATACCAATTGTCGCTCGATTCTTCAAAGACTACTCTACACCCAGGCGATAGTCAAAGAAAACAAAGAATCTGGTGGTCTTCTCGCCTCATGCGAGTTGTGCTATACTGTCAAATCACCACCGAAGTAGAAAGATCTGGGTACACCGCTTATTTCATGTAGCATCTAAGGCTGTAATTTTAACCGTGCTTTGCTTGATCGAGGATTTTCCATCAATCTTATACCAACCATCATGCTCGAGAAATTTTCCTTAGGAAATCTGAAACCCACCCTTGTCACCTTGCAGTTGGTAGATCATTCTATCAAAATCCCAAAGGGTGCGGTGGAAGATGTGGTGGTTAGGATCAACAGTCTATGTTTTTCTGTTGACTTTCTTGTTTTGGATATGGAAGTTTCTAGCTCACTTTCTGATTGTCCAATCATCCTTGGTCGACCTTTGTTGGCCATAGCTTGCGCCCATATCGACTGTGAGTCGGGTTGCATTGAGATCGTTGTTGGCTCTGAGAAGCTTAAGCTAAACATTTTCAAGGCCGCCAAGAAACTTTGATTGCGATTGCATTGAGGATGACACATCTAACGAGGACACGGTCGTCAGCACGTGTATCGGACTAATAGGGACCTATTCTGACTGCTGTGGATTGCCCTTGAACACAGACCATCGCCTGACAAACGTATACTGTGATGTTTCCCCACCCCTTCCCTTACTCGTATCTTCTCCTGACCAGACTTTAGACAAGATTTTCTCCGCTTCCCACACCTCGTGGTCTGAGTCATATCTGGGCTACTCATCATCGGTCCACCCTCTTGAAGACCGGATTACCCTTTCTTTCTCACCAAATCAGGCGGAAATGCGACTCCACACTGGGACCTTGAGCCCAAATGCTGATCACTGGGGCTCTCCTTTCTTGGATCTATCAATCCAAGATGCCCCTCTTCTTGGGCAATCTAAGGGCCAACTTCTTTCTCCTACCCTTCTTTCTTCTGATCCTTTTGGGACACTCTCATCCCAAGAAATGTCAGATCTTTCACCATCCACTCCCGAGCTGAAAGCGTTGCCTGACATGCTTAAATATGCTTTTCTGTGACCAAATGAAATGCTCCTTGTAATTATTAGTTCAAAACTGACAAGGGAGCAAGAGTACAAGCTAATGAAGGTCCTCATGGAACACAAGGCAGCCATTGGATGGCCCTTATCTGATTTAACTGGCATTAGCCCCTCCTACTGCACTCACCGTATATATACGGAGGAGGCTTGACCATCTCGAGAGATGTAGCGACGTCTCAACCCTAACATGCGGGAAGTCGTTAAAAGGGAAATCATTAAGTGGCTGGATGCGGATATAATCTACCCGATCAGCGACAGCCCCTAGGTGAGCTCGATTCATGTCGTACCCAAAAAGGCGGGGCTCACCATCTGTGTCAATGACAGGGGAGAATCCATCCCTACACGCACTCCTACATCTTGGAGTTTGTGTACATTATAGGAAACTAAATGTTGCAACAAAGAAAGATCATTTTCCGCTACCTTTTATTGATCAAATCCTGAAGCGGTTAGCGGGAAATAAATTTTTCTGTTTCCTGGATGGATTCTCTAGATATAACTAGGTGGCTATTGACCCCCAGGACCAAGAGAAAACCACCTTCACTTGCCCCTTTAGCACTTTCACATTTAGAAGGATGCCATGCGGACTTTGTAACGCACCAGTAACTTTCTAGAGATGTATGCTGGCAATATTTCATTATATGGTGGGCAACTTTCTTGAGGTCTTTATGGACGACTTTTCGATCTTCGGACCCTCATTTGATGATTGTCTAGCCAACCTGACCCACATCCTTCGGAGATGTATTGATGTGAACCTTGTGCTTTCTTGGGAGAAAAGTTATTTTATGGTACACGAGGGGATTGTTCTCAGTCACATCATCTCCGATCAGGGTATTGAGGTGGATAGAGCTAAGCTTGATGTGATTGTTGATTTACCTATGCCTAGCTCTGTTCAGCAAATCCACTCCTTTTTAGGACACGTCGGTTTCTATAGGAGATTCATCAAAGACTTCTCTAAGATTTCTAGACCATTAACTCATCTCCTCTCAACCAACGTACCCTTTGATATGGGCCCCAACTGTATACAAGCATTCATGAAGCTGCGTGAGGCTGTCACCAAGGCCCCTGTTCTCCAGCCACCCGATTGGTCGCTCAACTTTGAACTCATGTGTGATGCTTCTTATCTTGCAGTCGAAGCCATCCTGGGATAGAGACGCGATAGACACCCTTTTGTAGTGTACTACGCCAGTAAGACGCTGGATGAGGCCTAGTGTAATTACACGACCACTGAAAAAGAGCTACTGGTAGTTGTCTTTGGGCTGGAGAAATTCTGCTCTTACCTTCTGGGCTCTCATGTTACTGTATTCACTGACCACGTGGCCATTCGTCATCTCATGGACAAAAAGGATGCCAAGCCTAGACTGATTCATTGGATCCTTCTGCTCCAAGAATTTGACCTTGAGATCCACGATAAGGTCGGAGCTCAAAATGTTGTTGCTGATCATTTTTTGAGACTGGACCCTGACCACATTGGACTTACTAATGAGGTTTTTCCCGATGAGCACCTACTGGCAATTAATGTGGCAAGTCGACCTTGGTATGTCGACATTGCCAATTACCTTGCTTCGGGCTCCGTTCCAAGTGGCTGGCCTAAAAACCCGCGCGAGCGTCTTATTGCAGAAGAAAAGTACTATTTCTCTGATAATCCACTACTTTTTCAAGTAGGTGCTGATCAGATCATCCATTGCTGTATTCCTGACAATGAGGTCCCCAGCGTGCTATCCTTCTGTCACGATCAAGCCTGCGGAGGCCATTTCTCTGGGAGGAAAATTGTAGCCAAAGTGTTGCAGTGCGGTTTCTTTTAGCCCTCCTTTCATCAGGATGCACACAATTATGCTAAACAATGCACTAGGTGCCAGTCGCTAGGGTCAATGTCACGCCGTGACATGATGCCCTTGCAACCCATCTTAGCTGTTGAAATCTTTGACATTTGGGGAATTGATTTCATGGGTCCCTTTCCTCCTTCCAACGGCTTTAAGTACATCCTCGTTGTTGTTGAAAATGTTTCGAAATGATCGAGGCTATTCCCATGCGCCATGTTAACAATGTCATATCTACTCGATTTGTCAAAGACCACATTTTTGCATGCTTTGGGATCCCTCGAGCCATTATCTCTGATGGAGGAAGTCATTTTACCCATCCATCTTTTCGAGCACTTCTGAGGAAATATGGAGTCCAACATTGTATCGCATCTCTGTATCATCCTCAGATGAACGGCCAGGCTGATGTGTCGAACTGGCAAATCAAGCAAATTCTCCAGAAAACGGTTCGGCCTGACCGTAAGGATTGGTCCGACAAGCTGATTGATGCACTTTGGGCATATTGGACTGCCTTCAGGACTCCCCTTGGTATGTCTCTTTATAGAATTGTTTATGGGAAGCCTTGTCATTTGCCCGTGGAGTTGGAGTACTATGCTTATTAGGCGGTTCGCCAATGTAACCTCGACCTAGACCTATGTGGTCGAGAAAGGAAACTCCAACTCCAGGAGCTAGAGGAGCTCCGTCGTGAGGCCTATGATTCTGCCTTAACTTTCAAACAATGCACTAAGGCCTTTCACGACAGCCGCATTCGGTGGAAGGAATTTGAGCCATCTCAGCATGTTTGGCTTTACAATGCCCGGCTCAAATTCTTTCCAGGGTAATTGAAGTCCAAATGGACTGGTCCCTACTTGGTCTCTAGACCATTTCCCAACATGGCCATTGAAATTGAAGATCCTAGATCTGGGCATAAGTTTACGGTCAATGGATAGTGGTTAAAACTCTATCTTACTCATGAACCTGCCCCCGTTGGTAAAACTGTTGCCCTGCTGGAGGGTAACTGACTTCATGCCTCACTCTGAGTCCAGCTAGGGACGTTAAATTCAGCGCTCGTTGGGAGGCACCTCAGCAACACTCCTCCTCCACTTTCTCCTACACATTCCATTTCACTTCACTTCACTGTGCACTTCTTCACTTTTCACTTTACCACCCACCATCCACCCGCCTTGCCACTCTGCTGTATACCTCGCACTTTAACTCTCGTGCCAAGACCCTTGGACCTTGCTTAACCCTACATGCATATGAGGACATAGCATCATTTAGCATGGGGGGGTAGATAGGCATCCATTAGGATCTAGGTATTATATGGGTATCATGCAGCTTCTGCATCCATTATACATATCCATCTATAAATATGTATATAGCCTAATTGTTTCAAAAAAAAAAGGTGTAAAGTGTTTAGCAATGATCTGAAAGCTGAAACAAAAATATAATAAGTGTTTATGGATATTCAACCTCTACTTTGAAGACTTTCCAGGCCACAGAAGCTTGATTCACTCAGGCTTGGCTTAATTCACTTGAGCATTGATAAGATAGATCAGAATCTCTCCTAACTTAGGACGTACTCTTGTATCTAAGTCACCAGTAAATGATTCGTTGGTTTGCCTCTACTTGAGAGTCTAAGTAATCTTCGTTCACTCTACACATATCGAGAAAGATTAGGTGAACTTAAGATTCAACCCTAGTGTTCATTAGGGAAGGTGGAGTCCTTACCTATGCACGCAGGTAGACTCTTTATCTCAGTCTTTAGTCTTGTATTTAGGAGAAGCTCTTCCACAAAGAAAAAAAAGGTACTCACCCACCAAATAAGTGTGCTCTTCCAAATAAAGTTGTAGGAGATATACTGACACTTGTTTCCAAAAAAAAAAATCTTGCGAATAAGTCAGCATATCTTCCAAATGTCTGTAAACTCTTCTCCTCAAAAGTTTTTCAGGGCACGTTACAAATACCGTGTTTCTACCGTATATTCTTTGAGCCACAAAAATAATAAAAGTAGAGTTGAGTTTTTCCATCATCCTTTTGCGGGTTAATCTGAAGACATGAGCTGAAGCTGGGACCAACCTGGACTTAAAAATTTGTGAAACTTTGGGCTTGAGCCTTAATGTTTATCTAGCTGATCTTAATCCTTCACTATGCACAAACCATAATCTCTTAACTCTCGAGTACGGCAAAACCTTCTGAGTCATGGAAATCGCACTGAAGGTTTAAATCTCAAGAATACAGGTTAGTTGAGAGATGGTCTATATCATGTAAGACTTAAGTATTGGTAGCTTTCTTTACAATTGGTTCTCACAATGTCCAACCGATAAACACATTTTGCTTCAAAGTCTTCAACTTAAGATTATTTTT
Source organism: Thalassia testudinum (assembly GCA_037157565.1). NCBI lineage: Eukaryota > Viridiplantae > Streptophyta > Magnoliopsida > Alismatales > Hydrocharitaceae > Thalassia > Thalassia testudinum. The sequence continues at coordinate 26,643,795 of JAZHRO010000059.1, forward strand.
AAACACGATACAAATGTTTTGCTAGGGACTAGCAAAAGATAGGCATGAGAGTATGATTGCACAGTAAGCTACATCAATAAATATTCCATCTTATGTTATTTTCTAGCATTACCCATGCATTTGATATAGCCTTATTTGCATTTGTAAATATTCACTTGCGTGCATTTACAAAAGAGGGGAAGAGAGTGAGAATAAATGGCCATGCAATCTACTTCAATTCCATCTCATCTCAGTAATTAACATCTTCATTGAGTGCTTGCATTGCAGATTCACCTATCCTATTCTATTCCATGGCTACTGTGCACGTCCTCTCGCTGCCCTCATGCCAATTGCTGGGGAGAGGCGTGCACTCTTTCTATAAAAGAGCATGCACCCTCCCCTATTGCGGGGAGCCGACTTTCCACCCTCAGATTTGCGCACACACAACACCACACTCACTCTCCTCACTGCCGGCCACTATCTTCCTCTCTCCCTCTCCATACACAGTTCCTCTTCTCACCAGTTTAGAAGAGGTATTCTGTGTGCAGGAGAAGCTCTCCGTGGTCTCATACCCCATGGTGAGCTCCACCACCGCCTAGCTCCTTCGTGAGCAGGTGGGCGTGGTGGTTCCCTATTTTGATTTTTATTTGCGTGCTCTGCTTAGTTTTCTGTTTCCTTTTTTTTATTTTTCTTCTCTCTGTTTCATCGCCTTCACCATTAAAGCGGAGCTTCGAGCTCTAAAGCTTTGCCTGAGCCATGGTGCGCCCAGCATCTCCGTGCCCCTCCGCACGCATGCACAGACCCCTCAGGCTCCCCTTCTGCGCGTGTGTGCGTGCTCCACGACTTCCCCGCACGCCGCACAGCCTGAACCGGTTACCTCTCTCCGTTTGGCATTGTAGCGCACTGTTCACTACAGTCTGCACGACTCTGTAGCCACTAGCAAGCTTCTCACTTAGTCGGTGGCTTTGCACTCTCTCTCCTCACTGCTATTGCCTCCACCCGGTTATCCCCTGCGCGCGCTCTTCCCCTAGCGGCTGTGCGCTGCGCATACACCTCCCTCGCGCACCCGCGCTTGGTGCGGTCCTCCCTCACGCAACTACGCACTGCACCTGCATCCGTGCCTCACACACACTTCAGCGCTAGACGACGCTTTCGCGACTCAGATGACTTAACGCTCCCCCTTACTCACACAGTCACACACACACTCTCCCTCTCACACACCCAAACAGACGCACACACCCTTTTCACTCTCACGCAGCCACACACTTACACACCCGTATACATATATTCGCATATATTTATATATTCACACTCCCCACTTATATATATATATATCCACATTCTCTTATTTACACACTCACCCCACATTTTCTACTCACAATACTGTGCACCTACCCTTCACCGCCTATCGTATCGCGGGAATATTAGTACCAGTTGCGAATATTTTTCGATATTTGCACAAAGCAAGCCTTCCACCCCACTCACACACGTCTGCTCCACAATCCACACGGCACTTAGCCTTGTTGGTTGCGTCTCGCTAGACGTGGACCAACTTGACACCGTACTATATCCCATCCCCATTTCCATCTCCACCCTTATAATATCTATATTACTATATATATTCTATATCTACTTACATATCTACTATATATATATATATATATATACACACGCACACTAAGCTAAGTGTCTCTTTTCATTTCTTTCCTTGCATTTTATTTTACTTTTATTTGTCTTTTATTCTTGCTATCAAAAAGACTAAAAAAGGTATAAAAGAGAAAATATAATTCTTATCTTGTAGGTATCCGATCTTGTGAGTGACAAGATGAATCTTGGAACCCTAAGTTGGCTTCGAGACAAGGATCATTTGGCTCAAGGCGACTTCATTTTTTTTTGAGGGTGTGCCTCAAGAACAATATTATCACAAAAAATCTTAAAAGTAAAAAAAAAATCAAAAACATAATAAGTGCAAGGAAGAGATAAGTTCTACGAAAAGCGTAAAAACTTTGTAATCTCTTAATTCCCGCCTCCTTGAGATCGACTCTGGGCTTAAAAGTGACCAAGATAAAATCTAGTAGATCATGTTAAAATTTTTGTGAAACTAGTGTAGACTTGATTTAGGTTAACTTACTATACTGATTTCGACGATAATATCAACATATTAAATAAGCCTACTCGAGTATGCAACACCTATCATACTGGCTTGCGAGATGTGGCCATCCTCTTTGATGCCATCAATCCCGTAAGCCAAGTTCTAGCCCTTTAGCAGCCTAACTGAAAAACCCGAAGTCTTGTCCATTGATGTTCTTATTTTCTTGATTTTCATGTCTGGTTTTCTTTGTATATGGTAAATAAGATTGTCGTCCAACCAACTCATGTAGTGGCCTGGCATTGTTTACGATGTAACTTGCAAGGAAATTGGGCTCCCCCTACTCCCTTGCAAATTGTAAGGCTGTCACTTATAGGGTTCCCACTTGCAAAAAAAAAAAAAAAAAAAGAGTTCTCCATGTCTATATTTACCTAGAAAATCGATGTGTGTGGATTGACATATCTCCCCAGCTTGCCCAGATGGGCTTCTTGGCTATTAAATAACAAAACTGCTTTTTCGAAGTAAATGGGAGAAGCCTGTGCGATTATTTAGATGAACGTTCGGGTATACCGGATCGGATCCATGGTGAACGGGTCTGGAGCTTTAACAAGCGATCCTCACCTGCCTTTCGGATCCAAACATCGCAGCTCACAAAACCATTGTTGTATATCCATCTATTTAGCATCTACAAACACGTCTGCTGGCAACAACCAAAACAAGGAAGTTTTTATCTTATTGGATGACTCAGATTTTCATTAGTACATTTTTTTTTTTTTTTTAATCTCTGGTGTGCTAAACATTTTCGCAGAAGCAAGACCCTCCTTGTAGTAGTAGATAACCTCACCACCAAGTCCCTCTCCTCATGAAACACCCACCAAAGTCGAAGCGCCCACGACCATACAATTACTGAATGGGTATCCCAATCGACACCGTCATCTACATCGCCGTGTTCACCACATTCCTCCTCATTCTCGTATGCTACCTCACCGGCCGCCGCTACAGTGTAGCGGGCGCCGGGGCGCTGCAACCGACACAGGCAACCGCGACGAGGGGCCTCGACAAGGAGATCATCGAGTCCTTCCCTACGATGCTCTACTCCGAGGTGAAGCAGCTCAACCAGTCGCAAGGAGGAACCTTCGAGTGCGCCGTCTGCCTTTCCGACTTCGACGACCCCGACACCCTCCAGCTAATCCCCGGGTGCAACCACACCTTCCACCTCGCCTGCATCAGCACGTGGCTCGGGTCCCACACCTCCTGCCCCGTCTGCCGCACTGACCTCGCCTCCGGCGACCCCGAGGCTCCCGCTGACGCAGCTGAGTCGACCCCGGTGCAAGTGGAGGTACCAGTGGTGGATGATGCAGTGGAGCCCGAGACGAGGGATGTCGAGGGTAGTGGCGAGACACGGGTATGGACGGAGGAGGAGAGGGAGAGATTCACGCTGACACTGCCGGAGAGCGTGTTGGCGGAGCTGATGGCAAGGAGGCTGGAGAGGTCGGCAACTATGGACTGCAGGATTCTTAGGAAGGGGAAGAGAGAAGGTTCGAACTTCGACGTCGACAAGCGGGCTTTGATAGGGAGGACGTGGTCTCGGCGGTCGCCGCTGGGAGGAGGAGGGCGAGGAAGGGCCCGTGAGGTGCCGTCACCGCCTGCAGCTAGCGGCCCTCAGAGATCCGCCACCCCTCACGGGACCAACGCTAAATGCATAGATATCTTTCTGCTTTCACCGACGGAAATCTTACGCCGTTGAAGAGGTTCCTTAGGTCACTTTGACTTTTGGGAAAAGAGTATTGTCTCTTAATTAACTTGCTTGTGATGTTTATTCGCCATTCATATGATGTACGTTGATGAAAGTTGGAAATTGAACGTGCGTTCCTATTGTTTATTTTGAAACTCGGTTCTCGGATTTGATTGTGACTTTGAAGAGTATATCCGACCTTTCCTTGCCTTTTAATTCCTTCGATTATGTATGTAGATAACCTTTTTCCCGTAATTTATTTTGTTATTGTTGTTCATTTGTTCGTTCATGATATGCAAGAGGTAGAAAGATAATCAAAGATTTCAATTTGATTTACCTGGGATTGATTCTAGGTCAGCACGTATGATTAATTTGTTTACGGTGTTGTTTGTTGGCATGCAAATTTACGTCATTGTGATTCAAAAATTGACATATCTCTTATTTTTTTCTTTGATCACTGATATATTTTAATTTATAATTAAATTATATTGCTATAAAATAAAAATTATCAGTGTATTATAGCTCAAAATTAAAAGTCACTTATATATTTTCATTTAAAATTAAAAAATATATGTGTGCTTTCAAAATCAAGAAAGTCATGTGTGCTTTCATTCAAAATAAAAAATATCCTATACATTTACATTCAAGATTGAAAATTATGGATGATTTCATCATTCATGAATGGTGAAGATAGCTCGAGCAGCGATGAGTCTCATCACGTGATGACACTTGCATTACTTTTTAATTTAACAAATTCATATATTAAATATAAATGTCTATGCATTATTCTTTTAAAGTTGTGTAGATTTTCATTATTTATAAACATAAAAGAAAATTCCCATGATGGTTTTCTTTATCCTTATTTGACCAAATCTTTTATTAAAAATACATATCCCCTCAACAAGGACACATTTATCAAAATTTGGGTCACATTCATGTACAACCTTCTAATTATTTATTCATTAAATTATTATCTTTTGAGAAAATTCCAACGATCTTCCATTTGTCTCAAAATCTCATACAAGAATTCTTTCAAAAATAACATATATATATATATATGAGCACCTCATGTGATTATTAGGATTTTCAAATAATATTGACTGCTATATAAGACGTGTTAAACAATTTGGTTCCGAATTTTGGACTAGAGAAATAATGACATGAAATGTGGCGGTTTCATCAAGTATAGATCGATGGTCCTCTCCTCTGTTGCAATACCACTTAACCCTTGGTTACGAGTACCTTTGTTTGGGTTGAACATCACCATAAAGTTAATATTCGAATAGATGAGACCTTTATGTCTATTCTGGATCAATTTGTCTTTAGGGACCGTAACACCTTCAACATGTCAAAATATGACTAAGAAACTAATTAGACTCATGCAAGGAACATGATCCTTAGATTTCTTTGATTGTAACCCTTTAGCAAACCGATGAGCAATCATTGATTTCGTCCCGATCGATATGCTGAACAAATATGAGGCCTCGTTCAATGCTTGGAAATACATACGGGTTCAACTCATATCAAGTAAACTTCAAGGGATTTGACGTGTGCGTGACCAGAAGTTTCACAAAGGGAATAACCATGCCCCCAAAAAAAGGAGACCAACAACAAAAGGAAGGCCCCAATTCATAGAAATAAAAGATTAACTTGCAGAAGGAGTTGTGAGGAGGTTATAAGGAGATCGTCGCTCCCAGTTGACATTCATTGATCGTTCAGTTTCTGTTGATCGACAAAGCATGCACGTTGCCGAAAAAACCCAAAAAGAAACAAGAGGAAAATCCGGTTGTTAGTTTGAAAAATGACCCCCTTTAAATCGAAGGCATTCAAAGTGGTATTTATAACTTGATATTGCGATCTAGATTTGGTGGTTGCTTTTCCATTGGAAAGTCACCGGCTAGCATCTTTCTTTCCATCACGTATAAAGAAGTACAACGAATAAGATTTTGTCTATAAACCAGGGGTCATCTGTTTGAATGATTTCCTAGCTGGGGATCAAAGGACATGGTAGATTTGGTATGATCCTAAAGTCACTCCTTCCACAAGTTTGTGGGGGAATTCCTCTTAAAAAAAAAAAGTAATTTCTTGTACGATCATTTTTTCACGCCTCCCCTCCTTATTAAAAAAAAGAGGGACCACCTTCGGAAGGTGCTTTCACTGCCGATCTTGCAAGCGCGTGAAAAATGACGTGGAATTCGGCGTGGGGAAACTACCGCTCTTCGACGAGAGGGCGATTCGTATGCCAATGTGTCTTGGCTTTCGTTGTCGCGGTTACAATCGTGAATAACCGGGCAGGGAGGATTCAGGTTTTCTTGAGTAGGTAATTTATCGTTCATATATAACAAGCTAAATGAAGGAAGAAGTTATTGCAGGTAAAATTCTTCCGGTTTTGGGGGTTGATTTTAGGGTGAAAATCCCCCTCCCCCGCCATATTATGATGGTAGGTTTTTATTTGCCCAAGTTAAATTTACCTGTTGATTTCGTAAGGAATTAGTGGATAAGAAGATCGCCGAGCATTCCGTACTCTACTCGGAAGAGGTTTCCCGTTCTCCCTTAGGCTTAGAAGGGTGGAGGTTGAAATCGTCGCCTTAAAAGGCATTGCAAGTCGGCAGCTCTGCCGTCCAAGTAATTCCTAAATCTCACGACAGTTTGCTTGCTTAATTATTTCAGCAGAAATGACATACTTACCTTTTAAAAATATGATCCACAAAATTACATAAATATCCTCCCCCACATGGGACTCGTCCCCCACGCACTCCTTTGTATTTGTCACTTTTTTTTCTTTTATATGAATATGAAAATGTGTGTTGTATTGTATTTTATAATATATGATTAGAATTAATTATTTAAAAGTTAAATAAATTAAAATATATCAGTTAGAAATAATTTTTAATTAATTAAAATTAAAATTTACTATTTGAAAATAATTTTTAACTTGTTGAAAATCAAAATGTATTGATTGAAATGATTAATTTTCAACCAAAACATATCAGTCGGAAATAATTTTTAATTAAAATACATCAGTCGAAAATAATTTTCAACCGATTGAAAATCAAAATACATTTCAACACATTAGTTAAAAATAAAAATAAACTGATGTGTTTTGACTTTCTATTAGTGATAAATAGATTTTCACTTGGAACGTGATGTTTCATATATGAGAAATGATTTTTCATTTACAAAGTAAGTTTTTATTTATAAAAAATAATTTTCGTAAGTGAAAAATTAAAATACATTGAATAAAATTATCACTTTTACTTTATACGTTATAAAATATGTTGCAAATATATATATATATATTTATTTTTTTTCTTTTTTAAAGTAAAACCTGATACCACCTTTAGGTACTTTGCATGCTACAAGTTATGATTTAGCTAAATCCATTTAGCTCGGTGTTGAATAATCACTTTAACTTTAATGGCGGTCAATTCAACCAAGTTCGAGGAATGCGTGGATGGGTAGTAATTGCAAGTGAAAATAATTAGTACGTGACATGCATAGCTTTAGGTCAAGTTAAGTATTTAACTTGTTATCTAACCTGAGATAAAGTAAAGTTACTTTAGGCAGCTTAGCCTGGTCAGCTTTCCTCGATAAAAAAAATAAAAAAAAATGCTGAAGACAAATTAAAATAAAACGAAAATAAAGAAAGAAGAAGGAAGAAGACAGAGAAGATAGGATGTCCAAATTACTGCGAGACACCATCACAAAGAAAAGCGATTGACCTTACCAACGCCATTCTCTATCTGCCCGCATACCCTTAAGCGATCGCGCCGGCCGAGGCCTCAACCAGTGCTTATCCTCCCTCCCATCTTTCTCCTCTCGTCTCACCGTCAAGGCCCACCAGCACCAAAATGCCCATAAACCTCGAATCACGAAATGTGTCCCTCGATGACTCCATCCAAGCGAACAATCCTCGCACGCCGGCGGCGGTATTCTCCACGTCCCATTACGGCAACTCCTCCCACGACCCCTGGGGGTCCTCCAGGTCTTCTTCGCACGCGGGGCAGCACCATCGATCTCCTCACCAGCACAGCAGCGACGGCAACATCCTATTCTTCTTGCCGATGATCATCTTACCACTCGCATTCGCCCTCTTCGCCTTCTGCATGGGCTTCTGCATCAAAGCCCGCGCCCGACGAGGGGTACCGGCGGACCCCGCGACGACCAACGTGACCGCGAAGGGGGGCCTCAGCAAGGAAGTGATCGAGTCCTTCCCCACCATGCTCTACTCCGAGGTCAAGAACTTCAACCTTCGCGAGGGCACCCTCGAGTGCGCCGTCTGCATCTCCGGGTTCGAGGACGACGACACCCTCCGGCTCCTCTCCGGGTGCAGCCACGCCTTCCACCCCGACTGCATAGACACGTGGCTCGACTCCCACACCACCTGCCCCGTCTGCCGCGCCGACCTCACCGCCGGCCCCGTGGTTGCAGCGGAGATGCCGGTGCAACAAGTGGGTGCAACGGTGGAAGCCGCGCAGCCCGAGGCGGTGGAGGAGGTGCCCGTGTGGACGGCGGAGGAGAGCGAGAGGTTCACGTTGAGGTTACCGGAGAGCCTGAGGGCGGAGATGGTGGCGAGGAGCATGGAGAGGTCAATGAGTGTGCCCGGTAAGTATTGGAGTAAGGGGAAGAGGAGATGGCAGAGCTTAGACTTGCCGAAGCTGGACGGACGGTCTTTGCCGAAGAGGATGTTGTCTCTGCAGCCGTCGCGAGAGGTGAGAGAGGGAGGGGTCGACGAGGGGGAGTCGTCGTCGGCGGTGGCAGCTAGTCGATATCGCCGTCTTTGATGCTGTGGAGGAGCCTCTCTGGTGATCCGCCGTCGATCTCCGGACTAGGTAGATGGATGGACGGTGGTTTGCCCGTTCGGCGTTGTCGTTACCCAACATGTTTTACCGTTGAAAGGTTTGGATTGCCACCGTTGACGTTCCGGAAAAGAATAATTTGTATGTCTGCATCGGTTTTTCTTGATTTGTTTATGGTGATTGTTTTGCCACACCGTGTGCACCATTCCGCAACGGAAGTACCTTCTCATTCTTAAAAACTGTGAAATAGGAATATTTCGTTTTTTGCCTCATGAAAAGCATCGAGTTTCACCTTTCAATTCTTTGTGCGCCGAATATTTTGCAACATCATTTGCAACATGCAACCTTAGGAACTACAACTCAACACAAGCACGCACTTAACCAAATGGGTCGTGGTTTAGACAATCCTTTTGCAATATGAGTGCAGGGCGTATGGGTGCTCAAATCATATCCAGATGAGATTCACTATAAGAATTTCTTGTATTAAATTTTTAAAAAAATATATATACATTAATATGAAAACTCGCGTGCCCTCCGACCCTTCCCAGAGAACTAAATTGCATCAATAAAATTTAGTTATAACACAAATTACATAGGTAATATTTAGATATTGTGCCCATATTATTCCCTTATGAACCAAAGATCATTAGTAACGTTCAAGTAGCACTAGTGCAACCTTAGTATCACTGATCAGATATGACTTTTAAATATTACATAACATTTTATATAAATTTTTATGTTTTTTTACGGTGATTCAACTAAAAATCACCTATCATATTTACTTTTATCACGTAAAAAGTCGTTAGTACACTTACAATATAAAGGCTCACAAAAAATAAAAAAATCATTAGTAATCTTTTACATATTCTAAAATTTACTAATAATATTTTTTTTGAAACAAAATTTACTAATAATATTTGATTTATAAGTCAAAATAAAAAATCATACATGTCTTTTTGGATATAACTAAAAATCATCCGTGATATTTCAAATATCGCAGGTGACATTTGAATCAAAATTAAAAATCATTGGTGACATTTGATTCAAAGTCAAATAAAATTAATAATTTTTTATTTAGAAAGAAGCATAGTCCAAAAAAAAATTCAAGAAATAATCAATGATGTTTTTATACAGTAAAAGATCACCAGAAATATTTTAAATATTACTATTGATATTGGGCTTAGAACGAAAAGACACCTATGATTATTGCATGCAACTAAACATTATACGTTTCTTTTCGCATATAACTTAAAATTAACGATGATATTTCAAAAATCACATGTGACATTTAGTTCAAAGCTAAAATTCCTAGGTGACATTTGGTTTAAAACCAAACATCACATGTGATATTTCCTTAGAAAGGGTCATATTGCACCAAAAAATCAAGAAATCATTGATGATTTTTTTATACAATGAAAAATCACAAGAAATATTTTAAATATTACTATTGATATTATTTTCAAAATAAATACTATTGATATTGGCCTTAGAACAAAAAAATACTTATGATTTTTGCATGCAACTAAGCATCATTTATAATATTTCAAATATTATCGATGATTTTCAATTAAATCTTCAATGATATTTACTTCAAAGTCAAAAAGACCTCGTTTAGGCGACCCTTGCCAACTTGAGGTGGGGAGCAACAACCTGCAGCCAAAAGGGTTGAGAAGGTTGCTCCTGCCATCGTTTAATGCCTCCTAGACATGGGTTGTCACAACAAATCCCTCCTTGGTTACCCTACTAGTGGTCAGGTAGGAGTAGCCTCTACTTCTAGTCAATGAAGATAGTGTGGTCGATGTTTGTTTCCATTGGACTTTGACCTAGCTGAGCTTCAAAGAAAATGACCTCGCTTCATCCCTCTACCCAATGGTGGGGTTTGACAATCATAAGGTGATACCCAAGAGAGAAATCAACCTCTTCGTCACCATTCGAGATGGGAACCACTACCTAAACCGAACAAACTTTTTCACGGTGGTAAACCTAACCACAACTTTCATCGAAATTATCAACCAATCGACCATGCATGCTTTTGCATCAATTGTGTCATGGTACTTCCAGATGAATCTTTTGTTCTCCATAGTCAGCATCAGCATCATTCATGGTAACCGATCAGCTGGGAGGGACCTCCTCTACCTAGAGATGAAACACACGCTACATCAAATCCTGCAAAAATCCTAGAAGTGGGTGAAAAACAAAGCAACCAATATGGCATGCAAGAGACCGAGCAAGGACCCACCCAGGCCAGTCCAACCGAGATCCAACACAATGGGCATGTAGCTTTACCCAAATGATCCAACTAAAACTATATAGATCACCTCTAACCATTGAAGAGGAGCAAGTGAGAGACCTGCTCTAGCTATTCCAACAGAATGTCGATGTTTTCAACTAAACCCCCAAGTAAATTGAACACCACCTCAATATCCTTCCAGGTTCTCAACCAGTAAAGCAAGTTCACTGCCACAAGTCTATCGAGCAATCGCAGGTAGTAATTGAAGAAGTTGACAAGCTTCTCCAAGTGGGCTTCATGGAGAAGGTAGTTTATCCAAATGGGTTTCAAATGTGGTGATGGTAAAGAAGGCAAATGTGCATCAATTTCAAAAATCTGAGCATTGAATGCCTAAAAGACGAGTTTTTGCTCCCAAAGATTGATGCATTGGTGGACTCTTACTCTAGCCAAAGCCACATATCCTTCCTGAACGCTTATAATGGTTACTAGCAAATTAGCTTAGCCTGAGTAGATAGGCCCCATACTTCATTCACTACTGATAGGGGATTATTCCAACACTGTGTAATGACATTTGGGCTAAAAAAATGCTAGAGCTACTTACAAATGCCTTGCAACTTTGTTTCCATGATATTAATTAGAAAATCTCATGAAGTCTACATCGATGACATGGTAGTTAAGGGTACAACCTTCCTTGATCACCTAAAAAGATTAGCGAAGGTCTTGTCCATATTGCATGAATACCACCTAAAGCTGAACCCTGAGAAATGCACCCTTGGGGTCACTTCCAGGAAATTTTTGTGGGTTCCTAGTAGCCAGTTGAGGAATCAAAGCAAACCCTTACAAAATTCAAGTAGTCAAGGACCTTTGCCAACCCGAGAACCTCAAAAAATCACAATAAAGAATAAAAAATAATCATCTTTCTACGACATTCGTTAAACAATCATAATAAAGGGAAAATATGATCATCGTCTACCGGTTCGTACTAAAAAGGGATTTTAAATGTTGTTGTTGTATTATATGTCACAAATATAAACCGTTGTGTCAATTTTATTTATATACTTAATTTTTACTAGTTTACTCCAGGTCGTTCACTGGGAGGCAGTTATTGATATACATCACTTTCTAAGTCCAAAAACATTCTTTAATTCCAAAAATATTGATTTTATGTACAAAAATGAATGAAAGAATCAATGAATAAAAGAATTTGGTTAATTATGTACAAAAGAATGAATTAAAACATATTACAATGCTTGAAAATAAATGTACACAAACAAGCACTAAAAACTATGTGCAACTACTCTATGTTAGTTATTTACACTAATATAGTTAATACCTAAGTATAGGTACAAAAATAGTTAATAATATTTATTATACTAATTCATTAAAACATACTAATATCTATAGTAACATATAATATATATAGTAACATATATAAGTGTCGCTAAATCCTTAATAAACTATATACATAACATAAGGTAAAATACTTATCTTTACTAACATATAATCCTATATACAGTGACATATATAAACGTCAGTGTAGTCTTAGTAACATATTTACACTACCTAAGACAAGAACTACTTATAGTACCATGTATATATATATATATAGTGACAGATGTATTGGTCACTAAAACCCTTAGTGTTATATATATACATATAAGAGCTCAAAAATGCCTACTCTATATACACTTATATATACTATACTATTACAGTATATGTAATTTATTTATTTACATATTATATATTACTTATATACATATACTTATTGTACACACTATATACTTTACATATATATACATATATACAGACGCGCACATAAAACAAACACAACACTTATGCACAATACACAGACACTCATGCACTCAACACATTAAGGCATAGACACTAACACACACACACAAAGACCCTTTAACACTTAGCCGTATTTTAGCCTCGCTCCTATCCTCTTCACTTCTGACAGTCGGTTCAGACTGACTCGGTTCAAGTTTTTAACCGGTTCAAAAATTGGTTTAATGGGCGAGTGACCTTTTCGAGGGATACACAGCACTTGTTGACAAGGCGAAATCGGGTTTTAAAATAATTACGTCGTAGTATAGTTGAAATAGGTTTGAAAATAAATAAATTTTATTACTCGATTTTTAAGCCCGAGGTCGAACATAGGGAGCAAATGGAATTTACGTACTAATCTTAATAATAAATGCAAATTGAACACATAAAGCTACTCAAAATCTACTTCAGAATGTAAAACATGAGTATATGGAGCATAAAAGAATTGTAGCTACAACTAATGAAGATCTGATGAAAAATTGGACATCAGACGTCTTACAAGTGAGGTGCTACAATATCTTCCTCTAATTTTTCCTTCTTCTTTCTCTATCGTTGGCTTCTTCCTTCTTTGGCTTTGATTCTTTCCTTTGCCTTTTCTTCTGACTTTCTTCCTTCTTTTGTTCCTTCCTGCCTTGGCTTTCTCTTCCTTCTTCTCTAGTCTTAGCCTTCCGAGCCTCAGCTGCTTTCTTCTTCCTCTCTTCTTCCTCTTTCCTTAGCTTCTCTTTTGCTGTGCCTTCTCCTTCGTTAGCTTCTTTTCCTTAGCTTCCTCTGCAGCTTCCTCCTTCCTCTTCCTTGGCTGCACCCTTGTCTTCTTCTTCCTCTTTTTTCTCCTGAGAGCAAAACCTACCCCCTACCCTCCCTGCAATCTCTCTCTTTCTTCTCTCTTAGGCTTGCTCTCCCAGAGCCTTCTCGGGTTAATGGGTCGGGTAAATGCGCCCGGGACTAGGCCCATCGGTGTGGGTGGTGGGCGAGGAGTGCATGGATAATTGGGTAAGAACCAGGTCCATGTGGCATGGGTTGCGAATGAGGCGATGGGTGAGTGGGACGTGTCAGTTGGCGATAATCCCCTGACACTTTTTCCTTTTATTCCACAGTTTCCACTCCTGATCTTTCGAGATGGGACTAAATGTCCCACCTTCCTCGCAGGTGCCCCCGCAGCAGATGTTCTTGCAAATTGTAGCAGATGCGTAGGGCTTTGACTCCAATAGCTGGGCTGATATTGTGCGCGAAGGAGTCCTACACGATCCTGGAACCTGAAGACTGGTGCCTGGAGCATGGGATGAAGCTATCGAGATTCTTCATGCCTGCTTCAATGGCGGCGGAGGCCTAAACCCTGTCCACAAGCAAACAGCCTTGCGGCCTCGTCAAAATATGCAGGGAGCTTCGCCTAGACATGGAGAAGATGGGATGGTGGTCGGCATGGCGCGAGGTGGACCGAGCGTGCATGCCTAAGTCACCCTGTGGCTGTGAAGGTGGGTGTGTTTGGGGGACGTTCTGGGGGTGTGTCGCGATGAGTGGGAAGAGGGGTTATGGTCAGTGAGGCGTGGCAGAGGTTGTGAGGTGGTTGGCGAGGTGGGTGGCTGCGTGGAGCTGCGAGAACACCTCGCCGGTGGTTTGCCGGAGGTGGAGAAGGTGGAGGTGATTTGCGAACGTCGAGGTAAATATGCAGAAATAAATGTGAGAAAAGAGATGAGAAGAGAGAGAGGACTTATCTAAGGGTGGTTAGACGAAGGGGGATGCGGAGGAGGCGACTGGCTCGTACCTGCCATCGCTGAAGACGAAAGCCCCAGTGGGAGGAGGACAGCGACGATGAGAGGGTAGTAGGAGCGTTGGCTCGTATGGCATGACGCGGACGAAGGAGATAAAGGTAACTCTGCCATTGGTATTTGACAGGTCGACTTTTCGCTTAGCGTTATAGTATTTGAGTGGTGGAAAAATCGACTAATCAAAAATAATGAAAATAACCACTCGTAGAAGAGTGGGTCGTGTCCACAGGGAGGCAATGATGCAATCAATACTTAATTATTTAATATTATTTCGGATAGTGCGAAATTCCTTTTCAAATTGGACTTAAAATGTGAAGGAAAGTAGGTTTGCAATAACCTAAAAAGTTAAGGGTGTAAGTGCAGTTTTCCCTCACAGAAATCCTCAATAAATTTAGGATGAATTACTGCAATTTTCATGTGATGTGTACTAAAGACAATTAGTACTTAAATCAAGTCCAAAATCAATCTTTAAATTAGCCAATATTAATACCATGCAATTAGAAAGAACTGTGAGTGCTTGAATGCAATTCTGCCACAATATAATAATAAAAAAAATAAAATCGGTGGCAATGGCATTGAATGTAATTTTTAATTCTAACAAAAACAGAGCATTTGCTTTCTCTCTTCCTTGCGAGAGAGAGAGAGCACCGGCTGGGCAGTTGCGAGGCCCAGGAGAACGGTGAGGACGGGGGCTCTCCGACGGTGGCAGCGGCGGCGGCGGAGCTGGCCGAAGCTGGCCGGCGGAGGTGGCCGGAGCTCCAGTTTGTTGGAGGAAGAGGGCGGCTGCTGCTGCGTCTGTGGCGTGCGGGCGCGGGCAGGCGCTTGCTGATGGGCGTGCGGGCGCACAGCGCCTTCAGTAGCAAGCGGGAGGAGAGGGACAGCGTCTGCTGTTTAGTGCGTGAACGCCTTCTGCAAGGAGGAGCGGCGCAGCGTAGAGGCGCTGGCTTGGGTGCGAGCGCCCACTGTGGCGTGGAGGCGGTGAAGGCAGGAAGGCGCGCGCATTGGTGTGCGCCTGCAGTGGTTGGAAGATGGCGAGCGGGCAGAGGCGAGGTGAAGACGCAACGCCTGTGGGTGCGGGCGTGCGGTTGAGAGCGCCTGCGGGCAGTTGCAAAGGTGGGATGGCGCTTTGCAGGGAGGTGCGTGAAGCTGCTATACAGCTCCTGCGGGTGCGGGCACACAGCGTTGAGGCGTGCTGCAAGGACGACTGGAAGGGAGGATGCGGGCTAATGGTGTGGTGCTGCAGGGACGGCTGGTGCGGGCAGTTGGTGAAGGCGCGTGACTACAGGCGCTAGAAGTTGGCATGCAGGCCTGCGCTTGCAGTGAGGCACAGGCTGATGGTGTGCGGTTGCCTACGGTGGCTGAGGGAGAGGCAGGTGATGGCGCGCGGGTGCTACTGCTTAAGGTAGAGACGGAGCGGCACAGTGCTCGCCCTCTCCACAGTGGAGAAGAGAGAGCCGTTCCCCGCAGGGGGGGAAAGATTCCCCCTTGTGCATGCCGCCTCTTCACTTTTAAAGTCCTCTCTCTCCCTCATTGCACCAATCTAGGGATTTGCAAACCCCTTTCTGTTTTTGGCTAGCGAGCATTGGAGAAGATTGCCCCAATGTCCGACGGAGGTGGAGGGAAAGAATCGCGGCTGGATGTGTTGGGGAAATTATCGCCCCACCCTTGTTCTTTCTGGGTTTTATTACCTGCAAAAAAAAAGAACATAATCATTACACATTAAGTCATAGAATGTGATAGAATTAAATCATGATGCATACAATTATTCTATAACTTAGTGTAGTTATTAACAAACCTAAATTGTTAAAAGAGAATTACTTAGGCTTACAATTAGTCCATTAAAATGGACTCATCAGTATTGTGGCAGAGCAATGAGAGAGGGAGATAAGGGTCTCCGGAGCTTGCTGGGTGGTTGACCGGAGGAGAAGAGAGGAAATTGGGGGGTATCTCAGACCAATTCAAGCTGGGGATTTGCAGAAGGATCAGGGCACCCTTTTATAACCCCTGGCAGAGGGTCTTGTGCTTGGAAGCCAAGCTTCCAAGCACGGGCAAGTCATCGGAGTTGGAAGGTCGAAAAGACCCAGATCTCTCATGCGTTCGCTTGAGAGATTGGGTAGAAATTGGAGCTCCAAATTGGGTTCACATGAACGAGGATTTCTCAGAGAATCTCCCTTTCAAATTTGAGAGGGATTCTTTGAGGAATCATGGAGTTCTTTCCCTTAAATCCTCTTCGGAGTAGGATTTCCTCCGCTGTAACGGTGGAGGGACCTAATTGCAAAGAACCATGAGGAAGCTAGGGGGTATCTGTAAAGGTTTTCAAAAGTTAGGGGCAGAGATGTAATTAGGCTGGACTGGTTTGCAAAGTAGGTCAAGGTGCATTCCTTTTAGGTCCAAATTTTGGTAAAAACCTAATTTGGACCTAAGGAATCCAATGGTAATGTTGGATTTTAGGTTTTACCATGTTTGACTGGAAAATTTACACAAAAACCCAATTTAGGGCAAACATTTGACTGGGACCCCACTTTAGGTCAAAATAGGTTCTAAAGGTCAAATTGAATGTTTTAAACCCTAGAGGATATTTTTCCATAAATTTTAGAGGATTTAGGTGAATTTTATCCTGACCAGAACCTTGTTAAATTAAGTGGGTCTATTTTAGGGTTACAAGAAGTCATTTAATTCCTAGATTTCACATGAACCCTTTTCTATTTGAACCACCCACTTTTTATCTTGTTAAGATTATTTGACCTATGTTGAGCCCATGAGAAATCCTGTTGTTGCACTGCAATGGTAAACTTGCAGTTTTACCCCTTATTTTTTGCTTTTCTCTCAGACTGGTTATTCCTTGAGTTAGGACCTCCATTTGGTTATGCAGGAGCTTTTGTTCTCTTTTTTAGGTCAAAATAAGCTAGTTAGGACTTATGATAGTGTTCCCATTAGCACCCATTACTGGGTGGGACTAGACCTCTACTAGGACCACCCTAGTTCATTATTAGGTGCATTATATCCTATTCAATGCTCGTTATTGGGCCCACACAGGCCCACTCACAATGCACGGCCCCCGACCCATGCACCGCACCCATACATGCATATGTTCATATTCGGTATCAGTAGAGAGGAGCAAGTAATGTTCTGCACCCAGCGCTTGTCGACTGAGAAGGCAGAAACACAAAACGCATAGAAGGCGATGTGGGCACTGATACGTTCTTGATGTGGCACTATTACAAGTGCCCGATTGGTGCTGCAATGCGTAATTAGCTGTCCTGGATTAATGTCTTAGGCCCTCAAATTAAGGGCCATAATTTATTTTAAATTAAAAGTAAATTATGGGATTTCGAAACCCTTACATAGGATTACATAATTATGTAGTTACTTTACATAAATAAGTTAGTTTATTATATAATTAAATTAACTAAAGTTTACAGTTTATACATATTAAATTAAGGTTTGATTTGCTAATTACAGTATAAATTAGTTAATTAATTGTACAATTGACTTAATACAGTACTAATATACATAACAAGTTATTTATTATAGATTTTTATGGTATTTTATAAGCTTTATTTTAATTTATATAGATTTAAATACATGTTTTATTTAGTTATACTTATAAATAAACTATAAATGTTGAAATACAGTATAATATGATATAAACAAGTTGAAAATGCTTATTATAATTTATTACAAGTATACAATATAAATTATCTCAGTATTAACTTCATTTACTAATTTATTTTATTTTAGCTTAATAAATTACCTATTTAACTTAATAACTTAATTATTTACTATATATATATAATTA
This sequence comes from Thalassia testudinum, assembly GCA_037157565.1. Taxonomy (NCBI): domain Eukaryota; kingdom Viridiplantae; phylum Streptophyta; class Magnoliopsida; order Alismatales; family Hydrocharitaceae; genus Thalassia; species Thalassia testudinum. The sequence goes on from JAZHRO010000059.1 coordinate 26,662,019, forward strand.
AATTACGTTACAAGTATTATATGGTACATAATACATATATAAATACGTATGTACAGTATGATATACAAATATGTATATTTAAATAAGTTTGTAGATTTACTTAGTTATTATACATTTAAGTTATATAAATTAATATAAAATAGTACAATAAAGTTATATATACATTAAATTATCCTAAATACTTAATTTACTACATAAAATACTTATATAAGTTACTTATAGATATTTTATACATATTATACAATATTTACTTATAGCCTAGATTTAATTAATATATACAAGTATATACATAGTTTTACATAGTATTTTTGTGAGTTTTTAGGATTTCTCTGATTTTTATAGGTTTTATAAGTATAGTAGAGATAAGGTATGGCAGAGAAAGAAAGAGATGAGAGAGAAGAAGATGTTTTTGGTATTTTGAAGTTAATGTCTTTTATTAAATTCCATTGTATAGTGAATCGTCGACTAGTATGTTCTATCAAGTTGAGAGTTCAGAACACCTTAAAACTTGACACACACCTAAAAATATACCTAATCTTGACCAAGATAGGTTTATTTTATTTTTTTGAAAATTTTTAAAGATTTTTATTTATTTTCAAAGTTCAACAAGGTAAGGCCTTCAAAGAGTGTTCAAAAGGGAACCTAAGGCCCTAAAATCAGTTGGAGTGGCTGGGAATTGTCTTACAACACATGAAAATATCCAATACACTATGTGAAACAAGTATGAGCAATTAACCTTGATTTTTGTTGTGATTTTCATTAATATTTACTTTTGACAAATTTACACAAATGAAAGAGCTGACAAAAGAATTAAAAATGAGATTTCAAGCACTCCAAATCAAATTAAAATCCCTTTCAAGTACATGAATGCTTATACATGATGTCCCAACATTACAACTCATGTCAACTCACAAACTTCAAAAACCCACCCAGAAGTCCACTCAGGTCCTTAAATTAGCCATGGCAGTGGCTGAAATCAAGCATAGCTAGCTGCTACTACTATAGTGCTGAAATTAACCTAGAATAGACCTAAGAAGGTTTGATCTAAGACATAAAATTTCAAAAACCTTTCTACCAAACGAAACTTGCCTAAATTCCTTTGAAATCAACTCAAAACAACTCCAATTCTCCATGAAAAGCTTGGAAACATCTTTTGATTCTCAGAAAGATCAGAATTAAATTGAATTGGAGTAGGGGTCATGTAGCCTTATTTAGGCATTTGATTTAGGATTTAGTTAGATGATCTGATGACAAGAGATTCCTAAGCACTAGATCACTGTACTCAGGATCTTAGTTAATCCTAGAAAAACCAATTAGGTCATTATTTAGCCTCAAATCAGTACTACTGATTCTCCTTCGCTAAACTACCCAACTTGAAACTCAAATTAGGTAAATACTCATCTAAACACTGAAATTAACTGAAAACACCTCAAAATCCTTGTATTATACCTAATTTATCTCGAAACAAAGCTCAAATCGCTCGAATGAATCCATTTAAAGCAAATTGACTCCAATTGCAAAATTGGGCATGAAAAATCAATTATGAGAGAATCAAGCAATTCGAGATGATAAAGCTAGATCGGGGGGTCTTTGTGGATTTATGGAGTGAATGAGAGACCCCCCAAATGGGTTTTAGGCACTAATTTCAGAACTAGGAACCAAAATTCCAGATCTGAAATTAGGCCTTGATGGATGGGTGGATGATGGATAAAATGCGAGGAAAAATCAGAAGCGAATTGCGATGCATAGGGAAAGCTGTATGCATCTAAATGGAGGTAGAAAAACACCTCTTTGATCTGAATTGATCAGAGAGGGTGAAGTGGATCTAAACTAATCTACTCCTATTCAACACTAAACCATCATCAGAATTTTGATTTCTAATATCTAATCTACTCCTAAATTACTCTAAATAACACTATAATTAATCTAAAAAGCAGGAAATTCTATCTAACAAAGTGAGAAATCTATGTAAGGGAAGAAGATGTCCAAGGTTACCAGCCGGCGGCTGATGACGACGAAAGGGGAGGAGACCCTTTAATTGACGAAGTTGTCCAGGACCCAACGGCCGATCGGCAGGAGGTGATTGAAGGAGGGGGATGAGTGGTCTCTGTCACCGACCACTGAAGAAAGGAGGCGGGGAAGCTGAGGGAGTAGATGAAGGGAACCACTAAGGGGGAGGGAGCGATTAGGCGTCCGGACGAGTCAGGGAAGCTCCTTAAGTAGGGAGGGCACTAGATGTGAGCACCATAGTGGTGCGATTAGGCACTTAGGGTATGGGCAGTGAGGATAGCTTAGCGAGCGTGCACGAGGTCCAAATCAAAATGCGGCTGTTGGATGGGATCTAGGCAAGGTGGTGACCTCACGCGTTGAAGCACATGAAGCTTTGAATGGATCAGAGCCACAAAATCAAGAGAGAAAGGAGCAAACGACCTAGATTTCTTGTGTTCTTGAGCCACAATAGACCCGTGCGGCTACAGGTCTGAGGGTGAAATTGCGGAGAAGCCCTTATGGGTGAAGGGGTAGAGTTTTTGTAGCGGGGCCCATAAGTGGTGAAGAACTAATTCAGAGCAGTCCTTAGGAATTGCAAATAGGTCCCTACGATTATCAAAATGGTCCCTGGAAGTTTTTAAATGAATGTTATGTATATGACCTAAGGACCTAAGTAAACAACTTTTAATGCAAGATCCTAATGATGTCCAAATGCAACCAAGTTTTTATTTAAGCTTAATTAAACATTAAGGAAGTTAATTTTACTTTTGGTTTTAAGTTTTGAACTCAAATGTTTATTGAATTTGCAAATGCATCATTAATTTATATTAATGAATATAATATCTCATTTAATGACTTAATTTTGCATTTTTAACACAAAATTGATGTTTTAGGTCTTTTTCTCTATTTCCCACACTTAACCCATTTCATATGTTAATTCAATAGTGTTTAACCTAGTTTCTAACTTAACTTAAGCATTTTAGCTATGATGAGTCACACCTTATCAGTAGTCCAATCCCTAATTGGGTAAATCACCTCCTTAAGGTATTTCATATCCAAATCATCCGACAGATGTCTCTTATTCTTCAAGTCTTAACAATGGACAAAGGGTAAACAACTAAGCACTAAATGGCTCAATGCCAGGAGGCTCTTAACAAAATCAAGCAATACTTATTGTCTTCACCCGTGTGGGTTTCACCAATACTGGGAGACCCCCACTTTTAATTCTATACTTGGCCGCCTCAAACTCAATCATTAGTGCCTCTTTAGTGAGAGAAGGGGGAGTACAAAAGGTAGTTAACTTTGTAAGTAAGATGTACCAAGGAGTTATAAGGGGCAAAAACTGCCCACGGATCCAAAACTTCGCATAAACTAGCAATTCATGTAGGGATGACTTCTCCAGATTTAGTGGTTATCACGGTAAGTTCGTCCTTCTTAGGCGCAACTTGAACATGACTTACCCATTGACTATCAGAAATGGGGAAAATGATTCCATTGTCCAACCACTTAATCATCTCAATTTAACCACCTCCTAAAGTGTAGGGTTCAATCTATGTTGTGTCTGCCTAATAGGTCTAGATCCTTCTTCAGTAAAAATCCTATGTGTACAGTAAGAAGGACTAATGCTAGTCAAGTCAAAGAGGCTCCATCCTATAGCTCGTCTATGTGCTCTCAGGACATATAAGAGTTGTGATTCTTGATCAGAGGAAAGATGAGAGTTGACAATCACAGGATAAGTCTGATCAGGTCCTAGGAAGACATATTTTAAAGAGTCAAGTAGAGGTTTAAGTTCAATAGGTAAAGGATCAGGTGAAGGAGCAGGTATGGAGACCTCAGAAGATCCCAGAGACACTAAGGGTATTGGAGGTAAGTCCTCAGTTTCTACTACTGGTGTCACAGAGAGAGTCAAATCAGACTCCAAAGGGTGTTGTGGTTCTAAATTCAGTGAATCAATCAAAGTATCCTCAACCAACCTATCCAAAGAATCCAAGGAATAGATTTTCTTAATTAAACTACAGGATGGTCCCCTTTGGGCCAAAAAAATATCAATCTTCATCTTTTGATCTCCAAATTTCAACTCTATTAGGCCCTCCTCACAATTGATGTTCACCTTGGCCATAGCCAAGAAAGGTCTTCGTAGTATGATAGGTGTGTTCTGGATATCCTCAGGTACTTCCATGTCAAGGACTATAAAGTCTATAAGAAAGTAAAAATCCTTGACCTGCACTATAACATCTTCCAACACTCCCTGAGGTGTCTTAACTGATCTGTCAACTAATTGCAAGGACACTTCGATTGGCTTCAGATTGCCAACCTCGAAATGTGTCAGTAGGGAGGTTGGGATAAGATTAATGGAAGCACCTAGATCAAGTCATACTCTATTGAATGTGGTGTTACTTATCATGCAAGATAGGAGAGGGGTGCCTAGGTCTTTCATCTTAGTAGGGAGGGTACTAGAAATGATGGAACTTTCTTGTTCCGAGAGGATGATTGGACTACTCCCTTTCTGAATCATTGTTTTACGCTTAGGTGTTCATAGGTCTTTTAGAAACTTAGCATAAAGAGGTATGTGGTGAATTGCATCCAACAAGGGGATGTTTATGTGGACTTGCTTAAAGAGCTTAAGCAAATCCTCCTCAGGTGCCACACATGACTTTTTCTTTCCTTTTTCCTTCTTCTTTAAAGCCTCTGGAAATGGTACGGAAGTGGTGATAGGACGGTCATTAACTCACACGCAGGATGCGTTGGTTTAATTATGCCATTATAGCATGCGTTCGTGACATCAGTTTTAATTTAAGATGTGGGTTTAGTGAGTCTAAGTGTCGAACACGAGGAGCCGTGAAATCGGACTAGTTTGTTGCTTTAATTGTCATAGGAATGTTTGGTTTTCTTGTGAGAAAATGAGAAAGAGAGAGAGATAGATTAGGGTTAGAGCTTGTGTTTAAATCATGACATTCATTCTAAGAAGATGTGAGCTATGATATAAGAAACAACATTAACATATTGCATGCAATTAGAGTTTGTTTATAACTACAACAATAGATGAAAGCTTAAACAAGTGTGACATAAAACTAAAGTAAAAAGAGTGCGAGGAGGAGGCGAGGCAGCCACAGCGGTGGAGGGGGTCTCCGTCGGTGGCTCGACAACTCCGAGGCGGATATGGGATGCTTGGTGGAGCTAGGAGTGGGCTAGTATTACATGGAGAGTGTGTATGAATTGAAGGCCAAGAGATAGAGATGAATGGAGGGGTATGGGGCTTTTTATAGAGAAGAAGGGGTTTCTAGATCAGACAGGGTTTTAGAGACGACCAAAACATTGCTAAAACCATTCTAAAAACATCCATCGGTCAACACATGCTCGTTGTTCTTCTTCCCACGATCTGTGTGTGCGTAGTATAGGCTGTCCGATCGAAGATCGAACGGCTGGAATCACGCCGTGAGGGCTTCCTTGGATTGTGCCTTGAGCGCGCATGGGAGATTGCATGCATCAGAAAGTGCCACGTTGCCACCTTTCACACCATTCATGCCAACATCTACGGCTAAATTTCCCTCGTGCGTGCCTCCGTTGCCAATTTGAGCCTTGCCCCAGCTCGAACGTGCGTTCGTTGCTTCGCGAGTGAAGCATGGACCAATGGGCTGTGTGTGTTGGTTTGTTGTAGCATAGGATTTCTGGCCACTACTCCTTAGTCGTTAGATGAGAGATGTGCGGCCGAGATCATGCGATGAGGGTGTGCTGAAGAGAGAGGGCGGTGGACGCTGGTAGGCGGGTGCCATGTGGCACATTTTGGGTCGTTGATCGATGAACTTCTTGGGCTAGTCGAGGAGCTCCGAATGTCGGATTTAAGTGATTTCGAGTCCGTTGGACTCCATTCATCGATCAGAATCCACCCGTGTGGTTCGATTGCTCATTTGAGTCCTGTTTCAATGAACTTGTACAAATGGCCATTAAACATTAATTTATAAGCAATCTTAATTCGTGATGCATGTGGTGCTCCCATGCCCATTATGGTATGTTATTAGTGCACATATATCCTCAAGATAAACCCTAGTTGACGGATTTATCATCATTGAATGAAGAATTATCAGTCATTCCTAGGTAGAGCAGAAGTAGGAAGAGGTGAATCAAATGGAGGAGTGGAAGTAGAAGGTCCAAGAAAAGATGTCGAAGCAAGAAATGGTGGATCTATAGTGCTTCTACCACTCCTAGTGACTATGGCATTAAGTTCAGCTCTAGATGTAGATGGTAACTCAAAATTGGGTAACAGAGGTGGTTGAGGTTGTGGATAGGAAGAATTCAGATCAGTGCAGAATTCAGTTTCGTGTAAGGGTTGTGAAATGACATATGCTTAACCTTGCACTGAAGGTCTAGGTTGAACACACCTCTGGACAGATATGTTCTTAGGATTGAGTTGTGCTTTAGATGGGAGTGAATGTGGTTGACGAGATTCCGTCAAGTACGATAGCTAGGTTCCCATCTCAGCAAGTACCGCGTCCTGTCTCTGTTGCATAGCAAGATTTTGTTGTTGCATATCAGCAAGAGCTTTCATGATAGACCCCAACTGGTCATCTCGTGTACGCCTAGATTGAGAGTATTGGGTGGGCCTGGGTTGGGGTTGCTGGTAGGCATTAAGTGGATACCCGTGTGATTGTGGAGGTGGTGCTTAGATCGGGTTGTGAAGTGGTGGTGCAGAAGGTTGTTGATAGGGACGTCTTTGTGAATTTCCTGACCACGAGAAATTTGGATGATTTTTCCATCCAGGGTTGTAGGTTTGTGTAAATGGGTCATCGTGAATGGCGTGGAGCTCCTCTGAAGCTCCAAAAGGTGCAGGGAAGTCAGTGTAAGGAGGAACAAAGGTTCCTTCAACCGGTGAAGGATATGGAAATGAATAGTCCAATAGTGTCGGTTGTGTCACAGCAAGGTTATTCATAGTTTACCTCCCAGTGGGAAATTGGGAAGAAGTGTGTGGTGCGGGTGCCTGAGAAGGAGATGATGAAGGTTTAGATAAAAATTTCCATACTTCATCTACTTTCTTCTCTATCAAGCCCACCTTATCCAGCTGACTAGCCACTATCTCTAAGTCTCTGCTGCTCGATTAGGCTTCGTGTACCCCTGAGTGTGAGTGGGAATGTGAGGACTTTCTATTAAACACGCTCATTGAAGCATTGTTAATAGGGTTTTCGGCCATGCCTTCGAAGAGCTCAAACGCTGAGTCCTCATCCCGACACAAGAAATTGCCTCCACAAGCGATATCTAAAAAGTTCCTTGTGTCATCATGGAGCCCATGATAGAAGATCTAGACCTATTGCCAGCGTGGGACACCGGGGACACTTTCTTAGAAGATTGTGGAATCTCTCCCAAGCCTCTTGCATTTGTTCTGTTGTGTTTTGGGTAAAGGTTGTGATAGCACGCCTTAGAGCTTTAGTGAGGCCTACAGGAAAGTACTTTTTTAGGAACTCATATTCCAAAGAAGCCCTTGTGTCTATAGGTGCAGTCCATGCTAAGGTTCTAAACCAGAAGGCAATTTTGTCTTTCAATGAAAAGGAGAACATTTTCATCAAAAGCGTGTGCTGATCATGGCCTTGCGGACTTAGAGTTTGAGCAAGATTTTTCAACTCCTCTAAATGCTGAAAAGGGTCCTCATAAGCAAGTCCATGGAAGTGAGGAATAAGTGCAATGATGTTTGACTTTAGTTCAGCAGCACGACCCCCATTGGGATAACATACCACACGCATAGGTTGTGCAATTGTGGGATTATAGTATTCCCGTAGTTGAGGTCTATGAGGTTGAGGTGGTGTCTGAGGATTTCTAGGTTGAGGTTGGGGTTGGGGGTTTGCTAGAAGATTAACAGCTTGAGTAAGCTGTTGTACCTGTTGTGTAAGGGTATTAATTTGTAATTGTGTTTCAAACAAGTGTTGAAGATGAGGCATATGCCCTGATGAGAAGCTCATCATGGTCTCTAATTACCCCTAATTAACTAGTCTTTCTAGTTAATTAGCTAGAAATATGTAAATGTATGGGTTAATTATTAAATAAGGGATAAATAGTAAAGGACCTTAAAATAAGTTAAAAATGCTATATTATCATTCAAATAGTATTATTAATAATTTAATTAATAATTGAACTCGAAATATTATCAATAATTCATCTAATTAATGTGTTAACTAACTTAAGTATAATATATAACTAAGTATGTAATAACTTAAGTAACATTACTTAATTAAATAAATTAATCTAAAAAGGTCAAAAATGTAAATTCAAGGTCTAAATATAATAATTGTCTTATTTATAATCATATATAAAAAGTTGAAAAAGATTTAAATTAAAATAAACCTTGAAAACCTGAGTTTACATTTTAGTCCTTATATTTTATTTCAATCGGGTCCTTATTCTTCATTTAGGTCCTCAACTTTCATTATGATTAAATCCCTGAAACTTCTTCTTCTTTCCTTCTTCAGCCTCCTCGACGACTTACAACAGGAGGTGCTTCCACCGTCTGATCACTGCACATTCGTCGTCATTCCTTCTTCTTCAAGCTCCTGGAGCTTGTGCTCACCATCTCCTTTTCATCCACCGGTATGGATGAAGCTATAATCCTATTTTAGGGTTGGAGATAACCTCACTGGCGTCGGAGAAGATGCCGGTGGTTACTCCACTCCTAGCCTCTTCTCCGTCCAGATTCCACCTCCATCCCAGCCACCGCCACCTATTATTACCCATCCACACCCTCAATTTTCACCAAGCTAGCTCCCTTCCCTCTTCTTCATTGAGCTAACTCTATAGGCTATTCTCTCTAAACTCCGGCGACCTTCCTTCGCTTCATCTGTCTTCCTCCATCCATCTTTGATCGCTTTGGACCTCCGCCGAAATCAGCCGAGTCTTCTAACACAAGTGCTGACTAGGAGCTCCTCTACTTCACCTCTCAAACACCCGCTGGACTTCTTTCGCCAACCCTTTGATTTCCTCCTCCGTTATGTGCCATCGACGGAGATCTCCTATCCCCTTCGTCTAGGTAACAGTAGGTTAGGTAAGTAGATTAGTTAGGATAGTTAGTTAGGTAGATTAGATAGTGTAATGTTAGATTTCGCATTCGTCTTCCTTAACTCCAGCGAGCTCCTTGAGCTTGTCAGGAGCAATTTCTTGTCTTTTTAAGTCATCGATCACCTTCTCACACCTTTCATAAACATTTCTATCATCTTTAATTTTTGAATTGATCATCTAATCAACTAAATCACCTCCACTTCCACCAACTACTCCTGCTGTCCATGGCAGCAGTAGTTGAGTTTACTTCACCTCCACTGGGGTCCTCCACCACTTATCCATCACTCAAGGACCCTAATCCTCACTCTAATTTAAGTAATTACCCCCTATAACTTAAACACCCAATTTAATTTAAGCTCCTGAGCTCACTGTCAATGACGGCTCAAGAGGATCTCAAATCAATAATTATTCATCTATATACCACTGCAAATATCTTTTGACTTGTTTTCTCCACTTAATTGAGTGGGAAAACCGATCCTGAGCTTAATCATACTCAGAACTTGTCCACTATGAATTCACTGATTAATCTTCACTTTAATGAACAATTGATGAAATTAATATGATCCTGAGGTTCCTTGTGACCTCAGGAAGTTTTTTGAATCATTAATGGCACAATTTCACAACATCTATGTACATTTACCTTTTTCTGGACTCATCGAAACTCCGGCAAGCTCCGACGAGTCAAAACAAGCTCTTTAGCCTATAGAACTTAGTGTGAAGCTCCAGATCCTTGATTTAAAGTTCACTAATCATGCTGAGACATTTTATTTGAGGTTTTAGTGCATGGAGTTTCTGTTAGGTCTTCATCTTCCCCAACTCCGACAGAGTTGGAGATGTCAGACAGTTAGCATTAAGCCTTATTCAAATGGTCTAAAAGCTTCAGAGACTTGCCCTGAGACCATTCCTGAGAATTACTCACTGTGATAAACTGTGGTTTGTCCTGACGAACAAACTCCTCTTCAAGCTCAGGCGATAGGCCTGGAACCCTAGGAATCTTTAGTGAAACATCATTTTAAGGGTTTGAATCTATTCTTGAAGTTAAAGAGAAGTTATCTAAGGCTTTAATTTCCTTTGGAATGGATAAATTCAGAAAGTCAAAATTCGAGGCTAATTGGTCAAACTAAAGTTTGATCCTTGGATTTTGGATTCAATCAGACAAATTGAGGAGTTTAAGATGTTGCTGATATGTTTGTAAATGATTTAGATGAGATTTGAATGACCTCTGATCAACTTTATGGTAGAATTTGATTTCTGTTCAGTTTGGGTTGTTCTTGGACCCAAATTAACGACAGTGGATTTTTGATGAAATTTAAGTGAATAATCTGCCTAGACAGATTTGTAAACAGCCTCTAGAGATTGTTTGAATTGATTCATTAGGTCTTTAGCCGTCTGTATGACCTTTCAGAACTTCAATTGCAGTTTTGAAGCTCTTTAGAGAAGCTTTTAGCTTCTGCACCTTCCTTGAAACTCCTTAGAGCTCAGTTCCTTCAAGAACAACTGCGGAATCATCTTCTAAACCTATTCAACACTTCATCTAGAAATCAAAAGACCTTCTGCAGGACTTAAGATTCGAAACTTCACTCTATAGACCAATATGGCTGTAGTGAACCTAGGTCCTTCACCCTTCAAATCCAAGAGCTTAACCTCCCCTGAGTATCAAATTGATACTTCAATTGTGTAGAACATCTTAAGAGCTTTCCAGCAAGCTTTTATTTTCTTGGAACAGAGCTCTGAGTTGGTTGGAATCGACATTTGAAGTTTGGACTGGGAGAGGGAAACTTAGTCCCACCTCGGTAGAATTGGAGCAGCCGCATGGGTATAAAATGAATTTGTGTTAAGGGCATGCCAGTCGACAGCGCATGGCGCAAGGAAATGAATTGAGCATATTGGGTGTGTGTGTGCCTGTGGGCGTGCGAGTGTGGCCTGTGAGGGCGTGTGCATAGGCTTGGGAGGCCGTGAGCTGGATGGGCTCGAGACTATGCGAACTGGAAATAAACCAAAATTAAATAAAACCATGCTTGGACGTAGTAGGGTCTGGTCTCACCCTGAGAGGGGTGCTGTGTATCCCCGACCGGTCCAAGCCGTCAATCAAAAACCTAATTTTTGGTTCAAAGGAATAAACCGGTTTGGTTCAGAAAGAAAGCTCTGCAAGGGTTCAGAAGGAAAGGATATTAAGATTCAGAAGAGGAGAAGAAGCAAAGGAAAGGAAGAGAAGGAGAAGAAAGGGAGAGCTCGTAAGATAAAGAAAGGTAAACAGGCACAAGTGCTAAAGAGGCATAACAAGCAGAGAAGAAAGAAAGAAAAGAAAGAGAAGAAGACATGTAAAAGAAAGAGCTCGAGAAAGATTAAGGAAAAGATTAAGAAGAAGATTAAGAAATAAGTCAAAAGAAAAGAGAAAGAGAGAGAGAAAGGTAAACTAAAAAAAAGAGAAAGAAAGAGGCTAAAGACAAAGGAGAAATTCATGGTTTAATTTCTAGCATATTATTCATTCCTTTCGAGCTTAAAGTTGTAATAAGGCATATTTTCATTAGAATTACTTTTTATTGCCTTCATCACTTGAAATAAAAAGAAATAAACATGTTTACTTGTTTGTTAAAGAAGATCATTTGCGTAAATGTGTTTTCTTATGGAATTTTACATATTCTTTTAATTTGAAATCATTAAGAAAAATTCATGTTCTTAAAATAAATTTAATTATACTTTCCATGAGATTTAATGGTGAATTCTAATTAAGTTATGCCTCCCAGTGAATGACCTGGACTCAACCAGTTAAAAGAAATAAAATCTAAAATGTTAGGTTAATTTGACCCTATACTACTTAATCGATACAAATTCAAGTTGACCTAAGTTACTTTCTTCTGCACATAATTAAGCACAATTAACTTAATTAACTGTGTTGAGAAAGATGACTATCATGCCCTCTCTTTGGTGGTCGTTGGTTAGGAAAGTTTGGGTATGGGAGAGGTTGGAACCTATGGTTTGGTGGTGGTGGTGGTCGAGGATGTGTAGCACGATGTGGAGGAAGTTCTTCAAAATCCTCAAACTATGCAGAATCATGATCATCTTCATGATGTGTGGAGTAGTGAATGGGAGTTTGAGGCCTAAGAGGTATAGGATCAAATGTGGAAGTCATAGATGTGGAAGTAGAAGCTTAGGCAACAACACCCAAGGGGAATACAAGTTCAGGGTTTTGGGATCTCCTACCTTCCATTGAGTCAATTCTTGAAAAATGAGTTCTAAAGCAATCACAACTCAAGGAAGGAACAAATCTCAATCTCAATCAGAAATCCCAAACAATCTCAATCATAGAAAGACCAATCAAACTAACAAGAGAGATGAAATCGAATTTTCCCTAGAGGCTCCTATGCAAAGATAATGGTACGCAAGCAAATTTTTCAAACAATTGTACGCATCCTAAAGATAAACCTATCGAAGTGCAGACCACTATAATCCATCGGAAGTCTGGATAAGACTGGCGTACGAATCCAGATCCTGCGGGTGCTAAAGGAGATGAGAAAGAAACCCGTGTATGTGTATCTTATGTAATCGTGTTGTGTGCACGATAGCAATCAACACAATTTCGATGAAAACTCAAATAGGGTTTCAGACAAGTTTTTTATGTCTCCTTTTGAATTGGATTCAAGTGTTTAGAATTGTGTTTTCTATGCTGCTTGTCTCGCTTTTTACTTTTTTCAATGCAAGAGATGGTCTTCTTAATTTAAGTCAAATGTAAGGATGGCAGGAGTTGAAGAAGGATAGGGAATGCGTACCTGACTCTAGCAATTCTACAATATGCAATTGACTTGGTATTAAAATCGAACAGGAAATGTGTAATCCTAAATATGGATGCCTAGAGTATGCTGTTGCTAGATAAGGGATGAGATCTTTTCGGTATTTTTGATTTTATAATTTTTTTGTATTTTGAATGCAACAAACAAAAACAGAATAAAAGAAATCGATATGGAAAACCCGCTAATGGAAAAATCGCGTCGATGAGAGTAGAAAGATAAAGAGAGTCCAAACTATTACAAAATGTGTCAGAACAGGCTCTCACAATTTATTCCTAACAAATAATCCTAATATGTTATACCTAAATCTAAACTATACTAATCTACTCTACTGCAGCTCCAAGGGCAAAAACTTTACCTGGACGTTGGGTCAGAATAGCAGCAAATTCACTAGGAAGACGAACTTCTCCTAGAAGACGATGTTACTTCTCCAACTCCTCAAGTGCTGCAAAAACAACAAATGATTAGTAAAAGTTACAGAATTTATATACAAAAGAATTAATGAATGAAATGTATACACATAAAGAATTTGAATAAAAGAATGTTTATTTACAAACAATGAATATGAATGAATGAATTTTTATATACAAAAGCAAAAATTATTTACAAATTAAGAACTAAAGAATAATCTTGGTGTATAGAGAGTTGCCTCCCCGGCAACGGCGCCAAAAATATGATATGACGCAATCGGCCACGGTTCGTATAAAAAAGGGGTCGTAATTATAGTATATGTCAAATACAAACCGTTGTGTCAATTTTATTTAATTACATAATTTTTAATGGTTTATCCCAGGTTGTTCACAGGGAGGTGATGAGTGGCTACTCATCATGGCTAAAAGGCTGAAATTAAGCTAGACACTAAGCAAAACAATATCAAATTAACATATAAAAAGGGTTAAGTGTGGGAATTAAAGAAAAGACCTAAAACTTTTTAATGTGTGTTAAAACTTCATAATTAGGTCACAAAAGTGAGATACTCTGAAAATAAAAGAATAAATGATGATCCATGCATCAATTGAACACATAAACAAGTTTGAAAAGCCAAATCAGAAGTAAAATCAATGTCTTAAATGTTCAATTAAGCACATGTAAAAATTTGAAAGCAATTGGACATCATTTAGGCTTAGAAATAAATAGATTACAATTAGGTCCTTTATGCATTACATTTCTACCCTTCAAAACTACTTTTTGGACCTTTTTGCAAGCCGCAGGGACCCTTTTTTTAAGACTGCAGGGCCCTTCCAGCTGCTATTATTCTCACTTATGGGCCTGCATACAAATGTTCTACCCCTTCGTCCAAGGGTCTGTCTGCAAATTTCCCTTTATTTCAGAGAGAAGCCTGCTGCTCTTCACGCGCACTGTAGCGTGCGAAGAATACGGCTAATCTCAGCCGTCCGTCGCTCTTTAGATCTTGATCTGCGGTTGGATTCTATTGGAACCTTCGTGCGATTCAGTGCGTACGTTCACCTCTCTTCCCAGATCTCATCTAACGGTCGGATCTCCCTCTTAGCTCGCCGCGCGCTCTACCCATCTCATCCTCACCGCCGGCTTGAATTTGATTATCCTCACCCTTGCAGTGATTCCAATCACTGAGCTGCTACTTAAGCACCTCAGTGGTGTCGCGCGCAAGGGATCGCTCCCTCCTACATCTCTTAGCGATCAGTTCGTCCACTCCAGTCTCTCCTCCTCATCTAGCACCTGATTGCACAGCCACCGGCTATGGAATCATCGCCTGCTCTCGACCCTCCTCGTCGCTAAGGACCTCGTAGCACCTGAGGACGACCCTGGAGTCTCACTAGCAGACTCTTCCCTCCACTGGAGTCACCCTCCTCCTTTCTTCCTCCTTAGCCGCCGGCTAAGGACCCATAGGTCCCATTCTTCCTTTTAGTTTAGGTTTTTAATTCTGCACAATTAGTGTTAGTTGTAGTTTACAGTAGTTTAGAATAGATTTAGGTTTAATTGTTAGTGTTTAATGTTAGCTGTAGTTTAGATTAGTCTTAGGAGTAGAATTAGCATTAGATCCCCTCCCTCACCTCCTCTGATCAGTCCAGATCAGAGGGGAAGAATCATCTGTTCATTGTTCAATTTATCTCCCTCTTCAGGTTTTATTTTTCCACCATCCAATTCTAATTTATGTTTCTTTTAACGACGAATTTTTCATCATTCACCCACACATCCGGACCCAATTTCAGATCTGATGGTGTACTGCCTCAGATCTGAAATTGGCGTCACAAGCACCATTTGGGGCTTCTCACTCACCCCATTTGTGTTCACAAAAGCCCCTTTTATTTTAGATTGATTGCCTCAGTTTGTCAGATTCACTTTAACATGGATTTTAAAGAATTTTGCTCTCTGGATTGCCTTGACAGATCTGACAAATTGAAGGGATTTTTGTTTTCCTTGTGGGCAAGGACTCTGAGAAGTTCTCTGGTGACAGAGAACAACTCAGAAGAGCCTTTCATGAATCTGTTTCTACCTTGATCTGAATGCATTCGCAAGCTTTTATAAATTCCTTTAATGCATTCTTAGTCTGTTTTGCCACTTCAGAATTGCCATACACCACCTGTTTTGATGATTATTTTTGTATGGTGATTTCCTAACCTAAGGAGCTCTCCATACTCCTTAAGGTTGCAAGAAACTGGGATTGTATGTTTTTGGTTTTAATTGATTGAGTTAAGTTCTCCTTCATGCTGTCTATAGCATTAGGAAGAGCTAACTCAATGCCATTTGTTGTTTTGATCAGAAATGATGCTTTTGATAAGGGCTTTTTCTTGTTGGGTATTTGAACTGAATTCATATGTGATTTTCGTGAGATTTAAACCCTTATCAGATTTGGATTTCAACTCTCAAAATTTTTAGTTTGTTTTGAATTTTCTCTTATTCCCAGTTATATAGTAACATGCTGCAACTTGCAGCTACATTTCCCTCCATCTCTAAATTCTCCTCTTCTCTACAATTCCCCTCTCATCTGTGACTACATCCCTCTCTTCAAGTGGACTAACTGCAGCAGCAGTTAGCCCATTTGACAGTGGCTTAAGCCGCTGCTTCTGCTAAACAAAACACCCTGAACAGCACATTCTCTTCTCTTCCCATCTTCTCTGACAGTAGCTTAGCTGCTGTTTAAAATGAAATAAAAACTTAATTAACCCTTCTTCCTAACTTCCTACTAAAGCCTACTTATATATACTTAATTCTCACACTGTAAATATACATATCCATACTATTATAACTATAATATACAGCCTGATTATGTAAGTATACATACATAGATATACTGTAAATACTGCATGAACTTGTATATAAATCGATATACATCTGTAATCTATGTAAATATATGTATAAATACTAAACTATTACGTATGTATTTACTTAATTATGTATATATATACAGAGACAGAGATATATTTACTTAGCTAGTAGCTATATTATAGAATAAATTAGCTAAATTAATAATTTAGAGCTATAATTAAGTAAATAAATCTATATACTTAGGTTAATATATATAGTGAGTAATTTAAGTTAGTTAAAGTATAATTATACCTATTATAGTTTACTGTTAGCTTAGTTTTAATTAAACAGCCCAGAATAGCTAGCTTAACTTAAATAAAATAGAAATAAATTTTTAAAAATACAATAAAAATATGTATAAAATACTTAAGTATGTAAATTAAATCTGTATAAGGTAAATTAGATCATTTACTAATTATTTTATAAGTAATTAACTATTTAATCACCTAAATCAACCTGTATAATCAGCCTAGTTTAGCGAATTTATTTGTATAGTAAACATATTTAAAATTAAAAATTAATTAATCAATTATGTAGTATTATGTAAGTATTTTATTTACCATATTTTATTTTATTATTTTTTTAATAATTTATGGCCCCCAAATCGAGGGCCAAAAGCGCGAACAGACGCAGCTGCGCCTGATTTCCAGCGAACGATGTGGCGCTGGAATAACGCCACATCGTGCGCTGCAAACCAAATGCAGCGCTTTATATTGAATATATGTTTTACGTATGCCAGTCGTCATGGGTGCCCGGCGCCCAAAGCGAAAGCCTACCCTATTTGAGCTGTTTATCCGATACGCTCTAAACTGTCTGATATGCGATGATATTGTGAACATGTGATGTGTGTGGGGCCGGGGGCCCGAGCGTGAATGTTTGCGGTGCCATGGCTCAGGCCCTGGGCTTAGTATGGAAACGTAATAAAGCCCACCTATTCGAAGATTAGGGCGTGCTTAGTAGAGGTCAGGTCCCGCCCTCTGGGTGCAGCGTATCCCTCGAAAAGCACGCCCGCAAATTGGACACATTTTAAACTGAATAATAAAAGCTAATGACGGTTGCTTAATCCCCTTCGCCGCAGCACTTGAAAACTTTGTTAAGGCTGAAACATAACGCAGAAACAAAAGAGGAGAAGAAACGTCGCTATAGCCCATTACGTTTGTATAAATAAACCCTTATAATTACTAACAGAATAAAATGACACTATAAACATCGCTAAAGACCTCAGTTTGCTTCTTTAGGTTGTATATAGTGTTTTCTGAGATTTATATGTTACTATAAATAACAAACTGATAAGTTAAGTCTCTACACCATTGCATCCTAAGGTATTATATACTATTATGTTAGTACTAATAGGATAACTTGTAAATACATAGTTTAGAGTATAATAATAGATTGTTTGATGCTTGTTCATAGTTAGTATTTTTGCAAGCATTTCTTAGTAATTAGGTAAATAAAACACACATTCATTTATTCTTTAATAAGATGTAAAGTTTCTTTTTGGAATTAGAGGATAATTTTGAGATCAAAGAGTGACCGATGTAATTCAATAAATTGCCTCCCAGTGAATGACCTGGAACAAAATCAGTAAAAATTAGATAAATAAATAAATGATAATAATGGTTGTAATGACTGGTACTCACCCATACTCACCACTATACGACATTCTTAATGTTATATTACACACTATACTGTAACGACATGATCATAATAATTCATTCATCATACAGTCATTGTCATTCAACCAATCGCATTTCAGGAGGCAGTGATGATAACATTATCATCAGCCATATCTAGCTTTAATTAGTCATAATTAAGGAATAAATGCTCCTACATAACCGTAAGAAAGACGTAATTCACTCCAATTCCATTATAAGAGAACAATAAGAAAATAAGGGTAAAACTGCAGTTTTAACAGTATATCTCAAATGCAGAACAATAACGAGATCTCTCAGGGGTTAAATAAAAGTCAAATGGTCTTAAATGTCTAACAAGAGGGTCTGTGCAGACAGAAATGGATTTTTCGCACATTTCAAGAGTTAAATGACATCTAAAACCCTAAAAAAAGACCTTCTTAATCTACTGTGGTTTTGGTCAGGATAAAATTTACCTAAATCCTCTAAAATTTATAGAAAAATATTCTCTAGGGTTTGACATCTTCAATTTGACCATTAGAACCAATTTTGACCTAAAATAAAGTCACAGATAGACTTTTACTCTAATTTAGGATTTTGCATAAATTACCATATCAACCTAGGCCAAAACCAAAATCTAACTTCACCATTGGATTCCTTAGGTCCAAGTTAAGTTTGTACAAGAATTTGGGTCCAATCTGAGATCATCTTGACCTAGTTTGCAATTTGGTCCTGTTTAAGTCTTTTCTCTTACACATATGCCCCTAACTTTCAAAATCCTTACAAAAAGGACCCTATATTTGTTGTCACTCTTTTCAACTAGGTCCCTCTACCATTATCGTGGAGGAATCCTTCTCTGACAACCTTTGATTGAAGAGAACTACTCCTCTGATCAATGAATCCCTTCCAAAATTGGATGGGAGATTCTTTAAGAAGTTCTCTTTCCAATGAATCTAGTCTGGAGCCCAACAACCTTTCCAATCTCTTATGCGAACACATGAGAGATTTAGGTATCCCTTAGGTTTTCAACTCCGGTGGCTTTCCAATCTTGGGAAGCTTGCTTCCCAAGCTCTAATCGCTCCCTGAGACCTATAAAAGGAACCGCAGTGCAAGGCCTTGCTTTCCAAGCTTGATTTTGGTTGGATCTACCCTCATTTCCTCTCTCCTATTCCGGTCGAAAAACTCTTCAAGCTCCAGCAACTCCCTCTGCCTATCCTCGTCATTTGATCGCAATACCGGTGGCAGATTCTTCTTCCTCATCTTCCTCCGCGTCGTGCAATACCAGCCACCGTCGCTCTCTCTCCGTTGTCGTCACCGTTACCACCTACCGGAGTCTTTCTTCGTTGACACCGGCCTACCAATAGCGGTGTCGTTCTCCCCCCTTTGTTCATTAGATTAGGGTTAGCCTAGCTTCTTTAGATCCTTAGGTTAATTTCCTACCCAAAAAACCAAAAATATCCCCTCAACACCATCGAAAGCCACCTTCGTCTCTATATCTGGCCAGTCCTCCGATGAGGCGTCCCTGCCACTACACACCTCCATTCGCCTTGCCGAAACCCTCATAAGCTCCGCCGCACCACCCTCCATAAAACCCCTCTCCATATTTCGCTCTACCTTCCACCCGAACCCTCTGCCGAGCAAACCCATCATCTTCGTCCAGTTTCGACTTCGCCAACTGATGAGAACCTCATCATGAACCCTAACTAGCACAATTTAATCCAAATAAGTGTGAAAAAGCTCCTACAAAACCTAAAGAGAGGCTTAACTCAGAGAATTCTGAGTTAAAGAACAAAACAAATCATAGGGGGTAAAACTGTAATTTCACCAATGCAGTGTGCAAATAGGGTAATTAAGGGTCCAAACACAGGTCAAACAAGCTTAATAAGGAGGAAAGTGGGATAGTCTGATCTGAGAAGGGTTATAGCAACATCTAGGAATTAAATGACATTCTGTAACCCTAAAACAAATCCACTTTATTTCATGAGGTTCAAGGTAGGATAAAAATCATCTAAACCCACTGAAATTCATGGAAAAATATTCCCTAGGGTTTAGAACATTCAATTTGGCCTTTGCAACCTATTTTGACCAAAAATGAGAATAATGGACAATTTATGGCTTAATTTGGGTTTTTGAGCAAATTGATTGGTCAAACATGGTCCAACCTAAAATCAAATTTCACCATTAAAATCCTTAGGTTCAAATTAGTCTATTATAAAAATTTGGGCCGAAGATAAGACCATCTTGACCGACTTTACAAATTGGTCCTCTTAATTTACTTTCTGACCCTTATCTTTTGAAACCCCTGCGTTTAGTCCCCTATCTTCTCATCGTTCTTTGCAGAACGGTCCCCCCTGCCATTTCTGCACAGCACCATACCTCCGGCGACCTTGCGCGGAGGATGGCACCGTGCAGGGCAGGGCATCCGTCCTCAGGAATAAGCAGGGGGGTGCCCTGCGTCGTCCTCTGTCGCAGGGACCCTCCCCTGACCTCTGCAACCGACCATGCCTCTCGTGCGAACACACGCAAGGCATGGGCATCCATTTCCGGCCACCTCCGGCGAGCGCGGCACGTCGCCTCCTCGATCTCCTCTCCTCGCCAATGCCTATTTAGGGAGCGGCAAGGTCTGTCGTCTCCTTCAAGCTCCTTCTGGTGGAGAAACACCCTAGATTTCATCCTTCCCCTCTCCAGTCAGAACGCCCGAGCTTCCGGCGATCCTCCCTCCTCCTCGTTGCTCTGTTGCCCTACCTGCAGCAGAGTGCACTCTGCCCGGTCGTCCCGCTCCAGGTCGCACCAGCTGGCGCCCTCAGATCTCCTCCTCGTCGCCGATAACCACCTCCTGGGCATCTTCGTCCTCAGCTCCAGTAGGCACGAGCCGGATGCCTCCCTCTCCCCCTTTGTCGACTAAGTAGGTAGGAATTTTCCTCTCTCTCCCTCTTACATTTTCCCCTTCCTGATTTACCACTTTAACCCACCAACCGCCACTTCCACCCTCATCTGCTCCATCTCCAGTCGCCATCTTCGACGAGGTCACTCCACCTCCACATACCACCTCACCCCTCGCCGACAAGCCCAGAAGCTCCCCCTCACTCCACTCAACCGTTTCCCCCACTCCATACACCGCCATTCATCGCTCGACCACACCCCGAACAAACCCACTTCCGCACACACAGTCTGCCCTAGGCACACCTCCACATACACATTTGCGCCTCGCCGACCCTCGCACTGCCTTTGCCGCCCTCTGGCGAAGCTCCCTACGTTATCTGATGTGGCCGAGAGGCCGTCCTTGTGTTTTCAGGTCTACGCCTGCTCGCCGCCATTGAAGAGCTGCTGAAGCTCCTTCGCAAGCAGCTCCAGGACGTCTCCAGCCCAGGCGTGCACTCCAGGCAGCGTGAGTTGGTTCCGCGAGCACGCCCAGACTTGCGATTGGGGTTGCGAACTTCGTTGTTGCCCCAATTGGCAGCATCTTCTCGCCTGCGGGCGCGCAGATTGGAGGTTTGACTTTAGTTCGACCTCGTAAGTGTGTGGCCTCGCGCCCACACTTAAATTGCAAAAGTGAATAGGGCTGTTTGCCTTCAATACACAAGGGTCAGGTCCCTTGCCCACGCACGCAGTGTGCCACACGCTTGCCCACCCTCACTCGCGCTCACACCCCATGGGTATGGGCCGAATCCGACTACCCAACCAAGCACTCCTCACCCTCCACCGCACGTCGGTGGGCCTGGTCTCGGGCGCGCAACCCGAACCCGATTACCCAGTGACCGAGTCGATCTTTCGCTTTTAAGTCGTTTGTAGTTTAATGTGGTGGAAAAATCGACTAATCAATTTTTAACAAGAAATAACCACTCGCAGAGGAGCGGGTCGTATCCACAGGGAGACAATAACGTATTAAAATTCGCGCCACTTAAAAATGTTTGTTCGGAGTCAATTTGGACAAGAACCAAGCCAAGATTGCCTTTAGATTAAGGTTTAAGCAAGAAATAATGCTGAAATGGCAATTATGAGAAACTACAGGATATTTTCCGCAATGCAGAGTGAATAGAATATGAATAAAATCTGGCAATGGCAGAAAATGTAAATTTTAATCAACGTTTTACTGTAGCAAAACAGGGGAATTTTTCCCCGTTGTCTTGCGCGACGAGGAGCCGATGGCCGGGCGCGGGAAGCTCGGAGGAGGTCCCTTGGATCAAGGGCTTCGAATCGGTGGTGACGGCGAGTCGCACGGCGGTCGGAGGTGGCCGGACGAGCTCCGGCGGAGGTGCTGCAGGCGGTTGTGCGTGGGCGCGCGGAGGGTCTGCGGAGGGCGCTGGCGCGCGGAGGCATGGTTGCGGTGGTCTGCAGGCGGGCGCTGGCGTGTGCGGTGGAAGCTGCAGAGGTCGGTTGCTGGCGGTTCTGCAGGAGGTTGTGCGTGGGCGCGCGGAGGGTCTGCGGAGGGCGCTGGCGCGCGGAGGCGTGGCTGCGGTGGAAGCTGCAGAGGTCGGTTGCTGGCGGTTCTGCAGGAGGTTGTGAGTGGGCGCGCGGAGGGTCTGCGGAGGGCGCTGGCGCGCGGAGGCGTGGCTGCGGTGGAAGCTGCAGAGGTCGGTTGCTGGCGGTTCTGCAGACGCAGTGGTGAACGGCGTGGACTGCAGGCGGTTGTGCGTGTTTGAGCTGAAGGTTGACGGACGTGGGTGCGCTGAAGGTTCTGCAGGTGCGGGAAGGGGTCTGCAGGCGAGCGCTGGCATGTGCGGTGGAAGCTGCAGAGGTCGGTTGCTGGCGGTTCTGCAGGAGGTTGTGCGTGGGCGCGCGGAGGGTCTGCGGAGGGCGCTGGCGCGCGGAGGCGTGGCTGCGGTGGAAGCTGCAGAGGTCGGTTGCTGGCGGTTCTGCAGGAGGTTGTGCGTGGGCGCGCGGAGGGTCTGCGGAGGGCGCTGGCGCGCGGAGGCGTGGCTGCGGTGGAAGCTGCAGAGGTCGGTTGCTGGCGGTTCTGCAGACGCAGTGGTGAACGGTGTGGACTGCAGGCGGTTGTGCGTGTTTGAGCTGAAGGTTGACGGACGTGGGTGCGCTGAAGGTTCTGCAGGTGCGGGAAGGGGTCTGCAGGCGACTTCAGGCGTGTGCGGTGAAGTAAGCGGGTAACTTCAGACGTCTGGGAAATTTCCCAGACGTCTTAAGTTACTGAGAGGGTGGCTGATCAGTAGGTTGGTGACGGTGGTCGACGATGACGGCGAGGGAGTTGCACGCTAAGGTGCTCACGGTAATGCGGGCGAGCTCCGGATGGCGGTGTGGCCTGTCACACCACACGCCCACGGTGGTGGAGACTCGCCGCCACGGTAGAGGCCGGCAGTGTGGAGTGGAAGAGAGAGGATCTCTCTGCACAGTGGTGGGTCGGTGGCGGAGGCCTCCTGAGCTCGGCTGCCTCCGTGCTCCTTTTGTAATGTCTTGAACAATTTTGAAATCAGCCGCCGACCAGATCCACCGTATCCGCTCCCCCTTGAATGGCTTTCACTGCATCACGCGGGCGTTGGAGCGGCAGCCAGCCGTTCTGAAAGAAGACGAATAAAGAAAATATTATTAAAATATTAGGGTTATTTATGTATAGACCCTCAACTTCTATGTTAATAAAAATAATATACCTAATTGGTTATCTAATTAGATGAATGCTATTCTAAGCTAATTCTAAATGCACGTAAGATATGAATGTAATGTATGGATTATGTAATTAGATTAAAACTATGAATTAATCTATTTACATCCTAATTTATACTAAATAAATGTTAGAATTAACCTAATGTGTAGGCACTTAAATACTTAAATAGCCCACAACTATGGGCTAATCACCCAGCTCTGGGAGAGCATTCCTAAAGAGAGATTTAGAGAGAGAGACTCGGGGAAGGGGTAGGGGTAGGTTTTGCACTGATAGTTGTCTGTGCGCGTAGGGAAGAAGGAAAAAGAAAGAAGAAGAAGAAGAAGAAGAGAAGAAGAGGAGCGATTGAAGACTCAGCAGCCGGAGCAGAAGAAGGAAAGCTGAAGAAGAAAGGAAGGTGAGGAGCTGAAGAAGAAAAGAGGCCGCACTGTAGCACAATCATAGTTAAGTCGTCTGAGCACCGAGTCAGACGACGGAAGGTTAGCATCCAGAGCAGGAAAGAAGGCAGGCTGAAGAAGAAAGAAAGAAGAGGGGAATGGCTAGAGCAGAAGAAGAAGAAGAAGAAGAAGAAGAAGAAGAAGAAGAAAAGAAGGAAGAAGAAAGGAAGACCTAGCAGCTGAAAGAGAGAGAGGGCAGAAGCTCTGCAGCTGCAAGGAAGAAAAGAAGAAAATCAGAAAGGAAGAAAGGAAAAAGAGAAAGGGTCACCACAGCCGAAGAAAGAAAAGAAGAGAGAAGAAGGCAAGGCAGATTGAAGAAAGAGAAGAATCGGAAGAAGAAAAAAGAAGAGGAAGAGAGAAGAAGAAGAAGCCAACAAAACTTTTGCTCTCTCTCTCTCTTATTATTTGTGTAACATAATTGTGAACCTCTATGCTTCTAGGATTATAGTTGCTTCCTGAGTTCGACCTCGGGAATCTTGTTCCGAGTAAAACATTGTATTAAACTGGTAACTGTTTTGTCATATACTACAACGAATATAAATAAAGATAGAAGACACGCGACCAGTTTTTGGTGCCGTTGCCAGGGAGCAACGGCTATTCTAGAAGCCATTAATTCACAATTTTTGAGTTTCTATTGATCTCTTCTCTTTTGTTGCGCAGGCACAGGAAATCAAGAGGACACAAAGCAGCCGCACAACAACCACACCCAGGACAGGTAATTTTCTAACCTCTCATTTTAACCCCTAAATTCTAAAGAGGAAGAAAAAGAAACAAAAAGCAATTTAGGCATAACCTGTCTTCCATACCTAGTAAATCATCGAAGCTGCCTGTTTTCAATTTCAACACACTATTTCTGTACATCCATTAAAGGTATTTAGGGCTAACACCTTCTTCCTTGAGCCCTAATTACCCAATCTAAAGGAAGATAACTGGACCAAGTAGAGCCAACACAAGATTCAAAATTAGGGTTTTAGAGACACACTTCCTAAGCAAGAATTGAGAATTCCCAAAAGAAGTGTGCCCAAGCCACTGTTTGAAAACACCTATTTAGAGAAATCCTAAGAAATTTGGCTCTTAAGAACACTTGAACCCTAAAAGACAAAGACCTAATAAGCACTCAAAGGAACTAGCAGGTGAAGTTGACCCCTTGGGTCAACCAACCTTCAACTTAGGTCACTCTTGGCACTCAAAAGGCTAAAGTTCAAGTGAAAACCTAAAGCACCTTGATCCTAACTAAAAGTGGTAGACTTAAGAGGTCAAAGTCCCCATTCTAGTCTACCTGGAATCTCAGTGACAAGAGAGGTCAGGTGGGGGAAACCCTGTAACCCGTGGGGATGCTCTACCGTGTAGGGGTCTTTGCGGGACTCACCCTCTCTGGCTGCCCAGGTAATTCTCAGGTGGTTGATCTTTTTATCAAGGGGTCCATCTGCCCCGAACCTCTATAGTCACCCAACATTCTGGGTGTCTTGATTGGGTCCAGCACCTGCTAAACTCACCCTCTCCATCAGTGTCTGTTTGGTAGGAGGTCCTTGAAACCTTCTTTAGAAATTCACTCTCCTCGAGGCCGAGCCTTGGTGCCCCTGTTTGTGCAACCAACAGTTCACATAAACCTCTCCTTCGACTCCGAACCCAACTCACCTTTTTCTTCCACAATGGCTTAGCCAGTTGAGGAAGAGAACAATCTGGAGGACCAGCTCCAGCAACTCAATGACCTCTTCCAAAACTTCATGCACCCACCGTAGCGTCCCATGATGCGGGACCACTATAATCCTGCTGCGGTAGCTATTAAGCCTCAAGTCAGAATCCTGACTGGAGGCCCTGATTCTGAATTAAAGCCCAATATGATTCATGCCATACCTAAATTTCATGGGCTTAATTCTGAAGACCCCTCCCAGCATGTAAAACAGCTAAAGCCTCTGGCCCAGTCTTTTGGGTCAGATGCACAAAATCAGGATATTCTTCTCATGAAGATGTTCTCCTTCTCCCTTATGGACAAGGTCGCCCGTTGGTACCGAACACAGACCCAGCCGATCAACAATTGGGAGGAACTTCAATCCGAGTTCTTGAAGAAGTTCTTTCCCGTTGGTCGGACCAATGCCTTGCGCCATCAGATTACCCATTTCACGCAACAAACGGGAGAACCTCTCCATGAGGCATGGGATCGCTTTCAGGATCTCATGAGGAAGTGCCCCCATCACGGAGTTCCTAAATGGGAACAAGTCTAGTCTTTTTACCAGGGACTCCGTGAAGATATTAGGCTTTTCATCAATGCAACTTGAGGAGGGAATATCATAGGTCAGCATGAGGACACCGTGTGGGAGATTCTCGAAAATATGTGCGAGAACTCCATCAATAATGACTCCATGGGATTATTCGACAGGACGAATACTCGCGCATCGACGAACCATAGGAGAGCACACGAGACGCAGGGCCTGTCCGCATCAGTCGACCTGGAATTGATGGCTAGTCGATTGGACAAGGTCTCTATTATTGAGAAGAAGGTGGATGAATCTATGATATGATAGGTGATTATCTGGAAGTCTTCATGGATGACTTCTCAGTTTTTGGGGCATCATTTGATGATTGCATCCAGCACTTGGTTCATATACTCAGGCGTTGCATCGATGTTAATTTGGTTCTTTCCTGGGAAAAGAGCCATTTTATGGTGACTGAGGGGATCATCCTAGGACATCTAATTTCTGAGAAAGGCATCCAAGTGGATCGAGCCAAGGTTGATCTAATTTCTCGACTTCCTATGCCTAGCTCGATCAGGGACATTCGTTCTTTTCTGGGGCACGTCGATTTTTATCGTCGTTTCATTCCTGATTTTTCGAAAATCGCACGCCCCCTGACTACTCTTCTTTCTAAGGATGTACCCTTTGAGATCTCCAAGGAATGCACTCAAGCCTTTGAGAACCTCCGTGATCGAGTCACCCAGGCCCCGATCCTACAATCCCCTGATTGGTCTCAACCCTTTGAGATCATGTGCGATGCATCTGATTTCACTGTAGGAGCGGTTCTGGGGTAGAAAGTTGACGGGAAACCCGTGGTCATCTACTACGCTAGCAAGACACTTGACGAGGCTCAACGTAACTATACGGTTACAGAGAAAGAGCTGCTAGCCATAGTATTTGCCCTTGAAAAATTTCGATCTTACCTCCTGTGTTCCCATGTCATCATCTACTCAAATCACACGGCTGTGAGGCATCTCCTTGCCAAGAAGGATGCGAAGCCCCGACTAATCCGATTGATCTTGCTATTGTAAGAATTCGACCTCGAAATTGGCGACAAGGCAGGAAGACAAAACGTGGTAGCTGACCATTTGTCTCGCCTTCCTTCTGAGATCATCAAACCTTCTGGACCCATCACGGAGCATTTCCCTGATGAGCACCTACTGACTATTGGTACTAGACTTCCATGGTTTGCTAATATAGTAAACTACTTGGCATCTCATCAGATCCCGTCTGATTAGCCGAAGGCCAAGAAAGACAAATTGTGCTCTGATGCCAAGTACTACATCTGGGAAGATCCGTATCTCTTCCGCATAGATGCTGACCAAATCATCCGACGATGTGTCCCGGAAGGTGAAATCAATGATATTCTCTCCTTCTGCCATGACCAGGCATGCGGTGGCCACTTCTCTGGGCAGAAAACCGCATCAAAAATCCTCCAGTGTGGCTTTTATTGGCCCACTTTATTCAAGGACGCATACAATCACTGCAAGGCATGCGGTCGTTGCCAAACTTTGGGCAACATGAGCCATCGCGACATGATGCCTTTGCAGCCGATCCTCGTATGCGAAATCTTCGATATTTGGGGGATTGATTTTATGGGCCCCTTTACTGTTTCAGATGGCTTCAAGTACATTCTACTGGCTGTGGACTACGTGTCCAAATAGATCGAAGCCATACCGACCCGAACCTGTGATCATAAAATCGTTATCAAATTCATTCATCACAATGTCTTCTCGCAGTTCGGGATTCCTCGTGCAATCATCTCTGATGTGGGGACCCATTTTACAAATGCTCAGTTCAGGTCACTGATGACCAAATAATGAGTGTCTCACCGAATCTCCACTCCTTATCACCACCAGACTAATGGTCTAGCTGAGCTATCAAATTAGGAGATCAACAAAATTCTGCAGGTCACTGTTCGGCTTGACAGGAAGGACTGGTCGTCCCGACTTCCGGAAGCTTTGTGGGCTTATAGGACCGCCCACAAAACCTAATTAAGCATGTCTCCTTTTAGACTGGTGCATGGGAAGGCGTGTCACCTTCCCGTCAAATTGGAGCACAAAGCCTATTGGGTAGTACGGAGCTGCAATCTAGATCTTTCTAAGGCTGGAACCCACAGAAAGTTTCAGATAAGAGAGATCGATGAATTACGCCTTGATGCATACGAAAACTCGTGAATCTACAAAGAGCGGGTTAAAGCCTTCCATGACAAGCACATATCTAGAAAGATCTTTCATCCTGGTCAGAAGGTCCTACTCTTTAATGCCCGACTCAAACTCTTCCCTGGGAAACTATGATCTAAGTGGGTCGGACCATACCTTGTCCGATAGGTTTTTGGAAATGGAGTTGTCGAAATTAGTCCGCTCAGCCATGATTCCGAACCTTTCATCATGAATGGTCAGAGACTCAAACTGTTCATTGATGTAACCTCTACAGATTTGGCTGAATCATCATTTATCCTCCATTTTCCCTGAGCATGTTGCACCCAGCCGATGGCATAAAACTCAGCGCTCAATGGGTGGCAGCTCGTCATTCTTTTTGAAAAAACCCGAAACCTTTTCTGACACTTTTTCGCACTTAAGGTTCACCCTTTAGGATAGCCAACTCCACCTCAGGTGCGTGCATTTGAGATTGGAAATCGTCCGCAACTGTCACCCCAACCCATTCACCCATCAAAACATCTGTCCTAATGTATGAACTAAGTTGAATAAAAACCTACCTAAGTGACAATGAGGACATTGCAAATCTTAGGCATGGGGGGGGGTATGAAAGTACAAAACTCACAAGAAAAGTTTTTTTTTTAAAAAAAAAATTCACATATGCCAAAAAACCATAAAAATTAAAAAATTTTTAAAAAAGAATAATAAAATGAGAGGAGGAAAGAAATTTTGTGGACTCTACAAAGGAGGAGGAGAAAAAGAACAAAAAGATAAAAAGGAGCACAAAATAAAAGAAAAGAGATAGTCATTAGTAAGAAATTAAGGAGTTAACCTAAGTTCTAGACCTCATTCAGGAAAAGAAATGGAAAGTGCACAGTGAGATTAGTAAGAACGCAAACCTTAGGCATTCTCGGATAAACTCTTAATACCCATTAAGATCTAGACATTCCTTAAGAGGTTGAGGAAAATGAAAAGCTTAAGTATTAGGTCCAAGGCTTAGGGAGTATTTGGCCTCATTAACTAACTTTTGGTTTACGGGACTCAGTAACCTAAGCACCCTAATTTCACACATAGCCCGGTTCAGTAAGCATAAAAATCAAAATCACGCAGAAGCATTGCAAAAATTATGAAAATGACACCTAGAGTAAGAGCGGCCGATCAACACAAGTTGATTTGGATGAGTTCCCAACGCGGAGAGGTGGGAAATTTCCCTCGAAGAGGCGTAACAAAATATCATCTCCTCGGTGCTTATCTCTTAGGATATTTACATATCCTACCGGGGGCATGTAAGTACTCTGCTAGTTCAAATTCCATGGATGGCATTATCACGAAATGTCAATTGCCAGGGTCTGAATTCGGCCACGTAACATCATGGATGGGATTATCTCAAAATCTCAAAAGCCAGGGTTTTGGGGGTTACCATGGGCAGTGCTATCTCGAAGCATCGACTGCCAGGAACCCTTGAGGATTGATGATGGGGACAAGGAATCTGATACAGACCGTGTTGAGAAGCCAATCCTAAGCTAGAATTAAAAAGAAAAAGAGAGAGAAATCTCTCCAAACACAAATCTTCTACTTCTCTTTCTTACAAAATGCACCGCGAACTAAGCCAGGGCTAAAATTACCTCAAGCACGGGTGCTTTAACCACAAAGTCCAATAAGCCTCAGGTTAGTTCTTGTAGGCCTTAAAAACCTTTTCTAAGGACCGAGGCTGAGGCTAGACAGATCTGGATCTTGGTTGGTACTAGAGTACCTTTTAGGCCTATGGTTGGCATCTAACCTAATCAAGGTTTCAAAAGAAAAAGCACTTATCTAAACTCATTAAGAACGTCACGGTCTAGAACAAGGGTTGAAACCTTAAAATTTTGCTAAGGGACTAGAAAAAGCTAGGCATGGGGGTATGATGAGAACCTCATCATGAACCCTAACCAGCACAATTTAATCCAAATAAGTGTGAAAAAGCTCCTACAAAACCTAAAGAGAGGCTTAACTCAGAGAATTCTGAGTTAAAGAACAAAATAAATCATAAGGGGTAAAACTGTAATTTCACCAATGCAGTGTGAAAACAGGGTAATTAAGGGTCCAAACACAGGTCAAACAAGCTTAATAAGGAGGGAAGTGGGATAGTCTAATCTGAAAAGGGCTATAGCAACTTCTAAGAATTAAATGACATTCTGTAATCCTAAAACAAACCTACTTTATTTCAAGAGGTTCAAGGTAGGATAAAAATCAACTAAACCTTCTAAAATTCATGGAAAAATATTTCCTAGGGTTTAGAACCTTCAATTTGGCCTTTGCAACCTATTTTGACCTAAAATGAGAACCATGCCCAATTTATGACTTAATTTGGGTTTTTGTGCAAATTGATCGGTCAAACATGGTCCAACCTAAAATCAAATTTCACCATTAAAATCCTTAGGTTCAAATTAGTCTGGTATAAAAATTTGGGCCTAAGATAAGACCATCTTGACCGACTTTATAAATTGGTTCTCTTAATTTTCTTTCTGACCCTTATCTTTCGAAACCCTTGCATTTAGCCCCCATCTTCTCATCGTTCTCTGCAGAATGGTCCCCCCTGCCATTTCTGCGTAGCACCATACCTCTGACAACCTTGTGCGGAGGATAGCGTCGTGCAGGGCAGGACGTCCGTCCTCAGGAACAAGCGGGGGGTGCCTTACGTCGTCCTCTATCGCAGGGACCCTCCCCTAACCTCTGCAACCGACCATGCCTCTCGTGAGAACACATGAAAGGCATGGGTATCCATTTCCGGCCACCTCCGGAGAGCGCGGCACGTTGCCTCCTCGGTCTCCTCTCCTCGCCAGTGCCTATTTAAGGAGCGGCAAAGTCTGCCGTCTCCTTCAAGCTCCTTCTGGCGGAGAAACACCCTAGATTTCGTCCTTCCCCTCTTCGGTCAGAACGCCCAAGCTTCAGACGATCCTCCCTCCTCCTCCTCGTTGCTTTGCTGCCTTACCTACAGCAGAGTCCACTCTGCCCCGTCGTCCCGCGCCAGGCCGCACCAGCTGGAGCCCTCAGATCTCCTCCTCGTCGCCGATAACCACCTCCTGGGCATCTTCGTCCTCAGCTCCGGCAGGCGCAAGCCAGACGCCTCCCTCTCCCCCTTCGTCGACTAAGTAGGTAGGAATTTTCCTCTCTCTCCCTCTTACATTTTCCCCTTCCTGATTTACCACTTTAACCCACCAACCGCCACTTCCACACTCATCTGCTCCATCTCCGGTCGCCATCTCCAGCGAGGTCACTCCACCTCCACAGACCACCTCACCCCTCGCCGACAAGCCCAGAAGCTCCCCCTCACTCCACTCAACTGTTTCCCCCACTCCATACACCGCCATTCACCGCTCGACCACCCCCCGAACAAACCCACTTCTGCACACACAGTCTGCCTTAGGCACACCTCCACAGACACATTTGCGCCTCGCCGACCCTCGCACTACCTTCTCCGCCCTCTGGTGAAGCTCCCTACGTTATCTAATGTGGCCGAGAGGCCGTCCTTGTGTTTTCAGGTCTACGCCTCCTCGTCGCCGTTGAAGAGCTGCTGAAGCTCCTTCGCAAGCAGCTCCAGGATGTCTCCAGCCCAGGTGTGCGCTTCAGGTAGGGCGAGTTGGTTCTGCGAGCACACCCAGACTTGCGATTGGGGTTGCGAACTTCGCTACTACCATAATTGGCAGCATCTTATCGCCTGTGGATGCGCAGATTGGAGGTGGGACTTTAGTCCCACCTTGTAAGTGTGTGGCCTCGCGCCCACACTTAAATTGCAAAACTGAATAGGGTTGTTTCCTTCGATACACAGGGGTCAGGTCCCTCACCCACACACGCAGCGCGCCACGTGCTCGCCCGCCCTCGTCCGCGCTCACGCCCCGCGGGTCTGGGTCGAATCCGACTACCTGACCAAGCACTCCTAGCCCACCACCGCACGCCAGTGGGCCTGGTCCTGGGCACGCAACCCGAACCCAATTACCCAGCTTTGGGAGAGAATTCCTAAAGAGAGATTCAGAGAGAGAGAGATGCGGGGAAGGGGTAGGGGTAGGTTTTGCACTGATAGTTGTCTATGCGCGCAGGGAAGAAGGAAACAGAAAGAAGAAGAAGAAGAAGAAGAGAAGAGGAGCGGTTGAAGACTTAGCAGTAGGAGCAAAAGAAGGCAAGCTGAAGAAGAAAGGAAGGAGAGGAGCTAAAGAAGAAAAGAGGCCGCACTGTAGCACAATCATAGTTAAGTCGTCTGAGCACCGAGTCAGACGACGGAAGGTTAGCATCCAGAGCAGGAAAGAAGGTAGGCTGAAGAAGAAAGAAAGAAGAGGGGAATGGCTAGAGCCGAAGAAGAAGAAGAAGAAGAAGAAGAAGAAAAGAAGGAAGAAGAAAGGAAGACCTAGCAGCTGAAAGAGAGAGAGGGCAGAAGCTCTGCAGCTGCAAGGAAGAAAAGAAGAAAATCAGAAAGGAAGAGAGGAAAAAGAGAAAGGGTCACCACAGCCGAAGAAAGAAAAGAAGAGAGAAGAAGGCAAGGCAGATTGAAGAAAGAGAAGAATCGGAAGAAGAAGAAGAAGAAAAGAGAAGAGGAAGAGAGAAGAAGAAGAAGCCAAAAAATCTTTTGCTCTCTCTCTGTCTCTTATTATTTGTGTAACATAATTGTGAACCTCTATGCTTCTAGGATTATAGTTGCTCCCTGAGTTCGACCTCGGGAATCTTGTTCCGAGTAAAAAATTATATTAAACTGGTAACTGTTTTGTCATATGCTACAACGAATATAAATAAAGACAGAAGACACGCAACCACCAACCACCTACATGCATCCTCGTGCTACATTACACACACCACCACATTTGCCATGCTATAGCGAAGCTCCTGAGCTTCTTTAATTGGGCAGCGAGGTCGTGTTTATGTTTTCAGGTATAGGGCCTTCAGCTGCCATTAACGGAGCATCTTCGAGTGAGCTCCAGTAGTGTTCATGAGGTTCTAGCACTAGGGACATGCCCCAGGTGAAGCAGAATCCACCTAGGCAAAGGAGCAGCTGATCAATTGGGTGCTTTGACTGTGTCCAAGACCTCAGTCAGAAGCCACCTGCTAGTGCTACAACTTGCGGAGAAAGGAGACCAATATAATTCCACATCGTTAACCACAAAGCAACTGAAGGCACATAAGAGGAAAAAGTGTCAGTAGCTTATCACATCGACACACAGGGGAGTGAGGTCCCCCGCATACACCCCTCACACACCTCACCCGTGACACTGTGCATACATGCCTGGCTCCGACCTGTTTACCTGCCTATGCCCATGCACACCTCGATTGCTACCCCACACCGACAGCCTTGGTCCTGGTTACTCTCTGGACCGATTACCCAAATACCCGGTACTGTGCATGGCCCTGGGAGGGTGTGAAAGAGGAGAACCCTGAGAGAGGAAGAGGAGAAGGAAAGAGAGAGAGCACTCGGGGTTAAGGGGGGTTTTGCTCTATTATGTATTGGCTAACACTTAGCTGAATTTGAAGAAGAAGCCTTTCCCCCCTGTGCATCAGAAGGTCCAACGAAGAAGAGGAAAAAAGAGAAGACAAGGCAGGAGAAGTAGAGGACAGAAGAAAGAAAGGAGAAGGAAGAAGGCCTCAGAGGAAAGAAGCAGAGTCTAGTGCCCTCTTGGCACTGTAGCAACGCTGACTTAAGCCGTCTGGTTAAAGACTCTGTTGTTTGATGGAGTGCACTATGCACTTTGGCTGAATAGTTGATATTATTTGAGTATTTGCTACATGTGTTAGACTAACAATTGGTGATCCAAATCACCATTATTTTGTCTAGAATTCTTTTTAACTCATCATATACTTATGTTTTACATTCACATTTGTGTTTTACATTCATATCCAAATCACCATATTAGATTTTGTGTAATTAATTATGCTCATTCACATTAATTGTTGAGTTTAGCACGTGAATTTCATATTTGCTCACAACGAATGACCTTGGACCTACATTCGAGTTATAAATTTTATCTGTTGTGAGCGATTTTGTCCTATACTATGACGCATCTTTTAGACAACGATGAATTTGCTTAAACAGGCAGTTATTGATATACATCACTCTCCAAATCCGATATTATTCTTTAATTCCAAAAAGATTAATTTTATGTACAAATATGAATGAATGAATTAATGAAAGAAAGAATGAAATAATTTATGTACAAAAGAATGAACTAAAATGCTTGCAAACATCATTAACAAACAAGCATTGAACACTATAATTAAATACTATATTCTATCTATTAATAACTTATAATAAAAATACTTACATATCTATACAATAATATGGTATAATATTGACTATACTAACTTAACTTAATATATTAACACCTATGATAACATATATAGTATGTACAACGACTTCTATAAACATCACTAAACCTTAGGAAAAAGTGTATATATAAGATAAGGTAAAATAGGATTGATACTGACGTTTATTCTATATACAATGACATACTTACCTATCACTAAAGCTCACAAGTTATTTATATACATATATGAGCTCAAACACTCTATATACTACGTATACATATTATTTTATTATTTATTTATAGTATACTATATACATATATTAACTTTATACTATATACTTATATTATATATATTATATATATTTACATACACATATGTACGATTTCTTTGTTTTCTTCTTCTCTGTTCCTACACTTAGCCATTCTACAACACTCTTCTTCTTCTTTACTCCTCTTCTCTCAGACTTGGCCACTCTCACAGAAGCTCTCTTTTTCTCTTCTTCTCTCAGCCGCACACAACCACTTCCCTCTCTCATTTCCCCTTAGTGATTAGAGTTGAATTACTGTTCATTTAATAAAAAAGTAGGGCTTTTAATTGGCGGGTAGCCCTTTCGAGGGATACACAGCACCCTCAAGGGGTGGGACCAGATCTCTACTAAGGCCACCTATAGTTCATTAATTAGGCCTCTTAAACTCATTTTATGCTCGATTATGGGCCTACACAGGCCCACGTATAATGCCAGGCTCCCGACCCGCATGGCACGCAATGCTCGAACCGTAGTCCATACTCAATGCCAAGCTCAGAACAGAGGGAAAGGGATGGGTTATAAGTATGCGCCCTGCGCTGACGACTGCCATGGCATACGCCAAAATTCAATTTAGAGCGGTGCGGCGACTTTGAAGTCCGCACGATGTGGCACTATGCTATGCCTCTTCAGCCGCTACACCAGCATTCATCTACGTCTGATTTGGTATGTTTGGCCATCGATTTAAGGGCCATTAATTTTTATAAATTAAAAATAAAATATATGGTTTTAAAGTACTTACATAGGTCTACTTAATTATATAATTTATTTACAGAATTAATTATGTTTACTTTATAAATAAATTACCTAATGTTTACACTTTATACATACTGATTTTCAAGTTTGTTTCTTAATTAACATATAAATTAGTTAATTAATGGGATAATTGACCATGTACAGAGTTAATAAATATAATAAAGTATTTAATGCATATTTTTATTGTATTTTACACGATTTATTTTGGTTTATTTACATTTAAATAGGTGAATTCAAGGTGTATAAATATAATTTAAGTTATAAATAGCATAATATATTATAAATATAGTTAAATTATCTTAATTTAGTGAAAATACAATAATATAAATGTACAATATAAGTTAGTTCAGTTATAACTTAAATTACTAATTTATTTTAATTTAATCTAATAACTTAGCTAGTAATTTAATAAAATAATTATTTATTGAATATACATAATTAAATTATGTTACAGGGTTCATTACGTACATAATACATATATAATTACATATGTACAATATTACTTATAAATAAGTTAATTTATTAGGGTTTCTATAATTATGTTGCTTATAATACATATAAGTTAATATAATTAATAAATAATTATGCAGATAAGTTATATATATAATAAGTTATCTTAAATACTTAAGTTACATTATATAACACATACATAAGTTGTATATACACATTATGTACATATTTTACATTATTTACATAGATAGCTTAATATATACAAAGTATACAAATTGTTTTTGTGTATTTTTGGGGTTTTTTTTTATTTTTATGGGTTTTATGTGTTTTATAGAGGTAGGAGGTAAGCAAGAAAGAAATGTATGAGAAGAATAGAGTATTTTTGGGATTTTTAATAGTTGAGGTCTTTTATTAAGTTTTAAGGTAGACTGAACTGTCAGCTGGTATATTCTACAAAGTCGAGGGTTCAGAATGCCTTGAAGCTTGACAAGTACTTGAAAATATA
This sequence comes from Thalassia testudinum, assembly GCA_037157565.1. Classification (NCBI taxonomy): domain Eukaryota; kingdom Viridiplantae; phylum Streptophyta; class Magnoliopsida; order Alismatales; family Hydrocharitaceae; genus Thalassia; species Thalassia testudinum. The sequence continues at coordinate 26,698,479 of JAZHRO010000059.1, forward strand.
CCTTATTTTCACCAAGACAAGTTTATTTTATTTTTTTATATTTTTTAAATCATTTTATTTATTTACAAAGGTAGTACAATTCTAGGCCTAAAGGAGTTTTTCTATTAGAACCTAAGGCTCTAGAAAGCTAATGTATAGTTGAGTATACAATAGAATGGCTCAGAAGTGTTTAACAGATTATATAAGAGGTGTTCCCATATATAAACATGATTTTCCACTTAATTTCATCCAATTTCCATCATGGGATAGTTATGCACATATTTTAGCTGACAAAGGAATTTATTTAAGGGATTACAAGCCAATCAAATTGAATTTAAAAACACTAACAGTACATGAAGACTTGTACAAGTGAAATACACATATATAACAAGTTAGCATCTCAAAATAACCTAAATCTCTTCCACTGCCCCATCAGCTGCTGCTAGCAGCAGGAGCAACACAGTTACTAAAACAGCAGCTTTGAAGATCTGCTGTAGATGCAGTATCTCACTTCAGACCTTCCAAAACTGCTTCATACATTTTAAGTATGATCCAAATCCCTACTGCAGTACATCTAGAAATCAAAACAACTGCTGAAGTAAGGTCTAGATCCTCAAATCAGCAGAGCAATCAATAATTCAGTACACGCATATCCCATATCAGACTTGAGAAAGTCTAATCAGGGATATGAAATGTCCAAATCAAAGAATAATTTTCATGGAATTTAGGGTTGGGAAACCCTTGGAATGTAGCTGCTAATGCAGCACTTTACTGTGTTAATTAATTTGGATTCTACAAACAACATAAGACACTTTCAAAGTCTGAAAAAGTCTAAAAATCACGTTGAAACCAAATTGAGGTGTCAAACTTCTCATCAAACAATTCTCAGCAATGATATTCAATTCAAATTAGGAAAAACCACTGATCTAACACCTTCCTAATGCTATAGACAGCATGTAGGAGGATCTTAAAACAGGCCATTAAATTCAACCAACCATGAATCCCAATTACCTAGGAACCTTAAGGAATACTAAAAATTCCTCAGGTTAGAAATCATATTCTCACACAAAACAACTCAGAACTTCTTGATAAAACCTCAAATCAACATGATTTATTTTCCTTGGCTCTACCACACTCTTTAAAATCCTAATTCATGCCAAATTCAAACATGGCTTGTCTGAGGAAAGATTTTTCATCAAGAACAACTCAGATTCACTGCCATGAACTGAATAACACAAAAACATATCAATTCGCTTGATCAAAACCCTTCAAAACTCAATTTGAACAAAATATTGCGATTTCGCCTTGAAAACCAAATTAAAATCAAATCAAGCAAAGTGATCCTTTTCAAATCTGATCAGGGGTCATTGTGAACAAAATGATATGAGTGAAGAGACCCCTAGATGGTTTTTGAGCGCAAAACTTCATCTCAAAGCTAGAGAGCAATGAGATAAAGGTTTGACTCTAATGGATGGGAGGAATTGCGAATTAAAACATGAGGGAAATTCAGAATGCGAAGAGAAAACATGAAGAGGGGGAAATCAATGATCAGTGGGGGGTGAAATAATCTCCTATGATCTGAAATGATCAGAGGAGGTAGAGTGCGAATTCTACTCTAAACCTACTCCTAAGACCATCACATTTATATCAGATAATTCCATCTCTAATTTCTACTCCTAAACTACTCTAATTATCACTATAGCTACTCTAGAAAGCAGTAAATCCTAATCTAATCAGACGAATGGGACCTTTGGATCCAGAGCCGATGGCTAAGGAGGAGTGTTGACGTTGTCTCGATCGTGTTTTACCAGTTAGTTACGTCGTAGTATAGGTGATCAAGCGTCGTCAACAAATAAAAGTTTTATTACTCGAAAACCTAAGTCTCCGAGGTCGAACATAGGGGGCATTTGGAATTATTATTAATCTCAAGAATGTAATTGAACACTTTAATTACTCAAAACTTAATTCAAATATAAATGCATGAGTTTGAAAAGTAATTGTGGCAAAAAGAAGAATTTGAACGTTTGATCATGGGATCAGACGTCTTAAAAATATGTCTTCTCCTCTTTTGTTCTTCTTTTGATTTTCTTCTTCTTTATGCTTCTTCTTTCTTCTCTGCAGTTGCCTTGTTTCTTTTCTTTCTATTTTCTTCTGTCTTCTTTTCTCTGCAGTTTCTTTCTCTCTGCGGGTCTTCTTCTTCTTCCTTGGCTCTGCTTCCTTTGCTTCCTTCCTTGGTTCTGTTTTCCTTCAGTTCCTCTTCTTCTTCTTCTTCAGTTCTTCTTTTTTTCCTTCGCCTCTTCCTTTTCTTCTCTTTTTCCTTTGCGATGGCTTCCTTCCTTCTGCTTGTTCTGCTTAGCGGCTAAGTGTTGGCTTCTTCCTTATTCCTTCCTTCCCTGCACAAACCACAGCAAAGAAAAACCTAACCCTTTACCTGCACCCGCGCGTCTCTCTCTCTCTGTGTAAACTACACTCCTCAGCACGCTCTCCCAGAGTCGGGTATACGAGTCGGATCTTGTGCCCGGGTCCAGGCGTGAGGGTGGTGCGCGAGGAGTGCTCAGGGAAGTGTCGGGTCTGGTCGCTAGATCTGTGTGGCGAAACTACGGATGAGGCGGTGAGAGTAGGTGAGGGACCTCACCCCAAGTGCGTTCGGAGGCAACCGACTGATATGACAAAATCAATATAAGTCACTCCAGCGCTTTGTAAGTTAACGATGTGGGACTAATGCTCACTGCCTTCTCTCGCGCACCTGCAGCAGACCATGCCTTCAATTCCCACAACTGCAGGCTCGTGGCGTCGCTCGCTGGATCAACTATCTTCGCAAGACCTGCCCAAGTTAGCTGGACCTGGAGCAAGCGTGGAGCTTCTTCAAGTTACCGCTAATGGCAGTAGGGGCGTGAAATCTGTCAGACACGAAAAGAGCCTCTCGGCTTAATCAGATCACCGGGGGACCTTTGCCGTGTCATGGCGAAGGTGAAGCACTAGGTGGCAGGCCGCGGGGCGGCCTAGGCATGCTTGCCTACGTCGCCCTGTGGCCGGATGGATGGGTGTGTTCGGGGGATTGTTGGGTAGGTGTAGAGGGACTGTGGATGGGCGGAGGTTACTCAGTGAGGTGAGGCAGAGGTTATGCGATGGTCGGGGAGGCGTGTGGGGCTACGGAGTGATGGGAGCGTCTCACCGGAGGGTGGCCGGAGATGAGGAAGGTGATGGTGAACAGTGGCAGTCGAGGGATGTTTGATGAAATAAAATGAGGGAGATGAAAGAGGGGATAGAGAAGAATAGCTTTAACCTAACTAAAGGGATGAAGGGGACGAGGAGGTGGCCAGCAGTACCTGCTGTTGCCGGAGAAGAAGATGTCCAGTGGAGGAAGACGGCGGCGACGACGGGGCTAAGGCAGCTCGTGCGGGTGTTGCATGACGCGGAGGAGGATGAGGAGGACGACTCTGCCACTGGTTTTGTGGCAGAGCGAAGAGGAAGAGGAGGGGGGCTCGCCGGAGCTCGCTGGACCTCTTGGCCAGAGAAGGAGATGAATTTGAGGTGGAATCCTGGCCAAGTCGAGCTGAGGAGGTTCGGCCGGGGTTGGGGTTTAATTTATAGGTGCTGGCCGTGCTTCTGGTGCGTCAAGGGCACGTCTTCTGCCACCGATGTCTCACTGGAGAAGGAAGTTGGTTAGATACCTGAATCTCTCATGTGTTCGCACGAGAGATTGGGTGCAAATTAGTGGTTGTGATCGGGCTCAGATGGAAGGGGATTCCTCAGAGAATCTCCCTTCCAATTCTGGGAGGAGACCTCTGAGGGATCTGAGAGTATCCCCCCTATCTTCCTCACCAAAGAAGGATTATCTCCCCAATAATGGCAGAGGGACCTGATTGTAAGATTGGAGAGGAAGGTAGGGGGGTTTATGTGATGGTTTTCAAAAGATAGGGACCAAAATGTGATTGGGTGTACTAAATTGCAAAGTAGGTCAAGATGTCCTCCCCTTAGGTCCAAATTTTAGTACAAACCTAATTTGGACCTAAGGAATCCAATGGTGAAGTTGGATTTTAGGTTGGACCATGTTTGACTGGGCATTTTGCGTAAAAACTCAAATTAGGTCAATTGATGAGCTAGGACCCTAATCTAGGTCAAACTAGGTTCCAAAGGCCAAATTGAATGTTCTAAACCCTAAGGGATATTTTTCCATGATTTTTAGAGGGTTTACTTGATTTGTATCCTATCCGAAACCTTGTTGAATTAAGCAGGTCTGTTTTAGGGTTACCAAATGTCATTTAATTCCTGGATTGCACATGAACCCATTTCTGATTGAATCAACCTATTTTTTATCTTATTTAGATCATTTGACCTATGTTTTGTCTCTGAGAAATCCCATTTATGTACTGCAATGATAAAATTACAGTTTTAACCTTTATTTCATGTTTTCTTCTCAGAACACTTATTCCTCCAATTAAGCCCTCTTCTAAGTCATGTAGGAGCTTTTATTCTCTTTATTATGTTACAATGAACTAGTTATGGCTCATGATGAGCCTCTCATCAAGGAGGAATGGAGGGGGATCTCCAGCGAGTGAAAAGCTCTCTAGTGAAGCTTCAGGGTCATCCTCAGGCGACGTCATCCCTAGCAGCGAGGAGGAAAGTGAGGTGAAAAACCACACCACTATCATTGATGTGGCGATTGAAAGGGTTAGGGGAGCTGGAGAGGATGAAGGGTTCGACCTCAAGGAAGTAGGAGAGGAGGTCGATCCCTTACGCACGAAGTAGAGGAGCTCCTTAAGTAGAATCAAGAGTAAATCCTCTCACCGTAGAGGTGAGGATAGGCGATTAGGGCACAGGCGATGGTGATTTGAGGAGAGGAGTGTGCTCAATCTTAGGCCAAAAGTGGACCGTAGGATCAAATTTGGGAGGAGAGGTGACCACACGCACCAAGTCACATGAACGTTCAAATCAAATCAAGCCATAGATCGAGCAAATCAAAGGATGGACGACCAAGATTAGCTATGTTCATTGCAGCTACAGTGCTTATGCAAGCTCAGGTGGCACTAGGATTCTTTTGGTGAATTTGCAGGATAAGCCCCTCAGCGAAGGGGTAGAAAAATAGCAGAGGGGCCCTTAAGTGGTTAGGAATCCTATCAGAGCAGTCTGTAGAATGTTGCAAATAGGTCCCTACAGAGATTTCTAAGGCTAAAATGTTATGACCTAAGGACCTAAATGAGAACCTCTAATTGGAAGGTCCTAATGATGTCTAAATGCAATCAAGTTTTTATGGAAGCTTAATTGAACATTTAGGAAGTTAATTACAGTTTTGATTTGAACTTTTGAACTCATTTGTGTGTTCAATTTGCAATTGCATCACCATTTTACATTATTTAATAGAATATCTCAATAAATGACCTAATTATTCGTTTTTAGCACAAAATTAATATTTTAGGTCTTTTCTGTTATTTCTCACACTTAACCCTTTTTGTGTTAATTTGATAGTGTTTAACCTAGTTTCTAGCTTAACTTAGGCAATTTGGCTATGATGAGTTGCAACTCATCAGGTTCCCCTCATGTTATAAATCGAGAGGGAGGCCCTTAGTAAAGGGGGACTCCTGGAGAGGGAGAGAAAAAACCCTGTAATTACTGATATTATAGTGCATAGTTGGGAGTACCATCCTCCCCCCATATATGTTAGTGGTACAAGAAGGGGGGTTGAGTTATGAAATAATATTTAGTAAAAATAATTGCAATAAATTACACAGGTATTTAGAGTGGAAATCCTTTCGGAAAAAATCCCTACCTAGATCTCCCAATCTAGGATTTTGCCTCTAATTCAATGGGAATCACTAAACCACACCACTAATCCAAGGGTTGTGTTCCTAAAAAACAATTCCCCTACCCTGGATAGCCCCCAAGGAAAGTTTAACCCCTCTACTAAGAGGAAACGGGAAACCCACAGTTCGGGCACCCAAATAAACTAATAAAACAAAATAATGTAAACAACCCTATGAGCCTTGTATGATATAGAATATAAAGTAGGCTGTTACGACCTGATTCCCAAATCCTTACGAGACACAAGAATCGGACCGACTCGACTGATCCTAAGACCCAGTCATCCAACAAGAAGGTAACCAAAAGAGCCGTAAAATAAACCACATTCACCATGTATATAACTAGCAGTAACAAAATATAGCAGTAAAGAAAAGAACTACTACAGTATACACCACCATAATAGTAAAGAAACAAACAGGTACATAAACATGATGCTCACAATGAAAGAGTACAGTGGTAACAGAAAATACTCACTACAATAGAAGGAAAGGTATGGTGGGTACTACACAAGTAAAACTACTGGGCTCTACTAGGCCCAGCACCCTCTGCAGCCGCCAACTCTGGCTGCTCAACACCTGGTCCTAAAAAGGTGACAAAGGTGACACGTCAGCGAAACGCTGAGTAGAGTGGCAACCAAAAGCTAAGAAAAACAATAAGGTGGACAGTAGCTGTTATATTTTTAATCTCTTTCTTTATTTTTTTTCCATTTACTCATTATTGAATTATTCCTTAGATCTTTCTCTTGATCGTGAATGTTCCTCGTGGGAACGATCTTGATTGCAGTCTTTTCCGAAAAGTAGAAGTAACATGTAGTGCTCCCCTGGTCGGGAGAGTCCCCCGTGGTGGTCCTACCCCCAGTCAACTACCCCAAGGTCGCTGACAGACGTAACGGTGACTACGGCATGCGTGATAAATGCACAGGTAGCTACCCCGCACTGGCACGCGGTCAGTCATTTCCGTTAACGGGTGTGCCCCAAAGCATAGCACGGAACCAATATAGGGTAGAGCCCTCTCAATAATAGGGGTCCAGCCCCTCCACAGTAACCAAATAGGGGTCTTGCCCCTCCATAGTCCACGCACCCTCGCCTGACTACCCTGGTTTTCCCAATGGGACTAACAAGTCGGTGTAGGAGGGCTAGCAGAACCCCGGGGCCCGTGGGGTGGCTAGTGCTCTCCCTACACTAGTAGCTCTCCTCGATACTGTGTACACGAGGGCCAAAAGTTGGTACAAAGTGGCCAGACCTAACCCCGGGTCCCTGGGGCAGCTAGCTCCGCTCTACACTAAAAGGGGGATAGTCACTCTCCTTGGTACTCCGTACTCAAGGGCTAGCTCATTTCCCCAATTCTATTCCATTCACTTCTCAGGAGATCTACTCCTAATTCCCCTTAGGGTTCATGCTCATTTTTCTTTAACTCAGCCAATTTAGGTTTCATCATTTCAGATTTATATTCATATAGCTCATGTTCTCAACAGTAATTATCCATTCATAACCAGGCAACTGTTAACCAATTACAGACAGTTATCATTTTCCTTTCTACTTTTCCAAGACTGCAATATATATATTCAATCTAGTTTTCCAGTCCTAGGATTCATGCGATATCCTAGGATCTATTATTCAATCTAGTTATTCAGTCCTAGGATTCATGCCATACCCTAGGATCTGTCATTCAATCTAGTTTTTCAGTCCTAGGATTCATGCAATACACTAGAATCTACTAATTATTTCACAAGTGCATAATTTTTGATAAATAATTAAAGGGGCCACTCTACCCGAAAAATCGAGAGTACTGGCGCGTGATCGGCAAGCCCGCGCGCCTCTGCAACCCCAGAGCCGCAACGGAATGGGGTCCTAACACAAGGATCAATTGCAATGAGCTACCCAGAATAGGATACCATTACTATAAATAGGTAGAGGAACTAAATCTGAGAAGAATGAAATTTGAAACGTGGAAAACGAACTTCGAACGGACCCTAAACGGGTCAAAAACGACAAGTCTGCCCAAAATCAGACGTCTGGAACATCTTCCAGACGTCTTAAACGATGGCTCAGGTCATATCTTGATCCTGTGCGGTCCTTCAGATGTCTAGAATCCCGCTGAACCATCTGGACTTAGTTTCCAGAAGTCCGACTGTCACTCCGGATGTCTGGAGACCCTCTCCGTCGTCTGGTGCTGTGCCCAGTCATCCGATCTGTGTGGGAGGGCGTGCCTTTGCATCTTCCCGAACGAGACCTGCACACATATGCGACCGTTCTCAACATGAAACGAAACAGAACCCTTCGGCGGAAAGACTGCATGGCCGTACACGCGAAAGAAGAAGGGGAGGAAAAATATCGTACCTTTCAGATGTCTAGACCTTCCTCCAGACGTCTCCTACGTCGTCTGGATGTATGTCTAGACGTTTGATTCTGGGAAATTTTCCCAGAATCAGGACCTCCTCGCCCTCCGCAAGCTGCGCACGGCCGTGACGCACCGCGCTCGCCTGTTGCCTGAGTTGCAGCAGCTCCTCCCCAACACCATGCTCCTGCTGCGCACTCGCTGGCCGGCCCTGGCTGCTCCGGTGAGCTTGCAACCTCACGATCTAGCTCCCTCCCTCTCACAGCAACCCCTCCTCCCCACGCACTCACGGCAGCAGCTGCTACTGCCCTCGCCCGCTCACTCTCTCGCTAACAGGAAGAAGAAGGAGAAGGCGGTGAAGTGAGGGTGAGGGAGAGGAGAGGGGGTATTTGAAGGCTGCCGTAGGGAGAGAGAAAAAAAAGATGGATGCGCCTGCAGGGAGGAAGGAAAGAGAAGAAAGGAGGGCGGCGATTCAGTCTGCGTACGCATGCGCGTAAACGCGAACCCGTACGCCAAAAAAATTAAATTCCGGACGTTTGGGAAGGCTTCCAGACGTCTGACCAGACGTCTGGACCAATTCCCAGACGTCTTAAATGACATTTGATGCTGGGGTCATAACATAGGCTGTGATACTTCCTTTGAAAACCTATGCGATTTGGAAAATCAGAGTGGGAGTGATGCTTCTCTCAAGAATTTCCAAGAATAAAAGAGCACAATAGCTTTAGAAAGCTTCAAATAGGATAATAGAAAGTATTCAGCACTAGAATATTTCTTTTTTTGATGTGTAGGCTTAAGGCAACCCTTGGTGGGTATATATAGGTGTAGGAGGTCAGATTTAAGCCTAGGTAGTCATTGAAATTTGAATTAGAATGGAATAAATTAAGGTACAATGGCTACAAAACATTTACTCAAAGTCTGACTATATCAAACGTCTGAAAGGACATGATAGATTGCTGAAGGAGTCATTTTAGATGTTTGAGAATAAACGCAGACGTCTGAAAAACTTCAATGAGAAAGTAGTCATTACTGGATTTCTCAAGATTAAGTACAGGGACGTTTGAACAAAGAGATGACATCTAAACAGATAGTTTTAGACGTTTGAGAATAAAATCACACGTCTGAAAAAGCCTTAGGGTCAAAGTAATCGATAATGGAATGAGGTTGGATCCAAACAAGGATCTAAAGACAAATGGTCAAACGTCTTACTGGACGTTTGGTCAAAAGTGTAGATGTCTGAATAAATGCAAAGACGTCTAATGGCCTACAACATTCCAAAGTTAAAGAGTAACTGACATAATCAATTGCGGTCAATTTGAACATTGGATAAGAAGTGAATGTTGGCCATTTCTAGACGTCTCAAGAGGACAACAAATGTCTGAAAGATAAGAAAAAATATGACCTTTGTTCTTCTAAAGTTAAAGAGATACCAAGAGTTCGAGGAGGCGTCTGAAAGACATAATTAGACGTCTGAAGTAGAGCACAGACGTCTGAAAACCTAGGTGACAAAGGTCAAGGATTTTGGACAAGAATCTAGGTTCTTGACAAGAGCCTAGTCGTTTATTGAAGTAGATAAGATGTCTAAACAAGTAGACTCAGACGTTTGAAGGTATCATATGACATCTGAAAATCCAATCAAAAACAAAGTCTTTATGCTGAATTAGAAGAGTGAAGATAGGAAGGTTCTAAAGGTATCCTAAGGATAATGCAAGGCTCATTTACATTCTAAAAATGAAACAAAACAAATCTAACTACATCTCCTTCTATCTCCTCATCTCCTTCTATCTTCATTTCCTTATTTCCTTGATGCTCATCTCCTCATTTCCTTAATACTCAACTTTCATCAAGCTTCATCCAACCCTAAGCCTGAAATATTCATCCCTAAATATAATGTTAAATATAACATGTGTTGTTATCATCAAAATCAACAACAAGATGTACACCCCTTGCTGTGAAACTGGGACACCAAATCCCAGCTTGTTTTCCTTGTGCTTGCTTGGTGATTGTCGACCTCTCCTCCTAAGCGACAGATATCAATGGCTAAGCAGCACTTCCTACTTGTATAAATCTGTTGATGGCCTTTCGAGGCCCATCAAAAGGCGTCGTCTATGAAAAACGTCAACAAAAATGCTATTGTGCTTCCAAGCATCCGACCACGGGGAGAATCTCCATAGTGGTAGTAACCTCTCACGATCCCACTCGCGGCTCCCCTCCCCTCAGAGGGGCTCGGTCAGGATTCGATGTCTTTACACCTCGATATCCTTGGCCGATCATCCGAGGTCTCGAAGCAAACCTCCCCCCTCGAGGTGGGGCCCAGGGAGGAGGAAAAGGAATCCAAGGCCGGTGGTGTCAGATATACGCCCTGCCTGCTCACGTACACCCTGCCTGCTCGGGAAGGAGGAGATGGAGCTCCCTTACTGAAAGTGCTTGAGGGGCCAGTCGAGGCTTGGAGCAAAGGGACGCTGGATCCTAGTTCATGTACTACTCCCTTAGGAGCCACCCTCGAATAAAGCCAACGCTCGGTCGCCTTGAGAGGAAATCCCGCCGAGTGAATGCCCAGCATGGGCCCGCTTGCGTGCCGTTACTCGATCAATCGGACGTGCTGTCCACTCCCCCCAAGGCGTGGTGGGTGATGAGGCGATTTTCGCTTTGGAAGATTTTTCTCACATAACATGACGCGTCGAAATAGGAAGGAGTGGTGGAAAATTGACAGTCAAAACTAATGAAAATTAACCACTTGAGAAGAGTGGGTCGTGTCCACACGGAGGCATGTGCCTGTTAAAATTGCAAAAATCTTGAAACCAATGTTAACAAGTTATTAGTCGGAGAAACTGAGCCAAAATTCGCTTTCAGATTAAGAAAACAATAAGAGATCATGCTGAAATAGTATTTATATAAAAGAAGAGGGAGTTCAATGTAATGTCCACCATAATAAAATAACAACAAACATTTTTTGGCAATGGAAAATGGTGGTAATTATTAATAGGATAGATTTACTATTGAAATAGGGGAGTTGCTGCAGATCCTCTTCCTGCTCGAAGGTGAGGGAGGCCGAGAGCAAGAAGCATGCCAGAGATCCGCTGGGCCAGGCCACACCCGATGGCGGTGGCAGCTCAACGTGAGGTGGTCGAAGTCGGCCGGACGGAGGAAAGATCGGCTGTGGGTGGCATTGGATGTTGTAGTAGTGTATAGCACATAGTAGCCGCAAGAGCGCATGGTGCACGCGCGAGGTAAGGGCGTCAGTGAGGAGGCGAGGTACGACGGTAGGAAAGAGAGCAGCGAAGAGAAGGTGGTCGACAAGGTGGAAGATGGCGATTCAGGTAGAGGTGGATGTGAGGTGGTTGTGAAGGTGATGGGTTTCTCAGCAAGTAACAAGGTAAGAAGATTAGGAAGAAGAAGAAGAAGGAAACGAAGAAGAAAAGGAAGAGGCATAGGAGTTGGTGGTGTTGTAGGAGGTGCTGTTGTTGGTGTGAAGAGTCGATGGTAGTTGAGGTGGAGTCGGCGGTTATGGGTTCTCGCGGAGGTGAAGATGGTGGTGGGTGTTTGTGAGAAAGATGGAAATGAAGAAGATATTCACGTGGTCGGTGTGGCCACGATGACGATGAGGTGGAGTTGTGAAGGCTCACGCATGGTGTTGACATGATTCCATTGGGGTGGCACGACGAACTGTTATCTTGCCGGCCCACGGTGTGGTGGAGCTCGACTGTAGAGGCCCGCAGTGATGAACGATGCATGGTGGTGGTGTGGTGGTGGCCTCCTCCTTTCTTATAGCTATTGCTGGTTGATTTGAATGGGGCAAGGGGAGCGTTGAAGCCATTAAGGCCAGATCCGCCTTCTTCGGCTCTTTGATTGCCCGAGAGTGATGGTGCTTGGCTGACCCGCTAATCGCACGGAAGAGTGAATGTCCCCCAAGCTATTATTCATCAGCGATTTCCATACGAGAGAAGAAAAGAGTAAATAATTAATTAGTGGGTTATTTATATACAACACTCTAAAAGAAATCCTATTTCTAATGCATGTATGCAACCTACTAATGCATGCTATCCTAATTAAGTTCATAAATCCTATTGACATGTGAATGAAATATGCATACAAGCAATTAATAAACTAATCTGTTTACGTATTAATGTATGTTATATATATGTTAATGTTAATCTAATGTCTAGGCGTTTAAGTAACTAATTAGCCCACAAATTTGGGCTCATCAAATACCCTCATGCCAAGTTTTTGCTAGTCCCTAGCAAATTCAGGCATTAACCTAGCACTCCAAGTAGACTAGTTGACCCAATTGATCTTCCCTTAGAAACATGTTAAGTTACAGACTTTAGACCTAAGGTTCCCAAGTAGTTGCTAAGTTAAAGACTAAGTGTTTAATGATCGCTGAATCGGTATTTAAGAATATCACTTTGTAATATAGTCGAAAAAACGTTCAAAACAAATACAATTTTATTACTCGAATTTTGAAGTCCGAGGTTGAACACAAGGAGCAAATTGGGTTTTAGAAATCAAGATCATAATTTAAAAGAATACGCAATAATATCAAATACCACAGTGCAACAATATAAGAGGAATTGGAAATGTAGATCATAAAATATTCAAGAACTTAATGAATTAAAAATTATGCTATTGCTTCTCTCTTCTTCTCTTCTCTTCTCCTTCTGATTTTGCCTTGGCGAGCTCTTTTCTTCTCTGTCTTCTCCTTCCTTCTTCTTCTAATTTTGGCTTCTCTCTTCTTTAGCTTTCCTGCCTTAGCATTTCCCTTAGCTTTTTCTGCCTGCTTCTTCTTCTTTGGCTTTCTTCTTTCTCTCTCCCTCTGCCGGCTGCCTTTTCTTCTTCCTTTGCCTTGCTGCCTTTAGCTTCTTCTTCCTTCAGCTTCTTCCTTCTCTTTTCCTTCACTGCCTTAGCTTCTGCGGCTCTTCTCTTTCCTGACTTCTACCTTCTTAGCTTTCCTTCTCTTTCCTTCAGCTTCTCCTTTCTCTGCTGCAGCCCTTAGCCTTCTCCTTCCTCTTCTTCAGTTTCGCTTCTCCTCCTCTTAGCCTATAGAGCAAAACCTACCCCCTACCCGTGCGAGCTCTCCTCTCCTTTCTCTCTTAGGTGTTTTTCTCTCCCAGAGCCACGTGTTTCTCTGGTACTCGGGTCGGGTACGCACCCGGGACCAGGCCACCGGTGTGCGATGGTGGGCGAGGTATGCTAGTCAGGTCGGGTCAAGACCAGGTCCGCGGAGTGTGGTCGCGGACGAGGCCGTGAGATGGGGAGAGAGGGACCTCACCCCGTGAGTTGGAGGCGATAAGCCTCTGACAGGAATTTAATTTATGCGGGCACCGTGCCTCTTCCAGTTCCGAGGTGGGACTATCTTCCCACCTTCTTCGCGTGTGCCTGTGGCAGAGGTGCTTTCTTCAATTGCAACAGTTGCCACTGCCCTTGACACCAATTGGCATCCTGGAGTTGTGCGTGAGTGTCTTCCGCGTAGCCTGGGACAACAACTTGGGGCTTGCAAAGCCTGGAGCAATTGCAAGCAAGCTCCGAGCTTTACTTCATTGGCGGATGACCGTTTGTACTTGAAAGCACCAAAACAGCCTTGCGGCCATGTCAGTATGTTCAGGAAGCTTCGTTGAGGTACAACGAGTGTGCAGTGGTGGTCGGAGTGGTGTGGGAACGCCTGTGTGAGCGTGCCTAGGGCATACTATGTGCGTGTGTGTGGGTGTGTTCGGGGGTGTGCTTGGGCAGTTAATGGAGTGAATGGAGTGCGGGGTTGTGATCAGGGGATCGAGGTGATGCTTATGGACTGGTCGGCGAGGAGGTGGAGTCTAGCGCATATTGGCCACGCTGGAGACGAAGATGCTCAGAGAGGACGGTCGGCGAGGACGAAGGGGAGGTAGGGGCGTCGGTGGGTGCTGCGCGACGCGGACGAACGTGAGGAAGAAGAACCTACCACCGGTATTGTGGTCAGGTGACGGAGGAGATCAGGGATGGTTTCCAGAGCTTGATGAGCGAGTCGACCGGTGGAGAAGAGAATAAATTGTTGGGATCTTCAGTCGATTTCAAGCTTAGAGGAGTCGGGGCGAACTGGGCTCCTTTAAATAGGGCCCTGGAGGTCGATTTTGTGCTTGAAAGCCAAGCTTCCAAGAAAGGTAGGCTTGCCGGTGATGGCAACTCCAAAGAGACGCAAATCTCTCATGCGTTTGCATGAGAGATTGGGTACCAAGTAGGGCATCAAATTGGGTTCACATTGGTGGGAATTTCTCAGAGAATCTCCATTCCAATTTTGAAGGGGATTCTCTGAGAAATCAGGGAGAAATCTCCTTCTAAAGCTTGCCGAAGTAGGATTCCTCCGCTATAATGGTGGAAGGACCTAATTGCAAATAACTATGAAGAAGATAGGGGGCCAAATTCAAGGGTTTTTGAAAGATAGGGGTAGAAATGTAATCAGACTGGACCTATTTGCAAAGTGGGTCAAGATGAGTTCTCCTTAGGCCTAAATTTTGGTACAAACCTAATTTGGATCTAAGGAATCCAATGGTGAAGTTGGCTTTTGGGTTTGACCACGTTTGACTAGGCAATTTATGCAAAAACTCAATTTAAGGCAAATATCTGTCTAAGACCCTTTTTTAGGTCAAAATGGGTTCCAATGGCCAAATTGAAAGTTTTAACCCTAAAGAATATTTTTCTATGATTTTTAGAGGGTTTAGGTGAATTTTATTTTGACCAAAACCTTGTTTAATCAAGTAAGTCTGTTTTAGGATTATAAGAAGTCATTTAATTCTCAGAACTCACACGAATCCTTTTCTGTCTGATCCAACCCACTTTTTATCTTGTTAAGACCTTTTGACCTGTGTTTAGCCCTTGAGAAAATCCATTGTTGTACTGCAATGGTAAAATTAAAGTTTTACCCCTTGTTTCTTGCTTTTCTCTCAGAAGGGTTATTCAGTGAATTATGACCTCCAGTTGGTTATGTAGGAGCTTTTATTCTCTTCTTTGGGTCAACATGAGATAGTTAAGGCTCATAATGGTGTTCCCATCATACCCCCATGCCTAGCTTTTGCAAGTCCCTTAGCAAAATTTTAAAGTTTTAACTTTGATTCTTAACCATGTAATCTTTTTGATGCTCAACATTGGGATGTGTGCTTTCTTTTGTAGATTAGGTTAGAATGCTAATAGTAGGCCTAGAGGTACTCAAGTACCAACCAAGATTCAGACCTGACCAGCTCTAGCCTCAGTTCACCGCGAAGGTTTTTAAGGCCCACAGGAACTATCTTAAGATTTGTTGAACTCCGCAGTTAAAGCACCCGTGCTTTTAGCCTCAGTTTAGTTTGCAGTGCATTTTTGTAAGAGAGAGACAGAGGCATTTTCTTTGTTTGGAGAGTTTCCCCTCTCTTTTCTTTTTTATTTCTATGTTCGGATTGGCTTCTCAACGCGGTCTATATCGGATTCATAGTCCCCATCATCAATCCTCGAAGGGTCCCTGGCAATCGATGCTTTGTGATAGCACCGCCCATGGCAACCCCCAAAACCCTGGCTCTTGAGATTTCAAGAGAATCCCTCCCATGGCATTCTGTAGCTAAATCTGGACCCTGTCAATCGACATTTCGTGATAACGCCACCCATGGCATCTAAACCAGCACAGGGTGCTTATATGCCCCCGGTAGGATATGTAAATCTCCTAGGAGACAAGCATCGAGGAGACGATATGTTATTGCACATCTTCGAGGGGAATTTCCCACCTCTCCACACCGGGAACTTGTCCAAATCAACTTTGTGTTGATCGGCCGCTCCTAATCTAGGCGACTTTTTAAGAACAATTTAAACGCATTTGCATGATTTTGATACTTATGCGCACTGAACCAGACTGTGTAGATTGGGGTGCTTAGGTTACCGAGTCCCACAAACCAGAGGTCAGTTAACGAGCTGAATACTCCCGAAGCCTTAGACCTAATACTTAAGCTTTGCATTTTCCTCAACCTTTTGAGGACTATTCAGATCTTAGCGGGTACTTGAATTTTTAAGCCTAGGAGTGTAGCCCAAGAGGCTTATGATTAGTGTTCCTACTAATCTCTTCTGTGTTTCATTAGCACTTTTTTCCTTACATTTTCCTTTTCTTGATATGGTCTAGATTTCAGTTAATCCCTTAATTTCTTACTAATAACTATCTCTTTTCTTTTTCTTTTCAACTTGTGCTCCTTTTTGACATTTTTCACTTTTCCCCTTTTTCACCTCAAGATTTGTATGGCCTCAAAATTTTTCTCTCTCATCAATTTTTTTTTGTTCTTTTGAAGAATTTTTTTCATTTTTTTGGTATTTTTGTGATATGTGATTTTTTTGATGAAACCTTTTCTTATGAGATGATTTTTACGACGTTTTGCACTTTGATACCCCCCAATGCCTACGATTTGCAATGTTCCCATTATAAATTAGGTGGGTTTGAGTTCAGCTTAGATCATTCATTAGAATAGGTTCTGGGTGGGCGAATGGGTCGAGGTGACTGTTGCGGACGATTTCAGAACTCGAGTACAAGTACTTGAGGTGGGGTCGGCTGTTATAATGGATGAACCCTAAAGTGCAATATGAATTCAGCATAGGGATGTCAAGAAAGGTTTCAGGTTTTTCCAAAAATGACAGGTTCCCTCCCGTTAAGCGCTGAGTTTTACACCATTGACTGGGCGCAATGAGCTCAGGGAGAATGGAGGGTAAAGGATACCTCAGCCAAATTTGTATCGGTAAGGTCAATGAACGATTTGAGTCTCTGACTGTTCATGACGAAAGGTTCTGAATCGTGGCTGAGTGGACTGATCTCGATGGCTCCATTTCCAAAGATTCGTCGAACGAGGTAAGGTTCGATCCATTTTGATCTGAGTTTTCCTGGGAATAGCTTGAGTTTGGCATCAAAGAGTAGGACTTTTTGACCAGGGTGAAAGATCTTTCTGGATTTGTGCTTGTCATGAAAGGCCTTGACCTGCTCTTTGTAAATTCGTGAGTTCTCATACGCATCGTGGTGTAATTCATTGATCTCGCTCATTTGAAGCTTTCTGTGGGTTCCTGCCTTAGAAAGATCTAGGTTGCAGGTCCGTACTACCAACAGGCTTTGTGCTTCAATTCGAGGGGGAGGTGACATGCCTTCCCGTACACCAATCTGAAGGGAGACATACCTAATTGGGTTTCGTGGGAGGTCCTATAAGCCTACAAAGCTTCCAGAAGTCAAGATGACCATGTTTCCTAAGGTCTGGCAATGAGTGCATGCTCTACAGTGATTGTATGTGTCATTGAAAATCGTGGGCCAATAGAAGCCGCACTGGAGGACTTTCGCTGCGATTTTATGACCTAAGAAGTGTCCACTGCATGCCTGGTCATGGCAGATGGACAAGATGTCCTGGATTTCCACTTCCGCGACACATCGTTGAATGATTTGATCAGCACCAATGCAGAAAAGATACGGGTCTTCCCAGAAGTAATACTTGGCATCGAAAAATAATTTGTCCTTCTTAGCTTTCGGCCAATCGGACGGGATCTGATGTGATGCCAGGTAGTTTACTATATCAGCAAACCATGGAAGCCCTGTGTTGATAGTTAGGAGGTGCTCATCGGGAAAATGTTCTGTAATGGGTCGATAAAATCAGAAGGAAGGTGGGACAAGTGATCAGCTACCACGTTCTGTTTTCCCACTTTGTCGTGAATCTCAAGGTTTCGCAACAGCAACATCAGGAAGGCTGGTCAAACTCTTGCAACAGCAAGATCTAGCAGATTAATCGAGGTTTCGTGTCCTTCTTCGCAAGGAGATGCCTCACAGCTATGTGATCAGAGTAAATGATAACACAGGACCCCAGCAGATATGATCTAAATTTTTCCAGGATAAATACTACGGCTAGCAGCTCTTTCTCAGTAACTATGTAGTTACGCTGAGCCCCGTCAAGTGTCTTGCTAGCGTAGTAGATGACCATGTGTTTCCCGTCAATTTTCTGCCCAAGTACCGCTCCTAAAGCGAAATTAGATGCATCGCACATGATCTCAAAGGGTTGAGACCAATCAGGGGACTGTAGGATCGGAGCTTGGGTAACTCGATCATGGAGGATTTCAAATGCTTGATTGCATTCCTTAGAGATTTCGAAAGGAACATCCTTAGATAGTAGAGTGGTCAGGGGGCGCGCAATCTTTGAGAAATCAGGAATGAATCAGTGGTAAAAATCGACGTGCTCCAGAAAAGATCGGATGTCCTTGGTCGAGCTAGGCATAGGTAGTTTAGAAATCAAATTCACCTTGGCTCGATAGACCTGGATGCCTTTTATGATATGAGATGTCCCAGGACAATTCCTTCAGGCACCATGAAATGGCTCTTTTCCCAGGAAAGAACCAAATTCACGTCAATGCACCGCGTGAGGATCTGGACCAAGTGCAGGAGGCAATCATCAAATGATTCGCCAAATACTGAAAATTCATCCATGAAGACTTCCAGATAATCACCTACCATATCTGAGACTATGGCAATCATGCACTGCTGAAAAGTAGCAGGTGCATTGTAGAGACCGAATGGCATCCTTCGGAACGTGTATGTCCCGAAGGGGCAGGTGAAAGTGGTCTTTTCTTGGTCCTCAGGATGGATTGCAACCTGGTTATAACCGGAGTACCTATCTAAAAAGCAGAAGAACCTATTTCCCGCTAGTTTCTCGAGAATCTGATCAATAAACGGTAGTGGGAAATGATCCTTTTTTGTGGAGGTATTGAGTCTTCTGTAATCAATGCAAACTCTCTGTAGAACGTCGGAGGACTATGCTATCGGAATTGGTTTTGAAAACCTGTCGTTGTAGTTCAAATAGCGAAGAACTCGGGTTCAACAAATAAAATTTATACTGGAATAGAAAGCTCGGGTTGAACTCAGGGAGGCTACGTTGATCAAAATTCGCAATTATATTTTTTTTGTGTTTTTGTTTAAAGAGCAGAGTAATTATAATGAAATGGAATCAATATAAATAATAAGAGAGACAGAGAGAGAGAGAGAAAACATTCACTTGATGTTGCAAAATGTTTGTACAACTAAGAAAGCGAGAAATTACACTAGAAAGCAGGAAAAAGGAATGAGAGAGAGAAGTTATCCTCCTCGACGATCATTTGGAGGATGAGTCGGACAAGACAATGCCTGGAAGATGAGGAACAGAGCAGGAAGGAGGAACGGGAACGAGGCAGCATGTCATCGTCGTTGCGAGATCTACTTCCGGAATGGGGGCGAAAAATTGATTTTAGCTCTTGAGGAGAATCCCGGGTGTGGGACAAGCTTCTCTTGAGCTTTGGAGAGGGAGAAAAGAGAAGGAAGGGATGAGAAATTCGTATGGAGGGGGACTCCTTTTAAAGTTGCAAGGAGTGGGGGCATTTTTGACATTATAGTTTGAAAAACATTAATTCAGGACCTTTAGTGATGGATAAATCCATCACTAAAGACCTGAACATGGCCTTTGTGCCTGCAGCTCGTGTGCCTTCTTGCCTCCACGTCCTTCAATGCACGCGCACGTCTGCGCACTCACAACCATTCGATCAAGAGATCGGACAGCTCAAGATCGCCTCCGCTTATGCCATGCGCCAGCATGCGATCACACGTCAGCGCCACGTGTCTGATCACGCGTAGGTGCTATCGCTCTCTCAGCGTCGTCTGATCCTCATCGGGCGGCCTTGCTCACTCACCCGCCCATGCCTGCTTGTGCTGATTTGGAGACCGGGTGGATTCGAACGAGCACCCACTCTTCTCGCGAAGGCGTTGGACCAACGCGTTGTAGGTGACTTTGTGCTACGTGGTTGCTTTGTGCACACGGGTCTGCAGCCATTGGATGGGCATCTAACGGTGGAGAATCGTCGATCAGATGAAGAGGGAAGGTAGAGGTGGGTCCTTGAGGGCTTTTTGGGCAGCTGAGATGGTGCCACGTGGTGCCATCTTGGCCGTCTATTTCTGAGTATTGTAGATGGTGCCACGTATGTCGGATTGGATCGATTTTCACTTTGTCAAGCTACAATCGTCGATCCGAATCCGTCCATGTGGTCGGATTTGTTGTCTGAGGTGCGGATTAACGTCATCTTGGCCCTTGATCTTTAGGGTTCCTTGATCTCTATCTGATGCTACGGATGTTCGATTAGGGCGATCTTGGAGTCGTTGAACTCCAATTGTCGCCCTGATCAGATCCGTACGGTTGGATCTTCAATCGAAGGCCCCCCGGTAAAAATTTGCCCTATCCTAGACCATAAAAGGAGACAATTACTATACAATTTATACAACTTGATTTAAATGCATGATTATGCATGTTATGCACTATTTACAATGTATGATGCTAATGTGACACTAAGAACATGCATTAATAGACATTTTAGGTTAATCAAATGTTTGCACATCACTCTCCATGAATTCTCCACATGGGTCGGTATGATTTCTCCGGTTTCAGTCGTGATCATGGTGAGTCCTGCCTTCTTAGGCATAACCTGGATTGGACTCACCCACCGACTGTCAGAGATCGGGTAGATGATACCTACATCTAACCACTTGATGATCTCCTTTTTCACGACCTCTTGCAGATTAGGATTCAAACGTCTCTACATTTCACGGGAAGGTCGTGTGCCCTCTTCAGTGTAGATACGGTGTGTGCAGTAGGAGGGGCTGATACTAGTTAAATCATCGAGAGTTCATCCAATAGCTCTTCGATGTTGCTTGAGAATAGTAATCAGAAGAAATTCCTGATCAGGTGTGAGTCTGGAGTTGATAATCACAGGAAACGTCTGATTAGAACCCAAAAAGATGTATTTCAGATGATCGGGAAGAGGCTTGAGTTCCAAAACAGGGTTATTATCTGTAGTGGGTGGTTCAAGGTGTGTGTCAGGAACAAGGGAGGGAGTTATGGGTGTGTCTAGGTCAAGTTCAGATTCCTCTGATTGTGGGTTTTGATCCTCTTGTGGTTGATCAGAAGTAGTCAGGTTTTCCTTAATATATGGATCGTCAACCACAGCCTTGATCTCACATATTTGTTCTATAACACCGCAATTAATCCCTTATTAGGCCTTAAAGATGTCAATCTTTAATGCTAGGTTCCCGAATTTCAGTTTAATTTAGCCCTCCTCACAATTTATGTTGGCCCTAGCAGTGGCCAGAAAGGGTCTCCCTAGTATAATTGGTGTATCCCTTGGGTTTTCTGGGGCGTCCATATCCAAGACTACAAAGTCCACCGAGAAATAGAAACCCCGAACCCTAACAATGACATCCTCAAGAACTCCTTTAGGTGACTTAATAGATCGATCGGCCAACTGTAATGTCACCTCTGTCAGTTTAAGCTCAGATTCCTCAAGGTGGTCAAGTAGGGATGTAGGTATTAGGTTTATGGAGGCTCCTAGATCTAGTAAAGCTCTATCAAATTGGGTATCACCAATTGTACCGGAAATCAGGGGAGTACCTGGGTCTTTTTCCTTAGGTGGGAGTTTGCTCAAAATTACAGAGCTGGCTTGCTTTGACAATACGATAGGACTCTCACTTTTGGTTCGCGGCTTACGCTTAGGTGTACACACGTATTTCAGAAATCGTGCATAACCTGGTACATGGCGGATCGCATCCATCAAGGGGATGTTTATGTGGACCTATTCAAAGAGCTTGACTAGGTCCTCCTCCGGTGCCCCAGGTTTGGTTGTCCTCTTTCCCTTGGTCAAGGCCTCGAGAAATGGAACCTTGGATGGTTCCTCTAGAATAGGTCAAGGTTCTTGATCTGGGATAGGGGTGTCCTAGATAACTATCCTAGGGTTAGGGTTACTACCAGGCTTAAAGTGTCTTGGGTAAGGTGGGTCTTGTGTTGCTTTACCACTACGGGTTGTAACAGAATTCAGTCTTGCCTGGTTTTGGTTCGGTGTCGGAAAAATAGATGGCTGCTGCTGAAGTCACGAATATGATGTCAAAGCTTCCATCCCGTCAGGTGATGGAACAGAAGGGGCCTGATAAATCATGTGGGCTTAGCCCGGATTTGGGTTCATAACGCGCCTCTGGTTCGGCACGTTATTCAGATTTGGTAGAGGTTGCGAAGGGAGTGTGCTAGGTTGGCGGGAAATTGCCATTTGGGGGATTTGATTGCGAACCTCTGTGATCTCGTCTTTGTGCTTTTTTTGCATAGCTGCATTCATCTTTTGATTGTCAACCAGAGTCTGAAGGATGAGAGTCATTTGATTTGTCTGAGTTGGCCCAGATTGATAGGTCGAGTTGGGCTGAGGTTGTGGTGGCTGAAATGGACGAGGAGATTGTGGACGTGGTTGATATGGTGGTCTTTGATTCTTATTATTTCCCGTCCACAGGAAATTGGGATGATTTTGCCATCCATGGTTATAAGTATTAGAGAATGGGTCATTATGGATGGCGTTGAGGTCCTTATAGGTCTGAGGAACCTTAGAAAAGTCAGAGTACAAGGGTTCAGAGTTCCCCCAACTAGAGTAGGTAGGATCGAAGTTTCCTCTGGTCCGAGAGTCAGACGAGGGTGGATACGGGTCCATCCCTTGAGAAGATCGGTGATAGATGTTATGCACAGCTTCCCTCCCAAAGGGCGGCTATGCAAACGGGTTTTGCGCAGAGGTGGCTCGCTGTAGATGTCGAGTTATCTCATCCACCTTCTTCTCAATGATAGAGACCTTGTCCAACCGACTGGCCATCAATTCCAAGTCAACGGATGTGGACAGGCCCTACGTCTCATGTCCTCCCCTTGGATTCGTTGATGCACGGGCATTCGTCCGGTCGAATAAGCCCATGGAGTCATTATTGATGGAGTTCTCGCACATATTCTCGAGAATCTCCCACATAGTGTCTTCATGTTGACCCATGATATTTCCTCCGCAGGTTGCATTGACGAATAAGCAAATATCTTCACAGAGTCCCTGGTAAAAAGACTGGACTTGTTCCCATTTAGGAACTCCGTGATGGGGGCACTTTTGCATGAGATCCAGGAAATGGTCCCATGCCTCATAAAGTGGTTCTCCAGATTGCTGGGTGAAGTGTGTGATTTGGTGCCGTAAGGCATTCGTCCGACCAATTGGGAAGAACTTTTTCAAAAACTCGGATTGTAGTTCAACCCATGTGTTGATTGGACGTGTTTGAGTCTAATACCAGTGAGCTGCTTTGTTCGTGAGAGAGAAGGAGAACATCTTCATGAGGAGAATATTTCGATTTTGAACATCTGACCCGAAGGTCTAGGCCAGATGCTTAAGTTGTTTGATGTGCTGGAAGGGATCATTGGAATTAAGCCCATGAAACTTTGGAATAGCATGAATCATGTTGGGCTTGAGTTCAGAATCAGGACCTCCAGCTGGGATTTGGACTCCAAGTTCGATCGCCACCATAGCGGGATTGTAGTGATCTCGCATCATAGGATGCTGCGGTGGGTTTACAAAGGCCTGAAATAAATAATTAGGGCACTGGAGTTGGTTCTCAAGGTTATTCTCTTCTTCTACAGGTTGTGCCATGATGATGGTAGAGGGAGAATTGGGTTCAGATGAATTAGAGGAGATGTTTATGTGGTGGGGTTGCTGTACAGACACTGAAGTCGAGGCCTGGCCTCGATGGGAGTGGATCACTAAAGGAGGCCTAAAGGACCTCCTACTGAACATGCACCGATGGTTTGGATGAGAGTAGAATGTGATGGACACAATCAAGACACCCAAAAAATTTGGATGACTATAGAGGTTCGGGGTGGATGATACCCCTTAGTCCGAAAGCCGTCCACCTGAGAAATACCTAGGTAGCCAGAGAGGGAGAGTCCCGCAAAGACCCCAACATGGTAGAGCACCCCCACAAGTTACAGGGTTTCCCCCACCCGACCTCTCTTGTCACTGCTGTTCCAGGTAGACCAGAATGGGGACTTGACCTCTTAAGTCTACCTGTTTTATTAAAGAGCAAGGGTGCATAAGATTTCCACTTGAACTTTAGATGTATTGAGTGCAAAAAGTGACCTAGTTTTAAGGTTGGTTGACCCAACAAGGTGGGTCAACTTCACCTATTTGTCCTTTAAGAAGTTTTAGGTCCCTTCTTTTAGGATTCAAGTGAGATTAAGAGCTTGAATTTTAGGGTTTTCTTGAATAAATCTCTTCAACCAAGGCTTAGGCACACCTCTTTTTAGAAAGTTAATTCTTGCTTATGAAGGTGTGTCTCTAAAACCCTAGATTGAAATCCTTAATTTGCTCTAATCTTGGTCCAATTTAGTTTGCCAAATGTGGTAACTAGGGCTCAATCAAGAATGTGGTAGCCCTAGTTACCTTAAATGGGTGCACAAATCAGTTTTGTTGTTGAAATCAAATCAGGCAACTTGATGTATTAGCTAGAAATGGAAAGCAAGTACCCTAATTGATTTTGCTTTTTTTTTCTTTTCAGAATGAGGGGCTTAAGAGAAAGAGAGTAATTAGAAATTACCTACCCCTGGCGTGTTTGATGTGCGGCTATCTTTCTTTGAATCTTCTCCCTTGAAACAATCACAACAAAAAAGATATAGCAAGTTAGTGCCAAATCAGAAATTGTAATCAAGATTCTAAATCGCCCGTTGCTACCTGGCAACGGCGCCAAAATGTTTAATGATCATTGAATCGGTATTTAAGAATATCGTATTATAATATAGCTGAAAAAGCATTCAAAACAAATGCAATTTTATTACTCGAATTTTGAAGTCCGAGGTCGAACACAGGGAGAAAATTGGGTTTTAGAAATCAAGATCACAATTTAAAAGAATACGCAATAATATCAAATACCACAATGCAACAATATAAGAGGAATTGGAAATGTAGATCACAAAATATTCAAGAACTTAATGAATTAAAAATTATGCTATTGCTTCTCTCTTCTTCTCTTCTCTTCTCCTTCTGATTTTGCCTTGGCGAGCTCTTCTTTTCTCTGTGATCTCCTTCCTTCTTCTTCTTCTTCTGATTTTGGCTTCTCTCTTCTTCAGCTTTCCTGCCTTAGCCCTTCCCTTAGCTTTTTCTACCTGCTTCTTCTTCTTTGGCTTTCTTCTTTCTCTTTCTCTCTGCCGACTGCCTTTTCTTCTTCCTTTGCCTTGCTGCCTTCAGCTTCTTCTTCCTTTAGCTTCTTCCTTCTCTTTTCCTTCTCTGCCTTAGCTTCTGCGGCTCTTCTCTTTCCTGACTTCTGCCTTCTTAGCTTTCCTTCTCTTTCCTTCAGCTTCTCCTTTCTCTACTGCAGCCCTTAGCCTTCTCCTTCCTTTTCTTTAGCTTTGCTTCTCCTCCTCTTAGCCTGCAGAGCAAAACCTACCCCCTACCCGCGCAAACTCTCCTCTCCTTTCTCTCTTAGGTTCTGCTCTCCCAGAGCCACGCGTTTCTCAGGTAATTGGGTTGGCTACGTGCCTGGGACCAGGCCCATCGACGTGCGGTGGTGGGCGAGGTGTGCTAGTTGGGTCGGGCCAAGACCAGGTCCGCGGAGCGTGGTCGTGGACGAGGCCATGAGATGGGGAGAGAGGGACCTCACCCTGTGAGTTGGAGGCGATAAGCCTCTGACAGGAATTCAATTTATGCGGGCGCCGCGCCTCTTCCAGTTCTGAGGTGGGACTATCTTCCCACCTTCTTCGTGCACACCTGTAACAAAGGTGCTCTCTTCAATTGCAGCAGCTGCCACTGCCTTGACACCAATTGGCAGCCTGGAGTTGTGCGCGAGTGTCTTCCGCACAGCCTGGGACAGCGACGTGGGGCTTGCGAAGCCTGGAGCAACTGCAAGCAAGCTTCGAGCTTTGCTTTAATGGCGGATGATCATTTGTACCTGAAGCACCAAAATAGCCTTGCCGCCATGTCAGAATGTTTAGGAAGCTTTGCCGAGGTACGGTTAGTGTGCAGTGGTGGTCGGAGTGGCGTGGGAATGCCTATGTGAGCGTGCCTAGGGCACACTGTGTGCATGTGTGTAGGTGTGTTTGGGGGTGTGTTTGGGTGGTCAATGGAGTGAATGGAGTGCGGGGTTGTGGTCAGGGGGTCGAGGCGATGCTTATGGACTGGTCTGCGAGGAGGGAGGTGGTCTGTGGTGGTGGAGCGATCTCGCCGGAGTTGGTGGCCGAAAGTGAAGGAGATGATGGTGGTGGAGTGCAGCAGTAGATGATTGAGGGAAATAAAAAGGGTAGAAGAATGTAGAGGGTGAAGGGGACTTATCTAGGAGGTGAAGAGACGAAAGGGAGATGGAGATGGTGTCAGGTGCGTATTGCCGACGTCGGAGACGAAGATGCTCAGAGTGGACGGTTGGTGAAGACGAAGGGGAGGCAGGGGCGTCGGTGGGTGCTGCGCGACGCGGACGAACATGAGGAAGAAGAACCTGCCACCGGTATTGTGGTCAGGCAATGGAGGAGATTAGGGATGGTCGCCGGAGCTTGATTAGAGAGTCGGCCGGAGGAGGAGAGAAGAAATTGAGGGGATCTCCGATTGATTTCAAGCTTAGAGGAGTTGGGGCAAACTGGGCTCTTTTAAATAGAGCCTTGGAGGTCGGTTTGTGCTTGGAAGCCAAGCTTCTAAGCAAGGTAGGCTTGCCAGCAATGGCAACTCGAAAGTGACCCAAATCTCTTATGCATTTGCATGAGAGATTGGGTACTAAGTAGAGCATAAAATTGGGTTCACATTGGAGGGAATTTCTCAGAGAATCTCCCTACCAATTCTGAAGGGGATTCTCTGATAAACCAGGGAGAAATCTCCTTCTAAAGCTCACCGGAATAGGATTCCTCTACTATAATGGTGGAAGAACTTAATTGAAAAGAACGATGAAGAAGCTAGGGGGCCAATGCAAGGGTTTTTGAAAGATAGGGGTAGAAATGTAATCAGGCTGGACCTATTTGCAGAGTGGGTCAAGATGAGTTCCCCTTAGGTCCAAGTTTTGGTACAAACCTAATTTGGACTTAAGGAATTTAATGGTGAAGTTGGATTTTGGGTTTGACCATGTTTGACTGGGAAATTTATGCAAAAATCTAATTTAGGGCAAATATCTATCTGAGATCCCATTCTAAGTCAAAATGGGTTCCAATGGCCAAATTGAAAGTTCTAAACCATAGAGAATATTTTTATATGATTTTTAGTGGGTTTATGTGAATTTTATCCTGATCAGAACCTTGTTTAATCAAGTGGGTCTGTTTTAGGGTTACAAGAAGTCATTTAATTCCCAGAACTCACACGAACCCTTTTCTGTCTGATCCAACCCACTTTTTATCTTGTTAAGACCTTTTGTCTTGTGTTTAGCTCTTGAGAAAATCCGTTGTTGTACTGCAATTTTAAAATTGCAGTTTTACACCTTGTTTCTTGCTTTTCTCTCAGAAGGGTTACTCAATAAATTATGACTTCCAGTTGGTTATGTAGGAGCTTTTATTCTCTTTTTTGGGTCAAAATGAGCTAGTTAGGGCTCATGATGGTGTTCCCATCACTAAGTCGGCTAAGGACAAGTTGCAAGCATAGGTTTCCTTGATTTCTTGCTCTACCATAAGATTTATTGGTCCCAGAGTTTAAAACATACGTGCATGTGCATTGGTCTTATTTATTTGTGGTTGGTATGATTGCCAACCTAGAAAGAGAGTAAGAAGGATTTTTTTTTTTCTTTTGTAATATATATATATACTTTGTTTGATTCCTCTAAGTCTAACTTTGGATCAACTATCAACACAGTCTGCGTCGAATTCACTGTCTCCATCATCGAATCTCAAAGGGTGCCTAGCTTTTAATGCTTCGAGATAGCACTGCTCATGGTGACCCCAAGAATTCCTGGCAGTCGAAACTTTGAGATAGTATCGCCCATGGATTTCTTAAGCAAATTCAAGCCTGTGGCAATCGACACTTAAAGATAAGGCTGCTCATGGTACCTAAACTGCACAATGCGCTTACATGCCCCTAGTAGAATGGATATTCTAAGAGACAAGCACCGAGGAGGTGACATATTATCATCGTGTCATGAAGGTGAGTATACACTCCACCTCTCATGTGGTTGAAACTCATCCAATCAAGTTGTGTTTTCAAGCTTCCCCTAAGTTAGAACCGAGAGAAGAAAATTTTCTTCAAGAAAGGAATTAAGGTGATAACTATTTACACAAGACCAAGTGTGTGTGCAATGTGGATGCTTAAGTTACGAGAACCTGTAAACCACAAGGTAGAAAAAGACACCAGGTATTATCCAGTCTTTGACTCAATCCTTAGCTTTCTTTCCTTAACCTCTTAAGGAATGGTCTGCAACTTAACTTCTACTTAAGTTTTTAAGTCCATAAAGGACCCTAAGGGTCTAAAGCTAGTAGCTAAACTTAGCTTCTAAATTCAGACATCTAGAGTCAACTTAATCAACTTAAGGCCCTGGTCTTATGCCTAAGAATGTAGGGCCCAGCCAGTTAAGCTCAATGTAATTTTTTTTTTTGGGTGCAAATGCTTGCAATGCAATATTATGCAGATGTATGAAATTTTGTATATATACTATGTATATCCCCTAAGTTCACCCCCTCATGCCTAAAATGTGAAATGTCTCTATTGCATAGAAGGGTATTACTTGCATCAGAGTTGGGCTGCCGTTATTTTGTTGGCAACCAAGTAGGCAAAGAACCTACAAATCTAGTTCCAAAACCAAAGAAATAGGCTCTAAAAATGAAAGTAACAATACAGGCCTAGAAAAGAGGTAACCTAGGATGTTAGCGAGTTGATGTTCGAGCCGCCTCACCGAATGATCGCGGTATCAGCCACCAAGGCCATAGGGAGTTGGGACCCTGGTGCCCCGCATTTTGAATGACACAACGTAGCGTGACACGAGCTTGGGCCCCCGTGCCCTAAGGCCCGCCTAGTGCACCTTCGGACTTCTGGCAGAAAGAATCCGGGCGCTGACTCTTGGCTCATGGTGCCAACTTCCAAAGGAAGGCCTTCGTAGGTGGTCACCCTCTGAGGTTGATCCGTACGAAAATCCTCTTGCTCTCACCCCACTCGAGGGTACAGCTAGGTAGGAAAACATCTGGCACTATCACGCCCCACGGTTACTGTTACGAACATGGCATCAGACGGGTTTTTAAGACGTCTGGGAAGTGGCCCAGACGTCTGGAACCCATTCCAGACGTCTGGTAATAAATTTTTTTGGCGTACGGGGTTGCATCTACGCGTGTCTGCGCGCAGACTGCACCCGCCGCTTTCGTTCCTCTTTTCCTCTCTCTCTTCCTGCAGGCGCGCCGCTCTCTTCTCTCTCTCCCCATGCAGCCTTATAAGACACCCTCGCCCTCTCCCTCACCCTCATCTCCTCTGCCTTCCTCTTCTCCTTCTCCCTGCTAGTGCGAGAGCATGAGCGAGCGAGTAAGCGACGGTAGCAGCGGCCGCGGTGAGCGTGCGGGAAGGAGGGTTGCAAGCGGAAGGAAGAAGCTCGATCGCGAGGGTTTGAGCTTGCCGGGGCAGCTAGAGCCGGCCGGCGGGGGAGCGGCGGGTGTGGGGTGTCGCGGAGGGGCTGCTGCAGCTCGGGCAGCAAGCGGACGCGGTGCGGCGCGGCTGAGCGTCGCGGGCGAAGGACGAACCGGGTGCTAATTCTGGGAGAATCTCCCAGAATCAGACATCTGGAGGAAGATCCAGATGTCTGACAGGTACAATATCCTTCCTCTTCTTCCTTTTACGCGTGTACGGCCATGCAGCCGTCCACCGCGTTCTCTGACCCTTTCCGTGATGAGAGTGGTTGCGTGTGTGCGCAGGGTTGTTCAGGAAGGCGCGAGGGCTCGCCATCCCACGTGGATCAGATGTCCGGCCGCAGTGCCAGACGATGGAGAGAACCTCCAGATGTCCAGGCTGACAATCGGACGTCTGGAAACTAAGGCCAAACGTTCCAGCGGGCTTCTGGACGTCTGAAGTACTGCGCAGAACTGAGGTACGACCGATCCACCTTTTAAGACGTCTGGAGGATGTTCCAGACGTCTGATTTTGGATAGTTTCGTCGTTTTTGACCCGTTTAGGACCCGTTCGGAGTCCGTTTTCCGCGTTTCGAGTGGCGCTCTTTCCAGAATAAATTCCTCTATCCGTTTACAGTAATTGTATACCGTTCTGAGAAATTCCTTGTGATTGACCCCTGTGTTAGGACCCCATTCCATTGCAGTCTTGGGGGTTACGGAGGCGCTCGGGATTGCTGACCACGCCCCCAATACTCCCGGTTTCGCTGGTAGAGTGGCTTTTTAATTTACTTAACAAAATTTGTTACAATTGTGGAACAATTAATAGAGTCTAGGGCATTGCAGGAACCCTAGGACTGAGAAACTAGATTGAATGATAGATCCTAGGATATTGCATGAATCCTAGGACTGGAAAACTAGATTGAATGATAGATCCTAGGGTACGGCATGAATCCTAGGACTGGAAAACTAGTGTAACATATAAATATTGCAGTCTTGGAAAAGTGGAAAGGAAATAATAGCTGCCTGTAAATTGATTTAACAGCTGCCTGTTACGAATGAATAAATATGATCGAGAACATGGGTTGTAGGAACGTAAAACTGGAATGGTGAAACCTAAATGGGCTGAGTTAAAAGAGCTGGAACCCTACGGGGAATTAGGAGTAGAACTCCTGGAAAGAGAATGGGATGGAACTGAGAAAGAAAGACGTGGAAGTGTGTTGTCTCTTGGGTACATAGTACCAGGGGAAGCACCTGTTACCTGTTTAGTGCAGAGTGGAGCTAGCCGCCCCAGGGACCCGGGCTCTGGTTGATGAAACACACTTTCAGAATGACCTGATTATACCTCATCAACCACAGAAAGATCTTGACTCGCAAATAGAGGAGTCGAATCCAGATTTAGACAACCCAATAGCTCCTACCCTTGAACCTCACATCTATTCTGAACCACCCACCACTGCTGATAACCCCATCCTCGAACTAAAGCCCCTTCCTGCTCACTTGAAATACATCTTTCTGGGTTCTAATTAGACCCTTCCTGTGGTTATCAATTCCAAGCTCAATCCCGAACAGGAATCCCGTCTGATTGCTGTCCTCCAGCAACATCGCAGAGCCATCGGGTGGACTCTCGATGATCTGACTCGAATAAGTCCCTCGTATTGTACTCATCGTATCTATTCAGAAGAGGGTGCACAACCTTCTCGTGAAATGCAGAGACGCTTGAACCCCAATCTGTAGGAGGTCGTGAAAAAGGAGATCATCAATTGGTTAGATGCCGGGATCATCTACCCGATCTCTGATAGTCGTTGGGTGAGCCCAATTCAGGTCGTGCCTAAGAAGGCAGGACTCACCACTATAACGACTGAAACCGGAGAAGTCATTCCTACCCGATTAGCCAACTCGTGGAGAGTCTGTATAGATTACCGCCGACTCAATTCCTCCACAAAGAAGGATCATTTCCCACTGCCTTTCATTGATCAGATTCTCGAGAAATTAGTAGGAAATAGATTCTTCTGCTTTCTTGAAGGGTACTCCGGTTACAACCAGGTGGCAATCCATCCTGAGGACCAAGAGAAGATCACGTTCACCTGCCCCTTCGGAACATACGCGTTCCGAAGGATGCCTTTCGGTCTTTGCAATGCACCCGCTACTTTTCAGCGGTGCATGCTTGCCATATTCTCAGATATGGTAGGTGACTATCTGGAAGTATTCATGGATGACTTTTCAGTTTTTGGAGCATCATTTGATGATTGCCTCCAACACTTGGTCCAAATACTCAGGCGGTGCATCGATGTGAATTTGGTTCTTTCCTGGGAAAAGAGCCATTTCATGGTGCCTGAGGGAATTGTCCTGGGACATTTAATCTCGGAGAAGGGCATCCAAGTGGATCGAGCTAAGGTTGATATAATCTCTCGCCTTCTTATGCCTAGCTCGATCAGGGACATCCATTCTTTTCTGGGATACGTCGATTTTTACCGTCGTTTCATTCCTGATTTCTCAAAAATTGCGTGCCCCTTGACTTCTCTTCTCTTTAAGGATGTACCCTTTGAAATCTCCAAGGAATGCACACTAGCCTTTGAAAACCTTCGTGACCGAGTAACCCAGGCACCTATCCTACAATCCCCTGACTGGTCTCAACCCTTTGAGATCATGTGCGATGCGTCTGATTTCACTGTAGGAGCGGTCCTGGGGCAGAAAGCTGACGGGAAACCCGTGGTCATCTGCTACGCTAGCAAGACACTTGACGAGGATCAGCGTAACTACACAGTTACGGAGAAAGAGCTGCTAGCCGTAGTATTTGCCCTTGAAAAATTTCGATCATATCTCCTGGGTTCCCACGTCATCATCTACTCGGATCACACGGCTGTAAGGCATCTCCTTGCCAAGAAGGATGCGAAGCCCCGACTAATCCGATGGATCTTGCTGTTGCAAGAATTCGATCTCGAGATTCGCGACAAGGCGGGAAGGCAGAATGTGGTAGCCGGCCATTTGTCCCGTCTTCCTTCTGAGATTATCAACTCCTTCGAACCCATCACGGAACATTTTCCTGATGAACACCTGCTGACTATTGGTACTAGACTTCCATGGTTTGCTGATATAGTAAACTACTTGGCATCTCATCAGATCCCGTCTGATTGGCCGAAGGCCAAGAAAGGCAAATTGCGCTTTGATACCAAGTATTACATCTGGGAAGACCCGTACCTTTTCCGCATAGGTGCTGATCAAATCATCCGGAGATGTGTCCCGAAAGAGGAAATCAACAATATTCTCTCTTTCTGCCATGACCAGGCATGAGGTGGCCATTTCTATGGGGATAAAACGTATCAAAAGTCCTCCAGTGCGGCTTTTACTGGTCCACACTATTCAAAGACGCATACAGTCACTGCAAGGCATGCAGTCATTGCCAGACTTTGGGCAACATGAGCCATCGCGACATGATGCCTTTGCAGCCGATTCTCGTACGTGAAATCTTTGATGTTTGGGGGTTTGATTTTATGGGCTCCTTTCCTATTTCGGATGGTTTCGAATACATTCTGCTGGCTGTGGACTACGTGTCCAAATGGATCGAAGCCATACCGACCCGAACCTATGATCACAAAATCGTTCTCAAATTCATTCATCAAAACATTTTCTCAAGGTTCGGGATTCCTCGTGCTATAATCTCTGATGGGGGGACCCATTTCACTAACGCTCAGTTTAGGTCACTGATGACCAAATACGGGGTGTCTCACCGAATCTCTACTTCTTACCACCCCCAAACTAATGGTCTAGCTGAGCTATCAAATCGGGAGATCAAGAAAATCCTGTAGGTCACTGTTCGGCCTGATAGGAAGGACTGGTCGTCCCAACTTCCGGAAGCCTTGTGGGCCTATAAGACTGCCCACAAAACCCAATTAGGCATGTCTCCCTTTAAACTGGTGTATGGGAAGGCGTGTCACCTTCCCGTCGAACTGGAGCATAAAGCCTATTGGGCAGTACGGAACTGTAATCTAAATCTTTCGAAGGCTGGAACCCACAGAAAACTTCAAATCAGCGAAATCGATGAATTATGCCTAGACGCGTCTGAGAACTCACGAATCTACAAGGAGCGGGTTAAAGCCTTCCATGACAAGCATATCTCGAGACAGATCTTTCATCCTGGTCAGAAGGTCCTACTCTTTGATGCCCGACTCAAACTTTTTCCTGGAAAGTTGTGATCCAAGTGGGTTGGACCATACTTAGTCCGATAGGTTTTTGGAAATGGAGCCATCGAAATCAGTCCGCTCAGCCACGATTCCGAACCTTTCATCGTGAATGGTTAGAGACTCAAGCCGTTCATTGATGTAACTTCTACTGATTTGGCTGAATCATCTTATATCCTCCATTCCCCTTGAGCTTATTGCGCCCAGCCAATGGTGTAAAACTCAGCGCTTAACGGGAGGCAGCCCGTCATTTTCCTTGAAAACCTAAAACCTTTTTGACACCTTTGTGCACTTAAGGTTCACCCTTCTAGTTAGCCGACTCCACCTCAGATGCTTGCATCTGGGATTAGAAATCGTCCGCAACAATCATCACGACCCATTCACTCATCAAAACAATAAAAACCCCCTAAGTCACAATGAGGACATTGCAAACCTTAGGCATAGAGGGTATAAAAGTGTAAAACTTGTAAGAAAAGATTTTAAACAAAAAAATTCACATATGCCAAAAACACCATAAAAATTAAAAAATTAAAAAAAAAAAAAAGAATAAGAGGAGAAAGGAAATTTTGTGGGAGAAGGAAAAGAAACAAAATGAAAAAGGAGCGCAAAAATGAAAGAAAAGAATGATAGTCATTAGTAAGAGACTAAGGAATTGACCTTAGTTCTAGACCTCATTCAAGAAAAGAAATGAAAGGTGCATGGTGAGATTAGTAAGAACGCAAACCTTAGGCATTCTTGGATAGACTCTTAGTACCCATTAAGATCTGGACACTCCTCAAGAGGTTGAGGAAAATGAAAAGCTTAAGTATTAGGTCCAAGGCTTAGGGAGTATTTGGCCTCATTAACTAACTTTTGGTTTATGGGGCTCAGTAACCTAAGCACCCTAACCTCACACACAGCCTGGTTCAGTAAGCGTAAAAATCAAAATCACGCAAAAGCATCGCAAAATTCTAAAAAGTACACCTAGAGTAGGAGCGGCCGATTAACACAAGTTGATTTGGATGAGTTTCCAGCGCGGAGAGGTGGGAAATTCCCCTCAAAGATGTGTAACAAAATATCATCTCCTCGGTGCTTGTCTCTTAGGATATTTTCATATCCTACTGGGGGCATGTAAAAACTCTACTGGTTCAGATTCCATAGATGACATTATCACGAAATGTCAATTGCCAGGGTCTGGATTCGGCCACGGAACACCATGGATGGGATTATCTCGAAATCTCAATAGCCAGGGTTCCGGGGGTTGCCATGGGCGTTGCTATCTCGAAGCATCGATTGCTAGGAACCCTTGAGGATTGATGATGGGAACAAGGAATCTGATACAGACCGTGTTGAAAAGCCAATCCTAAGCTAGAATGAAAAAGAAAAAGAAGGAGAAAACTCTCCAAATAGAAAAATCTTCTATCTCTCTCTCTCTCACAAAACGCACTGCGAACTGAGCCAGGACTAAAATCATTTCAAGCACGGGTGCTTTAACCACAAAGTCCAATAGACCTTAGGTTAGTTCTTGTGGGACTTAAAAACCTTTGCTAAGGACTGAGGCTGAGGCTAGACAGATCTGGATCTTCATTGGTACTAGTGTACCTTTTAGGCCTATGGTCAGCATTCTAACCTAATCTAAGTTCAAATGAAAAAAACACTTATATGAAATTATTAAAAACATCATGGTCTAGAACAAAGGTTAAAACCTTAGGTTTTTGCTAAGGGACTAGCAAAAGCTAGGCATGGGGGTATGATAAGAACCTCATCATGAATCCTAACTAGCACAATCTAACCTAGATATGCGAGAAAAAGCTCCTACATAACTCAAAGAAAGGCTTGACTCAGAGAATTCTGAGTTTAAGAAGAAAACAAGTCATAAGGGGTAAAAATGTAATTTCACCAACACAATCTGCAAATAGGGTAACTCAGGGTCCAAACATAGGTCAAACTAACCTAATAAGAAGGAAACTGGGATGATCTGATCTAACAAGGGCTACAGCAACTCTAAGGAATTAAATGACGTTCTGTAATCCTAAAATAAATCCACCGCAATTTACGAGGTTCGAGGAAGGGTAAAAATGGAATAAACCCTCTAAAATTTATAGAAAAATAATCTCTAGGGTTTAGAACATTCAATTTGGCCTTAGAAACCCATTTTGACCTACATTGAGAACCATGCCCAATTAATGATTTAATTTGGGTTTTTACGTAAATTGGCCGGTCAAACAAGGTCTGACCTAGAAACAAAATTCACCATTAAAATCCTTAGGTCTGATTTAGTCATGCATAAAAGCTTGAGCCTAAGAAGAGACCTTCTTGACCGACTTTGCAATTTGGTCCTCATCTATTACTTTTTAACCCTCAACTTTCGAAACCCTTGCATTTTGACCCTTAATTTCCTCGTCGTTCTTTGCATTTAGGTCCCTCCTACAAGTCTCTGCGCAGTGCCATTCTCCGGCGACTTTGCGCGGAGCATGGCGCCGCGCAGGGTGAGGGGGATGTCCTGCAAATTAAACCTGGTGTTCCCTGCAACGTCTGCTGTCGCAGGGACACCGACGACGCCCACACCTTCCGTGCGAACACGCGGAAGGTATGGGTCACACCTCCGGCCATTCTCCGGTGAGGGAGGCACGTCGCCTCCCTGCGTCCACCCCTCCGCCACCGCCTTTATAAAGACTAGCGTCGCCAGCCGGTTCGGGCAGCTTGGTCTTGACCGAGAAAACCCCAACCCTTCCTCTCTCCCCACTCCAACAGGAACCCACCATCTCCGACAGCTCCTCCTCCTCCATCTCGTCGCTCTGCTGCAATACTAGCAATAGAGCCACCTTCGCCTGATCTCCCCACGTCGCGCCGTACCAAGCGCGCGCCTCCCTGCCCTCTTCCTCGTCACCGCTCTCTCCCTCTAGGTGTTTCTTCTCCGGCGACAGTCGATACGACTGCCGCCCTGCTTCGGCCCCCTTCGTCCCTGTAGGTAAGTTACTGTTATTTCCCTTCGTCCCCTCTTTCTTTTCCCCACTGCCTTTCAGTTGATTACCCCTCGACTGCGCCCGACCACCATCATCTTCCATCCCTCCGGCAACCCTTCGGCGAGTTGCCATCATCGATCCGTCGCTCCACACAACTTGCCAACTGTCCCAAAAGCTCCGCCTCACCCTACCCAACACCCCCCACCCCTCCACTGCCACTCCACACCTCCACAACACCCCCAATCAAACCCATTTTTCCAGTTGCAGTTCGACCTAGGGCTGCTGCCAGACACCGCCCCGCAACCTGCTGCACCCCGCACTACTTTCGCCGTGACACGGCGAAGGTTTCCCTGTGGTCTGATTAGGCCGAGAGGCCCTGTGGAGGAAGATCCAGACGTCTGACAGGTACAATATCCTTCCTCTTCTTCCTTTTACGCGTGTACGGCCATGCAGCCGTCCACCGCGTTCTCTGACCCTTTCCATGATGAGAGCGGTTGCGTGTGTGCGTAGGGTTGTTCGGAAAGGAGCGAGGGCTTGCCATCCCACGCGGATCAGACGTCTGGCCGCAGTGCCAGATGACGGAGAGAACCTCTAGACGTCCGGGCTGACAATCGAACGTCTGGAAACCAAGGCCAGACGTTCCAACAGGCTTTTGGATGTCTGAAGCACTGCGCAGAACTGAGGTACGTCCGATCCACCTTTTAAGACGTCTAGAAGATGTTCCAGACGTCTAATTTTGGACAGTTTCGTCGTTTTTGACCCGTTTAGGGCCCGTTCGGAGTTCGTTTTCCACGTTTCGAGTTACGTTCTTTCCAGAATAAATTCCTCTATCTGTTTACAGTAATTGTATACCGTTCTGAGAAATTCCTTGTGATTGACCCCTGTGTTAGGACCCCATTCCATTGCAGTCTTTGGGGTTACGGAGGCGCTCGGGATTGCTGACCACGCCCCCAATACTCCCGGTTTCGCTGGTAGAGTGGCTTTTTAATTTACTTAACAAAATTTGTTACAATTGTGGAACAATTAATAGAGTCTAGGGCATTGCAGGAACCCTAGGACTGAGAAACTAGATTGAATGATAGATCCTAGGGTATTGCATGAATCCTAGGACTGGAAAACTAGATTGAATGATAGATCCTAGGGTACGGCATGAATCCTAGGACTGGAAAACTAGTAGAACATATAAATATTGCAGTTTTGGAAAAGTGGAAAGGAAATAATAGCTGCCTGTAAATTGATTTAACAGCTGCCTGTTGCGAATGAATAAATATGATCGAGAACATGGGTTGTAGGAACGTAAAACTGGAACGGTGAAACCTAAATGGGCTGAGTTAAAAGAGCTGGAACCCTATGGGGAATTAGGAGTAGAACTCCTGGAAAGAGAATGGGATGGAACTGAGAAAGAAAGACGTGGAAGTGTGTTGTCTCTTGGGTACGTAGTACCAGGGGAAGCACCTGTTACCTGTTTAGTGCAGAGCGGAGGTAGCCGCCCCAGGGACCCGGGGTTGGGCCTGGCCACTTTGTACTAACCTTTGGCCCTCTTGTACATAGTACCGAGGGAAGCTACTAGTGTAGGGAGAGTACTAGCTACCCCACGGGCCCCAGGGTTCTGCTAGCTCACCTACACCGACTTGTTCGGCCCACTGGGCAAACCAGGGTAGTCAGGCGAGGGTGCGCGGACTGTGGAGGGGTAGGACCCCTTTTTGGTTACTGTGGAGGGGCTGGACCCCTGTTACTGAGAGGGATGTGCCCTATACTGGTTCCATGTGTGCTTTGGGCGCACCCGTTAACGGAAACGACTGACCGCGTGCCAGTACAGGGTAGCTACCCGTGTGTTTATCGCGCTTGCCATAGTCACCGTTACGTCTGTCAGCATCCTTGGGGTGGTTGACTGAGGGTAGGACCACTATGGGGGACTCTCCCGGCTAGGAGAGCACCACGTGTTACTTCTACTTTTCGGAAAAGACTGCAATCAAAATCGTTCGCACGAGGAACACTCAAGATCAAGAGAAGGATCTGAGAAATAAATCAATAGTGAAATAATAGAAAGACGTAAATAATGACGTAAAAATATAACAGCTACTGTACACTCTACTGCTTCTTTAGCTTTTAGTTGCCACTCTACTTAGCGTTTCGCTGACTTGTTACACTCGTTACTTTTCAGGACCAGGTATTGAGCAGCCAGGGTCAGCGGCTGCAGAGGACGCTGGGCCTAGTAGGGTCCAGTAGGTTTACCTGTAGTACTTTCTGTACTTTTCTTCCACTGTAGTGAGTAGTTTTCTTTGTTAGTCTCTGTACTTTCTTTAGCGAAACCTTATGTTATGTACATGTTTATTTCCCTTCTGTTGTGGTGGTGTATACTGTAGTATTTCCTTTTCTTACTGCTGTATTTTGTTACTACTAGTTATATTCATACTGAATGTGGTTTATTTTACTGCTCTTTTGGTTACTTTCTCGTTGGAAGACTAGGTCTTGGGATTAGTCGAGTCGGTCCGATTCTCGTGTCTTGTAAGGATTCGGGAATCGGGTCGTTACAGTTACATTGACAGAATCGCCTGTCGTCCTCATACGATAAGAGCGGACCCAACAGTAGAGTGGCCACATCTAAGAAAACGAACAAGCCACTAACTGCCTTTATGGATAAAGTTGGCCACCTGGCGACCAACTTCCAAGCCCCCACCCCTCTAAAGAGGCCGAGGTGACAGTTCGACGACTGGGTCTGAGGTAACCCCTACAGGAATTCAACAAGGCTCTTCAGCCTCGACCACTTAGCCCTACCCTGACGACGTCGCCTAGCTCGTCCAGGTAAGGGATCCGCCCTGTCCTGGCTACGACACACTAAAGGGTCGAAGCTAGGGAACATCCCCAAGATGATTCTATTGAACCCCCATGGCGGATACAACCCTCGAGGGAAGCGATGGCCCAAAACAGGGCACATGCACAAACTCCACCAGTAGAACCTGCCTTGAGGCTCCTTCATTAAGGACAGGTGTCCAAGCACTTTTGCAATGAGCACCTCTACCCAACCCCCAATGCGGCACACGCAGTGAGTACCGCCAAAGACAGATCAACCTCAACCAAGGGGTCTCACAAGAGGCCCAACCAAATAGTCCCCAGATAGAGGGGCACATCCCAATAAGAGCCCTATGTCCCCCCCTTGGTCCTCAGCAAAAGGATAGGGTGACAGCGTCACCAAGGTGGCCTTAGCCCCTTCACTCCCGAGCACCAAGAAGAAGGTATCAATCAGCGTGGATGAAGCTCCTGTACCTGCTAGACTCCACCCCAGCAAATCTCGTCAATAGCCGACACCGGGAAAACGTGTGATGGACCGAGGCGTCCCGCTTGAAAGCAAGCAAGGTAAGCTGGGATTCTCCGTCCCCTCCTATCACCACCTCACAAGGAAAGTCGTTCAAAGGCAAGGCATGCACGATCAGTGCCCCTAGCCCGACTATTCCACAAAAAATAAGCGCTACATACCGAATAGCCTCAATGTAACCTCTCACCTAGAAAGAACGTGCCACTCTTGCCAAAAAGGGTCTATGTTAGGCCGCCCCATTATCCAAGTGGGGTGCAGCCAAGCCACTGATTCCACCCACGGCCAACATAGTTGCCCGCATACTAGGCGCAGATGAGTGGACAAGGCGCAATGTCAAATTGACTTATTACAGAGTTAATATACATAATAAATTATTTATTACATATTTTTAGTATATTTTACACAATTTATTTTAATTTATATACATTAAATAACTGATTTCAGACTATTATACATATAAATTATGTATAAATATTATAATACAGTATAAATATAGTTAAATTAGTTTAAAATATTTAAAATAC
Organism: Thalassia testudinum; assembly: GCA_037157565.1. Classification (NCBI taxonomy): domain Eukaryota; kingdom Viridiplantae; phylum Streptophyta; class Magnoliopsida; order Alismatales; family Hydrocharitaceae; genus Thalassia; species Thalassia testudinum. Next base: position 26,738,901 of record JAZHRO010000059.1, read on the forward strand.
TATAACACAAATGTACAATATAAATTAGTTCGTTAATAACTTAATTTACTAATTTATTTTAATTTAATTTAGCAAACTACCTAATAACTTAATAAATAAATTATTTATTATATATATAATTAAATTATATTACAGGTGTCTTAGTGTACATTATATATACATAATTATATGTTTACACTATCATTAATAAATAAGCTTATTTACAAGGGTTTATTAATTTATATAGTTTATAGTACATATAAGTTAATTAAATTAATAAATAATTATACGGATAAGTTATATATGATTTAATTTATCTTAAATACTTAATTTACATTATAGAATATATACTTAAGTTATTTATGCAATTTATTTGCATATTATACACTATTTACATATATAGCTTAGTATATAACTTATATATATATATATGTATATACATAGTTTACATAGTATTTTTAGGTATTTTTCTAGTTTTTCTGATTTTTATGGGTTTTGTGAGTTTTAAAGAGGTGGGGGTGATAGGGAAAGAAAGAGATGAGGGAAATAGAGTGTTTTTGATATTTTTGAGGTTCTTTTATTGAATTCCAATGTATATTGAACCGTCGGCTAGTATGTTCTACTAAGTCGGAGGTTCAGAATGCCTTAAAACTTGGCATGCACTTAGAAATATACTAAATCCTACTTGTTACACCTTTATTTTATTTTTGTGGAATTTTTATGATGTTTTTATTTATTTACAAAGCAAGTAGTTTCTAGGCCTAAAAGAGTGTTTTAATGAGAACCTAAGGCCTAAAATGGAGTTGTGTAGTTGCATGTGCATTGGAAGAGTTCAGGTATGCTCTAAACATGATATAGAAGTTATTCAAGCAAGTAAACATGAATTTCCATCCATTTCTCATAAATTTTCAAAGTTGGGCAGTTAGAATGCATATATAGTTGACAACAATAGTTTAAAACTGAACTACAAGCCATTCAAATGAGATTTAAAATCAAATAGCAGTACATGAATGCTTGTACAATATTTTTACAACATATAAAACATGCCAACCATTTAAATAACCTAATCTTACGCCTACTACCCTACTGATTCAGCCCACTGTTCTACTAACCATCTCTGTCAGCAACTGCTGCAAGTAGTAACAACATCAAGTACAACAGCAGCAGCAACTGCAACATCAACTGCAGCACTCACAACAATCCAAGGCATTGCCCTGACATCTTAAAATCATTCAAAATGGCTGTTGTAGTATTTCAACTAATTTCTAGTAGCTCTGAAATGGAGATTTCAGAAGCTACTTAGATGGATAAATCCAATCCATTATCTTTGTCATAGACAACAAAGATAATGGGATTAGATTGGAAATCAATCCAATAAAAATTGTTGCTGCTATGCAGCCTTTTCATATGCTAAAATTGGGATTCACAACTCACTTTAAAATCTGAATAAACACCAAATCCTCTTAAGAATCGATTGTCAGCAGTGAATCTTCTTGGAAAACTTTTAAACCTTAATCCCCATTTCAAATCAGAGAAAACGCACTGACCTAACCCCTTCCTTATGCCATAGACAGCATGAAGGAAGAGATTAAATCAATCAATTTAATCCAATAACTTGAATCCCAAATCTCTGAAACCTTAAGGAATATTGAAAATTCCTTAGGTTGGAAATCAAACTTTCAAGAACACAAGTCCACACAAAATCCATGGTAGAGCCTCCTTGACCTTCCCAGACATTGAAAACCAAATCTAAGTCCTTGAATTCATATCCGATTTCAAACATGGCTCATCTGAGGAAGAATTCTTCATCAGGAACATCTTAGATTCATGGCCATCATCTTAATTACATAAAAATATATTGATTCACTTGATCAAAAACCTTTCAACACTCAATTTAATCAAAATCTCGCGATCTTGCATTGAAAACCAAATTAAAATCTATCAAGCAAACCGATTCACTTAAAAATTCAGATCAGGGGTCTTTGCGAATTTATGGGATGAATGAGAGACCCCTAGATGGCTTTTGAGCACAAATCCTCATCTTAAAGCTCGAGAGTAATGAGATGAGGATTTAACTCTATTGAGTGGGTGGATTGCAAATTAAAAATTGAGGAAATTTAGAAAACAAAATGGTGATGTGAGGGGGGGTTTAGTGATCAGTTGAGTGATATGAAATCATCTCTTCTGATCTAAAGTGATCAGAGGAGGTGTGAATGCGGCTTCTACTCTAGTCTACTCCTAATCTAACTGAGCCAACACTGAAAATTGATTTCTGACAACTAGTATACTCCTAAATTACTCCAACTAACACTACAATTAATCTAAAAAGCAGTAAATCTATGCTAAATCTACTACTAGAAAGCATTGAAATTCTATCTAATGGGACGAAGTTGTCTAAGGTCCAATGCTTGTGGCTGGTGACAACGAAAGGGGAGGAGACCAGCAGCTAAAGAAGATGTCTCAAGTCCACCACCTGATCGGCTGGTGGCGAATGAAAGGAGGAAGACAAGTCTATGCTATCACCGTAGACCGACGAAATTGAGGTAAGGGAGCTGCAGGAGTGGACGAAAGGGACCACTCAGGGGGAGAGGGTGATCAGATGTGAGTGTGAGCTGAGCGAGTGCTTAAGTAGCAAAGAGAATGATTCAGGTTATCGCGTGGTGGAATTAAGTGATTAGGGCATGGGTGGTGAGGATGAAAGAAGAGGAGGGCGGGAAGAGCCAAATTGAAGATGGGCCATTGGATAGGATCTGGGTATAGAGTTGAAGCCACGCAAGGAGTCGCACGAAGCTTCGATTTCAGATCAACCACAAATCAAGAGGATGGAAGAAGTGAATGGCTAGGATGGACCAAGTTCTTGAGATGAACAGTGCACCAAGAGGTGCACCATTCCTAGGTGTCTATTGGTGGAATTACAGGAGAGCCCTTCAGCGAAACGGTGGAACAACTTTAGCAAGGCCTAAAGTGGTTTGGAATCCTATCAGAGCAGTCCCTAGAATGTTGCAAATAGGTCCCTACGGGTATCAAATGGGCCCCTAGAGAGATTTCTAAGGATGAAATGTGATGACCTAAGAACCTAAATGAGAATCTCTAATTGCAAGGCCCTAATGATATCCAAATGCTACTAGATTTTTATTGAGGCTTAATTGAACATATTAGAAGTAAATTTCACTTTTGATTTGAATTTTCAAACTAATTTGTGTGATTAATTTGCAATTGGATCACCATTTTACATTATTTAATAGAATATCTAAATAAATGGCCTAATTTTGCATTTTTAGGATAGATTTGGTGTTTTAGGTTTTTTCTGTTAATTCTCACACTTAACCCTTTCTTTGTGTTAATTTGATAGTGTTTAACCTAGTTTCTAGCTTAACTTGGGCATTTTAGCTATGATGAGCCCCAACTCATCACTAGCCTAGGAACTCAAGTGGAATGAGACAAGCCTACCTAGGTGACCTGCTAAGGAACCAACTCAATATCTAAGTGGAGAGTGATGCCCAGATTCTAGGATATCAAAGCCCAGGAAACATTGACCTAGAAGGTGAAACGACGTGAAGATGATCATGCTTCTCAAAAAATAAATAATTACATGTAAGAATTAGGTTTTTAAACACCCTATAGAAAGAGCTCAATGTAAACAGAAAAGGATAATCCCTCTTATTGTATTCAAAAAGAATTTTGATGTGCTATTGAGGGTTTGATCTCCTCCCCATACATATACTGTACCAGTGAAACTATGCTGCCAATCTTGCGTCGTTTATGTGATTGATTTGTGGATTTTTGGATTGAGCACATGAAAGCTCGAAGACCACTAAAAGTACACAAAGATCATATGGAAATGATGGAAATTCCTAGTCAAACAAAAAATAATTTTCAAGCCCCTCCATTCATTAAAGCATTACTAGAAAAATAGGCTTTGGAGATGCTTATGCAGCGATGGTTTTAATTAAATCCATCGTCTATAGCAGAATATATACACGGCAGTTATAAAACCATCTTATTGATAATATACACAACGATTCTAATGCAAACCATCGTGTATATTAACCCTCCATGCCCCTTCCTATGTGCGGAGGTCCCCTCATTGATGTAGACAACGGCTTTGTTAACGACGATTTTGAATTAGAACCATTGTCTATAGCAACATCTATAGACGACAATTTTAACACCATCTTATTTGTGACCGCATTGACATATTCGACAGTTTTCTATGAGAACCGTCGTGTATGTCATCGACAAAAATTTCCCTTGGGTGCGAAAATTTGCTCCCTAACCAGACTTAATACGACGATTTTGTGATCAAATTTTCAAGGATGGGCTATTAAGTGAAAATCTTAATCAAAATACAAACACTGTTATGAAATCAGATTAATTATAATTATTGGGTGATTTTATTTCATTTTTGTAGATTATCATGGATAAGTCTTGGATTAGTTTGAGGAACTCGGATTACTCTCGATATAAAAATGGAGTGAGAGAGTTCCTTGAAGATGAAATTCAAGAAATTTGCTAATAGGGGTAAGGATGAGCAGGGCACCTCAACGAGTAGGGATGAGACCCAGCCACCCTGCATGCAGCCCCCACGCACCTAGCCACCTCGCACCCAGTCCACCCAGTAGCCCCGCACACTGCCCACCCAACCCCCCCGCACCCAGACTCCATCCATTCCTGAGTACATCCCTCTAGTACTCCCTACTCACACCCAGTTGTCATGGTACCTAATCCCACATTTATCCGGCAGCGTTAATATGTCCAGCCTGGTCAGTTACTTTTATGTTTTTAATTAAAGTTTTAATTACAACTATTACATGCAAATCTCTAAAATATATTTATAAGCACATTCACACGATGGTGCCACGCTCAATCGGGTTGGTGTGTGTTAACGAGGCGAAATCATGGTTTCTATAAGATAAAGGATGTTGCATCGTAGTATAGGTGAAATCGCCTTAAAAAACAAATGAGAATTTTATTACTCAAAAACCTAAGTATCCGAGGTCAAACAAAGGGAGCAAATTGGTCTTTAAAAACTAAGATCACAATCTCAAATTACTCAAAATATGATGTTCAACAATAATATCAATGAAATTCAATGTGTATAGATGCTAAAGAGAAGAAATGTAAAAATAAATAGAATGTCTCTTTTCTCTTCCTTTTCTGAGTTCTTTCTATCTCTGTGACTTCTTCTTCAGTCTTTTTCTTCTCTTGTTTCCTTAGCTTTCCTCTGCCTTTGATTCTTTTGCTTCTTCTGCCTTCTATTTCTTCTCTTGGTTTCTTACTCTTTCTCTGCCTTTGATTCTCTCGGCTCCTGCCTTTTCCTCTTTTCTTCTTTGTCGTCTTGGCTTCTGTTCTTCTCTTTGATTTCTTTCCTTCAGCTCTTTTTCTTCAGCAACACCTTCTTCCTTGATTCTTCAGCTTCTGCCTTCTCTTCTTCTTCAGCAGCTATAGTGCTTCTTCCTCCTTGAACTTGTCTTCTACCTTCAAGTCTCTATTCCTTCCTTAGCTGCTCCTGACTTCAACTTCTAAGCCCTTCTTCTTTCTTCCAGCGTTTGCCCTTAGCTTCTTCCACGGCTTCCCCTTCCTTCTCCTTCTTTCCCTGCACAGCACAAAGCAAAACCTACCCCTACCCTCCCCCGCGTCACTCTCTCTCTATTTCTCTCTTCACTCTCTCAGAGCCAGCCGGGTAATCGGGTTATGTTACATGTGCCCAGGTCTAGGTGCACTGGCATGGGTGGTGCGCGAGGAGTGCAGGGTAAATGGGTCAGCCAAGTCCGTGTAGGTGTGGTTGCAGACGAGGAAGGTGGAGTGGGCGAGAAACCTCACCCCATGTTACTTGAGGCGATAAGTTAAAAACACAAAATCAATATAAGTGACTCACCTGCGCCTACTGTTTCCGAGGTGGGACTAAAGTCCAACTCGCTTCTGTGCGTGCCTGCAGGGAGGAATGTTCATCCAATTGAGCAGCTGCAGTCGACGAAGGCCCTGATTACTAGGTGCAAAAGACTCGTAGAGGGATTCTGCACACTTGGGACACGTCTGCCTGGAGTGGGACAACCTGGAGCGGGCGAGGGAGCTCCTTCACGCCTTCGCTAATGGCAGCGGATGCTCAACCCTGAAATGCAGGAACACGACCTCGCAGCCCTGTCAAATAACTTGGGAAGCTTCATCGTGTCACGACGAAGGTGAGGTGGGGGTTGGTGTGGTGTAGAATAGCCTAGGGGTGCGTGCCTAGGTCGGACTGTGACCATGGAAGTGCCTGTGTCCGGTGAGGGTGTGGGGCATGTGTGGTGGTCAGTGGAGGAGTGGATGGTGATCAGTGAGTGATGGCTAAGGTTCTAAGGTAGGTGGCAAGGCGTGTGGAGGGGTGAAGAGATGGATTTGCCTCGCCAGTGGTCGGCCAGAGATGAGGGAGACAGAGATGATTGGTGGCTGTCGAGGGGGGTTTTCTGAAATTAAGTGGGGGAAATTGAAGAGTAGAGAGAAGGGAACTTACTGAGGGTAGTTGGATGAAGGGAGAAAGGCGAAGGACGAGCGGTGCGTAGGTGCCGTCATCGGAGAAGAAAGCTCTGAGGTGAGGATGACGGCAACGAGGAAGGGGTCAGAGAGGCACGTGTGGGTACGGCGCGACACGGAGGAGCAAGACGGAGATAACTCTGCCTCTGGTATGGTGGTAGAGCGACGAGAAGAGGGAGGACGGATCACCGGAGCTTGCGGGCAGTTGGCCAGAGACAAGGGGGGAAGAAATTAAGGGGGTATCCGCAGCCAAAACAAGCTTGGAAGATGCGGCAAGGACCGGTGGTTTTTTTATAGCTGCTGGCCAAGACCTTTATGCTTGGAAGGCAAGCTTCCAAGCGCAAAGATCTCACCGGAGATGGAAGGTGCGTAAGATACACAATTCTCTCCAGCGTTCGCACGAGAGATTTGGTGTAAATCCGATCTTGGGTTCCTATTCAGATGGTAGGGAATTCCTTAGAGAATCTCCCTTCCAAATCTGGGAGGAGATCTCTGAGGATTCGGGGAGAAATCCTCCTCAAATCCTTGCCGGAGTAGGATTCCTCCGCTGTAATGGTGGAGGGACCTGAATGCAAAGAGTGGCGAAGAAGATAGGGGGTCTGTGCAAGGATTTTCAAAAGTTAGGGGTCAAAATGTAATTGGGTGGACTATTTTGCAAAGTAGGTCAAGGTGGCATTCCCTTAGGCTCAAATTTTGGTGAAAACCTAATTTGGACCTAAGGAATTAAATGATGAAGTTGGATTTTAGGTTTGGCCACGTTTGACTGGATATTTTGCACAAAAACCTAAATTAGGTCAAATATTGAGCTAGGACCCCTATCTAGGTCAAAATAGGTTCCAAAGGCCAAATTGAAGGTGTTAAACCCTAAGAGATATTTTATCATGAATTTTAGAGGATTTAGTTGATTCTTATCTTAACCAGAACCTTGTGAAATTAAGTGGGTTTATTTTAGGGTTACAGAATGGCATCTAATTCTTAAATCTCACAATAACCCTTTTCTGACTGAACCATCCCACTTTTCCTCTTATTAAGTCTAATTGACCTATGTTTAGCCCCTGAGAAATCCCGTTGATGTACCGTAATGGTAACATTACAGTTTTACCCTTTATTTCATGTTTTCTTCCTAGAACAGTAATCCCTTGAATTATGCCTTCCTTTAGGTTATGTAGGAGCTTTTGTTCACTTTTTCTGGTCAAAATGAGCTAGTTAGGGCTCATGATGAGGTTCTCATCATACCCCCATGCCTAGCTTTTACTAGTCCCTTAGCAAAATTTCAAGCTTTTAACGTTTGTTCTAGACCATAAGTTTCTTTTATCAGTTATGATAAGTGCTTTTTCTTTTTCTTTTGTGACTAGATCAGAATGCCAACAATAGGCCTAGAGGTACTCAAGTACCAACCAAAATCTGGACCTAACCAACTTTAGCCTCGATCTCCGCAAAGGCTTTTAAGGCCCATAGAAATGATCCTAGGGTTTGTTGGACTCCGCGATTAAAGCACCCGTGCTTGAGACATTTTTAGCCTTGGTTCAGTTTGTAGTGAATTTTTGTAAGAGAGAGACAAAGGATTTATTTGTTTAGAGAGTTTTCTTTCTCTTTTCTTTTTATTATAGCTTCAGATTGGCTTCTCAACACAGTCTGTAGTAGATTCTTCGTCCCCATCATCAATCCTCAAAGGTCCTTGGCAATCGATGCTTCGTGATAGCACCACCCATGCCAACCCTAGAACCTTGGCTTTCGAGATTTCAAGATAATTCCGCCCATGGTGTTTAGTGGCCAAATCTAGACCCTAGTAATCGACATTTCGTGATAATGTCGCCCATGGTATCTGAACCAGCAGAGTGCTTACATGCCCCCGATAGGATATGTAACTGAGGAGACGATATGTTGTTATGCATCTTCGAGGGGAATTTCCTGTCTCTCCGCACCGGGAACTCGTCTAAATCAACTTGTGTTGATCGGCCGCTCCTAATCTAGGTAACTTTTTCAGAACATTAAATGCTTTTGCGTGATTTTGATAGTTATGTGCACTGAACCAGACAGTGTGTGGATTAAGGTGCTTAGGTTGCTTAGTCCCGCAAATCGAAGGTCAGTTAACGAGGTTGAATACTCCCTAAGCCTTAGACCTAATACTTAAGCTTCGCATTTTCCCCAACCTCTTGAGGATTATCCAGATCTTATCGGATACTTGAATTTTTAAGCCTAAGAGTCTAACCCAAAAGGCTTAAAGTCAACGTTCCTACTAATCTCTTTTTGGGTCTCCTTAGCACTTTTTCTTATTTTTCTCTTGTTCTTGATGTGGTCTAGAACTTTAGTTAATCCCTTAATTTCTTACTAATGACTATTCTTTTTTTCTTTTTCATTTTGTGCTCCTTTTTTTGTCATTTTGCTCTTTTTCCTCATGTTTTGTATAACCCAAAAATTTTCTCTCCCCCTTCCTCAGTTTTTTTGTTCTTTTTCAAGATTTTTTAATTCTTTTTTGTGTTTTTTGTGATATGTGATTTTTTGCTGAAACCTTTTCTTGATATGAGTTTTCATACATTTTGCACTCTCATACCCCCCCATGCCTACGATTTGTAATGTCCCCATTGTAAATTAGGTGGGTTCGAATTCAGCTTAGTTCATTCATTAGGGCAAGTGTTGGGTACACGAATGGGTCAAGGTGACTGTTGCGAACAATTTCTAGACTCGGGTACAGGTACCTGAGGTGGAGTCGGCTATTCTAATGGATGAACCCTAAAGTGCAATACGAATTCAGGCTTTAACCCGCTCTTTGCAAATTCATGAGTTCTCATACGCGTCGTGGCATAATTCATCGATCTCGCTCAACTGAAGCTTTCTATGGGTTCCAGCCTTAGAAAGAACTAAGTTACAATTCCGTACTGCCCAATAGGCTTTATGCTCCAATTCGACGGGGAGGTGACATGCCTTCTGATGAGTCCATTTTAATGGACTAATATTATGCCTAAGTAACTTTAATCTTACCTTTTAGGTTTGTTAATAACTACATTAAGTTATAGAATGTTTGCATACATCATGATTTAATTTTACATCTATTTTATAGCATTCTATAACTTAATAAGTAATGATTTTATGTTTTATGTGAAGGAAGAATATTGAGAAAAGAAGGAGGTGAGGGTAAATTTCCCTTTCTAACAAACGACGCCATCTTTTCCCCATCCTTCGGCCAGCCGCAACTCTTCCCTCAACAGCCGCCGGCCAAAAATAACAAATGAATTTGAAAATCCCTTAACTCACGCATGCAGGGGAGGAGATAAAGAGGTCGGAAAAGTTGGAGAGCACAAGCAGCTTCTTCCTCGCTCTGACGGGGATCTCCACCTTCTCCACCGTGGAGAGGGCGGACCCTATGAACCATCGTGTGAACTGTACACCAAGTCTCCCACCGCAACCAACCCTCCATCCTTCACCTGCATCCACCGTCCACCGCTCCCTCCAGCCGCGCCCGCAGGAGCTGCACCCCTTCACCACCACCTGTACGCACCCCCTGCACTCCAACCTGCAGCCACCTCAGGCGCACCCGCCACCAGCACCCTGCAGGCGCACACCGCACAGCGCTTGCACCTCCAACCAGGTGGCACCATGCCTTCTCTTCTGCAAGCACCCACCCGCACCCCTGCAGGCACCCGCTCCAGCACCACCAGCACGGCTCACTGCAGCGCCTCCACCTTGCGTGCCCCTGCCAGGCTAGCACCCGCCTCCTACCAACGCCTTTTTAGCGCCTAGTCCACCTCTCTGCAGACCGCCCTCGCCACCAGTGCGCCCATCTCCAGCCACACTTACAGGCGCCCGCTCATGCACCCGCACAGCGCCCACCGCAGCCGCCCATCGCCTGTAGACCTGTTCAAAACCACTGCCCCTACTGATGAGAACCTCATCATGAGCCATAACTAGCTCATTTTGACCCAATACAAAGGATAAAAGCTCCTACATATCTCAAGGAAAGGCGTAACTCAGAGAATTCTGAGTTTGAGAAGAAAACAAGTCATAAGGGGTAAAAGTGCAATTTTACCAGTATAATCTGCATACAGGGTAATTCAGGGCCCAAACATAGGTCAAAACAGCTTAATAAGATAAAAGTGGGATGAAATGATCTAGCAAGGGCTACAGCAATTCCAAGAGACTAAATCTGTAACCCTAAAACAACCCACTTCAATTCACAAGGTTCGAGGCAAAGTAAAAATAGAATAAACCCTCTAAAATTCATATAAAAATAATCTCTAGGGTTTAGAACCTTCAATTTGGCCTTTAGAACCCATTTTGACCTACATTGAGAACCATGCCCAATTAATAACTTAATTTGGGTTTTTGCGCAAATTGGCCGGTCGAACAAGGTTTAAGATGAAAATAAAATTCACCATCAGATTCCTTAGGTCCTAATTAGTCATGTATAAAAACTTGAGCCTAAGAAGAAACCTCCTTGACCGACTTTACACTTTGGTCCTCATATATTTACTCTTTGGCCCTCAACTTTTGAACCCTCGCATTTTGGCCCCTAACTCTCCTTCGTTCTTTGCAATCAGGTCCCTCCTGCAAAACCCTGCCAGCACCATGCTCCGGCGACCTTGCGCGGAGCATGGCGCCGCGCAGGGTGAGGTAGGGGACCTGGCAAGTAAACCGGGGGTGCCCTGCGTCGTCAGCCGTCGCAGGAGCACCCCCCTGGTCATTGTAGGCCACCATACCGGCCGTGCGAACGCACGGACGGTATGGGTTCATGTTCCGACCATTCTCCGGCGAGGGAGACACGTCGTCTCCCTCCGCCTTCCTCCCTGCTTCATCCCTATAAATACCCCCCGCCGCTCCACCGACGAGGGCAGCTTGGATCTGACGGAGAAATCCCCAACTTCCTTCTCTTCTTTCTCCGGCAGACGCTCACCAGCTTCGGCGGCCTCCTCCCCCTCGACCTCTTCGCTCTGCCGCAATACCAGCAGCAGAGACTTCCTCCCCTGCTCTTCCCGCGCCACGCCGCACCCAGCTGGCGCTTCTCCAGCCCTCTGCTCGCCGCCGCCCCTCTCCCTGAGCATCGTCTTCTCCGGCGACAGTCGATACGACTGTCGCCCTATTCCTCCCCCTTCGTCCCTGCAAGTAAGCTAGAGTTACTCCCCTTCTCCTCCTCTTTCTTTCCCCGCTTTCAATTTAGTCAATTAAGCCCTCTACCGACCCTGTTCACCCTCACCCTCTTCGCCTCCGACCACCCTCCGGCGAGCTGCTCCCATCACCTCAGCGACCCACACGGCTCGCCGACCACCGCAGAACCTCCGCCTCCTCACCCTGATCCTCTTCCGCCCCTCCACGTCCCACCAAACACCCTCTGCAGATCCACTGAACACACCCACTTCTTCGCTCACAGTTTGACCTAGGACGACCTGTTGGCTCCATCACGCCCCCTGCAGCCCCCCTGACCACCTTCGCCGTGCCACGGCGAAGGTCCCCCGCCTGTCTGATTTGGCCGAGAGGCCGTTCTTCTGTGACCAGGTGACTCGCCCGCCGTCGCCATTACTGCGCAGGCAGAGCTGCTTCACCTGCAGGTGCAGGCACGCCTTCGCCCAGGTTTGACTCCCAGGTTGCGCAGGGACTCTCCGCGAAACGTCCCAGGTTCACAGATGGGGCGAAGGCCGCGCGGGAAGCCACGATCGCCCACTGCTCCATCCGCGACGCGATCAATTGGGGTGGGACATTTAGTCCCACCTCGGAACCTCTCGGAGGCGCGCGGACGCATAAAGGCAAAAAGTGCCTTATGCTGTCTGCCTCCTGACCACGGGGTGAGGTCCCTCTCACCCGACCCGACCCGGCCTCGTCCGTGACCACGCTCCGCGGACCTGGCCCGACCCGATTAGACTGACCTGCACTCCTCGCCCACCACGCACGCCGGTGGGCCTGGACCCGGGCCTGACCCGAACCCGATTACCCGGTAGCGCTCTGGGAGAGCTTCCGAAGAGTGATTTCAGAGAGAAAGAGAAACGCGGGGGAGGGGGGTAGAGTAGGTTTTTGCCCTCTGATGCTGAACTCTTGAGCGTGCAGGCACAGGTGAAGGACTGCGAAAGAAGAAGAAGAACTGAAGCGGCACTGTACGTCCTGAAGACAGGTGAAGACAAAGAAGAAGAAGAAATGAAGAGAAGCAAGAAGCAAGAAAAGAAGAAGAAGATCTGAAGAAAAAGAAAGAAAGAAAACAAGGAAGAACAGAAGACAGAAGAAGAAGAGCACGAGGGGAAGATCTGAACAAAGCAGAAGAAGAAGAAGAAGAGAGGTCAAGGCAGAAAACCGAAAAAGAAGAAGAAGAAGGAGATCTGAAGAAAGAGAAAGAAAAAAAGAACATCACAACAAATTCTTTCCCTCTCTCTTTATTTTGTAAAAGAAACATGTATATCTCTAGAATACGACTTGCTCCCTGAGTTCGACCTCGGGAACTCTTTCATTTTTCCGAGTAAAAAATTTTTATATGAAACGTTGGTAACAACCGGCTTTACTACAATGTTATAACAAATACAAAACCGACGTCCTTCATTTTGGCGCCGTTGCCGGGGAGCAACGGCTATTCTAGAGGTAAACATTCTTGTTTCTTTTAAGTTCTGATAATCTCCTCTCTTTTGTGCAGCTACAGGAACTCAAGAAGACAAGCAACCACACAACCACTTCGAAGACAGGTAAAATCTTTTCTCTCACTATTAACCCCTACACTCTAAAGAAAAGAAAAGAACAAGCAATATAGGGCTAACCTGTCTTCCATACTTAGTAACCATAAAAAGTTGCATGTTTTCAACTCATCACTCCTGCACACTATTAAGGGTATTTAAGGGCTAACACATTCTTGCTTGAGCCCTAATTGCCCAACAAAGAGTTAAAGGGACCAAGTAGAGCCAACATAAGGTCAAACATTAGGATTTCAGTAGAGACACACCCCTTAATCAAGAATTGAGGAAATCCAAAAGAGGTGTGCCCAAGCCATTGATTGAAAATAATTAACAAGAAAAATCCTAAACAATTGGCTCTCTCTAAACACTTGAACCCTAAAAGACAGGACCTAAAAGCTCTTAAAGAAAACAATAGGTAAAGTTGACCCCTTTGGGTTAACCAACCTTAAATTAGGTCACTCTTTGCACTTAAAAAGACTAAAGTTCAAGTGAAACCTTAAGCACCCTGATCTTAAAATTGGTAGACTTAAGAGGTCAAGATCCCCATTCTGGTCTACCTGGAACCGCAGTGACAAGAGAGGTCGGGTGGGGGAAACCCTGTAACCCGTGGGGACGCTCTACCGTGTAGGGGTCTTCGCGGGACTCTCCCTCTCTGGCTGCCCAGGTAATTCTCAGGTGGACGATCTTTCTGATCAAGGGGTCCATCTGCCCCGCACCTCTATAGTCACCCAACACATTTTTGGGTGTCTTGATTGGGTCCAGCACCTTCTAAACTTACCTCTCCCAACAGTGCATGTACGGAAGGAGGTCTCTAAGACCACCCTTAAGACCTCCATTAGAAATTCGCTCTCGTCAAGGCCAAGCCTCGACGCCCGTATTTGTGCAGCAACACCCTCACATTATTCTCTCTTCTGATTCAGAACCAAGTTCTTCTTCTTCCCCCATCATGGCTCAGCCAGTTGAGGAAGAAAATAATCTGGAACACCAGCTCCAGCGACTCAATGACCTCTTCCAAAACTTCGTGCACCCACCGCAGCGTCCTATGATGCGGGACCACTACAATCCTGCTGCGGTGGCCATTGAGCCTCGAGTTAGAATCCCGATTGGAGGACCTGATTCCGAACTAAAGCCCAACATGATTCACGCTATACCTAAATTCCATGGGCTTAATTCTGAAGATCCCTTCCAGCACATCAAACAGCTTAAGCATCTGGCCCACACTTTTGGATCAGATGCGCAAAATCGGGATATTCTTCTCATGAAGATGTTCTCCTTTTCTCTTATGGACAAGGCCGCCCATTGGTATCAAACTCAGACCCGGCCGATCAACACTTGGGAAGAACTTCAATCCGAGTTTTTGAAAAAGTTCTTTCCCATTGGTCGAACCAACGCCTTGCGCCATCAGATTACACACTTCACTCAACAATCAGGAGAACCTCTCCATGAGGCATGGGATCGTTTTCAGGATCTCATGAGGAAGTGCCCCCATCACGGAGTTCCTAAATGGGAACAAGTCCAATCTTTTTACCAAGGACTCCGTGAGGACATCCGCCTTTTCGTCAATGCGACCTGCGGAGGAAACATCATGGGTCAACATGAAGACACCGTATGGGAGATTCTCGAAAACATGTGCGAGAACTCCATCAACAATGACTCCATGGGATTATTCGACAGGACGAATACCCGCGCAGCGACGAATCTTAAGGGAGCACATGAGACGCAGGGCCTGTCCGCATCAGTCGACCTGGAATTAATGGCCAGTCGATTGGACAAGGTCTCAATCATTGAAAAGAAGGTGGATGAGCTGACTCAGCACTTGCAGCGAGCCACCTCTGCACGTAACTCCTTTGCACAACCTCCTTCCACACAGGAGACTGTGCAAAACATCCTACACCGATCCTCCCCTGGGATGGATCCATATCCATCCCCATCCGATCCTTTCTTCACCAGCCGGGGGAACTCCATTCCTCCTTTCCCTGATTCTCAGGAGGTTCCTCAGACCTGCGAGGACCTCAACGCCATCCAGAACGACCCATTCTCCAACACTTACAACCCTGGATGGCGAAACCATCCCAATTTTCAGTGGGCGGGAAATTCCCAAACCCAAAGACCACCTTTTCAGTCCCGCCCACAGCCCTCTCATCACTACCAGCCGCCTCAGCCTCGGCCCAACCCTACCTATCCATCAGGGCCAAATCAAGATCAAATGTCCTTAATCCTTCAGACTCTGGCTGACATTCAAAAATCGAATGCGGCCATTCAAAAACAGCACAAGGACGAGCTTACTGAAGTTAAAACTCAACTGGCCCAGTTGGCAAATTCTCGCCAGCCAGGCACACTCCCTTCCCAACCCCTTCCTAACCCAAATAACGTGCCAACCCAGAAGCGCGTTATGAATCCAAATTTAGGCCACGCTCAATGGATTTATCAGGCCCCTACTGCCCCATCTCCAGACGAGATGGAAGCCTCAACTTCGCGTGCGGGATTTCAGCAGCAGCCACCCCTCCTACCAAACCCAAACCAAAATCAGGCCGGATTAAATTCTGTAACAACACGTAGTGGTAAGACAACTCAGGACCCGCATTATCCAAACCACTCCCAGCCTGATAACCATGACCCTAGGATAGTTAGCCAAGGTACCGCTGCTCCAGACCCACAACCTGGACCTATCCTAGAGGAACCAACCAAGATCCTGTTTCCCGAGGCCCTGACCAAGGGAAAGAAGACCACCAAACCCGTGGCCCCTGAGGAGGACCTGGTCAAGCTCTTTGAGCAGGTCCACATAAACATCCCCTTGATGGATGCAATCCGCCACGTACCAGCTTACGCACGATTTCTAAAGAATATATGTACACCCCAGCGTAAGCCGCGAACCAAGGGAGGGAGCCCAATTGTTCTGTCAGAGCAAGCCAGCTCTGTAATCCTTAGTAGACTCCCACCCAAGGCAAAAGATCCTGGAACTCCCCTGATCTCCTGTAAGATAGGTGGTACCCAATTTGATAGAGCATTGTTAGACTTAGGTGCATCTATAAATCTGATACCCACATCCTTACTTGACCATCTGGAAGAATCTGAGCTGAAACCAACCGAGGTGACATTACAATTAGCAGATCGATCTATAAAGTCACCAAAAGGGATTCTCGAGGATGTTATCGTGAGAGTGCGGGATTTCTATTTTCCAGTGGACTTTATAGTCTTAGACATGGATGCACCTGAGAACCCTAGGGATACACCAATCATTCTAGGGAGACCTTTCTTGGCTACTGCTAGAGCCAACATCAGCTGTGAGGAGGGCCAAATAGAGCTTAAGTTTGGAGATCAAACACTGAAAATTGATATATTTAAGGCCCAACAAGGAATTAATTGCGGCGTCATCGAGCAAATTTGTGACATCAAGACTTTGGTTGATGAATCACACCTCCAGAATGACTTGAGTATGCCTCATCAACCACAGAAGGATCTTGACCCGCAAACAGAGGAGTCCAATCCAGATGTGAACAACCCAGTAACTCCCACCCTTGAACCTCACATCTATACTGAACCACCCGCTGCTGCTGAAAACCCCATCCTTGAACTGAAACCCCTTCCTACTCATTTGAAATACATCTTTTTGGGTTCTAATCAGACCCTTCCTGTGATCATCAATTCCAACCTCAGTCCTGAACAGGAATCCTGTCTGATTGTTGTCCTCCAGCAACATCGCAGAGCCATCGGATGGACTCTCGATGATTTGACTGGAATAAGTCCCTCTTATTGTACTCATCATATCTATTCAGAAGAGGGCACACGACCTTCTCGTGAAATGCAGAGACGCTTAAACCTCAATCTGCAGGAGGTCGTGAAAAAGGAGATCATCAAGTGGTTAGATGCCGGGATCATCTACCCGATCTCCGATAGTCGTTGGGTGAGCCCAATTCAGGTCGTGCCTAAGAAGGCAGGACTCACCACTATAACGACTGAGACCGGAGAAATCATTCCTACCCGATTAGCCAACTCGTGGAGAGTCTGTATAGACTACCGTCGACTCAATTCCTCCACGAAGAAGGATCATTTCCCACTACCCTTCATTGATCAAATTCTCGAAAAACTAGCGGGAAATAGGTTCTTCTGCTTTCTTGACGGGTACTCCGGTTATAACCAGGTGGCAATCCATCCTGAGGACCAAGAAAAGACCACATTCACCTGCCCCTTCGGAACATACGCTTTCCGAAGGATGCCTTTCGGTCTTTGCAATGCACCCGCTACTTTTCAGCGATGCATGCTTGCTATATTCTCAGATATGGTAGGTGATTATCTGGAAGTCTTCATGGATGACTTTTCAGTTTTCGGAGCATCATTCGACGATTGCCTCCAACACTTGGTCCAGATACTCAGGCGGTGCATCGACGTGAATTTGGTTCTTTCTTGGGAGAAGAGCCATTTCATGGTGCCTGAGGGAATTGTCCTGGGACACTCAATTTCGGAGAAAGGTATCCAAGTGGATCGAGCTAAGGTTAATCTGATTTCTCACCTTCCTATGCCTAGCTCGATCAGGGACATCCGATCCTTTTTAGGGCATGTCGGTTTTTATCGACGATTTATCCCTGATTTTTCAAAAATCGCACGCCCCCTGACCACTCTTCTCTCCAAGGATGTTCCCTTCAAAATCTCCAAGGAATGCACTCAAGCATTTGAAATCCTGCGTGACCGAGTCACCCAAGCCCCGATCCTACAGTCCCCTGATTGGTCTCAACCCTTTGAGATCATGTGTGATGCATCCGACTTCGCTGTAGGAGCGGTTTTGGGGCAGAAAAATGACAAGAAACCTGTGGTCATTTACTACGCCAGCAAAACACTCGATGAGGCTCAGCGTAACTATACAGTTACTGAGAAAGAGCTGCTAGCTGTAGTATTTGCCCTAGAGAAGTTCAGATCGTACCTTCTGGGTTCCCATGTCATCATATACTCAGATCACACGGCTGTGAGGCATCTCCTTGCAAAGAAGGACGCGAAACCTCGATTGATCCGATGGATCTTGCTGTTGCAAGAATTTGACCTCGAGATTCGCGATAAAGCGGGAAAACAAAACGTGGTAGCTGATCACTTGTCCCGTCTTCCTTCTGAAATGATAGACCCTTCCGGACCCATCACTGAGCATTTTCCCGATGAGCACCTGCTGACTATTGGTACTAGCCTTCCATGGTTTGCTAATATTGTAAATTACTTGGCATCTCATCAGACCCCGTCCGATTGGCCGAAGGCCAAGAAAGACAAATTACGCTCCGATGCCAAGTATTACATTTGGGAAGACCCGTACCTCTTCCGCATAGGTGCCGATCAGATCATCCGAAGATGTGTCCCGGAAGGGGAAGTCAACAATATCCTCTCTTTCTGCCATGACCAGGCATGCGGTGGCCATTTTGCCGGGCATAAAACCGCATCAAAAGTCCTCCAGTGCGGCTTTTACTGGCCCACACTGTTCAAAGACGCATACAGTCATTGCAAGGCATGCAGTCGTTGCCAGACTTTGGGCAACATGAGCCATCGCGACATGATGCCTATGCAACCGATTCTAGTATGCGAAATCTTTGATGTTTGGGGGATTGATTTTATGGGCCCCTTTCCTGTTTCGGATGGTTTCGAATACATTCTGTTGGCTGTGGACTACGTGTCCAAATGGATCGAAGCCATACCGACCCGAACCTGTGATCACAAAATCGTTCTCAAATTCATTCATCAACACATTTTCTCAAGGTTCGGGATTCCTCGTGCAATAATCTCTGATGGGGGGACCCATTTCACAAATGCTCAGTTTAGGTCACTGATGACCAAATACGGGGTGTCTCACCGAATCTCTACTCCTTACCACCCCCAAACTAATGGTCTAGCTGAGCTGTCGAATCGGGAGATCAAGAAAATCCTGCAGGTCACTGTTCGACCTGACAGGAAGGACTGGTCGTCCCGACTTCCGGAAGCATTGCGGGCCTATAGGACCGCCCACAAGACCCAATTGGGCATGTCTCCCTTTAGATTGGTGTACGGAAAGGCATGCCACCTTCCCGTCGAACTGGAACATAAAGCCTATTGGGCAGTACGGAACTGTAATCTGGATCTTTCTAAGGCTGGGACCCACAGAAAACTCCAAATCAGCGAGATCGATGAATTGCGCATAGACGCGTACGAGAACTCGCAAATCTACAAGGAGCGGGTTAAAGCCTTCCACGACAAACACATCTCGAGAAAGATCTTTCATCCTGGTCAAAAGGTCCTACTCTTTGATGCCCGACTCAAACTCTTCCCAGGAAAACTGAGATCTAAATGGGTCGGACCATATTTGGTCCGACAGGTTTTTGGAAATGGAGCAATCGAAATCAGTCCACTCAGCCACGATTCTGAACCTTTCATCGTGAATGGTCAAAGACTCAAGCCGTTCATTGATGTAACTTCTACTGATTTGGCTGAGGCATCTTATATCCTCCTTTCCCCTTGAGCTTATTGCGCCCAGCCGATGGCGTAAAACTCAGCGCTTAACGGGAGGCAGCCCGTCATTCTCTTTGAAAACCTGAAACTTGTTCTGACACCTTTCAGCACTCGAAGTTCACCCTTGTAGACAGCCGACCCCAACTCAGATGTTTGCATCTGGGATTTGAAATCGTCCGCAAAAATTCAACCCGACCCATTCACTCATCCAAATTTCTGTCTTAAGGAATGAACTAAGACCCCCTAGGTTACAATGAGGACATTGCAAATCTTGGGCATGGGGGGGTAGGAAAGTGCAAAAAAAAAAAAAAAAAAATGTGTAAGGAAAAGGTTTCAAACAAAAAATTCACATATGCAAAAAAAAAAAAAAAAAAAAAAAAAATTCTTCGAAAAAGAATAAGAGGAGAAGAGGAGAAGGAAAATTTTGTGAAGGAGAAAAGAAACAAAATGAAAAAGGAGCACAAAATTATGAGAAAAAAGGTGATAGTCACTAGTAAGGGAACTAAGGAATTAACCTAAGTTCTAGACCTCATTCAAAAAATAACCGAAAAGTGCACAATAAGATTAGTAAGAATGCAAACCTTAGGCATTCTTGAATAGACTCTTAGTACTCATTAAGATCTGGACACTCCTCAAGAGGTTGAGGAAAATGAAAAGCTGAAGTATTAGGTCTAAGGCTTAGGAAGTATTCGGCCTCGTTAACTAATTTTTGGTTTACAGGACTCAGTAACCTAAGCACCCTAATCTCACACACAGCCTGGTTCAGTAAGCGTAAAAATCAGAATCACGTAGAAGCGTCGCAAAAATCTGAAAAGAACACCTAGAATAGGAGCGGCCGATCAACACAAGTTGATTTGGACGAGTTCCCAGCGCAGAGAGGCGGGAAATCCCCTCGAAGACGCGTAACAAAATATCATCTCCTCGGTGCTTGTCTCTTAGGATATTTACATATCCTACGGGGGGCATGTAAGCACTCTGCTGGTTCAGATTCCATGGATGGCATTATCTCGAAGTGTCAATTGCCAGGGTCTGGATTCGGCCACGGAATACCATGGATGGGATTATCTCGAAATCTCAATAGCCAGGGTTCCGGGGGTTGCCATGGGCGGTGCTATCTCGAAGCATCGATCGCCAGGAACCCTTGAGGATTGATGATGGGAGCAAGGAATCTGATACAGACCGTGTTGAAAAGCCAATCCTAGGCTAGAACTAAAAAGAAAAAGAGAGAGAAAACTCTCCAAACAGAAAAACTTTCTATCTCTCTCTTACAAAACGCACTGCGAACCGAGCCAGGGCTAAAATCATTTTAAGCATGGGTGCTTTAACCACGAAGTCCAATAAACCTTAGGTTAGTTCTTGTGGGCCTTAAAAACCTTTGCTAAAAGACTGAGGCTAAGGCTAGACAGATTTGGATCTTGATTGGTACTAGAGTACCTTTTAGGCCTATGATCAGCATTCTAACCTAATCTATGAAGGCACTTATCTAAAACTATTGAAAACTTCATGGTCTAGAACAAGGGCTGAAACCTTAAGTTTTTTTTGCTAAGGGACTAGCAAAAGCTAGGCATGGGGGTATGATGAGAACCTCATCATGAGCCATAACTAGCTCATTTTGACCCAATACAAAGGATAAAAGCTCCTACATATCTCAAGGAAAGGCGTAACTCAGAGAATTCTGAGTTTGAGAAGAAAACAAGTCATAAGGGGTAAAAGTGCAATTTTACCAGTATAATCTGCATACAGGGTAATTCAGGGCCCAAACATAGGTCAAAACAGCTTAATAAGATAAAAGTGGGATGAAATGATCTAGCAAGGGCTACAGCAATTCCAAGAGACTAAATCTGTAACCCTAAAATAACCCACTTCAATTCACAAGGTTCGAGGCAAAGTAAAAATAGAATAAACCCTCTAAAATTCATAGAAAAATAATCTCTAGGGTTTAGAACCTTCAATTTGGCCTTTAGAACCCATTTTGACCTACATTGAGAACCATGCCCAATTAATAACTTAATTTGGGTTTTTGCGCAAATTGGCCGGTCGAACAAGGTTTAAGATGAAAATAAAATTCACCATCAGATTCCTTAGGTCCTAATTAGTCATGTATAAAAACTTGAGCCTAAGAAGAAACCTCCTTGACCGACTTTACACTTTGGTCCTCATATATTTACTCTTTGGCCCTCAACTTTTGAACCCTCGCATTTTGGCCCCTAACTCTCCTTCGTTATTTGCAATCAGGTCCCTCCTGCAAAACCCTGCCAGCACCATGCTCCGGCGACCTTGCGCGGAGCATGGCGCCGCGCAGGGTGAGGTAGGGGACCTGGCAAGTAAACCGGGGGTGCCCTGCGTCGTCAGCCGTCGCAGGAGCACCCCCCTGGTCATTGTAGGCCACCATACCGGCCGTGCGAACGCACGGACGGTATGGGTTCATGTTCCGACCATTCTCCGGCGAGGGAGACACGTCGTCTCCCTCCGCCTTCCTCCCTGCTTCATCCCTATAAATACCCCCCGCCGCTCCACCGACGAGGGCAGCTTGGATCTGACGGAGAAATCCCCAACTTCCTTCTCTTCTTTCTCCGGCAGACGCTCACCAGCTCCGGCGGCCTCCTCCCCCTCCACCTCTTCGCTCTGCCGCAATACCAGCAGCAGAGACTTCCTCCCCTGCTCTTCCCGCGCCACGCCGCACCCAGCTGGCGCTTCTCCAGCCCTCTGCTCGCCGCCGCCCCTCTCCCTGAGCATCGTCTTCTCCGGCGACAGTCGATACGACTGTCGCCCTATTCCTCCCCCTTCGTCCCTGCAAGTAAGCTAGAGTTACTCCCCTTCTCCTCCTCTTTCTTTCCCCGCTTTCAATTTAGTCAATTAAGCCCTCTACCGACCCTGTTCACCCTCACCCTCTTCGCCTCCGACCACCCTCCGGCGAGCCGCTCCCATCACCTCAGCGACCCACACGGCTCGCCGACCACCGCAGAACCTCCGCCTCCTCACCCTGATCCTCTTCCGCCCCTCCACGTCCCACCAAACACCCTCTGCAGATCCACCGAACACACCCACTTCTTCGCTCACAGTTTGACCTAGGACGACCTGTTGGCTCCATCACGCCCCCTGCAGCCCCCCTGACCACCTTCGCCGTGCCACGGCGAAGGTCCCCCGCCTGTCTGATTTGGCCGAGAGGCCGTTCTTCTGTGACCAGGTGACTCGCCCGCCGTCGCCATTACTGCGCAGGCAGAGCTGCTTCACCTGCAGGTGCAGGCACGCCTTCGCCCAGGTTTGACTCCCAGGTTGCGCAGGGACTCTCCGCGAAACGTCCCAGGTTCACAGATGGGGCGAAGGCCGCGCGGGAAGCCACGATCGCCCACTGCTCCATCCGCGACGCGCGCTCAATTGGGGTGGGACATTTAGTCCCACCTCGGAACCTCTCGGAGGCGCGCGGACGCATAAAGGCAAAAAGTGCCTTATGCTGTCTGCCTCCTGACCACGGGGTGAGGTCCCTCTCACCCGACCCGACCCGGCCTCGTCCGTGACCACGCTCCGCGGACCTGGCCCGACCCGATTAGACTGACCTGCACTCCTCGCCCACCACGCACGCCGGTGGGCCTGGACCCGGGCCTGACCCGAACCCGATTACCCGGTAGCGCTCTGGGAGAGCTTCCGAAGAGTGATTTCAGAGAGAAAGAGAAACGCGGGGGAGGGGGGTAGAGTAGGTTTTTGCCCTCTGATGCTGAACTCTTGAGCGTGCAGGCACAGGTGAAGGACTGCGAAAGAAGAAGAAGAACTGAAGCGGCACTGTACGTCCTGAAGACAGGTGAAGACAAAGAAGAAGAAGAAATGAAGAGAAGCAAGAAGCAAGAAAAGAAGAAGAAGATCTGAAGAAAAAGAAAGAAAGAAAACAAGGAAGAACAGAAGACAGAAGAAGAAGAGCACGAGGGGAAGATCTGAACAAAGCAGAAGAAGAAGAAGAGAGGTCAAGGCAGAAAACCGAAAAAGAAGAAGAAGAAGGAGATCTGAAGAAAGAGAAAGAAAAAAAGAACATCACAACAAATTCTTTCCCTCTCTCTTTATTTTGTAAAAGAAACATGTATATCTCTAGAATACGACTTGCTCCCTGAGTTCGACCTCGGGAACTCTTTCATTTTTCCGAGTAAAAAATTTTTATATGAAACGTTGGTAACAACCGGCTTTACTACAATGTTATAACAAATACAAAACCGACGTCCTTCACCTACCGCACCCGCACAGCTGACAGAAAGCCATTTTCGCGCATTTGAAAGTCGTCGAAAATCGTAGTATAGTTGCACAAAAACGTTCGTCAAAGATTTGATTTTTAAAGATAACGAGACTTGAGTCCCGGTCGTTCGTCTCTGGGAGGCGTTGTTTTTGTTTTTGAAATCGATCTTAAAGCCGCTCTACTTTATTTAAACGACATGCTTGTGCATAATATATAGGCAGTTAAAGAGCAGGCACTTAAATCACTCAAATATGATAATCATTCAGCTCAAGTTGATTTCAAACACATAAGAGATATATATATATATATATAAAATAAAATTTCATTCATCATGGGAGAGTTGTTGCACAAGGAAATCTAGAGGAAAGCTTATACATGAATGCTTAAAATTAAATCTAACTACCAGAAAACGATTGCATACAAGAATCAACGGGAGGATTTCGCATGCATCATTGGGGGAGAAGTAAGACTACTCTACTAAGCAGTAAATGAAAGCAATAAAACTTATGAAGAGCATGATCTAGAGCTAAAAGAATAGAGGGCATTCAGGGGTGGTCCCCGATGGCCTTGGAGTGGTCGAGAGGAGAATGAGGGGTGGCCAATGTAGCTTAGGCCGACCCTTGGAGAGAAGTAGGGTTGATCCAACATCCTGGCATGGTGTCCTCCATGGTGGTGGTAGTGAGCTCGTGGAGGTGGAGTGAGTGGCTAAGTGGAGGTGGCGTGAATGGCACCAATGGAGAGCAATTGCCAAGGGAGTGAATGGGTGCAAATGGCCACCCAAGGGGTCTTTTTATAGACCTAAGGGAAGCTCTCTAGAGAATTATGGAATTCTCTAGAGAGGCCTATGGTGGGAGCTCGTGGGAGAGTGAGAGAGAGAGGGTGGAAGGTGGTTTTTAGATCCACCAAATGTGGATCTAAAAATTGAATGGCTCTTGGTTGCTATTTTTGGCAACCAAGGCAACCACACATGGTAGAGAGTTCTAGAGAACTCTAGGCTATATATTTTCGTGTGGATGGTGTGTGTGGGTCGAAACTTAGGTGGCTAGGTTGATTAGGTTGGGTTCTAGTGGGTTTAGGTCAAGGTAGGTCTCAAATTAGGGTTATAAACCCTAATTCACTAAGGTAAAGTGTAATTAAACTTAATACAAGTTTAATTGGGTGCATGGAAACTTAATTGAGAGTAAAACAACTCAATTAAGTCAGGTCTAGGTCAATTGGACTCTCACTGAGTCCAATTGGACAATGTGTGCTGAGATCAGGGCACAATTGGACTCAATGAGTCCAATTGAATAGGCTGATGGAATTGACTAAGATCCAAGTCAATTAAGTTTAGTGAGGACCTAATTAGGATTTTAGGGAGGTCTAGAGGTGATGTACTAGGGTTAGGACACCTTAATTTAGGTTCCTATGGAGTTGGAATTGGGTTTAAGGACCTAGAGATCCAAGATCAAGGCTTAAATCTCAAAACAGGAATTGGAGAGCAATATCAGACGTCTAATTATATAATAAGACGTCTTATACTCAAAAATCAGAAGTCTGGACTTGTTGTCTGGACGTCCAATCAGAGTCAGGAAGGATTTCGGGTTCTGTTTTGGGTATTCTACAGAAATTAGACGTCTGACAAAGTGTCTGGTCGTCCAATAACACTGCAAAAGTGGGTTTGAAGTGTGCGGGAGTTGGCTAAGGGTTCTGGACGTCTTAAAACTTATCTGGACGTCCAGAGAAGGGTTGGAACTAGGGTTTAGGGCTTCCTAGGGTGTTGTGACTTAATCTAAGGGTGGCTAAGGCTTGGGGAAGTCTCTAGGCTATCCTAGGGCTAGGATGGACCTAAGCTCTTCACATTTTACTGCTTTATTCCTACTTAATAGAATAGCAAACTTTTAACCCCCTTACATTATTATTCCTACATTTAAACTAGGTCTTCTGCTCCAGCTCTGCTACAACTCCTGTTATTCCTGATCCAGCTTCAGATCCAGCTCCTGATCAGCTTATTCCCTGCAATCGACATAATGCACTTAATCAGCACATTATAACATTATTTTATGCATAGCTAAAGGAAAGCAGTAAAGATGCAGATAATGCATATGCATGCATGAATAACCTTAACTTATGCTAAGTCCTAGCCTAATTTAGGTCAATTAAGACCTATGATTGTTGCGCAATCAACATCAACCCCCCCGCAGGCAGTGCGCCCGCGCCTCCAGCGCCTGGCGCTCCCCTCTACAGACGCTGAAGAGCCACCAACCGCGCCTGCAGACGTCCGCGCCCTCTCCACCAGACCCCTGCAGGAGTGCACCTACACCAACACCAAGTGCGCGGTCGCGCGGCTGCAGCTGAGGCAGCCTCCTCCAATAGTCCGACGGCCATCCTCCTCCGTCCGGCCGCCGCCGGCCACCTCCGGACGGTACGTCACCACCGTTGCGTAGCCCTCGTCAAGCCGCACCTCCCCGCCGACTCTCGCGGCCAACCGTACGCGGCCGCACACGCGAGGAGAGAGGAGAAATCCTCTGTTTTTATCTACATTAATAATTACATTCATTGCCATTGCCAATTTTATATTAATATTTTATTCAGGCCATATTGCACTGATGCACTCAGATTTTCCTGAAATTATTTTACTTATGTTATGTGTATGTTTCTACCTTGAATTTCAGAATTGCATGAAAGTTGAATTTACATGATAAGCCATTACACATGCATCATACACATATTTTTGGAGATTAATTCCTGACGTGAAAACTACATAAATACCCCTGAACCGTTAATGAAATTGCAAACTTCATTTAACATAGCATATTCCTCGCATTAAATTTGCAGAAGAGTTTACAAACTGTGTATTCCTTGACTCGTGAATTTATTGGTCTATTCCTCCATGTGGATATGACATCCGTTATTATGGTTTAAATTCATATCTGTTTAATCTTTAATCGAGAGATTTTTCACCACCTTTTGTGCTGCAACAATTTATTATCTTAATATTAATTATTCAAAGGAAAAATCGCTCTGTCAAATTGGCGCCGTTGCTAGGGAGGAAAAATACCTATTAATTTTTTTGGTAATTTTATGTTATTTTTATGCTATTTTGAAATCTTTTCTGAATTACTAGCTGAAGATTTTCTTCTGTGCAAAAACACGCGACGAATGCAACGGGCACGCACGGTGAAGACAATCTTTTTGGTGGACCTTGATGCCACCTAGAGGCCAGCAACAAGAGCACGTGGGCCTTGATCCTACGCGCATAGGCTTATGGAGTAGCCTGTTTTTGATTTAGTCAGTAGATCTTAGTTAGATTTAGTTTAGATAGACATTAGAATTTAATTACTGTCTTTTGGACCCTTGTAGGGTATTTTTGGGAACGTGTTCCCAGTTCCTCTTTATTTCTTATCGCTCCTGTGTGCAGGAGCGTATTTTCAGGAGCGTGTTCCCATTTATTTAGATTACAGGATTATTTGAACTGTTTGAACTGAATTTCGGTTAGTTAGTTAGATTAGGTTTGTTTGTTTATTATTAAGAAAAAAAAATATCAAACTGCCTGCTAGAAGCTGCATATCTATAGGATGACCATCTAGGATTGAATGAGTAGCATCTAGTTTATTTTTACTGCATTGCATACATTGCACGAAGAAAGCTGGAGTAAGGTACGTCTTCTCTTGAGCATCAATTACCTATCATGCATATGCATTGAACCTAAATCTAAGACCACTAAAGTACTTGAATCAAATTAATTCAGTGGTCACTTTAAAAATTGGGACTACTAAGAGGTTGGACCTTAAAATCTGTGACTTAAAATTGTGTGCAAAAGGATCCTGTTTGTGAAATTTCAAAAATCAAAACACGATCGTATGCTTCCACACTTGAGACACTGTGCACCTCACACATAAGGTCACTAGATAAATTTCTACCTCTCCGCTTTTGCACCACAAGGGAAGTTAGTTGAAAATCAACAAGCCTATCCACCAAGTTACTTCGGTTCCTCGTGTGTAGGCTCAATTTGAGACTTCCATCCCTTGCGAGTAGGTTATAAGCACCAGCGAAGGTTGGCCTAGGAAGCGTAATTTTCTTGCAAAACTTGTTTGGCCACCAACTGAACATTTAATTCTAAGACCTACAATCTACTAAAAATAAGATCCCATTGAATTTGCGTTCGCTTTGATAGTAGAACTCTCTAGGAAGTTTCTGCTTGTATTCTAAATTTTTCTAAATCCTAAGAGAGTTAAAACTGTTTTGCTTAAAGAAATGGATCACCCTTACTCCTATCATTTAGATTATCAAAGTCAATACTTCCCATTGTCTAATCGGGATCCCATGCCCCGAGCGTATCCATCCCTTGATGGGTACATTGACAATTCATGGGATCATTCTTATTCTTATCCTGAGAGTACTGGCTTGATAACTCCCACTTTTGAGCAAAGCCTAGGAACGGGATTTCCCAACCCTGAAATCCCTACTTCCACGCAAACACCCAAACCTCCCACCATTCATGATTTTCCGTATCAAGGTTGGATCGATACCCCTAGGCAACCAGAGCCTGAAATTGACTATCCTCCCCAACCTGATAATAGTAACCTCTCCTCTTTTATGATAGAAATGCAAAAGCAGTAAAAGGAAATGATGGAATCAATGGGAGAGATGTTGAGGAATGGTCAACAATTAAATGAAGAAATAAGACAACTTAGCTACATGCTTCCCAATAATCCTGATCCCTACCCATACGATCATGATCATGAAAATAATTCTGAGGAACCTAATGATAATAAGGATCCAATTTTATGTAACTATCACTTAGACTCTCTCAATGAGACATGGCCACTAGAGGACAACAATCATAGTGATTATCCACCTGAACTATATTAGAGTCAAAAGCAAGGGAAGATGGTACCTCTTGAGGACCGTGACCCCAATGACAATATTCTCCTTACCCCTACCAACCCAGGTCAAGGTTGTATTATTCCTATCACTTCCTCTATTGATTATTTGGTGGAATCTCATTTTACCCTTAGTGATCCTACTCCTAACCCTCCACTTAGGGAATCAACACCTACCATTCAGTATCCTGAGGATTTAAATGCACCCAATGAAGGTGACCCTAACGGAATGGAGGATGAATTAGATCAATTTTGGTCTCAGGGATATGAAGAGTCTAATTCAGAAAATGAGGATGCCCCAATAGAGGAACTTGGACTGAAAATATGGAGTGAATCGAATTATTTATTATTTGAGGGTTTACCTCCAGAGGATAGAAATAATATGATTAAATCCAGATTCCTCCCTTCTTTTGAGAGTCATCCCCCATCAAAACAGGAGTTGCTATTAAAGGAGGAGAAACAAAATAGCGAGAAGTCTATGGGAGACTCTCGGGGACAAAACACGTCAATTGAGGATTTATACCCCGAGAAGAATAACAAATTCAGTGATATAGGCTTGCTCCAAAATATTAAGACTGACCCTCCTTTAGGAATAATTAAGGATACTGATCCAACTCCTAATGAATCACATATACACCCTGACAAAAATTTGAGTGAACCAAACGAATTCGTGGATGAGCTTAATAATATTGATTCAGATATTTTGACCCTGCCATCAAAGAGTTATAATTTGGAGTCTACCCTTGATTCAAATATGACTCCGATCATTAATGTTAGGCAGCATAATATGCAGTTGTCTACAACTGTTAGAGAGTATACACAATCTGAATCATTGTTGGAATTAGAACTAACACCGACTAAGCCCTCATTGGACATAACCATTACCTTCCAACACTACAAACAACTCTTATACTCCCTAACCGATCCTTGGCTTAGATCTCTGCTCATGTACATTCTTTCTGGAGAGCATATCAGGCCAGTACATCTTTGGGTAGAATGGCGAGTGTGGATTGATGCTTGTACTTTTACTCTCGCCATTCAAGGGTTTGAACTAATAATGTGTATATCTTTTAAAACCCGTCCTGCTCTGGAGGATCCTTGTTATCCTCCACTTATTCCATTCTAGGAGGTCCCTTTTCATATTCCGTTTATTATTCCTAAACCTCCCAAGGTAGCCAATGTGGCTATTCGCTTTCATATCTTCTGGCAAGCATTTGGTATTACGTTGCATCATCAGCTCGCCAACATCCGTGGCTACCTATTTTCTAGGCCCGCACTGTTACGCATATTTTTAAGGCCTAACCTTGTCTATTTGGAACTAGACTTATAGGTTCCTTCTAAGTCTGGCTGCTGACAGAAAATGTAGCGCTTGTTGGAAGGCAACCTAGCGGTCTGAATAACACCATCATCAGGTGATTTCTTTCCTTTCTCCTCCTGTTTTAATTTTACAATGGGGACATTGTAGAATTTAGGCATGGGGGAGTGCATTTGCATTTTAGGAAGTATTCATGCATTTAGGTTAGCATATAAAAAAAAAATAATTTCTTGAGCTGAATAGGTTAGTCCCTAGCAAAATACCTTTGTCATTAGAGGTTTTTCTTCCAAAATTATTTCTTAAGTTTAGAATCCAGTACATTTATTTTATGTGCATGTAGACTGGGTAATGGATCCTTGAGGAAAACCAATAAGCATTTGTAAGTCTACTAAACCCTTGGATAGTTCATAGGGAGTCAGGCATACTATCTTCTAGTAGATCCACCTCATATTTGCGAGAAGAAAGTAGAGAGATTACTTGTGTGCTAAGTCTAGTGCAAGGACTCTTAAGTTTTGGATAATTAGACGAGGACACTTCAAAGTTAGGCGTAGTTTTCACTCTCTGTTCCTATGTGCGTACTTCGTGTGAATTCCTGAGGGTCACCAAATAAGGTAGATACACAGAGATGAAGTCTTAATAAAGCTATGACTATGGTGGATGGTTACGACTGTCCTTCATAGAGTCCTCAGCTGAAGGAGGGTAATAGTATCAAAGGTCAGAAATACGCATGTCCTATCCATTCCTTCCTGGTGTCGAGAATAGGGACTTCCACCAAATAAGCCACACAATATCCTCTTGACCATCATCATCCCTAATAATGCCTCATAAATAAAAGTCTGTATTGTGTTATGTTGATTTATAAAAAAAATAAAAATATAAAAAAATATAAAAATAAAAAAATAAAAAAAATAAAAAGGAAGAAGAAGAGGAAAAGAGAGGGAGAGAGAGAAAAAAAGAGCCTAAGTTTATAATGTAACATTGTTTCTGAGGCAACAGAACACCTATCGCGTTCCACCAAATATAACCCATACCTACCTTTTAGTATTTCTGATCGCTCGAATATTGGTTGAGGGTTCTAACTTAGTTGTAGAGTTATTGGGACTTTAATTGAAGTGTGGATGTCATGTGAGGCCACCAAACAATGAGTACAATTACTAAGTCTGGCCAGATTTGTGATCTCGAAAAGAAAAGAGTGAGTGTCCAGGAACATCAAGAGAGCACAGTTGTTTAGCCTCTCTCTGAGTGGACTTTTCTAATAGTCTAGAGATCTAGAGTCTGTAGTACTAGATTACATGTAGTGCCAGATGAGTGTGTGCCACCAAATACAAATCCATTCAACTCGATATCTCCTACCTAAGCCAAAAGCCAGGGTCAAATTACAGATTATCTTCTACTTTATCCCCGAGGGAAGTAGTTGCCTATCCTGACAGCAATATTTACCAAGGGTGAATTACGAA
Source organism: Thalassia testudinum (assembly GCA_037157565.1). NCBI lineage: Eukaryota > Viridiplantae > Streptophyta > Magnoliopsida > Alismatales > Hydrocharitaceae > Thalassia > Thalassia testudinum. Next base: position 26,770,358 of record JAZHRO010000059.1, read on the forward strand.
CTCCTAATGCAAATTAACTTTTCCACTTAGATCTATTATCTAGGATATTATCACCTCACATTTGTCTGAATCTCTAAAGTTTGAAATAAGAAAAGAAGAAATCTTCTGATTACTTCTATTGTTTTTCATTTTTGCTCGGGACTAGCAAAACTTAGGCATGAGGGCATTTGATAAGTCCACTTTTGTGGACTATTATTTAGCTTAAGTACTATTTAATTATTTGTTCTTAGTTGTTAATCAATTAGGAGTTATATGGCAATTCACATTGGCCTGCATTTAATTTTATGCTTCAATTTTACATTTAATAGCATATGTTATGATAATATAATTTATTTGTTAAATGCAAGTTAGGTGCAAGAATCAAGAGCTAATTTTTACTTATATAAGACGTCTGAGACTTGGATTGGACGTCTGGAATTATTGTCACAAATTTGCGGCATTATATTTTTTAAGACGTCTGATGCTCCAGTTAGACGTCTGAAGAAGGAACCACCCCTGCTTATCTGCCGTTCCAACCACTCGCGGTCGTCGCGAGTAGTTGGAGATACTTGCGGTCGAAGGAAAAGGAGGAGAGTTTGGTTCAAAAAGAAGCCGCGTCCACCGAGGAGAGAGTCTGATCCGCCTTCCCCCTGGTAGGGAACTATCTTCCATCTCCACCACCACGAAGGAAGCGTGCACCGTGGTCTCTGCGCACTGCCAGCCTCTCACCATCCTCACTGCGCGCTACACCATCTCCAACCTGCGTGCGCACATAGCAGATCCCTCTCTCCAGCCGCTTGCGTACGCAGCCTAAGGCACGCACAACCGGCCCTGCGTGCACTGTGTGCACGCCCGCGCGCCACTACCCAGCCTACTTGCGCACCTTCTTCTCCACCGGTAGGAAGGACCTAAGGCAGCCATAGCTACACACGCCTACGTGCACTGCGCCACTCGCCCGCACTCTAGCCAGCGTGCCCGCGCTCTTCGCATATGCAAGCATGTGCGCGACGCCAGCAATCCGCTTCGTCTTCTTCCTCCCAACAGGCCGCCTGCAACTCCACCTAAAGAACCCATCAGCCACCGGCCTGCCCCACGTCGTGCGCCCCCCCCCCCCCCCCCCCCCCCCCCCCCCGGTCTCTATTCTCATCGCCGACACCACTGTTGAGACACCCTCGCTCCACCGTTGCTCCCCTCCGCTTCACACCACCAGCCGATGCCTGCGCATGACCTCCTTATGACTGTTCGTAACGCTTTTGTAGGTTTTAAAGGATGTCACGTTGTAGTATAGCCGACAAAGCATTCAAATAAATAGAGAATTTTATTACTCAAAAACTGGAGTATCCGAGGTCGAACACAGGGAGCAAATGGAATTTACTACTAATCAAAATGTAATTGAACACTCTAATTTACTCAAAACTGGAATTCAGAGGTATTTAAAAAAAATAATTCAGGCAAAAGAGTCAAATTGGACGTCTGATCCCAAGATCAGACGTCTTAAAATTGTTTTCCCTTTTCCTTTTGATTATTCTTCTTCTTCTGATCTTACTTTCTTTCTTCTTCTGCAGACTCTTTTTCTTCTTCGTCTTCTATCTTGGCTTCTCTTCTCTCTTTCTGCTTTGCTTCTTTTCTTGCGAAGGCTTCTTCTTCCTGCCTTTGTTTCTTTTCTCTTGTTTCTTCTCCTGCCTTGCCTTCTTTCTTTTCTTTGGTCCTTCTGTTCTTCCTGCCTTTCCTTCTTCCTTCTCGCGGCCAAAGTCTTTCTTCCTCAACGTTCAGCCTATGCCTACACAGAGCAAAACCTACCCCTTTCCCTCTACCCACGTGTCTCTCTCTTTCAGCAGTTCACTTAGGGACGCTCTCCCAGAGCCATACGGGTAATCAGGTCGGATTCGCACCCGGGAACAGGCGCACCTGCAGGTGGTGATGCGCGAGGAGTGCTTAGGTTAGGGTCATGTCAGATCCCGCCAGATCCGCGAGATGAAACCGCGGACGAGGCAGGCGTGAGGGTAAGTGAGGGACCTCACCCCTGCGCTTTCGGAGGCGTTAAGGCTATATCACAAAAATAACTTATAGCATACCCGCGCCTCGCGATTCCACGATGTGGAACTAAAGGTTCTGCCCTGATTTCGCGCGCGCCCGCAGAGCTCTCTTCGTGCTATGGCCAAGGCTGGGAGCTTCGCAGCGCGACTTGCTGGCCCTGAGGGCTTCGCGACGCTTGCCCTAATACGCAGCACCTGAAGCCTAGAGCTGCTGACGCCTGGAGCTGCTGCGAAGCTGCTTCAACCTTTGTCAATGGCGGCAGGAGCTGAAATCTTGTCAGACACAAAGCGAGCCTCTCGGCTCAATTAGACCAGCTAGGGACCTTCGCCGTAGCACGGCGAAGGTGGTGAGCCATGCTGCAGGCCACAGGATGGCCTAGGCGTGCGTGCCTAGGTCAACTTGTGACCGGATGTGTGGGGTTGTTCGGGGGGCTACTGTGGAGGTGCGGAGTGGCAGTGGAGGGGTGGAATGTGTTCCTAGTGGTGAGGCGGAGCTTACGAGATGGTTGGCGAGCCGTGTGGAAGGGCGGAATGGTGGGAGCGGCTCGTCGGAGGTCGGTCGGTGATGTGGAAGATGAGGGTGGTCGGCGTCGGTCGAGGGTCGATTAGATGAGATAACAGGGGGAAAAGAGAGAGGGGACTACGGGGAATAGTTCTAACCTAATTGTAGGGACGAAGGAGGATGGAGGGCGGACAGCTGTACCTGCTGTCGCCAGAGAAGACGCTGCCCAGTGGGGGAGAACGGCGGCGACGATGGGGCTGAGGCGGTGTGCGCGGGTACTGCGCGACGCGGAGGAGAGTCAGGAAGATAACTCTGCCACTGGTTTTGTGGCAGAGCGAAGAGGGAGGGGAGGGGGGCTCGCCGGAGCTTGCTGGGAACTTTGGCCGGACAGGAGGAGATGAATTAGAGGTGGAAACTCGGCCAAATCAAGCTGAAGATTTGCGGCCGGGCTTAGAGGTTATTTTATAGGCACTGGGCCGTGTGGAGAGGCGGAATGGGCAAGCCTATTGCCTCTGATGGATCGCCGGAGTATGAAATAGGTTAAGATACCCAAATCCCTCGTGCGTTCGCACGAGAGATTGGGTTCACACTAGAGGTTGTGATTGGCCGTAGATGGAAGGGAATTCCTCAAAGAATCTCCCTTCCATTTCTGGAAGAGGATCTCTGAGGAATCAGAGAGTAATCCCTCTCTAAACCTCGCTGGAGGTTGGTTCTACCCTAACAATGGCGGCAGGACCTGACTGCAAAGGTGGCGAGGAAATTAGGGGGCTCTCTGCAACGATTTCAAAAGATAGGGACCAAATTATGATTTGAGTGTACTAAATTGCAAGGTAGGTCAAGATGACCTCCCCTTAGGTCCGAATTTTGGTATGAACCTAATTTGGACCTAAGGAATCCAATAGTGAAGTTGAATTTTAGTTTTGACCTCGTTTGACTGGACATTTTGCGCAAAAACCTAAATTAGGTTACTTGAAGAGCTAGGACCCTAATCTAGATCAAACTGGGTTCCAAAGGCCAAATTAAGTGTTCTAAATCCTAGAGGATATTTTTCCATGATTTTTAGAGGGTTTACTTGATTTTTATCCTAACCGAAACCTTGTTAATTTAAGCGGGTCTATTTTAGGGTTACCAAATGTCATTTAATTCCTAGATTGCACATAAACCCATTTCTGATTGACTCAACCCACTTTTTATCTCATTTAGATCATTTGACCTATGTTTTGCCTCTGAGAAAACCCATTTATGTACTGCAATGGTAAAATTGCAGTTTTAACCTTTATTTCATGTTTTCTTCTCAGAGCACTTGTTCCTTCAGTTAAGCCTTCTTCTAGGTTATGTAGGAGCTTTTATCTTCTTTATTGGGTCAAAATGAGCTAGTTATGGCTCATGATGAGGCTCTCATCAATGACCCACTGCTGCCACACCTCTTCCTCATCACCGGCAACATCTCCGACCACCGTAGGCTGTTACACCACCACCGGAGTGTTCCTCTCCTCCGATTAGCTTCTCCGACGACTCTTGCAGCCAGCTGCGCCTTCTCCTCCGCGTGCACACGAGAGGAACAAAATCCCCGGTTTTGCTACAGTGATACATCAATTAATATTTACCTTAAATGCCATTGCGGTAGTTCCTATTCATTTATTTTAGGTATTACATTATTGTGGTGAAATTGCATGGTCCTCCTTCTACTTCATCTAAATTATTTGCATATGCATATATCACATGAATGATTCAATGCATAGATATTATGGTAAATAAGTTATATTCCAGAAATCAGTATTTACAGTATTTACCCTATCAAGATCACTAGTTAACAAAATATTATATGATGGTGATTTTGCATCTAAACACCTACATTCTTGATTAATTGGTTAAAACACGTAGTTATGTGAGAAAAAGAATCGCACGAATTAGCATGCACACCTATTAAGTTTCCCGAATAAATGAGACACTATTTACTAGTTTAAATAGGCTAATTCCCCACTGTGGAGACGACCTAACTATTCGTGGTTAGATTCTGAAAATTAAAATGTTTTGAAAAGCGATTTTATATCACGCGATTAATACAACGACACATCATTTTATGTTAAAGTTTTCAACAAAAACGAAGATCGCACTTTGCGGAAAATCGACCTGTCAAATTCGCACCGTTGCCGAGGAGGCAACAGACGCAATAGATTCACGTTATTATTTTTTGAATATTCTAAGTTACACAATCATTTGATCAATTTTTTTATTATGCGAGGAATCTGACACGGCGAAAGGTGCAGCAGAGCGATGACATTGAACCTGAACGACCAGCACGGTGGAGATGAACCTTTTGGTAGACCTTGACGCCACTTGGAGGCCAGAAACAGGAACAGGTGGACCTTGATCCCACGCACATAGGCTTACGGAGAAGCCTATTTCTGATTTAGTCAGTAGATCTTAGTTAGATTTAGTTTAGATAGACATTAGAATTTAATTTCTGTCTTTTGGACCCCTGTTGGGTATTTTTGGGAACGTGTTCCCAGTGCCACTTTATTTCTTATCGCTCTTGTATGCGGGAGCGTATTTTCGGGAGCATGTTCCCATTTATTTAGATTATAAGATTGTTTGCATTATTTGAACTGCATTTCGGTTAGTTAGTAGATTAGGTCTATTTGTTTATTGTTATTATTAAAAAAAAAAAATCAAACTACCTGCTAGAAGCTACATATCTATAGGACGACCATCTAGGACTGAATGAGCAGCATCTAGTTTATTTTTACTGCATTGCATACATTGCACGAAGAAAGCTGGAGTAAGGTATGTCTTCTCTTGAGCATCAGTTAACTGTCATGCATATGCATTGAACCTAAATCTAAGACCACTAAAGTGCTTGAATCAAATTAATTCAATGGTCACTTTAAAAATTGGGACTGCTAAGTGGTTGGACCTTGAAATCTGTGACTGAAAATTATGTGCAAAAGGATCCTGTTTGCGAAATTTCAAAAATCAAAACACGATCGTATGTTTGCACACTTGAGACACTGTGCACTTCACACATAAGGTCACTAGATAAATTTCTATCGCTCCTCTTTTGCACCACAAGGGAAGTTAGTCGGAAATCAACAAGCCTATCCACCAAGTTACTTCGGTTCCTCGTGTGTGGGCTCAATTCGAGTCTTCCATCCCTTGCGAGTAGGTTATAGGCACCAGCGAAGGTTGGCCTCGGAAGTGTAATTTTTTGCAAAACTTGTTTGGCCACCAATTGAACATTTAATTCTAAGACCTACAATCTACTAAAAAGAAGATCCCACTGAATTTGCGTTTGCTTTAACAGTAGAACTCTCTAGGAAGTTTCTGCTTGTATTCTGAATTCTGCTAAATCCTAAGAGAGTTAAAACTATTTTGCTTAAAGAAATGGATTACCCTTACTCCTATCATTTAGATTATCAGAGTCAATACTTCCCATCGTTTAATCAGGATCCCATGCCCCGAGCGTATCCATCCTTTGATGGGTACATTGACAATTCATAGGATCATTCTTATTCTTATCCTGGGAGTACTGGCTTGATAACTCCCACTTTTGAGTAGAGCCTAGGAGAGGGATTTCCCAACCCTGAAATCCCTACTTCCATGCAAAGACCCAACCCTCCCACCCTTCATGATTTTCCATATCAAGGTTGGACCGATACCCCTAGGCAACTAGAGCCTGAAATTGACTATCCTCCACAACCTAATAATAGTAGCCTCTCCTCTTTTATGATAGAAATGAAAAAACAACAAAAGGAAATGATAGAATCAATGGGAGAGATGTTGAGAAATAGTCAACAGTTAAATGAAGAAATAAGACAACTTAGCTACATTCTTCCCAATAGTCTTGATCCCTACCTATACGATCATGATCATGAAAATAATTCTGAGGAATCTAATGACAATTGGGATCCAATTTTGTGTAGCTATCACTTAGACTCTCTCAATGAGACACGGCCACTAGAGGACAACGATCATAGTGATTATCCACCTAAACTATATTCAAGTCAAAAGCACGGGAAGATGGTACCTCTTGAGGACCTTGACCCCAATGACAGTATTCTCCTTACCCCTACCAACCCGGGTCAAGGTTGTATTATTCCTATCACTTCCCCTATTGATTATTTGGTGGAATCTCATTTTACCCTTAGTGAGCCTACTCCTGACCCTCTACTTAGGGAATCAACATCGACCATTCAGTATCCTGAGGATTTAAATGCACCCAATGAAGGTGACCCTAACGGAATGGAGGATGAGTTAGATCAATTTTGGTCTCAGGGATATGAAGAGTCTAATTCAGAAAATGAGGATGCCCCAATAGGGGAACTTGGACTGAAAATTTGGAGTGAATCATAAGGGAATTATTTATTATTTGAGGATTTACCTCCAGAGGATAGAAATAATATGATTAAATCCAAATTCCTCCCTTCTTTTGAGAGTCATCCTCCATCAAAACAGGAGTTGCTAGTAAAGGAGGAAAAACAAAATAGCGAGAAGTCTATGGGAGACTCTTGGGGATAAAACACGTCAATTGAGGATTTATACCCCGAGAAGAATGACGAATTCAATGATATAGGCTTGCTCCAAAATATTAAGACTGATCCACCTTTACTAATAATTAAGGATACAGATCCAACTCCTGTCTTCATTAATGAATCACATATACACCCCGACAAAAATTTGAGTCAACCAAATGAATCCAGGGATGAGCTTAATGATAATGATTCATATATTTTGACCCTGCCATCAAAGAGTTGTAATTTGGAGTCTACCCTTGATTCAAATGTGACTCCAATCATTAATGCTAGGCAGGGTAACGTGAAGTTGTATACAACTGTTAAGGAGTATACACAATCTGAATCATTGTTGGAATTGGACCTGACACCGACTAAGCCCTCATTGGACTTAACCATTAGCTTCCAACACTACCAACAACCCTTATACTCCCTAACAGATCCTTGGCTCAGATCTCTGCTCATGTACGTTCTTTCTAGAGAACATATCAGGCCAATACATCCTCAGGTAGAATGGTGAGTGTGGATTGATGCTTGTAGTTTTACTCTTTCCATTCAAGGGTTTGAACTAATAATGTTTATATCTTTTAAAACCCATCCTGCTCTAGAGGATCCTTGTTATCCTCCACTTATTCCAATTCGGGAGGTCCCTTTTCATATTCCATTTATTATTCCTAAACCTCCCAAGGTAGGCAACGTGGTTATTCGCTTTCATACCTTCTGGCGAGCATTTGGTATTACGTTGCATCATCAGCTCGCCAACATCTGTGGCTACCTATTTTCTAGGCTCGCATTGTTACACATATTTTTAGGGCCTAACTTTTTCTGTCTGGAACTTGACTTACAGGTTCCTTATAAGTCTGGCTGCTAACAGAAAATGCAGCGCTTGTTGGGAGGCAACCCAGTAGTTTGAATAACACCGTCATCAGGTGATTTCTTTCCTTTCTCCTCCTGTTTTAGTTTTACAATGGGGACTTTGTAGAATTTAGGCATGGGGGAGTGCATTTGCATTTTAGGAAGTATTCATGCATTTAGGTTAGCATATAAAAATAATAATAATTTCTTGAGTTGAATGGGTTAGTCCCAAGCAAAATACCTTTGTCATTGGAGGTTTTTCTTCCGGAATTATTTCTTAAGTTTAGAATCCAGTACATTTATTTCACGTGCACATAGACTTCGTAATGGATCCTTGAGGAAAATCAATAAGCATTTGTAGTCTACTAAACCCTTGGACAGTTAATAGGGAGTCAGGCATACTATCTTCTAGTAGATCCACCTCATATTTGTGAGAAGAAAGTAGAGAGATTACTGGTGCGCTAAGTCTAGTGCAAGGACTCTTAAGTTTTGGATAATTAGATGATGATACTTCAGAGTTAGGGGTAGTTTTCACTCTTTGTTCCTGTGTGTGTACTTTGTGTGAATTCCTAAGAGTCACCAAATAAGGCAGATACACAGAGATTGAGTCTTAATAAAGCTATGACTATGGTGGATGATTATGACTATTCTTCATAAAGTCATCGGCTGAAGGAGGGTAATAATATCAAAGGTCAAAAATACGCCTGTCCTATCCATTCCTTCCCAGTGCTGAGAATAGGCACATCCACCAAATAAGCCACACAAGATCCTCTTGACTATCATCATCCCTAATAATGCCTCATTAATAAAAGTCTGTGTCGTATTATGTTGATTTATAAAAAAAAAAGGAGAGAAAAGAAAAGAAGAAGAAAAAAAAAAGAAACAGAAAGAAGAAAAAGAAGAAATAGTTATATTACAAAAAAAAAGGTCCAAGTTATAATGTAACATTATTTCTGAGGCAACAGAACACCTATCGCGTTCCACCAAAGATGACCCATACCTACCTTTTAGTATTTCTGATCGCTAGAATACTAGTTGAGGACTCTAACTTAGTTGTAGAGTTATTAGGACTTTAATTGAAGTGTGGATGCCATGTGAGGCCACCAAATAGTGAGTACAATTTCTAAATCTAGCGAGATTTGTGATCTCAGAAAGAAAGAAAAGAGTGAGCGCCCAGGAACATCAAGAGAGTACTGCTGTTTAGCCTCTCTCAGAGTTGACTTGTCTAATAGTCTATTAATCGAGAATCTATAGTACTAGACTACATGTAGCACCAGAGGAGTGTGTGCCACCAAATACAAATCCATTTTACTCGATATCTCCTACCTAAGCCAAAAGCCAGGGTCAAATTACAGAATATCTTCTGCTTTATCCCCGAGGGAAGTAGTTGCCTATCTTGACAGAGATATTTACCAAGGGTGAAGTACGAACTCCCAATGAGAATTGACTTTTTCACTTGGATCCGTTACTTAGGCTATTATCACGTCACATTTGTCTGGATCTCTAAAGTTTTGAAATAAGAAAAGAAGAAATCTTCTGATTACTTATATTATTTTTCATTTTTGCTAGGGACTAGAAAATCTTAGGCATGGGGGTATTTGATGAGTCTATTTTAATGGACTAATATTACGCCTAAGTAACTTTAATCTTACTTTTAGGTTTGTTAATAACTACATTAAGTTATAGAATGTTTGCATGCATCATGATTTAAGTTTACATCTATTTTATAGAATTCTATAACTTAATAAGTAATGATTTTATGTTTTTATGTGCAGGAAGAATATTGAGAAAAGAATAAGGAGGTGAGGGTAAATTTTCCTTTCTAACAAACGGTGCCATCTTTTCCCCATCCTCTGGCGAGCCGCAACTCTTCCCTCAACAGCCGTCGGGTAAAAATAGCAAAGGGATTTGAAAATACCTTAACTCACGCACGCAGGGGAGGAGATAAAGAGGTTGGAAAAGTTGGAGAGTGCAAGCAGCTTCTTCCTCGCTCTGGCGGGGATCTCCACCTTCTGCACCGTGGAGAAGAAGGACCCTGTGAACCACCGTGTGCACTGTGCACCAAGTCTCCCACCGCAACCAACCCTCCAACCTGCACCTGCATCCACCATCCACCGCTCCCTCCAGGCACGCCCGCAGGCACTGCGCGCCTTCACCACCACTTGTACGCGCCCACCCTGCACTCCAACCTGCAGCCGCCTCAGGAGTACCTGCCACCAGCACCGTGCAGGCGCACACCGCACAACACTTGCACCTCCAACCAGGCTGCACAGTGCCTTCTCTTCTGCAAGCACCCACCCACACCCCTGCAGGCGCCTGCACCCCCACAGGCGCTTCCCTGCAGCACCTCCACCTTACGCGCCCCTGCCAGGCCACACCCATCTCCAGCCGCCCCTGCAGGCACCCGCTCCAGCACCACCAGCGTGCCTCACTGCAGCGCCTCCACCTTGCGCGCCCCTGCCAGGCTAGCGCCCGCCTCCTGCTAGCGCCTAGTCCTCCTCTCTGTAGACCGCCCTCGCCACCAACGCGCCCATCTCCAGCCGCACCTGCAGGCGTCCGCTCACATAGCCGCATAGTGCCCACCACAGCCGCCCATCGCCTGGAGACCTGTTCAGAACTACTGCCCCTACCGCACCCGCACAGCGCCCTCCCCCCGCAGGCAGCGTGCCCGCACCTCCAGCGCCTGGCGCTCCCCTCTACAGACGCTGAAGAGCCACCAGCCGCGCCTGCAAACGTTCACGACCTCGCCACCAGACCCCTGCAGGCACGCACCAGTGTGCACCTACACCAGCGCCACGTGCGCAACCGCGCGACTGCAGCAGAGGTAGCCTCCTGCAACAGGTCGGCGGCCATCCTCCACCATCCAGCCATCGCCGGCCACCTCCGGACGCCGCATCACCGCCGTTGTGTAGCCCTCGTCAAGCCGCACCTCCCCGCCGACTCTTGCGGCCAACCGTTCGCGGCTGCATACGCGAGGAGGAGAGAGGAGAAATCCCCTGTTTTTATCTACATTAATAATTACATTCAATGCCATTGCCAATTTTATATTAATATTTTATTCAAGCCACATTGCACCGATGCACTCAGATTTTCCTAAAATTATTTTACTTGTGTTATGTGCATGTTTCTACCTTGAATTTCGAATCAGAATTGCATGAAAGTTGAATTTACATGATAAGTCATTACACATGCGTCATACACATATTTTTGGAGATTAATTCCTGATGTGAAAACTGCATAAATACTCCTGAACCTTTAAGGAAATTGCAAACTTCATTTAACATAGCATATTCCTCTCATTAAAGTTGCAGAAGAGTTTGCGAACTGTGTATTCCTTGACTCGTGAATTTATTGGTCTATTCCTCCCTGTGGATATGACATCCATTATTGTGGTTTAAATTCATATCTGTTTAATCTTTTATTGAGAGATTTTCCACCACCTTTTGTGCTTCAATGATTTATTATCTTAATATTAATTATTCAAAGCGAAAATCACTCCGTCACCTTCTCGTACACCAGTTTGAAGGGAGACAAACCTAATTAGGTCTTGTGGGTGGTCCTATAAGCCCACAAAGCTTCCGGAGGTCAGGACGACCAATCCTTCTTGTCAGGTCGAACAGTAACCCGAAGGATTTTCTTGATCTCTTAGTTTGATAGCTCAACTAGACCATTAGTTTGGGGGTGGTAAGGAGTAGAGATTCAGTGTGACACCCTGTACTTGGTCATCAGTGACCTGAACTGAGCGTTTGTGAAATGGGTCACTCCATCGGAAATTATTGCGCGTAGAATCCCAAACCTTGCGAAGATGTTTTGATGAATGAATTTGACAACTTTGTGATCATTGGTTTGGGTCAGAATGGCTTCAATCCACTTGGACACGCAGTCAACAATGAGTAAGATGTATTCGAAACCATCTGAGATAGGGAAGGGTCCCATAAAATCAATCCCCCAAATGTCAAAAATCTCGCATTCCAAAATCGGCTGTAAAGGCATCATATCTCGATGGCTCATGTTGCCTAAGGTCTGGCAATGGGTACGTGCCTTACAGTGATTGTATACATCCTTGAAAATTGTGGGCCAGTAAAAGCCACACCAGAGGAGTTTTGATGCGGTTTTGTGTCCTGAAAAATGTCCACCGCATGCATGGTCACGGCAGAAAGAGAGTATGTCCTTAATTTCCGCTTCCGTGACACATCGTCGAATTATTTGATTAGCACCAATGCGGAATAGATACGAGTCTTCCCAAAGGTAATACTTGGCATCGGAACGCAATTTCTCCTTCTTGGCCTTCGACCAATCGGACGGGATCTAATGTGATGCCATGTAGTTTACTATGTTAGCAAACCAAGGAAGCCCTGTATGGATAGTCAGAAGGTGCTTATCAAGAAAATGTTCCGGGATAGGTCCGGAAGGGTCAATGATCTCAGAAGGAAGGCAGGACAAGTGATCAGCTACCACGTTCTATTTTCCCGCTTTGTCGCGAATCTCGAGGTCAAATTCTTGCAACAACAAGATCCAGCAGATTAATCGAGGTTTCACGTCCTTCTTTTCAAGGAGATGCCTTACAGCTATGTGATCCGAGTAGATGATAACATGGGAACCAAGGAGGTATGATCTGAATTTTTCTAGGGCAAATACTATGGCTAGCAGCTCTTTCTCAGTAACCGTGTAGTTACCCTGAGCCTCGTCAAACATTTTGCTAGAGTAGTAAATGACCACGGGTTTCCCGTCAATTTTCTGCCCCAAAACCTCTCCTACAGTGAAGTCAGATGCATCACACATGATCTCAAAGGGTTGAGACCAATCAGGGGACTGTAGGATCGGGGCTTGGGTAACTCAATCACGAAGGATCTCAAATGCTTGAGTGCATTCCTTGGAGATTTCGAAAGGTATATCCTTGGAGAGAAGAGTAGTCTGGGGGTGCGCGATTTTTGAAAAATCAGGGATAAATCAACGGTAAAAATCAACATGCCCCAAAAAAGATCGGATGTCCTTGATCGAGCTAGGCATAGGGAGTTTGGAAATCAAGTTAACCTTGGCTCCATCGACTTGGATGCCTAGTGGCTGGTCGCTGCTCTTTCCGCCTTTATGTTTATTAGGTTTACAATCGTTATAGTATATGCCAAAACAGCTACCAGATTACTATAAATTTTTACTCGGAATAACAAGTTTTCCCGAGGTCGAACTCAGGGAGCAACTATGATTCTAGAAGTGTAAAAAGTTCTCCATTATGTTACAAAAATAACAAGAGAGAGAGAGAGGGAGCAAAAGTTCTCTTGGCTTCTTCTTCTTCTCTCTTCCTCTTCTTTTCTTTTCTTCTCTTTCAGCTGATCTTCTCTTTCTCTGCTTCTTCTTCTGTTCTTCTTTTTCTTTCTTTCCTTGTTTGCAGCTGTGTCTTCTTTCTTCTCTCTTTTCTTCTTTTCCTTCTTTTCTTCCTGCCTTCTTCTTTCTTCTTTTCTTTCTCAGCCTGCCTTGTTCTTGTTTTCTTTCTCTGCTCTGCTTCCTTCTTTTCTTTCTTTCTTCTTTGCGCTCTGGCCGCTACCCTTCCGTTGTCTGACTTGATGGTCAGACGACTTAACTATGGGTTTGCTACAGTGCGGCTTCTTCTATTCTTCAGCTCCTCTCCTTCCTTTCTTCTTCAGCTGCTCAGTGCGGCTAAGGCTTCGGCCGCTCCTCCTCTCTTCTTCTGCTTTAGCTTGCTTCTTCTTCTTCTTTCTTTCTTTCTTTCCTGCACGCACACACAGTGGTCAGTGCAAAACCTACCCCTACCCCTTCCCCGCGTCTCTCTCTTTCTCAGAATCTCTCTTAGGAATGCTCTCCCAAAGCCGGGTAATCGGGTTCGGGTAGCGCGCTCGGGACCAGGCCCACTGGCGTGCGGTGGTGGGCGAGGAGTGCGTGGTCAGGTAGTCGGATCCAGCCCAAACCCACGGGGCGTGAGCGCGGGCGAGGGCGAGCGCGTGGCGCACCGCGTGTAGGTGAGAGGGACCTGACCCCTGTGTATCGAAGGCAGCAAGCCCGATGCACTTTTTCAATTTAAGTGTGGGAGCTCGACCGCACACTTACGAGGTGGGACAAAATCCCACCTCCAGATTACGCGCCCACAGGCGAGGGATTCGCTGCCAATTGGGGCAGCTACGAGGCTCGCGACCCAATTGCAAACCTAGGCGCCTTTGCGGGGTCAGTCCATGTTGCCTGGGACTCGTGCCTGGGCTAGAGAAGGCCTGGAGCTGCGAGCGAAGGTGCTGCAGCAACTCAACAATGGCGGCGAGGAGCTGCTGACCTGAAAACACAGTGATGGCCTCTCGACCAAGTCAGATAACGTGGGAAGCTTCGCCAGAGTGTGGCGAAGGCAGTGCGGTGGTCGACGAGGCGCGAGAGCGCCTGTGGAGGTAGCCCTAGGTCAGACTGTGTGCAGGAAGATGGGTTTGTTTGGGGGGTGGTTGGGCGGTGATTGGCAATATGTGGAGAGGGGGGATAGGTTGAGTGGAGTGAGAGGGAGCCTTTGGGCTGGTCGGCGAGGGGTGAGGAGGTCTGTGGAAGTGGGATGGCCTTGCCGGAGAAGGCAACCGGAGATGGAGAAGATGGAGTTGGACGGTGGCAGTCGGGTGGTTGAAATGGCAAATTAGAAGGGGGAAAATAAAAGGGAGAGAGAGAGGAAACTTTGTACCTATTTACTTGACGAAGGGGGAGAGAGCAGCGTCCGGCTCGTGCCTGCCGAAGCTAAGGACGAAGATGCCCAGGAGGAGGGTATCGGTGACGAGGAGGCGGTCGGAGGGCACCAGCTAGTATGGCCTAGAGCGGACGACAGGGTAGAGTAAACACTACTGTAGGTAGGGCAGCAGAGCGACGAGGAGGAGGAGAAGATAGCTAGAAGCTCGGGCGCTCTGACCGGAGGGGGAAGAGATGAAATGGGGGGTATTTCTTCACCAGAGGAAGCTTCAAGGAGTCGATAGGCCTTTCCGCTCCTTATAAAGGCCTTGGCGCGGAGAGGGAACCGAGGAGGCGACGTGCCTGCCTCGCCGGAGAGTGGCCGGAGATGATACCCATGCCTTTCGTGCGTTCGCACGAGAGGCATGGTTGATGGAAGAGGGCAGGGGAGGGTCTCTACAACAGAGGACGTCGCAGGGAACCCCCCGTCTGTTCTAGAGGACTACCGCCCTGCCTTGCGCGGCGCCATCCTCTGCGCAAGGTCGTCAAAAAGTAAATAAAGAGGACCAATTTGTAAAGTCGGTCAAGATGGTCTTTTCTTAGGCTTAAATTTTTATACCAGACTAATTTGAACTTAAGTATTTTAATGGTGAATTTTGATTTTAGGTTGGACCATGTTTGACCGGTCAATTTGCACAAAAACCCAAATTAAGTCATTAATTGGGCATGGTTCTCATTTTAGGTCAAAATAGGTTGCAAAGGCCAAATTGAAGGTTCTAAACCCTAAGGAATATTTTTCTATGAATTTTAGAGGGTTTAGTTGATTTTTATCCTATCTCGAACCTCGTGAATTAAAGTAGGTTTGTTTTAGGGTTACAGAATGTCATCTAACTCCTAGAAGTTGCTATAACCCTTTTCAGATCAGATCATCCTACTTCCCTTCTTGTTAAGCTTGTTTGACCTATGTTTGGACCCTTAATTACCCTGTTTGCATACTGCATTGGTGAAATTACAGTTTTACCCCTGATGATTTATTTTATTCATTAACTCAGAATTCTCTGAGTTAAGCCTCTCTTTGGGTTTTGTAGGAGCTTTTTCACACATATTTGGATTAGATTGTGCTAGTTAGGGTTCATGATGAGGTTCTCATCATACCCCCATGCTTAGCTTTTGCTAGTCCCATAGCAAAATTTTAAAGTTTCAACCCTTGTTCTGGACCATGAAGTTCTTAATGATTTCAGATAAATGATTTTTCTTTTGAAACCTAGATTAGGTCAGAATGCCAACCATAGGCCTAAAAGGTACTCTAGTGCCAACCAAGATCCAGATCTGTCTAGCCTCAGCCTCAGTCCTTAACAAAAGTTTTTAAGGCTTACAAGAACTAACCTAAGGCTTATTGGACTTTGTGGTTAAAGCACCCGTGCTTCAGATAATTTTATCCCTGGCTCAGTTCGCAGTGCATTTTGTAAGGAAGAGAGGTAGAAGATTTATATATTTGGAGAGTTTTTTCTCTCTTTTTCTTTTTAATTCTTGCTTAGGATTGGCCTTTCAACATAGTCTGTATTAGATTCCTTGTCCCCATCATCAATCCTCAAGGGTTCCTGGCAGTCGATGCTTCGAGATAGCACCGCCCATGGTAACCCCCAGAACCCTGGCTGTTGAGATTTCGAGATAATCCCATCCATGGTGTTCCGTTGCCGAATTCAGACCCCGGCAATTGACATTTCGTGATAATGCCATCCATGGAATCTGAACCAGCAGAGTGCTTACATGCCCTTGGTAGGATATGTAAACATCCTAAGAGACAGGCACCGAGGAGATGATATTTTGTTACGCATCTTCGAGGGGAATTTCCCACCCTCCGAGCTGGGAACTCGTCTAAATCAACTTGTGTTGATCGGCCGCTCCTACTCTAGGTGTTATTTTCAAAATTTTTGCAATGCTTCTGCGTGATTTTGATTTTTATGCTTATTGAACCAGGCTATGTGTGAAGTTAAGGTGCTTAGGTTACTGAGTCCCGTAAACCAAAAGTTACTTAACGAGGCCAAATACTCCCTAAGCCTTGGGCCAAATACTTAAGCTTTTCATTTTCCTCAACCTCTTGAGGAATGTCTAGATCTTAATGGGTACAAAGAGTCTATCCAAGAATGCCTAAGGTTCGCATTCTTACTAATCTCACTATGCACTTTCCATTTCTTTTCCTGAATGAGGTCTAGAACTTAGGTTAATTCCTTAATTTCTTACTAATGACTATCACTTTTCTTTCATTTTGTGCTCCTTTTCATTTTGTTCCTTTCTCTCCTCCTTTGTAGAGTGCATAAATTTTCTTTCCTCCTCTCATTTTATTCTTCTTTTTCAAAATTTTTTTTTAATTTTTATGGTGTTTTTGGTGTATGTGAATTTTTTTGTTTAAAATCTTTTCTTACAAGTTTTGCACTTTCATAACCCCCCATGCCTAAGATTTGCAATGTCCTCATTGTAACTTAGAAGGGTTTTTATTCAACTTAGTTCATACTTTAGGACAGATGTTTTGATGAGTGAATGGGTCGGGGTGACAGTTACAGACGATTTCTAATTTTAGGTGCAAGCACCTGAGGTGGAGCCGGCTGTCCTAAAGTGTGATCCTTAAGTGCGAAAAAGTGTTAGAAAAGGTTTCAGGTTTTTTTTCAAAGAGAATGACGGGCTGCCTCTCGTTGAGCGCTGAGTTTTACGCCATCAGCTGGGCGTAGTATGCTCAGGGAAAATGGAGGATAAATGATGATTCAGCCAAATCAGTAGAGGTTACATCAATGAACGGTTTGAGTTTCTGACCATTCACGATGAAAGGTTCGGAATCATGGCTGAGTGAACTGATTTCGACGGCTCCATTTCCTAAAACCTGCAGACCAAGTATGGTCCGACCCACTTGGATCGTAGTTTACCAGGGAAAAGTTTGAGTCGGGCATCAAAGAGTAGGACCTTCTGACCAGGATGAAAGATCTTTCTAGAGATGTGCTTGTCATGGAAGGCTTTAATCCGCTTCTTGTAGATTCGTGAGTTCTCGTACAAATCAAGGCGTAATTCATCGATCTCTCTAATTTGAATCTTTCTGTGGATTCCAACCTTAGAAAGATCTAGATTATAGCTCCGTACTGCCCAATAGGCTTTGTGCTCCAGTTCGACGGGAAGGTGACACGCCTTCCCATACACCAGTCTAATGGGAGACATGCCTAATTGGGTTTTGTGGGCGGTCCTATAGGCCCACAAAGCTTTCGGAAGTCGGGACGACCAGTCCTTCCTATCAGGCCGAACAGTGACCTGTAGGATTTTCTTGATCTCTCGATTTGATAGCTCAGCTAGACCATTAGTTTGGGGGTGATAAGGAGTGGAGATTCGGTGAGACACCCCGTATTTGGTCATCAGTGACCTGAACTGAGCATTCGTGAAATGGGTCCCCCCATCGGAAATGATAGCGCGAGGAATCCCAAACCGTGAGAAGATATTGTGATGAATGAATTTGAGAACGATTTTATGATCACAGGTTCGGGTCGGTATGGCTTCGATCCATTTAAACACGTAGTCCACAGCCAGCAGAATGTACTCAAAGGCGTCCGAAATAGGAAAGGGGCCCATAAAATCAATCCCCCAAATATCAAAGATTTCGCACACGAGAATTGGATGCAAAGGCATCATGTCGCGATGGCTCATGTTGCCCAAAGTTTGGCAACGACTGCATGCCTTTCAGTGACTGTGTGCGTCCTTGAACAGAGTGGGCCAATAAAAGCCACACTGGAAGATTTTCGATGCGATTTTGGCCCCAATTGTGTCCAATCTACTGGCCATTAATTCCAGGTCGACTGATGCGGACAGGCCCTGCGTTTCGTGTGCTCCCCTAAGGTTCGTCGACGCATGGGTATTCATCCTGTCGAATAGTCCCATGGAGTCATTATTGATGGAGTTCTCACACATGTTTTCGAGAATCTCCCACATAGTGTCCTCATACTGACCCATGATATTCTCTCTGCAAGTTGCATTGACGAAAAGCCTAATATCTTCACGGAGTCCCTGGTAAAAAAATTGGACTTGTTCCCATTTAGGAACTCCGTGATGGGGGCACTTTCTCATGAGATCCTGAAAGTGATCCCATGCCTCATGGAGAGGTTCTCCTTTTTGCTGAGTGAAGTGGGTAATCTGATGGCGCAAGGCATTGGTCCGTCCAACGGGAAAGAACTTCTTCAAGAACTCGAACTAAAGTTCTTCCCAATTGTTGATTGACCAGGTCTGTGTTTGGTACCAATGAGTGGCCTTGTCCATAAGGGAGAAGGAGAACTTCTTCATAAGGAGAATATCTCGATTTTGTGCATCTGACCCAAAAGTTTGGGCCAGATGCTTTAGCTGTTTGAAGTGCTGGAAGGAGTCTTAAGAATTAAGCCCATGAAATTTAGGTATGGCATGAATCATATTAGGCTTTAATTCAGAATCAGGTCCTCCAGTCGGGATTCTGACTCAAGGCTCAATAGCCACCGCAGCGGGATTATAATGGTCCCGCATCATAGGATGCTGCGGTGGGTGCACAAAGTTCTGGAAGAGGTCATTGAGTCGCTGGAGTTGGTGCTCTAGATTGTTCTCTTCCTCAACTGGCTGAGCCATTGGGGAAGAAGAAGGTGAGTTGGGTTCGGAGTCCGAGGAGAGGTCTATGTGAAGTGTTGTTTGCTCAAACAAGGGCACTGAGGCTTGGCCTTGAGGAGAGTGAAGTTCTAAAGGAAGTTTTAAGGACCTCCTACCAAACATACACTGATGGAGAAGATGAGTTTAGCAAGTGCTGGACCCAATCAAGACACCCAAACTGTTGGGTGACTATAGAGGTGCGGGGCAGATGGACCTCTTAATCGAAAGATCATCCACCTGAGAATTACCTGCGCAGCCAGAGAGGGTGAGTCCCGCGAAGAACCCTACACGGTAGAGCATCTCCACAGGTTACAGGGTTTCCTCCACCCGACCTCTCTTATCACTGAGATTCCAGGTAGACCAGAATGGGGATCTTAACATCTTAAGTCTACCACTTTTAGTTTAAGATCAAGGTGCCTAGGTTTTCACTTGAACTTTAGCCTTTTGAGTGCAAAAAGTGACCTAAGTTGAAGGTTGGTTGACCCAAGGGGTCAACTTCACCTGCTAGTTCCTTTGAGAGCTTATTAGGTCTTGTCTTTTAGGGTTCAAGTGTTTTTAAGAGCTAAATTGATTAGGGTTTCTTTGAATAAGTATTTTCAATCAATGGCTTAGGCGTACTTCTTTTGGGATTTCTCAATTCTTGCTTAAGAAGTGTGTTACTTAAACCCTAATTTTGAGTCTTATGTTGGCTCTACTTGGTTCAGTTAGCTTCCTTTTGATTTGGTAATTAGGGCTCAGGCAAGAAGGTATTAGCCCTAAATACCCTTAATAGTATGTGTGCAGGAATAGTGGGTTGAAATTGAAAACATGCAGCTTTGATAATTTACTAGGTATGGAAGACAGGTTATACCTATATTGCTTATTCTTTCTTTCTCTTCCTCTTTAGAATTTAGGGTTAAAATGAGAGGATAGAAAATTACTTGTCCTCGGAGTGGTTGTTGTGCGGCTGCTTCTTGATTTTCCTGTGCCTGCACACAAAAGAGAAGAGATTAGTAGAAACTCAAAAATAGAGATCTTATAGCTTCTAGAATAGCCGTTGCTCCCCGACAACGGCGCCAAAAATAGTTGTTGGTCGCTGCTCTTTCCGCCTTTATGTTTATTAGGTTTACAATCGTTATAGTATACGCCAAAATAGCTACCAGATTACTATAAATTTTTACTCGGAATAACAAGTTTTTTAGGTCGAACTCAAGGAGCAACTATGATTCTGGAAGTGTAAAAAGTTCTCCATTATGTTACAAAAATAACAAGAGAGAGAGAGGGAGCAAAAGTTCTCTTGGCTTCTTCTTCTTCTCTCTTCCTCTTCTTTTCTTTTCTTCTTCTCTTTCAGCTGATCTTCTCTTTCTCTGCTTCTTCTTCTGTTCTTCTTTTTCTTTCTTTCCTTGTTTGCGGCTGTGTCTTCTTTCTTCTCTCTCTTTTCTTCTTTTCCTTCTTTTCTTCCTGCCTTCTTCTTTCTTCTTTTCTTTCTCAGCCTGCCTTGTTCTTGTTTTCTTTCTCTGCTCTGCTTCCTTCTTTTCATTCTTTCTTTCTTCTTTGCGCTCTGGCCGCTGCCCTTCCGTCGTCTGACTTGATGGTCAGACGACTTAACTATGGGTTTGCTACAGTGCAGCTTCTTCTTCTATTCTTCAGCTCCTCTCCTTCCGTTCTTCTTCAGCTGCTCAGTGCCGCTAAGGCTTCGGCCGCTCCTCCTCTCTTCTTCTGCTTTAGCTTGCTTCTTCTTCTTCTTTCTTTCTTTCTTTCCTGCACGCACACACAGTGGTCAGTGCAAAACCTACCCCTACCCCTTCCCCGCGTCTCTCTCTTTCTCAGAATCTCTCTTAGGAATGCTCTCCCAGAGCCGGGTAATCGGGTTCGGGTAGCGCACCCGAGACCAGGCCCACCGGCGTGCGGTGGTGGGCGAGAGTGCATGGTCAGGTAGTCGGATCCAGCCCAGACCCGCGGGGCGTGAGCGTGGGCGAGGGCGAGCGAGCGCGTGGCACACCGCGTGCAGGTGAGAGGGACCTGACCCATATGTATCGAAGGCAACAAGCTCGATGCACTTTTTCAATTTAAGTGTGGGCGCTCGGCCGCACACTTACAAGGTGGGACTAAAATCCCACCTCCAGATTACGCGCCCGCAGGCGAAGGATTCGTCGCCAATTGGGGCAGCTGTGAGGCTTGTGACCCAATTGCAGACCTGGGCGCCTTCGCGTGGTCAGTCCGCGGTGCCTGGGACTCGCGCCTGTGCTGGAGAAGTCCTGGAGCTATAAGCGAAGGTGCTGCAGCAACTCAGCAATGTCGGTGAGAGGCTGCTGACCTGAAAACACAGTGACGGCCTCTCGGCCAAGTCAGATAACGTGGGAAGCTTCGCCGGAGTGTGGCGAAGGCAGTGCGGTGGTCGGCGAGGGGCGAGAGCGCCTGTGGAGGTAGCCCTAGGTCAGACTGTGTGCGGGAAGATGGGTTTGTTCGGGGGGTGGTTTGGCGGTGATTGGCAGTGAGTGGAGAGGGGGGATCGGTTGAGTGGAGTGAGAGGGAGCCTCTAGGCTGGTCGGCGAGGGGTGAGGAGGTCTGTGGAAGTGTGATGGCCTCGCCGGAGAAGGCGACCGGAGATGGAGAAGATGGAGTTGGACGGTGGTGGTCGGGTGGTTGAAATAGCAAATTAGAAGGGGGAAAATACAAGGGAGAGAGAGAGGAAACTTTGTACCTATTTACTTGACGAAGGGGGAGAGAGAAGCATTCGGCTCGTGCCTGCCGGAGCTGAGGACGAAGATGCCCAGGAGGGTATCAGCGACGAGGAGGCGGTCGGAGGGCGCCAGCTGGTACGGCCTAGCACGGACGACAGGGCAGAGTAAACTCTACTGTAGGTAGGGAGCAGAGCGACGAGGAGGAGGAGAAGATAGCCAGAAGCTCGGGCGCTCTGACCGGAGGGGAAAGAGATGAAATGGGGGGTATTTCTCAGCCAGAGTAAGCTTGAAGGAGTCGGCAGGCCTTACTGCTCCTTATAATGGCCTTGGCGCGGAGAGGGAACCAAGGAGGCGACGTGCCTGCCTCGTCGGAGAGTGGTCGAAGAGGATACCCATGCCCTTCGTGCATTCGCACGAGAGGCATGGTTGATGGCAGAGGGCAGGGGAGGGTCCCTACGACAGAGGACGTCGCAGGGAACCCCCCGTCTGTTCTAGAGGATTGCCGCCCTGCCTTGCGCGGCGCCATCCTCCGCGCAAGGTCGTCGGAGGCATGGCGCTGTGCAGAAGTGGCAGGGAGGACCGTTCTGCAAAGAACGACGAGGAGTTGGGGGCCTAAACGCAAGGATTTCAAAAGATAAGGGTCAAAAAGTAAATAAAGAGGACCAATTTGTAAAGTCGGTCAAGATGGTCTTTTCTTAGGCTTAAGTTTTTATACCAGACTAATTTGAACCTAAGGATTTTAATGGTGAATTTTAATTTTAGGTTGGACCATGTTTGACCGATCAATTTGTGTAAAAACCCAAATTAAGTCATTAATTGGGCATGGTTCTCATTTTAGGTCAAAATAGGTTGCAATGGCCAAATTGAAGGTTCTAAACCCTAAGGAATCTTTTTCTATGAATTTTAGAGGGTTTAGTTGATTTTTATCCTGCCTTGAACCTCGTGAATTAAAGTAGGTTTGTTTTAGAGTTACAGAATGTCATTTAATTCCTAGAAGTTACTATAACCCTTTTCAGATCAGATCATCCCACTTCCCTTCTTGTTAAGCTTGTTTCACCTATGTTTGGACCCTTAATTATCCTGTTTTCATACTGCATTGGTGAAATTACAGTTTTACCCCTGATGATTTGTTTTATTCATTAACTCAGAATTCTCTGAGTTAAGCCTCTCTTTGGGTTTTATAGGAGCTTTTTCACACATATTTGGATTAGATTGTGCTAGTTAGGGTTCATGATAAGGTTCTCATCAATGCCTTTCTCCAAAATTAGATGTCCTAGGATGATTCCCTCAAGCACCATGAAATGGCTCTTTTACCAGGAAAGAACCAACTTCACGTCAATGCACCGCCTAAGTATTTGGACCAAGTGCTGGAGGCAATTGTCAAATGATGCTCCAAAAATTGAAAAGTCATCCATGAAAACTTCCAGATAATCACCTACCATATCTGAGAATATGGCAAGCATGCACCGCTGAAAAGTCGCGAGTGCATTACAGATACCGAACGGCATCCTTCGGAACGTGTATTTCCTGAAGGGGTAGGTGAACGTGGTCTTTTCTTGGTCCTCTAGATGGATTTCCACTTGGTTATAACCGAAGTACCCGTCAAGAAAGTAGAAGAACCTATTTCCCACTAGTTTCTCGAGGATCTGATCAATAAACGGTAGTGGGAAATGGTCCTTCTTCGTGGAGGAATTGAGTATTCTGTAATCAATGCAGACTCTCCATGAGTTAGCTACTCGGGTCGGTATGACCTCTTTGATTTCAGTTGTGATGATGGTGAGTCCGACCTTCTTAGGCACAACCTGGATTGGACTCACCCAGCAACTGTCGAATATCGGGTAGATGATCCCTACATCTAACCACTTGATGATCTCCTTTTTCACGACCTTTTGCAGATTAGGGTTCAAACTTCTCTGCATTTCTCGGGAAGGTCGTGCACCCTCTTCGGTGTAGATTCGATTTATGCAATAAAAGGGGCTTATGCCAGTCAAGTCATTGAGAGTCCATCCAATGGCTCTACAATGTTGCTGGAGAACAGTAATCAGAAAGGATTCCTGGTCAGGTGTGAGTCTGGAGTTGATAATCACAGGAAACATCTGATTGGAACCCAAAAAGACGTACTTCAGATGATTGGGAAGGGGCTTGAGTTCCAGGACAGGATTATCAGCAACAGTGTGCGGTTTAGGGTGTGTATCAGGGACAAGGGTAGGAGTTATGGGTGTATCTAGATCAAGTTCAGACTCCTCTATTTGCGGGTTTTGATCTTCTGGTGGTTGATCGAGGATAATCAGGTTGTCCTCGGTATGTGGTTCATCAACCACAGCTTTGATATCACATATTTGTTCTATAACACAAAGATGTCAATCTTTAGAGTTTGGTTCCCAAATTTTAATTCTATTTGGCCCTCCTCGCAGTTTATGTTGGCCCTAGCAGTGGCCAGAAAAGGTCTCCCTAGTATAATCGGTGTATCCCTTGGGTTTTTAGGTGCATCCATATCTAGAACTATGAAATCCACCAGGAAGTAGAAATCCCGTACCCTAACAATGACATCCTCGAGTATTCCTTTAGGTGACTTGATGGATCGATCGGCTAACTGCAATGTCACCTCTGTCGGTTTAAGCTCGGACTCTTCAAGGTGGTCAAGGAGGGATGTAGGTATTAGGTTTATGGAGGCACCTAAGTCTAACAAGGCTCTGTCAAATTGGCTATTACCAATTTTACATGAAATCAGGGGAGTACCTGGGTCTTTAGCCTTGGGTAGGAGTTTACTCAATATTACAGAGCTGGCTTGCTTTGACAGTACGATCAGACTCCCACTTTTAGTTCGCGGCTTATGCTTGGGTGTACACATGTCTTTCAAAAATGGTGCGTAAGCCGGTACATGGTGGATTGCATCCATCAAGGGGCTGTTTATCTGGACCTGTTCAAAGAGCTTGACCAGATCCTCCTTAGGAGCCACGGGTTTGGTTTTCCTCTTTCCCTTGGTCAAGGCCTTTGGAAATGGAACCTTGGTTGGTTCCTCTAGAATAGGTCTAGGTTCTTGATCTAGGATAGGGGTATCCTGGATAACTATTCTGGGGCTTGGGCTACTACCAGGCTTGGAGTGGTTTGGATAATGTGGGTCTTGGGTTGCTTTACCACTACGAGTTGTTACGGAGTTTAATCCTGCTTGGTTTTGGTTTGGGTTTGGTAAGATGGGTGGCTGCTGCTGAAATCCCGCATAAGATGTCGAAGCTTCCATCCCGTCGGGTGATGGAACAAAAGGGGCCTGATAAATCATATGTGCTGGCCTGAATTTGGGTTCATAACGCGCCTTTAGGTCAGGACGTTATTTGGGTTTGGCAAAGGTTGCGAAGGAAGGGTGCCAGGTTGGCAGGAATTCGCCATCTGGGAGAGTTGATTGCGAACCTCTGTGATCTCATCCTTGTGCTGTTTCTGGATTACCGCATTTGTCCTCTGAATGTCAGCCAGTGCTTGAAGGATCAGAGTCATTTGATCTTGGTTTGGCCCAGATTGATAGGTGGGGTTGGGCTGAAGCTGAGGCGGCTGATATGGGCGAGGAGTTTATGGATGGGGTTGATAAGGTGATCTTTGATTCTGAGAATTTCCAGCCCACTAGAAGTTGGGTTGATTTCGCCATCCAGGGTTGTAGGTATTGGAGAATGGGTCATTCTGGATGGCGTTGAGGTCCTCGCAAGTCTGAGGAGCCTCAGGAAAGTCAGAATATGAGGGTTCAGAGTTCCCCCAACTAGAATAGAGTGGATCAGAGGTCCCTCTTATCCGAGAGTCAGACGGGAGTCAGACGGGGGTGGATACGGGTCCATCCCCTGAGAAGATCGGTGATAAATGTTCTGCACTGTTTCCCTAGCTAGAGGTAGCTGTGCAAATGGGTTCTGCGCAGAAGTGGCTCACTGCAGATGCTGAGTCAACTAGTCTACCTTCTTCTCTATGATAGAGGCCTTGTCCAACCGACTGGCCATCAGTTCCAAGTCGACGGATGTGGACAGGCCTTGCATCTCATGTGCTCCCCTAAGATTCGTCGATGCACGGGCATTCCTCCGGTCGAATAAGCCCATGGAGTCATTATTGATGGAGTTCTCGCACATATTTTTGAGAATCTCCCACATCGTGTCCGCAAGTTAACCCATGATGTTTCCTCTGTAGGTTGCATTAACGAATAATCGAATTTCTTCACGGAGTCCCTGGTAAAAAGACTGGACTTGTTCCCATTTAGGAACTCCGTGATTGGGGCACTTTCGCATGAGATCTAAGAATCGATCCCATGCCTCATTAAGAGGTTCTCCCGATTGTTGAGTGAAATGAGTGATCTGGTGGCACAAGGCATTTATACGGCCAATGGGGAAGAACTTCTTCAAAAATTCGAACTGAAGTTCGACCCATGTGTTGATCGAACGAGCCTGAGTTTGATACCAATGAGCAGCCTTGTCCATGAGGGAGAAAGAAAACATCTTCATGAGTAGAATATCCCGGTTTTGTGCATCTGACCTGAAGGTCTGGGCCAGATGTTTGAGCTGCTTAATGTGCTGGAATGGATCCTTAGAGTTAAGCCCATGGAATTTTGGTATGGCATGAATCATATTGGGCTTGAGTTCAGAATCAGGACCTACAATCGGGATTTGGACTTGAGGCTCGATTGCCACCGCAGCGGGATTATAATGATCTCGCATCATAGGTTGTTGCAGCGGGTTTACAAAGTTTTGGAAGAGATCATTTAGGCATTGAAGTTGGTGCTCAAGGTTATTCTCTTCTTCAATGGGTTGTGCCATGATGGAAGAAGAAGGAGAACTTGGTTCTAAATAAGAGAAGAGATCTCTATGGTGGGGTTGCTGCACAAACAAGGGCGTCGAGGCTTGGCCTTGGCGAGAGTGGATTTCTAAAGGAGGTCTTAAGGATGGTCTTAAGGACCTCCTACCAAACATGCATCGAAGGATTTGATGAGATCAAAATGTGCTGAACCCAATCAAGACACCCAAAAAATGTCTGGTGACTATAGAGGTTCGGGGAGGATGATACCCCTTAATCAGAAAGGCCGTCCACCTGAGAAATACCGGGGCAGCCAAAGAGGGAGAGTCCCACAAAGACCCCTACATGGTAGAGCATCCCCACGAGTTACAAGGTTTCCCCCACCCGACCTCTCTTGTCACTGAGATTCCAGGTAGACCAGAATGAGGACCTTGACCTCTTAAGTCTACCGCTTTTAATTAAGATCAAGGTGCTTAGGGTTCTACTTGAATTTTAGGTCTTTTGAGTGCAAAGAGTGACCTAATTTTAAGGTTGGTTGACCCAAAGGATCAACTTCACCTCTTTGTTCCTTTGAGAGCTTTTAGGTCCTTTCTTTTAGGGTTCAAGTGAATTAAAAGCTTGATTTTCTTAGGGTTTCTCTTGGATAAATCTCTTCAAACAAGGCTTAGGCACACCTCCTTTTGAAATTTTTTATTCTTTGCTTAAGAGAAGTTGTGTCTCTAAAACCCTAGATTGAAATCCTTAGGTTGGCTCTATTTGGTTCAATTTAGTTGCCACAAAAAATAGTATCTAGGGCTAAATAAAGAAGGTGTTAGCCCTAGTTACCCTAAATGGATGTGCAATTCAAAATGTGTTGAAAGTAAAATTCAGGTAACTTTTGTGAATTACTAAATATGGAAACAGGTAGCCCTAGAATGATTTTTCTTTATTTCCTTTTCAGATTTTGAGGGGATTAAGAGAG
The DNA here is from genome assembly GCA_037157565.1 of Thalassia testudinum. Taxonomy (NCBI): domain Eukaryota; kingdom Viridiplantae; phylum Streptophyta; class Magnoliopsida; order Alismatales; family Hydrocharitaceae; genus Thalassia; species Thalassia testudinum. Next base: position 26,797,924 of record JAZHRO010000059.1, read on the forward strand.
AGGGCAATGAAGATTTACCTGTTCATGGTGTGGTTGTTGTGCGGCTGCTTTTCTTTTCTTTTCTTCCCCTAAAACAAACACAGCAAAAGGGAGAGATTAAGTCAGTACTGAATCAGAGGTTGTGATCAAAGTTTCTGAAATGCCCGTTGCTCCCAGGCAACGGCGCCAAAATGTTAACAAGGCGAAATCATGGTTTTTATAAGATAAAGGATGTTGCATCATAGTATAGGTGAAATCGCCTTGAAAACAAATGAGAATTTTATTACTCGAAAACCTAAGTATTCGAGGTCGAACACAAAGAGCAAATTGGTCTTTAAAAACTAAGATCACAATCTCAAATTACTCAAAATATGATGTTCAACAATAATATCAATGAAATTCAATGTGTGTAGATGCTAAAGAGAAGAAATGCAAAAATAAATAGAATGTCTCTTTTCTCTTCCTTTCTGAGTTCTTCTTTCTCTCTCTGTGACTTCTTCTTCAGTCCTTTTCTTCTCTTGTTTCCTTAGCTTTCCTTTGCCTTTGATTCTTTTGCTTCTTCTGCCTTCTATTTCTTCTCTTGGTTTCTTACTCTTTCTCTACCTTTGATTCTCTACGGCTCCTGCCTTTTCTTCTTTGTCTTCTTGGCTTCTATTCTTCTCTTTGATTTCTTTCCTTCAGCTCTTTTTCTTCAGCAGCACCTTCTATTTCTTTTTCTTCCTTGATTCTTCAGCTTCTGCCTTGTCGTCTTCAGCAGCTATAGTGCTTCTTCCTCCTTGGCCTTGTCTTCTGCCTTCAAGTCTCTCTTCCTTCCTTAGCCGCTCCTGACTTCAACTTCTAAGCCCTTCTTCTTTCTTCCAACGTCTTCCCTTAGCTTCTTCCACGGCTTCCCCTTCCTTCTCCTTCTTTCCCTACATAGCACAGAGCAAAACCAACCCCTACCCTCCCCCGCGTTGCTCCCTCTATTTCTCTCTTCGCTCTCTCAGAGCCAGTCGGGTAATCGGGTCGGGTTACGCGTGCCTAGGTCCAGGCGCACCGACGTGGGTGGTTGATAACACTACACAAGGGGGTGATAATTATGTTGAATATGGCCCATCTTTAGAATAAAAGGCACAACATAAGTAGAATAGGAGCATTGCATGCATCATGTACCAAGACTGCTTATAAACTGTATTAATGGCCATTTGTGTAAGAGTTTGTCAAAGTAGGCCTCAAATGAGCAATCGGACCGCACGGATGGATTTAGAACGACGAATGGAGTCCAACGGACTTAAGATTGGCCAAATCCGACATCTGGAGCTCCTACAATGGGCCCAAGAAGTTCTGACTATTGATCTGGAGATCAACGGCTCAGATTGCGCCACGTCAGCCATGCCCCACCGCGCACCGCGCCTTCAGCCAGCCGAGATCAAATCTCGGCTGTCGATCTTCGATCGAACGGGTGAGAATCTCGTGCCCGTCTGCGGTTGCCGCCACAAAGCGCGGGCGTGGCGCAACGGTTAGCGTGCATGCCCGCACGAAAGCGACGCGAGTTCGAGCCGCTCGGAGGCGAAATTAAAGACAGAAGACGGGCGCGGAGAAATTGGGCCGCCCGATCAGCAACGGGCGGCTGAGATCTTGCCACGCAGCGTGACCGCAGCTCACGGGCGCCCACGCGCACGCGCACGCCGGGCGATGACGCACGTGCACACGCGTGCCCGAGGCGCGATCCCAGTGTAGCCGAGGAGGACTCTCAAGATCAGACGGCTCTCGTTCAGCGGTCGCAGATCGCATGAAGAGAAGAAACGAGGCGGGCGGCTGACCGACAGCTGGAGGGCTTCACCGACGTTTTTGGGAGTGGTTTTAGCGACGCTCTGGATGTCGCTAAAGCCCCTTCTTCTTTTAGGAAGCCCTTAACTCTATTTAGACCCCCTCCAACCACCATTCAAGGCATTCACTCCCCCTTGCAACCACTCCACCCCTCTCTTAGCTAGCTTTAGGCCCTCTTGTAATCGTCGGAGATGACGAGCCGCCGACGGAGCCTCCTCCACGGTCGTGGCTGCCTCGTCGCTCTCCACACACACACTCTCTCTCTCTCTTTTAAGCTTTCTATTACTTTTGTTGAAGCATGTATTTAATTTTGTAAGCTATGAACTACAAATGCATGATTAATGAAGTTATTTTCCGTTCAATTATCATTTTAATTTCCGTTCAAGTTGCATGATCAAGCAAAGAACTTTCTAACCCTAAACGCTCCCTCTCTCTATCTCCCTCTCTCGCTTTTCAAAACCGCATCTTTTGCAAGCAAAACTCCGCACTTTTCGTGACAACAAGTAGTAAGTAAAAATCCGATTTTCACGCCTCCCTGAGACCGACACTCGGACTCACCTCCGTTTACTTATTTTAAAACCGACGTTGCAAGTGCGACTATAACGACACTCCTTAACACACACGCACTAAGCCACGTCAGTTTTTAGCGCCGTTGCTGGGGAGGCAACGGATTTGTTTTATCACCTCCATTCCTCATTCATTCTCACATCGTCTAATGCCCTATTTTCCTTTTTACTTGATGGGTGTAGGAATTCGGCGCATGAACGGCGAAGCGACGCATCCCATGACGGTAGCAAGGGAGTAGGCGCTACAAGGACCGATAGTGAGTAATCTTCCTCTCATGACTGTTTGCTTGCATGAAAAAACTAAAAAAAAATTATAAAAACTGAAAAAAAATTGGTGTGGTATATGACTGCTCGACCCACATCCTTAACACATCACCACACAAAAAATGTACACTCTAACATTCTGAATAAATTCTTGGAGTATTCTTTTCTTTTTCTTGAGTGGTGTTTGCGAGGCCACCGTGAGTTGACCTGGGCCGCACCACTCAACCCGAAAACTGACTCATCAAATAGAAGCTGCATGATCATTAGGATGAGTACACTAGGGTTTTAGAACCTCTACAGAATAAAAAGGAAATCTACTTTCATCAAATTGTGTGCAGAACTTGACGTGCCCACTGAAACTTGCTTGAAAACATTAAGACACATCAACCCTAAAAAGTACTAAAGTAAGGATGAAACACTAAAAGATACCACATCTTAACAAATCCTTTCTTGAAAACCATGTTTTGCTAGAAGCACACACTTTGAAAGTGGAAAATTAAGAGGCACCACCCCAATCAACGCCTCATCACATCACCCTAAGCACAAGCACCCTAACCCTTTAAAACTGAGTAAACGTGCCCTAGGCAGGACTGAGTTAAGTCTCAAAAGGTGATGTTTTGTTCGCTAGGCACTTGGCTTTCATTCCCTTGGTAGAATCTGGTGACTAGGCTGCGGGGCAGTCTCAAACGACCGCGGTTGTGGGGTCTGTGGAACCAGAGGCGCAAGCCAAAGGAAGAACCTTCCCTGCAATCCCCTCGTAATCGACCTGGCCAGATTAGCCTTGGGAAGGGGAGTCCAGTGCTTACGGACTTAATCAACATTTGTGAGATTTCTAGGTCTCCTAAGGAATACACCATAAGGACTAGGCTTGTTTGCTTGGTTGAGTACACAACTCTCTCTCATCTGTTCTTCCTGCATCCCTCCATTTCTTCCAAACCGTGGATTTCAATGCCTATCCATCTTACCCAAACTACCCTCAACAGGATTTGTATGCTAACCCAAGTGGACCATACCCACAGCCTACTTGGGCTAACCAACCACCAAGTTGGGGATACAACCTTGAATATCCCTCTTGGCCCAACTATGACCAAACTGCACCAACCTCTTATTGGAATACACCCAACATAGCCACCCAAGGGTACGATTCAAATCGTGGGGCTCCATATCTCGATTCTCCTCACGATGCCTCCTCATTTAGGTCCAACCCACTCTACTGTGATAGGACCTATGCTTTAGGAGAACACCAAGAACCCTACCCTTCTCAGGATAATAACCAAGAAAGGTCATTTGAATTCAACAACCTTTCCTACTTGACCTTTGGATTGGAAGGAGTTCTAGACAAATGGAAATCAGAAAATGATCAGAAATCTAGGCAAGCCTAGGATCATCAACCTTTGATTTGGTCCCCTGATGAAGAATCTGATTGGGAGGAGAACTTAGAACCTCAACTATTCTGGAGTAGGACCAAACAGAGAATGGTTCCTCTTGAAGAACTGGATCCTGAACATGATAGAATAGAGGACCCACCTAAGAATCTAAACACCAGTGTGGGTTCTGACCCACAACCTCAACCATACTCTCTTAACCTGGATTTCAAGGAGGAAATCCAAAGGACACCAAATGACACCATGTCAATTCTTGATAACCTCCAGTTAGAACTACACAAACAGAATCAAGAATTGGTTAAAGTGCAACAGGCCATGTTGGATTTATTCCAACAATTAGGGGAAGAAGGCCAGAGAAAGCTGTTGCACACAACGCCATTCATGGAATTCATAAAGCAAGGACCTACCATGATCAATTGGACTACACCCAGTCATCCTGATTTGGTTCAGTCCACCATTGATACCCCTCAGGAGTTGGACAGCTCAGTGGATAAGGACAGTAAGGATTCCTCGGAACACAATTTGGGGAGCATTAAGAACAAACATCAGGAGGAAACTGAGAATGTGGGGGGAGAGGCCTTGGAATCCGAATCTAATCGGCCCAAGAGAAGCAATCCGATGGGAGCAGCAGCCAACATCATAGATGGAGAATGGAGTTACAATTTCAAAGAAATTGATTATGAATCGAGTGGAATCCCCATCACAAATTTGGAGGAGGACCAAGAGAAAGAATATGATCTAGAGGATGAAATTGACCCTACCTCTAATGCAACCCCAAACAGTGAATCTGATACAAAGGAGGTTGAAGAAAATATTCTTGAAATCAAGGGCTTGGAGGGAATGAGCAATGAAACCATAGTTGCGGAAGAGATGGATTCGTCTTTGGAGAAAGGCCTCATGCTTGATTGTAGGGCTTATTATGAAACTCTGGACTTTGTTACCTGCCCTACCAGAATAAAGATCCCGCAACCCGAATGCACTGGAATTGATACACTTTCGATGGATTACAATTTTATGGGGACACAAGCTGAATATAAAACCTACATCTTTAGTGTCTGGCATGTCATATTTGGGGTGCGTTTGTCCACAGCAACTTGTTTGCATGCCCACAGACTAAGAGAGGATCTGACACGGCCATGCATGATACATCTGTTGCAGAATTCCCGCCCCTTAGGAACGAGACTCCACCATAACCTTATTCGCATCTATGGACTTCTGATTTTGGGTCTGGTTAATTTTGAACATATCTCCTTGACCCAAACCATTCCTGTTTGCGCACCGCTCAGCTAGAGGCGTTAAACTCAGCACTTCCTGGGAGGCAACCCAGAGGATTCAGAATGATCTAGTAGTTTATGTCACTCAGGTACTATCTTTTTGAACCCTTTTGCATCCATGAATCTGCCAATGAGGACATTGTCCAACTTAAGCATGGGGGGGTGGTAAATTGCATAACCCTGAGCTCAATTAATCAGTCTGAATAAATAAATTAATTTAAAAAAAAAGAAAAATTGAATTTAGGAAGAAAACTTAGGCATTAGAAACTTGTCAATAGTGGAAAATAATACAAAAAGAACTTAAACACTTAGACTTTTCAGGCCTTCAGGGTTAATCAGCCCTAGTGCCCGTTAAAATATGGATTGGATTTAGTGGCGAATCCTTGCAACCTTAAGCTATTCTAATCCACCTACTAAATAAGGTAATAAGTATACGACTTATCAACTCACCCTCTAACTCAGGAAAACTTTGAGTCTAAGTATCTGCACACATTTTTGCACAGACTCACTTTTCGGAGATTTTGACAGAAATTGGGTAGCTAACGAACTCTCTAGGATGGTATGGCTGGCAAGTTGTCGTGGGTAACAGCCCATTGACAGGTTGTCCAAAACCCAGCCACAGGCCATTTCTTTTTCATTGCCTCTAGGTACATTTGAGATCAGGGAAGCCACCTACGAAAAAAAAAGGAAGAAGAAGAAAAGAAAATAAACCACACCTCACCGCATAAGTATGGCTAGCAAGTGATCGTGAGTAACAACCCATTGGTCAGTTGTCCAGAGCCCAGCTCAATAATTGCACAAAAAAGACCAAAACACCTAAGGACGAAGCGAGGAAGTAGTACAAGCCGGGGAGATATACACTGGAAAAATCCTTGTGTTGAGCCCAATTAAAACAAACGTAGGGAGAAAGCTACCAATCGAACAAATACACCTTCAGGCAAAATTTATTTTCTTTTCCGGTCACCAAGAGGCGTAGAAACTCGAAGTCTGTCTCAATTACCGTTAAGTGAGTCTATCACAACATTCACACCAAGATGCTTAGCACTTAGGGTTTTGACCAGGTTTTGGGTGGGTTGGGTAGCTGTAAAAAGTTACCAACCCACACTGAATTCCGAAAAAAAAGAAATTCTAAAAATATATATATATACGTATACATATGTATAGTTATATATACATTAAAGCAAGGATTCAGACGATTCGTATTTTGGCAGACACCCGGGCGCTGCTTAGTCTTTGTAGATTAAGATCTTTGTATATTTCCTCTTATTGACAAGTAACGAAGTGACTAAGCAATTACTTCTTGAATTCTGCAAGGAAATAAAGGCTAGAATAAACCTTGCTAGGGACAAGCAAGGAGTAAGCATGGGGGTATGATAACACTACATAAGGGGGTGATAATTATGTTGAATATGGCCCATCTTTAGAATAAAAGGCACAACATAAGTAGAATAGGAGCATTGCATGCATCATGTACCAAGATTTCTTATAAACTGTATTAATGGCCATTTGTGTAAGCATTTGTCAAAGAAGGCCTCAGATGAGCAATCGGACCGCACGGATGGATTCAGAACGACGAACGGAGTCCAACAGACTCAAGATCAGCCAAATCCTACATCCAGAGCTCCTACAATGGGCCCAAGAAGTTTTGACCATTGATCTGGAGATCAATGGCTCAAATTGAGCCACGTCAACCCCGCCCCACCGCGAACCGCGCCTTCAGCCAGCCGAGATCAAATCTCGGCCGTCGATCTTCGATTGAACGACCGAGACTCGCGCACTTACCCGCGGTCGCCGCGACAAAGCTCGGGCATGGCGCAACGGTTAGCGCGCACGCTCGCACTCAAGCGACGCGGGTTCGAGCCGCGCAGAGGCGAAATTGAAGATGGGAGAGGGCGTGGAGAAATTGGGTTGCCCGATTAGCAGCGGGCAGCCGAGATCTTGCCACGCTGCGGATCGCAACTCACGGGTGTCCACGCGCGCGCGTGCACACGCGCGCCCGAGGCGTGATCCCAGCGCAGCCGAGGAGGACTCTCAAGATCAGACGGCTCTCGTTCAGCGGCCGCGGATTGCATGAAGAGAAGAAACGAGGCGGGTGGCTGACCGGCAGCTGGAGGGCTTCACCGACGTTTTTGGGAGTGGTTTTAGCAACGCTCTGGATGTCGGTAAAGTCCCTTCTTCTTTTAGGAAGCCCTTAACTCTATTTAAACCCCCTCCAACCACCATTCAAGGCATTCACTCCCCCTTGCAACTACTCCACCCCTCTCTTAGCTAGCTTTAGGCCCTCTTGTAATCGCCGGAGACGACGAGACGCCGACGGAGCCTCCTCCACCGCCGTGGCTGCCTCGTCACTCTCCACACACACTCTCTCTCTCTCTCTTTTAATCTTTCTATTACTTTTGTTGAAGCATGTATTTAATGTTGTAAGCTATGAACTACAAATGCATGATTAATGAAGTTATTTTCTGTTCAATTGTCATGTTAATTTCCGTTCAAGTTGCATGATCAAGCAAAGAACCTTCTAACCCTAAACTCTCCCTCTCTCTATCTCCCTCTCTCGCTTTTCAAAATCGCATCTTTCGCAAGAAAAACTCTGCACTTTCCGTGACAACAAGTGGTAAGTAAAAAGCCGATTTTCAAGCCTCCCTGAGACTGACACTCGGACTTACCTCCGTTTACTTATTTTAAAACCGACGTTGCAGGGAGGAATGTCCGTCTAATTGAGCAGGTGTAGTCGAAGAAGGCCCTGATTGCTAGGTGCGAAAGGCTCGTAGAGGGATTCCGTGCACCTGGGATGCGTCTTCCTGGAGTGGGACGAACTGGAGCGGGAGAGTGAGCTCCTTCACGCCTTCGCTAATGGCGGCGGAGGCTCAGCCCTGAAATGCACAAACACTGCCTTGAGACCCTGTTAAATAACTTGGGAAGCTTCGCCATGTCACGGCGAAGGTGAGGCAGGGGTTGGTGTGGCACAAAATGGCCTAGGCGTGCGTGCCTTGGTCGAACTATGACCGTGGAAGTGCGTGTGTCTGGTGAGGGTGTGGGGAGTGTGTGGCGGTCAGTGGAGTCGATGGTGATCAGTGAGTGATGGCGAAGGTTCTGAGGTAGGTGGCAAGGCGTGTGGAGGGGTGAAGCGACGGATTCGCCTCGTCGGTGGTCGACCGGAGATGAGGGAGACGGAGGTGATTAGTGGCTGTCGAGGGGGGTTTTCTGAAATTAAGTGAGGGAAATTGAAGAGTAGAGAGAGGGGAACTTACAGAAGGTAGTTGGACGAAGGGGGAAAGGCAAAGGATGAGCGGTGAATAGGTGCCGTCGTTCGAGAAGAAAGCCCTGAGGTGAGGATGACGGTGACGAGGAAGGGGTCGGAGAGGTGCGCATGGGTATGGCGCGACGCGGAGGAGCAAGACGGAGATAACTCTGCCACTGGTATGGTGGCAGAGCGACGAGAAGAGGGAGGAGGGATTGTCGAAGCTTGAGGGAAGTTGGTCGGAGACGAGGGAGGAAGAAATTAAGATAGTATCCACAGCCAAAACAAGCTTGGAAGATACGGCAAGGACCGGGAGTCCTTTTATAATTGCTGGCTGAGACCTTTGCGCTTGGAAGGCAAGCTTCCAAGTGCAAAGATCTCGCCAGAGATGGAAGGTGAGTAAGATACCCAATTCTCTCCAGCGTTCTCACTAGATATTTGGTGTAAATCCTATCTTGGGATCCTGTTCAGACGGTAGGGAATTCCTCAGAGAATCTCCTTTCCAAATCTGGGAGATCTCTGAGGATTCGGGGAGAAATCCTCCTCAAATCCTCACCGGAGTAGGATTCCTCCACTGTAATGGAGGAGGGACCTGAATGCAAAGAGTGGCGAGGAAGGTGGGGGGGTTGTGCAAGGATTTTCAAAAGATTGGGGTCAAAATGTAATTAGGTGGACTATTTTGCAAAGTAGGTCAAGGTGGCATTCCCTTAGGCTCAAATTTTGGTGAAAATCTAACTTTGACCTAAGGAATTAAATTGTGAAGTTGGATTTTAGGTTTGACCACGTTTGACTTGATATTTTGCACAAAAACCCAAATTAGGTCAAATATTGAGCTAGGACTCCTATCTAGGTCAAAATAGGTTCCAAAGGCCAAATTGAAGGTGCTAAGCCATAAGAGATATTTTCTCATGAATTTTAGATGATTTATTTGATTTTTATCTTGACCAGAACCTTGTGAAATTAAGTGGGTTTATTTTAGGGTTACAAAATGGCATTTAATTCTTAAATCTCACAATAACCCTTTTCTGACTGAACCATCCCACTTTTCCTCTTATTAAGTCTAATTGACCTATGTTTAGCCCCTGAGAAATCCTGTTGATGTACCGCAATGGTAAAATTACAGTTTTACCCTTTATTTCATGTTTTCTTCCCAGAACAGTAATCCCTTAAATTAGGCCTTCCTTTAGGTTATGTAGGAGCTTTTGTTCACTTTCTCAAGTCAAAATGAGATAGGGCTCATGATGAGGTTCTCATCAGTGTGTATGAGTTTACTCATAGCAAGGCCACCACCGACGGCGGGTAAACATGGATACATGAGACATACCAAACAAAACATGTAAGTAACATTTATTTATTTACTTAAATTTTTATACTTACTTTAATATGATAATAAATTATTGTAATATGTTGGGAGAAATGATGAACTTAATCAACCCCCCTATAGACGCCGCTTCCGGCACTCAGCAGCACCCTCTTATGCCACCTGAGGAGGCTTTTAGGAGCACCATGCCGCCGAAGCATGGAGGCTTCATTCGTATTGGGGGGAGAAGTCAAACAATCTCCAGCTGGTATAAGAGGAAGGGGTCAGCAACAGCAACCATCGTCTAGCAGATGTAAACACAGCTCAATGATATCACCTCACAGTTTAACCAGCAAACTCAAGCTTGGCAAGATGCCAAGAAATTCATGGAGGAGCAGAGGAAGGAGATGGAGGAGTAGAGAGCGCAGATGAGAGAGATGATGGCATTATTATGGGGCAGTGATGAGTTGCTACTCATAGCTAAATCGCCTAAGTTAAGCTAGAACTAGGTTAAACAATATCAAATTAACACATAAAAAAGGGTTAAGTGTGGAAAATAGAGAAAAAGACCTAAAACATCAATTTTGTGTTAAAAATGCATAATTAGGTCATTAAATGAGATATTCTTTTAAATAAGGATAAATGGTGATCCAAGTGCAAATTGAACACACAAATGAGTTTAAAAGTTCAAATCAAAAGTGTAATTAACTTCTTAAATGTTCAATTAAGCTTTTATAAAAACTTAGGTGCATTTGGACATCATTAGGGCCTTGCATTTAAAGATTTACATTTAAGTCCTTAGAACATCACATTTCATTCACTGAAAACTAGCCGAGGACCTATTTTTAGGCTGTAAGGACCTTTTTGCAAGCCCTTAAGGACTGCTCTGAAATGCTTCTTGACCACTTATGGGCTCTTGTGTTATTTCTCTCCCCCTTCACTGAAGGGCCTTCCTTGCAAATTCACCAACACAACACCCAGCCACCTGAAGCCGCACACGCACTGTAGCAACATAAGAACACCATGCGTACTGACCGTTGATCCTCCCTCACCTCATGATCTATGGCTCTCCTTGATTCGAAGCTTTGCACAACTCCGTGCGTGCAATCACTACCTCACCCAGATCCCATCCAACGACTGCTTTTTTATTTGAAATTGCACACTCTCTCTCCTCAAATCCCCACCGCCCATGCCCTTGGAGCCTAATCGCACCACCACGATGCTCTGATTCATTATCAGTTGTACTTAAGGAGCTCCCCTGATCGCGTGCATGCCCATCGACTCCCTCCCATTGAGCCGATCCCTTCGTTCACACCTGCAGCTTCCCCTCAACCCAATTTCCTCCTCCGGCTGTGATAGAGTTGGCGTCTTCCTCCCCCTTCAATCGTCGCCAGCCGACCGGGTGGTGGACCTGAGGCATCTTCTTCAGCTACTGGTCCTCTTCCCCCTTCGTCGTCTCCAGCCGACCGGCGGATGACCTTAGACATCTTCCTCCCTTAGAGTAGATTTTTACTGCTTTCTAGATTAATTGTAGTGATAATTAGAGTAGTTTAGTAGTAGAATTTAGACATAGATTAGCCCTGATCTGATGGGTGACTGTAGTGTAACTTAGGAGTAGAGTTAGTATAGAAATTCACATTTTCACCTCCTCTGATCATTTCAGATCAGAGGAGACGAATTCCCCCATTCACTGATCACTGTTTTCTCCCCCTACATGTTTCAATTTTGCTTCCCGATTTCCTCGTATTTTAATCCGTAATCTGCCCATCCATTTGGAGTCAAATTCCCATCCCATTGCTTTTGAGCTTTGAGATGAGGATTTGCACTCAAATTCACCTAGGGGTCTCCTCACTCATCTCAGTTTGTTCACAAAGGCCCTGATCTGATTTGAAACGGAATCAGTTTGCTTGATCGATTTTTTATTTGGATTTTAAAGCAAGATCGCAAGATTTTGAATCATTTGGGTTTTCAAGGATTTTTGATCAAGTAAATCAATTTGTTCTTGAGTGGATCAGCATGGCTGTGAATCTGAGATTATGCTAATGATAAATTCTCCTCAGATGAGCCAGGATCATATTTGTCATTATTGGGGATTTCATGGTTTTGAATGTATGGTAGAACCTAGGAAAATCAACTTTGTTGATTGAAGGCTCTACTCAGAATTTTTCTACTATTTTTGAGAATCTGATTTTACCTAAGGGATTCTTAATATCCCTTAAGGTTTTCAACATATTGGGATTCAACTAAATTAATGGAGTGATTCCAACACTTCCTACATGTCTATAGCATTGGGAAGGTGTTAGATCAGTAGATTTGTCTCTAATTTGGAAGGAAAATGTTGGCAAGGGTCTTTGATTTAGAGTTGAACTTCCGAGAATGATTTCCATGTAGTTTCAGTCATTCAGAATTCTAAGATATTTTCTGTGTGTTTTGAATCCTTGTTAATTACATCAAAGTGCTGCTTCAGCAGCTACATTTCTATAAAAGTTTCAACTCCAAATTTGATATAAGTTAGTGTTAATTCAACAAATCATGACCTGAATTTAGATATGAACTATCCCTGACCAGACTGTCTTAAGTCTGATCTAGGATAATTCATATTGAACTTGAAGTCTAATCTATTGAATTGGAGGTCCAGACCTGCGGTAGATATTTTTTTTCTGATTTCTGGACACTGCAATAAGGACCTGAGCTAAGTTAGGATGTTTGGGCAGTACCTGCTTTGCTGATGCAATGTGGCTACTGCTATGTTGAATTTTAGCAGCAAAACTATTGTTTCTGCTGCTGCAGTTGCCACTGCTACAATTATTGTTACTGCTGTGATCCGAGATATAGGGCAGTAGAGGCTAGGAATAGTTTTTCTTAAAATAGCTGATATGTTTCAGATGTTGTGTAGATTGTGTACAAGCATTCCTATACTGATATAGGTTTTATAATTGTATTTAGATTGCTTGTAATGTCATTTAAATCTCTTTGTTAGCTGAATTTATGCCTAACTGTCTAAATAAAGAAACTTAATGTCAAAATTCATTGAAAATCATGTTTAAGTGCGTGAACATCTTCTTTATGTCTTGATGGTTTTATCTGAATGTTTTCATTGCATGTTCAGCACTTAGAGCTTATTTCTAGGCCTTAGGTTCTCATTGAAAACACTCTTAAAGGCCTAAATTGTACTCACTTTGTCAATAATTAAGAATTTTATAAAAAATCCAAAAAAATAAAATAGACATGTCTTGGTGAAAATTAGGTATACTTTTAAATACATACCTAGTTTCATAGTATTTTAAACCCCCAACTTGGTAGAACATACTAGCCGACGGTTCAGTGTACTTTAAAACTAAATAAAAGTCCTTAATGTAAAAACACCAAAATACTCTATTCTTCTCATCTATCTCTTTCTTTCTCATCCCCTACCTCTACAAAACATATAAAACCTATAAAAATCAAAAAAACCACAAAAATAACTGAAAACACCTTTATACTATGTATATACATATAAATATAAGGTATATATTAAGCTATCTAGGCAAATAATGTAAAATATGTACATAATGTGTATATATAACTTATGTATATACTATATAATGTAACTTAAATATTTAAGATAACTTAAATTACATATAACTTATTTATATAATTATTTATTAATTATACTAACTTATATGTACTATACTCTAAGTAAATTAATAAAATCCTGTAAATAAACATATTTACTACTAATACTGTACATACACGTATATGTATATATAATGTACCTCAATACACCTGTACCATAATTTAATTATGTATATAGAATAAATAATTAATTTATTATTTACTAACTAAGTTATTATATTAAATTAAAATAAATTAGTAATTTAAGTTATAACTGAACTAACTTATACTATATATTTGTATTAATGTATTTTAAGTAAATTAAGCCAATTTAACTATAATTATAATGTATTATACTATTTAAACCTAATTTATATGTAACACAACCTAAAATAAGCTAATTAAATGTAAATAAAATCAAAATAAATGTTGTAAAATACAATAAAAATCTATATTAAATACTTAAATATGTATATTAATATTGTACAAGGTCAATTAGACCATACATTAACTAATTTATACATAATTAAGAAATAAAACCTAATAAACAGTATAAATAAACTATAAACTTTAACTAATTTATTTATATAGTAAATATAATTAATTTTGTAAATTAATTATATAGTCCTATGTAAATACTTTAATATCATATAATTTAATTTTTAATTTTAACAATTAATGGGTCTCAAATCAAGAGTCAAAGTCATGAAATCAGAACCTGTGTGCTGAAATTCCAACATTGAGAAGAGGCGCTTAAAAAAGCGCCACATCGGGCTTTGAAGAGCACATGGAGCGCTATAAATTGTATTCCTGTTTTCTTTTCACCAGTCGACATTTTCTAGGCGCAAAGAAAACCCATCCCCCTCTGAGCTTATCTGAGTATTGATTTGGCATAGATGACTGTGTACAGTATGGGTCGGGGGTTTGGCACCATGCATGGGCTTGAATGACCCCATTAATGAACTTAAATCGAAATTAAGAGGTTAATTAACAAATCAGGGTGGTCTTAGTAGAGGTCTTAGTCCCACCCGGGAGGGTGCTGTGTATCCCTCGAAAGGGCCTCCCCACCAACTTAAAACCTAATTTTTATACTCAGTAAGAGCTAATGAGGGGTTAAGTAAGAAGAACGAAGAAGAACAAAGCTCAGAAAACGGCTAAGTGTAGAGCTGTAGAAGTAAAAAGTGCACCGAAAACATCTAAGTGTTAAAAGACTAAGAGAGTCCGTAGAGAGACTAAGGAAAAGAAGAAAGAATAAGAGAGCCTTAACTGAGAGAGAACAAATAAGAACAACCTTAAGAACAGAAGTGTGTAAATGTATCTGTATATATATATATAGTATGCGGTAAATATGTATATTAAGTATACGTAGTATAACATATGTCTGAGCTATTATGTATATAAATAAAGAATAGCTTTAGTGACGTATACATATGTCACTGTATATAGATTTGTTAGTTAGTATAAGCAGTGTATGTATTGTAAATATATTATGAAGGCTGCACCGACATTTTTATCTGTCACTATATAGAATAAACGTCAGTATAGGGTCTAATTTTGCCTTAGCTTTTGTACATAGTTTTTCCTAAGGTTTAGCAACGTTTATATATGTCGCTGTACATACTATATATTGTTATAGTATATATTATTACTTATTATTGTATATATATAAGTATTGTTATTATAAGTTATAAATATATAGTATATATTATTCATTTATAATATTTGATGTTTGGTTGTAAATATTTGTTTGCAAGCATTTCAGTTCATTCTCTTGTACATAATTAAGTTATTTATTCATTCATTGATTATTCATTAATTCATTCATTCATGATTGTACATAAAATTGATTTCTTTTTAATTAAAGAATGATATTGGACTTAGAGAGAAAAGTATATCAACAACTGTCTCTCAGTGAACAACCTGGAATAAACCAGTAAAAATGGACGTGATAACGGTTTATATTTGTGACATATACTACAACAATAATAATATTTTTATACAAACTGTGGTCGATCGCTTCATATTTTTAGTGCCATTGCAAGGGATAAAAACCCGACAATAGTGCTTTATTGTGAAGTGATTGACTAATATGTCGCAAAAAGTCGATTAGATAGCGGTTAGGATCACAATTCATATCACTACCCACCTAGCAGAGACAACGACGACCTAGGTGGTGGTGGAGCAGGACAGGGTGTAGGAGCTAAGGCCTAGCTTTATATTATTTATCTTTCATTTTTTTTGGTTTTGTATTTTAACATTATGACATGCTTTTATCGTTAGGTTTATATATATATTTGTTGAATGTTTTATGTTCCATGTTGTATGTTGAATTCTTATATTTTATGTGTTTTGTATGTTATATATGTTTTAAGGTGGTATAAGATTCTAAGATTATAGAATCTTATAACCCAAAACGTTATATTAAAAAAAAAACATACATATATACACGATGATTCTAAGAATAACTGTCGTGTTTATATAGACAATAGTTCTCATAAACCCATCGTTTATACAACTATACGACAGTTGAAAAATCATCATCTAAAGTTTACGTATACCGGAGAAGACAGTGATCCAAGTCGTCGTTTACAACTTATTACCGACAGTTTGTACAAAAACTGTTGTCAATAAACGAGACTTTGGTTTCTAAAACCATTGTCTAAATACGATGGTTTTAAAAAAAAAACTGTCGTGTATACATTGCCGTAACACATACTTTCGCGACGACAGAATACAATGGTTTGCATGAAATAGGCGATGGTTTTTAACTGTCGCAAAAACCGTTCTTCCCTGTAGTGAAAGGTTGAGTTGCTACCATTGGCATCCTGGGAAATCATATTTCAAGAGTGTATATATTAGTTTTGCTTGATCTATTTTTGGTGGTTGTTTTGCCATAGGTTCTTGTACAGGACTCATTATATTTGTCATGCTTTACTCTTGTATATTTGCTTTTCTTTCGATGTGCCCGGTGGTTTAGGTCCATGCTCCATTGCCAGACAGTGCGACGTTAGATGCATGACTCCAGGGTTTACTTTAAACGCTATGCGTAAGCCCTTCTCCGATTGCTACCCATGCCATCCAAACGATACCTGCCATGCATTCTCAAGAATAATTTGCATATGTACCTTCAAATCCACAAAATTAACGAATTTGCAAATGTACCTTCAAATCCATAAAATTAGATACATGCTTCCTTGATTAATTATAAATAATTTACCCATCTTGTATTAAATATCTACAAAGGTGCCCCACTTAGGTACCTTATATACATTGACTTTGAGGTATAAAGATTTTCTGCATTTAAGTAGTTTTTTGAACTATCACCAACAGTTTTGGGGAAGATGACATGAAAGGCCTAAGAGGCTCACTTAGATACCGTTTATTTAGGGGAATTATTTAGGAGGAATTGAAAAATAAGAGTACAGGATTGTGGAATTTTGGTGTTTATTTTTTATAGGTGACAATTTCAAGATTAAAATGAGAAATCTTGTATTTGGCATAGTTGGGGTGTTAAGATTCAAGCGGTGGATTTTGAAGACTTTACCTGTAGATTCTCGACCTTCTTAGGAACATATGTACACTGCATGTGGGTTAAGTTCTACCCTTCTTATTCATTATCTATCCTTCCGATTGATTTTCTAGCGTGAGGGAACACATTCACCTTGCATGGCGAGTAGATCCTATCATCATCACTAACCAACCAAATCACAACAAATGCACCTTAGATCTAACAATACTAAGCAAAGAGCACGATTGCCTTGTACGTCGACCTCTGCCTTGTATGCCAAACAATCCTCCTATCTTCACCGCCACCATCGCATCGTCCTCCAACACCACCTTGTACATCGTCTCGATGGCTTTGACCTCGACAGTAACAGCAGTGGCAGCAACGAGATGAAGGAAGGATTGTGTGCAAGATTAAACCATTCCACCCTCCCTTAAATTAGATAATATCTAAATTATAACCTTTTAACTTAATGTTATTTGATCTGAAGATAAATCCTCCCAAATAGGGAATAGCCATCCCACAAAACAAACGATAACTTAGGGGCCGGTCCCCCGTTTTCAATACGGAGGGGGCGTGTATTTGGACTTGAAAATTTTCAAGTGTAAATAGCCTCTGGTTAGTACCAACCGGCAGAGAAGGAAAAAAAAGGATGTCTAAACCAACACACACCATAAACAAGAAGATTGACCTAAACAAACGTCACTCTCCATCTACGTGCACGCACTAAAGATCGCCAGCCAAAACGACAACTCGGGCCTCCGTAGCAGAAGTTATCCTTCGACCAATCTCCCCTCTTCCGCCCCTGCTTCCCTGACACCCAAATGGCCACAACACTCGAAGCACGAAATATATCCCTCAATGCCTCCCTTCAAGAACGCAGTCTTCCGCCCCCGTCAGCACCATTCTCCAATTCCCCTCACGTCCATTCCTCACCCTGGTGGTATCCCGATGGCTCCCCTCCGAGGCCCACCGTCCCGGCCAACAACGACGACGACCACTTATTGTTATTGTTGCTTGTGCTTATCCCAATCGCCCCGTTCTTACTCGTCGTCGTCTGCCTCCGCATCTACTGGTTCTCCAATAACACCACCACGGAAGACGTCACGAGGGACGAGGTGGCGACCGCCGGGAGAGGCCTCGACAAGGAGGTCATCGAGTCCTTCCCCACCATGCTCTACCCCGAGGTCAAGCACTTCAACCTGCGGCGCCGAGGCACCCTCGAGTGCGCCGTCTGTCTCTCCGAGTTCGACGACGCCGACGCGCTCCGGCTCCTCCCGCACTGCAACCATGCCTTCCACCCCGACTGCATAGACATGTGGCTCGGCTCCCACGACACCTGCCCCGTCTGCCGCGTCGAGCTCACGCCTTCCTCCGCCCCCCCGGTTGCCGCAGCGGAGACGCCGCCGGTGCAAGTGTTCGTTCCTGTAGAGGAGATGGTGGAGCCTGAGACAATGGAGGAGGAGGAGGCGCGTGTGTGGGCGGAGGAGGAGAGGGAGAGGTTCACATTGAGACTGCCAGAGGAAGTGAGGGCGGGAGTGGTGTCGAGGAGAATGGATCGAGAGGTCGGAAGCTCTGGATTGCAGGAGTTTGAGGAAGGGTGTGAGGAGATGGGGGAGCTTCGACTTGGCGAAGTCGGACGGATGGGCTACGCCGAAGAGGACGTGGTCGCTGCGGTCGTCGCGAGGGGTCAGAGAGGAAGGGACTGATGAGGGGGAGTCGAGTCGTCGACATTGGGAGTTGCTTGTTGACCCATCTATACATGTAGGTGTAGTCGAGTGGACAAGATTTCCACGGAGGATTTAATCGTGCATTCTTGATTGGGAGAGCAACGGCAGATGTATGGACGGTGGTTTGCGACCGAAGAGGTTGTGCGTTAGACGTCTCGATTTTTGATTCCAGGAAAGCGCCAGTGAGTTCTACCTTCTAATTCTTTGGAAATTTAATCCATCACTGTATAAATGAAAGAAAGTTCTTTTTGTCTTTTTAGAATTTCTAAAAATATTCTTACAATCTTACCCATTTTTACACGTATACCCCTTTGTTTATCTCTATTAACTAATATTATTAGTGGCTACCTGTTTCAAACTTCTGCGTCCCATTTGTCAAGGAGAAT
The DNA here is from genome assembly GCA_037157565.1 of Thalassia testudinum. Lineage (NCBI taxonomy): Eukaryota > Viridiplantae > Streptophyta > Magnoliopsida > Alismatales > Hydrocharitaceae > Thalassia > Thalassia testudinum. Next base: position 26,816,957 of record JAZHRO010000059.1, read on the forward strand.
TATCGGAAGAAATAAAAAATAAAAGTAGATCGGAGTTTAATTTTACTTGGGATATTTTTTTTGGTGAAATAAGGAAAAAAATAATTTTAAAAAAGAGTCAAGTAAAATTAACAAAAGAAATTATATAATTTGATGGAAGGATAAAATTTCATAAATCCAAAATTAGCGATTCAATTTGGTGAATTATAAAATTAAATACATTTTCGCCTCTTTTTTTTCTTTTTTTTTAAATTTTTTCTGTTCTGCCTCCACCTTTTTCAACTTTCTTCTCGTCCTTCACCATATCAACTATTTTCTCACCTTTCCTCCTTCCTTCCGCTTGCTTCTCCTCACCCACCTAATCTCCCTGTCCCCTTTACGACTCCTATTCTGTAGTTGATCGTAATCAGCCAAGTTTTACAAGCTTAATGCAAGCATTGGATCTCAAATAGGACTATCTGCAATGTCACGTCCTAAACATCCACGATTCAACAGACACTTGGCTTACAACGTACCATTGTTGAAGAGGTGACGAAGTACTCGAGGTATCATGGTGCTGTGATGCCAATTTCTGAAAGGATAGAAGTTCTCTGACTGGGGGTTAGCCACGGCTTATCCATTCATCACTGAATCTTCTGAGATAACAATACTTTTTATTTGGAGACTCTAATAGCCATTACATTCTCCATTAAAGACGGAAATAGACTTCTGTTAAAATTACAAAATAATCGTAGGGGTGGGTAATAATTTAAGGTAATTGGGAAGAGTACACCAGCAAGAGTCCAAGAATCTTAACCAATTTGTGGCAATCATTGGAAAGATAATCTTTCATAAAAATTAAGGTGCTTTATTTACAGCATCTCAACAAAAACTGCTTGCGGATCCAAAGCTGCTGGATGTATTCGCAAGTGGATTCTGGTTAGAGTACTTCCACCGATACCCCCCTTCAAGCAGCTACTGGAAACATGGGAATCGAGTACTTTTTCATCTTTTGGTAGAAGCATCAACCCTACCAAACTACCCCCAAGTTATACCTCTAGAGAAAAGGCGGAAGGGTGTGATTTCACCGCCCAAAAACATCAAGCCAATAATAAATGTTGGCATCAAACATATCTGCCACCCAAAAATATGGGGAATAACATGTACGCAAGCCAATGTGCCTTCATTACATAGCTTGATGCAATATGATGTTAGAATGCACTACCACTTGAGCAAAATGCGTGAGGCAGTGGGTAGCAACAACCCACCTAAGTTCAAGTGGACATATCCCCTCAGCATGGCCACAAAGTCCCAGTTGAAACTCAAGCGAATAACAAATCTAGGTCCAGACCAAAAGTAGAGAGCTCAAACCCTGCTGGATTATGAGCAAGTAGACCGACTACGAAGCTTTGCCCTCTAGTAGCCACTCGCTCGAGAAACTCGAGGGAAGGTTGCCAAGGACAAGGAGGGTATCCCAAGAGGAAGGCCGCCGGATTATAATTGCACCCCCGTTAAAAAAACAATTTATAAAGCAAATATGAGATACTCCCTCTGCCGGGAAACCAGATCGAGAGTGTGGGGGCACTTGGCAGCCCTCCCGAAATAGGCCCAAGAGGTCTATAAGCCCGCCAAAAAAAGGTTCAAGCCCAAGAGGCTAATGAACAAACAAGCTCAAACAAGCCCTACGTACATCGAGCCAAAGAGCTAGCAAAGATCCCTGGCGACTCAACTTTTAGGATCTGACCCAACGAAGTTTTGGAGGATCCTTGGAGATCCACCAAGGTGAACCAGTAGAACCCCATGCATAACTATCTGATAGAGGCTCCAAGTCGGAGCATTTAGTACGTCTTGTAACAAGTAATAATTTTCTTGAACGCGAGTTGCCAGACGAAATTACACCGGGTGTAACGAAAGTGATCCTCCTAATAAGGTCTTCTAAGATTTCCGTAATGAACCAAAATATGGAAACCTCAAGCGACAAGCAACCGAGAAGGAAACTCCATGGGAAACAAGCCAAATAAGCAACACCATTATGGAATCCTCCAATAATTAGGGAGCTTGTATTCCTAGTCAAGAAATTAGAATCCTAATGAAATAAGAATTAATTATACACTATAAAAAAGAGCCATAGGCATTGTATGAGGCATTTGGCCTACCTCTAATTATGAAATACTATTACCAGTAAACTATTGAGGATTAGATGCCCTTCCTAAAGATATACCTCTAATGGTGGAACTAGGTTACTGATGATGAGCAAAAAATGCCTTCAGACTCAAAATTCCACGAAAAGTCTAACAAGAAGGGTCCGACCCAGAAAGACTCGGATGCAAGCAAGTACGGGAATCCAATCCGTTTACATCTAGAAAGACTTGGATATAGGTGGGTCCAAGGAACTGACTTGCCTACATCTAGAAAGACTCGGATACAGGTGATTCCGGGGATCCGACCTGCCCACACCTGAAAAGGCTTGGATATGGGCGGATCCAGAAGACCCGCCCTGCTTAAGGATCCGGTGCCAACAAAGAGACAGTGAAAAAAGTCCAACATGGTCATACCACCAATAAATGATGATATGGACCCTGCAATTAATAACCGGACAACATATATACCCTGACAACAAGCGTATCTAGCCAGAAGATCTCGCAAAAGGATTGACCCCAACACTATAAATAGTGAAAAGAGGCCATTGAGGCCCTCTCTCAGGCAATTCGAGAGAGAAAGAGAAATTGTAATCTTGTTTCTTATTAGTGCATATTTAAGAGCATCATCCTCTCCCCAAATGTACACCCTTTTGCGGTAGAATTGGGTAAACAACCCCTCGTCTCTATGTAATTGCTTAAGTTGTTGGGTCGGACCCTCCGATTACTTAGGAAGTCTGATTAATTAGCACTCTATATGGGAATAGCTCGAAAAATTAAAATGAGAGATTAGTAGCCAGAAGGGGGAAGCTCCTCCTGACAGCTTAAAGTTCCTCGCCCACCTTCATTGGAAGAGAACTCAGGGGCTCAACCTTGGGCAACCAGCAGCGGAGGCTCAATCCTTAAGATCGTCTGCCAGGTCACTAGGGCAATGCGAGGTATACACCCTCAAGCTTATGTCACCACCTACCCTTTCACTGAGGAGGTGATGACGACCCCCATACTAGAGAAATCCAAGCAACCCGTCATGGCCAAATATGACAAAATGGTGAACCCTAACAGTTTTGTTGGGAGTTACCGTCTGATGATGCTAGTGCATGGTTGCCTTGACAGAGTACTATACCGAGTATTCCTGTCCTATCTATTCAGCATGGCGTATGAGTGGTTCAATGAACTGCTGGCCGGACCGATCACATACTTTCAAGAGTTGGCAGAAAAGTTATGCCAATATTTTGCTGGGCAGCAAAGGGTTAGAGACAACTCTGAAAGGTTGTCGGAAATCCAACAATGCAAGAATGAATCTTTCCGGTCCTACCTAGACCGGTTCAAGGCCCAGGATTTCAAATGTAAGCAACTTCACAATGTCATCGCCATCTAATACTTCAAGTCAGGGCTCCTGACTCAGATGTTTTGGTATGATGTCGACGATTCCCACCTAAAGATATGGCAAAGCTCTGGCACAAAGCTACAAGGTTCGTGGAGCAGGATGACTCCTACTCCCACAGCAGATTGGTAGAAGGATACGAAGACGACGCTAGCCTAGTCGAGGAAAAGCGGGTGCTGGTAGATCCGACCCCCGTCTCCATCTACGAAGGTAGCCACTTCAACAAGCGTAAGGCTAGCTTCCCAAACTGGAGGAATGATCGGCCAATTAAGGCTGAAATGGTGGACCCCGTCAGCCTAGGCAGAACTACTTCAAAGAGTACACTCCCCTAGCTATGAACCAGGAAACATGTTGGCGGAGGTATGGTCTATAGACAAAGACCTACTACCCCTGCCCAAGCCAATAAAGAAAAAGGCGGACTCTGGGCCCTATTGCAAATACCACAAGATCTGAGGGTATGCCACTAAAGACTGTCAGGACTTACGCCACCAGATCGAGTCTAAGATCCAGCATAGAAATCTGGCCCACTTCGTCAGGCAGAACAAGGGTTAGGACAAGGGCAAAGGGCCCATGGAGAGTCTAGAAGACTACCACAAAGAAAAGCTTCAGCAGTTCCGTGGGGTCAACATGGTCCTCATTGAGGGCCGAGAGCCCAGCAACGCCGTAACCTGCTGCCTAGAATAGGAGGTATCCCCCCTACTCTCCCTGGCTGAGTACCACTACCAGGTCCTAGCAGCTATGCTTGGACTACCCCAAAACACTCACCACCTACCCTTCGTGGGCACGGAGGTTGAAGTGATTTTCGAGGTCAATGCCACCTCGGATCATCAACTCACCCCCTCCAAGCAGGCGGCCCGTAGCACATTCCCCACCCTCCAGTGGGGCGAGAGAGGCCCCGTTAAGCAAGTGGCCTCCCGATTGTTTGCCTCCTTGTCGAATCTGGTAAAGCACACTGACCTGCTGCTGGTGATGCTCCTACTAGTGGGACAATAGCAACCCCAGCTCCTAGTTGATGAGGGTAGTGCCGTGGATGTCCTCTTATCTAAAACACTACGCTAAATGGGTTTCATGAAAGAGCACCTCTCCCCGTCAACTCACCTAATTGTAGGATTCAACAACCACAAGGTGATGCCAAAAGGAGAGATTAGCCTCCCCTTGTCCAAGTGCAACAAGGACAGGCACCTCAACCGGATGGCCACATTTATAGTGGCCGGATTAACGGCGATGTTCGAAGGCATCCTCGGCCTCCTAACTACCCACGTCTTCTGTTTGATCCCCTCGTCATACTTCTAATTTGTGCTTTTCCAGTTTCCACACAAAATAGGAATACTATACGGGGATCAGATGGCCAAGCGCGAGCTCCTCAGGAATAAGCTAAAGCGGTCCATGGAGCCAAAGCCCCCCAAGCCACAGAAATGGGGGAAAAAAAGAAACCATATCCAAGCAATCCAGCAAGAGGTAATTCTGGTTGATTCGCCAGCGACTTCAAGACTACAGCCAGGCTCTTCAGCCATGGCCATGCAAATGTATCCTGACAACAATACCAAGCTCGTCCGGATTGGAGTGGACCTTGCGCCCTCTGAGGTACATGAGTTGCTGCTTCTGCTTCGGGCCAACGCAGATGTTTCTGCCTACTCCACTAATGACCTGCCCGAGGTAGACTCGTCTCTGATTTAGCACTATCTGAACATCCAGGTGGGCACCTGCATGGCCAAGCAAGCACGCCAGCACAAATTGGTCGAGCAATGGCAAGCGGCTGAAGCAGAAGTCCAAAAGCTCCTGGAAGTGGGATTCATCAAAGAATCCTTGTACCCGGCATGGCTCTCGAACGTGGTAATGGTGAAGAAGGCCAATGGTCAATGGCACGTGCGTAGACCTCACCAACCTCAATGAAGCCTACCCAAAGGATGTATTCCCCTTGTCAAGGGTGGACGCCCTAGTGGACTCCTGTAGCAGACAATCCCACATGTCCTTCCTGGATGCCTACAGCGAGTGCTACCAGATCAGCCTCGCTCAAGCAGATAGGCCTCACACTTTCATCACCGATAGGGGTTTATTTTAGTATAGAGTCATGCCCTCTGGCTTGAAAAACACTGGAGCAACTTTCCAGCGCTTTGTAAATATGATTTTCTCAAAAATAATAAAAAAATCATTTGAGGTGTACATAGATGATATGCCTGTAAAGGGATCCAATTTCCCTTAACACTTAGAATATTTGGCAGAGGTGTTCCAAATTCTAAGGAATACCCACCTTTACTTGAACCCCGACAAGTGAAATTTTAGGGTCTCAGTCGATAAGCTTTTAGGGTTCTTGGTCTCCAACCGAGGAATCGAAGCCAACCCGGACAAGATACAGGCAATCATAGACCTGCAACTACCAGGCACCTTGAAAGGGATGCAGTCGTTAGTCGGCAAGATCATCTCATTTGGAGGATTCTTGTCTCGATCTTCCGACAAATGCCTCCCCTTCTTCAAGTGCATAAAAACAGGAAAAGGTTATAGTGTCGCCCACTAGACCCCTCACTGCCAGAAGGCCTTAGAGGAGGTCAAAGCCTTACTCTGAAGTCCCCCTCTTTTAATGACTCCCCACCTTGGGGAGATCCTTACACTATACCTGGTGGCATCCGTGTCTGCCATCAATGTTGTTCTAGTCGGTGAGCGAGGGGGAACACAACGGCCCATATACTTTGTCAGCAAAACCTTTCAAGGTGCAGAAACTAAGTATATGATCGTTAAGAAACTAGGGCTAGCTTTGGTCACTACAACCAAGAAGTTACGCCTATACTTCCAAGCCCACATTATAATGGTCCATCATTCTACCCCTTGCGGCGAATACTACGCAAGCCCACGGGGTCTACACGACAGATCAAATAGGATATGGAGTTGGTAGAATTCGACGTCAAGTACTAGCCAAGGAAAGCCATCAAATGACAAGTCCTGGAGGATTTTGTGGCAAAATTCACAGACCCCGATGCCTCCCTCACACTCCCTTGGCAGTTGTATGTTGACGACTTGTCTATGACAGCCGGATCTAGAGCTAGGATAGCTTTGACTACCCCAGACGGCATTACCCATAAGTACGCCATCAAATTGGACTTCCCTACATCTAATAACCAAGCAGAGTATGAGGCCATGATGGTAGGCATTCGGGTAGCCAAATCCACAGAAGTTACCTCGCTAAAGATTTACATGGACTCCCAGCTGGTCACCAACTAAATAAATGGCGAATACCAAGCTTGAGATCCAAACATGATCTTGTATGCTGAAAAGGTCAGAGAGGAGCTGGCATAATTCAAGACCGTCTTAATCAGGTGGGTCCCTAGAGCAAACAAGCCCCTTGCGGATGTGTTGGTCAAATTCGTTGTTGGACAAGAGGAAGATATCTGCCTCCAGACCCTAAAAGAGTCAATTGTCCTTTCTCCCAAGACGTTCACGATAGAGCAATCCATCTCTTGGGTGACACCTATCATCACCTATCTGAACTCTGGTGAGGTACCCCCAAGGGAATGACAACACAGGGCCTTCCTCCTGGAAACCTCAAGGTACACTGTGATAGAAGGGCAACTGTACAAGTGGGAGTATTCTACCCCCCCTATTGCACTGCCTAACACAAGAGGAAGCAACCCAGGCCCTTCGAGAAGCCCACGAAGGCGTCTGTGGAAATCACAAAGGGTACAAGGCACTCCTAGCCCGACTATTCCAGGCGGGCTACTTCTAGCCCTAGATGAAGCAACACTACAAGGTCTTCATTCGCAAGTGCTAGAGGTTCGCTACCCTCCACCACTCACCGCCTGGAAATTTAGTGCATGTGATGTCACCCATCTCCTTTGCAAAATGGGGCATGGACTTCATTGGCCCTTTCCCACTCACCCTAGCTCAGAAGTGGATCATACTGGTGGTTGTTGATTACTTCTTCAAAAAGGTCAAAGCTGAGACCATGGACAACCCGATAGCGGATAGAGTTATCTCCTTCGTCCACAAAAACATTATAACTCAATATGGGATACCCCACTACATTATCACAGACAATAGCATCCAATTCGCCTACAAAAAATTCGAGGAATTTTGCACCAGTTGGGATATCCGCCTATGGTTTACGTCTGTGGAACATCCCCAAGTGAACGAACAAGTGGAAGTGACCAACCACACCATCATCTCAGTACTGAAACATCATGTTAACATGCTTCTACCGTGGTTTTAAAAATGGATGTCGTTATAGTATAGACAATAAAAGCGCATTTAACATTTAAAGTTTATAAACTTGAAATAAAAGTATTCCGAGATCGTTTGCTAGGAGCAACGAAATTGCACGGATACCACTGTCCAAAATTTTAAGTCTAGGAACTATGCATGATATATTTAAATTCTTCTATTGCAAATCTAGTTCAGAAATGGTTAATCAAGTAATTTAATCATTCAAGCAATTAAAATGATATTTAATTGGTGCTTACTTGCATATAATGACAAAACAGTGCTATTTCATAGTAAATATGTCAAATCAATGATAATGTTCCATCGAATAAGCTAAACATCCAAAAATTAGAACTAACTCTTAACTAATAGATGGAAATTACAAATTCGTCCCTATAAATCCTATTTCCTTAGGTTTAGACCCCTTGGATGCTTGTGCTTTTGTCTCTGCAAACTTCTTTCACTTGCATAGAGGTCCCTACCTTAACATTTGAGGGAGGCTGTGGGCTTCTTCTTCTTCCCACTACTGGAGTTGTTGTAGCTTGCAGGAAGGAGGTTAGCTAGGCGACTGATGGGTGAAGTTGCTGGCTAAAGATGTCGTACAGGTTCCTTAGAGCTCCAAAAAGCTCCTCATGGGGCTTTGCAAGCTCGAAAGGTCAGAAGTCGCTGCTGGTGATGAAGGGAATGACGGCGGTGACGAAGAGTCAACGATGCAGTGAAGAGGGTCTCATCCTCAAGCAAATGGTTCAAAAGCTTCTCCGAAATGCCATGAAGCTTCTCGCGAGGCCTCGTCACCATAAGGATTCTCAGAGGTGGCTAGCAGAAGCGATAACGATGGTGGGAAATGGGTTTGTTCAATGGTCAATGGAGGCTTCAAACTCCTTAATCATTTGAGGGCTTTCATCGGTCATGGTCGTGTGAAGGTGGCGAGGTGGTCGGTGATGGCCGATGTGGTGTGCACGGACATGAAGAAGGTGAAGTGGAGGAAGGAGGAGTTAGGGGTGGAAACCTAAATCTACTAAGCCTATTCTAATCTATGGAGTGAGGGGAGGAAGAAGAGCTACCTAGGAGACGACGAAAGGGGATAGAGTGCATGGCCGACGTGGTGATCAGCCTTGAGGAAGAAGAAGAGGTCAAGGAGGTGATCGGCGGCGAGGAAAAGGGAGGAAGAGGTCGTGCTTTGGCCGGCGACGACCAGCAAAAGGTGAGGAAGGTGGTGGCACTACACTTGAGGCCGAAGCATGCGTGGAGGAAGAGATTGGAGGAGCTGCTAAGGTCGGAAATGAGGGGGTGGTCGCAGCTAAGGAGAAGGGCAAGAAACGTGACTGAATCTCAATGACGAGAAGCGACGTGTGATGGCAGAGGTTTATAGCTCCTTCGCATGTGATGATAGGGTCGGCAGCTATAGGAACGGCCTTGCCGGATTTTGCCACCGGTGATGAGGAGGTGGCAACTGCTTGCAAGGGCTCTTTGGTAAGAAAATTGAAAGTTAAGGGAGCATTTGTAAGGAAATTTGGAATTAAGGGCCAAATTACAAACTTGTCAAAGATGAAGTCCAAATGAGCCTAAATTTTATGGTAACCTAATTTTGGACGTAAGGAATTTAATGGTGACTTTAATTTTGGGTTTTGATGTTATTTGTATAGTCAATTTATAATTTGACCCAAAATGTACTAAATACCCACCTACATTTTTGTTTTAAATCGATTGTGCTAAATATAAAATATTTTAAAAAGATTTTTAGAAGGTTTAATTTACATTTATTACCATCGGAATTGTTTTAGTTGAAGCAGGGTCGAAATTAACCATTTTAATTAAGGATTAACACTCAATTTGAACGACAATCCTAAATTATTCAGTATCAACCCAATTTTAGAAATTTTAAGTTTAATTGACATTTGATTAATCATAAGTTTTTTCTCTAGTTATTCTGCATTTATAATTATTTGTGAAAATCGCAGAATTACTCATTTTCTATTAATTCCTCTCTCTTCAATCCTGATTGAGTTATACCATTTTGATGTATTAATTAGGTGAATTTAACCTTAGAACTTAGGCAAATTAAGTTAGATATAGAGGATGATGGTGATGCCATCACACCAGCTAGATTCAGCCAAAGAAAGATGGCTGGACAAGCTACTGGACATGTTTTGGGGCTATAGGATTTGCCTGAGAACTTCCACGAGTCACACACCATTCAGCCCAGTATACGACATAGAAGCTCGGCTGCTTGTCGAAACAGTCCTCCTCACTTACAGGACACAACCTTACAACCTCGCTACCAATGATGACTAAGCTTGTCTATTCTTAGATCTTATGGATGAGCTAAGAGATAAGACATCAGAGGCAGCACTCAAATATAAAGAAGCGACCGCTGCTACCTATAATAGGCAAATTCATAAATGGACATTCTCTCAAGGAGACTTATAAGATTCGCAATCAGGCAAGAAGTTAGATACACACTAGTAAGGGCCTTATAAGATTCGCAAAGACAGTCTGGGAGAATTTCACGAGTTACAAACCCTAGGTGGAAAAAGCATCCCTCATACTTAACATGCAAGCAACTTACGTTTGTATCATGTATAAACATAGACAAGTAATAAAGATAAAAATTTTCTTTCATTCAGAAGAGTGTTGCCCGTTACATCTAAAAAAAAAGATAATAGGACAACTCCGAAGATTAAGTGCTGATGGGAACACCATCATGGGCCCTAACTAGCTCATTTTGACCCAAAGAAGAGAATAAAAGCTCCTACATAACCAACTGAAAGTCATAATTCACTGAATAACCTTTCTGAGAGAAAAGCAACAAACAAGGGGTAAAACTATAATTTTACCATTACAGTAAAACAACGGATTTTCTCAAGGGTTAAACACAGGTCAAAATGTCTTAATAAGATAAAAAGTGGGTTGGATCAGACAGAAAAGGGTTCGTGTGAATTCTGGGAATTAAATGACTTCTTGTAACCCTAAAACAGACCCACTTGATTAAACAAGGTTATGGTCAAGATAAAATTCACCTAAACCCTCTAAAAATCATATAAAATATTCTCTAGGGTTTAAAACTCTCAATTTGGCTATTAGAACCTATTTTGACATAGAATAGGGTCTCAAACATACATTTACCATAAATTGGATTTTTTCATAAATTTCCCAGTAAAACGTGGTCAAACCTAAAATACAACTTCACCATTAGATTCTTTAGGTCCAAATTAGGTTTGTACCAAAATTTAGACCCAAGGGGAACTCATCTTGACCCACTTTGCAAATAGGTCCAGCCTGATTACATTTCTACCCCCATCTTTCAAAGATCCTTACAGTCAGCCCCCTAGCTTTCTTATCATCTTCAAAAATAGGTTCCTCCGCCATTATAGTGGAGGAATCCTACTCCAGCGGGCTTTAGAAGGAGGATTCTCCTTGATTGCTTGGAGAATCCCTCCTAAAATTGGAAGGGAGATTCTCTGAGTAATCTCCTCTAATCTGAATCCATCTATGAGCCCTGATTATTTCCCAATCTCTCATGCATTTGGGTCTTTTTGAAGCTTCCATCTCCAGTGAGTATACCTTGCTTGGAAGCTTGTCTTCCAAGCACAAATCCTTCTCCAGAGACTTATTTAAGAAGCCCCTGATCCAGCCGCATCTCTTCAGCTTGAAATTGGGCCTGTTCCCCCACATTCTTCTCTCCTCACCGACCGCAACACCTCCGCAAGCTTTGGCAGTTCCTCCCTCACTCTCTCGTCACCCAACCACAATACCAGTGGTTGGGTTGTCTTCCTCTCCATCGTCTGCATCACGCAATACCAGCTGACGCCACTTCTGCCCTCGTCTTTGCCCCCGCCTCATCTATGAAGATCTTCGTCTTCGACGTCGACCGTACCAACCTAGACACCTCCCCTGTCCCCTTCGTCTTTAGATTAGGTTTGTTAGCTTCCCTCTCTCTTCTACTCCCATTCCCTCTCTTTATTTCTCAAAAACACCCCTCGTGCCACTGATCACCATCACCTTCTCCACCTCCGGCGATCCCTCTGGCGAGGTGCCCCCGTCTCTCCACACCTCCATCCACCTCGCCACTCACCTTACAACCTCCGCAACGATTCACTGATCATAATCCCCCACTTCACTTACTCCATTAACCGCCCAAACATCCCACCAACACACCCACTTACACACCCACAGAGAACCCTAGTCACGCCACCACATCCATCCCTGTGCCATGCCAACCACCGCAGTACACTCGCCGTGCCTCGGCGAAGCTCCCTGGATGATTTGACATGGCTGCAAGGCCATGCTCATGTTTTCAGGCACTCGACCACAAACCGCCATGGACGAAGGTGCTTGAAGCTCATGTGCTGTGCTCCAGCTGCTGCTACTCCAGGAGAGAGGCCCAGGTGATGCAGACTTGAGGCACGAACGTGCTCAGGTTCCCATTTGGAAGCAAACGCCCTTGTAGCCTCGTGAATTATGAGCGTCATCTGCTGCTACGGCACGCAAAAGGAGGTGGGACATTTAGTCCCACCTCGGAACTGAACGAGTAGGCTGGTGCGCATAAAAGGAATTTCTGCCAGAGGCTTATCGCCTCCAATTCATGGGGTGAGGTCCCTCTCTCCCCCTCTCATGACCTCGTCCGCAGCACTACCCACGCGGACTGGCCATGACCCGCTTACCCGACCGACTCACTCCTCGCTCACCACCCACGCCGATGAGCTTGGACCTGGGTCTCCGTTAGGTGTGATTACCCAAACAGACTGTGGCTCTGGGAGAGCGAACCGAAATAGAGAAGAGAGAAAGAGAGGAATGCCACGCAGGGGAAGGGGGTTTTGCCTTGGAAAACTTAAGCTCGACACTTAGCCAAATCAGAAAGGTAGAAGCGGAGGTCAAGCACGGAAAGAAGAAGGAAGGAGAAAGGCTAGAGAAGAAGGAGGAAGAAGCTAAGGACCAGAGAAGAAGGAAGAAGCCAAGGAAGAGAAAGAAGAAAGAAGAAAGGAAGAAGCTGAGGTTCGCAAGGCAAAGGAAGAAGAAGGACCGCAGGCTTAAGAAAAGAAAGGAAGGAGAAGCCAGAGAATAAAGAAAGAAGAAGGAAAGAGAAGGGCCAGAGAAAGAAGGAAGGAGAAAACAAAGAAGCAAGAAGGAAGAAGGTAGAGAAAGAAGAAGAGAGCTCGCAAGAAAAATCAGAGAGAAGAAGCTAAGGAAAGGAAGGCACTGTAGCACATAATTTTTAAGACGTCTGATTACAAAATCAAACGTCCATTTTTTCATAAGCTCTCCATTATTTTTAGCTATAATTCTTTTTATGTTTCATATACTCATGCTTTACACTTCTAATTAGATTTTGAGTAGTATTATGTGTTCAATTTACATTTATTATTGAGATTAGTGCGTGAATTCCTTTTGCTCCCATTGTTCAACCTCGGAATATATTTGAGTAATAAATTATATTTGTTTTGAATGCTTTTTCGGCTGTACTACAACGCAATACTCTTAAAACCCGATTCAGCGCTCTCAACATTTTAGGGCCGTTGTCAGGGAGCAACGCGCAATTCACCACTATTCTCTGCATTATTTTGATTATATTTGAGCACTAACTTGCCCTATTTACTTTATTGTGATTGTGCGAGGTACTTCACAAGGAGATCTTCTGCGTAAATCAACCACTCCAGGATAGGTAACTTCTCTATTCTTCCCTAATCAATCTCCTAATCTTGGGAAGTCAAAAAGGAAGCAATCAATTAGAAATCAACTGCCTTATTTTTCATAGTAATTATCATTTCAAAGGCAAAGTTTCCTAATTCGCAAATTTTTTTTTCAAATCTTATTGAAGTTGAAGCGATTTTTAGAGATCCTACCCCAAAATTCTGTGCCTTTTAGGGACTACACTTAAATTGTAATCTTTTTGGACTACACACTTCTTGTTTAAAGTCCAAGGAGAACATCTGTGAAAATCAAAGAGGACTTGGAAATAAAGCCAATTAGGGTTTCTACATTAGGGTTTTGGAGTGCTAGATCACACTTGCCTACATCAAAGGAAATAAACCCGCCCGCATTTGTGTGCTACCCAAGCCCCTGATTGAAAGGATCTAATCAAGAAAAATCCTAAAATCAGGCTCAAAAATCACGTGAACCCTAAAATCCTTGGACTTAATAACCTACGAGTCAAATCAGGGTAATTTCTAGGTCTTGACCTGGAGTCATTCTGCCATCTTTAGTGTAGGTCAGGTGAGGTTGGACTACATTGCAGGCCAACCAACCTCCAAATTAAGTCACAAGTCAAAACAAATGCTAATTCAAGTGAAATCAAAGGCACAAATTAGGATATAAAACTGATAGATTTAAGAGGTCAAGTTATCCATTCTGGTCTACCTGGACCCTTAGTGACAAGAGAGGTCGGGTGGGGGAAACCCTGTAACCAGTGGGGGCACTCTACCGTGTAGGGGTCTTTGCGGGACTCTCCCTCTCTGGCTGCCCAGGTAATTCTCAGGTGGATAGCTTTTTGACTAAGGGGTATCATCGGCCCCGAACCTCTATGGTTATCCAAAAATCTTTAGATGCCTTGATTGGGTCAACATCACATCAAGTTCCTCATCCCTTCTCTTTAGAGCACACACACATATTTTCAGTAGGATTCTCTTTCAGATCAAATCACTTCGATCTAAACTTGAATTTTGATTCTACATCTTGATTCCACCATCTGACTCAAATATGCAGCTTGGTTACTTAGGAAGACCATTGAAGAAACCTGAATCACAGAGATCCATGAGAGATAGAATGGTTGAGAATGCCCTTGAATTTTATGAGATTAAGTACAAAACCTCAAAACCAGTAGAAGACATTCAAGTTAGTGTATCAACAACAATAACCTTCATCATAAACTGTGCCCAACTATTATTAACAGGAGCAACAAAGGGATCAACCCAGGATATTCTCATAATAGGATACATTGAGATAGAAAAATTGCATAACTTTGAATATCTCCAATGTATGACAAATTCTGTACTTTGAGAAAAACACCAAGATGATCTTGAAAAACGTGAAGAGGTGATGAAATTGTTGAAACAAGTTATCGATCAAAAATACCCATACATGCCCCAAACAATTAATGAACCATCTTGGACTAATATTGAGGATCAATCTAATTTCCCAAAACCCGGGTTTGAGATACAAGGTTGTTGTGGATTCCCAACCCAGATGGAATATAACATGCCTGATCTAGAAGTAGATTGGGAAGTCCCAATCGCAGGAGAACACGATTTTGAGCTAGCCCTAGAAAACCAACACCCTAGTTCACCAAGCATAGAATTTCTAGACTCCTGTAACAATGAGATGAAAGCAAGACCTCTTGAGGGTGTAAATTCCACCCCTTATTTTGATAAGGTGACCCTCGAAGGCAATTCTAACCTAGATTCTAGTAATTTGACCCACATCCTCAGCCTAGAATCTGGATTTGAAACTTATTGGGAAGATTATAAGGCCTCGTATGACGAAGATCAAAGTTTGAATTGGGATTATGATTCTGGGCCTTTGTTTGATGAATATTCCTCTCCAACATCTTCAGAGATACAGATTGATTTTTCAAAAGTCATGCCACCACAGCCATCCCCGCACGATGCCAACCACCACAGTACACTCGTCATGCCTCGGTGAACCTCCCTGAACGATTTGACATGGCCGCAAGGCCATGCTCATGTTTTCAGGTACTCGACCACCAGCCATCATGGACAAAGACGCTTGAAGCTCGCGTGCTGTGCTCCAGCTGCTGCTACTCTAGGCGAGAGGCCCAGGTGATGCGGACTTGAGGCACGAACGCGCTCAGGTTCCCAATTGGAAGCAAACGTCCTTGCAGCCTCGCAAATTGGGAGCGTCATCAGCTGCTACAGCGTGCGAAAGGAGGTGGAACATTTAGTCCCACCTCAGAACTGAACGAGTAGGCTGGTGCGCATAAGAGGAATTTCTGCCAGAGGCTTATCGCCTCCAATTCACGGGGTGACGTCCCTCTCTCCCCCTCTCACGACCTCGTTCACGACACTGCCCACGCGGACCTGGCCATGACCCACTTACCCGGCCAACTCACTCCTTGCTCACCACCTATGCCGATGAGCTTGGACCTGGGTCTCCGTTAGGTGTGATTACCTGAACCGACTGTGGCTCTGGGAGAGTGAACCGAAATAGAGAAGAGAAAAAGAGAGGAATGCCACGCAGGGGAAAGGGGGTTTTGCCTTGGAAAGCTTAAGCTCGACACTTAGCTAAATCAGAAAGGAAGAAGCAAAGGTCAGGCAAAGAAAGAAGAAGGAAGGAGAAAGGCCAGAGAAGAAGGAGGAAGAAGCTAAGGACCAGAGAAGAAGGAAGAAGCCAAGGAAGAGAAAGAAGAAAGAAGAAAGGAAGAAGCTAAGGTTCGCAAGGCAAAGGAAGAAGAAGGATTGCAGGCTTAAGAAAAGAAAGGAAGGAGAAGCCAGAGAACAAAGAAAGAAGAAGAAGGAAAGAGAAGGGCCATAGAAAGATGGAAGAAGGCAAAGAAAGAAGAAGAGAGCTCACAAGAAAAATTAGAGAGAAGAAGCTAAGGAAAGGAAGGCACTGCAGCACATAATTTTTAAGACGTCTGATTACAAAATCAGACGTCCATTTTTTCATAAGCTCTCCATTATTTTTAGCTGCAATTCTTTTTATGCTTCATATACTCATGCTTTACACTTCTAATTAGATTTTGAGTAGTATTATGTGTTCAATTTACATTTATTATTGAGATTAGTGTGTGCATTCCTTTTGCTCCCTGTGTTCGACCTCGAAATATATTAAAGTAATAAATTATATTTGTTTTGAACGTTTTTTCGGCTGTAATACAACGCAATACTCTTAAAACCCGATTCAGCACTCTCAGCAAGTGCCTTCACTCCCAGTCTTCGAAGAACTTCGCTCCAGGCATTTTTGGTGGCGACGAGGTAGCACAAGGAGAACCACTCGAACAAACTGGCGATCCCATAGCTCTAAACGGATCTAGCTTGGGTGCCTCCTCCTCAGGAGCTGGGCTTCCCGGCTGGCTTGAGGGCTCCAGGTCCGCCTCCTCCTCAGGCGGTTCTATAGGAGCCTTATCCACAACATGACCCTCAGCTTTTTGACGATCATACTCAGACAAGAGCTAGTCTATAGAACAACTGTACAACTCCTCCACAGAGGTGTATTTGCCTTCCAGCAAGGCCTGCACCATCTCCAGGGTGTGCTTCCCCACCTCCTTCGACAACTTCTCCCGATTCTCCACCATGGAAGGGTCAGTGGCAAAGAACTTCATCACCACATCAGGAGAGAACCCTACCTGTCTAGCCCTCTCAAACTCATGTATAGCCTTGCTTCAATCCTCCGTGAGATGCTGAGCCTTGCCAAGGTCAGCCTTTAGTGTCTCCTCACTTGCTGACACCTTGGCAAGTTTGTTGATAGCCACTCCCAAGCACCATCGAAGAGTGCTCAGCCCTTAGCACCTGCACCTCCTCCTTCAGGGAGATGTGACCGATGTTGAGAGGAACTACTACCTCACCGCCTGGGCATCTCCGACCGAGCATACCAGCCAAAACCTGCAAACAAACAACGGAGCTATCAAGCCATTAAGTAACGAGCAGAATGGGGTTACACGTGCTACAACCTCCTTACTTACATGGCACAGGATATGAATCTACGACCCACTGTAAAGCTGCCTGAATGTCTTCCCACTTGAGCTCCAAGCAGACAATTGGCTCGAATTCAACAATCTTATCGGCATCTACCGGAGCAGCCAGGTCAAGCTCCTCAGGCCTAGGCAGCAGGTCATTATCAACGAACCTAGCCAGGCATACGGGACGCCATGACCCTCTACATGGACGAAGAAAAAATGGATGTCCTATCCTTTCAAACTATTGGGCAGGTCAACTATACGGTATTTAGTGTGCCAGGTATATAGGTATACGTATCAGACAGGGATTTCCCCTTCTTGACCTTGAGGGGCATGAGGCCAAAAAGCAAGCGGAACAAGCCTAGGTGGGGACAATTTGCAAATGAAAATGAATGGTGGTAAAGGCATTCAACACCAGCCAATAATTCAGGCTGAGTTGAGAAGGGGCCAAGTGGTAGTAAATGAGAAACGAGCATAAGAAGGGCTTCAATGGAATTCGCACGCCATATTCAATGGTGTATTTACAAATAATAACCGAGTCCTTAGACCCATTTGAGCATAAGCAGGTCTCAACCCACAGGGGTGGAATGGAACTCCATCGAGTCCGTACTCATTCAAAAATGCTTTAATGGTGAAACGACAACGAAAGTTGGAAATAAAGCTGTAAAGCTCCCTCATCTCAGTCAAGATGCTAGAAGAGGATGAGGACTTACCCTTGCGGTGAGTCTAGACATCATCAAACACTGTCTAAACACTAGTCGGAAAAAGGAGCTCCGAAACAATACCTCCTCAGGCTTCACCTGAGTGGTAGAGCTCCGCACCACCAATAGAGAGTGCTTGATAAGGGACAAGTGGGCATTTACTATGCCCCACTCCCTTTATTTATAACCCTCCTACCGAGCGGTTCCCTCTTTGTAGGGTGCGAGTTTCAAAAAAATAAAATCCCTCCGTATCAATGAGGATTTCAAAAAATATCACCTTCAAGGTAGGGACACCTCGATAATACTGGTCACATCCTTGTTAAGCATGGTATTTTAGGCCTTAAAACTTAATCATGATGACAATTAATGTCGGTCTTGTCAAATAACAAGACAAAATTTAAACCTCGCAGTAATTAGCCATTACTTACGTAAATTGAACAGGCGGATGCACCTCATGCCGCCTCCTAAGGCTAGCAATACAGCATGAGGACGCGTCTCAGGTCGCCTCCTATCGCCTCTTAAGGCTAGTGGAAACACAGGCCAATACGCCTTCAGCCTCCTCCTAAGGATGGCAGTTGATCATGAAATCGCGATAATGATAAATCTGTCGTCGTATGTGCGAAAACACGTTGTTTTAAATTTATGAAACCGTCTCCGAAAAATACGAGAATAATGTCGAGAGTACAGGCCGTCTTACAGGGAGGTAAGGATATCTAGATGGTTCGAACCTGATCAAGTAAATGAATTTTTATTATTTTTATTATTTTATTTTTGTTTATAAAAGGAAATAAATGAAACAAATATAGAGATAAATACAAAGTGAACACGTAAATGCAAATAAGAACTTCATTACTACTAGAAAGTCAAAATAACATAGAATAACAAGAAGAAGAGAAAAATAACCTCAGATAGAAATCCGGCGATGTCATGACGGGGGTAGAGCAAGCCATCAATGGTCGTTGGTGAAGTTGCGCATGGAGGCAAGGAGTCAAAGAAGAGACATCATGGTTGAGGGTGGGGCAACGCTCGTGGAGAGTGTGCGGTTGCTAGGGGTCGCGGCCTTATGTTGAGGACATGCGAATGTGTTGTTGGTGAGGGCGAGTGCCGACAAGGGTCGATGTAGAGGTCGTGGTCGTGACAGGCGCAAGGGAGATAGAGGGAATTAAGATGGAGAGGATTTGAGAGGTAGAGGTACGGATGGGAGAGAGAGAAGGAATTGAGAGGGGGAGAGTCGGCAGGGAGAGAGAGAATTGAGAGGGAGAGGAGTTGAGAGGGAGAGAGAGAATTGAGAGGGAACGAGCCTTGAGTGGGAGAGGGAACAAGGAGAGGGATGTACAAACAAGTCATAGGATTAAATAAGGGGGAAGTTGTTGGGTGTGAGATTGGGAGATTTAGTGGAGAAAAATCCTATGGAGTTGGAATTGGTTTGTATGGGAGTAGGTTTAAGGCTTACATAGGTGAGGGGATAAGGGATTTTGGTGGGAGTTGGTTTTCGCGGAATTTTGAGCGATAAAAAAAAATAAAGGATAAAATAATGTGGGATTTGAAAAGATTATGTAGGTGGAGGGATTTGATGGAGGTTTTATGTGGGTGGAGTATGGGATTAACGTACATGGAAAATGGTTGGGTGGGGATTTATTTAGGGAATTATTTGGTGAGATTTTTGGGAGGATTTAGAAAGTTTTTTTTTGTGTAGGAAATTGGTTTAACCCCATCAAAATAATTTCTCCTCTCTATAAAGCTTCAATCAATTTCAAATTTGGCACTTGTACACATATAAAAGAAATATCAAGGAACCAAATATAAGTAGCAGTAAAAATTATAATTATACCTCTAAAAATATAATATCTATAAAATACTATATTGTGACTAATATAATCTAATCTAATGCGATTTAAACTATTTTACGCTTAAACTAACAATAGGTAGGCATAAATTATGTATATAAATATGGATTTATCAGTAGTACACCAGGCGAATGCTCCTAAAGTCACCTTTTAAGGTCAGGCAACACAACAGGCTAACATTTGGGGCAAATCACTCTCCATAGCATATGCTCCCCCACTTAGACAAACAGCCGAGTCACCATTTGGAGGCATTACCTATCACGGAGTTTTTTACCACGACAGTTACTCTCTAAGCAAGCATCCACTAGTTAGAAAGTAAGGGACATATGAGGAGGATCAGAAAATGCCCTTGGACTCAAAACTCTGCGAAAAGCCCAACAAGAAGGGTCCAACCCAAAAAGAACTGGATACAGGCAGGTCCGGGGATCCGACCTACCTACATCCAAAAAGACTCCGATACAGGCGGTTCCAGGAATCCGACCTGCCTATACCAGAAAAGGCTCTGATATAAGCAGATCCAAAGGACCCGATCCGCTTAAGGATCCGATGCTAACAAAGAGGCGACAGAAAAAGTCCAACATGACCATGCCACCAATAAATGATGGCTTAGCCACAGCAATTAATAACCTGACAACAAACATACCCTAGCAACAGACGCATCTAGCCAAAAAGTCTCGCAAAAGGACCGACCGCAGCGCTATAAATAACAAAGAGAGCCCTTGAGGCCCTCTCTCAGGCAATTTGAGAGAGAAAGAGATATTGTGATCTTGTTTGTTATTAGTACATATTTGAGAGCATCATCCTCCCCCCAAATGTACACTCTTTTGCAGTAAAACTGGATAAACAACCCCCTGTCTTTGTGTGATTGTTTGAGTTGTTGAATCGGACTCTCCGATTACTTAGGAGATCTGATCAATTACCAATTACAGAAGATGGTGGATACTACTTTTCACATTTCCTCTATCGAGCAATGCTCAATCAGCCCCAAAGCCTATGTTGCTCATTATTAAATAAGCCTCTTTAACATGTTTCCAATTGAGAATTAAATCCCATCATCAAACGTCAATAAAATGTTGTTCTATTGGGAATAAGTGGATTCCCTATATCTCTCTCCAAAGATAATCAAGGAAATCGAATTGAGAACAAATACAAAAATCCTAGCATCCATCTCTCTCATGGGAGATGGCTATTCTAGGGTCTATGTTAATGGATGTCCACCTTTGTGCCTCCATGGTGATGGTGCACAACCTTTGTCGGGTAAGAAGATGCTTGTCGTGGATCATCATAGAGCAAGGGACATGAACATGCTCTTCATTTTTGTAGTTCTTAGATAGTCTCAATATTAAGAGCACCATCAACCCATTGTGAGAAAGAGGTCCTGTGTGCTTGGATTTATAGTAGGAAGCATAACACTTGGAAGACTTCTTGTACTCTAGAAGGTATATCTCTTGACCCCTTGGTAATCAAAATAGAGAAAAACTAGTTTTCTCCATGAGGTTCCAAGTAGGATTGATGGATTTGTAGATTTTTTTTCTTCATTTTCTCATGCATTGATCAAAGTAAAATGAAGGTTTAGTCGGTTTGTTTTCATACTTCATGACACATGGAATTAATGCATCCTAACCAGAGAGGTAGACAATAGCAATTGGTGGGGATTTATATTGTTGCATAGTGCTTACAATAAGGAGGTCAAATGGAGATTGTAACAACAAAGAGGGCATGGAAGCAGCATTAGGTTCTGACCATGCAAAGTTAAGGAAATGTGGTAAGGAGTAGGAGGTGGTGAGTGAGTGTGCCGAGGGTAAGAAGTAATGAGAAGCCATGGGAGAGGTGGGGGTCTAGAGGTGAAATTATGGGAGGTGAGAAGATGAGATGTGCTTGAGAAAGGAGTTCATACACAAGGATGGTCAATAGAGCTTCTATGGGGCTTAAGAGTTATCAATAGAGGGTGTGCCAATGCAAGAGTCTATAGATGTGCTTCCTCCGTGGAAGGGCTAGCTATTGACATGAGGGTTGATCCCAAGTTCATGATTGATAAATTCATTATTGTTATGTTAAATTATGATCATTTAATATTTTTTAAACTCTTAAAAATAAATGCAAATCAAGTATAATGAGGGTCCGACTCGATCCTCAGGAAGCAAACTTATCTAAATTGCTGGTTACTATTTAGACTAATATTTTGTTGTTATTTTGATTTTTCTATTATTTTTGGTATCATTGGGAATAGGAAAGACAACCATAAATCCAAGATAGAAACTAACTTATAGAACAGCGACCTAAATGTAAATTGCAAATAACTATTTTGTGAAAAGTTAAAAATCCTTAGAAGATTACTGGAGATGTAAAACTAACTAAACTACCTATGCAATTTTACATAAATCTAAAGTCATGGAAAGTACATGGTAAAATCCTTAAAAGATTACGAGGATTAAACTATAAAAATATAAGGATTGAAATGAAAGTAATTTTTAAATTTTTATATAAGGAATCTACATACAAAAAATTGATATTACATCAAAATTTGGGAAGTATTGGACAATCGGATGTGACAAAATAATCTCCCCCTTCTTCATTCTACATGCACACCCATGCATGCACGCAGGGTAGATCATCACTGGTCCTCACCTTGCCATCCACCTTCTGGACTTCGCCATCCATCACCCTCTTGATAGCCCTCCATCGCTATCTCCATCTTCCCCTCCCTTCTCTGCACCTTCCTCCTCCTCGCCTCTTCTTCTTACATTCGATTGGCACAAATGGGTGCACCCACCACCTTGCACTATCAACCCATGCCAATGAGATAGCGCCCGTGTCTATCGATTGTTGGATTATAATCTAATGTATGAATTAGTATATGTATTTATACATAGATATAACCATTTAACATATGGATTATGGATTGTCATAATGCCCATTTGTATAAAAGTGATCAATTCATGTTATGAATCTATGTAGGCATGAAATACAAAAGGAAAGTGTGATGTTTAAACTAATGTGTAAAATCCTAATTGTGATTTGCAACTTCTTGATAGACGAAAATGCAAATCACCCATGAAAATTAGTGTGATTAATTTCTATTTATAGGTGGTTATGGTCCCTAATGAGAACCACCGATTATTCTCTCTAGTGTCAACCCCATTGTGACCTAGCGAAGAAGGGAGGAGGCTCCAAGGAGAAAAGAGGACTGTCGGAGAAGAAGAGATCATCTTCCTCACTTGTGGTCCAAGGAGTCAAAAGGGTGAGATCTCTTGGAAAGCCAATACCACGGTCCCTTTCACCTTTGTTAAGGATGAATACGGGTATCATTTACATGTTATATTGTTTATTGTATCTTGTTTAGATCCTATTTATATGTTAGCTCGTCAATATGATTCTATTTCGTTCTAATGTATTGAATAGAATCACTAGGCTTTGCATAAATTAGGATAGATGTTTCATCTTCCTGAAAACCCAAATTTGTATTTCATAACTGACATGAGTAATAGTATTCTTGATGAGTATCTGTCGGAACCCACTCTCGATTCCCTCAGGTCCCAAGAACGGCTCGCCTAGACAATTCCAAAGATCTAGTCATCCAACGAGAAAAAACCAAATGCCATAATCATTCCACAACCACACAAGTAATCTAACTAAGTAGGAAAAATATATGACTGAAAATAAAAGGAAGAAAACAACAAACAACTAATATCTCTCATTATACAGTGGAACGAACAAGTATAGAGCATACCCATCATAACTGAAACTAGTAGAAAATACAACTGAAAATACTATGAGCTACAGGTACTCACTACTAACAAAAACACTCTATAAGAGAAGCAGAAGAAAACTACTGTTGGACTCGACTGGGCCCAACGCCCTCAGCAGCCAATGACGCTGGCTGCTCGAATCCCTAACCTGAACAAGGTTATGAAATCTGTGGTCAGCTAGTGTTGAGTAGAGTGGTGGTTGAAACATATAATTTAAACAAGCAGCTAACTAAACATGCATTTAATAGTTTATTTATCATCATCCGTTTTCAATTATCGTCTTTCTGCTCCGAGTATTCTAATCAGGTTCCATAACATTTCCCAATCTTCTTGTCCCTAAAGGAACAATCTTGCTTGCAGTTTCCCCACAATGCAGGATGCACACGTGGCACTCTTCTGGCCGGAAGAATTCCCCGTGATAGTCCTACACTTGTTTTACTACACCGAGGTCACGGTCGTAATGTAGCGGTGACTACGGCACGCGTGATAAGCACACGGGTAGCTACCCCGCATTGGCATGCAGTCAGTCCTTTCCGCTAACGGGTATGCCCAAACATATAGCACGAAATAGAACAGGGCCTTGCCCTTTTAGAATAGGGGTCTCGCCCCTCACAATCCATGTACCCTCATCCGACTATCCCGGTTTGCCCAACGGGCTAACAGGAGTCGATGTAAGATGGCCAGTCCTAACCTCGGGTCCCATGGGGCAGCAATCTCCCTCCCTACACTAAGTAGCTCACCTCGGTATCACGTACACGAGGGCCAAACAGGAGTCGACGTAGAGTGGCCAAACCCACCCCAGGTCTCAACCCAAGGGGTGGCAAGCTCCCCTCTACTCTAAAGGGATAGTTGCTCTCCTCGGTACTACGTACTCAAGGGCCAGCTCAATTCCCTTAACCAAGTCCAAACAGCCGCCCGTAGGCGACATGTTCCAAAACCTGTAGCTTTTTCGTACTACCATATTCCTGATTTCTTTCTACATTTCCCATAGGGTTCGTACATGGACTTTCTTATTTCCATATCTGGCTCGTTGTACGTAGAACAGGCAACTCGAATTCCACCATCAATTATTTAGTATAAGCAGGCATGACGTAGTTCATTACAGGCAACTCATGGTTTATTTCTTTCCAGGAAATAATAATTTAATCATTCACTAAATATACATTCATTTCTTTCGGCCCTAGGGTTCATTTCACAATCCTAGGGTTCGATTCTATAGCAGCATGCATTTACCTCTTTTTAATCCTAGGGTTCATCTCACAACCTAGGTTCAATTAATTCTATGCATGCAATTTAATTACTAATTCCGAGATTAGCGTGGGAATCACTCTACCAGGATAATCGGGAGATGTGGGGGCACAGTCGATGGAGCATGCAATCCCCGCAAGTTCCACGCACACCACGAACGAACAACCTATCACATTGACCCATATGTCAAAATGAGCTCAAAACTGCATGGACATTATATCAATGCGTAGGGAAACTCGAAAGGAAACCAACGTCGTTTCATTTGCGGAAAATCGACTCCGTTTGGATCCTGAACGGGCCTAAAACACCAACCCTGATCAAAATCAGACGTCTGGGAATAGTCCCAGACGTCTTAAACGAACTTAAGGACTCACCTTGCTCGGGACACCTTTTTTAGACGTCTGGAACTTCGTGCAGATGTCTGAGGGTGTCTTCAGACATCTAGAGACCCTTCCGGACGTCTCAATCGATCTCGGTCTTCTCACCATCGGTCTTCCCAATCCTCTGACATATGCGCGCGCATGGTCAGACTTTTGGTGGGAAAATAACAAAATACGTGCTATCAAACGTCTAAGAATTACCTACGGACATCCGACCCGATGTCTAGAGGTCACTCTAGAGGTCTGATTTTGCGGAAAATGATTCCGCAGAACCATTTGTGGGCCTTTTTCTCACTGCAAAAGCTGCAAAAGCTGCAACACCATCTCACCCTTGTGAGTCCTCCACTCTCAGGCCACCCCTCTCCTCTCTGTTCTCCTTCTCCTCTCGCTCGGCCACCGGTGTGGGGAACGAATGGAGGAGGAGGGGGTATATAAGGATGGAGGAGGCGTGGGGAAGGGAATGGGGCAGCATGGTGTAAGGTGAGGCGCAACAGGGGATGGCATTGGTCATGCGTGAGGGGTGAGGGGGAGGAGATGGTGCGGGGAGTAGGGAGATGGTGGTGGGAAAATTGCAGGGATGCCTCTGTGACGTGCCTTCGTGCGTGTGTGTTAAGAGGTGTCGTTATAGTTGCACTTGATACGTCGGTTTTAAAAGAAGTAAACGGAGGTGAGTCCGAGTGTCGATCTCAGGGAGGCATGGAAATTGGATTTGGTTTACCACTTGTTGTCACGAAAAAGGCGGAGTTTTGCTTGCGAAAGAGACGGTTTTGAAAAGCGAGAGATAGAGAGAGAGTTTAGGGTTAGAAAGCTCTTGGTTTTGATCATGCACTTTAAACAGAAATTAAAATGGCAACTAAATGGAAAATAATTTCATTAAACATGCATTCATAGTTCATGGTTTACAACATTAAATACATGCTTCAACAAAAGTAAATGAAAGCTTAAAAGAGAGAGAGAGTGGAGAGCGACGAGGCAGCCACGGCGGTGGAGGAGGCTCCGTCGGCGGCTCGTCGTCTCCGACGATTACAAGAGTGCCTAATACTAGCTAGGAGAGGAGTGGAGTAGTTGCAAGTGGGAGAGGATGCCTTGAATGGTGGTAGAAGGGGGCTTAAATAGAGTTAAGGGCCTCCTAGAAGAAGAATGTGCTTTAGCGACATCCAGAACGTTGCTAAAACCGCTTCCAGATATGTCGGTGAAGGCCTTCTGTCGCCGGTCAGCCGCCCGCCCCCTCTCTCTCTCCAAGCGCGATCCGTGGATGATGAACGAGAGCCGTCCGATCTGAGATCCTCCCGCGCCCGTGCTGAGATCGCGCTTCAGGCGCGCGTGCACGCGCGCGTTTCCGCCCGGCGTGCACCCGCGCGTGGGCTCTCGGGCGCTGTCATCGCGCCGCGTGGCGCAATCCTGACCGCCCGCTACTGATCGGGCGGGTCAATTTCGCCGCGCCCTTCGCTCGCGCTTGATTTCCGCTCCGCGCGATTCGAACGCGGGCGTGCACGCTAACCGTTGCGCCACGCCCGCGCTTTGTCGCGGCGACCGCGGGCGAGCGCGCGGATTTCGGCCGTTCGATCGAAGATCAACGGCCGAGATTCGTTCTTGGCTGGCTTGAGGGCGAGAGAGCGGCGGGGGTGGGGCGACGTGGCACATTCTGGGCCGTTGATCTCCAGATCAACGGTCATGATTTCTTGGGCCCATTGTGGGAGCTCCGGATGTCAAATTTGGCTGATCTTGAGTCCGTTGGACTCCGTTCGTCGTCCTGAATCCATCCGTGCGGTCCGATTGCTCATCTGAGGCCTGCTTTGACAAATACTTTACACAAATTGCCATTAATACGGTTTATAAGCAATCTTGGTACTTGATGCATGCAACGCTCCTATTCTACTTTATGTTGTGCCTTTTATTCTAAAGATGGGCCATATTCAACCTAATTACTACCCCCTTGCGTGGTGTTATCATACCCCCATGCTTACTCCTTGATAGTCCCTAGCAAGGTTTATTCTAGCCTTTATTTCTTTGGAGAATTCAAGAAGTAATTGCTTCGGCACTTCGTTACTCGTCAATAAGAGGAAATATACGAAGATCTTAATCTACAAAGACTAAGCAGCGCCCGGGTGTCTTCCAAAATACGAATCGCCCGAATCCTTGCTTTGTATATATAACTATACATATGTATACGTATATATCTATATATGTCTTTTTAGAATTTTCGGAATTCAGTGTGGGTTGGTAACTTTTTACGGCTACCCAACCCACCCAAAACTCGGTCAAAACCCTAAGTGCTAAGCATCTTGGTGTGAATGTTGTGATAGACTCACTTAACGGTAATTGAGACAGACTTCGAGTTTCTACGCTCTAGGTGTCCGGAAAAGAAAATAAATTTTTGCCTGAAGGTGTATTTGTTCGACTGGTAGCTTTCTCCCTACGTTCATTTTACTTGGGGTCGACACAAGGATTTTCCAGTGTATATCTCCTCGGCTTGTACTACTTCCCCGCTTCGTCCTTAGGTGTTTTGGCCTTTTTTGTGCAATTATTGAGCTGGGCTCTGGACAACCGACCAATAGGCTGTTACCCACGATCACTTGCCAGCCATACTTGTGCGGTGAAGTGTGATTTATTTTCTTTTCTTCTCTTTTTTCTTTTTTTTTTTTTTCTTCGTAGGTGGCTTCCCTAATCTCAAATGTACCTAGAGGCAGCGAAAAAGAAATGGCCTGTGGCTGGGTTCTGGACAACCTGCCAATGGGCGGTTACCCACGACAACTTGCCAGCCATACCACCCTAGAGAGTTCATTAGCTACCCAATTTCTGTCAAAATCTCCAAGAAGTGAGTCTGTGCAAAAATGTGTGTAGATGCTTAGACTCAAAGTTTTCCTGAGTTAGAGGGTGAGTTGATAAGTCGTATACTTATTACCTTATTTATTAGGTGGATTAGAATAGCTTAAAGCTGCAAGGATTCGCCGCTAAATCCATATTTTAATGGACACTAGGGCTGATTAAGCCTGAAGGCCTGAAAAGTCTAAGCGTTTAAGTTCTTTTTGTATTATTTTCCACTATTGACAAGTTTCTAATGCCTAAGTTTTTCTTCCTAAATTCATTTTTTTTTTTTAATCAATTAATTTATTCATTCAGACTGATTAATTAAGCTCAGGATTATGCAATTTACCATCCCCCCCATGCTTAAGTTGGACAATGTCCTCATTGGCAGATGCATGGATGCAGAAGGGTTCAAAAAGATAGTACCTGAGTGACGTAAACTACCAGATCAGTCTGAATCCGCTGGGTTGCCTCCCAGGAAGCGCTGAGTTTAACGCCTCCAGCTGGGCGGTGCACAAACAGGAATGGCTTGGGTCAAGAAGATATGTTCAAAATTAACCAGACCCAAAATCAGAAGTCCACAGATGCGAATAAGGTTGTGGTGGAGTCCCGTTCCTAAAGGGCGGGAATTCTGTAACAGATATATCATGCATGCCCGTGTCAGATCCTCTCTTAGTTTGTGGGCATGCAAACAAGTTGCTGTGGACGAACGCACCCCAAATATGACATGCCAAACACTAAAGATGTAGGTCTTATATTCAGCTTGTGTCCCCATAAAATTGTAATCTATCGAAAGTGTATCAATTCTAGTGCATTCGGGTTGCGGGATCTTTATTCTGGTAGGGCAAGTAACAAAGTCCAGAGTTTCATACTGAGCCCTACAACCAAGCATGAGTCTTCTCTTCAAAGACGAATCCATCTCTTCCGCAACTATGGTTTCATTGCTCATTCCCTCCAAGCCCTTGATCTCAAGAATATTTTCTTCAACCTCCTTTGTATCAGATTCACTGTTTGGGGTTGCATTAGAGGTAGGGTCAATTTCATCCTCTAGATCATATTCTTTCTCTCGGCCCTCCTCCAAATTTGTGATGGGGATTCTAACCGATTCATAATCAATTTCTTTGAAATTGTAACTCCATTCTCCATCTCCGACGTTGGCTGCTACTCCCACCGGATTACTTGTCTTGAGCCGATTAGATTCAGATTCCAAGGTCTCTCCCCTCACCTTCTCAGTTTCCACCTGATGTTTGTTCTCAATGCTCCCCAAATTGTGTTCCAAGGAATCCTTACTATCCTTATCCACTGAGCTATCCAACTCCTGAGGGGTATCAATGGTGGACTGAACCAAATCAGGATGACTAGGTGTAGTCCAATTGATCATGGTAGGTCCTTGCTTTATGAATTCCATGAATGGCGTTGTATGCAACAGCTTTCTTTGGCCTTCTTCCCCCAATTGTTGGAACAACTCCAACATGGCATGTTGCCCTTTAACCAATTCTTGATTCTGTCTGTGTAGTTCTAACTGGAGGTTATCAAGAATTGACATGGTGTCATTTGGTGTCCTTTGGATTTCCTCCTTGAAATCCAGGTTAAGAGAGTATGGTTGAGGTTGTGGATCAGAATCCATATTGGTGTTTAAGTTCTTGGGTGGGTCCTCTATTCTATCATGTTCAGGGTCCAGTTCTTCAAGAGGAACCATTCTCTGTTTGGTCCTACTCCAGAATAGTTGAGGTTCTAAGTCCTCCTCCCAGTCAGATTCTTCATCAGGGGACCAAATCAAAGGTTGATGATCCTGGGCTTGCCTAGATTTCTGATCATTTTCTGATTTCCATTTGTCTAGAACTCCAAATGTCAAGTAGGCAAGGTTGTTGAATTCAGATGACCTTTCTTGGTTATTATCCTGAGATGGGTAGGGTTCTTGGTGTTCTCCTAAAGTGTAGGTCCTATCACAGTAGAGCGGGTCGGACCTAAATGAGGAGGCATCGTGAGGACAATCGAGATATGGAGCCCCATGATTTGAATCGTACCCTTGGGTGGCTATGTTGGTTGTATTCCAATAAGAAGTTGGTGCGGTTTGGTCATAGTTGGGCCAAGAGGGATATTCAAGGTTGTACCCCCAACTTGGTGGTTGGTTAGCCCAAGTAGGCTGTGGGTATGGCCCACTTGGGTTAGCATACAAATCCTGTTGGGGGTAGTTTGGGTAAGATGGATAGGTATTGAAATCCATGGTTTGGAAGAAATGGAGGGATGTGGGAAGAACAGATGCGAGAGAGCTGTGTCCTCAACCAAGCAAACAAGCCTAGTCCTTATGGTGTATTCCTTAGAAGACCTAGAAATCTCACAAAGGTTGATTAAGTTCGTAAGCACTGGACTCCCCTTCCCGAGGTTAATCTGGCCAGGTTGATTACGAGGGGATTGCAGGGAAGGTTCTTCCTTTGGCTTACGCCTTCGGTTCCATAGACCCCACAACCGCGGTCGTTTAACACTGCCCCGCAGCCTAGTCACCAGATTCTACCAAGGGAATGAAAGCCAAGTGCCTAGCAAACAAAACCTCGCCTTTTGAGACTTAACTCAGTCCTGCCTAGGGCACGTCTACTCAGTTTTAAAGGGTTAGGATAGTGCTTGTGCTTAGGGTGATGTGATGAGGCGTTGATTGGGGTGGTGCCTCTTAATGTTCCACTTTCAAAGTGTGTGCTTCTAGCAAAACATGATTTTCAAGCAAGGATTTGTTAAGATATAGTGTCTTTTAGTGTTTCATCCTTACTTGAGTACTTTTTAGGGTTGACGTGTCTTAATGTTTTCAAACAAGTTTCAGTGGGCACGTCAAGTTCTGCACACAACTTAGTGAAAGTAGATTTCCTTTTATTTTGTAGAGGCTCTAAAACCCTATTGTACTCATCCTGATAATCGTGCAGCTTCTATTAGATGAGTCAGTTTTAGGGTTGAGTGGTGCGGCCCAGGTCAACTCACGGTGGCTTCGCAAACACCACTCAAGAGAAAGAGAAAAGAACACTCCAAGAATTTATCCAGCATATTAGAGTGTACATTTTTTTGTAGGGTGATGTGTTAAGAATGTAGGTCAAGCAATCATTCACCACGCCAATTTTTTTAGTTTTTATGATTTTTTTTTTTTTAGCTTTTTCACGCAAGCAAACAATGAGAGCGAGGGTACTCACTATCGGTCCTCGAGGCGCCTACTCCCTTGCTACCGTTGTGGAATGCGTCGCTTCGCCGTCCATGCGCCGAATTCCTACAACCGTCAAGTAAAAAGGAAAATAGGGCATTAGACGATGTGAGAATGAGTGTGGAATGGAGGTGATAAAACAAATCCATTGCCTCCCTGGCAACGACGCCAAAAGCTGACGTGCCTTCGTGCGTGTGTGTTAAGAGGTGTCGTTATAGTTGCACTTGATACGTCGGTTTTAAAAGAAGTAAACGGAGGTGAGTCCGAGTGTCGATCTCAGGGAGGCGTGGAAATTGGATTTGGTTTACCACTTGTTGTCACGAAAAAGGCGGAGTTTTGCTTGCGAAAGAGACGGTTTTGAAAAGCGAGAGATAGAGAGAGAGTTTAGGGTTAGAAAGCTCTTGGTTTTGATCATGCACTTTAAACAGAAATTAAAATGGCAACTAAATGGAAAATAATTTCATTAAACATGCATTCATAGTTCATGGTTTACAACATTAAATACATGCTTCAACAAAAGTAAATGAAAGCTTAAAAGAGAGAGAGAGTGGAGAGCGACGAGGCAGCCACGGCGGTGGAGGAGGCTCCGTCGGCGGCTCGTCGTCTCCGGCGATTACAAGAGTGCCTAATACTAGCTAGGAGAGGAGTGGAGTAGTTGCAAGTGGGAGAGGATGCCTTGAATGGTGGTAGAAGGGGGCTTAAATAGAGTTAAGGGCCTCCTAGAAGAAGAATGTGCTTTAGCGACATCCAGAACGTTGCTAAAACCGCTTCCAGATATGTCGGTGAAGGCCTTCTGTCGCCGGTCAGCCGCCCGCCCCCTCTCTCTCTCCAAGCGCGATCCGTGGATGATGAACGAGAGCCGTCCGATCTGAGATCCTCCCGCGCCCGTGCTGAGATCGCGCTTCGGGCGCGCGTGCACGCGCGCGTTTCCGCCCGGCGTGCACCCGCGCGTGGGCTCTCGGGCGCTGTCATCGCGCCGCGTGGCGCAATCCTGACCGCCCGCTACTGATCGGGCGGGTCAATTTCGCCGCGCCCTTCGCTCGCGCTTGATTTCCGCTCCGCGCGATTCGAACGCGGGCGTGCACGCTAACCGTTGCGCCACGCCCGCGCTTTGTCGCGGCGACCGCGGGCGAGCGCGCGGATTTCGGCCGTTCGATCGAAGATCAACGGCCGAGATTCGTTCTTGGCTGGCTTGAGGGCGAGGGAGCGGCGGGGGTGGGGCGACGTGGCACATTCTGGGCCGTTGATCTCCAGATCAACGGTCATGATTTCTTGGGCCCATTGTGGGAGCTCCGGATGTCAAATTTGGCTGATCTTGAGTCCGTTGGACTCCGTTCGTCGTCCTGAATCCATCCGTGCGGTCCGATTGCTCATCTGAGGCCTGCCTTGACAAATACTTTACACAAATTGCCATT
Organism: Thalassia testudinum; assembly: GCA_037157565.1. Classification (NCBI taxonomy): domain Eukaryota; kingdom Viridiplantae; phylum Streptophyta; class Magnoliopsida; order Alismatales; family Hydrocharitaceae; genus Thalassia; species Thalassia testudinum. Next base: position 26,849,591 of record JAZHRO010000059.1, read on the forward strand.
AATACGGTTTATAAGCAATCTTGGTACTTGATGCATGCAACGCTCCTATTCTACTTTATGTTGTGCCTTTTATTCTAAAGATGGGTCATATTCAACCTAATTACTACCCCCTTGCGTGGTGTTATCATACCCCCATGCTTACTCCTTGATAGTCCCTAGCAAGGTTTATTCTAGCCTTTATTTCTTTGGAGAATTCAAGAAGTAATTGCTTCGGCACTTCGTTACTCGTCAATAAGAGGAAATATACGAAGATCTTAATCTACAAAGACTAAGCAGCGCCCGGGTGTCTTCCAAAATACGAATCGCCCGAATCCTTGCTTTGTATATATAACTATACATATGTATACGTATATATCTATATATGTCTTTTTAGAATTTTCGGAATTCAGTGTGGGTTGGTAACTTTTTACGGCTACCCAACCCACCCAAAACTCGGTCAAAACCCTAAGTGCTAAGCATCTTAGTGTGAATGTTGTGATAGACTCACTTAACGGTAATTGAGACAGACTTCGAGTTTCTACGCCTCTAGGTGTCCGGAAAAGAAAATAAATTGTACTTGATGCATGCAATCTTGGTACTTGATGCATGCAACGCTCCTATTCTACTTTATATTGTGCCTTTTATTCTAAAGATGGGCCATATTCAACCTAATTACTACCCCCTTGAGTGGTGTTATCACTCTGGAATTTTCCTCTCCCCCTCATAAATCCCAATATAAAAGCCTAGGGGGTTAAAAACTACATAAAAACCCCTACAAATTTTTGGAAATGCCACACGACCCTAGGAAAGGGTCATTTCAACATAACAAACATAAAGGAAGTTTCATCCCCGAAACTTGAGCTGACTAGGGTGCGGAAGTAAAGTAAGTGCGCATAACAAACTTAAAGAGAATCAAAGTAGGTTAAGAACGACGTACCCTCAAAAAGCTCGGGGTACTGTGCTTGCACAGCTACCTCAAGCTCCCAAGTGGCCTCCTCATACTTCTGGCTTCTCCATACAACTTTCTCCAGGGGTACCTCCTTCCGCCTCAATCTCTGAACGTCTCTGTCTAGTATCTGTACAGGCCTATCGAGATAGGTCAAGTCATCTCCCACCTCAATGCTCTAGTGGCTCAGAACATGCCTGGGATCGACGATGTATTTCCTAAGGTTGGACACATGGAACACATCATGAACTCCAGAGAATTGGGAAGAAAGGGCAAGCCGGTAAGCAATGGGTCCTACCCACTCGAGGACCTCAAAAGGCCCCACAAATCTCGACGCAAGCTTCCCTCTCACCCCAAACCGCTGCAATCCCTTCATGGGAGAAACGCGGAGGAAGACGTGATCCCCAACCTCAGACTATACCTCTCTACACTTCATATCATCGTGCTCTTCTGCCTACTCTTGACCATACGGAGTCATCTGTGGATCTGCTCGATCACCTCCTGACTCCGGCATCGACCTGGGACCAACCTCCCACTTGGTCCCCACCTCAACCCAACTCAGGGGAGCAATACACTCCTCCCGTACAGAGCCTCATACGGTGCCATGTCTATGCTCGTGTGATAGCTGTTGTTGTATGCAAACACTGCTAGGGGCAAATGCTCCTCCTAGGAGCCTCTCCAGTCCAGCACGCAAGTGCATAGGAGGTCCTCAAGGGTCTGAGTGTTGCACTCCGACTGTCCGTTAGTCTAGGGCTGATAGGTCATACCGAACCTCAGACGAGTCCCTAAAGCCCGCTGAAACTCCACCCAGAACTGGGAAGTGAAATGAGTGTCTCTATCTGAAATAATCTTGCGAGAGACTCCGTGAAGGCGTATTAGGTCTTGGATGTAGTGTTTTGCTTATTGTGCTGGTCCAAAAGTGACTCGGATCAGTAGAAACCGTAACGTCTTTGTCAATCTGTCCACTATCACCCAGACTGCATCGTGTCCCCGCTATGTCACAGTTAGTGACACTCTCCCACTTCCACTCTGGCACGGGAAGTGGCTGCAATGGCCCTGCAGGCCTCTGGTGCTTGGCCTTCACCTGCTGGCATACCAGACACTACTGAACAAATCTACTAACATCCCACTTCATGTCCCTCCACCAGAAATCGTATCGTAAGTCGTGGTACATCTTTAGACCCATGTGCCTTAGTCAGGAGCTCCCTCAACAGCTCCTCGTCTCTAGGAACGCACAAGCGTCCCCTCATACACAGCACCCCGTCAATGAACGAGAACTCTCCTGGGTTCCCTATCAATATCCGTCTCGTAGTGTATGCAGGTATGGATATGTCATCTGTCTAGTTATGATACGATCTATCAGCTCTAGTCGTGCTTGCCTTGCTATTATCACTACCCCGCAATATCCCCATGACTCCTGGGGTCGCCAACTTCCCACCTCCTCCATGAGTCTCCAACTCTGTGCCTGTAGACTAGCTAAGTGGGCGGGCACCTTCCGGCTCAAGGCATCAGGTACCACAGTGGCCTTCCCTAAATGGTAGGAGATGCTGCAATCGTAGCCCTTCAGGAGCTCCAACTAACGTCTTTGTCTCATGTTGAGCTCCTTTTGATCAAATAGATATCTGAGGCTCTTATGATTAGTAAAGATCTCGAACATCCATGTGTATAGGTAGTGCCTCCATGTCTTCAGCGCGAAGACAACTGTCGCCAACTCCAAGTCATGGGTGGGGTAGTTATGCTCATGGGGCTTTAGTTGCCGCGAAGCGTAAGTGACAACATGGCCCCGCTGCATGAGCATCCCCTCCAATCCCTGCAACGAGGCGTCAGTGTAGACCATGAATCCGCCATTGCCGTCTAGGATGATGAGTACAGGAGCTGAGGTCAACCTCTCCTTCAGCTCCTGAAAGCATGACTCACACTCGTCTGTCCAGGTGAAGGCACATCCTTCCGGGTCAACTAGGTCATAGGACATGCAATCTGTGAGAAACCCTGGATAAACCGCCTGTAGTAGCCTGCCAACCCCAGAAAATTGTGTATCTCTGTTACTATACGCGGCCTCAACCTTGGTTGGATCCAGAGTCAGCCCGTCTCCCGAGATCACATGGCCCAAGAAGGTAACCTGTCTCAACCAAAACTCGCACTTGCTGTATTTGGCGTACAGCTTGTGATGTCTCAAGGTGTCTAGGACCATGCGGAGATGTTGTCCATGCTATGTTTGATCCCGAGGTAGACGAGTAAGTCATCAATAAATACCACCACGAACTGATCTAGGTACGGCCGGAAGACGCGGTTCATTAGGTCCATGAAGGCGGTGGGGGCATTGGTCAGCCCAAACGGCATGACCAGGAATTCCTAGTGACCATACCACGTGCAGAAAGCTATCTTGGAGATGTCGGTCTCCCTGATCCTCAACTAATGATAGCCTGACCTCAGATCTATCTTGGAAAATACTGTGGTGTCTCTCAACTGATCGAAGAGATCATCAATGCGAGGCAGTGGGTACTTGTTCTTGATGGTGACCCGGTTCAGTTGTCTATAGTCGACGCACAGCCGAAGGGTATCATCTTTCTTCTTCAGAAACAGGACAGGAGCTCCCCATGAGGATGCACTAAGCCTGACAATGCCCTTCTCCAATATATCCTGTAACTTGGAGTTGAGCTCTCGTAGCTCAAGTGGAGCCATTCTGTATGGTGCAGTAGAGATGAGGCCAGTCCCCGATACCAGTGAGATCTCAAACTTGATTTCGCACTCAGGTGGCAGTCCTGGCAACTCCTCTGGAAAGACGTCGGGGTACTCACTGACTACCGAAATATTATGCAAGTCGGCCATGGGGCTACACTCTGCTATGACACAAGCTAGGAAACCCTTACACCCCTGGCTCAGAAGTTTCGCTGCCTGAATGCAGAGATGCACTTGAATCCTCCGTCTACTGGCTGACCGTGGAACTCAAAAGGGGGAAATTCTGGTATGGAGAAGGCGATCTTCCTCCCAAAGCAATCTACTAAGGCGTGATAAGTAGCTAGCTAGTTCATCCCTATGATCACGTCGAAATCCTCCATTGGGATCACGATCAGGTCAATCGGAAGTCTGTGTCCCCCTATAGTGACCTCACAATTAGGGAAAACCTCCTCGGCGACAAATACCTGTCCACCTAGGCCTTTAATCAGGAATGGCTCCTTTAATAGTACACTACTCAATCCCAAGCTGACGGTAAAACTCATAGAGATGAACGAGTGTGTGGCACCAGAATCTAAAAGTACGTAAACAAGCTTGTTGAAAACTGTAACCATACCTGCCACTACGAGGCCTGAAGCTCTACCATCTCCATGAGTCATGGCATCAATATGCCCCTTAGCCCTCGGTGCAGAGGAAGCAACCCTGCACTAGGCTGGGCGAGAAGCAGCTGGCTGGTACCCTCCTTGTGACTGTTGTCCTCCTCCTCGGGCCTAGTAGCTGCGGCCACCATATCGGCCTCCAGTGCTCGATGCAGGAAGTGTCTGCTGTGCTCTGGCCCTGGATGGGCAATCCCTCCGTATGTGGCCCGGCTGGCCACACTTGTAGCAGAGAAGGGCGCGACCTCCTCCCTCTGCCTGCTGGTGGCTAGGCGGGGGTTTGCTACAGTTGGCTGGTCCCTGTTTGGGGCCCTCAAAGGTCCCTGGTGGACCCACAGAACGGGACAACTCCCCCACAGGTGCCGGGTGCCTCCTTTCCTAGCGGCCCTGTGAGTGCTCCTGTTGATAAGGCCTCTTCCATCCTCCCCCTTCGATGTCTCGCACGGACAGGTTGGTCTCCTCGTAAGACATGGCTACCTCGACCATGCAAGAGAAGGTAGGCAACTTCAGGGGTTTCACGTACCCCCTGATAGCAGATCGGATGCCCTCAGTGAACCTCCACAGGCTCTCCTCCTCAATAGACACAGCTGTTAAGGCGAAGCGTAACAACTCCAGGAAACGCGTACATTACGTGCTAATCGTCATCCTTCCCTGGCGGAGAGTGTGAAGCTCCCGTCTCCTCTAATCCTACCAAGTCTAAGGGAAATTCTGCTCACAGAAGAGCACCACAAACCAGTCCCACGCCGACTCTCCCTCCTCCTGTCCTCTGACCACCTTCCACCACCTGTGGACTGTACCCTCTAGCTGGTACGTGGCGAAGGCCACGCAACACTCTGCAGGAGGATGGAGTGTGTCGAAGATCTTCTCCATCTACTCCAGTTAGTCCTCTGCCTCAGATGGGCTCTCATTCCCCTTGAAGGAGGGGGGCTTCAGCTTCCAAAACTGGCTGAAAAGCTCGTGGTAGAACCGCAATGAGGGAACGGGTGAGACTCCAGATAAGGAGGACTCGTGCCCCGAAGTGTCTGAAGGAGGTGAGGGTGGTGGAGGATCACCCCCTCCCCCTCCAACCTGTCTAGCGCCGTAGCAACTCGCCTTCTTCACGGATGACTCCTCTATATCCCCAAGGGGAGGTGGTTGAGAAGGAGGCTGCTAGAGCTCATCCAGTACTATATCACAAATCAGCTGGGTGAAATCCTAGGCCTGGATGCCCGGAAGGAGGGGTGGGTCGACTGGTGCCTCAGGTCCGGCACGTCTGCCCCTACGACCTTGCCCATGGCCACGACCACATCTGCGACCCGCCTCAAGGGCTTCCTGATGAGGCATCCCCTACATGGAGATCAAAAGACAAGGAACGAATTGTCAGGGACACATGATCAGAGAAATAAGACTCGGAAGTGACAATCAAGAAAATACGTTATGATGGCTATCTTAGCTACATGTACAAGTGTGGTTACTTCTAGACCATTTCGTTCATTCCTTGGGATGACCTTGCTGTGATACCATCTTGTCGCGACCCGCTCCCAGTTCCCTACAGGTCCCGAGAACGACTCGCCTTGATGATCCCCAAGACCCAGTCATCCAACGAAAAAGAACCAAATGCCATAATCATTCCACAACTACACAAGTAATGTAACTAAGCAGGAAAAATATATGACTGAAAATAAAGGAAGAAAACAGCAAACCACTAGTATCTCACATTATACAGCGGAACATACAAGTATAGAGCATAGCCATCACAACTGAAACTAGTAGCAAATACAACTGAAAACACTATAAGCTACAGGTACTCACAACTAACAAAAACTCTCTGTAAGAGAAGCAAAAGAAAACTACTGCTGGGTTGATTGGGCCCAGTGCCCTCAGCAGCTGGTGACTCTGGCTGCTCGAATCCCCGAGCTGAACAAGGTTATGAATTTTGTGGTCTCGTAGTGCTGAGTAGAGTGGTGGTTGAAACATATAATTTAAACCGGCAACTAACTAAACATGCATTTAATAGTTTATTTATCATCATCGTTTCCAATTATCGTCTTTCTGTTCCGAGTATTCTAATCAGGTTCCATAACATTTCCCAATCTTCTTGTCCCTAATGGAACGATCTCCCTTGTAGTTTCCCTACAATGCAGGATTGACACGTGGCACTCTTCAGGCCGGAAGAGTTCCCTGTGGTAGTCCTACACCCGGTCTGCTACCCCGATGTCACGGTCGCGACGTAGCGGTGACTACAGCATACGGGCCTACCTTGCACTAGCTCGTGGTCAGTCCTTTCCACTAACGGGTACCTCCAAACGTACAGCACAGAACAACACAGGGTCTTGCCCTCTCAGAACAGGGGTCTCGCCCCTCAGAAACAGGGGTCTCACCCCTTACAGTCCGCGTACCCTCGTCAGATTATCTCGGTTTGCCCGACGGGCTAACAAGAGTCGGTGTAGGGTGGCTAGTCCTAACCCCAGGCCCTATGGGGCGATTAGCTCCCTCCCTACACTAAGTAGCTCACCTCGATACCACGTATACGAAGGCCAAACAGGAGTCAACGTAGAGTGGCCAAACCCACCCCGGGTCTCAACCCAAGGGGCAGCAATCTCCCTTTTACTCTAAAGGGATAGTTGCTCTCCTCGGTACTATGTACTCGAGGGCCAGCTCACTTCCCTTAACCAAGTCTGAACAACCGCCCGTAGGCAACATGTTCCAAAATCTGCTGGTTTTCCATACTACCGTATTCCTAATTTCTTTCTACATTCTTTGTAGGGTTTGTACATAGACTTTCTTATTTCCATATCTAATTCGTTGTACGTAGAACAGGCAGCTCATGTTTTATTTCTTTCCAGGAAACAATAATTTAATAATTCACTAATTGTACATTCATTTGTTTTAGTCCTAGGTTCATTTCACAATCCTAGGGTTTGATTCTATAGCAGCATGCATTTACCTCTTTTTAGCCCTAAGGTTCATCTCACAACCTAGGTTTAGTTAATTTTACGCATGCAATTTAATTACTAATTCTAAGATTAGCATGGGAACCACTCTACCAGGTTAACCAGGTGATGTGGGGGTACAGTCGACGGAGCTTGTAATCCTCGCAGGTTCCGTACACACCATGAACGAACGACCTATCACATTGACCCATATGTCAAAATGAGCTCAGAACTGCATGGACATTATTCAATGCGTAGGGAAACTCGAAAGGAAACCAACGACGTTTCGTTTGTGGAAAATCGACTCCGTTTGGGCCCTGAACGGGCCCAAAAACACTAACCTTGATCAAAATCAGACGTCTAGGAATAGTCCTAAACGTCTTAAACAAACTCAAGGACTTACCTTGATTGGGGCACCTTTTCTGGACGTCTAGAACTCCATGCAGACATCTGAGGGTGTCTTCAGACATCTAGAGACCCTTCTGAATGTTTGAATCTGTCTCGGTCTTCCCACCGGCACGCTTCCTAATCCTCTGACATGAACGTGCATGGTCAGACTTTTGGCAAGAAAATAAACAAAATACGTGCTATCAGGCTTCAGAGAATTACCTACGAATGTCCGACCCAACGTCTGGAGGTCACTCCGGCTGTCTAATTCTGTAGAAAAATGATTCCGCAAAATCGTTTGCAAGCCTTTTTCTCTCTGCAGAAGCCGCAGAAGCTGCAGCACCGCCTCACCCTCGCGAGTCCTCCGCTCTCAGGCCACTCTCCTCTTTGCTCTCCCTCTCCTCTTGCTCAACTGCTAGTGTGGGGAACGAATGGAGGAGGGGGTATATAAGGATGGAGGTGTCGTGGGGGAGGGAATGGGGCAGCATGGCGTGAGATGAGGTGCGACAGGGGATGGCATCGGTCGTGCATGAGGGGTGAAGGGGGAGGAGATGGTGCGGGTGGTAGGGAGATGGTGGTGGGAAAATTGCAGGCCCCTACAATTTTCCTCTCCCCCTCACAAGCCTCAATATAAAACCCTAGGGGGTTAAAAACTACACAAAAATCCCTACTAATTTTTGGAAATGCCACACGACCCTAGGAAAGGTCATTTCAATATCGGTACATGTGCATTACAAATTTGGCTCCATATCTCAGAAATAAAGACTGACTTCTTAGTACCGATACTCATTAGGAATACCGATACATGTGAGCCACAGGTCAGGATTAAGGCTCCTGAGACCATAATCTCTTACTTGTGCATATCGGTACTTATTATGAATATTGGTACTCATAGGACACAGACTTGTTAAGGGTATAAAGTGACCAAAATCTGTATGTCACTAGAATCGGTACTAATCATTAACATTGGTACATGTTGGCTATAGGTTGAGGGACAACACCCAATAAATATTGGTACTTATCATGAGTATTGATACTGGTTGAGATCGATGAGATTCTGGAATAATACTAGTATATCATAAGTATCAGTACTGATCATAAGTACCAATACACCATGGTTACAGGACATTAGTCCTAAACAGTGAGCCATAAGTACCGATACTCAGCATCGATACAGGTACTTATTTGGATATGAGGTTTAAACCTTTAAGCTAGTAATACCGATATGATTTATCGATACTTATACTCAGTATACGAGATACCAATACTTATAAAGTATTAAGACCAGTGATATTATGTTATAATTCAGGTCCATCCTAGATTAGAAGTAAGCCAATTATAGATTAACCCCCACACCGACCACTACCGGCTCACCGTTGTGCATTCCAGCAAGACACCAGCCGTGCTCCCTCCCCTCTTCTTTCGTTCTCCTTGTCCTCTCCTTCCTTTTCTCTCATGCCACAAAGAACCCAACAAGCAATGTGAGGGAAGATACCTTTGATCGAAATTCGACTTCTGCCACATCACCTCGTAGAGCATCAACACTGCCCTCACAATCCCAACGTCGTCAGTGCCACCTCTGAACATGGCCAATGCTACTGTCGCTCTTCCTTCCCTTTCTCTTTCAAAACTTCTCTCTCTCTCTCTCTCTCTCTCTCATAGCTACTTCCCCTCCCTCTCTCTTAACCCCTCTCCTCTTTGTGATCCTCTTTCCTTGATCTCATGTGTGCGTGCATGCGAAGGGCGAGGGAGGATAAGTGGCTGTGGGCTCCTTGGTGAGGGGGTATGCGTCAGTTTACAGAGGAGGGAGATAGAAGGGATGGGAGAGGAGTGGGTAGGATTAGAAAAAGGTGTTTTTTTTTTTTTTGTATAAGTAATTCTTGTAATTGAATCTAACGATCTCGAATTTTTTCAAAGTACGTCCCATCAGAATTGTTTTAGAGGTGAGGGATCCAATAAATTTCACAAATTTTGAATCTAAGGTCATATGCACAACACAATTTTCAAAGTAGACCGCATAGTGGTTTATATACATTTCACCTATCCAAGTTTTCAAATGACACAGTCAACTCCAAATGGTATGGACCAGATTTTGGACGCACTACTCTTACTAGTATTCCCTTGAAAAGGAATTTTAAGAGCATTTTAAGCATTCAAAACTCTTCTTCTCACTCCCACTCACTAAAGGCTTTTTATACTCCGTTTCCTCTACATTACGCACTCACGTAATCCGACTCGAGGGAAGTACAAGTATAATCTGGCTCCTATTGAATTCAATTTCACATCTTGGCTCAATGCTATTATTGTAAATTTTATTTTAATTCTCTCTTGTGCTCGTGGGTGCTTAGATTATGGGCTCCTGGATTTCTCTCTAAGATAGATGATTAAATTCCTCTTAGAGGCTATTTAAGAAGAGATTTTGTATCAGCATCATTTTTGTGATGTAACTCCTACTAAAGTGGGAGCAGAGTTCTAGATCAAAGAAATCTTGATAAAGGTTTTTCCTGAAAAAGGTTTTCTCTCTGTATCTTAGTGTTCATTTTTTAAGTTGATCTTTTATTGCTTACATTTTTTATTTTAAGCACAAATCACTCTCCTCATATGCCATTTCACAAATGTGATTAACATTAGTAGAATTTCAGAGCAACGATAAATAAAGTTCTATTTAGCATCAAAACTCTTCAAATCCTATCAGAAATAGCACTTTTCTTCTCAGAAACATGCTTAAATCAATCCTCTGCCCGCGTCCAGCCCTTAAGAGGCTTATTTGAATTCTTTCTTGTTTCATTTCCAAAACCTGCAACCCATCAAGCCACCCATAATGGGCCCATCAGCCCACCTACAGCCCATTGAGCTTTTTCTTCTCTTTCTCTTCCTCTGCCGGATGTTTGAATGTCCCATGTAATCTTTTACTTGCCATCAGAACTGCCCACCACGTACCGAAATTGGTGGGCTATTTTTGAGTAAAATAGTGGTAAATTGCCCAAATAGTCTTGAGGTGGTAGAGAATTTGGCAAAAAAAATTGTGTCCCCGAAGTTGTTTTCTTTTAAGTTGACATTGCTTCTTATGGCCTAGGAATCCAAATAATGTATGATTGGATGTTCTCTATCATAGTGTAGCCTTCAAAAGTATAAGCTTTGAGCCCCCAAACGTTGGATTAATTCTTGAGTATGCTATGTGACGCTCATCTTTTCTTATGCAATTTTACGAGAATGAATCTCACGGAAATCTTTATTTTTATTTTATTTTTTTCTCTCCATTTCTCTTGCAAAGTAAAATTTGGGAAGAAATTATTACTGCATTGATCATAAATTAATGGCTAAATACACGTGTTTATAATCTACGTAACTCAGGTTTAGCAACAAATGGGCAACAAATATTCATAGAATCATAATATCCGACAAATTTGATTAGATGCATTGATTCACGGATTGCCATGAAGGCACAAGGATTTGTCGACAAAGTCCACGCATTCCCATGGTTGGTGGCGGTGGCATGCCGTGAGGGTGGGACGAGCATGGGGGTGAGGTGTGGGGGGAGTGGGGAGGAGAGGAGCCACGTGGGGCAGGTGCCCCTTCTAGACCAATGCGCAATTACTGTAAAAGTTGCGTCTACCTATTGAAATATTCACAAAAAGAAATCACACGGAATGTGATGCCCTCCCTGAAATCTATAGCAAAATTCAAATGTACTGCATCCGAAGGCTTTGTTTGCTCGAAGGATAGCCAGGTGAGATATCTTTTCGATCAAAATATCTCATAGAATGATCGGTTCAAGGAATAAAATAACATTTATTTTATTTTACTACAACAATGTTAGTCTCTGTCAAAATAAATTCACTCTTGATCTAACGTATTCCATCGCATTAATGTCAACATCAATATATATTAATATATAAATATTAACGTAAAAATCATTAATATAAATTTACGGTATCATATCAACATTTGTACTCACATATTATTATATTAAAATATTATCTATTAATATCTTAATCATACCTATCTCAGTTCTTATCGTTCCAAATAAACATTCTTCCTAATTTATCTCTCTCGCACACACGGACACATAAATTCAAAAGCGTCCGACCATCTTCCACCTTACTTGATTTTTAGCGGCTTTTCTTCGGATCAAGTACTCATTTTTTCCAGTTACTGCAATGCTTTTAATTTCTTATAAGATGATTGATGGGAATAGAATTATTCTTGATTCAAACTTCACCCAAGAAGTTTAACAGAAAATTCTCAATCAAGTTACATACCGTAAACTTCAATCACATATATTTTGAAAGGAAAACCATTCTGGTTTTCCTTGATTTTGGATAAGGATTTGTAAAAGAATAAGGATTTTACATGCACCTTTTATTCCTGCACCAAATTTTCAATGGTCATCTAGCTAGATGTCATCATGCATCAATGAATAATCCTGTTCTTACTACTATCGGTTTCTTTAGTTAGCAATGGTTTCATGTTCATCCAGCAGTGGTATCACTTTCTTGTCAATTTTAGTTAAAATAAATATGATTGGATGGCATTTTCCTATCCCCCCGTTCCATTCGATACAATTATTTTTTTCTAAAAATTTATGGTGCATTTGGTTTTCTGATATCCTTGGGATATATTGCTTGGAAGATAAGTTGGTGGTACTTGGAGTACTGATGTTTCATCGTGGGAAGGAATGGGTGATGGCGTTGAGTTTGATAGCCGAAAGTTATTTGATTGGGTGATGGGATAATTATAAGACCTAGTTTAGTAAGGGAGGTAATCCATTATAATAGGAGTTAATCTTGTTTAGTAGAAATGATATTTTGATTTAGGTTAAAAGAATTTAACCTGGGATAAGTTATTCTAAGGTTAATGTGGGATAAGTTTCTTTTGTGAGTTATCTCATATATTTTCACAGGTTAACCCAGGAACTTTTCAAACAGTCACAGGTTAATCCACTAGGATAACCTTTCTGACTTTCAAACAAAAATGAAAGATAATTCAACTGCTTATCCCATAAAATATATCCTTCCATCCAAACTAGCCCTAAGGTTTTTCTTTTTGGTTAAATCAAACTTTTTTTCGTTAAGTAAACGAGAATGATATAGGATGTAGCTCTACAGAATAAGGGAGAAAGATAACTTCAACTCCTCTTCGAAAGGAGGAAAGTAGCTTCCCCTCAAGAGGGAGAAACTAAAAAAACACCAACACAAAATAAAATAAGTAAAAAAGAAAATAGAAAAGAAGCGTCCAAGAAATCATTCTTGTTGCAGGCAAACCTACACCATGTGCTAGATACAATAAGGCACCACCAACATCATCGATGTACCACGCCAATGAGTGACAAGCGGTCGAAGCAAGGTTGACCATAAACCCGATTGTGGTGAATTCGATTTCAACGTGGCCTCCATGATAAAAAACAACGTCGAAGTGCGGAGGTGGAACGAAGGTGATGAATCGATGTCTAGTGGAGCCCTCCTCCAACGTAGTGTCCATAATAGCCCCGACAAATGCAGCCACCGCACCGCTCCTCAATCACCGCCTCACCACTGAAGACGCTAGTAGAAGTCGCTGAGGAGAAGCCATCGCGCAATGACACCCACCGGAAGGAAGGAGGGTGGAGGGCCTGATCGACGATCGGTGGCCGATTGAGGCCCCCATTTGGAGGAGGAAATCTACAGAGAGGAATGAGATTTTCTTGCTCTCAAAGTCAGGCCCTGATAGTTCATCACTCAGAACTTAAACTAGGTGTTTCCTTCGGGGATTGGGGGGTGGGGGGATGGGATAAGTATGAGGTTAGATGTGATGGTTGAGTGAAAATTGTTGTAAATGTATTTATCCTTATGGTAGTTTTCTCACCATCAAATGCCAAAAAAGTAAATAAATATACGTTGTAATGTGATTTGCAATGCACAAAGTAAGAGTGATCATTTCAATCGAAACATTTTAATTTTTTATCAATGTAAATTACTTTTGATATATGAACAATTACTTTTTAAGTGAAAAATCATTTTTTACAATAAATAGAAAGTCAAAATACATTAGTATATTTTCATTTTCAACCGATATTTTTTAATTTTCAATTGATATTTTCTATTTTAATCGATTGAAAATCATTTTCAACCATTACATTTTGATATGTTTAATTTTCAACTAATTGATTCTAATCGAACATTACAAAAAACATTGTAACATATATTTTCATACTCATGTCCCTACCAAATATATCTAATGATATCCTTAACACCATGGACTATGAGGGTATTTTGCCGGTGGAGCAGGGAAGAGGTGATATAAACCAGAGGGAACTTCAGAGAGTCAGAGTTCACTTTGAGGAGAAAAGAAGCTTCTTCAATTGAGGGATCTAACCATGAGTCAAGCGTTAAAAAAGTGGGCTGCATGTTTAGTTTGGGAAAATGTTATGCTAACCCCGACCAAAACGGCCCGGCCAACAAACTCTTTGTCCCATTTCCTTTTTTGTCTTCTTACCATCCGATGGCTCACGTTTAATTTGTTAGATGTGAATATACTCAAATATCATTCCTTTCCCACCGCTCTGCTCTCCGCTACAAAGGAAAAAGCCTATGAAAACATTAGGGCTCCTTCCGAATTCTCCTACTCTTACTTTGAGATCGTCCCTCCTCGGTGGGTGGGGCTCATCTCCAACGTGCAAGCGTGTTCGTGGTTCGTGGGGGCTATGTGTCACTGTGGTGGCTGTAGTAGTGGTGCTGCTTGTCAAGGCGGCAGGGCAGGTGATCTTGTCGTTGTTGTTAGCGGAAGCCATGCCCGCGACGGCTCAAGGTGGCACGTGTCTCGTCGGTGGTCTTTGGTTCGACTGCATCGGCTTGGTTGTTTGTTGGGGGTTTTGTTTCATGCATTAGAGTGTGTTGATCGTTATTGTTCTTTTTTTTTAGGTTATTTTTATTTTATTTGAGGATCACGTGTGATCCCGAACTTTTATGGTTGAGATTACTGATGAAGTCAGTGGTCGAATTTAACTTTCGGGTCGTTATATTCGACCTCTCATTTGCACGATCTTTGAGTTTATCTCGTTAACGCATTATCATATCTACGAGCGTAGGATTATCCTCCTTCGAAAAGTCGTATAATTCCCAATATAAGGACACATTTTCTTTTTTCTTTACTCCTTAATTTCTTATCTTGTTTCTAAATTTTATCTTTTCCCATTCCTGTAACCTTTCTCTCTTGATGAAATCGTTAGACATTTTTTTTATTTCTTTCCTTTATATCGAGTACTTTCTATTGTTAATAAAAATTTTATTTAGGAAAAAAAAATGTAAGATGTGATTCCCAACTCTTTCTGAGGGCATATCTCATGTCATTTTTCAACTTGCAGCATCTTCACCGTCTGCTTTGGAAGGTTGTCAACAGCCGTAACTTCCAGAGATAGACCCCTTTTTTTTTTTTATAAGAAAAATCATGGAAAAGATCGTAGATAAAAACTCGACGAAATCGTCCTTCTTCCGAGAATGGCAAACCTTGAAGAAAACCTAACGTGAACCCCCAGGCGAAAACGAGGACTTCGTCCGCGTATTTGAAACTCTCACTTTAGTTTGATCCATCTTGACATGCACTGAAACAAATACGACTATTTTAAACTTTCTATCAGGATCGGACAGTATAAATCACATATCCATGAGTCAAAAGACAAAATGCTAATTTCCAAACTTTCACAACAATAAAATAACGTCGCGGCCCTCTTCTTCCGGGGAAGTGGGCCATAACATTCTTGTAATTTAGAATCTCGTGTCAAAGAAGTAACAGGGGGATCCCTTCTGTCACCGGTGTAGGAACGCATGAGCCATACGTCGCAGTAGAACAAGAAAAGGTTAAACAGCTATAAATCAGAGCGCTGGGTGGCCTCTACGCCATCGATTGCGAGGACGTCATTGCAGCAAAAACCATTGACCTCCACGCCAAGGAGCCATCAGCATACCACCAATCACCACCTCTCCTCTCTCACATTTCCACACCATCACCAACGACAACCAAACCGTAATGGCTCTCCTCTTCCACCACCACCTCCTCTTTCTCCTCCTCGTGCCCCTTCTCTTGGAAGCCCAACATACCACAACAGCCACCACACCGCCCGGCCACTGTTGCACCGCCTCATTCTCCCGCTCCGCCACCTTGATTGCATTCGTTTTTCTTGCATCCATCACCACCATCTTGTGGTACATCGGCATCTGCCGCCGCCGCAACACCGCCGCCGCCAACAGACACGCGAAACGGGGGCTTGAGAAGACGGTGATCGACTCTTTCGCCGTTATGCTATACTCGGAGGCGAAGGAGCTCAAGATCGGGAGGGGCACACTGGAGTGCGCCGTCTGCCTCTGTGAGTTCGAGGAGGACGACGCCCTCCGGGTGCTCCCCGGGTGCAGCCACCCCTTCCACCTCAGCTGCATCGACATGTGGCTCCACTCCCACACCACCTGCCCCGTCTGCCGCGCCAGCCTCAACCCCGGCAATACCGATGGCCGGTCAACGGGCGAGTCTCCGGCGCACGTTTCGGTAGAGGTGGAGGAGAACAGCCCCGGGACGAGCGGGGAGGAGACGGGTCAAGATGAGTGGACGGAGGAGGAGAGGGAGAGGTTCACGTTGAGGTACCTGAGACCGTGAGGGTGGAGATGATGGGGAGGAGATTGGGGAGGTCAGAGACGATGGGTCCTCCCGCAAGGGGTGCTTGGAAAGGGAGGACAGTGGGAGGGTGTATCTTCAATACGGGGAGGAAGGAGTGGGCGGCGAAGTCCGACAGGTATGCCCTGCCGGGGAGGACATGGTTGCTGTCCCCGGAGGGAGGCGGTGGGGGCCGTGGTGGCGGCGGCGCGGTGGGGTTGTACAGGAGTCCGGTGGAGGTGTTAGCAGCCACCGCTATCTCTGATGCCGGTGATGACCAGATCGGAAATGGCAGTTCCCACCATTTTTAAGGGGCCCCTTTCCTGTAAATCTGACAGCACGGTCCTCCGGTCAAATCGTTGGACGGTCGGGTGTCTCCTTTCTTTGTGCAAAACTTAATGGTAAGAAGAACATAGATTTAGTGCAATGGTGGCCTTTATTTACTCTCAACAAAAAGGTGGAGCAGGCTGTCATTAGCTTCGATGGGCATTCGGTTCGTATTGGGCGAGGTCCTCCCGAGCTTGGTACAGAAGGGCTCGTGAGTAGGGATGTCAATTTCCATAAATTTGATTCGGAGTCTGATTTAATTTGACTTTAAAATAATAGATAAATTTTGATTTGAATTTCATCGGATTCGGATATCAATTTTATCCAAGAAAAAAATAAAAAAAAGAAAAGTTTAATGGATTTGCAAATAGATATGAATATAAATTTATATTTGATTATTCTATCTGAATATATAAATAAAATTTTTATTTACCTAAGATATATAAGTCACATCTTAAATCTATCATTCCCCTCAAATCTATTCTTTTTCATGATTTCTTCCATGATTTTAAAAATTAAGAATAATTTTGAAACTTCCATTTAACATTTATTTTGAAGATGAAATTTTTTTTTTAATTGAAAGTTATTTGTATTTAGTCTTCTTTTATATTTTTTATATTTTTATTTTTCATGTAGTTCACTTGAAAAGTTCTTTCGTAATAATTTTAATGGAGATAAATAAAATTATAGTAGTTTGAGTTCTTATGTTTAGAACTTGTTAAAAATAAGTAATTAATTAATTATATTATAGATTTTTTTAAATTAATTTGATACGATTTAATTGTAGGATTAATTTATAAATAGATATTTGATGGATAGATAGGAATGAATATGAGTTTAAATTTTTATATTCGATGAATAAATAGGTAACGTATGAATATAAATTTTATAAATAAATATACAATTATATTCTGCATATATATACACACATATACACAATTGTATACGTAAACACATATATAACTCATGGACTTGCAACTGTTTTTGAGCTTATCTAGGTTGGACGTGAATAAGATTTTTTTTATGATGATGTCATTTGTTGTGATTAACGTTTTTTATGCTGTTATGACTTTGCAATTTCCTTTCATGTAATTCAGATGGCAAAAGGCTGTGATCTAATATTGTGTTTGATATAGCCTATAATACTTAATAATTCATTAACTCTGAAACTCTTTACAATTTCCTTATAGGTTTGATCTCGCTATGATATTACTAGTTAACTGTAGAGTCTAACTTATGCAAATAAGTAGAGTTGAGAACTTCTTACATGACATTTTGCCTAATTAATTTAATGGTGGAGATATATGTCATTTTTCTTGTTAACTTTTTATCCTTAACTAAGACGAGAACCTGGCTAGCTCCTGATGTAATGGTTAGAGCATAGCCATTTTTATACGTTAATTTTATTGTTTTTAATATTGATAATTATACAACATCAACCTGCAAGGGCACGTATCCAGCTCGAGCAGGACCTTTACAAGCACTTATTTGCCCAAGTAATCATTGTACATTCAAGTCAAGACTCGGCTCAATTGCCATGCCAAGCAGAGTTTAAGCAGAGCCAAGCTTGGCTCGAGAATTCAACATTAACTCAATTAAGTTTTGTGCGTCTGCGGGTCAAACAAGTGTCCTATAAAACATTACAAAAATCCACCAATATATACTTTACATAAACATTTTTAATCTTGATTATTATACCATATTAACTTATTGATTCTATAAGTAATGAATCACAAGTGTAGCTAGAGTCAAATGGGTCAAGCTCGAAACAACTCAAGTGAACTCCATGGAGCTAAAGTGTGAGCTCAAGCCAAATTGAGCTTGTTGAGCCCAAGCTTGAGCTAAGACGAGCACGACTCACCCGTTATGGGTCTAGATCTACAACCTATCGAGACTTTAACAGATGAGTCATAAGTTGGGCATCAATTCACTCACAAGCACCGTGCAATGTAGCTCAAGTGAGCTTAGTCAAAGTTTTAGCTGGAGATCAAATTCGATTGCACTTGGCTCACCTAGTTTGATACCCTAGTTTTTAGCACCATGTTATGTTGTAATTGAGGTAAGTTGATAACTAGGACAAATGGAGAAAAGGTATTCGACTTGGTGGTGAGATAGGTGTTGAGTTGGATATCATAAGTGAGTAGAGTTTCTCTAAGATGGAACTAAATAATAATAAAGGATTTGTACATGGTGCCTTTGTAAACTTGAAGGTTGCATGACTTCCTTTTTCAATATTTTCAGAAACACCATTAGAAGGTTGCTTTGCCTACAAGAATGCCACATCATTTATCTTCATCAACTGAACAACTAACAAAGATAGGTGAAGTAGTATTCTTGTAAATTGAGCAAATTTTCAATGGCATTTATGTAAACATTAAGAAGACAATTGTACTTGTAAAATTAAAAAAATTTGTAGCGGCTCTTTTAACATTGTATTCCTTTTTATTCTTCTTTACCCCCCCCCCCCACTCTCTTTCACATTCCTCTACTCCTTCCTTCACCCCCTTCCCCACCACCAATTTAGCTCCTTGGTAATTCTACTAACAGAGAGCAAACTAGTGAAAAAATTTGGTACAAATAAAACATTTGGCAACCTCACCATAGGAGTGATTGAAACCTCTCCCCATCCAACTATCTAGGAATGTCTCCTATCTAATACCTATATAGTCTTCCTTGAAGGGACAGATCTAAGGTAGCGAAAACATCTTTGATCTCCACTGAGGTGTCGTGAGGCTCCAAAGTTAACTAGCCAATCGGTGTGACACTTATCATCAACTTGTGATGTGAACGCAAACTTTGTACCTAAAGGTAAGGTAAAGGCAACAATCTCAAATATAGTAGGTGTCTCCTATGTTAGCTGACTAAGACACTGAAGTAGCTCATCATAATCAACCCTAGGCACTACAACAATATCAATCAATTGCTCAGCAGTCGCAATTGCCTAATTGGCCGTCGGTGGTCATCCATGCTTAGTCCAGCAATTGGTCTCCATGCCTAAGTATACCACAGTAAGTGCAAGTGACGCATCATCTCCCAGCCAGTCCACGACCACAACTCTTGCCTCTCGTTACAAGGGAAGAATAGACATTTGTCCTACAGACTCAGTAGTAGAAAGAGTGACTGAAATCCTACTCATTCTATTGTATGCTTCTGATGATAACGTCATCATCAGCTATATCTAACTTTAATTATTCATACTCAAGGATTAAATGCTCCTACATAACAGCCAGAGGACTATAATTCATTGCATAATCATTTTGAGAGAAAGTAAAGCTGTAATTTTATCAGCATATCTTAATTGCAGAATAATCACGGGATTTTTCCAGGGGTTAATTAAAGGTCAAATGATCATAAATGCCTAACAAGTAGGTCCATGTAGATAGAAATGAGTTTTCACGTATTTCGAGAATTAAATGACATCTGAAACCCTAAAAACAGACCTACTTAATCTACTGAGGTTCTAGCCAGAATAAAATTCACCTAAACCCTCTAAAAATCATATAAAAATATTCTCTAGGGTTTGGTACGCTTGATTTGATCAGTGAAACCCAATTTGATCTCAAATAGAGTCTCGAACAAACAGTTGCTCTAATTTAAATTTTTGCATAAATTATCCAGTCAAATTTGGTAAAAACATAAATCTAACTTCACCATTGGATTCCTTGGATCCAAATTAGCTTTGTACCAAAATTTGGACCCAATTTGAGATCATCTTGATCTAATTTGCAATTTGGTCCAATCTGAGTATTTTCTCTCACACACATGCCCCTAACTTTTGAATTCCTTAAAAATAGGCCCGTATCTTTGTCGTTACTCGTTACAAATAGGTCCCTCTACCATTATCGTGGAGGAATCCTTCTCCAGCGACCTTTGATTGAAGAGAACTCCTTCTCTGATCAATGAATCCCTTCCAAAATTGGAAGGGAGATTCCTTGAGAAGTTCTCTCTCCAATGGATCAAGTTTCAATCTCCATAACCTTCCCAATTTCTCATGCAAACGCATAATAAATTTGGATATCTTTTGAGTTTCCAACTCCAACGAGCTTTCTAAGCTCGCAAAGCTTGATTCCCAAGCTAAACCAACTCCCTAGGGCCTATATAAGGATCCCCTTGGCCTGCTCGTCCTCCCCATGCTCGAATTTGGCCGAAAAACCCTCAATTCCTCCCTCCTCTCCGGTTGAATAGCTCCTCGGCATCCGGTGATCTTCTCCGACTTCCCTCGTCGTCCGCCCGCAATACCGGCGGTGGATTCATCTTCCTCGTCTTCCTCCGTGTCGCGCAGTACGAGCCGACACCTCTCCCTCCGTCATCCTCGCCGTCTTACCCTCATCGGAGCACCTTCTTCCACGGCATCGGCCTACCAATGCCGGTTGCCAATCCTACTCCATCGTCTATTAGATTAGGGTTAGTTTAGTTAGTTTAGCATCTTAGGTTAGTTTTACACCCCAAAAAACCCAAAAAGACCCCTCAACACCATAAATCAGCCTCATCTTCTCCATCTCCGACCAAACCTCCGGTGAGGCATCTCCGTTGCTACACCTCTCCATCCGCCTCGCCACTAAGCCCATGACCTCCACCACATGCACCCGCACAAAAGCCCTAACATCTCCCCTCCTATTACTCATCCTAACACCCCGACAACCGACCCACTGCCACACCACCATCTTCGACCTCCGCACACCACCATATGCCTTTTCATGGCACGCCACCCACACATTCATCGTGGTCCAGCGAAGGTCCTGAAGTATTTTAACTTGGCAGCAAGGCCATATTCTTGTTTTCAGGTGTCCTCGCCGGAGTTTCACCATCATCGCCTTCGTTCTTCGAGCTCCATGCGTCAAAAGCCCCAGGTGCACCCTCCAGGATCTGCGGACACGTTCTAGACAAGCATCCAGTTGGTCAATTGGGTACCACACCACCCAGCTGCTGCTCCAATTGAGGAAACCTCCACCTGCTGCAGCGAGCGAAGGATGTGGGACATTTAGTCCCACATCGTTAACATAGGAGCACTTAGAGTGCTATAAATTGATTTTGTCTCTATGCCTTACTGCCTCCTAACACGGGGTGAGGTCCCATATCCTCACTCACCCGACTAGCCTAACCCAAGCACATCTCAGCTGTGACACTCACGCACACAGCCCTGGTCCCAGGTACGCGGATCCCTGACACCCGATTACCCGAGCATATGACCCGACATTGAGAAAGAGAAGGAGAAGAGAGAGAGAGCACAGGGGAAAGGGGGTTTTGTTCTTCTGTGCATTGGCTAACACTTAGCCAAAATTCGAGCCCTTTCCCCTGTGCTTAGAGAAGAGAAGAAGAGGTAGAAGAAGAAGGCTTGAAGAAGAGGCAGAAGAAGAAGGCCTAAAGAAGGAAGAAGAAAGGCAGAAGAAGAGGAGGACTATAGAAGAAGAGAAAGAGAAGGGAAAGATAGAAGAAGACTCATTGAACACTGTAGCTTCTAAGCACTTAAGCCGTCTGGTTGAAAGTTCTCTCGTCTGATAGTGCACTGTGCACTAAAGTTTGCGTGGATTTAAAGTAGTTGATACTGTTCATTTATTTAGATCGTTAAGTAATTATTATATGTGTATCTAAGCTAATAATTGGTGATTCAAATCACCATTACTTTGATTTAGATGTCTTTTTGTCTCATTAGATCCTTCATATACTCATGTGCTATACTGAATTTTAGTTTGAAGTAATTATTGTGCTCATTTATAATATTTGTTGAGATTAGTGCTTGAATTCCTATTTGCTCCCTGTGTTCGACCTCAGACTTCAATTCGAGTAATAAATTATATTTGTTGATTGAGCGATTTAGAGGATACTATAACGAACGTATATTTAAATCTCCTCATTCGCATCAATAGCTTCCTCCAAGGAGGGAAGCTCAAAAAGGGTGAGAAGCTGTGACCACGCTGCAGCATACTCTGGCCCAAGGCCAGAGAGAAACTATAGAACTACGGCCTCAAGGGAACCACTGTCATGGCCCTAATTGGCAGCAAGAGTAGACATTTGTCCTATAGACTCAGTAGTAGCAAGTGCGACTGAAATCCTACTCATTCTGTTATATGCTTCCTCCAAGGAGAGAAGCTCGAAAAGGGTGAGAAGCTGTTACTGGGCTGCTGCATACTCTAGTCCAAGGCCAGAGAGAAACTGTAGAGCTGTGGCCTCCTTGCACATGTGCACACAAGTCGACATGCATTATACCTCTCCAGAAGACCTTTCAAGTTTGAATAGTACCATGACACGGTGCACCCTTCCTAATGAAACTGCGACAGCTCACTATAAATTTGGAAGACTCTGCTAGAGTTCTTCTCATGGGAGTAGGTATCCCTTAGACTATCCTACAACTCTTTGGTTATCCTGTAATACATGATCTCATCTCCAATCGTTGGAATGACATTGTTCATGATCCATGCACGAACCATGACATTGTCCTTCTTCTGGAATGCATTATTTTCTGTCTTCTCTTCCAATTCTAGTTGAAGGAGAATCTACTCCTTATCATGACCTTCTATAGTCATCAAAAACCTTTGTGACCACCGAGCGTAATTGGTCTCATCCAACTTCACTATGGGACCAAAGAGAGCTTTTGTATGCTCCAACCTCAAATGGATGCTCTAATGTCACTTCAAACAAACTTGAGGATGACATCTTGTCTTCAACCAAACTGTCAATATCAACATGCTAAAAGATTACAAAGAAAATCAAAGATAGGTGAAGTAATATTCTTGTAAATGAAGAAAATTTTCAATGACTTTATGTAAACATCAAGAAGACAATCGTACTTGTAAAATTAAAAGAATTTGTAGTGACCCTTTTAACATTGTATTCCTTTTTATTGTTCTTTACCTTCCACTCTCTTTCACATTTCTCAACTCCTTCGCCCGCTTCCTAATGGGAGACTCATCATGGCTCCTAATTATTACTAATTAACTATTCTCCCTAGTTAATTAACAAATAATACATTAAATATATGGCTAATTATATCATAGGGATAAATTACTAAGGACCTGCAAAATATGTTTAAAATATAAAATAAATATTAATTAATCATAATAATAATTTAATTAATAATTAGGACTTAGAATAATAATAATTGGCTATATAAAAAGTAGTTTATTTGACTTAATTAAGATTATGAGCTAAGTATGTAATTAACCTATTTAATTATATCATTTAAATAAATATAGCTAAAAAGGGAAAAAAACAAAATTTTAAGGCATAAATATAATATTTACCTAATTTATAATAATATATAAAAAGTTGAAAAAGAAATAAATTAAAATAACCCTTAAAACACATTATTTTCGTATTAGTCCCTAGCTTTCATTTCATGTGAGTCCTTTTTATTCACAAATAGGTCCTTTTTTTTACAAACATGCCCCTGTGAACAGTCATCGTCTTCATCTTCTTCAACTTTAGACGGTCGAGAATGTCCAGCTTTCGCACTCATTGATGACTGCCTATCCTACATCGGAAAACCTTCATCATTTGCCGCCTAACTTCCTCTCACTAGCCTCTTTCCATCTGACGGACTGGATCACCCTATAATCCTATTTAGACTAAGTGTTTAACCTTATCGACGTTGGAGACAATGCTAGTGGTTAGGATGTATCTAGTCCATATCCCAGCACGATATAGCCCCCCTAACCCTCGCCGCCGCCCATAAATAGACCATCTCACCATCAATTCACGGTTAGCGACCCCCTACCCCTTTCCCCCACTGTGGTCATTCCTAGGTTTTCTTCCTTAGCTTCGACGTCTTCTTACCACCATTCTCGAGCACTACTGCCGAGGAGTGCTACCTCTCTTACCGCCTCTTCCTCTCCTCCGCCTGCCAACAGCATTGGAGCGCCTCATAGCTGTGATTCCCCTCCTCTTTGATCAACTGGAGTTGCTCCTCTCATCAAGCTCTGATTTTGATCTCATTTCTACCCTGCCAACGGCAAATTCCCTCACCTCCCTCTTCAGGTAAGTAGCTTAATCCCTTAGGCATAGAATTAGTTAGGAATTAGGCGAGTAATCATAGGAGTAGGAGTAGTTTAGCTCGAATTCTTATTTTCTTCTCCATCTCTAGTGAGGTCAATTCCGACCTCGCTAGACTTCCTTTTACAATTTCCATCACTTGATCACACTTCTCATCATCTCATGATCATTTCCACTTCTTTTTCCTCGATTTTATCACTTAATTCACTCCACCTTCACTAGACTACCGCCACTATCTATGGCGAAGGTCTCAGACTATCTCCGCACACATATTGGGCACTTCATCGCCTAATCATCACACAAGGGCCCCAATCTCACTTATAATTAAACCTATAATAGCTTAAATAAAAAATGCCCAGTTTTTTCGAATCTCTTGAGATCGCTGTCAATGGTAGCTCAAGAGGAGTTTATTCATCAAATTAGCCACAGTCACCATCGCCCTACTTATCTGAACCTTTTCCCTCATTTAATTAAGTGAGATCTTTTTCCTTGAGTTAACATGAACTCATGTTTAATTCTTCATGGATTCTTGATAAATCCTTTTGTTCGGTCATTAATTGAATCAATTGACTTGTTCTTGAGGTTACTTGTAACCTCAGGAACCATTTGAGACCATCCTTAGTCCATTTTATGGAGATTTAGTCTCTGATTATAAACGTCGGCCCTTACCAGAGCTCCAGTGAGCTCCAACGAGTCGAATATGAGCCTCAGCCTTTAGAATTCTGTGAGAAGCTCCAGATTGCTTCTCTATGATCTTAGGATCATAAAACACTAATTAAATTTGTGTGCAAGTGTTTATTTCTCTCTGTCGATCTTCTTCTTCTCCAACTCCGGTGGAGTTGGAGAGGCTTGTTTCTTCAAGTTTTAAGCGGAGAGGCTTGTTTCTTGAGGTTTTAAGCCTATAAATGGATCGATAAGCTTGAGAAGCTCACTTAAAATCTATACTAGGCTTTGATTAGGTCTAAGAGCCACTGATTCTTTCTGTCGAACACACCATCTTTAGAGTTCAGGAGATGAAGCCTAGGAACACTGTTAGAGTGATCAAAACATGATTTTGAAGTGTTTATTGAGTTATAGAGATCGAATTGAATCTATTTGGGTAGTTTAGTTGACTTGACAAGCTTTATAGTAGAAAGCCAACCTTTGAGTTCAATTGGTTAACCCAGGGTTGTTAGTTAGGTTTCAGATCTCGGAATTGAGATTTAAGAGATGTTTTGAGTTCCTAGGGTGATTGTGATGTTAATGGAACCAATTAGAGTGAGATTTACTAAGGTTTATTGTGAATTCAATTGCCTTCACAGTTTAGGTTCCAATTGGAACCCAAAGTTGTTCTGGGCCATTTTGTCGAGTTTTAAATCTAATTTTCACCAAGAACAGAGCCATTTGATATTTGAATTCAATCTGGGTTGCTAGATGAGATCCTAATCCATCGATTGGAATAATTCACCTTTGAATCAGTGTTATGCAACTTGAACTCGAAGCTCTGAAGCTTCTAAAGCTTTTGAAGCTCTTTCTCAGCTCAAACTCTCTCTCAATCCCTATGAAATGCATTCCTGACCATTCTTCGAATCTCAGATGAGAGAGCAAACACTTTTGGAGGTTAATTGACCTCTAATTTCTTTTCTGAAACACATTCCAAGACCATGGCAATAGCACCATGTCCATCTTTGATTTCGTGGATCAAATCCGATCCAAACACCAAATTGAGTCCAAAATTAGAAAGCTGAGATCTAGAGCTTTCGATCAATCTCTTGTATGCTTGATTTGGTGACTGCAGTTGGCCGGAATCATCATCTAAAGTTGACGGCCGCAAGTGCTGCACGAAGAACCTGATGATAACGTCATCATCAGCCATATCTAGCTTTAATTAGTCATAATCAAGGAATAAATGCTCCTACATAACTGCCAAAAGAGCTCTAATTCACTACAAATCTATTCTGAGAGAATAACAAGAAAACAAGGGTAAAACTGCAGTTTTAACAGCATATCTCAATTGTAAAATAATCATGGGATTTCTCAAGGGTTAACTAAAGGTCAAATGTTCATAAATGTCTAATAAGTAGGTCCATGCAGACAGAAACGGATTTTCATGCATTTCAAGACTTAAATTCATCTGAAACCCTAAAAACAAACCCGCTTAATTAACTGAGGTTCTGGTCAAGATAAAATTCATATAAACCCTCTAAAAATCATATAAAAATATTCCCTAGGGTTTGACATCCTTGATTTAACCATCTGAATCTATTTTGACCTAAATTAGAGTCTCAGACAGACAGTTGCCCTAATTTGGATTTCTATGCAATTTACCCATTCAAACTAAGTCAAAACAAAAATCCAACTTCACCATTAGGTCCAAATTAGGTTTGTACCAAAATTTAGCTTCAATCATAGATCATATTGACTTAGTTTTCATTTCAGTCCAGTCTGACACTTTTTATCACTTACATACCCCTAGCTTTTTGAATTCCTTACAAATGGGTCCCTAAGTTTGTCATCTTCTTTACAATCGGGTCCCTCCACCATTGTCGCAGAGGAACTCCTACTCCGGCAACCTTCGACTAGGGATTTCTCCCAGATTACTTGGCGAATCCCTTCCAAAATTAGAAGAGAGACTCCTGAGAGATTTCCCTACAATTTGAGCCACATCTTGGGTCTAATTCTTGCCCAAATCCTCATGCGTATCGCTTGAAGGATCAGGTCTCCTCCTTATGCGTAAGCTCCAAGCTTCCAAGGTTAGTTTCCAAGCTTGGAAGGCCTCCTTGAGCCCTACATAAGGATCCATGTCGCAAGGTCGAGTTCCTTAGCTAAGTTTTGGCCAAAATACACTTTTCAAACTCCTTCCCTAACCATCTCCGACTTAGCTCCGGTGAGCTCCTCCCTCCGTTGTCCTATGGCCTCCCGATGGCCAAATTGGGAGTGCTACGTTCCTCCCCTCCTTCGTCCGCTCCTCGACGACCAACTCAAGGGCTCCTAGATCCCCCTCTTCCTCACCGTCTCTCCCTTAGGAGGTTCGTCTTCCCCACATCCAACCATCACACCGACGTGGGAATCTCTCCCCCTTTCGTCCCTAAACTGGGTTCCTTAGCTTCCTCTCTTCCCCTATTTCCTTTTCCCTATTTCTATCCTCATTTCAATCCCTCGACACCGCGAATCACCCTCGTCTTCTTCAACTTTAGCCGCTCCTCCGGCGAGGCGTCCCCACCACTACACCCCTCCAACCCCCTTGCCGAAACCCTTTACATCCTCGCCACATCCACCTGCATCAAAGCCCCATCTTTATTTCCTACTCCACCCACTCCCGTGACCCTCCGAACAAACCCACTATCACGCTCCTCCTCCGACCTCCGCAGACCACCACACACCTCCACAAGTCACGAAATCATTACCAATGCACTCCACGCCCTACAGCAAAGCTCCTGAGCTGGTTTAACGTGGCTGAGAGGCCGTTCTCTTGAATTTCAGGTTCCACCGTCGTTCCGCCGTCACCGCCATCAACACAGCCTTGTTCCTCTAGCTCCAGGTATCGCATGTCCTAGGTGACACCTCCAGGCAATGCAGGATCAACTAAGGACCACTCCTAGGTGGTCAATTTGAGACCATATCACCTGCGGCTACGCCAATTAGGGAGACCTCCACTTGCAGCTGCTCGCGAGAAGAGGCTTGTGGGATAGTCCCACATCGTGGGATTAGGACCGAGCCAACACCCATGTATTGTTTTTCTCTTAGTGCTTAGTCGCCTCGGAACACGAGGGTGAGGTCCTCCTTACCCGTGTACACAGACCTGACCCGTATACTTGCCTTCACTCCTCGGCTACGACCACGCCCGCAGCCCTGGACCCAGGTACGCTCTTGACCTGAATACTCAATTACCTGAAAGAGAAAAGGAGGAAGAGAGAAAAGCAAAGAGTGCGGCGCAGGGGAGGGTTTTGCTATAGAGAAGAACGGCTAACACTTAGCTGTTTGAGAAGTTGTTCCCCCTATGCATGAAAAGAAGAGGAGGCTAAAGAAGAAACCAAAGGAAGGAAAGAAGGAAGAAGAAGAACAACAACAACAGAAGAAAAAGAAAGGAGCACTGTAGCAATGTACTTTAAGTTGTCTGATTGTAAAATCAGACATCTAATTATCTATTCCTTCATTTGATTATATTCATTAAATACTATATATGTGTTAGGCTAATAATTGACGATCCAAATCACCATTATCTTGTCTAAGGTTCTTTTTATTTCTTCATATACTCATGTTATACATTGCATATTAGTTTTTGAGTAATCAGTTGTGCACATTTATATTATTTGTTAAGATTAGTGCGTGAATGCAATACTTGCCCCTTGTGTTCGACCTATATTTGTTGATGAGCAATTTTAGTCTGTACTACAACGTATCAATCTTAAACACCGATTTCACGCGTTGAACAAAACTGGTTTGATTAAGTCTCACATTGGAAGTGAAGAAGCGCTTGCATAGGTATAAATTGAATCCGGCACTGAGACATTTTGGTCGTCAGCGCAGGGCGCAACTAATGAGCATTTGATACTTTGTGCACATGCATGCACGTGCATATGCGTGTGTACGTGCCTGTATGCGCGTGGGCCGGAGTGGGCATGAGCTTTGTGAGCTTGATTGGGCCCAACACCATGCAAACTTAAAAGGCTAAAATTCACAATTAATAAACTAGGATCCGATTCGAGTAGGGTTTGGTCCTACCCTATGGGTGCTGTCCATCTTCGGAAGAATTGGTCCACCCATTAACCAATTTTTTGGTTAAATGTTAAACGTAGGATTAAAGGCTCTAAAATCGACTAAGTGTGCAAAGGCGTGCACAGTGAATTAAAGAGAAAAGAGAGAGGGAAAGATTAACAACTGAGAGAGATGTACGAGCAAAGAGTGAATTAAAAAAGAGAGAGAGGTGTCTGATGATGTAATTAAAAGTCTACTTTTTATATTTAAGACGTCTAATGAGAAAGAAATGTTAAGAGAAGATTAAGAGCTGAGCTGAATTAGAATAAATGTTAAGTGTTCAATGAGCTTATTGTAATAAAGATATTTGTATTCATATAAACATTCTTTTTATGGCTCATTTTGCAAACACTTGATGTAATAATTATGATTTCTTTTTGTATTCATTGTAAAAATCATTCATGTACATGTCTTCTATTAATGAAATAATTGTCATGCTTTAGAGTTTTAATTTCTTGTGTAATTGTTTATGAGCTTAACATATTACTTAATTATACATTTAATTAATCAATTTATTACTTAATTATGCTTTAAGAATAAAAATGGTAAATTAATTAGGTTTATGCCTCCCAGTGAACAACCTTGACTTAACCAGTTAAATAAATTAAAATCTAAAATGTTAGGTTAGCTTAACCCTATACTACAATCAACGATAGCAATTTAATGATTCCAGTTAACCTAAGTCCATTCTTTTTGCAATTAATTAAGATGAATAACCTTAATTAACTATGTTGAGAATTGTACCATCACTTCCCCACCACCAATTTAGGTCCTTGGTAATTCTACTAACAAAGAGCAAACTAATGGGAAAATTTGGCATAAATAAAACATCTGGTAGTCTCCTATCTGATACTTGTGCAGTCTTCCCTAAAGAGACAGATCTGAGGTAGCGAAAATATCTTTAATCTCCACTAAGGTCTCGTGAGGCTCCAGAGTTAACTAGCCAATCGGTGTGACACTTATCATCAACTTGTGATGTGAAAGCAAACCTTGTACCTGAAGGTAAGGCAATGGCAACAGTCTCAAATATAGCAGGTGTCTCCTATGTTAGCTAACTAAGACATTGAAGTAGCTCATCATAGTCAACCTTGGAAACTGCAACAGTAACAATCAGTTGCTCAGCAATCGTAACTTCCTGATTGGCCGTTAGTGGTCGTCCATGCTTAGTCTAGTAATTAGTCTCCATGTGCCCAAGTCTACCACAGTAAGTGCAAGTGAGGCATCCTCTCCCAACCATTCCACGGCCACAACCCCTGCCTCTTGTCATAGGGGCACCTTTGCCATGCCCTTGAGTGGCAGTAAGTTGATGAGGTGTGGCTCATTATAGCTAAAATACCAAAATTAAGCTAGAAACTAGGTTAAATACTATTGAATTAACACATGAAATGGGTTAAGTATGGGAAATAGGAAAAAGACCTAAAACATCAAATCTGTGTTAAAAATATGAAATTAGGTCATTAAATGAGATATTCTATTCATTATTGTAAAATGATGATCCATTTGTAAATTTAATAAACATTTGAGTTCAAAACTTCAAATCAAAAGTAAAATTAACTTCCTTAATATTCAATTAAGCTTAAATAAAAACTTAGTTGCATTTGGACATCATTAGGACCTTGCATTAATAGTTTTTCAGTTAGGTCCTTAGGTCATATACATAACATTCATTTAAAAACCTTTCAGGGACCATTTTGAAAGTTGTAAGGGCCTCTTTGTAAATCGTAGGGACGGCTCTGCAGAACTTCTTAGCTACTTATGGGTTTTTCTCTATTGTTCTACCCCTTCACCCATAAGGGCTTCCCCGCAAAATCACCTTGAGACCTGCTGCGCGAGTTCACTGTAGTGCCTTAAGAACACCCTCGATCTAGGCTATCCATCCTTTGCTCCCACGATCTGATGGCCCTACTCCAATCGAAGCTTTGTGTTCTTCGGCACGTGTGATCACCTCTTGCCCCATATCCCATCTAACGGCCAACTTTTGATTTGGACCTCACGTGCACTCTTCTTCTCATCCCTACCGCCCAAGCCCTAGAGCTCCCCTAAGCTGCACGCACAAATTGACTCCCTCCACCCTGAGTTGATCCTTTCATCCACCCTCCAATTCTCCTTCCTCATTCATCAACTATGCCTGTGACAGGGGTGTGGCTCTCCCTCCTCAATTTCGTCGCCACAGCAACCGGTTGTGGATCCAGGGATCCCATTCCTCGTTGGAGTCCTCCTCATCTCCCTTCGTCGCTGCAGTGACCAGTTGTAGCCCAAGTATCCCATTCCTCCTTTAGATTAGGATTTATCTGCTTTCTAGAGTAATTTGATTAGTAATTAGTGTAATTTAGATTAGTAAGAGTAGATTAGAAATCAAATTTGATGATGGATTAGTTTAGTGTAGGAGTAGATTAGTGTAGATCCACTCCGCCCTCTCTGATCATTTCAGATCAGAGAGATGTTTTTCCACCTCCATTTTGACGCATTAACCTTCCCCTTCATATCACCATTGCAGCTTCTGATTTCCCTCGAGTTTTTCTCCTATTTCACCCATCCGTTGAAGCATCAATCAGATCTGATGCTCTTTAGCATTCAAGTATGATTGAGCGCTAATTCATCAGAGGACCCCTTCATCCATTCCATTGTTCACAAGGGTCCACATCATGGTTTTAATTGGATGGAATTCGCTCGATTGATGATTACTTTGGTCTAAACGTCCAATTGGGATATTTGGTTTTGATTTGGAATTTTAATCAAGTGAATGTTTTTTGGAGTCCAATTAAGCTTATGGCAATGAATTGGAACTCAATGAATAGGATTTTCATCGATTGCATGCTTTGCGCCTAGTTGACTCATGGATGCTGTTTTTCTTGTTCTTTCTTGGAGAGCCATGCCAAGGAAAGTCAGTTTCCTAACTTGAGGTTTGAGCAAGGACCCAATTGGTTTTACATGGTCATTTAGAACTCCTATACACCAATTAATGGTTGCCGGAATTCTAGATGAATAGGTCAACTAAATCAACAACCCATTTGGAGTGTCTTGGTTTTAAATTCCAAAATCAATCTTGATCTATGATTTCAGAGGAATTTAGTGTTGAAAACACTCATTTGATCAGAGTTTTAAGACATCTAAACAGATGGATGTTTCACCTGTTCTTAAGTGGTATTGCAGCAGATGATTTCTGATTTGATTGTGGACAACAACTACAATTGCAGCAGTTGCAACTGCTGTTGAATTAGAGAAGTTGAGCAACTAAATTGCTGCTAAATTTCAAAAGCTGCTGCTACTATTTTTGATCCAGCTGCAACCACTGTTGGAGTCTGATCAAAGGGGTTTTAGCTGGGTTTTTGAGATGTTTTTTAAGCTAACTTTGTATGCATTGTAAGAACAAATTGTACAAGCATTCCTATACCTTTATTTGATTGAAATTCGATTAGGATGGCTTGCAATATTATTTTAAATTTCTTTTGTCAACTCTTTCGTTTGTGTAAATCAGTCCAAACTTGATTTTAATGAAATCCAAAGTAAAAACTTGGTTTAACTGCCCATATATGTTTCATGTAGTGTGCTAAGTGTAGTGAAGTGTTTTAAGACCCTTTCCAGCTACTATAACTATTTTCAAGGTCTTAGGTTCTCCTTGAAACACCCTTTGAGGCCTTACTATGTGTCAACTTTGTAAATAAATAAAAATTATAAAAAATTTTCAAAGAAATAAAATAAACCTGTCTTAGTTAAGATTAAGTATATTTTTAAGTGTGTGCCAAGCTTTAAGGCATTCTGAATCTCCGGCATGATAGAATATACCAACCGACGGTTCAGTATACCTTGAAATTTAATAAAAGAGCTAAACATCAAAAATAACTCTCTATCTCTCATCTCATTCTTTCTCTCTCTTCCCTTATCTCTACTAAATATATAAAACCCATAAAAATTAGAAAAACCCTAGAAACTCCTAAAAATACCATGTATACTATGTATATACTTGTATATATAACTTAAATCTAAGTTATAAGTAAATATTGTATAATATGCATAAAATATCTATAAATAACTTATATCTATATTCTCTATAGTAAATTAAGTATTTAGAGTAATTTAATGTATATATAACTTTATTGTATTATTTTATATTAATTTATATAACTTAATTGTAAAATAACTAAGTAATTATACAAGTATATTTAAATGTACATATCTATAGATTATCCTATACAAATGTATTTATATATGTATTATGTACCATATAATACCTACAATGTAATTTAATTATATATATACAGTAAATAACTAATTTGTTAAGTTAACTAGGTAATTTATTAAGTTAAAATAAAATAAATTAGTAAATTAAGTTAATACTAAGATAATTTATATTGTATACTTGCAATATGTTATAGTAAGTATTTTCAACTTATTTATATCATATTTATACTGTATTATAGTATCTATAGCTTATTTATATTATAACTAATTAAAACATGTATTTAAATCTATATAAATTAAAATAAAGTTTATAAAATATCATAAAAATATGGAATAAATAATTTATTATGCATATTAACTTTGTATAAAGTCAATTTGACAAATAATTAACTAATTTATACTGTAATTAGCTAATTAAATTATAATTTAACGTGTAAAAACTGTAGACTTTAGCTAATTTAATTATATAATAAACTAATTTATTTTTATAAAGTAACAACATAATTATGTAGCCCTATGTAAGGGCAAAATCCCATAATTTAATTTAATTTATAATAAATTATGGCCCTCAATTTGAGGGCCAAAGATTGCACATCAGAACGCAGTGCGCGCAGTTGCAGCGCCAATCGGCTGCTTATTATAGTCTCACATCAGTAGTTTTGGACCGCCTGCAGTGCCATATATGTTTTTTCTATTGTAGCCCCACCGGTTGTCAGGTGCTAGGCGCCCTTATACGCATACTTATCTCCTCTCTTACGAACATGATTATGGCATGAATGTATGGGTGCAATGCACTGGGTCGGGGGTTGTGCATTGTGCGTGGGCCTGTGTGGGCCCAATAACGAGCTATAAAATGGATAAAAATACACCTAATGAAAACCAAGGTGGCCCTAGTAGAGGTCTGATCCCACCCAGAAATGGTTGATGTTTATCCCTTGAAAAGGCCGCCCACCCACTAAACCAATTTTTAAACTGGTTAAGAGTTGAACCGAGCCGGTCTAAACCGATCTAACGAGAAGAGAAAAGAGGATAAGAGTTGAAATTTGGCTAACTGTTGAGCCTCCTTGTGTCTGTGCCTTAGTGTGTTGTGTGTGTTGAGTGCATGACTTGTCTGTGAGGTGTGTGTGTGTTAGCTGTGTGTATATATGTGTATGTGTGTCTGTGAGTATATATATATATATAATGTAATAATATTTACTGTAGATAATAGTGTATATTAACGTATGTATAGGAAGGAAGCTTGTTTGAGCTCCTATATGTAAATATATAACACGTAGAGCTGTAGTGACAGACTCATTCGTCACTGTAAATAGCTATATATGTCACTAAAGATGAGTATTTTACCTTATGTTAAGCATATAATTTTACTAAGGTTTTAGCGACACTTATATATGTTACTATAGATATTAATATGTTATAATGAGTTAGTATAGTAAGTATTATTAACTATTTTTGTATCTATACTTAGGTATTAACTATATCAATTGTAAATAATCAACATAAAGCAGTTGTACATAATTTTTGATGGTTGTTTGTGTACATTTATTTTCAAGTATTGTAATGTATTTTAATTCATTCTTTTGTACATAATTAACCAAATTATTTTATTATTTGATTCTTTCATTCATTTTTGTAAATAAAATTAACATTTTTGGAATTAAAGAATATTTTTGAACTTAGAAAGTGATGTATATCAATAATTGCATCCCAGTAAATGACCTGAAATAAACCAATAAAAATTAAATATATAAATAAAATTGATGCGACATTGGTTTATATTTATGACATATACTATAATAACGACAACTTAAAATCCATTTTTAATGCGAACTAGTCATCGACGATCATTTTTTTGGTGCCGTTGCCGAGGACAAAACCCCGTCAACAGCACTTTATTGTGATTATTTGACAAATGTCGCAAAAAGTTGAATTATAAGTGCAGAGATCTATCCTACAGACTCAGTAGTAGCAAGATTGAAATCCTATTTATTTTGTTGTATGCTTCCTCCAAGGAGGGAAGCTCGAAAAGGGTGTGAAGCTGTGACTAGGCTGCTGCATATTGCATTCCAAGGCCAAAGAGAAACTGTAGAACTGTGACCTCCTTGCGATAGACCCACTAAGAAGCACATGTGCACATAGGTTGACATGCATTATACTTCTCCAAAAAATCCTTCAGGGTCGAATAGTACTGTAGCAAGGTGCGCCCTTTCTAATGAAACTGTGACAGCGAACTGTAAATTTGGAATACTCTGCTAAAATTATTCTCGTGGGAGTAGATATCCCCCAGAGTATCACACATCTCCTTAGTTGTCTTGTAATACATGATCTTTATCTCCAATCCTTGGAATGATGTAATTCAAGATCCAAGCATGGACCATGGCATTGCCCTTCTTCCAAGACACATTATTGCTTCTCTTCTCTTCTGATTCTGGTTGAAGGAGAATATGCTCCTTATCATGACCTTCTATGATCATAAGAAACATTTGTGACCACCGAACGTAATTGGTTTCATCCAACCTCACCATGAGACTAAAGAAAGGGCTTTTGTATGCCCCAGTCTCAGAAGAATGCTCTGATGTCACTTTAAACGAACTTGAGGATGCCATTTTGTCTTCAACCAAACCCGATCAACATCAACGTGCTAATAGATTGAAAAGAAAATCAAACCATCAACACAAATTAGGTATCCCCTTTATTGATAATGGGTCATCAAAGGGTTCCGAATACCCCAGTTGATCTCAACTAATCACTATGGCACAAGATCGTGCCCAATATGGATCGGTATGGAGAGACCATAAGACCTGCGTGCAAAGGAGCCCCTCACAGGCTAGAATGAGGGTCTAAAACACCCTCAAACTATCTAGGTGGTAATGGGTGGAGTAGTTGGTCGTGGCGAACCTCTGACAAGGGTTCCAAGCAATGATAGGTCAGATCTGGTGCTCCTCGAGGTAAGGAAGGAGATGGTGGGGAGAGGTGATGAGGTGTGGCTCATCATGGCTAAAATGCCCAAGTTAAGCTAGAAAGTAGGTTAAATACTATATAATTAACACAAGAAATGGATTAAGTGTGAGAATTAACAGAAATGACCTAAAACAACAAATCAGTGTTAAAAATGCGCAAATAGGTCACACAGTGAGATTCTATTCATAGATACAAAATAATGATCCAATTACGAATTAAACATATATTTGGGTTCAAAAGATAAAATTAAAAGTGAAATCATATTCCCAAATATTCAATTGTGCTATCATAAAAACTTGGTTACATTTGGACATCATTAGGACCTTGAACCACCACATTACATTTAGGTCCTTAGGTCATCCTCCTTTCTTTATAGAAAACCTCTCAAGGACCCTTCTAAATGTCGTAGGGGCCTTCTTGTAAATGTCCAAGGACTGCTCTACATGTCTTTATTCCTACCGTTTGGCTTTAAGGGCATCCTCGTAAGTTTTCCATCACACCTGCTGCGTTGCTGAGTTCACTATAACATGAAGAACATGGCCAATCACAGCCGTCGCTCCCGTGTGCCTTGATCCTATGATCGATCCTTACCCAACTTGCGCGCAAACTTGTGCATAGCATCACCCCCATCCTAGATCCCATCTAGCAGTGGAAAATCAATTTGAACCTCCCACGCGCATATCTCCCGAAATCCCACTGTCCAAACCCTATTAACTTAATCGCACCTCCTCGGTGATCTGATCTATTGCTTCGCCTACTTAAGCTCATCATTGAGCTCGCGAGCACATGATCGACCTCCCCTCCTACATTCTTGAGGTGATCTCTTCATCCTCTCAAGCTCCCTCTCCACATAACCCCTGTTCCATTGCCCATAGCGAAGGAATCCACTTTCCTGCATTCTCTCCTTGCCGTTAAGGACCACGTAGCACCTAAGGGCGACTGAGGTCCACTAGAGAGCTTTCCAACTGCAAGAGACCTCGTCCCTCCTTTCTTCCTCTTCATCCACCAGGTGGAGATCCATAGGTCTCATTCTTCCTGCTAGATTAGGTTTTAATGCTTTCTTAGTATAGTTTAATGCTTTCTAGCTTAGTTTAGATTAGTTAGAATAGCAAATATTGGTTGATCTGATTCTATTTAGTATAGGTTAGGAGTAAAGTAGAATAGATTCGATTTCGCCCTTTACAATCAATTCAGATCGGAGAGATGTTTTCACATGCTCATATCGACTCATTAATCTTTCTCTACACCTCATTATCCATGTTCTATTGATTTCCTAGCAACTTGATTCGCATTTCATCCTATTCATCTGAGAATATCTAGATCTGAAATTCTCGGTTTCATGATCTTGATAGCGCTCAGAATCACCAGGGGGTCCTCTCACTCACTCCATCTACTCACAAGGATCCCCGATCTTGTTTTAATTAACTTGATTCGCTCAAGCCCTTTAGATTTGTGTTTCACGTCCAATCTTGCGATTTGGAGTTAATTCGGATTTATTCGAGTTTAATCGAGCGATTCAAGGTTTTAATTGCTAAATTGGGTGTAATGCAATGAATCTAAGGTGTTGGATTTGATTTTCAATTTGTGGATGAGCTTATACCCAATTTAGGCTTTGTCTTGAGTAGTTTTGTTAAGGATAATCGGTGGTGCTGATTTGAGACTAAATGAGAACCTAAGTGATTCTGAAAAGATCACTAGATCACCTTAAACACCAATCAATGATGTTCAAGAAGATCAAATGATTTGATCAGTAATCAAGTTTTAATTGAAAGCCCAAAACAGGGGCAACATTAATTTTCTAACTCAAGATTTTTCAGATCTGATATGTGAAAATTAATTGGAGATTTCGAGGATTTTGAATGAGATTCTTGAGTTGATTGGGCATCTGGATTGATTTCCTAATTCAATCTCATTCTCTTTTGTTGTCTATGACAAAGTGAATGGATTGTATTAAAATGTCTTGAGCTTTCTAAGTTAGAGATTGATTTCCAAAAAGGATTCACACTAATCTTAAGTGTTTCTAATTGAATCTGAGGATGGAAATATTTTTTTGATTGTATCTAGATTTCAGATCTGATCTGATAGTGGATTTGATTTAAGCTTTAGCTCAAGTACCAAGCACCAGTAGTAAATGTTGCTAGTCACTGCTACTAAAATAGCAACAGCTGCTGAACTCTGATGCATCAGGAAGTTAAGATGTTTGAACAGCAGCTGCAATGTCTAATTTGAAATGAAATAGCAATAGCTATTGGAAGTTTGAGGCAGCAACTGCTGTAGGCAACTCTCTACAACAGGTACTGTAGGTTTGAACTAAGGATCTAAAATGGGAATTTGAAGGGATTTCTAAGGAATTTAAAGAGAGGAAGTGTGTGATACTGTTAAAACATGGTTTATAAGCTTTCGTGTACTTTTGTAACTCAAATTTGATCTAAAGATTGCTTGTAATTCATGTTTAACAATCAATGTCAACTACATGCTCATTGTCCTACTGTTCAATATGAATATTTAAGGAAATTGAAAGTTAAAATCATGTTTAATGTTCATTAATGTTTCATATGATGTGTTGAATGTTTTGATTGATATATATTCCACTTCTAGCACTTGGATTGAATTTTGATGGCTTAGGTTATGCATTTCAAACCCTTTTTAAGGCACATTTGAGTTTAATTAATAAATAAACAAAAATCATAAAAAAATAAAATAAATGTGTCTTGAGTATGATTAGTAACTTTCTAAGTCTTCACCAAGTTTCAAGGTAATCTGAACCCGTGGCTTGGTAGAATATACCAGCCGACGGTTCAGTATACCTTTGAATTTAATAAAAGACCAAAGTTGAAAAATCACAAAAAAAAACTTCATCTCTCCCATCTCACTCTTTCTCTCTCATCCCCTGTCTCTCTTATATATATAAAATCTATAAAAAGTAGAAAAACACCCAAAATACCCGAAAATACCTTGTATACTTTGTATATACTTGTAAATATAACTTAAACCTAAGATATATGTAGATATTGTATAATATAATAATAAAGCCTAAAATTAACTTATATATGTATTCTATATATTAAATTAATTATTTAGAATGATTATATATAAATATAACTTTATTGTATAATTATCTATTAATTTATATTAACTTAAATGAAAAATAATCTAAGTAATTATACAAACCTATCTATATGTACATAATTTTATCTAATACTGTATATACATATTTAACAATGTAATATGAAACGTACAGTACCTGTAGTTTAATTTAATTATTTATTTATAGTAAATAATTATGTTATTAAGTTAACCAAGTAATTTATTAAAATAAAATAAAATAAATTAATAGTTTAAGTTAATAATGAAGTAATTTATAATGTACATTTGTAATATATTATATTAAGTATTTTAAACCTATTTATACTGTATTTATAGTGTATTATGGTATTTATAAATTATTTATATGTATAACTATCTAAAACATATATTTAAATGTAAATAAATTAAAGTAAAGTTTCTAAAATACGATAAAAATGTGTAATAAATAATTTATTATATAAATTAATTCTATATTAAGTCAATTGTATAATTAATTAGCTAATTTATACTTTAATTAAGCAATTAACCTCTAAAATAACTTGTATAATTTCATAACTTTAACTAATTTTATTATATATCTAAATAATTAATTTCTCTAGATTAATTGTACAATTAGGTGACCTTATAAAAGTGCTTTGTATTCATATAATTTATTTTTAATTTAAAATAATTTATGACCCTCGAATCGAGGGCCAAAATCCACATATTCAGACGCTACATCGCGTTAATTGGGCACTTCACAATAACGCCACATCGGTTGTTAACAACCACTCTTCGCCATATAAGTTGTTCCTACGCTGATGGCCTCTCGGTCATCAGCGTAGGGTGCAACTATACTGAGCATTACTTGGTTCCTCGATTCATGTGCCACATGTGCATGCATGTGTGCGTGGGGGCATATGTGTGCATGTGTGTGGGCATGTGAGCACCGGTGGGCCTGTTATTGGGCTTGGAATTGGAAAAAATGCACCTAATTAAAACTAGGGTAGGCCCATTAGTAGGAGTCTAGACCTGCCTATGTATCCTTCAAACATGGGTCAGCCTGCCCATTAAACCAATTTTGGCCTTTGTGAACAATAACTGTGTGTGTTGTGAAAGAGAGAGGCCCTTGAAATCGACTAAGTATAGAAAGAAGAAGTGAAAAAGAGAAGAGAGTGAGCTGTAGCGTCTAAGTGTTGACCCACCTAAGTGCAGTGTGGTTGTGTACTGTGTGTGTTTAAGTGTGCATATACATGTATAAGTATACTAATATGTATAAATGTATAATAGTAGATGTATATAAGTACATAAGTAATTATATGTAAATAATACAAGTGTATGTGTATATGTAAAGTAGTGTACGTGCATGCTTAAGCTCTTGTATATATAAATAAACTAGAACTTTAGCGACAGACATATGTGTCACTATATATTGTATATACATTAGTATAAGTAGTTCTTTTTACCTTAAGTAGTGTAAATATGTTACAAACGTTGCACTAACCTATATATATATTACTGTAAATAGAATATATATTATTATAGATAATAGTATGTTAATATAATTTAATATAGTAGATATTATTAACTATCTTTGTGACGACACTTAGGTATTATTTATGTTAGTTGTAAATAATGAATATGGTGTTGTATTAATTAGTTTTTAATGCATGTTTGTTGTATATATGTTTAAGGCATTGTAGGTAAAAATAGTTGATTATTTTGTAAATAATTAACCAATTCTTTCATTTATTAATTCATTCATTAATTCTGTAAATAAAATCAATATTTTTGGAATAAAAGAACATTTTTGGACTTAGAGAATGATGTATATCAATAACTGTCTCTCAGTAAATAACTTGGAAACTAACCAGTAAAAATTGTAATTAAATAAAAATGACGCAACATCGGTTTGCATTTGTAACAAATATACTACAATAACAATATATAAAATATCATTTTTATTGCAACTCGAATGTCGACGATCATATTTTTGACACTGTTGCTGGAGACAAAAACTCGACAATAGGGCTTTACTGTGATTGATTGATGAATGTCGCAAGTCATTGATTATTTTTGACACTGTTACTGGAGAGTCAACTCTTTATATGCCAAAATTTTTCTTTTATTCTTCATTTGTACATATTTTTGATTTGTTTCTAAATAACCATTCTTTCATTTATATTCTTTGATGTATATAGATTCTTTTATTCATTATATTCTTTGATTTATTTTGTATATAATTATTTTACTAATCATTTGATATTTTTGCAGCACTTGAGGAGTAGAAAGAGTAATAACTTCCTTTTGGTGGAGTCTTCGTAAACAAATCATTACATTTACCTATCTTCAAAGATTATCATAATCGAATATCAAATATGTGAACTTGTCCAATATAGTTGGACGATATTATAAGGAATCAAATGTGCCATGCAGTAGTAATTGAAACCTATAAGTTGGTGATGCCTTAGAGTTTCTTGACAAACACCTTAATCTTATGTTTGTATATATCTTGGCTCCATGGAATTGTATAACATTTTCCTTCTGCATAAAAGAGGTTACTCCTTGCATCCTGGGAGTCAAATGGACTACCTTTAGGGCATGTTTATGTCACGGGATATCCCATATTTTTGCAGCATATCCGATGTTTACGAAGGGGAATAAGTGAACTCGAGTTTTGCTCTAAACCTAGGTTTCCTCAAACTTAGGTATAGGTGAGAGAATGAGTTATCCTGTGTCCTAATCTCTTGTAACCCTCCCTCCCACACCTCGCACTCTTTCTGCATTTGCCCTCCCTTTCTCACTTGTCCGTAAGAAAAAAAAAAAAATCCACTAACCAATATAACTACAATCTAAGGGTATAATTGTCTTTTGACAACTTATTTCTCCTTTCATCCCTTATTCCTAAGTAAACACCCTAATTTTCTATCTCCAACTTATTCCCACCTTACCTCCTATTTACATAAATACTCCAACAAAATTATCATAAGTTACATATAAACACAATATAAGATATCTCTTTCTACAAATTTTTATCTTATAAAATACATCTCACATAGTAAACTAACCCTTACATACCGTACTCCTTTTTTTTTTAGTTCTAAGGGTGACGCAACATCCCGCATACTACACTCCAAATAAGATCGGAGTTTTGATTGCACACCTCCACTGCCGAGGTGTCAGGCACCGATCACCCACACCCAATTGGAGGCTACTCAATACTAAATGACTTTTCTTGTTCCCTATGTAAAAGACATCTGACAAACCCAAAGCCAAGAAGTAACTCAAATGTCGAAGATAATAAACTCCACTTGTAACCTCGACTAAAAAGTTGGGGGCCAAGTATTGTTCGTGATTCATGCATTTGATCATGTTTCCCCAACCATGCATCTGTATGGTATTTACTAGATCTTCGTTTACTGTAATTCAAGATAATACCTAGTGCTCACATGTACTTTTGGCGGTGAGAAACAAGGATAGGCATTTTATATATTCTAATCAAAACTATTTTCCCTTTAGCCATGTTTTGCATCCTATGGGCAAGCCTCTTTGAAGACATGTTTATCTACTTCATCTCAAGCATCAATGATATTCAACAAAAACAGGATTTACAATAACATCATAAGATACAACCATGTTTCCAACACTAGCATCCTACATTAGATATGTTATCTAACATTATCTACGCTTCTATTTCATACATTTCATAATAGATCCATAACATTCTTTTGATCCGTGGTTGAGAAATTATCAATTTAGACCTCTTTAATTAAGCTTTGCTAACTAAATCCTTTTGGAAACCACGTCATGACACATCCAACATAGGCCTATGCGTAATTGAAAACCAAATCAAATGAGATAGCTGAACCTGAACCAAAAAGAAATATTTTTTGGTGAAAAGTTCAATTATTCATGCACTATTG
The DNA here is from genome assembly GCA_037157565.1 of Thalassia testudinum. Classification (NCBI taxonomy): domain Eukaryota; kingdom Viridiplantae; phylum Streptophyta; class Magnoliopsida; order Alismatales; family Hydrocharitaceae; genus Thalassia; species Thalassia testudinum. The sequence continues at coordinate 26,892,954 of JAZHRO010000059.1, forward strand.
CTCAAAATCGATTTATCAGTTCAATTATCGTATTGCTATTTGCAAAAATTAGTGTAAACTAACCGCACCAATTTTCTTTTACAAATATGTATGCATATGTGCAAGTACTGTGTGTGAATGTATGGATAATTATGCAATTGCAATACAATATTAACTGTCAATCTATATCAGTATACAATATAAAATATAGAAAGTTTTAAACACTAAAACTCTTGTTATCACATATAAACCACTATCAATTGCGTTCCAATACGTGGAAGATCAACAATGATGCCTAAGACAGGTTATAATCAAAGTCAAACTGGTTTGAGCTGGATAAGGACCGAATCAGAAAAATCAGTTACATTCCATTTTTTAATTTTGAAATAACCGAATTTCCAATTCAATTCAAGAAATTGTTTAAAAATCGGACAAAATCGATAATGGACAACGCTATTCCAACTTACGGACAAAAAGTATACTCTATGAATACTTGAAACAAAGGATCGACCACTCCTTTCAAGCACATATAAGAGCAAGAAATCACCTTCACAGAATTATGTCCTTTTCTGATCTTTTCAATGCTTTCCACCGCTACAATTAGTAGGGGTGTGATATCCAACGAATTGAGCATTTCCAACCACTGCTATTCAATCTCATACAAACTTGCAAACAAAAAAACATGACATGATATACAACACACTTGCTACCACACACAGACACCAGGACTAACGGTCCCAAATCGTTGATCCATTGAGCACAGGACAACTAACCCTTTAGGGTTATTTCATTTAGAAGGTTAGAAAAGTGATAATAAAAAATATAAAATTAATGTTAATTCGTAATTGTGTTTACTTGTAAAATGATATTAATATCAGTTTATGTTTACTTGAATTAGTATTAAATTGTGACGTTAACCTTTGTAACGTTTACCTGATAATTATGTTAGGTATATAAAATATGAGAGATATGAAAGACACGAGTGGTGTATCATTTTAACACGGATTTAACTAACAGTACCAGTTGAAACTGATATTAGGCAAATTCATGTTAAAGTGCCTAAACCTGAGTTAGATAATGGAAAGTTGAGTAGTCAAGTAAACAAGAGTTAACCATCCTTTTGAGGAGTTAACCCCTAAGTAAACTTGACCTAAAAGTAGACACCAAGGCCTAGTTTACTTGGAGGGTTAACCCCTCAAAAGAGGAGTTAACCTCCGTTTACTTGACTACTTAACCCCTCATTTACTAACCCAAATTTAGCATCTTTAACACGTATTTGTCTAACACCAGTTTCAACTAGTGTTAATCAAAATCCGTGTTAAAATTCTACACTACTCATGTCTTTAACATCCCTCACATTTTATATACATAACACCACTACCAAATAAACACTATAAGGGTTAACACCATAATTTAACACCAATTCAAGTAAACATAAATCGATGTTAATACCGTACAATAAGTAAACATAATTACGAGTTAACGTCAATTTCACATTCCTTAACACTACTTTTCTAATCCCTCAAGAAAACTAACCCCAAAAGGACGATGCAAGACATCTCCCTCGTTGAAAAAGATGCCTCCTTCCAATTGTCTCTAGCATAAAACCTCTGGTTAAAACAGCTACAGCATTCCTGCAGCTGATATTGTCTCCCACCCCCTTCCCCCCCCCCCCCTTTTGTTTTTTTAGAGCAAGTGTTCCTCCTCTCTTAACGAAACTATCTGGAACACTTTTTTTCCCCTAACAAGAAGCGCTTTCCTCATTTGGTTGGTCTTCGGTAACAAACTTTTCATAAGTGAACCCACAAAGAAGAGGCTTCAATCTTTCTTGCTCCTGCATCCTCTGTTTCATTCGTCATGGATCAATTCAATACCTCTCTGACCAATGCCTTTTAACTGAGAAAATGGTCCTCCGTTTGACAAATTGTACCAACGATACACCATCCCTCTTCAACTCTTCAATCTCTACATGGAAAAATTCACCTTATTTGGCCCATGTTCTACGATTAACATGGAAACAGAGTTGCAATCTCGTGTCCTGTAATACTTTCTCAGCTTCAATAAACATAGACAAAGGTGTTTGGCATTACTTAACTTACCATTACAGATCAAAAAAATCTTGATGAACACTCGAATATCCTATTTGTAGGTCTTTCCTTCTCAAAGAACTGACCCTGTAACCCACAAGGATCCTCAATCGCCTCTTGCGGAGGCCCCCTTCGACTGCCAGAATCGTCTAATATCCGCTGCCTTTTTGCTTTTCCTTTTCTTTGTAAGAAAATCTGTACCCAGGTCGAGGCATGAACTAGGTAGCCTTTTTCTTTTTTTAACTCTGTATCGAATAGGCAAATTATGATGAATGGAATATGTCTCCTTTCTGGCTTGGTTCTTAAGGAAATTGTGTCGTACTTTCGGGTGCATTTTACTCTCTCAATGATGTTGACTAATTGACACCTCAACTCCTCCTCTCGCCTTCGAAAGGAAAATACTAGGTGTGTCGCCGCTGGGCCCCAATCCATAGATCGGTGTCGGTCGGGGACTCTCTCTCCTCCGTCTCTTTTTTCGACCCTCCCCCCTCCTCTCCTCCTATGTTGGTATCTCTGGCCACGGGTCCCCCCTTTGCCTCGCATATCTTGTTTGGACGTGCGGGGACGAGTGCAGGCGGTGGCTCGCGGAGGCTGATCTCTCAATGGCGGCGGTGGTGCAGTTGTGGTGGCGGCATCTCGAGGTAGCGCTGTCGTGTTGGATGTGCCAGTCATAGTGGCGCGGTGGCTCCTCTTGGTGTTGTTGTGGTCGCACTATGAGGTTGCTTCTTGCGGTGGTGGCTCTCTCCCGGTGGCGACTTCGTCGGTGGTGGTGGCGCCTCGCGGTCGGACGAGTTCTTTTTGGAGTCTCCAATAAGGCGGGAGTCGGCCTTATTTTTGTTTGATGTAGGGATAAGTGTGACACCATGCTTTTTCAATCGGGATTGTGGTCAATTTGTTTCGAATTTCAACTTCCGTTAGGTTTCTTGTTGCGAAGATCTTTGCTGATCGCCATATTTCATAGTTGGTGGTGCCATCGATCTATGAGCATGGAGTCATCACCCTTCTAAGTTTTGAGGGAGCTCGACTTGATCTTACTTTCTTGAACACTTTTTTGTTATTTGTAGTAGCTTTCTATTTTTTCACATTTCTTTTGCTATGATTTTGTAAGTGTTCTCGCATTTCATGGGGAGCACTCTTCTCCTCCTTGTAAGGGCACCGGATTCTCTCTTCTCCTACCTATCCCTTAATTGAGGTTGCCTCATGATTATACATCTTTCCTCCCCTTAACCGAAAGGTTTCATCCTTTTAAAAAAAAAAAAAAAAAATGATGTTGATTAATTAATGGAACTAATTAAACTAATCAATCAATGTAAAATAAAATTAGGGCTATGAATGATAAAAACAAAAAAGAAAAAGTCGGATTTTTAGGTAACGACTTTAAAACACACGGCGAGCTGCATTCACGGATAGAACCCAACAACCTTCACAGGGCTCGCCACCCCGAACTGTGGGAAAAGTTTGGCAGTAAGATGGTACGAGAAATCGTTTACGGGTGCCTTGCAGTTGTTTAAAACCTCACAAAAGAACTAGGCTTTTCCTTGCACAAAGTCACAATAACTGTTGAGATATCTGGTCAAGATGGATGGGAAAAGTTTACCCGCAAGAGAGCAAGCGTGCAACGGAGTCGGGACCCAGATTAGCGGATGCCGTCGGTTGGGACGTCCGGGGTTTGGGTCGGCCACGTAGGACGGAGGTGGCTGGGGTCGACGCGTAATGAGATGCCGGCGGAACGGCGTGGCATGGGAGATCTCCACGCAAGATTGCACGTCGAGGGCGAGGAGAGACGACAATGGCAGTGGCGCGCAAGCGGAGGACACGGACGGTAGTTGGGGGTGGGCGTGCGGACTGTGGTCGTCGAGGTGGTGGGAAGGTGGCTAGAGATGGCGACGCTGTATGTGGTGGGTGGGGGTGGTGGTAGGGATGCAAATCGGTGGGTCGGATTTAATTAATATCCATATCCATATATCCATCCATTAAATACAAAAATTTGAATCCATATCCATATACGTCTACCATCAAGTATCTATTTATTAATCAGATATTTATTTATAAATTGATGTTATAATTAATTTATAATTAAATTAAAATTAAAGAAAAAAAAAATCTATAACATAATTAATTATTTATTTATTTTTAACAAGTTTAAAATATAGTAACTTAAGTTATTCTAATTTTAGTGATTTTTTTGAAATTATTATAAAAAAAAACTTCAAAAAAAATATATCAAAAATAAAAAAATAAAATATAAGTACACTTTAAATAAAAGATCTACCTCCAAAAAATAAATGTTCAATGAAAACTTTACAAATTCCCAACCTTTAAAATCATGAAGGAAATCACAAGGGAGATTAAAGTTGGGTAATAAAAGGTTTAGGGTGGGACTTTTATATTTAAGATAAATAGAGATTTTATTCAAGTATTTAGGTCGAATATCTTGCTATAGATCCATACCTATACCCATACCTATATCAAGTCTAATTTTTTAGATAAAATCATACACCAACTCTATTTGGTTCAAGTCAGATTTTACCTATATTTTTCGAATCAAGTTGAGACGTTCGGGAGCTAAAAGATGGGACATGTCCGTATATGCATTCCGCCCGATTCATCTGTGCACTCGGTAGGGCCCAAATTTTTTTGGGCTCAGCTTCGGTTGAACAATCATCGTAAGCCTCTCCTAAAAGTAGTTCATGGTAAGATCTCCTTGTGGTAACTCACCCTCTCTTCCATGAAGGTTGGCTTGAGTTTAGCATTCTTGATTCATGGTTTGTAGCTTGGCACGGATTTATTGGTGAAACAAGATTAGGTGATCAGCTCGATCCTCAACCGCTACACTTGTTATCGATGGTGGGTGATGGGTTTACAGTTTAAGAATTGTGGGATATGGGAAACCCATGCACACGTTCAAAAGATGATTTTTTTTTATGGATCTTTTGGTGGAACTACTAAATGCAGATTATACTTGCTGGAGTACCAAATCCCGTTTGTGTTGGTTTTCCCCTTGCAAGGCAACGCAGCAGATCTCCTGTTGGCCTATTTACTACCTCGGTCTGTCCCATTAATTTGTGAGTGATAAGCCGTGCTATGTTGTAGAAAAGTTCTAGTCGTAACCAAAGAGTTCGTCAAAAGTAACTTTAAAATCGTGTATCAATTAGATGTAAAATAGCAAGGAATCCCGTGCACTCGAAGCACATCTCGTAAAAATAAATTCGCTACATCCAACGCATCTAATGTTTTCTTACGTGCAATGAAATGTGTCATTTTCGAGAATCTATCAACGACTATTAAGATGACATCAATCTTCTGTAAAGTACGCGGTAACCCCAAAACAAAGTCTATGAAAATGTTTTCCCAAGGGCACATGAAAGTAGGTAAGGATGTGTATAATCCAGTGGGTTGCTTACACTCGCAACCCTTGTATATTTGACAAATCGGACAACGTTGAACATAGCACTCAACATCCCTTCATAATTGAGGCCAAAATCTTGAGCAAGTGCTAAGGTCCTATCTCGCCCGAAGTGCCCAATTAATCCTCCATCATGTCATTCAAATACAAGTTTCACTCGTAAAGATGATGCAAGCATGCATAACTTAGAACCTTGATAAAGGAAACCATCGTAGAGGAGAAATTGAGATAAAGAGTCAACACCATTGGAAGAGCACCAAGCAAAGATGTCACCAAAGTTAGGATCATTGAAATATTGTTCCTGGATACTTAAGCAGTCATAGTTGCAAAGATATGTTCTCAATGACTTAAAGCATATGCCACACGATTAATTATCCCAAATTTACGTCGGAGGCGGAAAGTGTATCCTTCAAGAAAACTTCCCCATTTAGCATGGCATTTGCTTAGGTTTTTCCAAGAGTTCAAATACCGCAAAGCTTCATAGTTCGTCTAAAGAATAAACTCGCACCATATAAGATAGTGTCTCCAACGCTTAAGGACTTGAATGATGGCATAAAACTCCAAATCATATGTACAATATCAGGTACAACGGTCGTGTTGGCTAAAAAATCGTCATTATTTAGAAAAATGTATCATAGTATAGCGATGAAAATCGAATTGACATTTAAAATTTATAAGTGTTTGAAAAATCGTGAGTTCCGAAATCATTCGTAAGAAGCAAATATGAAATTCAATTACTAGTCAAATATGATAAATAACAAACGTAATAATCAATTCATAATAATGATATGCAATAAATCAATCAACTCAAAAGATATTAAATCATAATTCAAACTGTATTTCAAAAATTAAAGGACAAAAATATAAAATGAAGTCTAAAAATGGTGGTTGAAACCACCAATTAAGTCCCACTAATTCTCAGCATAATTCCCAATCAATTCTCAATTTCTCAACAATGCTAGAGTTAATTTCCCTCACAAATTAGACATCGAGCCAAGGCTTCATACGCCTTAAGTGTCAAGCCCCAAAGCACCTCAAGAATGTGCCTAAGTGTTAAGTGCGAATCCCAATACATCACAGTGCAAAACCTCCCCTTCTTCCCTTAGAATTTCCCTTCCCTCTTTCCCTCTCTCTGAACCAGATATACGGGTATTCGGGTAAACAGATCCGGGTTCAGGCCCGCCAACGTGTGTGGCGGGCAAGGAGTTAGTGCTATGAGGAGAAGGACCTCACCCCATGTTTGAGGGACTAATGCCACACATTATTCAACAAATATCAAATTTTTGTCTAAAAATCCACGATGTGGGACTAATGGTTGTTTCCTCTGTGCATATGTTGCAGCTGAGCTCTCCTGATGTAATTGAGCTGCTGTTGTTGCTTGTCGCTTCAATTGAGAGCTTGCAAGGCTTCGCGATCCTCATCCGCTTCAGCTAGAGCTAGTGGCAGGGTGTATAGCAACCAGAGAGAGGCGAGCAACGGCGACGAATCGACGGTGACAAGAGGAAGTCCGACGAGTACCTACAGTCACGAAAATGGAGGTGTTGTGGGGTGGTTTGATGACTTGTGGTGTTGGTATGAGCTTGTCGAAGCTCACATCGAAGGCGGAGAAGACGAGGGTGAACGTGCATGTGTCGTGTGTGAAACCTAGTTCTAAGGACCAAAAAAGATGCTAGAGAGGGATCAAGAGGAGTTAGAGTGCTTAGGAGAGAGAGAGGGCACAAGACCACGTCCAACGTTGACCGCCCGAACATGGGGAAGACGATGTCAGCGGCGAGGAAAATGGCGAGGAAGAGGACAGTGGTGCCCTTGCTTTGGCTAGCAAGGCGGGTGAAGAAGAGGAGAAGAAGCTGAGCCTTCCAAGTTGACGATTGGTTAGTTGGAAGAGGGAGGTGGAGGAGCTCGCCAGAGCCGAAGACAAGGATGGCCGGAGGAGAAGGAAAAGGAATTCCAGTCAAATCTTGGCTGAGGAGCATGCTAGGAGATGGGGGAGTTTAAATAGAGCTACTCTAGGCGTTGAATTGCCAAGATTCGTGAAGTTTTCTTTGCAAATTTGGAAACTCAAAGACCCTGATTTTTCAAGCTTCATCAAGGCTGATTGGGTCTAGATTAGGCTCCCAAGTTGTGTTCAGACGGTAGAAAATCTTCTGGGAAGTAATCTCTCCAAGTTTGAAGACATTCTACCCTAGATTGGAGGAGAAATCTCCAATAAAAGATCGACAGCTTTGGGTTGAAGATGTTGTTCACAAAATAACAGAGGCAGGGGCATATTTGTGAGAATGCTGAGAAGTTAGAGACATTTTGGTAAGGAAAACTGAATCCTAGGGGTCTAAATGCGAGAAATAGAGCTTTTAGAGGTTAGAGTGCAAACTAAGTCAAGAGGGAATTTGATTGGGCCCAAATTTTGGTGTTAACCTGAAATGACCCACTGCCCTTAGGATATTTAAGACGTATGGGAGATTGGTCAGATGTCTGTCCAGACGTCTGGATTAAGGGCCGGACGTCTCAAAGTGGGGGAAAACTATACATTCGCTTGCTTTTAGCGCGCAAGTGTCACGCACACATCTTTTCCTTCTCCCCCTCTGTTCTCCTCACCCAAACCCTAACCTCCTCCTGTATTTAAACCCCTCCATCTCCACTCCACGCCAACCACTCCAGCCATTGCCACCTTCACCTTTCCCTTGCGCCAGTGACCTACACCTTCTCGGCGAGGAGGTAGAGCGAGGTACAGCGAGGTAGAGCTGGGGAGATCAAGAGCGTGGGAGCGAGGGAGGGAGTAAGGGGAGAGCGAGGGAGAGGGAGTGAGAGGAGCATGTGGGAGAGGAGGTGCGGCGGAAGAGCTCACGCGCGGGGAGTGCAATGCTACGGGTGCGGCGGCGTGAGCTCAAGGAGGGGGAACTTGAGGGGGAGAGCTCTAGAGAGGGTCATGGAGCTCACAAGCTCAAGCTAAAGGAGATCAGAGCCGTGCAAGGAGGGGGAGCACGTGAAGGGAGCTTCACGACCTTCTGAGGCGGCTGGCATAGAAGCTACAGGCGGCGCGAAGGAGTTCACGCGGAGGAGAAGGATCGCGAGAGGAAGTTTCGGATACTGGCTTTCCAGTATCAGACGGTTGGGACATCGACCAGACGTCTGGAGAGGTATCAGGACATACGGAGCTGAAGCAAGACATCTGAAAGCACATATCTCGCGCGGAGGTACGTGTTGTCTACATAGGTCCACCCATGCAGACTGTAACGCAAGATTTTTGGCTAAAAATGGGTCTGCATCTTGGAACGCAGGTGCAAGTGTTGAACGTACGAATGGCTACGCTAACGTGTTCGATTTTGGAAAACCTATCGTTGTAGTTCGAAAGTGAAGAATTCGTTTTCAACAAATAAAATTTATATCGAAATGAAAATTCCGGGTCGAACACAGGGAGGTGGACCTTTGATTTAAAAACTACGCATTTCTTTTTATTTGTCATAGAATAATTCAATTTAAAACTATCTAATTATTTACAATAAATAGAAGAGAGAGAGAAAGTAAGAGAGAAAGAGAATATTACACAGAAAAATCAAAATGAGATGTAGAATAAACAAGGAATTTTTCATTAAGGAGATTGTTCATTTCACTCTTACAACTACAAAGCATAAAATAATTACTCTAGAAAGCGATAAATTTACTCTAGAAAGCATTAAAAGAATGGAGGGAGAAATGTCCTCCTCGACGATTGCTTGGAGGACGAACAAAACTACACTAGAAAGCAGTAAATCTATACTAGAAAGCAGTAAAAAGAATAGGGAGAGAGAAATCCTCCTCGACGGTTGCTTGGAGGACGAGCCAGACGGGACGACGCCTAGACGAAGGAGAACGAAGCAGGACGAAGGAGGACGAAGCAGAGGAACGGGAACGAAGCAGCACGCCGTCGTCGTCGCGGGATCCACTTCCGAAGGGGAACGAAAATTGGACTTTCTCTCGCGAGAAGCATCCCGGGTGTGGGGCAAGCTTCTCTTGAGCTTTGGAGGGGTAGAGAGGAGAAGGAAGGGATGAGAATTTCATATGGAGGGGGTCTCCTTTTATAATTGCAAGGAGTGGGGGAAAAATGGACATTACAACTTCAAAATAATAAATGAGGGGTCTTTAGTGACGGATAAAACCGTCGCTAAAGTCTCCTTCGTGGGCATCGTGGGCGGCTCGCACGCGCCTGATCACCTGCTCGCGCGCGCAACGCCAGTGCACATCCGCTGGTTCTTAGCCATCCGATCGCAACATCGGACGGCTTAGATCACGCTTCACCCGCTGCAGCCCGCCCGCCTGGCGCGTCAGATTGCGCGTCGACACTATCGGGCGCGCACAGCCGTCCGATCTCCATCTAACGCTCCACACGCCTGCTTGCTTGCGCCCGATTTAAGGCTCGCGAGACTCGATCCCACGACTTCTACTTCGCCCGCGGCTGCGTCACCGCTGCGCTACGCCTTCGAAATGGTCGTGCGGATGAATTAGCCAACCGCATCCACAGCCGTTGGATCTTGATCCAACGGTGGAGAATCGACACGTTGATTGAAGAAGAAAAGGTGCGGCGGTGCTAGAGGCCATTTGGGCGGTTGAGCTGGCGCCACATGGCGCCATCTTGGCCATCCATCTTCTGGAAGTTGTGGATGGTGCCACGGATGTCGGATTGACTCGATTTTTGTGTCGTTGGGCTGCGATCGTCAATCTGAATTCATCCGTATGGTTGGATTTGTCATCTGAAGTGTAGATTTTCACCATCCTGGCCCTTGATCTTCTAGGGCTCCCCAATCCTATATGATGCTATGGATGCCTGATTAGGGCGATCTTGGAGTCGTTGAACTCCAATCGTCGCCCTGATCACATCCATATGGTTGGATCTTTGATCCAAGGCCCCGATAAAATGTTTGCCCTGTCCAAGCACATAAAAGGAGACAATTAACCTCCATTTTATTCAAACTACTCTAAATGCAAAATGATGCATGTTATGCAATATTTATATCATGAAATGTAATCCTATGTTTAAGAACATGCATAAATAGACATTTTAAGTAGTGTAAACGTGTTCACATTAGTAGGGCATAGGAAAGGCAAGTGGTGCGCCTTTCCAGGCAACTTTTGGACGTTTGACCACATCGTCAAACATCCAACGGCACTTCCAGACGACTGGAAGGAGGGTCCAACGTCTAGGACTTCCCTCAGATGGATTGCAGAGGTGTTTGGATGTCTGGGGCAGCCGCAGGAAGTGAGAGGTATGATCTGACATCTTTTAAGACGTCTGGGACTAGTCCCAGACCTCTAATTTTGGATAGAAATCGTGTTTTTGGCATGTTTAGGGCCCAAACGGAGTCGATTTTCCGCAAACGAAGTACTGTTGTTTTCCACTCGAGTTTCTCTATGTGTTCATGTTGAGTACCTACTGTTTTGAGCTCATATGATGTAAATTAGTCGCTGATACAGGTTACCAGTCAGTGGCGTGTTCAGGGCCCGTGGAGACAACGAGATCTGCGGCACAAGCCCTCATTCCTCCCATGATACTAGGTAGAGTGGTTTAATTCAGTTGTTAATATTAAAATAAGAATGTACTTGTTTGGAATAATCGGATCAAACTCTAGGATGTGAAATGAACCCTAGGGTAGAAATGTATAAGCCTGTTTTGAGCTGTACTGTTTACTTGATGCATGTCTAAAATAATTACTAGCAAATGGTATTAGTGTAATTATGAGATGCTTGTTAGAATATGAGTTTCCTGTATGTGAATGAGAAAGTGAACGGTGAAACCACAAGTTGCATGTAAATGATTGAGAATTAAATTGCGAAAACACGAGCTGCCTGTATATGGATGAGAAATGAGTTATGAAACATGAGATCTAAATGTGGATAAATGAGATGAATAATGAGCATGAACCCTACAGGGAATTAAGAGTAAAACTCCTGTGTATGAAAGGAATCTGGAATGCAGACAGGAAGTGAGTTGGCCCTTGTGTACATAGTACCAAGGAGCACAGTGGTTCTTTTAGTGTAGAGCGGGGCTAACCTCCCTTAGGTTAAAACCCGGGGTTAGGATTGGCCACTCTGCACCGACTCTTGTAGGCCCTTGTGTACATGGTACCGAGGCGTGCTACTAGTGTAGGGAGGGAGCTAGCCATCCCACGAGGCCCAGGGTTAAGCTAGCCACCCTACGCCGACTTTGTTAGGCCCGCTGGGTAAATTGGGGTAGTCAAACGAGGGTTCGCAGACTGTGGAGGGGCAAGACCCCTGTTTGGTTTTGAGGGGCGAGACCCCTGTTCTGAGAGGGCAAGGCCCTATACTGTTCCGTGCTGTACTTTGGAAGTACCCACTAGTGGAAACGGCTGACCGCGTGTTGGTGCGGGGTAGCTATCTGTACGCTTATCACGCGTGCCGTAGTCACCACTATGTCTTGACAGTGACCTTGAGGTGGTTGACTGAGTGTAGGACTACCATGGGGGACTCTCCCGACCAAGAGAGCGCCACGTGTACCTTCTACTCCACGGAGAAGACTGCAATCAAGATTGTTCCCATGAGGAACAAGCATGATCAAGAAATACTTGGATACTTTAGGAAATAGATAAACCAAAAATACATAAATAAGATAAATAGAAATGAGAATAAAACCTGCTTGTTGTTTTTACTTTACTTGTACATAGATAATATAAACACCACTCTACTCAGCGTTCGCTGACTCCGTCTTTTCATAACCCTGTTCAAGACCAAAAGTTGAGCAGCCTGAGTTTCCGGCTGCAGAGGGAGCTGGGCCCAGCCAAGCCCAGCCGTAGTAGTTTTCCTTCCAGTTCTTTGTTTCTATTTATGCTATAGTTGTGAGTACTGGACTTTAAATTACTATTCTCATTACTTTCTGTCTCCTGTTGTTATTGTGGTGGCATGTACTATATTTTGAGACTGTAGTTCTACTTTTCTTTACTGTTTTGTTTTCCTTCTGCTTAGTTATATTACATGTGTGAATGTGAATTGTTTTCCTTCTTTTGGTTATTTCTCATTGAACGACTAGGTCTTGGGATTAGTTGAGGCGAGCCGGTCTCGGGTCCTGTAGGGATCCGGGAACCGGGTCATAATAAGATGGTATTAGAGAAAGATCATCCCACGAAATAAACCAAATGGTCTAGAAGTGACCACTCATATGTATGTAACTAAGATAGTCATCACAACGTTTCACTTTGATCTCCGCTTTCGAGTCGTATTTCTTCATGTAATCGGGTGTTCTTGACAGTCCTTGTTCTTTCACTTTCATTTCCTTGTAGGAGATGCCTCTTGTAGGAGCAGGGGCAGACGTGTCGGGCTTGGGACCAGTGCTGCCTCGCCTCTCCTCCTGGGCGTCCAGGCCCAAGACCTCGTCCAGTTGATCCGAGAGGTAGTACGAGAGGAATTTCAGTTTCTGCCGGCTCCGCCACCCCCTGTCACCTCCGAGGGTGTGGAAGGGGAGCCTCCTGCAACATGGCGAAGTCACCCTATCATTTGGGGAGTCAGAGGAGATTAGAGGGGGCCCTACCAGTTGGGGCTCTCACAGGGCCGTCGAGAGAGGAGGCATACGACACCCGCAGGAGAGCCGTCTCGTTCTGCAGGGCCACCAGTGGCTTTTGGGGGCCCCAAATAGGGGTCAACTGTCAGAACCGGACCCCCTCTTAGCCGCTAGCAAGGACCTACTGCCGGAGGAGGACGTGTACCTCTCTGTTACCAGTGTGGCAAGTCGGGCCACCTCAGGAGGGACTACCCATCTAGGGCTGGGGCCGAGTAGATGCTCCCCACACCGAGTGCTGGAGGCTGAGCTGGAGGCCGTGGTCACCAAGCCTATGAGGGAGGACAGCCGTCACGAGGAAGGTACCAGCCAGGTGCTGCTCACCCAACCTAGAGAGTAGCCACTTCGTCTGCACTGAGAGCTGAGGGGCATATCAACGCCCTCACACACAAAGACTCCAAGGTTCCAGGTTCTGTGGTGGCAGGTATGGTTACCGTTTCTAGCAGATTAGTGTATGTACTTTTAGATTTCCGACGCTATTGATGGCTTGGAGGCTGTGTTTGTTATATGTCAAGTTATAGTCGTTATAGTAATAAGACAACTACCAAGTTATCATTACAAAATTTTTTTTACTCGGAAATGGTTTTCCCGAGGTCGAACTCAGGGAGCTACTGGAATTCTAGAAATACAAAGTTTCTCCATTAGATTACAAAAATAAGGGGGAGAGAGAGAGAGAAAGAGAGAGAGAGGGAGCTTGTCTTGGCTTCTTCTTCTCTTCTCCTTTTCCTTCTCCTTCTTTCAGCTGCTCTTCTTTTCTTCTTTCTCTTCTCTGCTCACGGCTGCGTCTTCTCTCTTCTTTTCTTCTGCAGAGTTCTTCTTCTGTTCTTTCTTTGTTCTTCTCTTTCTTTCTTTTTCTTCCCTTCTTCTGCGGCTATGACAATCTTCTTCTTCTTCTGACTTCTTCTTTTTCGTTCGCCTTCTTCTTCTTTCTTCTCTTGCTTTACCTCCTCTGGCCACTGCTCAACCGTCGTCTGATGCAGTGGTCAGACGACTTAACTGTAGATATGCTACAGTGCTTCTCTTCTTCTGTTTCTTCTTCTTCCTCTCTGCCCTGAGTAGCTAAGACTTTGGCAGCCTTCCTTCCTTCTCCTTTTTCTCCTGCACGCTCGCACAAGGATCAGAAAGCAAAACCTACCCCTACCCTTCCCCGCGTCTCTCTCTTTCTCAGATTTCTCTCATAGGATCGCTCTCCCAGAGCCGGGTATTTGGGTACGGGTATCGCTCCCGGGACCAGGCCCACCGGCGTGCGGTGGTGGGCGAGGAGTGCGCGGGTTAGGATAGTCGGATCCGGCCCAGACCCGCGGGGCGTGAGCACGGGCAAGGGCGAGCGCGTGGTGCGCGGCATGCGTGAGGGACCTGACCCCTGTGTTCGAAGGCGATAAGCCTACAACACTTTTTCCCTTTATTTGGCTGCGGTGCTTCCAGAACTTCCGAGGTGGGACTAAATGCCCCACCCCAATTAGCGCTCGCAGCTGAGGAAGCTGCAGGCAATTGCTGCAGCGCGCAAGGCCTTCTCCCCAGCTGCAGGCCTGGGATGCTTCGCGGAGGCAAGCTGCACGTCCTGGGGTGTGAGCCTGGGTGAGAGAGAGCCTGCAGTTGCAGATGCTGGAGCTTCAGAAGCTCGGTAATGGCGGTGAAGGGTCGTCGACCTGAAAACAAGAATACGGCCTTTCGGCCCAATCAGAGGATGCAGGGAGCTTCGCCGGAGTGCGGCGAAGGCAGTGCGGGTGGTGGTGAGGCGTGAGGCAGCGTGTGGTGGTAGCCCTAGGTCGGACTGTGGCCGGAGAGATGGGTCTGTTCGGGGGGTCGTCGGGTGGCGTCTGGCAGTGGATGGAAAGGGGGGATTTGTTGAGTGGAGTGAGGGGAAGCTTTTAGGGTAGCCGGTGAGGGGTGAGAAGGTCTGTGGAGGTGGGATGAGCTCGCCGGAGGGTGTCGTCGGAGACGAAGCAGGCGGAGGTGGGAGTCGTGTGCGGTGAGGCAAAAATACAAATTGAGAGAGGGAAAATGTAAAGGAAGAGGAGAGGAAGCTATTTACCTAGGTTTTGGATGAAGGGGGAGGGCGGAGCCACCGGCTCGTACCTGCCGGAGCTAGGGAAGAAAGGGCCCTGGAGGAGAAGTGCGGCGACAAGGAAGCAGGCGGAGGGTGCCGGCGGGTGCAGCACGGCACAGACGGGAGGGCTAGGAGAACCCTGCTGCAGGCAAGGCGGCAGAGTGACGAGGAGGAAGCGGAGGGAGCCGTCGGAAGCTACGGGCCGTCTGACGGAGGAGGAGGGGATGAAGTGGGGGGTTATTCTCCGTCAAAGAGAGCTTCAAGGAACCGTTAGGGGGTGCCGGTCCTTATAAAGGGGCTGGCGCAGAGGGAGGCACGGGCTGGCAACGTGCCAGCCTCGCCGAAACGTGGCCGGAGAGGGGACCCATACCTTCCACGCATTCGCACGGAAGGTATGGGGGCCGGCAGAGATCATGGCCGAGTCCCTGCGACAGAGGATGTCGCTGGGAACCCTGCGTCTGCTTTGCAGGGCGGTCACCCCTCTCTTCGCGGCGCCATGCTCAGCGCAAAGTCACTGGAGCATGGTGCTGCGCAGAGTTTTGCAGGAGGGACCGTTCTGCAAAGAACGACGAAAAAGCTAGGGGCCAAAACGTAAGGGTTTCGAAAGATAAGGGTCAAAAAGTAAATGAAGAGAACCAAATTGCAAAGTCGGTCAAGGAGGTCTCCTCTTAGGCTCAAGTTTTTATACAAGACTAATTTGAACCTAAGGATTTTAATGGTGAATTTTATTTCTAGGTTGGACCATGTTTGATCGGCCAATTTACGTGAAAACCCATATTAAGTCATTATTTGGGCAAGGTTCTCTTTGTAGGTCAAAATGGGTTTCTAAGGCCATATTGAAGGTTCTAAACCCTAGAGATTATTTTTCTATGAATTTCAAAGGATTTAGTTGATTTTTATCCTACCTCGAACCTCGTGAATTGAAATGAGTTTGTTTTAGGGTTACAGAATGTCATTTAATTTCCTAAAGTTGCCATAACCCTTTTTAGATCCGACCATCCCACTTTCCTTCTTATTAGGCTTGTTTGACCTGTGTTTGGACCCTTAATTACCCTGTTTGCAAACTACGTTGGTGAAATTACAGTTTTACCCCTTATGATTTGTTTTCTTCTCAAACTCAGAATTCTCTGAGTTAAGCTTTTCTTTGGGTTATATAGGAGTTTTTTCTTACATATCTGGGTTAGATTGTGCTAGTTAGAGTTTATGATGAGGTTCTCATCAGCTATCCACTCTTTTGTCTCTACGAGTTTGCCGTCAATTTGATGCAGGGCAGTGTACTGTTAGAGGATTCGTTTGTGATCAAAGGCTCGAGTAGCCTGTTGTTTGTAGCCGAGGAGGTCTACATGGATTGCGAGGTTAGTATAGGGGGACACAGCCTCCCCGCTGACCTGATTGTGATTTAGACGAAGGACTTTGGCGTGAACCTAGGGATGGACTGGCTGTTCGCCTATCACACCCTAGTAGACTCTTTCGGGGGGAAGATCGTCTTCTCCATACCAGAGTTGCCTCCCTTTGAGTTTCACGGCCAGCTGGTGGATGGAGGTTTCAAATGCATCTCCGTGCTTCGGGCAATGAGGCTTTTGAGCCAGGGATGTGAGGGCTTCTTGGCCTATGCGGTGGCAGAGCCTAGCCCTGTGGCCGACTTTCTGAGTATTCCAGTGGTCTGTGAGTACCCCGACGCTTTCCTAGAGGAGCTGCCAAGACTACCTCCTGAGCATGAGATCGAATTCAAGATTTCACTGGTACCGGGGACCAACCCCACTCTACTGCACCGTACAGGATGACCCCACTTGAGCTGCGAGAGCTCAAGTCTTAGTTACGGGACCTGTTGGGGGAGGGCTTTGTGAAACCCAATGCGTCCCCATAGGGGAACCCCTGTAAAGTTCGTAAGGAAGGAGGACGGTACCCTGTGACCTTGTGTCAACTACCGACAGCTGAGTCGGGTCACCATCAAGAGCAGATACCCGCAGCCTTTATGGATATGATGAACCGTGTTTTCAGGCCGTACTTAGATCGGTTTGTGGTGGTGACCTTTGGGGGCCTATGGGTCTCCTCTCGGGATCAGAGTGGCGCAGCGGAAGCATGGTAGGCTCATAACCCATAAGTTACTTCCGTAGGCCACGTGATTTCAGGAGATGAATTGGCTGTGGACCCAGCCAAGTTAAAGGTCGTACTCAGGTGGGAGAGGCCACACACAGTGACAGAGATATGCAACATTTTGGGCAGGCTATTACCAGCAATTTATCAGAGGATTCTCTCATATTGCACGTCCAATGACTCAGCTGACCCGAAAGGACGTGCTCTTCGCCTAGACAGATGAGTGTGAGGCGTGTTTTCAGGAGTTGAAGGAGAGATTGACTTTAGCTCCAGTACTTACCATCCCAGACAGCAATGGCGGTTTCGTGGTGTACACCGGCACTTCGTTGCAGGGGTTAGGGGGTGTGCTCATGCAGCGGGGTCACGTTGTCGCTTACGCTTCTCGGCAACTGAAGCCCCACGAGCATAGCTACCCTACCCATGACTTAGAACTTGCAGCAGTTATCTTCGCACTGAAGACACGGAGGCACTACCTTTTCGGCAAGACTTTCGAGATCTGCACAGATCATAAGAGCCTCAGGTACTTGTTTGGCCAAACGAAGCTCAACATGAGACAGACACGTTGGTAGAGCCCCTGAAGGACTACGACTACAGCATCTCCTACCACCCAGGGAAGGCCAATGTGGTGGCCGATGCCTTGAGTCGGAGGGCGCCTGCCCAACTTGGCCAGCTTACAGGCACAGAGTTGGAGACTCATGGAGGAGTTGGGCGGTTGGCGACCCCAGGAGTCACGAGGGTACTGTGGGGTAGTGACAGTCACGCGGCAGGTATGACCAGAGTTGCTAGACCGCATCATTGCGAGACAAAGTGTTGGCAGGGGACCTAGGAGTTGTTGAGAGAGCTCCTGACTGAGGCGCATGGGCCAGGTTCACCATACATTTCGGGAACACAAAGATGTACCATGTTTTGCGATGCGACTTCTGGTGGAGAGGGATAAAGCGGGATGTTGGTGAGTTTGTTCAGTAGTGTTTGGTATGCCAGCAGGTGAACGCTGAGCACCAAAGGCCTGCAAGGCCATTGCAGCCACTTCCTATGCCAAAGTGGAAGCGGGAGAGTATCACCATGGACTTGATGGTGGGTCAACCAGTTATCCAACGGGGACATGATGCAGTCTGGGTGATAGTAGATAGGTTGACGAAGACGGTGCGTTTCCTGCCGATCCGAGTCACCTTTGGACCAGCACAGTTAGCAGTGATACATTATAGATGTGGTGCGCCTGCATGGAGTTCCACGTGAGATCGTATCAGACAGGGATACTCATTTTACTTCCCTGTTCTGGGCTGAGTTTCAGCAGGCCTTAGGGACACGTTTGAGGTTCAGTACTACCTACCCCCCCAAATGGACGGACAGTCAGAGCACACCATTCAGACACTTGAGGACCTTCTGCGTACCTGTATACTAAACTGGAGAGGCTCCTGGGAGGAGCATTTACCCCTAGTAGAGTTTGCATACAATAACAACTACCACTCGAGCATCGGCATGGCACCTTAAGAGGCTCTATACGGACGGAGGTGTATTGCATCCTTGAGTTGGGTTGAGGTGGGGACCAAGTGGGAGGTTGGTCCCAGGTTAATCCGGCAAAGTCAGGAGGTGATAGAGCTGATTCACAGACGACTCCACACTGTCAGGAGCAGGCAGAAGAGCTATGCTGACAGGAAACATAGAGAGGTGCAGTCCGAGGTTGGGGATCACGTCTTTCTCCGTGTTTCACCCATGAAGGGCCTGCAGCGTTTTGGGGTGAAATGGAATCTTGAGTCGAGGTTTGTGGGGCCCTTTGAGGTCTTGGAGCGGGTAGGACCAGTTGCTTACCGGTTTGCCCTTCCTCCCCAGCTTTCTGGAGTGCACGACGTGTTCCACATGTCCAACCTCAGGAAGTACGTCGTCGATCCAAACCACGTTTTGAGCCACGAGAACGTCGAGGTGGGAGACGACCTGACCTATCCCGAGAGGCTGGTACAGATATTATATAGAGCCGTCTGGAGTCTGAGATGGAAGGAGGTACCACTGGCGAAGGTTCTATGGAGAAGCCAGCGGTACAGGGAGGCGACCTAGGAGTCTAAGGCGGCGATGCGAGAGCGGTACCCGAAGCTTTTGAGGGTACGTCTTCTCGGACCTACTTCAGTGCTCTTTAAGTTTGTTATGCACTTTTACGTTACTTTTACACACCCTACTTGGCTCAAGTTTCGGGGACAAAACTTAATTTAAGTTTGCTATGTTGAAATGACCCACCACCCTTGGGATATTTAAGACTCTGGGAGATTGGTCAAACGCCTGTCCAGACGTCTGGATTGAGGGTCGAACGTCTGAAAGTGGGGGAAAACTCTACGTTCGCTTGCTTTCAGCGTGTAGGCGTCACGCACACATCTTTTCCTTTTCCCCCTCTGTTCTCCTCACCTAAACCCTAACCTCCTCCTCTATTTAAACCCCTCCATCTCCACTCCAACCCCACCACTCCAGCCACCGCCACCTTCACCTTTCCCTTGCGCTAGCGACCTCCACCTTCTCGGCAAGGAGGAAGAGCGAGGTAGAGTGGCGGAGAGCTGGGGACTGCAAGAATGAGGGAGCGAGGGAGGGAGTAAGGGGAGAGCGAGGGTGAGGGAGTGAGATGAGTGTGTAGGAGAGGAGGTGCGGCGGAAGAGCTCGTGCGCGGGGAGTGCCACGCTGCGGGTGCGGCGGCGTGAGCTCGAGGAGGGGGAACTCGAGGGGGAGAGCTCTAGAGAGGTTCACGGAGCTCGCGAGCTTGAGCTAGAGGAGTTCGGAGCCGTGTAAGGTGGGGGAGCCCGCGAAGGGAGCTTCACGACCTTCTGAGGCGGCTGGCATAGCAGTTACAGGCGGTGCGAAGGAGAAGGATCGAGAGAGGAAGTTCTGGATACTGGCTTTCCAGTATCAGATGTCTGGGACATCGACCAGACGTCTGGAGAGGTATGAGGACGTCCAGAGCTGAAGTCGAACGTCTAAAAGCACATTTCTCACGCGGAGGTACATGTTGTCTGCATAGGTCCGCCCATGCAGACTATAACGCAGGATTCTTGGCTGAAAATAGATCTGCGTCTTGGTACGCAGGTGCAGGGAGTTGGAAAGGCGCGTGGTGCGCCCTTCCAAGCAACTTTTGGACGTCTAACCACATCGCCAGACGTTCGACGGCACTTCTAGACGACTGGAAGGAGGGTCCAACGTCTAGGACTTCCCTCAGACGGATTGCAAAGGAGTCTAGACATCTGGGGCAGCCGCAGGAAGTGAGAGGTAAGATCTGACGTCTTTCAAGACGTCTAGGACTAGTCCCAGACATCTGATTTTGGATAGTAATTATTTTTTTGCCCGTTTAGGGCCCAAACGAAGTTGATTT
Organism: Thalassia testudinum; assembly: GCA_037157565.1. Classification (NCBI taxonomy): domain Eukaryota; kingdom Viridiplantae; phylum Streptophyta; class Magnoliopsida; order Alismatales; family Hydrocharitaceae; genus Thalassia; species Thalassia testudinum. The sequence goes on from JAZHRO010000059.1 coordinate 26,913,459, forward strand.
TCCGCAAACGAATTACCGTTGTTTTCTACTCAAGTTTCTCTACATGTTCGTGTTGAGTACCTACTGTTTTGAGCTCGTATGATGTAAATTAGTCGCTGGTACATGTTACCAGCAGGTGGCGTGTTTGGGACCCGCGGAGACGACAAGATCTGCAGCACAGGCTCCCATTCCTCCCATGATACTCGGTAGAGTGGTTTAATTCAGTTGTTAATATTTAAATAAGAATGTACTTGTTTGGAATAATCGGGTCGAACTCTAGAATGTGGAATGAACCTGATGGGAACACCATCATGAGCCCTAACTAGCTCATTTTAACCCAGAAAAGAGAACAAAAACTCCTACATAACCAACTAGAGGTCTTAACTCAATGAATAACCATTCTAAGAGAAAAGTAAGAAACAAAGGGTAAAACTGTAATTTTACCATTGCAGTACAACGACGAATTTTCTCATGGGATAAACACAGGTCAAATGGTCTTAACAAGATAAAAAGTGAGTTTGTTCAAACAGAAAAGGGTTCATGTGAATTCTGGGAAATAAATGACTTCTTGTAACCCTAAAATAGACCCACTTGATTTAACAAGGTTCTGGTCATAATAAAATTCTCCTAAACCCTCTAAAAATCATGGAAAAATATTCCCTAGGGTTTAGAACCTTCAGTTTAGCCCTTGAAACCTATTTTGACCTAGATTAGGGTCTGAGTCTAATATTTGCCCTAAATTTAGTTTTTGAGTAAATTACCCAGTCAAACGTGGTCAAACCTAAAATTAAACTTCACCATTGGATTCCTTAGGTCTAAATTAGGTTTGTACCAAAATATGGACCTAAGGGGAATTCATCTTGATCTACTTTGCAAGCAGGTCGAGTCCCAATACATTTCTACACCTATCTTTTGAAAACCTCTGCAGAAACGCCCCTAACTTCTTCGTCGTTCTTAGAAATTAGGTCCCTCTGCCATTATAGCAGAGGGAATTCTACTCCGATGAGGTTTCGAAGGCAAGAACTCTCTGATCTCTCAGAGAATCCCTTTCAAAATTGAACGGGAGATTCTCTGAGAAATCTCCTCACATGTGAACCCATTATTGAGCCCTAATTCCTACCCAATCTCTCATGCGAACGCATGAGAGATTTAGGTCTTTCTAAGTTTCCATCGCCAGCGAGATTGCCATGCTTGAAAGCTTGGCTTCCAAGCACAAACTCAACCTCCAGGGCCTATATAAGAAACCCTAATTCATTCCGCACCTCCTCAGCTTGGATTTTGGCCGGTCCACCCCACCTTCTTCTCTCCTCGCCGACCACAACTTCTCCGCAAGCTCCAGTGGCCCCATCCTCCCTCTCTCGTTGCCCAACCACAATAACAGCGGTTGGGTTACCTTCTTCGCATTCATCCACGTCAGCCATACCAGCTTGACATCGCATCTGCCCCCGTCATCATCGCCGCCTCACCTACGGAGAGCTTCGTCTCCAGCGATGGCAAACATGAGCCGGCCGCCATCCCTGCCTCCCTCATCCATAGGTTAGGTTAGTTCAACTTCTCTCTCGTCCTCTTCAGGTGGAGTTCTTGAAACTATCCCTCGACGCCACAAGTCACCACCACCTTCTCCACCTCCGGCCAGACCTCCGGTGAGGTGTCCCCGTCGCTCCACACATCCATCCGCCTCGCCAACTACCCCGTAAGCATCGCCACACTCCATTGACCACAAACTCTCACTCTACTCACTGTGCCAAGTCCCCAGAACTCCCCCCGAACACACCCACTTCCACACACACAAGGTGCCCTAGGCATGCACGCTTCAGCCACCCCACGCCACGCCGACCCCCACACTACCTTTGCCGTGTCTAGGCGAAGTTGTCTGAGCTTGACGAGGCCGCAAAGCCATTTTCCTATTGACAGGTGTTGAAGGTCTACCGCCATTAACGACCGTGAGGAGCTTGCTTGCAAGCCTCCTCCAGGTCTCTCCGCTCCAAGTGAAGTGCCCCAGACTACTTGGAATCATCTCACGCACAGCCCCAGCCAAGCATTTAGCATTGAAGCCCCAGTAGCAGCTGCAATTGGATCCGCCATCTGCTGCGGACGCGCGCAACAGGAAGGTGGGACGATTAGTCCCACCTTGGAAGTGGAGGAGCAGGTGCAGTGGGATAAATTGAAAAAGAGATTATGCCTTATCGCCTCTTGACCACGAGGTGAGGTCCCTCTCACCTACCACTGCCTCACCCGTGACCCACTACCCGCGGACCTGGGCTGGCCTGTATATCCGACCTGCACTCCTCACCCACCACACAGGCCGGTAGGCCTGGTCCTGGGCGTGTGTACCCAACCTGATTACCCGAGAAGGCTCTGGGAGAGCGAGCCTAAGAGAGAAAGAGGAAGAGAGATTGTGGGGGTGAGTAGGGGTAGGTTTTGCTCTCTCGCAGGGAAGGAGAAGAAGAAGAAGCCAAGGAAGAATAGGGCTGAAGCCAGCGAATGCTAAGGAAGAAGGCAAGGACTGAAGAGGAAGAAGCTGAAGAAGGGCTGAAGAGAAGGAAAGAAAGAAGAAGAAGAAGCCAAGAAGAAGGAGGAGTCGGAGAGACAAAAGGAAAGAAAGAAAGAAGGAGGAGAAGCAGCAGAGACAGAAGGAAAAGAAGAAGAAGCCAAAGCCAAAAGAGAAGGAGAAGAAGCTAAAGGCGGAAAGGCAAAGGCACGAGAACAGAAGAAAGAAAAGAAAAGAAGAATAAGGAAGCGGCTAGAAACAAATCAGAAAAGAGAGAAAAAGAAGAAATAAAGCACTGTAGCATCTATAAATTTAAGACATCTGATTCACAAATCAGACATCCATTTTCTTTTGTGCTTTTCTTCATATATTGACTTCATGATTCTCTTGTGCGACATGTTAAGACCCATGCTATTAAAGTCCTCTAAGACGTCTGGGATTTAGGTCAAACGTCTGGCCAAACGTCTGGACATCATCCCAGACGTCTGAAAATCAAATTTTTCGTATACATCCTTGCGTCTGCGTGCGTGCTGCGCGCAGACAGTACGCAGCCTCGTTTTCTTCTCTCATCCACTCTCCTCTCGCTGACGAAACCCTAACCCAGCACCTACTTAAACCCCACTCCACTCCCTCGTTCACCTCACCGTCAGCCACCCTCCTTCCTCCAACGCGAGAGTAATGAGCGGCAAGTAGCGAGCATCGGGCGTGAGCGGCGTGAGAGGAGAGGAGGAGCAGCAAGGGGAAGAGAGGAGAGCAATCGCGTGAGCTCGTGAGGGAGCTCGCCGAAGATCTCACGGCCGGTCAGGTGTGCGCGAGGCAGAGAGGTGCGTCGGGGAGGTCCTCCCCGACACTTCTACAGCCGAAGCAGCAGGCGAGCAGGTGCGGCGCGGTCGTGTGCGGTGCAAGAAAGCGAAGGCAGCTTCTAGTCCTGGGATTTTCCCAGAATCAGATGTCTAGATCGACATCCAGATGATGCAGACGACGTCTGGAGGAGGTTCTAGACGAATGGGAGGTAAATCCCGCAACGTACACCTTCCTTGCGGATATGGCCATGCAGGCCGTTCCATTGCGATACTGTTCCGTGCCATATTGAGGAGATTTGTGTCACTGCGTACAGGATTCGCTTTGGGAAGGCGCGGGATAGCCCTCCCACGCAATTCAGACGTCTGGGAGACGCACTAGATGGCGGGAAGTGTTTCCAGATGTCCGGAGAAGTGATCGGACGTCTGGAACTGGGTCCAGACGGTCCAGCGGAGTTCCTGGATGTCTAAGGAGTGGCGTAGGAATTGAGGTATGGTTCTGGACACTTTAAGACGTCTGGAAGGTGTTCCAAACGTTTGATATGAATCAGAATTACTGTTTTTGACCCGTTTAGGGTCCGTTTGTGGTCCGATTTCGTAATTACGATTCCGTTGTTCTCCGTATAAGTTCCTCTACTTGTTGGAATACTTTTATCCTGTTCTGAGAGGTCTCTTGTGATTGATCCTTGTGATAGGACCTCGTTCCATTACGGATTTGAGGTTTGCTGAGGCACGTGGACCTGCCAATTAAGCCCCCATTACTCTTGGGTTTACTGGTAGAGTGGCTTGCCCTAGTTTAATTACAACCCTGAATGCATATGCGGAATGAATGTTAGATCCTAGGGTCTGGCATGAATCCTAGGACTAGAAACACTGAAATATTTGTATGGAATGCATGGATTGCGGTCTTGGATGAGTAGATAGAATAATAACAATTGCCTGTAAATGAATAACAGCTGCTTGTGAAATGTAAAGTACTTGTGTTAGCAAACTGTTGCATGTAAATCCCTGTTGTTACGTTAAATATCATAATATGAGCTGCATGTATATGAATTGGAAATGGAAGATTGAATGTTGGAAACACGAGCTACCTGCGAATAAACGTGGAATGTGAACAATAAATTTACATGTTACATGTGTAGAACTTGAGAAACGGACATAGAAATGATGAAACCTGGTATGGCTTGGCCTGAGAAACATGAGCATGAACCCTATAGGGAATTAGGAGTAGAGCTCTTGGAAATAAATGGAATGGAACTGGAAATATGAATGGGGAAGTGAGCTTGCCCTTGAGTACGGAGTACTAAGGAGAGCAACTGTCCCCCTGTTTAGTGCAGAGCGAAGCTAGCCGCCCTAGGGTTGAGACCCGGGGTTAGGATTGACCACTTCGTACTGACTTTTTGTCCCTCATGTACATTGTACCGGGGAGAGCTACTAGTGTAGGGAGAGAGCTAGCCACCCCACGGGGCCCGGCGTTCAGCTAGCCGCCCTACACCGACTTGTTAGGCCCACTGGGCAAACCAAGGTAGTCAGACGAGGGTGCGTCAACTGTGGAGGGGCGAGACCCCTGTTTGGTTCTTAGGGGCTAGACCCCTGTTACTGAGAGGGCTATGCCCTATACTGGTTCCGTACTGTGCTTTGGGCGCACCCATTAAAGAAAACGACTGACCGCATGCCAGTGCGGGGTAGCTACCCGTGCGTTTATCGCACGTACCGTAGTCACCGTTACATCTGTCAGTGACCTTAGGGTGGTTGACTGAGTGTACGACCACCACGGGGGACTCTCTCGGCCAGGAGAGCACCACGTGCTACTTCTAGTCTTCGGAAAAGACTGCATTCAAGATCGTTCCCACGAGGAACATTCGAGATCAAGAAAGAGACTTGATAAATAAACCAAGTGATGAAAGAAAGAATAATTAGTTAAAGAAAGAAAGAAATTGAAAAACAATAGCTACCTGTCCACCTTTACTGTTTTAGTTAGCTGGTTGCCACTCTACTCAGCGTTCGCTGACATTTTGTACTCATAACCTTTTTCAGGTCTAGGTGTTTAGCAGCCAGAGCCTGCAGCTGTAGAGGGTGCTAGGCCCAGTAGAGCCCAGTAGCTGTAGTTTTCAGTTGTACTCCGTTCCTGTTGTAGTGAGTAGTTGTTACACTTCTGTACTCGTTTATTGTGAACCCTATATTCCTTTACCTATTTAATTTTCTACTATTGTGGTGGTGTGTACTGTAGTAGTTTACTTTTTTACTGCTGTACTTTTGTTACTGTTAGCTGCTTGCATTGGTGAATGTGGTTTATTTTACTGCTTTCTGGTTACTTCCTCGTTGGACGACTGGGTCTTGGGATCAGTCGAGTCGGTCCGGTCTCGTGTCCTGAAGGGATTCGGGAACCGGGTCGTAACATTACATTTCTTGCATTATAACTCTGATTTTTCATTGCATATTATATTCAATTTGATAGTTGTGCTCTTGATTTTTAAACCCCTATTTGTTCCCTATGTTCGACCTCGGATTTAAAACTTAGAGTAATAAAATTTATTTGTTTTCGAGCGATTTCAACTATACTACGATGCATTGATTTTAACATTGATCTCGCCTCGATAAATAGAACCCTAGGGTAGAAATGTAGGAGCATGTTTTGAGCTGTACCGTTTACTTCATGCATGTCTAAAATAATTGCTAGCAAATGGTATTAGTGTAATTATGAGATGCCTGTTAGAATACGAGTTGCTTGTATGTGAATGAGAAAGTGAACGGTGAAACCACAAGTTACATGTAAATGATTAAGAATTAAATTGTGAAAACACGAGCTGCCTGTATATGAATGAAAAATGGTTCGGTGCCAATCCTCTATGGTTTTAATATCTCGTTGTAGTATAGTATAGACGAGCAGTTACCAGTTTAATATAATTTGTTACTCGGAAAATAAAAGTTTTCCCAAGTCGAACTCACGGAGCAAATTGTATTCTAGAAGTACAAAGTTTCTATTACAAAAGTGAAAAGAGAGAGAGAGATTTATTTTGTTGGCTTTTTCTTCTTCTCTCTTCTTTCTCGTCTTTGTCTTCTTCTCTTCTGTGCTCTTCTCTTGGGTTCTTCAGTCTTCTTCCTTCTGTTCTTCTTATCCCTCTTATGTTCTTCTCTTTTCTTGTCTTCTCTTTTCTCTTTTTCTTCTCTGCGGCAGTGGTGATCCTCCTCTTCTTTTTCTTTCTTTCTTTTCCTTCCCTGCTTCTTCTTTTCTTTCTTCAGGGCATCGTCTGATTTTTTCAATCAGACGACTTAAGTAGCTTTTGCTACAGTGCGTCTTCTTTCTTTCTTTCCTCTGTAGGTTTCTTCTTCTTCTTCTTCTTCTCGCAGTCCTTCTTCTTCTTCTTGTCTTCTCTTTTCTCTTCTGTGCCTGCACACTCACAGTTTGGTCAGAAGGCAAAAACCTACTCTACCCTCCCCCGCGTCTCTCTCTCTCTGAATTCATTCATAGGATAGCTCTCCCAGAGCTGCCGGGTATTCGGGTACGGGTCGTGCCCGAGTCTATGCCCACCGGCGTGCGTGGTGGGCGAGGAGTGTTCGAGTCAAGTCAGGTCGGGTCGGGCGGATCCGCGTGATGAGCTCGCGGACCGGGCGGGTGAAGCGGGTGAGAGGGACCTCACCCCATGTGCTGAGGCGATAAGCCTACAGCACTTTTACAATTTATGCAGGCGTGCCGCTTCAGAGTCCTCCGAGGTGGGACTAAATGTCCCACCCCAATTGGGCGCCTGCAGCTGAGAAAGCTGCAGGCAATCGCGGCTATGCGCGGAGCTTTCTCCCTAGCTGCGGGTCTGGGCAAGTGCGCAAGGGCGAACCTCGCGTCCTGGGGAGTCTGGCCTGGGCGAAGCGAGGCTGCAGCTGCAGGCGAAAGAAGCTTCACCTGCCCAGCAATGGCGGCGGAGGACGGGAGACCTGTTCACAGCAAAACGGCCTCTCGGCCTAATCAGAAGGTGCAGGGAGCTTCGCCGGAGTGCGGCGAAGCTCGTGCGGGTGGTGGCGAGGCGTGGGGTGACGTGTAGGGGCTACCCTAGGTCAGACTGTGGCCGGGGGAATGGGTTTGCTCGGGGGAGTGATGTGGAGGTGAGGAGTGGCAGTGAAGGGGTGGGAATGGTTCAGCGTGATGAGGCGGAGGTTTTGGGTCGGTCGGCGAGTCGTGTGGGGTGGTGGAATGATGGGAGCGAGTCGCCGAAGGTTGGCCGGAGATGGAGAAGGTGAGGGCGATTTGGGGCGGTTGAAGGGTGGTTGAACAAATTGAAGTAGGGAAAAGAAAGAGGGGAGGAAGAGAAAGAACTGTACCTACTTGGAGGGACGAGGGGGACCGGAGTAGGGCGACAGTCGTATCGACTATCGCCAGAGAAGAAGATGCCCAGTGAGAAGGGGGCGGCGGCGAGGAGAGAGTGGGAGAGCACGCACTGGGTACGGCGCGACGTGGGAAGAGCGGGCGAAGGCGGCTCTGCTGCTGGTAATGCGGCAGAGCGACGAGGAGGAGGAGGAAGAACCGCCGGAGTAGGGGAGCTTCTGCCGGAGTGGGAAGAGAGGAAAGGGGGGGAGGTTTCTCCGTCAGAACCGAGCTGTTGAGTTCGGTGGACGGGGGCGATTTTTATAGAGGTGGAATCAGAGAGGAGGACGGAGGGAGGCGATGTGCCTCCCTCGCCGGAGGACGTCGAAGATGGAGACCCATACCTTCCGCGCGTTCGCACGGGAGGTATGGGTGGTTGCAGAGACCATGGAGGTGTCCCTGCGACGGCAGACGTCACAGGGAACCCCCGGTTGACTTGGCAGAGGGTCTCCCTTACCCGCGCTCAGGGTTTTGCAGGGAGGACCCAAATGCAAAGAACGAAGAAGAGTTAGGGACCAAAATGCGAGGGTTTCAAAAGTTGAGGGTCAAAAAGTAATAGATGAGGACCAAAATGAAAAGTCGGTCAAGAAGGTCTCTTCTTAGGCTCAAGTTTTTATGCATGACTAAATGGGGCCTAAGGATTCTAATGGTAAATTTTATTTCTAGATCAGACCTTGTTTGACCAGTCAATTTAGGTAAAAACCCAAATTAAGTCATTACTTGGGCATGGTTCTCAATGTAGGTCAAAATGGGTTCCTAAGGCCAAATTGAAGGTTCTAAACCCTAGAGATTATTTTTCTACGAATTGTAGAGGTTTATTTGGTTTTTTATTTTCCTCGAACCTCATGAATTGAAGTGGGTTTATTTTTAGGGTTACAGGATGTAATTTAATTCCTTGGAGTTGCTATAGCCCTTATTGGATCAACTCATCCCACTTTTCTTCTTATTAGATTAGTTTAACCTATGTTTGGATCCTGAGTTACCCTGTTTTCAGATTGGATTAGTGAAATTGCATTTTTACCCCTTAGTTTATGTTTTCTTTACAGACTCAGAATTTCTCTGAGTCAAGCTTTTCTATAGTTATGTAGGAGCTTTTTCTTGCAAATCTAGGTTAGATGGTGCTAGTTTAGGGTTTATGAAGAGGTTCTCATCATACCCCCATGCCCAGCTTTTGCTAGTCACTTAGCGAAAACCTAAGTTTTTAACCTCTGTTCTAGACCATGAAGTTTTTAATAGCTTCAGATAAGTGCTTTTTCATTAGAGCTTAGATTAGGTTAGAATGTTGACCATAGGCCTAAAAGGTACTCTAGTACCAATCAAGATCCAGATCTGTCTAGCCTTAGCTTCAGTCCTTAGCAAAGGTTTTTAAGGCCTACAAGAACTAACCTAAGGTCTATTGGACTTTGTGGTTAAAGCACCCGTGCTTGGAATGATTTTAGCCCTAGCTCAGTTCGCAGTGCGCTTTGCAAGAGAGAGAGATAGAAAATTTTTCTGTTTGGAGAGTTTTCTCTCTCTTTTTCTTTTTAATTCTAGCTTAGGATTGGCTTCTCAACACGGTCTGTATCAGATTCCTTGCTCCCATCAACAATCCTCAAGGGTTCCTGGCAATCGATGCTTCGAGATAGCACCTCCCATGGCAACCCCCGAAACCCTGGCTATTGAGATTTTGAGATAATCCCATCCATGGTGTTCCGTGGCCGAATCCAGACCCTGGCAATTGACACTTCGTGATAATGCCATCCATGGAATCTGAACCAGCAGAGTGCTTACATGCCCCCAGTAGGATATGTAAATATCCTAAGAGACAAGCACCGAGGAGATGATATTTTGTTACTCATCTTCGAGGGGATTTCCCGCCTCTCAGCGCTGGGAACTCGTCCAAATCAACTTGTATTGATCAACCGCTCCTATTCTAGGTGTACTTTTCAGAATTTTGTGACGCTTTTGATTTTTACGTTTACTGAACCAGACTGTGTGAGGTTAGGGTGCTTAGTCTACTGAGTCCCGTAGACCAAAAGTTAGTTAATGAGGTCAAATACTCCCTAAGCCTTAGACCTAATGCTTAAGCTTTTCATTTTCCTCAACCTCTTGAGGAGTGTCTAGATCTTAATGGGTACTAAGAGTCTATCCAAGAATGCCTAAGGTTTGTGTTCTTACTAATCCCATTGTGCACTTTTCAGTTCTTTTCTTGAATGGGGTCTAGAACTTAGGTTAATTCCTTAGTTTCTTACTAATGACTACCTTTTCTCATAATTTTGTGCTCCTCTTTCATTTTGTTTCTTTTCCTTTTCCCACAAAATTTCCTTCTCCTCTTATTCTCTTTTTCTTTTTTCGAAAAATTTTTTAATTTTTATGGTGTTTTTGGCATATGTGAATTTTTTTTGTTTAAAACCTTTTCTTACAAGTTTTGCACTTTTATACCCCCCCATGCCTAAGGTTTGCAATGTCCTCATTGTGACTAGGGGGTTTTTTATTTACTTACTTCATTCCTTAAGATAGAAATTTGGATGAGTGAATGGGTCAGGATGAATTTTGCGGACGATTTCTAATCCCAGATGCAAGCATCTGAGGTGGGGTCGGCTGTCTATAAGGGTGAACGTTAAGTGCACAAAAGTGTGAAAAAGGTTTTGGATTTTTAGGAAAATGACGGGTTGCCTCCCGTTAAGCGCTGAGTTTTACACCATCAGCTGGGCGCAATAAGCTCAAGGGGAATGGAGGATATAAGATGATTCAGCCAAATCAGTAGAAGTCACATCAATGAACGGCTTGAGTCTCTGACCGATCATGATGAAAGGTTCGAAATCGTGGCTGAGCGGACTGATTTCGATAGCTCCATTTCCAAAAACCTGTCAGACTAAATATGGTCCGATCCACTTAGATCGCAGCTTTCCTGGGAAAAGTTTGAGTCGGGCATCAAAGAGTAGGACCTTCTGACCAGGATGAAAGATCTTTCTTGAGATATGTTTGTCATGGAAGGCTTTAACCCGCTCCTTGTAGATTCGGGAGTTCTCATACGTGTCTAGGCGTAATTCATCTATCTCACTGATTTGGAGTTTTTTGTGGGTTCCAGCCTTTGAAAGATCTAGATTACAATTTCGTACTGCCCAATAGGCTTTATGCTCCAGTTCTACGGGAAGGTAACATGCCTTCCCGTATACCAGTCTAAAGGGAGACATGCCTAATTGGGTTTTGTGGGCGGTCCTATAGGCCCACAATGCTTCCGGAAGTTGGGACGACCAGTCCTTCCTATCAGGCCGAACAGTGACCTGTAGGATTTTTTCGATCTCCCGATTTGATAGCTCAGCTAGACCATTAGTTTGGGGGTGGTAAGGAGTAGAGATTCGGTGAGACACCCCGTATTTGGTCATCAGTGACCTAAACTGAGCATTCGTAAAGTGGGTCCCTCCATCAGAGATTATGGCACGCGGAATCCCGAACCTTGAGAAAATGTTTTGATGAATGAATTTGAGAACAATTTTGTGATCACAGGTTCGGGTCGGTATGGCTTCGATCCATTTGGACACGTAGTCCACAGTAAGCAGAATGTATTCGAAACCATCCGAAACAGGAAAGGGGCCCATAAAATCAATCCCCCAAACATCAAAGATTTCGCATACGAGAATCGGCTGCAAAGGCATCATGTCGCGATGGCTCATGTTGCCCAAAGTTTGGCAACGACTGCATGCCTTGCAGTGACTGTATGCGTCTTTGAACAGTGTGGGCCAGTAAAAGCCACACTGGAGGACTTTTGATGAGGTTTTATGCCTAGAGAAATGGCCACCGCAAGCCTGGTCATGGCAGAAAGAGAGGATATTGCTGAATTCCCCTTCCGGGACACATCTCCGAATAATTTGATCAGCACCTATGCGGAAAAGGTACGGATCTTCCCATATGTAATACTTGGTATCAGAACGCAATTTGTCTTTCTTGGCCTTCGGCCAATCAGACGGGGTCTAATGAGATGCCAAGTAGTTTACTATATCAACAAACCATGGAAGTCTAGTGCCAACAGTAAGCAGGTGCTTATCAGGAAAATATTCCGTGATGGGTCCGGAAGGGTTGATAATCTCAGAAGGAAGACGGGACAGATGGTCGGCTACCACATTCTGTCTTCCCGCCTTATCGCGAATCTCGAGATCGAATTCTTATAAAAGCAAGATCCATCAGATTAGTCGGGGCTTCACGTCCTTCTTAGCAAGGAGATGCCTTACAGCCGTGCGATCCGAGTAAATGATGACATGGGAACCTAGAAGATATGATCGGAACTTTTCAAGGGCAAATACTACGACTAGCAACTTTCTCTGTAACTGTATAGTTACGCTGAGCCTCGTCAAGTGTCTTGCTAGCGTAGTATATGACCACGGGTTTCCCGTCAGCTTTTTGCCCCAGGACCGCCCCTACAGCGAAATCAGATGCATCGCACATGATCTCAAAGGGTTGAGACCAATCAGGGGATTGTAGGATTGGTGCCTGGGTGACTCGGTCACACAGGTTTTCAAAGGCTAGTGTGCATTCCTTGGAGATTTCAAAGGGTACATCCTTGGAGAGCAGGGAAGTCAAGGGGCGCGCGATTTTCGAAAAATCCGGAATGAAACAACGGTAAAAATCGACATGCCCCAAAAAAGAACAGATGTCCCTGACCGAGCTAGGCAAAGGAAGGCGAGAGATCAGATCAACCTTAACTCGATCCACTTGGATGCCGTTTTCTGAAATCAAATGTCCCAAGACAATTCCCTCAGGCACCATGAAATGGCTCTTTTTCCAGGAAAGAACCAAATTCACATCGATGCACCGCCTGAGTATCTGGACCAAGTGTTGGAGGCAATCATTGAATGATGCTCCAAAAACTGAAAAGTCATCCATGAAGACTTCCAGATAATCACCTACCATATCTGAGAATATGGCAAGCATGCACCGCTGAAAAGTAGCGGGTGCATTGCAAAGATCGAAAGGCATCCTTCGGAACGCGTATGTTCCGAAGGGGCAGGTGAACATGGTCTTTTCTTGGTCTTCAGGATGGATTGCCACCTGGTTATAACTGGAGTACCCGTCAGGAAAGCAGAAGAACCTATTTCCTGCTAGTTTCACGAGAATCTAATCAATGAAAGGTAGTGGGAAATGATCCTTCTTTGTGGAGGAATTGAGTCGGCGGTAATCTATACAGACTCTCCACGCATTGGCTAATCAGGTAGGAATGATTTCTCTTGTCTCAGTCGTTATGGTGGTGAGTCCTGCCTTCTTAGGCACAACCTGAATTGGGCTCACCCAACGACTATCGGAGATCGAGTAGATGATCCCGGCATCTAACCACTTGATGATCTCCTTTTTCACGACCTCCTGCAGATTGGGGTTCAAGCGTCTCTGCATTTCACGAGAAGGTTGTGCGCCCTCTTCTGAATAGATATGATGAGTGCAATAAGAGGGACTTATTCCAGTCAAGTCATCGAGAGTCCACCCGATGGCTCTGCGATTTTGCTGGAGGACAGCAATCAGACGGGATTCCTGTTCAAGATTGAGGTTGGAATTGATAATCACAGGAAGGGTCTGATTAGAATCCAAAAAGATGTACTTCAAGTGAGCAAGAAGGGGCTTCGTTCGAGGATGGGGTTATCAGCAGCAGCGGGTGGTTCAGTATAGACGTGAGGTTCAAGGGTAGGAGTTACTGGGTTGTTCATATCTGGATTTGACTCCTCAGTTTGTGGGTCAAGATCTTTCTGCGGTTGATGAGGTATAATTAGGTCATTCTGGAAGTGTGTTTCATCAACCAAAGCCCTAACGTCACAAATCTGTTCGATGACACCGCAATTGATTCCTTGTTGGGCCTTAAATATATCAATTTTTAGGGTTTGATTCCCAAATTTGAGCTCTATTTGGCCCTCCTCACAGCTAATGTTAGCTCTAGCAGTAGCCAAGAAAGGTCTCCCTAAAATGATTGGTGTATCCCTAGGGTTCTCAGGTGCATCCATGTCTAAGAATATAAAGTCTACAGGAAAGTAGAAATCTCGCACTCTCACAATAACATCCTCGAGAATCCATTTTGGTGACTTTATAGATCGATCTGCTAATTGTAATGTCACCTCGGTTGGTTTTAGCTCAGATTCTTCTAGATGGTCAAGTAAGGATGTGGGTATCAGGTTTATGGATGCACCCAAGTCCAGCAAGGCTCTATCAAATTGGGTATCACCTATCTTGCAGGAAATCAAGGGAGTACCAGGATCTTTTGCCTTGGGTGGGAGTCTACTGAGGATTACAGAGCTGGCTTGCTCTGATAGAACAATTGGGCTCCCACCCTTGGTACGCGGCTTATGCTGGGGTGTACACACATTTTTTAAGAATCGTGCGTAAGCCGGTACGTGGCGGATGGCATCCATCAAAGGGATGTTTATGTGGACCTGCTCAAAGAGCTTGACCAGGTCCTCCTCAGGTGCCACGGGCTTGGTGGTCTTCTTTCCCTTGGTCAAGGCCTCGGGAAACGGGATCTTGGTTGGTTCTTCTAGGATAGGTCCAGGTTGTGGATCTGCGATAGGGGTGGGAACGTCCTGGATTACTGCCCTAGGCTTGGGATCACTATCAGGCCTGGAGTGGTTTGGATGAAGTGGGTCTTGGGTTTCCTTACCACTATGGGTTGTTACGGAATTAAGTCCTGCCTGATTTTGGTTGGGACTAGGTAAGATAGGTTGCTGCTGGTAACCCGCAAAAGAAGTGGAGGCCTCTATCCCGTCTGGTGAAGGAACAGAGGGGGCCTGATAAATCATATGGGCCTGGCCCGAGTTTGGGTTCATAACACGTCGCTGGGTTGGCACGTTATTCGGGTTAGGAAGAGGTTGGGAAGGAAGAGTGCCTGGCTGGTGAGAATTTGCCAACTGGGCCAATTGGTTTCGGACCTCTGTGATTTCGTCCTTGTGTTGCTTTTGAATAGCCGCATTCATTCTTTGAATGTCAGCCAAAGTCTGAAGGATAAGGGACATTTGATCCTGATTTGGCCCTGATGGATAAGTAGGGTTGGGCCGAGGTTGAGGCGGCTAGTAAGGACGAGGGAGTTGTGGGCGGGGCTGAAAGGGTGGTCTTTGGGTTTAGGAATTTCCCGCCCACTGAAAGTTGGGATGGTTTCACCATCCAGGGTTATAGGTGTTGGAGAATGGGTCGTTCTGGATGGCGTTGAGGTCCTCGCAGGTCTGAGGAACCTCAAGAGAATCAGAGAAAGGGGGAATGGAATTCCCCGGGCTGGTGTAGAAAGGATCGGATGATCCTCCGACCCGAGAATCAGATGGGGATGGATATGGATCCATCCTAGGGGAAGGTTGGTGGAGAATGCTTTGCACAATCTCCTGTGTGAAAGGAGGTTGTGCAAAGGAGTTACGCGCAGAGGTGGCTCGCTGCAAGTGCTGAGTCAGCTCATCCACCTTCTTCTCGATGATTGAGACCTTGTCCAATCGACTGGCCATTAACTCCAGGTCAACTGATGCGGACAGACCCTGCGTCTCATGTGCTCCCCTAAGATTCGTCGGTGCGCGGGTATTCGTCCTGTCGAATAATCCCATTGAGTCATTGTTGATGGAGTTCTCGCACATGTTTTCGAGAATCTCCCACACAGTGTCTTCATGTTGACCCATGATAGTTCCTCCGCAAGTTGCATTGAAGAAAAGACAGTCCCTGTTCCCATTTAGGAACTCCGTGATGGGGGCACTTTCTCATGAGATCCTGAAAGCGATCCCATGCCTCATGGAGAGGTTCCCCTGTTTGTTGAGTGAAGTGTGTAATCTGATGGCGCAAGGCGTTGGTCCGACCAACGGGGAAAACTTTTTCAAAAACTCGGACTGAAGTTCTTCCCAAGTGTTGATCGGTCGGGTCTGAGCTTGATACCAATGAGTGGCCTTGTCCATAAGAGAAAAGGAGAACATCTTCATGAGAAGAATATCCCGATTTTGCGCGTCTGACCCAAAAGTTTGGGCCAGATGCTTTAGCTGTTTGATGTGCTGGAAGGGATCTTCGGAATTAAGCCCATGGAATTTAGGTATAGCATGAATCATGTTGGGCTTCAATTCAGAATCAGGTCCTCCAGTCGGGATTCTGACTCGAGGCTCAATGGCCACCGCAGCAGGATTATAATGGTCCTGCATCATAGGACGCTGCGGTGGGTGCACAAAGTTTTGGAAGAGGTCATTAAGTCGCTGGAGCTAGTGCTCCAAATTATTTTCTTCCTCAACAAGCTGAGCCATGATAGGGGAAGAAGAAGAGCTTGATTCAGAATCAAATGAGAGAATGATGGGGTAAGGTTGCTGTTCAAACATGGGAGTCAAGGCTGGGCCTTGATGAGAGTGAATTCCTAAAGGAGATCTTAAGGGTGATCTTAAGGATCTCCTACCGTTCATGAACTGTTGGAGTGGAAGAGTTTAGAAGGTGCTGGACCCAATCAAGTCACCCAAAAATGTGTTGGGTGACTATAGAGGTGCGGGGCAGATGGACCCCTTGATCAGAAAGATCGTCCACCTGAGAATTACCTGGGCAGCCAGAGAGGGTGAGTCCCGCGAAGACCCCTACACGGTAGAGCGTCCCCACAGGTTACAGGGTTTCCCCCACTCGACCTCTCTTATCACTGCGATTCCAGGTAGACCAAAATGGGGATCTTGACCTCTTAAGTCTACCTCTTTTACTTTAAGATCAGGGTGCTTAAGGTTTCACTTGAACTTTTAGGTATTTTGAGTGAAGAAGTAACCTAATTTTAAGGTTGGTTGACCCAAGGGGTCAACTTCACCTCTTGTTCTTTTGAGAGCTTTTGGGTCCTTTCTTTTAGGGTTCAAGTGTTTAGAGAGCCAATAGTTTAGGGTTTCTCTTGTATAGATCTTTTCAAACAAGGTTTAGGTACACCTCTTGTCTCTAAAAACCCTAGCTTTTTAATTCCTGAGTTGGCTCTAGTTGGTCCATTTCAGTTGCCTCAAAAATGTAGTATCTAGGGCTCAATTAAGAAGGTTTTAGCCCTAGTTACCTTAGTTGGATGGACAGTAAAAATGTGTTGAAATGAAAAATTTAGGCCACTTTGAGGAATTACTACGTATGATGCAGGTAGCCCTAAGTTGATTTTTCTTTTCGTTCCTTTTTAGATTTTAAGGGAGTTAAGAAAGGGCTGATGAAGATTACCTGTTTTGTTGGAGTGTTTGTTGTGCAGCTGTTCTTCCAATTTTTACCTGCACATAAGAGAGAGAAAAATATTAGCAATCTCTTAAAAGAAATTCAAAGCTTCTAGAATAGCCGTTGCTCCCCGGCAACGGCGCCAAAAACTGGTTCGGTGCCAATCCTCTATGGTTTTAATATCTCTTTGTAGTATGGTATAGAGGAGCAGTTACCAGTTTAATATAATTTGTTACTCGGAAAATAAAAGTTTTCCCAGGTCGAACTCAGGGAGCAAATTATATTCTAGAAGTACAAAGTTTCTATTACAAAAGTGAAAAGAGAGAGAGAGAGAGAGAGAGATTTATTTTGTTGGCTTTTTCTTCTTCTCTCTTCTTTCTCATCTTTGTCTTCTTCTCTTCTGTGCTCTTCTCTTGGGTTCTTCAGTCTTCTTCCTTCTGTTCTTCTTATTCCTCTTCTGTTCTTCTCTTTTCTTGTCTTCTCTTTTCTCTTTTTCTTCTCTGCGGCAGTGGTGATCCTCCTCTTCTTTTTCTTTCTTTCTTTTCCTTCCTTGCTTCTTCTTTTCTTTCTTCAGGGCGCCGTCTGATTTTTTCAATCAGATGACTTAAGTAGCTTTTGCTACAGTGCGACTTCTTTCTTTCTTCTGTAGCTTTCTTCTTCTTCTTCTTCTTCTTCTTCTCGCAGTCCTTCTTCTTCTTGTCTTCTCTTTTCTCTTCTGTGCCTGCACACTCACAGTTTGGTCAGAAGGCAAAAACCTACTCTACCCTCCCTCGCGTCTCTCTCTCTCTGAATTCACTCGTAGGATAGCTCTCCCAGAGCTGTCGGGTATTCGGGTACGGGTCGTGCCCGGGCCCAGGCCCACCGGCGTGCGTGGTGGGCGAAGAGTGTTCGAGTCAAGTCGGGTCAGGTCGGCCGGATCCGCGTGATGAGCTCGCGGACCGGGCAGGTGAAGCGGGTGAGAGGGACCTCACCCCATGTGCTGAGGCGATAAGCCTACAGCACTTTTACAATTTATGCAGGCGTGCCGCTTCAGAGTCCTCCGAGGTGGGACTAAATGTCCCACCCCAATCGCGGCTGTGCGCGGAGCTTTCTCCCCAGCTGCGGGTCTGGGCAGGTGCGCAAGGGCGAACCTCGCGTCTAGGGGAGTCTGGCCTAGGCGAAGCGAGGCTGCAGCTGCAGGCGAAAGAAGCTTCACCTGCCCAGCAATGACGGCGGAGGATGGGTGACCTGTTCACAGCAAAACGGCCTCTCGGCCTAATCAGAAGGTGCAGGGAGCTTCGCCGGAGTGCGGCGAAGCTCGTGCGAGTGGTGGCGAGGTGTGGGGCGACGTGTAGGGGCTGCCCTAGGTCGGACTATGGCCGGGGGAATGGGTTTGCTCGGGGGAGTGATGTGGAGGTGAGGAGTGGCAGTGAAGGGGTGGGAATGGTTCAGCGTGATGAGGCGAAGGTTTTGGGTCGGTCAGCGAGTCGTGTGGGGTGGTGGAATGATGGGAGCGAGTCGCCGGAGGTTGGCCGAAGATGGAGAAGATGAGGGCGATTTGGCGCGGTTGAAGGGTGGTTGAACAAATTGAAGTAGGGAAAAGAAAGAGGGGAGGAAGAGAAAGAACTGTACCTACTTGGAGGGACGAAGGGGACCGGAGTAGGGCGACAGTCGTATCGACTGTCGCCGGAGAAGAAGATGCCCAGTGAGAAGGGGGCGGCGGCGAGGAGAGAGCGGGAGAGCACGCACTGGGTACAGCGCGACGTGGGAAGAGCGGGCGAAGGCGGCTCTGCTGCTGGTAATGCAGCAGAGCGACTAGGAGGAGGAGGAAGAACCGCCGGAGTAGGGGGCTTCTACCGGAGTGGGAAGAGAGGAAAGGGGGGGAGGTTTCTCCGTCAGAACCGAGCTGTTGAGTTCGGTGGACGGGGGCAGTTTTTATAGAGGTGGAATCAGAGAGGAGGACAGACCGGAGGACGCCGGAGATGGAGACCCATACCTTCCGCGCGTTCGCATGGGAGGTATGGGTGGTTGCAGAGGCCATGGAGGTGTCCCTACAACGGCAAACGTCGCAGGGAACCCCCGGTTGACTTGGTAAAGGGTCTCCCTTATCCTGCGCGGCACCATGCTCCGCGCAAAGTCGCCGCGGCGCTGCTCAGGGTTTTGCAGGGAGGACCCAAATGCAATGAACGAAGAAGAGTTAGGGGTCAAAATGCGAGGATTTCAAAAGTTGAGGGTCAAAAAGTAACAGATGAGGACCAAAATGCAAAGTTGGTCAAGAAGGTCTCTTCTTAGGCTCAAGTTTTTATGCATGACTAAATGGGACCTAAGGATTCTAATGGTGAATTTTATTTCTAGATCAGACCTTATTTGATCGGGAAATTTACGTAAAAATCCAAATTAAGTCATTAATTGGGCATGATTCTCAATGTAGGTCAAAATGGGTTCTTAAGGCCAAATTGAAGGTTCGAAACCCTAGAGATTATTTTTCTACGAATTGTAGAGGGTTTAGTCGATTTTTTCTTTGCCTCAAATCTCGTGAATTGAAGTGGTTTGTTTTTAAGGTTACAGGATGTCATTTAATTCCTTGGAGTTGCTGTAGCTCTTATTGGATCAACTCATCCCACTTTTCTTCTTATTAGGTTAGTTTGACCTATGTTTGGATCCTGAGTTACCCTATTTTCAGATTGAATTGGTGAAATTTCATTTTTACCCCTTAGTTTCTATTTTCTTTACAGACTCAGAATTTCTCTGAGTCAAGCCTTTCTATAGTTATGTAGGAGCTTTTTCTTGCAAATCTGGGTTAGATGGTGCTAATTTAGGATTTATGACGAGGTTCTCATCAAAAAATGAGTTATGAAACATGAGATCTGAATATGAATAAATGGGGTGAATGAGCATGAACCCTACAGGAAATTAAGAGTAGAACTCATGTGTATGAAAGGAATCTGGAATGCAGACGGGAAGTAAGTTGGCCCTTGTGTACGTAGTACCAAGGAGCACAGTGGTTCTTTTAGTATAGAGCAGAGCTAGCCTTCCTTGGGTTGAGACCCAGGGTTAAAATTAGCCACTCTACACCGACTCTTGTAGGCCATCACGTACGTGATACCGAGGCTTGCTACTAGTGTAGGGAGGGAGCTAGCCACCCCATGGGGCCCGAGGTTAAGTTAGCCATCCTACATCGACTTTGTTAGGCCTGCTAGGCAAACTGGGGTAGTCGGATGAGGGTACACGGACTGTGGAGGGGCGAGACCCCTGTTTGGTTCTGAGGGGTGAGACCCCTATTCTGAGAGGGCAAGGCCCTATACTGTTCCGTGTTATACTTTGGGCATACCCACTAGCTGAAACTACTGACCGCGTGTTAGTGCGGGGTAGCTACCCATGCGCTTATCATACGTGCCGTAATCACCGCTACATCTCGACAATGACCTCGGGGTGGTTGACTGGGTGTAGGACTACCACGGGGGACTCTCCCGACCAGGAGAGCACCACGTGTACCTTCTACTCCACGGAAAAAACTGCAATCAAGATTGTTCCCACGAGAAACAAGCAAGATCAAGAAATACTTGGATACTTTGGGAAATAGATAAACCAGAAATACATAAATAAGATAAATAGAAATAAGAATAAAACCTACTTGTTGTTTTTACTTTAATTGCACATAGATAATATAAACATCAGTCTATTCAGCGTTCGTTGACTCCGTCTTTTCGTAACCCTGTTCAGGACCAGAAGTTGAGCTGCCCGAGTTTCCAGCTGCAGAGGGAGTTGGGCCCAGCCGAGCTCAGCCGTAGTAATTTTCCTTCCAGTTCTTTGTTTCTGCTGTAGTTGTGAGTACTGGACTTTAAATTACTGTTCTCGTTACTTTCTGTCTCATGTTGTTGTTGTCGTGGCATGTACTATATTTTGAGACTGTTGTTATACTTTCCTTTACTGTTTTGTTTTCCTTCTGCTTAGTTATATTGCTTGTGTGAATGTGGTTTATTTTTTTTCTTTTGGTTATATCTCGTTGGACGATTAGGTCTTGGGATTAGTTGAAGCAAGCAGGTCTCAGGTCCTGTAAGGATCCGGGAACCGGGTCATAACATAATCTAATTTGGACCCAAAGAATCTAGTGGTGAAATTGGATTAAATTTTGACCACGTTTAATTAGGTAAATTGCACATAAGCCCAAATCATGGTAAATTCCCATCTGAAACTCTATTTTTTGGTAAACATGGGTTCAAATTTTCAAACTAATGATACCAAATCTCTTAGAATATTTTTTTAATAATTTTTATGAGGTTTAGATTGAATTTATCTCGACCAGAACCCTTTTAATTTAAGTGTGACTGAAAATTAGGATTTTTAGTGATATTTTAATCCCCGAAATGTGTAAAATCCTGATTCAATTGATGTGAGCCAACTTTTTAGTCTTTTGAGTTCATTTGACCTTAAATTCACCCCTTGATTAATCTGCATTAATGATGGAATGGTAAAATAATAAAATTAACCCCATTTTTTGAACTTCTCATAATAGCATGATGTGGAATTGTGACCCTCAATCATTTAGGAGTATTTATCATTTGAATCTAAATAATTTTGACTAGTTAAGACTCATGAAGGTGTTACCATCAGACCACTGCTCAATTTTTGACTAAAGAAGGCTATAGGGCATCCCTCCTAATTGAGCACATCACCAATTCCTATGTTAAGGCATCATAATTTACTTCAAATATTTTTTAGAAATCAGGAAGGGCTAAAATTGGAGAATTAGTCATGAAATCTCTAATGCGTTAAAAGCTTTGCCTGGCATCTGAGTTCCAAGTGAAGGTGCCTCCACATAAATAATATGATAGATGCACTTATGTTACTAAAATTCCTAATGAATCTCCTACAAAAAGAGGCCAAACCATGAAATTTTTTAATATTGGTTATGGTCTTGGGTGTTGGCCAACTACAAATAGCCTCAATTTTGAATGAACCTACCTTAATCCCCTCAGTTGTGACTATATGAACCCAAGAAAGTAACAAAGTCAACCATCAAAGTGCACTTCTTGAGGTTTAGGTAGAGATGATTCTCTCGCAAGGTTTGAAGCACTTTCCTAAGATGAACTATATGATCGAAAAGACTCGTGCTACATAGTAGAATATCATTGAAATAAACCACCACAAATTTTCCAATATAGGGGTGTAAAATGTGATTTACAATGTCCATAAAAGTGCTTGGGGCATTGGATGCCCTAAAGGGCATAATCAACCATTCATATAGTCCTTCTCATGTCTAAAAAGCTATCTTTCACTCAACCCTAGGTTTAATTCTAATTTGGTGGTGAGCACTCCTAAGATCCATGTTTTAGTTCTTGGTAAATAAAATTATCTCAAATCCATTCTAATTTTTTCTTTTGTCTAGGTTTAATTTGGTGGTTTTAATATCATTTGCAATATCTAAAGATCCACCTGCATTTTTAGGCACTTACCTTTGCTCATTCATGAGGATGTAATGTTATAAACTCCAAACTCATGGGCAAGCATGATAGAAGATGAAAATTTCAAATTGGTCCTTTATTCCAAGAATCTCCTACAGTGTTGTGACAATGTGTCAAATCTAGAATCATAAATTTAGAAGGAGTGCCTAAAGAAAAGTTAGATATTTCAAATAATGTGCTCAACCTTTATTCCAAGTTGTTGATAACACCGAAGGCACTTATACCTTATCTAGATATACTCTCTAGACAATACATCTAAGATAATTTTGGACCTAACGAGAAAAGGCCCAATTGAAACGGAAATATAGGATCTATTTTCTATGGATGCAAGTCATTCAGCACAACCCAAAGTTATTAATCTTAAATTTGAATGGAGTTTTAGAAATTCAAACTCACCAGCAAAGTTTTCACCCACCAGCAACTCTTGCAATGGGTGCGATCATTGCTCCTAAAGTTATCCCAACAATAACCATGTCTCCACGATTTATGGCTCCTAACTTCACTACTTTTACCCCCGACAATGATGGACAAGAGGTTGGTTCAATTAAAGATCTAAAGGTCTTTACCGCGAGAATAAGTGTTGATTATAAATTCGAGCGATAAGCAATTAAAGTCACCTGAAATTGAATGTAATTTCCTGCTCGCTGCACATGATATTTTCGAACCGACCACCGCCTAAGCTTCCAAATCCAGATTAACGAAGCTAACTCACCAGAGTAAATTTTTTTTTTAGGTGGTGGAGAATTGATGTAGCATAGTTATTTTACGCAAAGGTTACGAGGGTTCTCACAATTTAATTTATTACTTTTATGTTCATGTAGAGGCGTTCTTAAAGTCCTTAGAGTCCAATGACTCTAGCTTTTAAGTTTTGTTTGATGGATCGGTCATCTTATTTCTTGTTAGGGATAGAAGCTGTTTCGGTTTCCTCTCCTCTACAAATAAAGGAAGAGTATTGCAGCAAAGGTATAATGCATTGAACAACAGCGCAATCCCTCCCCTCCCCTCCCGCACCACAAGACGCGCGCACGCACACACCCCCACCCAAAGCAAAGGAGGAGGAAGAAGAAGGTACGAAAAAAAATTCTTTCAGGGTCGATCACTCTGGCTCAAAGACACGATCCATAGAAGAAGAGTTAACTAATGTACTCCTTAAAATATTTGTTCTTTCTGTATTAAAGCATTTCGCTATTACACTACTTTGTACGAACGAACCATCTATTTCTCCACTTGATTCCAGTTGAGCCTTACTCACAAATAAAATAAATTGCACCAAACCCGTATTCAAATGGTGTACGTCAACTCCGAAAGTGAACGATCACCAACCCGTCCCAAGTCAAACCTTGTTCCGACCCGATTAAAAATCTAACAATTCGTCGAGGAATCCCTTTTTTTTTTTTTATTTCTTTTTAATTACTTGCTTTCGTATTCTTTTACGTCTGCTGCTGATTTGAAGTTAAGATCCACCCTAAGGATAGACTTCCGGCCACGCAGCGCTAATCGATCGCAGTCAGCTGCTTGACATTCGTTGCACCGGATCCGGTTTATAGTTTGGATTCAATGCAAGCCCCTCGAGATCGAGGTGTCATCCGTAACACCATCCACACCATCCAAACTTTCAAGTAAATGGGTAATTCTACTCAAAATTAGCCGTGAATGTTGCAAGATTACATAGGGGCATGGGGACCCCGAAACAGAGAGGACCATGTACACGTGAGCCTAATACAAGATCAAAAGAAATTACGAGGCACCAATTGTATTGAGCGAATTAAGGATCGTATCAGTGAGGACTTCCGGCGAAGAGATCTCGTTGCCAGTTCTCCTCTTTGTTCCTCCCCTTCCAGCGATTTCGGATGGTGGAGGGGTCCCTGCCATGTTGTTCACGGAACGCCATGGAACGGACGTGCATGTTGATCCGCCTATGACGGTGGCAAGCAGTTCCGCCGTCAAGTTAAAATAGGATTGCCGGTGGTGCTTGCGGGTGAGAGCCAATGAAGTGCCTTGTTGGACCAAAATCATCACGCACGGAAGCACATCATATCTAACATCGACTCCTCAGGCATGAAATCGAGACACACCTAAATCATCCTGCATACAACATGTCTTTTAGGGTTATTTAATGTCGAGTGTTGGCTAACTAGGTTAATAAAATTAGATAAGAGGATAATCTTTATTTGTGTTTACATGTAAAAAAAATTGTATCTCTTTTTGGTATTTACATAAAAAGTTGGCAAATACGGGTTAGCATGCAAATGGATGTTAACCACTGAGGGATATCACCTCTTACGGACATGCAAATGAGGATTAACTACCAAATGAGATGCAACCCGCAACCCCCACCCTCCTGACCCAAATAATGGGTCAGCAAAATCAGGCCGGTTATCCCCTCACAACCATTGTTAAATAATAAGGGATATTTGCTTAGGTAAACAGAGGATAAGCACATATCCCCTTACGTAAAGCCCATGATAACAGGGCTATTTATATGCAAAAGTATGGAATCCCAAATGAAGACATCCCTAACAAAGTAGGACCCTAATAGTTCTAACTCAATCAGTCGGATTTTATAAGATCTTAATAAATTGCCATCGATTAATTTCATATCCCAGTCGAAATCCTAGGGATTTCCACCTTGATTTGGACTTGATCCATCCTTTGCTCATTTACGCACCAAATCTCCTCTCATCGATTGACACCCTCGACCATGAGGTCTTTAATCTTATGTAACAAATCGATCTGGCTCATCATCCCACAAAAATTATATTTTGTCATGATGGTCATCTCCAACCAAGGTCTCTATCATCCTAACTACTCGGCATATGACTCACCTCGTCACCTGGGTCATCATCCATAACCAACTTTTGGGATGGAGTCGGAAAGGAATTTGAGGGGTACAAAATAGGGTGTAATTATAGGGACACAAGTACGAAAGTGTGTATTGTAATGTATTTTATAATATACAGTCAGAATCATTTGGTTGAAAATCAAGCAGATCAAAATATATAGGTTGAAAATGATTGGAAATCAAAATACATCAATTTAAAATAAATTTCAACCAAAATACATAGGTTGAAAATGATTTTTAATCAGTTGAAAATCAAAATACATAGTTGATTTCAACCAGTGTGTCTTAGTTGAAAACAATTTCAAACCGATGTTTTTGATTTTTAAATGATTTTCAATCAAAGCACACCGATCGAAAATAATTTTCTATCGGTTGAAAATCAAAATACACCGACTGGAAATGATTCTCAACTAAAACATACCGGTTGAAAATCAAAATACACTAGCTGGAAATGATTTTCAACTGGTTGAAAATCAAAATACCCCGATTAAAAATGAAAATGCATCGAGATATTTTACCTTTCAATTAATGGTAAATAATTTTTTACTTAGAATGTACATTTTCACCTATAGAAAATAATTTTTTATTTATAAAGTGATTTTTCATTTATGTAAAATGGTTTTCACTGTTAGACAATTAAAATATACTTCGTAAAATCACTACTCTCACTTTATACGTTGTAAAACATATTATAAATGTGTATTTATTTATTTTTTCCCTAATTAGAATGACAATTGTACTTAATTTTTATCGATAAGTATTTTTAAAATTTAATTTAAAAGACATTTTATTGAAATAATCTCAATTCATATGATCATCGATGTTAAATATTCAACAATTTAAATGATCAATAAATCACGGTTATATTTGATTTATCTCTTGAATTCTAATAATCTTATTTTACAAATAATGAACACTTCTTTTAAAAAGAAAAAATATAGATTAACATCATTAATGTTAACAACAAAAACAAGATATCATTAAATAATTACATCTTTAAAAAAATAAATATAATATTCAACATTATATATAAGAGGAAAGTTTAATTAATTAAGAAATAATAAGCACTTATTATGTTCAAAACTTTTAGTGGCGCAATGAAATCAGGGAAGAGAACATATGTATAAATGAGATTGGATAAAGGGATGTAAATAGGTTAGGTTTGAATATATTTAAATTCATATTAATTTATAAATCTAGTTACTACTCATATCCTATTTATTTACTTACTAAATCTTTAGCTGTAAATGTATATTCATATTCATTTATATCTATTTACCCATTAAAGATCCATTTATATACGAAGGGTTATGAGTTCCTTCCTAATATATGGCTAATTTTCAACAAAAATCCATACCATTTGTACATAAAAGATGTAGAATTTTAGTGATATTTAACATTAAAATCGAAAATGTAAGTCTAAAATAAATTAAACAAAAATGTTACAAGTGTCCTATCACACTAAATATTATAGAGTTCAAGAAAAAAAAAACATCTACACATATACATACATGCATACACTTATTTATTATGTAAAAAGGTAATCTTTCAAATTCATATCCCTCCGTGATTTGAAATTAAAATCCATATGTTACGACCCGAACTTAACCCCTCATAGAACCCAGAAATGATTCATCTCGACTAACTTCAAGATCCAGTCATCCCACAAGAAATAAACTAAATGCAAGGATAAACATTTCCACAACCACACATGCAATATAACTAAGTAAAAAAAGAAAAGAGCAGCAACGGAAAGTAGAACAGAGTTCAAAAAGAACCATACTCTACAGGTGGAAAATAAAATTTGTTAGCTAGCCATCACAACATAAGTAGAAAGGACATAAACACCAACAGGTTCTAACGTACTAAAAGTACTCACTACAGTAAACAAGGCCTCTGAAACAACTAAAAAAAAAGACCGGACTACTGCTGGGATCAGCATCCTTTGCAACCAGTGGTGTTGGCTACTCAACTCCTTGACCTAAACAAATATATATATATATGTTTTGTCAGCTAATGCTGAGTAAAGTAAGATACAAGACATTTAATGCATAGAAAAAAAGCAATAAACCATTCATGCATCTTACAGTTACTCATTATCATCTAGTTTCCTGCATACTATGTATTTAATTATTCGTGTATTCTAGTAAAGGTCTGCATCATCATCTAATCCACGTGTTCCCTAAGGAAACAATCTTGATGCAGTTTTCTCGCGATGTAGGATGCACACGTGGCACTCTCCTGGTCGAGAGAGTACCCTGTGGCAGTCTTACACCCGATCTATCACCCCTAGATCATGGTTGCGACGTAACGGTGACTACGGCACATGCGATAAACGCACAGGTAGCTACCCCACTTGCACGTAGTTAGTCCTTGCCACTAACGGGTCTGCCTAACATACGACACAAAATAGAATAGGAGCCTCACCCCTCAATAGTCTGCGTACCCTCGTCCGACTATCCCGATTTGCCTAGTGAACCTAACAGGAGTCGGTGTAGGGTGGTCAATCCTAACCACGAGTCCCAACCTAAAGGGCGGCCATCTCCTCCCTACACTAAAGGAACAGTAGTTCTCTTCGGTACCACATATACGAGGGCCAGCTCACTTCTCATATCCAAGTTTGAACAACCAACCAACATGCATGTAGGCAACGAATCTCATCACACATCGAATATTCATATCACTGTACTATGATTCCTTTCCTAGTTCCTCGTAAGGTTCATGCGTAGTACTCGACTTATTACATGGCATGTATCTATCTCGCATTCTAATTTCTTATTCATATAATAGGCAACTCGTGAATTAACATGATAAGTAATCATCATTTTTAACATTCCATTTCTCACAGTAAGGAATTTAAAAACATGCATTCTCAGTTTATAGCAAGGTTCATACATCGAACATAAACAATCACATACTCAGTCCTAAGGTTCATCTCATATCCTAGGTTTCGAGCAGATATTTCTAATCTATCATGTACTTTAATAATTTAAACTACAGGAAAAGACGGGACCACTCTACCAAAGAATACGGGAGATATGGGGCACGAATGGTGGATCTTGATGTATCCGCCGATCTCGTTTACACTACAAACTGGAGACCTATTCCAAACTGTTATGACCCGGTTCCCGAATCCCTACAAGACCTAAAATCGGCTCGCCTCGACTAATCCCAAGACCTAGTCATCCAACAAGAAATAACCAAAAGTAGAAAAATAAACCACATCCACACATGCAATATAACTAAGCAGATGAAAAGAACAAAGCAGTAAAGAAAGTAAAACAACTATCTCAAACATGGTACATGCTACCACAACAACAACAGAAAACGTAAAGGAAACAGAAAGTAACAGAAATAGTAAACCATGTGTCCATTACTCACTACAACAGTAAGAAAGCGAAAGAGCTGAAAAAACAACTACGGCTGGGCCCAGCACCCTCTGCAGCTGGAAACTCGAGCTGCTCAACTCCTGGTCCTGAACAGTGTTATGAAAAGACAGAGTCAGCGAACGCTGAGTAAAGTGGTGTTTACATTATTTAAGTGCAAGTACAGTAAAAATAACAACAGGTTTATTTCTCTTTTCTATTTTTCTCATTTATGTGTTTCTGGTTCATCTATTTCTCAAAGTATCCAGGTATTTCTCGATCTCGCAAGTTCCTTGTGGGAACCATCTTGATTGCAGTCTTTTTTGCACAGTAGAAGGTACACGTGGTGCTCTCCTAGCAAGGAGAGTCCCCTGTGGTAGTCCTACACCCAGTCAACCACCCCGAGATCACTGTCAAGACGTAGCGGTGACTATGGCACGCGTGATAACCGCACGGGTAGCTACCCCGCACTGACACACGGTCAGTCGTTTCTGCTAGCGGGTACGCCCAAAGTACAGCATGAAACAGTATATGGCCTTGCCCTCTCAGAACAGGGGTCTCGCTCTTGGTGCTAGAGCACCACGATCATTTGTTTTGATGATAACAAAACACGTGTCATTTAACATTTATACTTTGAGTCTTAGATTTCAGAACAATTGCAAATGGAGACATAATTAGACGAAGTTCAAGCTCGCATCCAGGACGAATTGGAGGAACTTGATGGAGAACAGAAGAGATTCGCGAGGAGTGATATATTGAAGAAGGAAGGAGATGAAGAATATGATAGATTTCCTTCTCTTGTACTCGTTGTATTTTTCGTTTCTTTTGTTGCTCTTTATTTTTGTTACTTAGATTCATGCTAAAGAGCCTCAAAGTACCCTAATAGTAGTCCTAGGAACACCGGTACAACCCTAGGATACTTAAGTTTTCTGTAGAAAACTTAGAAAGCCAATATAGGGTTCAAACAGCATTTCCAGACGTCTAATTCCAAGATCAGACGTCGGATAATGTGTTTTAAGACGTCTGACTGTTAATTCAGACGTCTGATAAACATTTAGGCTGGACCTGGCAGTTCTGTCTGATGAAATCAGACGTCCAAACCTTAGACCAGACGTCTCAGGAGACGTCTGATGAATTTGCCAGACGTCCAATTAGTGGACTGTTGGCTGGCTTAACGAACACTCAAGGATATGACCGTTAGAGCCTTATCAGACGTCCTTAAGCCATTCCAGACGTCTGATAATTAACCGTTTTACCTCGACTGACCCGAAAATCTCTTTTCAGAGATTTTCTAACCGTTGCAAATCCATTCCCACGAAAAAGTAGGTTTCCAGACGTCCAGACATAGTGCCAGACGTCCTGTATGTCGTCTGATGGACTTGCACAAGAACCCTGTTTAGATATGATCCAAGTTAGGAAGGAACCCGCACGAAATCAGACATCTGACCTTGAGATCAGACGTCTTAAAGTGGTCTTTCAGACGTCTGATGCCAGAATTAGATGTCTGGTTACCCTGTCAGTGCAATGATTGTTCCTGATTTCGGGTTGATTCACTTGGGCTTTGCACCCAACGGCTATGGAGCTTTTCCCAAGCCATCCAAAGCCTTCCTAAGGCCTCTACAAATAGAGGGGAACCTCTTGCACACTATCATACACCCAAGATACACAAGACACACCTTGCAATACACTTTCAAACCATTTTGTGTCTCTCTTGCTCTCCAAGCTCTAATTCTTCATCTAGAGAGCATCAAGCTTTGCGCACCCGCTCTCTCGCCGTAGTTCACGAGAGCGACGTTGCACCGTCGCGTGGCTCACGCACCCGCGTCATCAACTCAACGCACTCCTTGCAAAGGGGAGTTTCTTAATTCCTATAGAAGCTTAGGTTTAAAATTACTTTGTTGGCTCTATAAGATTATTTGTTATTTTATCTTTGTTATTTGGTTGGGTATTCGCTTTGCGAATTCCCGTCTCCTTCGTGGGACAAAATCCTTCTCGTGGAGAGAAGGGGTTGAGGAACGCTACCCTCGCACTTGTAGTGTGGTTGTAATTGAGGTTGAATCACCCTTGTTTAAAGTGATTCATTTAATGGATTTGATCAACTTGGTTGATTGGAAAATCCTAACTCGAGAGGGTTAGGTGCTGGTTTTCACCCGATTTTGGTTTCCACCTAAAAATCATTGTGTACATTGTGTGATTGCTTTTTGTGAGATTGTTTATATTTCAATTCCGCACTTTTTACGTCACGCTGATCTCACCCCCTCCAAGTAGGATTCTACAATTGGCATTAGAGCAGGTCTTGCTGTTTCGGCGTAACAACCCAGCAAGAAGATCTACGGAGGGAAGCAGTTCCGCGGGTAGGATTTCCAAGGGCCAGTCTACGACTCGTCCGCCGTTCTTCGACGGGAGAAACTACCCTTACTGGAAGCTGCGGATGAAGACGTGGCTTCAAGCCACCGATTTCACGATTTGGGCCAGGTGCGAGACCCCCTTCGACATTCCACAAAAACCCGCCGCAGGATACTCGCAGCAGCAGATTCGGGAGCTCTCTCTCAACGTGAAAACAATGAACGCGTTGTATTGCGCGCTCAGCTGGAAGGAGTTCAACGGAATCTCGCAATGCGCCACCGCATACGAGATTTGGCACACACTTGAGGTAACTCACGAAGGTACCTCTAAGGTAAAAACTTCTAAAATAAATTTACGTTCACAAGAGTTTGAGTCTTTTTCAATAAAATCTAACGAATCTTTTTGTGAGATGAACACTAGGTTCACTCTCATTGTAAATAACTTGAAAGCTTTAGGGAAGACTTTCATCAAGGGGGAGCTTCAAGGGAAGCTTCTTCGTTCCCTTGGACCGGAATGGGAACAGAAAGTTACCGCCATCGAGGAGGCAAACGAAGTGGAGGAGCTCAACATGGAAGATCTCCTAGGCAATCTAATGGCCTACGAGACAAAGTTGAAGCAGAAGAAGAAGGATATACCGGAGCCTAAACCGAAAAAGATTCTCGCCTTCAGAGCCACGTCGGATAGCAAGGTAAGTTCGGACGACGAAGACTTTAGAATTTTACGTAAAAAATTTTTCAAGTTTTGTAGGGAATTAAAGAAAGAGAAAAAGGAGAAGAAGGAAAGTCCGAGACGTTGCTACCACTGCAACGAGAAAGGGCACCTACGACCAGAGTGCCCTCTTCTGAAAAAGGAGAAGAAGAAGGAAAAGGAAAAGAGATCTAAGAAGAAGGCATTCCAAGCCACTTGGGACGGCTCCAGCTCGGAGGAAGAAGAAGAAAAGTCCATAGAAGAAGAAACCGCTTGCTTTGGTTTCATGGCCAGAGGAAGTGATAGCGACAGTGAAAGCGGAAGCGACTCAGACAACGAGGTAAGTTACGATTTACAAGATGCATTTACTGAACTTTTTGAAGTTAGTAAAGCACTTAAGATAGAAAATAAAAACATTAAAAAGAACCTTAGTTTTCTTAAAAGTGAAAATGAAATATTACAAATAAAACTCAAGGATCTAGAAGCTAGTCCTAAAAATGATAACCTATTATTAGAAAATTATAACCTCATCAATGAAAATAATAAATTGATTGAGGAAAATGTTAGTCTAAAAATAGAAATTTTTGATTTAAAGACTAAGATGAATATTATAGAAAATGAACTTGCATGTCTTAGGGAGAAATCAAATAAATTGATAAATAGAGTAGATAACCTATATAGCCCTAAGGTTGAGAAAGGATCTCCGTCAAGGAGACCCGCTAACAGATCCGGATCCAAGCCCACTTGGATACCGAAAAATGAATTGGAATCTTGTTTTGTAGGTTTTAGGGATAACTACAACACAAAGGACTAGACCTACAACTCAAGGCTGGTCAACTCGAGTTGGGAGAACCAAGGAGTAGACCAAGGAGGAGAACGAGAAGACCGACGAGACGGCGAACAAACGATGGACCCGCCGCACGTCGACTACCAGACTGGAGACCGACGCCGATGCCCAGGCCT
The DNA here is from genome assembly GCA_037157565.1 of Thalassia testudinum. Taxonomy (NCBI): domain Eukaryota; kingdom Viridiplantae; phylum Streptophyta; class Magnoliopsida; order Alismatales; family Hydrocharitaceae; genus Thalassia; species Thalassia testudinum. Next base: position 26,945,862 of record JAZHRO010000059.1, read on the forward strand.
CCAAGCTACGGATGGGAGCCCCATCCGATGTGGCATCCACCACCACCATTTGGGCCATTTTATTGGCCACGGTAGGTGAGGTAAAACCCTTTACCCTATCCTCTTATTATTAGCATTTAGATAGGTGGAGTTAAAGAAAATTATTATGAGCTAATTGTCAATTTTTAAGGGGGAGATGCAAGTTAGCTAAATTTCCTTTAATAAGGGGGAGAAAAACAACAGCTATCTTGTTGTTACAAAAAAGGGAGGACATTACTCTTGTTTAAAAGAAATTCATAGAAGAGCATGTTTTAAGGGGGAGTTATAGGAAATGTAAAATCAATTAAACCTTTTTGATAATGTCAAAAAGGGGGAGGATTTTTTTGCATTATTATTTATGATTTTGTCATCATCAAAAAGGGGAAGATTGTTGGTTCTAGAGCACCACGATCATTTGTTTTGATGATAACAAAACACGTGTCATTTAACATTTGCACTTGCAGTCTTAGATTTCAAGACAATTGCAAATGGAGACGTGATTAGACGAAGTTCGAGCTCGCATCCAGGACGGATTGGAGGAGCTTGATGGAGAACAGAAGAGATTCGCGAGGAGCGATATATTGAAGAAGGAAGGAGATGAAGAATATGATAGATTTCCTTCTCTTGTACTCGTTGTATTTTTTGTTTCTTTTGTTGCTGTTTATTTTTGTTACTTAGATTCATGTTAAAGAGCCTCAAAGTACCCTAATAGTAGTCCTAGGAACACCGGCACAACCCTAGGATACTTAGGTTTTCTGTAGAAAACTTAGAAAGCCAATATAGGGTTCAAACAGCATTTCCAGACGTCTAATTCCAAGATCAGATGTCTGATAATGTGTTTTAAGGCGTCTGACTGTTGATTCAGACGTCTGATAAACATTTAGGCTGGACCTGGTAGTTCTGTCTGATGAAATCAAACGTCCAGACCTTAGACCAGACGTCTCAGGAGACGTTTGATGAATTTGCCAGACATCTGGGAATTGGTCCAGACGTCTGGAATTTAATTTTTTCAACGTATGGGTTCGCGTCTGCGTGCATGTGCGCGCAGACTGAACCGCCGCCCTCATTTCTTCTCTTTCCTTCCTCCCTGCAGGCGCAGCCATCTTTTTCTCTCTCTCCCACGGCAGCCTTCAAATACCCCCCTCTCCTCTCCCTCACCCTCACTCCACCACCTTCTTCTTCTTCCTCATGGCGAGAGAGTGAGCAAGTGAGGGCAGTAGCAGCTGCTGCCGTGAGTGCGTGGGGAGGAGGGGTTGCTGCGAGAGGGAGAGAGCCTGGTCGCGAGGGTGCAAGCTCGCAGGAGCAGCCAGGGCCGGCCGGCGGGTGCGCAGCAGGAGCGTGGTGTTGGGGAGGAGCTGCTGCAGCTCAGGCAATAGGCAAGCGCGGCGCGGCACGGCCGTATGCTGCAGGCGGAGGGCTAAGAGGTCCTGATTCTGGGAAATCCAGACGAAGCAAGAGACGTCTGGAGGAAGGTCCAGACGTCTAAAAGGTACGATATTTTTCCTTCCCTTCTTTCGCGTGTACGGCCATGTAGCAGTTCCGCCGAAGGGTTCTACTTTGTTCCGTGTTGAGGACGGTAGCATATGTGTGCAGGTCTCGCTTGAGAAGGCGCAAGGGCATGCCCTCCCACACAGATAGGACGTCTGGGCACAGCACCAGATGACGGAGAGGGTCTCCAGATGTCCGGAGTGACAGTCGGACGTCTGGAAACTAAGTCCAAACGGTTCAACGGGATTCTGGACGTCTGAAGGACCGCGCAGGATCAAGGTATGACCTGAGCCATCGTTTAAGAAGTCTGGAAGATGTTCCAGACGTCTGATTTTGGGCAGACTTGTCGTTTTTGACCCGTTTAGGGTCCGTTTGAAGTCTGTTTTCCATATTTCAAGTTTCGTTCTTCACAGATTTAGTTCCTCTACCTATTTACAGTAATTGTATCATGTTTTGAGTAGCCTCTTGTCAGTGATCCTTGTGTTAGGACCCCGTTCCGTTGCGGCTCTGGGGGTTGCGGAGGTGCGCAGGCTTGCCGATCATGCTCCCAGTACTCCCGATTTTGCTAGTAGAGTGGCCCCTTTAATTATTTATTAAAAATTATACACTTGTGAAATAATTAATAGATTCTAGGGTATTGCATGAATCCTAGGACTGAAAAACTAGATTGAATGATAGATCCTAGGGTATTGCATAAATCTTAGGACTGAAAAACTAGATTAAATGATAGATCCTACGATATGTCATGAATCTTAGGACTGGAAAACTAGATTGAATATATATATTGCAGTCTTGGAAAAGTAGAAAGGAAAACGATAACTGCCTATAATTGGTTAACAGTGGCCTGTTTATGAATGGATAATCACTGTTGAGAATATGAGCTATATGAAAATTAAAGATAAAATGATGAAACCTAAATTGGCTGAGTTAAAGAAAAATGAGCATAAACCCTACGGGGAATTAGGAGTAGAGCTCCTGAGAAGTGAAAGGTTGGGGAAGTGAGCTAGCCGCCCCAGGGACCCGGGGTTAGGTCTGGCCACTTTGTACCGACTTTTGGCCCTCGTGTACACAGTACCGAGGAGAGCTACTAGTGTAGGGAGAGCACTAGCCACCCCACGGGCCCCAGGGTTCTGCTAGCCCTCCTACACCGACTTGTTAGGCCCACTGGGCAAACCAGGGTAGTCAGGCGAGGGTACGCGGATTGTGGAGGGACAAGACCCCTGTTTGGTTATTGTGGAGGGGCTAGACCCCTGTTACTAAGAGGGCTCTGCCCTGTACTGGTTCCGTGTTGTGCTTTGGGCGCACCCGTTAACGGAAACGACTGACCGCATGCCAGTGCGAGGTAGCTACCCGTGCATTTATCACGCATGCCGTAGTCACCGTTACGTCTGTCAACGACCTTGGAGTGTTTGACTGAGGGTAGGACCACCACGAGGAACTCTCCCGTCCAGGGGAGCACCACGTGTTACTTCTACTTTTCGGAAAAGACTGCAATCAAGATCGTTCCCACGAAGAACATTCAAGATCAAGAGAAAGATCTGAGGAATAATTCAATAATGGGTAAATGGAAAAATAAAGAAAGAGATTAAAAATATAACAGCTACTGTCCACCTTACTGTTTTCGTAGCTTTTGGTTGCCACTCCACTCAACGTTTCGCTGACGTGTCACCTTTATCACCCTTTCAGGACCAGGTGTTGAGCAGCCAGAGCTGGCGGCTGCAGAGGGAGCTGGGCCTAGTGGAGCCCAGTAGTCTTACTTGTGTAATACCTACTGTACCGTTTCTTTTGTGTAGTGAGTATTTTTCTGTTACCACTATACTCTTTTATTGCAAGCATCATGTTTATGTACCTGTTTATTCTCTACTATTGTGGTGGTGTATACTGTAGTAGTTCTTTTCTTTACTACTGTATTTTGTTACTGCTAGTTATATACATGGTGAATGTGGTTTATTTTACTGCTCTTTAAGTTACTTTCTCGTTGGACGACTGGGTCTTGGGATCAGTCGAGTCGGTCCGATTCTCGTGTCTCGTAGGGATTTGGGAATCAGGTCGTAACAGGTGGCTACCTCCCTCCCTACACTAGTAACACACCTCGGTACCGCATACGCGAGGGCCAACAAGAGTCAGTGTAGAGTGGCCAATCCTAACCCCAGGCCTCAACCCAAGGGAGGCTAGCTCCGCTCTACAATAAAGAGGGACAGTTGCTTTCCTTGGTACCATGTGCACAAGGGTTAGCTCACTTCCCGTCTACATTCCAAATCTCCATTCATCCACAGGAGATTTACTCCTAATTCCCCGTAGGGTTCATGCTCATATTCATCTCATTTATCCAGGTCCAGATCTCATGTTTCATAATTCGTTCCTCATCCATATACAGGAAGCTCATGTTTTCATAATTCAATTCTCAAAAACATGCAACTTGTGATTTCACAGGCAATTTCTCAATTACATACAGGGAGCTCGTATTTTAATCATGCATCTCATAATTATATTAAAGGCATTTGCTAATAATTTATCTTAACAATGCATTCAAGTAAACAGTACAGCTCAAACAAGCTCATTCATTTCTATCCTAAGGTTCATTTGATATCCTAAAGTTCAATCCGACTATTCGAACCAAGTACATTTTTATTTAAATATTAACAACTGAGTTAAACCACTCTACCGGGTATCATGAGAGGAATGAGGGCCTGTGCCACAGATCTCGTTGTCTCCGCGGGCCTCGAACACGTCACTGGCTGGAAACCTGTACCAGCGACCAATGTATATTAGACAAGCTCAAAACAGCAGATACTCAACATGAATATGTAGAGGAACTCGAGTGAAAAATAACGGTACTTCGTTTATAAAAATCCGATTCCGTTTGGGCCTTAAACAGGCAAAAAACACGGTTACTAATCAAAATCAGACGTCTAGAACTAATCCCAAACGTCTTAAAAGACGTTAAAACTCATCTTGTGTTCCCTGCGGCTGATCAGACGTCCATGCTCCCACTACGACCGTCTGGGGGCAGCTCTAGACGTCGGACGAGGTCTCCTGTAGTCTGGAAGCACCTCCGGACGTCTGGCGACATGATCAGATGTCCAAAAGTACTTGGGAAAGCACACCATGCACCTTCCCAAAGCCTATCCTGCGTACGAAAATGCAGGCACAACTTTAGCCCAACAACTCTTGCGCTGAGATTTTCTGCATGGCGGAAATCAAAGTAGGAACGTACGTACCTCACGCGATACGTGCTTTCAGATGTCTGGCCTCAACTCCGGATGTCCTGGTGCCACACCAGTCATCTAGACTTCATTCCAGACATCTGATACTAGAAACTTCCAGCATCAAAACTTCTTCACGCCACTCGCCCTGCTCGCCCTCCGCCCGTAGCGGCAGCTCCAACAGCTGCAGGAGCTTGAGCAGCTCGTCACTGGCTCCTCCTATCTCCCACGAGCTCCTCCTCGAGCTCCACCGACATCCTGTGGTCATCTCCCTCCTCCCTCACTCTTACTCCCTCGCACTCTCTTGCTCTCGCTCCTCCCTACTCTCCCCTCGCCGGTGGCTCTGCTTCCTTGTTGCGGCTACAGCAAAGACGGAGAGGAACGTGGCTGTCGCATGAGAACGTGGAGGTGGTGGTGGCTGTGGTGTGAGGAGGAGAGGAGAAGGGAGGGGGCTTATATAGAGGAAAGTTAGGGTTCGGGGGGTGAAGGAGGGAAAGAGAGAGCAACTTCTACGCGTCACCCACGCGCAAAGCGCGGTACGAGAATCTCACTTTCAAACACCCGAGTGTTGGTGGTAGAGCACCACGATCATTTATTTTGATGATAACAAAACATGTGTCATTTAACATTTGCACTTGGAGTCTTAGATTTCAAGCAAATTACAAATGGAGACGTGATTAGACGGAGATCGAGCTCGCGTCCAGGATGGATTGGAGGAGCTTGATGGAGAACAGAGGAGATTCATGAGGAGCTTGATGGAGAACAGAGGAGATTCGCGAGGAGCAATAGATTGAAGATGGAAGGACAAGAAGAATAGGATAGAATTCTGTTTATATCTTTCATGTACTTTTGTCTTTATTTCCTTGCTCTTTTTGTTCCTTAGAACATCATGTTAAAAAGCCTCAAAGTATCCTAACAGTAATCCTAGGAACACCTGCATAACCCTAGGATACTTAGGTTTTCTGTAGAGAACTTAAAAAACCAATATAGGGTTCAAACAGCCTTTTCAGATGTCTAATCCGAAAATCAGACGTCTGATAATGTGTTTTAAGTCTGACTGTTGACTTAGACGTTCGATAACATTTAGGCTGGACCTATTTAGTTCTGTCTGATGAAATCAGACGTCCAGACCTTAATATAGACGACTTAGAAGACGCCTGATGATTTTTCCAGACGTCCAAGTAGTAGACCGTTGGCTAGCTTAACAAACACTATAGGATATGACCGTTAGAGCCTTATCAGACGTCCATAAGCGTTTCCAGACGTTTGATAAATGACCGTTTTGCCTCGGCTGACCCAAAATCTCTTTTCAGAGATCCTATAGCCGTTGCAATCTCTTGGAAATCCATTCCCGCAGAAAAGTAGGTTTCCAGACGTCCAGACATAGTGCCAGACGTCCTGTATGTCGTCTGATGGACTTGTACTAGAACCCTGTTTAGATCTTATTCAAGTCAGGAAGAAACCCGCCTAAAATCAGACGTCTGACTTTGATCCCAGACATCTTAAACTGATCTTCCAGACGTCTGATGCCAGGATCAGACGTCTGATAACCCTATCAGTGCAATCATTGTTCCTGATTTTGGCCTGATTCTCTTGGGCTTTGCACCCAATGGCTATGGAAGCTTTCCAAAGCCTTCTAAAGCCTTCCTAAGGCCTCTATAAATAGAGGGGAGCCTTTGCCACTCAACACACACCTAGACACACCAAGTACAAGCATTTCCAGTCTTTTGTGTCCAAAAGAATCTCTTGCTCTCCAAGCTCAAGTTCTACATCTAGAGAGCATCAAGCATTTGCACACCCGCTCTCCCGTCGTAGTTCACGAGAGCGACGTTGCGCAGTCGTGTAGTTCACACATCCGCGTCATCGACGCACTCCTTGCAAAGGGAAGCATCTTAATTCCTATAGAAGCTTAGGTTAAAAATTACTTTGTTGGCTCTATAGGATTGTTGTTATTTATCTTTGTTCATTGGTTGGGTATTCACTTTGCGATTCCCGTCTCTTTCGTGGGACAAAACCCTTCTCGTGAAGAGAAGGGGTTTGAGGTACGCTACCCTTGTATAAAGTAGCGTGGTTGTAATTGTAGTTGAATCACCCACGTTTAAGTGATTCATTTAGTGGATTTGATCAACTTGGTTGATCGGAAAATCCTAACTCGAGAGGGTTAAGTGGTGGTTTTCACCCGGTTTAGGTTTCCACCTAAAAATAATTGTGTACATTGTGTGATTGATTTTTTTTGTGAGATTGTTTATATTCTATTCCGCAATTTATTACGTCACCCCCTCCTTGTAGAAAATCTACACCGAGCACGTGTTCAAACGTCCGGACAGACGTCTGACTGAAACTCCAAACGTCTTATCCGGCTAAAAATGTAACAGGTCATTACACAAATAGTTGATCACACAAATCATTAACATTGTTGACCATTATGTCAAACAAGCTCAAAACAGTATAGATATGACCCTAATACATACGAAATTTCGAAAGAAAACCAACGATACTTTGTTTACGCAAAATCGACTTCATTTAACCTTGAACCGTCCCAAACACGTGCACCCTGACCAAAATCAGAAGTCCGGAAAGAGTCCCAAACGTCTTAAATGAGCACAGGATCTCACCTTGCATTCCTACGTCTGTCCCCGTCGTCTGCTTCCCCTTGCAATCATTTAAGGGTGTCTCCAAATGTCTGGCACTGCTCCCAGTCATCTAAGAGAGCAGTTGGATGTCTGACGATGCTTCCAGATGTTCTTAAGTGCCTCGAACGTCGTGCCATCGTGCCTTCCCAACATCTCTGGCACCTCGACACTCTACGTGCTTACCAGATGTCCTGAGTCCATCCTAGACGTCCGACGACCCCTCCAAACATCTGACAAATGTTGGAGACGTGAGAATCTGCGGAAATAATGCTCGTAGAACCTCCTCTCGCACCTGGAGTTACAGCAGCTCCTTACTATGGCTACTTAGGACCGACTGCCACCCTCCCTCTGCCTCCCACACACCCTCCTCTCCTTTGATCTCCTCCTACTCCCCGCTTTCCCTCTCATCCCTCACTCAACTGCTGTGGTGGAGAACAAATGGAGGAGGTGCAAGGGTTTTTAAGGGTGCATGGGAATTGGGGGGGGTATGGTGGAGGTGTAGGGAGGTATAGTGGCATGGGTATGGTGGGGGGTTTATTACGTTAAAACACCTCAAAACTAAAATACTCTGCACGGAAAGCATTTTGGTGCGTAGAAATTTCAATAAGGCCCCTAAAGTTCGAAAAAAAAATCCAAATGACCCTCGGAAAGGGTCGTTTCACCATATCTATCCTCTTTATACATGTACAGGTCAGGTTTGGTTCAGGTGAATCCAAATTGGCATTGTAATTGTTGAAGGAGATCACATGGAATGAAATTAATTTTTTAGTATTCAATGTACATTCATATCCTTAAATTTAACTTTTTTTCTATGTAAAATTGAGATCTAGAAGGACATTTATAAAATTCTCTGAATCAATTGCATTGGGAAGATGATGTGAGTGACGACATCCCTCTCATCGACCCCCTCCCAAGCTTGCTTAGGCCTCACCGCTTTTTCTTTCCATGCCGTGACTCCTCCGTCTGCTTCAACTCCTCCAGTATCCACCCTCCTCGCCTCTCCTCTCCTCTAGCCCTAACATTTGGCGCTCCAACGTGGGGCTTCCGACTCCTTCCTGGGCTCTTAGCGTCAGTGTCCCTCCTCTCTCTTTGTCCCTGCTTCTGTGGTGATGGAGATGGGGGGTGGTGGGGAGGGGTTTCGATGGGTAGGGGCGAGATGCTTCGACTCCACCTTCCACCTTCGCATCTCCTTCGCATCGGGGTTACACCAAAAGCTGCGATTATACATGACCGAGATGTTGTCGGATCTTCTTCGACTTTTGGGTTTCCCGGATCTCGTTGGCGTGAATCGCTGAAACCTCGTCGCCAGTGACATCGTCGTCATTTTACGATATGGGGCAATTGTTCCGAGTTACTACGTATTAATTATGAGGGTGCTTTCTTTGTACTTTTTTTTCCTGTTTTCTTGTTTTTCTTCTTCCTGTTTTGTCTCTTATGTTAGGAGTTCCCCTTTTCCTCATGGTGGGGTATTGTTTTCCTCAGTTCTTGAATGGGGTTGGTTGTCCTTCTCTTTTCCCCCTCGAGGTTTGACATCCTTGTAATCTCTGCATTCTCATTTAATGGAAAGTCTTGTTTCAAAAAAAAACAAAAAAATCAAAGAGAAGACTTTACCTTCTTCCATATTCGCTAAGGCATGATTCAAAATACCTTTTGGTGTTGCAAAGTGTTAAGACTCATTCTGTCTTGAGCCTTTTAAGACATCTGGATTATCGGTCAAACGTTTGGACAGTACCCTCTTTTTCTCCCCTTCTCTCTCCCCCCTCCAGTGAACCCTAGCACACCAACTTTATAAACCCCTCTTCCCCTCTCATTCTCCCCACTCCACCAGCCCCTTCTTCTCTTCCTCTCCACCCCAGCGAGAGGAGCTAACGCGAGAGAGAGAGCATGAGAGCAGCGATGGGGAGGAGCGGCGTGAAGAGAGGAGGAACTTGAGTTCGTGAGCTCGTGTGGGAGCTCACTGGAGGGCGCACGGCCGGAGCGACGCGTGCGGGAGGAGTGCGTCAGAGAGTCATCCCTGGCACTACTGCAGCTAGAGCTGTAGGCGAGGGGGCGAGGCGCGGCTGCGCGTGCCGAGGGCGAGCGGGAGCAAGTTCTGGTTCTGGGTATTTCCCAGAATCAGACATCTAGAGTGACATCCAGATGACAGAGCGGACGTCTGGAGACTACTCCAGACATCTGAAGGCAGATCTTAGCGAAGGTACGTTCCCTTTGCGGATACGGCTATGCAGGCCGCTCCGCAGGTACACTTGCATGGCTAATTTAAGAAAATTTTGCTATCGCGTGCAGGATTTGCTTTGGGAAGGCGTGGGACATGCCCTCCCACGCATTTCAGATGTCTGGGCAGCTTACCAAACTACTAGAAGTACTCCCAGACGTCCGGAGAGGTGGTCGGACATCTGGAGCTTGGTCCAGACGGTCCAAAAGAGGTCCTGGATGTCTAAAGCCGACGCAGAGCCTGAGGTACGTTCCTGGACACTTTTAAAACGTCTAGACATTGTGCCAGACGTCTGACTTGAGTCAGTAACCCTGTTTTTGACCCATTTAGGGTCCATTTGAGGTCCGTTTTAGGCAAATAAGATATCGGTGTTTTCCTTGTGAGTTCCCCTACTTGTTAGAAGGCTTCCTATACTGCTCTGAATGTTCCTTTGTGATTATTCCTTGTTATAGGACTTCGTTCCGTTGCGAGTGCGGGACTTGCTAAGGCACGTGAGCCTACCGTTCGAGCCCCCAATACTCCTGGGTTGTCTGGTGGTGTGGCTTCCTCTAATTTAACTACAAACTTGAATGCATGTATGGAATGAATGATTAGAACCTAGGACATGGTATGAATCCTAGGATGAGAAACACTTGAAATGTCTGTATGCGAGATTGAATTGCAGTCTTGAATGAGTAGATAGAAAACAACTCCCTGTTAATGAACAAGAGCTGCCTGTAAAATATGAATTAACTATACTAGTGAAATAGTTGCATGTAACCTTACCTTTTGTATACGTTAAATGTTAGAATACGAGCTGCATGTGTATAACCTGAGAATGGAAACGTGAATGATAGAAATACGAGCTGCATGTGTATAACCTGAGAATGGAAATGTGAATGATGAAATCGAGTATGGAATGGCATGTGGAATATGAGCATGAACCCTACGGGGAAATTAAGAGTAGAGCTCCTGGAAATAAATGAATGGATCTATAAACGTGACGGGAAGTGTGCTAGCCCTTGAGTACGTGGTACCAAGGAGAGCGCATGTTCCCTCTTAGTGTAGAGGGGAGCTTGCTGCCCTTCGGGTTGAGACTCGGGGTTGGTTTGGCCACTCTGCACCGACTTCATGGCCCTTGCGTATACTGTACCGGGGAGAGCTACTAGTGTAGGGAGAGAGCTAGCCACCCCACGGGGCCCGAGGTTCAGCTAGCCACCCTACACCAACTTGTTAGGCCCACTGGACAAACTAGGGTAGTCAGGCAAGGGAGCGCGGACTTTGGAGGGGTGAGACCCCTGTTTGGTTCTTAGGGGTTAGAGCCCTATTACTGAGAGGGCTAGGCCCTATACTGTTCCGTGTCATACTTGAGCGTACCCGTTAACAGAAACAACTGACCGCGTGCCAGTGCGGGGTAGCTACCTGTGCGCTTATTGCGCGTGCCGTAGTCACCGTTACGTCTGTCCGTGACCTTGGGGTTGTTGACTGGGCGTAGGACCGACACGGGGGACTCTCCCGGCCAGGAGAGCACCACGTGCAACTTCTACTCTTCGGAAAAGACTGCAATCAAGATCATTCCCACGAGGAACATCCGAGATCAAGAAGGAGATCTAATAAATAAACCAATGGGTGAAAAGGAATAATTTGTGAAATAAGGTAATCGAAATAAACAGCCACCTGTTCACTTTTACTGCTTTAGTTAGTTGGTTGCCACTCAAATCAGCGTTCGCTGACTTTATGTACTCATAACCCTTTTCAGGTCCAGGGGTTGAGTAGCCCAAGTCGCAGGTTGCAGAGGGTGCTAGGCCCAGTAGAGCCCTGTAGCAGTAGTTTTCTATTGTAGTACCTTTTTGTTGTAGTGAGTACAGATTCTTGTACCTTTACTTTTCTGTACCTTTACGTTCCTGTACCTTGCTACTGTTTACTATTGTGGCGGTGATATGTACTGTAGCAGCTTTTACTTTCTTTACTGTTAGTTGCTTAACATAGCGAATGTGGTTTACTTTCCTGCTTTTTGATTATTTCTTGTTGGACGACTAGGTCTTGGGATCAGTCGAGTTGGGCCGATCTCGTGTCCTGTAGGGATTCGGGAACCTGGTCGTAATAAGATGGTATCAGAGTAAGGTCGTCCCGAGAAATGAACCAACAACCTTGAGAATAACCAATTCACGTGCATGTAACTAGAGTAACCACCACAACGTATCTTTTGACATCTGTTCTGAGGTACTTTTGTTGAATGTCTGTTAGAGTTGACAGCTTTTTGGTTATGTTTTGTGCGTCTCCTTGCAGGAGATGCCCCGACGTGGAGTCCTTAAGGCGGGCCGCGGACGCGGCCGTGAACAAGGTTAGAGGGCCAGACGTGCTGGGCTCGAGATTTCAGTGGACCAGCCACTTCTTCCGAGCATTCAGGCCCAGGACATCGCCCAATTAATACAGGAGATAGTACGAGAGGAGCTCCACCCGCCTCCACGTGCGCCTCTCCCTGGGGACATGGAGGGGGAGTCCTCTGTGGGACCACGAGACCGACGCAGCGCTGGACGTGGGGAAGGGGGTGGTCCTCCACCGCCCCCACCGCACTCTGACACTTCCGAGTACGAGCCCTCCCTGCCTGGAGGCGTGCCCGTTTCCGCACTACAGTGACACTACGAGCTTTTCGGACAGTTCCGGAAGCTGAAGCCCCCTCCTTCAAGGGGGATGAGGACTCGACCGAGGCGGAGGACTAGTTGGAGTAGATCGAGAAGGTGTTTGACACCCTTTGCCCCCAGCAGAGTGCCGCGTGGCCTTTGCCACGTACCAGCTAGACAGCACAGCACACAGGTGGTGGAGGGCAATCAGAGGCCAGGAGAGGGCAGAGCCAACATGGGACCAGTTTGTGACCCTCTTCTACGAGCAGTACTTCCTGCAGACAGAATCAGAGGAGGTGGGAGTTCCACACTCTCCTCCAGGGGACAATGACTGTTAGCGCGTATCGTACGCGTTTTCTAGAGGTGTCACGTTTCGCTGCGACAGCAGTGGCTACTGAAGAGGAGCACCTGTGAAGGTTCACTGAGGGGCTCCAGCCGACCATTCGGGGGTATGTCAAACCCCTGAAGCTGCCCACGTTCTAGAGAGTAGTAGAGGCAGCTATGACGTATGAGCAGACCAACCCGGTCGCACGAGACACTGACAACGGACAGAAGAAGCCCTACCAGCTAGAGTACTCACAGGGCCGGCAAGAGAGGAGGCACGCGACGCCCGCGGGAGAGCCATCACATTTTGTAAGGCCATCAGTGACCTTTGGGGGCCCCCAACAGGGGCCAACTGCCAACACTGGACCCCCGCCCAGCTGTCAGCAAGGACCTATCGAGGGCGAGAGTTGAGTTCCCCTCTGCTACCAGTGTGGCCAGCCGGGCCACATCAGGAGGGACTGCCCATCTAGGGCCAGACCGCAGCAGATGTTCCCCGCACCGAGCGTTGGAGGCCGAGCAGGTGGCCGTGGTTCCCAGGAGATGGGGGAGGACAGCAATCACAAGGAGGGTACCAGCCATCGGCTACTCGTCCGACGCAGAGTGTGGCTGCTTCTTCCACACCGAGAGCTGAGGGGCGTATCAACGCCCTGACACACAGAGATGCCAAAGCATCAAGTTCAGCGGTGGCAGGTATGGTTATAGTTTCCGGCAAATTAGTTTACGTACTTTTTTATTCCAGTGCCACGCATTCGTTTGTTGCTGCAAGTTTTGCTGTCAATCTAGGACAGGACTGTGTGTTGTTAGAGGATCCGTCTGTGATCAGAGGTCCAGGTGGTCAGCTATTTGTAGCTGAGGAGATCTACACAGACTATGAGGTCAGTGTTGAGAGACACAGCCTCCCCACTGACCTGATTGTGATACCGATGGACTTTGGAGTGATTTTGGGGATGGATTGGCTGTCCGCTTACCACGCTTTGGTGGACTATTTTGAAAAGAAGATCGTCTTCTATAAACCGGAGATGCCTTCTTTTGAGTTTCACGGACAACCAGTGGATGGAGGCTTCAGGTGCATTTCTGCACTTCGGACGGCGAGACTTTTGGGCCAGGGGTGTGAGGACTTTCTAGCTTGTGTAGTGGCAGAGTCCAGCCCCATGGCAGACTTTCAGAGCATCCCGGTGGTCAGAGAGTACCCCGACGTGTTTCCAGATGAGCTGCCAGGACTACCGCCTGAGCGTGAGATCGAGTTTGAAATCTCACTAGTACCGGGGACCAGCCCCATTTCTACAGTACCTTACAGGATGGCACCACTTGAGCTGCGAGAGATCAAGTTTCAGTTGCATGACCTTTTGGAGAAGGGCTTTGTAAGGCCCAGTGCGTCCCCGTGAGGAGCCCCGGTGTTATTTGTGAAGAAGAAGGATGGTACCCTACACCTTTGTATGGACTACAGATAGCTGAATAGGGTCACCATCAAGAACAGGTATCCGCTGCCGAGGATCGATGATTTGTTTGACTAGTTGCGAGGTGCTACGATGTTCTCCAAGATAGATTTGAGATCTGGCTACCACCAGTTGAGGATCAGGGAGGCCGATGTCTCCAAGATAGCTTTTCGCACCCGGTACGGACACTACGAGTTTCTGATCATGCCATTTGGGCTGACCAACACCCCCGCTGCCTTCATGGATTTGATGAATCGGGTGTTCAGACCGTATCTGGACCAATTTTTGGTGGTATTTATTGATGATGTGCTCATTTACTCGCCGGATCAGGCGCAGCACAGACAGCACTTGCGGATGGTTCTGGACACGTTGAGACGACGTAGGCTGTATGCCAAATACAGCAAGTGCGAGTTTTGGTTGAGGTAGGTGACCTTCGTGGGTTATGTGATTTCAGGGGATGGCTTGGCTATGGATCCAACCAAGGTAGAGGCAGTACTCAGGTGGGAGAGGCCACGTACAGTGACAGAGAGATCCGCAGTTTCTTGGGACTGGCAGGTTACTACCGGCGGTTTATCAGGAGTTTCACGTAGATTACGCGTCCTATGACTCAGTTGACCAGGAAGGACGTGCCCTTTGCTTGGGCAGACGCTTGTGAGGCATGTCTTCAGGAGCTGAAGGAGAGGCTGACTTCGGCTCCTGTGCTTACCATCCCGGACAGTAGCGGCGGTTTCGTTGTCTACACAGACGCTTTGTTGTAGGGTTTAGGGGGTGTGCTCATGCAGCGGGATCACGTTGTCTCTTACGCTTCGTAGCAACTAAAGCCCCATGAGCATAGCTACCCTACCCACGACTTAGAGCTGGCAGCTGTTGTCTTCACGCTGAAGACATGGAGGCACTACCTTTACGGTGAGACTTTTGATATATTCACGGATCATAAAAGATTCAGGTACTTGTTTGATCAGAAGGAGCTTAACATGAGACAAAGACGTTGGTTAGAGCTTTTGAAGGATTATGACTGCAGCATCTCCTACCATCCAGGGAAGGCCAACGTGGTGGCTGATGTCTTGAGCCGGAAGGCACCCTCCCACTTGGCCAGTTTACAAGCATAGAGTTGGAGACTTATAGAGGAGTTAGGCAGTTGGCGACCCCTAGATTCACAGGGGCACTGTGGGGCAGTGACAGTGACACGGCAGACGAGACCAGAGCTGATAGACTGCATCATCACAGGCCAGATGACAGACATGTACCTGCAGTCGTTGCGAGACAAAGTACTGTCAAGGGACTCGGGAGACTTCTCTTTTACAGACGAGGTACTGCGCATGAGGGGACGTTTGTGCATTCCCAGAGACGAGGAGTTGTTGAGAGAGCTACTAACTGAGGCACATGGGTTCAGGTTCACCACATATCCCGGGAACACGAAGATGTACCATGATCTGAGACGTGACTTTTGGTGGAGAGGGATGAAGCGGGATGCAGGTGAGTTCGTGCAGTAGTGTTTGGTGTGCCAGCAGGTGAAGGCCAAGCATTAGAGACCTACAGGGCCATTGCAGCCACTTCCTGTACCAGAGTGGTAGTGTGAGAGCATCACCATGGACTTGGTGGTGGGCTTGCCCAATGCCCAGCGAGGACACGACGCAGTCTGGGTGATTGTAGACAGATTGACGAAGACGGACGTTTCTTGCCGATTCGAGTCACTTTGGGACCAGCGCAGTTGGCAAAAAAGTATATTCGTGACGTGGTACGTCTGTACGGAGTTCTACGTGAGATTGTATCCGACCGAGATACCTATTCTACGTCCCAGTTTTGGGCTGAGTTTCAGCAGGTTTTGGGGACACAGTTGAGGTTCAGTACGGCGTACCACCCCCAGACGGACGGACAGTCAAAGCGCATGATACAGACACTTGAGGACCTTTTACGTGCTTGTGTAGTGGACTAGAGGGGCTCTTGGGAGGAGCACTTGCCCCAGGCAGAGTTTGCATATAATAACAGTTATCACTCGAGCATCGGCATGACACCCTATGAGGCTCTATACAGACAGAGGTGTACTGCACCCTTGAGTTGGGTTGAGGTGGGAACCAAGTAGGAGGTTGGCCCCAAGTTGATCTGGCAAAGTCAGGAGGTGATTGAGCAGATTCATAGACGACTTCGCACTGTTAGGAGCAGACAGAAGAGTTATGCCGATCAAAAGCATAGAGAGGTGCAGTTCGAGGTTGGGGATCACGTCTTTCTTCGCATTTCGCCCATGAAGGGCCTGCAGCGTTTTGGGGTGAAAGGGAAGCTCGCGCCGAGGTTTGTGGGGCCCTTTGAGGTCCTGGAGCGGGTAGGACCCGTTGCTTACAAGCTTGCCCTTCCTCCCCAGCTTTCCGGTGTGCACGACGTATTCCACGGGTCCAACTTCAAGAAGCACATCGCTGATCCCAGTCACATTCTGAGCCACAAGAGTGTCAAGGTGGGTGACGACCTGACCTACCCCAAGCGACCAGTACAGATACTAGACAGAGCCGTCCGGAGTTTGAGACGGAAGCAGGTACCCCTAATGAAGGTCTTATGGAGGAGCCAGAGGTACAAGGAGGGGCTACCTGGGAGCGTGAGGCAGCAATGCGAGAGTGGTACCCGGAGCTTTTTAAGGGTACGTCTTTTCGGACCGGCTTCGGTCCGCTTTAAGTTTGCTATGCGTATATATTTCTTTTCCGCACCCTAGCTAGCTCAAGTTTCGGGGACGAAATTTCATTTAAGTTTGTTATGATGTTAAGACCCGTTCTGTCCTGAGCCTTTTAAGACGTCTGGACTGTCAGTCAGATGTCTGGTCAAACATCTGAACTGTCGGTCAGACATCTGGACACCTTCCCAAACGTCTGGAAATCAAAATTTTTGGGTACAAGCTTCGCGTCTGCGCGCGGGCTGCATGCAGACAGTACCCTCTTTTTCTCCCCTTCTCTCTCCCCTCCTCCAGCAAACCCTAGCACACCATCTTTATAAACCCCTCTTCCCCTCTCGTTCTCTCCACTCCACCAGCCCCTTCTCTTCCTTTCCACCCCAGCGAGAGGAGCTAGCGCGAGAGCAGCAACAAGGAGGAGCGGCGTGAAGAGAGGAGGAACTTGAGTTCGCGAGCTCGTGTGGGAGCTCACCGAAGGGAGCATGGCCGGAGCGGTGCGTGCGGGACGAGGAGGAGTACGTCAGGGAGTCGTCCCTGGCACTGCTGTAGCCGGAGCTGCAAGCGAGGGGGCGAGGCGCGACTACGCGCAGCGAGGGCAAGCGGGAGCAGGTTCTGGGTTTTCCCAGAATCAGATGTCTAGAGTGACGTCTAGACGACGGAGCGGACGTCTGGAGACGACTCCAGATGTCTGAAGGCAGAACTCCACGAAGGTACGTTTCCTTTGCGGATACGGCCATGCAGGCTGCTCCGCAGCTACGCTTTGCATGGCTAATTTGAGAAGATTTTGCTGTTGCGTGCAGGATTTGCTTCGAGAAGGCGTGGGACACGTCCTCCCACGTGTTTCAGACGTCTGGGCAGCTTACCAGACGGCTGGAAGCACTCCCAAACGTCCGGAGAGGTGGTCGGACAACTGGAGCTTGGTCCAGACGGTCCAGAAGAGGTCCTGGACATCTGAAGTCGACGCAGAGCCTGAGGTACGTTCCTGGACATTTTTAAGACGTCTAGACATTGTGTCAGACGTCTGATTTGAGTCAGTAGTCCTGTTTTTGACCCGTTTAGGGTCCGTTTGAGGTCTGTTTTACACAAATAAGATATCGGTATTTTCCTTGTGAGTTCCCCTACTTGTTAGAAGGCTTCCTATACTGTTCTGAATGTTCCTTTGTGATTGTTCCTTACTATATGACTTCATTCCATTGCGAGTGTGAGGCTTGCTGAGGCACGTGAGCGTACCGTTCGAGCCCCCAATACTCCTGGGTTGTCTGGTAGAGTGGCTTCCCCTAATTTAACTACAAACCTAAATACATGTGTGGAATGAATGATTAGAACATAGGATATGGCATGAATCCTAGGATGAGAAACACTTGAAATGTCTGTATGCGTGATTGAATTGCAATCTTGAATGAGTAGATAGAAAATAACTCCCTGTTAATAAACAAGAGCTGCCTGTGAAATATGAATTAACCGTGCTAGTGAAATAGTTGCATGTAACCATACCTGTTGTATATGTTAAATGCTAGAATACGAGCTGCATGTGTATAACCTGAGAATGAAAACGTGAATGATAGAAATACGAGCTGCATGTGTATAACCTGAGAATGGAAACGTAAATGATAGAAATACGAGCTGCATGTATATAACCTGAGAATGGAAATGTGAATGACGAAACCAGGTATGGAATGGTATGAGGAATATGAGCATGAACACTACGGGGAAATTAGGAGTAGAGCTCCTGGAAATAAATGAATGGATCTTGAAACGTGACGAGAACTGTGCTAGCCCTTGAGTACGTGGTACCAAGGGGAGTGCATGTTCCCTCTTAGTGTAGAGGGGAGCTTGCCACTTGATGACCGTCGTGGGTTTTGCTGTCCGGTTAGCTTGTTTGCATTTGTTATATGTTACGTTACAGTCGTTGTAGTAATAAGACAGCTACCAGGTTATCATTACAAAAATTTTTACTCGGAAATGGTTTTCCCGAGGTCAAACTCAGGGAGCTACTGGAATTCTAGAAATACAAAGGTTCTCTATTAGATTACAAAAATAAGGGAGAGAGAGAGAGAGAGGGAGCTTGTCTTGGCTTCTTCTTCTTCTCTTCTCCTTTTCCTTCTTCTTTCAGCTGCTCTTCTTTTCTTCTTCTTTCTCTTCTTCTCTGCTCACGGCTGTGTCTTTTCTCTTCTTTTCTTCCGCAGAGTTCTTCTTCTTCTGTTCTTTCTTTGTTCTTCTCTTTCTTTCTTTTTCTTCTCTTTCTTTCTTTTTCTTCTCTTCTTCTGCGGCTGTGACAATCTTCTTCTTCTGACTTCTTCTTCTTCCGCCTTCTTCTTCTTTCTTCTCTTACTTTGTCTCCTCTAGCTGCTGCTCAACCATCGTCTGATGCAGCGGTCAGACGACTTAACTGTAAGTTTGCTACAGTGCTTCTCTTCTTCTGTTTCTTCTCTCTTGCTTCTTCTTCTTTTCTGCCCTAAGCGGCTAAGGCTTCGGCCGCCTTCCTTCCTTCTCCTTCTGCTCCTGCATGCTCACACAAGGATCAGAAAGCAAAACCTACCCCTATCCTTCCCCGCGTCTCTCTCTTTCTCAGATTTCTCTCATAGGATCGCTCTCCCAGAGCTGGGTATTCGGGTACGGGTATCGTGCCCGGGACCAGGCCCACCGGCCTGCGGTGGTGGGCGAGGAGTGCGCGGGTTAGGATAATCAGATCCGGCCCAGGCCCACGAGGCGTCAGCGCGGGCGAGGGCGAGCACGTGGCGCGCGGCGTGCGTGAGGGACCTGACCCCTGTGTTCGAAGGCGATAAGCCTACAACACTTTTTCCATTTATTTAGCTACGGCGCTTCCAGAACTGCCGAGGTGGGACTAAATGTCCCACCCAAATTGGTGCCTGCAGTTGAGGAAGCTGCAGGCAATCGCAGTAGCACGCGAAGCCTTCGCCCCAGCTGCAGGCCTGGGATGCTTCGCAGAGGCAAGCCGCGCGTCCTGGGGCATGAGCCTGGGCGAGAGAGCACCTGCAATTGCAGGTGAAGGAGCTTCAGAAGCTCGATAATGGCGGTGAAGGGTCGTCGACCTGAAAACAAGAATACGGCCTCTTGGCCCAATCAGAGGATGCAGGGAGCTTCGCCGGTGTGCGGCGAAGGCAGTGCGAGTGGTGGCGAGGCGTGAGGCGGCGTATGGTGGTAGCCCTAGGTCAGATTGTGGCTGGAGAGATGGGTCTGTTTGGGGGGTTGTCGGGTGGCATCTGGCAGTGGATGGGAAGGGGGGATTTGTTGAGTGAAGTGAGGGGAAGCTTTTAGGGTAGTCGGCGAGGGGTGAGAAGGTTTGTGGAGGTGGGATGAGCTCACTGGAGAGGACGGTCGGAGATGGAGTAGGTGGAGGTGGAAGTCGTGTGCGGTGAGGCAAAAAGATAAATTGAGAGAGGGAAAATGTAAAGGAGGAGGAGAGGAAGCTAATTACCTAGGTTTTGGACGAAGGGGGAGGGCGAAGCCATCGGCTCGTACCTGCCGAAGCTGGGGAAGAAAGGGCCCTGGAGGAGAAGTGCGGCGACGAGGAAGCAGGTGGAGGGTGCGGGCAGGTGCAGCACGGCACAGACGAGAGAGCTAGGAGAACCCTGCTGCAGGTAAGGCGACAGAGCGGCGAGGAGGAAGAGGAGGGAGTCGCCGGAAGCTGCGGGTCGTCTGACGGAGGAGGGGATGAAGTGGGGGGTTGTTCTTCGTCAAAGAGAGCTTTCAGGAACCGGCAGGGGGTGCCGATCCTTATAAAGGGGCTGGCGTAGAGGGAGGCACGGGCTGGCAACGTGCCAGCCTCGCCGGAGCGTGGCTGGAGAGGGGACCCATACCTTCCGCGCGTTCGCACGAAAGGTATGGGGACCGGCAGGGAGCATGGCCGGGTCCCTGCGACAGAGGACGTCGTAGGGAACCCCGCGTCTGCTTTACAAGGCGGTCACTCCTCTCTACGTGGCGCCATGCTCCGCGCAAAGTCACCGAAGCATGGTGCTACACAGAGTTTTGCAGGAGGGACCGTTCTGCAAAGAACGATGAAAAAGATGGGGGCCAAAATATAAGGGTTTCGAAAGATAAGGGTTAAAAAGTAAATGAAGAGGACCAAATTGCAAAGTTGGTCAAGGAGGTCTCCTCTTAGGCTCAAGTTTTTATACAAGACTAATTTGAACCTAAGGATTTTAATGGTGAATTTTATTTCTAGGTTGGACCATGTTTGACCGACCAATTTACGTAAAAATCCAGATTAAGTCATTAATTGGGCAAGGTTCTCTTTGCAAGTCAAAATGGGTTTCTAAGGCCAAATTGAAGGTTCTAAACCCTAGAGATCATTTTTCTATGAATTTTAGAGGGTTTAGTTGATTTTTATCCTGCCTCGAACCTCGTAAATTAAAGTGGGTTTGTTTTAGGATTATAGAATGTCATTTAATTTCCTAAAGTTACTAGAACCCTTTTTAGATCTGACCATCCCACTTTCCTTCTTATTAGGCTTGTTTGACCTATGTTTGGATCCTTAATTACCCTATTTACAAACTGCATTGGTGAAATTGCAGTTTTACCCCTTATGATTTATTTTCTTCTTAAACTCAGAATTCTCTGAGTTAAGCCTTTCTTTGGGTTATATAGGAGCTTTTTCTTACATATCTGGGTTAGATTGTGCTAGTTAGGGTTCATGATGAAGCTCTCATCACTGCTCTTCGGGTTGAGACCCAGGGTGGGTTTGGCCACTCTACACCGACTTAGTGGCCCTTACGTACACTATACTGAGGAGAGCTACTAGTGTAGGGAGAGAGCTAGCCACCCCACGGGGCC
Organism: Thalassia testudinum; assembly: GCA_037157565.1. Taxonomy (NCBI): domain Eukaryota; kingdom Viridiplantae; phylum Streptophyta; class Magnoliopsida; order Alismatales; family Hydrocharitaceae; genus Thalassia; species Thalassia testudinum. The sequence goes on from JAZHRO010000059.1 coordinate 26,967,235, forward strand.
TGGGGTTTAGCTAGCCACCCTACACCGACTTGTTAGGCCCACTGGGCAAACTAGAGTAGTTAGGCGAGAGTGCGCAAACTGTAGAGGGGCGAGACCCCTATTTTGTTCTTAGGGGCTAAACCCCTATTACTGAGAGGGCTAGGCCCTACACTGTTCCATGATGTACTTGAGCGTACCCGTTAAAGGAAACGACTGACCGCATGCCAGTACGGGGTAGCTACCTGTGCACTTATCGCACGTGCCGTAGTCACCGTTACGTCTGTCCGTGACCTTGGGGTGGTTAACTGGGTGTAGGACCACCATGGGGAACTCTCTCGACCAAGAGAGCACCATGTGCGACTTCTACTCTTCGGAAAAGGTTGCAATCAAGATCGTTCCCACGATGAACATTTGAAATCAAGAAAGAGATCTGATAAATAAACCAATGGGTGAGAAAGAATAATTTGTGAAATAAAGTACTTGGAATAAACAGCTACTTGTTCACTTTTACTGCTTTAGTTAGTTGGTTGCCACTTTACTCAGCGTTTGCTGACTTTGTGTACTCATAACCCTTTTTAGGTCCAGGTGTTGAGCAGCATGAGTCTCACGCTATAGAGCGTGCTAGGCCAAGTAGAACCTAGTAGCAGTAGTCTTCTGTTGTAGTACTTTTTTGTTGTAGTGAGTACAGATTCTTGCACATTTACTTTTCTGTACCTTTACGTTCCTGTACCTTGCTACTGTTTACTGTTGTGGTGGTGATATGTACTGTAGTAGCTTTTACTTTCTTTACTGCTGTACTCTTTTACTGTTAGTTGCTTAGCATAGTGAATGTGGTTTACTTTCCTGCTTTTTGGTTATTTCTTGTTGGACGACTGAGTCTTGGAATCAGTCGAGTCGGGCCGATTTCGTGTCCTGTAGGGATTCGGGAACCGGGTCGTAACACAAAGGGAGACAGACTTCTATTAAAAACTACTCGATTCCTATTTGTCCAAAGAAATATCTTAAAATAGGATGCTATCCAAGTACTTATACATTGGCAAAATACCCTTCTCCATGTTGATACCAAGACAAGCATCCCATCATATGACTATCATTTGGGAGATCTAGCACATGCTGATTTAGAATCTCCTTTTTCACCATCTCATCAACCTATATGAGTTCAAAACTCTACATTTCTCTGAGTGCTTATCATCTAAACCCTACATTTCTCTAAGTGTTTATCATCTTATAGAGCTACAACCTATTGATGCAACACTCCTCACATCTCATCAATCTTCTTGATCCATCAACCTCTATATTCTTCCAAGAATGTCCATATAGCCTCATCAAAGCTGCCTTTACACTACCTTCTAATGGGAGTACACTTAATCATTATGTGCAAGCCATAAATCGAGAGCACCATTGATATACATGATCACCAAAGGGCATATCATGCTTTTTTCCCAATGCAAGGGGCACATTTTCTCCCTCAAAATGGTGATAATAGACAAATGCAAGTCACAGAATATAGCTTTTTTTTTGTCGATGACCTAAAACCTCTTGCAAGTAAATTGAGGGAATTAGCAATCTCGCAACACCAACCCTTGGATAATGCAGGCCAAGAGTTGAACCCAGGTACCCTTTGCCATAGTCAATAGTTACCACCAGTAGATTTATACCTTGACGAATTTCACATAACATCGACACCATTTTGCATTGTGTCATGCCATGCATCCTTGTCAATATTGTTTGACCACCTCTACCTCACTCTTCTTCATCTATGACTTGATCATCACCTCAATAACTCACGGAATGTCGAACTAGCACCACCTAGTCATCATCATGACATGGATTGCCTTCTCCACCTATACTTTCTCTCACGTGCAAACTTGACTTAAACTTACACCACTATAAGAAAGGCACGTTTTGCCATTACAAATCCACTGACATTGTCCGCTTGCCCCTTAAGTGCTCTTTATTGCACATTACACCCTATTGACACCGGTCTACATATGTAGAACATCCACTAAAGTGCATTAAGTGCTTAATTGGTTGTAATAAAAGTCGAATCCCACCAAATCCATTCCATCTATCACATACATCTCAAAACCTCAACATATTTTGCTAAATCACCTGATTTAACCTCTGACATGTCCAATCATCTTAATCTTTGGATCTTCTTTAACTTACACTCTTTTTTTCAATCACCTTCTCTTCATGGTCATGTTAGCAAAACCTATCACGAAACCACTAGCATTCTTTCCACCAAAAACCTTGTGCCACACCAGCCTTCACACCCACCTCCACATGTTTGGCAGCACTATGCCAATCTTTAGCTACGAACCTTGTAGGTATTGTAGTCCTCTTGCCCTTGATGCTTCCTCATGGAAATTCATGTGCATCACTTGTCGTTTGGCACTCTAGATCACTACAATCTCCACCATCCTGTTGCATATGCTTTGGCATGTTCTTCAATGTCCTTACATACATGCTAGAGCATATATGCTTCTCCCTACAATGCCCTCATGGCTACAAGCCATCTTCTATAACCTCTAAGATGTGTTATTTCTGTAGCTTTCTCACAATGACTTCCATTGCACATCCACACCAATTCTTTAGCCATGAAATTTGTTGCGAAAAAAGCCTCCAACAAATTCTTTGTACCATAACTAGCAAGACTTGATCTCAAACCCATATAAGTTTTCAAACCTCACTCTAATAAGAATTGTCAGGCTGAAATCACCATATATAGTAGCCTCATTTTATCAAACATTAAATCATCTAGTACAATTTTGTGACATGCATCAATCTTCACATGCGGCAAGTGTTCACACCCTTCTCTAGGTAGAGAAAATCAAGGAGGATAGCTTTGAACATCCACTATGGTAGAAGACTATCACATTGATCATCATGGTAGAGACGTTATTTTCTCTCGTCTTCAAGCTCAAAGCCCACAATAAGGGGGCTTCCTTCTATTTATAGGAAAATTTCTTCCAACCCAAATGGGACTATAATTAATAATCCTAATCCAAGTAGGACTACAAAAGATTCAAATTCAAATCCTAGTCAAAATTCCAACATCACAGCCTAGAAACTTTGCTGATCTCAAGTCTACTTTTCTTCTCTGTTTTTCCTTGTTTTAAGTAAGATAATCCATCACAAATTGATCCTAGCTAGGAGGACCAAAAAATGTTTTAAATCCCAACCTAACATGGACTTCAAGAGAACAATCGAAAAGCCACAAGGGAGGTTATGTTTAAATCTATATTTTTCATTTAGACATATCTTAGGGCAATATCACAAGTTAAAGATTATTCTGTCATGTTTGTCATCAAATTAGACAATGGTTGTCATATATGCATCCTTATACTCCATTTCCTGCCACTCGTTTCCCACCATTTCGATGCGAGAAGATAATAAAACCTTATGGACACGTGGATAATAATACTGAGCATTTTCACTTTCTCACGAGTGGAAATTTTCAGCGCGAAGCTGAGATGGTGAATACAAGAAATACTTTTGAAAAATGAGAAGCAAATGCCTCCCTCGATGGAGAAACCCACTTTCCCGGTAAAATCTAGGAAAGTGTGGGGGCACGCCATCACCCCATATTGGGAAGTTCCAAGGAGACAGGGGATTGAGTTTGGAGCAATGATACCTTCAGGCCAAATCTCGGTGACGCTACGGGGAGGGGGCGTTGTGGGAAGCTCCTTAGGTGTTAGATAAAAATGATGGATAATGAAATAGATACGATAGATAAGTTAATATATTATAAATTATAAATTAATGTAATTTAAATATAACGGAGTGAGTTATAATTTATTTATTTTATATTTAATTTCTGATTTTTATTATTATTTTATTAAAAAGTAAAGTAAATGAAAATTAATTGCAATAGATGAATTAATTTATTTTTTATAAAAGATTTAAAATAATACTTCGAGGCCATTCATGACATTATTTATGATACCATGTTCATGTCATTATTATCCAAAACAGAGTCTTTGGCTCTAAGCTGCCTCCAAGAGAGTTGTGAGAGGGCTGCTCGGCGGATGGTATTTTTTCATCTACTTGCTATCCACGCCTTCTTTCCAAGCCATGTACTCCCATAAGTCAACGCACGCTTCTCATTTATCCTTCTGTGCATATAGCCGCGTCATGTTGTAAAGTCCAACACCACTTATATTTAAGTACAAGCATTCCCTGAGATCTACAATAATCGACGAAACCCACTTCGTTTCCCACCGCCTTCTTCCACGAGATGGATACCAAACTGACCTCCCTCTTCCTCTTTCTCCTCCTCCTCCTCCTTCCTTCCTCCACAGATGCTTCGGACCCCAACAAGCCGACGCACCCACACCACGGCTCCGTGCACCCCTCCCGAGGCCTAGTCATCACGGTCATGCTCACACTCGGCCTCCTCCTCATCGCCTTCTTCACCCTCTACTTCCAGCGCTGCCGCGGGCAAAACCTCTACAGCAGCCGGTTCCCCCCCGCCGGTCCGCACGCGAACCGCGGAGTCGCCGGAGCCAAACCCGGCCTCGACCGCGCCGTGATCGACTCCTTCCCGACCCTCGTCTACTCCGAGGCGAGGGAGCTCAGCCACCACGACCACCACCGCCCCGTCGAGTGCGCCGTCTGCCTCAGCGAGTTCGGCGACCGCGAGAAGCTCCGGCTGCTCCCCGGGTGCAAGCACGCCTTCCACCTTGACTGCATCGACATGTGGCTCGATTCCCACACCACCTGCCCCGTCTGCCGTTCGCAGCTTGACGTCGGGTCCCCGGCGACGGCCGAGAGCACGGCGGCGGCGACAACGGAGGTGGCGGTGGACGTCGCGGGGACGTGGACGGAGGGGGAGAGGGAGAGGTTCACGCTGCGGCTGGAGCCGGAGGTGCTGAGTGGGTGCGGCTCGATGGGACGTGGGGAGGGGAGTTCCGAGGGGGTGCATGGGGTGGCGAGGTGGGTCGGGAAGACCTTGTCGGAGAGATGGGCCTGCCGGGCAAGGACGGCGCCGTTCGACGGATCGAGAGGCGGCGGCGGCGGAGGGACCAGCGGCGGACCGAGTACGTCAGCCACAGATGCAAGTATTGTGTGAACAAATTCATCGTCTGCCTATATTGGATTCTGAAACACAAGGGAGCCCTTTTTCCCCTGATGATTCATCGTCTTCCAGATAATTCATTTTTTTATCATTTCAAAGTGTTCAATTTTTAAGCTGCAGATACAGCTTGTGCGGGAGGAGGGTGATGGGAATCCTTCAGTCGTATTCAGTTTGTGTGGTCATGATCAATGGAAAGAGTTAGGCAGTTAATATATATATATATTGGTTGGGTTCTTCGTCTTTCGTTGGGCAGTAAATATAAGATAGGACTTTGTTTAGTCTGAACGATTCGGTCCATAGATATTTTGTGAGTATTGGATGGATATCAATCTTGTGATTGTATTCCCCGTTGGAATAAGGATTTCTTTTCATTTCTTAAATTATTTTTTGTTTAGGTGTGGTGCAAGTGGGATATGTACGTGTGAACTATAATCAGCTGTCCATGGGAAGTTAATGGAGATGGATTGTGGCGCACACTGACAGATATATGGATGGATGTGGAAAGTTTGACTTCCTATTTCTTGTAGACTAATTTGCATAATCAAACCATTGAGAACGACGCTGGATAAGCATGAAAGGCAACGGTCTCTTTCCTTGGGGGTATGCAATTCAAAGTACCATCTCCGGAAGGAGGAAGTGTATGGTTAACTATGGTCACTTTCAAAAAAAATCTATGGTCACTTTCGGGATCCATTTGACAATGGAATTAAGGAAATCTTTTCTTAATCCATGACTTTTGTTCAAATTTTTTCAATTATTTTTACGTAAAATCTTATATAATTACTTTCAATAATACCAATGAAATTAAAATACTTTACTATTAAAAAATACCTACTATATCTTCTATTCGCAATTTAAATATTAAATAAATACACATTAATATTCTTCACTCTTACTTATACTACTAAATAAATATCTACTAACACCACATCATTACACCAATCATTTTAACCTTCTATTATTCTACCATCACATTAATACTTAACCTTCTTATTATTCTACCATCCAAACAAATATCCATCCTTGCTTATTCTATTTATCTTTACAATTTCATCTACCTCTAAATGAAACCCAGGTATCCTTTATTTTAAGAGGTTAATTTTGTAAGTGGTAATATTATGAAATTTTTTGTAATTGAAAAAAATATGAATTAAATCATAATACGTTTGAAGACATAAATGAGGATATTTTCTCACACAATCTCAAGTTAAATTTGTGCCACCTTTTTCTTAAAATTAAAATTAGATGATCCAAGAGTGAAGGTTCTATACAGAGGATTTGATTTTTCTTTTTATTTTATTTTATTTTAAGTTAGAACCTGAGACGCCAACCGCTTATCAACGTATCTATTAACTATCCATAGTTGGTACTTTGATGATGTAATTGCACTTTTAAAACACGAAAAGACAACCATATGCTCCAACGGCCCAATCCCACAGCCTCGAGCAAATCCTCCCCTCGGAATGGAACCCACACGGTAGGAGAAGGAGCATAAGGTCTGAGAGAGTCCATGTGAATGACGAGAGTACATGAACGTCCAGCGCCCACAAACGGATCCCCTGTAAAATATTGTTTTGCAACAAGATCTTTAACCTGTGTACCAAAAAGCTGCTAAAAACCTGTGGTATAGAAGGACGCAATAGCATGCAGTAATATGAGCCTAATCTACACTCTTCACTTGCATCAACTTTCTTCCTCCCAACACGATCATTATCGCGAGTTTCCTCTGAGCCCGCTCTTGGGAGGGTCATCCCCGGAGGGCCTCTCCAACCCTACACACCTTTCTTTTGAAGATGATGTAACCTTGTCCTCCTTCTGAGGAGTTATTGTGATGTGGAGGATCTTAACTACTTAGCTAAAAAAAAGCCATTCAAACAATTACTCCTTTTCTCCTAACCATCCATCTGCCACTTTCTTTTCCAGCATTTACTTCTACCTACACCTCATCGACCACATTCACTCCCCATTTCTTTTGTTGATTTATGATAGACTCTTAACTTTGCTTCTTTGGCTATTCATGTAGGTCATATGTCTACATATTAAACTTGATAGGCTATTATTCTCCTCTGGTGCTCAAGGAATCGGTGGGGGAGGAGTTAATTTCCAAACTACAGAAGCTCATTGCAGGAGGTGAAGGGTAGAAACCATCCTTTTCTTTCTCAGAACTTTGATCAAACAGATCCTGTCTTCTTGATGAGATCTTTATATTTCAAGGTTATCAGTTAGAGGAACATTAGATCAAGAGGTTTATTTGAAATGCTACAAAAGGTTTGGAATTTCTCAGGCCCCCTTCTACTGGCAATCTGTAGATCCATTAAAGATGCAGACCTTATTTGGAGCAGAGTTCCCTTGCATTTTGAAGGCAATTTGATAGCTATAGAAAGAGCCAAGCCCAACAGTTCTCCGTCAGAATATAAGTTCCAGTTTGCTGCCTTTTAGGTCTTGATTCAAGACATTCCACCTAAATATTGGAATAGAAAAGCTATCCTTAAAGCTGCATCTTCAATGGGGGAAGTTGTGGATATAGGGCTGGAGTTGAATAAGAGAAGAACAAATAGTGTATCCGTGAAGATTATGGTTGATATAACCATTCCTCTTGTCAAGAACGTTGAAGGACATCTCCCTGGAGGTATCTGACTGGAGTTACTTGTGAAATATGAAGGGTTGCCAAAATTTTGTCATTTTTGTGGTAAAATTGGGCATGTTTACCCATGGTGCAGCAAGATCGTGGAAGCCAAACAATTGATGGCAGGAGAGACTGAATAAAAGAAGAAACAACTAAAGGTGCTTTTTCTTGCTCCCAAATACAATGATTCATTGCGCACGCTCAGGAAACAGAGCAGAGCAGGAGAGGAACGTTACAACAACAGGAGCGGGACTGCTGGTCGGAGAGAGGTCAGAGGAATGATCGGAGAAGGTGAGGAGCGGCAATCAAAGTCGCGGCTGTGCTTGTCTGAGGCTAAGAGATTTACTCCCCCCAAGGAGGCCAGCAAATCTCCTTTGCAATAGGTCAATCTTTCCCCTTCTAGCTCCCAAAAAGATCCCCATCTTTCCACGCAACCCCCAAATCTTGACACTTACCAAAATATACACCCACACAACAACCAACCAACTACCATAACCTCCAACACTGTCGCCCCACAACCTAAAACCACACACTAACCCCAGCCATCTGATATAACAAAGACCAACTCACCCCTTTATCACATCACCGTCCACATACCCCATTTATTCTACTTATTCCAAGAATGACTCCAGCCCCACTACAGAAGGAGAACCCCCAAACAATGCTCAACACCCAAACAAAATGTCATACCTATGGAAAAACCCTCTCATTACCAACAACAAAACACCAATGTTGAGAACTGGTGACGGGTTTTGTAAAACTGCCACTGGTTTAATTATATTTTATTACTTGAATATAAAAATTCTCCGAGGTCGAAATCAGGGAGCAAACCTGATTCTAGAAGCGTAGAAAATCACAATTTACAATATATTATTTTACAAAAAGATTAAAGAAAGGAAAATAAAAATGTCTCTTCTCTTTTCTTCTCTCTTTCTTCTTTTGTCCTCCTTTCTCTCTGTTTTTAGACGTCTGACTTCAAGGATCAGACGCCTTAAGTGGCCACTTGCTACAGTGCTTGTGCTCTCCTTTTCAGTTGCTACTGCTTCTTCTTCTTCTTGGCTTCTTTTTCTCTTCTTTTCCCTTCTATCTCTGCCTTCTCCTTTGACTTCTTCTTTCTTCTGCCTCAGCTTCTCTGCGGCTACAGTGCCATCTTCCTCCTTCCTTTTCTTCTCTGCGCCTCCAAGTCCTTTTCTCTCTAGCCGCAGTTGCTTTCGTGGCTAAGTCCTCAGCCACTCCTTCCTTGCTTCCTCTTCTATTTCCTGCACAGGCATACGGTTAGGCAAAACCTAACCCCTACCCTTCCCGCATCTCTCTCTCTCTCTATTTCGCTCTCAGGGCAGCTTTCTCAGAGCCTTCTCGGGTTATCGGGTCGGGTATGCGTACCCGGGACCAGGCGCACCGGCGTGGGTGGTGCGCGAGGTGTGCACAGGTTGGGTAATCGAGTCGGGTCAGGTTCGCAGGGGGTTGTCGCGAACGAGGCCGGGTGAGCGGGTGAGAGGGACCTCACCCCGTGTGATTGAGGCGATAAGCCTCAATCACTTTTACAATTTATGCAGGTGCGCAGCATCAGCAACCGATGTGGGACTATCCGCGCCCCTTCTTTCTCACGTGCCTGCAGCAAAGGTTGCCCTTCCAATTGCAGCAATACGCAAGGCTTGCGTCTTCAATTGGGGACCTGGGACCGTGCACGAGTCTCTTCCACGCAGCCTGGGACTTCAACCTGGGATACGGGTGCCTGGAGCAAGCCTGCAAGCAAGCTCAAAGCTTGCTCGTTAATGGCGGCGAGGGCTCAAGACCTGAAAGCAAGAATACGACCTTGCGGCCCTATCAGAACGTTCGGTGATCTTCGCTAGAGCACGACGAAGATACTACGGGGGTAGGCGTGGCCCAGAGCAACCTAGGCGTGCATACCCAGGTCAGTCTGAGTCCGTGTGAGTGGGTTTATTCAGGGGAAGGTGACAGGGGTTGGCGTGGTCAGTGGAGGGTCGTAGGGTGATCAGTGGGTGGAGGTGATGCTCAGGGATCGATTGGCGAGGGGTGGATCTGTCTGTGGTGGTGAGGCGGCCACGCCGGAGTTGATGTCGGAGGTGGAGATGGTGAGGGTGGACAGTGGTGTAGAGGGGTCGAAACAGCTAATTGATAGAGGGGAATTAAAGAGAAGGGTAAGAGGGACTTAGCTGGTAGGTCAAGAGTGAACGGGGGAGGCAGAGGTGGCGAGCGGCTGTGCTACCGTCGCCGGAGACAAAGGCACCCAAGGGAAGAGACGGCGACAAGAAAGAGGGGCTAGAGGGTGCCTGCTGGTACGGCAAGGCGCGGCGGAAGACGACGAAGGTAACCCTACCACTGGTATGGTGGTAGGGTGACGAGAGAGGAGGAGAATCGCCGGAGCCTATGGGCGGATGGCTGGAGGAGGAGAAGAAAATGGGGGGGATTTCTTCGGCCAAATCAGGCTTGAAGGGTGCAGCAGAAGGTGCCATTCCTTAAATAGGCGTCGGCAGAGAGAGAATCGCAAGGAGGAGACGGGAATACCTCGCCGAAGGTATGGCCGGAGCGAGACCCATACCTCTCGAGCATTCGCACGAGAGGTATGGCGGCCGACAGGGCATGAGAGCCGGCCCATGCTGCAGGGGACAACACAGAGTCTCCCTTTCAAATCTGGGGCCGGCTCCCTATGCATTCGTGGCGCCATTCTCCACGCAAAGTCGCCGGAGGTATGGCCTACGCAGGCGGGTGGCAGAGGGACCCGATTGAAGAAGATGACGGGAAAGATAGGGGGTCCTTGCAAGGTTTCAAAAAGCTAAGGGTCAAAAAATAATTGTTGAGGATCATTTTGTAAAGTGGGTCAAGGCGACCTTCCCTTAGGTCCAAATTTTGGTATAAACCTAATTTGGACCTAAGGAATCCAATAGTGAGGTTGGATTTTAGGTTTAACCATATTTGACTGGATATTTTGCACAAAAATCCAAATTAGGTCAAAAATTGCGTATAATTCTCAATCTACGTCAAGATAAGTTCCAATGGCCAAATTGAAGGTTTTAAACCCTAGGGGATATTTTTTCATGAATTTTAGAGGGTCTAATTGATTTTTATCTTGCCTGAAACTTCGTGAATTAAAATGGATTTGTTTTAGGATTACAGAATGTCATTTAATTCCCAGATTGTCATAACCCTTTTCTGACCAAACCATCCCACTTTTTCTCTTATTAAGTCTATTTGACATGTGTCTAGACCCTTAGAAGTCCTATTTATGTCCTGCAATGGTAAAATTACAATTTTACCCCTTGTGTAATGTTTTATTTTCTACTCAATTTTCTGATTTAGGCCTTTCCTTAGGTTATGTAGGAACTTTTTGCTCGATTTCTTATGTCAAAATGTGCTAGTTAGAGTTTATAATGAAATTCTCATCAAGAACTCAAAAACAAACTTGACCTTCACCATCATACCACCTTGTCCTATTGAGCCAGATAACCCACCACTTGCTAAAAGTGAACCATCCAACAATGAACCTATAACTACTTTTGATGTAGACCTCCCATTAAAACACCAATGCTAAGAACTCAAAAACAAACTTGACCCCCACCATCATACCACCTTGTCCTATTGAGCCAGATAACCCACCACTAGCTCAAAGTGAACCTTCCAACAATGAACCTATAACTACTTTTGATGGACACCTAATGCAAGCCAAAAGTCCTTTCAGTACCGTTCTTCCTAAAGTCTGCCTCACTTCCTTACCAAGCCTTAAAAAACTTTGAAAATCCAAGAAAGCTCAGGCTCAAAAAATCCACGGCAGGCTGGCTGAAGATCTCATCAAGCAAACCTTAAAGGGGAAAAGGAAGGAACCTATGGATGCCATGATAATTGACACTAAGACCGATCACTGTGGAAAAAGCTGCAGGATGATAGAGATTTCCATTTGGAAGATTTAGATATGGCTTCCTTGGCACATGGGGCTCTGGTAGCTGACCCCCAATAGCTGCAAGAGGGGCAATGAGCCTCCTCTCTTGGAACTGCAAGGGCTTAAGGAGTGACCCCTCAGTTCGTCATCTGAAGAACCTCCTCCTCTCAATCGCTCCACTCAATCAAACCACAATTCTTCTTCAAAACTGAAACCCATTGTCAGATGCAGCAATACTGTAAGCTGGAAAGGAGATTTAATCAATACAAGTGGCATTGGTAGGAAGCACAAGGCCGGTCAGGAGGTTTAGCACTTTTGATTGATCAGGATGTTAATTGCATAGCAAAATATATGGATAGTAGCTTCCTCCTCATGGAGATTGCAGAAAGAGGAGATCTAAATTGGTCCTTACTCTGTATATATGGAACACCAAACAAGGCTAAACGGAAGCTCTTTTGGAAGAAGATAATTGACATAGCCAAAAAGGAATTCAGACTTCTAGTGGTGGGAGATTTCTAACGCTATATTAAAAAACAGTGAAAAAGATGGAGTACAGTGCAAATCATGGGAGCTTTCTCATCTTTGAAACTTTATTTTTGATGGACCTTGGATTTGCCAGGCGTACACATGGCCAAACAAAAGAAGGAACATGTTAATTAGAGAGAGGCTAGATAGAGCCCTGGCCACAGGTGACTTGTGTTTAACTTATCCCAACGCTGGTGTGCTTCATCTTCTAAAAAAAAATCAAGAAGGCTATCCCATGGAGATTCAAACCATGGTGGCTGCAGGAACCATCTTATGGGCAGGTAGTTAACAAGGTCTGGCAGAAAAAAGACACCGAAGGAACCATCACTTCTAAATTAAGGAAGGCTAAAGTTGAATTATCAAAATGGACTACAAAGGAAGTTGTTGACCGGAGAAAGCAAAAAGGGGTCATTGAAAATAAGTTCCTCAATGTCAAAGGAGGAGATCAAACTAATGAAACATTGAAGAAGAATGCAGACTACAAAGAGATTATAATCAAGTCTTAATGAAGGAAGAGATTTTCTAGTATCAATGATCTAGACACAAATGGTTACATGAGGGTGATCGCAATACTATATTTTATCACCTATATGCTATGAGAAGAAAAATTGCATTTCATGGTTAAAATTAGAAGATGGTAGATACACAGGGAAAGGGGGAAATAAGTGGATGTTTTGTGAGGTATTTCAATCAATTATTCTGCAGCAGTGACCAAGCAAGTGAAACACCAGTCATATTTGAAGATTGGGACAAGTTGAATTTTGAAGAGATGTCTTTTGCAGCAGCCATAACAGATAGAGACAAAATCAGAAGCTGCCTTTTTAGTCTAGGCCCGTGCAAGTGCCCTGGACTTGATGGTTTCCAAGCTATCTTCTTCCAAAAAAAAAAAGGGAAATCTTAAGGGAGGACATTATTAACTTGGTCCATAGTTGTTTTGATTATGGTTCTTTCCCTTTTGAATGACACTTATATATTTCCTTAATTCCAAAAAAGAACTCTGAACAGGCAAAAGAATTCATACCTATAAGTCTCACTAATACTCTAGTCAAGAAATTCCTGATCAGAATTATATCTCCAAACCAAAGTGCATTCCTAAAAGGCAGGCAGATCTCTAACAACATCATCGCAGCAAAGGAAAGTATACATTCCCTGACCACCAAGATCTCCAAGAGGAAGCACATGGCTATCAAGTTGGATATGGAAAAGGCATTCTATCAGATAGAATGGAGGTTTGCCACAGATCTTGCACAACTAAATTTCCCTAACAAGCTTATTTCCTTGATTTATTTTTGTATCAGTACACCCAAATTGGATGCATTAGTTAATAGATCCCCATCTACTACAATCACTCCAAAAAGATGTATCAGGCAAGGTTGCCCTCTTTCCCCTTTCTTTTTATTCTCTGCTCTGAATTCTTATCTAGGCTCCTTGTCAAATCACAGATTTCAAGATGCTTGGCTAGCTATAAGGTGGCAAAAAAAGCTCCTTCAATTACTCACTTGATGTATGTGGATGATATCATAATCTTTGGGATGCGGAAAATCTATGCAAAAAGGATTGAATTTTGAAAAATCCGTCGTCGTAGTATGATTTGCGAAGAAATCCATCAACAGATAAATTTACCGAAATTCGTAAAGAGATTCTGGGTCAAACACAGGGAAGCTATGTCGATCTAAAATCCACAATTATAATTTTTTAGTATTTTTGTTTTAAAAGTGAGATAATCACAATGAATTTGATATTAACGCTAAGGGAGAGAGAGAGAACAATCACTTTGCAACTGAATATTACTTTTACAACTAGAAAGTAGGAAATGATTACAGCTAAAAAGTAGGAAATTCTATTCTAGAAAATAGTAAAGAAGGGAGAAAGATGTTATCATCCTCGACGGTTGCTTGGAGGAGAGCCAGACAGGGCGACGCCTAGAAGACGGAGGACGAAGACAGAAGACGAAGAACGAAGCAGGAAGAACTGTGGGCGAGGCAGGGCATTGTCGTCGTCGCAGGATCCACTTCCGGAACAGGGGGAGAAAACTTTGATTTTGGCTCTAGAGGAACATCCCGGGTTTGGGACAAGCTTCTTTAGAGCTTTGGAGAGGGAGAGAAGTGAAGGAAGAGATGATTCAAAAGGATGGAATATGGTCTCCTTTTATAGGCTTTTAGATGGGGGCATTTTGGTGAAAATAACAAGGAGAACATGGGCTTTGATAGCATCCACGTTCCCACGTTTCCTTGGTTGCACGTTCTCACATCTTGCATTTCCTCCTCACATGATTGGCGTGGAGAACCGGCAGCCGTTGTTTGAACATCCTATGGCCATTGGATCTCTTTCAATAGCACCGCTTCATCTCCATCAGACGTCGGTGAAGCCTCTCGGACGACTTAAAGAAGCCGTTGAATCTTCTCCTTGCGTAAGGGGTAGCCATTGATCATCAATAGTGAGGCCACATTTGCATGCAAGAGCGCACCTCAATTCTTCCCACCGCACGTTCAATTTCGCATGGAGTACCGTGTTGAATCACGCACGCAACCTCCGCGTGCCACGTGTAGAAATCTCCACCGTTTGATGAGAATCAAGCGGTTCTAATCAATCAAAATTCATAGCTGTGCATATAATTCCCATGGGTGGGAATTGAACCTGCAACCTGAGGCACTGAAGGATTTTAACCACTACGCTATGCGAGTGGATAGACAAGATTGGTATTCTTGTGCCATTTAATCTTGATCGTTGGATCTTGATTCAACGGCTCAGATCAGATGTGATTCTTCTCACATGAGACATCACTTGAGGGAAACTACGTCGTCAATTCTTAGCCGTTGGATGAAGTGGGGCTGCGAGCGGCATGGAGGGTCTGGATGGCACCACGTGGCACCATCTTGGTCGTCCATCTTCTTTGTGTTGTAGATGGTGCCACGAATGTCGGATGAACCGATTTTCGCGCCGTTGGGTTGCGATCGTCGATCCGAACCCATCTGTGTGGTCAAATTTGTCATCTGAAGTGTGGATTTACACCATCTTGACCCTTAATCTTTGACCTTCCTCAGATTATATCTAATGCTACGGAAGTCCGATTAGGGCGGTCTTGAAGTCGTTGAACTCCAATTGTCGCCCTGATCAGATCCGTACAGTTGGATCTTCAATCCGAGGCCCTGAATAATTATCGTCCTATTCCATGACCATATAAATGAGAAGTTAACCTAAACTTTACACAATCTAACCTAAATGCAAAATGATGCATGTGATGCAATATTTATAATGTATGATGCAACTCTACATCTAAGGACATACATAAATAGATAATTTATGTGATATAAACGTGTTTACATCACAAACCCTTTGGAGGCTATCAAGATCTCAAGGTTTTTGGAGTATTATGGGCAATTCTTAGGATAAAGGGTGAATCTTATAAAATCCAAAATTTTCTTTAGCAAGGGAATGGCAAATTAACACAATTTTAATCATGGAGATATTAGGTATCTCAAAGGAATTTGAAGATGAGTTTTATCTGGGATACCCCATCAAGGATGGATGCTCGCAAGAAAGAATAAATTAACACATTTTAAGCAAATTAAAAACAAAGTTAAGTGGTTGCAAAAGTAAAGCCCTCTCACAAGCCGAGAGAGCAATCCTCGTTACCTTTGCTTTAACATCATTGCCAGTACATTTGATGTTTGTTTCCTCTCTCCCTTCACACACATGCAAAGCACTTGACAGACAGATAAGAGACTTCTTATGGGGATTTGAAGATGGGCAAAAATAATATGATGATATCAACCACAGTTTGTATAAAAAAAAATCGTTATTGTTATTGTTGTATTATATATCACAAATGCAAACCATTATCGCATCAATTTTATTTATTTATATAATTTTACTGGTTTATTCCACGTCGTTCACTGGGAATCAATTATTGATATATATTACTCTTTAAGTCCAACATTATTCTTCAATCCCAAAAAGATCAATTTTATGTACAATCATAAATGAATAAATTAACGAATTAATAGCTTAATTATGTACAAAGGAATCAACTAAAATACTTGCAAACACCTAATTACAAACAAGCATCAAACACTCTACACATATACTCTATACTACCTATTTATAACTTATAATATTAATACTTATATACATATACAATAATAAGTAAAAATATATAATAGATTGTCCTAACTTGCTACAACTCGGTTCTCGAATCCTTACAGGATCCGAGACCGGCTCGACTCGACTAATCTCAAGACCCAGTCGTCCAACAAGAAATAACCGAAAAATAAAAGAATAAACCACATTCACTATGCAATGTAATTAACAGTAAAAACGTACAAGCAGTAAATGAAGTAAAAGTTGCTAGTCAGTACATACCACCACAACAACAGGAAAGTAGAACAAAAGTACAGTAACAGGAACAGTAAACAAAGTCTGAAACTTACTAGCTGAAAGAGAGTACAACAGTAAGGAAACTACTGCTGGGCTCTACGGGGCCCAGCACCTTCCGCAGCCGGTAACTCGGGCTGCTCAACTCCTGGACCTATAAAGGGTTATGAGAAAACGGAGTCAGCGAACACTGAGTAGAGTGGTAACCAGACTAAGGTAGTAAAAGCTAGCAAGTAAATTTATCTTTTTCAATTATTTTATTTTACAAGTACTTCTTTCTCACCCCATTGGTTTACTTTCAAATTTCTTTCTTTGATCTCGCATGTTCCTCGTGGGAACGATCTTGATTGCAGTCTTTTCTGAAGAATAGAAGGTACACGTGGTGCTCTCCTGACTGGGAGAATCTCCCGTGGTAGTCCTACACCCAGTCAACCACCCCGAGGTCACAGACAGATGTAGCGGTGACTATAGCACGTGCGATAAGCACACGGGTAGCTATCCCGCACTAGCACGCGGTCAATCGTTTCCCCATAACCAAACAGAACAGTATAGAGCCTAGCCCTCTCAGAAACAAGGGTCTAGCCCCTCATAACCAAACAAGGGTCTCACCCCTCCCTAGTTCGTGCACCCTCGTCTGACTACCCCGGTTTGCCAGTGGGCCTAACAAGTCGATGTAGGGTAGCTAGCTGAACCCCGAGTCCTGTGGGGTGGCTAACTCCCTCCCTACACTAGTAGCTCTCCCCGGTATCGTGTACGCGAGAGCCAACAGAAGTCAGTGTAGAGTGGCTAATCCTAACCCTGGGTCCCAACCCAAGGGCGACTAACTCTGCTCTACACTAAAAAGGGGCCAATCGCTCTCCTTGGTACCACGTACTCAAGGGCCAGCACACTTCTCGTCCACATTTCCAGGTCTTTCCATTCATCCACAAGAGCTCTACTCCTAACTCCCCGTAGGGTTCATGCTCATTCACCATATTATTCCATACCAGGTTTCATCATTCACAATTCCATTCTCGTATTATATACATGCAACTCGTATTTCCACAATTTAACACATACACAAGCGATATCACAGGTAACTATTTAGTTATCTCAGGCATTTCATATTCTAGCAGGCAGCTCGTATTTATTAACAGACAGTTGCTAACAATTCAGCTCATTCATTTATGAATACAATCTCAATCACGCACACAAACAGTGCAACTATTTCTCATCCTATGATTCATGCCACATCCTAGGTTTCTAGTTATCTAATTTTCATGACTGCGTTCATATTTTATAAATAGAACAGGAGGAAACCACTCTACCAGACAATCCGAGAGTACTGGGGGCGCAAACTGCAGCCTCACGTGCCTCTACAAGCCCTAGACATGCAATATGTCGAAGTCCTATACCAACGAACACACCACAACGAAAGATTCAGAACAGTATATAAAGGTTTCTAATATGTAGAGGAATTTACAAGGAAATCATAGATACTTCGTTTATGTAAAACGGATCCCGATCGGACCCTAAACAGGTCAAAAATAAGTCTGCAGACCCAAATCAGACGTCCGGGATAAAGTCCAGACGTCTTAAATGTCAACAATCTCACCTCAGGTCCTGTGATGACCCCAGACGTCCAGGACTCCTCTGCGACCGTCTGGACTCAATTCCAGACGTCTGACCTGTCCTCCAATCGTCTGGGAATGCCTCTGGTCTACTGGTAAGCTGTCCAGATGTCTGAAAAGTGTGGAAGGGTGTACCGCACGCCTTCCCAAAGCTGCTCCTGCGCATGACAGAGCAACACACCCCTTTTTAGCCAAGCAAAACGCCTCTGCGATGCGGCCTGCATGGCTATAACCACGAGGAAGACGTACCTACGCAAATACTCACTTTCAGATGTTCGGTGTCGTCGCCAGACGCCCAGCCCGTCGTCCGGAAGGCACTCCGGACGTCTGATACTGGAAAAACTCCAGTATCAGACCGCGCTCCCCCTTCTCGCCGCGCTCTATTGCGGCTCCTGCTCTGATGCAGCTCCAACCGCTGCAGGAAGTCGAGGACGATGCCCCGACACTCTCCTCCTCCCGCACGCGCCGCGGTGGTCGTGCAACCCTCCGGCGAGCTCCCACGAAGCTCACAAGCTTGGCCTTCCCTTCTCTTCACTCCCTCTCTTCCTCCTCGCTCTCGCTCTCTCATGCGTCTCTGCTCACGGAGTGGAGTTGGGAGGTGTGGAGTGGAGTGAAGAGGAGAATTAAGGGGCCTCTTATAAGCGAAGGGTTAGGGTTCGGCGAGGGGAGGAAAAAGAAGAGAGGAAAGAGAGACGGGTTGCGCGCTGCCTGTGCAGAAAGCAAATGTGCGTACAGGTTTTTCAATTTCTAGACGTCTGGAAATGGGTCCAGACATCTTAAAAGGCTCAAACAGAACGGGTCTTTACATAACTTAACATACTAACATATATAGTAACATATATAATATCTACAGCAACAGATATAAACGTCACTACACCCCAGAAAAACTATGTACAGAATCTAAGGTAGAAATTGGGATCTGTAGCAATACTTATTCTATCTACGATGACGGTTTATTATGTCAGTAAAGCTACATGATTATTTATGTACATATATAGTTCAAACACATCTATACTACGTATACTTAATATACTTATACTTATTATTTATAGTATACACCTATATACATGTTATATTTATACTATATACAAATAATTATTACATATATACATACGCACATATATATACTTAACTCATTCTTCTTCTCTGTTCTCTCTTCTTTTAAGACTTAGTTTCTTTTACTTTCTTCCCTTCTTAACTCAACCGCTCTCTCTTCTTCATTAATCCCTTTATTAGGCCTTATTTAGTTTAAAAATTAGGTTTATTAGTTGGCGGGTGACCTTTACGAGGGATACATAGCACCTTCTCAGGTAGGTCCAGAACTCTACTAAGAGCCGACCTAATTCGATAATTAGGCCTCTTAATAATGGTTTATGCTCAGTAATGGGCTTAATTAAGCCATCACGCAGTGCAAGGCTCCCAGCCACACACCTCACACAATCATCACAACTCAATCCATGCCATATGCCATATCATGCTCGAAGGGATAAGGGCGTAATGATTCGGGCGCCCGATGTCCGTGACGACTGGGTAACCATAAGAACAAATTCAATAAAAGCGCCTTAAAGTGCTTGCCCACTTACGATGTGGCACTATGTGTGCCGCATCTCAGCGTTGGAATCCCAGCACAGTCGTTCTAATTTTGGGATTTTAGCCCTCGATTTGAGGGCCATAAATTATTAAAATTAAAAATGAAATTATATGATAATAAAGTATTTACATAGTACTACATAATTGTACAATTAATTTAGAAAATTAATTATATTTACTATATAAATAAATTAGGCAAAGTCTGTAGTTTATACCTACTATATTTTAGGTTTTATTTCTAAATTAAGTATAAATTAGTTAATATACATATTAAGGTATTTAATAAAGATTTTTATCGCATTTTACAGGTTTTATTTCGATTCTATTTACATTTGAATAGCTTATTTTGGACTGTTTTATATATAAATTAGATATAACTAATATAATACATTATAAATATAGTGAAATTAGCTTAATTTGCTTAAAATACATTAATAGAGATATACAATATAAATTAGTTTAGTTTTAACTTAAATTACTAATTTATTTTAATTTAATCTAATAACTTAGCTGGTAACTTAATAAATTAATTATTTATTCTATATATATAATTAAATTATGATACGGGGTTTATTATATACATTATATATACCTAAATACATATGTATAGTATAGTAGTAAATAAGTTCATTTAGAAGATTTTATTAATTTACTTAGAGTATAGTACATATAAGTTAATAAAAATAATAGATAATTATATAAATAAGTTATATATGGTTTAAGTTATCTTAAATATTTAAGTTACTTTATATAATATACACATAAGTTTTATATATACATTATGTACATATTATGCATTATGTACATAGATAACTTAGTATATAACTTATATTTACATGTATGTACATAGTATATAAGGTGTTTTTAGGTATTTTGAGAGTTTTTCTTCTTTTTATGAATTTTGTGAGTTTTATAGAGGTAGGAGGTGAGAGAGATAGAAAGAGATGAGATAGAGAGAATGTTTTTGGTGTTTTTGTATTAAGGGGTTTTATTGAGTTTTAAAGTAAACTGAACCGTCAGCTAGTATGGTCTACCAAGTCGAGGGTTCAGAATACCATGAAACTTGACATATGTATAAAAATTTACATAATCTTCACTAAGACATGTTTATTTTATTTTTTTGGATTTTTTATAGGATTTTTATTTAATTACAAAGTTAACACATTCTAGGCCTTTAAAGAGTATTTTAAGTGAACCTAAGGCCTAGAATGGGACTCTAAAGGCTGAATAGGTAGTGAACTGTCTCAAATATGTTCAACACAAGATAAGGAAAGATTAAGAACAGTTAAGCATAAAATTCCACTTAGATTTCCATTATTTGATTTTGGACAGTTAAGCATGCAAGGTTAGCTGACAAAGAAAGATTTAAGCATGAAACAAGCCATTCTAAATTGAATTTAAATCAAATAAAAGTACATGAAAGCTTGTAGACATAAAATACAACATTAATAACATGTCAGCTATTCTAACTACTTGAACCTAAGCCTACAGTCCAAAGAGTCTTCAGCCTATTGTCCAGCTGCAGCAACAGCAGCAATAGCCAAAATCAATCACAATAGCAGCAATGCTGCTAACAGCAGTAGTAGCCTCTAAACAACAGCTAGTTGAACTGCTGCAACAGCTCCAGACATCTTAAGAAAAAAATCCAAGATATTTAGCTATGATGAGTCGCAACTCATCAATGGGTAAAGGCACTGCTATGTGAAAGGTTGGCACTCTATAGCAGTTCCAAAAAGTCACAGTGGCCTGGGCTTCAAAGATACTGCCAAGTTCAATCAGGTACTACCCTTAAAACAATTATGGAAGATACTAAAAGAAGAAAACTCTTTAGTTGGAATTCTTTCCTAATGCTGAATTCTAGGGTATGCAACGAAATGCTTCCTCGTCCTTGCTGTGGAATGAGTTTTGCAAACTGAAAAAATTTCTTGTTCTCCCATTTATTTTAGATTGTTGGAAATGGGGTCAATGTGAACATATGGAGAGATCAATGGTTATTAGACCATAGCAGCCCTACACAGTCGAAGTTGATGAAGGCTCTACCCCCACCATAGTTTTACAACTGCTGGACATTAATGGAAATTGGAGACAGGAAGTGTTGGAGTTTTTTTAACCTAAAATTACATTGAAAATTAGGAACATGAAAGTGGATACAAAGCATGAAGGTAAGCTGGTCCAGATGCCTCACTCTAAAGGCCTCTTCACGGTCAAGACGGCTTACAAGAAGTTGGTGGAACAAGGATATAAAGCTGATGAAACTCAGAGAACATATTGTGCCATATTATGAAAATGTAATCTTCTCCAACCAAGAACAAAGCACTTCATCTGGAAACTAATTACAGATTGCATCTCCCTTGGAGAGATACTCTCCACAAGAGTGGCAAATTATCCCAATTCATGCCCTATTTGCAATAAGCACTTTGAAATGACCCTTCCCAAGGGTCATTCGAGGTTTTCGAAAAGATAGGAGCTTGAGTGCAATTTTTCTAAACCCCTGGGTTTAGGTGTGTGGGCCTTGCGGGAAGAAGAGGGTCTTGCGGGAGAGATTCCACAATTTTGCTCTCTCTCTCCCTTCCCACCCAACACACCCATGCACACACCCCCGCTCACAAACCCTCACACTCTCCCTATTTAACACCCCCACCACCCTCACCATCTCCCCCACCTCTCCACACCACCACCACCTCCACCTTCGTTCCTCCACCACCTGCCAATGACCACTTCCTCTTCCTCATCCCCTTGCAGCCACGAGTAGGGGAAGGAGGGGAGCTCGAGATGGAGAAGGAGAAGGGGAGAAGCGTGGGTGAGAGAGAGGGAGAGCGAGGAACTCGGAGGAGCTCAGGAGAGGAGGTGCGACCTCCTATAGCTACGGTTCTGCGGGCGGAGAAGAGCGCGAGGAGAAGGTTTGCACCCCAGAACCATTTTTCCGCAGTATCAAATGTCTAGATCTCCATACAGACGTCTAGAGGATCCTCAGGACGTCCGGAGCTGGCGTCGGACGTCTGACAGCACGTAGAGTGCCGAGATATGTCCTTTGTACGCGCCTGCATGCACGTACGTAAGTATGTGTCGTGTTTTTGAAGTGACGCGTGCATACACAAGTACAGGTGTTGGAAAGGCACGTGGCACGTCCTTCAAGGTGCTTTAGGACGTCTGGACGTCTCTACAGATGTCTGATAACCATCTCAGACGTCCGAGTGCACTAACAGACATCTGGAAGGACCCCAAGATGCTGTGAGGGGTTCCAGACATCCGAGATCAGCACAGGAAAGCAAGGTGAGATTCTGAGGTCGTTTAAGACGTCTGGGTCTAAGTCTCAGACGTCTAATTTTAGTCAGTATGTACGTTTTTAGCCTGTTCAGGACCTAAACAAAATCGATCTTGTGTAAACGAAGTATCATTGGTTTCCGTTCGAGTTTCTCTACATGTCAGTGTCACTAGTATACTATTTTGAATTTGTTTGATGTGATTTGGTCAATTGTACAGGTCTCCAGCTAATAGAGTATATGAGGCCTGCGGAGACAACGGGATTTACGATTCGAGCCCCATTCCACCCGTATATCCCGGTAGAGTGATTTTTCTCAATATTATGAATTAATTAATCAAGTGCATGCTATCTTAGAATGAATTAATTGAATCCTATGATATGAAATGAATTCTAGGGCAGAATTAAGTGAATGAACATTTCTTAAGCCACACGATTTAATTCTGAAATGCATGTTAGAACTCTTAATGCTAGCAAATGAATAGTTACATGATGTGATGTTTCTTTAAGTTATTAAATTACGAGCTACCTGTTATATGGTTGAGAACCAAGTTGTGAACAACGAAATATGCATGTCGTGAAATGAAATGAACTGAATACAATGCATGAACCCTACGGGAAAAGTAGAAGAGGAACTCACGAATGTGGGACGAATATCATATATAGGAGGGAAGTGAGCTGGCCCTCGAGTATACGGTACCAAGGAGAACTGTCCCTTTTGCATGGAAAGTGAGCTGGCCCTCGTATACACGGTACCGAGGAGAGCTACCATCACTTTAGTGTATGGGGGAGCTAGCCGCCCTTGGGTTGAGACCCGAGGTTAGGAATGACCCTCTATGCAGATTCTTATTACTTTAGTGTAGGGGGGAGCCAGCTGCCCCATGGGACCCAGGGTTAGAACTGACCACCCTACACCGACTCTTGTTAAGCCCTCTGGGCAAACCCAGATAATCGGGCGAGGGTACGTACATTGTTGAGGGGTGAGACCCCTATTCTGAGAGGGCAAGGCCCTGTTCTGTTCTGTGCTATACGTTTAGCCGTACCCGCTAGCACAAATGACTGACTGCGTGCCAGTGCGGGGTAGCTACCCGTGCACTTATCGCGCATGCCATAATCACCGCTACGTCGCGACCATGACCTCTGGGTGGTAGACTTGGTGTAGGACTACCACGGAGGCTCTCCCAACTAAGAAAGTGCCACGTGTACATTCTATATCGCGGAATAAACTGCAATCAAGATCGTTCCCTTAGGGAACAAGAGGATTAAGAAATGTTGTGAACCCTTATTAGAATAACAAAATCAAAAACACCTAGTTGAGATAAATAAAAATGAATGAATAGTTATTTGTTTGTTTCTTTTAGTTAAATTTCATATAAGTGGCTTAACCACCACTCTACTCAGCGTAGCTGACCACGGATTATATAACCATGTTCAAGTCAAGGAGTTGAGCAGTCAGCGACACCAGCTACCGAGGGTGTTGGGCCCAACCGAGCCCAGCCGTAGTGTTTTTCTCCTTTCTGTTTCAGATCTCTTTATAGTAATGAGCACCTTTAGCGTGTATTAGATGTTTCTGCTATATTTCTATTTATGTTATATTTCACTCTGTTGTAATTGTGATGGCTATGTATATTATAGTACTCTTCTGTTTGTGGCATGTAATATTTTTGAGACTTCTCATTCTGTTTTCTATTACTGCCTCTTATTTACTTCTACTTAGTTACATTGCATGTGTGGTAGTAATATTTTCTACTTTTAGTTATTTCTCGTTGGATGACTGAGTCTTGGTATTAATCGAGGCGAGCCGATCTCGGGTCCTGCAGAGAACTGGGATCGAGTCGTAACACATTCTGAAACCAAAAGACACTTATTTCTGGAATGTGATTTCGCCAGGGCTCTCTGGTTTGGGTTGGGATTTCGGACACAATACAATGCCCTCTATTAGAACTTCTATTCAATGACATCGGTGTCAACAATCGCTCTTTCGTAGATGCTTATACTATCTTGCATCAGTTTTAGCTGGTGAGGTGTGAAAAGAAGCATGCATCCAAAGAAGCAAATGTTGAAAAAGCATTCAGGATACCCTCCTGAACTCAAGTAGGGATAAACAGTATGTTCTCCATGAGCCACCCAATCAAAGAATTAAAGCCTACCCTAATCCCCTCCATACGATAGACATCTACATTCAGGTGGATGCAGCCTTCAAAAATGGTGATGCCACTGTGACTGTAGTCTGTTTATTGAGGGAAGGATTTTTCTTTGATGTTGAAGTCAAAAGAGTCTTGGCCTCTACTCCAAAAGAAGTTGAGTTATGTGCAGTTGAAATGGACCTAAACATGGCGACCACCTATTGCTACAATAGTGTTGCTATTTATAGTGACAATGCAAATGTAGCTCAAATGGTCAATGGAAATGATATCTGTGAGCACCTTTGCTCAGCAAAAAAAAAAAAAATGAACCTAATCAACACATAATCCCACAAAAAATTAATATCTCCACAAGTATGTGGTAGAAAATGAATTATATATATATATGGAAACATTTTCACCCCAAGTTGTAAACTATGCCACAAGTCCTCAATGTAATCATCTGCGAAATCTCAGATTTTGTAGAAGTGAAGCTATGTATCACCATGTAATCAAAGCCCAACCAAGTTTACAATTTTTTTAGCAAAATGCACAAGATAAAGAAGTGAGTCAAATCACCTGAGCAAGGCATATTATAATAAGTTAATATTATATTGAAATTGTTGCTCTCATAATTATTTTGTATTATTATTAGAATTTGGTACTCCAATTGAAAGAGAACAGTTCGCCTACAAATATGGAGAAGAACTTGCTCTCACGAGGATTGCTTTCATAATGTTTAGGCTTCATCCTTATCAATTCTCAAGGACTTAGGTAGTGAAAACCTGAGTGGCAACTAATCTCAAGTAATAAACCTAACTTAAGAAGTGGATGAACCAATATAAAAATCTCATGTGCATTTTGTGATTGAATGCTCTCATGTTCTTCTGATTGATTCTATAACCCTCATAGATTATATATGTGTTTAGCTGCACTAGTTGTTAGTATTTGAGGGCACTATTCACCCCTTAGTGCTATCTCTCCCACAAGTAGAGGTTTGCGATTGTATTCTTGAAACTCACCTCCAATCCTGTAGCAAGCATCTTAACACTTCAAAGAGTTGGAAGGACAACTTCCCTTTTGAGAAAGAGCCTTCAAAGGAAATCAACATTTGGATCCATCCCCTAATTAAACCTCACATTCTCCATATACTCAGCAACATTATTGGTCACCCCCTTCAAACAGTCTCTATAGCTTATAATAACTGAAGGTTTTAGTCTACTCAAACACTAGAAGAATATGTTCAAAAATTCCTTAAGACATTTCAAGGAAAAAGAATTAACCAATGAAAGAGAGAGGAGAAGAAATATTTAGCTTTGAATGAAAAGAGCATATTCATAATGCTTTTACATAAAGTGTTGAGTTTGATGACCAAACAAGGTAGGCCCGCAACAAATAGGAGTGCATCATCAATCCATATGCCCAACTTATTTAGATGACCGGACGAAATGTTTTAGGAGTTTAAACCTAGACGATAGATGGGCTATGTAAAGCCATGAGATAGTGTAGATTGGAGGAGTTCTTACGACCGCTTTGGTTTCAGCTTTTTAAATAAATGCTAGTCTACCTTGGATTTGATGAACTTGTGGAGACGAATGGGAGTATGAGTACCCCTAGATGTGGGATAAGTTCATTTGAATTAGGTCTCGGAGGCTTAAAGTATGTAAGTTGTTTGCAATTCTAGTCAAATCTCATATTACTCTAGTCCTTAGAATTTAATCTGTAAAACATAGTTTAGAACTTGATTATAGGGTGTAGGCCCCTTTGTGAAGTTAGTTAGAGCTACAAGAAATTGTGAGAAAAGGTTTGGGAACAAATCCATGATGAATGGATTGAAGAATCATGCAAGGTTCTTCCTTAGGAATATCTCTGCTTCAAGTTTAGACAACCAAACCACTTGTTTGTATGTCTTTTGGTGTCTAAACCTAAAGGTAGATTTAGGTGTTGATGATGAAGATTTGGATGTCTAAAGTGGTTAATTAGATATCTAAATCAGACTGCAACTAAATATAATTACGTACAAATGAGGCAAATAAGAAGGATGGTTAGGGTCCTAAAAAGAGTTTCCTATTTGTTATAAAGAACATAAATGTGCGGCCTAAGGTCTATAACTTAGGGAAAAGAAACTAATAAAATACCAATGATTCTGGTAGAAGTTATTCCCCGAAATCATGGGCATAGATTCCAAAGGTAGGAATCTTAAAGTACTGAGGTAGAAACCCAGAATATGAAAGAAATGGATTAGGATATATCCCACAACTTGTGCTTTAAGGATGAATTAAGTGAGTTAATTAATGAATAGATATTATAATGGAACAAGTCGCAACTTGCTTAGCTAAGCCACATCCCAAAGCCAGCACCTAAACCAAGGCAACTACCTGGTGCATCAATGCTTAGATCTGTGAGCATCTAGATCCACTTGGAAATGACGACCTCTAGTAGAAGTGCTAGATTTTGGGGGTGTCATGGTTGGGAATTATCAAGACGGCAGTAAGACTTCACTAGCCCTAAGCTATTTTTGATAAGTTACCCAACATGACAAGTATCTAAAAATTAAATGTTAGAGGGATGATTTACCAGATCAGCCATGAGCCATGATTTATGTATGTGTATCTTCTAGTCTCAAGTTCAGGATAGTGGTAGGCACCTATGTTGGATGTGATGGTAGGTGACATGAGATAGGTACTTGGTGGAAAATGTTAGTGTGTCACAACTACACTTGGAGGTTACCTGGGTGGAGACTATCACCATTGGGTATAGATTTCCCATGAGATTAGGATAATGAAAAGAAAACCTATGAAATGTTAAGAACTATAAGCCATGGTTAAGGTAGATTGTTTCTTGAGTACTGGACTTGGATGTGTGAAATAGGTAAATCTAGAATAAATAAATTATGAAAGACTTACTAGGTCAATAAGATGACCAATGCGGTGTAAGACATACCTAAGTTGTACACTCAAGTGTGACTACACTGTATCAAGATGCCCATGCAATCCTATAAGTAAAGGAGGAGTTAAGAGACTTACTTGTAGAAGCAAAATAAGATGTAGGTGTAATGAAGGAATAGGTGCTGCTTTGGATAGAGAAATGGAGGATAAAACAAGAAATTTGATATAGCTTAATGGTATATTGATGGCCAAAAGGATCGCGGATGAATGAGATGAAGAAACTGTGAGAAAACTAAGAGCCAAGCGCGAGCATACATATGGTACCTCTTTTATTTAGTTGTCTTTCCTTGTTGTGCTTTAGCTCACTTCCTATTTCTTCTGTGTATGGGTATCTTCACCCAAGCATGTAGTACTAGAAGATTAATTGAGGACTGTTCAAGTCATCACTTCCTTCCTAGTTTAAAACAAAACTTCATATAGTCATAATTTGTTTTATACCACATGTGTTAGTTTCATGAAATGTTGATGATAATTCTATGCTTAAGTAAAAATAATTGAGAAAAAGATATCAATTGGTTTTGAGAAATGCCACTCAGTCTCCTAATAAGTGATTGTCAATGGATTGGATCATGATACTTCTACTACAAGATTGCTTCGCACAAAATATGCTCGCAACCTAATTGCTATGTCCTTGGAGAGAGAGTTACTTGAGGTAATCTCCTTCAAAGCTTTTGGATCTTTATTCAAGCATGAATTGAAGCCCTTATGCACCTACAACTATACATTTGTGCATCTTGCTCTTAGATGCCCCTCTATAAAGTGAGAGAATCTATCAATGCCTATGTCCTGAAGTAGCCAGAATCCATTTCATCTCGCCCATTTAAAGTCAGTTGATTTCTTTGACTAAAGTTCAAGAGGTGGCGAGTATTGTTGGCAAAGGTGAGGGTCCCTCAACCTCTGGTAGACTCTCTGAGGAGACTCTTGCTCTTTATACTTTTAGTTAAGCCATGCATAATCATTCTAATATTAGGTGGTTTCTTGAAGAGCATGACTTAGGTCATGTTACATTTGAGGTCCCAAGTGATGGCCTTCGTCTCTATTCACCCAAGAAAAACAACTCATTTTTATATGTTGAGGATCCCCCTTAATCCATTTATCGTACCATTCTTGTCATACTACCATGTAGTTCCATCCCAACTTATCTTGAATTGTTGGCTGATTCTACATGCTTTCATAATCCTTTGCTTCCATCTCGGTGTGCATCCTCACTTGGGGGCTTTCTGTCTACTTTTTGGGTTGATACCCCTAAAGGTGAAGAAGGGAAAATCCACTTCTAAGACATACACCTTCCATTGTAGATGGAATAAATATAGGATAATGAACCTACCGAACAATTTGAAAAGTAGGACAACCAATTCTTTATTGTCTATTCATAACGATGAGCCGAGAAAAACAAATCAACACTTAAATTTATATTCTTGCAATTGGAAGTCTGAGATCATTCACTAGGGGCAAATAATTGCACACTTACCATTATCACAATTATTTACATTGTGTTAAGCTTAGGAGTTTGATATAAAAGAAAATTATAAGTGAAAAATGGGTAATCAAACTCAAAAATTAAATTTCAGATCAAGTGCTAAAAATAATAAATGACTATAAGTAATGTTGACAAAATAATTTGTTTATAACTTAAACACAAGGCACTTCGAAATGATCACCGATCAAAACTATGAAGGTCTTTTTATCTTTTGCAAAAGGAGCCCACAGCACCAGGCCCAAACATGCCCTTTAATGGGCCGCCCCCTCTACAAGCCTCCCTCTCTATTTATTTCTCAATTTATATGTCTAATATGGGCTTATATATGCCCTATGGAGAGCCTTCCTATTAAGGGCTGACAAGCCCTCCTACAGAAATCAATATATAGCCCCTGTGATGCAAGACAAAAATTACCCTCACGAAATACGTTTAATCGACTCGTGAATAAACTGGTCAAACTCCCTTGGACTCAGTTCGTGTGGGAATGCGAAGAGGCACGGTCTACTGAGCGGTTACACCTTCAAACCATTAACTTCCCATTATTGTGACAGTTCCACCTTCAACCCATTATCTCCCCATTATTTTAGCAGTTATACATTTCTAAAATATAATCGCAAACGTTTGTACTCTATAAATAAACCCCCACTTACACATGGTAGGGGGAGACCCAATGGAAATATCCTACAAGACACACCCATGAGAAACACACGGACACTCATGGGGGCAATCCAAAGAGCCTACAACTCACAATTCCTCATATTATTCACATCTATAGTGAATATTGAGGGTCAGCCTTGAAGTGGAACTGAGTAAATAATCTTCTGTGTTGATGTGATTGCTTGCCAATTTTTACATTCTTGTGACTATGTTTCGTTTCTTGCATTTACAATTTCTTTGATGTGCTATCAATGGCCTTGACGGCAATTTCTGAGGCACATCACCTTATGAGCTTTGCAATCCCATGATATGGGACTAATGCGTGCATTTGGGTTTAAGAATCTGAATTTGAGCCTATTTCTCCTCTCTTTCTTTGGCACGCACACACTCTAATTTTTCACTAAGTTTCTCTTCAATCTTCTTTACTTTTCTTTGTTTCTAAAAGAGCCTAGCAACCCAATAAATCACTCTCTCTCCCCCCTAATGGGCCACCCACATATGGGCTATGCGTGTGTGATGGTATTGGGGAGATGGCGCAAAACTTTAGGTATCGTGTGAGAGGCTTTAGCCCCAACGAGGTGGGACTAAACGAGAGGGCATGGTTTGCATGAAATCAAAATAATCTCATATTAAGAAGTATTTAAACAATAAAAACTTTGAATCCAAGTATTGCAATAAAACCCTTAAATAAAATATATTTGCAAACGTATCCTTGACAATTCAGAATAAAATTATAAAAGGATCCCTGAAAATAGAAATTCCTTGAATGTGGGTCGCTGTCAGTTCAAGCCTTCTTCCCCGACGACAGAGATGTTGCTGGTGGTTGATCAAAGCTTCAATCTGACCAACTGATAAGGCTGGCGGAGGGTGAAGGGTGGTCATACGATGATCGCTGACTTGATGGTGGGGTCTGATTGACAATCAGAGTGGCAGAGGTGGCAAAAGCAACGGCCAGAGTAGGGAACGATGATGGTCTCCGGCGATGTCCTGCAAACAAAAGACAAGGCCATTCGACCTCGCAACAATAGTAGAAGCTTCAGGGTGATTCCCAGAAGCAAAGCCCTATGGTTAGGGAGTAAGTGGAGGCGTATGTGTGTGTAGCGAAGAAGCTCCACGACGCTTCAAATGGCGATGGTTGGTGGGTGTGTTTGAAGCAATAAAACACAAATTAAGCTATCCTAAATGTAAAGCAAACTACGGGGAACAAAAACCCTAACCTAATTGGATAGAAGGAAGGGAAGAAACCTAGGACAATGGCAAGTCTCAGGTGACGAAAAGGGGGGATGAGTTGGAGCTGACGAGTAGGAGATGAATCGTGTTCTTTGGCCGGAAGCACAACAACTGAATGAGGAAGAAAAGCCCTCTCCCTATTATACGTGAGAGTGGTCAAAAGATGAGGTCAAAGAAGCTCTAAGGCCTTGTTAATGGCGGTGCCAGGGAAGGAGAGAGGGATGTTTGTGCACCAAAACTCGACAAAGAAGGGTGGGATTCTGCGAGGCTTTATAGAAACTTGACCTCGCAAGTGAGGCAAGAATTTGTCCATGATTTGCTTGAATCAAAGATTGAATTCACAGAGAATTTGGGCGAGAAATGGGGGCTCTATATATGGAAGGGGCAGCTGGAATCTATCTTAAAATGGTGCTTTGATCAAGGAGTAAATCCCCCAAATTTGGTGTGAATCCAACATGCAATTTAGGAGATATCAATTTCCAAAACTTGTGCACAAGAACAACTCGTGTAGCAGCTTCAGCCATTTGGAGAAGATGAACGGCTGAAGTCCGCGAAGGACCTAATTGCAAAATAGATCAAGATAAAGTCCTAATGAATCCAAGTTTTTGTGGTAACTTAATTAGGACCTAAGAAATTTAATGGTAACTTTAATTTTGGAATTTGATGAAATTTGACTAACTAATTTACATTCTAACCCAAAATGTTTTAGTTGTTAACCTTGGTCTTTGACTTAGATCAAATTAGGTTCATTTTGCAAAATTGATTGTTCTATGCCTTATAAAAT
Source organism: Thalassia testudinum (assembly GCA_037157565.1). Taxonomy (NCBI): domain Eukaryota; kingdom Viridiplantae; phylum Streptophyta; class Magnoliopsida; order Alismatales; family Hydrocharitaceae; genus Thalassia; species Thalassia testudinum. The sequence continues at coordinate 26,999,401 of JAZHRO010000059.1, forward strand.
ATTTTTAAATGTTTTTTAAAAGGCTTAGATTACATTTATTTCCAACATAACCCTTTAAATTTAAGTGTGACTGAAATTAGGATTTTTATTAGTGATTTAGCATTTAATTATCAAAGAAATCCCAAATCAATTAGTGCAAGCCCACTTATTGAGAATTTGAGCTCAGTTGACCTTCAATTGAGTATAGGTTTACCCTTTAGTTAATCTGCATTTGCATTAACCTGTTAAAACAGCAAAATTAACTAATTTGAATGTTATTCCCCCTAATTTTTGACATTATTAAGTTATACCTTTTTGTTGGTTAACAAAGTGAATTTAACCTTAAAACTTAATCAAATTAGACTAGATATGAAGGATGATGTTGTTACCATTATGATCCATAAACAAGATTGATGCATGCAAATCGCTATGTGTTAATTATGTTGCTGTAGCATAGGTTTTACGTGATCTCTTTTAAAATTATACTGAACTCAAATCAATAAAAAGTAATTAACTTGGGAGTCAAGGTCGATTCTAGAGAGGCAATTAGTCCAAATTTCTTCTTGACAAATCCTATGTATGCATGAATATTTTTGGATTTTTTGAAATTGTTTTTATATTTTTTGGCGATTTTTAAATAAGACCTGGTCACAAAAGTCAATATTAACCTTACTTGAATAACTAACCTAACCCTAATGCTGCCAGAAAAATTCTTACATTTTATACGAAGTTCCTGAATTTAACAGAGAACTCATGGAAGTTGTTTTGCACAATTTACTTAAGTATAAAATTCAAGGAAGTCAAAAAAGGTCAATTCTGTTAGATAGATTGACCCCTATCAGTATACAAATTTTATGAAATAAAATATAAGGAGTTACACTCTAAAATTTAGCAATATAAAACTAGACCTAAAAATACATGCTCAGATGAAATTTCATGATTTTTAGAAATACAGATTTGTCAAAATATATTTTGAATTCATACATGTAGAACTAGTGTGAGTTAATACCAAACCTAATTTTTGTGGTGTTTTGTATATTTTGGACTTTTTTGATATTTTCAATAGTGAAAACCATGTAAATAAGAAAGTGAAATCTCATTAGAAAGCAAGTGGTGCAATGAATCAAAAACTACTTTTATTACAAGTAAAATAAAATGTTTACAACTAGAACTAGAAATAAAATGAAAGGAAGAACAAGTAATAGAAAAGAATGAAGAATAGAATTGAAGTTGAGGATGCCGAAGGACTCGTGACGGTGATGGAGAACCCATCAACAACTGTCAATGGTAAGGAAGTAGAGAAATCAATGAAGAAGCACTACTTGAAGAAATACTCTAATGGAGAAGAAGACGTAATCAATAGAAATCTAAGGTTACTACTAAGCCCTAATGCCTAAACTAATGGAAGGAGATCCTAAGGGAAACTAATAGAACCTAGGGGACAACTGTGGAGGAGGGAAGGGAGAGGGTAGGCGTGGAGAGGTGGAGGAGGAGATGGAAGAGAGGTGATTCCAAAAGGCTTGGAGTGGTGGTGTATATATATAGTAAAGGGAATGTAATATGATTAGGGGAGACGATATGCCTTGGATGGAGGAAATGGATGATGGTGATGGAGTTTGGAAAATGGAGGGTTAGGATTAAGTTTAAGAGGTGGAGTGGACTTTAGAGGATAGGCTATGTGGTTGTAGAAATTATGAAGGGTTGGGATGGAAGCTTAATTAGATTGGAGGGCTAGGATTTATCCTAAAGTGGCACCACTTTTGGTGGCTTAGGGTAGGGTTTGCGTTGGGATTTGTGTGGCTAGGATTTGGGTGGGTTTTAGATGGAGGGATAGGATGCATTATAAGGTGGTGTGGAGGTAGGGTTAAGGAGGAGGGTTGGGCTTGACCTATGGGATAGATTAGGTTGCTAGGATGGCTTAGGTGGAAAGGAAGAGGTGAGGTGTCATGATGTAAGTGGAGGAAAAGTGAAGCCAAGGATTGGTGGGGTGGAAGATGAGGTGGATGACTAAGCTAGGTGGAGCAAGCTAAGCGTGGGGTTAATAGGTTAAGTGGCCTAGGTTATGTGTGTGTAATTGGACTAGGTGAGTTCAATTGCATTAATCATGATGTGGGGCTTCATCTGTGACCTAGAAAAGGCTCCTGCAAAGAGTAAATAAAATTAATACACATTACAACAATGTTCAGGAAGTCGGCCGCCTAGGTCGAGTAGGCAGCTGCATAGTCATAGGCAGACCCCTCCCCAAACCGTGTAATGCAATACAGTGCTATAAGCGGGTCTGGGTGAGTAGTCAAACCGAGTAGGCATTTACTCGACCGAATAGTCACCTACTTTTATGATAGATCCACCGATGGGGTCTTCTAAAAAAAACTTTAGGGCCTCACATAAAAAAGACCCACTTCAAAATAAAACTTCTTGGATATCCTAAGCCCCTTTCTACCATCAAGAATGCCTAATATCCCAACCCAAACCCATCGAGAACGCTTAAACTCCTCTCTATCATCGCCCTAAACCCTCATCGCCTTCTCTATCATCGACACAACACCCTCTCTGCTAGCAGCGCATCACCCTCTCTGTCGCCTCTAACACAGCGCTGCCATCACCTACTAGCCATCGCCCACCAACGTCGGGTGCAGCACTATCATTACCTCTCGTTGCGACACTACCATCGTCTTGTTGGGTGCTGCACTGCCTCTCGCACAGCGCTGCCATCACCCACTAAGCATCGCCTACCAACATTGGAGGTTGCATTGACCATCACTAAAGGTATATCTCTCACCATCTGATTTTAGTTTTAGATTTTTTATTTTTAGGGTCTAATTTTTATTGGATTTGAGATTTAAGGTCTTATTTGTTTGTGACATCATGCATGTGTGTCTCAAATGTTTATATATATTTCTAATGTTGTATTTGTTTGTGTCTGATTTTTAGGGTCTGTATGTGACAATGTGTATAAATCATTCCTAATATTAAATAAATAATTGTTGAGTCTAATTTTTACATCAATTTCTAGGTTTGATTTTTGTTTTAGGTTTTTTATTTTTAAGGTCTGGTTTTTTACATAAATTATTTATGTTAAATGTCATTTTGTGTTTAACATTATTGTCAATTCTTTTGTATTTCTTTAAATGAACATCTAGATTCTAATCTTTACATTTTCCTTTTTCAAGATGTCAAATCTTTTATATTCTAGGTTGTATAGTAATTAAATATGTCAAATAATATGATTCTAGACTATATTTTTTTATTATATTACTTGAAACATTTACATAATTATAACATTGCATATAACACAAAATTTAATAAATTAACTAATTATTTTATATTTTTAAAATAAAAAATGCAAAACCACATATTTGTCCACATACTCATCCGAATACTACATACTCGCTATGCGTTGACTTAACCGACCGCATACTGCATACCAACTTCTTGAACCTTGCATTACAAAAGTTACAATATTCAATAATTAACTCTAAAATGCATTATTTACATTATGATGCTTCAATACCTTTCACGCACTAATTTAATGCAATTATGCCTAAAATGCCTCCTAACTAACATTAATTAAGCACGAATTAGCTAATTAAATATGAATTCATCAGGGATCCTTTGATGGTCCCCAACCCCTCACAAGGATTGTCTGCCAAGGATCTGTCGCCAACTACAAAAGTAGTTGAATCCCTCTGCTTGGCAGGATGCAAATAAGATAGCAAATTTTGGGGACATCTTTCGGGCTAATTTGACATGAAGGGAAGTGTGGAAGGTGTTGTCATGGGTAGAGGATTCATACCTAACGCCAAGTGAGGAGTTGATAGTAGTTTTCCTTAATGTAGGCTAATTCTAACTTTATTTTGTTTTGCATCCTTCCACTCGTTTGACAAGCTGGATCCTCCAAAGAAGAGGAGAGGCCAAAGGGAAGGAAGCACTTCACAGGCTGTGAGCTATCTCGAAGAGCAAAAAGAAACGCATCCTTCTCAAATAGAGAGGCATTCTGAGAAGAGGAAGGATGCAACAGAGGAGCCCCTCTTAGGCGTTGAAGTGTCTTGAGAAGAGGAAGCATGCAATGGAGGAGCACCCCTCTTAGGCGAAGAAGCATCCTGAGAAGAGGAGGAAAGTAGGCGCTATCCATCCTCCTAAGTCAACAAAGGCCCCATTAGATTCCTCTAGCAGTGATGCACGTAGGAGTCTTTCCTCTTCACCTGGGAACACTTCCCAAGCGAAGAGGGCCTTCCTGCTTGTCTCCAAGGGAATGATTGTCTCAACACCCGTCTCCAAGGGGGCGACTACCTTGTTTGCGCAACCAATTGTGGAGACATAGCCAAAGGGGGTTGACATAAGGAGAGCTTCCCCAGCGGGAGGAGTAAAACTTCCACTTGAGTCCTACGACCAAGCCAACATATGAGGGGATGCAAACGTGTCCCTTGAGTAGAGGAGGGGCTTGTAGGGCCAGCATTGACACGCCACAACTCCACTAGCCACTAAATCCCCATGGACCCTTCTTATTGGGGTAGGTTCAAAGCCATTGGGCTTATTGTCGACTCCATCAAAGGCTTTGTTTTAGAGGAGGCGAAAGTTACAAAAGTGTTGCTCCTTCAGAGGCCTCGGAGTTCACCCGTCACCAGGCAAGTGGAGGAACCAAGGAGGGAGTTGCATCCACCCGCAACGAAGCCCGAGAAGGAGAGAAGGAAGGCAGGGGCAAACCTCTTTAAGGCCTCTATCTCCCCCACAACTTCCGTGCAGAAGGAAAAACTACTGGAAAAGGCAAAGGCCATCTAGCAAAGTATTCTCTCACTACAAAAAAGGCACACTTTCTGATGATTGCTTTGGCCACGGTTTATAACCGTCACTAAAGGATATTTTTTGCCACAATTATGAAGTAAACCATCGACAATAATTGTTTAGATGTGGGTTGTAACGATTTTAGTGGAAGATATTTACCAGCAATTTTGATAGCATTATTAATATATTTCAGCGACAATTTTATTTTCAACCATCGAAGAAAAAGCCAATGGCTCCGTGGCGATGGTTGCAAAACCATTGCAGATATCTAACTTAGTGTCAATTACATTAGGAACCATCGCTAATAGTGCTTAGGGTTTAAGACTCATGGGTGTCTATTCACAACGGTTGTATCACCATTGCTAAATGGTAAGAGTGATGGTTATTTAAAAATCGTCGCTGAAAAGAAGTAGAAGAAATTTGTATTTAAATCAATTCAACAACAATTTCATTTATAATTTTCATCGAAAGAGGGCATGTTACCCTAATTCGCCTTCTCTTCCCCCCCCCCCCCCCCCATGCATTTCGTCATCCTCCTCCCACTTGACCTCCTCTTTCTAGTAACTCCATCCATCTCCCCCCTCTCCTTCCCTCACCGCCTCCTACTCCTTCTTCCCCTCTTCAAAGCCACCTCCCCCACCCCCCCCCCCCTCCCTCGCCTAGTCCTCCACCACCTCCTCCTCCCCCTCCCCTGCAACAGTTTATTATAAAACCATCGTGGATGTATGTTTGCCGACAATTCCATAGCTATCACAAAATATCTACATTTTCTTTAAATCTACTACCATTTTGCAACAATTAGAATATAACTATTACCAAATATTTATCCACGATAGGTTATAGACCATCGCTAATATAGTAAAGCAACACCAATTTAAATGAAACTATGGTCAATATAATTTCTCAACGGTTATTAAAAGGTCACCAATAGAGAGTTTTATTTCTTTTGGATTTTTTGAAACCTTCTATGACGGTTTTATAACAGTCGCAAAACTAGAATAGCGACGGTTATTTAATAAATGTCGCCAAACTCATATGATGAGCAATTTTAAACTGGCATCAAAAGATCTACTTTTCCACAGTTGGGAGCAGAGCAATGGCAATGACATCGAAAAATAATTGTTGCCAAAACATTGCTGCAACGCAATTAAGTGACGACTATTTGGCTTTTGGTGATTCAATTAAGTGACGGCTATTTGGCTTTTGGCAATCGCCAAAAGCTATTTTTCCTATAGCGTCTTGAATCCCACACCAGGGGAGGTGCCAACAGAGCGAGGCACCAAGGTTTCGTTGGATGCTTTCTAGTGGGTGAGGCATTTGACCGAGCAGACAGTTTTGTCGCTACTCAGTTTTTCAATAGATTGGGTGTGCCTACCACGTGCTTCATCTAATATATGGCATGTTACCACAACTACCTACATGTGGTAAGCCTCTTTATTTCCCTCAAATTCTCTAGATTTGACATGTAGGATAGTCTAACATGTATGTTCTACATTGTTGTAGGTAGACGTCATCGTGTACGACATGCTTTTTAGGAGCCATGTCTCCAGTCATACTATTATGGGGATGTCTGAATAGTCTTGATCCTATGTCATTGAGCAGGAAGCCAGCTGGGTGGAGGCAGATCTGGCGAATGCCTATGTGCTTCCCCACCAACTCGATGATGTTCTTCCCACCCAAAACAAAGTAAAGGTGGAAGCATTTGCTATTTTGGAGTAGCTTGGAGCTGAAAGGGCCTCAAATAATGTCGTAACCTCTTAGCTAGCGACTACTTAATGAGCAAACCAAATAGCCCCATCGTCTCTTTCGTGCACACGAAAGGCAATCGAGGAGAATGATTGGGTGATGATGAAAGTCTACATTTCTTTTGAGGGCCACTACAAGGAGATTGCAGTCCTTAAGGAGCGATTGCTGGCTCGCTCATTGGATGCCACAAAGGCGGGTCAGAAGTGGGAGCTTTTCAAGGCAGGCAAATGATCCTTCTTTGAAGTATATGAAGGAGTAGTGCTCAAGGCTCCATTCTACGGTGGAGGAAGGTGCACAAATGCAAGCGTCTCTCCAGGCAGCAGAGGCGACGATTACCCACCTTTACAAGGCACTGGCCGCCAAAGAGAGAGTATTGGAGGCTACTGCAGATTACGAAGAAGAGCAATACAATAAAGTTCACGCCCTCAAGGAGGAAAGGTAGTGAGAAATAACGCCTAAGAAGGTAATGAGGTACTTCGTCGATGATCTGTCCATGGCTGAGAGTAAGAGGAGGCTGACGAAGGACATTAGCAAGTATGTCTTGGTTGTACCTCGATCTATCCTTGGTGGTGGGGTCTCAATCCTGGACAACTTCTTGTGCTAGTCCTTTGAGAGGTTTAACCTAGAGCATGATCGCCAAACCTGGGGGATTCTCATTGAGGATCGAGCTCCTATCTCGCCCACTCCTAAAGATCATTACCTCTCTCTACCACACAGCGAAGGGGACCATGATAAGGAGGAGGAAGAGGGGGCCAAAAATGGCTAAGAGGAATTATCAACCAACATTGGTAGCAAGGATCGATCGGTTGAGGATGGCCAAGATACCTCTAGAGCTCTACCTCAACAAGAAGGCCAAGAGGCTCCCCTTTAAGGTGGCCAAGGACTTCATCAACTTTGTACTCAACCTAAGGAGGAGCCAGCAGAACTTGGCATCCCCACTCCACCAAGAGAGCCATCTAGGATAGGGGGCCAAGCGAGTTAGCTTCATCAGTGGAGGACAATGAATAAGAAGGCCTTGTGTCTATTTTGACGAAATCAAAGTAACCTTTCCTCCTCTGTTCTTTGCTTTTCTTGTAAACAAGCAGGGTATACTCCCTTACTAAACTTGTACCCAAGCTTTCCATTAAAGAAAATTTTTTGCCAATCAAGCATTTGTTTTCATTGTCTTGGCTTATTGTTTTTGCCAACCAAACATAGTAGTAAGTAAGCATCATTTCTTTGTTTATTCACGCTGAATCGAGTGCCTTACCAAATTTCTTATTCTACTTAGGCAAAATATACCCTTAAGTTGATAACGTGCCAAATCCTAGGGATTGCACATCCCTCTAATATTTGTAGTTTACATGACCCGACAGAATTGGAGGCAACGACCTTTGTATGGAGAGTGTACTAAGGGGGGTGAATAGTGTAATTAAATAATATATCAAAAATAAAAATAATATGCATAAATAAAATTCACACCACAAAAGGACACAAGAATTTTTAAGTGAAAAACACCTATAGATAAAAACCACCACCTAAGTCTTCCTAACTTAGAATTTCCCCCAATCGCCTAGCGATCAAAAACACTAAACCACATGACTTTAAACCTGAGGTTGGTGTAACCTCAAGTACAACACGCACTAGATCAAACCGATGTAATTTTGCCTCCGCGAGACGAGAATCCACAATCCAAACAGCTTTACAACAAAATAAAAGGAAAAACAAAGATCCTATAAAGTCACAAAATATATTTAAATGCTAGATTCTATATGTTAAAAAAACTTACCTTCAATGAAAGTAGATCAGTGTTTCTGCGTAGTGAATTAGAGCTCTTACATGGTGTGCATAAAGCTTGGAGAGCATGTGAGCAACTTTCTTTTTCTCTCTTTGTGAAAATAGTGGGAAGAATTGATTTTGTGTGTGTCTTGTAATGGAGAGCCACTAGAGTACTTATAAAGGTGTTAGGAAGGCTCTAGATAGACTAAGCAAGTCCTTATAGCTGTTGTTGAACATTACTTATTACTTATTAAATCTTGTTCTATAATTTGGTTTGATCTTGTAGTCCAAAGAATCCCATACCATGATGTTTCCAAGATAGTAGTAAATAGGGAAAAAAGAATACTTGTACAGACCAATGAAGTCATTGCATCCCCAATAGTCCAAAGATGAAAATCTAGAGTGAGCTAGGACGTCTGGCCTAAGTGTCATTCGTCTTATAGGAAATCTAGTGTTCTTATTGGACCTCTGATATGGGAATCATTTTTGGATTCAAGCTCTAATACAAAATCTCTTGATTTGGATTTCTAAAGACTAACGAGTAGCTATGTGTCGACAGATAAGTGTATAGAATGTGTGATGGGCATATAGGACACTTGATTATGGTGTTGGTCGTCTGATAAATCAATATTAATGTTAGGTTGCCAACAATCATTGCAGGAGTTGTTTGATTAGAAGGTCAATCAACTTACAATATATTTTAGGTCATCTAATACAAGTGTTGCACGTCTAATTGTGAAGGTTGATTTATGTTTCTATTTTTTATTTTGATTCTAAGTTTCGCCTTAGCGTCTAAAGTCTATATACATGTTACATAGGACTATATTTTCACACTTGGTCTCTTTTACATCAAGTCTAAAAATAAGAAAGAGAAAATACATCAAATAAAGAGATAATAACTAAAGATCTTCCATCTTATTGACCTTCAAATAAAGATACATAATCTTTTGATACGGGAGAGGCATCACAGCATGCTCAAGCTCCCACCAAATGAAGTAGGCTCCTTTGAGGTGGCATTGGCTAAAATGAGATCCCATGCAAATCCTACTTGGTTCCTTCACGAGGCAAGCATTAACAGGGTTGTTGTGGTGGATCTAGAAAGCTAAGAATAAAGTTCTCTAAAGACCATACCTTTGCATGCTTGGAGTTGGATGTATGCTCCTCGCCTGGCCACATTGCCCCTGAACCTCACTCTTTGACGAAGCCTGATCTTCTTCTTAACTGGGCCCCTTTTTGTGTTGGTTGTTTGGTTCTTCTACTCTTTTGTGTTGATTTTGATACTGCCATGCACAACGTTTTATTTTGGCTTTGTTTCTTTGGATTGTCAGCAATTAGTTGCCATGAGAGCCTTCAACTCCCACTTTATGACTGTCCATATGAAACGGTAACAACAACCATTTACCTCTTTTTGCAAATTGACATAAAAAAGGGGAAAATCAAATCCATGCCTGCCAACAAGGTTCAAATAAGCACTCATTCTGTTCCAAAGAAGGAGGCCGTTTTCCCCAAGAAGAACTATGAACCCATCACCATCCAAAAAGAATGAAACCTGCAACCTGAGCAGTTCCCTCCTCCCCCCTTGCCATGGGGCCAATGAACGAAGGATCATCCACAAGAGCACTCTCACCAATAATCATTACAAGAGCACACCCCATCCCTGAAGTGATGGAATCTATTCGCATCTCGAACAATTATCTCCCTCTCGTAAATCCTCGACAGAAGCTTGATCGCATTGTGGCAGTCCCCACAGACACGGAGGTTCTTCACTACCCTTATTGTGGTCCCTGGCGGCATGCTGATAAGCCCAAAGGCAATGGCAATCTTCTCACTGTGATGCTTCAACGAGTTCTCCATCAGCTCCTCCTCCTCTATCTCCAGCAGCACGTGCTTAGTGTCCGGCTCGTATCCCACCTGGCTCAGTTTCTCATTCATCTCAGCCAGCATCTCGTATATCTCTGCCTTCCGGGCATGCTTCCTGTCCCCGGCAACGAACTCATGGACCTCGCCACCCGACTCGATCGCGCTGCACCCTGGCACCTTCTTGATCCCCCTCCTCCGCATCAACTCCCTCACCTCGTTGACCAAATCCCACTTTCCCGCCAATGCATACAAATTTGAAAGCAACACATAACCGGCATCATCATTTGGCGCCAACTCGATGGACTTCCACCCGGCCTTCTCCCCAAGCTCGAAATTCCGGTGGATCAGGCACCCGGTCAGGATGGCCTTCGCCATGGGTGGGTCGGGCTCCATCGGCATCCCGCACATGACCTCGTCGGCCTCTGCGAACAAGCCCGCGCGGCAGTAGAGGTCGACCATGCACCCGTAGTGCGTGATGCTGGGCTCGATCGCGAGAGCGCCCTTCATCCTCGCGAAGAGGGCAGCCCCCTCGTCGAGGAACCCGCCGTGGCTGCAGGCGTTCAGCACACAGGAGAAGGTGATGGCGTTCGGCCGGGGGCTCCCCGAGGCCTCCATCCGGCCGAAGAGGTCGAGGGCCCTCCGGGTCAGGCCGTTGGCGGTGAAGCCGGCTATCATGGCGTTCCAGGTGTCGATAGTCTTGTGAGGAGTCTCCTCGAAGGCGCGGGCGGCGGCGTCGATGCACCCACATTTCGAGTACATGTTGACGAGGGCGGAGCCGAGGTTGGCGTCGAGGTCGACGCGGTGCGTGCGGATGTAGGCGTGGAGCCACTTGCCCTGGGCGAGCGCCCCGAGCTGCGCGACCGCGGAGAGGGCAGTGATGAGAGTGATCCTGCTGATGAGCACGCCGTTGTGCTGCATCGCGCGGAAGACGGCGAGGGCGCCCTTGTGGTCGCCCTGCTCGACGTGGAGTGCCATGATGGTGTTCCAGGAGACTTCGTCCTTCAGGGGCATTTCGTCGAACAGGTGTCTGGCGGCGTCGGCGTCCCCGCGGGCTACGTGGCCCTCGAGGAGGCTGTTCCAGGCGACGACGTCGGAGGGGTCAAGGAAGACGAGGAGACGGGCGTCGCGGACGGCTCCGGCGAGGGCGTAGAGGTGGATGAGCTTGTTGCGGATGTGGGGTAGGGAGGAGAGGCCGCGGGAGAGGACCTGAGCGTGGAGCTGTCGGGCGAGGGAGATGTCCGGGGGAAGGGAAGAGGAGGACTTGAGGGAGAAGGTGAAGGTGAAGGAGTCGGGGGGGACGTGGAGGAGGAGCATGCGGAGGAGGAGGAGGAGGGCGAGGAGGGGGTGGCGACGGAGGAGGTGGCCGCGGATGAGGGAGTTGAAGAGGAAGGTGGAGGGGAGAGTGAGGAGCGGGGAGGCGAGGGAGAGGTCGCAGTTTGGGTGGAGGGCGTAGAACTCGACGAGGCGGGAGGCGTGGTGGGGGTGGCGGAGGAGGGAGGTCTTCACCATCAGGGCGTGGATCTGATGCCCCTCGCGAGGGTGGGAGCAGCGGCGGAGGAGGGAGAGGACGGGGGCGGCCTTGATGGTGGAAAGCGGGCGGGTGGAGAGGGCACTCCATGGGACCACTTGGGGGGCCGACGAGGAGGAGGTGACCGGGAGGGGCATGCCGTGTGCCATATGCTGGTTTGGCTCGGAGGTGATCGGGAGGGGCATGCTCTGTGCCATGCTGTGCGGGTTTGTTTCCGATGGTCAGTGGAGTGGAATTATCATCCTCCTCCTTTTCCGATCGATTGCATTTGGATCGAAGGAAGAAGAGTGTGAGGATTTTAGTGGGGTGCGATCTTTCTAAGGTGAAGTAAGAGTCAGAGACGGACGAGGTGCCTCCACGACTAAATGGGTTGGTTGATGGATTGGGATCTCCCGTAACCTCTTCTTGGTAGTTATTTCTAAAGGGTTTTCCAGTAATTAGCAGGACACAAATGGATATGGCAAAGTCCTCGCCGAAGCTGTTATCTTTCCATGCCCACTCATGGGTCCTGCCCTTGACTTAGAGATTTTTCATTAGTCTTACACAGAGGATGCTTGTCCATGGTGAGAAACCGAGAATGTTGAGTTCAGAAAGTTTTAAAGATAATTTACTTTAAGTTAACATAAATCTCGAGTTTTCAAATGTGCAAAGGATGTCAACAGTGTCAACTCCCCTCTTAGCTTTTTTTGCAAGAGTGTTGACCCATGGAAGTAACGACTGTTTTGTTTATTTAAAACAAGTGTAAACATGTAGTGTCAAGGAAAAAGTTAAAAAAAGAGGGTTAACTCCATTTCTAACCTAACCTTAGCACCTCAAATTTTACAAAACATTTATTTTCTTTTTAAAATGACTTTTCAAAGATTGTATTAACCTACAAAATAAACAAATGTTAACCCTCGATTACAGGTTAAGCCCACATATAAACTAAGCCTTAAGTTATTTTCCTTCTAACTTCCATGAGTTTGCTCAATTGCCAAATTTGGCTATTGGCTTGCTTACATATTCCCCAAATTCACATACAAAGTCAATGACTTCCTACTCAAGATTTTGTCCACCTTTTCCATTGCATCTCCTACTCCGAAGATGTTTATGACATTTTATGTCACAAAATGGAACAAATAAGATGTGCAGACAGAGAGAGAAAGGAGAAAATCTTGGTTGAAGAGATCGATGGCTTGTCTAAATTCCCAATGAATTTCCTAGTATACCTAGGTAGGTCATGCTTCAAATGAAATCTTGATTGAAAAGATTGATGGCTCGTCCGATTTCCCAATAAATTCCTACTATAGCTTGAGAAGGCATTCAAAAGTCGTGAATGGATCTTACAAATGGAGAAAGTGAGATTCTTGTATTGCTGGCGATGGAATTCTCAATCAGAAACAGAACAAAAACAGCAGAAGAGCACAAGAGTACAGAAATGAGGAAGAAGATGCCCAAGGAGGAAGTTGCCAATCCATCATGGTCCAATCCATCGTGGTCACCACGTACATCCGTTTCTCATGCATTTCACACCATCCGCATGAAGTTTCCTAGATGTCCACCATGGCTAGAGAGATGGAGGATTGTTAAGGAAAGTTGAGGAAAAGAACTATTGATAAACCGAACTCAGAATGTCCAAGTTCTTTACTGAACCGAACATAAACATGGGTAATCAAACATATATATTCAAATTCATCCACTTGAAAACATTAGCAAAAGTAAAATCATCATTACCATGTAACAAATAAATAGAAGAAACAAATACATCATCAACAATTACGTTAATCTTGTATTCAAAACTCCTTCACTGGGTATACTTTTACAAAACTCGTTCACAAGGTATATTTCTTACAGGCATCGCTGCGACCTTGCTGCAAGTTGATTCGCTTTGCTTCTAACTTTGTTGGGGCAAAATGCTGGTTGTTTTTCAGACAGAGATGCATGTCCTTTACAAACCGACTGGCCATAAAAGGATCAAATTGTATCCAAAATCTTATTAATCACAAAATTTAATGAGCAAACTTTTCTATCCATTGCTTCTTTTGCCTCTCATTACCACTGTGCCTACAAAATTTATTAATCTCCATGATCACTTTCCGGCCAAGAATTTCGAACATCACAAATAAGCTGATAAAAGGAAAAGAAATACTTTGGCTTTGAGAATGTCCCTTCTTTTGATCACAGTCACCATCATTAGAAAGACGGAGAAAACCTGATCATCTGAAATGAAAGATAAATTGGATATAACTTAGAAATTTCTTACTGAAAAGGCTCACGCTATTCTTCATACTGCAAAGTACACTATACAAAGTTGGCAATAGCAATGGAAACCCCTATTCAAAATGTCACATCGAAAATAATTTACTCTAATGTTACAACAGATGGTAGAAGGTTGAAACTTGACTGGGTTGGTAGGCTTTATTCAACTTTCATCTGTCAATAATCATCTTATTTGATGACTCTTGAAATTCAAAATCATGTAAATGATCTTGTCATGTCTTCCTGAAGTTTCCAGCAGCTCCAACATCAGGACAAAGCCATATGATGTAGTACCGATTCCTATCTTAGGGACGAAAGTGCCTGAGAAACATTCCTGGATAAGCGATCATGGATGGACTCCTGTGAGACGGGCAAAAGAGGATGATATATGATTTCCCCAGCTTAAACAAAAAAGAAAGAAATTAAGATGTAATCACGTTCATTTACCTTGTTATCAAGCACCTCCAAACTCAAATTAGTGATTGTCTCATAGAGGAATACATACCTGAAATAAACACATCAGAGACTATACAAAAATTAATAGAGCATAGAGTACGATGCCATCATTCCAGTTCTATGGCCGGACAACAGGTTTTCTCCAGGGAACAACTAATTATATGGTGTATAAATATAAGGTTTAAAACAAGTATACCTGCCAAAAGCCCAACTTAAATAAATTAATCCTGCTGTAAACATATTGTTAGTGGAACCATTTGAACCAACAAGATGGACCGACTAATGAGTTAGCACAGTTGAACACAAAAGAAAAGAAAAAATGAGTGGTCAGAATTTAGAAAAAATGACAGAAAAACTCTCCACTGAACAAGTACGCACTCCTCATGCTGTTTTTAGTGTGTTGAGTGGTAAGAGACATTGCAAAGAGATGCCTACAACTTGTTTTTTCAACAATTTGAGTGCCCAAAGATCACTAACAAGATGCTGTGAGAAACCACGTATAGTTGTTCCAAGTTGTACTCTATCTCAGATCCTAACGCATGCTTGTAGGTGATCAAAGGGTCTGTAGCCTCACATATACACTGAAGAAGATCAAACTTTGATTGCATCTCTTGGGGTTGTTGGGTGTTACATACGCCAACAAACTTGTTCTCACTTCTTGCAGATGGAGAGAGGAGGGGGTTGGGTGGGGCCATGGTAGCGGGGGCGAGGGTACAAATGAGGGGGAGGGACTAGGGCAAACGGTGTTGAGGGTGTGAAAGGGGGCTGAACAGCGCCAGCGTAGAGTGAAGGAGGCATGGAGGAGATGAGGAGGCAATGCAAAGGAGTGCAACACCTGGGCAAAGGGGACAGTGAAGATTAGGGCATATGTGATGCAGAGAAGAGGGAAGTGAAGTAGATGGAGTAGGAGAGAGTAGGAGGGAAAAGAAGGTAGTTGCCTGAGGAGGTGAAGAGGAAGAAGGGAAGGTGATGGAAATGGTAGAGGTGGGGAAGGACTTAGGGGTCGTGGAAGATGGTAGAGATGGAAGAGAAGTGGAACATATGGGCATAGATCCAAAACATTAATTATATCATTAGCTAAGAGAGACAAATGGGGTGGCATTCATATAAACAAAGTAACTTCCCAGAGGCATTTGTAAGATCTAAAAATACAAAGACAATCATGTCACATCAAAGGCCTACATGGATATTCATGTAAAAATCCCAATAACAATCAGTATAATGGACTTATTATCATATTGTGAAAAGTTGGGAAAAGCAAACTTCAAATGCAGTATTTAAGAAAACAAGTCATAATTGTTGTAAAGGAGGTGACTACTAGATTTTTTCATTGGTAAGTTGAGCTTTAATGCAATGCTAAACTTGGTTGGGTGAGGAAATATCCAAATAAGGCCGTCTCATTTTTCCCTACGGGCAAGATAAGGGGGACACCAAACGCAAGACAAAATCTAGGAGTAAAATGAGAATTTTATTGTCGTTCTATACATTTTTGAAAAGGTATTGTCATTCTATACTTGCTTTGTCAAAAGATTTGACATACCAAATTAGTGTTGTCAAGGCCACCTAGGCGCACCTAGGTGCCACGTCGAGGCAAGGCCTTGTTTGATTTGATTGAGGCATTGCCTAGACAAGTGTCTAAGCCAAGGCACTAGATGCACCAAGCAAGCGCATGAACTAAGCTTTTAGGTTTTTCATTTTTCAAAGTGCTTTTAAGAGTTAATTTCTTTTTTACCTAATTATTAAATATTCTCTTTTAGTTAAGCACACACGTATGCATAGGTATATACATGTACATGTGCTTTGTACAAATAATAGATACATATATACATATATTATGAATGTTTGTGTATGTATGTATGCATGTACATGCCAACATATACATATAAATATATACATACATGCATACCATATATGTGCATAAGTATAACATAGAAATATAATGTGTAGTTACAAATGCATATATATGTAAATGTACAAAACTATCTACACACACCTACCATATGTATCAATGTGCATATGTATGTGTGTTGTGCTTGTTGGTATAAGCATTTATGTATCATATATATTATATATATGCATGCATGACATATATATATATATATCCTTTGGCATTTCATTTCTCTCGGGCAAGCACCTAGCAGATTGGGCGTTTTAGACCCCCTTTGCCTTTTAGCACCTTTTGCCTTTGACAGCACCACAACAAATACCCCAAAGCATTCAGGAGGAAACTACATTCTAGAAAAAGTCAAAAGATTACTAAATGTACCTCCAAGCAAGCTCACAGACAAGCTCTTTAGGAGCAGCAGGCAGGACCTGAAAAAGTTATAAGCAAGGCCTCTTCAACATTTATAACATTAACCACCATCATTTTTAGAAATAGTTCCTATGCAACTTACCTTGTCCTCATAAGGGTTGCAATGCTCTCTAAACCACAACCTTATGAATTCCTGAATAAAGTTCGGTGAATTTTCAAACTGACTTCTGACATATATATAAAATGCTGAACTAATAAATAAAAGCAACTGCTGAAGATTAAACCGGATTATCTCTAGTGGCTAACCTAGTTAAACATTTTACTATGGTTACAGATAAATTGATTCCGGCAACCAAATGCATCAAACTGATGAAATACTTGGCTACAAAAAAGCTCAAGGACGAACCTTGTCAACATTTTCAGGCTCAAGATCATGGTTAAACCTTTCCTCATAGGACTTAGCAATCCAGTATCTGCTGGAATCAGGAGTATGCACCTACGTAGTCAAAGAATTGTAAAATAAAAAAGCAATATAAGAGTTGTTGGATAACAGTAAATTTTATGGAGATGAGCAAAAAAAACTAAGGATCGTAGAGCCAATCAAAGATCATGGATAAGTTCAGTTAAAACGAGATGGGAATTTATCATTTTGCCTATGTTCGGGTATTAGGATGGAAAAGAATGGAGTGGAAGGGAGGAGTTATTAATTGTGTTTGTTTGTCATGTGAAAAAAATATAACATGTTTGGTTGCAAAATAATGAAAGGAGTGAATGAGAGACAATGAGAGGGGTAGGAGGAACAAATCTAAAGGATCTTTTTCCCCTTACAAACTGGAGGATTTGTGGAGGAAGGAAATGTAGTCATAAACCATATAGAGTGATTTCCAGGGACTATATCAGAAAAATTACCATATACCACCCTCCCTTCCTCACCATCTAAATATATAAGGTCAACTTTCCCTTCAAGCATAGAATGCCAACTTTCCTCTCTTCCCCTGCAAACCAAACAATAACCAATCTACCCTCTCCCCTCCTATTGCCAGCCCATTCCTCTCCCTTCTCCACTTCCCTTTCCCTCCCAATCCCTCTTTCTTTGGCTTTAGTGTTAGACATAGATGCCCAAGTTCCACTAGGATGCTGGCTGATTCAATGACCGGCTGCTTCTAGAGAGAAATGGTGATGGAAGTGCTCTTCCTACACACACTATCAGGGAGAGAGGGCTCTGGGAAGACTCCCACACTCTTATCTTCTGTCTAACATAGCTCATAAAACAGTAGCAGCTGTAAAACGAGTTATGGATCAGTACAAAAAATGATTTTATAAATGTATTTTCACAGTGAACATGGCTAAAAAACATGATGAATCATGATATGGCTGCTTAGCCTGGAAGCACCACTGAGACCCAAAAAAAGGATGTATTTTGCATGAGCAACATCTTAACTTTTTCTCTACTAGGAGAAAGATATAGTTTTTGTGCCAATTCTGGTTCCACAGTTCAGATCCATATGCTGAGCATGCCATTACGACACGTGTCCCCTCCACACCCACAAATATCTCCTCTTTTATTTTTGAAAAAGGAAAGGTTAGTTATCCAAATGATAACCACCCAGAATATATTATATCAAATCACATAAAAAGATAGGCCGTTCAGCCCAACAAAAATCAAATTACAAATTAGCACTCCACAGCCTAACCATAGCTGAAATGGACTTCACAAAATTTTTCACATACAGACACTGCCCTTTAAACACAATAACATTCCTCCCTAACCACATGCCCCAAAGTGCCACTAAAGGCCTCGCCCTCTCCTTCTTCGAGCGAAGGACATTCTAACCCACATGGACACCCCCACTCCTGAAAGATCTCCAAAACTCCCCAAAAGAGTGGCTCCACCACCTCATCTCCAGGCGCCTCCAAATATGAGATACAAATGAGCAAGAGAAAAATAGGTGATCCACGTCTTCATCAGCCCCATGACAGAGGGGACATTCCTCCTCCCCAAGTGCCCATCTAGCTCTCCACATTCTCGTCATAAGCCTGCGCCTCTTAAGTAACCAAGTGAATATCTTCACTTTTAATGGGCATCCCACCACCCAAAGAACCCCCCATCTCCAAGTCTCTCACCATGTCCAAATCCCCAAGTAACCCCCCATCTCCAAGTCTTCTATATGCAGCTTTTACCGAAAACTCACCTTCATTCCAATAGAAAGCATCCATGCCCTCCTTGGGCTAAAAACCCTCCAACTCCCCAAGCAATGACTAAAACTCCTAAATCCTCGCATCCGACAGGTTCCCAACAAGAGTAGGGCACCAATCCCCCTCCCAGATATCTGCCACCAACGCCTCTTTGTCTTTAGCTAATGCAAAGAGTCCCAGTAACCTTCCACATAACCTCCCCTTACTTCTCCAATCATCCTGCCAAAATCTGAACACCTCACCCAATCCAATCACCGGCACAATGCACCCCTGCACATCAGGTGCCACCACCACCACCATCCAAATATCTCCTCTCTTACCACCACCCAATCTCTCCCCTTCCTCCTCCTCTTCTCCTTCGAGTTCATCTCCAAATCCACCTCCACCACCTTCTTCCCAACCCACTCCCCCTCCTCATTGCAAATGCCCTCTCCTCCTACACCGTCCACGCCACCCTCAGCTGTCCTCCTCGCCCCCTTCTCACCCTTGACACCACCACCAACCTCTCATGGGTCCCCTTTTCCTCCTCCACCTTCTCCCCACTCCAGTACACAACATCCCGTGCCAACACCTCTCCAACCCTCCTGCAACACCTCCACCTGCAATTACAACCCCTCGCTGATGCCTCCTTCCCCTCCTGCAACTTTGCCTCCCTCAACGGCATTGTGGTCAACCCCTCCCTCCCACCGCAAAGCCTCCTCAGTCTCAGCCATGGACCCTTCTCCCTGCTCTCCCAGGCAAAACCACTTACCTCTCCACCTTCTCTTACTGCCTCCTATGCTTCAGGTCCCTCAGCTTCCCTTCTCCATCCCCCCCCCCCATGAATTAAGCACTAGGCATCATCATCATTAACAAAGCTGAAGCTGAAGAGAACGAAGCAACAAAGAAGATCTTTAAGAGTGGGGAGGAGGGGGTGATGTCATTATAGCCAATAGTACACATGATGATGACAGGGAGAATAAATATGATGTGTTTGCTGGAGCAATTGAGGTCCAATGGAAACACTCTACCCATATTAATCTAAGGAATACTGACAACAATCTTCATAAATAAGCCTTGCTCATAATCCCGTTCAAACATCCAATTTCATGTCTTAGGCACCTAAGTATTTTTTTGAAAGATAAAAAGATGGTTATCAGTTGATAACCACCCAGCTTCATTCATTGACAATCACTTAGCGGTGGCCAGCCCTTAGGCACCTAACCTAAGTATTGCTCAAGTTTGACAGGGGGACTTTGCTGCAGAAAGTTTTATAACAAGAGCTTTGGATGAATGCTTTGTATGGAGGCAGTCAATGACACTATGATTCAATAACATGATGATGGTTTGAGTTGCTTTTGAAATTTCAGGACTCTTTAACACATCCATCTGGAGAATTCCTCCATTCAGAAAATTTCCTATAATAGCTCAGAAGTGAAACACTGGGAGACGATTTCTTTAGTTAACATTTTAGAAATGATTTTTAAGCATTATTAACTTTTCGTCAACTGTACATCTCAAGTAAACTCAGTCTGAGAGACAAGACCTATTAATTTCAGTACCAAACAGTTAAATATGGGTTGACTCTCTCAAGAGAGTAGCTTCATGATTCAATCACCTACGTAGCAGCAGAAAGAAATTAATAAAAAGATCATGTGAGATCATACTGTAATTTCATCAATGTAAGAAAGCAAGAAAGATCTGCCATTTCAAGCACATGAACTTGCAACCACTTGCCATCGAATATAAACATTGGTGCTTTGAAATTTGAATAGGTACCATGGAACTCATTGCTAAATTACATGAGTTCTATCTTTATACTCAAGCAAGTCAAAATCATATTCAAATATCAAATTCTTTATAGTATCACTCCTATGACGAACAATGACCAAATAAGAACGACAACGATAGCAACTACTGGAATCCAGCTTTGCTACACCATTTTTGCTGTACAGCAGGAACATCTTAGCCTCAGCTAACTGTATAGAATTGGGGATCAAAGCATTATGGGCTTTGCCCAAAAGGATTATAAGAAATTGTAGTGGAGATATTTTGATAGGGTGACTTCCGGAGATCAAAGCTTGCACTTTACGCCAACACCCAAACTCCAAAGGCATTTGGAGATGTTAAGCTTTTATTTTAAGTCATTTCAAAACGAATAGATGTTTTCTGAAATAAAAAATGTACCTTAGATCAAGGGAAAATAGATACGTAAATGACTTTAAATTTGAGCTCATTTATAAGTAAAATGATTAAAGAGCCTGCTTTTTAGACTCTCCTCTTTCTGCAAAATTCTAAATTTCTAGCAGCATTCATTTAGAGTTAAAAAGCTTAACTCACTTGTTTTTCTTTTTACTTGCACGAACAGCATTCGTAGTAGGTGCACTAGTTTTTCCCCACTGTGAAACACAAGTACAATGCACTAGTACAAATAATAAGCAACACCAACATATAACATTTTTTTGAAAAAGATCAACATATAACATAGTGAGATTTCAAAAGATCAAAAACAATTCTGGTGAAAGGGATACTATAGTCAGAGGATCCTCCCTTGCAAAAAGAAACACTTAGAGGATCCTCAACAATAGGCATGGTTTGCTAGTTTATCGTTGTTGAGAAAGGTGAGCTTTTGGCTCTTAGATGATTGGATCATACGATGATCCAATCATGAGGTTTAATCCCACGTTTGTAGCATATGCATATGGCTATCACACCCTTTATTCTTGGAAAAGCAACATATAAACTCTAGTGAAAAATGGCTTCTTCACACATGGATTTTCCCTTCTCAACATGCAATGGTTTTCCACATAAATCAAAGTTCCTTGATGTTTTTTTTTGAAAGGGAAAGTTCCTCGATGCTCTTGATGCCTTTATTTGTTTATTTATTTGTTTTAACATGAGAAGGCAGCCAACCCCTAGGATATTAGCAAAATCCATTCCTCAGGTTTGGCTTCTACGGCTTCATAGTTCTCAAAGATTGGTGTAATTGTGATTACTTGAAGAATATCTGATTACTGTTCCATGTGTTGAAGAAGAATGTTGGTTATTGCGAGGCTGCAAGAGACATTGCTGACATGTAGAGACAAACAGTAGCAAGGAGTTCATGGCTGTGCAAGGGGTAATTGGCAGCAATAACCAGCACACCCCCCCCAGTGGCAACAAGGGCTGTAATTTTCAAAGCAAAGGCCAACTTGTGATTGCTCAAGGCAGCAAAGGACACATAAGTGAAACCAACATGATGGAGGAACCTCTAAACTGCGAAACAAAGCACATGGCAGTGCCTGGTGGCCTGCAGTGGCATAATAGAGGCATCTACAGGGTGCAGTGGCATGGAGTGCAGCAGCTCTTTAGCAAAGCTCAAGGAAGTGCAAGCAATGCTCAATAGTGTCAACAAAAGCAACATAAGAGATCCAAAGAATGTACATAAGAAAACAGACTCTGTGGCTGCAGTACGTTCCAATCCCATTGATAGGTTAGAAACCTAAGGTCATGTTTGGATTCAGGTTAGTGAGCAGATTTAGGGTGAGCTGGTTTGGATAAACAGGATGGTGGAGGTGTGGTCTATGGGGCATGTTATCTCATATGTTATTTACAAGGTATCAACTGATCTATCACATCCAACTACTAGTTACTCTACACTCCCGTTTTCTGGGAAAGTTACTCCACATCCTAGCAAGACAATAACAGAAAACAGCTCAATATCAATTATAAAACATCTGAATTACAACCCTCTCTCTACAAAAATCACATCAATTCATGTATCAAATCAAATTCACTGCAACTTATCCTAAAACCAAATTCACCAACTTCTTAACACTTCTTAAAATTCAATCAATGTTAGACACAAACCATTGTCTAAATACCAGCCTATGAGTTTCATTGAAGTAAATAGAAGGGTTTTATTTGGTACAGTCCATTTAGTGCCTTACTTGACTATTCTTTGAGAAGATTTCCTAAAGTGGCACAGATTTATTTTGGTCCAAATTTCCAAGACATTTTGCAACATCAAGCAAATCATCACTATTGCTAATTAATCCAAAGATATAGTGATTTGTTTTAGCCCAATATTTTTTATATTAAATTTCAAAAAAAAAAAAGCATTTTCTGATATTTAGACTTTCCTAAATTTTTCTTTGGGCTAATGTGAACTTTCTTGAAATATTCTTGCCTTGATGAGATCATTGTCTTCCTGGGGTTTGAACCCCCAATCTTGCTCAGTGAGACATTCCAAAGGGATATTGGTTTTCTCTTATGAGTAGTGCTTGTCCAATTGCAATGTTTTCTTGCAGTTCAAAAGAAGAAAAACGACAAAAAAAAAAATGAATTGAAAAACAAATAAAAGAGGGAAACAAGCGAAAAAATACAAAAAACAATAGGTAAAGAGAGTAAACGAAAATGAAAGGCTCTTCTTTATTTGGTTTCTTTCTGCAAGCTAATCTAGATAGTCTCTATGCATCCAAGGATGGGTGGGAGAGGGGAATTTTTTGCATGTGAGCCTTTTGAAACCCCATAAAAGACCCATTCTTTGGGGTCCCCACATGAGAGAAGCTTAACCCTGGTCTCTATATGAGAACTTACTTTTGGTCTCGATATGAGAGAAGCTAATTGTGGACGCCTCTACATATGAGAGAGAGGCTTGGCTCTTAATTTATGTATGAGAGAGGTCCTCATTCAAGTTTCATGCGGGGAGAGGCCCATTCGCAAAGTCTAGGACAGCGGCCTATTCTCAAGATCTTCACATAGTAAATCATCCATTCTCTTTAAGGTCTACATGAAAGAAATGATCGTCAAAGCTCAACTTTAGCAATCCATCTTCTAGACTTCAACCCATAGCTAATGAATTGATATCAGCATACCCATCATCAAGCAAAAACGAGGATTTAGTTTTGTCTCATTCATCAAGAGAACCATGAAAAAGATACACCATTTGTCAATGTTGTGTTCTACTTGAAAGAGTGAAACTTTTAGTTTATGACAAGATGACAATTCCAAGCTCTAACTTGAGGAAGCAAGGAATGTTTGGTTGTTAGGTTATTAGATCTTGTGATTATCCAATCATGGGATTTAGTTCCCACCTCATGTAAGTTTGAGAAATGCGTGGTACCCTCTTTCAAAAGAATGTAATCACTTAATCTTTATTTAGAAAACCTAGCCTCTCTTATAGAGAAGGTTAATGGAATAATTACATAAACAAGAAAAACACCATAAAAATACTAGAAAATAAACAACTTCAACACTCCCCCCAACTTGTTGCATAGGAAAGCAACTCTTCTTGAAAGTGCCCTAGTAAATATGTCTACAATATGTTATGAAGAGGAGACTGGCAGAGTAGTAATCTTTCCATCATTTATTGCATTATGAACAGCATTGCAATCAACTTCAATATGCTTAATTTGCTCATCAGCTACTAGAATAGAAGCAAATATTGATGGCAACTTCATCATCATGAAATGTGGGAATAGGATAGCTAACAGAAAGCCCAAGATCTCTTAAAAAGGACACAATCCACATTAATTCCAATACAATATGTGTCATAACTCAGCATTCTACCTTTGCACTAGAACGAGAAACCATGGATTGCCTTTTACTTCACAATGTGACCACGTTGCCCCAAGAAATGTAGCATACCCAATAGTGGACAAGCTGTCATCAAGTGAGCCCACATAACCAACTTCAGAATAATTACATGGTTAAGATGTCCAGTAGACCGAGGCGAACCTTTCAGGTACAAACATCAGGCCAATCTCTGTAACATGGTGCATCTATATGTAGACTAATGCAACTCATGACAAAATATCTTTCACTGTTTCATGAAGTTTTCTAACAATGCCTCTACATTGTTTTGGATCCTCAAAAGGTGGATTATCTTCCTCTCTTTGCCTTTTCTCTGGCTGTATAGGAATGGGAAGGTTTCGCACAAAATAGACCAATCTACAAGCTCTTATATCATTTTGTATCCTCAAAAGGTGGATTATCTTTATCTCGTTGCCTTTCCTTTGGCTCCATAGGAATGGTAGAAGAGAAGGGTTTGCACCAAGTAGACCAACCTTCTCCAAAATTTCAAACACATACTTCCTCTAAGATAAAATAAACCCCTTTGATTTCGATGCAACTTCCATATCTAGAAAATATCGAAGCTTGCCCAAATCCTTAGTCACAAAAATCATGTGCGAGAGTTGATGATGCATGGAGGAGCCCTTCCCCTTCAATGTTGGTGTGCATGGAGAGAGAAGCGAGAGAGAGACGGCAGTGGCATGGAAGAAAGAGAGGGGAGTTCTTGAGGGCAGAAAATATTATTATTATAACTCAAAAGAAAACAAGGGGAGTTGGCCTCTATTTAAAGAGATCCAATCCCAATTACAATCTTACTTGCAATCCTAACAACCTTAGGATTTGCCAATCCTATTTCCATAATCAAATCAAATCACCTATTCCTACATTGACTCGATCCTACTTTGAACTCTAATCAACCAATCAAAGAAACAACTTGCCACATGTGGCACAAAATAAACTTGGCTTGGAAGCCAAAACTAATGCACACGCACACATGGACTCACGCACATACACATGCCCAACATGGGCCCCACACGTAACTCACCATTGACTGCCACATGGCAGTGCCACGTAGCTTATTCCAAACTCCCCCTCAAGTCAAATGCCGAATAGGGTGAAGACTTGCATGATGTAGAAACTGTGAGGCTAGTCACCCCACCAATGGAATTCATAATCCGCATCCATGTATGCTCCCGGATCTTTATTGAATGCAACTTCCGGTGCAACTACAAGTTCTTTTACAACCTCAGTAGTCATTGCTTCTTTGGCAACCTCAAAAGTTGTTGCTATGGCTGCAGTATTCTTTTCTTCCTTGAATAATGCCCAAAGCTTCTCTAAATTTGCAAACGTAAACAAGGTCATATAATTCTCCTTCTCCCACTTCTTTGCCTTAGTTCCCTCGCGATTTTCAGGTGCGCTCTCCAACATAACATAGAGCTTGGTGATTGGGGCCTTTGTATCAACCATAGTTGCAACTTGTAGTGGTCTTTGTGCCTTTTCTTGTATGCCTAGAAGTCAAGTGTTATATCTTGGCATTTGTTGTTGCATGAAAGGTTCATGCGCCCCCTAAATTGGAACTTTGAGGTCTCCATGCCTCTTCTAGTACACCCCAAAGCCAATGTCCTCTACTTGGCCTTCTCGGATGTGTGAGAAGTTCATGCACCTCAAACTTGAACTTGATGTTAGCTTACACTCAACCTTCGGCACGGCTCCACATGTCACACATGGAGAGAGATTTCCTCTCCACACATGCGAGATCAATAGGCCCAAATGACCCGCTCTGATATCTTCTGATAGTTGATGATGCATGGAGCATCGTTTTAAATGCCATCGGCATACCCTCGACATGTCATCGGCAAGGCCATTTTCGAGCAAGGGCCATGCCAACACGGAAAAAGTGTCGATTTACAGTGATATCGTCGGCACGCCGTCAGCATGGTCGGCGAAATAGGTGCCCATTCCGAGGTTGCTGCTAGTTTTTTTGATTATTTTTGTTATTTTTGTCGGTATGCATCGGTATGCCCACGACATGCTCATTGGCATGCCCATCAAAAAACAGGCATTTTCACGGCATGCCCTTGGCATGCCCACGAAATGTATACTTAGAACTTCATCGGTACGGCATCAAAATCGACATTTCGAACCTTGGCATGGAGGAGCCCTTCTTCAATGTTAGCACGCGTGGAGAAAGAAGGGAAAGTGAGAGATAGGACAGTGGCGTGGAAGAGAGAGAGGGGAGAGGAGTTCTTGAGGGTAGAAAAAGAAAACACTGGGAGTAAGTCTCTATTCAAAGAGATCTAATCCCAATTACAATCCTAATCAAGAACTTTAAGATTTGCTAATCCTATTTCCTCAATCAAATCAAATCACCTATTCCTAAAGTGACTCAATCCTAAGTTGGAATCTAATCAACCAATCAAAGAAACAAGGCTAAAGTTGTTGAATCGGAACCGATGGAGCGTGAGAGGGACGGAGAGGGCATGAGGAGGGGCGATAAGGAGAGCAATCTGGGTAAGGGAGGAGAGGGAGATGCGGGGTTCCTATAGAAGGGGTAGGGTGTAGGAGAGGGTTGGTCGGTCTTGGCAAGGCGGAGGAAGGGAGGCGAATTCTCACCCCATCGCCAGAGGGTTTCCCGTGGAGGCGAAGCAGTGACGAGGGGGAAGTGCTTCAGGTGTCTGGGGAGCGATCACTGGGCGCGTGACTGTCGCGAGCCATGTCGATGCTGGGCGTGTGGGGGCTTAGGCAAAGGGGTTTCAACTGCTGTGGTGGCTGAGATCGGAGCGCGGGAAGACTACCACCGCCACCGCATGGGGGAGTGCCATGGGCGGAGGTTGATGCACCCTAGTCAGAGGGGATGAGGTGCCTAAGAGAAGAGGTGGAGAGTGGGTAGGTGGGGGAGGTGCTTGGAGGTTGGGTTTCCAGGGAGATGGTGGAGGTGTTAGGCCGAGACCTGGAGCGGGAGGGGGTTAGGGTTGTGATGTTGGAGAGCAGGAAGTTCTTGGACATCAGCCTCCTTGTCGCGAGGGATGAGCTCTATTTCGCAGAGGTCGATGCCAAGGTGGGGAGGTGGAGATTTTTTTTTGAAATAGTGAGGATTGCTATCATGATCCGATACACGGTGGAGCTTCCATGGAGAGGCCGCCGGAGAAGCCGATGTTTAAGGTGTCCGTTGAAGGAATACCCTGGTGGAGGTGGTGGAGGCCGTGGTCTCGCCTTTTAGCTGCCTCAGAGGATGCTCGGCAACCGGCCTTTCCAGAGGTCCGATGATGGTGGTGATCGAGATGAAGACCGGAGCGAGACTGATGGATATGGTTGTGTTGCGGCTGGGGAGTTCCTCGTGGGTTGTCTCCTGCGCAATTCGAGGAACTCGCCGGGGACCTGAAGCGGTGGCCAGAGCAGATGTGCCGATGCGAAGGAAGGAGAAGCGTCATCTAGTGTGGGCAAGGGCGACTCGAACAGATGCTGACGTGGAATCGAGGCCCGAGAGATCCGTATGGATCTTGTCTGAGTCGCGAGATTCGCCCAAGATTGGCGCTGCTATGGAGGTTTCGGGAGCGGAAGAAGCGAAGGAGTGCATTGATTAGGAGCGGTGTGTGGAGCAACTGGCGAAGGTTTTTTAGGGGGTCGAGGTGGCGGCACGTGCGGAGCACTCACGTGTCAAGAGCACGAATCTGGATCTGCGTGGAAGACCCGATTAGAGCCGGGACGAGTTTGGGAATGCGGATCCTTCTTCGGACTCAAGTGAAGGGAGGAGGCAAACTCGGTCTCCTGCGGGGGCTTGCTCGGAGAAGGGGAGCTCTGCCGATCTCTCTTCCTTGAAGGGGGAAAGAGCCCGGTGAGTGGCCAATGGGGCCATGGAGGAGGAGCACATGTGTGCTTCTGGAGGGGAGGATGGTGGGTTCTCTGCTACGGAGGCGCCACTGCGAAGATCCGAAGGAGCGAAGGAGACAGGGGTACCGCCTGTGGTTCTGACGACACCGAGAGAGAGCTTCAATGGAATGGTGGCTGGCACGGCTGAGGTCAGGGCCCAGCGTGAGATGGAGGATGGGCCAGGGCCTCAGTCTGAGGGAGATGGTGGCGCTGCATCGCAGTAGCAGGTGTTTGGCGCGGAGTCATCCAAATGCAGGGAGGAGATCACCCTAACGAGGTGAAGACCTCGCTTGGTGCAAGGTGGCAGAAACAACGCTCTCCGGTATAGGAGGAAATGGAGTTTTCGTGGAAGCCGGAGACTAAGAGAGGTGGTTGATGGTCGAAGTGTAACACCCCAGCTAACACAGGGTCGAAGTGTGACACCCCTGCTAACACAGCAGAAGATGCTGCTGGACAGTACAGATGATGAGGTTCATAGGACGGCGAAGGTGTGTGGGTTCTAACAGACCAAGGTGGAGGCCCCCTTTGATTCTAAATGAACGGGGTGATGACATGGAATGTGCAGGGTCAAAACGACCCTGCTAGGAGAGCATCTTTGGGGCACTATATTCATATGTGGAAAGCTGATGTCGTGTTGCTTCAAGAGACAAAGCTGGCTGATTGTGATGTCCGAATATGGAAGGAGGTTGGGGGTTCCTGGATGGAGGGGTTCCGATCCCTTAGGGCGAATGTCGCTCAAGAGGAGAGATTCTGGAATGGAGAGAAGACATCTCCTTGGATGATTTCTACTGCGGGGAGCATGTCATCTCGGCGAGGTTGATTAGGAAGGGAAGCGCCAAGATGTATGTTACAAGGGTGTACGCTCCGTTGGATACACAAGCCAGAGGTATCATGTGGGAGGAGCTCGTGGCCGTTGCAGCGGAGAGCCAGGGTTCTCCTTGGCTATTGGGAGGGGATTTCAACATCACCTTACAAATGGAGGACAAGCCTGGAGGGCGGGGTAAACAAGACCCCAGGTCGGATCTCTTTGTGGACTTTATGGCCACCCATGGCCTAATGGATCTGCCACTAACGTCTTGTGCCTACACATGGATGTCTAGGATTGACGGGTTCCTTTGCAATGTGGAGCTAGCAGAATCTTTTCTAGTTGCAAACGTGTCTGCCTTGGAGAAGCCCTTCTCGAACCACATGCCCCTTATGTGGAGATCCAATGAGGGGACTCATTTTGGCACCAATTTTAAAGTTGACAGATCCTGGTTGATGGAAGAAGGGTTCCGACGTATGGTGGAGGAGAAATGGGACTCTTTGGTCGTGGAGGGATCTGTTGCATGTTGTCTGGCTGCGAAGTTAAGGATGCTACATGAACATCTAAGGACATATAGGAGAGAGCTCAGAGCAACCAGGAGTAGCAGGAAGGCAGAGGCACTAGCGGAGATTGCCAGGATTGATAGACAAGAAGACCAAGCCCTTATATCCTCAGAGGATAGAGACTAGAATGAAAATGACTCGTGCGGTGCAAGAGGACGACAGGAAGAGATAGAATGGAACACAAGGTCAAGGCAGAAGTGGCTGAAAGAAGGTGACTCTAATACCAAATTTTTCCACCAAATGGCATCTGCCAGGTGGAGAAGAAACTGGATAGACAAGATGCTGATTCACGAGGTCAGCTCTCTAGTAGGGAGGTGGGTTGAGCCACAGCGAATTGCTTTAGAGATTTCACCGGGAGGTGCGTCAGAGGGGATTGGAGATGGAGAGGGGAGGATGTGCAGAGTATTACAGAGACCCAGGCAGCGAGTCTCACAGCAGGTTTCTCCGAGGACAAGGTGAGGCAAGCGGTGTGGAGCCTGAACTCGGAGGGGTGTCCTAGGCCGGATGATTTCCCCATCCTCTTCTTCAGGGAGTTCTAGCACCTAGTGGGGACAAAGGTGATGCAAATGATGGAGTTCGCGGTCGGAAATAGAGGTTTAGACAAATTGAACAGATTCTACCTTTTTCTGCTTCCTAAGAAGGATGGGGTGGAGGTGATCCAAGACTTCAGGCCAATTGCGTTGTCCAATGCCGTGTACCTCATTGTCACTAAGTCCTAGCTAATAAACTCAGAGATCTTCTTGGAAATCTGATATCACATGTTCAGACGACGTTCGTACCAGGTAGAGGAATTTTGGACGATTTTGTGGTTGCTATGGAGGCTTTAGCCCTTTGGAAGAGGGAGAAGAAAAGGGCCTTCTTGTGGAAAATTGATTTTAGTAAGACATATGACTCGATGCAATGAGACTTTCTATGGGCTTCCCTGAGGAGGGGTTTCCCCGTGGTGTGGATTGATTGGATGAAGAGGTATATGACAACATCTTCTCTGTCTTGATCAATGGGAATCCGAAAGGAGAATGGGTGCAACCAAGGAGAGGGGTTAGGCAGGGTTGCCCCCTTACACCTATGTTGTTTGTTTTGGCGACAGAAGCACTGGTGCGAGCGACACAGAGGTCCTGTGAATGGGGTTTGGTCAGAGGCTTCATGATTGATAATGACAAAGAGACGACGGTATTACAATATGCAGATGATACTTTGTTCCTGGTTAAGGAAGCGGAGTTGGAAGCCAAGAGAATGAGAATCCTATTGGAGCTTTTTGGTAAGGCGTCAGGGTTGCAGATCAATTACCAAAAGTCACCTCTTATCCCATTTAACTTGTCAGCTGGAGAGGAGGAGAGGGTGAGTGGGATCTTGGAGACAGAGGTGGGTTCTCTACCGCTGGTATATTTAGGTCTCCCATTGTCAGATAGGCGCCTCAGGATACAGGACTAGATACCTCTGCTGGAGTGGATGGAAGATAGATTTGCAGGATGGTCCTCTAGACTTCTTTCTAGAGGTGGGAGACTGATCCTGGTGAAAGCAATGCTAGCCTCCAAACCGTCATATTTCTCTGTTTTCAGAGTGCCACGCCAGATTGAGAAGATATCAGGACTGATGAGGGATTTCTTCTGGGCCAATACAGGGCCAACTGGAAGGGGGTGAGATTGGTGGCCTGGGAAGAGGTGTGCAGGCCGATTCAGGACTGGGGTCTGAGAGTTAGAGATGTGGACAAGGTGAACATCAGCCTCCTGACGAAGTGGATAGCAAGGTTGGCAGGACAGGAGCAGGGGATCTTTGGTGACGTTATGCAGAGGTGCTACAGCCCTTTCATCTCATGGGAGCCTCTGGAGTCTCCGCCTTCAAGTGCATCTCATTTTCTAAGGGGCTTGGCGATGATGACAACGAAGGTACATGACTTCTCCCCTACTCTAGGGAAGAGAGATGCCTTCCATTTTTGGTTGGATGACTGGCAGGGAAGTGGTTCAACCCTTGCTGAGAGGTTCCCCCGTCTTCTTGGGGGTGTGACGAATCCTTCAGCAACGATGAAAAGCTGTTGGGATGGGACGTGGTGCCCAACCTTTCGAGGAGGACTGTCGGATCAGAGATGTGAGGAGTTTCAGCGGTTGTTGCTAGAGCTAGAAGATTGGGCCCCGAAGGAGGGTGAAGACGATTTTCATTAGGAAGGAGATTTCTCTATGGTAAAAATCTTCCGTCGGCTAGGGAGTGACATGATCAGTTCTGATGTCGATTTCTTGTGGGACTGCAATCTTATATGGAAAGCGGAGTGTCCTTTGAAGGTGAAGATCTTTGCATAGCTGATAAGGAGGGGGCGAGTGATGACGAAACAATGGAGATCTAGATGGGCCCAGTCGAAGGATCTCACATGCTTTCTCTGTGGTGGAGATAAGGAAGACGTCCAGCACCTATTCTTTCAGTGCCCTTTTGTGATGAAGGTTTGGTAGCAGATGGGAGTCAACTGGATCGCTATCCACAATGTGGATAGCTTCTAGGAATCTTTCCACAAGGGGAATGCCCACAGAGGCGATTTTGCTTTTCGGTCCAAGAGAGATAGAGCGAAGGTGTTGGCGGTCATGTTGGGTGTGTGGTTGGGGAGAAACGGGGTGATATTCAGGGGGGAAAGGCCGTATGTGGAGAAATTTGTTTCGGCTATATCTTCCCAAGTGATATTTTGGGGATCTACTCTGTAACCCTGTTGTAGCCCGTTTGTGATGGAATGAAGGATTGTGGGTGGTTATCGCTCAGATAACCGCCCTTTCGCTTTTCAAAAAAAACCAATCAAAGAAACAACTTGCCACATGTGGCACAAAATAGACTTGGCTTGGAAGCCAAAACTCACACACGCACACACATGGACTAACACACGCACGCGTGCCCAGCATGGGCCCCACATGTGACTCACCACTGACTGCCACAATATCATATCATCTACAAGCACAGCAATGGCTTAATCAAATTATCAAAGATAGAAGATTTTCTTTCCCAAATCTAAGCTTTCATACCATGTAGAAGAATAGAATGACTTGATCTTTATTTAGAAAACCTAGGTTCTCTTATATAAGGTTGTAAAATTGATTTAGTCAGCTGATCAACCATAGTTGTCATGGACAGACTCGAATATTCATTGTTGGCCCTATGAACAGTTGTGTCTATTAATTAGTTGACTAATTAATCAGCCAACTAGGATTAGCGATTACATAAGAATCCAGACAAAAACCCCATGGACATCCCCTTCTTCCTCCATTTAATGCCCCCCCCCGCCCCCCCCCCCCCCCCCCCCCCCAACTTATGCATCTCACAGTATCCTCCCACCCTGACTTAATGATCACTTGCATGTTAAATGCGGATTTTCACTCTTTTCCATGTTAAATTATCAGTTTTTTTAAAAGAATGTTAAATAATTAGTTGATGACTAATTGATGTCTCTCAGTGGATTTTTCTGTTTTTTTTTCTTTGAAAGGGAATTTTTATGATATGTTGATTATTTGCACGCCAAATGTGGATTTTTCCATGTTAAGTAATTATTTGATGTCACTTTGTGGATTTTTTCATGTCAAACATGCTGCTTTGGTGATTATATTGTGTAATATGATGACTATTTGCATGTAAAATATCAAGTTTTCCAGTGTTAACTAATTATTTAATGTCTCTTTCATGTTAAATCTCTTGGGGCATTTTTTTGGCATAAATCAAGTGAGGAATGGAATGACAAATTCCTACCCCATACAATTCCTTTATTTGATGGTTAAAATAAGGTAGGATTAGTAAATCCAAGGATGATTCTATTCCCATGAAGGCCACATTCCCCATTGCCACCACTTACAATCACCTGATAATTCCTCACCCCATTCCCAGTCGTAATACCCCCTTAATGTGACTTCCCTGTCTCCTAGCCTCCCGATCACTCCTATAATGGCCATGACACTCTAATCACCTCTGCCACCTTCAGCCGGTGGACCCATCACCCTTTATATCCCATCAATGCCATCAATTCAAAGAAGAGAGAAGGGCTATAGAGGGGTTGCCTTCCTTTTTGAAGGCAGTAGTGCTAGTCAAGCAGAGCAAAAGATGTCAGAAATTTTTGAAGTTGCAGAAAAAAACAACGGACAGAGCCAAAAACTCGAACTGCTGAATAGGTGATTGAAGATCAAGATGTTGGAGTTCAAAGTTGTTTTGCTTTTCTCTTGCATAGATATACTGGATAGGGATTCCTTTCGAACAGGGATAAATTGTATTAGGATTGGTTGAAGTTGGTTGAGATTTATGCTAGTTTTCTTATTTTTAATCCATTTGTATCTAGATCCAATTATATTAAGGTTAATACCACAATTATAATCAATTTATAATTTAATATCAAATGCAAACTTAGCATGATAGGTTAAATTCAATGTTAATATTTGTGAAAGGATTTGATTCCATCCCTACTATTACACATTTCTACCAAATGCTTGAAAGGAATCAAAACCTTCATTAACAATTCCATTCCTACCTCAGACCAAATAATGGAATAGAAATATCTACTTTTCATTCTTTACTCCTCCATTCATTCCTTGATTCCATTTCGACGTGATCTATGAAACAAAAGAATCCTTACTCGATTATTCTTGTCAATAATGATGTCCCTTTTTTCATTTATGTTGATTTTAGTACGCACGAAGGTTGGTTATCCTTTCAAACACCTAATTATATGCACATCGATCACTTTGTTGCATAATCATACTTGATTGTCATATCGTTATCAACTACAAGATATGATAGGTTACTAGAACATTATGCAAGTCATACATCATATTAACATGCATACATACATACTATATATATATAGTTAATTCCCAATATATTCCTCCACATATTCTATACTCCCAAGTCCTTTAACTTTCCCAACAGAATACCAACTGCTGATTACTATAACCTTGCTTTATATGGAGAAGATTAACAAAGACATTACATAATGATACCCAAAAATTAACAAAATGGAAAAAACACCACAAAAACACTAGTAAATAAACAACTTCAGTACCTATGTACATGGCTTGTCTCCCTTTAAAGATCTAACCATGGGTGCCCTTCTATAGTTTTTCCTTCCCTCAATGAAAGAGATTTTCCACGTAAATTGAAGTTTCCTTGACGCTTTTGTTTGCTATTTTTTATTTTGACAATTATACTTCTCAGAAAGTAAGAATAATACAGCAGAAAAATCGTAAGCAAATCCAACCTCATCTATCAAAAGAATATCCCCGTTGGCTGCTTTTCCAAGTTCATACTTGGTATCTACCAATAAGAGGCCATTGTCCAAAGCAACTTGCTGAAATTAACAAGAAGCAGAGATCATTAGCAACTATGTCAAGCTTTGATGTCAAGTAAGGTGGCTTCAATTATCAATGAAATGAAATCTTGTAAAAAACGAAAGTATGTGCATTCTGAGCCTATGAGCATATCTTTTTGGTTCTAAAAAAACGTAAAGATTTGAGCTTCCCAGAGAACATCTTTATCGGAGCCACTGACATAAACCCATGTGTATTTTCCTCTCCTGACTCAGGGCCAAGAAGTTATAGCTCCAGGAGGAAAGCAAAAAATACAGGGTCCAACCTAAATACCAAAACTCATTAAATTATTTTGTTAAGTCGAAAGATTAGAAGCCCCCAGTTTCCAGATATAAGCACATCCTAAAAAGTTATTTGTCAAATTGTAAAGCTAATTAATCATGCTGGAGAAAGGGGCCAATGCTGTAAGCTAGCTTCAAAATAAAAAAAAGTAGAATTTTTTGAAAGAGAAAAGCTATAACCAATGAGGTCCATCTCTTTAGTTTTCATCAGCCGAAAAAAAAAAAATCCCAGTTGTAAAAGGATATTGCTGTGATAAACACGTCTCAACACTTTGCATATCTTTAATCAAGACATGCAACAGGCAAACCAAAGTCTAACCATATCATCCTAAGTCTAAGGAATTTACATTCATCTCTTTTCCTACCAAAGGATCACACCTCCTCAGCAATCTCTTCCCTTTTTTTTTATTTTTAAGAGGTATCTCCTCACCAATCTTAGAAAAAAGAACCCAGAGTTGACAGCTTAGAGATACTAATCCCAATTTGCAACAAATGTACACGACAAAGGGAAAGGGGGGTCGGCAACATGCTGTATGCAAATATACAAATACTAGATCAGCCTTGTCAGCCATACAATAAAGATAAGCACTGATGAAGGTTTTAAGTGCCGATAATGATGGCATTTCGATAAATTTTCAAGTGCACATTTTGGAGGCACACCATGGAAACGCCCATGTTTCAATGACAGGTTTTTGAGGTTATCGATGCCCCGAATATTCTCCATATTGATAGCATGCCGACAAAAATTGTAAAAATAGTCAAAATCAAAATTATTAGAATTTCAAGAAACTCACAAGCTTAAACAAGTTTTTTTTTTTTTTTTGAGAGAAAGACTACCTAAGATGATACAAAGTGGGAGGGTTGTTGGGCCTGATGATATTCCTATAGATGTCTGGAGAATGACGGGAGAACGGGGTATAACTTAGCTCACAAATTTATTTAATACTGTGTGGAGAGGCAAGAAGATGCCAAAGGAATGGAGGAAAAGTTTTGTGGTACCTTTATACAAGAACAAGGGTGATATACAAGATTATTCCAACTATAGAGGTATTAAGTTGATGAGTCATACGATGAAACTTTGGGAAAGAATAATTGAAAGAAGGGTGAGGCAAGTCTCTATGGTAACTGAAAATCAATTTAGCTTTATGCCAAGCAGGTCTACTATTGAGGCAATACACCTCTTGAGACGTATGATGGAGACATACAAAGTGAAGAAAAAGGATTTACATATGATTTTTATTGATTTAGAGAAAGCCTATGATTCTGTCCCAAGAGATATCTTGTGGAGAATTTTGGATAAGAAACAAGTACCAATTATATATATTAACCTCATAAAGGATATGTACTATGGAGCTGCAGCTTGTGTAAAGACTAAGGATGATTTGACAGACTACTTTGATATCATCATTGGTCTGCATTAAGGTTCGACTTTAAGCCCTTATCTTTTTGCCTTGGTTATGGATGAGTTGATGAAGCATATCCAAGTTGAGGTGCCTTGGTGTATGCTTTTTGCTGATGACATTGTGTTGGTTGATGAGACAAGAGATGGAGTGAACAGAAAATTTGAACTTTGGAGAGAAGCCCTGGAAGATAAAAGATTACGCATAAGTAGGACGAAGACTGAGTATATGGAATGTAAGTTTAGTAGTAGAGGGAACAACGAAGGGATTGATGTAAAAATTGGAGTGCATTCGTATGAAAAATATTTTTAAGTACTTGGGATCCATTTTCCAACATGATGGTGGAATTGATGGAGATGTTACACATAGAATTAATGCAGGGTGGTTGAAATGGAAGGGTGCTTCTGGTGTTCTCTGTGATAAGAGGGTTCCTTCAAAAGTCAAAGGAAAATACTATCGAGCTGTGGTAAGACCAGCCATGTTGTACGGTTCTGAATGCTGGGCTATAAACTATAGGCATGTACAGAAAATGTCTGTGGTAGAAATGAAGATGTTAAGATGGATGTGTGGTCATATAAGAAAGGACCGTATTTCAAATGAATTTATTAGAAACAGGGTTAGGGTGGCACCGATAGAGGATAAAATGAGAGAGGCCCATCTAAGATGGTTTGGACATTTACAAAGAAGGTCACTAGATGCTCCAGTTAGGAGTGTGAGAAGTTGGAGGCTGAACCCGCTAAGAGGGGACGAGGAAGAGCAAACAAGTGTTGAAAGGAAACTATTAAGTATGACCTCAATTACTTTAATTTAAGTCCTAAAATGACTGAAAATCGATCTGTGTGGAGGTAAAGAATCCATATAGCCGACCCCACTTAGTGTGGGAAAAGGCTTGGTTGTTGTTGTTATAGAAAAACTACCTAAGATCGGTAATCATCCAGTAATTGTATTAAATAAAAAGACCAGACTTACAAATTTTGGAACCAAAAATCAGACAAAAAATTAACCTCCCTCACAACATTTTCGACCCAGCAACGTTCGTTTCTAAATATTTTGTCGTTCCATTGTACCCCTAAGCACCAAAGCATGGCAAACCCCTTCACCCACCC
The DNA here is from genome assembly GCA_037157565.1 of Thalassia testudinum. Classification (NCBI taxonomy): domain Eukaryota; kingdom Viridiplantae; phylum Streptophyta; class Magnoliopsida; order Alismatales; family Hydrocharitaceae; genus Thalassia; species Thalassia testudinum. The sequence goes on from JAZHRO010000059.1 coordinate 27,037,076, forward strand.
CACAACGTCGAGGCTGTAATGATCATTGAAAGATCTCCAGAAAGATGAGAAGTTGGAAGTATCAATCATTTGAAGCTGCAAGCTACACCAAATGTCCATTGAAAAAGGAGAACGAAAGAAGAGATGATCCAAATCTTCATCGGCATCTTCACAAAAGTCGGACGTGGCATCCAAATCCTCCCTCCACATTCGCATGAAGCATTTAGTCACCAACCGTTTTCTTCTTAATAACCAAAGGAATAATTTAATCTTCAAAGGCAATCTATATTTCCATATCTTTTTAGAATCTCTATTTATATCTTCCATTCCACCATCACCTAAAATAAAGCATCCCTCCTGTTTCTTAGTGGTTTTAGATCTGAAATCACACCCAACACAGCGTGATCTCAAAAAGGCCCAGCATCCATTATGTAGTTCATCACACACTTCATCCACCATTGCTTCTCTACTGCTGGCAGGCTAAAAAACCCTTGGAAACACTTCTGAAAATTTTCCATAACCGGTCCAATCATTCAACCAGAATCTAAGGTCAGTCCCATCACCTAATATCAGCCTAAAATCGATGATTAAGGCCTGCAAAATCGGTCTAATAGACTGCCAAATAGACGAAGATCCTCTACTTGGTCGTGCTCGCGCCATCAAATACATATCCACCCCATATGCATCTTCCATAACCATATTGACCATTGACTGGCTACCAGAAAGAATTTTCACTACCCATTTAAGCAAGAGTGAGGTATTAAACTCATATAATTGTCTCACTCCCAAGCAACCTTCACTTTTGGGTAAACAAATTTCTTTTAAGGGGACGAGTTGGACGAATATCCCCACATGATCCACACCTTTCCAAAAGAACCTTTTTCCGGATAAGATCCATTGTTTTAAGTATCTTCCGGAAAAAAATCGATATGGAGGATAGAACTAATTTCAAAAGTACTAACTGCCCACCTCTTGATAACAGTCTTCCACTCCACGAAGACAGTCGTTTCATCAATCTATCCACCACACACTCCCAATCCGTTGCCACAGGCTTTCTCCCTTTCTAGGGCAGTCCCAGATAACGAATAGGAAAATGTGATATGGGTGCTTCCAAAGTATTAGCAATCTCCCGAATATCCCTTTCCAAAATGGAAAAAGGCATCAACAGAGACTTTCTTCTGTTAATTTTCAGACCTGTTAAATCTGCAAAAATCCTTACCAATGAAGCAACATGAGATGCCTCTGTCATGCCACCCTCCAAGAAAAAAGTTGTATCATCCGTATATTGTAGTAATAGGGTAGTCAAGGTGCCATCCTTCTACGAGGTGAATCCTTTAAACAAAAAATCTTCACATGCTTTAAAAGCCAAAGCAGCCAACGAAACAACAGCTATATCAAAAAACATGGGTGCTAAGGGGCATCCATACCTCACTCCCCGCTGTGGTTAAATCCAAGATCCACTTAACTACCCATTAACAAGAACTGCAAAGGAAGATGTGGTCACACATCTTTTCACCATCTAAATCCATCTCAAGGGGAAGCCTCACCTTCTCAGAATATCTCATAGATAAGTCCATGAGATGGGTCATAAGCCTTTGAAAATTCAACTTTCCATAAAAAAGCTGGTGTCTTTCTCCTCTTCCAAGCCACCACCATTTCTTCTGCCAACACAAAAGAGTTTTGCAAAGATCTCCCTTGATAAAAGTTGACTGAACAGGAGAGATAATATCAGGCAATACCGATCATAGTCTATTTGCTAATATCTTAGCCACAAGAACATAAATAGAATTGGAAAGCGCAATCAGTCTGAAGTCATCAACCAACTCTGCACCTGTCTTCTTTGGCAAGAGGAATAAATAAAAACGATTCAATCTATCAAATCATTCATTACCTTCAAAAAATTCTCATAGCATAACCACCACATCCCATCCCACCACCTCCCACCAAGGTTTAGGAAGTCGATATGCGGGGTATACAGTCGGTTGGGCCACCGCATGGCGAGTATGCAGTATTCGGACGAGTATGCGGATGAGTATATGGTTTTGCATTTTTTATTAAAAAAATATAAAATAATTAGTTAATTTATTAAATTTTGTGTTATATGCAATGTTATAATTATGCAAATGTCTCAAGTAGTATAATTAAAAAATATAGTTAATACTCCTCTTTGATTACTATATAACCTAGAATATAAAAGATTTGACATCTAAAAATAAGAAAATGTAGAAATTAGAATCTAAATGTTCATTTAAACAAACACAAAATAATAGCCAATAATATTCATCCAAAATAGTGCCCCAATACTCAAAAACTAGTTAAGATAAAAAATTAAACACTGGAAATGTTTATCCAAATAAGCACTTAATTAAAAGCCTAAAAGAGTTGTTCCGAATTAGATCCATCTTCAAAATCTATGACGGGGATATCATCTTCCTTGTCAGTCTCCTCATCTGATGGAAATTCTTCATCTAAGCTTTGCAACATTGTTGAAGGACATGCAAGCCTTTGACTCCTATTCTGCAACAATTCTTTTGCACCACTTGCTTCACCAATCAAGTTCCATGTCAACCCTGTTCCTTCAAGCAACTCTTGCTCTCCTTCACTGCTTTCTAGCCAATCCCTAACATGAGATCTATCCTTTGTGGCTAGGGGATCTTTTTTCTTGAGTTGACGCTCCCACAACTTAGTATTGAACTTGACATATCCAAGTCATTCATTCGTTTATGTTCAAATTTATTCCTTTTTTTTGTATAGACATGCAGTTTATTTATTTATTAAGTAAATAGTGACACCAACCAATACACAGTGTAATCCAACTATTAATTCATGATAATGTTTAACATTACCGCATCAGAAGAACTCCAATTCCTTTCACACCTAAATGAAAATGATGTCAACTTTAGGATGTTCACAGCCATCTCTTTCAGATGAGGTGTCTCCAACCCATAAAACGACCACCAATTAACAGCATCAAGTTAATAAATGAACAAATTTTAACTGCATTGTAGTCATACGACCCAAATTTATGACTTTCTCATAAGTCATAAATGAATAAATTTTAATTAGTGGATACCTGCATTGAAGTCATCATCATTGTAAGTCTTTGTCTCACAGCAAGGTTACCAAATAAGCCCCCAATCTTTTTATAATTATTCAACTCCTTCCTTGTAATGAGATCTTGAATTTCAATATCAGGATAGAAACTTTCCGTGCACTCCAAGAAGCCATTCATCACGGTACCTTCCTTCTCAATCATATCTTTATCTCGATAATAATAATACGGATTAAGATAGTAGGCAGCTAAGTAAAGGGGAGAATCAAGCCTCCCCTCCGACTTTGAAACAATGGCATCAATGGATGGCTTGTATTTTACTTCAATGTCTTTAAATATGACCTTTATCTCTTTCTTGGCATCCTCAAGCCCACCATATACAAAACCCAATGAGGGCTTCCAAACCCCATCAACAATGTGCAAAAGATGAACCAAGGGAGAGAAAACCTGCAAGTAACACCATAAACAATAGACGCAACCCTCTCACCTCTTGTTTTGGACCACTTGCAAGCTTTCCACTCATCGGAAGAAAACATCATTCTCAGCTTTTCCTTCTTGTCCATAACACTTTGTAAAGTGAGAAAAGTTGTTGCAAATCTCATTTGACCAGGTCTCACAATGTCCTTGTGTGTGAATTGTCTCATCATGTTCAATGTTTTTGTATGACTGTAAATGAAGGTTGTCAATTCTTTTGCCTTAGAAACAGCATTCTTCACCTTTGATTCTTTACCAATTTCTTCAAGCATTAAATCAATGCAATGAGCGGCACATGACGACCAATATACTAGGATATTTGGTCTTGAGTAGTCTTCCTGCTACCAAATTTGCCCAGGCATTGTCTGTGACAACTTGAATCACATTATCAGGTCCAGCTTCCTCAACACATTTATCAACCAAAAAGTAAATACTCTGTAGCATGTGATTCGGCAAATGCATCCACTGACTTTAGGAAACTTGTGCCTAACTCACAATTCACACAGAAATTCATAATGCTTCTACCCCTCATGCCTGTCGATGCATCTGTCATAACTATGCATCCATCTCTCTTCCATGACTCCCTATGACTTTCTAGATTCTTCTTAGTATCATTTATTTCATCTTGCAATAATGTCTCTGTGAGCTCATAATAAGAAGGGGGTTTATATCCCCTACCATACTGCCCAATTACTTTACACATACAAAGGAAAGCCGGGTGGGTGACTACATTGAAAGAGATGTCACAGTCATAAAAGAACTTCACCACAAACTTGTTGCCCCGTGCTCTCTCTTCCTTGGCAAATGCATCTTTGACTGTGGTTTGATGCCTACCACAATCCTCGGTGGTTTCTGACATTCGTGGCCTTTTACCATCCCTCTCAACATCAATTGAAGGTGTTGAGTTTGTTTTAATGACCACTTCATCTCGTATTTCTTGAATAGTTGCAGCTTTGTCTTGTTTCTTCTTTGATTTTGCCCCAAATAATCATTTATAAGTTTTTGAACATCAAGGTCAGATTTTGGAAAGAATGCGACATTTCCTTCGATACAAGCAAGATGTTGCTTCATTCTATTTATCCCCCCTTCTCCACCTTGCCACAAAGTCGATAGGTGATTATATTGAGATCAGTCTTCACTCGAAGATAAGCATATTTCCAACTTGGATCATTAGATCTTTGTGGAACATAAAATGACATACTTGGAGTGGATGCACTATCAAAAACTGGTTAACTTGGTGAATCAGCCATAGATCTATCAAAATCAGACCAAATAAAAAATAAACCCTAACGATCAAACCTTAACATGCAGATCAAATAAAAAATAAAAAAATATTATTTCAGACCTTAAAATTCAATCCCCACGGTGAGCATTCGGTATGTTTTTTTTTTTTGAAAAGGAGACACAGAGTTACCCAAAACATCTTGCCTGTATAGCATTACCCGACAAAACATTTTCAAAAATCAGAGAAAGGGGAGTGATGGTGCTACCCAAAACAACTAGTGCAGCCTTCAAGGTTCCCAAACTAGTGCAACCTTCAATGCAATGGCCAAGAAAAGTTGGAGAAGGCGATGGCAGGAGATGGAGAGGTGATGGCAGCAACAAAGTGATGGAGAGGCGATGGGTTTATTCAACGATGGGGTTTAGGCCAGCAACGAGGCGATCCGCAATCGTATTAGGGTGGGGTTTACGGGTGATGTTGGGCAATGGGTCATTTTGAGGTTATTTCCAGGAAATTTTATTTAGGTATCCAAGATGTTTGGTTTGTAAATGGATTTGTTTCATGTAGGACCCTTAAGTTATTTTTCTTGTGGATTTTTTTTCGAGAAGACCCCATCGGTGCATCTATCTCAAAAGCAGGTGACTACTCGGTCGAGTAAACGCCTACTCGGTCCGACTACTCACCCAGACCCACTTATACCACCGCATTGCATTACACGGTTCGAGGAGGGTTCGCCTACGACAATGCGGCCGCCTACTTGGCCTAGGCAGACGACTTCTTGAACACTACCTCCCACATTTCCTTATAAAAAAAAATCTGCAACCCATCAGGTCCTGGCGAGGCCTCAGCCTTTAACCCATTCAATGCCACAATGATCTCCTCTCCCACCTCACAAACAAGGCCCACCTTGGCCTCTTCTCTCACCTACACCAGCTTTGAAGTACCCATATGCCAATCCCATGCAGGTTGCCTTCTAGTGAACTCATGAAAATAAACACGAAAAGCATCACAAATTTAGTTCCGATCACACACCATGTGATTCTGCACCTTCAACATATTGATCATATTCCTTCTATTGCTTGTGACCATGTGAAAAAATTTAGTATTAGCATTTCCCTCTTTTAACCACAATTGCCTAGACTTCTATCTCAAATCCATCTCCATCTTATGATCTTCCTCCAGAACCACCCCTTGCATCTTCCTGCACTCCTCGTTCTCTTGATTTGTCAGCCTCCCCCGACCTTCCTGTTTATCCAACACAAAAAATTTTAGACAATGCCTCCTTGCCTCTCTCCTTTCTCGTAATCCACAACTAAACTCCATCGTCTCCCGAATGGCACGTATTCTACTTGCAAGCATAGAGTAGCCGAATCACATGCTGGAATATTTACCCATATATCCCGTATCAATTCCTTCAAACCAAGTTCCTTTAACCATGATTTGCAGAACTTAAAACAAGAAGCAAACCTTGCATTCTAATTATTATTCCAACCCAGTGGTGTATGATTCGAGAAAAGCCTACCACACACCATCACTTCCGCCCCATGAAAAGCCTTAGCCATAGAAATCTATTAATACATGATACTGCCCTATGCCCATTCCTCCAAGTAAACCAAGACCCGCAGAAAGGGAGATCCACCAACTCTAACTCCTGAAACACACGCTGAAACTCAAGCACCGCTCTATCACATCTTCCATCTGATCTATCCTCCATATGTAATGTCACATTAAAATCTCCACCCATAAGCCATGGCCTTCCATCTACAAAATGCAAAGCCCGAATAATCTCCTCCCAAAAGATAGGCCTAGAAGCCTCCTCGCATGGCCCATACACACAGGAAATAGCAAAAGAAAACTCATCTATCTTTCTTGTAGAAGATGCCGACAGTACCCTACTTTCAATCAATGATGCGTCAAGCCAAAACTGATTACCATGCCATAAGATAAGAATACCTCCTAATTTGCCTTCTGCCTTAGTTTCAAGATACTCCGAATATCTATCTCCACACATGTTGTTCTTTATCTGCATTGATAACTCATCCAAGTGGGTATCCTGTAACATCACAATATCTAACTTCCATTCAAATAGATATCTTTTTAGCGTGGACCTTCGCTCTTCATTCTGGAGACCTCAGACATTCCGTGAGAGCACCCTAACCATTTATAGATCTAGTCGCCCCCCCCCCCCCCCCCCCCCTCCCCCGTGTGCACCTTCTTCACCCCAATAATCTTAGCCACACGCCCATCCACCACCTCCACATCTGTCTTCCCCAATATCACCTCCTTGTTTCTTGAAAATCTCTTACGCTTATAACAAGCACCAAGCATTAGCTTATGTTTCTGCAAAATAATACGTGCTGAATTTGAAGATCAACTCAAGGACATTCTCACAAGTACCTCTTTTCCTTTCCCATCAAATTTAACATGTCCACGAGTCACTGTCATCTCTGTGCATGCCTCCTTCTGTAGTCCTGCCAAAGGCGACTTAAAAAGATGTCCAAATGCCACAGGTATCCCAGTCACCTGCACTGCATCAAAATACCCAATAGCACCCCCAGAACCCTACCCCAAAGACACAAATGAGGACAACAAAGGTACATCACTAGAGGAGCACTCACCGCAGCCAGACCCAATCTTGGGTCCGACAGCCACCTGCAAAGAGTTCCACGATAGATCAAAGAGATGATCCATGATCTCCATCATTGCTCCATGAAAATCTCCTGCTTTTGCCTCCATTTGGCGCCTTCTCTGTTCTTCCTGCAAATTGTTTACCTGCAACATATCTCCAATAGCAAGAGACAAGCCCCCACCCATAGCAAATGAAAAATAAGGATAAGGATCTTTCGAAAAGGCATACTCGCCACGTCTAAATCCCATAAAGGATCCAGAATCCACATGTTCATGACTGAAAAAAGGCCTTTCCTGCACTGCCTACTGTGCAACACCTCCCTACAACGCTTTTCCCGAGGCATGCAGCTGTTGCGCTAGCTGCTCCACACCGATATTCCCTGCGTTGGCATCAGCAGAGATATCTGTCACGTGTTCCACATCGCCAGTACAACCAAGAATAGTATTTTCCCCATTTAGCACACCAACAATGCCACCTTGATTTCCAAAAATAGTGCTATCACCTAGCTTTCCAAAATTAGCACCCTCCTCACTGACCGGTTGATATTTTTCACCCGATTTTTGGATTTCAAAATCAGCCAGTTGTCGCTCCTTGGGCTTCCAAATCTGGGGCATGCTGACATGGCAATCTTTAGCCTCACGCATCCCACTAGCACACCCTGCCATTGACACAAGAGCTCTCTTCTTCACCAAGCTCATCACCTATGCACCATGCAAATGTCTTTCAACTCCAACATGCATATGAAACTCCATTATACATCTTTGTTGTCACCTCTTCAAAAACAATAACACGCGCAACCTCCAAATTGGAAAATCTCCTTACTAGGAATGTTCATTCTGCTCAAGATATCTACCTCAACCAACACCGTCGTAGCATCTCCTTCATGTAAACCAATACCATGACACTTCCTCACAAGTGCAAACGAAGAGCAAAGAGTAATCACCGTTCCAATCATTCTCCATCTCAACGGAATACCAATACTACGAAGCAACGTAGAAGGACGAATAGGAACACGTTAGACATTAACACCCTCATAAATGCTTGGTAAGCTCCAACGAATAGAAAACTCTTTAAAACTTGAGATTTGAAACCACAAAAGATTGACATGAGATTTATGCAACCCAAACAACAATACCTTCATCCTTGCAAAGGTGGCGATCTTCCATCCCGACGACATCAACTTCAGATCAGAAATCACCTTCCTAATCTAATCCAACTCCGATGATCCATGGATGACAGATCCCACAAGAGAAGAATCAAGAACACCATCCAAATCCTTCACCTCTTGCGACCATGTAGACTCAACCTCCCGAACCGGGGGAGGTAAAGGTAGCAGTGGCAATCTTTGCTCCACGTGACCAGAAACTCCATGCTTACAAGAATGCCAATGATGTCCAACCCCATGACACCGCAGACATACCACCGGATCTTGGCAGTCTCTTGCCCAGTGTCCCACTCCACGGTACTTGAAACACAACCTCGCGAAGAGAGACCCTCCAATCGCCCTCCTCCTCCCAGTTGCACCTCTCATCTCCTCACCGTTGTTTAAATGCCCCTAAAGATCTTCTCATTGTATGAAGGTCAAACAAGTTTATGCAAGAATAAGACTGTCATATCTTAATATTCATATGCAACATGTAGTCTACCATGTTCAAGTTCAATATAGATTGTGGGAGATTTTGGGAATTGATATTATTGAATTGAAAACATCAGAAGACTAACCCCTCTTTATATAAAGAGAAGAGATTACAAGGAAATCCTAACCCTACTTAGGAAACAAATTCATAACAAATTAAATCATAATCAAATCAAACCTCTAAATAAACCAAATCAATTTTTACACAATTCACCGAATCAATTTTTACTTAATTCACTAAATCCTTAAATATCTCTAATACCCTCCCCCAAGTTGGAGCGTACAACACCCAACTTGCACGTGTAGAACAAAACTAGGACCCCCCCCATCCAAACGTAATCCTTGGATTGGAATAGGCAAGCAGTCCATTAGGTAGGCAGATAGTCGCCTCTCATTAATGGAAGACCTAACTCACTTGAAATTAGGAAAAAAAACTAGTAAAGAGACCTTCAAGCAAGAGTAGTAGTAGTTCCCTCACACGAGTTGAAAACTTTTCTCGTGAAAAGGAGGGGAAAAACTATGGCGTGGAGAGGCTTTTAGGCAAGTAAAACAATGGGAGATGATACCAAGCAGTTGTAATTGTCTTATACCAGTAAAAAACCCTTCTCATGAGGAAAAGGAAAAATTAAAGTTGGGGTAGGGCATTTATCCACACAGAGGGGAGGGAAAGAGCACGATGATTAGTTCCCCGCATTAGTCATTATAGTTGTCGGCATCAACCAAGACATGAGTCAAAGCTTTACCAGAATCCTTTGAGGCAGGTACAAAAGAAAAAAAATCAAACAAATCGGTAGCAATAGTGATTAAGACATCAACATATAACAAGAGAAGAAATAAGGACTTCGATGCCACACTGTGACAATAAATATCATCAAAATAGTGTGGAACCTACAAAGAAGACCCTCTGTCTATACAATCAATACATGGCAATAATTCCCTGGCACACCTATATATCAACACATATTATGCCCTTCTCCCCCCCACCCCGCAAAAAAAAAACTGTCTTAACAGATTCCTCAATCTTAGATGAAAGTTGTGAGAATTGAATTGCATACTTTTCACAAGATTCCTCTGCTGTTTTTTTCCATTCCTATCTTTTTACAAGTATCAATGAACAGATGATGTCAAACAAGCATAAACCCATAAGCGCTTCTACGTGGCACAGATTGCAATTATAAGAGAAATTTGCGCAAACGATTAAATGACTTATAACACAGTATAGACATGAAAAATGCATAAAAATGACCAAGTTTTGTTACCTGTCCATATGCAAATAAGCTCAAGGCTTTACTGCTTGCTTCTTCAAATTCCTCTTGTGTCATCAATCCTAGTTTAACTATCTAAAACGGAAAAAAGTTACAAAAGATCATAAAAAAATGGCATGATACAAAGCAACGAGCAACACATCAGCATTATGATTTCATGCAGGACTACTCTAGATTCTTTTTCTGAAAAGAAACTTTTGTAGATTCTACACTGACTACAAATCCAAATAAAATATTGTAGGCCAGAAGGCTCTTCCAGGATAAATAACTCAAACATGTTTAGCATTGTTCAGCCCAAACACTGCCTCTGTTACAAAAAGAAAAAAAAAATAGACATGCTGAAAAATACAAATAGCATCCATCAGCCCAACAAAAAACAGCGGGGGCAAAGGAAAACCCTGCCTGAGCAAAGACCCAGCTGAATTCATGCCGCCATAGGCTTCCAGGAACACCAAGAAAGATAGTCGTGACATGTGACACGATTCTTCATCCACCCAATTCACCTACCCTTTTCTGGCCAATACACTAGACAAGAAGCCTGAGTGAACAAAATAATGTGCCTTAACAAATCCACCTTCCAGGAAGAGATTTTGGACACCATAACATAACAAAGACCTCCATTTAGAAATGACTTTTGTTGAATGCTGACTGCACCAGATGCAACAAATCCTTGTAAACTTGCCTCAATATGTCAGCTGATGCTTTTGCTACAATCAAATAAATCCCATCAGGTAATGTGATTGAGCTGCAATCTACCACTAACTCTGCAGAGGTGTTTTAGAAGCACAAGGTAAAAAATTTCTTCAGCCTGTTAAAACCCAATTCTCCACCTTAAAACCAGATCTCATAGCAATAGCATCCTCACCTACGAAAGTTTGGAACAACCTATAGGAGAAAACTAGGAAACCACGACAACTTGGTGACCTCTCCAAATTTAAACCTGAAATTGTGAACAAACCTCCCACTCAGTTACTGGAGCCACCAAATCAAATTCCAAGAGGAAGACAAGCTGACCCCTGTCCAGCCCACATACAGTACCTTCTTAACTCAGCTAGATACGGCACCTCATCTTTATTTCACATCACCTTAATAAGACTTGTTCTTCTGTGGCCATTTGCAACCATATGGAAAAATCCAGTATTGGCATCCACTACTTGAAGCAACAATTGACAAGACCTCTACACAACAAGACTCGGAGCGTTTTTTCCCTAAGTTCTGGAGCTTAGAGGCTCGTCTCCTGAACATATGACTCACAGGTGCAAGACATAGCCTCAGCAGAGTCGAGAGGGAGTAGGTTACCAGTTTGATGCCGCTTCAAACTTCAAGTCCATTCCAGTAAGCTGACGATGCAGTCATTTTCTTAAGGTTCTCAGGATGTGGCAGAGAATTTGGCAATACTCCTTTGTATTTTAAGGAGGCTCTGGCTTCTTGATAAATGGGTCCAAATCTTGTTTTGCCTCTTCTAGATTAGAATGATGTTCAAGTGGAAGATTGAAAAAAAATTACTTCATACACTATCAATGGATTTGGGGATTCCCCTTTCTGACGGCAATCATCAGCTGTGACGGCTTTCCTCTGGTAAAGAGATCAGAAAGGAGATTGGAGGGTGGAGTTTAAGGTTCCCATGATGCCATCCAAGGGACGCCATTTTTGCCTCTGAGGTTGATGATGTCAGCTTTACCAGTTTTTTTATGCCCATTACCAGCTTACTAGAGAACATAGAGAAGAGCTTGGACTCTATTAAAAGGCTATTCTGTTGGAAGGGAGCACGTCCAGATGCTACAAACAGAGCCTTGGTGGCATGGAAGGGATATGCAAACCTATTGAAGGTGCACTTGGTGTTCTGCACTTGCAAATCATGACAAATGCCTGCTTGACATAGTGGATTGTGGAAAGCATGAGTATGTCCCAGGATCTCTGTAGAGAGAGAGATTTTTTTAAAAAAATAAATGAGGATGATCATCAGTGATAACCCTGCTTCATTGATAATAGAAAGAGAGATCTTTTTTTTGAAAAGAAAAAGGATGATTACCAGAGGTCAATAATCATCCAAAACTTTGCATTAAAAAAAATGAGAACGGATAAAAAATGAGCCTCCCTTACACCATTCTCAACCCAAGCCCGCTCCCCTCTAAAGACAACGCCATTTCGTTTCAACGAAATGCACCACAATACGGAAACTGCCTTCATCCATCCAACTGTATCAGCATGCACCTTCCTTGTGAAAGATGACCAAAACCCTTCCACCGGAGATAAATCAACGCAATCACTTTTTTGGGATTCACGCCAGACCTCCAAAATAAAAGCACATCTCCAAAACAAGTGAGAAAAGTCTTCCTCCCCCCCATGACACAAGGGACATGCCACATCTTGGTCAGCACACCACAATCTTCTCAAAAATTTTGTTACCAGTTTACCTCTCCTCAACATCCATAAAAATTTTTTTATTTTCAATAGGATTGTCAACTTCCAGATGTTGGTGCAAACAGCCACCACATCAGTATCATCAGGTTGAAAATTAGCTACTTCCTTGTAAGCCTTTGCCACCATGTAATCACCACTGCTCTAGGTGAACATATCCAGCACATTTGAATCATTGTGCAAGTCTGATAACATAGCCAGCAATTTCTGAAAATCAGCAAATCAGACCTTAAACAGCCCCAAATGGAATGCCAAACCCCAAGAGTTGAATTGCAAATCCCAAACATCAGCAACCTCAGCATCCATGTTACCCGCCAGCAGAAATAGACGTGGAAATATGCCTGAGAGAAAACTGTTACTAGACCAATTATCCTACCAAAATCTGAAATTGTCACCCTTACCAAAAACAGGAAAGAATAAGGGCGTATGACACCACGAAATTGTTATCAAGGATCTCCAAAAGGTTGAATCTCCACAACGATTCACCACTCTTTCTCACTCCAACGATGCACCATTCCATATGAATCATGCAATAATTTGTCCCATAAACCTTCTCCATTACAAAAAAGTTTCACACCCCATTTCAAAAGCACAGCCTCATTAAACTCCTTGAATAGCCGAATCCCAAGGCCACCCTTGCTCTTGGGCTTACATAAATCCTTCCACGGCACCAATTGTAGAAAACACCCATCATGATCAACCCTCTTCCAAAAAAATCTTTTTCTAATAACCTCCAACCTTGTGTGGACTTTCTTAGGTGAATTGAAGATCGACAAATAGAAAACGGGAATGGCTGATAAGACCGAATTGAGAACAAGCCGGCCACCTCGCAACAACAACTTCCCACTACATAAATTCAATCTCCTAGAAATCCGCTCAACCAAATGATTCCAATCTGTCGCCGTTAGGCGCTTCCCCCTTAGTAGAAGTCCCAAGTAGTAATGAAGCAAGCTGCATTAAAGAAGGCAATGGGGCGATAGTCCTCAATTGCTTCTACACCAGACTTCTAAGCCAACAAGAACATGTAAAATCTATTAACCTTCTAAAAGCCAGCATTACCCACCATAAATTCCTCATCATTGCCATGATTGCTGCTCTCAACATTCCCAAAATTCTTTAAAGGACCTGAAACTCATCTAGACATGGGGATCCTTCTACTTGCAAACACTAAGGCTACCAAAACCTCCTTCAGTGACAATGACATCAACATTTGTTGCATCAAGAACAGGAATATCCATGTCGAGCCATTCCCACACTCCTAGACCACGCCTTCTCTTGAAATCACAAAAGTGGGTCATCGAGTCTTCAGCTACCTTTTCCCACCCTAAGACCACCTTGTCCCTAACCCGTAAAGAGTTGATAGGGTTGGACCTCCTTCTTGGGCTAGCAAATAAGTCGACAAAACAAGTGTTGGAGTCCCCCTCTTTAAGCCATAATTGCCCGAGTCCCTGATGCTAGTCCAACTCCCTTCTCAGGTCCTCCTGTTGCACCACTTTAAATCTTCTTCCTATCCCCTGCCTCTATGCCAATAAGCTCCCTAGAATCCTCCATTCAGTCCAATGTAAAAACCACATGTAAGGCCTTCAACCTAGCCACCTCACTTTTCCTACGAATCATCTTTTCATAAGCAAACTGCAACTTGACAACCAGGTTCTTGTAGCAGACAGCTCAAGGGGTATTCTTTCCCACTTCTCATGTAAAAAATCTCTAAATCCCAACTCCAGTAGCAATGACTTGTCAAATTCAAACTATGTGGAGAAGGTCCAATCCTCTTTTGAATCCCAAACCAATGGCCAATGGTGTGTGATCAGAAAATAGCCTGGGATAGGGCATAACCTTGACCAACTCGAAACGTTCCACTAGTTCTACAAAACATAGAAATCAATCATTTTTTATCTTGGCCCTGCCCCGTTTCTCCAGGTAAATCTAGCCTTTGTAGTCAGCACATCATAAAGTTCCAATTTCGCCACCAGATCTACAAAAGCTTCCATGGTTCTATCTTTCCTATCATTCAGGCACAAGGTTCGAAATGCCGATTTCGATGCCGTGCCGATGAAATTGTAGGTGTGCATTTCATGGGCATGCATTTGGCATGCCGTGGAAATGCCCGTTTTTCGATGGCAGATTTCGACGATTTCGACGACCCAAAAAAATGACATTTCAAAGGTATACCGATGCATGCCGACAAAAATAACAGAAATGATTAAAATTTAGAACACAAGTGAATCAACATATTAGGAACATATTTACAGTTGTATGTGACAAAAAACAATTGTTTATGAACATATTTAAAGCTGTATAACCCAAAAAAGGCCAAAAAATCGTGTGTTCGTGTGAGTGTCTGTGTGTGTGTATGTGTATGTTTTCCCAACTCTCTCTTTCCCACCCTCCTGAACGCAACTTCCCAGGATTCCCTCCGATTTTCCCAGCTCTGTGTGTGTTTCCCTCCCAGGTGTTTTTGAATTTCCCTCTAGTTTCCCTCCCGCCCAGCGGTGCGTGTGTTTCAAATTTCCCTCCCAGGCGATTTCGAATTTCCCTCCAATTTTCCCTCCTGCCCAGCTCCAATTTCCAAACAACGCAATCCAACATACCGCTGGTTTCGTCAGGATGCCGGCGAAATCCTTGGCATGCCGACGGTTTACCTGTAAACCAACATATCTGTGTCGACATGACCCCACTCTAAAAACCGCCTTGCTGGCGACATGCCGTCGGCACTTAAATCACTGTTTAGGCAATCATCAATTTGAACCAGTGCGTTAAAATTCTCTCCAACAAGCTACAGCCTCCCATTGACAAACGCAAAGGCCTACCTTAGTTCATCCCAAAACTTGTGTCATCACACAACCCATAACTATTCGTAAACATGAAAGAAGCCCCATCTGCTACTCTTGTAAAGCACCCTGTCAAGGACCACCTACATATAGAGTGCAACTCCAATTCAAAATATGTATCATTCTAGACCTAACATGCCACCAAAACTGCCCACTACAGGAACATCTAAGAATCCCTGGTAAAACAAGCCTCCTATCTCCCATTTCACGATCCCATCCAAATCCTCCAGCTAGGTTTCTTATAGTAAAATAAAATCAACCTTCCAACCAAGGACATACCTATGTAGAGCGTCTCTTCAAGCCAAGTCCCAAAGGTCTCTTGCATTCCAAGAAAGGACCTTAACCATTGTGAGTTGTAGAATTCCCTGAGACTTTTCACATGCCCACTCGGTCCAACCCCAACCATCGAGGCCACTCACAACTTTGCTCATTCTGGTTCACCAATTAAGTCTCAGATATGACCTTCATCTAACATCAATCCTTCCAACATTTCCTCTTGTAGATCAGTTGTTGATGCGGTTGTAGAGTCAAGTGTCATCTCGAGGTAAGCAACTACACATGCTCCCGCCCCTTTTATTCCGCCAGCTACCTCTGCTTTCTCTAATGCCGCAGCATCCATCGCCTCCTTTGTCTAGTGTCTCAATAGCCACCACCACTTGGACCTAGGGGCAGTTGACATCCTACCTCAGTCAATTCTCAGTCACACAGTTGTTGCCGACCGACTACCTTAATCGGTTGACCCCTCTTGAGGGAGAAGAGGTTGAGGTTGAACAAAGGTGGATGTAGCTGCCATTGCCTTCACTTCCAATCGAGGGACCCCAAAGGGTTCCTTCTCTTCAAGCAACCCCTGACACTTCTGAAAAAGATCTAGATCAGAGAGGTTTTACCACAACAACCACCATATTTGAATCTACGCCTGACATGGCATAAAGGTCCCCAGGTAGACCCAGGTCCACTTTGTCCTCAAAGAATATGTTTGGCTCATTTGGTGTCAGGATCAACGGTGAAAAAGTTGGGGTCAAACCTTAAGCGTTGGACTTGCAAAAGCCATGCCCACATAATCCCCATCACTTACATGCACTGCCTCGTTTCCAAGGCGCTCCACCTACAATTTCCCAGGAGACAGGGTGCAAGAGTGGAGTTCCTATTTTGTCCCTCCTTCCTCCATTAGAGGCCACCTATAGCACTAGCCCTTGAGAGACTTGGACAATAAGGCCACCCCTTTGAACATTTCACCGGCCCTTGTCTCCAGCTTCTCCTCCTTCCCCTTCTTGCATCGAAGGTTGGGAAGGTCCTTTAACAAGCTAATAAGCTCATTCAAAACAATTGCATGCTGATGGAGCATCACGACCGTCTCCCTTTGAAGTTGGAGGATAGCCTCCATCTTGTCGTTGGCCATGGGTGTGTCGTGGATGATGGTGGTGCTCAGCTGAGGATCGAAGGGCTCTGATACCAAAGTGATACGCTTAGGCCCCGTTTGGTAGAGGTTTAAAGTTTAAGACTGAGTAAAATTTAAAGAGTCTCAAAGAGGGATAAGTGGCTGAGTAAGAGAAGAGTTAATGGGTATTGATGTAATAATTAAGTTGATATGTTATTATTGATTTTTATTTTTACTTTTATTTTTATTGGAAGTAGGTTGGTGGGAGGTAGATGTAATGGGTGTAAGAGTTATGGCTGCCACGTAGGATAAAACCTCTATTTGAAACCCCACCATACAGAGCCTTAAGCACTTCTTGAATGCAAATTGACACGGGTAATGGTGGGTGCAATGATTGGCATTTGTGACCTATGTTTAGGATGGAGAACCAACAACCTCACAAGGGGCACATAAAGGGGAGGGAATTACTTGTTCATTGCATGCCTTGGTCAAAGGCTTTACATAGATATTTATAAATCTTTATATGCATGGCCCAATGAAAGAAAACAAAAGGCAAAACAAAAGAGACATGATGGCATAACAGAATGGCAGGGGTGCACAGGACCTGTCCCCCTCCATCCCTAATGACCCATAGACATTGGCACATATGCCTTCATGGAATTAGAAATATCTAAAGTATCTGGTGGAATCCTTTAGACACTGGGACTAGCATATGCATACAATGCAGTGTTTTTGTAACCAAAAATAGCTAAAGCACCACTCCAAATCCATTCAATCTTACCACAACACATAGCAATATGGTAGAATAGGGAGAAGTAAAAGTTCCAAAACAATGTTCCCAGGACAGGAACTCATATTTAAAGCATCCGCAAAAGAAAAAGTGATAGGAGGCATTACCAGCATTAAATAGTAGATAAATACATGATAAAACAGTCAATAAACTTTAGTTAATAGATACCTAATGCCTATATACAACAAGAATAGCTACTTAAAGTAAAATAGCTTTTCTATATTATCTTACAGATGGAGCCCAACAGTGGAGATAGAAATGCATCTACCTAAAGATTTAAATAGCAAAGTAAACATTGTTGGAGTTGTTCTTCAAAATGAGTAGAATTTGGGACCACCAATTATAGGTATCAATAATTTGGAAAGGTGGGTACTTGCATCAACTTCTACTAGGTTAAACCCCCTAATAAAGGCACAATATGCCACAAGGTATCGCTCATATATGCCAGTGGATATACATTCAGAGGGTGGGGAAACTTCCAGACTGGCCTGCATTATTACATGATTCTTCATATCCTTGACTGCTTAGGAATCTAAACAAATTCTAAATATTGAATGCCAAAACATAATCAAGTAAGCTGTCTATTGATGTGCCCTATATCCTTCAAAAGAAATTGCAAGGACACTTTATTTAAAAGATCAAAATTCTGTGAGGAGCTTTTGGAATACAGTCAGCATGTTCAAGGGTAGCTTATCCAAATTGAAAATCTACCATTATAATAAGGCCACCTTGCAATCTTGAGATGGACTTTTCTCAAAAAAGGGAAAAAAAAGAATTTCTGGAAGAAAAAGGGTTTAAATCATCCATGATACTTCTTTCCTTAACGAAGCAGACAAACACTAACCTCATGCGATCGTCCCCTTTCTTTAAAAAAAAAAATCATCCATGTTCTAGAGGAAACTCCCCTTGTAATCACAAATATGAAGTTTGACTACATATGCAAAGGCAGTCTAACAGCATGACTGAGCCAAATATGGAGAGAATAGAGAAATCATGGTCCAGAACATTGGAGGTCATTTTCCAAAATAAACAAAAGAATCTGAAAATAATGAAACAACAAAAGAGATACTGGTAAACAGACCTCATCTGGTGCCACAGGGACATCATGATCTGCAGATTTTGTTGTTGGCGTGAGTATATTGGCAGGAAGTTTTTGATTCTTCACCATACCTTTGAAGTACAGATGAATAATTACTACAAAATAGACAAGTAACCGAAACTTTTCCCCAAATAAGCAGGGTCATCATAATAACCACTGCATAAGCTGGAAAAATAACAAGCATAGAACGAAGTAACTAAACCAAGACTCTTACCATCAGGAAGAGCATTGCCGCAATAATTTCTTACACCCTTACTATAAACCGTCCAAAGAGAAGTATCTGTGCTTCCTGTAACGAAGCCCCTAACTGCAAATGTGAATAGATAATATGCATCTCAAAGTTATAACTAATAACGCACTTGTTAGATTGAAAACCTACATTTACAGTCATGAACACTGGTGTTCCCTTCATTATAGAAGTGCATAGTAATGGGATTAAATAATATAACAAGAAAAGCATTTCCTCCAATCAAAAGAACAACTGAAGAAACATTCTTTTTCATTAATAAAAAATATTTAATTAATATGTAATGACACAGATGTCTCCTTGAAATAATATCCATCCATCAGCACCATAGATGGTAATATGTCCTGCCAGCTCAAAAGTTCCCACATCAACATACCATGTTTTGTAGCTTCATGTTACTTTAAAGAGGAAAAAGAAGAACCTCTGGATCCCTGGTAAAAAAGAAAAAAGTGGTGTGTATGTTGTAGATCAACACTTTTTAGCCAGATTTGTAGCTACAATATGCACAATTTAAATGGGGGGTCAAGGAGTGACATCATGCTACACAATTCCCGTTGCTATGATTTGTTATTGTCAAGATTTGCACACATTCGAAGCGTGAAGGCTCCTTGGCTTGTGGAAAAACAGTCCAACAAGGACTGTTCCACGTTGGAACAGGGAGAGGAAGAGCAGCAGCCATCAGCTGCTGTTGACGGTGACCGACGGCTTGGTGGTGGCTAGCTGCTATGAAAGAGGGGCCAGCAGCCTTGGAGAGAGAGGGAGAGGAGTTAGAAGATGTGAAAGAATTATTCTATTCAACTCAAGAGAAAATTACAAGAGGAAAACTCCCTTTTATAGAGAGACCATTTCCTATAACTTGGAAACAAATCTTATCTTTAAAATAAAAAAGAACAAATCCTAAAGCAATTCTTCTAAACAACTTTCCTAAAAATAACTTAACAAATAAACAAAACTTGAAACCTAAGCAATAACCAAAATAGGACTTCCAAGACTCCAAAATCAGCACCTAACCTCCTGCCACGTGACACTGCCACATGGCCTCTTTTATTCCTAACACTTCTATACTATGAACTATTTTATGGGTAAAAAATTTTCACTCCAGCACCACATGAGGATGTAGCTTATTCATTAGGAGAAACAGAAATGCATCAAGTCAGAAGAAATGACGACTACTTCACTAAAACCATAATCCTCGCAAACCCATAAACAAAAGGTACGTAATAGAAATACAAACAATAACATTAGTACTGTTGTCAACACTCCCACTCATGCTAGAACATAAATATCAATCATGCTTAGTTTAGGACAACAAATGTGAAAAGTCCTTGAAAGTGCATTGTTGAATATGCCTACCAATTGGATATGAGTGATACAAATGATCCCCTTCTTAATCAAATCTCTAGTATAATAACAATCCACCTCAACATAGTTAGTCTTATGATGGGATGTCAGATTATTTTCCAATGTAGGAGGCCATATTGCTAACCACATCGCATCTCCATAGATCAATCAAGAAAGATATATAGATAGCTTAGCACAGATTGTATACTATTGCCTTGGCCATGGCTTGATACTTGGACTCTTCATCAGATCTAAATACTATGACCTACTTCTTACTCATGTAAGCCACAAGGTTGCTAGTAACATAGGTGCAAAAGCAAGTGGTAAACTTCTTATATTAAGGCATCGTGCATGGTAAGCATATGTTCATGCTACAGTGTTAGATGAAGTGCCTTTCAAATATGGAAATCTCTTTCTTACTTCTTAGTGGGGACTTCAGATATCTAAGGACCATTAGTGTTCCATCCATATGTACCTCAGTAGGCTTATCCATGAACTACATTAGTTTCCCAAGCCAAAGAAATGTCTGAACATTAATAGTTAGGTACAAAAGCTTTTCTACCAAACTTCTGAATTGGTGAAAATCAACAGGGTTTATGCTCACATCACAAAGACCAACTCTTGGATCCACATGAATATGCCTATTTGGCTCCTAATATGCCAATCTTCTGAAGTAAACATGTAGCATACTTTCTTTAGCATAAAACCACATCCCATTTACTATAGGCAAACTCCATCCCAAGGAAGTACCATAGAAGATCTAGGTCCTTGATGACAGTCTCTGTTAGGCATTTTTGAAATCACCATATTCCTCAAGAATTATCCATAATGAGTATAATATCATCAATGTATACCCTTCGAAAAACATATGATTGACATATACCAGCATCACAACCATCTTTAAAGCTGTTTTCTGCACAAATAAGGAGCAGCATCTACAAAATCCAAGAATGCCAGTGACATAGACTTTGAATAGCTTATGGAACTGTGCCTTAGGATTTCGTTTAAGGCCATATATTACCTTCCAACATGCACATCTTGTAGGCTCCCCATCCCCAACTCCAAACTCAAAATCTAGTGGTTGTTGAATATATAACATATCCTACAAGTTACCATATAGGAAAGCATTCTTTAGATCCTACTATTGACAAGGCCATTTGTGTTACATCACCACAAAAATAAGAATCCAAAAAATAGAAAGTCTAGCCTTCAGTGAGAAGGTAACCAAGAAATCCACTCCATACATCCAAGTGAAGCCCTTTCCCACTAAACTACCCTTGTGTTTCTCCATAAACCCATTTGGATTCTACTTCAATGTAAAGATCCACTTAGTATCCACTACACTGGCATCAAATGGTGGATCCTTGAGTTTCTAAGTACCATGCAAAGTAAGTGTGGACATTTCTTCCTCCATAAGCCATCTCCACCACAGATGAAGCCTTTGGTGATGCAAGGTGGGACTAGAAGCTACAAGAGTGCCACAAAGAATTGCCTAAGAAACGATCCAAGACTTGGCAAGGAGCCTTCCTCAAGACTGTCAACAGATCTAGATTATCTACAATCACATGCTAATCATCACCACATAGAAAATCACCTATTGCTCAAATATCTTCTTGTAGAAAACATGAGGTATCACTAGCCGAAATATTTTTTTTGAAAAGCCAAAGGGTGATTCTCCGATGATAACCACTCACATTCATTTCATTTCAAAAACCGATTACATCACATATTACAAGATAGATCCCCAAAACACCACCTAGGAAGAAATGAACAAAACAAAATTTTTAATATAGGATCCCTCCCCCCTAAAAAGCACCCCATTTCTCCCCAGCCAGACACCCCACAACACCACCAAAGCCTTGGCCCTATCCTTTTTGGATCTAAAGGTGATCCCTCCATCGTGGATGTTCCCTCTGTGGAATGAGGACCAGAAGCTAGCCATGTCCCAATGAACGATCCAGTCGATCCCCATCCTCTGCCAGACCTGCACCACAAACGAACACTAGAAAAAGAGGTGCTGGATGTCTTTGTCCGACCCTTCACAAAGAGGACATCTCAAATCATCCATTTAGGCCCACCTCGCTCTCCACCGCTTTGTCGGAATCCTCCCCCTCCTCACCAACCAAGCGAAGATCTTCACCTTCAGTGGGCACTCCACCATCCAGAGCAACCTACAATCTTGTAAGAAATTGATGTCGAGCTAGCCGAGCCGTTTCCCAATCTGCGGAAGACCTTCGCCACAGAGAACTCTCCTTCCCAGAAATATGCATCACCACCCTCCTCCAGCTCCTACAATAATCGCTAGAAATCCTCGCACCTCTGGTCGGAGAGCCCCCCCCCCCGCCTAAAAGGTCGGGCACCACACTCCCTCCCAACAACTTCCCACCGTGGCCAATGGGTCAACAACTCCTCCAAAAAGGTAGGAGAACCTGTCGTTGAAGGTAGATCCGATCCCTTGCCAATCATCCTGCTAAAACTGGAAGGTGTCCCCCTCCCCCAGGGTAGGAGAAAAGAAAGCCTGCACCTTCATCACCACCATCACCAAACCTTTGAGGAAGTGGGAGGCCCAAGAGGGGGAGACTCTAGAGGACCCCACAAAAGGAAGGGGTCACAGCAGCGCCGCATGATGTCTCCAAAGAGCCCCTGTTCCCATCCCATTAGCCTAGCAATCCACTTTGCAAGGAGGCTCACATTCACCTTGTCCATATCCCTAACCTCCAGGCCCCTTTCCTACACCGGCCTACAGATCTCCTCCCAGGCCACCAATCTCACCCCCTTTCCTGCCGACCCCGCATTAGACCAAAAGAAGTCCCTCAGTAGCCCCGAGATCTTCTCTATTTGGAGCAGGGAGAAGACATCTTCACGCCATCCCAGGATCTACCCTCCTAAGCGACCAACTGCGTCAAGAGACCGAAACCCCTCCATTCATGAGCCCTCGATCTCCCTCCATATCCTACCATCACAATCGGATAGTTTTGTTTCTTGCAGCAGCACGACATCTGCCCTCCACAGGTGTATGTACTATGTAGTGCCCCAGCACCGCTCTCCTCGATGGGTCATTGAACCCCCGTATCTTCCATGTGAGCACACCATTCATCTAGAACTGTTGGAGGCCTCCCTCACAGTCGACCGGAAGACACTCACCTCCGCAGTATCTCTTCATCACATTGATCGAACATCGACGCCTGTTGTGGGGGTTGCAGCGTCTTGCCGCGACCATCAACCACTAATCATGGTCCTCAGCCGATTCCTCGAAATCTCCATCTCCGCCTATATCGGAGAGCACCAACTCAACCTCCATTCACCACACGCAGCCGCCACCCAGTCAAGGGGAGCTCTGCCTAGTCACCGGACCGACCAGCTGCTCCTAGTGTCGAGGCGATGCTCCCCGACCGCTATTGCGGAGAAGCCCCATCATAACGATCCCCCGACATCTCTGCAGCCGTCTGCGGGAAACTGATCCACGCCTCGTCGACCGGATGTCGATCGGTAGCCACTCCCTCTCCCACCAAAACCACGCCCATCTTCGCTACCACCATCCAACCAGCAGCCACCATCTGGGGAGACGTGGCAAGGCCCTCTCCGCCTTCCGCATCGAGGGAGGTCAAGGATCACCCCCCTTCTCCGACAACGTCGTGCTTCGGCGCCTCATCTCCAATCTACCTCCCGTGAGGAGCCAAAGAGGGAGGACCCTCCACTCTGGAAAAGAGTCCATGAGGGGTCCGGATCGCAGGCTCAACCCCACACGTATCCACGAAACGGCCCTCGGTGGACTGGGTTATCAGACTCGGGTCCAGGGCCTCATCATGTTTAGATCTGGAGGAGTCGTGGGGGTCCGGCTTCCCAAGCTCTACAAACGTGGTGTGTCCCCCTCGACCCACATGTGCCTCCAGCTATTCCTCGGAGGGAGTGCGCACCTCAACATATCTCGGTTCTGCCTCTTCGATTCCCGAAACACCCAACGCACCACAATCTTTGATTGCACCATATCCGCATACAAGATTCACACGAATCTCTCGGGGTTAGTTCCACGTCGGCGATCGTTTGCCTCCACTCCTTCACCGGCCATCGCTTCACCTTCTCATCGAAGCAGCAACTCCGCTCACAGGTGGAGTTTATCCATGTCCTTCACGATGTGAGCACTTCACCACCTAAAACAAGCCCCCAAGACGCAACAGGATCTTCTCCATCATCGAGGCCCCACTCTTCGACTTGATCACCGCCACCATGGGACACTTGGAGAGGCCCGCCGACTTGCACTCCTTGAGTTGCGCAAAAAGGGACACCGCCGTCTCTACCACCTCCACGGATCTCAGCCACCAAGGGATCCCATCGATGATCACCTCGAGCGATGGTCTCTCCGATGGGCGCTCCAGGGATGCCCCATCGTGGGGGCATGGTCGTCTCCATCTCCATGTCCCCGACTCCGATCCGACCTCCTTGAAGCAAAGCGCCTCCCTCCTCAAAGTAGGGAGGCCAAGGACCAGGATCTTCTTCCTGTCCAGAACCAAGATCCTCACTGCCTCCTGCACAGCGTCATGACCCAGTACCTTCTCCACCTCAACCCGAGTGGTCCAGCACTCCAACACCTCCCCCACCAGTCCACTTTCAACCTCCACCGGCAAGGTCTTCACCTCCTCCGACCACGGTGCCTCAACCTCGACCTGCAACATCCTCCTCGACAATGGTGGTGGTAGGCTTACATCTCCCTGACCACGATCGCTACGGCAATGTAGGCTTTTGTGTCCAAGACCACCGTGCCTCCAGCATGTACACGGCTCGCAGCAGTCCCGAGCCCAATGATCACAGCCAAGACACTTGAAGCACCTCCCCCTCCCTTCCACTCCACCTCCACGGCCAACAGCGCCTAGGTGCTCTCCCAAGTTCCGACGCAACCTTCTTCTCGCCACCATCAACCATCCAAGCGCCTCCGCTGTCGCGACCTCCTCGTTCTCCCGATATCTCTCCCCCTCTACTCTTTCTAACTCGACGATTCCCTTCCCCCTTCTCCCTCCTCCAGTCCTCCCCCCCCCCCCCCCCCTCTCTCTCTCTCTCTCTCTCTCGGTGGCTCTCCATCACTTCAAACTCGAATCGGTGGCCTCACTAGCCGAAATATTGTAAATAGGCAAAATCTTTGGGTTTATCTCAGGGAACAAGATGAAAAAGTTAGGCATGATGTGATATACCACCAGGGGATCCTAGTACCTAGACAAGGTTAAGGAGACCAAAGTAAGTGTATCCTTCGAGCAATAGAAGGAATAGGCATAGGTACAACATCAAAAATCACACCCACTCTAAACCACATTATAGAGAAATAAGACAACAATTTGAAAAAGGTAACATCAATGATGTAGTGACGTTAATGAAGATGATCCTAACATCAATTTCCCTTTTAAATCCTTGAGTAACCCCAAGAAAACACACATGACAACCTAGGAGTCAGCTCATCATCAGCAAGACTAAATTGATGAATAAAGGCAACACATTCAAAAATTTGAAAATGAACGGGAAACAAGTCTCCATTTGAGTACAAAAGTTGAAAGGAGATCTACTCAACAATCAGAGAAGAAAGCATGTGATTGATATGATAAAAAGCACCCAATACAGCATTCCCACAAACATAAGAAAGGTGTACTATTACGGATCAATAATGTTCCAACATCTAAATTATGGTGTATAATGAAATTGTAATCCACACTACCTAAAGGATTTGAAAGTATATAGATAGACCCTTGAAGAAACTGTAACTAACAGAATTACAAATAACAAGGCTAATAACTCTATTCTCAACGGATCATGCATATTTTGATGTTCACCAATTGTAGCTTAGGTTGCCACTTGGAAGCTTAAATCTCCACCAACTACCCAATTAAATATGAGCACAAAAAGCCAACCCCAACATAATGACATCTCCATTTAAAGACATCACGGATCATCCAATCTAAATCCCAACATCAAGGATCTAACTCAATGAGATCTTCATCATCATCCATGAAAAGCATATCTAAACATCTAACCATTCTATCAACGTTTCATGTTAGATGTTAGCAAGTTGACAAGAATTATCACTAACCCTTAATCCCCTTAGCATTACTCTGCAAAATCACATTAAACAAGGAGAGGATAGTAGTCATCCAAGACTAGGGGATCTTTAGGTGCACCCAACCATTTTGTTTGAGCATCTTGGCTTCCATAAGATACAATGTTTTTCAAGATAGAGTTGTAAAGAATCGGGATAGAGTTCTCTTCCTCTTGGGAAGAGTCTGCACCCTCAACAAGAGGCGGAGAAGGCCATGCGAGAGGAGAGAGAAAGTCAACGAGAGAGGAGAGAGAGAGTGGCGCGTGGAGAGGGAGAGAGGAGAGGAGTCACGGTAGAAATAAGAATTTTTATTATTAAACTTAAAAGAAAACAATATGATTTAGTTTCTATTTAAAGAGATCCAATCCCATTATTGATGCCAATGGCCAATCACAATCCCAACAAAGTTGGGATTAGAATTCTAGTAATCCCAATCCTAATTGACTCTTTCCTAAACAACCCAATCATAATAATTAACTAAATAAAGAAAACTTGCACCTTAAGCAACAATGCATGCCAACTCACATATACACACACACATGCACACACATGGACACACACACAAACTACCACATGGCTGATTCTTCCAATTTTCTCACACTCCCCTCCAAGTTGAACTCCTACAGAAGATGAAAGACTTGTTGGAAAAGAATTGTAACGCTGATTGCCCCACCAATGGAATTCATAATTCTCCTTCTCCTACTTCTTCGCCTTTACTCCCTCATGAGCCTCAGGAGCCCTATCAATACAAGGAGCTTCTCCTGTCCGCCCACGAAAATTTTGAAGCCATGTGCCCACAAAATGTAGCTCAAGGCCCCATCAACTTGATGGTGGTACTTTAAACAAGGATCTTCGCCTCCACTGTGACTGATGACTCTGCATCCGCTATGGCCTATATACAACTTGTACATAAAACAATCTTTCTTCCCGAAGCCAAGGGGACACCATGATCTTTTCCAAGTAACAACGTGGAGTCGAGGGGGCACCCCGATCCTTCCCACGCAAACTTAGGGAGAGAAGGCACGAATCCCCTAACCTTGGACCACCACAAACAAGGATTTTCACGCAGTTCCTAAACTTTTGGTGTCACACAAAACCGCCTGCTCTGATACTATGTGAAGAATCAGGATGGAGTTCTCTTCCTCTTAGGAAAGGTCTACACGCACAATGAGAGGTGGAGAAGGCTATGCGAGAGGAGATAGAAAGTCAATGAGAGAGAGAGAGAGAGAGTGTGTGTGTGTGTGTGGTGCGTGGAGAGGGAGAGAGGAGATGAGTCATGATAGAGATGGTAATTTTTATTATTGGACTCAAAAGAAGACAAGAGGATTTGGTCTCTATTTAAAGAGATCCAATCCCATTATTGATGCCAATCACAATCACAACAAGCTTAGGATTTGGATTCCGGTAATCCCAATCCTAATTAACTATTTCCTAAATAACCCAATCACCATGATTAACTAAATAAAGAAAACTTGCACCTTACGCATCAACCCATGCCAACTCCCGCACACACACACGCACACATGCGCGCACACACAGACTGCCACACGGCACATGGATTCTTCCAATCTTCTCAGAAGAGTATTCAAACTTGTTTGCGGTTTTTTATTGGAATTAAAGGTGTCAACTGGAATAAGCAGCCTGGAGCCGCTTCTGAGCAATCACAGCAGGCCTCATTGCATTCATCCACTATATTGTCAGGCCAACAGCTGGCGTTTCTGCTAGAGCACATCACAACCAACCCTAACGAAATGGACAATTTATTTTCATAGATAAACTGTTTTTGACTCCTACCAAACAAATTTCCATTTTTTCACGGACCAACTATTCTACATGTTAATATAAATGCCACAAGCATCCTTAGAAGAATGTTCCAATGTCAATGGTAAATGAAATTCATTCTAAGGTATCTTAGGACCGTTTCAAAATCAAACTCTATAGAAAAGTGACTTTTTCATTTCTATGTTCCTATTCCTACTACCAGGATAGGCCTAGGGTGTATACACAAGTAATTATCCAGTAATATTTTTCACAAAAGCTGACTCTTAAATTGATTCTACATTATTGAATCCTGGAAGAATTTTCCGAGTTCTTACATTCTCCTCAGAATCTTGTTTAGTGATAGCAACTTATAAAACCAGAATACTATGAAATGCTCACTCCTTGAAATGTGGTTTTTCAACGGATCAAAAAAAAACAATCAAAGAACAAAATTTTGGAATCATGCAAAACAATCCTTCTAAAAGCAGTCTTCCCCTGAGAAAAGGCTAGAAAAAATCATCCAAACACAACCTAAGAATGTAAGATAGAAAATCATCACTGAAGACAGCTCAAAGAAAGTAAATTTAATCTATAAATTTAATTAAGAAGAGGGAGAAAAACTTGCCAACAAATTCAATGGGAAAAACCAAGCATTTTTTGCTAAAATTGCATTCTTATCTGGAAGAAATTCGATCTAGGACAAATTCGTATCTGGAAGAATTTTTCTGGGACCTTAAATTCTCCTTGAAATTTTGTTTAGTAATAGCAACTTTTGAAACCATAATCCAATGAAATGCTCACTCCTTGGAATGCAATTCTTCAATGGAATACAAAAATAAAAATCCAATTCTTGAGGGAAAGAACAAAATTTTGGAATCATGGGAAGCAATTCTTCTAAAAACAGTTTTCCCGTGAAATAAGGCTAAAAATCATACAGAAAATCATCACTGAAGACACCTCAAAGAAAGTAAAATTTAATCTATAGATTTAATTAAGAAGAGGGAGAAAAACTTACCAACAAATTCAACAGGAAAAACCGAGCATTTTTTTGCTATAGTGACATTCTTATCTGGAATGGAAACCACAGCATTTGAGGTGATATGCTGAGTTTGTTTAAACCACCAGCTACTTGTCTCATTCAAGACCTGCAGAAGGATAACATGTAAGTTAGGAAAATAAATACTTCCAGCATCTATGGGACTTGAATTAACATTTTATTTGAAAGAAGGTTTTCTCACTCCCATGGATTCTCCTTACATTTCTACCTTTAAACTTCCCGATCCATTGCAGAGGAAATGAGAGAAACCAAGAGCAATTGACAAGTGGAAAAGCATACATATTTACTCCTTTTAAGAAAAAGTCTTCACATATTTTCTAGGTGAATCTAAAGTGGTAAAAGATAAAAGAAAAGTTAAAAATTGGGGAACTACAGGTATCCTTCTTCAACTTTTAGAAGGAAAAAGAAATAATATTCCAAAAGTATTGGTATTACTGCTTCTAATTATCATCCCAAGAAGATATAAACATAAACAATACCCACTTTATTCCCAATAGGTTTGCAACCCTTAGCCAAAAGACAACCAATGGTCACTCTGTCCCCAATTGGCTAGCAACCTCTTAGTCGGCATCCCACAACCACTAAAATTCTCTATCTCACACTTTATACAGAAGCCTTTGATATGACCAAGCCTACTGCATAAACATTCCATTTTAAATCAAGCTATACAGCAGAAGCTTCTCCACTCTAGGAGCTCCAGATAACCAACGCTGCTAGAGTCCAACCAAAAAGTGATTCTCCGAAATGACAACTAATCAACAGCCATGAAAGAGCATGTGGAAAACTGGTAGATTGTAGTCTTCCTCTCCAACCTTGCACAGAGGACAAAGGAGCTTTGCATCCAGTTACCGTTTCTTCTTGAATATCAAGGCTAACATTCTTATGTTGCTTCCAATAGCATATGCACCTTAGTCTCATCATTCTCAGAATTGCATGGAATCCATCCCTTCAACTCATGCATACAGCTATGTATCCAATTTCCCCAAAGCAATATAAGAAGAAACAAAAGCTTCAAATAATTCCACTTTGTCATCCCTAGATTCCAAAAAGCAACTGCCATTTACAATAAAGAGTAGCACCAGGCACAATATCTCCCCATGACCAGCATTTGAACTTTGCATCGAATCCGTCCCTTCTGATTCATGCATACAGCTATTTAATGAATCTCTGCTAATCAATTGAGACTGAAGGAAACAAAAAGTAAAATTGCCTTCAAACCATTTCATCATGTCATCACTAGCTTCCATGGAACAATGCTATTTCAAACACCCAAAACACAAAGCAACCATAATGTCTCCCTGTCATAAGTATTCAAGCTGGAACTCACTCCCAAACAATAGAAACTCCAGCACATAACAACAATAATTTCCTTCAAACCATTCAATTTGGTCACGCCTAGGTTCTGCGAAGCAACTGCCATTTCTAACAATCAGAAGTGGCACAAGGAAGATTGTCTCCCCACTATTATTATTCAAACTTGCATAAAATCCATCCATGTTGGTTCATCATGTACACTGCTAATCTAACCAATCTCCACTAAACAGTAGACTTTAGAAAATAAAAACTAAAATTTCCTTCAAGAATTTCAACCATATCATCCCAAAGTTCCAGAAAACATACCACTTGGATCACCCATGAAAGGTAGTAGTCACAATTTTTCCTTGCCATCAGTGTTTGAACTTTCCATAGAATCCATCCTTTCGACTCATGCATGCAGCTAATCTGAGCAATCTCCACTAAACAGTAGACAATTTCACAGATGGCAAGTAAGAAAACCATTCATAATGCCATCCTTATGTTCCAGAAAACAACTGCCACTTAGAACTTGCTAGAGTGACACCAGCCACAATGTATTCCTGCCATCTTTGTTCTTTGTAGAATAACAACGAACTGAAGAGAAGATGTACCATACCTAATAAGCCCGTTTCATAAATAAGTAAACAAATGCATTATCTTCAGTCAAATTTAAGATAAAAAAAATGACTGACGAGCAACGGAATTCACCTCAATTTTATCTATTTTGCAGCTTAACAGTACACACTTGCCTCATACGAACTTTGCTTCAGAGCTGTAAGATCGCAGCTTTCAATGTCTTAAGATGCCCAATACTATCACTTTTTTGGGGAATGGTTGCTCTTTGTCATCTTTGAAGAAATGATAAACGCAGGATGAAGACAGTTTATCAAATTGCAGTCAATTAGAACTGAGAACCAATGCCTGAGGGAGAATCCAACTTTAGAAGCTCCCTAGACCTCAAGTGAAACCTGGTAAACAGGAGCAGAACTAGAGTAAAGGTTGAAACAAAATGGAGGAAGGAACCAAACAGTAGTCCTTTTCCATTTTTAAGTTTGCAGTAAGGACAGAATGAGGAAGCTTTAGGAACTGCATGGTGTTGGTTAATTTTACTAAACTATTCTCTTGTTGAAATGCATAAGAATCTAACAAACTTTTGCATTACCTCAAAAGTCACATGACCACTAGCCATGGAGGTGTGTGGAGTTAAAGATCCACCATATAGCCACTACCTTTAATATAAAATCTCAAAAAAGATATCCATTTTTCCAATTACTACTGCCCAAACTTTACGAATCTTATTCAGATGGTCACTTGTATGACCATCCTCTTCCACAACGCCCCACCCCCACAACAAAAGAAAAACTTGCAATTCCCCATACCTGCACTTTCTCCTTACCCTCCAGGCAATCCTCACTGTTCCCAAGTGATTATCATCCAAAAGAGAAAGGAAGAAAACCAAAAACCAAAAAGATCAACTTTTCCCATCCTCTTCCAAAAAAAAAAAGATCTTGCACATCGTCCCCCAAGTGATTATCATCCAAAAGGTGAAGGAAAAACAAAACCAAAAAGATCGTAGTTTTCCCAAAGATTCGGCAACATTAGGAATCACGAAAGACACAGCATAACAAACCCGAATGATCGAGTGAAAAAAGATCGGAACCGATGTTTCGCATTTAGCAAGCATCTGCACGCATGATTACCCTAAACCACAAGTGATATCAACCCCATTCCAAGGACAATTCTTAAAAAAAGTAACAGACCACCAGCCACTCGGACCTGTCCCTTGAACGGAATCGAAGCGAGAACCCGATCGAAAGCGCTCAACCTGTCCGTCGTCACCAGCACCAGATACTCCCCGGCGTCGTAGATGTCCCTCACCTGCGAAAGAACCGATTCCAAATCCCTAACGATCACACACCAGAGCAGCAACGGGCTCAGCACCTCGACTAGGATCGGAAGAAGGAAACACCAACCATACCTTGCCTTTGCTCTTGGATTTGAGGCCCGGGACGGTGAGGTCGAGGCGGGTCTCGGAGAGGCAGCTGGAGAGGGAGCCCTCGGCGAGTCGGAGGACCTCGTCGCGGTGCGAGGAGGAGGAGGAGGAGAGTGGGGAAGAGGAAGTGGCGGTCGAGCCAGGGGGCGCGAGGGTTCTTGGATTAGACATGCGGAGGGGAAGAGGGTGGTGACGAGAGGATGAGAGGCGAAGGGAGGGGGCTGTTGGTGGGGCTTTGCGAGGGTTTAGAGGAGCGGCGGCGGCGGCGATTTGGGTAAACCTGAAGGTGGTGGTCATGTTTTGTGGAGGGAGGAGGCGCAAAACAGAGCTCGCGCGGCCGCGGGCCGTTGGTGACGGCGAATGTCTACGTAAGGTTATATGTTAAGTAAATTACCAAAAGGTTGCCAAACTTTTCTTCCAAATTTGAGTGTAATCTCCAAGGAAACTTTCGCGTATGGTTCTCATAACTCTCGGTAAAGATCGCTTGCACCGATTTTCTTCGGTTATAGCGCCTAGATCAAATGTTAAGCCGACGCATGTGCTAGTTCAACGCTCTCAACGTTATAATATCAAGGGAATTGAGATGTCTCAATCGTCAAAAAAACACTAGGAATGCAATGCCAGACTGATCTATTTGTCTGGTAGACTACTTGGAGCCCACGTAGCCCATGCCGGATTCATTGTATTAATTTTTATTGTTGCTGATGAATATTATCCTTTCCTCTCAAATATATAAGATTTCAATCCATAATTAGATAGTCACTCCCACATCATTGCTTACCGTATCTGATCCAACATTGAGACATTTTATAAATAATCATACTCTTTTTAAATTACGAATTTACCTACTGTTATTTTAGGAGAGTCACATGCCCCCTCCTAACCTTTGAAAAAATTTTGAAGAGGATCCGTGATCATATTATTTCGAAAAAAAAAAATTACTTTTATTTATCTTGGATCTTTCTTAACTTTTGTTTTTTAAAAGATGAAAAAGATAAAATACAGTGGTTATGTGAATTGAAATGGGGTATTAGTTTGTATACTCCAATGCATACCTAAGATCCCACTTATAAGATTTAAGCTATTGGATAGGGGAACATTGCAAGCATGGGATGTGTACCATTTACAAGAAGGTAGAGAATGTACCATTCAAGGATGTGAGGTGTACATTAGAGTACTCTTTAGAGTGCAAGAAACTTTTTCCATTAAAATATCTCCTAATAATGAATAGTGATAATTATTTTTGGAGATAAAAAGAGTAAGATATGGCGATTAATAATTGAAATAAAAATTTGATGTGATCCACAATCACTATTCAACATTTTTTTAGAAAAAGAAAATTTTGATTAAACAATTTCATCGATGCAACAAATCATTTCTCACCATTTTTCATTGACTAAGCAACACTGTAAGCATACAACTCTGTAACATCTTATCCTTTATCTTCGTAATAACTCTTATGTATTAATCTTAATTTTACATCCATATGTTTCTTGAAATTTAATCTAAACAATATCTTAAAATATTTTTTTAATAAATTGGTAGTCATTTTATTTTAATTTGATTAATGTTAGAACCTTTTTGTTACGAGATAGTTATGGTAATTCAATAAAGATAGTTGATTCTTTTTTATATATGAAAGGTCAATTTTTAAAAATAACTAGTATTTTATCTCTTATATTTAGACAATTTTTATTCTAAATCTTTGTCAAGATTTTCTTTTATTATTTGATAAGGTTCATGCAAACATAGCTACGATATCACGAGAAATTTATTTCATTAAGAAACATTTCATTTTAAAAGTAATTTCATTGACAATAAAAATATGTTATTATGCCCTTCCTATCTTCAAACTCCCTCCCTTTAGTAAGAATAGATCTTACATGTTGGTATTAGGTCATACTCTCTAATTTTGTCTACCTCAATTTGGCAATCCAAATCTAAGGAGTATGGATGAAAGTTCCTATCTGTTCATGAGAACTTGTATTCTTTTTCAACAAATACATGTGTATTAATGAGCATTGTTTTGATAGTTCCGTTCCAAATTTACAAGGTGACCCAAGTCTGACTCTCACACATGTCATAACATCCAACTTCCCACCACTTATGCTTATGATACTCTCTTTCCAATTACAAGTAATATAAGAGTTATTTTACAAATCTATACCTCTTCAATACTGTATATAAATAGACCTCAAGCTTCTACTATGTTGTTTAAATTCTAATAACATAGTTGCATTTTGCTCATATCCCTTATCTTAAATCCACTACTTAATTTTCACTTTATTTCACTAAGCATTGTTATGTCATTTTCAACGATCAAAATCTCTCTCTCTCTCTCTACATATATATATATATATAACATTTTAACAAACTTTCTCCATTTTTTTGATAGAATAATTATATTATTTATTTGCTATTAAGTACGCATATTATATATGCACAAAGTACCTAAATAATTTTGCTATTACCTATGTTATGTACATGTGTCGTTCCTCCTTGTTATTTGAGGAACATGTATCATTCTATCTTATTATTTGAGGGTTATCACCTATATGCAGAAATATTGGTAACACTAATATACACATGGATACATTTTCCTTATGTTATGAGTGTAATTATTTGGTTAGAGCTTCACGTATTTCAGAACAAATTTGGAGAGACAAATGCAACTATTCTCGTTGATCTTACTTTATCCTTGTCAAAATAAGCCAATAATAGTTACTCCTTAATTCCAAGCTTGCCTTTTTATTTTCCTAAGTAATACCAAAGTCTTAATAAATGAACAAATAAATAAAAGAGGAGACATAAAGGTGGGTAGCAATGAATGTTACGTTACTCAAATCCCGTTACATGTCATAGGATGAAGAAAATGAAAACATTCCAAATATGTTGATATAGTACTTGTACCAAATGCTATTGCACATTGCTATGTTATCGTATCAGTGCTATGGCGCAATTGCATAAAGCACGCCAATGTGTGATGGGAGAAAAGCCTTGAGCATCATATATTTGCCACATGTCCACGGGGTAAGATAGAAAAGGCTCCTTAAATGGGCCTCACAAAAGTAATTTCAAGGTCCAAGCTATAATCTAGGCCATTACAAGCAAATAAAGTATTGTCCGTTTTATAGGTGTAAGAAGAGTTATGGATAAGTTAGAATGCAATCTATCCATCTTATAATCCACGACACCAACCTATAAAAGGTCACTCTTACGATCTACATCATGTGTGCATGAGTAATAGTAACCACTTGTGCTCCCCACAAAATTCAAGACAAGGATCCTCCCACAAATCTCAGTGAAATCCTTTGTTAACCAATGAGAAAGGATCCCATTAGAATTAGGATTCATGTGAACTATAAAGAGGATAAGTTAAGTGGCAAGGATTTATCGACATACTGTTACTTTGAGTGAATTATTGTATAGAGAGATTGTGAGGCATATTAATGTACTCAATCTAATTTTTGTAGTGAATTTTAGGGTTAGATCCCTTCCTAGACATATATCAAACACAGTAGAATCAGAAAACTAATTTTCTAGTGTATTATTCTCTATGCTTTCTTACAATCTAATTACATTTAAATTCTTGATCAGGCCCCACCTCTAATCAAACCCTAGAGGCTTCCTAAGGTTAAATGTCTATCAGTATGGTGCTCATGCATTGCAACGGGGGTTAGATAACATAGATTATGCAACTTATCTACATGTATGTCATGGAGTGAGATTGATGAAAATTCCAAATACTAATTAAAATATGTAAGCTTGGATGGCAACTAATCTCAAGTTGTCATCAAATTCGCCAAAAAAAGTGAGATATGAAAATTATAAACCAAATTTAGAACATGATATGGGAAATTTTCTTCCTACTCTTTTGAGCATACTTCTATTTACGGAGACAAACTACAACTAGAACTACTTATAAGTGTCCATGAACCATGAGTTGCCATTAACATAATAAATATGAACTACGGCTGCATGCATTAAATGCACAACATGTTGATGCTTGAGTAAAAATACCAATGGCATCTAGAGATGTAAGTTCATCATTAGTAAGCAGGTAAAAGCACAAACAATGCATGTTTCCAGTATCTTCTCTGGTCGAACAGCTAGATTAAGAGCATGCTTGATCTCCTTTAGTAGTCTTCCCTTTGTCTTGACGACATTGCTAGTAATGTACATAACTGCAGTGAAGCAAATTTCTATGAATTGCTGATAAACTTTGTTGATTATTCAAGACACTTGAGAAGTGGAGTCCTACAACAACATTGGATACGTGCTGAAGCGAAGATGGGCAAATGCTTTTAAAATGGTAGGATATAATGGTTATATGCATTTATATGAAAATTAATATATTGAAGGAGAAAATAGTAGGCTTCTTAACTTCAAACTTGCTAATTTCTTTTCCTCTGCATTAACACAAGGCTTAATAAATAAATAAACTTTTTAGAAGAGGAGATATGGAGGTAGGTGGAAATGAATGTTGGGTTCCTCAAATCTCCTTATACGTCATAGGATGAATAAGATGAAAATGTTACAAATATAGTTGCTGTAGTACTTGCATCAATACTACAGCATGTTGTTATGGTATCATCCTAGGGCTACAGCACAAGTGCATAGAGCAAATTAACGACAATCGAAGAACAAGCTAGGCCTATCAAGATTTGCGAGTGCATGAACTACTTTTCACTTGTTCAAAGAATTTGGCTTCTCATTGTGAAACCAAATATGACAATGGGGAGGGTCAAATCGCAAAACGCTACTTGCAGATGGAGAATTTTACATCTTGTCTTGATAGATTATGCCAATACGTATAACCAAAAAGATGAGAGAGAAGACAATGCCCACATAGTTTAAGGGGAGAGGAATTTTCATCTAATAATTCGTTTGCCTGAGCCACTCTATCATTGTTGTTCAATAAAGCAAAATAGTTGGGAGGTCTGAATAGACATGGTTATAATATATAACGGATTTAATCGTAGTTGACTACATTGAGTATGATTTTTGTCACCAGGTAGCACATCGTACAGAAAACAAATGTGGGCATAGTTCTTTCAATGCTTACAAAAAATGACAGCAGATTTCTCCTGAAAACGTGAAAAGTTCTCAAAATGCAATAATAGTAACAAAAAATTTCAGGCTTTATTGTCAGAATAAAGGGACATGCAATTCAATTACTAAATAAAAGAGCGGATAATTTTATCAAGGCGAAAAATTCCATGATGAGAACAATTCGAAAATATCCCTACCAGAGTAACCTACACTATAGAGATCAGAACTTCAAAATCCAAGTGTTTCAGAATGTCCTTCCTAGGTCACTGGCCATACCCTCTTTGCTATCATCTCTCACCCAAGAAGAGCACCATAAACCCCACTCTACGTACCTCGAGGCGAGACACATGCCCCCTTCGCTATCACCTATATCACCCAAGAGCACTCCACTCCATCTACCTTGGGGTGAGACATTCTTTCTGATATCAGATTTATTTCGATAGGTCATTAGGAAAAAAAAATGCACGAAATCTTGTATTACTTTCGACAACAACAAAGTCAGGTTCAGTTCAAAATTTTACGGATTGCATCAAATCGGATTCGAAAAACTCCAATCCAATAAGGATGAAGTTGAACCATGGTAGCAATATCAATGTGTGCTTTTCAGTAGATTATTAATGAACTTTCTCACGTCCAAGGTTTAGTATAAAACCGAAAAGATCAAAGTATAATTCAACCGACACAGTTCTAACTAAATTACAACTCCTCACGATCAAGTTATTCCCTAAATATGTTGTACAGACCAAACTCTCAAAGTCTCCCCAAGTCTTTAGGAATTACAAGTCAAATAACATCTAAAGAGCCTAAACATTATTGACATCTACACAAAATTTGAGTTGGGTAATCGCTTACATGGTACAATGATCTGGCTAAACTGTCCATAAATATAAACGAAATAAAATTACAATTTAAGCACAAAAATACCCTATCTTTATATAGAATAAAATAAATAATATACCCTAAGTACTCTCCAGATGAACATCGATGCAAGCCTATACATGACTATTTTCATGCCACCGCTGGTGCAAGAGATGCTTCCTGCAGGCACTTCACGGCACTGTCATAGTTCATGAAACCCATGAACCAAAATTCATGGTTGTCAATGGAGACAACCTGAATATACTTCTCTGCACGATTAACTTTGCTTGCTGTTGGATTGACTTTTCTTAGCTGCAGTAGTGGGATTACCACCTAGTCAAACAGATGTTAAATCAGATGGGTCAGCGACAAGTAAAAAAGATTCAATATATTATATAGGATAATTAGAGCATGGGTGGATATTAACAGGTAAGCAGAAGTAGGCTTACAGAAAACAATCAATATTCTCTTAACATATTAAATTCTAAAACTACGGCAAGTTTTATCTACTTCAACGAGAAAATGAACATAAGGCAAAAGAAAACTCGCCACTTTCAAAGGGAACTAGTTACTCTACAGTCAGCCTGACAACATATGTCAGCTGCAGAAGACATCAACAAGAACTTATATTGATGGATACCTTAATCTGTAAATATATCATTTCTAATGTGATTATGAAATTTTTTATAGTACAGCTTGTGACGATTGTACAAGAAAATCGCAGATAATAGGCCTTAACCAATTCATTTCTATGAACTACCTGGGAAAAGATAATGAAAGAACTACGCACCTTATAGAAGCTCCATTCTGTTTTCTCACCAACTTGATATGAAAGTGGGTTGTCACTGCAGAAGGCAAGTTTCAATGTCGAAATATACAAAATTCCAATCACAGGACCGGCTGATGTTGATAAGTAGCATGCAAAAGATTTCTTGAGTTTTTCATCTGGAATTGTCTCAAAAGTATTTCTGAATATATTTTCATAGCCTCCTTCTGTAAGTACCTTGGTTGTATGTGCTATCCTTCCCATGGCTGTATCAGCAACACTAGGACCCGTCTTCACTGGAGAAAATCCATTAATGTTAGACAAAAGCAATTATTTTATGGTTACCAAATATCATTTGTTATTGGGATCATTTGATGCTAAAAAGACAGATTGCATTCATTTCCCATGAGAAGGTTGTTATCCACAGTGGTCCTTTTACACAAGGTCTTAAATGTCAATTTTGACTCTCTTTCAATGACTTTGAAAGGATATAGTGTCTTTGATATTTTTTATGCTTTTCTTGTACGGACTTATGGGTATTTAGAGAGGTAGTTCTATATTTTTAACCTTTTTGTATCTCTCTCTATATAAGCAATTATTTTATGGTTACCTAATATCATTTGTTATTGGCATCATTTGATGCTAAAAAGACAGATTGCATTCATTTCCCAGAATAAGGTTGTTATCCACAGTGGTCATTTTACACAAGGTCTTAAATGCCAATTTTGACACTCTTTCAATGACTTTGAAAGGATATAATGTTTCTTATATTTTTTATGTTTTTCCTGTACGGGCTTATGGGTGTTTAGCTCCTGAGGAACAGTTCTGCATTTTTAACCTTTTGGTATCTCTCTCTATATAAGAGAGCCTCGGATTTTCTATAATAGATTAAGTCATTTCATCCAATTTGGTATCAGAGCACCAGTCTTAAACCATGGCTCTAGATATCCCAACCCTTAAGGCCTCTTAAACCCTACCACCAAATCCCGATCGTCTCTCTCTTCCTTTGTAGTGGCAGCGGCACTTAACGGTGCGAGCGCACACGCAGTGGCGCTGCGGCGACATGGGGCCTGCTGCACTGGTCTAACGGTGTGCAGCAGTGGATGCAGTAGCACTACGGTGATGCCAGGGATTGCTGCGACAACAGGAGGTGGCGCTGCGGCCTCGAGGCTCAGTAGTGGGGCCTGCGACACCCAGCAACAGGCGGCGCTATCCCCTAGCAGTTTCGCGGCAACCTTGTGCGACGGTCTGCGATGACGATTGGCGGCACAGATCGGCAGCGAGGCGATGAACAGTGATTCGGTCCATGTGCAATGATCGTGAGGGGCTTCTTGCCCTGATCTAGGGGTTGCAGTCCTTGTTGTCGCAGGGAGAGGGAGTCTAGGTCTCCTTGGGGCCATCTTGGGTGTTCTCCTTGCACCCGGGTTAGGCCAATGTCTGTCCAAGGGGGCTTCTTGTTATTGATGCAGATCTAAATCCGATTTGTTTCAGATCTATTGGTGTTTGCCGAGCAGTGGTATGATTTTCTCCAGTTATATGGATTGTTTTGGGATGTGTATTTTCCGTATTGCATGATCTTTGGGATGTGTATTTCCCATTTTCTTTGGATGTGATCTGCTTGACACCTATGGCAGAATCTATGAGTCTGATGCATCAGGAGCATTACAAAAGCCACCATAAATCAGGGTGGTTGATCGACTCTGGTGCATCACAGCATCTGTGCAGTGATCAGACCTATTTTCGTTCGCTACAGTTCGTTCCCCCAAGAAGGACTGTACAGGTGGCTGATGGTAGATACACCCCAGTTAGGGGTAAGGGGGAGGTGTCTGTGACCCCCAGTTTGCAGCTGTCTGGTGCATTGCATGTGTCAGAATTCCCACTGAGTTTGTTGTCAGTGAGCGGAATCACGAAGGATCTCAACTGCAGAGTGATATTCGATGATGTCGGATGTGTTGTTCAAGACAATTACAGAAGCCACCATGAAGCAGGGTAGCTGATCGACTCTGGTGAGTCATAGCATCTGTGCGGTGATTAGACCTATTTTCGTTCGCTATAGTTCGTTCCCCCAAGAAGGACTGTATAAGTGGCTGATGGTAGATACACCCCAGTTAAGAGTAAGGGGGAGGTGTCTGTGACCCCCAGTCTGCAGCTGTCGGGTACGTTGCATGTCTCAGAATTCTCACTGAGTCTGTTGTCAGTGAGCAGAATCATGAAGGATCTCAACTGCAGAGTGATCTTCGATGATGTCGGATGTGTTCTTCAGGACAAGCTCACCGGGAGGACTATTGTCAGAGGTACGGAGGAGAATGGTGTTTACCGTCTAAGACAAGAGCCATTTGCAGGAGTCACTCAATATGGTAATGGGAGTGTTCTACAACGGCATGTTCGTCTTGGCCACTGGTCTCTGGATCGCCTCAGGAGGGTGATACCACATTTCCCTAGCTATTACCATACAACGTGATGCATGCTAATTGGGTAAACACCATTGATCCTCTTTTCCAGTTAGCACCTCTCCTAGATCATCTACATTATTTCAGTTGATCCATATGGATGTATAGGGACCGAGCATAGTCCCAAACCGAATGGGACACTGGTACTACCTAGTTGTCATAGATGATCTCTAGAGCCACAAAGGTGTTCTTGCTGAAAAGCAAGGTAGAGGTTGGAGGATGCATAAAGACTCTTCTTCTGGAGATCAGCACACAGTATTCAGCCACAGTGAAGATAGTGCGGACTAATAATGCTCTTGAGTTCTGCCCTGCTAGACTTAAGGAGTTCTATAGAACTCGTGGGATTGTCCACCAGATCACTTGTCCTCACACTTCACAACATAACGGGGTTGCAGAGCGGAAGCACAGGCACTTGTTGGATGTTGCCCATACACTATTGATTTATCACAATGTGCCGCAGAGATACTGGGGGGATGCAACTCTGACAGCGACTTATCTCATCAACATGATGCCTAACTTAGTTCTTCTTGAGCAGATACCTGTTCTTCTGCATCCAGACGATGAGTTATTTCATGTGCTTCCCAGGACCTTTGAATGTGTTGCATTCGTCCATGTGTCGTCACTTGGTTGTAACAAGCTGGCTCCTCACGCTGTCAAGTGCGTATTTTTGGGGTACTTTAGGACATAGAAGGGGTACCGTTGCGATAATCCTCTGCAGAACAAACATTATGTTAGCGTTGATGTAACTTTCCATGATGATACACCATATTTCTCAGTCACTGGATAAAGGAGCTCTTGTGATGATGTTGCCTTTCTTCCCCTGCATGTTCCGTGTACAGAGACTCAGGTGTTTACTTCTCAGTCCGGACCTTCAGCTGATAGACAGTTGAGCTATTCCTCCCTGGATGACTTTGAGAGATTGCATGAGCCATTACATACCTATCACAGGCATCACACTACTTGTTAGAGGCCTCCTTCCTCACCAGCAGCTGATGGTTCACAGGTAGTTGAGAGGGTACCTGATGTCAGTGATAGTTTAGTTAGACCTGACTCCATAGACAATGCAGATCACCACAGTGGTGAAGCTCCTTCTGTAGCGAGTCAGTCAAAGATACCAAATGATTCAGATATCCCTATTGCCATTAGGAGGGCACCACGCACCTATGAATCTGGATACCGGGTCGCGAGTAGTTTGGCTAATGATGGTCTTGCTTCTCAATTTAGCAGCTTCTGTCAAGTACTTACAGTGTCGCAAATTCCATCTACCTACCAGTAGGCCATGCTTGATCCAAAGTGACGTCAAGCCATGGAGGATGAGATGGCAGCACTTCGAAGTAGATAGACTTAAGATCTCATCTCACTTCCTACTGGCGCACGATTAGTTGGCTCCTGATGGGTCTTTGCCTTGAAATACAACCTTAATAGATCTATTTCGAGGTATAAGGCCAGACTAGTAACAAAGGGGTTCATTCAGACATATGGGGTAGACTTCTTTGATACATTCTCTCCTGTTGCGCAGCTTGCCACTATCCAGATACTTATTTTTGTTGCTGAACACAGAGACTAGCCGTTATACCAACTTGATGTGAAGAACGTCTTTCTTTATGGCGATCTTCAGGAGGAGATTTACATGCAGCAACCCCTGGGTTTCAATGTTCAGGGGGAGTATGTGTGCAGATTGAGGAAGGAAATCTATGGATTGAAACAGAGTCCCAAGACATAGTTCCAGAAGCTATCAGATGTACTCCGCCAGATTGGTCTGCGGCACTCTACTTCACATCACTCTTTATTTACCAGGAAGACTGACAGGGAGACTGTGGCACTCCTGGTATATGTTGATGATCTTATCATCATTGAGAATGACAGAGACGGGATAGACGAAGTCAAGAGGCACTTATCAGAGAAGTTTGTCATGAAGGATCTGAGACAGTTGAGGTATCTCTTAGGCATTGAGGTTGCACGTGG
The DNA here is from genome assembly GCA_037157565.1 of Thalassia testudinum. Lineage (NCBI taxonomy): Eukaryota > Viridiplantae > Streptophyta > Magnoliopsida > Alismatales > Hydrocharitaceae > Thalassia > Thalassia testudinum. The sequence continues at coordinate 27,080,717 of JAZHRO010000059.1, forward strand.
CAATGATGGAGTGGTGTTCTCGCAGGAGAAGTATGCTCTTGATCTTCTTCAAGAGACTGGCATGTTAGCAGCTAAGGCTGCAAATATTCCCATGAATCCCAAGGTCCATTTATATGATGAGAAATCTGAGGTAGTTGACAGTAGGGCAGCTGATGGGTAAGCTCCTTTTCCTCACCATCATTTGTCCAGACTCATCTTTGTCGGTTGGTAGGCTTAGCCAATTTATGGATAAGCCAACTAGGCACACTGGGAGGCTGCAATGCAGGTGCTCAGGTATGTGAAGAAAGCACCAGGACGAGAATTATTGTTCCGTAAGGACACGCCCATGGGAATTGTAGCATACTCTGACGCTGATTATGCTGACTATGTTGGGGACAGAAAATCCACCAAAGGATTTTGCACCTTTGTTGCAGGCAACCTGGTTACTTGGAGGAGCAAGAAGCAAGTAGTTGTATCTAAATCTAGTGCGGAGTCAGAGTACAGGGCCATGGTCCAAACAACCACTGAGATGGTTTGAGTGAAGTTAGTTTCGTTAGATCTTCATGTTTTTCTGGATAGCTCTATGGAGATACGGTGTGACAATAGAGCAGTGACCTACATTGCCAATAATCCTATGCTTCACCAGAGGACAAAGCATGTAAAGATTGACTGCCATTACACTCAAGATCTCATTCACGTGGGACATTACATACCACAAGTGTCATTTCTGATGAGCAGGTTGCAAATGTCTTTACAAAGCCTCTGGTGAGATCTGCCTTTGAGGCGTGTTGTTTTAAGCTGAGTATGATAGATATTCATGCTCTAACTTGAGGGGGAGTGTTAGCATATAGTGTTTCTTATATTTTTTATGCTTTTCTTATACAGGCTTATGTGTGTTTAACTCCTGAGGGATAGTTATGTATTTTCAACCATTCGATCTCTCTTTCTCTATATAAGAGAGCCTAGAGTTTTCTATAATAGATTAAGTCATTTCATCCAATTTGTGTGTTTCAGATGGATGCTAGAGAGTTGCCAAGTAAATCCCATAAATCAACATCAAATCCTGACAATTTTGACACCTAAAAAATAAGCATTTGGAAACATAAAGACCCTGAATTCTGGCCAAATGAGTAGATGAATAACATTTATAGTATTACGGCTCCAATTCTCTATACATAAACATAGGCCTACATTGTATTGGTCTGGAGATGCATAAAGAGACATAAATTTACTCAGCATAAAGTGAAATATATCAAACATATGGTAAACATAACACATAAAAATAGAGTATGCATTTGAACATTATGATTTTTTTAGAAAAATAATTAAACATTATCATCGCCCAATGTTTATATCAACAATGGATTCAAAGAAATAAGAGTTGCAAGCAGCAATGAAATGTATGAGTATGACTATGCCGTATCCTAATCAAAACGGTATTACCTGTACCCTGGTCAATACACAGGCAACTGCCACTCTAACACATGGTAACAAAAATAGAAATAACGTAACTAAATCGATAACCAACAATGTAAATAACATTTTAACAGCAAATCTACTATATACCTTAGGTCTACATTTCTATATCTAAGTAGAGCTTAGATCTACCTAAATAGAGAACAGATCAAGGCATCTAGCTTACTAGATCCCAATATTTTGAGCTAATTCCGGCTCAGATCTAGCTATCCGAGGTTCATACACGTGAGATTTGGATTCTATTCTGAAAGGAAAAATTGAAAATAATAAGTGAAATTTCAGCAAAATTTCACCGAGCTGGCAAAATCTCATCAGCGCAACATCGGAATGTTGGAATTGTACCAAAACACCTCAAATTTTGTAGAAATGCCACAGAATTGATAGATATGTCAAAATGGGCCATTTGAATGAAATTCTGAGAACATGCTGCTTAAAAACCCATGATTTACATATGTATTGCCCCTTTTCCTGAGAGCAAAAAAAATGATTATCTGAGGTCGGTAGGCATCCAAATACATCAATTATAACCTAAAAACTTCACAAAGGACAAAGACACTTCATCTGCAACCACATTTTTAATCCAAGTATTTTCACTCTTGAACTGTTGAACATTGCTCTCGTCCTTTGGAACCATGCTAACAATGTAGCAAGAGAACACCTTCCGGTCTTTTAGTTCATTCCCTCATCAAAATATTCACACATGATAAACTCATGAAAATAAGGAGTATCTTATAAAAGTTGAGGATTAGTACCTCTAAACTTTGGCTTAAGCATTAAGTTGATTACCTTGGGTTCGCAGGTTACCACCAATATATTGTCTGGGCAGTTTTTCTCTATTGGATTCAGATTTACACCAATAAATCATACATTTGTATTAACTTCGCAAGGACCCCCTAACATCAATTTTAATTACTGAAGCATTTGGATAGTTTAATCTATAGTAGTACTATATCATTTTTGTTATGCCATCTAGAAATATCCCAAATTCGTAGATTTATTTTTATTTTGTTTCACACATAGAAAGATATCGAAAATCCTGAAGAGGGAAGTGCAGTTGCCTCGAGGAATATGTAATTTAACTCACTTCTATTCACCACCTGACCCGATGAACATAGCAACAATAGTGTACCGGCACAGGGGGTCTTTCTGATAAGAGAGCTAGTGTGCCTCAGTATTTCCAATTTATGTGATTAAAATGCCTGTAGGGCATATATGAGAATTCCATATAAAGGAATATATATGGAAAAATGTTACAGAAAGCGTAAAATACAACAATGAATTGTAAACATTCTAAACAAGCCTCAAATAGTTTGCTAGGAATAGCAAGAGGTTGAAACTCAACAAAAATCACAATTATATAAAATAAGATTCCATTGGTTACGTAAATCTACACTAAATGATCTCAAATATACACTCCATTTGTCAAATTGTCAGCAGCTCATGCAATTTCTTATTTATGAAATTAGGTTTTTTCATCCTTAAATCCTGCAAACTGTTTCTAGGATCCTAAGAGCTTATACCAAATCTCGTGAAACTTACAAATTTTTGTAATAGGCCCAAGTAGGCTGATTTTTCCAAAGAATGCCCTGACAATTCTTTGGATGGTTGTTGAAAGGACTGTGGGCATCCTTGTAATTGATCCATGTAACAATTTGATTGCTTACCGATGCATGATGAATGGTCACTAGTCAATTGTGGCCATCCTTTTTCCTTTCGAAAAAAAAAATCTTTGGATGGTAGTAAAATTGTTCTCAAAATGGAAACTTAGGCCGCTTTTGAATGAAGGATAAAATATTGTAGGGATAAGATAAGTAAAGAGGGGGTGTTTGTTTGGGTGGTGGAATAAGTGGTGAGACAAAATAATTAGTTTATTAATGTAATGTTAGTGGATATTTGTTTAATATTGAGATATGGGTGTAAGTGGGTTGATGTGGTATATGTAATATATTTTAATAGGTATGTTATGTTCAAGTGGACATATTTTAATATACATTGGTATTGATGTAATGTAATGAAATGACTTGATTTGGATGTTAATGGAAGTGATGAATAGTGCCGGAAGCCCTCCTAGAAGGGATCTCTCTCCACTTATTCCGTGTCTAAACAGGCCCTTAGTTAGCATCGACATTCAAAATTTTTCCCTAGAGTTAAGGCTAGAAGCGATGCATTTATCACTTTCATGATGGATATGATTTGATTTCAACCATAACAGAAAGCACATACTGTAAATGAACTGACAACTCTAAAGAGATATAGTGCGCAGCCTTGAAAAAGTAGTGTCACTTTTACTTTGAGATTCAAAAATGGAATTCGACAATGCTTAGCAAGTTGACACACTTCATAGTTCAAGGAATGAACATTAATTCCACAAAACAAGGTAGGAAACAGTTTTTGTAAGCCAAAAAATATAGGACGTCCTAATCTATACTGACATCTGAGAAATCGATCCACTTCTCCTGTGTGTTGTTCACGATCTGACAAGAATGTGAGAAGAGCTGCTGCAACTGTAGCAGGGCACTTATAAAGACCAACACAGACCAAACTAATCCCAATCTTTCTCCCTGTCACCACCAGATCTTGCAACGCACAACAATCAACAAAAAATATGCAATTAAGTTCCGTTGTAATTTTGCTCACAAACAACAAATTAAGATGAAGATCAGGAACATGAAGGGCATTACTAAGAAGAAATCAGTCTAAAATGGATATGTAGCCTTTTCCCGCAACAGTAATGTTAGACCCATCAACCATAGCAACCTAATAATGCCCGGAACTAAGTTTGTATTGTCAAAAAAAGGAAGCATTTTAGTCATATGATCTATCACTCTGTTATCAACAATCCAATCATCCTTACTAGAGTTAGAGGATACCAAGAAACCATGACCTTTACCTGACTTTCCTTGAGTTGCTAGAGCACAGTTGAGGGACTTGACATTAGAACTCTCCTCATTCACCAATAGAGCTCTAGAGAACATCCCTTGTAATTCTCGAATCTAATTTGCAGGAAGGTCACGAAATGTCAAATTCGCCCCCCCTTCAAAGACCTTTCCCGTGCTAGAGCCCTCATAAGCAATGGCTACAATCAGCCTCACAATTTGCACTTTGCTAGCTATTTTTTGATTGAATTTTCCTTTGGTCCTCTTCTCTAGATGCAAATCCCAACAATAATCCATAGTGTGACCGCTATTATTTTTTTGAAGGCAAGAAGGGCGAGTACCTTAAAGGTACTCCCCCAATAGTATTATAGCAACAAAAATAAGTACAAGGGCGCTATGCCATGGTTACATCACAAGGTAGCATCCCAAAAAACCAGCTAGGAGGAGATGACAGAGACAACATTCTCTACATAAGGAGTAAGTCCCCTAGAGACCACTCCATTCCTTTCCAGCCAGATGCCCTACAAGGCTGCTAAAATCTTTACCCCCTCTTTCTTGGACTTGAAGGTGTTGCACCCCGCTTGCACCGTGCCACAGTGAAAGGACGCCCAAAAGGCATCTATCGAGGTCAGATCCACCCAAGTAGGCTCCAAACCATGCCATACGCTTAAGGCAAAGGTACAGCGGAAGAAGAGGTGGTCGCAGCTCTCTTCCGCCTGTTCACAGAGTGGGCAGGAGGTGTCATCTAAGGGTACCCATCAAGCTCTCCTTGCTTTCGCAAGTACCTTGTCACGTCTCAAGAGCCAAGCAAAGAAGCGGATTTTTAGCAGGTAATCTACCGACCAGAGAAGCCTGCAGTCTCTAAAGAAGTCAACATCCAACGGAGGGGAGGTGGAGGTGAGCCTACGGTAGGCTTACTTCACAGAGAAGGCACCATCGTCCTAACCCAATGCATCCCTGCCACTTTCCGATTCCCATCCCTCCAGAATTTGCAGCAGCTCCTACAATTCCTCACACCGCCGGTTTGAGGGGGCCCCTAGGAATGTCGGGCACCAGGCCCCCTCCTAACAGCTCCTGACCAATGCCCCTTTGTTAGTAACTCTAGAGAAAAGATGTGGAAACCTGTAGCTAAGAGGGCCGCCCCCTGCCAGTCATCTGTCCAGAATCTGAAGCTGTTGTCATCCCCAAGCATAGGGGTGAACCAATCTCGGATCTTCGATGCCACTGTGACCAACCCTTTCAAGAAGGTCGAGGCCCCATGCATAAGGGCAAATAACGTCTCCCAGGAGATGAAGTCACCGTAGCATCCCCGCATGACCTTCCCAAAGAGGCTTTCCTCGCCTCCAACTAACCTAGATATCCAATTAGCAAGGAGGCTCATGTTGGCACCATCCACACTCCGACTCCGAGACCTCCCTCCTGAATGGGCATGCAAACATCCTTCTAGGCAACCAATCTCGTGCCTCAGCAAGCATTGCCAAAGTTCGTCCAAAGGAAGTCGAGCATTGTGCTAGTGATCTTCTCAACTTATCGGGGGGCCCTAAAGATCGAAAGGAAGTACATCGACATAGAGGAGAGAGTTGCCTTGAGAAGCATCAATCTACCTATGGAGAGTAGTCTGGATGCCCACCCCGCCAGTCTCCCCTCCATCTGCTCCAGCAGCAGAAGCCAATCCTGCAACCTGAGCCTCTTGTCAGAGAGGGGCAAACCAAGGTACAAAAGGGGTAACTCTCCCATCTCCGTACCAAGGGCAATCCCGCAAGCCTGATGTTCCTACGAAGTGAGATTAAGGGGAACGAAGGTCGACTTTGTGTAGTTGATATGCAAGATAGACGCCTCCCCAAACATCTGCATCACCAAGCAAATCCTCTGCGCTTCTGCGGCTCCCCCCTCCACTAGAAGGAGTGTGTTGTCAACGTACTGCAAGATTGGGGCCTCACAGTCACTTCCTGTCCGGAACCCTCTGGATAATCCATGTGCACAAGATCTCGTTACGACCTTGGCTAATGCATCCATAGACAACACAAAGAGAATGGGGGCCAGCGAGCAACCCTATCTGACCCCTCAGTGCGATTGCACCAAGCCCCCTGCTAGGTTGTCGTTGACCAGAACGGAGGAGGTCGTGGTGACGTAGTGCTTCACCCAGTCAATTCATCTACTCGGGAAACCCCTCTTGGATAGCAATGCCCAGAGGAAGGACCACTGAACCGTGTTGAAAGCCTTAGCGAAGTCCACCTTTTAGAGGAAGGCCATGGTCTTTTGCCTCCTCCAGCAGGCCAAGGCCTTTGAGGCGACAGCAAAGCCGTCAAGAATTCCCCTTCCAAGGACAAAAGTTGTCTGCACCTGAGAGATGAGGTCGGGGAGGAGCTCTTTCAGCCTATTCACTAGAGCTTTAGTGATAGTGAGGTAGGCTGCATTGGAGAGGGCAATTGATCTAAAGTCTTCAATTGCCTCAACCCCTTACTTTTTTGGGAGTAGGAAAAGGAACAATCTGTTGAGCTTGTCAAAGCTGCTGTTTCCTACCTTGAATTCAGCCACCATCTATATCACGTCGTCCTTCACCAAGGGCCAGAACTCCCTGTAAAAATGGACAAGGAAACCATCTAGCCCAGGGCACCCATTTGCATTAAGGTCCTAAACAGTCATCCTGATTTTGTCCTCCGAGAAGCCCCTTGCAAGGGCGTCTGCCTACTGCACCGAGATGCATTTGACACCTTCCCCTGTCCAACGCCATTCCTCAGCACCTCACCTGCCAGAGAAATCTCTGTAGTAATTGGCAGCCACTCTCCCAACATCCTCTCACCTCCCCTGCCAGAGAAATCTCTATAGTAATTGGCAGTCGCTCTCCCAACATCCTCTCTCCCTTGATATCACGTACCCCCCACCAGTAGACTATCAATCCAATTAGTCTGCCGCCTAGCTGAGGCCATTTGGTGGAAGAACTTGGTGTTGTAGTCACCTCCCGTCAGCCATCTTTGCCGAGATCTGGTTTTCCAATCTATTTTTGCTTTCTTATCCTTTTCTTGAACCACCTTCATCTCAGTAGCCTTGCGAGCCCTATCCTCCTTGAAAAGTCGACCCTCATCCTCCAATCTGTCAAGATTGCAGATCTCTATAAGCGCCTCCGTTTTCCTTTGCTCTCTTTGCTTCAACGCCTTTCAGTATTCCTTAAGGTGGCTCTTTAGGGAGGTCAGCTTTACTGTGAAGCGGGCCATTGCCGTCCCTTCCGCCTCCAAGAACCTCCATTTGCATTCAACCATCTCTCTAAATCCTTCCTCCATCGGCCAGGATCTTTCGAATTTGAAGTAGGTGCCAACCATTTGGCTCTCATTGGATTGCCAAAGGAAGAGAGTATGGTCGGAGAAGGGCCTTTCCATTGGCGAGACAACCGCCAACAGGAAGACCTCCACAAGTTTAGTGTTGTAGCTTATGCCTAAATCACAGCTCACAAGAGTCGAATGCTTCATGTCTTTGCTACCATCACCCACACTTTGTGTATTTAGAATTTATAACCCTGTACCTCTCCTCATCTACTTCCACTTGAAAGTAAACTTCTTCAATGCTGGGAATTTTCAAAGAGTTAAAAATCCGACTCCTTACTCCTTCAAACGCAGGATTTAAGGCTTGCTAAGAAGGTAAATGTTCGATGTTTCCACTCCCTTTCCCAAAAAAGTTTCTAATCATCCATACATTTCCAAGTCTCATAAGTGTAATAATCCAAGTCGTCCTACTTGGATTTTAGGGCTCCACAGTAACTAGCAATAGACAAATCACCCTAACAGAGATTATAGATCTCCCTCATGAGATGATACACCCGAACCTCCTTTTTCTGCCTGCATATGCTTTCAAGCACTTCCCACATTTCTCTTACTGTCTTCTTCAAAATTAGAGACTGAATCTCTATGAAGACCGAATCGACTATCCACATCTTTGCTTGGCTATCCTCCAAGTACCATTTCTCCCACACTATCAGTTGATTGGGTTTGGGTTTGGTGCCATCGATACACTCAATCTATCAATCCTCCCCCTTCCTGCAATGGCCATCTTAGTTGTTGCAAACTAAAGAAGATAGTTATCCTTGGTCAACTTTTTTTTTTGAAGAAATAAAGGAGGGTTACTTGAGAAATAGTGATCCTCCATATTCATTAATAGCCCTTTTTATGATACAAGAATTAGAAAGGCATCCCCTCATTTACGAAGCAGCCCAAAGCCTTTTAAAGGCCAAAGCCTAATTTGCCACATTTTCCATATAAGCTCTCTCCCCCTTGAAAAGTACCACATTTCTATGCAACCGCACTAACCATAAGATCGAAAGTGGATGTGCCCGCCCCCTTTTAGATATGAAATTTCATCGTCCAAAAGAGCCCCAAAAGGCATCCAAAGAGCTATGGTTGATCCAATCAATCTGGGCCAATCTCCATACTTCGCAAAATGGCAATTGAAAACTTGAAAAAATAAATGACAATAGTCTTATGCATAGTGAACTTTAATCATAATCCTCTCTCTTCCCAACATCCAAAAAAAAATCTTGACCTTTAAAGGGGCTCCTGCCTACAAATAAGCTGACAATCTCCCAGAAATTGAAGGTCTTGTTGTCCCCTTGAAGCCCTTAGCTTCTTACAAGCTGAACCAACAATAAAATCATCTCCATCCCAATCCTAGCCATCTTATCCTGTCACATCCAATCTGAAATTCGTCAACTCTTGTTACAAGGACGGTAAGTCTTCAACCCTTTGCTCCGATAAAGCCTGGGGTAGATGAAGAGTCCATAGCATGCCATCCCAGCAAGAAGAAATCAAGCATTCAACTTCAGAAGTTAAAAGCGAATAGGTGTGGAAAATGGTCTAAAGTTTCCCCTCCCCCATCCAATTATGTAGCCCAAACTTAAAAGAATCTCCGTTACACACTTTGGCCACAAAAACCTATTGTACCTCTAAAATAATATGCAGTAATCCTTTCCAAAACTCCGAAGCACCACGTATGGGACTTAATCTATCCTCCCAATTCAACTTCTGGCCGTAACAAGAAACAAGAAAGGCAGAAGAAGATCCCTTTTGGGTCCCATCAGCCATGGCTTTGTTCATGGCGTTCACATGTAACACACTCAAACCTTCGTTTATCCTTGGTCAACTTCGTCAAAGTGATCTGAATGTTCACGATATCTTAGCCTTTTGACAATCCACCATCCATTTTCTCGTCATCTACTGCCATCTAGAAAGGAGGAACAACACATTGAATCATGTGACAACTGAAATAGGGCTCCAACAACCCAAAAAAACTTCAAGTTCTATGATTAGCTACACAAAACACTAGCACCCAGATCCAAAAATGGAGAAAAAGCTACCAAACCTCCACCGATTGTGCGGAGCCTCAACTGGAGTTCTGGAGAAGACCCTAGCACCACGCCAGAGTGGTTTGCTACACAAAACACTAGCAGCCAGATCTGAAAATGGAGAAAAGAGCTACCAAACCTCCACCGATCACGAGGAGCCTCGAACGGAGTTCTGGACCAGACCCTAGCACCACGCCAGAGTGGTGCTGCAGGTCATCGGACCGTTGCTAGTGCCGGAAATGGACAGGGTGGCACAGTCACCCCACCTCAAGGGAAGCAAGGGCTTTGATGGGCCCAAGAAGGCTCTAATAAGGCTCTAGACCAAGACTTGGGTGTGAACCAGCCCAAAAACAAAGTAACTAGGCAAGGAAAAAAGGGTTGTTCGGAGCTTCCACCACCGCCAAGATTGCGGGTGTTGCTGTCAAGGTTGCCAGATCGATGGCTTCCCCTCAGAGGGCCACCCTGACCCAGATGCACCTGCAGGCACAAAGAGCCTTAACGAAGACCAGAGGCCTTGATGTGCAAGATTTGTGAGGGAATCCTAGAGAGTTCAACCACAAACATAAGAAGTTGATTGACTAGGCTCTGATACCATGTCGATAAAGGCAAACACGCACACAAGAACAGGCTTATGTGGAAAACCCTTGCGGGATAAACCATAGGAGTTCTAACTCCACAAGGCCCTAGTGCCCACCAGCACTCAGGGTTTTGCCATCATTAAGACAACAACTAAAAAGAGGCAGGGGGATTGTTACACTATTTATAGGAGTTGGTGAACATGAACATATACCCATGTACAAATGTTACACTGATTGGATTGCTTCCGATCATCAGAGATTCAATACTTCTCCATCAGGTCGTGTTGAGATTAGAAGATCATCACTATTGTTCTCTTGATCTTCACTACAGTCTCTACCTTGATCCCAATGGATGCAAGCTCAGGTATACACTATTGTGTTTGTTGCTTTCAATATTAATGTTTCATGTGATGTTGCTATCCGATGTTATACTATGGTCATCGATCCATAGTAGTAGTTATTAAGATCTCGCATAAACTAGAGTTGATTATTGCACTGTTCAACTTCAGGAAAACATCATTTTCTTCTTGTAACTGCAACTAGTTCATTGTTATATACGGACTATTCTGGATTTGGCTATGTGACCAACGTGTACTGGTATTGATCACGAGTACCGGTACTTGTTGGATATAGGACTCTGAACTATCACTATGAGGCACCGATACTTATCCTTAGTATCGGTACTGAGTGGGTACAGGTTCATTCTGTGGTTTGAAGTGCTCTGAAACTGTACATCACAAGTGCCGATACTAGTCACTAGTACCAGTACATGTTGACTACAGAAGGAGGCCACAGATTCTGGTGCCTTGTCCTTGCTTCATATGTATCGGTACTCAGTTTTAGTATCGGTATAAGATGGGTACTGATGTAGTACTTCAGATTCTAAAGTTCAAGCCAGTACTCATAGAGTATCGGTACTCAAGATGAATAATGATACTTGTTGAGATCAGACGAGTCCTGAATGGGTTTCCAGTACACTTGGAGTACCGATACCGATCCATAGTACTGGTACATGTTGGGATTGTTATCCCATCATAATGTTGAAGGTGGGTCAATTGCATTTAACCCCAACAAGTGGTACCGGAGCTAAGTTTATCTTACTTGGCTGCTAACCTAATTTAGTGATTTATGAAGAAGCATTATTAATGTTTGAATGAAGGTGTTATGTATACATTTTAGGATGAATGATTGAAACAACAACTCACCAAAGTGGGCTCTCTTATGAATATTGGTTCATCTTAAAGATGTAATGGGTTAGTGTATGTAAGGATGTGAACATTCGTCGGCCCAAAGGAAAGCAAGTGTTCACTGAAGTTACATATGCTCTTGTGGTAATGAGTGTGTGGTGATTTTTAGGTATTCGTTGTGTAGCTATTGAATTGGCCCAAAGGAAGATTTATAATTGACATGACACTTAATCACTAACACTTGATTATTACACCAGGATGTCACTGATTAATGCTTTGTCCAAAGATGAAGTAATTAATGTGGTGTCCGATGTCTTGTGATGGGGTTTAACCTTATTCAAACTAAATTTTGCTTATCAAGTTAATGTGAGCATGCTTGTTAGTTCATATAAATGTCATTTATTTTTCAGATTTCTCTACTCACCTTAAACTGGTTAAAAGAGGGTGGAAGAGAGATTAGGACCAAATGCACCAATAGGTCCTCGAAGAGGTCCAACTTGAGTGCTTTCAATTTTGAAGCTAGGTGAGACATTTCCATAATATACTCCCTTATATTGCCCTTCACTCTATACCTCATTGAGATGAGATTTGTCAATAGTGTATCGATTTCAGCCTTCTCATTTTTAGCGAATCTCTTCTTAATATCAACAAGGAAGTCTTTAGTCGTGGTTATCTTATCGGTCATTGTTTCCTTAACTGCTTTAGGAATGACTTTCTTCATAATCATCATTACACATGCGATTTGATCGCTCTCACTTTTCCTTTTCTCTTTTCTAATCAAAAGTATGGGGTTTAACCTTATGCTTAATGGCTCTACCTTCAAATCATGGCAAGAGAACTTGCTTATAGTTCTTGGAATTATGGCTCTCGACCTTGCGATGACAGAAAATCCTCCCACTATTACTGAAAGTAATACTTTTGATTAGAAAAGAGAAAAGGAAAAGTGAGAGCGATCAAATCGCATGTGTAATGATGATTATGAAGAAAGTCATTCCTAAAGCAGTTAAGGAAACAATGACCGATAAGATAACCACGACTAAAGACTTCCTTGTTGATATTAAGAAGAGATTCGCTAAAAATGAGAAGGCTGAAATCGATACACTATTGACAAATCTCATCTCAATGAGGTATAGAGTGAAGGGCAATATAAGGGAGTATATTATGGAAATGTCTCACCTAGCTTCAAAATTGAAAGCACTCAAGTTGGACCTCTTCGAGGACCTATTGGTGCATTTGGTCCTAATCTCTCTTCCACCCTCTTTTAACCAGTTTAAGGTGAGTTACCATTGTCAGAAAGAGAATTGGTCTCTGAAGAAGCTTATCTCTCACTGTGTTTAAGAGGAAGAGAGGATGAAGCAAGATAAGATAGAAAGTGCTCACCTTGCCACTACCTCTAAGAGCAAGAGAAAAGGAAAGAAAAGGAAACAAGAGGCTACAGATACAATGCCTCATAAAAAGTAGCAAAGCAAGACTGGAGAGACTTCTAGCTCAGGCTGTTTCTTTTGTGGAGCTAAAGGGCATAAGAAGAAGTATTGTACCAATTATCACGGCTGGCGTACTAAGAAAGGTACACTTCTTAATTTGGTTTCTACAGAAATCAATTTAGTTTCGATACCTAGACACACGTGGTGGATGGATTCAGGAGCCACAACTCACATCAATGTGTCTTTGCAGGGTTGCCTAATTTACTGAAAAGCAAATGAGGCTGAAAAGTCCATCTACGTGGGTGATGGGAAAGCTGTGGAAGTAGAAGCAATCGGGCATTTTAGATTATTGTTGAAAACTGATTTTTATTGAATCTTGATAAAACATCTATTGTTCCATCTTTTAGACATAATTTGATTTTCATTTATGTTTTGGACAAATGTGGCTATAGTTGTTCTTTTGTAGATGGAAAAGCTAGTATGTTTCTTGATTCAAGTTTGGTTGGAACTAGTTTTCTTTCTAGTTTTCATAATCTATTGTCTTGATATTGTTGCTTCTTACAATGAAACTTCCTTTTTATATACACGTGGGGTGAAAAGAAAACTAGTAGATGAAAATTCAAAAAGCTAGTATGTTTCTTGATTCAAGTTTGGTTGGAACTAGTTTTCTTTCTAGTTTCCATAATCTATTGTCTTGATATTGTTGCTTCTTACAATGAAACTTCCTTTTTATATACACGTGGGGTGAAAAGAAAACTAGTAGATGAAAATTCAACTTCTCTATGGCACAAGCGATTAGAACACGTCTCTAAAAGGAGAATTGAAAGACTTATATTAAATGGTATTTTGGATCCCCTAGACTTCATAGACTTTGATTTGTGTGTAGATCGTATTAAGGGAAAACAAACCAATAAGGAGATTTGAAGCCAACAGGTCATTAGAAATCTTAGAACTAATTCATACAAACATCTGTGGACCATTTCCCATGCCTGCATGGAATGACTAGTAGTATTTTATCACCCTCATAGACGATTATTCAAGATATGACTTCATTTATCTTACCAATGAAAATGTACAATCTTTGGACACGTTCAAGAACTATAAAGTCAAAGTTGAGAATCAACTTGACAAAATGATCAAAAGCGTCAGATCTGATCGTGGCGGTGAATTCTACGGTCGATAGGACGGTTTAGGTGAACAACGTCTAAGACCTTTTGCTAGATTCCTAAAGGAATGTGGTATCGTCCCTCAGTACACCATGTCAAGTTCCCCTACTATGAATGATGTAGCTGAGAGACAAAATAGGACACTTAAGGACATGATGAGAAGTATGATTAGTTATACTATCTTGCCTGAATCTCTAGGGAGAAGCACTTAAGACTGCAGCATATATCCTAAACAAAGTACCAACTAAGGCAACTAATAATACTCCATACGAACTTTGGACGGGTAGAAGCACTTGAATGTTTGGGGGTTGTCCAGCTGAGGCTAGGCCTTACAGGACTAATGAAAAGAAACTGGACTCTAGGATTGTTAGTTGCTATTTTGTTGGCTATTCTGAAAGATCAAGAGGATTTAAGGTTTATGATCCCACGAATAAGTTGATATTTGAATATGAGAATGCCAAGTTCTTTGAGGACGTTGACTCTACCACAGATAATAGGGTAAAAGACTTCGTCTTTGAAGAGGAATGTGTAGATATTCTCGTTGGTGTTGTTGGAATTGATAAGGATCCTACTTTGGACAATTCCATTCACACTATGGTTCAAGACAATGTTGAGGATATTACTCTGGAAGAGCATACTCAAATCCCTCACAAACCTGTGCCATTAAGGAGATCCACTAAAGAGAAAAGGATTGCAATACCAAATTATTACATTACGTTCCTTCAAGAATATGAGGTTAGCATTGCCGTGATGGAAGATGATCCAATTAACTTCCACCAAGCAATGAAAAGTCAAAACTCTCAAAAGTGGATTAATGCCATGAATGAGGAAATTAAGTCGATGAAAGATAATGATGTTTGAAATCTTGTCCCATTACCTGAAGGAGCAAAACCTGTTGATTGTAAATGGATTTTTAAGACCAAGCATGATTCGAAGGGTAATGTGGAGAGATATAAGGCACGTCTTGTCGCTAAAGGTTTTATCCAAAAGGAAGGCATTGATTATAAAGAGACATTCTCACCAGTTTCCTCAAAGGACTCAATTTGCATCATAATAGCATTAGTGGCACATTTTGATCTTGAGTTATATCAGATGTATGTAAAGACGATGTTTCTCAATAGACATTGATGAAACAATCTATATGGTGCAACTCGAAAACTTTATGTCAGGAGACCCAAAGCAGATAGTTTGCAAATTCAAGAAATCCATCTATGGACTCAAGCAAGTCTCAAGACGGTGGTATTTTAAGTTTCATTAAGTAATCATCTCGTTTGGTTTTGAGAAGAATTTGGCGGATGAATGTATATACCACAAGTTCCGTGAGAGCAAATATATTTTCTTGGTCTTGTATGTCGATGACATACTGCTTGGCACTAATGATATGTGTCTTTTATTAGACACCAAGAAATTTCTTGCCAAACATTTTGACATGAAAGATCTTGGAGATGCCTCTTTTGTGTTAGGTATTGAGATATATCGAGATCGCTCTCGACATATCCTTGGATTATCGCAGAAGAGCTATATTGAAAAAGTACTCAACAGGTATGGCATGCAAGATTGTACGCAAATGGAAACCCCTATGGCTAAGGGAGACAAATTTAGTCTCACTCAATGCCCTTAAAATGAATTTGAGAAACGGGAGATGCAGTCCCTTGTACATTAACCGTTGACAGTATAATGTACGCTTAAGTTTGTACACGATCGGACTTGGCGTACATTATGGGAATGTTGGGTAGGTACCTAAGTAATCCAGGAAGAGACCACTAGAAGGCAGCCAAAAGGGTTTTGAGATATTTGCAAAGAACAAAAGATATGTGCTCACATTTAGGAGATCAGAGCGGCTTGAGATCGCTGGTTTCACCAACTCCGACTTTGCGGGATGCCAGGATAGCTAGAAGTCTAAGTCAGGCTATGTCTTCTTGCTTATCGAAGGGGCTATTTCTTGGAAGAGTGCAAAACAGTCCTTGATTGCATCTTCCACTATGGCAGTAGAATTCATGGCGTGTTATGAGGCATCAAATCATGGAATTTGGCTGCAGAATTTTGTCACAGGGCTGCCTACTTTGCGGGATGCCAGGATAGCTGGAAGTTTACGTCGGGCTGTCTTCTTGCTTATCGAAGGGGCTATTTCTTGGAAGAGTGCAAAATAGTCCTTGATTGCATCTTCCACTATGGCAACATAATTCATAGCATGTTATGAGGCATCCAATCATGGAATTTGGCTACAGAATTTTGTCACAGGGTTGCCTATTGTGGATGGCATTGAAAGGTCATTAAAGTTATATTGTGACAATCAATCTGTAGTCCTCTATTCCAATAACAAGAGCTCCTTCAAGTCGAAGCACATACAGATCAAGTTCCTAGTTGTTAAAGAACGTGTACAGAGTGGATTTCTGTATATAGAGCACATAGGTACAAACTCCATGGTTGCAGATTTGCTCACTAAGGAGGGACTGCCACCCAAGATGTTTCTGGAACACATAGTGATGAGACCACGTTTGTGGGCTAGCTGAATGCGTAAATGCCTAGATATTAGATTAATAGTTACATGTACACAGCATACTTTAATATGTAAATAGATTAGCCTATTAAATTGCTTGCATGCATATTTCATACATTGCATTTACATGTAAATGTAATGGAGGATAGTATGCATTATAATTTAGTGGCATGCATACATTGTTTTGGGTTTTTATATAAATAACCAAGTTTCTTATTTGTTTTCCCTACAGAGCGCACACACCGACGCACGCACCGCCATCAAATTCCACTGCCAACCAAAGTGGTTCACTATTGCACCGAACTTCTCGCAACACCCCTCCGAGCCTCAAAGCACCCAACCACCTCAATATCTTTGTGCGTTTGTTGGAGAAGGCTAAACGGATTGAGGAGGAACACCTATAAAAGAGAAGACCGTGCGTAGAGGAGAAAGATCTTTCACCTATCTTCTACGCACCTTCACCATGCACACCGAGCAGATACCATGGCCCTAGCGTGCACCGTGGCTTAAAGAGCACAACCTCCCTCCACCTCACCACTATGAGCGCTCATGGTGACAGCACCAGCACCACCATCATCGCCGCAATCATCACCACCTTCATCATCCCCTATCACCTTCCTCGCCTTGTCTATTTCCCCTATCCCTTATTCCACTATTAGATCTTAGTTTAGATTTAGACTTAATTTTATATTCTAATTATTTGTTTTCTCACCCTGTAACCTAGGGCTAGTTTCAGGAGTATCTCAAATTCTTTGCATACTAGGTTTATTCTGTTTATGGTAGTTTATTTTGATTGCGCATATATATATATCTGAGCCGCATGCTAGAAGTTGCATATTTATAGGCCGATCATCTAGAATTGCTTGAGCAGCATCTAGATTTCTCTTACTGGATTACATGAATTTCTGCATCGAAGAGTGCTGAAGCAAGGTGCGTAATTTCTCTTTTTCTACATCAATTATCTGTATACGCATTGCATTCTGGACATAATTAAAGAAGACCACTTAAGTTAATTTGAAAAAATTAATCAGGTGGTCACATTACTTTTGAAAAGATGAGTAAAATATACAAGAAGTGTTTGAACAACTTGATTGCAATTTTCAAAAGAAAAATCATTTTTTACAGTGTGATGCACACTTCTAGCACCAAGCACGCACTAGGACTCGAACCCTTAAGGCTATAGACATCGATCTCTTTATCGGTGCAAGCCCTCATATTTCACTTTGTGACAGTGGTATTAAGTTTTGCCTAAGTGACTTGATACCTTAAGGAGGGGGACATCCCTTAAAGGAACTAAAGGTTAGTTAAGAGGCATTGCTAACGCATCGCCTCAATGGAAGGGTTCACCCTACTTGCATCCCTTAGTTCCATCCTTGGAGTACCTTTTCACTTGAGCATTTCAGAATACCATTACAACAAAGTGTAAGTCTTTAGGGCACTCGAAGGTCAATTTAGGATGCGTAATTGGATTGACAACTTGTTTGGTCACCCAAAAGAATTAAGTGACCTCAACCTTCTTAACAGACATTGATCAGGAATCTCAAGTGCCTCATTTCTCGTATACCACTTAGGTGGAAACGATGAAACACTGACTTGACTCTATTTGGCCAATCTGGAAAGTTGGAAGAGGACTTAAAGTACATTAAAACGACAAAAGACCTTTTACCTTGTGTTTTCTTGGTGTAGACTTGGTAGGCACTCACTTAGGAGAAGTCTTATTTTTGACGTTGAACCTAAGAGACTTTTTACGAGAGCCAACCAAGAAAGAAGAAAAATGGCAGAAGAAAGATCGAAAGGAGAAATTAGGGTTGGTGAAAATCAAAGAACCTTGAGAGACTATTTCCTTCCCACAACTCACCAAGCCCTACCTATCCGAAGGCTTGGAGTGGATAATACTTATGAAAACAAGAGTAGCACCATATCTTTGCTTTCCTCTTTCTATGGAACTGATAGGGAAGATCCTTACAAACATTTTAAGGAATTCACCGAGGTCTGTTCCACAGTGAAACTCAACGGCTTTACTGATAAAGCCCTAATGAGAACCTTATTCCCTTTCTTCTTAAATGATAAGGCTAAGCACTGGTATCATACCCTTGATGCAAGGGTAAATGATTGGGCTACTTTAAAAGAAGAATTCTTGAAAAAATATTTTCCTATGAGTAAAACAAATCATTACAAGAGAGAGGTTATAAGTTTTACTAAACAGGAAGGGGAACAATTTCATAAGACGTAGGAGCGTTTTAACAACTTACTCAGATTATGCCCCCACCATCAAGTGTCAAAATGGCAACTGGTCAAAAGGTTCTATAACGGCTTATCTGAACGGCATAGGCAAACTATCAATGCAACCTGTGCTAGATCCTTCATGACCAAAACTGAGGATGAAACCTAGACTTTATTTGAAACATTAAGTGATAATTCCATACATGTGTCCTCTGCTTATCAAGAAAGGAAACCATCAATCTTGTGGAGGAAGATACAGGCCCATGAAGCCAGGGCTAATCAAGATTTGGCTTATCAAATTTAATTTTTAAACAAAAATTTTGATAGGTCTTTAGCAAACCTCGGCATGCACCTGCAAGCAACCTCTATTGTTCAGGCTTCAAGTGAATGCTCCATTTGCCAAAACACTACACACAGCACTACGAAGTGTCACTTGGCAAATCAATTCCCTGAGTTGATTGAGGTCAACCTGAATGCGGCCCAAGGTTTCTGACCACCCCCTCATAATAATCCATATTCCAATACCTATAATCCAAGGTGACGGAACCATCCAAACTTCTTATGGAAGAAATGTGATGCTTCCAACTCAGGGAATGCAAAACCCCAACCTCTCCAACCGATATACCAGCCATCCCATACAAACCCTCCTCAAAACAAGCCCTTTGAGATGGATGAACTAAAAGCCATGATGAAAGCGACGCAAAAACATCAAAATATGGTTATCCAATCTAAGAATAAGATGATCATTGATATGCAATCCCAAATTGATCATCTTACCGAGGCAGTTAGGCAGCAGGATCCAGGGAAGTTGCCTAGTTCTTCGGAGGAGAACCCAAAAGGTAAGGGGATTATATTCAGGGAGCATGCTCAAGCTGTGAACATGTTGAGGAATGGCAAAGAAATTGTCAAACCTGATAGCCCCCCTATGGTCACACCTCAGAATTCCCCTTCTACTATGACCCCAACTTCCACCCTTACCGAGGAAGAGCCACACTGTCCTCCCTCGCTTGAAATCACCCACCTGAAGGATGTCGTCATTCTACCACCCCTTTCCCGACATGACAACCCTTCCTCCCAAAAGATGAGGGTGCCCTATCCAGAGCGCCTATTTGCTCCTAAAGAATCTTCTATTGGCTCATCTAAAGCTCAGGATAGGACGGATGAGATTATGGCCACTTTCAGGCAAGTACACATCAACTTGCCTTTATTGGATGCTATAAAGCAGATCTTATCCTATGCCAAGTTTCTAAAGGATTTGTGTACCCAAAAACGTCGATCGAAGAGACAGGTCCAAGCTAAGGTCATCTTGCCTAACCATGTTAGCTCGGTACTCCAACATGGAACACCCCCAAGATGAAAGACCCAGGAGCCCCATATATTTCAGTGGTTATAACCAACACATTGACGAGGCTCTACTCGATCTGGGCACGGGGGTGAACATTTTGCTGAGCTCTGTCTACGACCTTTTGGGAGGAGGTGATTTAAAGCCTAGTCCGATCATCCTCCAGGTCGCAGACAGATCGCTTAAGAACCACGGGGTTGCTAGAAGATGTCCTTGTGAGAGTGGAGGACTTCTTCTCTGTTGGCTTTCTCGTGCTGGATACTGACCCATCTAATAAGCTCACCAGGTCGTTCATTATTCTAGGACACCCCTTCTTAGTCACAACCAACACCTCTATCAATTGTAGATCGAGGGCACTGAAAATGGGCTTTGGGAAAAAGAAAATCCAATTAAATGTCTTTGATACCTACAAGCAACCTGGATTGGAAGATTGTTCCCAAATTGAGGTGGTTAATGAAATCGTTGAAGAGACTACTCCAACACTCTTATGTAGTGATCTCCTTCAAATGGTCATATCTAAGGACCATCATTTGATTATTGAAGAAAATGAACGGGATATGCCCAAATTGGAAGAGCTACTAGGAGTACACACAGAGTCTGTGTCCCCTCCCTGGACTTTGAAGGTAGACCCGCTACCTAAGGTGAGGACATCTCAACTTATACCCTCAATCCAAATGGCTCCTGAGTTGGAGCTCACCCCTCCATAGCACACTGAAATATGCTTTCCTTGGCCCTAATGGCACTCTCCCCATCATTATCTCATCTGCGTTATCTGAATCGTAGGAGGGAGCACTGCTCGAGTGTTTATAGAGGCACAAGGAAGCTATTGCATAGTCGATAGCTGATATTAAGGGTGTTGACCCCTCCCTCTGCATGCATCATATATACACGGACGAGTTTGTGAAATCCTTTCGAGACATGCAGAGAAGGCACAACCCTAATATGAGGGAGGTTCTTAAGGAGATCCTGAAATGGCTCGATGCAGGCATTATCTATCACATTTTAGACAGTAAATGGGTTAGTCTGATACCTGTGGTGCCCAAGAAGGCAGGAATCACTGTGGAAGAAAATGACCAAGGAGAGTTGGTGACCACTAGACCCTCAATTGGCTGGAGAGTCTGCATTGATTACCGCCGTTTGAATACGGCTACCCAGAAAGACCATTTACCCTTGCCTTTTATTAATCATATTCTGGAAAAACTGACGGGAAATAAGTACTTCTGTTTCCTAGTACTCTAGGTGTAATCAGATAGCTGTCTTCCCTGATGATCAGGAGTGTACCACCTTCATGAGTCCGTATGGCACGTTTACATTCCGCCGAATGCCATTCGGGTTATGTAATACTCTGGCCACTTTCCAACGATGTATGATGACCATCTTTTCCGACATGATCGACGAGTTTGTAGAGATCTTTATGGATGATTTTTCTATTTATGGCTCATTGTTTGATCTATATCTCTCACACCTTGATAAAGTCCTAATCGGCTGTGAAGACGCAAAGTTGGTGCTTAACTAGGAGAAGAGCCATGTTATGGTCTAGCAAGGCATTGTTCTGCGGCATGTAGTTTCCGCGAGAGGATTAGAGGTGGATAAAGCTAAAATCAAGTCCATCTCTAAACTTGCATCGCCCACCAATGTTCGTCAAGTTAGATCTTTTCTTGGTCATGTAGGATTCTATAGGTGCTTCATTAGATATTTCAGTAAAATCTCTAAGCCACTCTGCGACCTATTAGCGAAGAATATTTCCTTCGACTTTGATAACAAATGTGGCAAGGCTTTCCAAGTCTTGAAGAAAGCCCTTATTACTGCGTCGATTCTTCAAGCACCAGATTGGTCCCTCCCTTTTCAGCTTATGTGCAATGCATCTAATTTCGCCGTGGGAGTGATCTTAAGTCAAAGGGTTGATGGTAAACCTCATGTTCTGCATTATACTAGCAAGACCCTCATAGATCCTCAGCAAAACTACACTGTCACTGAAAAGGAACTTTTTGCAGTAGTGTTTGCTTTGAAAAAGTTTCAATTTTATTTATTGAGGTCTATGGTTGTGGTGTTTACTAATCATTCTGCTTTAAAGCACCTTCTTGCTAAAAAGAACACCAAACCTCGACTGATTCGTTGGATCCTACTACTCCAGGAATTCGACTTGGAAATTAAGGACAAAAAGGGAGTCAAAAATGTGGTAGCAGATCATCTATCTAGGATCCCTATTGAGGCATCAACCCCTGTTGACGATATTCGAGAGACTTTTCCTTATGAGTCTCTGATGGCCGTAGAGGCCAAAACTCCTTGGCTTGCTGATGCAGTGAACTATCTGGTCACGGGCATTACCCCCGGTACTTGTGACAAGCAAAAGCGAGACAGGCTTCTTACCGAAGCTAAATTTTATCATTGGTAGAAACCTAAGCTGTCTAGAATAGACCCTGACCAGTTATTCCGATGTTGCGTCCCTAAGAAAGAACAAAGGAGTATTCTGAGTTTCTACCATGACCTCCACTGTGGAGGGCATTTTAGGGGAAAAAAGACTATCCATAAGGTCCTTCAGTCTAACTTTTGGTGGCCCACATTATTCAGAGATGCACATACATATGTGGGCACATGTCTGCATTGCCAGCAGACAGGAACCATTGGAAAAAAGTATGACATGCCCAAACAACCTATTCTCCCTGTTGAGATCTTTGATATCTGGAGCATCAACTTCATGGATCCCTTTCCTATGTCCTTTGGATATGAGGACATCCTGGTGGCCATGGATTATGTATCGAAATGGATAGAAGCCATACCCACATGAACTAATGACCATTCCGTGGTCTTGGATTTTGTTAGGGCTAACATCATTGCTTGGTACGGGTGCCCAAGGACTATCATAAGTGATAGAGGACCTCACTTTAAAAATATGCACTTCACAAGGTTATTCCAAAATTTGGGAGTCAATAACATGATAGCCACACCTTACCATCCCCAAACGAGTGGTCAAGTTGAAGTATCTAATAAGGAGATTAAGCAGATTCTGGAGAAGACTGTTAGGGCCGACAGAAAAGATTGGTCGAAAAAGCTAAATGATGCTCTTTAGGCCTACAGGACAGCTTTTACGACTCCTTTAGGCATGTCACCTTTTAGGTTGGTTTATGGGAAAGCATGCCACCTACCTGTAGAAATCCAACACAAGGCCTACTAGGCCATGAAGAATGTCAATCTAAATCTAGACAAAGCAGGTAAGGCTTGTATGCTCCAGTTGAGTGAGCTTGAGGAGCTTCGTAATGAAACATATGAAACATCCCAAGCTTACAAGCAATGTAAAAAGGTCTTCCATGACAAATACATCATTAAAAAGACCTTTGAGCCCAACCAGTGGGTCTAGCTTTTCAATTCCAGGCTTAAATTATTTCCTAGAAAGCTCAAGTCTCGCTAGGATGGGTTGTATGTTGTTATTAATAACTTCCCTCATGGCGCAGTTAAAATTCGGAACCCTAATTCTGGTGAGAGCTCAAGTCTTGCTAGGATGGGTCGTATGTTGTTATTAATGCCTTCAAGGCCCACGCACAGAGACCTAGCGCTCTCTTCCACGCCAAACCAAGCCACCATCGTGCCTTCATCTTCACCAAAAATGCCCCCTCACTGCAACAACTCACTACAGCCTTCACCACAGCCACCGCCAAACCCATAACCACCGTAGCCACCCCTCACAGCCACCCACCACCTAAGCCTCTTCCTCTTCTTTTTCTTCTTCTTCCTCGCCCACCGTCCCCTGTCCACCCACAAAGGAACCCAAAGCACCGCAACACGTAGCACCTCCGTCCCGCCTCCTTAAACCTCCAACCTCGACCCCAAGCACACTCCGACAATCCCAAGCACCTCCCTAGCATCCTAGTCGACCACAGCGGCCACACACGAGCATGCACAATGCACCTCCACCCTCGATGCCGCTGGTCCTCCTCCGGCTGACCAAGTCTAGCCACCATCAGAGGAACCACCAACACCATCGTGATGGCCAAGACCCGACCGACCTCCACCGTGCATCATCCAGCCACTAGTGCTCCTCGTGCGCGAGCAAGAGAGAGAGCAAATGCTCTGTTTTGGTTGGAATTAGTAATTACATTTGGCTGCCATTGTGGAACTTTCATTTTCAATTTAATATTTGATTTATTGTGTGATTTGCAATCGGCCCCTTTAGTTCTCGCCATTTCTCGGATTATCTAATTCCCCAATCTATTAGCCTCACATAAGTTACATGTTATACTATAATTGTAGGCAAATATCTGACCATCCTGATAAATTTGCGAGTTAATTTGGCTTATTCCTCCCCATAGAAACGACCTAATCATCATGATTAGAAGTAATTAATATTTTGATAGTCGATTTTCCACCACAAAAGCATTACAATAACATGACATTTCATGTTAAAAATTTCATCGAAAGCAAAGATCGGCTTATCACACAACTCGTATGGGTGCTATGTCATTTAGTGATATTCAATTTTAGTAGGAGTTTGTAATCCTTATTACATGTTGTAATAGACAATTCAGTTTTCAGTTTTAGGGTAATATTCAGTACTTTGTAAAGCTTTATATAATTTTTTTCTACAAAATTAATTAAGCTTTCAAGTTTTGTTGTCCACTCTAATTGGTTATTATTTAATCTCACTTAGGTGGACCAGTTGGGAATTGACATGTTCCGATCACATTACATGAAATTCTCATGCTACACATCCATGTCTTTATCTAGTTATTGATCGTACCAACATTTGTGACCTTTGTTGGTTAAGCTACAAGGATGGTAGCTGAAGCTGCTTGGTTCCTATGTCTGGTGTGATTGATAGGCTAAAACAAGTGTTGATACATTTAAGTTTTTTGGCAGCAACGGAAGAGCTTGAATTCGAAAATGTATGATTAGAAGGGATACACATATAATTCAAGTGGGAGATTGTTGGATTATTGATCCAATAGTATGGATTGATATGTGTATATAGTCACACATTTATGACCAGTAGTTATGGGCCCATACTTTTAGGCATTAAAGTCATTTATGGGCATTGATATATCATTAAGATAAGGGAATTATGTGTGCAAAAATCCAAAGGGGTAATTTCTATTCTATGATAGACTAAATAAAAATTTACCAGACTTAATTGGTGATTACCAATTAAGCTAAACAAGGGTTATGGTCCCTAATCTTAACACATGTATTTTGATTTTTCCTCTTGAGCGAGCCACCATCGATTTTGAGAGGAAGAGAGGAGAAAAGGACTGATTGATTGGATTGCTTCCGATCATCAAAGATTCAATACTTCTCCATCAAGTCATGTTGAGATTAAAACATCATCACTATCGTTCTCTTGACCTTCACTATAGTCTCTGCCTTGATCTCAATGGCTGCAAGCTCAAGTATACACTATTGTATCTGCTGCTTTCATATTAATGTTTCATGTGATGTTGCTATCCGATGTTATACTATGGTTATCGATCCATAGCAGTAGATATAGTGTATTAAGATCTGGCATAAGCTAGAGTTGATTATTAACCTGTTCAACTTCTGGAAAACATAATTTTCTTCTTGTAACTACAACTAAGACTTGTATTGATCATCAGTAACGGTACTTGTCGCATACAGACTATTCTAGATTTGGATTTGTGACCAACATGTATTGGTACTGATCACGAGTACCAGTACTTGTTGGATACAGGACTCTGAACTGTAACTATGAGGTATCGGTACTTATCCTTAGTACCGGTACTGAGTGGGTACAAGTTCATTCCGTGGTTTGAAATGGTCTGAAATTGTATGTCACCAGTACCGGTACATGACTACAGATGGAGGCCAAAGATTTTGGTGCCTTGTCCTATGTTTCATATGTACCGATACTGGTTTTTAGTACCGGTATAAGTTGGGTACTGGCGCATTACTTCAGATTCTAAAGTGCAAGCCAGTACTCATAGAGTACTGGTACTTAAAATGAGTACCGATACTTGTTGAGATCAAACGAGTCTTGAATGGGTTTCCAGTACACTTGGAGTATCGGTACTGATTCATGAGTACCAGTACCACTTGAATATGAGAAGAATACTAAAAGACAATAGTATCGGTACTGATCCTTAGCACCGGTACATGTTGGGATTGTTTCACTTATGCTTTAGGTTAGTTGTTTGTCCCATCACGATTTTCCTCATGGAATACTACTGGAATATGTACCAATCAAGTTAGCCTTGTAGAAAGACGCATTGCAGTTTATATGGGATGCGTTGGGTTTTGAAGAGATACAATGGAATTCTAATAATTAGCTGGAGGAAAACACAATCAAACCATTACATTTTGACACAACAAATGGAAGTAACTCTCATGATAATTTATGCTTGGTTAGAATAAAGAAGATTGAAATGCAAATAACCAAAGCCATGATCAATTTTAGGCCAGCAAAGGAAGATATCTGGGTAAATTTAGATAGTTGAAGATGTTGCTCCTCATGAGGATTCATTGGGTTCATTGACAGCAAGTAAAGAAGGGTTTCTAGGTAAATTTAGAAGGTTGAAGATGTTGCCCTTGATGAGGATTCATAGGGTTCATTGACAGTAAGTAGTCCAGGTAGGACTTCAAAAAGTGGAATAATTGCAAGCCAACTTCCGATGACTTTCTCCAAAAGCATAAAACTTAAATGTAAATGCACTTCCCCATCATTCATCAGCCAGTGCCTAGGAGATGGGGAGTGAAAATTACACAGAATACCAAGGATGCTAAAAGCAACGAAGAACTCCTAGATGAATTTTGTGAAACTTTGAGGCAGAAGAAAGGTACAGGCCGGCAAGTGAGGAGATCCAACAAGAATCAAGGTGAACCAAACCAAAGCCTAATTACTTTGAATGATTTTTGAAGTTGTACAAGTCATCAGCTTTTGGCCTGTGGGGCCATAGGTTCTTTTGCTTTAGATTGTTTTGAAGCCTACATATGACACGGACTTCTGTAGAATCTACTATATTGAATAAAATTTAGGGGGTCAGACCAACCACCAATCTAAAGTTTCGGGTTTAAAAAATTAAATAAAAAAATCCTGCCAGCTGTTTCTCCTCTTAGTTTATATAAATTCTAACTCGCACGTACGCAGCATCACCAACAATAAATTAGCAGTTTAAAATAAGCAAATACAAGCCATTAAGCTACAATCTCCTTGGCTCAATTTTCGCTACGAAAGCAAACTCAATTTGGAAACACAACATCCTCCTAAAGTTTTTTTACATACATCACCCTATAATTCCTCATCAAAGACACGTAGGGCAGTACAAAACGCACGAATAGCCTATGTACCGTCCTGAATCCTGTTCAACCACAACAGAAGAAACAAACAGAAGCCACTCAAAAGCTTGAGGCGCTACTCACAGTGCTGCCAGACGTTCCCCGCGTAGTCCTCAGTCCTCTTCGCCGCCTCCTTCGCCTTCTTCCCCCACCTCCCGAGCATCCCCTTTATCTTCTCCATCGAAACTGTTGCAAAACGGTCACCCATCACACGCGCCCTATTTCGACGCCACAAGAAAGGCGACGAAAACCCAAAAAGGTCTCACCTTTGGAGGAGGACGGCGACGCTGGCGACTGGATGACGACATAGGGGTTGGGCTCGGGGGGCATGTCGCTGCCGCTTGGTGGGGCGATCTCACGAGTCAACTCAGTGCTCCAGTGCACGGACTTGGCGTGGTGGAGCGTGGATCTGGATTGGGGCTGGGACTGGACGGCGGGATCGGGGGGAGGGGGAGGGGGAGGGGGAGGGGCGGCGTCGTCGGGCTCCTTCTGGATCTGGGCGAGATCGGAGGGTTCCGGGTCCATCGGGGGGGAGGTGAAGAGAGTGTAGGGAGCCTCCGAAGCTTCTGGAACGTCGGCCGTCAGATTCCGACCGTTGCGGTGTCCTTCGCCGCGTGTGCGGATCGGCGGTGACGGTGGTGGAGTCGGGGGAAGCTTAGATTTGACCCAGGAGATCTGATTATGACGTGGCTGTCGAATGGGGTGTATTTTTTTCTTTTCCCTTCTTTTGGTTTTAATTCTGCGGTTGTTGTCTGGGGTTGATGATTGATTTGATTCGGTTGTGCGGATTGAAGGAATTTTGGTGGCGAAAGTGAAAGATTCTTATATTTGTGTCTCTGGAAATATATTTAATTGTATTCCTATTTTTAATAGTTTATTCTTTTATTTATATTTTTTTAAATTTGCTCCGTTATATATATATATATATATGCATCACCATAATTAATAAAAATAAATATTTTTTTTTATATCCATATCTTTGCTGATTACATCTAAAATCTTAAAAAGAAATAAAATTTTTCTCCTAAGGCGGGGGGAGGTGGAAGGACGAGGGTGATGGCTAAGGAGGAGGGATGAGATGGGGGGCAGTGATGGCTAAGGAAGAGGAGGGCAACAATGGAAGAGGAGGAAGGAGGGAGATTGAGAAAGTGTTATGACCAAATTTCAAGTATATCTATGGATTAATCATATTAAAATAAATCGGTCGATACTTAATGAATGCAAATCAACTCAACATAACTTAAAAATAAAGAAACACAGGTTTTGATCAAATCTTATAACTCTCAAATAAAATTTGTTTATAAGACGTTATATATGATATCATTAGATTTCTCTTATCATAAGCTTTTCAATTATTTCTATTTTACAAAAATCCAAGTTTTATAGTAAAAGTTATGCACGAAATGCATTCAATAGGAATGTAGGCACACATGAAACGAAATCGAGGTCTGGGGGGCTATTTTTGTTGAAGTGTTTTAAAGTTGATCACATCATTTCAGACCCATTAATATCTGATAGGGTTGGATTAGGTTAAGTCAAAATATCTCGTAAAATGTGAAAAACCTATGTTTTTGGTCAACCTTGGTCAAACATTTTTAAAAGGGGATCATTTATGGTAACGTTGGATTTATTTTGTTACAAGCTTTTCAACGGTATTTGTTTTGCGCAAATCTGATGTGTATAGCTTAAGTTAATCAAAAACAAGACGAACAGAATTAAGATGTCATTAAACCCACACCAAGGGGTATTTTCGTCAAGCTTAAGCACTCCTAACCCTAATCCACATCTCTAACCCTATTTAAGTCCCTAATTAGAGTTTGGGATGCAATTTGCACCTTTAACTCTTATACATCTTGAGGGAGAATAGAGAGAAGAAAGAAAGAGAAAAGAAGAAAGGGAGAGGGCATCGTGCGTGAGAGATGCATCGCGTACTTGCAAGAAGAGTGCAAATATGCATAGCGCAAGTGCAATTGCACGAGCGTGCATTGCAAGCGTGCGTAGCACATGGGCAAAAACGCAGGGTGAGCACAGGTGTGCAAGCAGTGAGGTTAAGACCCATTCACATATTTTGAGCAGTTCAGGGCTTTTCTAAAGTTCATTTTTCACAAATAAGATACCGTTGGAATTATTTTTTAATGAAATACATTTTATTAGTTTCAAAAATTGCTTTAATCCTTGCACTTATCGTGAAAATTGAGAAAATCCATTCCATGCCTATGAAAATCTTTTTGTATCACGTCAATGTAGGATCAATGTTTTAACGGATGCATGAAGTTTGAGGCAACACAAATAGCATATGAAGCCTTCGACTTGTTCTTTCAAAGTCACCATGACCCCTCGGTGACCATAGATAGAGTAGTCTCGCCCTCTTTGATATATGGCTCTTGTTAATTGCTTAGATCATGTTATATGCATTTCCCTTCCTCTTACTAAGTATGGGAGTCTTGTCGTAAGCATTAATAGTCTATTTTGGGTACTTGAATGCTAAAGAATAAATAGAACTTAATAGCCTAATTAAATATATGTTGACTTGATGGAGCTATAAACATGAACTTATGATTATGAAAATCTAAAGTGATGAACTTTACTATTTGTTTAGCATACTAAATCGGATAAGCAAGATCATTGAATAAATTGGTTGGTGATGTACATTAATATTCAAAAATATGCAAATTCATTTAAATGATCGATAGATTTAAATTGATGAAATGAATGAGAATATATCTATTATATTTTATAGTATAGTGAACAAGTTGAAATGACGGATTGATTGATTGACGGTAAATATCAAAACTTGTAAGATCAGTTACATAATTAGTCTTGTACTTGGTATCAATGGCACGACTTGCCATACTCTACTCAGAGGCAGAGTGTGATTTAGGAAGTGAGCTAGCCTCCCTGCGAGTATTTGTTGGGTTGTTTAACCAACTAAGTAGCTAGGTGTGAGGGGGTACCTGTTACTTATTATGAGAAGCCTATGACTATTTCTTCAGTACCCTGTAATGGAGATGAATGATCATGCGTCAGTGTGAAATAGTGCCTCGCATGTCCCACAAGCTCTAGTTACCACTTGTTATGACCCAATCCCAGATCCCTACTAGACTCGAGATTGGCTCGCTTCGACTAATCCCAAGACCCAGTCGTCCAACGAAAAATAACCAAAAGCAGAAAACATTCCACAACCACACATGCAATGTAACTAGGTAGAAAATAAATAAGTAGACAGTAAAGGAAACTGAACGAAATATCTCACAATATGACATGTCATCACAACTACAACAGCAGAAAGTAAAGTGAAAATGTAACAAAAATAATAATACATGCTAGAGTACTCACTATAACAACAGAAGCTCAAAAACAAAAGAAAGGGAACAACAGCTACGGCTAGGCTTGACTGGGCCCAGCTCCGTCTGCAGCCGGTGGTGCCGACTGCTCAACTCCCTGACCTGAACAAGGTTATAAAATTCGTAGTCAGCTAACGCTAAGTAGAGTGGTGGTTAAGTCATTTATATGCAATTAACATAAGACAAGCAGCTAATTAATTATTCAATTCCATTTAGCTTAACTAAGTAGTTCTGATTTGTTTATTCTCTTAAGAATCCGATCATTTCTTGATCTTGACTGTCCCTCAAGGGAACGATCTTGATTGCAGTCTTTCCCATGATATAGGATGTACACCTGATGCTCTCTTGGCCGAGAGAGTCCCCTGTGGTAGTCCAACACCCAGTTAACCACCCCAAGGTTATGGTCGCGACGTAGCAGTGACTACAACACGCGCGATAAGCGTACGGGTAGTTACCCCGCACTGGTACGTGGTCAGTCGTTTCCGCTAGCGGATACACCTAAAAGTACAACATGGAATAGCACAGGGCCTTGCCCTCTCAGAATAGGGGTCTCGCCCCTCAAAACAGAATAGGGGTCTTTCCCCTCCACAGTCCGCATACCCTTGTTTGACTATCCCGGTTTGCCTAGTGGGCCTAACAAGAGTCGGTGTAGGGTGGGTAGTCTTAACCCCGGGCCTTGTGGGGTCGCTAGCTCCCTCCTTATGCTAAGTAGCTCACCTCGGTACCACGTACGCGAGGGCCGAACATGAGTCGACATAGAGTGGCCAAACCCACCCCGGGTCTCAACCCAAGGGGCAGCAAGCTCTCCTCTACTCTAAAGGGACAGTTGCTCTCCTTGGTACTGTGTACATAAGGGCCAGCTCACTTCCCATCTATTTACAAGGTTCTTTCTATATACAAGAGTTCTCCTAATTCCTTGTAGGGTTAGTGGTTGTATTCCTTTCATTCCATTTCTCAACATTCAGATCTCACTGTTTACATCCCGGGTTTCATTTTTATAACAGGCAGCTCGTGTTTTAATAACTGAGAAAGCATCACATCAATTATTTATACACTTGCTAGTAATTAGGGTTTAACATGCATCTCAAAGTAAATAATGTAGCTCAAGCAATATTTATTCACTTCTACCCTAGCGTTCATTTCACATCCTAAGGTTTAATCAAGTTATTCTAAACATGCACTTTACTTATTTAAATCTTAACATTAAAGTAAACCACTCTATTGGGATTCACGGGAGGAATGGGGGCTAGAACCGCAGATCTTGTCATCTCTGCGGGCCCCGAACACACTACAGGCTGGTGACCTATACCAGTGCCTAAGTCACATCAGACGAGTTCAAAACAATATATAATTGACACTAACACGTAGAGAAATTCGAGTGGAAAATAATGGTACTTTGTTTGTGGAAATCCGACTTCATTTGGACCCTAAACGGGCAAAAAACGTGCATACTATCTAAAATCAGACGTTTAGGACTAGACCCAAACATCTTAAACGATCTCAGAACCTCACCTTGCTTCCCTGCGTTGCTGGTAGACGTCTGGAACCCCTTTACAGTCATCTTGGGTCTTTTCAAACATTTGTCGGTGAGCCTGGACGTCCGATATGTCTATCAGCTGTCTATGAAGACATCCAGACGTCTTAAAGCACCTCGAAGAGTGTGCTTGCATGCCTTTCCAAGGCCTGTGCCTGTGCATATGTTCGCATATTCAAAACCATGACAGCGCACGCCACGTACTTCACGTACGCGCATGTATGCACGTACAGGACGCATACCTCAGCACTCCGCATTTTTTCAGACGTCTGGCTTCAGCTCTAGACGTCCGCTACTGCTCCAGACGTCTGATACTGGAAAAATCCAATACCCAAAAACTCCTCGAGGACACTTGTCTTCTCGTGAGCTCCGCCCGCAGCACAGCACAGCAGCAGCAGCTCCAATCGCTACAGGAGGTCAGTAACTCTTCTCCACGAGCTCCTCCTCCTCATGTGTGTCCTCGTCTCTTCCCGCATGAGCTCCTCCGAGTTCCTGTGACTCCTCTGACCGTGGCTCCTCCCCTCGCACTCCGAGCACTCGTCGCTACACCCGCAGCAAGGGCACTCCTCGTGCAGGAGCTCTCCTGCTCATGCTCCTCTGACCGCGCACTTGCGAGCTCCCCCGAATTCTCTCTTCTTTCCCATGCCCTTGCTATCCCTCACTCTCCCTCTCTCCCGCTCCTCCACGCTCCGCCCTTCTCCTTCCTCTTCGTGGCCTCAGAGGAACGGGAAGGGGCTGGTGGCTTGTCGACAAACAAGGGAAGGAGGTGGAGGTGGTGGTGAGGGTGTGATGGTGAAGAGGGTGGGTGGTGGGGTTTAAGTAGAGGAAGGCTAGGGTTTGGAGGGGAGGAGGAGGTGTGTGTGAGTGGGAAGAGAGAGAGAGAGAGGGAAAAATTGCGGAAATTTCCCTGCTAACCACTCTTGTTCCCGCAAGGCCCACACATCCAAACTCAAGAGGTCAAAAATTTCGTTTACGACCCTAACTTTCTGGAAAACTTCAAACGGTTATTGGAATTGGTCATTTCACCACTTCACCTAAGTTGGGACCTTGAGGTGATTAATCAAGTAGTGGGGTAGGTGTTACCCATTCTTTTAGCTAAGAGAGTGTCTCATATTGACTTCGTTATTTGGGATATCGCAACAATGTCTTCTTGTGCCTTTCGAGGAAGTTGATTATGAGTTAGTGACAACTGAAATTGTGACAAGGCACAAAAAATTTGGAACTTGATTAATAAACGAATAATTAAAGAATTAATATATAAGTACCCAATCCTCTTAGTTCTTATAGTTTTCCTATAGTTCTGTTTGACATTCTTCCTATGTTGTGGTACTTTACTAAGATTTCGTCGACTTTTCCGTTTGGACTTCGTACTTAGGTTTGGTGAGCAGTAATCGAATTCCACAGCTGTGGAAAAAGATGGTACAAGTTCGAGTTCTACACCGTAGCCAGTTAGTAAGACTTCTTAGTTAGTGATAGTTGACTCTTTTCTTAATGTTACATTGATTATATTATTTTCTTAAGGCATGTTCACTTTTCCCTTACATGATGGTTATGGATGATGATTGATGTTAGGCATTTATTCTAATTCATATTCTTTCTTTTTTAATATGCTCTCTATATATATGATGTGTGTGGTGCATGTATTTTGTTTTATATTTATATGTTGAATGATCAAAATCTTGTGGAATTTCAGAAATTGCCTACGATCCTTACTAGGGTTGGGGCTTTGAGTTGTAATAAAGGGTGGCCCTTGATGATGATGTTGACATCATTGTTGCTCTCGTGATCTCCAATGAGAGGTGCGATCCAAGCTTAAGGGGAGAAAGAATGGGAGGAAAAAAGGAATATGAAAGAAAAAGAAAAAAAACGTGAGTAGGGGTAATGACGTAATTGTAAGATATTGATAGGGGTATTGACATAATTTTAAATTTTATGTTATAAGGGTATGAATGTAGTAATGAAGTATAAAGGGATATAAATGTAATTAGGTTTGCTTGTAAGGGCATGGATGTAAAAATCCTAAAAAATAAATGTGACAAGGGGTTGGTAATTTTGCTCGAGAAGTTCATTTCCTCCAAGGATATAAGTGACATTTCTCCATGTTCGAACATAGGAACCCTACTCAAAAAACATTGAAGATATATCAAAAACTGTCTTGGAAAGAGAGAATGACAAAAAAACATGATATGCATTTGTAGGGTCTTCTATAGATGCAATCATTTAACTTGAGCTCAATAAATTGAGTTAGAGTCTAATAAGGTGATAATGGCTTTTGAGCTTAATTTCATCGATTATTCGAGTTAAATCTAAGCTCAATTTTAAGCTTACTTTGTCAAACTAGGTTCAAGTTGAGTTGAGGTTAGGTATGAAACTTAACTAAAATGACTTATTCAATTGTTATATATAACTAGTGAATGAACCTAAGCTTCACGGCGGGAGGAAGACACGTAGGAATAAATTTCCATGGTCAAAACATAACCATTGAACTTGAGCTTCACATTAATGGAAAAAGGCAACCCTACCTCCCGATGAGCTTTCCATTTTTGCACCAATCAGCAATGTCAAAACACATGCTTTTCTATTGCACAAAACACTTTCCTTCAATTTCTCTTACACAAACACATGAAGTCAACTGCAAAACGTGGAGTTAGTCTAGGTTGTTTTCGTATTAATTCATACATAATCGATAGAAAGCTACTTAAAATTGATAAATTTCTCAACATTGATCTAAAATCAATTAATAATCAATTAGTTATACATGCTTGTGTTTTTTTCTTTGAAGAGTAATTATGTATGCTTGGATTATCCATGAACAAATTCACACCAGGCAATGATATTTGCATAATTTGTTTTCATGATCCTTGTTTCAAGGATAGATAGCATATGACTCATACCTACACCTACAAAC
This sequence comes from Thalassia testudinum, assembly GCA_037157565.1. Classification (NCBI taxonomy): domain Eukaryota; kingdom Viridiplantae; phylum Streptophyta; class Magnoliopsida; order Alismatales; family Hydrocharitaceae; genus Thalassia; species Thalassia testudinum. The sequence goes on from JAZHRO010000059.1 coordinate 27,115,867, forward strand.
TCATTAAAATATATATATAAATGTAGAAATCCAAATCCCAAATAAAAATTCTTGAAAAAGATAGGGAGAATAAGTCAAAAAAAAAAAAAAAGAAATGTTAACACCTAATTGCAACTACCATAATCCTAACATGAACCATCCGGATGCAAGTGCAATTGTCATCTTTACCCATGGTTTGCAAGCATCTCCTTCATTCTCCAATGCAATGCTTCTAATGAAAAAAAGCACACCCCAAACCTCCACTATAGTTCTAAACACTATGCAACTCAAGATTCTTGATAGATAAGTTTTGAAGATGAAGTTTTCTCAAGAAAATTAAAAAAATAAACCAAGTATCTTTTTCTTTGAAGAAAAACAAGAAATTATGTAATTAGAAGAGTTTGATTTGTCACAATCTATTTCATTTTCCTATTAAGAGAGCAATGTTGATGAATCAATAAAAATGATACAATGATTAAACCTAATTGATTGGTAAAAAAAAGCTTTATATAACAGGTGGATCTTCAAAACCATTACTCATTATTCCTTACTCCTGGCTAGAACCTTAACACATCACATTCGAAAGGTTAGCAGAGCATGACGACCTTCCATGATATCAAAGCTTCACCTTCACTAGAAGTGTGTTCACTAGGATTGGTCATGGGTTGTAGCTGGGAATTGAAATAGTAGTTCACATACATGGCATACACCAAAAGGTCCACAATCATATACTTAGTAAGCTTACACCAAAAGGTGTACATCTTAGATGTAGGCTTTCCCTTCTTCACCTTTAAGGGCATCAACCCAAAGAGAAGGCAGAACACCTCCATCCACAGAGCATGCCCAAATGGAAGCAAAACACTAGGAAGGCATGCAACACCAACCAATAGTTAAGACTAAGCTAAGATGGTGCTAGGTTATAATAATAAAGGAATGACACTATGAACCAGTTGAGTGGAATCCTCAACTTGTGCTTTATAACATATTTACAAATGATAAAATAATCAACTTTATCGAGAGAACATAGTTAGAGATCTTCACTTGGATCTTCGAACTTTACACTACCTAAATCATGATCATTAAGAAAGTGCCAAATTGCCACCCTATTCCTCATGATGGAACTAAATGTATATAATGTTGAAGTTTCTTCGAATAGCCTACTAGAGGACAATGGACCCTCACCTTTACTAGCAAATTCCACCATTTTCTCTACAGATGAGGCGGCTATCCGATAGACTACAAACGAGATGGATGAGGTGGCTATCTAGCTCATTGAGGCAGATCTAGTTGAGGTCTATCTGACGGCTGGAGCATTCTCCTAATCCAAATAGCTCAATGTGAGCTATGTTTCGTAGAAAAGATCATTTACTGCCCACCAACCCTCTATTTATAGCCATAGGGAGGTAGGTGAAAGGGCACATATTTCATGCCTAGAATAGTCACGTCAATAATTAATGTTAGCATCAAACTAATCCATTACCCACCTACGAGAGTGTGACATGTCATTCATTATGAGGACAAAATGATGGAATGATAACTAAAAACATGTCACATGCCTACTATTGTGATGAGCTAATGATACAATGCAGTGGCTAGCTACCACTCACCAAAATCAAGCAAAAATACTGCCATCCCATGAAGGACAATATAATAATCCAGGTGTCACGACCCGCTCTTGGTTCTTTACAGGATCCGAGAATGACTCGCTTCGATGATCCCCAAGACTCAGTTGTCCAACGAAAAATAACCAAATACCATATTCATTCCACAACCACACGAGTAATATAACTAAGCAGAAAATATATGACTGATAATAAAAGAAAGAAAACAGCAAATCACTTGTATCTCACATTATACAGCGGAAAGTATGGTTACAAATATAGCCATCATAATAGAGAACTTTTAAAAATATAACAGAAAATACGCTACAGGTACTCACTACGACAAAAATTCTCTGCAGTGGAACAAAAGAAAGGAACTATGCCTGCGCTTGACTGGGCCCAACGCCCTCAGCAGCTAGTGGCTCTGGCTACTCGTATCCTTGACCTGAACATGGTTACAAAATCTAGAGTCAGCTAACGCTAAGTAGAGTGGTGGTTAAGTTATTTACATGCAACATAATTAAAATAGCAATCAGCTAAACATTCAATTGTTGGTTATTTATTTTCATCCGTCCCTGGTTTATGTGTTTTTGAGTCGAGCACGCTAATCAGGTTCCATGATGTTGCTCAATCCTCTTGTTCCCTAAAGGAATGATCTTGCTTGTAGTTTTTCCGCAATGCAGGATGTACACATGGCACTCACCTGGCCGGGAGAGTCCCCTGTGATAGTCTTACACTTAGTCTATTACCTTGAGGTCACGGTCGCGACGTAGTGGTGACTATGACATGCGTGATAAGCGCACGGGTAGCTACCCCACACTGGCACGTGGTCAGTCGTTTCCGCTAGTGGGTACGCCCAAATGTACAATACAGAACAGTACAGGGCCTTTCCCTCTCAGAATAGGGGTCTCGCCCCTCCATAGTCTGTGTACCCTCGTCTAACTATCCTGATTTGCCCAACGGGCTAACAAGAGTCGGTGTAGGGTGGCCATACCTAACCCTGGGTCCTATGGGGCAGCTAGCTCTCCTATACACTAAGTAGCTCACCTCGGTACCACATACGTGAGGGCCAAACAGGAGTCGACGTAGAGTGGTCAAACCCACCCTGAGTCTCAACCCAAGGGGCGGCAAGCTCCCCTCTACTCTAAAGGAATAGTTGCTCTCCTCGGTACCTGATGTAAACACATTTATTGAGGGTAAAATGCTTATTCACGCATGTTTTTAGGCTTAGATTTGCATTTTATGTTATAAATAGTGCATAGCATGCTTCATTCTGCATTTAGAGTAGGTGTATATAATTTAGGTTGATTGCGTCATTTTTGTGATCAGGAGAGAAGGATATTTATTTCGGAGCCTCGGATTGATGATCCGACTGTACGGATCTGATCAAGACGACGATCGCAGTCCAACGCCTCCAAAATCGCTTCGATCGAAGTCTCGTAGCACCATATGTATTTTAAGGAAGATCAATGGCCAAGGGACTAGGTGACATAATTCGAAGCTTCAAATGACAAATCCGACTGCGCGGATGGATTTAGGTCAACTATCGCAGCTTAATGGCATGAAAATCGACTCAATCTGGCCTCTATAGTAGCCTCTACAACGAAAAGAAGATGGACGACCCAGATTGCGCCACGTGGCGCAGCCTAGGCTGCTCATGCGCACGCATGCGCCACCGCAGGCGCACAGCAGCGTGGGTATGCGCGCCTGCGTGGAGGCATGCATGAGCACAACGCAGCGCCAGTGTGGGCGCATGCTCTGTTGGCGCCAGCCTACAGCGACGCATGAGCTGGACCTACAACGACGCTTACAGTCGTCGCTAATTCTTCGCACACCAGCAAAGCCAGCTGTGGGCATGAGCGGATGTGAGTGGGCATGAGCTACCTACAGCGACACTTCCAGCGACGGCCTGAAGGTCACCAATGGTCCCATACCTATTTTTGCCTTTTCTCCTCCACTATGAAAGGACCTACACCCCCTCCCTTCCAAGCCATCTCTACCTACTCTACTCTCACCTACTCCCAAGCTCTAGCAAGCCTACCAATGCTCTGTTAGAGCTTGCTCTCGAGCTCCCAAGGCGCCTATTAGTATAGCGAACCTCTGCCCCACCAAATACTCCTCCAACTTCCTATCCCCATTCATAGATCGCCTGGGAGCCGTCCTCCCACCTCCATTCCAGTAACAGATCATCTTCGCCTTCTTACCTCCATTCCGGAGCAATGCCGAATCTTTCCTCTACCCGACGTCCTCTTGCATCTCACCTCCGCCATCCTGCTCCTCACCTCCTTCATCCGAGCTTCCACCAGGCACCGTCGTCTCGTCGAACAGCTGATTCGGGAGATTTCTTCTCACCTCCCTCTCTTTTTATGCTTTCATAGTTGATTGTAATTGACATTGAAGTGATATCTATATCATATTTGTTCCATTTCTCTAGTGATTCATTCTGCTTGTCCTCTTCTTACAAAAATACGAAAAAAAAATAAAACCCTAAAATACCAAAAACAAACAAAACAAAGCGTGGTTTTCAATTAAAGTAAACGCCGCTTCCCTGTGTTTGACCTGGCACTCCCTTGGAGTTTCGATATAAATTTTATCTGATCACAAGTTTTGCAACTACGATGATGGGTTACTTGTAACCCTGATTTCAAACTCGTGAAACACGTGCAAGCATTTTGGCGCCATTACCGGGGAGGCAACGAAATTTACTTTATTGTTTTCTATGCTTATTTGCATTTGTATAACACTCACCCCACTTATCTCTGATCTATTGCCTTGCAGGTACCCTAGCATGGAGATCCAAGTGTGGTAGACCGGAGTAAAGTGCGGGTAGAGTGTTTTGTAAGTGTCCCCCACACCACCTCCACCTTAGTTTTCACTCCATGACCTAATAACTCAAGCTCAAATCAACTTAGGTGCTTTTTATAAACCCTAGGATAGATTTGGTTGTTTGTTTGCTACCTCCACTCACCTAGCCATCCACATAAATAAATAAAAAAATAAAAAAAAGTGTTATCTGATTGTGGAATTTTCTGAAAGAAACACACCTTAACACCCACAACTCTCAACTTAAGGCGCATCACTCCACTTTGATTCTACCACTTAATCGGGATCTAACCTGTGGATCTAGTACACTTCAACTCAAAACACATAAGTGAGTAGAAATCTAATTAGGCTAAAACATTGTGTGCCTTAATTTGTGGTGCGAATAGGCCAATTGATTGATTTGTTTGGGCCGTACCACTCAAATTAAAAGCGATTCATCAGTAGCTTGCCACTTAGGGTTGATTCTTAGGGCTGAACCAGACACTCCACATTATTTTTGAATTTTAAAGGAACATATCATCACCCGTATTTTCAAAACTTGGAGTGCTCTACTAAACCTTGATTGAACCAACCTAAGAATTAAACCCTAAAAGACACATCATCAAATAACCTTGTTTGCAAGCCCTGGTTGTGCACGTACACACATTTCAACTGATCATTAAGGGCACAACACATCTTAAGGGTTCATTACATTCCAAGAGCACGATTGTTTGCCACCTCCACTCTCCTCGCCATCCACATAAATAAATAAAAAAATAAAAAAAGTGTTATCTGATTGTGGGATTTTCTGAAAGAAACACACCTTAACACCCACAACTCTCGACTTAAGGCGCACCACTCCACTTTGATTCTACCACTTAATCAGGATCTAACCTGTGGATCCGGTACACTTCAACTCAAAACACATAAGTGAGTAGAAATCTGATTAGGCTAAGACATTGTGTGCCTTAATTTGTGGTGCGAATAGGCCAATTGATTGATTTGTTTGGGCCGTACCACTCAAATTAAAAGCGATTCATCAGTAGCTTGCCACTTATGGTTGATTCTTAGGGCTGAACCAGGCACTCCACATTATTTTTTATTTTTAAAGGAACATATCATCAACCATATTTTCAAAATTTGGAGTGCTGTACTAAACCTTGATTGAACCAACCTAAGAATTAAACCCTAAAAGGCACATCATCAAATAACCTTATTTGCAAACCCTGGTTGTGCATGCACACACATTTCAACTGATCATTAAGGGCACAACACATCTTAAGGGCCCATCACATTCTAAGAGCACGATCATCCCAAGCCTAACTAAAACTGAGTAGACGTTGGCCTTACGGATTGATTCGCTCTTCAGGGCTCAGACTGAGATTTTTTCGATTAATTTGCCTTTGCTGGTCCATCTGATGTCTAGTTAGGGGAGTAGCGTCAAACGATCGCGGCTGGGGGGTTCACTAAGAATTGGAGGCGTAAGCCAAAGGAAGAACCTTCTCCCCAGTCCCTCCTTCTAATTGGTTGGACTGACCAGATAAAAGTAGACCAAATCATTTATAATCTCAAGATGGGTCCTGGGAGTCTGTAGGTCTTTAGGCTACCCACATAAGGACAGGTTTGGTTGATTGTATTGCATGGCACCTTTTCTCTTCTCCATTTTCCCTCCTTTTCTACCATGCACCCTTCCACATCCCACACACATTTCACATCCTATCCTCCTACCACTACTTCTCCCCAAGATGATTACTATCCTGACTTCACTTGTAATTGCCCATCCACTAGCCGGGATGACTTTGATTGGGGATATGAATCCGAACCTTACTGTCCAGGGCTAACCCTGGACAACAACACTATGATTACTATCCTTCCCAGAGCTACAGTGATTGTAGATCTCCAACTTTTGATGATCAACCTAACCAGATCTACAACCATGAAGGATATGCTGATTATAACACTTACCCTCCCCAGAATTATGCTGAATATAGGTCACCACCATTCTTTAAACAACCTGAAACGACCTACTATCAGGGAGGGATCCGAGAACCTCGACATTTTGACTCCCCTAGATTTAACCCAAACCCATCCAAACCTGAATCGAACCAGCTGGTTTAGGTGAACTAGATCCAGGATAGGGTGTTGGCTAACTTGAGGAACACCATCCAATCTTTAGAAGCTCAGCCAACACCATGCACTGAAGTATTGAAGCCTATGATCAAAATGATTGATGAGCTGAATAGCTCTTTATTGGATTTGCTCCAAAGCGTTAGGGATAGGGACCTGGATCAGTTTCTTCTTGGGAAGTTGTCGAGGTTGAGGATGAAATTTGTGGTTGCACTAGTCAAATCTTAGGATGATTCTCAAGATGAACCTTCTTCAAGAGAGCCAATGTCTAAACCCACTCAGGCGCCTGTCGGGAGGGATACATATTCTGAGACTAGAGATGACCAGATTGGTCTAGAGCAACCATTTAAGAATGATTCGATTGATTCACCCGAGATCCCCAAGTCAGGAAACGAAGAAAATTATGTCTCCTTGGATCATGAAATGATTTATGATTTTGAGACATAGAAATGAGGATCATCAATTCTTTGACTCCGAGGGTGAAGAATCTTTAGGTGAAGTCTTACTTGAGCATAAGGAAAGTGATTTTAGTGAGACAAATGGGCATGAGGAATCTAATGAACCATTTGACAGCCTGATAATAGAGGAATTTGATTTGGTTGGCGTTAACTTGGAGGATCCGAATATTGATGATTCAATCAGTGACCCCATTCCTCATTCGCACCCTGAAGAGCTAACTTCTGAGATCATTGTGCCCAAGTTAATTTTGATTCAGCCACGATTTCTGGACTTGGGTGAATCATATGGGGTGAATGATATGCTAGAGGTCTCGGAGCCTGAGTTCTTGATGTTGGAGGATAGAATTGTTGAAATAAAAATTTGGGAGGCTAATTATGAGAGAACTTTGATTTTGGATCTAAGGGTACTTATGGACCAAAAACCACCTACTTTCTACTAGGACCCTTACGATATCTTTCACATGCAACCTAAGCTCGAAATAACTGATTATTTTTCTGAGCTGAACGTCAAGTGGGCATCCGAACCTATTGAACCATCTTAACCCGTTGTCCGACACTTTGGTCCTGGTTGCACACCACAAAACCGCAGTCCCGACCCTACAAGCTTAACAACCTTTGATTCTGGGTGATTTTCATCCAGAACCTGAGAACCACTCGACCCTGGGGCATGGGTCTGCACCATAATCTAGTCTATGTCTGTGGACATCTTCTGTTAGCGGGTATGAGAATCAATATTTTTTTTTTATTCTAACCTGCACTTGTGAATTCTCAATTTCTTCCTTGTATGTATTTTATGCCTAGGTAAAGGCGTTAAATTTAGCACAGGTTTATATTTCATGTTCTCTGCGGAGCTGACCGGATTTGTCATGAAATTCATGTGATGTTCTGTTTACTCTGCCCTTTTCATGTCTTTGTTTTTACAATGAGGACATTGCATCATTTAAGCATGCGTGGGTAGATAATCAATTCCTGAAATCATTTTGTTAACTCCGTAGAATTTCTTTTAGTTTCTTATAAAATAAAAAAAATTGAAAATTTAAAAAAGATAAAAAGATAAAGAAATTAGGAAAAGAGAACTTAGGCATTTGGAAGTTATTAACTTTAGGAAATGATACGAGAGGACCTAAATACTTAGACTCTTTAGGTCTTCGGGCTTAATTAGCCCGGGTGTCTACTCGAATGTGGACTTAGTCTTGAGTCCTCGCCAATTAAAATTAATTTTAAGTTGGTAAATAAATTGGGATGATAAGTATGGGACTTATCAACCCGTCCTCTGATCTATGGGGACTTTAAGCCTGAGCATCTACACACTTTTTTCGCACTGACTCACTTTTCGACGATTTCTTCGAAAATTGGGTAGCTAATGAGCTATCTACGCTGGTATGGCTGGCAAGTTGTCGGTGATAACAGCTCATCGGTAGGTTATCCAGAGCCCAGTCTCAAGACCATTTTCGTTGTATAGCCTTTAGGTAAATCTTAGATCAGGGAAGCCACCTTCTTAGAAAAAAAAGAAGAAAAAGAAAAAAAAAATATATATAGAAAAAGGAGAAAAAATAAAAAAAAACAAAACCACACTTCACCGCACAAGTATGGCTGGCAAGTTGCCGTGGGTAATAGCCCATTGGCCGATTGTCCAGAACCCAGCTCACAAAAAAATGTACAATAATTCCCAAAACACTTAGGGAAGAAGTGAGGAAGTAGAATAAACTGGGTTCACCCTTGTGTTGATCCCATAAATAAAAGTAGGGAAAACACTACCAATCGAAAAGATAAACCTTTAGGCAAGATCACCTAGGGTCGTAGAAACCGAAGTCCATTTCAGCGGTTGCCTAGTGAGTCTTTCACTATTTTCACAAGATGCTTAGCACTTAGAGTCCTTTTCGAGTCTTGGGCGGGTCGGGTAGTCGTAAAAAGTTATCCCGAAACTCTTAAACTTCAAAAATATAAAAAAATTAGTAAAGAAGAAAAATAAAAAAATGTATCTTCCCTTTTCAAATAAGGCAAGGACATGGGCAGTCTGTATTCTGGTAGATACCTGGGTACTGTTTAGTCTTTGTAGTTTAGAACCATAGTTGAAATTTTATATTGTTAATAAACAACTTAGGCCTAAGCGATCTAATCCTAATTCTACTTTTATACATAACATATAGTTTAATTTTGCTAGGGATTAGCAAAAGATAGGCATGGGGGTATGATGTAAATACATTTATTGTGGGTAAAATGCTTATTCATGCATGTTCCTAGGCTTAAATTTGCATTTCATGTTATAAATATTGCATAGCATGCATCATTTTACATTTAGAGTAGTTGCATATAATTTAGGTTAATTGCATCCTTTTTGTGGTCGGGGGAGAAGGATATTTATTTCGGAGCCTCAGATTGACGATCCGATCATACAGATCTGATCAAGATGACGATTGGAGTCCAACGCCTCCGAAATCGCATCGATTGTAGTCCCGTAACACCATATGCATTTCTAGAAAGATCAATGGCCAAGGGATTATGTAATATAATTCAGAGCTTTAAATGACAAATCCAACCACGCAGATGGATTCGGGTCGACGATCGTAACCTAATGGCACAAAAATCGACTCAACCCGACCTCTGTTGCAGCCTCTACAACGAAAAGAAGATGGACAGCCCAAATTGCGCCACGTGGCACAGCCCTGGCCGCCCATGCGCACACACGCGCCACCGCACACATGCTCGCAGAGGCACACATGTGCATAGCACGTTGCCAACGTGGGAGCGTGCGCGCGTGGTAGTGCAGCGGCAACGTGGGCACGTGCTCGGTTGACGCTAGCCTACAGCGACGCATGAGCTAGACCTATAGCGACGCTTACAGCTGTCGCTAATTCTTCACGCACCAGCAAAGCCAGTTGTGGGTGTGAGCAGGAGTGAGCGGGCATGAGTTTCTTACAACGACACTTCCAACAACGGCCTGGAGGTCACTAATGGTCACATACCTATTTTTGCCTCTTCTCCTCCACTATAAAAGGACCTACACCCCCTCCCTTCCAAGCCATCTCTACCTACTCTACTCCTACCTACTCCCAAGCTTTAGCAAGCCTACCAACGCTTTATTAGAGCTTGCTCTCAAGCTCCCAAGGCGCTTATTAGTATAGCGAACCTCTGCCCCACAAATACTCCTCAAACTTTCCATCCCCATTCATAGGTCTCCTGGGAGCCATCCCCCCACATCCATTCCGGTAATAGATCATGTTCGCCTTCTTACCTCCATTCCAGAGCCACGCCAAAGCTTTCCTATACCCGAAATCCTCCTGCATCTCACCTTTGTTGTCCCGCTCCTCACCTTTTTCATTCGAGCTTCCGCCAGGCACCGTCGCCTCACCGAACAGCCAATTCAGGAGATTTCTTCTTACCTCCGTCTCTTTTTATGCTTTCATAGTTGATTGTAATTGACATTGAAGTGATATCTATATCATATTTGTTCCATATCTCTGGTAATTCATTCTGCTTGTCTTCTTCTTACAAAAATACACAAAAAATAACAAAACCCTAAAATACCAAAAACAAACAAAGCGAAGCGCGATTTTCAATTAAAGTAAATGTCGCCTCCTTGTGTTCGAAATGGGACTCCCTTGGAGTTTCGATATAAACTTTATCTTATCACGAGTTTTGCAACTACGACGACGGGTTAATTGTAACCCTGACTTCAAAGTCGTGAAACACGTGCGATCAGTACCACGTACATGAGAGCCAGCTCACTTCCCTTAACCAAGTCCGAATAGTCGCCCGTACGCAACGTGTTCCAAAACCATCAGGTTTTCCGTACAACAGTATTCTTGGTTTCTTCCTAAATTCCCCGTAGGGTTCGTATATAGACTTTCTCATTTCCATATCTGATGCATAACATAAAGCTCAAGGTTCCACAATCGATTATTCAATACAGGCATTTATTACAGGTAGTACAGGCAGCTCATGGTTTATTACGGTAACTCATTCATTTATTAGTTATACATGCATTTCTTTGAGCCCTAGTTTTCATTTCACAACTGATAAGTCCACTTTTGTGGATCATTATTTGGCCTAAGTGCTCTTTAATTAGTTGTCCTTAATTGTTAATTGAGCAGGAGTTAAATGGCAATTCACCTTAGTTTGCATTTAATTTTATGCACTAATTTTGCATTTAATAGCATATGATATGATCTATTTGATGAATGCAGGCTAGGTACGAGAGTCAGACATCCATTTTTGCTTCTATAAGACATCTTGAATTGAGTTTGGACGTTTGATGAGCAGGAATTGTAGTACTGTCAACTTTTAAGACGTCCAGAACTTATTCTGGATGTCTGATGATGTTCAAACTCCAGTCGCCTTTCCTCCACCAACTGTGCCTCATCTCTTCAACCACCCCAACCACTCATGATCTTCGCTGAGTGGTTGGAGAAATCGGCGACCAAAGAAAAACAAACCAGGGATGTTTAAAATGAAAGTTGGCATCTTTTTAAGGGATATCCATCCTTCCCCGCTAGGGGGATCTTCTCCTTCCTCCATCACTGTGGAATAAACGCACCCTATGGACATTGCGTGCACCATGGCCTAAGGCGTGCTCCATCTCTGCTCATCCTCCCTCTCGCCGGTCGCATGGTGACAGCGTGCGGGCAAACACCAGTACCGCCATCACCGCACCCTTGTGCTCTACTTCACGCTTGTGCATGCCCACGCACCTACTGCCGCCCCGCTTTCTCCTTATTCTGCTTCTTCATCTTCTTCCAACCGGCCACCCCCTGCATGCCCGCACGCGTACCAGCCACCGCGCCCTTGTGCATGCCTTCACACAAGTGGATGCCCACGTGCCACAACCGGCTCCATCTCTTTCTTCTTCTCCGTCAACAGAGAAGAAGAGGAACCCATCACCGGCTGGTCGACACCACACGTAGCCGACTCATCCGTCCACCGCACTCTGCGTCGTCGACGCCGTTGACCTCACCTTGACACCGTTGACCTTACCTCAACACCTTGAGCTCGCCTACATCCACAGCCGACTCTCCCGCAGTCCACGCGCGTTGTTGGAAGCCACCACCGCCGTCGGGTTCTTCTCCACTAGCTGGCCATCTCCAGCCATCGTTGGCCGAACCACCACTGCCATCGTAGAGCCTACCCTCCATCCATCCTCCCCTGGGCGTCTCTCCTCCAACCGGTCCTCCATCTCCTCGCGCGAGCCAAGGGAGCAAATCCCCTGTTTTGATGCCTATTTCTGTTTACATCTCCATTGCATTGCTAACATTTGATTTTCCATTTTTTTATTAATTTATTATGGAGAAATTGTTGCCTAACACTTATTTTTGTGCGTATTTGTTCAACTTTTGTGATTCAGCTCTATGCACACCTGTTACGAACGCGCGGCTTCAAACGTTTTTAAGACGTCTGGAACCCCTTCCAGACGTCTGGGATTCGGTTATTTTTGGCACGCGTGTTTCGTCTGCACGCCTGAGCGCGCAGACCTGCGGGCGTCCCTCTCTCTCTCTTTTTCCCTCTCTCCTGCGGCCGCAGGCTACGCCCTGTCCGCTCTCTCTCTCTCCTCCTCGCGCGGCCTTAAAAGGCCACGCCCTCTCCCTCACTCCCGTCATCTCCGTGCCCTTCCTCTTCTACTTCCAGCCGGTGCGCGAGAGCGGGGGGGAGTGAGCGGCGGCAGCGACAGCCGCAGTGAGCGTGGGAGGAGGTGCTGCACGTGGGAAGAGGCGCTCGGCCGTGAGGGCGAGCTCGCCGGGGCTACTAGGGCCGACCGACGGGGGAAGCAGCGGACGCGGGGTGACGCGGGAGGCCTGCTGCAGCTCGAGCAGCAGGCGGGCGAGGCGCGGCGTGGCCGAGTGTCGCGAGCGGAGGGTGAGTAGCGCCCTGATACTGGAATTTTCTCCAGAATCAGACGTCTGGGCTAACAACCAGACGGCGGGGAGGACGTCTGGAGGGTTGTCCAGACGTCTAAAAGGTGAGTTATTCCGTCTTTCTTCCTCTTCTTCGACTGACCGTACTAAGAGAGAGAGGAAATGGGTACGCGCAGGATCTGAGATTCACATCCAACGCGAATCAGACGTCTGGCTGCAGTGCCAGATGACGGGAATGACTTCCAGACGTCCGGGGTGACCATCGAACGTCTGGGAACTAGGCCAGACGCCCCCGCAGGCTTCTGGATGTCTAAGAGACCACGCAAAGCAAAGGTAACCTCTGATCCACTTTTGAAGACGTCTGGAAGAGGTTCTAGACATCTGATTTTGCACTGTTTCGTCATTTTCGACCCGTTTAGGGCCCGTTCGGAGTCCGTTTTCCGCATTTCAAGTTGCGTGCTTTTCGAAATTTCATCCTCTACCCGTCTACAGTAGTTGTATACTATTTTGAGAAACTCCTTGTGTTTGATCCTTGTAATAAGACCCCGTTCCGTTGCAGTCTCGGGGGTTGCGGAGGCACGCGGTATTCCCGACCACGCCCCCAGTACTCCTGTTGTAACCGGTAGAGTGGCTTTTAAGTTTATTAGTATAATCTGTTAATTATGAACCATAAATAGAACCTAGGACATTGCATGAATCCTAGGAATGAGAAACTAGAATGAATGGTAGATCCTAGGGTGTTGCATAAATACTAGGGCTGAAAAACTAGATTGTATGATAGATCCTAGGGTATGGCATGAATCCTAGGATGGGAAGAACTAGTGGAATATATGAATAACTGCAGTCTTGGAAAATGTGGAAAGGAAATACTAGCTACCTGTAAATTGGTTTGACAACTGCCTGTTATGAATAAATGAGCATGTCTGGGAATATGGGATGTATGAATGTGAAACTGGGAAGGTGAAACCTGAATGTGCTGAGTTAAAAGAACTGGAACCCTACGGGGAATTAGGAGTGGAACTCCTGGAAAGAGAAAGGAATGGAACTGAGAAAGAAAGACGTGGTAGAGTGCTGTCTCTTGGGTACGTCGTACCAAGGGAAGTACCTGTACCTGTTTAGTGCAGAGCAGAGCCAGCCGCCCCAGGGACCTGGGGTTAGGACTGGCCACTTTGTACCGACTTGCTGGCCCTCGTGTACGTAGTACTGAGGAGAGCTACTAGTGTAGGGAGGTACTAGCTACCCCACGGGCCCCGGGGTTCTGCTAGCCTCCTACACCAACTTGTTAGGCCCACTGGGCAAACCAGGGTAATCAGGCGAGGGTGCGCGGACTGTGGAGGGGCAAGGCCCCTGTTTGGTTACTGTGGAGGGGTTGGACCCTTGTTACTGAGAGGGCTCTGCCTTGTACTGGTTCCGTACTGTGCTTTGGGCGCACCCGTTAACGGAAACGACTAACCGCGTGCCAGTGCGGGTTAGCTACCTGTGCGTTTATCGCGCGTGCCGTAGTCACCGTTACGCCTGTCCGTGACCTTGGGGTGGTTGACTGAGAGTAGGATCACCACGGGGGACTCTCCCGGCCAGGAGAGCACCACGTGCTACTTCTACTGTTCGGAAAAGACTGCAATCAAGATCGTTCCCACGAGGAACATTCGAGATCAAGTGAAGGATCTGAGAAATCGATAAATTTTGAGACAATAGAAAGACGTAACTAAAGAAAGTAACAGAACATAACAGCTACTGTACACTCTACTGTTTCTTTTGTTTTAGTTGCCACTCTACTCAGCGTTTTGCTGACGTGTTACACTCGTTACCTTTCAGGACCAGGTGTTGAGCAGCCAGGGTCAGCGGCTGCAGAGGACGCTGGGCCGAGTAGGGTGTTCTCTTGTACCTCTTTTTGGTTCCACTGTAGTGAGTAGTTCTTGTTACCGCTGTACTTTTCTTTACCTGCAGTTCCATATTATGTTTTGAATGTTGTTCTTTTGTTGTGGTGGTATATACTGTAGTGGTTTCTTTCCTTACTGCTGTATTTTCTTACTGTTTGTTATATTCATGCTGAATGTGATTTATTTTACTGCTCTTTTGGTTACTTCCTCGTTGGACGACCAGGTCTTGGGATTAGTCGAGTCGGTCAGGTTCTCGTGTCTCGTAGGGACTCGGGAATCGGGTCGTTACAACACCACATTTCAATTCAGATTTGTGATGAATTTGCATGCAATTAATAATTACATACTCTGCCACACACATGCATCATCCACGTATTTTGGGAGCTTGATTTCTGATGTAAATTTTACATAAATACCCTTTGACTTCTCCATAAATCGAAATTTACATTTAGAGCATCATATCCATTGAATTGATTTAGCGAATATTTCTGCAAACATGATGGCTACATACCCGTGAATTATTAGTCTGTGCCTCCCTATGATACGACCTGAAGTGTGGTATAATTTCAGTATATTTTTAGTAACTTTGATCGAGGGTTTTTCCACCACATTATATATTGCGACGACGGATTTTTCTGATACAACACTATTCTGAAAAGCGAAAAACACTTGACCAACAACATAGGGTTTAATGGAATATATCTAAAGTATCATGCATTCATCTCTTTCGGCCTTAGGGTTTATCTCACAACTTAGGGTTCAATTGAATAATTCTAAAACATGCAATTCAATTATTAATTCTGGAGTTAGAGAAAATCACTCTACCGGTTAACCGGGTGGAATGGGGGCTTGTACGGTAGCTCCCAACGTCTCCGCAAGTTCTGCATATTTTATGGACTAGAGACTTACAATATGGACCGACAGGTCAAACGGGCTCAAAACTGTATAGACACTATATCATTATGTAGGGAAACTCGAACAGAAACCAATGACGTTTCGTTTGCAGAAATCCGTTTGGGCCCTGAACAAGCCCAAAAACACTACTCTGACCAAAATCAGATGTCTCAAAAGAGTCCCATACGTCTTAAATGCACTCAGGGGCTCACCTTTCTCGGGGTGCCTTCTTTCAGACATCTGGAACTTCATGCAGACGTCTGAGGGTGTTTTCAAATGTCTGGAGATGATCCCAGACGTCTGAAACTACCTCGGTTCTTGCATCAACGCTCTTCCCCAACCTCTGACACATGCACGTGAAGTCAGAATTCGGCAATGAAAAAAATAATTGAAAGAAATGCACTATTAGACGTCTGGTATTACCTCTGGATGTCTTGATAGACGTCTGATGGTCTCTCCAGACATCTGATTCTGTAGAAAAATAACTCCGCAGAACCATTGCGAGCTCTCTCTCTCTCGCAGAAGCTGCAGCAATTGTAGTACCTCCTTGTCCCCCTCACGAGCCCACTGCTCACAGACCTCCGGTATCTTCTACTCTCCACTCTCTCCTTCTCCGGCTCCCTTCTCTCCTCTCCTCTCAACTGTGGCGTGGGATGAAATGGAGGAGGAGGGGGGCTTATATGGAGGTGGGAGGGATGGCGTGGAATGGGGAGGAGTCAGGGAGAGGTATGGTGGAGTGAGGTGTCGCCGGTGAGGGGGGCGTACGGTGAGGGAGGGGGGTGGTGTACGTGGGGTAGAGGAATGGTGTGGGAGAAATTACGGGGGCACCCCAGCAAGTTTTCCTTTTTTCCCCACATACCCATAATAAAACCTAAGGGGTTAAAATTGCACAAAAACCCCTAAAAATTTTTTGAAATGCCAAATGACCCTTGGGAAGGGTCATTTCACCGGGAATATAGAAATTCACTGCCAAATTTAAATCTAAACATAAAAGGTATTAGCCTTAATGCTCATGAGAGGTAGTGGAACCCTTGTGGTGCTCTTTCCCTTAACAAAGTAGTCACCCTCCTGATGAAATGGAGAGGCCAATTGCTCGGGGGAGGGGAGATAACCTAAATTCAATTTTTTTTACTTTACTCACATAGTTAATCAAATAGAACTAAGAGAGTAGGAGCAACATATGAGAGAGAAAACGTTCCTCTCATGGGTTCAACTAGAAGAGGCTTACAACAGTTATCCATCCTAACACTTCTCCCTAAACTAAAAGGAAAATTTAACTAAGCAAGTAGATTGCCTACCTCTCCTTAACAGGTGGATAGCTTTGCCACTTAATCAAGCGGATCACCCTCCAAACTATAATAGGCGGATTGCTCACTGTAAGGCAAATTGTCTGTTTAACCCTAATCAAATGGATTACTCCATGAACCGACTGAAAAGGCAGCCTATTAAAATAGCCGGACAACTCCCACTTATGAACATGATGGATTATCGTGTGACAGCTGACCATGATAAAGTGGTTTGATGTGTAGATTTTCACTAAAGGGGGGTGAATAGTGCAACATGAAAACATGTTGAACAAATAAAAGCAATATCAATCACACAAAAGCATTCACCACAATGGACATGATATTTTTAGGTGGAAACTCAATCTATGTAAAACTTACCGCCACTTAGGTTACCCCAACTTAGAATTTCTCGATTGACCAAGTTGATCAAATCTGCTAACGTACTATTTGAATGAGGGTGACGTAACCTTAATACAATAATACTACTTTGATCGAGGGTAATGTCTTTAAGACCACTCTTTTCCATGAAGAGTATTTTATTTTCAATGGAGACAGGAATCGCAAGTTGGATACCCAAACCAAAAATAAAATGAATAAAAAAGTTCTATAGAGCCTAAATATAAGTTAAATAAATTGCTCCTATAGGAAAAGAAACTTTCCTGAGTTGGAAGTAGATCGAAGTGAAAGTGCGATGAAATGAAACTCTTGGAGATTACTTGAATGGTTTGGAAAGCTAGAGTAGTCTTTCCTTCTCTTTGACTTCTTACTAAGTGGATGTAGGTGGAAAGAATTGGCTCTCAATCTTGTTTCTCACTACTCTTGTATGTGTCTATGTTGCATGTAAGGGAGTGTTCCTAGGTATTTATAGAAGTTATAGGAACACTCTAGAGGTGCTTAGGAACAAGATATACTCATTAGGATGAGTTATGGTTGTTAGATAATGGATAAAAAATCTGGAAAACAGTGCAGACTTGTCGGACAACATTGACTAGTCAACGCCTAATTGACGTACTAGACTGGGGTCAATCGACCAACAAAAAGTTTTGGCAGGTGCCCTTGAGTGGATGTGAGATACCAAGCTAGGTCTTCACTAGTTAGATGGACATTGGTTGTTTGGTCCTACAGTGGCTGGTCGATTGTCGGTCATATGGCTACTATCGGATTCTTGATCTTGAATCATTGGACTTGGTTACTTGTGCTCATAGGTCGTCGGCTAAACAAAATCAGTCAATGCCTTACTATGGGATTGGATGGTGATCGGTCAAAGATTGTATGTCTGATTAGAGTATCTACCTAAGGTAACTAGCCAAGTAATTAGGGTTATTAATTAGGCACAAGTTCCAAGGAAATCAAATGTTAATCAATTGACGTCAACAAATTTGGTCGAGCATTGGTCAACACCCTATGATAGGATTGGTTGTTGGGTGCATCTGTTAGACGTCTAGCTACATAGTCATCGGTCAGTACATTGTAGAATTAGACGACACCCTACGCTTGGTTTTGGTTGTTTTAGTGCCTTTATTTGTTGGGTTTGATTTCTTAGGTGCTCCAATGGTTACCTAAGGTTATTTAACATTATTTTAGGCTGTTTAACAAATATCTAAGCAAAGAAAAAAGGAAAATAAGATTACATCAAATACAACAAAAGAAATGTAATTGTAAACTCCTTTATTCAAACTTTCATATGTGATACTTGATGCTTTTCTTCAATAGGCTCCTTCATCCTTTCATGGAGCTTGAGCTTCCATCAAGCTTCATCCAATGCATCCAATGTTAAACTTGAAATCTTAATCTCTGAGGTTCCATTTGGCTGGGGGATAACTCAAGAGCTATCCCTCGGTCATAGGATTACCAAAGGAATGTAAAAGAAATTAATTCTAAAATCAAAGGATATAGCTTATTCCACTCTACCAATCAACATCAAAGTATCAAATTATATCACATCAACATCAATATATATTAAAATATATCCACTTCAACATAATATATCTATTAAAATACATTCATTTTGTCACGTCAACTTTCACAATATTAAAAAATCATCCACCAATATCATATCACAATACTAATTATTTTATCCTATCACTTATTCTTATATCGCAACTAAACACCCCTCTTCACTTATTTCTACAGTACTTTAACCCGGTGTAACTTTAACTTGGTATAACCCTTATCCTTCTGCCAAACGCATCCTAAAGACAAGGTTAATCTATAAACGTTTGTTATCATCAAAATCAATGATCGTGATGTATGTGTACCAATATGATGTTAGTGTCACAATTTTCTTAGTGCAAAGTAGAGTCAACGAAACGTACGAATTGTATGTAGAGTAACCTGCACGAAGAAAAGTATTACTGAGGACCACAACCTATAATTATGGGATTTTGAATTAATTACCAAAAATCTTAGAGCATATTCAAGTAACCCACTTTGGAAAGGGGACCTAGGAGGATTTGAGGTCATGCAAAATCTAAGATTGTACTCTCCTCTCTCTCACCCTCTCTCTAATGCTTAATGAAAAATTTGAGTATTAGATCTTTTCTCCGGACGTACACCCTTCGTGATGGAAATAATTTACGAATTTCCTGTGCTTGTGATTTTCTATTAGATGCATTCTCTATCCTGAACCCAATAGAGTTCGTTGTGGGCTCTGATCAAATTGGATATGGGATTAGAAAGTTAGCCTTAAACGAACACGACATGGCTAAGTTATATAGAGTTTTGGAAATAAAATAAGGAGTAGGATTAAAGTAAAACTTAGCTAAATAGAGAAACAATACACTATCATGTTTTTTG
The DNA here is from genome assembly GCA_037157565.1 of Thalassia testudinum. Lineage (NCBI taxonomy): Eukaryota > Viridiplantae > Streptophyta > Magnoliopsida > Alismatales > Hydrocharitaceae > Thalassia > Thalassia testudinum. Next base: position 27,135,539 of record JAZHRO010000059.1, read on the forward strand.
TTATAACAGTAGCTTTATGGTCCATACTAAGTTGATTGGCTCATTTATATTGTGACCTAATTTTTAGGAGTTATGCCGAATCGTACATGACAAACGCATTTAACCTATCACCAGCTTAGGTGCCTTAGAGTGACTCATACCCGTTACATCTATATTTGGGAGGCAATCACAATTAGAAAGATACACATCTAGGTATTGGGACCTTCGCTACCTCCGAGCATCATTGACCGCATGATTGATGAGTTGGTGCCAATAGGTCTTCTGGATCTCCTCTGAGCAACAAAAGAATATTATGCTGCCATACAGGATGTGGTTAATTTATGACGGTATCTTCCTAGCATGGTTACTCTAATTTTTTGTTGTATGGGCAATATTAGTGTAATGCTAATGTTTTCTCTCTTGCCTTACTTTTGTTTATGGAATGAACTGTTGTAAATATTAGTGAACTATGATCCACTCATTTTTGTCAAACTTGATGCTTAAATATATAAATATATAACAATTAATCTTGTATTCGATGTTCCGTATGTATTAAAGAACTTTTATCTTTGTCTTCGGAAAAGTCGCATTTTCATTTAAATTGCTTGGTGGAAACCTATTTTGGTAATTCGACTATGTAAAAATTAAGCAACTTAATTAAAAATCCAACATCATTAATTTTCACACCTGCTAATCTAGATCTTGAATGGGCAAGGGGTTTTGAGAGGTGACATCAAAGATCCACATGTTTTCATGAGGTCCAAGAAAGTCCTTAATTATTAGGATGGTGATTTGTCTTTTTCATAAACAAATGGCACAATGACACATGGTAAGACTCATTGGTTCATATTGAAAGATTGACTAGCTCAAGTTGGCTAGGTAAAGAGGACTGGTCAACTCTTAGGTGTGTTGGGAAGCTCTGGTGATTGAATTACTCAGGTAGGTGACCCTACTCTGGCAGACTATTGAGGCAGGTAAACTTACTCTAGAGGACTACTTAGGCAGCCTACCTTGCTAAGGAAAATTGGTTTATTCTGACAGCTTAGTTGCTTACTTACCACTTAATTGGGTTAGTTTATTTGTGAGCCTCTTAGGCCTACTAAAGTGAGCCTGTGGGTCTCTGGAGCCTATTTTGTAAGGGTCGATTTCTTTCCTCGTCAAGGCAATATGAAAGCAAACTCGATATTTAGTCTTACAAGATTATTTGTGTGATGTATAATTAAACTTTAAATCTTTGATGATTTTTTTTTAATTTTTTTATCTTAACGATGATAAAATTACTATATGAAAAAAGACCTTTCTAAATGTTTATTTCTCTTAGCATCATGTAACCATAATATTATCTTGATATTTAATCAAAATAAACATAAAGATTTATCGTGATATATCCATTTCAGACATTTAGTTTGAACCTATTGTGACATCCTTTAAAGACATTTCAACGAAATAGTTTGTAAGAATATTTCATAGTAAAAGTCCACCTTATGCCTTGTTTTGAAACATTAACACGGGATATCCTCACAACATAAAAGTCCCGGCCATGAAGCTCCACTCGAAACACTTTAATCAGGCTACCAAACTATGACATCCCTTTTGCAAACGGGAGGTATCCCATGTTGATGTTTATATGTAACTCAGGATAATTTTGTGGGGGTGTTTACGTGAATAAGGGATAAGGTGAGAATAAGCTAGGGATAGAAAATTAGGGTATTTGCTTGGAAATAAGGGATGAAAGGAGGGATATGTTGTCAAAAGACAACTCCACCCCTAGATTGGTGGTTATGTTGGTTAATGGATTTTTTCTTTTTTTGAAGGCAAGGGAGAAGGGGAGGGCAAATGTGGAAAGAGTGCGAGGTATGGGAGGGAGGGTTGCAAGAGATTAGAGCATAGGATAACTCATCCCTCGCCTATACCTAGATTTTGGGAAACCTAGGTTTAGGACATGACACTAGTTTACTTATTCCCCTTCATAAATATGGATATCCCATGAAAACATGACATATCCCACAACATAAACATGCCCTTAATGTTTGTTCGTTACCTGGAATTAGGTTGTGCATCCCTTACTTGGCAAGTGAAATCAAAGGATAAAGTTATATTAGGATTTCCTCTCCTATCTTGGTATAGATTATATTTCGAGGGCGGGTAAGCCGGGGGGGGGGGGGGGGGGGGGGCGTGGATGGAACAGAAGTTATACAGCCACCTTATTTATTCCCAGAAACACCTCCACTTAACTTATGATTTGACCGATACCCCTCTAAAACACCAATGTTAACTTATCTTTCACTTATTCCTAGATTTCCATCACTTGCAAAAGTTATTCTTAAAAAACTATTAATTCGTGCTGCAAAACAATGCTCAACTAAGATTCTCTTCGCATCATCACGACTTTTGGTGATCATGACTCCATTGTATTTTTATCATGTAATTTAATAATATAATAATTCACTCCGACAAAAAATAAATAAATGTATCATGTAATGTAATTTGTAATATGTTGAGTAAGAAAATATGATTTTAATTGATTTTTTTTTATTTTTCATCGATGAAAATAATTTTTTATAAGTGAAAAATTAATTTTAAAGTAAAAAATTAATTTTCATAGATATATTCTTCATTTTTAACAGATGCGTTTTAATTTTTAATCGGTGAAAATTATTTTGAATTGGTATTGGTTAAGGGATAAAATATATCGTTGTATTTTCATTTCTAATCAGTATATTTTTATTTTTAATTAGTGTATTTTCACTTTCAATCGATATATTTTGATTTTCAGATTATCTATTTGATTTTCAACTGATAAATTTTAAATTTTGTATATTTTAATTTTCAATTGATTAATTTTAATTTTCAGTCGATTGATTTTAAATTTCAAGGAGTGCATTTTATTTTTTAATCAATGTTTTGTTTTTTTTTTTTCTTAACAAAGGTATAAGTAAAGACCGTACACGTTACAACATATAATTTTGTAGTCATGTCTATTCACTTTTACACGTCGTCTTCCATATAGGACCGTCGACTTGTTTGTAACACTTTCTGACATGGGCTCGTAATCACCAAAATTCTATCACTAATGAGTACTCTGATCAATATTGGCCTCATTCATCCATTTGTCCTCAGGATTTATCTAAGCGATAATGATCTACTTGGTTTCCAAAGTCTCTCCACATGGAAACCTACCTACCAAAGGCTAGAAGTAGAAAGGATTGGCTCTTGAGCTTTCCAATCCGCCAAAAAGTGATGCTTTGCTTCTAGCTGTTAAATCAACTTTCTTGGACCACTTTCCTTAGATGTTGTTGCGACGCATTGTTGCACAAAAAGGGTCATCCTTAACATGACAAAGGGCGGGGTATCCTACCACAACAGGTTCATTGGAATCCATTATTCCATCAATCACCATCAAAGTGGGTTTTCAACCAACAATGTTCGCCTCTCTCCCCTTCCAAGGACAAGAGACGACCCTCTAGGAATCAATAGATATATCAGTAAAGCAAAAAAATAAAGCTTTCCTCACATCATCTTTCTCCACCGTAGTGGTAGCACATCTGCTTTACTGTGCTCCACCACTTCACTTCCATTGCACGCTTGAATGGCCATGAAAGAGATGGACCAAACCACATGAGCACATGATGGTACACCCAAATCTTTTGCGGGCTCTCCAATCTCCATCGCCTGTGGGTTATGTCACGAATCACAATCCTTGACCATGAAAGTAAGTTGGATAGCCATTTTGAAATCGCCATATCGTTTTTTGGCCCCGTAGACTTTGTCGTATTGCAGGAGTTCCATATCTACCACCAATCGAGTACGTGATATTGGAAGTGCTGCGTGACGACGATGTGCCTTGTGGGAGCATATCTCATTGGAGTCCTAATAAGCTTATGTTACTCTAAAGAAGATCAGTTGCTGTTTAGATTTAATTTGCGGGATTAATCCTCGCTAATTCTCGAGATCGACAAAATCCAAGTAATTAATCAACGAAATAGCTAGATGGGCGTCCAAACTCAACTAAACTTAAGATTTGTTACTTGAGGAATTACATTCACAGAAGGGGAATTAAGTCAATCCTCAGAACGACCTTCTACCAAAGATGTGCAAGGTAGACTTGGGATTATACACTCTTAACCCCCAACTATTCCACATTACAAACTTATTTGAGGTTCATAAAATCAAATTAATCACAGTACTGTATTACATCCAAAACCACCTTTAACATCATCAACTATCCCCAGTTGGAGTGCAGATATATGTAAACCAACAAAAGTTTTAACGTAATTTTTATGTTCCACTTATAAGTAATTTCTTCGTATATCATCTTCTCATATTACATTAATATTAATATATATTAAAATATAATTTATCTATTAAAATATATTTATATTATCACATCAACTTACTCACATCTATTTTTTAATATTAAATAAATATTTATTAAAATCACATCAATATTACTAATTATTTTATCCTTAGAGTATTTTATCATAAAATAACTCTCATCTTATTGCTAAACGCAACTTAAGAGCTAGTTTAGATGGAGTGATATATTTCATTGGATAACCTTTTTGTAGATGGATTATCCTGTATTTTTATTTAGAAGTTATAAGGGTTATTCTGGTGAGTTAACCTGTGGTTGTTCGAAAGGTTTTTACGTTAACCTGCGAAAATACATGAGATAACTCGCAAAAATAACATATCCTACATCAACCTTAAAATAACTTATCCTGGGTTAAATCCTTTTAACCCAGGTCAAAATATCATATTCACCAAACAAGATTAACCCTTATTTTAATAGCTTATCCTCCTTACCAAACTAAGCCTAAGGGATTAAATGCGATTTGTGGGTGAGATGCAAGCATGATGCTTATTTGGGGCATATAAGTCCCTAACAAAGAGGCAGAACGGTTTGGGAATCAGTAAAGGCTACTTTACATTGCGGGATGTATTCTGCGAGATAAAAACTTGTAAATAAGAGATATCACATGTTGGTGTTTACATGTAACCTGAGATAATTTTATGTGAGTGTTTACGTAAATAGAAGATAAAGTGGGAATAAGTTGGGATCGTAAGGGACCCTATGGGAGCTGATTAAACTTTTTCCTTCAAATGAAGGGGACCATCTCCCTATCATCACGACAGACGTGGATGCATTTCTTCTGTTAGGCTTTTGCGTGAGATGGTTGCTATTGTTTCAAATAAGGGCAAGCATGGAGACTCTATCCTACAAATAGAAAGTTGGTTAAGAGTACTATTATGAGCAAGCTGTTGACATCAAGGAATTGATGACGATGCCGACGTAATTGGTTCCCTTGATGACCACGCCTACTAATACGGCGAGAGCAAAAGCCCTCCTCCAGAAAAGTATGCCTGGAAAACAAAGAATTAGAGACCCTCGGTTGCTCGCGCGGTGCGTGGTGGAGGCACTTTCTGTCTCCCATCCTCTCTAGAAAGTTCTTAGCCTAACGCTAGTGATCATTGGGCCCCCCCCGGTCGGTGGTCGATCGGCGCCAGCAGGAGGACATCCGTCCCCTCACGCCCGTCTCCTTCCGCCCTCTGCCCCCCCATCCTCACTCCTCACTCTACGTTGCACGCCCTTCTCGTAGCTGTGAAGCAGTTTGGGAGTGGATGTGCTTTATGACTCGCCGGTTTGGCATCTCTTGGTCACCTTCCTCTGGTTGGGTGGAGCCCAGCTGGCTGGTGCTTGCTCACCCTCGCCTCTCCCTTGTTTCTCCGCATCCTTGGACTGGTGCTTGTGCTTCACGATTTGCTGCCTGCAATTTGGAGGGGGCCATCTCTCATCTTTCTTTGGTTGGACTTTAGGATGTCATTTGATCCATTCGTGGGTCGACATCTCCAAAGTAGATATGATTTTCTTATCTGGTGGCTTTTTTGTAGTCCCTCTACTCGATTCTTCCGCATACGGCTTCGGTCGTGGATTTGTAAAGGAGTTGCAGCTTATTAGGCACATCGTGTCATCTTTGTAATCGATTTATGTTGTTACTGTAACCTCCCCTCTGAAGGTTTATACTCGTCCATTCCACTATCTGCTTTTCCAATAGATACCCATTAATATATCTCATATACCTATTTATATATGGTTAGGAGATATTTCACAAAATTTACATAAAAATTAACGATACACATCAGCAAATAATTTAAAAAAATTATACTTACATATTATAAAAATATATTATTTATTAAATTATACAAATATCTCACCACATAAGTAATAATTTAAAATGTAGGTAGAAGTTACTTTTAAAAGAAAAATATGTTATCTATAAAATTTAATAAAGAATAAATATTGTACCTAATCGGATATTTGAAGATACTTTTACCCATGCTTAAATCAAAATCTAAACAAACGGGTAGAATCTATCCTGATTGAATCGGGTTTGATCGAGTCTCCACGGCAACAATACTGTATTGACACCTTTAATTCCACTCCCTTGTGAATCTCTAGCATTCGTAAGAAAAAATAATAAAACATCCCTTAAGTGCAACCACGTGATACTAAATCCTTTTGGATCATATTGAATAGGCACCCTGGTGCACGAATCATGTATATAATCTTTATGCACCTGTCTTGACGCACCGAATCTGGATCTTACCCGTTGGAACCATTTGGGTCGCACTTGAATGTATTCCTACCTTTGACATAAATTATATGAAATTTTTTGAGTAAGTGCAAATATATTTTACCCTACTTTCATTTTAGTTGGGAAGTTTGCAAACCTAGCTATTCTCTCTTATTAATCGAGACTCAAATTCAGAATCTGCTGTTTCCATTAAGATGATGTAAATGAGCTATCCAACCGGGTCTATTTTACCCTATTTTATTTAACCATGCCTTTCCTTAGTTGAAGTAATCATTGAAATTATATTGTCATCATATTTAAGAAAACGAGACTTGTTATAAAAGCGTTGCTCAAGTCTAATGACCTCTGCCAGAATCAAATGCACTGTTCTGTTAACAATGGCGACGGCTCTTTCTTTGTCCTCTTGGACTCTAGTTCACTGCCAAAGACTAAATGTGATGACTTGATCCTAAATTTAAGTTAAATAAGAAAAATCAGTTTTAATAATTTATTAGGCACCGATCCAATCATTTAAGATAATCACTTAAAATAATTAAACTTAAATTATTAGATAAAAACTCTTAATTCTTCTACACTATTATTTATTTTTATGAGTTTAATATGTGTGATTATTTTCAAAATGTTATAACTACTTGAAATGTTGTCATTTTACAAGAAATCTTATCAATTAATTAATGTACACTTAATAGTGCTGACGACTTTATCTTTTGATATACCTTTTACCTATCTTAAGAGTAAATCTTTCCTCCTATTAGAGGGTATTTTAGTTCGTAACGATCCCAACCAAAATCTAAGTCAAATAAAAAAATTTGATCTTAATAATTTATTAGGTGTGGATTTAATGACTCAAGATAATCGTCTAAAATAATTAAATTTAAATTATCAAATAATAACTTTTCATCTTCACATTCCACTACTCACGTTCATGATTATTTTTTTTGAGAGGTTAAAGATGGTATATATTATAAAGAAAGCTATAAAATATTATAGTATTGGAGGGGGCATCTCCCATAGAAATAGAAAAAAATAACAATGTCCTACAAAAATATCCTCCTAAGGAGGTAATAGGGGTCAAATTAGATGTCAAGGATTACAAGTCCTAGTTTCAAAGAATATCACTAGCGTGAAACGTAATGCCTTCCTACAACAACCCATGAAGGGTGTTACGAACAGGGCATCAAGCGTCATTTAAGATGTCTGGGAAGTGACTCAGACGTCTGAAAACCTTCCCAGACGTCTGGCCAGACATCTGAAAGCCTTCCCAGACGTCTGGTATTAAATTTTTTCGGTGTACGGGTTCGTGTTTGCGCACATGCGCGCGCAGACTGAACCCACCGCCTTCCTTCTTCTCTTTCCTCTCCCTCCCTGCAGACGTCGCCTTTCCTCTTTCTCTCTCCCCGCGTTGCCTTCAAATAGCGCCTCTCCCTCTCCCTCACCCTCACCCTCACTCCACCGCCTTCTTCTTCTCCTTCTCCCTATCAACGAGAGAGAGCGAGCGAGCGAGAGCGGCAGCAGCGACTGCTGCGGGCGTGTGGGGAAGAAGAAGCTCAACCGCGAGTGTGCGAGCTTGCCGGGACAGCTAGAGCCGACCGGCGGGAGAGCAGCGAGCGTGCGGTGCCACGGAGGAGCTGCTGCAGCTCAGGCAACAAGCGGGCGCGATGCGGCACGACCGTGCGTGGCGGGCGGAGAGCGAAAAGGGTCTTGATTTTGGGAAAATTTCCCAGAATCAGACGTTTGGACTTACGTCCAGACGACGCAGAAGACATCTGGAGGAAGGTCCAGACGTCTGACAGGTACAATATTTGTTATCTTCTCCTTCTTTCGCGTGTACGGCCATGCAGCCGTTCCGCCGAGTTCTTCTGCACCTTTCCGTGATGAGAGCGGGTGTGTGTGTGCAGGATTTGTTCGGGAGGGCATTAGGGCTCGCCATTTCACACAGATCAGACGTCTGGGCACAGCACCAGACGACGGAGAGGGCTTCTAGACGTCCGGGATGACAATCGGATGTCTGGAAACTAAGTCCAGACGTTCCAGCGGGCTTCTGGACGTCTGAAGGACTGCGCAAACAAAGGTATGACCTGAGCTACCTTTTAAGACATCTGGAATAAGTTCCAGACGTCTGATTTTGGGCAGACTGGTTGTTTTTGACCCCTTTAGGGTCTGTTCGGAGTCCATTTTCCGCATTTCAAGTTTCGTTCTTCCCAGATTTAATTCATCTACCTATTTACAGTAATTGTATACTGTTCTGAGTAACTCCTTGTGTTGATCCTTGTATTAGGACCTCGTTCCTTTGCCGCTCTGGGGTTGCAGAGGCACGCGGGATTACCGACCATGCCCCCAGTACTCTCGATTTTGCAGGTAGAGTGGCCCTTTAATTTATTTATAAAAAATTATACATTTATGAAACAATTAATAGAGTCTAGGGCATTGCATGAACCCTAGGGCTGAAGAATTAGATTGAATGATAGATCCTAGGGTATTGCATGAATTCTAGGACTGGAAAACTAGATTGAATGATAGATCCTAGGGTATGGCATGAATCCTAGGACTGGAAAACTAGTTGAATATATACATTGCAGTCTTGGAAAAGTAGAAAGGAAACGATAACTGTCTGTAAATTGGTTAACAGCTACATGTTTATGAATGAAAAATTACTATTGAGAACATGGGTTATATGGATATAAAGCTGGAACGGTGAAACCTAATTGGCTGAGTTAAAAGAGCATGAACCCTACGGGGAATTAGGAGTAGAACTCCTGGAAAGTGAATGGAATAGAATTGGGGAAGTGAGCTGGCCCTTGAGTACGGAGTACCAAGGAGAGCAATTGTCCCCCTGTTTAGTGCAGAGCGAAGCTAGTCGCCCCAGGGACCCGGGGTTAGGTTTAGCCATTTTATACTGACTTTTGGCCCTCGTGTACATAGTACCGAGGAGAGCTACTAGTGTATGGAGAGCACTAGCTACCCCACGGGCCCCGGGGTTCTGCTAGCACTCCTACATCGACTTGTTAGGCCCACTGGGCAAACCAGGGTAGTTAGGCGAGGGTGCGCGGACTGTGGAGGGGCAAGACCCCTGTTTGGTTACTGTGGAGGGGCTGGACCCCTGTTACTGAGAGGGCTCTTCCCTATACTGGTTCCGTGCTGTGCTTTGGGCGCACCCGTTAATGAAAACGACTGACCGCGTGCTAGTGCGGGGTAGCTACCCGTGTGTTTATCGCGCGTGCCGTAGTCACCGTTACGTCTGTCAGCGACCTTGGGGTGGTTGACTGAGGGTAGGACCACCACGGGGGACTCTCCCGGCCAGGAGAGCACCACGTGTTACTTCTACTTTTCGGAAAAGACTGCAATCAAGATCGTTCCCACAAGGAACATTCAAGATCAAGAGAAGGATCTGAGAAATAAATCAATAGTGAATAAAGGGAAAAATATAAAGAAAAAAATTAAAAATATAACAGCTACTGTCCACCTTACTGCTTCTTAGCTTTTAGTTGCCACTCTACTCAGCGGTTCGCTGATGTGTCACCTTTGTTACCTTTTCAGGACCAGGTGTTAAGCAGCTAGAGTCAGCGGCTGCAGAGGGCGCTGGGCCTACTAGAGCCCAGTAGTGTTACTTGTAGTACCCCCTGTACTTTTCTTGCTGTTGTTGTGAGTAGTTTCTGTTACCCCTGTACTCTTTTCATTGTAAGCTTCATGTTTATGTATATATTTAATTCTCTACTGTTGTGGTGGTGTATACTGTACTATTTCTTTCTTTACCGCTGTATTTTGTTACTGCTAGTTATATACATGGTGAATGTGGTTTATTTTACTGCTCTTTTGGTTACTTTCTCGTTGGACGGCTGGGCCTTGAGATCAGTCGAGTCAGTCCGATTCTCTTATCTCGTAAGGATTCGGGAATTGAGTTGTTACAAAGGGAGAGGCAAACCTCCAACTCAACGGACTTGGAAGTACGGTTAACATGTGGGTGGCTTCCCTCCATCCAAGCTTGGTTTCTAGCATGCCAAATCCACCAAATGGTGCCCACTAGAGCTTGGCGAGCTAGAATGCCCATTGGTGATTTTCTAGTGAAGCAAGATACATCCTCCACTGCTTCAATAAGGTTGCACTGACCCTAGCATGTAACTCAAGTTTAAGTCAGCATCTATCCCAGATATAAGACGAGAAACGACAACGGAAGAAAATATGATCATGGAATTCATCTTCATTACCACCACAAAGGTAGCAATGTGTGGAGGCGAGTTGCTGCCACCTAAAGAGTCGATCAAGGGTGGGTAAACGACCCATGAAGGCTTTGAATGAGCAGTAGGAGAATTTTACGACATTATGTTGGAACCAAATGATCCCCCACTAGCTAATACAATCCCAACGATCTCTCAGGTGCTCCGAGATCGCATGAACCCGCAACGGAGTATGGAGTCTACCGTGCCAAAGCCATTCACCAGCATCATTGGTTGTAAGTTCAGGGGAGGCCAGCTGTCGCGTCAAGAGGATGGCCCTCCAAATTTTTGAATCCCCTTCGGATGGGGGGATAGTCCAAAAGTCCCTGCCATTGTTGTATCTTTCCAAGGACCATAGTGCCTAGATGGAGGAATGGGGGTGGAGTAGACGCCACATCCATTTGATGACAAAAGACTTCTGCAAGGTCTTGAGCTCCCTCAGACCCAATCCACCCTCTTCTTTGGGAAGGCAAAGAGAGCTCCAAGAGATGGCTGGGGTGTGCTAATCCCAAAGAAAATTACCACAGAGAGCTTGGATGCGATCAAGGATGGAGGCTGCAATTAGTGTGCCCCCCAGCCAGTAGTGCATCATCCTGAACACAACAGACTTCAAGAGCTGAAGGTGGCTAGCAAAAGAGAGAGCCTTGGATTTCCATCCACAGAGAACAACTCTAACCCGATCTACAAGAGGATCATAATCTACAGGGTAGGAAGCCTTGCCCGATACGGGCACGTCCAAGTAGTTTATTAAGAGTCGATCTAGTGAGAAGCCCACCCGGAGATAGAAGGTGAGGGGACACTTGGAAGCACTCGAGAGGAAGATCTTGCTTTTGGCAACATTGGTCTTAAGCCCCGACAGGGACTCAAAGTCAAGGAGGCATTCTCATAATGCAAGATTTACCAGGGGTGGGCTTCATAAAGATAAGCAGGTCGTCAACGTAGGAGAGGTAGGAGGGCGCCACTGTGCCATGGAGTGTTCGGCGTAAAATCGCATTTTTTTTAAAATAATTCATCGTAGTATAGTGTGAAAATACGTTAACAAATAAAATATAACGAAACTTGATAAGTCTCGATCACACTGAGGGGACGGAAAATGATAAGTTGAAATCGATAAGCTAAGTAGACTCGACTCCTAAACGTGTAATCTAATTTCCAACTCATGAATATTAATATCACCCGTTCTCTTATTTTCGTGGATAATGAATGCACTCATTAATAAGATATAAAATGTAAATATATTCGTTTCAGTTTTTACGATTTCCATTGTATTAATATTGTTGAGTGAGTTTAAAAAAATATACTAATCGTTAATGTAGATTGATGTGACCATACAAATATTATATTTTTTTAAATTTTTTTTATTTTTAAAAATAAAGATCTACTCTAATTAGATACTAGAAAGAAATAATAGAAGTAAATCAACTTTATCATATAATGATTCTGAACATCAAGAAGTAATCTTCATTGACTTTTGAAATACTTGATAGAGCAAAAGCGATCCACATGGGTGGCCTTAGTGGATGGTGGGGGAAGAGACGGAGAGAAGGCCAAAGATGACGGAGAACCGGAGGACGGAGGGGAGGAGGAACGATTGGGAGAGGGAATTGGGCATCCACGGGGAATTGGGTGGAGTGTTTTTTAGCAGGAGGAGATAAATCGGAAATGTGGGAAATCGTTGGTGGGGGGAAGGGGGATTTCGGTTGTTGTTGGGATTTCTGTGGATATTTGCCTTTCTAAAATTAGATTTTTCATAATTATCTTAATGCGTACACAAGTGTATGCGTGTGATTGTGTGTGCGTGGGTGTATTGTGTTGGGATTTTGAGGGAATAAAGGATGTGCACGAGCTTTATTTTTGTGAGTGGATTTTGGATGTATGGGAGCATTTGGTGTTGCATGCATCGGATTTCGATGTGAGTACTTGGGTTTTGGATATAACATTTGTATGTGAAATGTTTAGTATGTGCTTACGAGGTTACATGGGATTTGAAGGGTTATGTGAATAGAGTGTGTGCATGCATGTGTATGTGTATGATGTGCATGGTGGGTTTGGATAGGGATGGGTTAAGGCTTATCTAGGTTGGGTATTTAGTAGGATTTTGTTGTGTAGTGCATGGGAATAAGGTGGGGTTGAGTTGGTTCAACCTAGGTTGGGTTATGTGAGGGTGTGTGTATGCGGGTTTTGGGTTAGCCTAAATTAGGTGGAAGTGTGTCTAGTTAGGAATAGGTGGGTTCTAATTAGGATCTAGGTGGGTTCATAAAAGAGAAGTTGGGACTAGGAAAGGAGAATTGGCTTGGGGCTTAATTAGGTAGGTTTAGGAATAGGTTTATTTGGTGGTGGATGGGTTGATAGGTTTATTCCTCTTCCTCTTTTCTACTTTTATTTCTTCTTTTGTTCTTTGACTTCGTGGATTTTTTTTTTCTTTTTCTCCCACCTTATTTCTTTGTCTTCTTTATTCACACATGAACCTGCAATCACAAGATAAGACATTATATCATAATTAGGTCCATAAAATACATTATTTATAAATAAGTAAGTAAACATGACACAAATGTAAACTATGCATGGAATAAATGCAATATTTATAATTATGCTAGAAATCTATCCTAATCTAGGCATTTTAGAACCTATGATTGTTGCGCAATCATGGAGCTTGAAGCGCCAAATGGTGCCACGGTCAACCGCACCCCACAGCAGATCAGAGAGCACCTGTATAGCAAGAACAAATAAATAGGCGCTAAGGGAGTCCCCTTGGTAGAGACTCGAGGATCCTTTGAAGAGACCCTCTGGGGAGCCGTTCACTAGGATAGAAAAAGAAGTGGTCCCAATGCATTGGCGAGTCCAGTGCAGCCATTGTTCACCAAAGCCCCTGGATCGAAGGACATCCAGCAGGAAGGGGTGGCTCAAGGAGTTGAAGGCTTTGCAGAGGTTGACTTTGACACAAGCTGCGACCCTTTCTTGTTTCTGAGCAAATCTCGTCGGGAGCTCATGCGCAAGTAAGATGCAATCTGCTATGGAGCGGCCAAGAATAAAGGTGGACTAGTGGAGGTCCACCAACTGTGGGAGCACAACCTTTATGCGCTTGGAGAGAATCTTGGAGAAGATTTTGTATAGGACACTGCAGCAAGAGATGGGGTGGAAATCTCCAAGACTACTTAGTGATTGGACCTTAGGTACGATAGTGAAGAAGGTGTGGTTAGCCATCCAAACCATAGACTCCCTAGCCTCAAGGGAAAGGATGGCATTCCGCATATCATGTTTGATGAGATCCCAATGCAAGTGGAAGAACCGCGTAGTAAATTCATCAGGACCGGATGCCTTATCCAGGTTGATGGACTTCACAGCATGCTCAACCTCCGTCAAAGAGATCGACCTCATAAGGTTAGCAGCAGTTGAGGGGGAGAGGGTCGCTGGAGGGGGGGGAGACAAGTCTCGCCAACGTCCCTGTGCTGCTAGCTATAAAGCCCCCTAAAGTAGGAGACAACCTCACTCCGGATGGCAGTATCCTCCAAAAAGGAGGAGCCATCCGGCCTAATAAGAGAGTGAATATGGTTCCTCAGCTCCTTGGCCTTAGTCGCCTGGTGAAGAAAGGTAGTGGACTTACCTCCAAGTTGCAACCAGCACTCGCGACTACGTTGACGCCACATGGATTCCTCTTTCTTTGTGAGCATCTCAATAGAGCATTTGCACATCCTCTCCCTTCTGGCGAGTACAGGGTCCAAAGGGTTTGCAGCCAAGCCTCAATCAAAAGCGAGAAGTTCTTCACGCAAGGTGTGAAGCTTAGTGTCAGGTCTGATATGAGAAGCCCAAACTTTAAGCTTCTCCTTAACCTCGTGGAGCTTTGCAGTGACTCTAAAGAGCGGGTTGCCCACTACAGGGGTAGCCTAACTCTCAAGAATTGCCTAGGAGTAGCCTTCACGTTCTGACCAGAAGTTAAGGTAATGAAATGGCTGTGGCTTGCAAGGTGCTGGTGTAAGCTGCACATGCATGCACGCATGGTCGCTAGACTCTAGTGGCTGGTAGAGAAGCTTTGCATGCGGGAAGGAGTCGATCCAAGCTGGGTTCACAAGACCACGGTCTAGTCTGGCTGCGATGCAGCCAACACCAATGGTGGAGTTGGACCACATCCACCTGTTTCCCATCGACTCAAGCTCCAGGAGACCAGCTTCATCAATACATGCATTAAAGCATTCTAGCATGGCAGGGGTAAGCCTATGACCCCCACGCTTCTCATCCACAGGCCGCACGACATTAAAATCCCCCATGAGGAGCCAAAAGGATTTGATGTTGCCTGCAAGCGAGGAAATCTCCACCCATAGCTTTTACCTCTCCGACGGGAGGTGGGAGCCATAGATAATGGAGAGGGTGATTTCCCCACCACCTGTATTTGTACAGAGCAACGAGAGGCATTGGGGAGAGGATATGATGGAGACGTCCCATACCACAGAGTCCCAGATACCACAGATCCGCCCCTAGGTAATAAGGTCGGAGACGAGCATCCAACCTTGGGGAAGGTGACGTCGGAGGTGCCCAAGGTTGCGGTGCTGGATGCTAGTTTCAACGAGGCCCAGGAGGTTCAGCTTCATGGGGTTGAAGGTGCATAGCAGTGAACGGATTTTATTGGGCTTATTTACCCCTCTAACATTAACAATGCAGATTGACATATCTGGGTAATATTGGGGGGTGCCATGTGTTAAGACCTGAGACACCAAACACACTTTAAGACATCTGGGAGTTGGTCCAGACGTCTGGTCAGACGTCAGGACGCCTTTTTAGACATTTGGAAATAAATTTTGGCGTGCATACGATCGCGAGTCTGCACGCGTGCCGCGTGCAGACTGAAACCCGTCGCCCTCTCCTTTTTCTCTCTCCCCTCGCCGACCTGCAGACACCTTCCCCCACGCCTTCTGATGAGAACCTCATCATGAGCCATAACTAGCTCATTTTGACCTAATACAAAGGATAAAAGCTCCTACATAACTCAAGGAAAGGCTTAACTCAGAGAATTCTGAGTTTAAGAAGAAAACAGAAACTAAGGGGTAAAATGCAATTTCACCAATTCAATATGAAAACAGGGTAACTCAAGGTCCAAACATAGGTCAAAATAACCTAATAAGAAGAAAAGTGGGATGAGATGACTCAAAGAGGACTATAGCAACTCCAAGGAATTAAATGACATCCTGTAACCCTAAAAATAAATCCACTTCAATTCACGAGGTTCGATGCAAATAAAAAATCGAATAAACCCTCTAAAATTCATATAAAAATAATCTCTAGGGTTTAGAACCTCCAATTTGGCCTTAGGAACCCATTTTGACCTACATTGAGAACCATGCCCAATTAATAACTTAATTTGGGTTTTCGCGTAAATTGACCGGTCAAACAAGGTTTAATATAGAAATAAAATTCTCTATCAGAATCCTTAGGCCCTAATTAGTCATGTATAAAAACTTGAGCCTAAGAAGAAACCTTCTTGACCAACTTTACTTTTTGGCCCTCAACTTTTGAAACCCTCGCATTTTGGCCCCTAACTCTTCATCGTTCTTTGCATTTTGGTCCTCCCTGCAAAACCCTGAGCAGCACCATGCTCCGGCGACCTTGCGCGAGGCATGACACCGCGCAGGGTGAGGGGGACCCCCTGCCAAGTCAACCTGGGGTTCCCTGCGACGTCAGCTGTCGCAGGAACACCCCCCTGATCGCTGCAATCGCCTATACCGCCCGTGCGAACGCACGGACGGTATGGGTCTCCATCTCCGGCGTCCTCCGGCGAGGGAGGCACGTCGTCTCCCTCCGCCCTCCTCTCTGTTTCTGCCTCTATAAAAACCCCCGACACTCTGCCGCTCTCTGGAGCTCGGTTCTGACGGAGAAATCCCCCCCTTTCCTCTCTTCCCACTCTGACAGAGGCCCCCTTGCTCCGGCAGTTTTTCCTCCTCCTCCTCGTCACTCTGCCGCACTACTAGCAGCAGAGCTGCCTTCACCTGCTCTTCCCGCGTCGCGCCGTACCCAGCGCGCGCTCTCCCGCTCTCTCCTCGCCGCTGCCCTCTCTCTCTGGGCACCTTCTTCTCCGGTCCTGCTCCGGCCCCCCCTCGTCCCTCCGAGTAGGTACAATCTTTCCTCTTCCTCCCCTCTTTCTTTTCCTTACTGTAATTTGCATAACCACCCCTCGACCGCGCCTAATCGCCCTCACCTTCCCCATCTCCGGCCAAACTCCGGCGACTCGCTCCCGTCATTCCACCACCCCACACGACTCGCCGACCCTCACAGAACCTCCGCCTCCTCACCCTGATCAACTTCCGCCCTTCCAATTCCCGCCACTCGCCACCTGCAGACCCCTCGAACAAACCCATTTCCCGCGCTACAGTTTGACCTAGGGCAGCCCCTACGCTCTGCCCCACGGCTTGCCAGACCCCACACCGCCTTCGCCGTGCCACGGTGAAGGTTCTCCGCTTGTCTGATTAGGTCGAGAGGCCGTTCTTCTGTGGACAGGTTGCTCGCCCTCCGTCGCCATTGCTGAGCCGGTGAAGCTCCTTCAACCTGCAGCTGCAGGCGCGCTTCGCCCAGGTTCGACTCGCCAGGACGCGCGGTTCGCAGCCACGCAGTCGCCCAGGCCTGCAGTTGGGGAGAAAGCCCCGCAGCTGCTGCATCTGCCTGCAGCTCCCTCAGCTGCGGGTGCCCAATTGGGGTGGGACATTTAGTCCCACTTTGGAACTTTTGAGAGGCCCACGCCCGCATAAAGGCAAAAAGTGCCTTAGGCTCTTTGCCTCCTGAGCACGGGGTGATGTCCCTCTCACCCGCTCGAGCTGGCCTTGTCCGCGACCACGGCCCGCGGACCTGGCTGACGTGCCTTCGTGCGTGTGTGTTAAGAGGTGTCGTTATAGTTGCACTTGATACGTCGGTTTTAAAAGAAGTAAACGGAGGTGAGTCCGAGTGTCGATCTCAGGGAGGCGTGGAAATCGGATTTTGTTTACCACTTGTTGTCACGAAAAAGGCGGAGTTTTGCTTGCGAAAGAAACGGTTTTGAAAAGCGAGAGATAGAGAGAGTTTAGGGTTAGAAAGCTCTTGGTTTTGATCATGCACTTTAAACAGAAATTAAAAAGGCAACTAAATGAAAAATAATTTCATTAAACATGCATTCATAGTTCATGGTTTACAATATTAAATACATGCTTCAACAAAAGTAAATGAAAGCTTAAAAGAGAGAGAGAGAGGTAGAGAGAGAGTGGAGAGCGACGAGGCAGCCACGGCGGTGGAGGAGGCTCCGTCGGCGGCTCGTCGTCTCCGGCGATTACAAGAGTGCCTAAGACTAGCTAGGAGAGGAGTGGAGTAGTTGCAAGTGGGAGAGGATGCCTTGAATGGTGGTAGAAGGGGGTTTAAATAGAGTTAAGGGCTTCCTAAAAGAAGAATGTGCTTTAGCGACATCCAGAACGTCGCTAAAACCGCTTCCAGATACGTCGGTGAAGGCCTTCTGCCGCCGGTCAGCCGCCCGCCCCTCTCTCTCCTCAGGCGCGATCCGTGGATGTCGAACGAGAGCCGTCCGATTGATGATCGGACGGCTGAGATTCTCCCGCGCCTGCGCTAGGATCGCGCTTCGGGCGCACGTGCGCGCGCGCGTTTCCGCCCAGCGTGCGCGCGCGTGTGGGAGGTGGGGCGCTGTCGTCGCGCCGCGTGGCGCAATCCTAGCCGCTCGCTTCTGATCGCGCGGCTCAATTTTGCCGCGCCCTTCGCCCACAAGTGATTTTCGCTCCGCGCGATTCGAACGCGCGTCGCCGCGACGCAGGCGTGCGCGCTAACCGTTGCGCCACGCCCGCGCTTTGTCGCGGTGACCGCGGGCGAGCGCGCGGATCTCGGCCGTTCGATCGAAGATCAACGGCCGAGATGCGTCCTTGGCTGGCTTGGGGGCGTGCGGGCGGCGGGGGCGGGGCGACGTGGCGCGTTCTAGGCCGTTGATCTCCAGATCAACGGTCAGGATTTCTTGGGCCCATTATGGGAGCTCCGGATGTCGGATTTGGCCGATTTTGAGTCCGTTAGACTCCGTTCGTCGTCCTGGATCCATCCGTGCGGTCAGATTGCTCATCTGAGGCCTGCTTTGACAAATGCTTTACACAAATGGCCATTAATACAGTTTATAAGCAATCTTGGTACTTGATGCATGCAATGCTCCTATTCTACTTTATGTTGTGCCTTTTATTCTAAAGATGGGCCATATTCAACCTAATTACTACCCCCTTGCGTGGTATTATCATACCCCCATGCTTACTCCTTGTTAGTCCCTAGCAAGGTTTATTCTAGCCTTTATTTCTTTGGCGAATTCAAGAAGTAATTGCTTAGGCGCTTCGTTACTTGTCAATAAGAGGAACTATACGAAGATCTTAATCTACAAAGACTAAGCAGCGCCCGGGTGTCTACCAAAATACGAATCGCCCGAATCCTTGCTTTGTATATATAACTATACTTATATATACGTATATATCTATATATGTCTTTTTAGAATTTTTAGAATTCAGTGTGGGTTGGTAACTTTTTACGGCTACCCAACCCACCCAAAACTCGGTCAAAACCCTAAGTGCTAAGCATCTTGGTGTGAATGTTGTGATAGACTTACTTAACGGTAATTGAGACAGACTTCGAGTTTCTACGCCTCTAGGTGACCGGAAAAGAAAAAAAATTTTTGCCTGAAGGTGTATTTGTTCGATTGGTAGCTTTCTCCCTGCGTTCATTTTACTTGGGGTCAACACAAGGATTTTCCAGTGTATATCTCCGCGGCTTGTACTACTTCCCCGCTTCTTCCTTAGGTGTTTTTGGTCTTCTTTTTTTGTGCAATTATTGAGCTGGGCTCTGGACAACCGACCAATGGGCTGTTACCCACGATCACTTGCCAGCCATACTTGTGCGGTGAAGTGTGGTTTATTTTCTTTTCTTCTTTTCCCTTTTTTTTTTTTTTTTTACGTAGGTGGCTTCCCTAATCTCAAATGTACCTAGAGGCAGTGAAAAAGAAATGGCCTGTGGCTGGGTTCTGGACAACCTGCCAATGGGCTGTTACCCACGACAACTTGCCAGCCATATCACCCTAGAGAGTTCATTAGCTACCCAATTTCTGTCAAAATCTCCGAGAAGTGAGTCTGTGCAAAAATGTGTGTAGATGCTTAGACTCAAAGTTTTCCTGAGTTAGAGGGTGAGTTGATAAGTCGTATACTTATTACCTTATTTATTAGGTGGATTAGAATAGCTTAAAGTTGCAAGGGTTCGCCGCTAAATCCATATTTTAATGGACACCAGGGCTAATTAAGCCTGAAGGCCTGAAAAGTGTAAGTGTTTAAGTTCTTTTTGTATTATTTCCCACTATTGACAAGTTTCTAATGCCTAAGTTTTTCTTCCTAAATTCTTTTTTTTTTTTTTTTCAATTAATTTATTCATTCAGACTGATTAATTAAGCTCAGGATTATGCAGTTTACCATCCCCCCCATGCTTAAGTTGGACAATGTCCTCATTGGCAGATGTATGGATGCAAAAGGGTTCAAAAAGATAGTACCCGAGTGACGTAAACTACCAGATCAGTCTGAATCCACTGGGTTGCCTCCCAGGAAGCGCTGAGTTTAACGCCTCCAACTGGGCGGTGCACAAACAAGAATGGCTTGGGTCAAGGAGGTATGTACAAAATCAACCAGACCCAAAATCAGAAGTCCACAGATGCGAACAAGGTTGTGGTGGAGTCCCGTTCCTAAGGGGCGGGAATTCTGTATCATGCATGCCCGTGTCAGATCCTCTCTTACTCTGTGGGCATGCAAACAAGTTGCTGTGGACGAACGCACCCCAAATATGGCATGCCAGACACTAGAGATGTAGGTTTTATATTCAGCTTGTGTCCCCATAAAATTGTAATCCATCGAAAGTGTATCAATTCTAGTGCATTCGGGTTGCGGGATCTTTATTCTGGTTGGGCAGGTAACAAAGTCCAGAGTTTCATAATGAGCCCTACAATCAAGCATGAGGCCTCTCTCTAAATACGAATCCATCTCTTCCGCAACTATGGTTTCATTGCTCATTCCCTCCAAGCCCTTGATCTCAAGAATATTTTCTTCAACCTCCTTTGTATCAGATTCACTGTTTGGGGTTGCATTAGAGGTAGGGTCAATTTCATCATCTAGATCATATTCTTTCTCTCGGCCCTCCTCCAAATTTGTGATGGGGATTCTAACCGATTCATAATCAATTTCTTTGAAATTGTAACTCCATTCTCCATTTCCGACGTTGGCTGCTACTCCCACCGGATTACTTGTCTTGAGCCGATTAGATTCAGATTCCAAGGTCTCTCCCCTCACCTTCTTAGTTTCCTCCTGATGTTTGTTCTCAATGCTCCCCAAATTGTGTTCCAAGGAATCCTTACTGTCCTTATCCACTGAGCTATCCAACTCCTGAGGGGTATCAATGGTGGACTAAACCAAATCAGGATGACTAGGTGTAGTCCAATTGATCATGGTAGGTCCTTGCTTTATGAATTCCATGAATGGCGTTGTATGCAAGAGCTTTCTTTGGCCTTCTTCCCCCAATTGTTGGAACAACTCCAACATGGCATGTTGCCCTTTAACCAATTCTTGATTCTGTCTGTGTAGTTCTAGCTGGAGGTTATCAAGAATTGACATGGTGTCATTTGGTGTCCTTTGGATTTCCTCCTTGAAATCCAGGTTAAGAGAGTATGGTTGAGGTTGTGGATCAGAATCCATATTGGTGTTTAAGTTCTTGGGTGGGTCCTCTATTCTATCATGTTCAGGGTCCAGTTCTTCAAGAGGAACCATTCTCTGTTTGGTCCTACTCCAGAATAGTTGAGGTTCTAAGTCCTCCTCCCAGTCAGATTCTTCATCAGGGGACCAAATCAGAGGTTGATGATCCTGGGCATGCCTAGATTTCTGATCATTTTCTGATTTCCATTTGTCTAGAACTCCTTCTAATCCAAAGGTCAAGTAGGCAAGGTTGTTGAATTCAGATGACCTTTCTTGGTTATTATCTTGAGATGGGTAGGGTTCTTGGTGTTCTCCTAAAGTGTAGGTCCTATCACAGTAGAGCGGGTCGGACCTAAATGAGGAGGCATCGTGAGGACAATCGAGATATGGAGCCCCATGATTTGAATCGTACCCTTGGGTGGCTATGTTGGGTGTATTCCAATAAGAGGTTGGTGTGGTTTGGTCATAGTTGGGCCAAGAGGGATATTCTAGGTTGCATCCCCAACTTGGTGGTTGGTTAGCCCAAGTCGGCTGTGGGTATGGTCTACTTGGGTTAGCATACAAATCCTGTTGGGGGTAATTTGGGTAAGATGGATAGGCATTGAAATCCATGGAAGAAATGGAGGGATGCGGGAAGAACAGATGAGAGAGAGTTGTGCACTCAATCAAACAAACAAGCCTAATCCTTATGATGTATTCCTTAGGAGACCTAGAAATCTCACAAAGGTTGATTAAGTCCGTAAACACTGGACTCCCCTTCCCAAGGCTAATCTGGCCAGGTTGATTACGAGGGGATTGCAGGGAAGGTTCTTCCTTTGGCTTGCGCCTCCGGTTCCATAGACCCCACAACCGCGGTCGTTTGACACTGCCCCGCAGCCTAGCCACCAGATTCTACCAAGGGAATGAAAGCCAAGTGCCTAGTGAACAAAACCAAACCTTTTGAGACTTAACTCAGTCCTGCCTAGGGCACGTCTACTCAGTTTTAACGGGTTAGAATAGTGCTTGTGCTTAGGGTAATGTGATGAGGCGTTGATTGGGGTGGTGCCTCTTAATTTTCCACTTTTCAAGGTGTGTGCTTCTATAAAACAGGGTTTTCAAGCAAGAATTTTTAGGGTGTGGTGTCTTTTAATGTTTCATTCTTACTTTACTGTTTTTTTAGGGTTGACGTGTCTTAATGCTTTCAGACAAGTTTCAATGGGCACGTCAAGTTCTACACACAACTTGGTGAAAGTAGATTTCCTTTTTATCTTGTAGAGGCTCTAAAAACCCTAGTGTACTCATCCTAAAGATCGTGCAGCTTCTATTAGATGAGTTATTTTTTAGGGTTGAGTGGTGCGGCCCAGGTCAACTCACGGTGGCTTCGCAAACACCACTCAAGAGAAAGAGAAAAGAACACTCCAAAAATTTATCCAGCATATCAGAGTGTACATTTTTTTGTAGGGTGATGTGTTAAGAATGTGGGTCAAGCAATCATTCACCACGCCAATTTTTTTAGTTTTTATGATTTTTTTTAGCTCTTTCACGCAAGCAAACAATGAGAGAGAGAGTACTCACTATCGGTCCTCGAGGCGCCTACTTCCTTGCTACCATAGTGGAATGCGTCGCTTCGCCGTCCATGCGCCGAATTCTTGCAACCGTCAAGTAAAAAGGAAAATAGGGCATTAGACGATATGAGAATGAAGGTGGAATGGAGGTGATAAAACAAATCCGTTGCCTCCCTGGCAACGACGCCAAAAACTGACGTGCCTTCGTGCGTGTGTGTTAAGAGGTGTCGTTATAGTTGCACTTGATACGTCGGTTTTAAAAGAAGTAAACGGAGGTGTGTCCGAGTGTCGATCTCAGGGAGGCGTGGAAATCGGATTTTGTTTACCACTTGTTGTCACGAAAAAGGCGGAGTTTTGCTTGCGAAAGAAACGGTTTTGAAAAGCGAGAGATAGAGAGAGTTTAGGGTTAGAAAGCTCTTGGTTTTGATCATGCACTTTAAACAGAAATTAAAAAGGCAACTAAATGAAAAATAATTTCATTAAACATGCATTCATAGTTCATGATTTACAATATTAAATACATGCTTCAACAAAAGTAAATGAAAGCTTAAAAGAGAGAGAGAGAGGTAGAGAGAGAGTGGAGAGCGACGAGGCAGCCACGGCGGTGGAGGAGGCTCCGTCGGCGGCTCGTCGTCTCCGGCGATTACAAGAGTGCCTAAGACTAGCTAGGAGAGGAGTGGAGTAGTTGCAAGTGGGAGAGGATGCCTTGAATGGTGGTAGAAGGGGGTTTAAATAGAGTTAAGGGCTTCCTAAAAGAAGAATGTGCTTTAGCGACATCCAGAACGTCGCTAAAACCGCTTCCAGATACGTCGGTGAAGGCCTTCTGCCGCCGGTCAGCCGCCCGCCCCTCTCTCTCTTCAGGCGCGATCCGTGGATGTCGAACGAGAGCCGTCCGATTGATGATCGGACGGCTGAGATCCTCCCGCGCCTGCGCTAGGATCGCGCTTCGGGCGCGCGTGCGCGCGCGCGTGGGAGGTGGGGCGCTGTCGTCGCACTGCGTGGCGCAATCCTAGCCGCTCGCTTCTGATCGCGCGGCTCAATTTTGCCGCGCCCTTCGCCCACAAGTGATTTTCGCTCCGCGCGATTCGAACGCGCGTCGCCGCGACGCGGGCGTGCGCGCTAACCGTTGCGCCACGCCCGCGCTTTGTCGCGGCGACTGCGGGCGAGCGCGCGGATCTCGGCCGTTCGATCGAAGATCAACGGCCGAGATGCGTCCTTGGCTGGCTTGGGGGCGTGCGGGCGGCGAGGGCGGGGCGACGTGGCGCGTTCTAGGCCGTTGATCTCCAAATCAACGGTCAGGATTTCTTGGGCCCATTATGGGAGCTCCGGATGTCGGATTTGGCCGATTTTGAGTCCGTTAGACTCCGTTCGTCGTCCTGAATCCATCCGTGCGGTCAGATTGCTCATATGAGGCCTGCTTTGACAAATGCTTTACACAAATGACCATTAATACAGTTTATAAGCAATCTTGGTACTTGATGCATGCAATGCTCCTATTCTACTTTATGTTGTGCCTTTTATTCTAAAGATGGGCCATATTCAACCTAATTGCTACCCCCTTGCGTGGTATTATCACTGGCCCGACCCGTTTACCCGTCCTGCACTCCTCGTCCACCACCGCACGCCGGTGGGCCTGGACCCGGGCGCAACCCGCGTACCCGACTATCCGGTAGCTCTGGGAGAGCTATCCTATGAGTGAATTCTGAGAGAGAGAGACGCGGGGGAGGGTAGAGTAGGTTTTGCCCTCTGATGAACTTTGAGTGTGCAGGCACAGGTCAAGAAGAAGAGAAGGCAGGAAGAAGAAGGACTGCGAGAAGAAGAAGAAGAAGAAAGCCACAGAGGAAAGAAGAAGAAAAGACACATTGTAGCAGCAGCTACTTAAGTCGTCTGATTGAAAAATCAGACGACGCTCTGAAGGCAAAGAAGAAGGAGAAGAAAAGAGGAACAGGACCGCAAGGGAGAAGAAAAAGAAAGAGATGGACAGAAAGAAGAACAAGATGAAAAAGAAAGAGAAGAAAGAAGAAGAACAGAAGAGAAGGCAAGAAGAAAACAAGAAAAGAACAGAGCAAGAATAAGAAGGAAGAAAACTGAAGACTCAAAGAGAAGAGAAAAGAAGACAAAGACGAGAAAGAAGAGAAGAATAAGAAGCCAACAAGACAAATCTCTCTCTCTCTCTCTCTTTATTTTTTGTAATAGAAACTTCGTACCTCTAGAATACAACTTGCTCCCTGAGTTCGACCTCGGGAGAACTTTCATTTCCGAGTAAAAATTGTAATAATGGCAATGACTATCTGTACTACAACGTAATTTCTATAACAAAACAACAAAACCTAGTCACAACGCCGTTATCACTTGGCGCCATTGCCGGGGAGCAACGGCTATTCTAGAAGCTTTGAATTTCATTTAAGAGATTGCTAATCTTTTTCTCTCTCTTTTGTGCAGGTACAGAAAGAAACAAAAAGACGCAGCCGCACCACAGCCACTCCAAGGACAGGTAACTTCCTATTAAACCCTAAAATTTTAAAGAAAAAGAAAAGAAATAGGCATAACCTGTCTTTATACATAGTAATAGCTGCATATTCTCAGAAACTATTATTCCTGCACACAGTTTTGAAGGTGATTAGGGGCTAACACATCCTTGCCTGAGCCCTAATTACCCAAACAAAGAGTTAAATGGACCAAGTAGAGCCAACATAAGGTCAAAAGATAGGGTTTTTAGAGACACACCTCCTATTAACAAAGAAAAGATCTTTCCAAAAAGAGGTGTACCTAAACCTTGTTTGAAAAAAAATCTACACAAGAGAAACCCTAAGCAAATGGCTCTCTAAACATTTGAACCCTAAAAAGAAAGGACCCAAAAGCTCTCAAAAGAACAAGAGGTGAAGTTGACCCCTTGGGTCAACCAACCTTAAAATTGGGCCACTTTGTTCACAAAAACACCTAAGAGTTCAAGTGAAACCTTAAGCACCCTGATCTTAAACTAAAATTGGTAGACTTAAGAGGTCAAGATCCCCATTCTGGTCTACCTGGAACCGCAGCGACGAGAGAGGTCGGGTGAGGGAAACCCTGTAACCCGTGGGGACGCTCTACCGTGTAGGGGTCTTTGCGGGACTCACCCTCTCTGGCTGCCTAGGTAATTCTCAGGTGGACGATCTTTCTGATCAAGGGGTCCATCTGCCCTGCACCTCTATAGTCACCCAACACATTTTTGGGTGTCTTGATTGGGTCCAGCACCTTCTGAACTCATCTCTTCCAGCAGTGCATGTACGGTAGGAGGTCCTTAAGACCACCCTTAAGACCTCCTTTCGAAATTCACTCTCGTCAAGGCCAAGCCTCGACGCCCGTGTTTGTGCAGCAACCCCCTCACCTTATTCTCTCTTCTGATTCAGAACCAAGTTCTTCTTCTTCCCCCATCATGGCTCAGCCAGTTGAAGAGGAAAACAATCTGGAGCATCAGCTCCAGCGACTCAATGACTTCTTCTAGAACTTCGTGCACCCACCGCAGCGTCCTATGATGCGGGGCCACTACAATCCTGCTGCGGTGGCCATTGAGCCTCGAGTTAGAATCCCGACTGGAGGACTTGATTCTGAATTGAAGCCCAACATGATTCATGATATACCTAAATTCCATGGGCTTAATTCCGAAGATCCCTTCCAGCATATCAAACAACTAAAGCATCTGGCCCAAACTTTTGGGTCAGATGTGCAAAATCGGGATATTCTTCTCATGAAGATGTTCTCCTTTTCTCTTATGGACAAGGCCGCCCATTGGTATCAGACTCAGACCCGGCCGATCAACACTTGGGAAGAACTTCAATCTGAGTTTTTGAAAAAGTTCTTTCCCGTTGGTCGGACCAACGCCTTGCGCCATCAGATTACGCACTTCACTCAGCAATCAGGGGAACCTCTCCATGAGGCATGGGATCATTTTCAGGATCTCATGAGAAAGTGCCCCCATCACGGAGTTCCTAAATGGGAACAGGTCCAATCTTTTTACCAAGGACTCCGTGAGGATATCCGTCTTTTCGTCAATGCAACCTGCGGAGGAAATATCATGGGTCAACATGAGGACACCGTGTGGGAGATTCTCAAAAACATATGTGAGAACTCCATCAACAATGACTCCATGGGATTATTCGACAGGTCGAATACCCGCGCATCGACGAATCTTAGGGGAGCACATGAGACGTAGGGCCTGTCCGCATCAGTCGACCTGGAATTAATGGCCAGTCGATTGGACAAGGTCTCGATTATTGAAAAGAAGGTGGATGAACTGACTCAGCACCTGCAGCGAGCCACCTCTGCACATAACCCCTTTGCACAACCTCCTTCCACAAGGGAAACTGTGCAAAATATTCTCCATCAATCTTCTCCTAGGATGGATCCATATCCACCATCTGATTCTCTAACCAGAGGTCCATCCGATCCTCTCTATACCAACCCGGGGAATTCCATTCCCTCTTTCTCTGACTCTCTGGAGGTTCCTTAGACCTGCGAGGACCTCAACGCCATCTAGAACGACCCGTTCTCCAACACCTATAACCCTGGATGGCGAAACCATCCCAACTTTCAGTGGGCGGGAAATTCCCAAACCCAAAGACCACTCTTTCAACCCCGCCCACAACCCCCTCGTCCTTACCAGCCGCCTCAGCCTCGGCCCAACCCTACTTATCCATCAGGGCCAAATCAGGATCCAATGTCCCTAATCCTTCAGACTCTGGCTGACATTCAAAGAACGAATGCGGCTATTCAAAAGCAACACAAGGACGAGATTACAGAGGTCCGAAACCAATTGGCCCAGTTGGCAAATTCTCGCCAGCCAGGCACACTTCCTTCCCAACCTCTTCCTAATCCAAATAACGTGCCAACCCAGCGGCACGTTATGAACCCAAACCCGGTGAGGGTGTGCGGACTGTGGAGGGGCAAGACCCCTTTTTGGTTACTGTGGAGGGGCTGGACCCCTGTTACTGAGAGGGTTCTGCCGTATACTGGTTCCGTGCTGTGCTTTGGGCGCACCCGTTAACGGAAACGACTGATCGCGTGCTAGTGCGGGGTAGCTACCCGTGCGTTTATCATGTGTGCCATAGTCACCGTTACGTCTATCAGTGACCTTGGGATGGTTGACTGAGGGTAGGACCACCACGGGGGACTCTCCCGGCCAGGAGAACACCACGTGCTACTTCTACTTTTCGGAAAAGACTGCAATCGAGATCGTTCCCACGTGGAACATTCGAGATCAAGAGAAAGACCTGAGAAATAATTCAAGAAAGAGTAAATAGAGAAATAAAGAAAGAAATTAAAAACAACAGCTACTTGTCTACCTTTACTGTTTTTCTTAGCTAGCTGGTTGCCACTCTACTCAGCGTTTCGCTGACGTGTCATATTTGTCACCTTTTTCGTGATCAGGTGTTGAGTAGCCAGAGCCTACAGCTGCGGAGGGTGCTGGCCTTAGTAGAGCCCAATAGTTGTACTTTTGTTGTACTCGTTTTTCTGTAGTAGTGAGTATTTCTATTTCACCTTGTACTCTTTTATTTTATACTTCATATTCTGTACCTGTTTTTATTCCTCTACTGTTGTGGTGGTGTGTACCGTAGTAGTTCTTTTCTTTACTACTGTACTTTTGTTACTGTTAGTTACTTGCATGGTGAATATGGTTTATTTTACTGCTTTTTGGTTACTTTCTTGTTGGATAACTGGGTCTTAGGATTAGTCGAGTCGGTTCGTTTCTCGTGTCTTGTAGGGATTCGGGAATCGGGTCGTAACAAGATGGTATCAGAGCAAGGTCGTCTCGAGAAGTGAACCAACTAGCTGGAAAATTGCCAATTCACATGCTCGTAATCGGAGTAATCACCACAACGTACCTTTTGACATCTGTTATGAGGTTCTTTCATTTAGTGTCGGATTTGAATTGACGTCCTTTCCGTTATGTGTTCGCGTCTCCTTGCAGGAGATGCCTCGATGTGGAGTCAGAAGGGTGGGCCGTAGGTGCGGTCGAGGTCGAGGCCCAAGGGACAGATGTGTCGAGCTTGGAGTACATGCTACCCCTCCCCTCCTCCTGAGCATACCGTCTCCGAACCTTGTCCATCTGATCCGAGAGGTGGTTCAAGAAGAATTTCAACTTCCACCCACTTTGCCACCTCCTCATCTCTATTCCGAGGGTACGACAGGGGAGTTTATCGTGGAACGAGATTTCCGCCGTCACATTAGGCGGGTTAGGAGAGCTCAAGGGAGGCACGCGACGCCCGCAGGAGAGCTGTGGCGGTTTGCGGGGCCGTCAGTAGCCTTTAGGGGGCCCCGACAGGGGCCAGCCGTCAGCATTGGACCCCCGCCCAGCCGCCAGTAGGGATCTACCGAGAGAGGGAGTCGAGTCCCCCTCTGCTACCAGTGTGGCCAGCCGGGCGATTTCAGGAGGGACTGCTCGTCTAGGGCTGGAGCACAGCAGACGCTCATCGCTTCGAGCACTGAGGGCCAATCGGGTGGTCATGGGTTCCAGGTGCATGAGGGAAGATAGCCGCCACGAGGAGGATACTGGCTAGCTGTCACTAGCTCCACCCCAGACTTGCCTGTTTTGTCCGCTGCCAGTTCCAAGGAGTGTTGTGACATCGTGACTCATGGAGACACTATAGCTTTAGTTTATACGGTGACAGGTATGGTTACAAGGTTTGGTCTTTTTGGAGTACTTAATTCCTGTTTCTAATACGATGTACCTTCTTGCTCCACGAGTTGTTTGCTATTCTGGAGTCCGATAGCACTCCATTAGGGGATTAGTGGTAATCAGAAACCTAGGCGGCCAGCTGTTTGTAGCTGGGGAGGCAATACAGGTTGTGAGGGCAGTGTTGGGGGACACAGCCTTCCCGCTGACCTGATTGTGATACAGATGGAGGACTTTGGCGTGATTCTGGGGATGGACTGGCTGTCCACTTACCACGCCTTGGTGGACTATTTTTAGAGGAAGGTCGTATTCTCCATACCGGAGTTGCCTTCTTTCGAGTTCCATAGGCAGCCAGTGGATGGAGGCTTCAGGTGCATTTCTGTACTTCGGGTGGCGAGACTTTTGAGCCAGGGGTATGAGGGCTTCCTAGCTTGTGTGGTGGTGGAGCCCAGCCCTGTGGTGGACTTCCAGAGTATCCTGGTGGTCAGAGAGTACCCCGATGTGTTCCCAGATGAGTTGTCAGGACTACCGCCCGAGAGTGAGATCGAGTTTGAGATCTCATTGGTGCCGGGGATCGGCCCCATTTCTACAGCACCATATAGGATGGCACCACTTGAGCTGTGAGAGCTCAAGTCTCAGTTGCAGGGACTTCTGGAGAAGGGCTTTGTGAGGCCCAGTGCGTCTCCATGGGAAGCCTCGGTATTGTTCGTAAAGAAGAAGGATGGTACCCTATGCCTTTGTGTGAACTACAGACAGCTGAATAGGGTTACCATCAAGAACAGGTACCGCTGCCGAGAATTGATGACTTATTTGACCAGCTGCGAGGTGCCACGATATTCTCCAAGATAGACTTGTGGTCTGGATACCAGTAGTTGAGGATCAAGGAGGCAGACGTCTCCAAGACAGCTTTCCGCACACGGTACGGACACTACGAGTTTTTGGTCATGTCGTTTGGGCTGACCAATGCCCCCGCTGCTTTCATGGACTTGATGAACCGGGTGTTCAGACCGTACTTGGACCAATTCGCGGTGGTATTCATTGATGATGTGCTCATCTATTCTCGAGATCAGGCGTAGCACGGACAGCACTTGCGAATGGTTTTGGGCACACTGAGATGACGTAGGCTATACGCCAAATATAGCAAGTGCGAGTTCTGGTTGAGGGAGGTGACCTTCTTGGGTCATGTGATCTCCGGGGATGGCTTGGCTGTAGACTCAGCCAAGGTTGAGGCAGGGCTCAGGTGGGAGAGACCACGTACTGTTACTGAGATCCGCAGTTTCCTGGGACTAGCAGCTACTACAGGCGGTTTATTAGGGGCTTCTCGCAGATTGCATGTCTTATGACACAGCTGACCCGGAAGTGAAGTTTCCCACTAAGAGGGGGTGAGATCAGCGTAACATAAAAAATGCGGAATTGAAATACAAACAATCACACAAAGTACAATCGCACAAAGTACACAAAGATTTTTAGGTGGAAACCCAAACCGAGTGAAAACCACCACCTAACCCTCTCGAGTTAGGATTTTCCGATCAACCAAGTTGATCAAAATCTACTAAATGAATCACTTTAAACGAGGGTGATTCAACTTCAATTACAACCACGCTACTTAGACGAGGGTAGCGTACCTCAACCCATTCTCTTCATGAGAAGGATTTTGTCTCGCGAAGGAGACGGGAATTCGCAAAGCGAATACCCAACCAAATAACAAAGATAAAACAAGCAAGTAATCCTATAGAGCCAACAAAGTAATATTTAACCTAAGCTTCTATAGGAAATAGGATGCTTCCCTTTGAAAGGAGTGCGTCGACGACGCGGATGCGTGTGCCACGCGACGGCGCAACGTCTCTCTCGTGAACAATGGTGGGAGAGCGGGTGCGCAATAGCTTGATGCTCTCAAGATGTAGAACTTGAGGTTAGAGAGCAAGAGAGACACAAAATGGTTTGAAAGTGTATTGCAAGGTGTGTCTTGGTGTTTCTTGGTGTGTGTTTGTGTTGCAAAGGTTCCCCTCTATTTATAGAGGCCTTAGGAAGGCTTAGGAAAGGTTCTATAGCCGTTGGGTGTAAAGCCCAAGAGAATCAACTCGAAATCAGGAACAATCATTGCACTAACAGGGTTATCAGACGTCTAATTCTGGCATCAGACGTCTGGAAGTTCACTTTAAGACGTCTGATTTCAAGGTCAGCCGTCTGATTTTGGGCGGGTTCCTTCCTGACTTGAATCAGATCTAAATAGGGTTCTTGTGCAAGTCCATCAGACGACATATAGGACGTCTGGCACTATGTCTGGACGTCTGGAAACCTACTTTTTCTGTGGGAATGGATTTCCAAACGTTGCAACGGCTAGAAAATCTCTGAGAAGAGATTTTGGGTCAGCCGAGGCAAAATGGTCAATTATCAGACGTCTGGAAAGTCCTATGGACGTCTGATAAGGCTCTAACGGTCACATTCTTGACTGTTCACTAAGCCAGCCAACGGTCCACTAATTGGACGTCTGGCAAAGTCATCAGACGTCTCCTAAGACGTCTGGTCTAAGGTTTGGACGTCTGATTTCATCTGGCAGAACTAACTATGTTCAGCCTAAATGTTATCAGACGTCTTAAAACACTTTATCAGACGTCTGATCTGGGAATTAGACGTCTGGAAACTCTGTTTGAACCCTACATTGGTTTTTTAAGTTCTCTACAGAAAACCTAAGTATCCTAGGGTTGTGCCGGTGTTCCTAGGACTACTGTTAGGGTACTTTGAGGCTCTTTAACATAATTTTCTAAGGAAATAAAGAGCAAGAAAATAACGACAAATGTACATGAAAGGAATAAAAAGAATTCTATCCTATTCTTCTTGTCCTTCCATCTTCAATCTATTGCTCCTCGCGAATCTCCTCTGTTCTCCATCAAGCTCCTCCAATCCGTCCTGGATGCGAGTTCGAATTCTGTCTAAACACGTCTACATTTGCAATTGACCTGAAATCTAAGACTCCAAGTGCAAATGTTAAATAACACGTGTTTTGTTATCATCAAAACAAATGATCGTGGTGCTCTAGTACCAACAGGAAGGACGTGTCCTTTACTTGGACAGACGCTTGTGAGGTGTGTTTTCAAGAGCTGAAGGAGAGGCTGACTTCGGTTCCCATCTCACCATCCCAGATAGTAGTGGTGGGTTCGTTGTGTACACGGACACCTCTTTGCAGGGATTAAGGGGTGTGCTCATGCAGAGGGGTCACGTTGTCGCTTACGCTTTGCGGCAACTAAAGCCCCATGAGCATAGATACCCTACCCACGATCTCGAGCTGGCAGCTGTCGTCTTCGCGCTGAAGACTTGGAGGCACTACTTGTACAGTGAGACCTTTGAGATTTTCGCAGATCATAAGAGCCTCAGATACTTGTTTGATCAGAAGGAGCTTAACATGAGACAGAGACGTTGGTTGGAGCTCCTGAAGGACTGTGACTGCAGCATTTCCTACCACCCGGGAAAGGCTAATGTGGTGGCTGATGCCTTGAGCCGGAAGGCACCCGCCCACTTGGCCAATTTACAGGCGTAGAGTTGGAGCCTCATGGAAGAGGTGGGCAGCTGGTGGCCCCTAGAGTTACTGGGGCACTGTGGGGCAGTGACGGTGACACGACAAACGAGGCCAGAGCTGATAGACCGCATCATCACTGGACAGATGGCCGACCCGTACTTACAGTCTTTGCGTAACAAGAGTGCTGTCAGGAGACCTGGGGACTTCTCTTTTGCAGACCAGGTACTGCGTATAAGGGGACGTTTGTGCATTCCCAGGTACGAGGAGCAGTTGAGAGAGCTCATGACTAGGGCACACGGTTCCAGGTTCACCATACATCTCGGAAACACAAAGATGTACCATGATTTGAGACGTGACTTTTGGTGGAGGGGAATGAAGCGGGATGTAGGTGAATTCGTACAGCAGTGTTTAGTGTGCCAGGAAGTGAAGGCCGAGCATTAGAGGCTTGTAGGGCCGTTGCAGCCACTTCCAGTGCTACAGTGGAAGTGGGAGAGCATCACCATGGACTTGGTGGTGGGCTTGCCCGTTACCCAGCGAGGACACGACGCAGTCTGGGTGATCGTTGACAGATTGACGAAGATGGCAGGTTTCTTGCCGATCCGAGTCACCTTGGGACCAGCACAGTTGGCAGAGAGGTATATCCGCGACGTGGTACATCTACATGGAGTTCTACGGGAGATCGTATCCGAGCGGGATACCCGTTTTACGTCCCAGTTTTGGGTTGAGTTTCAGCAGGCCCTGGGGACGCGGTTGAGGTTCAGTACAACATACCTCCCCCAGACGGACGGACAGTCTGAGCGCACGATACAGACACTTGAGGACCTTTTACGTACTTATGTACTGGACTGGAGGGGCTCTTGGGAGGAGCACTTGCCCCTGGCGGAGTTTGCATATAATAACAGTTATTACTCGAGCATCGGCATGGCACCCTACGAGGCTCTGTACAGACGGAGGTGTACGGCACCCTTGAGTTGGGTTGAGGTTGGTGACAAATGCCGGTTTATCATCATTCTTATGCATTAAAACAAACCTAGCTCTTAGGATTTTACTCCGCAAACGGGTTTTTGGGCTGCATTTAGGCATAAATTAGGTTAGGCATGCATTGCATTTTTTATTGTCTTTTTAATATGTTTTTGTGAGTGTTAGGGATGAACAGATATACAGATCCCTAAAACCCTAACACTCAAGAAGGCAAATGGTGAAGGAGAAGCTCAGACTAGCTGGAACTCAGCTTGATCCAACTCACCACAACTGGAACCTAGCTCACTTGAACTAGGGTTAGCTCATTCCAGCTCCATTCAGCTAATCTCAACTGAATGGCAGCTCAAGAGAGTTCATCTTAGCTCACCGTAGCTCAAGTCAGCTCAGATCCAGCTCAACTTAGCTGAGTCTAGCTCATCTCAGCTCCTACTAGTCCACAGGGAGCTCTAGCTAGATCAGCTGAGTTGACAGGAGTTCACCCTAGCTCAGACCCAGCTACATCCAGCTCCACTCAACTCCAGCCAGATGAAGAAGAACTCATCTCAGCTCAGGAAGCTCAAGTTCAGCTCCTGGGGACTCAGCTTAGCTCAACTCAGTTGAGCTAAGCTACCTTAACTGCCTCAACCATCTTGATCCTCCCCGGGAGCACCAGACCCAGCTCACCTCAGCTCATTATGGTAGAATCCAGTTCACTTTAGCTTGGCTTAGCAGCTAGCAAAGAACTAGCAAGCTAAACCAGCTAGAGTAGCTCCATGCCTGCCTTTTCAGCAACTGTCAGCTCCAGTTCCAGCTCCAGACTTCTTCTCCTCAGCTCCTCTCTTCAAACCATAGCTCCAATACCTCCTCCTCTACTCCATAGCTAGCTAAGCTAGCTTAGCTAGCAACTAGCTCCTTGGCCATCCACCACCTTCAATTTAACCCTAGCTAGCTCCACCAACTTAAGCCCTACCTAAGCTAGCAATCCTACTCATTTTGGCGCCACCTCTTCACCACCTTTCACCCCTCAACTAACCACCAAAAGACACCAAAAGTTGGCGCCAAAACTAACCCTAACCACCTCCCTTTTAGCGCCAACTTTCAGCCCCTTCATCCACCCTACACCTACCCACATAACCCATCCTAGCCATCCACATAGCCCCCTTCTAGAACTCTAAGGTGGCGCCACCTAATGGCCTTCTAGAAGGCCCATTTTGGCACCAATTCTAAAGGGCACCAAAGCCTTAAATACCCCCCTTAGCACCCCTTAGGTGGCGCCACTTATTCTTAGCCCTAGGATCCCCAACTACCCCCCATATCCTATCCTAGCCATTCATTCCAAGAGACACCTATGCCCCCCTTCCTACACTATATATACCCAACAAACTTCCCACATTTTCTTCATCATCCATTAGTGCATTTCTCTACCTATACCCACCTACACCTACGGCCAAGAAGAAGGAGTAGAGAAGAAGATTAAAGGGGCACATCACCAGTCCTTTTGGTGCCTTCTTCTCCCCACTCTCTTCAACTTGGGCCACGCCAAGGAGGAGGACTTTTCTACTTCAAGGAGGACGGCCAGGCAAAGGAGAAGGACCTAGGGTGGACGTCCACCCTTGGAGGGAAGCTTAGGGTATGCCCCTTTAGGGCGTGCCTTGGAGGACATCACCTTGGTGGAGCATAGCAAGGAAGGAGTTGAAGGACTCTTTTCAAGCTTGGGAGCTACCAAGCTTGGAGCAAGAAGCCCTCTTCTTCACCATCTATCTAGAGGATTTGTGTTTGCTTTTGTTTATTGCAATTTTTCTAGTAGTAGAAGCATTCTTCTACTAGGCTTTCTTGTAAAATACGTTTTCATTAATCTAGTTGCCTTCTTTGCAATTTCTTTATTTGCATTTCTAATTGCTTTGTTTTTAGCATTCTTCACTCCCTCTCCCTAATTATTCTAGGCCTCCACTTGCCTAGAGTGAGCTTAGGGAGAGGCTCTACTTGCCACTTTAGAAATAGTATATTGAGTTGAAGTGTAAGTCACTTTTCCGCCACAATTTCGCATGTTGCCTTAATTTCAAAAACAAAGAAATGATATATTGAAAAATACCAAAATGAAAGTTGAGATCTATTTTGTAAGCAAGAGAATCAATTTTGCAAACATTTGGCCTCCTTGGACAACCTTAGATACCCCACTATCTAGGATATTAATTTAAAAGCGAAAGCAGATTTACGTGTTGCAACGACACTAAATTACCTAATTAACAAGTCGCTTATTTTCGCTATCACTTTTTGGCACCGTCGTCGGGGAGGCACAGCTTTGTCTTATTCAATTTTCTCTTGCTTGAAGTGGATCTCACCCCTTCTCTTTCTTTTCTTTTGTGTGTGCAGGAACTATTGTAGGAAGAAAGCGGGAATCTGGAAGCGAGAGCTCAAAGATCCTTTTCTTCCCATGAAATTCAAGTTGGTTCCCCTTTCTTGTCACATTTAGGCTAAAAGACTACAAAAAAATATTAAACTTGGCTTTCAGGATGATAAACAACTTAACTAAGTGGAGTGGTGCATTTTAAAATCTATTGTTTGCTTGAATGCTTCTTTAACACCACTCCATTGCAAGTATTGGTGTACTGTAGTAGTTCTTTTCTTTACTGTTGTACTTTTGTTACTGTTAGCTACTTGCATGGTGAATGTAGTTTATTTTACTGCTTTTCGGTTACTTTCTCGTTGGACGACTGGGTCTTGGGATCAGTCGAGTCGATCTGATTCTCATGTCTCGTAGGGATTCAGGAATCGGATCGTAACACCATGGGTCTGGGGTCTACCCAGGGGGTGGGGGAGGGGAGTAGGCCCCCTTCTTCTTTCTCACCACTATCCAGTCCTTGGCCGCACTATCCAGGGCGTGGGAGGATGGGAGCAGGTCGTCCTCGAGGGGCTCTCTTTGGGAGTGATTGAGGTCAATTTGGCAGTGTAGGACCTTTTTCTGGGGGGAGCTAGCATGGCCTTGGAGCCCATAAGAGTAGCATTGAGGGGACGCTTAACATGAGAGAATGTGCTATTCTTGTGTAACCCCTTGCTTTTGCCACCAGAAGAGGAAACCTTAGGGTGGGGGGGGGGTGGTTTTGAGAGGCTTTTCCGTGTACCATGTGTAAGCTGCGGGGTACTGTCGTCCATAGCTGGCAGGGGGGCTTGGGTAGGCAAATTTGAATTCAAATCATCTGAGAAATACATACCAGCATTGGCCTGAGTGGAGCCAATCGAGGAGGTGGAGCCTCCCGCTTTTGTGGATGGGTGGCGCTTAGGGGCATCACCCTCATCGTCAGCACCAGAATTGTAACAGTAGCCTTAGTAGGGCAGTGGTCGGGTAATTGGTCGAAGGACTTGCAAAGGGGCAGATGGGGGGCCTCCACTCATAAAGTACATGTTGGGTATGCACCTTACCTAGGCCTCAAAAGAGACCTCTTTAGGGAGAGGGGCCTCCAGTGAGACCGCTACCAGTAGCCTCATGAAGTCCCATCGCGAGCTCTTGGAGGTAGGGGTATCAAACTGAAGGGGTCAGCCTATCGTACTTCCAATCAGCCCCAAGATGCAAGGTGACCAACAACTGGGATTGAGGTTTGAAAATCGGATCCAGAGAGGGATCTCTTCT
This sequence comes from Thalassia testudinum, assembly GCA_037157565.1. Classification (NCBI taxonomy): domain Eukaryota; kingdom Viridiplantae; phylum Streptophyta; class Magnoliopsida; order Alismatales; family Hydrocharitaceae; genus Thalassia; species Thalassia testudinum. Next base: position 27,173,347 of record JAZHRO010000059.1, read on the forward strand.
AGAGGCTTCTTCTCAAAGGCATCGTCATTATCCCATCTTTGCATCACCAGAGGATGGCCACGGTAGAATGATGTGTAATTTCTCAATACAGCTAATTAAGGTTAAAAGTCTTAATTAATAGTGTAAGAAATGACTTAAGTTAACTTGAATTGATGTCAATTGGGTAGTATAGGGTCAAGTTAACCTAACATTTAAGTTTAAGTTCTTTTTTAACTAGTTGAGTTTAGGTCGTTCACTGGGAGGCATTTTTGTAATTTTAATTTGCCAATCTTATTAGTTAAATTAATAACTAACTAATTACTTCAATAATTACAACATATGTTAAGCACATGAATATTGCACAAAAAGTAGACAATTAAAGCATGAAATTATTTCATTTATAAAAGAAAAGTGTACATGAATGGTTTGCAAGAAAATTTAAGGAGGTTAATTACAATTTGTACAAATTTATATGGCATAAAAGTATTTACATGTATAGCAAAAATGCCTTCGAACAATTAAATGCAAAAGACAACATTCCTCTCAGCTTTCTTCACCATCAGACGTCTGTTCACAAAAGTTAGATGACTTAAAAAGTAATTGAATCTTTATTCTTTCTTTCACATTAACCCTCCTCTCTATTCTCTTAAACTCTCTTTCTTTCTTTAACTTCGCATCTTATTCCCTTTTCACTTAAGTTCATCCCTCTATCTCTTCTCTTGTTCTTTACTCACTTAACTTGTTTAACACTTCAGCTCTTTTATCTTTTATTGTGCACAAACCCACACTTATCCAATTTACCAAAAATTTGTTAATGGTGGCCCAAGCTTTTTGGGGATACACAGCACCTCGTAAGGTGGGACTAGACCCTACTAAGCCCAAGCCTAGTTTGTTTAAAGTGTATTTTTATCGTTTTAACCCAACATGCACAGCCTTAGCCCATCAGGCCCACATCACACTCGCTCGCCCACCCGGGTACACACACAGGCACACGCCTGCGCACACACACATGCATGTGCGCACACGCACCCAATCGGATATATTTAGAAGGTATGGTTTTGTGCGCCCAGTGCTGTCTACTGAATCGCTGGGTTCACAAAATCATAATATATCAAGGCGTTCGTCGTCTCACTCCCGGGGTGGCACTACGCTCAGCGTTCCTCCTCAACGTAATGCTGCGCTAGGTTGAATCTTCAAACAAAGATTCTGATAGATTCTCTGGTCGAAATCAAGCACATAAGAGCTCGATCGAAAGCTTTACAGATCCTTTACACAATTTTGGCTTCAATTTGATAATTGGATCAGATTTGATCCACGATTTTGATGGAGGAACATGGCTCTGTCGCCATGCCCAAAATGTACTGCAGAGGGTGAAAACTCAGGTCTATCGACCTGTAAAGCAATAATATCCCTCATTTGAGGGTCTGGGGTGATTCTGTAGATCATTCCACGTAGGTTAAAGAGGGATTTGAGAGTAGGTAGGGCTTCAGAAAGCTCCAGAAGCTCATGGTTTCAAACTGAAGTTCAAAGTTCAGAACTTAATATTAAATCATATTAATAGAGAGATCACATCATCATGAATTGATTCAAACCAATCCAGTGACTCAAGAGGAACTAATCTGAGCAATCTTTAGTTCCAAATCTCAATAGAACCCAAAGAACGGTGATGGGTGATTTATTTAAGAACCCAAATTTAACAGATCCCTAAAATGCTAGAAATCCTCAATAAAATTCAACTAAATCAAATCTAAGTAATTCTAGATTAATCTAGAAACCTCTTTAACCCATCAAATCTATGATTCCAACCTGAATCCTTCGAGTTCATTCCAATTTTGACCAAAACCACTCGATAGTTGACTTTCCATTCTCTGGGTCACAGATTCAAATTAAAGATGTGGATCGATCGACTTTATCCTTAGGAAGCTATTGTGCATCTCAAATTTAGGTTTTGATAACTCTAGAGGTGCTTCTCAGATCCATTGCCTGAGCTTGAAGAGTGGTCTGTTTGACATATCAGAGGACAGGTTCTCAGACCTTTCTAACACTTAGAATAAGTTTCTTAAGTTCTACACATGCTTTTGGATTTGTTATCAATCTTAAAACCTCAACAAATTAGTCTCTCCAACTTCGTTGGAGTTGGAGAAGACGACGATCAATCTGGAGGTGTAAACATCTGCGCACAGGTATTAAGTGCGATTCTTGACCCTGAGATCACAAGGAAGTTATCTGGAGCTCTTGAGAGAATTCTGAAGGTTGAGGTATAAAATTTGGTTCGCTGGAGCTTCGGTGAACACCAAGTGATATTGTTAGACATGGATTTGTCCATGAAACACATTAGAAGTAATCTAAAAAGCTTCCTAAGGTCACAAGGAACCTCAGGAACAAATCAATTGCTCTAATTAACAGACAAATCTAAAGATTTATCAAAAATTCAGTACAAGCTTCTAATGAGTTCAGCTGAACTCAAGAACATTCCTCTTACCCAATTGAGTGAGGGAAAAGACTCAGATGAGTCTTGCGATGGTGAGGAGTGAGTGATTAGGTGATAAAGACTCCTCCTTAGCCGTCATAGACAACGAGCTCAGGTGGTTGAGGTGATAATTAGGCATTTCTTATATAAAGTATTTAGGTTAATTAAGAGATAGATCAGGGTCCTGAAGTGGTGGAGAGGTGATGGAGGGCCCTTAGTGAGTGTGTACTATACCAGAGGACCTCCGCCATGGACAGCGGAGGTCTTCGGTGGAGGTGTGATGAACTAGTCAATTAAGCTGATAGATTGTGAGGGAAGAAAGTGAAATGAAGATCGTGGTGAGGAAGGTGCTTAGGAAGTCAAATGTGCTAATTGAAGTCCTGTGAGGCTGGATTTGGCCTCATCGGAGTCGGGGAAGAAGTTCATATATAAAATTAAACTAATTCTACTCTAAAATAAGAACTACGCTACTCTACGATTACCTAGATGAAGGGGATTGAGGATCTTCGTCGAAGTGTCGTGACGGAGGACGAAATCTGAGGTTGTCAGATCAAGCTCTGGTGAGAAAGGAAACAGGTTAAAAATAACTTATTTTGAAAGTCCTTAATTAATCCCTTATAGTATAATTAACCCTGTATTTAGTATATTCTTAGCCAATTAACTAGGAAATTTAGTTAATTAGGGCCAATTAAGAGTCATGATGAGTCTCTCATCATACCCCCAAGACAAATTTTTACTAGTCCCTAGCAAAATTAACCAAGCAAAATGATAATTTTAACACTAGGGTGATTAAATAATCATAAATAATTCTATATTAATAATAGAATGCTTGGGTCAGAATTTTTAATATTCACATTTTCTAAACTTTTATATTTTAAATAAATATCCGTAAATATACATAGCATTAGCAAGAATCCACTTACAATGGACTTAAAACCCTAAATACTTCTTAGAAATACGTATTCACAAAAATAGAATCTTGACAGGAATTTCTTTTGAATCAGAACATTGAAACCTATTTATTCTTTGTATCCACTCTAAACTCTAAAAGAAAGGAAGTCATATGACCAAGTAAACAGAACTCAAAGATTGTAATTTAAATTTCAACTGAAAAATTCAATAGACATAGGTTTAATCCTTAAGTTTGTGAAATTCAATTTTTGCCAACCCATCTTTTGCAAATTAACTAGACACCCTTTATTAACCAAATTCAGAGTAGAGTAAAATCCCTAACTAGCCAGCCCACAGCACTAAGGACAGACTTCTAGACCTAGGGTTTTGTTAATCTATATCCTTTAGTCTTCAACCACTAGTCTCCAAAACTTGATTTCTTAGGCTTCACTGCCCAATGCAAAAGTTCAGTAGCTATGATTTTAAAGCATCCGTACTCGTGAATAAACTCGTCCTAAAGACATCTGAAGTTACAAAAATCTAGATCTTAAGACATCAATTTCCAATCAAGGTTATTCCAATTCAAGTCTTTGGCTTGGCCTTACTCAGATTTGGTTGCTTTCTCCTCGCCATTTTTTTACCCTGAGGTCAACACTTTTTGTGTATATCTCCCTGGTGGACCACTGGGTCTCTTATTTCTATATTTTATCTCCATATTTTTTTCAATCTTTTTCTATAGGTTGAAACACCCATATGTAGCGAGGTGGTTTTTTTTTTATTTGATGGAGGAAAGGGTAGCATCCATTTGTACTGAGATGCTTTATTTGGTGGATAAAATTGCATAAGCATCCATTTGTAGCGAGATGCTTAACTACAGGGTGTATATAATTTATTTTCTTTTTTTTTTTATTTTCCTGTTTCTCATTTTTCTTATTAGTGCCATACTCCAATTCCTTTTTCTAGGTGAGTGCCACACCTTCACCCTTTCAAGAGCCGCCCCACAGAAATCCTTGGACTAAAGAGGATTTAGAATTGATCTCTTAACCTCTATGTTTTCGCAATCTCAGATGCCAACAAGATAATTCTAATGTGTGTGAATTTTGGACACTTAGGTTACTTAGCTCTCAAACCAGAGCTTGGACAGCAAAGCCTTTCACTCTCAGGTCCCTTAAACCATTAGTATCATCTTGCAGGATCTGTTAAAACGCAACTCGCCAAGTCTAGCCGAATGTTTTCAATTGATTAAGCTAACTATAGCCTTTTAGACCTTATGACTTAGAATTCTACCAACTCTTTACTTAATCAACTTTAGGTATCTAGTCTTTTTACTCAATTTGGTGGTAAAAACAAATATTCAAAAATCAGAAGGATTTAATCTAGTCTTATTGACCAAGAAAGTTACAATTTAATTCCAAAATTTAAGTCTTGCAAAACTTAATACATCTTAGTTACTTTATTTTAGAATGAAGAGAGGGAAAAACAGATCTTATAGGGTTTTAGACTCTAACCCAAGAAAAATCCTATTCAAAATTTGTAAACAAATATGTGTTTTTGAAAAGGTATTTAAGATAAAGTCCAAAGTAAGGATTCAATGCTCTTTACACTATTACAAATAAGTATATTTTTTTTGGTTTCTAACCTAAAAAGAAAATTAAGCTCTTTAATTACTACTATAAATATTTTAAATATTTTTGCCTATTTTTTAATGTTTTCTTCTTTACTTCTTCCTATGAAATCCCCCGATTATTATTTTTATCATTTTATATATATTTTTTAATTTTTATATTTATATATATTTATTTTTATGCTTTATATATTTTTCAAATTTTTATGAAAATTGTCAAAAATTTTCCAAATTTGGGGAATTTTTATTATTTTAATATTTCTATTTTTAAAATTTTCTCTTTTATCTAACAATACACTTTGATTATTAATATTTCACTTTACACCCCCCAAGATAAAATATTACAATGTCCTCATTGTAAGAAGGGTGAAAAAAACTCTACATTTCACTTAGTATAGGGTAACAGAAGGAGTCATATAGAAGAGATCAAAGATCTCTGTGTGAACGATTTCAAGTCTAACAAGAGTCAGAGTAGTCAATCGGACTAAGTGAAGAGTAGACAAAATAAGGAAGTGACAGATATGGAACAGACTAAGTGTATGGGTAGATAAAAGTGTGGAAGGTAGGAAACAACTATATAGAAGTGTATGGATGGATGGATGCTAAGTTTTATGCCTTCAGCTAGGCGTAAACCCTAGAGAATGTAACTCCCATTAAAGAATAGATATAGTAAAAACAAGGGAGTCAAAGAAGAATTAACTCAAGAAACAGGAAAACAGATAAAACCACTCGGAATCAGAGTAATAAACTCGCCCAAATTTTGCCTTGAACAAGATCTCGTAGAACCAAAATCAGATTCATGTGAAAAAATCTCGAGAAAGATACGAGTGGGATTCATGAAAGATAAATCTGATTTAGGTCGAGGAAATAATTCTAAAGAATGAGTCAAATAGAAAAAGTGAATCAACCAATTAGTAGATCAGCAAAGCTCAATTTTCATTCTGAATGATTGGTGTATCACTTTAATACAGTAAAGGTTGTTGATTCGGGTTTGGAAGATCACTCTCAAGAGGTGTAGAGGGCGGGTTTTGATTTGAATCAAAGGCCTGATTAATGAAGTGAACTTGGCCCTGATGTTGCCTAGGATTTGGCAGATTCCTAGGATTCAGAACTGATTGAGATGGAAGAGTACTTGGTTGACGAAACTCAGCCAAAAGCATGATCTGATTTCATAAATCAGCCAATTCTTCCTTACATTGCCTTTGAATCTCAGCGAGAGCTTCAGCATTTTGTCGCTGACTCTCTGTCACAGCTCGCAAAATCTAGTCGAGCTGCGAATCTCTATTTGACCCTAAGTAGTTTTGTGTACTCGCGTGAAAGGACCTCTTATTTGGTTGCTAACAAGGCAATGTAGGCAGGTTTTGATGGGTCTGATTTGGATATAGTGGTCTTTGGTTTTGATCAACCAAAGAGAAGTTTGGGTTGTTTCTCCATCTAGGGTTATAGGTATTTGAATATGGGTTTGATCTCACATTGTATCCCTGAATGGCATTTAAATCATAAGGATATGGCGTGTTTTCCACAAAAGCAGGAAGTGGGGAAAGAGGTCGGAATGATGGGACAAAGGTCCCTCATTGGGTTGTTGAATGAGTAGGGAGTAAATCTAAGGAAGGAGGATCTCTAGAATCCAGATTATTCACAAATTCCCTCCCCGCAGGAATTTGCGAAACAGGTAAACGCACGAGATTCTGCGTAGTGAGTGGTGTAAGATTTTTCATCGTGTTGCGGACCTCATCGAGATGCTTTGCTACGATGTTAACTTTGTTTAGTTTCTCAGCTATAATCTCTAAATCCCTTGAATTGGATGAGTTTTGGATTTTGTGTATGCCCTTCTGATGCGAGTTTGGATGCGGATTTTGGTGCGGGTTTCCTCGCGTGAATTGCAATATTGATGCGTTATTGATTGAGTTTTCCGCCATCCCTTCAAATAATTCTAAGGCAGATTATTCGTCATGATTCAGAAAATTCCATTCACAAGAGGTATCGACTAGATTGCAAATGCTCTCTTGCAATCCATAATAAAAGATATGCATGAGTTGCTAATGAGGGATGTCATGATGTGGGCATTTCCTTTGCAATTCATGAAAGTGCTCCCACACTTTATGAGTTGGTTCCCCTTGGTTTTGAGTAAAAGTAGTGATAGCTCGCCTAAGGGCATTTGTGCGACCTATAGGGAAGAATTTCTTCAAAAATGCGGATTCGAGTTTGTTCCAAGTTGAGATAGGTCATGTAATAGTGCAATACCAATAAGCGGCTTTATCTTTTAGGCTAAAGGAGAACAATTTCATGAGTAGGATTTCTCGATTTTGATTTCGAGGATCAAGAGTCTGTGATAGATTTTTTAAATCTTCAATATGTTGGAATGGATCCTTAGATGAATACCCATGAAGTTGTGGGATTAGACCTATAATATTTGGCTTTAATTCTGGGTCATTTTCCCTAACGGGAATCCAAACATTAGGCTCTACTTGTGCATTAGATGGATCATAGTAGTCTCAGAGTAGAGGCCTAGGATGTGGTGGAAGAACAAAATCAGGTGGATCAAGACCTGCCTCAGGTCGAGGAGGACAGGCCTATAGGTTTTGTAGGTTCTGTAGAGCAGCCGTCAATAGATTGATTTGGCAGTTCTACTCTAGCATTTGGAGGTTTTGGTTTAGGAGCGCCTCATGGATATCAAAAGGTGGCATCTCCCCCTGACCAGAAGAAGGGATCTCAGGATTTGGGTTCTGCGATTGATCCATAGAATCAAACGTAGAAAATGTAGAGAATTCATATGGGAAAATTGGTCGCTTCAGTGCAATTGGTCTAGGAAAACTTGTCAAAGGAGACACGAGAGGCGGTTTCAGGGATCGCCTCCTATGCTAAAACGGAAAAATGTGCAAAGGCATACTCACACCACTGCGAAAACAGCAGCAAGGAAAACCCAAAAACAGTGCGAAAAGAGGGTTTTCTTCTTTTAAAATGAAAAGAAGATCCTAAGAATACACGTAAAATATATTGACACAAACAAGTATAATATCAATCGAAAATACGCGTCTTAGATGTGTCTACGCAGGTGCGTATCCTTAAGGCTTAAAGGTCAAAGGCTAGAATTGAGACCGCTTACTACTTGCTCCCTGTGGCTTTTAGTAGTAAGACAGACTTGTTAATCTTCGACCAAAGCCTTAAGAGGTGCAAAGAGGAGAGGTAGAAATAATCGACTCGTGTGACTCTAGTGATCGCACTGTGTGCGTGATAGCATGCAACAGATGTGTATGATAAAAAGCCACATGCAATCTACAAACAAATTAAGGTCACGAGTTTTAATAAGTCCTCTTTTTAGTTAATCTTTTACAAGAATGATAAAAAGAAGTAAATGTGACCACTTTTTAGATCTTTTCAACAAAAATATGGTCTTGCTTATTAAATCCAAAGATAGGGATCTACGCGGATTTTTGCGAATTTTCCCGCTGATGCGAGATAGAAAAAGCCCGAGTTAGATCGATACTAATAGGTATATGTACTCTTAGGAGTGTATGCATAAAGATATGCTACTGCTGGTCAGATAGTGTGGATGTTTTTTATATTTCCTACACTAAATGCAACAAGCAAATCTACACTAAAGACTAAGGAAAGAAATACTCAGAACGGGTATGTATATGAGAGAATGGGAAAAATAGAAACAGAAAACCCACCTTCTTCATGAGAATACCTGTGGAGATAGCCCTAAAAGAAGATAAAAAAAATCAAAAATAAAAACTAGTTAGAAAAGAATTATTTACAAACTAATAATTAAACGATAATGGTGAATATATTTAACAATTACCTCCTCGGCAACAACACCTTTAAAATGATGTGTAATTTCTCAATACAGCTAATTAAGGTTAAAAGTTTTAATTAATCGTGTAAGAAATGGCTAAGGTTAACTTGAATTGATGTCAATTAGGTAGTATAGGGTCAAGTTAACCTAGCATTTAAGTTTAAGTTCTTTTTTAACAGGTTGAGTCCAGGTCATTCACTGGGAGGCATATTTGTAATTTCAATTCGCCAATCTTCACTAGTTGAAAATGTGCTATTCTCGACAGTAAATTTTCGATTGTTTTACAATGGTCGCCAATAATAATATTCTCAATCGTTGTAAGGTAAAACGGTTGTCAAAACACCAGACATTAAGTTTCCCATCTACTGCGTAGGGGTTTTGGTTGAGGACATTCTCGATCGTTTATAACAGTCCAAAATACGAGATTTGTTGACCGTAATAATAAAATGGTTGACGATAAGCTTTTCATGAACCACCAAACTAAAAAGTTAATTTGAGGTCATTTTCGGCCGTTTATAAACAGTCTACAATAAGATACTTTTCGGCCATTCATAGAAAACGATCGACAATAAGCTTTTCATCAACCGTCACGTTCAAAAGATAATTTGAGGTCATTCTCGATCGTTTATATACGGTCGTGAATAAGATATTTGTTGATAGTTAATCGTAGAACGGTCGACAATAAGCTTTTCATAACCTGCTAATCGTTCTCTTGCGATGTATGTTATTTAAGTTAATCAATCATTTCACAAATAAGCGCTATTGTCGGGTTTTAATCCCCAGCAATGGTGCTAACAATAATGAAGCGAACGATCAACCACGGTTTGTATTAAAAACATCGTCGTTGTTGTAGTATATGTCACAAATACAAGCCGTTATCGCATTGATTTTTATTTAATTTACATAATTTTTACTGGTTTATTCCAGGTCGTTCATTGGGAGGTAGTTATTGATATGCATCACTCTCTAAGTCTAAGATTATTCTTTAATTCCAAAAAGATCAGTTTTATGTACAATAAAGAATGAATGAATGAATTAATAATGAATGAATTAATGGTTTAATTATGTACAAAAGAGAATCAATTAAAATACTTGCAAAAACCTAATTAGAATCAAGTATTAAACACTACATAAATATACTCTAAACTATCTACTTATAAGTTATATTACTATTAGTTACATATATATACAATACTAACTAATAATACATATCATACTAACTTAACTTAATATAGTAACATATATAATAACATATATAGGAGCTACAGCGACAGATATAACGTCGCTAAACCCTAGAAAAACTATATACAAATTTTAAAGTAAAAACTAGGGCTTATAGCGACAGTTATTTTACCTTTAGCGACGGTTTATTCTATTAGTAAAGCTGCGTAATTATTTATATACGTATACATAGCTATACTTACATATTCTCTTATTATTTACATATACATAGTATTTACACATACTATACACACACTTCTTTTTGCTTTTGTTCCTTATATTCTAAGTCTTCTCTCTCTTTCGTAACTTAGCCATTTTAGCTCTCTTGTTCTCCTCTTTTACATTCTGTGTTATCAGCTCAATACTTAGTCGATTTCGCTCGCTAACTTCTCTCAGAGTTTAGTCATTAGGACCCTTTTACTTAGCAAAAAATTATTTAATTGGTGGGCACACCGTTCGAGGCATACACAGCACCCGAGGTGGGGGACCAGACTTCTACTAGGTATGCCCTAGTTTTGTTAATTAGGTCGATTAATCACGTTTTCAGCTCATTATTGGGCTTAATCAAGCCCTAACATAGTGTCGACCCCTAGCCCACATTGCATACTCATCACAAATCATTAGAATGCTCAGTATATGCTCAATATATAATGCTTGGTAGTTTTGAGCGCCCGATGCCCGTGACGACTGAGCTATCCACTGCACAATTCAGTGAAATACCGCTCACAGCGGTTCTCAATCCACGATGTGGCACTAATTGTGCCGTGGCTGTGTTGGAAATCAGGCAGCTGCTGTTGATTTAGAGATTTTGGCCCTCAATTCGAGGGCCATAATTTATTATAAAATAAAAATAAATTATATGATAATAAAGTATTTACATAGTACTACTTAATTGTATAGTTAATTTATAAATTTAATTATATTTATTATATAAATAAATTCAGCAAAGTATACAGTTTATACATACTTAATTTTAGGTTTTATTCATTAATTACGTATAAATTAGTTATTATATGATCTAATTGACCTTATACCAAATTAGTAAATATGTTAAAGTATTTAATAGATATTTTTATTTTATTTAACAAGCTTTATTTATATTTTATTTACATTTAAATAGCATAATTTTAGACTATTTTATTTGTAATTTAAGTTTAAATAGTATAAAAAATTATAAATAAATTAAATTATCTTAAATTATTTAAAATACATTAGTATAAATATATAATATCAGTTAACTTAGTTTTAACTTAATCTACTAATTTATTTGGATTTAATCTAATAATTTAACTATTAACTTAATAAATTAAGTATTTATTCTATATATACAATTAAATTATGGAACAGGGTTAAACATGTTTATTTTATACATATAAATATGTATATACAGTATTATAACTTAATATGGTTATTTATAATGTTTATTAATTTATATAGTCTATTAGTACATATAAATTAGTTTACTTAATAAGTAGTTATATAATTTAGTTATATACAGTACAATCTAACTTAAATACTTAATTTATATACTACAATATATACATAACTTATTTATATTGTAAATATGTATAATTTACATTATAGATAAATAAGCTTTACAATATAGCTTATATATACACTTATATACATAGTATACAAAGGATTTTTAGGTGTTTTTGAGTTTTTTTTGTTTTTTATGGGTTTTATACCTTTTATGGAAGTAGGAGAAGAGAGGGAAAGAAATAGATGAGAAGAACGAGATGTTTTTGGTGTTTTTAAGTGTAGTTTCTTTTATTAAATTCCATGGTATACAGAACCGTCGGCTGGTATGTTCTACTAAGTCGGGGATTCGGAATACCACAAAACTTGGTATGCACTTAAGAAAATACCTAAACTTCAATCAGACATGTTTATTTTATTTTTTTTTAGATTTTTTTATAGTTTTTATTGAATTACAAATTCACACACTCTAAGCCTTTTAAAGGTTTTCTAAGGTAAGCAAAGGGCTTAGAATAGAACTCTAGAAAGTTGAAAGGCAGTAAATTGCCTCAACTGACTCAATACAATATCTGGATAGGATACAAGCAATATAGCATGCAAATCAACATGGATTTCAGTTAATTGTGTTTATGAACAGTCAGGTATTGATACAAGCTGACAAAAGAATTTAAATCAAGATTACAAGCATTCAAATGAGCTTAAAAATTCATTGAGTTTACATGAAAGCTTGTACAAAATTCCTACACACCATTAAGCACAAGTCAGCTATCTAACAATAAAACCTAACCTACTGTCCAGAGGTTTCTTCAGACAAAATCTGCTGTAGCAGCAGGACACCAAGTAGCAGGAACAACAGCAAGGCAGCTACTGAAATCTCAGCAAATTGCACATCCAGCAATACTGCTACAGACAGCAGCAGAGGCTGCTGAACACCAACAACTGCAGCAGGCCAAATTGAATTCCAGACGGCTTAACTGCTGCTGCAGTTAATCCATCTGGAATGAAATCAAGTCTGCAACAGGGAGAACTCAGAAACTAAATCCAGCTAAGTAATGCCTAATTCAGTTACTTCTATCCCAGATCAGATTCTAGAGAACCTTGTCAGGGATTTAAGAGAACTAGTTAAGGGGATACTTAACTGGATTTGGTGGAAATGTAGCTGCAACTGTAGCAAATTGCTATAAGTCTAGGAATTAAACACACAAACAGAAATCACTATAACCACCATCTGACAAGGGTTTCAACTCACAAATCACAGAAAAACCACTCGGGAATGCATCTTAAAATCAAAATCCCTTGTCAATAAAATCTCATCAGATAAGAAGATAGCTGATCTATCTCTTTCTAATGCTATAGACAACATGTAAAAAGAGTTAAATCAGTCACTTTAAAAAACATAAACTCAAATCCCAGAATTCTAAAACCTTAAGGAGTATGGAGAATTCCTTAGGTTATAAAATCAGATTTACTCTTTAAAATCAACTAAAAGATGCAAAGTAGAGTCTCAAATCAACTAAGTGATTTTCATTGGCTCTATAATGCGTTAAAGACATTCAATTCCTTACAACAAACTCAGATCGGATTATGGCTCCTTTGAGGTGAATTCTAATCTCAGAATCACCTCAGATTCCCAGCCAAATAGTGAATCGCAACAACAATAACTCAGTTTGCTAGATGAAAGCATTCAAAGCTCACATGAATCCAAATTCAACACAAATCCAGCAAACCAGTTCTCTTTTAAACTTAGATCAGGGGCTTTTGTGACAAAAATGAGATGAATGGGAAGCTTCTAATGTGATTTTCGATGCTAATTTCAGATCTGAGGTTAGAAACCAATCAGATTTGAAATTAGATCTAATAAGTGGGTGAATTGCGAGATAAAAATCGTGGGAATTAGAAACGATATGGAAAACATGCCGAGGGAGAAAAAATGACCAGTGATGACTGTGTGAAAATGTCCCCTCTGATCTGGAATGATCAGAGGAGGTGAGGGGGGGGGGGGGGATTTACTCTAATTCTACTCCTACTGCTAAACTAACAGGCATAACAGATCATTAGTAATTCTAATTCTAACTCTACTGCTAACCTATCTAACTACTGCTACAGCTAACCTGCAAAGTAGTAAAACTATTCTAAAAGGAGGAATGGGACCTGTGGGTCTCCACCCTACGGATGGAGAGGAAGAAGGGAGGGGGAGTTCCAGGGAATGAAAAGCTTGCTAGTGAAGCTTCTGGGTCATCCTCAGGCGTACATCATCCTTAGCGACGAGGAGGAAGGGAGGTGAAAAACTACACCTCTGTCACAGGTGCAGCGTTTGAACAGATTAGGAGAACTGGAAGGGAAGAAAGGATCGCTCTCAAGGAGGTAGGAGAGGAGGCGATCCTTTGCGCGCGCGACCATTGAGGTGCTTAAGTAGCGATTGCAATGATTCTAGGAACCGCGCGAGTGAGATTACTCAATGAGGGCACCGACGATGGGGATGGAAGGAGAGAGCGCGCGCGGACGCCAAGATGAAATCTGACCGTAGGATGGGACTGGGGGTTAGGGTGAGCACATGCGCCGATTCGTGCGAAGCTTCGAATCAAAATGAGCCGCAGATCAAGATCAATGAGAGAATGGACAGTCGAGTTGGTGCGGGTTCTTCGCATGCTAAAGTGCATGCACGGGAAGCAGCAGGTGTCGGGTTTCTTTTGGGTAAATTACAAGGAGGCCCTTCTGCAAAGGGGTAGAAGATTTGCACAAGAGCTCGTAAGTGGTAGAAAGTAGTTATAGAGAGGTCCTTAAGGGCTTTCAAAGAGGTCCCTGCAAGTTACAAATAGGTCTAGGGAAGTTTTCTAATGAAGGAAATGTGATGCATAAAGGATCTAAATGTAAATCTTCAATTTTAAGGCCTTAATGATATCTAAATGCCTTCAAGTTTTTATATGTGCTTAATTGAACTTTTAAGAAGTTAATTATACTTTTGATTTGAACTTTTAAACTTGTTTGTGTATTCAATTAACACTTGGAGCACCATTTGACCTTTTTCTCAAGAATATCTCGTTTTATGACCTAATTATGTAATCTTAACACAGAATTAATGTTTTAGGTATTTTTCTTTGATTCCCAAACTTAACCCTTTTTATGTGTTAATTTGACATTGTTTAACCCAGTTTCTAGCTTAACTTTAGCTTTTTAGCTATGATGAGTAGCCACTCATCATTTGCCACCGTGAAAAAGGTAATTTTCAAACGCCATTGTTGACTCGTCTATATGGAACGGTTGAGAAAGGTCGACTAAAACCCTCGAGCCGTCGTGACTCCCTCCCCCTTCCTCCCAAATCCTCTTCTCCTCCAAGCTTCCTCCTCCACGACCCCCTTCCTCCACAACACCCCCGGCCTCTCCTCTTCGTCGACCGACCCCTCCTCCTCAGGTAGCCGTCCTCCTCCCTCGCCTCCTCCTCTGCTCGACTCCTCCCTCTGTCACTGCCATAGCCTGTCGGCCGGTCTTGTCCCTCCACCACCACCACAATCAGTCGGCCACCACCATCAGCACCTCACCACCACCAGCACCTTCCCCTTCCCCTCATCGTTGGCCCCTGCCACCACCAGCAGCACCACCCCCTGCCGCCACGACCACCACCACCAGCACTTGCTGCCATGCCTTGCCACCACCAGCTTAGCCACCACCATCTCTTGCCGCCGCCACGACCACCTCCTCTTCCCCCCCCCCCCCACGCAACTACCACCACCATGCTCAATGGTCTCTTCCATTTGTCATTATTGTTATGTGATGGTGTGCACATGAAATGTGGGGTGTGCCCACATGTTAGTTGCTTTTTTTATTTGATCTAAATGTAGGGTGTCCCTACATATTGTGTTTTATATGCAGGAATTGGAGAATGTGCATATTATAGGGGAAAATCTGTCGAAATTTATTCGACTTTGAGTTTACATTCCAGGTTTAGGGTTTAGGATGTTGGATTTAGGTT
The DNA here is from genome assembly GCA_037157565.1 of Thalassia testudinum. NCBI lineage: Eukaryota > Viridiplantae > Streptophyta > Magnoliopsida > Alismatales > Hydrocharitaceae > Thalassia > Thalassia testudinum. The sequence continues at coordinate 27,188,780 of JAZHRO010000059.1, forward strand.
TTTGATTGATGATGGAATTGCATTTTAAGTTTAAACGTGTTGGGTTACGGGGTTTTATTTTAGGGTTTAAAGTGCTACGTTTAGGGTTTTACGCTTTTGAATTTAGAGTTTAGGATTGCGTGTTGGGTTTAGGTTTTAGGGTTTTGAGTTTAGAGTTTAAAGTTTTATTGTTTGGGTGTTGTGTGTTGGGTTTTGGATTTAGGGTGTTCGATTTATGGTTTAGGTTTTAGGGTGTTGGCCGGGTTTTGAGTTTCGATATAAAGGTGTTGATTTATGGTGTATGTTTAGATTTTAAGGGACTTGTTTAATGGTTACAAATTAGGCTAGGGTTTAGTGCTTAGGGGTTAGGGTACGGTTTAGTGTTTAGGGTTAAGGTTTAGGTTAGGGTTTAGTGTTTAAGGGTTAAAGGTTTACATTTTTGTAGATGAAGTTTATAATAAAGGAAATATTTTGAAAATAACATTTTTGATTATCATTTTTTTGTATTATATCAATTAGGTACACACACTTGCATAAATTTAGAAGCACTTCATGACAAACAATAGAAATTTTAATCCTTAGGTAACGGGTTGTGGGAGGGATGAGAGGTCATCGGAGGGGAGAGGAATAGCCTATTCGTCGGTCGCAGTTTGGGGAAGAGGGATAGGGGGCCGACTAGTGAAATCGAAGGTGGCCAGTGCTATTTATAGGCGGCGGAGAAGGGCAGGGGACCTGCATTTGGATGCATTTGTGTCCGGGTGCAGGGGTTTAAGGATCTTCATCTTCAGTGACGGTGAAGTCACCATGCCAGAGTTTGTTAGGTTAAGGAGGATCGGGATCATTGGATGGATTAGTGGCGGTGAGTGGAAGGTTGGTGGTAATGGCGGAGGAGTTCAGACGCAAGATGGAGGGTGATTGGATGGTGTGGACACCGGTCCTCCTCGGTCGTTCAAACTTGAGGAGGAAGAAGGAGATGCAGGTGTTGTGTGCACAGGGACTTAAATGTAATGAAAGCTAAGGACCTAATTCTAGGGAAAAGGATTCAATTGACATAAAAACTAAGGACCTAAATGTAAACAGTTGAATTTTAAGCTTAATTTAATTTATTTCTTTTTCAACTTTTTATATATGATTATAAATTAGGTAAATATTATGCTTCTGTCTTGAATTTACGTTTTTACTCTTTTTAGCTACATTTACTTAAGTGATTAATTTACTTAAGTTAATAAAATACTTTGGTCATAAGCTTAACTAAGTTAGTTTAAATATTAAATATGTAGCTAAATGTTTAATATTTGAGTCCAGATTATTAATTAAATTATTAATAATATTAATTGATATTTTATTTAGTATTTTTAATTTATTTTGAAGGTCCTTAATTAATCTCTTATAGTATAAGTAACCCTATATTTAGTATATTCTTAGCTAATTAACTAGGGAATCTAATTAATTAGGGGTAATTAAGAGTAATGATGAGTCTCTCATCATAGAACCATGGCTGCTCTAGCATCCTGTTGCAGTCCTCGACCAAGTCGAAGCGTGCTAAGAAGAAACCATGTGCACATGGAATCAGCTGGACTAGGCCCCTAGGCCTCCAAACACAAGTGAGGACTTCTCGTAGGTGGGGGAGGAACGGTCGGCGTCGGTGCAGACCAAAGGTGTAGAAGACCAACGTGTTAGGCCAGAGGCCCTTAGTCTCTGCCAACGCATCGTCGGGGATCACAACCAGCTTTTTCCCACCCTGTAGAACCGGAGGATGGTAGAAAAGCAGCCAGACCTCGGAGGAGCCAGGAGAGGAGAGGAGAAAAGCCCAAGATCGTCCGTCGGGGTCCTGAGAAGGGAGAGGAGGGGTTGGGTGGAGGATCGAGGTTGAGGGGGTGGGGGAGAAGGGGGGCATGCAGGGGTTGGGTTTGGGAGGCATCGGGCAAGATTGGTCTCCACTTCCATAAATTTATTGTGTGAGACTATCTTGCATTGTTACCCTGACAGTAAGATGAACCCATCTACATTCAAGGAATAAGGAAAAAGCTAACAGATGAGATTCTAATTTTGGAGGTCAATTGGCTGAACTCAAACTTTTTTAACTAAAATTAAAAGACGAGCATTGCAAATTACCCACAGTTTCCTCTTTCCTTTTCTGATGACTCTATCAACCTTTTTTCTCCTTGATGGCCGAGTTCCCAAGTAGGTAAACTTGCATGACGTGGGACCTCGTTTGAGACTACAAAATAGACACCTCCTGCTAAAAAAAGGCAAGCACTTCTTAAGACTAATCATCGTTACAAAATATCCATCTACTTTTATTTCAACGGTGGTTGTATTGGATTATCTTTAATGGATTGAATTGGATTGTAAGATTTTAATATTTAAAATATGAATGGATTAGATTGGATTAATATGATCTAATTTGTAATTCGTAAAATTATAATATACATTTGAGGCTTGAGAGCCTACTCTTATGTGTAGAGAAACTTACTTACATCTATGCTTATGTATTTATCTATGAGTAATATTTTGAAAAGAAAATTTACGAGATTAGATCATTTATCAACAATAATATGTATTTTAAATTTCATTTAAAATAGAAACTTCCAATCCCTTTGCCAAGTGGATCAATTTTTGTAAATGCTTAAATTACAAACATTGTTAAAAAATGATCACTTTTGATGTAAAGGATAAAGTACTGGATTGACTTGCAATTAAGGTTTTAAATATTATTATCAACAACATATTGATATGTCAAAAAGGAGACATGTTGAGGACATATCGTCAATATGTTGCTGATATCATAGAATTGATTCCAAATGTTTTAAAATGATCAAAAATGTCACATGTTGCAAAATTATGATTTAATTAATAAAGTGCAAAAGTCATGATTTTAATTAGTACTACATTAGTAAAGAAATGTCTACAAAAACTAGAATTGCAGATTTCAAATCACACACATTGAGAAATATGTTGTGAACAAGTTCATAAATTGCAAGATTCATTAAGAAAAATAAGTTCACAAGCAATATGAAAACTCATCATGAAGGTAGTCAAAAGCTAACAAACTTCTCTTTAATGGTTCTAAAATGCTATGGGTGCTACTATAGTACTGGTTTACTATTAAGAAAGTATTAAATCGGTCATGAGATAAACATGATTTGGAGTGTACTATTTATGAGATGATCCATGAGAATAGATGGAGAAAATGTGAGAAAACATGCATACAAGACTCTTTATAGAACAACCAATGCAAATAAACATTTAGACTTAGACGCAATATTGGATACAACATTTCTCCATGTGGCCATATGTATAGGATATTTACGTTGAAATCCTCAATATTTAGAGATGTTAGTCAACACCCACCGTTATTGGAGATATATTGTCGATATATTAGAAAAAAGATTTTCCCATGGTATCAAGATGAGTCATGTTAGGGATGTCCGTATATCACCTATGTATTAGCATAATTTTGTTTCCATAATTGCAATTTAATATATTGCATGTTCGTTTGAGGATATTTATATATCCTAATGTTTCATTTTAAAATATTATTTAGAAATAAAGATACAAGGCTGAAAACTTTTCCTACATTTTGATATTAGTTTTCGTTTTATATATATGTAACATAAAATATATAGAGGATCGGGTTGGTGCAACTCAGCTGCACTTATATTATGTACAACTGAGCCCTTCCAGCATTACATTAAGCTCAGGTTTCAGAAGTAGTCCCCACCTACTCTTAAGAGTTGTGGTCCCCACCTACTAATCGGATGCAACCCTCCTTCCTCCCCCATCGATGGCTGCTCCCTCCCACCTCTGAAACCCTCCCACCTCCTTTTGTCTAGTCCACCCCCGAAGAATTTTCTTTAATAAGGTATAATTAGATATTAATAATCCTTAATTACCTTATTAGGGATTTTTATTTGTAAATAGATGTATAAAACTCACCTTTAATAAAGGCGAGTTTGGTTATTTATGATGGCCATAGGTAACTTATCTTTTTTGTGTTAGTACTTAGGTTCTAATTACATTTATTTTTATGTTTTATGTGTTATAATATCATGTCATAAAGTTATTTGCAGATATTAAGTTGAAGATCACAATTATGATGAAAGAAAGTTTTATTATTATTAAAATATATTGATTGCAGCAAAAAGAGATATTAGAAGTTTCAATTTGATGATTCCTAACTTCTTCTACATTTAATTTGATGCTGTATTACTTATTAGAAATTTTTGTTAAGAGTCAAACACATTTATTTTTATGCACAAATTAATTCAAGTACATAATTGTAATATTTCTAAAGTATTACATGCGCATAAAAATAAATAAATAAACTCTAAAATAATTAAAATAAATCTTATGCATGTAACATGCTATAAAATATATTACAATACTAAATCAATCTTTTAGAATGGTGGTTATAAGTCTTAATATATTCTAATTACTAAAACATGCGTAAAATGCATTTAAAATGTATATTAAAATAATAATTATTCTTCTACAATGGGTGGTTATCCATTTCAAATGTTCCATCCCTTTATAAGTAAAGTTACATGTGTAGTTACACCTTTTTACAAAAGAAAAATTATCCAAATAATTACTTCTTTTGATTCTACCGACTGCATAATTAATCGATTAATTTCGCTGGTCAGTTTTCTATAATTTTTCTAAAGATAAATTTGAGTGTTTTAATTAATCAATCAACTAATCAACTAAATTGACTCCAAAGGTTGTACTCGAATTTCAACATGTGCAAATGACTATTAACTTGGCACTCATAAGATTATAACTTCCTATTTTTATTATATATATACTTTACATGAGTTCATTCATTTTTATAACAACATTAATTATCAAAAATACATTTCTACACAACTTTCTCCTATTCTCTACTTGCAAATTCAATCTTGAGAAGTTGCATCAAGCCTCGACGCCATTGTTGTGTCTTCAAAGATGAATACTCTACGCAAACTTTGTGCTTTCATTGAAGCATACATCTACGTCATATTAAGTGCTTTAAGAAAAAGTCTTCAAGCTTCTATTTCCTTATGTATGCCAACTTTGTAATCCTTGAAGAGGATCTCCTTATCTACTTCCTTCACACCTACTTATTGCAATTGAAAGGGAAGTATAAGGGAATATTATTTTTGATCATTTGTTCTTGTTTCATATACACATCTTGTTATCTTTATAAACAAAATTTATTATTTAAAATCCTTGATATTAGAATCTTATGCTTACAACTTTAAACATATTATTGATTCTAAACATTTTCAAATACACTTCTTAAAATATAAAATTTATTTTTCTATTAAAAGGAAGTTGTAAGAAAATATTTACCAAAGTTTTAATTGTATATCAATTACATAAAATTATGTTTCCCTCACATTAAGATATTTTCAAAGGAAATTAAAAAGGGATATTTCTAAGTCCTATTACATTTAATTAAAATACATGCATATTGGCTCAATAGGACTTGTATAAAATTTTGTTAATTTTCTACTTGTTGTAATTTGGGTGCCAGGGTTGTTGGCTTCCCATTCTTTTGATAAGTGAAGAACAAAATACCTTGTTGTGGGTTGTACAAGAAGGGGCATGTGAGAGAGGCTCTCTACCCTCGGTTGAAGTAGTGAAGTTTAGTGGATTTCTTGCTTAAAGAGTAACAGGAAAATCCTGGTTGGAGATCAATTAGGTAGAGGTTTTTCCCGATTTGGGTTTCCTTTGTAAATCTTGGTGTTATTTATCAATTGAATTTTTGTAGCTGCCATTATTTTTATTGAAGAGTTGAATTATACAATTTACCCCCCTCTTATATAATTATCACTCACCCCTTGTAGAGGCAAGTTAGATGCATAGTCAGATTCAAAGAGCTCCTCTGAAGCAAGAGGCTTTTTAAAGAGGAACTCGCCTTTGGTAGAGGCGAGTTCTATTCAAATAAAACTTGCCTCTACTAGAGGTGAGTTTCTTTTAAAACATGAAAAAGAACTTCTATTCACCGTCTCCCCCCTCCAACCTCAACCGAGCCCCCGCCATTTCGAGATCTCGCATGCTGCTTTTGCGCCACTCTTGCTGCATGTAACGACCCGATTCCCGAGTCCCTACGAGACACGAGAACCGGACCGACTCGACTAATCCCAAGACCTAGTCGTCCAACGAGGAAGTAACCAAAAGAGCAGTAAAATAAACCACATTCAGCATGAATATAACTAACAGTAAGAAAGTACAGCAGTAAGGAAAGAAACCACTACAGTATATACCACCACAACAGTAGAACAACATTCATAACATAATATGAATTGCAGGTAAAGAAAAGTACAGCGGAAACAAGAACTACTCACTACAGTGGAACAAAAAGAGGTACAAGAGAACAGTGGTAACTCTACTGGACCTTACTCGGCCCAGCGTCCTCTGCAGCGGCTGACCCTGGCTGCTCAACACCTGGTACTGAAAGGTAATGAGTGTAACACGTCAGCAAAACGCTAAGTAGAGTGGCAACTAAAACTAAAGAAAACAGTAGAGTGTACAGTGGTTGTTATGTTCTGTTACTTTCTTTATTTACATCTTTCACTTGTCTCACGATTTCAATTATTCCTCAGATCCTTTACTTGATCTCGAATGTTCCTCGTGGGAACGATCTTGATTGCAGTCTTTTCCAAAAAGTAGAAGTAGCACGTGGTGCTCTCCTGGCCGGGAGAGTTCCCCGTGGTGATCCTATTGTCAGTCAACCACCCCAAGGTCATGGACAGGCGTAACGGTGACTACGGCAAGCGCGATAAACGCACAGGTAGCTAACCCGCACTGACACGCGGTCAGTCATTTCCGTTAACGGGTGCGCTCAAAGCACAGCACGGAACCAGTACAGGGCAGAGCCCTCTCAGTAACAGGGGTCCAACCCCTCCACAGTAACCAAACAGGGGTCTTGCCCCTCCACAGTCCGCGCACCCTCGCCTGACTACCCTGGTTTGCCCAGCGGGCCTAACAAGTCGGTGTAGGAGGCTAGCAGAACCCCGGGGCCCGTGGGGTAGCTAGTACCTCCCTACACTAGTAGCTCTCCTCGGTACTACGTACAAGAGGGCCAGCAAGTCGGTACAAAGTGGTCAGTCCTAACCCTGGGTCCCTGGGGCGGCTGGCTCTGCTCTGCACTAAACAGGTACAGGTACTTCCCTTGGTACTATGTACCCAAGAGACAGCACTCTACCACATCTTTCTTTCTCAGTTCCATTCCTTTCTCTTTCCAGGAGTTCCACTCCTAATTCCCCGTTGGGTTCCAGTTCTTTTAACTCAGCACATTCAGGTTTCACCTTCCCAGTTTCATATTCATACATCCCATATTCCCAGACATGCTCATTTATTCATAACAGGCAGTTGTTAAGCCAATTTACAGGTAGCTATTATTTCCTTTCCACATTTTCCAAGACTGCAGTTATTCATATATTCCACTAGTTCTTCCCATCCTAGGATTTATGCCATACCCTAGGATCTATCATACAATCTAGTTTTCCAGCCCTATGATTCATGCAACACCCTAGGATCTACCATTCATTCTAGTTTCTCATTCCTAGGATTCATGCAATGTCCTAGGTTCTATTTATGGTTCATAGTTAACAGATTATACTAATAAACTTAAAAGTCACTCTACCGGTTACAACAGGAGTACTGGGGGTGTGGTCGGGAATCCCGCGTGCCTCCGCAACCCCCGAGACTGCAATGGAACGGGGTCCTATCACAAGGATCAAACACAAGAAGTTTCCTAAAATAGTACATAGCTACTGTAGACGAGTAGAGGATTTAATTTCGAAAAGAACGCAACTCGAAACGCGGAAAACGGGACCCGAACGGGCCCTAAACGGTTCGAAAACGACGAAAAAGTGCAAAATCAGACGTCTGGAACTTCTTCCAGACGTCTTAAAAAGGTGGATCAGGGATTACCTTGCTCTGCGTGGGCTCTCAAATGTCCAGAAGCCTGCGGGGGCATCTGGCCTAGTTCCCAGACGTCCGATGGTCACCCCGGACGTCTGGATGTCGCTCTCGTCGTCTGGTGCTACAGCCAGATGTCTGATTCGCGTTGGATGGCGAATCACCGAACCTGCGCGTACCCATCTCTCTCTCTCAGTACGGTCAGTCGAAGAAAACGAAGAAGACGGAAATAACTCACCTTTCAGACGTCTGGACAGTCTTCCAGACGTCGTTCCCATCGTCTGCCTAGAGTCCCAGACGTCTGATTTTGGAAAAGTTTCCAGAACTAGGGCGCGACTCGCCCTCTGCTCGCGACGCTCGGCCGCGCCGCGTCTCGTCCGCCTGCTGCTCAAACTGCAGCAGTCTCCCCCCGCGTCGCTCCGCGCCCGCTGCGCCCCCCGCCGGCCGGCCCTAGCAGCCCCGGCGAGCTCGCCCTCACGGCTGAGCGCCTCTTCCACGCGCAGCACCTCCTCCCACGCTCACCGCGGTTGTTGCTGCCGCCGCTCACTTGCGCTCGCTCTTGCGCACTGGCTGGAAGGAGAAGAGGAAGGGGGCGGAGGTGACGGGAGTGAGGGAGAGGGCGTGACCTTTTAAGGCCTCGCGAGGTGGAGAGAGAGAGCGGACAGGGTGGGTCTACGACCGCAGGAGAGAGGGAAAAAGAGAGGGAGAGAGAGCGTACGCAGGTCTGCGCGCTCAGGTGCACATACGAAACACGCGTGCCAAAAAAATAACCGATTCCCAGACGTCTGAGCCACTTCCCAGACATCTTAAAAGACGTCTGAAGCGCGCGTTCGTAACAATATAACAAACTCTAAGGAAGTTTCATCCTCGAAACTTGCGCTAACTAGGGTGCGGAAAAGACATCAAAATAACCATAACAAACTCAAAGAGGACCGAAGCCGGTTCGAAAAGACGTACCCGCAAAAAGCTCCGGGTACCGCTCCCGCATTGCTGCCTTAGGCTCCCAGGTAGCCTCCTCGTACCGCTGGTTCCTCCACAAAACCTTTACCAGGGGTACTTGCTTTCGTCTCAAACTGCGAACGGCTCGGTCTAGAATCTGCACTGGCTGCTCGGGGTAGGTCAGGTCGTCGCCCACCTCGACGCTCTCGTGACTCAGTACGTGACTGGGATCGGCTACGTACTTCCTGAGGTTGGACACGTGGAACACGTCGTGCACACCAGAAAGCTGCGGGGGGAGGGCAAGCCTGTAAGCAACGGGTCCAACCCGCTCCAGGACCTCAAAGGGCCCCACAAACCTCGGTGCGAGCTTCCCTCTCACCCCAAACCGCTGCAGGCCCTTCATGGGCGAAACACGAAGAAAGACGTGATCCCCAACCTCAAACTGCACCTCTCTGCGTCTCCGATCCGCGTAGCTCTTTTGTCTGCTCCTGACAGTGCGGAGTCGCTTGTGGATCTGGTCGACTACCTCCTGACTCTACCGGATCAACCTGGGGCTAACCTCCCACTTGGTCCCCACCTCAACCCAACTCAAGGGTGCCGTACACCTCCGTCCGTACAGAGCCTCGTCGGGAGCCATGCCGATGCTCGAGTGATAACTGTTGTTGTATGCGAACTCCACTAGGGGCAGGTGTTCCTCCCAAGAGCCCCTCCAGTCCAGTACACAGGCACGCAAAAGGTCCTCAAGTGTCTGTATCGTGCGCTCGGACTGTCCGTCCGTCTGGGGTGGTAAGCTGTACTAAACCTCAACCGCATCCCTAGGGCCTGCTGAAACTCAGCCCAAAACTGGGACGTAAAGAGGGTATCAAGGGTCGGATACGATCTCCCGCGGAACTCCGTGTAGTCGTACCACGTCGCTGATGTACCTCTCTGCCAACTGTGCTGGTCCCAAAGTGACTCGGATCGGCAGGAATCGTGCCATCTTCGTCAGTCTATCCACAATTACCCAGACAGCATCGTGCCCTCGCTGGGTAACAGGTAAGCCCACCACCAAGTCCATGGTGATGCTCTCCCACTTCCACTCTGGCATTGGAAGCGGCTGTAGTGGCCCTGCAGGCCTCTGATTCTCGGCTTTCACCTGCTGGCACACTAAGCACTGCTGCACGAATTCACCCACATCCCGCTTCATCCCCCTCCACCAAAACTCGCGTCTCAAGTCATGGTACATCTTCGTGTTTCCGGGATGTATGGTGAACTTGGAACCGTGTGCCTCAGTCAGGAGCTCTCTCAACAGCTCCTCGTCTCTGGGAACGCACAACCGTCCCCTCAGGCGCAGCACCTGGTCTGTGAAAGAGAAGTCCCCTGGGTCTCCTGACAGTACTCTGTCGCGCAAGGACTGCAAGTACGGATCGACCATCTGTCCTGTAATGATGCGGTCTATCAGCTCTGGCCTAGTCTGTCGTGTCACTGTCACTGCCCCACAGTGCCCCCGTAACTCCAGGGGTCGCCAACTGCCCACCTCCTCCAAAAGGCTCCAACTCTATAACTGTAAACTGGCCAAGTGCGCGGGTACCTTACGGCTCAAAGCGTCAGCTACCACATTGGCCTTTCCCAGGTGGTAGGAGATGCTGCAGTCGTAGTCCTTCAGGAGCTCCAACCAACGTCTCTGTCTCATGTTGAGCTCCTTCTGATCAAAAAGGTATCTGAGGCTCTTGTGATCTGTGAAAATCTCGAAGGTCTCACCGTACAAGTAGTGCCTCCAGGTCTTCAGCGCGAAGACAACCGCTGCCAACTCTAGGTCGTGGGTAGGGTAGGTATGCTCATGGGGCTTTAGTTGCCGCGAAGCGTAAGCGACAATGTGACTCCTCTGCATGAGCACACCTCCTAACCCCTGCAAGGAGGCATCCGTGTACAAAATGAACCCGCCACTACTATCAGGGATGGTGAGCACGGGAGCCGAGGTCAACCTCTCCTTCAGCTCCAGAAAACACGCCTCACAGGCGTCTGTCCAAGCGAAGGGCATGTCCTTCCGGGTCAACTGTGTCATAAGACGCGCGATCTGTGAAAAACCTCTGATGAATCGTCTGTAGTAGCCTGCCAGTCCCAGGAAACTGCGAATCTCAGTGACTGAACGCGGTCTCTCCCACCTGAGTACTGCCTCGACCTTGGCTGGGTCCACTGCCAAGCCGTCTCCAGAGATCACATGACCTAAGAAGGTCACCTCCCTCAACCAGAACTCGCACTTGCTGTATTTGGCGTATAGCCTACGTCGTCTCAGAGTGTCCAGAACCATCCGCAAGTGCTATCCGTGCTGCGTCTGATCTCTAGAATAGATGAGTACATCATCTATGAAAACCACCACGAACTGGTCCAAGTACGGTCTAAACACCCGGTTCATCAGATCCATGAAAGCAGCGGGGGCATTGGTCAGCCCAAACGGCATGACCAAAAACTCGTAGTGTCCGTACCGGGTGCGGAAAGCTGTCTTGGAGACGTCGGTCTCCCTGATCCTCAACTGGTGGTATCCCGACCTCAAGTCGATCTTGGAGAACGCTGTGGCACCTCGCAATTGGTCAAACAAGTCGTCGATCCTCGGCAGTGGATATCTGTTCTTGATGGTGACCCTATTCAGCTGTCGGTAGTTTACACAAAGGTGTAAGGTCCCATCCTTCTTCACAAATAGTACCAGGGCTCCCCAGGGAGATGCACTAGGCCTCACGAAACCTTTCTCCAAAAGGTCCTGCAACTGAGACTTGAGCTCTCGTAGCTCAAGTGGTGCTATCCTGTATGGCGCGGTGGAGATAGGGCTGGTCCCTGGTACTAGTGAGATCTCAAACTCGATCTTACGCTCCGGCGGTAGTCCTGGTAACTCATCTGGAAACACGTCAGGGTACTCTCTGACCACCGGGATACTCTGGAAGTCTGCCACAGGGCTGGGCTCTGCCGCCACACAAGCTAGGAAGCCCTCACACCCCTGGCTCAAAAGTCTCGCCGCCCGAAGTGCCGAAATGCACCTGAAGCCTCCGTCCACTGGCTGTCCGTGAAACTCAAAAGAAGGCAACTCCGGCATGGAGAAGACAATCTTCCTCTCAAAACAGTCTACCAAGACGTGGTAAGCGGACAGCCAGTCCATCCCCAGAATCACTCCGAAGTTCTCCATCTGTATCATAATCAGGTCAGCTGGCAGGCTATGTCCCCCGACGCTGACCTCGCAATCCGTGTACACCTCCTCAGCTACAAACAGCTGACCACTCGGACCTCTGATTACGAACGGATTCTTTAACAGCGTATAATCTTGGCCCAAACTAACTGCGAAACTGGCTGCGATAAACGAGTGCGTAGCGCCGGAATCGAAAAGTGTGTAAACGAGTCTGTCGGAAACTGAAACCATACCTGCCACAACTGAGCCCGAAGCTCTGGCATCCCTGTGTGTCAGGGCGTTGATGCGCCCCTCAGCTCTAGGTGCGGACGAACCAGCCACACTCTACGTCGGACGGGCAGGTGCTGGTCGGTACCCTCCTCGTGACTGCTGTCCTCCTCCTCGCGCCTGGGAACTGCGGCCTCCTGCGCGCCCTCCAGTGCTCTGCGCGGGGAGTATCTGCTGACCTCCTACCCTAGACGGGCAGTCCCTCCTGATGTGGCCCGGTTGGCCACATTGGTAACAGAGGGGAACTCGACTCCCGCCCTCAGTGGATCCCTGCTGTCGACTAGGAGGGGGTCCGGTGTTGACGACTGACCCTGTCAAGGGCCCCCAAAGGCCACTGATGGCCCTGCAAAACGTGACGGCTCTCCTGCGGACGCCACGTGTCTCCTCTCTCGCCGGCCCTGTGAAAAGTCCGGCTGAAAGGGCCTCTTCCGCCTGCCGTCAGTGTCTTGCGCGGATGGGTTGGTCTCATTATAAGTCATGGCTACCTCCACCACCCTCGAAAACGTAGGCAGCTTCAGGGGTTTGACGTACCCTCGGATCGCAGGCCGGAGCCCCTCGGTGAACCTCCAAAGGTGCTCCTCCTCAGTGGCTACCGCTGTCGCTGCAAAGCGGGACAGCTCCAAGAAACGCATGTGGTACGCGCTCACAGTCATCGTTCCTTGGCGGAGAGTGTGGAACTCTCGCCTCCTCTGGTCCTGCCACGTCTGGGGAAAGTACTGCTCGCAGAAGAGGGTGACGAACTGGTCCCTGGTCAGCTCGTCCCTCTCCTGTCCCCGGACCGCCCTCCACCACCTGTGTGCCGCACTCTCCAGCTGGTACGTGGCAAAGGCCACGTGGCACTCCACCAGGGGGCGAAGGGTGTCGAAGATCTTCTCCAGCTGCTCAAGCCAGTCCTCTGCCTCGGTCGGGTCCTCATCCCCCTTGAAGGTGGGGGGCTTTAGCTTCCGGAATTGCCCAAAAAGCTCGAAGTGGCGCTGTAGGGGAGGTGCTGGTGCACCTCCAGGCGAAGGTGCCTCGTGCACAGAAGTGTCTGAGGAAGGTGGGGGTGGCAGCGGCCCATCCCCTCCCCCGTGTCCAGCACCGTGTCCGTCGTGTGGTGCCACAGAGGACTCCCCCTCCGCAGCCCCAGGAGGAGGCACTCGGGGCGGTGGGTGGAGCTCCTCTCGTACAACGTCCCGTATCAGCCGGGCGAGGTCTTGGGCCTGGATGACCGGGAGTGGTGGTTGGTCCACCGAGACGTCAACAACAGCACGTCCACCTCGCCGACCTCGTCCTCGGCCGCGCCCGCGGCCAGTCTCGCCACTCCCACGACGAGCCATCTCCTGCAAGGAGACGCGAAACAAAACGAAAAACGTCAAACAGACGGTACCTAACGAAACGTCTAAGAGCTCATGTCAAGAGATATGTTGTGGTGGCTACTCTAGTTATAGACATGTGAATTGGTTATTTTCTAGTCAGTTGATTCACTTCTCGGGACGACCTTGCTCTGATACCATCTTGTAACGACCCGATTCCCAAGTCCCTACGAGACACGAGAACCGGACCGACTCGACTAATCCCAAGACCTAGTCGTCCAAGGAGGAAGTAACCAAAAGAGCAGTAAACTAAACCACATTCAGCATAAATATAACTAACAGTAAGAAAGTACAGCAATAAGGAAAGAAACCACTACAGTATATACCACCACAACAGTAGAACAACATTCATAACATAATATGAACTGCAGGTAAAGAAAAGTAGAGCGGAAACAAGAACTACTCACTATAGTGGAACGAAAAGAGGTACAAGAGAACAGTGGTAACTCTACTGGACCCTACTAGGCCCAGCGTCCTCTGCAATCGCTGACCCTGGCTGCTCAACACCTGGTCCTGAAAGGTAACGAGTGTAACACGTCAGCAAAACGCTGAGTAGAGTGGCAACTAAAACTAAAGAAAACAGTAGAGTGTACAGTGGCTGTTATGTTCTGTTACTTTCTTTATTTACGTCTTTCACTTGTCTCACGATTTCAATTATTCCTCAGATCCTTTACTTGATCTCGAATGTTCCTCGTGGGAACGATCTTGATTGCAGTCTTTTCCAAAAAGTAGAAGTAGCACGTGGTGCTCTCCTGGCCGGGAGAGTCCCTCGTGGTGATCCTACTCTCAGTCAACCACCCCAAGGTCACGGACAGGCGTAACGGTGACTACGGCAAGCGCGATAAACGCACAGGTAGCTAACCCGCACTGGCACGCGGTCAGTCATTTCCGTTAACGGGTGCGCTCAAAGCACAGCGCGGAACCAGTACAGGGCAGAGCCCTCTCAGTAATAGGGGTCCAACCCCTCCACAGTAACCAAACAGGGGCCTTGCCCCTCCACAGTCCGCGCACCCTCGCCTGACTACCCTAGTTTGCCCAGTGGGCCTAACAAGTCGGTGTAGGAGGCTAGCAGAACCCCGGGGCCCGTGGGGTAGCTAGTACCTCCCTACACTAGTAGCTCTCCTCGGTACTACGTACAAGAGGGCCAGCAAGTCGGTACAAAGTGGCCAGTCCTAACCTTGGGTCCCTGGGGCGGCTGGCTCCGCTCTGCACTAAACAGGTACAGGTACTTCCCTTGGTACTACGTACCCAAGAGACAGCACTCTACCACGTCTTTCTTTCTCAATTCCATTCCTTTCTCTTTCCAGGAGTTCCACTCCTAATTCCCCGTAGGGTTCCAGTTCTTTTAACTCAGCACATTCCGGTTTCACCTTCCCAGTTTCATATTCATACATCCCATATTCCCGGACATGCTCATTTATTCATAACAGGCAGTTGTTAAACCAATTTACAGGTAGCTATTATTTCCTTTCCACATTTTCCAAGACTGCAGTTATTCATATATTCCACTAGTTCTTCCCATCCAAGGATTCATGCCATACCCTAGGATCTATCATACAATCTAGTTTTCCAGCCCTAGGATTCATGCAACACCCTAGGATCTGAAATTCCCTACTTGGAGGGGGTGAGATCAGTGTGACGTAAAAAAAAATGCGGAATTGAAATATAAATAATCTCACAAATAAGGAATCACACAAGCACACAAGAATTTTTAGGTGGAAACCCAAACCGGATGAAAACCACCACCTAAACCTCTCGAGTTAGGATTTTCCGATCAACCAAGTTGATCAAAATCCACTAAACCGAATCACTTTAAAGCGAGGGTGATTCAACCTCAATTACAACCACACTACTTAGACGAGGGTAGCGTACCTCAACCCCTTCTCTCCACGAGAAGGATTTTGTCTCGCGAAGGAGACGGGAATTCGGAAAGCGAATACCCAACCAAATAACAAAGATAAAATAAACAAGTAATTCTATAGAGCCAACAAAGTAATTTTAAACCTAGCTTCTATAGGAATTAGGAAACTCCCCTTTGCAAGGAGTGTGTCGAGTTGATGACGCGATGCGTGAGCCACGCGACGGCGCAACTTCGCTCTCATGAACTACGGCGGGAGAGCGGGTGTGCAAAGCTTGATGCTCTCAAGATGAATGGAACTAGAGCTTGGAGAGCAAGGGCTTCTCTTGGACACAAAAGAGTGGAACTAAGTTGCTTAGGTGTGTCTTGTGTTTCTCTTGGTGTGTGTTGGTGTGTCAAAGGCTCCCCTCTATTTATAGAGCCCTTAGGAAGGCTTTGGAAGGCTTAGAAAAGCTTCCATAGCTGTTGGGTGCAAAGTCCAAGTGAATCAGCCCGAAATCAGGAACAATCATTGTTCTGACATGCTTATCAGACGTCTAATTCTAGCATCAGACGTCTGGAAGATCACTTTAAGACGTCTGATTTCAAGGTCAAACGTCTGATTTTGGGTGAGTCTCTTCCTGACATGGATCAGATCTAAACAGGGTTCTAGCGCAAGTCCATCAGACAACATACAGGACGTCTGGCACTATGTCTGGACGTTTGGAAACCTACTTTTTCATGGGAATGGATTTGCAACGGCTAGAAAATCTCTGAGAAGAGATTTTCGGGTCAGTCGAGGCAAAACGGTCAATTATCAGACGTCTGGAATGGCTTAAGGACGTCTGATAAGGCTCCAACGGTCATATCCTTGAGTGTATGTCAAGAGAGCCAACGATCCACTAATTGGACGTCTGGCAAAAACATCAGACGTCTTCTAAGACATCTGGACTAAGATCTGGACGTCTGATTTCATCAGACAGAATACTAAGTCCAGCCTAATAGTTATCAAACGTCTGAAACAGCAATCAGACGTCTTAAAATACTTTATCAGACGTCTGATTTGGGAATTAGACGTCTGGAAACTCTGTTTGAATCCTATATTGGTTTTCTAAGTATTCTATAGAAAACCTAAGTATCCTAGGGTTGTGCGGGTGTTCCTAGGACTACTGTTAGGGTACTTTGAGGCTCTTTAACATGAATCTAAGTAACAAAAATAAAGAGCAACAGAGGAAACGAAAAATACAAGGAGTATAAGAGAAGGAAATCTATCCTATTCTTCATCTCCTTCCTTCTTCAATCTATCGCTCCTCGCGAATCTCCTCTGTTTTCTATCGAGCTCCTCCAATCCGTCCTGGATGCGAGCTCGAACTCCGTCTAATCACGTATCCATTTGCGATTGACCTGAAATCTAGGACTCAAAGTGCAAATGTTAAATGACACGTGTTTTTTTATCATCAAAACAAATGATCGTGGTGCTCTAGCACCAACAGGATCTATCATTCATTCTAGTTTCTCATTCCTAGGATTCATGCAATGTCCTAGGTTCTATTTATGGTTCATAATTAACAGATTATACTAATAAACTTAAAAGCTACTCTACCGGTTACAACAGGAGTACTGGGGGCGTGGTCGGGAATCTGCGTGCCTCCGCAACCCCCGAGACTGCAATGGAACGGGGTCCTATCACAAGGATCAAACACAAGAAGTTTCTCAAAACAGTACATAGCTACTGTAGAAGGGTAGAAGATTTAATTCCGAAAAGAACGCAACTCGAAACGCGGAAAACGGGACCCGAACGGGCCCTAAACGGGTTGAAAACGACGAAAAAGTGCAAAATCAGACGTCTGGAACTTCTTCCAGACGTCTTAAAAAGGTGGATCAGGGATTACCTTGCTCTGCGTAGGCTCTCAGACGTCCAGAAGCCTGCGGGGGCGTCTGGCCTTGTTCCCAGACGTCCGATGGTCACCCCGGACGTCTGGATGTCGCTCCCGTCGTTTGGTGCTACAGCCAGACGTCTGATTCGCGTTGGATGGCAAATCACCGAACCTGCGCGTACCCATCTCTCTCTCTCAGTACGGTCAGTCGAAGAAAACGAAGAAGACGGAAATAACTCACCTTTCAGACGTCTGGACAGTCTTCCAGACGTCGTTCCCATTGTCTGCCTAGAATCCCAGACGTCTGATTTTGGAAAAGTTTACAGAACCAGGGTGCGACTCGCCCTCTCCTCGCGACGCTCGGCTGCGCTGCGTCTCGTCCGCTTGCTGCTCAAACTGCAGCAGTCCCCCCCCTCACGTCGCTCCACGCCCGCTGCGCCCCCTGCCGGCCGGCCCTAGCAGCCCCGGCGAGCTTGCCCTCACGGCCGAGCGCCTCTTCCATGCACAGCACCTCCTCCTACGCTCACCGCGGCTGTTGCTGCCGCCGCTCACTCGCGCTCGCTCTCGCGCACTGGCTGGAAGGAGAAGAGGAAGGGGGTGGAGGTGACGGGAGTGAGGGAGAGGGCGTGGCCTTTTAAGGCCGCGCGAGGAGGGGAGAGAGAGCGGACAGGGTGGGTCTGCGGCCACAGGAGAGAGGGAAAAAGAGAGGGCGAGAGAGCGTACGCAGGTCTGCGCTCTCAGGCGCGCAGACGAAACACGCGTGCCAAAAAAATAACCGATTCCCAGACGTCTGGAAGTGGTTCCAGACGTCTGGTCAGATGTCTGGGCCACTTCCCAGCCGTCTCAAAAGACGTCTGAAGCGCGCGTTCGTAACATTGCACTCTTGTCACCCACCGCCTCCCCCCTCCCCCTTAACCTGCTGTTGCTACTGCTCGCTACTACACTCTCGCTGTTGCTTGCGCTCTTTGTGGTCACCACTGCTCCACTGCTACTATTGCTGTTGGTACTTATGCTCTCCTCGCTTGCCGCCTCCCCCACTGCTGTTGCTACTCACTCTCTCTTCACCCACTGCCTCTTGTACTGCTGTTGTTGCTGCTCCATCCTCGTCATGGACCGCTATCCTCTGACTCTCCTGCCATTTACCCTCCTCGTTCATCATTTGCTAAGTTATAAGTTTTTCATTCCTGAGATTCATCAGTGCTCTTTGATTGTGCTGTTGTCTTTTTTTTTTTAGTTATGGATATATTTGACATAGTAAATATAAAAAAGATTGTTGATAGATATTTTAATGAGTATAGAAATTAATGAATGTGGACACTAGGGTTTGTGGGATTATTTAATTTGGATAGGAGTGTAAAGATTTTATAGCGAGTTTGGGTATATGCTTTGTCATTTAATGTCATTTATTTTATGATTCACTCATGTTGATTTAAATTGCGGAATTTGTGTCATGTTTGCTATATTTCGGTGGTTGTATTGTTCAGGTTGAGAACGAAATTCATTACGATGAGGATCTTAACAAGAGGATCAAGATGTATACAAATTAGACCTTTGAGCAATTATTGGATATGATTTATATAAGTTTGTAAATTTGATCGTGTGAGTTAACAAATTAAAATCTTTCATCGCTTTTCATATTTAGGAGGGACTGATTATTGTTTGACTATTGTGGTTAACGATATGGTGATCTTGAATCTATGACTGATTGGGCAATACTTGCTTGGAGAAGAGAAATTTTTATGGAGCTTTATATTAAGGTTCATGATGAGGTTAGAGGTATAATATTTCATGAGCCTCGTTAATCACAAGTACCACAACCACCAGTGTGTCCACTTTACACTCCTCAAGAGCATCTCTCACCTCAACAACCACCCGCCCAACCATTTGATGTTATAGGTGATGGTTATATTAATGTCGTTGGTGAGCCTTACGTTTGATAAGAGCTTAGGAATGAACTTGTTGAAAATGATGTTTATGATTTTACAACATAGAATGAAGGTAGGGTCCTTCATATTATACAAGTTTATGAGATTTGTGCCTCGATACATGAGAATGATTTGAATGATGAAGATGATATGAATTATAGAGATGAGGGTCAGGAAGTCTCTCTTTCTAATGTCCTAACTCGTAATAGAAGGGTGTGACAATTTGCATTTGGTTTGGTAGAAGGTATGACAATAATCAATTACCTAATGATGGAGATGTAATATTTTATGGTGACTTGGGTAATTCTCCTTGGATATCCAATGGCTCGGATGAATGGTCTCAAATTGGAATGAGTAATCTTAACACTCACTTGGTTAAGGGGATGCCATATAAATCGGAAGAGGACTTCATATTTGGTGTGAAAAAGTTCCATGTTCAGAATCACATGAATTTTGAAGTTTGGGAATCAGATAAACATGTATGGTTTGTGAATTGTTCACGTAAATATGAAGGTTGTACTTGGAGATTGCGTGGGCATTAAAAAAGTTCCATGTTGAGAATCACTTGAATTTTGATCAACAATAGGTCTTGAGTATCTTTTATGGACAATACACGTGCCCATATCCAAGACAATGAAATGAAGAACATATGCAGCTTGCTTGAATTTTATGGCACACTACCTACAAAATTATTTGAAGTATCACATATGGTTAATATAAAGTTCTTGCATGAGGTAATTGTGGAAAAAATTCAAGAATACAATCACAAGAAGTGTGTGGGATAGAAAGAGGAAGGCCATTGAAATGGTGTATGGCGAGTTTGACAAATCATATAAAGACTTATCGTATTTGCTGCATGCTATAAAAAATACAAACCCTAGTATATGTGTACATGTAGAAAGTATAAACATTGATAATATAAGAGAAGTGGTGTTCATGAAAGCATTTTGGGTATATGGATCGTGTATTGAAGTATTTAAACATTATCGATCAGTTATCAGTATCAATGGCATACATTTGTATGGTAAATATAAGCATAAATTATTGATTGCTTATGACATTAATGTTGATCATCACATTGTTCCTCTTGCACTCGCCATAGTCTATGAGGTGTCTATAGAGTCATGGTCTTAGTTTTTAAGATGCAACAATGATTTTGTTATATGCGACGGGAAAGGACTGATTTGCATTATATTTGATTGTCGTGGAGGAATTCTCGCTGTAGCTGCTAACAAAGACATTGGTTTGCGTTATGTGCAATGGAGGCATTGTACATGCCTTGCTGCAAGTAATTTAGCCACTATGTATAAAAATACAAAAATGTAGAAGTTAGTAGTGAGGGTAGTGTTACAATCTTTACCTCTAAAATGATAATTTTGCACGTGTCAACTGAAAAACTTGAATGAGGACTCCCTTAAATGGTTTGAAGAGTATGGTATTCATAAGAATGATTGAACCATGACTTATGATGGTGGAGTCTACAGATTTGGGAATACGACAATAAATTTAAGTGAAGGTTATAATGCAGTGTTTAAAGATACAAGGTTCTTGCCTGTTGGGACAAGGAAGACATTTTAAAGCTATGTTATGTACTTTGACAAACATCGAGGAGCAACTATTGGATGACTGTTGGAAGAGTTCACGACGTGACTCATTTTTGTAAAAACCCTAACCCCTGTTATGAAGTTCTCGCTGTCAAGCGAAAGTGATGACTTTTTTGGAATACATCTAAATGTCATAACCATCTCTCATTTTTTAAGTGGGGAGCACGTGCCCTACCTCCCATTGAGGTGGGTCCGCTCGTGAAGGAATGGAGCAAAGAGCTCAATACTGGAGAAAAGAATGTGATTTGGCAAAACATCAAAATACATTAGATGGTATGAGGAAATTATTTAAGAATAGGAAAAATTAATAGCAAGATATGATTACTTATTATTGTTGGGAACAATATATTTGGCATTAAGGGTGAGACATAAATGGGTTAAGGAGGTGACACGAATGCAAAATACTTTCATTTGAGGGCTACTAACATGCTGAACAAGAATTTTATATCATGTTTGATGGAGGAGACTGCCGGGATTGCCTTCCTGAGTGACTTGAGTTGTGATTTAGAATGGAATTATGGGAGAGTTTTCTAATATTATTTGGGATGTAATTACTCTGATAGTTGTACTTTTTGTCTAAGCAGTTTGGCTATATATGTACCCAGGACCGTGATTACCGTGGCTCCTAATGTTGAGTAGTATTGTAAGCAAGTAGGTACGTGTGGAGTTTCGGTAGGTTATTCACTGCCTGATGCGATTATGGCTTGTGAAAATTATGCTTGGGAAATATTAATAGTAAGTTTTACGACAAAAAAAAAAAAAAAAAACTTAAGCAAAATGACCAATATATAATTAAACAACTAAAGAAACCACCAAGGTCATCCTGGAGGGAAATCAGTACATATTTATCTAATGTTAAAAGGAAGTTAGATTAAGAAGGTGGATAATGAACGATCCGTAGAGTTTTAAGATAATAAATGAAAGTGAGAGCCATCCACATGACCACGCAAATGTTGGGGGAAGCGGGATGGCGTGATGACTCCATTATTATAAAAATGCGGTAAAGCTCTTGTTTACTGTAGAGATTTAACGAGTCGTTTTGAAGGTTAACCCTCAGTTGCTACAGGGGTTAATCTTCACTTTGCATGTAAAATTTAGGGTAAGTTAATTAGAAATTGAAGGCAGGTTAAGATGAACTCTCTTCCTAACTCATGTTTAATTTCTTCCTCCTCACTTAACACCATCATTTTTATCCTATCCTTTCTCTCCTCATATTTGATGGATTGATATGTTTTGGTTAATAAATATTTTAATATAATTAATCTATAATTAAATAATTATTTTATTTTAACCTATGCTTAGTTCATAATGATATATCTAACTTAATAAATAATCATATTTTTACTGTAATAAAATAATTAGCGACTATTGAAATTAGTACATAACGTATAATCATAACATTATTACGTAATTACTATTAATATGTAATTAGCATATGCACTATTTAATTTAACAACTACTTTACCATAATCACCATACGTAACTATAATATTAATCTATTTATAAGTTTGGTTAAATCATAATGATATATTTTTAATAACAAATAATCATATCATTTTTATTATAAATTAATCATTATTTAATGAAATTAGTATATGCTTCCTAATTAATAAATAATCATTACGTCAAAATTTAATAACTATTGCAGCATAATTATCGATTGCAATGTAAGATAGTTAATATTTAACAAATAAAACAATATAATAAAATTTATCACGTGTTATATTTATTTTAAATTTAAATATCATATGTAAAATAACAAATTTTTCCAAGCTAATCTACTTGTCATTCTAAAAGTAAATATATCTTTTTTTTTTTTTTTCCGAACCCTCTCCTTTAGAAATATATCCATTAAAGGGGAGAATTTGGTACAAGAAGATGCACCTCTGAGAGGGAGGTAGAGAGGAAATCCTAACACCCTCAGCGAGGGGAGGGTTAGACCTCGTAAAGACGAGGGAACACAAAAACTTAGAAAAAAGACAAGAAATAAAGGACAAAGAAAAAGAAAAATGCAACTCGAAACCAGGAACAGGTCTACCTCCCGAAGAAGGTCAACCCTACGCTCAAAGATATGATAAGGCACCATTGAAACAAATCTCGATGAATGTGCCAACGAGTAAATCGAATTTAGACCAGTAGGTCCAAGTCAATTTCTGACCAGGTACTCGGCCATGATAAGTCCAAATTCTCACGTGATCCCAAGCCAAAAACTACACTAAAGAGAGAAAAGGAAAAGAGCCACAAACAACATCAAACAAGGACAAGCTGCCACCGCACCACGCAATGAGCACGCAAAGTGAGGCACGCTCGGAACCACCGCACGGAGCCACCGAGACGCAACACGTCAGACATTGCCAAGCCCCTCAGCATCCACAGCGTTGAAGGCCGACCGACCACACCCCCGCCACTCGCCGTGGAGCCACCATCTCTGCTGTACGGAACCATGCAGCGAAGCCCTTCATCGCTCGCCGCACACCGAAGACTGCCCCCACACCGCTTAGCGCAGCACCATCGCAGCATGCGAGCCGCGGCAAATCACGGCAGAACCGAGGAATACCTCGCCACCCATCGCACACACCGCTCGAAGGAGGAGACGACTGCCGCCATCTCGCTGGGGCCCCATCACGACAACTCAGATTAAGCATGCATGTCGAGACTGAGGTTGAAGGAGAGCTCCTGAGGTCGGGAAAGAGCATCGGAGTGAGAAAGGGGGGGGGGGGGCTGGATCAAGCCACGATGGCCGATCGAGGCTCGTATGAACTCTACACGCTTCCGCAAGAGAAGAATGTAGGAGAGGAGCACCGAAAGAGCAAAAGGAAGGTAAATATATCTTTTATTACCTTAACTTACATTCCAACACTCAAAATCAAGTAAACTTCCTCCTTCCGCATCACATGTTAATCTTCATTCCTAACCTCCCATTCAATGAGAATAAAGAGGAGTCAGCTCCCCGTTTCGAATAAATGCAAATAAAAAATATCACTTATTCCAAAGAAGCAAACACAGATCAGCTAATCCAATCGGAACCGTAAACTAAACTGAAGAGACTCCCCTTCGGACCTCCGAAACTCGCCCTCATCGAAAGAGTTCACAACAGCCAGACGATGAGTTTTTTATGAAGTTCACTTACCCCCCCCCCACCAACCAACGAGGGCGATGCTACAGGGACACCATTGCCTCCAGGGTGTCCGCAAAAAGTTTTCCCAACCAATGGGGGAGCGGGACGGCCAGCGTCCAAAATATGGGACCCACGAGAAATTCTCTTTCTTCTACGGTCTTTGGGTATTATAAGATTGAAACCCTAAACTTTTAGTTGAATTACTTTTCTACTTTTATGTAGATATCCGCACAAAAGAAAAATGCCATTCAAAGTTAAAACATTGGTCAACAACTCCATCAACAGGGTCATTTTTCCTCCTGTGTCGCAGCCCTAGAGGTATCGAGCTTCATCCGCAAAAGGCCATTGTCACCTACCCTATCGATGGCAGGAACACCGACAGGGAAGGTGATCTCCCACCACCCTACGTCCGAAATCTTCCGAACCGGCGTGCCAAACTTCTTGACGCGTGCACGCCAAAACCGAACCCCACCCGAGATCAAATCATCTCCCGGTTCAGCCGCAAGGCTGCGGAACGCCGGAAGAGGAGGAGCTACCCGTAAATACCCAAAACACAGGGGCGTTCCGTCAATATCCGAAAATTGGCTTACAGCATCCATGTGTGAAAAGTAGGCACAAAGTACCTTTCCATCTACAAAGTCTTCTCCCACTGGAAGCAGCAGCAGCAGCAGTAGTAGTAGTAGGAGGAGGAGGAGGAGGAGGAGGAGGAGAGGAGCAGCAGCAGCACGCACCTCCCCACCAATCGCCACACACTCCTCTTCCACTCCCACCACCAGCTCTGTCACGCTCTTCACGCCGCGCGCGTCACACCCAATGAAGGGCGGCGGCGAGTGCGGCGCTCCAACCCCTCAGGAGGTGCTGGACATGGTCCTGGAGAACGTCCTCCAGTTCCTGACCTCCCGGCGCGACCGCAACTCCGCCTCCCTCGTCTCCCGCTCGTGGCACCGCGCTGAGTCCCTCACCCGCTCCGACCTCTTCATCGGCAACTGCTATTCCGTCTCCCCCTCCCGCGCCCTCCGGCGCTTCCCACGCGCCTCCTCCCTCACCCTCAAGGGCCGCCCCCGCTTCTCCGACTTCGGCCTCCTACCCCCCTACTGGGGGGCCCACCTCCTCCCCTGGCTCTCCCCGCTCTCCCTCTCCCATCCCTTCCTCCGCTCCCTCCACCTCAAGCGCATCTCCCTCTCCGACCCCGACCTCCTCCTCCTCTCCCGCTCCTTCCCCTCCTTCTCCCGCCTCGTCCTCTCCTCCTGCGAGGGCTTCGGCACCTCCGGCCTCTCCTCCCTCGCCTCCCACTGCACGTAACTATCAATCCATTCTCCACTCGCTCTTTCCTCCTCTTTTATGCTTTTTTTTACTGATTAGTCCAGTGATGCTTCGCTTCCAGTCAACTGAGGGTGCTGGATCTGATCGACTGCGACGTGATGGACAACGACGTCGACTGGATCGCGGCGTTCCCGGAGGCCACCACCACCTTGGAGTCCCTCGTGTTCGACTGCGTGAACGCAGAGGTCAACTGCGAGGCCCTGGAGGGGCTCGTGGCTCGCTGCCCGGATCTCACGAGGCTGTGGGTGAGCCACACCGTGGACCTAAAGCAAATCTGCCGCCTGATGGCCCGCGCGCCGCAGCTGGTGGACCTCGGCACGGGGTCCTTCGCGCCGCCCGCGGCTGCAGACGGTGGAGAGGAGGAGTCGCCACTCGTGGAGGACGTCGAGGCGAGGTTCGCCAGGAGGCCGATCGCCTCTCTCTCGGGCTTCCGCCGCGCCGCGCAGGATTATCTCCCTGCCGTGTACCCCGTCTGCGGGAGCCTCACGTCGCTCAATCTCAGCTACGCCGTCATCTCCACGGAGAAATTCGCACCGATCATCCGACTCTGCCGGAACCTGCAGAATCTTTGGGTATAAGCCATACATTGCTTTCGCAGATCTCTGATTGTTTGTTTATTCGCGGTTTGTTTGTTTGTTTGAATGTTTCAGCTGTTCGATTTATAAACAGCATTCTTAATTCTAATTATGCAATTTTTTGAAACAAAATTAATTACTTCTTTTTGTTGATGCCGTTTGGAAATGTGGGACTTGTAGGTGCTTGACTGCGTGTGCGACGAGGGGCTGCAAGCGGTTGCATCATCCTGCAAGGATTTGAGGAGGCTCCAGGTGTTTCCGTGCAATGCCGACGAGGACTTGGAGAGCCCGGTGTCGGACGTGGGCCTCGGGGCCATCTCGGAGGGCTGCAGGAAGCTGTCCTCCATCTTGTACTTTTGCCACCGGATGACGAATGCATCGGTGAGAGCTATGTCGAAGAACTGCCCTGAGCTCGAGGTGTTTCGCCTCTGCATAATGGGGCGGTGTCAACCGGATTACTGCACCGGGGAGACCATGGATGAAGGTTTCGGTGCCATAGTCATGAACTGCAAGAAGCTGACCAGGCTGGCCGTTTCTGGGTTGCTCACTGATAAGGCGTTCTGGTACATTGGGAAGTATGGGAAGTTGCTGCGAACCCTTTCGGTTGCTTTCGCAGGAAGCAGTGAGTTGGGCTTGGGATATGTGCTTGAAGGATGCAGCAGTATGCAGAAGCTTGAGATCAGGGACTGCCCATTTGGGGACTCTGGTCTGCTGTCTGGTCTCCACCATTTCTATAACATGAGGTTCTTGTGGATGTCTTCGTGCAGGTTAACGCTGAGGGGCTGCCATGAGGTGGCTCGAAGATTGCCACGTTTGGTGGTTGAAGTGGTTAGCAAGAGAGGCAGGGAGGAGGAAGAAGAGGATAGAAGCAATGTGCCCGTTGATATTTTGTACTTGTACCGTTCGGTTGCTGGACCAAGGAATGATGCACCGCCGACTGTAGAGATATTGTGACGTTTTCCTCTTCTGAAAGTAGGGACGAGGAAGCAAGGGGATCTCATTTTCCTTGGTGTTGGCAGTGGGCCTGATTTCGTGGGCGATCCCTCGACGGGAGCTTGAGGACAACTCTGCTGGGTGGTTTTCATATCCCATCAGAGGTTCCAAATTATTAAGTTTGCCCAGTGCACTTCAGTGATTCAATGGGGGGGTGGCAGCTGGTCTGATTGTCCACATGCCATGCGCTGCAATTTGCATCATTTACATGCTTCGTCTTCGTTCTAACAGTATCAAACTTGCTGCAAGAGTTGAATTTCAAATGGCACACATTTTGCTCGAGAATGCCTTCTCATCTGATGCTAAAACTTGCATAATGATGCCAATTTATCTTCGTGCATTCTCTAGTTCCGTGGATGGAAAACAAGCTGGATTTGCTCTACGGGTTCCTCCAGCTGAGGAGGTGAAATCTGGACCTGCTCTTCACTCTGACGGTGTACCAAAATAGATGTGGTGTTGCTGGGAATGCTCTATTTGGTTACTTTCTAGTTTCACTTGAATTTTGATTTGTTGTATCAGTTCAAACTGATATCAGGTCCAGTGTTGCTAGAGAATCATGAAGTAGATATCAGTTATTGTAGTTAGACTATTTTTATTGTTTCTGTTATGAAGTGAATCAATAAATGGATTAAATGGAATGAGTAGCCATTTTCCTTTTCTTATGCATGGCCCTAGCTTTTTAAGATCATATTCTTGGATTATATGTTTCTTTTTGTAAATTGTTTTGTTAGGCATGCTTAGATCTTGGTTAACATCTCAGCTGCCGCCACACTTCTGGACATAACTTGATAAAAGCTAGGCTGTTGTCTATTAAGCATTTATGGCGTACTTGGATTCGCATGCTTATGCTCTGCCTACACAATGGTTTTCTCTGAAATGGTAGAGGACAAGAAAGTTGGTGTTATGTGTAAATGCCGTGGATCATCTTTTAAGTCCAGATTTAGTTTTAATTTGGTTTTAAAGAAAGCAACACCCTCTGACTATGGTTTCCCTTCCAACAGAACCTATTGTATTCTAAATTTTAGTTGATTTGGTTTCACATTTTAAATTGTAGTTGATCTGCCTTCACCGACAGCCTTGTGGTAGGACAAAGGATTCCTTAGGACGGATGAGATACACTTTTCTGGCACGCATATTAGTATGTGGTCCTCTGGAACTCCTTAAATAAGCAAGGATTGTATCCAATGATTAAGAATGACTTGAGTGAAATTGAGATCTGCTAATTACTGATTGATTGGTTCTCATATTCTGTGTTGATTTCCATTGCTTGATGCCTATCTTTGGGACTGTTCCCTTGAAAAGAAGTAATCGTAACCCATTGATTGTGATTGTGATCTGCCCAATGGACGGCAATGAAGTGCCCTTGCATGTGGCCCTTTCATGTACGGAAAATGGTATGGCATCTTCTTCCTGATAATTCAACATAGATTTCGGCGGATCATATGCCTGCCGATTTGTACCGGTGAAGCTATTGGATTAAAGTGAAGATGGATAGATACTGCCAAGGCCATGGCAACTGTGCTAGATGCCATATTTAAAGATCTTGACAGGCAGATGGATTTGGATGATCTCATCAAGTGGATAAAAAATGCATGTGGGCCTTGAACTGGAAATGAGGGTTTTTACTAATATATGCTTGTGAAGGCAAATAGGGACTTTAGAACATTTTGAAAAACCCGTGGTATGTTAATTAAGAGTCAGGGAGGGCATATGGTTCTAAAATATTACTGACTTTTGAGTTTGCAGGGCTTCAGTTCCAGTGGGGGATATTCTGGTGTTCTCTTCCCAACACCCCACGTAATTATGGACTGATGTAGTCAGGTCCCATGCGTCAGTTTTTTTGAGTGGTATCCTATGCGTGAGTGAGTTCAAAGAAGGGATCAAACAGGGCAAATCCAGACTCCAAAGACTTACAACGATGCTATTACCAGTAAATTGGAATCGAGGAAGAAGAAATAAATAAAAGGGAAAGTATGGAACTCAATGAACATCAATTGAAGATTAGGAAGGAAAGAAGATTTCGTGTGCATCGTCTGGTTGAAATCTTCTACTTTCGCTTACCATAAGCTAACAATGATTGAAAGTATGGTAAATTTAGCAATAGCATTGGATCCCGCTATGCCTTCCCTTAATTCCAAAGTGTACGTCCCTCTCTTCAGGGCCCTACCGGTGTATCCAAGGTCTAGGTGGATTTGCAGAGGAAAATGTGTCTTGTGAAACTTTTGAGTGGATGGTTACGGTCTTGCCTTACTGCCAACTTTGGACATTTTGGCAAAAGGGGCATCCCTAGATATCCTAATTGGAAAAGGAGGCAGCTATAGCACGAATTTAGAAAATGGGGCAAAAGAATGCTGGATCATCCAATGATCTTGTACCCTCTCTGGGCCGTTGGGAAAAGGTGGTTGGATGATCCAGTGACCTTCCCTTCTTTGCCTTACCATCGATCTTGAGCTTCGCAAACCTCTAGATCTTGTTGTTGTCAATGGCAGCATCCAATTTGTCATCCTCTATCTTGATGGGGGGCGGGGGGGGGGGGGGGTGGGGGTGGTGCCAAGGTTGAGGTTGGGAAGGCACTGGAGTGGCTGAGGGGGCAAGTGTTCTTCTAGAGCTCGAGGAGCTGCGCCTTAGTGTACTCACTAGCTTGGCAGAGATGAGCTTGTGGATAGGGTGCTTCAAGGGTGGTGGTCTACGGGTCAATGAAAGGGGCCACAGGGGTCATTGTCTTCTTGCCATTAGTGTTGTCGGAGAGGTTCCGGGATTGTTGGATAAGGTTGCTAGATAATCCAGCAATCTCTCCTGACGATCCATTGGGGAGGGTGAAAGGTCATTCAATACAGGTCGTTGGATCATCTAACCATAGTTTGACTTATTTTCTAATTTTGAACTATTGTTGTCCCCCTTTTCAATTAAAATAACAGGGATGCCTCTTTTGCCAAAATCTATAATTACGATTGTTTAAAGCCTTCACTTGCTACGCTCATCAGACTTGCACTGAGACGCTGCTTGGCAACGATGGGTGGTTGGCAACGCACATAAGCCTCTATGTCATGTGCCATATACTCTCTCGATAATCATGCATGACAGGAACCTGGGAAATCCAACTGCTACACATGTTTGAGCCCTTTCAACATAAAAGACTGTGGTTGGAGTTTTTCTTTTTCTTTTTTCCCCATGACAATGCTTTAAAAATCAAATCTGCTGATTTTCATTTTTAATGATCTATCTAGTGGTTTAAACTGGTCAAGTTAACGATAACCGTCAATAAAACATCACCACTTGGAAAATACCAAGAAAAAAGAATTGTAAAACCTTCGTTTTGGAATATACCGGTCCAACTAGATCAAACCCAAATGCAAATTTATGGAAGTTGATCCGCTCTCGTCTCCACCGAACAAAAAGCAGAGCGGGAAAAAAGACCTGTTGAGCTCGGGGCTCCGATTGGCCGTATATGGCCGATCGGAGCACCCCCCGCCGTCCGAAGCCCTCTTTCCACCCTCGGATCTCTCCTCTTCGACGTATGGCCCTCCTCCCTGACATGCATCGACGTTCGTGGCCCGTGGCGTCGGTTCACAAGGTCATCGTGGCTGTGCCGTTGTGGTGCCTTCTCGTGGTCGACGTGGCAGCGCTCCATGGTCCGGCGGCGGCGCGTTTCTCGTGGTTGTTGTTGGCAGCGGCGAGGTCGGGGTCGGCCACGGCATGCGCTGTGGTCGTCTGGCGTTCAGTGGCAACGGTCGGCGGCGTTTCTCACGACTCGTCTGCTGCGGCAGCGGTGCCGGCCTTGGGTGTTTCAACGTGCGGCCACGGGAAGGTTATTCTCTTTGGCAGCTGTGGGCGTGTCGGTCATTTTCTTTTGTGGGTGTTGACGTGGTCCATCGTTTTCCTTTTTCGGTATGTTTAAATTTTGTTGGGATCACATATGATCTTAAATGTCAATGTTTGGATCCAACTTTCAGGTCGTTGTTATTTGACTTCCCGTTGGCATATTTTTGGAGTTTATCTCATCGTATCTACGAATGTGAAATCATCCTCTTCTGTGTGGTTATCTGATTTTCATTTTGGCATGTTTTATTGTATTTTTCTTTTATTTCTTATATGTTAATTTCTTTATTTTTTACTTCCCCCTGCTTATGGAGAGTAACCGTTCCCTTTCGAGGATAATCAGAATTTTCTCTTTTATCTTCCTATTGGGATACGTCCTCTATGATGGGTACTTCTCTTTTTTTTTATCGTTGAAATATATATATATATATTTAGGAAAAAAAAAAAACTGGATCAAACCCAAATGGATCGTATTTAATTGAAAAGACTGAAAATATGCATCAAGAAATGAAGCTTTTAGAAGTTTAATTGCGGTGCAAAAATCACATGTACGTAGGATGTGATACGGAAAAATAGGGGTATAAGAACAAATGAAAACAACTTTTACAAAACACAAGCTAATCATAAGATACAAGCATCCTTAGCAATTATAGCATATGAATGCCATCGATAATGAAATACAAATATCTCCTAAAAGATATCACAATAGTAATATTTGGTTGTTAATTAAATATCATAAGGATTCAACTCCGTAAACATGGAGGTTAAAGGTGATGGGTGGAGTGGGATGTGGCAGAAGGGATTAAAGGTAGGAGGTTGGAAGGATGGAGGAGGCAGGAGGTTGGAGCAGCGAGGATTGTTAATATTTGAGGACCAAAGTTGTGGGGTAGGGGTTCTGGGATTATAAGAGGATGGTGTCCATTGGGGATAGAAGTTGAGGATATTATGATGGGGTAGGTAGCATTTTAGTATTCGTTCCATAGATTTTTATTTACTCCCTCAAAGAAAAGCGTCGAATTTTTTTTTTTAAAATGATACATTTCATTTAAAGGAAAGAATCAAATATACCATAATACAACCCTAATTAAGGGGAAAGGAAGGGAAGAAAAGGGTTGAATTGATGGCCTTGTTCAATACGTTCGAATGGTCGATCCAGGTCTTAACATGTCCACTCTATGTTTAATGTTTCTTCTAAAAGTCAATTAAGTTGGTCATTTCCATGTTGGTTTCTGGTTCAACCAGTCTGATTTTCATGACATTGGTTGTTGGCAATTTAGGAGGGACAACAATGATTTGAAGCATTTTTCCAAATTGAGGTGAATTTATGTTTTTTTTAAACGTAGTTATTGGGAAGAGGTTGATGAGCATCATGTGTGCGGGTTGCTTGTGGTTGTCATCTATCTCTAATTTGTCAATGCTCCGTCTTGGATACCGAATACTTGAATTATGCAGCAAAATTGTGTTTCACAAATCCTGTCAATTTGACCTCATTAACTGCTTTAGTGCGAGATTCTACATGATTGGCCTTCTCTCACCATAACAATTCTCCACAATTAACACGGGACGGGAATCTCTCGTCACCACAAAAGTTTCACTTTTGAAAAGGTCTTGGAGATATGTAGTGGTCAAAAGATCGCTTGCTGCCAAATTCTGCCGGGTGTTTAGTCCCTTCCCTCCTGTTGCTGCAGGTACTATAGTTCACCTATTGCTACTTCAATTAATCATCCCATCTCACCAGGTTACCCAACTTTGTTAGGGGTTATGGTTCTACACTCCCCTCACCCTTTTTTTATTGTTCTTCAAATCGAAACTACAAAAACTGCAGAGATCACACACACACACACACACACACACAAATATATATATAAACAAGGATAATCTATACTATAATTAAAGGGAGGTATGTTGCATCCTTCCCATTACATCACCCCACAAACGCTCTCTCTTTCTTCCTCCCTTTCCTGTTTCGATCACCTCAATCTTCGAAGAACCCCCGTCCTCACACCAAAACACCGTCTCCCGTGCACGAACACATGTCCTTCCCCAACCATTTAACCTCAAGTGTTGACTATCTTTCATGGGTATTTTCACACACGTCCTTTCGACTCCACCCAATGACACCACACACACCTTTCTACACACGTACATTGTAGAAAGGAGGAGGAGAGGGAGGGAGGGAAGGGGGTGGGGGGGAGAAGAAGTGTTTATTACTTACGGTCATAATAAAGGATGAGAACTAGAGTTTTTCATCATTTTGCTAATTATGTGTTGACATTATCATCTACTCACAACATTTTTTTGTTCTCTAAAAATGACATTTAACTACAACAAATTTTTTCACCTCCAAAAAGTCATGACATTTAAACATAAAAAAAAAATCGATGGTTTCAACATTTGTTATCAAATGATCGTAACTTCTTTTAATGTCCAGATGAATCTATTTATATACATTCATGTTAAATAAGTGTTAGTATATATTAAGATTGGATAATTATAGAGCAATCTTATCTTTCGCCGTCAAATTAGAGTTGGATGGCATATATGGATGGTGCTAAAAATCTTATCATTTACTAAGCTAGAGTGTGATCAACGAATGTAATTAGAGAAGTTCAGAATTGAGCTCTTTTTTGGTTCTTAGGTTTTTAATTACACGTTGTATTAAAAAAATTTTTGGATGACTATCATTTAAAATTCTTTTCTTAGAGTAAAAACTTGGATAATTTGAAATTATAGAAATTTTCAATGACCTCGTGATTCATTGAAAATTACATAATAAGATGATTTTTCTTTGCATAAATCAATCATAATTTTTTTAAATTATTATTTTACCCACATATATATATATATATATATATAAGTTACACCTAAAATTTAAATTCAAATGCATTTTAGACAACTGTTGTCTAAAATGCATTTGAATTCAAATTTTAGGTGCAACAATAAGTTACAACCATCTCACAAATTCACAATAAGGTGCCGCTGAACTTGCCACTGCCATCATCATTGCCACAAGCACTACCCATCTCCTCATGGTATCGGTCGAAGATGCCACCATTATCGAGCAAAGTTGCTAAGTAAGCCATCAATCTCCTCATGGTATCGGTAGAAGATGCCACCATTATCGAGCAAAGTTGCTAAGTAAGCCATCAGTGTCACTCCCACCTATCTATTGAGACTATTCCTATCTTGTACATTGAAAGCATTAGTGGTGCAACATTCGTCTTCAATGTCCATCGGTATTGTCGTCAACATCACCACTACCACAATCACCATCATTCCCATTCTCACCAAATATGTACCTAGTTACATTAATTAATTGTGAATGACAGAGGAGAAATCATAGTATACCTTTCGGGGAAAGGAACAAGAAAAGAAGAATAACTCAAGGAATAAGAATTTATCTTGCGCCAACAGTTCCTAAGAGTCAACTAAAACAATAAGTTTAAACAAATATTTGATTTAAAGATCAAGAAATTACAATGGTCTTGAACTATATTCGTATCATATTTTAGGGTGAGTAACCAGAGAGAATAAAGTCACTCCACTCAAGGGAGTCAAATAAAACAACAAGCTCAAAGAAATATTTGATTTAAAGAACAAGAAATTACAATGGTCTTGAATCTATTCATATCATATTTTAGGGTGAGTAAACATATATATTTAGGTTAGAGGAAAGAATAGCTACGAAGGAATAAAGCTACTCCACTCAAGGGAGTCAAATAAAACAACAAGCTCAAAGAAATATTTGATTTAAAGAACAAGAAATTACAATGGTCTTGAATCTATTCATATCATATTTTAGGGTGAGTAAACATATATATTTAGGTTAGAGGAAAGAATAGCTACGAAGGAATAAAGCTACTCCACTCAAGGGAGTCAAATAAAACAACAAGCTCAAAGAAATATTTGATTTAAAGAATAAGAAATTACAATGGTCTTGAAATATATTCATATCATATTTTAGGGTAAGCATATTTAGGTTAGAGGAAAGAATAGCCTTGAAGGAATAAAGTTACCCCCACTCAAGGGCAAACACAATCGTTTTGTTTTGATATAAGTCAACCAAACCATATTTATTTATTTTTTAAACATTAAGTATTCTCACGGGCAAGTTTTTAGTCTAGATTTGTTCCTTGTAATACTTTATGAGAGGATAATTTACAACCTAGTCAACATAAGTTTACTCTTTTTCGTTGCTAGAACTTAGAATAGTGAGACTCAAGTTCATTTGTATGGTAGTATGAATGGTAGGATCAAATTTTTTTGAATATGTATGAAGAGTAAGATGATTTACAAGAAAGGATAATTCCAATAACATAATTACCAGGCCTACAAACAATGCAAGTACCTTAAAATCTCAAGGGTAAGGAAGGGGAGATTAGTTATATCTTGCACATGGAGATGTGGACACAAATCAACCGTTATATAATCTCTAATCCTAATATCCTCCACCATGGATGATAACAATGCTATGAAGTTTATATGTCGTAGTTCTTCCTAGGCTTGCTTCTCCTCTATGAATAGCTACATATTTTTGGGATTTTCATAGCCTGTTCAGAATTGAATAAAGCTCCCTTCTCATTTTAAGTTGGTAAACTTGTTTAGTTGATCACCTTTCTTTAAGAATTACTTCCTTTGAGTTTATAGCATGCTTTCATTTCTCATGCTTAGCTCCCCAAACAAATGGACCCTTAAGTGATGTCTATAATGCTTCTAGCTTTGTTAACTATTCGGGTCAATATGAGATCAATGAATGATAGATGGATGTTGCTCTAGGAACAAAATTAGCTTAGAGGAAACTTATTGAGCATTGCTTGTCTTAGGAACCTATCATTCTAGCCTTTCTTCTACTTCTCTTCTAGAGGTTGATAATACTTGCTGAAAACATTTATCTAAGACTAGAAACACTTGCTCTCATTGTATTTGAAGTAAATAAATTTTTAATGAAATATACACAATACCCTCTGACAAGCTTGCACTGCCTCTTTAAGGCCTTAAAGGTCTCTTTTCTAATATCAATTACTATGCAACTCCTTAAACCTCTGGGTTGAGATGTATCCCTTGTCAAGCAAGTCGCCCTTCACCATTTACTTAGGTTTCTTAGCATTGATGCTCTTCTATGTTGAAATAGGTACTGGGGTTTGTTGGGGCCTATGTGGAAGCACTAAGTATATCATCAACTCCAACTCTTAAAGAGTGTTGCACCTTCGAATTGTCCCTCTTTTCTTTTGCACCTTGAACTTGCTTAGCTCCATGATATGTTCAAATGATGGCCAACTCTTTCTCCTTTGATTTTCTCTTCCCTATACACCACAGAGATAAATGACCTAGAATGCATGAAATTGATAGCCAAGAAGCTCATTTCATTTGGACTAGCTAGATAACTTCTCAAACATTTTCAATTAAAGGTCCTCTCATTGTCTCCACATAGCCACTTAGACCTTATGGATCCAAGTGCCATTATCAATGATTGATAATAAACCCAAAAGGTAGCAAACTAATCAACTCGGTAATTCTAAAAATGGAGTAATTTATATAAAAAATGAAATCTTATATCTAATATTGGTATTATCCATGAACCTAAAATGCATCAAGGCGAACCTTAATCTTTATAGGTGAAGCAATGTTGTCCTTATTTCTAGTTGTAAATTATTTCTTAAAATAGTTTGATTCTCTCATTCTTCTTGATGAAGAAATCATCCATCCTATGGTTTCTATTTTTAGTTGTATTTTTGGATGATGATTGTTCCAGGGATGTTGAGTTAAACATTTGTGAGTGATGAGTTTATTAAGGCTGAACAATTAAGCCTCAAGACCACCTACATGATACCAACACCTTGTGTCCTTGCACCAATTTCCACCATCACGTACCTCTAAATTAGACAACCAATTTACATCACCTTGTATATTACTAAAATCCTTTCATCTTATAGCAAAACTAGCTTGGTGTAAATGGGACCACCTTATAAAGAACATTGAGAGTGATTACTGTTTGACAAGTCTTGTGGATTGAGATCTTCGTCGCCAAAATGGGAACTTCGACCTTGCTTGGGCTGAGATTCAAACGAAAAGAAAGAGTAGTCAATTGTACAAATGAACATCAAAAAAGTCAAAATGGGCTTGGGTGGTAGGGTTTGTTGGTGCTAGAGCACCACGATCATTTGTTTTGATGATAACAAAACACGTGTTATTTAACATTTGCAATTTGAGTCATAGATTTCAGGTCAATTGCAAATGTGGACGTGTTTAGACGGAGTTCGAGCTCGCATCCAGGACGGATTGGAGGAGCTTGACGGAAAACAGAGGAGGTTCGCGTGGAGCGAAAGATTGAAGATGGAAGGAAATGAAGAATATGATAGATTTCCTTCTTTTGTACTTGTTGTATTTTTCGTTTCTTTTGTTGCTCTTTATTTTCTTAGATATTTCATGTTAAAGAGCCTCAAAGAACCCTAACATCAGTCCTAGGAACACCGGCACAACCCTAGGATACTTAGGTTTTCTGTAGAATACTTAGAAAACCAATATAGGGTTCAAACAGACTTTCCAGACGTCTAATTCCCAAATCAGACGTCTGATAATGTATTTTAAGATGTCTGACTGTTGTTTCAGACTTCTGATAACTGTTAGGCTGGACATAGTTAGTTCTGTCTGATGAAATCAGACGTCCAGACCTTAGACTATACGTCTTAGGAGACGTATGATGACTTTGCCAGACGTCCAATTAGTGGACCGTTGGCTGGCTTCGCAAACACTCCAAATATGACCGTTAGAGCCTTATCAGACGTCCATAGGACTGTCCAGATGTCTGATAAATGACCGTTTTGCCTCGGCTGACCCAAAATCTCTTCTCAAAGATTTTCTAGCCGTTGCAACGTTTGGAAATCAATTCCCACAGTAAAAGTAGGTTTCCAGACGTCCAGACATAGTGCCAGACGTCCTGTATGTCGTCTGATGGACTTGCGTAAAAATCCTGTTTAGATCTGATTAAAGTCAGGGAGAAACCCGCATAGAATCAGACGTCTGACCTTGAAATCAGACGTCTTAAAGTGGCCTTCCAGACGTCTGATGCCAGAGTTAGACGTCTGATAACCCTGTCAAATGTAATCATTGTCCTGATTTCGGCCTGATTCTCTTGGGCTTTGCACCCAACGGCTATGGAAGCTTTTCCAAGCCTTCCAAAGCCTTCCTAAGGCTTCTATAAATAGAGGGGAGCCTTTGCAACACAAAAACACACAAGATACACAACAAGAGAAACACAAGAAACACTTTGCAATACACTACGATCAAGTATTTCCACTCTCTTGTGTCCAAGAAGCTCTTGCTCTCTAAGCTCAAGTTCTACATCTTGAGAGTATCATTCCCTTCGCGCACCCACTCTCCCGCCGTAGTTCACGAGAGTGAAGTTGCGCCGTCGCGTGGCTCACGCACCGCGTCATCGTCGACGCACTCCTTGCAAAGGGGAGTTTCCTAAATCCTATAGAAGCTTAGGTTTATTACTTTGTTGGCTCTATAGGTTTGTTGTTTATTTTACCTTTGTCTTTTGGTTGGGTATTCGCTTTGCGAATTCCCGTCTCCTTCGTGGGACAAAATCCTTCTCGTGGAGAGAAGGGGTTGAGGAACGCTACCCTCGTACTTGTAGCGTGGTTGTACTGAGGTTGAATCACCCTCGTTTTAAAGTGATTCGTTTAGTGGATTTGATCAACTAGGTTGATCGGAAAATCCTAACTCGAGAGGGTTAGGTGGTGGTTTTCACCCAGTTTGGGTTTCCACCTAAAAACTTTTTGTGTACATTGTGTGATTGTCTTTTTGAGATTGCTTTATATTTCATTTACGCATTTTTTACGTCACACTGATCTCACCCCTCCAAGTAGGGAAATTACATTTGGTATCAGAGTAGGTCTTGCTGTTTCGGCGTAACAACCAAGCAAGAAGATCGATGGAGGGAAGCAGTTCCGCGTGTAGGATTTCTGAGGGGCAGTCCACAACCCGTCCGCCCTACTTTGACGGGAACAACTACAGCTACTGGAAGCTGAGGATGAAGACGTGGCTCCAAGCCACTGAATTCGAGGTATGGGGATGTTGTGAAACCCCATACGAGATCCCGAAGCGACCCCAAGGAGGCTACTCGCAGCTGCAGATTCAAGATCTTTCACTCAACGCAAAGGCAATGAATGCCCTGTATTGCGCATTGAGTCCGAAAGAGTTCGAGAAAATCAAAGAGTGCACCACTGCCCACGAGATATGGAGGAGGTTGGAAGGCACTCATGAGGAGACAAGCTCGGAGGAAGAAGAAGAAGAAGAAACCGCTTGCTTTGGTTTTATGGCCAGAGGAACCAACAGCGACAACGAAAGCGGAAGCGACAGCGACAGTGAGGTAAATTTTGATCTTCAAGAAGCTTTTAATGAACTTTTTGAGATTAGTAAATCACTTAGGATAGAAAATAAAAGCATTAAAAAGAACCTTAGTTTTCTTAAAAATGAAAATGATAGGTTAGAAATAAAACTTAAGGATCTAGAAACTTGTCCTAAAAATGATAACCTATTATTAGAAAATCATAACCTCATCAATGAAAATAATAAGTTGATTGAGGAAAATGATAGTCTAAAGTTAGAAATCTATGATTTAAAGACTAAGATGCAAACTATAGAAAAAGAAATTGCATGTCTTAGGGAAAATTCTAACAAATTAATCAACAAAGTTGATAATTTTTATAGCCCTAAGGTTGAGAAAGGATCTCCATCAAGGAGACCTTCTAACAAATCCGGATCCAAGCCCACTTGGATACCGAAAAAAGAATTAGAATCTTGTTTTGTAGGGTTCAGGGATAATTACAACATAAGGGACTGGACCTACAAGCTCAAGGCTGGTCAACTCAAGTTAGGGGAACCAAGGAGTAGACCAAGGAGGAGAACAAGAAGACCGACGAGACGGCGAACAAACAACGGACCCGCTGCACGTCGACCACCAGATTAGAGACCGGCGCCAATGCCCGGGCCTCCAAGCTACGGATGGGAGCCCCATCCGATGTGGCATCCACCACCACCATTCGGGCCATTTTATTGGCCATGGTAGGTGAGGTAAAATTTTTAACCCTATCTTTTTATAAGCATTTAGATAGGGGGAGTTAAAAATTAATGAGCTAATTGTCAATTTTTAAGGGGGAGATATAAGGTAGCTAAATTTCCTTTAGAAAGGGAGAGAAAAATAATAGCTATCTCATTGTTACAAAAAGGGGGAGGACATTACCTTTGTTAAAATAAATTCATATAAGAGCATGTTTTAAAGGGGGAGTTATATGAAATGTAAAACCAATCAAACCTTTTTGATAATGTCAAAAATGGGGAGGATTTTTATGCATTATTATTTACGATTTTGTCATCATCAAAAAGGGGGAGATTGTTGGTGCTAGAGCACCACGATCATTTGTTTTGATGATAACAAAACACGTGTTATTTAACATTTGCAATTTGAGTCCTAGATTTCAGGTCAATTGCAAATGTGGACGTGTTTAGACGGAGTTCGAGCTCGCATCCAGGACGGATTGGAGGAGCTTGACGGAAAACAGAGGAGGTTCGCGTGGAGCGAAAGATTGAAGATGGAAGGAAATGAAGAATATGATAGATTTCCTTCTTTTGTACTTGTTGTATTTTTCGTTTCTTTTGTTGCTCTTTATTTCCTTAGATATTTCATGTTAAAGAGCCTCAAAGAACCCTAACATCAGTCCTAGGAACACCGACACAACCCTAGGATACTTAGGTTTTCTGTAGAATACTTAGAAAACCAATATAGGGTTCAAACAGACTTTCCAGACGTCTAATTCCCAAATCAGACGTCTGATAATGTATTTTAAGATGTCTGACTGTTGTTTCAGACTTCTGATAACTGTTAGGCTGGACATAGTTAGTTCTGTCTGATGAAATCAGACGTCCAGACCTTAGACCAGACGTCTTAGGAGACGTATGATGACTTTGCCAGACGTCCAATTAGTGGACCGTTGGCTGGCTTCGCAAACACTCCAAATATGACCGTTAGAGCCTTATCAGACGTCCATAGGACTGTCCAGACGTCTGATAAATGACCGTTTTGCCTCGGCTAACCCAAAATCTCTTCTCAGAG
Organism: Thalassia testudinum; assembly: GCA_037157565.1. Classification (NCBI taxonomy): domain Eukaryota; kingdom Viridiplantae; phylum Streptophyta; class Magnoliopsida; order Alismatales; family Hydrocharitaceae; genus Thalassia; species Thalassia testudinum. Next base: position 27,229,576 of record JAZHRO010000059.1, read on the forward strand.
ATTTTCTAGCCGTTGCAACGTTTGGAAATCAATTCCCACAGTAAAAGTAGGTTTCCAGACGTCCAGACATAGTGCCAGACGTCCTGTATGTCGTCTGATGGACTTGCGTAAAAACCCTGTTTAGATCTGATTAAAGTCAGGGAGAAACCCGCATAGAATCAGACGTCTGACCTTGAAATCAGACGTCTTAAAGTGGCCTTCCAGACGTCTGATGCCAGAGTTAGACGTCTGATAACCCTGTCAAATGTAATCATTGTCCTGATTTCGGCCTGATTCTCTTGGGCTTTGCACCCAACGGCTATGGAAGCTTTTCCAAGCCTTCCAAAGCCTTCCTAAGGCCTCTATAAATAGAGGGGAGCCTTTGCAACACAAAAACACACAAGATACACAACAAGAGAAACACAAGAAACACTTTGCAATACACTAAGATCAAGTATTTCCACTCTCTTGTGTCCAAGAAGCTCTTGCTCTCTAAGCTCAAGTTCTACATCTTGAGAGTATCATTCCCTTCGCGCACCCACTCTCCCGCCGTAGTTCACGAGAGCGAAGTTGCGCCGTCGCGTGGCTCACGCACCGCGTCATCGTCGATGCACTCCTTGCAAAGGGGAGTTTCCTAAATCCTATAGAAGCTTAGGTTTATTACTTTGTTGGCTCTATAGGTTTGTTGTTTATTTTACCCTTGTCTTTTGGTTGGGTATTCGCTTTGCGAATTCCCGTCTCCTTCGTGGGACAAAATCCTTCTCGTGGAGAGAAGGGGTTGAGGAACGCTACCCTCGTACTTGTAGCGTGGTTGTACTGAGGTTGAATCACCCTCGTTTTAAAGTGATTCGTTTAGTGGATTTGATCAACTAGGTTGATCGGAAAATCCTAACTCGAGAGGGTTAGGTGGTGGTTTTCACCCGGTTTGGGTTTCCACCTAAAAACTTTTTGTGTACATTGTGTGATTGTCTTTTTGAGATTGCTTTATATTTCATTTACGCATTTTTTACGTCACACTGATCTCACCCCTCCAAGTAGGGAAATTACATTTGGTATCAGAGCAGGTCTTGCTGTTTCGGCGTAACAACCAAGCAAGAAGATCGATGGAGGGAAGCAGTTCTGCATGTAGGATTTCTGAGGGGCAGTCCACAACCCGTCCGCCCTACTTTGACGGGAACAACTACAGCTACTGGAAGCTGAGGATGAAGACGTGGCTCCAAGCCACTGAATTCGAGGTATGGGGATGTTGTGAAACCCCATACGAGATCCCGAAGCGACCCCAAGGAGGCTACTCGCAGCTGCAGATTCAAGATCTTTCACTCAACGCAAAGGCAATGAATGCCCTGTATTGCGTATTGAGTCCGAAAGAGTTCGAGAAAATCAAAGAGTGCACCACCGCCCACGAGATATGGAGGAGGTTGGAAGGCACTCATGAGGAGACAAGCTCGGAGGAAGAAGAAGAAGAAGAAACCGCTTGCTTTGGTTTTATGGCCAGAGGAACCAACAACGACAACGAAAGCGGAAGCGACAGCGACAGTGAGGTAAATTTTGATCTTCAAGAAGCTTTTAATGAGCTTTTTGAGATTAGTAAATCACTTAGGATAGAAAATAAAAGCATTAAAAAGAACCTTAGTTTTCTTAAAAATGAAAATGATAGGTTAGAAATAAAACTTAAGGATCTAGAAACTTGTCCTAAAAATGATAACCTATTATTAGAAAATCATAACCTCATCAATGAAAATAATAAGTTGATTGAGGAAAATGATAGTCTAAAGTTAGAAATCTATGATTTAAAGACTAAGATGCAAACTATAGAAAAAGAAATTGCATGTCTTAGGGAAAATTCTAACAAATTAATCAACAAAGTTGATAATTTTTATAGCCCTAAGGTTGAGAAAGGATCTCCATCAAGGAGACCTTCTAACAAATCCGGATCCAAGCCCACTTGGATACCGAAAAAAGAATTAGAATCTTGTTTTGTAGGGTTCAGGGATAATTACAACATAAGGGACTGGACCTACAAGCTCAAGGCTGGTCAACTCAAGTTAGGGGAACCAAGGAGTAGACCAAGGAGGAGAACAAGAAGACCGACGAGACGTCGAACAAACAACGGACCCGCTGCACGTCGACCACCAGATTAGAGACCGGCGCCAATGCCCGGGCCTCCAAGCTACGGATGGGAGCCCCATCCGATGTGGCATCCACCACCACCATTCGGGCCATTTTATTGGCCATGGTAGGTGAGGTAAAATTTTTAACCCTATCTTTTTATAAGCATTTAGATAGGGGGAGTTAAAAATTAATGAGCTAATTGTCAATTTTTAAGGGGGAGATATAAGGTAGCTAAATTTCCTTTAGAAAGGGGGAGAAAAATAATAGCTATCTCATTGTTACAAAAAGGGGGAGGACATTACCTTTGTTAAAATAAATTCATATAAGAGCATGTTTTAAAGGGGGAGTTATATGAAATGTAAAACCAATCAAACCTTTTTGATAATGTCAAAAAGGGGGAGGATTTTTATGCATTATTATTTACGATTTTGTCATCATCAAAAAGGGGGAGATTGTTGGTGCTAGAGCACCACGATCATTTGTTTTGATGATAACAAAACACGTGTTATTTAACATTTGCAATTTGAGTCCTAGATTTCAGGTCAATTGCAAATGTGGACGTGTTTAGACGGAGTTCGAGCTCGCATCCAGGACGGATTGGAGGAGCTTGACGGAAAACAGAGGAGGTTCGCGTGGAGCGAAAGATTGAAGATGGAAGGAAATGAAGAATATGATAGATTTCCTTCTTTTGTACTTGTTGTATTTTTCGTTTCTTTTGTTGCTCTTTATTTCCTTAGATATTTCATGTTAAAGAGCCTCAAAGAACCCTAACATCAGTCCTAGGAACACCGACACAACCCTAGGATACTTAGGTTTTCTGTAGAATACTTAGAAAACCAATATAGGGTTCAAACAGACTTTCCAGACGTCTAATTCCCAAATCAGACGTCTGATAATGTATTTTAAGATGTCTGACTGTTGTTTCAGACTTCTAATAACTGTTAGGCTGGACATAGTTAGTTCTGTCTGATGAAATCAGACGTCCAGACCTTAGACCAGACGTCTTAGGAGACGTATGATGACTTTGCCAGACGTCCAATTAGTGGACCGTTGGCTGGCTTCGCAAACACTCCAAATATGACCGTTAGAGCCTTATCAGACGTCCATAGGACTGTCCAGACGTCTGATAAATGACCGTTTTGCCTCGGCTGACCCAAAATCTCTTCTCAGAGATTTTCTAGCCGTTGCAACGTTTGGAAATCAATTCCCACAGTAAAAGTAGGTTTCCAGACGTCCAGACATAGTGCCAGACGTCCTGTATGTCGTCTGATGGACTTGCGTAAAAACCCTGTTTAGATTTGATTAAAGTCAGGGAGAAACCCGCATAGAATCAGACGTCTGACCTTGAAATCAGACGTCTTAAAGTGGCCTTCCAGACGTCTGATGCCAGAGTTAGACGTCTGATAACCCTGTCAAATGTAATCATTGTCCTGATTTCGGCCTGATTCTCTTGGGCTTTGCACCCAACGGCTATGGAAGCTTTTCCAAGCCTTCCAAAGCCTTCCTAAGGCCTCTATAAATAGAGGGGAGCCTTTGCAACACAAAAACACACAAGATATACAACAAGAGAAACACAAGAAACACTTTGCAATACACTAAGATCAAGTATTTCCACTCTCTTGTGTCCAAGAAGCTCTTGCTCTCTAAGCTCAAGTTCTACATCTTGAGAGTATCATTCCCTTCGCGCACCCACTCTCCCGCCGTAGTTCACGAGAGCGAAGTTGCGCCGTCGCGTGGCTCACGCACCGCGTCATCGTTGACGCACTCCTTGCAAAGGGGAGTTTCCTAAATCCTATAGAAGCTTAGGTTTATTACTTTGTTGGCCCTATAGGTTTGTTGTTTATTTTACCCTTGTCTTTTGGTTGGGTATTCGCTTTGCGAATTCCCGTCTCCTTCGTGGGACAAAATCCTTTTCGTGGAGAGAAGGGGTTGAGGAACGCTACCCTCGTACTTGTAGCGTGGTTGTACTGAGGTTGAATCACCCTCGTTTTAAAGTGATTCGTTTAGTGGATTTGATCAACTAGGTTGATCAGAAAATCCTAACTCGAGAGGGTTAGGTGGTGATTTTCACCCGGTTTGGGTTTCCACCTAAAAACTTTTTGTGTACATTGTGTGATTGTCTTTTTGAGATTGCTTTATATTTCATTTACGCATTTTTTACGTCACACTGATCTCACCCCTCCAAGTAGGGAAATTACAGGGTTATCCCAGTTGAATTCCCCCATCTCCGTAAGGTCCTCCCTTGGCGGGGTGCGCAGGTTCGAAGCTCACGTCTTGCCCATACGTGCATAGGGCTTAGGCAATCATGTTGCCCACTGGTACTCTGACGGACGTGGCACCTGCGACGTCCAAGATCGAACCCCCCGAGGTTTACCTCTAGTTGCACAGAGGATCCCTCGTTATCAAAAGAAGAAAAAAGCCAAAATGGGCATTATGTCTTGAGAGAGGAGTATCTCTTCGTTTCACTATTCTTGTAGGTTTATTAAAAAAAAAAACTATTTTTGTAGGCTTATTTAAGAAAAAAAAGAACTATTCTTGGAGGTTTAAAAGGGAATTGAATGCAAATGATCGGAGAAAAGGGTGCTCCTAAGTCCAATTTAATGCTAGTTGAATGATGGGAAGTGAATGATGTTGGGTTGCATTGAATGCACTTCTAGAGGATGTTATTGGATGTCTTCTCCCACAGGTTCGGTCGACCTTGTATATTTAGCTACCAGCCACCTATGATGAAGGATTAGCTAAGTCGTTGTGGTAGTTGGTCCTCTATAATGGTGCTGTCATGGTCATAATTACATGTGCAATTAAGGTTGCATCTTATCAAGGATCCACATTCTACACACGTAATCTTCTGACAGGTGGAGAAGGTGCCCTTGACTTTGGCAATGTCACATTATCTACATCATTGTGTTGTTGTCTAGCTAAACTTCCCAAGTTTTGAACCTTGAGGTGCTTGAATCCTTGTTTGGCCAAACCCAGCATTCCATGGGTGGTGGTTGAATTCATCCCTTCAGCTCGGTAGCTCAATCTTGCATTTGAGTTGATGCTAGTTTAGTAAAAGGAAGAGAGCTAGAGCCCAATCACCATTTACTACTAATGTGGTTGGCTCATATTTATTGGGATTGGTATTAGAATTAAGATTAGGATTGTGATTTGAGTATGTGTATGTACCCATTATGTTATATCTTCCCTTAAGAAAATTCAATACAATCCTTTAGAACCCTTCTCCCATTATTTTTCCATTTAGGATTTGCCCTCTTACATCAATATTATAAAGCAACTATAGGACTTGATTTGTTGCATGATTTCGAGTGTTGGGTTGTTAATTATGTGAATTTGCAAAAGATGCCAATAACATAAATGAGGATGTTAAGCTAAATGTGTGTCCATATTAGGATTAGATTCTTAATGAGATTACTAAGAAAATAGTTGGATGGCATTAATGGAGAATAAAATAAGAAAAATATATTTAAAGTGATTTAGACATTTTCAAAGATCACTTAATATTCAGAAATATAAGTTAGATGTCAGAGGGAGGCGGGAAAGATCAAAGAAGCAACGAAAAGAAACTAACTTCTCATACTAATTTAATTACTTTAAGCTAAGTCTATAAATAGATCCGAGTAAAGACATAAAATCCATACAATTGACCTCACCTGTTGTGGTCATGACGCTTCACGATACATGAAATGCACTACTTGACTGTCTTTAACTTTTATACAAGACTTCATACAATTATCAAGATATCCTGCGACCCACTACGAATCTTGCATCGAGAATCAGTTCCATTGGCTTCACCATATAGCTGGAGAATTGACCGCTTCTTAGAGTAACAAGATTCCAACCTCAAAATTTTGGAAAAAAAAAAAAATGAAATTCACCTCTATCATCAAATGGAACCCTACGGAAAGAGAGATCTATGAATAAACAGCACTCTGCGTGCATGCTTTCTCCAAGTTGATTTCGGAGGACAAAGTGGCAGGGCCCCCCTTCAGATTTTGGTTTATCTTTAAATAATTGTACACAGTTGGGCACGTGGATGGCAGAGGAACCATTTCTACCCGTTACCCTCCGTCACGTAAGCATTTCACGTACCATGGCATGTGCCATCATGTTGAAGTTGATTTTGATCTCTCTTTGCGGTTCTCAAAAGATTCTCTGCTTTTAGTTTCCGTCAATGCTTTGTGCGTGCATAAGACACATTACCCTGGAACCAACTGCCGTTAACTTAATTTACAGGACTACGGTTGTCCCCACCATCGACGGTTTCAGAACCTCATAGCAATTGGGTCTCAAAAGCTACGATGCTGATTGAGTGGAGCACTTATTTACCAGCAATAAGAACATAAACTAAAGGGTAGCAGCATACAATGTTGAGACCACGAGGTAAGTGGAGAAATAAAAGCCACTCTTCTAAAAGCTTTTATCAGCACTTTTGTCTTCCCAGACTAGCGAACACATGAAATAACGACTGAATGAACACATGTAAATGCACAACAATGGGTGCAGATATTTGATGGAAACCTTCATTAATAAACTCATTAAAGCACCATGAGTGCCATGCATGCATGCCCGGTATTCCTGGCACACCCATATTTATGCACCTGAAGGGTTCAGAGATGAGCCCATAACTTCTAATCTAGAAGATGGATAAGAGTACAGGCTGCTACAGAGAACTAGTTAGGTCAGGACAAGAAATCCTTTAATGTTGAACAGTAGACGAAGAACTATTCTGATCATGGGGCCAGCCTATTAATGTGCCAAACTTTCCGTCCTTTCTCTTCCAAAGTGTACTGAATCCTGCCAGGGGAAGCGAAGCATTAATATTGCATGTTATTGATATCTATGGAAAGAACTATGAGTTTCAATCAAGCAGGCAAAGGACATCAGTCACCTGTCATGCAAGCGAGAAGGTTGTCCTTGCCAAAATTCAAGTAGCTTTGGTTTGAGCCTGAAACCACCCCACATTTCAGGCTTGGGGACCATGGTTCTGCATATTTGCAATAAAAGTATTACTCTATTGACAATTTCTGGGGGATGCGTCCCATCAATTTTGATTGGCATTTACAATTATATCATCATTCTCCACCCATGGTTCATGCTTGTGGATATTCTTTAAGGTCAATATCTTTTATGAAACACCCGCATTAAAAGAAAAGAAAAGTAAAGAACAAAGACATCCTTTTCTTGCCATTCCCCTGAGTGAGAGAATGGATACTTTCTTATCAAGCACTTGCGTAGAAAAAGAACAAGATTGTCCTTGTGATGCAAGTCCTAAGACTGAAAGGAGTAATGTGTATCACAACTGACCCATGGGAATACTTCTCCTGCAATTCCATATGCGCTTGGTGTATTATATGCCTTCCATCAATGACACTGCTCTGGTATATGCAAAAAGGGTTTGTAGTCTCCATGACAAAAAATGTAAGGATATTAACAAACTGTATAGTTCAATTAAAAGAATACCTGCTCACTAACTAGTGCTCCAATCTGACTTCCTCTGGGACGCCTGTGGAAATATCTCTTGGACTCCTCTTCGGGCACTCTTTCAACAGTCCCTTCAACTCTTACCTGGAATTCCTTTTAAATTCACTTAGAAATCCTGGCTAACAAGTTGTCTTTTCAGGCATAAAATATGGTTGAATTCCTTCATAGATAACCTTCACAAACATCGGTCTCACTTGTGAAACTAATAATGATATTTTTGTTGCATCTAATTTATCTGGAATAATACCTTTCTCTACCTTTCCCTGCGAGGTAATTATCTACCTATAGAGGGAGTGATTTTTGTACACCAGAAATTAGCATGTGAAGCTACCAAGAAATAATGTAATGATAATGACAAACCAAAACGTTGTTTGCAATGGACATCTAGAACAGCTTAAATGATTCTCAAAAAAAGGAAGCTAATCTTGTGAAATAAAACCGGATGACATGCCATAGATAAATAATCAACATATTCAATGCTTGATAGGCAAGTATGCTTAGCCTCACATCATGGTGAACATACTGAAGTTGAATCCCACTATATGACAACTCAACACTTCTAACAATGTTGAAAGAAAATCTGAACTCTAAAGAGTCTCCAAAGGTTCCATGAAGCGAACTACATCAGAAAAAAATTGACTTACAAACAAAGGTCTTACAGTAAATGTGAGTTTACATATCTGAGTTTTGAGACTACTTTGCAGCATAGCGTGGAAGAAACCATTCATTGGCTGTCAACTACAAAGTAGAGCACTTTTCAGCTGCATTTCCATGAACTACATGAAACTGCAATGACAACACATGGATTCAAATAAACAAAAACCAACTTTTCCCCACATTTGAACTGATCAGGGTGCATAAATTCTAGCTGGCCAACATTGACATGTATTACACCATGCACTTAATCCATATGAAGTCAATCGTGCATTGTGGCTCCCAACCAGACCATCATTGTCCATCATCCTATGAGAGCTCATGATCCTACTTCGACTTTTACACCAGACCATCATTGTCCGTCATTCCAAATGCCAAAGTGCCTTAATTATATGTAGGAATTTATTTTCTAATGGTGCCAAACCCACATTTTCCTAATCAGTTTCATCATTGACTTGATCTACGTTTTTGTGACTGAATGATAAAGTTACCAATTTGTACACCTTTTACACCAGACAATCAGTGCCCACCATTCTGAATGCACAAGCTGCCTTAATTGTATGTCTCAATTTGTTTTTTAATGGTGCCAAACCAACATTTTATCAGTTTCATCATGGGCTTGATCTTTGCTTTTTTGGCTGAAAGATAAAGTTAACAACATGTAATCATGCAGGATCTGTCTGCAAATGTAGAAAATTGAGGCCTAACAGTCAATATCAAACCATCAGAATCGTAATTTATTGTGGTCTGTAAGTACCATGTTATTTACATTTGGGGTGTTCTGTTACTGTTGATCGTCAATGAACCTTCGGCATGGAATAGGGTAGCAATTTTCATGATTAGAAACCATGCTAAAAGGTCCCTTATCTCTATGAACTTTGTCTTCTCAGTATATACAGCATCCATGTTCTTAGAGATTTATGTCATTTACATATTGTCTGCAGTTAATCTTGGTCATATTCCTCTTAATTGTTTTCCTTTGATGGCCAATTATGTGTTTCTTATTGCGATTAATATTTCTTTTATTTCTAGACTTGGATGCAATACCGCCTTAGGTGCTTCTCTGTATAGAGAGTGCATCCATTGAATAATATTTGGGCCATGTCATTCCCATGATACAGGAGAAGGATAATCTCCAGTTTTTGTGCTTGCCACCTTCCACCAAATAAAACTCCCACACGGAGCTCTTGGAAAAGATATCTATGGTCTTAAGCAGGGCCCACTCACTTGAAAAATAAATTCTGTGATTTAGATTTATGCTTTATCAAGATCTTCTATGAATCATTCAGTTCTTACCATGTTTGTTGTCCTCGTATATGCTAATCAAATTGTTTTGACTGGTAGGTACAAGTTAGGGATATCAGCTACCGAGAAAATTCTGTCACAATTCATGACTAAAGATTTAAGCAACCTTATGATCTCTTAAGACATCTTATGGTGGACAAAAGTGTGCCTTTGATCTTCATTATGATCCAGGAATGTCAAATTGCAAACCTACCTCCATACCTATGAATTCAAATGTTCACCTTGATGATCTACATAATGCTGATTGGTTGATAACAGAACATCTACTGCAAATTATTGCTTATACCTTGAAGGCGATCTCATCATCTAGAGGAGCAAAAATAAATACACTTTGCTTCTGTCAGGAGCAGAAGAAGAAGAATTGGCTTTACTATGAGATCGAGTGACATACAGGATGCTGGGAAGAGAGGTGAGCAGGGGAGGAATAGGGGAATTGAGAAGGGTGACCGATCATAACACAGCCCTTTTAATTAGCATTGATTACTATTTATAACTTAGGGGATGTGTTTGGCAGGAGGATAAGGGTTATACTGGGATAAAGTACTGTAGGGATAAGTTGTGAGACGTTTGGTTGCGGTATAAGAATAAGTAGTGGAATAAAATGATTGGTAGTATGATATGTTGTTAGTGGATGATTTTTTAATATTACGATATAGGTGTAAGTGGGTTGATGTGATATAATGAATGCATTTTAATAGGTATATTATGTTAAAGTTGATATATTTTAATAAATATTGATGTTGATGTGATGCAGTGGGATAATTTGATGTTGATGTTAATTGGTGGAATGGAATAAGTTGTATTCTTGGACTTCCAAATTAATTCATTTGACTTCCTCTAGTAATCCTTCGACCGGGGGATAACCCTTGAGTTATCCTCCAACCAAATGTAGAACTGTCATAACAGACACAACACATGACAAATCCCCTCCCCTTAGAAAACCTTGTCCTCAAGGTTAGTTGAATAAAATAATTAAGTAGAAGAATAAATCAAAGCAATAAATAATAATGGAATGCTTGAGTTTACATGAAAACCCCACGCATGAGTGGGGAAAAATTACGGGAGAAGCATCCTATGGACGTGTTTTCTCTGTATTTCTTCTCAAAGAATAATTGAGGGAATACACGCCTATTTATAGGCCATCACACAAACACAAAGTGCCATAGTTTCCAATGTGACACTAAACAACCACTCAATTCGCTCAACACTCCTTAAGCTGGAGCATGGAATGCTCATCTTATAATACAAATAAACCCACTCTACACAGCAGAACAACAAACACTATGGACTGGTCCTTGCTTGTAGGCGGGAACATGGGTAGGAGCTGCTGAACAAACTGTAGCTAGCTTTGAAGATCTGGTGCTGATGACTCCCATTCAGTATCCCTGAAAAGGACCTTCCTCTGGAAACCTCATAGCTGCATCTCCCACATAGAAACCGACTGGGCTTCCTCGGAAATGAATCTCCCTCTTTATGGAGACCTCAAAACTCTGGACCTCTCAGAGTTTGGTTTCTCATGTGAAGATTAGCTACTAAACAAGTCCGTAGCGGTATCCGATGTCACCTCAACTACTGGAAGATGCTATCATGCCTTAGGACTACAAGTCCGTAGCGGTACCCGATGTCACCCATCGTGTCTTGGGATTACAACAAAGGGACTATCAAATGAGGGTGACTACAACAAGCTCCCACACTCCCCCTCTCTCATACTAGTATGGGAGAAAATAATAACGAGAAGAAAATAAAACTACTAAAACCTAGAAAAGACTTCTCCATCTCTTTTCTCACACATAAACCTCATCATCAATTTTTTATTTTGATTTTTTTTTTCTTTCCTTATTCTTTCCTCTTTTCCTTTTCTTTTTTTTTTCTCTCCACATCATTTTTTTTCTCCTTTCTCTCTCTTTTTTCTTCAGCCCCTTTTTTTTCATTTTTTTTCTTTTAAACCACACTCAAGCACCCTCGATCACCCCTTAGGGTTCAGGGGAACCAAATCAACAAGGCAAGGCGACAGCTCCTGTTGTCAACTCTTGCAGTCGCTTCGGTCACCACCTCCAACTGTGTCCGCTCCGGCTGCCACCTCCGGCCACGGTCTTTGGGCATCGTGTGCTCCACGTGCTGCCTCTTCATCCTCTCGCGACTGTTGCCATCGCCTGCACTTGTGTCTCTTCTTCAGCTTCATCGAGATCATGCGAGCCATTGAGTCGTGATTTGCACCACTCTTCTCGCGATCTCATGCGAGATACCTGCCACGTTTGCTGCACGAGGTCTCACCTCAACTGGTGCCGGAAATCACGGCCCATAACTGCGAGAGTTCCCCGCCATCTTCATGCCTCTTATCGCTCCGCCATCAGCGCTGCCTCGTCTCCATCTCGTCGATCCAATGCGGCAGACATACAGCATCGCCGCCATCTTCGATCCTCGGTCTCGTCATGGCGTCGTGATCTCCTTCGATTCGGTTTGGGCGATGCCACCAACGCCACACCTCACATCCCTCATGCCAAATAGGGTCGGGCCTCGTACAACATCGAGATCATCTCCTTCAGCTTGTGCCTCTCCATCGTCACCCAAGCCGCAGTCCTACTCCTTTACCTGCAGCATGGATGATGGCCACCATATCTCCTCGATGTAGGGATCCAAGTGGATACCGAAGGCACATTGCATTGCATGTCGCAGAAGAGGAGGCACCACATCGCATCCCCCCCATCTAAGCCGTCGCCCCTCTTTCCAGAAGGCAGCATCGCCTGCTGCCAGCTCTTCTCCTCCTCAGCCGCCAGTAGCCACGTCGACTCCTTGCCGACCAACTCCTCTCCATGGGCGTGGAGGAGGCAATCCCTCGCGGCGTTATCGATCTAATCCTTCATCGAGAACAATAACTCCCGAACAGATAAAATATATGCAATAAAGGATAAAACCCAATGAACGAACATGCTCTGATAAGAAGTTAAATAAAATAATCAAGCGGAAGCATAAACTAAAGCAATAAACAATAATGGAACGCTTGGGTTTATGTGGAAACCCTACTCACGAGGAGCGGGTAGAAAACCATGGGAGAAGCACCCTATGTGCGTGTTTTCTTTGTATTTCTTCTCAAAGAATAACTAAGGGAGTACATGCTTATTTATAGGCCATCACAAACACACAAAGTGTCACAGTTTCCAATGTGACACTAAACAACCACTCAATTCCCTCAACAGGGTTGAAGTGTGGATATTTTTGAATGAACTAATCATAATCAATCCAATTGGCCTCCTCCAAGCACTCTGGTAAAAGTTCAGTGTGAATCACATGGTTACCATGTTTCTTCTTCGACTGTGATATATGGAAAATATGATGCATTTTGGACCCTGGAGGTAGTAGCAACTGATAAACTACTGCTCCAACCTTGTGAATGATCTGATAAGGGCCAAAATACTTAGCTGCTAATTTGTAATTATAACCTATACTAGTGAGTTTTGGTGGTAAGGTTGAAGCTTGACATAAACCCCATTGCCTACTTTAAATGTTCGCTCTATTCGCCGCTTGTCAACTTGTTGCTTCATTCAGTCTTGAGCACTGGAGAGATGTCCCTTCAGCTCTCGGAGTATATGATCACGATTTCATAGAGTGAAAGCTACTTTTGTCACAGAAGTACCCACGACATATGTAGAAAAAGTTGGTGATTGGTAACCATAAACAACATCAAAAGGGGAACATCCTGTTGATGAATGACGGTTGGTATTATACCAATATTTAGCCCATGGAAGCCACTTCATCCAACCATTCTGTTATTGGAAACAAAAGCATCGTAGATAATTTTCAACAAATTGATTGAGGGCCTCTGATTGACCATCTGTTTGAGGATGGTAAGAACTCATTTGTAGTTGCGTGTTAGTTGTTGCAAACAATTCCTACCAAAAAGAGCTTAAGATTGCATCATGATCTGAAACTATGGATGACAGAATACTATGTAAAAGCACAATTTCTTTAATGAAGAGTTTTGCAACATCTTGGGCAGTATAAGGATGTCTCATTGGAATTGTGGAGATTTAAGCAACTAGAAACAGTTATTATGTAATCTCTAGAAAGAACATATGGAATTGGTCCCTTTATATAGAGAGGGCCAATCCTAATTGTAATCCTGATACAATCAAATCAATCTCTAACAACTTAAAACATATCTCTATGATTTTGGAAAGAAACAAAATAGAAAGAACCAAAATAAGAAAAAATAACTATGCTTCCTAAAACATTACCCCAATGTAGGTATTCAGAGGAGCAAGTAGCAGACTGGAGGAGCAGGAGCAGTCGTAGTAGCAATCGTAGTAGACAAAGTGCAATAGCAGTCAGGTAGTAGGAGACAATCCCAAGCATCATTAGGTACTAGGTAGTATGCAGAGACGGGAGACGATTCCAAGTAGCAACAGTAGTTGAGAGATAATCTCAAGCAATAGTAGTAGCAACAACAATAACAAGCAGTGGAAGATTGTAGCAAGTGTAGTAGTCACGAATGACAGTAGTATGGCTGTAGTAGAGGTCGCAACAATAGGAGATGGTAGTAGGCTATAGTAGTAGTAGACAAGGAAACGTTCCCAAGTAGTAATAGCCAATAGGTAGGTAGTCAGGAGTGGGAGATGAGGATCCTTGCTCAGATCCCCCACTAGTCATCAGCGTCTTCTACGTTGATGACACAACTCGAGGCTTCAAAGCATTCTTTCAGACCAACCACAAGCTGTGCAGACATTACTTTTATAACTTCTGTAACAATCACACAATGGCTGTAGCAGTAGTGGTGGTCATACATAAGAAATGCTCCCAAGTAGTAGTATTAGCCACGCAATTTGTGGCAACAATAGTTCCCATTGAAAATTTTTTTTCTAATTTTCAACAGATCTGCAACAATGATCATAGTAGCAACAATAGTAGTAGATGCAATAGCAGAAGGGGCGATGACAACACTAAGGGTCACTAAAGGCACAAATTGTCAAATGAAGCACATGGAGTTTGCAACTCCTCGGTTGCTGGGGTCATCGGGGCTTTGTCAGTGTTGGAATAGTCACTAGTGGTGTCACTTAGGTGAGTTTTCTGCTAGATCTGGGTTTGTGGTTGCTGGATCCGATCATTAGAGGGAAAGGGGGAGGGGGGTTGCCGAACCCCTTGAGGATGGTCACTGGACCCCTAGTTGTCCTCCACGAGGCAGCAGCAACAACAACAATCACGACAATAGCGGTAGTAAGGGCAACAATAGCTGCAGTAGTAGTAGAAAGGGTGATAGCAACAACAAGAAGGGTTGCTAGAGGGTAGTAGCATTGGTTGGAGGGTCGTCAAAGTAGGGTGATCCCAGTGGCCAGTCGTCAAGGTCCTCCGATTGGCCAAAGATCTACGATAAAGGTTTTCTAGGGTTGGGCTCCAAGATGGACCACTCTGATATCATATGAAGATTTAAGGAATTAGAAACTTTTATTATGTAATCTCTAAAAAGAACATATGGAATTGGTTTCTTTATATAGAGAGGACCAATCGTAATTGTAATCCTAATACAATCAAATAAAATCTAATCAATCTCTAACTACCTAAAATATATCTCTATGATTTTGGAAAGAAACAAAATAGAAAGAACCAAAATAAGGAAAAAAAATAATTCTACTTCTTAAAACATTATTTCCTAGAATAAAGTGATCATATTTAGACAATCTATCAGTAAGTACTAACATAATAATTTTTGTTCTTGAAATAGGCAACTATTTCATCCCAAATGAGGTTGGGAATGGGCAATGGTTGGAGTAATTTGGCTGCGCTTGACTATCAGCTTGCTGACAAATATCACAACATTTGATATAATTCTTCACTACAATAGCAGTCATTCCTTTCCAATAAAAATTTTACTTTATGCCATGCAATGTTTTGTGGAATCCAGAATGACCTCCCTCTGTTGAATCACGTGCAAAATGAAGAGCCCGAGGAATAAAAGAATAGGAAAGGAAAATCCTGTCTTTATACCCACAGAATTCCTTGTCGCATATGATATTTGCCATTAAGAAGATGGTTAGCATTCCATTGATCCACTAGTTGAACTAATGTGGGATCGGAAAAATAAGAAGCTTTTAAATCATCAAGCCATTGCAAGATTGGTGCAGAAATAGCTTGAATAGCTTTAAATTCTTCCACGCAAGATAATGCAAGTGTCACTTGGTTGCATTTGCCTTGTTTATACTCTAGCTGAAAATCGAGATCCACAAGACAAATCAAACACTTGTGTTGCGCTGGTGTAAGTGCCTTTTATTGTAAGAGGTATCAGAGACTCTAATGATCCATCCATATTATAAATTTTTTTCCCACTAGATAATGACACCACTTCTCAACAGCAAATGAAATGGCATGAAGATCCTTTTCATATGTTGATGCTTGGTAGATAAGCAATAGGATTCCCTTGTTGAGGTAAAACAACACTAATACCACAACCGCTTGCATCACACTCAATCACAAAAGGTAATTGAAAGTCTAGAAGAGCTAAGACAAGTTCAGAAATCAGGGCTTCTTTTAATGCTATAAATGCATCATGGGCCTTCTCATTCAACTGAAAAGAATCATTCTTTAAAAGATCAGTTAAAGGAGCTGCAATAATGTTGAAATTTTTAATGAATTTTCGGAAATAGCCGGCAAGACCAAGGGATCCCTGCAAAGCTTTCACTAAAGTTTGTATTGGGCATGAAGACACTGCTTGGATTTTATCGGCCTCCATAGACACCCCTTCTCTCGTGATAACATGACCCAAATAAGTAACTGAAGTACAACAAATTGGCATTTTGATTTCTTAAGAGATAAAAAAATTTGGCATGAGATTTCAAGAACTTTTGCTCAATGAAGGAGATGCAAGTCAAAAGATTTGTTATAAACCAGGATGTCATAAAAAAAAAAAACTAATACAAATTTGCAAAGCATTGATTTAAAGAGTATATTCATCAAATGTTGACAACTGGAAGGAGCATTAGTAAGCCTAAAAGGTGTTAGATGGTGGTGTTATGTCATTTATTTTATATCTCTTTATTTCTTATGGACTATAGTGTTATTTTCCAACACCTCTTCTCTTTATAAAGAGGTGTAGGGTTCCTATAATGAAGTTAACGAGTTCTATTCTCCTACTTGGTATCAGAGTAGTAGACTAAAGCTCTAGGTATCCCACCTTCAAGACCTCCAAAACCCAAACACCAAAACCCTAACACCTTCGCCGTCTCCATCACAGCCATTGACGGCGAGGTAGGCCGCAGCAGCAGCAACCACCACAGCAGCTGCAGCCACTGGCAACGAGGTAGGCGGCTGCTGCAACAGCAACCACCGGCAGTGAGGCCACGGTAATAGCAGCAGTGCCGCCGCCGTACTATAGTGCTGCTACTGTGCTTAAGGGCAGGTCAACCTCGCTCAGTCGTCGCAAGTCTCTCTCTGATAGTTCTAGTAAGGTTCTTGGTACTGTGGTGATAGATTTTTAGATTAAGAACCTTCCTGTGGTATGATTTTTCTTTTCCTGGATCTATGGTCTAATTTTTGGGGTGCGTATTCCCCTTATTGGATGGCTCTTGGGGTGTGTATTCCCCTTTAGTATTGTGTGCGGATTACAGGGTATGCATTCCCTGAACATTGATGTTTGATGTAGGGATTTAGATCTGTGTTCTTGTTTCTCTGGATGTGGTCTGCTTGACATCAATGGTAAAATATGTGAGTTTGGTGCACCAGAAGCAGTACAGGAGCCACCATGGAGCAAGGTGGTTCATCGACTCTAGTGCATTACAGCATCTGTGCAGTGATTAGACCTACTTCCACTTGTTATAGTCTGTTCCTCCAGGAAGGACGATACAGGTAGCTGATAGTAGATACATCCTAGTTAGGGTTAAGGGGGAGGTGTCTATGACTCCCAGTTTGCAGCTGTCTACCGTGTTGCACGTGCCAGAATTCCTACTCAGTCTGTTGTCTGTGAGCAGAATCACGAAGGATCTCAACTGCAAAGTAATCTTCGATGCTGTCGGATGTGTTGTTCAGGACAAGCTCACTGGGAGGATTGTTGTCAGAGGTATCAAGGAGAATGGCATTTATTGCCTAGAACATGAGCCATTTGCAGGAGTTACTCAATATGGTAGCGGGAGTGTTTTAGAGTGGCATGTTCATCTTGGCCACTTGTCTCGGATTGCCTTAGGAGGGTGATACCACATATTTCCCCAGTTGCTACCATATATGTAATACTTGTCAATTGGGTAAGCACCATCGGTCTTCTTTTCTAGCTAATACCTCTCATGGATCTTCGACATTATTTCAGTTACTTCATATGGATGTATGGGGACCGAGCAGAATCCCAGACTGGATGGGACAAGGGTACTACTTAGTTGTTGTAGATGATTTCTCCAGAGCCACGTGGGTGTTCTTGTTTAAGGGTAAGGTAGAGGCTGGAGGATGCATAAAGACTTTTTCTGGAGATCAACACACAGTATTCAGCTACAGTGAAGATGGTGCGGACTGATAATGCTCTTGAGTTCTGCACTGTCAGATTTAAGGAGTTCTACAGGACCCGTGAGATTGTCCACTTGACCACTTGTCCTCACACTTCACAGCAGAATGAAGTAGCAGAGCAGAAGCACAGACACTTGTTGGATGTTTCCTGTACATTATTGATTTATCACAATGTGCCGCAGAGATACTGGGGGGACGCAGTTCTGACAGCGACTTATCTCATCAACAAGATGCCTAGCTCAGCCCTTCACGAGCAGATATCGGTTGTTCTTTTGCATCCAGATGATGAGTTATTTCATGTGCCTCCCAGGATCTTTGGATGTGTTGCATTCGTTCATGTGCCATCACTTGGTCGTGACAAACTGGCTCCCCACGTTATCAAGTGCGTATTTTTAGGATACTCTAGGACACAGAAGGGGTATTGTTGCTATGATCCTCTGCAGAATAGACATTATGTTAGCGTTGATGTGGCTTTCCATGACGATGCACCATACTTCTCAGTCACTGGATAGAAGAGCTCTTGTGATGATGTTGCCTTTCTTCCCCTGCCTGTTCTGTGTGCAGAGACTCAGGTGTCTACTTCTCAGTCCAGACCTCCAGCTGATAGACAGATGAGCTCTTCTTCCTTGGATGACTTTGAGAGATTGCACGGGTCATTACGTACTTATCACAGGCATCACACTACTTTTCAGAGGCCTCCTCTCTTATTAGTGGCTGATGGTTCATAGGTAGTTGAGAGTGTCCCTAATGCTAGTGACAGTTTGATTAGATCTGATTCCCCTGACAGTGCTGATCATCATAGTAGCGAGGCTCCTTCTGTAGTGACTCAGTTTGAGATACCAGATGATTTAGATCTCCCTATTGCCATTAGGAGGACACCACGCACCTGTGAGTTCAGATATTAGGTTGCAGGTAGTTTGGTTACCGATGGTCTTGCTCCTCAATTTAGCAGCTTGTGTCAGGCACTTGCAGCGTCGCACATTCCATCTATATACCAGCAGGCCATGCTTGATCCAAAGTGGTGTCACGCCATGGAGGATGAGATGGCAATAGTTTGGAGTAGATAAACTTGGGATCACTCCTCACTTCCTACTGGTGCACGACTAGTTGGCTCCTGATGGATCTTTGCTGTGAAATACAACCCTGATGGGTCCATTTTGAGGCATAAGGCTAGGCTAGTAGTAAAGGGGTTCACCCAGACATATTTGGTGGACTTCTTTGATACTTTCTCTCTTATTGTGCGGCTTACCACTGTCCGGATACTTATTTTTGTTGCTGCTTACAGAGACTGGCCGTTATACCAGTTTGATGTGAAGAACGCCTTACTCTACGGCGATCTTCAGGAGGAGGTTTACATGCAGCAACCCCTGGGTTTCGAGATTCAAGGGGAGTGTGTGTGCAGATTGAGGAAGGTAATCTATGGATTGAAGCAGAGTCCAAGGGCCTGATTTCAGAAGTTATCGGAGGTGCTCCACCAGATTAGTCTAAGGCGTCCTACTTCAGATCACTCCTTATTTAGCAAGAAGACTAACAAGGGGACTGTAGCGCTCCTGGTATATGTTGATGATCTTATCATCACTGGGGATGACAGACATGGGATAGACGAAGTCAAGAGGCACCTATCAGAGAAGTTTGTCATGCCGGATCTGGGACAGTTGAGGTATTTCTTGGGTATAGAGGTTGCACATGGCAAGGATGGAGTGGTACCCTCGCAGAGGAAGTATGCTCTTGATCTTCTTCAGGAGACCGGCACGTTAACGGCTAAGGCTATAAATATTCCCATGGATCCCAAGGTCCATTTATATGATGAGAAATCTGAGGTGGTTGACAGTAGGGCTTACAGGCAGCTGGTGGGTAAGCTCCCTTACCTTACAATCACTTGTCCAGACTTGTCTTTTTCTGTTGGTAGGCTTAGTCAGTTTATGGATAAGCCAACTAGGTAGCACTGGGAGGCTGCAATGTAGGTGCTTAGGTATGTGGAGAAAGCACCAAGACGAGGATTATTGTTCCGTAAGGGAACACCTATAGAGATTGTAGCATACTCTGATGTTGATTATGCTGGCTGTGTTGAGGGAGAAAATCTACCACAGGGTTTTGCACATTTATTGCGGGCAATCTAGTTATATAGAGGAACAAGAAGCAAGTGGTCATATCTAGATCCAGTGCAGAGTCAGAGTACAGGCCCATAGCCTAGACAGCTGCTGAGATGGTTTAGGTTAAGTCAGTTTTGTCAGATCTTCATGTTCCTCTAGATAGCTCTATGGAGATGCGGTGTGGCAACAGAGTAGCGACCTAAATTGCCAATAACTCTGTTCCATGAGGGAACAAAACATGTAAATATTGACTGCCACTACACTCCGGATCTCATTCAGCGTAGGACGTTACATACCACAAGTGTCACTTTTGAGGAGCAGGCTGCAGATGTCTTCACAAAGCCCCTAGCAAGATTTGCCTTTGAGGTGTATTGTTCCAAGCTGAGCAGGATAGATATTCATACTCCAGGTTGAGGGGGAGTGTTAGATGGTGATGTTATATTTTGTTTATTTTATGTTTCTTTATTTCTTATGGACCATGGTATTATGAAGAGGTGTAGGGTTTCCATAATGAAGTTAATGAGTTCTATTCTCCTACTAAAGGCATTACTAAAAACTCATAATGGCTCTTATGAGCTTTAAATGCTGTCTTACATTATGTATGCCATCTTCATGAACTTGAATTTGATGGTATCTCGACTTAAGGTCCAACTGAGTGTAAAACATAGAACTGACCCATTCATCAAGAAGGTCATCCACCAAAGGAATTGGAAACTTATCTTTCATTGTAATCGCATTCAAACCCCTATAATCAATGCACATATACCATAAACCATCAGATTTCTTGACCAAAACGACTGGGGCTACAAAAGAGCATTTACTCGGATGAATCAATCCCTCCTGGAGTACTTTATGGACTTGTTGCTTGATAACTTATTTCTGTATTGGAAAGTGACGATAAGGAGCCTTTGAAACTGCAGAAGCACCGTCTACTGAAGGAATGCGATGATCATATGCTCGTGTAGGAGGTAGACCATGAGGAAGCTGAAAAATATCATCATATTGGTCTGAAAGAGCAACTAATTCTGGGAGTTGTGCATCTGAAGAAGAAGAAATCAGATCCTCAGTTTCAGCTGCCACAACCTGGAGCATAAATGCTGTCTTAGCCATTGCCAGCTCCTTAGAAATAGCTTTAGACTCTACCACACAAAGCTGTTTAGGTTTTAAACCCCTTAAAGAGTGCTTTCTGCCATTTACAAAGAATTTCATAAAGATTTCTTCAAAATTCCACTCAATTGTGCTCAATTGTTTCAACCATTCAGTGCCCACCACAACATTACACCCCCCTAAGGGCAATATGTAAAAGGACATATGGAGATCATTCAATGTAATTAAAATGCTTGTACATCTTCATGAGTTAGTAACCTTCTAGCCATCTGCCACAATTACTTGGAATTTTGATGGATCATTAATTTTTATACCCAATTTAGAGACCATTCTTGGATCTAAAAAATTATTAGAACTGCCCGGATCAATCAATACTTACAGTAAGGACCCCTTTAATAGAGCCTTGAACATGTATAGTTGACTTGCTCTAAGTGCCATTAATAGCATGTGAAATCTCAGGCAATTCATCAACAATATAAAGATCATGGGTAACATTTTGCTCATCTTCCAACAAAGAAGCATCATTAAAGTCTGGAAGCAGATGGATAGTATATAGAGTTTTACACTTATGTTCCTTAGACCACTTTTCCACACATTGGAAGCAAAGGCCTTTCTTAATCCTCTCATATTAGGAAGGGGTTAATATTTTTACTACTGCTTGCGACTTGGAATTTGGCAAGAAGGGACAAAAAGGTTGGGAAGGTGTGGGCAGCAACCCTTTTTGAGTATCAATAGCTTTAAAAGGCTTCTACTTAGATTGCAATTTGGCTTCTTGAAGCCGTGTAAGTTTTACAGCCTCTAGCAGGGTAGTAGGCTTAAAGGAGCGGACCTCATATGCCAAATCATCCTACAACCTAGACAAGAAAGTTCCTAATAGATGCTTCTCAGGAACTTCTTTGATTTTATTAGATAACCACTCAAATTCTTTAACATAATCAGATAATAAACCATCTTGCCTCAATTTACAAAGGGTGCCATGTGGGTCCTCTAATATGTCAGGAGCAATGCAGCCTTGCAGAGTACTAACAAAAGAATCCCAAACTAAATCAATTTTGGCATTAGAACACCACTACTACCACTGAAAGATGCAAGAGCTAATCATTGCGGTGCAGGGATATTGTAAAATGCAAAGTATTGCTCAGCTTTATAATTCCAAGCCGTGGGATCAGATGAACCGTCATAAAATGGAAAATCTGATTTCTTTCCTTTGATTTGTAATAAAGAACCTACTTCTGGCAAAGGAAATGGGCCTCTAGACTGTCTGGAAGAACTAGAAGTGCCTTCCTTCACCTGTGAAACCTGCCATTGAAACTCCTTGCAAAGTTTTATTCGCAGCTTGTCCATGACCACATCGACAGTATCACAAAGAATCTTGTGCATAGCTGCAATCCCCTCAGGTGACATGGTGGAGAAGCAGCCCAAGGTTGGCTCAGACACCACTTTGTTAGGGACAGAAATGGAAGAAGAAGAAGAAGAAAAAGAAGAATTGGCTTTACTCTGAGACTGAGTAACAGCCAGGATGGTGAGAACAGAAGTGAACAGGGAAGGAACGGGGGAATGGGGAAGGGTGGCTGATCACAACAGAACCCCTTTGCTTAGCATTGATCACTATTTATAGTTCAGGGGATTTCCACAGCCTAGTTCTCCCTATGACGGTCATATTTGACACCAATCTGAACTGAACAAACAAAATTCAATTATATCTACTAACTTCCCTAGCTGTCATTACAGACTCAACACATGACAGCTTCATATAAAGTTGAATATAGATTAATGAACTCAGGGGTCACTAAGATTTTATGGGTCACAATACTTCTTTGAAACTTTAGTAGCTGGCCTAAGACACATATAGTGCTCTATTATGATACTAGGGCTGGCATCAACCTTGGAACAATCATGTTCAGCATGATTTCATGAAGTAGAAATGTTATTCCTGAGAAGATTGGTTCAGGAGATCTCTGCCTCCCATATGTCAGATCTAAAGATCAAGTCATTGGTTTTTCACTAAAGGATTTGCCATGATGCTGGATAAGAAGAATGCTGACAAGTTAGGCATGCTTCATATCTCTGCCCAACTTGAACAAATTTTGAATATTCAAATGAGTATATTGATCTTGGTGTAGATCCATGTATTGTCTCTCTACATAATGTTAGTGTTTAGGGCAAAGTACTCCCATGATTTTTGCTCTTGTAATGGAGGGTTTACCAAGTATATCAGTTTGTTTATGATTGCTTCTTGGTTGTGATTAGATTCAACAAATGTTAAATAAATTAAATGTATTTGACAGTTAATCCACTACATGCACTTTTTCCTTAAAATCCAGTCACCTAGAAATGTCAAAATAGCATTTAACAGATGGAATCTAGTGTCGAAGTCAAACATACAGCTCGTGAACTGTTGCAAAAAGAACCACTTTTCTGGTGACTCAGATTTTAGCAGTCTATGGATATAACAATCAGATGGCAAAATTTACTGCCGACAGCTGAGCAGTCATAGAATCTCAAATGATCATGGCGAAAAAAACTGAAGGAATAGTTATCATTGATTAAAAAGAACCATGGAAAACCATTCTCTTTTACCTGGCGATTAAGACCATCCCAATAGAAAAGAAGCGAAGCATGGGGATTTTCAGACAGATGGTGGGCCTTTCGACTTCCATAATTTGTGTACCTAAAAATTCAACTACCTATTAAAAGATGGACATGACCATGGAAACAATAAAGAAAAGCCAGTACTTTTGAAGAAAATTATAAAATTTCAATCACATAATTTTTAATGGCAGGAGATATTGGACATTACTAACCATACAAAGCCATTTTCATCCAATCCTTTCAGCAAGACAATTCGAGAAGAGCTGCGTAATTGCATAAGAGAGTTAAATAACAATGTTGAGAACGAGGAAGCCAGGGCATTAGCTAAGTTCTATAAGGTAGCAAAGTGAAGTGAAAATCAATAACAATTGTCAGAATACGAAATAAATGCATACGGTTTTCCTTCACTATTTGCAGTTGACAAAACCATGGAATTTGGCTCTTGCAAGCCAGCAGCAACAGCATCATCGAACCATTCTCGGAACTGCAGGACTGTTCACTTGAATTACAAAAATAAAAGGCAGTTCTGATGACTATAAATGCGAATGAGTGATACAAGAGATACTTAATATGTGACGTAATGTCAGTTAAATCACAAAAAGAAATTAGGAAAAAGTCCCTTCTAGAATTTTGACAAATCACTACCTGCTCTATAGGGTTTGCTGCCACCTGATCCTCAAGAAATTCCGGGGAAATGTAATTCTCTCTAAGAGATGAAATGTCAACAGATAGGTGCCTTCCAATTCTAACGCACATAGATGTTCCATGATAGGATGGAATATGAATATTGTACTTCTGACAAATGGAAGGAGGAACATATCTACCACCTAGAAAATGGTGGGGGCCACAAAATTTCTTTGCACAAAGCTTTGGGACGGTCAAGGACATCTATAAATAGCAAGCATATGAATTGATTAGAAAAGTAATGAAAATAAAACAATTAAAAGATCCTCAAAGTGGAGCTCATTATACTAACAAGCATATGAGGCTTGATTCCTCCACCCATTACATCTCCTTCATTGACATGCCACCCGGAAGGAACATCAACAGAAACAATGACCGGTGATCTCTCATTTCTTCCTCTTGCATGCAAAGAAATAATCCTTTGAATGATATCATCAAAAGGAGGCCTTGGTTTACCTACATTTTGTCACATAATTATTTACATGTGATCCAAATGGGCCTGGATGCTACTTTTCTAGCCATGATAATACATAAATTAGTTATTTGAAATGGTTTGTCATACAGGTTTCTCAACAAAAAATAAAAAGGGTAATGGAATGCAGATCATGCCAAGAAAAATGAATAAATAATTTATGATTATACCACACGCCAAAATCTACAGTACAATCCCAATTCCAAAATTTAAGATGAAAGCATCTGCAATAAGTCCTGGATAAAAAAAAAATCTAAAAGAATCAACATATAGAATTCTAGAGGAATTAGTGGTGACTGATCCATGAGAAGGCAACATTTCTGGAAACAGGAATGAATTACTGTCCAGTCATTTCCAAGTCCACGTATATGTATGGGTAATTGTTTTTTTTTAATTCTGAAATGGAGAAGGATGACTACCGATGTGGTAACCATCTGCTTCAGTGAAAGCTAAAGGAAAAGAATGTATGGGTAGTTGTTCTTATGTCATGCATGATCCAGCTGGAAAAATAATACATCACTACTCACACCTTGCTTAGGTGTTTTTTATCACAAATTTCTTAAACAAAAACTAGTCAGAAATCTTTGTTAAGGACAGTTTTCCCTTGCAAGGTTGTTGAAGCTTTTACAAATGACAAAATTTCAAATAATGCTGTTGTGAATAATAAGACAAGGAGAATGACAAGCTTCCTCTCGGTCGTGAGTAAAAAAGAGCAACGAGTCCTTTTCTCTGTTTATGTAAGAGAAAGTGAATACATTTAAGGGTTAAAATTCAGCGATCATGCTATTCGAAGACGTTGAGGAGAGCAAGATTACATAACAAATTATAATAGCAACCCTTTGATCTTCATCTAAAGGTGGCGATCAAATCCTACTTGATTTTTATATGATTGGTTCATAACAAATTATGAAATATTTGATTTTAGTATCCAAATATAAAATAATTACAATCCAACCCTTGGATTTTAAACAAAATTAAATTAGATGCAATTAATCACCAAATCAAGTGTAATTTAATTCTTTAAATTACAATTGATTTATGCTACAAATAAAATCCTATCAAAATTATTATTGGTTTCAACACGTCAATAATAAAGCTTTAAGATTTGTGGATTTATGGCACTATATCTCCCTAAGTATTTCAAATACCCGTGAATTCTTCACACATGAAAGATAATATTATCCTGAGGTTTAATCTCATTAGACTGACATCATTCATCTTTAGATAGTATTTTTTCTAATATCTCCTTGTATTATTAGGACGAAAACAAAGATTAGATCCTTTCCAAAAGACTATCTTCTCTTTCTTCTATCAAGTATGATCAGGATTTTATAACCACATTTAGAATTATCGTTTCCTAACACAGAACAAGTTGATACCTTCAATTTTTCATATACACTTACGTAACAAATTCGTGTGATCCCTTCGAGAGATCATGCACCTCCTATCCTTTCTCACATACACTAGCTTTCCAGTATTAGCACCAAGGTGGGTGCATCTACTATTGGCCCACTAAATATATGCATTCGCGAACAGAAACACATCTATCTCAGGTCAAAGGATACACCTTCTCTATGACAACATTGGAGAAAGACTTTGGCTATCTTCTATTTCATCAGGTTAACTCAACTTAACTAGCGTAATAGTTCTGAATCTTCATTCAGGAACATCAATCAGGCGACAACCTCTAAAGAAGGTTGTCATCCCAATTTAGATCGGAAATAATTGATTGAATCAGATGATTTTTTAATGTGCTATTGGATCCTCCAAATTGTTTTAATCTCCGAATCAAAACACATTGGGTTTATTCAATCTGGCCAAGTATGTTACCCTTTTCGTACTAAGGAACCCAATTCATTTACTGAAAAATAATCTAATTCCTTTTATTCAAATGCAAATGCAATCATATTACATTATTATTCGGATGGCTCTCTCAGGACACACAAAATCCAAAAGACTCTTACCTACCCTCAAGCCATTCCGGAACCTCTTTCAACTCCATACTACTCACGTTGATCAAATGACTCTTTAGTCAAAGCCTTGGTCAGCGGATCGGTGACATTATCTACGAAGGGCACCTTTGTGATGATCACATCACCATGTTTGGCGATCTCTCGGATGATGTGGTACTTCCTTTTAATATGTTTGCTCTTCTAGTAAGAGCGAGGCCTCTTCATATGCACAATGGCACTCGTAATGTCGCACAACAGCAAGATGGATGATAGTATCGAGAGAACCATGCCAAACTCCTCAATGAACTTGCGTATCTACATCACCTCTTTCGCAGCATCTGATGCAGCGATGTACTGGACTTCTTTCGTTGAAGTAGTTGTAGTATCCTGCTTCTTACTTCTCCAACTCATAGAACCACCGTTTAACAAGAAAATGAACCCTGACATAGATGTTTTATCGTCAAAGACCGACAGGAAGTCAGAGTTGGTGTACCCTAACACCTAGAGATCCCTATCTCCAAAGACAAGATAGTAGTCTTTTGTTCTCCTCAAGTATTTGAATATGTTCTTGACAACAATCCAATCCCCTTGTCCGAGGCTGGATTGGCAACAACTTACTACTCCCACTGCATGACATATATCTGGTTGTGTACAGAGCATAACATACATTAGGCTGCCTACTACAAAAGCATATAGGCACCCACCCATGGCCTTCTTCTCCTCAGTTGTTTGGGGAGATTTCCTTTGATAAGGAAATCCCATGTCTAATGAGGAGAAAACCCCTTTTGAAATTATCTATGTGGAATCTCTCCAAGACCTTGGTAATATATCCTTACTGTAATAGTCCTAGTGTTCTCTTTTCTTTATTTCTGAACATCTTCAGACCCAAGATATAAGAGGCTTCTCTGAGATCCTTTATCTTGAAGTTCTAAGATAACCAGAACTTAAAACAGGATAACATCCCCACATCCCCAATGAGTAGGATGTCATCTACATACAATACCAGAAAGGTGATAGCACTCCCACTGACCATGTGGACACATGGTTTATCCATATTTTAATGGAATCCATTACTCTTTATGGTCTCATCGAATTGAATGTTCTAATTACGAGAAGCCTTCTTGAGTCCATTAATGGACTTCCTTGGCTTGCACAACCTTCTTTCCTCACCATCTATGTGAAAACACTCAAGGTGCTCCATGTAGATGTCCTCCTCGAGGAAACCATTAAGGAGAGTTATCTTGACATCTATTTACTAGATGTCATCGTCATAGTACGTAGCTATAGCCAACAATATTTGAATGGATTTGAGCATGGCGACAAGAGAGAAGATTTCCTCATAGTCAATCTCTTCCTTGTAGGTGTTGACCTTGGCTACAAATCGTGCACTGAAGGTCTCTACCTTCTCATCCAGACCCCTTTTTCATTTGTAGATTCATTTATACCCAATGGGTTTTACCCCACTAGGAGGATCTACGAGGGTCCATACGTCATTTTATGTATGGAGTTTATCTCAAACTGCATCACTAGCCTCAACCTATCTATATCATGATCTTTCATTAATTCATCATATATGGTAGGATTAATCTCAGACTCTTTTGAGATGTGGAATCCACATCTTTTAGGTGGATACACTGCCCTAGAACTCCTTTTAGGTGGAATGGGAGCATCGCTTATTTTTGGTTCATCTCTTTCTTTTAGGTCAGGGACCTCATTGGTCCTATTAGACTCAATAAGTTCCCTTCATTTCTATCTTGACCTTAAAGAAATTCTTCTTCAAGGAATCTAGCATTCTTAGATATGAATACCCTTTTGGTCTCAGGATCGTAGAAGCAGTCGCCTCTGCCATCCTTTAGATATCCAATGAAGTAACACTTGGTAGTGCGAGATTCTAATTTGTTGGGATTCATGTTCTTAACATTAGCCATACAACTCTAAATGCGCAAGTATCCAACACTTGGCTTCTTTCCATGTCACATCTCATGTGGGGTTTTAGGGACATATTTGGTTGAAATCATATTCAGAATATATGCCACTATCTTTGGCGCATATCCCTAAAAGTAAAGTGGTAGTTCCACTTTGCTCACCATTGACTACCATATCTAATAGGATGTAGTTGCATCTCTCACATATGCCATTTAATTGTGGTGTACCAGGTTGCGTGAGTTTAGAGATGATTCCTTTCTCTTCAAGGTATTCTTTGAATTCCTTAAAAAGGTATTTACCTCCTCAGTCCGATCAAATTGCTTTGATTTACTTACTTGCTTGGTTCTCAATCGATGTGTAATACTCTTTGAACTTTTTAAGGATTTTAGACTTGTGACGCATCAGGTAAATGAATCCGTACTGTAAGTCATCGGTAAATGTTACAAAATATTGTTGACCATTCCTAGTTGCAGTACTAAATGGACTGATGTGCATATATCTAATTGACCTAAAATGTCTATTTATGCATTTCCCTAGTGTCATAGAAGCATCATTCTTTTATAAATATTGCATAACATGCATCATCATGCATTTAGATTAACTTGTACAAATTGTATAGTTATTTGCCTTTTCTGTGGCTATGGGACAGAGCGATATCATTTTGGGGCTTCAGATTGAAGATCCAACCGTACAGATTTGATTAGGGTGACGATCGAAGTTCAATGCCTCCGAGATTGCCCCGATCGAATTCCTAAGCATCAGATACAGTTTGAGTAAGATCAGAGGTCAAGAGACAAGGTGATGAAAATTCAGACTTCAGATGAAGAATTCAACTGCATGGATGGGTTCGAATCAACAATCGTAGCCCAACAACATGAAAATCGGTCTAATCCGACATCCGTGGTAGCACCTATGAGCAATAGAAGATGGACGGCCACGATGATGCCACGTGGCACCATCCCAACCATCCAAACCTACCAAGCCCCTCCACTCAACCTCTGAAGGTGCAATCGAGATTCGATCTCAGCCGTTGGATATTCATCCAACGGCTAAGGCGCGAGACCACGAAAAGCATCCTCAGGATAATCCAAGAAGATGGCGCATTGGTCCAGTGCCTTACCTTCAAAATGATTAACGAGATTTTATACATGTAAAGATTTGGTTAAAAACACGTCATTATAGCAGCGTAAAAATCCGCTATCAGATAAATTTTACCAAAACTGTGGTGGATCCTAAGTCAAACATAGGGAGGCAAATGTTTAATTAAACATCGTATTTGGAATTATTTTTATAAAACAGATTAACTGGTCGAATTAAATCTACACTAGATATTCTACATAAATAATAAACAATAGAAGAGAGATAAAATAATACAAAGAAAGAGAAAATAGGGAGAGAATGAAGAAATATTTTATAAAAATAGTCATGTTCATTACACTAATTGCAAAATTGAAATGTACACTACAAAGCGGTAAAAAGATAGGGATGAGAAAAATCCTCCTCGACAACTGCTTGGAGGACGAGCCACGTTGACGGAGCGATTGGAAGAGGGTGGTGAAATGCTGGACGAGGGAGAACAGAGCTAGAGGACGAAATAGGGCGATGTCGCAGCAGGATCCGCTTCCTGAATGGTAGTGAGAAGAAAATTACGAGATGCTCCACGAAGGGGTTAAGAAGATGGAAAAATTATTTTACTCTAGCTCTAATGGAGTTTCCTGGGTATGGGACCAGCTCGTAAAGCTTTAGAGGATGTGAGAGAAGAGAGAAAGGGATGAAGAAATGAGTGGTAGGGGTGGCCCTTTTATAGGTGTAAAAATTGGGGGAAAAGGATCCTTTAATGCTTTAAACATAAATGTAGGACCTTTAATGACGTTTACGCATGTTGCTAAAGCCCACACGTTGCTAAAGCGTGTGTGTGTCCTCGACCGAACGATGAAGATTGAAGGCCTCTCATCACGCCACATCATTCAACGCCTTGTCTTCAGCTGTTCGCGTGCAATCGAGAGTCGCACGATGGGCATCAGGATCAGCCGTTCGATGGAGTGATTGGACGGCTTAAAAGTTGCTTCCTCATGCTGCAGAGAGGGTGCGTGTCGATCGCGCATCCATCAAGGCATCATCACGCATGTGTGCATGCTCGCCCATCTGTGCTGCTACGTTGTCGCCTCCGTAGCCACTTGATGAAGATCATGTGGCTGAATTTCGGTGCATGCCATCCGCACGGATTAAACCCGTGGATCAGGTTTCGATCGTGCGCCACTTCTTGAAGATAAGGCACTGGACCAATGCGCCATCTTATTGGATTGTCCTAAGGATGCTTTTCGTGGTCTCGCACCTCAGCCGTTGGATGAAGATCCAACATCTGAGATCGAATCTCGATTGCGCCTTTAGAGGTTGAGCGGAGGGGACTAGGTGGGTTGGGATGGTGCCACGTGACATTATCCTGGCCATCCATCTTCTCTTACTCATAGGTGGTGCCACGGATGTCGGATTTGATTGATTTTTACGCCATTGGTTGCGATCGTCGATCCGAACCCATTCGTATGGTTGGATTCTTCATCTGAAGTCTGGATTTTCACCACTTTGCCCCTTGACCTTCGATCTTACTCAGACTGCATCTGATGCTACAAAGGTCCAATCAGGGCGATCTCGGAGGCGTTAAACTCTGATCGTTGCCCTGATCAAATCCGTACGGTTGGATCTTTAATCCGAGGCCCCGAAATGATATCTCCCTGTCCCTTAGCTACAAAAAGGGAAAATTACTATATAATTTGTACAAATTAATCTAAATGCATGATGATGCATGTTATGCAATATTTATAATGCTTGATGCTTCTATGACACTAAAAACATGCACAAATAGATATTTTAGGCTAATTAGATGTATGCACATCACACCTTCATGTCTATCTTTTGCTAGTCCATAGAAAAATTAAATGTTATTTATAAAAGAATTAGGATCTAATTACTCGAGTAATAGTTTTTTTCAACA
Organism: Thalassia testudinum; assembly: GCA_037157565.1. NCBI lineage: Eukaryota > Viridiplantae > Streptophyta > Magnoliopsida > Alismatales > Hydrocharitaceae > Thalassia > Thalassia testudinum. Next base: position 27,261,406 of record JAZHRO010000059.1, read on the forward strand.
CTAATAAATTTCTACCAAAGACTTGAACTATAGAGACTCAACAACACCAAAATGCAGACCGCCCAAACCCTCGCCTTATTCAAAAGCAAGTACATCTTTTTCTTTTTCTTGTTTTCTTTTTTTTTTATTTTTGAGTTAAGAGTTTCGAGATAGTGATGTAGATACATCTATTTCACATAAACTGTCTATTTATGCGTATTATCAGGTTCATATAAGCATCATGCAATATAAATATTGCATAACATGCATCATTCTGCATTTATGTTAGTTTGTACAAAATATAGGTTAATTTGCTCTTTTTGTGGCGAGGGGACAGGGCGATATTTATCGTAGCCTTGGATTGAAGATCCAACCATGCGGATCTAATCAGGGCAACAATCAGAGTCCAACACCTGCGAAATTGCCTTGATCGGATTTCTGTAGCATTGGATGTAGGTGGTGAAAATCCAGACTCTAGACGACAAATCCAACCACACAAATGGGTTCGGATCAAAAATCGTAGCCCAACGGTATGAAAATCGACCTAATCCGACATCTGTGGCACCATTTACAAGCATTGGAAGATGGATAGCCAGGATGACGCCACGTGGCACCATCCTAGCCGTCCAAACCATCTCAGCCCAACCGTGCCTCACCATCTGAAGACCATCACGTTAAATCTGAGTCGTTGGGTTCTCATCCAACGTTTGAGATGCATCTCAGCCACGCAACACCTTTTCCAAAGAGGAAACTCAAGATTAGATGTGGACTGTTGGATCTTCATCCAATGGTCCCCATTGTGCCACATCGCCGACCTCTATTCTCTTCTCTCAAGCAACAATTGATCTAGACTGTTGGATTCTCATCCAACGGTTGCGAGCAATGGACCCTTGGAGCATCTTTGAGACAATCCAGTAGCATGGTGCAATGGTCACATGCGCCATTCACAACGAAGAGGCGTGAGATCAAATCCTGACTAGTGCCTCTAATCAGCGACGTGGGCGCGAGCGCTTAATTGGGGTGTCCAATTGGCATCGAGCAGGCGCGACGATGCCATGTGGCGTGAGGAGACGGCAGTGCTTGAGAATGCACGAATTCATGCGTAATCTCACGTGCATAGGGTGCGATCTGAGGGAGAGGCAAGTGCAAACCTGGAGTGCACAATGGGCGTCAGATGGCTTAGATCAAGCCACGTGTCGCGATGCTTGGTTTGCATGCATTATCAGCTGAAGAGAAAGAGTGGACATGGCGTAACATGGAGCATGGGATCGCGATTGCACGATTCTCATTCAATGTGCACCTTCAGCAATGCTCATCTACAGTGACGCTTATAAATGTCATTAAAGGACCTGAATTAATTTTAGCCTTGGAAAAGACACTTTTACTCCCATTTTTATGTCTATAAAAAGACCCTACGCCCTCCACTTCTTCATCCCTTTCTCTCTTCTCTCACCTCCTCTAAAGCTCTACGAGCTGGTCCCATACTCGGAAAGCTCCGCTAAAGTTAAAAATCAAAATTTTCCACTTCTCACCCCCTTCGTGGAGCTCTCGCCAGTCATCCTCTCGCCTTCGTTCTAGAAGCAGATCCCGCGACATCAACACCCTAACACATCCCTGGTTCTTCCTGATTCACCCTCCGTCTTCCGTCTTCTGTCTTCGCTCTCCTTCCTCTAGGCGTCGTTCGTCCGACTTGTCCTCCAAGTAATCGTTGAGGAGGATAACTTCTTACCCCCTTATCTTTTTATCGCTTTCTAGAGTAGATTTCCAGCTTTCTAGTTGTAGAAATTAGTTGTAATAACATTATCTTAGTTATAAAAACTTGTTCTCTATCTCTATCTCTCTTGTTTATATTACAAGTAGATTAACTATCTATAATCATTGTGAATGTTTCCTTTATAAAAAAATTACAAAAAAAAATTGCGAATTTAAAATCGAGGTAGCCTTCCTGTATTCGAAGTGGGACTCAATTTGAATTTTGGTAAAATTATCTGATTGACGGATTTTTACGCAACTACAACGATGAGTTTCAAACTCAATATTTTAGCATACAAAATCAGCTTTCTACGGCTACCCAAAAATAAAAAGTAGGGAGAAAGCTACCGATCAGACAGATATACCTTTAGGCAGAATTTCTTTTTAAAGTCACCTAGGGACATAGAAACCTGAAGTCTGTTCTAGTTGCCAATTAGTGAGTCTATCACAGTTTCACAAAAAGGTGCTTAGCATTTAGAGTTTTTTTTGAGTCTTGGGTGGGTTAAGCAGCTGCAGAAAGCTTCCTCGAAACTCTTAACTCAAAAATAAAAAAAAAATAGAAAAAAAGAAAAAGAAAAAGATGTACTTGCTTTTGAATAAGGCAAAGGCTTGGGCGATCTACACTTTGGCAGACACTTGGGCGTTGTTGAGTCTCTATAGTTCAGGTTTTTAGTAGAAATTTCTTAGTGTTGAAAAATAATTATTGCCCGAGAAATTTGATCCTAATTCTTTTATAAATAATGTATAGTTTTGCTAGGGACTAGCAAAAGATAGGCATGGGGGTGTGATGTGTACACATCTAATTGACTTAAAATGTCTATTTATGCATGTTCCTAGTGTCATAGAAGCATCATGCATTATAAATATTGCATAACATGCATCATCATGCATTTAGATTGATTTGTACAAATTGTATAATAATTTACCCTTTTTGTGGTAAGGGGATAGGACGATATCATTTCGGGGCCTCGAATTGAAGATCTAACTATATGGATCTAATTAGGACAACAATCAGAGTTCAACACCTCCAAGATCGCTCCGATCGGACCTCTGTAGCATCAAATGCAGTTCGAGTAAGATCAGAGGTTAAGGGGTAAGGTGGTGAAAATCTAGACTTCAAATGAAGAATCCAACCGCACGGATGGGTTCAGATCAATGATTATAGCTTAATGAGATGAAAATCGATCCAATCCGACATCCTTTGCACCACCTATGTGCAACAGAAGATAGATGGCCAGGATGATGCCACGTGGCATCATCCCAACCATCCAAACCCGCCAAGGCCCATCCGCTCAACCTCCGAAGGCACAATCGAGATTCGATCTCAGCCGTTGGATCTTCATCCAACAGCTGAGGCACGGAACCGCGAAAAGCATCCTCAGGACAATCCAAGAAGATGGCGTATTGGTCCAGCACCTTATCTTCAAGAAGCGACACACGATTGAAACCAGATCCATGGGTTTAATCCGTGCGGATGGTGTGCGCCGAAATTCGACTGCACGATCTTCAAGCGGCTACGGAGGCGACAATGTGGCAACATGGATGGGCGAGCGCGCACACGTGCATGATGACTCCCTGATGGATGCGCGATTAGACGCACACCCTCTCTGCAGCGCGAGGAAGCAACTTTTAAGCCGTCCAATTACTCGATCGGACGGCTTATCCTGATCCACGTCGCACGACTCTCGGTTGTGTGCGAATTACTGAAGATGAGGCCTTGAATGACGTGGCGCGACGAGAGGCCTTCAATCTTCATTGCACGGCTGAGGACGCACATGCGCTTTAGCAACATGTGGGCTTTAGCAACGTGCGTAAACGTCATTAAAGGCCCTACATTTATGTTTAAGGTTTTAAAAGACCCTTTTGCCCCTATTTTTATACCTATAAAAGGGCCACCCCTACCACTCATTTCTTCATCCCTTTCTCTCTTCTCTCACCTCCTCCAAAGCTCTACGAGTTGATCTCATTCCCGGGATGTTCCACTAGAGCTAGAGGAAAATAATTTTCCCATCTTCTCACCCCCTTTGTGGAGCATCCTGTAGTTGTCTTCTTGCCACCATTCAGGAAGCGAATCCCGTTGCGATGCCACCTTGTTCCATCCTCTGTCTTTTGACTCCATTCTCCCTCGTCTAGCATCGCACTACCCTCTTCAAGGCACTCCATCAACGAGGCTCGTCCTCTAAGCAACCGTCGAGGAGTTTTCTCATCCTTATCTTTTTACTGCTTTCTAGTGTAGATTTCAATTTTGCAATTAGTGTAATGAACATAACTATATCTTTATAAAATATTTGTTCATTCTCTCCCTATTTTCTTTTTCTATGTATTATTCTCTCTCTCTTCTATTGTTTATTATTTAAGTAAAATAGTTAGTGTAGATTTAATTCGACCAAGTAATCTGCTTTATAAAAATAATTTCAAATGCGATTTTTAATCAATGTTCGTCTTCCTATGTTCGACCTGGGACTCACCAAAGTTTCGATAAAATTTATCTGATAGCTGATTTTTACACAACTACAACGACGTGTTTTTAACCAAATCTTTACACGTATAAAATCTCGTTAATCATGGACCACATACATCTGTATATATAAGGTCTAGCAACTTCTTACGACTAATCCCCTTTCCAAGAAAGGACGGATTGGACATTTTCCACAGATGCAGTATTCGCAAGTAAGCAAGGGTTAGACCTTCAGAAAATTCAAGGGTTCATCCTTAACCAATCTATTAATCCTATCAATAGACACATCCCAGTCTTTGATGCTAGATCATTATGGATCTGTTTGTATCTTCCCTGATACGCTTAAAAGGTGTTTGATTCTCAATCATAATATCAAAAACATTCATAATTGACTCATGCTCATCCAACTAGTGATTTAAATGCCACCAGCATGCTGTCGGCAAGGCTATTTCTGGAAGGGGGCCGTGCTGACACGACAATAGTGTCAATTTATAGGTGTGCCACCGGAATGTCGACGATTTCGCCAACATGCCGACAGTTGTTGACGATTTCGACGGTATGCCGATCAATGCTGCTGGGTGCGAATGCAATTGGCGAGCAAGAGGTTCAAAATTCGAAAAGGGCAAGGGGGATTTGAAATTGGGGTGACTTCGAAATTTGAAAAGGACACACACACAGAGTATTAAAATGATGTATTTTAATATCATTTTGAGTATTTATGTTATTTTACACATACAAAAAATTTAGAGTATTTATGTGATTTTTTTTCGACATGTCGGCATGCCCTCGGCATTCCCATGGCGTGCCCTTGGCATGCTCATCGGCATGGTCATCGAAAAACAGGCATTTCCACGGCATGCCTTCGGCATGTCCACAAAATGCACACTTAGAATTTTATCGACATGACGTCAAAATCGGCATTTCGAATCTTGCATCCAACTCACACAATCTACAAGGAGTAATGGAACCATAAGCAATAGCTTTACCATAACGATTTATAGTAATTGCTCAAAAAGAAAAAAAATCCAAATCTAACTAGTTTAGAAACAGATAAAAGGTTCCTCCTAATGGAAGGTACAAAGAGGCAGTCTCTCAACAATAGGATGTGCCTGTTGGGTATCTTAACTTTGCCTATCCCTATGACTTCTGCTGCAACCATTGCCTCGGATCTCATCATGATCTACACTTCTTAAGTCTTCTGGTCACTTGAAACACATGCAACAAATTACAAATATGAATAGATGCTTCAAAATCCACAACCCAACTTCTAACTCGTCCAATGAGCAAGTTAGTCTCAATGATGAGAAGAGATTCATTACTTGCATTATTCTTGCCTTTCTTGTTGGCCCCTACAGTCTAGAGTTATTTATATTTACTTTGTTATGTCTTGAGTTGTAGTATTTTCTATTTCTTTGAGGGAACTTGTGTAATTTTCCTATCTCTATATATTGAGAGGTAAGGTTACGAAATAAAGTAATTAGACTCATTTGTTTTAACTTCATATCAAAGCTGTGGTCCGATACCTACCTTGATTGCCATACCTCCACTAAACAAAAAAAGCCTTAACCCATCTCTGATCAAGAGTACATCACTGTTCTCGTTATTGTTGGTAGAAAAGCGTTGCCACTGGCGCACCACCACTCATGCAGGGGGGGTCGTCGGACCATCGCTAGTCAGATTGACCCCTTCCAACTATGAACCCACCGGCGAATCACCTACAATAGAGCCTACGACCGCTGATGCCGCCCCTCAGCAAGGTTGCTTGAATCCCCTTTTAAGGGATCGAAACTTGGGTTGTTGGGGAATCAAAGGGGCTAATTAGCCCTCTCTTCCGCCACTACTAGATTTGATCTACCAGAGGCTAGAAGCTCGTTGGATCGCTGCCGTAGCAAAGCCCACAACCACTGGTGCTATCCTTGAGCAAGGTTGTTCGAATCCCTTTTTAGGGGATCGAAAGCTAGGTTGTTGGGTAATCGGAGGGGCTACTTAGCCTCCTCTCTTCCTCCACTACCTAATCCGACCAATTGAAGGCCTAAAGCTCGACGAAGTGCAGCCGCATCCGGCAACGTGGCCATCTCATCACCAGAGACATGTAGCGTGATTTTCTGTATGGATTTTAGTACATACTATGATCTAAGTGAGTTATATTGTCTCTATAATAGTTGGTGGGGGCTCCATTAAGGAAGTTTGGCATCCAAAGTGGTAGATTTGTCCCCTCATGGGGAAGGACAAGGGAAATTCAAAAACCCCTTCTTTGGCCTAATTGTAAAGATTGATGGGTCAAAATATGCCCTATGGGCCCAATTGACCCTTAATGTGGTTGAGGTTCATGATAATGAACACATACTCGCGGAAATGGAGCCTATCGAAAGATTGGGAAGTACGCTACATAGAAGGAGAATGCTATGGTTAAGGCTGGATCATGTACACTACCATACCACATATGGCCACTCAAATCATGTACTACAAGATGACGAAGGAAATATGGGATAGGCTAAAGAGTATGTACTTGTCTGAGGGAGGGAGAGGGGCTATCGCGGAGTATAGTGCATTTGTTACGCATGATATTGTCACCATTCCGAGTGAGTATGAGACACTACTTCGAGTATTCCGTCAGCATGGTATGTCTTAAGCAGGAGTTGTGTCAGCCTCAGCCAGAGGTGGCAGATTGGCTTGTTGACTTAGGAGCATCTCAACACATTTGTGGTGATGCAAGACACTTCACTGTTTGTTGAGGCCCATCAAGCAATATTATGCAGGTTGCTAATGGGTGACATTTTCCAATATTTGGTCAGGGGGAGGTTTATGTGACTCCACACACGAAGTTGGAGAACGTTCTTCTAGAGCCTGATTCCCCACTGAGTCTGCTATGAGTGAGCCAGATTACGGAGTTGAACTGTAGAGCAATCTTTAATGCAGACTCTCTCGAGTTTGAGGATGTTCTCACAGGATGCATTATTGGGTGTGGTCGTAAAGGAGTCTATTGTCTTCTACAATCACCCTATGTAGGTCATGTTTCTCTCCCATCAGGGAGAACCTCTAGCTATTTGTGGCATCTTCGATTTGGTCATCTCTCATTGCCAAAACTTTGGAGGATGTTGCCATAGATTCCTCCTACTGGAACCTTTCACTATGAGGCGTGTCAACTCGGCAAGCACCACAAGAGTACCTTCCCAAGAAGTCAACATTGGGGGTCTCAAGCATTGTTCCAATTGCTTCATCTAGACATCTAGGGACCTAGTAGGACCCTAGATCAGTTGGGGCACTGATTTCATTTGGTGATTGTAGATGATTTCTCCCATCTTACTTAATTATTTCTGTTGAAAGCCAAGTCTGAAGCTGGTAATATGATTTGTGCCTTTCTTGCTGAGATCCAAAATCAGTATGATGCGAAGGTGGTCATTAGATCCGACAATGCTTTGGAGTTCTACACCATTTCTCTGTGTACCTTTTATCAGGATCATGGCATTATTCATCAGAATGTTGTGGTAGAATGCAAACATCAACATATTCTAAATGTTGCACGGACACTTCTAATTCAAAATAGTGTACCAGATAGATATTGAGATGCAGTGTTGACAACATGCTATCTGATTAATTGAATGCCCTTTACAGTTCTTGACAAGTAAATTCCTTATTCTAACTTATTTCCAACAATGATCTATTTGGGGTGTCACCCCGGGTCTTCAAATGCGTTGCATTTGTGCATATTCATGGACCTAGTAAGGATAAGCTTGGGTATTCGAGGACGCAGAAAGGATACTAATGTTATGATTATGTTGGAGAATGCCACTATGTTAGTGTAAATGTCACCTTCCACTAGTCCGTTCCATACTTTTTTATTGCTGGGAGACATCTCTATCTTGAGGTTACTGAGGCACCTATGCCTATTCCTCTTATGTCATTAGAGGCAATTCCGATCACTGAGTTTGTGCCATCACCATTAGAGCCACACTCTCTAGGCCTGAGAGATTTCACGAGCCCCTGGTCACATACAAGCTTCCTGTTACCTATCGCCAGCAACCTTCTTCTGTGCCTGCTCCACCTCAGCCTTAGGTGATTATAGGAGACTTACATATTGATGAGAAAGTGCATAGTGATGATGTAAGGGGTCCACAGGACGACAGTAGTGAGGCTGTACCTGGTGCTGAGATGGAGTCTCATGTGCCAGATGATCTTAATCTTCCCATTGCAATTCGCAAGACACAACAGAGTTGTGCTCGATATCCCATATCACATGCTGTGTCCATTGAGTCTTAGGTAGGGTCTATAGCAAGTTTTGCTATGCTTTTATTGCCACATCTGTTGTTGTGAGTCATCGGCAGGCCATGCTTGATCCAAAGTAGAGCTAAGCCATGGAGGACGAGATGGTCGCCCTTCACTCTCGTGGTACATGGGAGCTTGCCGACCTTCCTGTAGGAGCTTCAATTGTTGGGTGTCGATAAGTGTTTACCATCAAGTACAACCCTAACAGGACAGTTGTTAGGCATAAGGCCTACCTTGTAGTAAAAGGGTTTAGGAAAACCTATGACGTAGACTTCTTTAATACCTTTTCCCCTGCAACCTGACTCCCGACAGTGCATATTCTCATTTCTGTAGCTGCTCAGAAGGACTGGCCTCTTCAATAGCTGGATGTGAAGAATGCATTCCTTTACGGTGATTTACAGGAGGAGGTGTATATGTATCAGCCACCAGGTTATGAGACTAGGGGGAGTGTTTCAGGGTTTGTAGATTGCGGAAGGCTATATATGACCTAAAGTAGAGCCCCAAGGCTTAGTTTCAAAAGCTCTTAAAGGTTATTAAGACGATTGACTTCCAAATATCGTCATCAGATTATTCCATGTTTGTCAAGAAAACATGGAATGGAGTGGTAGTACTTCTAGTATATGTTGCTGATTTGATTATCATAGGGGATAATGGCACTAGCATCAATGACATTAAGGAATGCCTTGCACGGAGTTTTGTTATGAAGGACCTAGGGCCGTTGAGATACTTTCTTGGAATTGAGGTGGCATGCGGTAAGGGCGTAGTACATTCCCAAAGGAAGTACACCCTTAACTTGCTACAGGAGATTGGCATCCTGGGAGTAAAGCCAGCCAATATCCTTATGGATCCTAAGACTCATTTGTACGATGAGAAGGCTAAGGCAGTGGATGGCATGAAATACAAATGGCTAGTGGGCAAGTTCTTGTACCTAATTATTATAAGACCAGACAGTTCTCTTGCAATCGAGAAATTTAGTTTATGGATAGACCCACTAGGTAGCATTGAGATGTTGCAATGATGATTTGTTTTTAAAAAGATCAAGGGTGGTTATTTGTGTGATAACCACCTAGATTCATTACTCAAAATCAAAGATTACAATGCCAGCACCCAATTTACAAAGCAGACTCCTAAAACACCACCTGGGAGGAAATGGAGTGCACAACATTTTTCACATACGATACATCTCTTCTAAAAATAACCCCATTCCTCCCAAGCCAAACGCCCCACAACACCACCAGCACCTTCGCCCTCTCCTTCCTCGACCTGAAAATGTTAACATCTCCGCTAGTACCACCTTTCCTGAAAGATGACTAGAACCCCTCACAAAGTTGTCAACTGCAATCTAGTCAATCCCCATCATTCTCCACATCTAAGCCATAAAGGGGCAATGAAAGAAAAGATGTTGGATGTCTTCATCTGCCTCTTTACACAAGGGCCAACTAAAGTCCGCCAAAGCCGCCCACTTCGCCCTCCAAGCCTTGGTAAGGATTTTGCCCCTCCTGACAAGCCAAGCAAATATTCTGACCTTCAACGGGTGATAACAGCTTAATTTATTACCCTAATTGGCTTAATCTAGGGTTAACTTCTGATGTAAATACGTTTATATCACATAAACCGTCTATTTATGCATGTTCTTAGGCATACAGTTGCATCATACACTATAACTATTGCATAACATGCATCATCTTACATTTAGGTTAGATTGTATAAATTTTAGGTTAATTGCTACTTTTTATGGTCAGGTGATAGGGTGACATTTAATTGGGGCCTCAGATTGAAGATCCAACCGTACAGATTTGATTAGGGAGACGATTGGAGTTCAACGATTCCAAAATCGCCCCGATCTGACTTTCGTAGCATCAAATGCAGTCCGAGAAAGATCTGAGACCAAAGGGCTAAGATGGTGTAAATCTGTACCTCAGATGACAAATCCGACCGTACAGATGGATTCGGATCGACGATCGCAGCCCAATAACGTGAAAATCGATCCAATCTGACATCTGTGGCACCATCTGCAGACACAAGATGAACGGCCATGATGGCGCCACGTGGCGCCATCACAACCGCCCAAACCGACTGTAGCATCTCTTCTCAACTCCTGAAGGGCTTCCGCAATAAGAAATCTCGGCCGTTGGATGAAGATCCAACGGCCAAGGTCAGCTAAGCGAGAAATCCACTGCGCGACAAAGCAGTGGCGTGGGGCATTGGTCTTAATGCCGCTCACGAAGAAGAGGGCGCAGGTTCGAGCCCCCGCGTGCCTCGAATCAAGGCACGGGCACGGGAGAAGCTTGATTCGACCGTCAGATGGCGATCGTGCGAGCGAGGAGAGGCAACGTGGCATGTGGGATGAGCACGACCATGCACGCGTGCGATGACGCGCGATCCAACATGCCATTGCACGCGCGGGTGCGCGTTGAGGGAATGTGAAGTGACGATCGTGGAATCTAAGCCGTCCGATCTATTGATCGAACGGTTGGGAATTAATGGACGTGCGTATGCGTTGAAGTAGTTGAAGGCATAAGGGCAGGGGCGTGTGCGGACCTACACCCACGTTCAACCTTTAGTGACGTTTATATCCATCACTAAAGGCTAAAGCATTTATTTTTTAAAGCCTTAAAAGACAATTTTGCCCTCAATTCCTACAACTATAAAAGGGGACCCCTACCACTCGAATTTCTGATCCCTTCCTCTCTTCTCTCACCCCATCCAAAGCTCTAAGAGCTTGTCCCAAACCCGGGATGCTCCTCTAGAGTTGAAAATATAATTTTTCTACCTTTCCATCCCATTCGTGGAGTATTCTGCGGTTGTCTTCTCACCACCGTTCGAGAAGCGGATCCCGCTGCGACGTCGCCCTGTCCCGTTCTCCGTCGTCCGTCGTCGTTCTCCTTCTTCTCGCATCTCACCACATTCTTCCGGGCGCTCTGTCAACGCAGCTCGTACTTTAAGCAGTCGTTGAGGAGAATAACTTCTCTCCACCTAGATTTACTGCTTTTTAGCGTAGATTTCTTGCTTTCTAGTGTAATAAGTAGTTGTGATGATTAGTTTTAATGAACATCACTTGATTATGAAATTCATTCGTATTCTATCTCTATTTTATCTTTATTTGTAATATTCTCACTCTCTTCTATTCATTATTCTTTAAGTAGATAGCTAGTTTAGATTCAATTCAACCAGTTAATATGCTTCGTGACAATAAAACAAATGCGATTTTTAATCAAACGTCCACCTGCCTATGTTAGACCCGGAATTCCCTTTGAGTTTCGGTTAAATTTATCTGTTGACGATTTTTCTCCCAAATAGCACTACGATGGGTTTTCAAAACTCAAACTCTATTTGCAATGATTTTCCAAATCAATATTTTGACACCGTTGCCGGGTATTATCCGTACAACAGCTTCTTAGTAAAACCATGCATTTAGAATGTGAATATTGCATTTAGAGCATACACGCTTATCATATGCATTGTGTTTATTTTAGGCCTAATTATCTAATTCTAGTCTTTTATGAATAATTTAGGAAAAGGACGTACATGACTTGGAGCCATGTAGAATAAAAGCGGGAGAGAAGATAAAGCTACAAAACTAGGAGCTAATTGAAGACCAAGATTTGATAAAGGAAGAAATGAAGATCCAAGTAAAGAAGACGAGAGATGGGGACTAGGATAACCTAACCCTACCCTTAGGACCCTAGGATACTCTTATCCCAACTCCTACCCTTAGGTCAGCTCAAATTGAATAATTGAGCTCAAAAGCCAAATAATGGATAACACTATCCATGATCTTAACCCCTTATCCACAGAGTTGTCTTACCATCCAGGAACCTATCCAACCTATCCTAGATCCAGTCCTTAACCTAAGAACCTATTTAGGTCCATAAGCTCACTTAATTGACTTAGTATAAGTCAATTGGGTTCATGGAACCTACTTAGACCAAACCCACTAGACTTAGGGTCAACCTAGCTCAATTAGAAGCCTATTCACACAACCTATGTCTATCCCTAACCCTACCTACATAAGACCCACGAAAATCTTAGCCTAATCCTCTTAAGTTAGTGCCAACTTAAGAAGATTTTATCCCTCAGTGGTTGGCCAAAAGATAATATCTTATCTCTTGGCAAGATTTTATCCCTTGGTAGCCACTCACCTAGGTTTCCTATTTTTAGAAAACCCCCATCCTATCCTAGCCCTACAACTTAAATCCTAAAGTCCCTATTCAACCAATCCTAGGCATCACTTAGGATGAAATCTAAGCCATCCAAATTGGTGATTCTAGGCACTCTAGATCAACCAATAGGAAGACACCTAGATTCCTATAAAAGGACCTAGCCTCCAACCCTTAGAACCCAATTATCTTAGCATAGAATTAGCCTCAGGCCACCAACTAGAATTAGTTCTCCTTCTCTTGGAGTTCGTGGGTGCACCTTCGCATTCGCTATTACGCCGTCGCTTCGGACTTTGCCTTCGAAGCCCATAGTTCCTAGTCTTTATTTTCTAGTTCTAGTCATTAGATTTGATTTTAAGCATTCTTCTAGTTGTAACCATCTTATTCTGACATTTGATAAAAGTTTTGATAGTTTTTCTTCAACTCGCCTTCAAGTTATTTTTCTACTTTTCATGTTCGTAGTTCTAGTCAATTTTATTTGCATTCTAATAGTAATCTCATTCTTAGTACTTAGGAAAGCAAATTAGTCTAGTAGCCTCCTTGCAAATGACTCGGACTCCATTTTGAAAACATTAACTTCAAATTTTTGAGTTTGATTGAAATAAATTTAAGAGTTTCTAATACGATTATACTACGACAAAAGCATATTTTATGTAATCACATCACGTTTAGAACAGGCAATCTGCTGACCAAAGCAACCTGCAATCTCTCAAAAGGTCAACATCCACCGACTGCGGGGATGAATGCAATTTGTGAAAAGCCTTGGCAGTACAGAAATCCCCCTCTTCCCAGCAAAAAGCATCTCGACCACCTTCAGGCTCCCAACCCTCCAAGTCACTCAATAAGAGTTGGAACTCCATACATCTCTGGTCAGACAACACCCTTTCAAAGGTGGGGCACCATGCACCAACTTAGCAGCTCCCCACAGTTGCCTCCTTATCCTTAGCCCGTGAGAATAGTCGCGGGTACCTATCGCAGAGGCAACCTCCTCCTTGTCAATCATCCATCCAAAACCTGAAAGTGGCCCCATCCCCCACGTACGGTGAGAAAATCCTGTACCTTTGGAGCCACTGCCGCCAGCCCCCGCATGAGGTGTAACGTGCCAAAAATAGGCCCACAAGAGTGAAACATAGCAACGTCGAAGAGTGTCACCAAGCAGGCCTTGCTCCTACCCCAGCAGCCTAACAATCCATTTTGTAAGAAGACTCATGTTAACAGTCTCCACTCCTTTGACCCCAAGACCTCCCTCCTGCACGAATCTAGACACCTCCTCCCAGGAAACCATCCTCGTCCCCTTTCCTATCGATCCAAGATTTGACCAGAAAAAATCATGCATAAGGCCAATGATCTTTTTCTCTACCTAATGGGGAACTTTGAACATGGAGAGGAAGTAGGCTGGCATGGATGACAAAACTGCCTTAACCAGAGTCAACCTTCCCCCCTTAAGAGTAGACGAGATGACTACCCTGCAATCGTTTCTTCATCCTTTCTAGCAACGACAACCAGTCTTGCACGTGAAGTCTCTTGTCCATCAGAGGGAGGCCCAAGTAGGACAACAACAAAGCTCCCATGGCAGTCCTGAGCACAGCACTGGAGGCCTCCGCCTCAACTGTCATATGGAATGGAACAAAGCTGGATTTCCCATAATTAATCTTCAGCATCAACGCCTTACCAAACAGCTCTAGAAGGATGCAAAGTTGACCCGCCTCCACGAAGGACCCCTCCACCAGGAAGACGGTGTCATCTGCGTACTGCAACTAGTGATTTAAATGCCGACGGCAAGGGGGTTTTCGGGAGGAGGGCGTGCCGATATGGTTAAGGTATCGATTTGCAAGCGTGCCAGCGAAATACCAATAATTTCGGTGGCACGCCGACAATATGGCTGCCATGCAGGTAGGTGCCGCTAGAGGGTGGTCCGCTGGGAGTCTCAAATTCGAAGTTGTGGGGGAGGGAAACTTTGGAGGGAAGCTGGTCTGGATTTTGAAATTTGAAAGGGGAGGGAAGGTGGTCTGCTAGGAGCACGCACGCGCGCACACACACACAAGTTCGGGCTTCAATATGTCATTTTTTACCTATATATGTCCAAGTGACCATACACATTTCAAGCTTCAACATGTCCTTATTTAGTTGTATATGACCTTCAACATATTCTTAACATGTCAACATTTGATTTTTTTGCAAGTGATTATTTTAATCACTTCTGTCATTTTTGTCGGCATGCCCTTGGTGCACCTTTGAAATGGCATTTTTTCGAGCCATCGAAATCGTCGAAATCTACCATCGAAAAATGGACATTTCCACGGCATGCCCACGAAATGCACACTTACAATTTCATCGGCACGGCATCGAAATCGGCATTTCGAACCTTGACTGCAACAATGGAATCTCCCTGCCTACACCCGTTAAGAAACCCCTGACCAGTCCCCTTGAACATGATCTGATGGTCACTCTTGCAAAGGCATCAACAACCAAGGCAAATTACATCAGAGCTAGCGAACAACCCTGCCCGACCCCCTTCTAGGCTGCACCCATCCTCCTGCAGGGTTCTCATTCACCAGCATCAAAAAAGACATGGTCGTGATACATCTCTTCATCTAGTGAATCCAAACTTAAGGGAAGTTCCTTGACTAAGAAAGCCACAAAAATCCCACTGAATGGAATCATATGCCTTGCTAAAATCAACCTTCCACAAGAAGCCGTCCTCTTCATTCTCTTCCAGGTAGCCAAGGCCTCAATAGCCACTACAAAGCCATCCATGATACCCCTCCCAGGAATGAACGCCGTTTGCACTAGCGAGATGATATCACCAAGCAACCCACGTAACCTATTAGCAAGGACCTTCACCACAATAAGATATGAAGCATTCGACAGGGCAATTGGCCTAAAGTCCTCAATGGCCTTAGCACCATCCTTCTTAGGCAGGAGGAAAGGTAGGATTTATGCAATCTATCGAAACCCATGTTCCCCACCTTAAACTCCACCACCTGCGTGACAACCTCCTTCACCAGTGGCCAAAACTCCTTACAAAAGAAGATTGGGAAACTATCCAGCTTGTGGCATCCATCCGCATTGAGGCCCCAAACCGCCTCTCTCACCTCGTCCTCCGAAAAGCTGAACGTAAGGGAATCTACCTACTCCCTCGAGATACATCGCATGTCCTCCCCTAACCACCTCCACATGCCTTTCCTTCTCATCCTCATAAATTCCTTGAAAAAATCCGCCATTGCCCTCCTAACATCCTCCTTGCCTAAATAGGATGTGCCCCCCACTAGCAGCATGTCAATCCAATTCCTTCTCCTTCTAGTCGATGCCTACTGGTGGAAAAGTTTAGTGTTCCCCTTCTTTCAACCACTTCTATCTTGATGTCGTCATCCATTCAAACTCTACCTTCTTATCCTCTTGCACAACCTGGGCGCATCTTGCCCTACATTCTCTATCTTCGGCAATCAGTGTACCACTATCCTCCTACCTGTCAAGCTTGGTAATCTTAGCCAACACCTCAGATTTCCTCCTAAGCCTCGTCCTAGGGCTATCAAACGGGTCGGGTTGGACCCAACCCGTTTAGACCAAACCCATTTATAAATGGGTCAGGTCAGGTCCAACCCATTTATTAAGAAGGTCTATATATTCCAACCCGAACCCGACCCATTTACACTTGTCAAACCCGACCTGACCCGTTTAACCCATTTAATAATGGGTTAAACGGGTTAAATGGATAAACATAGGGGTTAAATGGGTTAAATCGGGGAATTTTTGCTCATTAATGGGGTTTATTGGGTTGAGCGGGTTCGTGGGGGTAAACCCGAACTCGACCCATTTAGTAAATGGGTTTAAACTCGTTTAATGTAAGCATGTTCGAGTCTATTAATCAAGTCGGGTTTGGGTCGGGTTAGGCAAGTTTGACTTTTTTTTGATAGCCTTACTCGTCTTGTTGAGCTCCTTATTGTACCTCCTTACGTACTTTTGCAAGCCAGCCAATTTTTTTGACAATCTGGCAATCGCCGAATCATCCACCTCCAAAGAACTCCACTTCTTTTCCACCGTGATCCCTAAAGTCCACCTCCATCAACCAAGATCTTTCAAATTTGAAGTACGTGCCGAAGAAAGATCCTTTACTGGAGCTCCACATCAAAGGTGTGTGATTGGAAAGCGGCCTATCCATCAACGTAACGTCAACCAAGGGAAAAGCCTCGGCCAACTCCACATTTGAGAGGAATTTGTCTATCCTAGATTTCTGCCCACCAGTGCTCTGCCAAGTGTAAGCACAAGATCTCGGGATCAGATCAATTAAACCATGCAGGTCCACGAACCCCATAAACTATTCAAAGCCTATATCCTACCTTCCACACCCATCGGTTCATCATCAATTTGCAGCATAGTGTTGAAGTCACCCCCTATCAGCCACGGGGTCCCAAGGCTCTTGCAACCCACTAGGCAACATTAGGATGTTGCAGTGACGGTGCTGAGGTACCTGAATAAAGCACCAAGAAGAGGGATTCTATTCACTAGAGGAACCTCTATAAGTGTGGTAGCGTATTCAAATGTTGATTATGTAGGGCATTTGGTAGATAAGAAGTCTACATAAGTTTCTGCATTTATGTAGTAGGAAACCTAGTGATTTGAAAAAGCAAGAAACAGGTTGTCTCCAGATTCAATGCTGAGTCAGAGTACATGGCTATGGCACATACTACCTCAAGATGATGTGGGTGAGATTTCTTCTTATAGAGTTGCATACACCTATTGACACACCTATGGAGATGAGATGTGACAATAAGGCAGCGACCTACCTTGCCAACAATCCCATGTTCCACGAAAAGACCAGGTACGTGGAGGTCGACTGTAACTACACACATGACTTGATTCAGAGAGGTCTCATCTACACCACCCATGCCTCCTCAAATGACCAGACAACAAATATTTTCATAAAGGCATTGCCAAGAGCATCATTTGATATTTGTTGTTCCAAGTTGAACATAATTGACATCTATACTTTAGTTGAGGGGGAGTGTTAGCCCTTACGATCTAGAGTTACTTATATTTACTTTATTATCTTAAGTTGCAGTATTTTCTATTTCTTTGAGGAAAACTTGTGTAATTTTCCCACCTTTATATATTGAGAGGTAGGGCTATGGAATAAAGTTATTAAACTCATTTGTTTTAAGTCTTCTTTAAAGACTTTATGCACTCCAAACATTTCCATTTCCAATGGCCTAGCTTGTTGCAGTAGTAGCACATATCTGGACCTTGTCCTTCTTCTTAGAAGAAGTGAGATGTGCAGAAGGAGCTGAAGACTTGTTTTTCTTATGGGAACTTTTTCCTTTTCCCTGCTTCTTCTGCTTGAACCTCCCATTGTCCTTGACAACCATTGACTTAGGTGGGCTCTCCTTCCTAATGATGTCCTCCATAGACTTAAGCAAGGATAATAACTCAGCCATAGTCGTGTTCATCTTTCCCATGTGAAATAAAACAATGAAGTTAGTGGAGTGTCAGGAAGAGATTGCAAGATGATATCTGTAGTGGAGTGTCAATCGTCATTCCCAATCTTTAGAGCTCTGAACTATGTCCATACATTTTTAAAACGTGCTTTCTTACCGGAGTCCTTGCCTTCATCTTACATGAAAGCAACTCCTTAAGTACGTTATAACACCGAGTTCAGTTCACATCCTTGAACATCACTTTCTAGCTCATCAGGATCTCAGAGGCAGTCTTCATCTCCTCATGTTGCTTCTGAAGTACATTGGAGAGTGAACCTAAGATGTAACACTGGGCAACAGTTTTATCCTTATCCTAGTTCGTATTTTACTCCTGAGAGTTCATGGGATTCTCGTGCTTGTTCTTCTTGATCACATACTCTATGCGATTAGCAGTGAGAACTAGCTCAAGATTATGGATCCAATTTGTATAGTTAGGACTCATTAGTTGGTTCTTTTCAAGTAAGTGGCTGAGAGGGTTGAGGTTCATTATTTGAAAAGAATTAAATGTTTGATTAAAATCCAACTTATGAGAATAAACTTTGTTTCAAGATTTTGAAAACAAAAGGTTTCCACTTAGGTCTAACTTGAATGTTATTCCCTCTCTAATACTCAAACCAAGAGCCATGTTGACCCTAATGCCTTAAGTGAGATCGAACTCTCCTTTCTATTGATACTGTGTAGCTACGAAGGCCTGTGTACACAATTCCAATGAGAGAAGTGAGAACTCATTCCACCTTGCAAGTCCAACTTATGTGTCCGTATGATTTAGTCTTTTGGTGTACCATACACCATGCATGTCAATCGTCGCTGAGCGTGCACGCAACTATGTATATAAGCCCTTGAATGCACTTACCTAATGGGTTAGGAATTGCACCCAACAGACACATATACAACCCAACTCTTTTGGGAAACGAGTAGACCCACTCTACATGCATGCTATGTCAATGTCCTCCCATAGGGGAGTGAACTCACTGACAGAACCCCGCGATTATAATTTCCTCACCTTGGCGGGGACCACGAATCATCATCTCCACGAATAATTCATGGATGCATTTGAAATAAGAGAACCGGTCGTACTGGGAATTTCACTTGGTCCTATTTGACGAAAAATCCTATTTTATCATATTAAATTAACTAATTCTCAACCTAGTCTAAAATGAAAATTGTACTCCAATCTTATCCTATGTCTAGGTTTTTGAAATCACATCCCATTCATCACAATGACAATCACATAGTATATTCCACACATAAAAATTACATCAGATATTAGTGTTCTTAACTCCAAGGAGGAAAATACTCCATTATCAACAATGGAAAGGGAATTACGTAGTTTACATTACAAACTAATTGCTATCGAAGATATGAAAAAGGAAATTGATTGGCAGGAAAAATTTAGACAGTTGTGGCTGACGAAGGGGGATGCGAACACGAAGTCTTTTCATACCTTTGCCAGTTCTCAAAGGAGTGCGAATGTGATTTCTTCCCTTTGTAGCGGTAATGCGGTTTTGGATCAACCTGATTTGATTAAGGAGGAAGTGAATACCTTTTTCTTCTAATTTACTAGAGCTAATGAATGGGGAAGGTGGAGGTTGGCAGCCTTTGATATGCCGCGACTGAGGGTGGACAAGGCAAGCCACCTTGTTAGGCCTATCTTGGAGGAGGTGGATGACACCTTGTGTGGTTTGAAAGCCGAGGGATCCCCTAGGCTTAATGGCTTTCCTATTCTCTTCAACAAGGAATTTTGGAGTGTGGTTAAACATGGTGTACTGGATGTTTTTGTGGAGTTCCAGGTTGGCAATGCAACCTTGGAAAGGGTGAATCGATCTTTTCTCTTCCTTCTCCCAAATAAGCAGGGGGCGGAGTTTATTGCTGATTCTAGGTCAATTGCTCTCTCCAATTCTATTTATTTGATACTTGGCAAGGTGTTGGCTAATTGCTTGAGGGTGGTTCTCCCGGATCTTATTAACCAGTCCAGGCGACTTTTCTTAAGGGGTGATCTTTACAGGAATCCTTTATACTTGCCCAAGAGATGGTATCAGGGTGGACGTGCAGGAAAACAGAACCTTTTTTTTTGTGGAAGGTGGATTTTACGAAAGCTTATGATTTTGTGTCATGCCCATATTTGTGGAAAGTGTTTAGGCGTAGAGGTTTTCTTGAATTGCGGGTTTAGTGGATGAAGGGGTGCATCACGACTACATCTTTTTCGCCACTCCTTAATGGGTGGCCTATTAACAGGTGGATCCAACCTCAAAAGGGTGTTCATCAAGGTTGCCGAGTAGCGTCCTTGGTTTTATTTTGGCAGTCGACACTCTAGCTTAATTTTCTTTTGAAGCATGCTCTGGAGGCCTTATGCATGGATACTCCTTATCTGCCAACCAACGGACCTCGATGCCTATCTTGTAGTTTGCGGATGATACTATTTTTTTCATTGAGGGAGGGGTTTTTGAAGCAAAGGTGGTCTTGAAAATTATGCAAATTTTTTGTGATATCTCTGGGTTAAGGATTAATAATGCTAAATCCTCTCTTGTTTGCTTTGATATGGAGCCCACTCTACGAGATGATATATCCACCACCCTAGGCACTCCCTTGATGAATTTGCCAATTCGTTATCTCGGTCTTCCCCTTCGTACTAAGAAAATGAAGAGTTTCAATTGGATGGAGTTGTTTGAGAAGATGACTTCGCGGCTATCTGGCTGGCGTGAGAAGTTGCTTTCTCGCGTAGGTAGGCTTGTCATGTTAAATTCTATGCTTTCTGCCATTCCAATTTTTTTCCTTTCCATGTTCATGGACACAAACACGGTTGTTAAAAGGATTGAGGTTGCTCGGAAAATATTTTTCTGGAAAGGGGTGCAATCTAATGGTAGATTTTTCCAGCCTGGGAAGTGGGATCACATATGCCTTCCTAAAAGGAAGGGTGGATTGGGGGTGCATAGGATGCAAACCTTTAGTGATTCCCTATTGCTAAAGTGGGGCACTCACTTCATGGAAGGTGGGGATGGCATGTGGCAGGGGTTGTTTTGGGATTCATATGGGGGTTGGGTGTAAAGGGGAGGCCTTCGATTCAGCTTAGAGCGTCACCTTTTTGGAGATTGGTGTGCAGCGCAATAGGGGAGCATTAGGATTTTTCTATTCCGTCCCTTAGTGATGGTCATTAGTTTCGATTTTGGAGTGATAATTGGACGTGGGTTGGTGTTTTATCTTCATTATTTCCAAGGTGCTTCAATATTTCAATTAATAAGATGGCTTGGATGGCAGATTGTTGGGATGGAAGTATTATGTCGTGGCAAATTCCACTTCCGAATATGTAGGTTGCAGGCCATACAATAGAGAGAACTCGGTTGATTATGATACTCCAGGATTTCAAAATTGGAGTGGATGGCTTCAGGTGGCGGGATGGTATGTACTCTTCCAAAAAGGTATATGATGTACTCTTACCTACTTTGGACTACAAGGAGATTCATCGAATTTCTACCAAATTGTGGAAGATTAAAGCCCCCTTGAAGATTAAGATTTTTTTGTGGCTTGCTAGACATGATGGTTTGGTAACGGGTAGTAAGAGAAGAATGATGCACACCCTGTTTCAATAATGTCCCCTATGTCCCAACGCTGAGGATGATACGCAACACTTGTTTTGTTCTTACCCCTTTACTAGGGAGGTATGGGAGATTGTTTGTCAGAGACTGCCCTTAAACTGGGATGAGACGTGGAGATTACTTGCGGACCCCAGATTGCAATGTGATCAGTTTGCCGTTGTTCTTTGGTTCACATGGAAGGCCAAGAAAGATGTAATCTTTCAGAGAGGACAAGCGTGGGTTGATAATGTGTGTGGGGCTACTTTATCTACTTCCGAGCTGTGTATGCGTACCTTGTGATTGATTTTTTTATTATGCAATAAATTGCTAATCATCCTTTACTTTTTCAAAAAAAAAATTACATCAGATGTAAAGGCCCCCAAATTATAAGGATTACATAAAAATAACACAACCCGTTCATAATTGCTCTATACTATGCCCAGATGATCATATCATCACATTCATTTCAAAATCAAAACCATCAAAATCATAGAAGCAAACTTGGCATATAGATGAAATACCCACAATATCACATGTCGAGGGATGCAATTGCTTTTTCTCTAATAATTACTATTTAATCAAGTGAGCGTGGTTGGATATTTTACTAATTGCAACCATAATTTGAGATTGTGTGGAACATAACGACATCTTACTATTTTGAAATCTCTTAATCTAGAAATTAATTCAATTAACTTTGAAATTAATATTCCAAAATAGTTTTCGATTTGTTTGCCTTTCAAAAACTACGCACTTAACTCTACGTGGATCACATCCACAAGATCAGGTCAACATTCAAAAATCACAAACAAATTCACAAAAATACATAGGAAAAAGAAATGAATATTCACCAATAATCGTATCAGATGTTTCCTCAATGGTTGAATCAAATCCAATTCGATTTCGAGTCAAACGCACTTAGAATTAAGGTTGTAATGCTGTCTAGTCATCTGATAACCTTTACGGAACATCCAGAACATCAAGTTAAGGTTTCAAAAAACATATTTTAGTAATCAAACGTCCAATAATATGCCTAGACATCTAATTTCACAAATTAGACATTTAACACTCGTGTCATTAGACCATTACTAAATCAAGGCCAAAACAAGATCAAACACCTTATTTTGCAACATAAGACATCTAATCCCTTAATTTTACAACTCTCGATGTATGGCATCCAATTTTAAGCGCTCGGGGTTGCTTGTCGATTGTCTAACCTAATGATCAGACATCCGATGACAACCCATTAAACGCCTGATCATAAAATCAACATCTCCTTAGCAATTAGAATGAACATTAAGTTCTAATTATCGAATCTAAGTGTGATTAAAGCCAAAAAGTGTGATTTTCTCGTAAATTCTGGACCAACAATTCTCTGATACCAATAAAGGATTCAATCGAATTCACCCATGGCATCGCAGAAGTATGAAAAATGACATTTAAAAGTTTTCAAGGTCGAGATCAAATTGATGCCAAAACTCGATCAAGAAACGAAAACAAAAACGACCTAAATCAGAATCACATGATTGGAACTAGTTTCCAATCATTTCAAGATGCTATTAGTGTAGAGAGTTATGTCTTTGCAGGTAGCATAAGACATCACCCCACGTGTGGTGCCTCTTACAGTAAGTCCTGAAGAACCGAAACTCCTTGACGGGTGGATGAAACCCTGCGTGTCAAGGATGTCCAATCACATGCGAGAACCACGAATGCCTTTGCAGAAATCAGGGATGACAATCGTCCTCCTCCATCCTTGCCTAAGAACTCCCGAAGTTTAGGAGTTGATAAAAGAGAAGTCGTAGGATCAGACATCTAGAACAACTTTTGGATGTCTTGAGAGTTCCCTAGATTTATGATTTGATGATCAGAAGTCTAATTGAAAGGAAAGAATAACTGTTGCCACTGCCGCTCTCTTCTCTTCTCTCTCTCTCTCTCTCACTATCGGCAGTTGATGATTTTTCTTGATTAGAAATCAATTGTGATTGATTAGGGTGCAATTAGGGTTGCATTAGGAGATATTTATAGGGATCCAACCATGTTCTTAATTGATGGCAACCCTTGGATCTCCATCTAAGGGTGGGGATCAAATTCTACTTGATTTTCACATGATTAGTTAATAACAAATTATGGAATGTTTGATTTTAGTATCCAAACATAAATTAATTACAATCCAACCCTTAGATTTTCTACTTAATCAAATTAGGTCCAATTAATCACTAAATCAAGTGCAATTTAACTCTTTGAATTACAATTGATTTATGCTATAAGTAGGAACCCGTTAAAATCATTATTGATTTCATCACGCCAATAATGAAGCTTTAGAATTCATAGATTTATGGCATTACACCTCCCTAGGAATTCCAAATACCTGTCAATCCTTCATACATGGAGGATAATATTATTCTGAGGTCTAATCCCATTAGGCTCTCGTGATTCCTCTTTGGATAATATTATTTCTATCATCTCCTTTTATCATTGGAATGACAACAAAGATCAAATCCTTTCCCAAAGGATTATCTGTTCTTTCTTGCATCAAGTCTGATTAGGACTCTGTGACCAAATGTGAAATTGTCATTTCCCAATATAGGGCGGAGTGAGCTTGTACCTCCACTCTGTCATATACACCTACAAAACAGATTTGTATAATCCTT
Source organism: Thalassia testudinum (assembly GCA_037157565.1). Taxonomy (NCBI): domain Eukaryota; kingdom Viridiplantae; phylum Streptophyta; class Magnoliopsida; order Alismatales; family Hydrocharitaceae; genus Thalassia; species Thalassia testudinum. Next base: position 27,285,715 of record JAZHRO010000059.1, read on the forward strand.
TCAAAAGATCATGCACCTTCTATCCCTTCCCACATACAGCAACTTTCCAATATTAGCATCAAGGTGGGTGCATCTACTATTAGTCCATCAAATGCAAGCATTCGTCAACAAAGACACATCTATATTAGGTTAAAGGATATGCATTCTCCATAATATCATTGGAGAAAGACTTCGACTATCTCCTATTTCATTAGGTTAACTCTTTAGCTCGACCCGTGTGATAGTTTTGAATCTCTATTTAAAAACATTAATCAGGTGATGGCCTCTAGAGAAAGTTGCCATCCCAACTTAAACAAAAAATAATCAATCAAATCAGATGATTTCTTGATATGCTATCGGATCCTCTAAACTGTTTAGATCTCTAAATTGACATACATCAAATTTATTCGATTAGGATGAGTACGTTACCTTATTCGTACTAAGGAACCTAATTTATTTACTAGAAAATAATCTTATTCCCTTTATTCAAATGCAAATGTAATCATATTACATTATGTGGATCTCTCAAGACACATAAAATCCAATAGTTTTGCTGAGGAACTTTCTAGGTGCTTGGAGATTTCTAACCTAGTGGATGAATCCATTGACGAGCTTATTTAGTTGGTGGTTCCCTAACTCTTCGATGATGAGGTAAGATCAAGCCTCATTAGTATATCCTCTTCTGTCCGAGACAGGAGTAGGAGGAGAAATGGGTATTATGTGCAATCCATACCCCCTTCTCTTACGGATGACGGAGTATTGAAGTGAAGCAGCTTGTTGATTGAAACAAAGCGAGGGTACTATGAATCCTTTGATCCATGCATATGAACTCATGTGATTCACTAGTTACACCAGCGTCACATGAACATAGAGTGATCCAGTCGATCTAGAGGTGTGCTTCGAGTAGGGGTTGTGCTATCCTTATTAAGCTAGGCCCTTCCCCATAAGGCCCCATTGTCAAGACATAAGCACCCTTTTGCTACCCATACGCAAGGCATCATTTTAGCTTTCCCTTTTGCTACACTTGTAGCATTTGTTCCACCTTATTTCACTAAGCTGCACTTTGTACGCTTGACAATGAGTCAAATGTGAAGGAGATGAGTCTCGTTTCACTCTGTTTTACCTCATACACCTCTAAGGAAAGGGCGAGCAAGAAAACTCTCCAAGATCTATTTTCGTTGTGATCCCGAGGTTGATCCCCATGTTAGAGTGAAAGTCGTTGCGACACTTTGTTCTTATGGTTACAAAGAAATAAGGCTATTTTCTAGGGGGATAGGGTCTAGTTAGAAAATATTGTAAGGGAAGCACTTTCTCATTTTTCTATTTTGAATGCAACATTTGTAATGACCTACTTATTTTTCTAGATAGACTAATGTAGCTTATTACCATTAACCTTCAATTGTCATCCTTTCCCTTTTCAAAAGAAAAAATCAAATAAATAGGATACTACGCCATGTGCTCTCCTAGAAGACTCCTATATTACTTTTCTAGACAAGGGACCCACCCTTTACTCTCCCTCAAAAAGTATTTGGTGTGTATGCTTTGTTCACATTTTGACTCCTATACATTCTAAATTTGATCCAAAATCTATTAAAGTTGTATTCTTAGGGTATTTACCTATACAAAAGGGCTATAAATGTCATGATCCATGTACAGGAAAAAAAAATGTAACAACATATGTGACATTTCTTGAGACAGAGTTCTATTTTCAAACTAAAAATGCTCTTTAGGGTGAGATTGTAGCCGTTAGTGAAGAAGATTTTAGAATTATGAAATATGAGTTACAAGAGGTAAGGCTATCAATCGAGCCAAATGTGAATCGAGCCCAGGTCCATTCAAGCTCAAGCTCGATAAGCCCAATTTAGCTCAAGCTTGGCTCAGGATCAATAAGTTTTGAAAGGTCTAGTTCAGGCTCAACTCGTTTGGGCTTGAGCCTGCCGACTAACGAGTTTAAGCTTATGAGGCCTACGCTTGGACTTGATAAGCAAAATATAAATGCTTAATAAATAAGTATACTAAACAAATAATGTATAGAAAATAAAAAAATTGCATTAAACGAAATGGAGTACATAATCTATGATGTATCAAGTGTCACACATTACATTAAATATAGGCCATAACCATAATATAGCCGTAAGTTACAATTCAACCACATCTTTAATTGATCTTTCAAAAGTTTAACATTCATCGTAACATGTGAATCATATCAGAGAATACTATAAAAGAAAAAGGGGCAAGTCAACTTCATCAATCAAAATTTCGATAATCAAATGAGTCTCTTCAATGAGCAACGCTCACTCTTTCACTGGGGAAAAAGTGGTATCAGAGGGAGGAAAGGGAAGAGGGTTTTCGGGGAGGGGAGTGGGATTTAGAAAAATTACATACATCCCTATGTTACTATATATTTATTTAACATATGTAATGTATTTTCGATGATAAGGTGGAGAATGGAGGGGTAAGAGGATTTGGGGTTTTGGGAAGATTGTCTGTCCTTATACTTGTATATGCAATATATATAATTTTCTTATCGAGCCCGAGCCCTCATCGAGCTTGAATTTTTGTTTAAACTCGGATCAATAGCTCATTGAGCTATGTTCACGAGCCATTATCGAGTTGATCTCAAGCCGAGCCTAACCAGCCCGAGCCCTTTTGACAGCCTTAACAAGAGCAGCCAGAGTCTCAGGAGAAAATACTGCCATCAACTCCTACCTTAATTCTAGATCCAAATGGATCCTATTTTTATTAATGATAAGAAGAATGAGGTGAAAAGATATTATATGAGAGGACACATAGAAAAGATCATCATCATTAGATGTTGACCTTGGTTCTTACATGGTTCTTGATTTCGATACACCTCGTCATGTTGATCATGATACAGACAATGAAGAGGTGGTGGTGCTTTTATTGGTGTCGATGTTGAAGAGGAAATTATATCAAACGAAGATGATAGCATTGCTTACCGTTGGGATTTATGGTGGCGGAAGCGGAACGTGGAGACTCCCATACATGGGGAAAATAGCTCACCAAGGTGCTATCAACGCACGGAGAGGGAGAACCACTCTATGGCTGCTGTAGGGAACCGGCCTGTCTGATGTGGCCAGTCTAGACCCACCTTGGACCGGCTGCTAGGTGCAGCCGGACCTGCAGAAGAGGGGAACAGCCCTGTTGGGCCAAGGAGGATGCTGGCCTGCTGTGTAGGCTTGTTGCAGGCTGGTCTGCAGGGTGCAGATTGGTCTGCAGCAAAGAGAACCAGTCGGTCTGGTGGCTGTAGGGCCTGCTGCAGATTCGGTCAGGAGGTGTTACAACCTGATTCCTGAATCCCTACAGGACACGAGACCAGCTCGACTCGACTAATCCCAAGACCTAGTCGTCCAATAAGAAATAACCAAAAAGTAGGAAAGTAAATCACATTCACTATGTTAAGTAACTAACAGTAAAAGAATACAAGCAGTAGAAGTAAAAGCTGTTAACGATACATGTCACCACCACAACAGTAAAATGGAACAAAATACAGAAACGTAAACGATAACAAGAGTCTGAAACTCACTAACAAAAGAAAATACAACAGGAAGACTACTCTAGACTTGACTTGGCCCAACACCCTCTGCAGCCAGTGACTCGGGCTGCTCAACACCTGGACCTGAAAAGGATTATGAGTAAACAAAGTCAGCGAACGCTGAGTAGAGTGGCAACAAACTAACTAAAGCAGTAAAAGCTAACAGGCAAACTATCTATTCTAATTACTTTATTTCACAAGTTATCCCTTTTCACCCATTGGTTTATTTTTCAGATCTCTTTCTTGATCTCGAATGTTTCTCGTGGGAACGATCTTGATTGTAGTCTTTTCCGAAGAGTAGAAGGCACACGTGATACTCTCCTGGCCAGGAGAGTCCACCATGGTGATTCTACACCCAGTTAACTACCCCAAGGTCACGGACAGACATCAGTGACTAGACGCGCAATAAGCGCACGGGTAGCTACCCTGCACTGGCACACGATCAGTCGTTTCCGCTAACGGGTACGCCCAAAGTACAATACGGAACAGTATAGGGCCTAGCCCTCTCAGTAACAGGAGTCTAGCCCCTCAGAACCAAACAGAAGTCTCGCCCCTCCACAGTCCGCGCATCCTCGTCTGACTACTCTGGCTTGCCCAGTGGACCAAACAAGTCGATGTTGGGTGGCTAGCTGAACCCCGGGTCCCATGGCATGGCTAGCTCTCTTCCTACACAAGTAGCTCTCCCCGGTATAGTATACGCTAGGGCCAAGAAGTCGGTGCAGAGTAGCCAATCCTAGCCCCGGGTCTCAACCCAAGGGCGGTTAGCTCCGCTCTACACTAAACAGGGGACAGTTGCTGTCCTTGATACCACGTACTCAAGGGTCAGCACACTTCCCACTCACATTTCCAGATCCATTCCATTTATTTCCAGGAGCTCTACTCCAAATTTCCCGTAGGGTTCATGCTCATATTTCTCATGTCATTCCATATCAGGTTTCATCATTCACATTTCCATTCTCAGGTTATACAAATGTAGCTCGTATTTCTATCATCTATCATATACAAGTAATGTCACAGGTAATTGTTTAACTAGCATAGGCATTTCACATTTCACAAGCAGCTCTTGTTTATTAACAGGCAGTTGTTCACATCTCTATTCATTCATTTAATATTGCAATTTCAAACACACATACAAACAGTGCAAGTACTTCTCGTCTTAGGATTCATGTCACATCCTAAGTTTCTAGTTATCCAATTCACATATGCATTCAAGTTTTATAATTAAATTAGATTAAGGGAAGATCACTCTACCAGAGAACCCGAAAGTACTGGGGGCTCGAACGGCAAGCTCTCGTACCTCAGTAAGCCTGATCCTGCAACTGATCGAACTCCTATAACAAGGAACATACCACAATGGATCATTCAGAAAAGTATAAAAGGCCTTCTTACAAGTAGAGGAACTCACAAGGAAAACATCGATATCTTGTTTGCATAAAACGGATCCGAAACGGGTCAAAAACAAGACTGCAGACCTAAATCAGACATCTGGCACAAGGTCTAGACGTCTGAAAAGTAACCAGAAACTCACCTCAAGTTCTGTGTTGACCTCAGACGTTCAAAACCTCTTCTACACCATCTGGACCCAGCACCAGACGTCCGACCTCTCCTCCGGACGTTTGGAAGTGCTTCCGGTCGTCTGGTAAGCAGTCTAGACGTCCAATCGCGTGGGAGGGCATGCCCTGCGCTTTCCCGAAGCTGTCTCTGCACACGACAGACAAAATCCACCGCTTTTAGCCATGTAGATCGAGGCTGCGATGCGGCCTACATGGCCGTATTCGCAAAAGGAACATAGCTTCGCGGTAAGCTGCTTTCAGAGTCCGGTGTAGTCACTAGACGTCCACCCCGTCGTTTGGACGTTACACCAGACGTCTGATTCCGGAAAAATCCCAGAATCAGAGCAACCTGCTGCTCTCCCTCGCCGCGCGTGGCCGCGGCCTCGCCTCCTCACCTGCAACTTCGACTGTAGCAAGTGTCGGGGACGTCTCCCCCGACGCGCTCCTCCTGCACGCACCGCTCTGGCCGTGCACCCTCCGGCGAGCCCCTACGAGCTCGCTAGCTCAAGCTCTTCCTCCTCTCCTCAGGCCACCTCTACTCCTCATCGTCGCTCTCACGCTCTCTCTCGCGCTCGCTCCTCTCGCTGTGGTGGAGAGGAAGGGGGAAGAGGGGTTTATATAAGGGTGCGTTAGGGTTGGAGGAGGGAAGAGGGAAAGAGAGAAGGGTACTGTCTACATGCAGCCCGCACGCAAATGCGAAGTCACGTACCAAAATTTCAATTTCCAGATGTCTGGGAAGGGGTCCAAACGTCTAACCGACAGTTCAGACGTCTTAAAAGGCTCAGGACAGAATGGGTCTTTACATCATAACAAACTTAAAGGAAGTCTCGTCCCCAAAACTTAAGCTAGCTAGGGTGAGGAAAAAAAGAACTATATACGCATAACAAACTTAAAGAAGACCAATGACGGTCCGAAAAGACGTACCCTCAAAAAGCTCCAGGTATCGCTCTCGCATCACCACCTCAGGCTCCCAGGGAGCTTCCTCGTACCTCTGGCTCCTCCACAAGACCTTCATCAGGGGTACCTGCTTCTGTCTCAAACTCCGGACGACTCTATCTAGTATCTATACTGGTCGTTCGGGGTAGATCAGGTCATCACCCACCTTGACACTCTCGTGGCTCAGAACATGACTGGGATCGGCGACGTACTTTCTGAGGTTGGACAAGTGGAACACGTCGTTCACACCAGAAAGCAGAGGAGGAAAGGCAAGCCTGTAAGCAATGGGTCATACCTGCTCGAGATCGTCAAAGGGCCTCACAAACCTCGGCGCAAGCTTCCCTTTCACTCCAAAATGCTACAGGCCCTTCATGGGTGAAATGCGAAGAAAGACGTGATCCCTAACCTCGAACTGTACCTCTTTGCGCTTCCGGTCGGCATAACTCTTCTGTTTGCTCCTGATAGTGCGAAGTCGTCTGTGAATCTGCTCTATCACCTCCTGACTCTACCGGATCAGCCTGGGGCCAACCTCCCACTTGGTTCTCACCTCAACCAAACTCAAGGGTGTAGTACACCTCCATCCGTACAGAGCCTCGTAGGTTGCCATGCTGATACTCGAGTGATAGCTGTTATTATATGCAAACTCTGCCAAGAGTAAGTGTTCCTCCCAAGAACTCCTCCAGTCCAGTACACAAACGCGTAAAAGGTCCTCAAGTGTCAGTATCGTGCGCTCTGACCGTCCATCCGTCTGGGGGTGGTACGTCATACTGAACCTCAACCGTGTCCCCAAGACCTGCTGAAACTCAACCAAAAATTGGAAAGTGAAACGAGTATCCCGGTCGGATACAATCTCACGCGGAACTCCGTGTAGATGTACTACATCAGGAATATACCTCCCTGCCAACAGCGCTTGTCCCAAAGTGACTCAGATTGGCAAGAAACGTGCCGTCTTAGTCAATCTATCCACAATCACCCAGATTGCGTCATGTCCTCGCTGGGCAACGGGCAAGCCCACCACCAAGTCCATGGTGATGCTCTCTGATGAGAACCTCATCATGAACCCTAACTAGCACATTTTGACCTAAATAAGAATACAAAAACTCTTACAAAACCTAAGGAAAAGCCTAGATCAAAGAATTATAAATTAGAGTATAAAATAATTCATAAGGGGTAAAACTGCAATTTTACCAATGCAGTACATCAACGAAAATTCTAAGGATCTAGACAAAGGTTAAGTAAACCTAATAAGAGAAAAAGTGGGGTGATTTGATCTGAAAAGGATTATAGCGACATCTAGGAATTAAATGACATCTTACAACCCTAAAACAAACCCACTTTAATTCACGAAGTTCCAAGCAAGATAAAAATCAATTAAACTCTCTAAAATTCATGGAAAAACATCCCCTAGGGTTTAGAACCTTTAATTTGGCTATTAGAACCTATCTTGACCTAGATTGAGAATCATACCCAATTTTTGACCTAATTTGAATTTTTGTGCAAAATGTCCGGTCAAACGTGGTCAAACCTAAAATCAAACTTCACCATTGGATTCCTTATGTGCAAATTAGGTTTGTACCAAAATTTGGACCTAAGGGAAGGCCATTTTAACCTATTTTACAAATTGATCCTCAATAATTACTTTCTGACCCTTAACTTTTTGAACTCTTGCGTTTACTCCTTCAACTTTCCCTTCGTCTTCTACATACCAGTCCCTCTGCCACCCGCAGCAGCAGGCCATACCTCCGACGACTTTGCGCGGAGGATGGCGCTGCGCAGGGTATGGGAGCCGACCCCAGAAACGAGAGGAGGGTCTCCTGCGTTATCCTCTTCCGCATGGACCTCCTCCCATGTCCTGCCAGCACCCATACTTCTCCTGCGAACACGCGAGAAGTATGGGTCTCTTTTCCAGCCACGTCTCCGGCGACCGGCCCATGCCTCCTCGTGTTTCCCTCCCTACCAGCACCTATTTAAGGGACGGCAGGGGCTGCCGCTTCAGGCAAGCTCGACTTGGCCAAAGAATCCCCCCCAATTTCGTCTCCTCCGGTCAAGAGTCCAGCAAGCTCCGGCGAACCCTCCTCTTCTTTTTCGTCGCTCTGCCACAATACCAATGGTAGAGCCGCCTTCCTCCGCATCGTGCAACACCCGCGCGTGCACCTCTAGCCCTGTCATCGCCACCGTCACCCCTCCCCTAGACATCTTCGTCTCCGGCGACGGCAGGAACGAGTCGTCCGCTTCCTGCCCCCCTTCGACCGCTTAACTAGGTTAGAATTATTCCTTTCTCTCCCCTCTTTATTTCCCCTATCTTTATTGCGATTTTTATCCCCTCAATGCCGCAGTCCACCACCATTGTTCCCATCTCCGGGCGACCACCGGCGAAGGTGCTACCGTCGCTCCACGCATCCACACGCCTTATCAACCACCTCACAAGCTCCGCCTCCGTCCACTGTCCACTTTTCGCCCACTCACTGCCCGCCACACACGCTCCATACCTCCACCGAACAACCCCACAAACACGGCCACAGAGCAACCTAGGCATACATGCCTAGGCTGCCCCGCGGCCAGCCAACCACCGTCTCAGCTTCGCCGTAACACGGCGAAGCTCCCCAAGTGATTTGACAGGGCCGCGAGGCTGTATTCATGAAGTGCAAGTTCGACCCTCTTCCTCCATTGACAAAGGCGTGAAGAAGTTTGCTCGCGAGCTTCAGGTCGTGCGCTCCAGGCGTCCCCAGGAGGAGCGGATTGGTGTCACGGATTCACACAGCCAAGCAATTTGCTTAGCAGGCAACCGAGCCTGTGGCAATTGGGGCAAGTCTCCTGCGGACGCGAGTGCAGAAGCGAGTGGGACATTTAGTCCCACCTCGTGAACTCAGAAGCACAGAGAGAGCCTTAAATTGTTTTTGTGTTTTCTTTAGGTTGCCTCAGAACACAGGGGTGAGGTCCTTCGCCCTCACTCGCTCACACCTCGTCCGCGACCTGCCCCTGCGGATCTGGCACCCGACCCGATTACCTATCCCACGCACTCCTCGCCCACCATACACGCCGGTGGACCTGGACCCAGGTGCGCTTGACCCGACCCGATTACCCGGCTCTGGGAGAGCATTCCTAAGAGCGAAATAGAGAGAGATGCGGGGGAGGGTAGGGATAGGTTTTGCTCTCTGTGCTGTGCAGAGAAAGAAGTAGAAGGAAGAGGCAGCTGCTGAAGAAACACTTGTGAAGGCTCAAAAGAAGAAGCTGCGATAGAAGCTAAGGCGAAACTGAAGAAAGAAGAAGGAAGAACTCAAGGCAGAGGAGCGGCAGAGGAGCAGTTGAAGACAGAGGAAGAAGACAGGAAGGAGGAAGCTGCAGAGAAGGGAACAAGAGCAACTAAAGACAGAAGAAAGAAGACTCGCCGAGGAAAAAGAGAAGGAAAGACAAGGCAGAAGCTGAAGAGGAGAGAAGCCAACTGAAGAATGAGAAGGCACAGTGTAAGAAGAAGCCTAGAAGGTCGAGCAGGGAAGAGAAGAAGAAGAAGCCAAGAGGAAGAACCAGCAAAAGTACTGTAGCAAATAGCAGTTTAAGTCGTCTGACATTGGAATCAGACGTCTGGAGAGAGAAAGAGGAAGAGGAGAAGAGGAGAAATTTTATTCCCTTCCTCTAATTTTTTTTGTAAAACAGTATATATCCAGATTGTAAACTGTGATTTTGTACGCTTCTAAAATCTAGTGTTGCTCCCTAAGTTCGACCTCGAAAATTTCCTATTTTTCGAGTAATAAAAAAAAAATACATATTGGTAGTTCAACCCCACAACTACCGCTACTCTCTCACTTCCACTCTGGCATAGGAAGTGGCTGCAACGACCCTGGAGGCTTCTAATGCCCGGCCTTTACCTGCTGGCACACCAAACACTGCTGCACGAACCCGCCTACATCCCGCTTCATCCCTCTCCACAAAAAGTCACGTCTCATATCATGGTGCATCTTCGTGTTCCCGGGATGTATGGTGAACCTGGACCCGTGTTCCTTAGTCAGGAGCTCTCTCAACAACTCCTCGTCCCCGGGAACGCACAAACGTCCCCTCATGCGTAGTACCTCGTCTGTAAAAGAGAAGTCTCCTGAGTCCCTTAATTGTACTCTATCTCACAACGACTGCAAATACGGATCTGTCATTTGTCCTGTGATGATGCGGTCTATCAGCTCTGATCTCGTCTGCTGTGTCACCGTCACTGCCCCATAATGCCCCTGTAACTCTAGGGGTCGTCAACTGCCCAACTCCTCTATAAGTTTCCAACTCTGTACCTGTAAGCTGACCAAGTGGGCAGGTGCCTTCCGACTCAAGACGTTAGCCACCATGTTGGCCTTCCCCAGATGGTAGGAGATGCTCCAGTCATAGTCCTTCAGGAGCTCTAACCAACATCTCTGTCTCATGTCAAGCTCCTTCTGATCAAACAAAAACCTGAGGTTCTTATGATCCGTGAATATCTCAAAGGTCTCACCGTAAAGGTAGTGCCTCCATGTCTTCAGCACGAAGACGACAACTGCCAGCTCTAAGTCATGGGTAAGGTAGCTATGCTCATGGGGCTTTAGTTGCCGCGAAGCGTAAGCGACAACATGACCCCGTTGCATGAGCATGCCCCCTAACCCCTACAACGAAGCGTCTGTGCAGATAACAAAACCGCCGCCGCTATCTGGGATGGTAAGCACAAGAGTCGAAGTCAGCCTCTCCTTCAACTCCTGAAAACAAACCTCACAAGCGTCTGTCCAAGCAAAGGACACGTCCTTCCAGGTCAACTGAGTCATAGGACGCGCAATTTGCGAGGAACCCCTGATAAATCACCGGTAGTAACCTACCAGTCCCAATAAACTGCGTATCTCTATCACTGTACGTGACCTCTCACCTGAGTACTGCCCCTACCTTGGCTGGATCCACAGCCAAGCCATCCCCTAAAATCACATGGCCCAAGAAGGTCACCTATCTCAACCAAAACTCGTACTTGTTGTATTTGGCATATATCCTGCGTTGTCTCAACATGTCCAGAACCATCCGCAAGTACTATCCGTGTTGCGCCTGATCCCGCGAGTAAATGAGCACATCATCAATAAATACCACCACAAACTGATCCAGATACGGTCTGAGCACCCAGTTCATCAAATCCATGAAGGCAACGGGGGCGTTGGTCAGCCCAAACGACAAGACAAAAAACTCGTAATGTCCATACCGGGTGCGAAAAGCTATCTTGGAGACGTCGATCTCCCTGATCCTCAATTGGTGGTAGCCTGATCTCAGATCTATCTTGAAGAATACTGTGGCACGTCGCAACTGGTCAAACAGATCATCAATCCTCGACAGCGGATACCTGTTCTTGATGGTGACCCTATTCAGCTGTCTGTAGTCGACACAAAGGCGCAGGATACCATCCTTCTTCACAAATAACACCAGGACTCCCCACGAGGACGCACTGGGCCTCACAAAGCCCTTCTCCAATAGGTCCTGCAACTAAGACTTGAGCTCTCGCAGCTCAAGTGGTGCCATCCTGTATGGTGCCTTAGAAATGGGGCTGATTCCCGATACCAGTGATCTCAAATTCGATCTCACGCTCAAGCGGTAGTCTTGGCAGCCCCTTTGGAAACACGTCGGGGTACTCTCTGACCATCGGGATGCTCTGAAAGTCTGCCACGGGGCTAGGCTCTGCCACTACACAAGCTAGAAAGCCCTCACACCCCTAGCCCAAAAGTCTCGCTGCCCAAAGCACAGAAATGCACCTAAAACCTCCGTCCACCGGCTGTCCGTGAAACTCAAAGGAAGATATCTTCGGTATGGAGAAAACGATCTTCTCAAAACAGTCCACCAAAGCGTGGTAAGCGGACAGCCAATCCATCCCCAGAATCACGCCAAAATCCGCCATAGGTATCACGATCAGGTCAACAGGGAGGCTGTGTCCCTCAACACCGACCTCACAGTCTGTGTAGACCTCCTTAGCTACAAATAGCTGACCGCCCAGACCTCTGATCACAAACGGATCATCTAACAGCACGCAATCCTGTCCCAAATTGACAGCAAAACTTGCAGCAACAAACGAGTGCGTGGTACCAGACTCAAAAAGTACGTAAACTAATCTACCGAAACTTTAACCATACCTACCACCACTGAACCTGATGCCCTAGCATTTCTGTGTATCAGGACGTTGATACGCCCCTCAGTTCTTGGTGCAGGAGAAGCAGCCATACTCTACGTCGGACGGGTAGCTGCTGGCCAGTACCTTCCCCGCGACTACTGTCCTCCCCATGCGCCTAGGAACCACGACCACCTGCTCGGCCTCCAACGCTCAGTGCGAGGAGCATCTGCTGAGCTCCAACCCTAGACAAGCAGTCCCTCCTGATGTGGCTCGACTGGCCACACTAGTAGCAGAGGGGGACTCAACTCCCTCCCTCGGTAGGTCCTTGTTGACGGCTAGGTGGGGGTCCAGTGCTGATGCTGGCCCCTGTCGGGCGCCCCCGAGGCCACTAACGGCCGCAAAACGAGACGGCTCTCTAGCAGGCGCCGTATGCCTCCTCTCTCGTCGACCTTGTGAGTATTCTGACTGGTAGGGCCTCTTCTGTCCGCTGTCGGTGTGTCGTGCGATCGGGTTGGTCTCCTCGTACGTCATAACTGCCTCCATCACTCTCGAGAAGGTGGGCAATTTCAGGGGCTTGACATACCTCCGAATGGCAGGCCGGAGCCCCTCAATGAACCTCCACAGGCGCTCCTCAATAGCCACAGCTGTCGCAGCAAAACGTGACAGCTCCAAGAAGCGCATGTTGTACGCGCTAACAGTCATCGTCCCCTTGCGGAGAGTATGGAACTCCCGCCTCCTCTGGTCCTGCCACGTCTGTGGGAAGTACTGTTCGTAGAAGAGGGTCACAAACTGGTCCCACGTCAGCTCTGCCCTCTCCTGGCCTCTTACTGCCCTCCACCACCTGTGTGTCGCACTCTCCAACTAATACGTGGCAAAGGCCACGCGACACTCCGCAGGGGGCGAAGGGTGTCAAACACCTTCTCGATCTGCTCCAGCTAGTCCTCTGCCTCAGACGGGTCATCATCCCCCTTGAAAGAGGGAGGCTTCAGCTTCTGGAGCCGTCCGAAAAGCTCGTAGTGCAGCTGGAGTGGGGGAACGGGCACGCCTCCAGGCAGGGAGGGCTCGTGCTCAGAAGTGTCAAAGTGCGGTGAGGGTGGTGGAGGACCACCCCCTCCCCCTCGTCCAACGCTGCGTCAGTCTCGCGACCCCATAGAGGACTCCCCCTCCACGTCCCCAGGAAAAGACGCTCGTGGAGGCAAGTAAAGCTCCTCTCGTACTATGTCTCGTATCAACTGAGCGAGGTCCTGGACCTGAATGCCTGAGAGTAGTGGCTGGTCAACTGACACCTTGGGCCCGGCACATTCGCCCCTCCGACCTCGTCCACGGCCGCAACCCGCCTCAAGGACTCCATGACGAGGCATCTCCTGCATAGAGACGCGAAAACAGAATAAAAAGGAGTCAACTCTAACGGACTTCAGCGAAGGAAACTCAGAACAGATGTCAAGCAGTACATTGTGGTGGTTACTCTAGTTAGATGCACGTGAATTGGTTATTCTCAAGCTAATTGGTTCATTTCTCGAGGCAACCTTGCTCTAATACCATCTTGTTACGACCCGGTTCCCGAATCCCTACAGGACACGAGACCGGCTCGACTCGACTAATCCCAAGACCCAGTCGTCCAACAAGAAATAACCAAAAAACAGGAAAGCAAACCACATTCACTATGCTAAGTAACTAACAGTAAAAGAGTACAAGCAGTAGAAGAAAAAAAGCTGCTAACGGTACATGTCACCACCACAACAGTAAAATGGAACAAAGTACAGAAGCGTAAACGGTAACAAGAGTCTGGAACTCACTAACAAAAGAAAGTACAACAGGAAGACTACTGCTGGGCTTGACTGGACCCAGCACCCTCTGCAGCCGGTGACTCGGGCTGCTCAACACCTGGACCTGAAAAAGGTTATGAGTAAACAAAGTCAGCAAAGGCTGAGTAGAGTGGCAACTAACTAAAGCAGCAAAAGCCAACATGTAAACTATCTATTCCAATTACTTTATTTCACAAGTTATCACTTTTCACCGATTGATTTATTTTTCAGATCTCTTTCTTGATCTCGAATGTTTCTCGTAGGAACGATCTTGATTGCAGTCTTTTCCGAAGAGTAGAAGGCACACGTGGTACTCTCCTGACCGGGAGAGTCCACCATGGTGATCCTACACCCAGTCAATCACTCCAAGGTCACAGGCAGACATAGCGATGACTATGGCACGCGCAATAAGCGCACGCGGTCAGTCGTTTCCGTTAACAGGTACGCCCAAAGTATAGTACGGAACAGTATAGGGCCTAGCCCTCTCAGTAACAGGGGTCTAGTCCTTCAGAACCAAACAAGGGTCTCGTCCCTCCACAGTCCACGCACCTTCGTCTGACTACCCTGGTTTGCCCAGTTTGCCTAACAAGTCAGTATAGGGTGGCTAGCTGAACCCCAAGTCCAGTGGGGTGGTTAGCTCTCTCCCTACACTAGTAGCTCTCCCCAGTACAGTGTACGCGAGGGCCAAGAAGTTGGTGTAAAGTGGTCAATCCTAACCCCGGGTCCCAACCCAAGGGCGGTTAGTTCCGCTCTACACTAAACAGGTGACAGTCGCTCTCCTTGGTACCATGTACTCAAGGGCCAGCACACTTCCCACTCACATTTCCAGATCCATTTCATTTATTTCCAAGAGCTCTACTCCTAATTTCCCGGAGGATTCATGCTCGTATTTCTCATGTCATTTCATACTATGTTTCATCATTCACATTTCCATTCTCAGGTTATACGCATGTAGCTCGTATTTCCATCATCTATCATATACAATAAGTAATGTCACAGGTAACTGTTTAACTAGCACAGGCATTTCACATTTCACAAGCAGCTCTTGTTTATTAACAGGCAGTTGTTCACATCTCTATTCATTCATTTAAGACTGCAATTTCAAACACGCATACAAACAGTACAAGTACTTCTCGTCCTAGGATTCATGCCACATCCTAGGTTTCTAGTTATCCAATTCACATATGCATTTAGGTTTTATAATTAAATTAGATTAGGGGAAGACCACTCTACCAGACAACCCGAGAGTATTGGGGGCTTAAACGGCAGGCTCTCGTGCCTCAGCAAGCCCTGATCCCGCAACTGATCGAACTTCTATAACAAGGAACATACCACAATGGATCATTCAGAACAGTATAAAATGCCTTCTTACAAGTAGAGGAACTCATAAGGAAAACATCGATATCTTGTTTGCGTAAAACGGACCTCAAATGGACCCTAAACGGGTCAAAAACATGACTGCAGACCTAAATCAAATGTCTGGCACAAGGTTCAGACGTCTTAAAAGTAACCAGAAACTCACCTCAAGTTCTGCGTCGACCTCAGACGTCCAGAACCTCTTCTAGACCGTCTGGACCCAACTCCAGACGTCCGACCTCTCCTCCGGACGTCTAAGAGTGCTTCCGATTGTCTGGTAAGCGGTCCAGACGTCCGAATCACGTGGGAGGGCGTGCCCCGCACCTTCCCGAAGCTGTCTTTGCACGCGACAGACAAAATCCACCGCTTTTAGCCATGTAGATCGAGGCTGCGATGCGGCTTGCATGGCTATATCCGCGAAAGGAACGTACCTTCGCAGTAAGCTGCTTTTAGTTATCCGGTACAGTCACCAGACATCCGCCCCATCGTCTGGACGTTACGCCAGACATCTGATTCTGGAAAAATCCCAGAATCAGAGCGACCTGCTGCTCTCCCTCGCTGCGCGCGGCCGCGGCCTCGCTTCCTCGCCTACAGCTGCGGCTGCAGCAAGTAGCGGGGACGTCTCCCCTGACGCGCTCCTCCCACATGCGCCGCTTCAGTCGTGCACCCTCCGACGAGCCCCTACGAGCTCGCAAGCTCAAGCTCTTCCTCCTCTCCTTACGCCGCCTCTCCTCGTCGCCGCTCTCGCACTCGCTCCTCCCGCTGTAGTGGATAGGAAGGGAAGAAGGTGGCTGGGGTGAAGTGGGGAAGAGAGGAAGGGGGAAGAGGGGTTTATATAAGGGTGCGTTAGGGTTCAGTGGAGGAGGGAAGAGGGAAAGAGAGAAGGGTACTGTCTGCGCGCAGCCCGTGCGTAGACGCGAAGTCACGTACCAAAATTTCAATTTCCAGACAATCCAAACGTCTTAAAAGGCTCAGGATAGAACGGGTCTTTACAGGAGACAGGTAGCCCCTTGGATGACCGGCTGGGTTTGTTTAAGAGGAAGAAAGAGAGAGGATAGAAGCTAGGTGATGGAAGAATTAATTTATTGCTCAACTTCAAATTATTGGAAAGGGTCTCTTTAAATAGAGAATACATATTCCTATTTGCTAAAAATAGACTCAACTAAAAGATCTAATCAAATCTTTTAGATTTGATAAAGATTAAATCTTAGAAAATCTCCTAAAATAAATAAACTAAATTTAGACTTGCCAACTAAGAAAAACAATTCCTACTAGACTTAATAGGACTCCAAAATCGGTGGCCCTATTGGCCCTTAGATAGCTGCCACGTGGCATGTGCCACGTGGCCCTTCACTGATCCCAACACTTACAAATGTGAAGCAATGTCCAGAAAGTCCGTATAAGGTATTTGGTTGAACAGGTCTCTGCATAATGAGTACTCAATATTTCGATGAGTATGAATCTGAGTATGTGATTTTGTATTTTTAAGTAATTAAAATAAACAATAATAACCTATACTACTATTAAACCAAATAATAGAAGAATAGAATAAAAAACAAGTACCAAACACAAATGTAAGTACCAAGATCACCTTTCAAGAGAAACTTAAGTAATGCAACCAAAATTAACAAAGCATAAATAAAATGATGCAACAAAATAACATCATGTCTCAAAGAAAATATAGTTGCATAAACTTCAAGAGCTTTATTACGAACATCCAAAATGTCAAAGTCTAAAAAGTTTCATTTGAATCTTCAAAATCCATGTGAGCTTCATTTTGAATCTCCATTAGGTAATTGGTGTAGTATTCAACCAACGGCTAAGTGGTCAAACTACTCTGCCCATATATTTGGCCCAGCTGCATAGATTGCTCGGCCAAGAAGATGAACTAAGCAGACATTTTTCTGAAAACTGAGATGCACTAGAGTGATCAAGCGATCTCTTAGATGTGCAGAGTGTACATAGTACCCCATAAGAAGATATGCAAATTTTTCATGTCTTAGCTCAAACTATAAATCTGTTTTATCATCTCTTGCATCTTGTTCCATTCCAAGCTCTATAGATGAAGCTCAAGTTGATCCAATGTAGGCAGAAGCTATGCAAGAAGAACCAAAGATGCTTGTGAGGAATCAAACATGTTCCCAAAGACACTCCTATTATGAAGTCAAAGTGGTTATGCACGATTAAGTATATTGGTAGGTACAAGGCAACTAAATACTTGTTTTTGGGTTGATTTTTTTATTGGGAGTTGTCATGCAAACTTCACCAACCACATAACCCCTCATTTTAGCACATGACCTACATGCTATGGGTTAACCTACTACCATAAAAAATCTAGGCTTTGATTTGTACAAATGAAGAAAAATCAAGCACAGGAAAATCTTTTAGAAACTTGGGAAGAAAAATAACCCCACAGGAAGTGCATAAATTACTTAAGAAACCGATTAAAGGCATTACGAAGTTGTCTTAGTACAATGGAGTCGCTCAAAAAAATATGGAACCACATAAATAAAGAGGAAAGCTAGAAACACTTCTATTTGTATTTTTTCTTAATGAATTTCTTGGGGCTGATTCCCTTTTTTATAATCATGGAAACTTGTGAAAGAAGAACTAACAAATACAGTGGTTTTCTGAATACACATCTGCTCCTCCTGTGTGCTTGAAAATGACTAAAAATTCAATAGTTAATGAAGCGTTGATAGTAATTTAAAGAAGAATCTTACCACGAAATGAGATGCCGAATATTGCATCAACTATGATATCAAAATCACTTAAATCCAGAGGCAGATCATTCACAGAGGACAATGGGATAGACAGAGATTCCAACTACAAGACAACCTCAGACATAAAAACCCACAAATATAAAATAAAATACAAGGGCTGTTCTACAAACATCATACCTGGGTAACAAGAGTCTTGGATGTATGCACTGGATAGCAAACAATTGGCTTGTATCCAAAGTGGTGCAAATGGCGAGCAGCAACTAGACCATCACCACCATTACTTCCAGGACCACAAATAGCAAGAACTCGGCTATGGTCACTCACTTTGTAGACCTGTTAAGTTAGCATTCTATTTAATGTCTTTGGTGTGCACTCCTGAAATTGTCATATGCAATTTTCTTGGTCAAACTGAGACATAGAAATTTATAGACTTTCACACATACATTAGCTACACGTTACGAATCCTATTCACCATTTGCCTTTTTCGATCATGTTATATACCCAAATACATACTTACATGTATATACATACCATTGAGGTAGTTTCCATTCATTTCATCCTCTGTGTCAGTCCCAAAACATATCGTTCCTTCCAGAGATCTCAAGAAAATAGTTCACCATACCATTCATGGCAAGCTACTTAACTCGCTGCTCCAATATTGTATTACATCACCAACTTGTCGAGGTTTCAGGACAAGATTTCACAAAGTAAAACATATGATGCTGAGTTAGAAGAACATTATCTCAAGAAAAAAGAAGGGAGTAGCATGGAGTTGCCAATGGAGTAAATGAACATGAGTTCAGCTGGAATTTGTCATTATTTTTGTTAATTAGTATGGCTTCTTTTTGCCTATGGCTATGGATAGAGGCCCAAATTCTCATTGTCTCTTGTTTACTCCTTATAATGGAGTGCAGTTTTAGTTTTGATAATCATTTCATCAACAATGTGCTACATCTTACCCATACACGTGCGTACATATTTACAGACTGCTTGTAAACCATATACCATGGATTCTTTATCTAAGTAGTTTAATGTACTCATACTAGAAACAAAACATTGTCTTGATTAAAAATAACAATGACAGGCCACTACATTTTTGATGCAGCAGGAGGAAGAACAGGGGGATCGAGAAAGAGATGGTGGGTAAGAAAAAGAAGGGAAACATGCTAAGCTGCATGGGATTAAGAGAAAATGGGGCTGAGAGGGGAGAGGAGATAAATTAGAACTCAAATTTTATTCCTTCCAACTCCCCTACTACATTACATGTCTACCCCTTTTATAAAAAAGCCTTAATGACGTAAACGATAAAAATGATTCAACTTCTCCCAAACAAAGGATAATTTGCTATAACAATCTAAAAGATAAAAGACTTGACTCTTCTCTAAGCAAAAGGATAATATGCAAATAAAAAAAGAAAGAAAATTCCAAACAAGGTGATAACTAACGGCTCTCAACAGACTGGACTTATCTTACAAGAAAAATAAAAAATTTATCTATTTAGATCTATGCTCATAACAAAATCTTGTGTTGCCTACATCAGCTCTCCGTCTCTTAGAAAAACTTGCTCCTGCGAGTTTGCCGCAACAATCTAGGTTTGGTGAAGGTGGAGGCTTTGGAGGTGGTCACTTCATTTGGGTTGTTGGCACTATGATCTGTGGAGGCATATTGAGTGCCCAATCAACTTCTACATTAATCACAGTACCCATGGTTGGTTTCAGTTGTTGTAAAGGAAATCTGATTTCCACACAACTTCTAAAGAGACTATGCTGCTTTTGCTAGAAATTGGCTGTTGCAAAGGAAATCTCAGCCTTTTAACTTGTGGATCAATTCCTATCCACTATATCCTTGCATGTCAAAGATGGAGACGAAAATGCATCAATCGTAGAAATATTGTCAATGGCCATCAACTCCTTCAGATCAGGGGTCCTTCAACATGCTTTGGAGTCTCCTTTAAGGTGCTATCTGATGCTTCAATTTCCAGCTGCGGAGCCTATGAAATTCTGTCATCTGAATTGGGTAGTTCAGTAGATGAGTCTTCGATTGGCAGGGTAGATTTGCAATCTTCAGGGATAATAACTAGAACAAAATTTTCAGCCTCTTGAGATGCTGGAAACTCACTTTTATTCTCGTCTGCTACTTGATTTTTGGGTGTTGCCAACAATATCAGAGTGGAGGAGGGCCTTTGACGTGCTTGCTCTTCCCTAATTGCCTTCAACTCTTTACTTATAGATAGCAAATCTTGTTGTATCTATGCCATGTTCTCCTTAAATTTGGCTACTTTTATACTATAAAAGTAGCAATCAATGGCATCGTAATAGTATTGTTTCTTCTTCTTGAATCAGTTTTTATCATCATGCAAATGGTGGCACCTTGATGCAATATGGAAACTCTTTTTCCTTTTATACTAGAGGAATTGCTGAATCATTGGAATGATTCGATCCCATAGTTTTGATACCAAATTGATGAAGTAGAAGGAAGAACGAGGGATCAAGAAAGTGATAGAGGATAAGAAAAAGAAGGGAAACATGCCAAGCTGCATGAGATTGAGAGAACATGGGGTTGAGAGGGGAGAGGAGATAAACTAGAACTCAAATTTTATTCCTTCCAACTCTCCTACATTACATGTCAGTACCTTTTGTAAAAGGGCCTTAACAACCCAAAAGATAAAAATGATTCAACTTATCCCAAACAAAGAGATTATTAAGAATCATGCACCGTGGTGATGCCCTTCTTCTTCCTTGAAGTTGGCGCATAGAGAAGAAAAGAGATAGAGAGAGGTCAATGGTGTAGAGCGAGGGAGTTCTAGAATGGTGGAGATATTATTATGTTAACTCAAAAACAAAAACAAGAGATTGTACTCCTTTTATAAATAGGGAATCAATCAATAACAAATCATAAAAAGGACTCTTACTAATCCAGGACTCTTGACTCTTTCCTATTCCAACAAATTAATTCTTTCCTAAATAACTTGACATGATGACCAAGCAACAAAACAAGTAAATCTCTAAAACGAACTTGCCACATTTTGACCCAAAATTAAGTTAGTGTGGAGCCAACTTCACACGCCTACATGGGGCTCGATTCGATGACTCAGCTCCACGTGGTTGTGCCATGTGGCCATGGTGACCCATGGATTGTCCATGTGGCCTCCTCTTTATTCACGCTAACACGTCCCTTCCAGGGAGGATGAAACTTTTTTTTTTTTGAAAAAGGGAATTTTGATAACCACCCAGAAAATGCATTAATTAAAAAAGAGGCATAGAAGCCATGTTACATGCAAGAACTCCAACCCGACAAAAATGACATCACAGAAGCAACAAAATTCTCCACATACGAACACTATCCCTTAAAGACAACCGCATTCCTTCCAAACCAAATAGACCACAAAACCGCTAACGGCCTAGCCCTCTCTTTCTTCGTCCGAAACGAGTTGCACCCGTCATTTGTGTTCCCACATCTAATCGACCTCCAGAAATTGTCATAAGAATCATGTGCTCACCATTTATCATCAATATCATCAATCTAACTCCACATCTATGCTGCCACATGACAAGTGAAGAACAGATGGTCTACATTTTCATCAGCTTGACCACAAAGCAGGCAAGACTTATCTACCTCCTAGACCCATCTCGCCCTCCACACTTTTGTCATTAACATACCTCTCCTGAGAAGCCAAGATAAAATTTTCAACTTCAAGGGGCAAGAAGCCTCCCACATTTGCTTGTAGTCTCTAACAAGATCAATATCCCCCATAGCACTAGGGCCTCCGAGCCTCCCATAGGTGTCACGTACAGAGAAATCTCCCTCCCAACCAAACACATCCTCACCATCCTCCAGCTGAAACCCCTCCAGCTCCTGCATTAGCTCTTGCACCTCCACAATCCTCTGATCTGATAGATTCCCCGAGAACACAGGGCACCAACAGCCATCCCAATCCTCAACTACCGTAGCCCCTTTGTCAATTGCCGAAGCCGCAACCTGGGAAAGCGATCAGACAGAGTACCAAGTCCCATCTAATCATCTGTCCAAAATCTGAAGATACTGCCTGATCCAAGGACTGAGGTAAAGAAAAGGCGGGCCTTTGGCGCCACCAGAGATAGCCCACTAAGAAAATGAGAAGCACCTCGTGGAGGAGATAGCAAGAAGTCCCAACCAAGTCGCCCCCAATAGCTAGATCGCAAGATCCTCCCCACCAAGCAATCCTCACCTCCAAGCAACCTTGCAATCCACTTGGCCAAAAAGCTGTCAATCATCCTCCCTAACTCCCAGACCCCCCTCCTTAATAGGCTTGCAAACCTCCTTCCAAGCCACCAATTTTGGCCCCCTCCCATTTGCCCCATAGTTGGTCCAGAAGAAACTCATGAGGCTTGTGATGTTATTCTCAACCTCTCGCGACATCTTCACCACCGAAGCAAAGTAAGAGAGCATAGCAAATAACACCACTTGGAGGACTAACCTCCCCCCTCTAGACAACTTAGACGCCTAACCAGCCAATCGACCTTCGATCCTTTCCATCAACAAGAACCAATCCTGCATGGCAATTCTCCTATCTGTCGAGGGCAGGCCTAGGTACAAGATAAGCAAGGCCCCTCTCTTCGTTCCCAGCATTGAAGAACGAGCCTTGGCTTCATCGTCAGACATAGCAAAAGGAATAAAAGATTTCGAGTAATTCAACGCAGACCGGAAGCCTTACCAAACAACTCTACAAGTATACGGATTCACCTTGCTTCTACCTCTATCCCTTCCAAAAAGAAAATAGTTCATCCGCATATTGCAGCACTAGCACATCCGCCCCTCCCTCCATTGAAAAGCCCCTTATTAAGCCCACCTCACAAGCTCTACCAGACACCCTTGCCAAAGCATCAACCACCAACACAAAAAGCATAAGTGCCAATGGGCACCCCTGCTTAACACCCCTCCTTTAGCTGTATCCAGCCTCCTGCTGGATTCCCGTCGATGAGGACCGAGAAGGAAGTTGTCGTGACACACTGCTTCATCCATCGTATCCATACCAGTAGGAACCCCCTCTTAATCATAGCTACCCATAAAAAGACCACTGGATTGAGTCGTAAGCCTTCCTGAAGTCCACCTTCCAAAGAAAAGCCATCTTTTCCCTCTTCCAGTGTGCACGAATGGAGAGGGTGAAAACTTGCTTTCAAACTTCTTACGGTGATAAAATGGTGAACGGTCCCATACATGATATTTGATGTCTTTTCTTCGAGACAATCTCCCCTTTAAAGGAGAATAAAAAATTGGATATTAAGGCTCCATTGGTGAAGCACAAAAATTGCAAACCTCTTTATAACTTGATAGATTTCCTCCTTCTTAACTTTAACGCCATCGCGTGTCTCCATATAGATTTGAGTCTTTACGTTGGCCATATCTTCAACCCAATGGTTGAGGAAGGTCTTTGTGCCTCTTTTTCTACACCCGAGAGCCAAGCACTAAATCTTGGCATTCCTCGACAGTCTAGAGGGTTCCATACACCCCCTCAATCTGTCGTTGCTCCTACACCCCAAGAGCTTATTGAGTCATTGAGGTCATTGGGCACATATAAGGCCATCATTTTCGTAGTAGATAGAACTAGTGCAACGCTTCGATCTTGAGTCATCCTCCATGTAGTCCACACATAGGAGAAAAGATCGTATGCATGAAGGTAGATTTCTTCTTTTTCCATGCATGTAAGATCTAGTAGGCCAGGAAGGCCTTCTCTGATACCATATTAAGAATCAAGCAACTTCGTAATACCCTTCTTCCTTGAAGCAGTGATTTAAATGCCGACGGCATGCTGCTGGCAAGACTATTTCTGGGAGGGGGCTGTGTCGACACGACAACAGCGTCGATTTACAGGTGTGCCACCGGAATGCCGACGATTTCACCGGCATGCCGATAGCTGCTGACGATTTCGACGGTATGCCGATCAGCGCTACTGGGCGCAAATAGAGTTGGCGAGCGAGAGGTTCGAAATTCGAAAAGGGCGGGGGGGATTTGAAATGGGGGCGACTTCAAAATTTGAAAAGGACACAAACACACACAGTATTAAAATGATGTATTTTAATATCATTTTGAGTATTTATGTTATTTTACACACATAAAAAAATTTGAGTATTTTAACATTATTTTGAGTATTTATGTGATTTTTTTTCGGCATGTTGTCGGCATGCCCTCAGCATTGCCACGGCGTGCCCTTGGCATGCCCATCGGCATGACCATTGAAAAATGGGCATTTCCACGACATGCCTTCGGCATGCCCACGAAATGTACACTTAGAATTTTATCGGCACGACGTCGAAATCGGCATTTGGAACCTTGCCTTGAAGTTGGCACATGGAAAAGAAGAGAGAGAGAGATGTCGACGGTGGAGAGAAGGGAGAGAGTTCTAGAATGATGGAGATATTATTATGTGAACTCAAAAACAAAAACAAGCAATTGTACTCCTTTTATAAATAAGGAGTCAATCAATAACAAATCATAAAAGGACTCTTACTAAAGCAAGACTCTTGACTCTTTCCTATTGCAGCAAATTAACTCTTTCCTAAATAACTTGACTTATTGACCAAGTGACAAAACAAATAAATCTCTAAAACAAACTTGCTACATTCTGGCCCAAAATTAAGTTGGCGTGGAGCCAACTTCACGCGCCCACATGCGGCTCGACTTGATGACTCAGCGCCACGTGGATTGTCTCTTTATTCATGCTAATAGAAATAATTTGCTACAACCTGAAAGATAAAAGAGTTGACTCGTTTCAAAGCAAAAGGTTAATATGCAAATAAAAAATGAAAGAAAATTCTAAACAAGGTGATAACTAAAGGCTCTCAAAAGATTATCCTCATCTTACAAGAAAAATGTAAAAGATATAGAAAATATAAAATTTATCTATTTACATCTATGTTCGAAAAAAATCTTGTGCTCCCTGCATCAATATTTGACCAAGACTACATATACTTAAAAGAAGGGCCTAATTTCTTATGGGCTTCAAACAAGCATCCTAAAAACAATGAGATAAAAGGAAAAAGGGACAAGAGCATCTATTCCTCATAATAGTTGCTCCTCTTTCTTTTTCCTTGGTCTACTGATTCTATAATGCTCTAGGGACAAGCAAAGGTTGTGAGGAAGATTCAATATAGTCCACCCCACGTCTATGGTCAAGATTAGACTTGAAACTCCTAAATCACCTGATGATCATTATATCATCAATAACTGAAAAAAATCAAGTACTGATGTACACAAGTCAAACCCTCTTTTATCAATATGATCTCTGGCAATGCTTGTCATCAAATTCTTATATGACAAGGGTTACTGTTGCTAATCCAACTTCAGTATGAAAAGTGATCTCCTCAGTACAAAATGGATGTGTTGCATCCATCAGTCCTGACTATTGGATGCCAATTTTGTTCCTCCTCTGTCTATTGGATGTCACTAGGTGGAAGAAGCGAGTATTGGAATCACCCTCTTTTAACCATCTCTGTCTAGATTTTATCCTCCACTCCACCACCGTCTTCTTGTCCTCCTCATATACAGTCTAAAGATGCTTGGTTCTCTCTGCCTGTTCTTGAGGTGTGATATCTCTAGCATCCTTTACACGGTCCAACCTTTCAATCTGTGCCAAAGCCTCAAACCTCTTCCTGTTGCATTCCTCGAATGCACCTCCTATAGGATTTCAAGAATCCCCTGAGCGCAAACAATTTTGCCTCAAGCCTAGCTGCTGAAGATCCTTCTAGATGGAGTGAGCACCATTTTTGTTCAACTAGCCCCTTGAAACCCTCCTTAGGAAGCCATGACTTGTCAAACTTAAAAATACATCCCAAAATGTCTCCCTTCACTAGTGTGCCACATAAGCGGGGTATGATCAGAAAAGGGTCTCTCCATGGGAATCAAATCTACCAAGGGAAATGCCTCTACCAGCTCCATGTTGTAGAGGAATCTATCCATTCTGAATTTTAAGACCACTGTGGTCCTCCATGTGAAAGCACAACTTAGGTGGAAATTAAAGCACTGCCACAGTCGCGTAAAGGGGGAAATCAACGCTCAAACCGTCCCAATAGTTCTCAACCTCAAAGGAATCCTTTCAATGGAGATCATTGTTCGCATTCTCTCTAGAGGACGCTCTTCCCTAGCTCCATCGCAAATCGACAGGAGTTTCCACCGAATCCGCACACCATCCACCTCCATAACCTTGAAGTAAGTGATTCGATCTTCGATTTCTTAAGATCAAGTAGGAGAAACTTCCCTGGAGTGAAACAAGCCACCTTTGCCTCCTCTGCCCTCCTCAAACGCACGTTCAGTTCTCGTTGCAGACCTGCCAACAACAGCGCCCCACCCTCGATGATCCCAACCAAAGCCTCTCCCAAAGAGTTAAGGAGTGCATCTCCCTCCAAGGGACAAGGAGCTGTCACCTTCATCTCCGACACAGAGACTAAAGGTGGCGACGAAAGCAGTCAAGGACACTACGCCCTAACGCAAAAGAAGCATTGATGGCCAATTCCTCCACACCTAAGGCAGCACATAGGGTTGCCACATTCAAGCGCAAAGTGCCCTTGGTTGCAGTACTTCAAGCATACCAGTCCTTTCCTATCTCGACTTGATCTCCTCCCAACAACACAGGTCCATTCGCCTTCCTCCTCTCCCCGTTTGACCTCCTTCACCCGCACCCTCTCACGCTCCCTCTCTCATTGCCCTCCCATGTAGGACCCTCATCATGTCTTAAGGAATAAAATCCTTTGGCCTGAGTTGTTGCAAATAGTATCAGAGCTAAACTCTCTTTAGTAGGAGAAAAGGGCTACCTTTGGGATGGCCAAAGAGCACACCATCAGATTGAGCTGCAACTACTCCTGAAAGTATATTGATTGATAGATCGAAGCCTAACGAGCAAGTCAGGATTTTAAGTGGGGGAGGTTCTAACCCCTTAAATTAGTCCTACATAGCAAACTCATGAAAATGAGTGATACCAGGATTGCGAATTACTGCTCAATAACTTTGGATTAAGTACTTTGAATGGTTACCTTGGGTCCATTAGGCCCATACCTAACAAGCTTTCACAGCCAGTTCTTTTCAATTAGACACAGGTCTAAACCTAAGCTGCCAAAAATGGAATCAGAGCCAAACTCCCTCTAATTGGAGTAAAGAGCTATTCTGAAGATAGTTAAAGAGTATACCAAGAGGTGGAGTAGCCACTGCTACTAGGAGCATATTGATTGATTGCTCAAACCCTGATGAGAACATTAAGATTTCAAGTAGGGAAGGTTGTAGTACCCCTGAAAATAGTCCACATGGGAAACTTATGAAAATGAGTAGTAGAATATAAAGGATTGCAAATTATTACTTGACAACTTAAGCTCAAGCATTTTGCGTGGTTGTTTTGAGTCCAACAGGTCTAAACCCAATAAGTTATCAAGACTTGTTTTTCTTAGGCATGAGTTGTTACACAACATATGGCTTCTTCCTTCTTAAGGTAATTAACTTGTTGCAAGTGAAGGGAGGCATTAGCATTATCATGAAACATGAATGGAGGGAGAGCAAGAGAGAGTAGGAGAGCGAGAGAGTGGAGGAGTTTGGAAGAAGGGTGACAAGGATGGGTAGACCCACGTAGTGGAAAGGAGAGGATGAAGAGGGCTTCGAGGGGATCAATTTGCTTTAAGTGTCGCAGTTTTAGGGACTTTGCACGTAAGTGCTGCAACTCTGTTCGTTGCCTTAGGTGAGGAGGACTTGGGCATCGGTGCTCCATCTATGGTAGGATGCAACAACCTTCTATCTTGCTTCCGCTACCACCCCCTACCCTTGTACTGAAGATGATCTTGGCTCCCTAGGCTTCGAAAGGAGATGCACTTGCTCATTCCTTGGAAGCAGCTATCATGAGGATCGTTAAGGGGGGAAGGTGTCGTTGGAGACCTTAAAGCGAGATATTTTCGTGCGGTTGAGGATGGAGGAGGTGAAAGTCGCTTGTTTCGCTTCAGGGAAGTTATTGTTGCTCGATATTACAAAGCCAGAAATAGAACCATTGCTCTTCAAGGTTATGGAGGTGGATGGTGTGTGAATTTGGTGGAGGCTTCTGTCAATCCATGATGGTGCTAGGGAGGAACACCCTTCAGAGACAAAGCGAACGGAAATATCCATTGATGGGATCCCTCTAAGGCTAAGAACAGTTGCAACGATTGAGGCTCTCGTCTCTCCCTTTGCAAGGCTAAGGCAGTGCATGGGACTCAATCTCATCGTCGGGGACATCTCCACGATCATTGCCGAGGTCGAGATCTCTGTGGGTGGGAGTGTGCTGAAGAAGATTATCCTCCAACATCGGGGGTGTTCATAAGTGGTGCTAATCAAGGTGAGGCCATTGGCGCAAGGGGAGGCGATGATGAGGGGAGCTTCCTACGCTTAGGTGGTCGCCGGCAAGATCTCACCGCCGTTGAGGAAGTCAATGGGTCCACTGCCACCACCGCCAAGGAAGATTTGGAAGGTGAAATGACTCCACGATTCATGCATGCTGTCACCAAAATCCTTGCCGATGGGAGCGCCAATCGTAAGAACAGGGGACCCTTCCAACTTGCTAGCAAGGAGGGGGTAGTTGATGTGGTCATCTGTTTGCACGGTTCAAAGAAAGAGTCTGGATTTGCTTATGGATCCGAAGCCAGTACATTTTCGCCCAATCCTTCTCACCCGCAAGGCCTTTGCCCTACCACTTTTGCTCTTTGTCTTCGTTCCCCTTCTCTCACGCTCCTTTGCTCGCAACGAAGGAAGCTTTGTCGCTTTTAGAGAAGGAGCTACAATCGATGGCCAACGCGATGGTTAATGAAGCTAACGCAACTGAGGTAGGCTCAATGTCGCCACCTTTGGAGGAGGGGCTACATCCAATAGTTAATGCATCCTTTTCACCAGTGGCTGCAGAGGCAACATTGGCTGGGGGCGAGCATCAAGTTGAGAGTATGGGGCCTTCTGAGGCTCCGCTGATGGCAATGATGGAAGGGGACGATGCTAGTCCCATTGGTCGACTACACATCACAAGGTAGAGGTTGCTGCGGCGGCAGCAACAACGACAATGCCTATTTTTTCAACCTCGATGCACATTCAGGGGCCAGGATTAAAGGTCAGTGATGATTACGAAGGTGGCGCGATGTTTGGAGGATAATTCTGACAGAGACGAGGAAGGTGAAGCGGCAAAGTTAGAGGTAGTTAAGGCCTCTGATTTTCGACATGCCTACGAAGGGGATTGCTTTGTTACTCCATGACATCGATTCTCTCGTGGAGCATTCAAGGTCTAAATGATCTCACCCAGAGGGCAACTTTGGAGAGATACATCCATTCCTGGGGTGAAAACATTGTAATGTTGCAAGAGACAAAACTTGTGTCTTGCACACAAAGGATCTAGAACAAAGGATCTGGAATGAGATAGATAGAGGCTTCATGAAGGGCTTTGCCACTATTAATGCCATGGGTAGATTGGGTGGGATCTTGTTGGGGTGGAAGGAAGATTTGTTCATCATGGAAGACTTTGTTGAAGGTAGAGATTCAATATCAGCAAAGGTAGTAAGATAGAGTGATAATAAGATCATCCTGTCCACGACATACTATCCTACAGAGGATATTGCTAGGGTGCAATTGTGTGAGGATCTGATGGAAGTGGTCGAGAGATTCAAGGGAACTCGTTGGTTGATAGCAGGTGACTTTAACGTCACTCTATCGATGGAAGACAGATCGGGGGATAGGAGAAGGACCGTGGTTCGGAGGCATTTGCATATTTTATCGCCCTTCATGGTCTGATTGATATTCCACCTAAGTCTTGTGCATTCATGTCGAGGAGCACGGCAGGTCTAAAATCCAAAATAGACAGACTCCTATGCAACTTGGAGTTGGCAAAAGCATTTCCTTTGGTAGATTTAAGCCCCTTAGAGAGACCCCTTTTTGACCATACCCCACTTATGTGCCATACTAATGAAGGAAAATATTTTGAGACCCACTTTAAGTTTGATAAGTCATGACTCCTGGAGGAGGGATTCAAGGAGATGGTTGAGCAAAAATGGCCCTCCTTCCATGTAGAAGGATCAATAGCAGCTAGGCTTGTGGCAAAGTTATCTGAGCTCAAGGGTTTCCTGAAAACTTATAGGAAGCACATTCAAGATGAACGTAACAAAAAGAGGTCTGAGGCTTTGGCACAGATTGAATGATTGGATCATGTGGATTAGGGTAGAGACATCATACGTAAAGAGAAAGTAGAGAGAACCAAGAATCTTCAGACAATCCATGAGGATAAGAAAGCAAAGGTGGAGTGAAGGATAAATTTAGATAGAGGTGGTTAAAGGAAGGGATTTCAACACGTGTTTCTTTCATTTGGCGGCTTCTAATAGGCAGAGAAGGAACATGATTGATAGGGTAACTATGTATGGGAATGAATATAAAGGGAGGGGCAGTGTTGGTCAAGCAATCTCTAATTTTTATAGAGCTTTCACATCTAGGAGGAGGGGTGGAAAATGGAGGTGGAGGGGTACGAATGATCAACTCATCATAGCATATCACTTTGCGGCCCTTATTGAGGATTTTTTGGAGGATGAGGTTAGAAAGGTTGTTTAAGGGCTCAATGCTGAAGGCTCTCCTGGACTGGATGGCTTCTTAATCTACTTTTATAAAGAATTTTGGTCCATAATTAAGGCTGATGTCATGGTGGTTATGGAAGAATTTTCGCATGGTAACTCTGGCTTTAATGGAATCAATAAGTTTTTTATGTTCCTCCTACCTAAGAAAGTGGGGGTGGAAGTGATGGAGGATTTTAAACCCACTACCCTTTCAAATGGTCCTAGCAAACAGGTTGAGAAGTATGCTTCATGACAGTATCTCTCCCATTTAGGAAGGAGTATTTTAGATGGCTTTGTTATAGCATATGAGATTTTGGTTGTGTGGAAGAGGAAGAGAATAAAGGCTTTCATACGGAAAGTGGATTTTAGTAAAACCCATGATTCTGTACGATGGTCTTTCTTGTGAACCTCCATGGTGAAGAGGGGATTCTCACCCTTTTGGCTAGACTGGATGAAGCATTGTATGATGACAATCTCTTTCTCAATTCTGGTCAACGGAAATCTTGCAAGCGGTTGGATCCAGCCACGGAGAGGGGTTAGGTAGGGGTGAACTTTAGCTCCGATGTTATTCGTCATTGCAATGGATGCTCTAGCAAGGGAGACTTTTAGTGCTTATTCAGCAGGAATATTGACGGGATTAACACTTGGCTCTAAAGGGGGGAGTTCGGTTCCTTTGTTGCAGCATGCAGATGACAGTATTTTCCTTATTAAGGGTTCAGGTGAGAATGTCGAAAAATTAAAATTGCTACTGGAGATTTTTGGAGATGCTTCAAGTTTAAAGATAAATTATTCCAAGTGAAGCTTTGTTCCCATGTAGATGACGAAGGTAGAGTCTCAAACTTGTGTGAATTTGCTTCTCACTACTAGAGGCTATCTTCCTCTTAATTATCTTGGTCTTCCCCTATCGGATAGATCAATATCCTTCCATGATTGGACGACTTTGCTTGAGTGGAGCGAAGGCTTTTGCGGTGGGCCTCCCACACTCTATCTCGAGGGGGTCGCTTGGTATTGCTCAAGTCGATGTTATCTATGCCATCTTATTTTTTATGTCTTCAAATTGCCAATGAAGGTTAGGAAGTGGTTAACTAGCCATATAAGAGATTTCTTCTGGACAAATTATGGAACTAATGGAAGGATCACTAGACTTGTGGCTTGGGATGAGGTGTGTAAATTGCTCAAGGAAGGAGGTCTAAGAGTGAAAATTTTGTGGTTGATGAATAATAGTCTACTTGCAAAATGGGTTACAAAGATAATGATCCAGGGAATGATCTATTTTCCTCCATTATCTCTGAATGCTATGGCTCTTCCTTGAATTGGGATAGGTGGATGTCACCAATGAATGGCACAGCTCATTTCTTTAAAGGCTTGGCCATCGTCTCCCAGGAGTTGCGGCAATATTATTCACCCTCCATTAGAACAGGTGATCACTTTAGGTTCTAGAAAGATGATTGGGTAGGGCAGGGGAAATTGCATGCAATTTTCCCTAAGTTGTTTGCACTTGCTGTGGATAAAGATGTATCAGTGGCTGGATGTTGGGATGGAAGCTGGGTTTCTACTTTTGTCGGTAATTTCTTGAAGCACAGGCTGTTGGATTTAATTGAAATGTTGGAAATGATTCAGGGTTTCAACTGGAGGGGGGAGCTTATGCCTATGGATGGGACAGTGTTACTTTCTTTGTTAGGGAGGCCTACACTAAACTGAGGGAGCTGACATAGCTAGTTGATATTGATCTCATTAGGGGCTGTAAGTTGTTGTGGACAACGGCTTGTACCCTCAAAATCCAAATATTTGCGTGGCTGTTGAGAAGGGAAAGACTCATAACGCATTGTTGGAGAGCTAGAGGGTAGGTGATGTAGACATTGTCTACGCTATTTGTGGGTCCGGACATGAGGACATCGACCATCTTTTTTTCTAGTGCAATCTTTGCGATCAACTATGGAGACATTTCAATATAGATTGGATTGATTTTTCCTCATATGCTAGCTTTTAGGCTTCATATAGGAGGGGCAAAAGAAATCAAGAAACCAATATATTCCGTTCAAAATCTGAGAAGGCCAAGGCCCTTGCTATACTATAGGGCATTTGGTTGGGAAGAAATACAGCTATTTTCAAGGAAAAACCCCCCTACTTTGAGAATTATGTTTCTTTGATTTCTTCTTTAATCTGTGCTTGGGATAAAGCTTTGTAATATGGCCCGTTTTGGTGATTAATCAAAATCTTGGGTGGTTATTATCATTTGGATAACGACCCTTCCACCTTTCAAAAAAAAAAAAAAACTTCTTGCAAGCAAAGGTGTTGAATCCAATGATAATTCTCCTATCCTTATAAGCACCAACATAATCAGCATAGAACCTTTTCCTTTTAAAAAGAATAAATATGGTTGGCTTGGAATTTAATCCCATGACCTCTAGATGCTAATGAGGTGGCTCTAACACTCTACCAACCACTTCATGGCTAATCTTTATAGAACTCATGAAAATGAATATGCTCATTATTTTAGAACACAAAGCCATTTCTTGAAGATGATTTAAGATTGTTAGAGAAAAATAAAGCTTCTTATTTAAAATAGAACCTAGTATCTGTTATATAGAAAGGGTAGAAAAATTACACGAAAGACCCAACAGGACTAAAAGACTAACTAACAAGAATATAAAACTGAATTAGGACTCTTAAACTTACTAAAAATAGACTTAATCTTAATCCTAGATATTCTAACAACTTTCCTAATACTCTAACAAAGATATATTGAAATTTGAGAGGTACCTTCACAATGTACCTTTTGTGGTCTATCCATGAATCGACTAACATGGAACATTCTTGGGACCATCAAGGTACATTTTCAAAAAAAAATTATATGCATATAGGTAATTTTATAGCTTGATTTACCTGCCTAACAACACCATCTGAGAGAACTCAATGCCAAGAAAAAAGTTGAGAAAGTCAAAGTCCTTCATAATGAATTACGAATGAACTTTGCATCTGCTATTTTTACAAGGCAAAAGATTATCATAAATATATATAATAAAATTTATAGACTCCAAAACCTTGAATACACTAACCCTAGAATGATTTGTAGAAGATCTCAAACAAGCCAAACCCCTAAACCAGGTTTATAGACTCCACTTGCAACCATACATGACCGTCAGTAATTGGGACACTTTTTGGCTGTTTTCCCCAGTGACAAAGCCTGATCTTTGCTCTATATTTACCTCCTCAGCAAATTTTCCATAAAGGAAGACATCATTAACATCAAGCTATTAAGAAGACACCCAGAGTTGACTAAAACGAAGACGAAGATTCTCACCATAAAAACTAATGTATCTTTTAAAGTAATTCATGCCTTGAGTTTGCATAAAGTGTTTTGTGACTTCATGAGCTTTGGACCTTTTTATAGAGCAATTAAGAAAATATATGACATTGAAAATCCATTTGCAGAAACATGAAAATCCAAGGACAACTCAGATTACAGGCAAGCCTAGCCTTCCAACTATCCAACTTCTCCAACTCCAAAAAAAAGGATCGAATTCCTGTGATTGAATCGAGTAAGAAGAGAGTGGAAAATCCAAGTAAGTAATTGGCAACATGCAATAGAAGTTTCCAACATAGATGAGATAGTTGCAGTTTTTTTTTTTTTAACTTTTGGAAAGGAGTTGCGGCTTTACTGTCATCTATTCCTAAAGATATGCACATGGATTTGTGAAAATTTACGGATGAACATGTGCCCAAAAATGTGGCAATATAGCAATATGTTCAGCTTCAACAATCAACTCCTCAATAAAAATAGTGTCATCAATACACAGGAGGGGCATCATGGACAAGGAAACTATAGTCAATGCAAGTCCAAGAAATAATCCCAACAAGAGTGCAAAGGTGCCCACAGAAAGAGCATCCCTATAAGAACTAAAAAGAAAGGGACTAAAGGATAGTCCCTTCTCACTCCCCTCCTTGGCTAAACCCAACTTCCTATAAGGTTGCCATTCAGAAGCATGGGAAAGGAGGTAGTTGTGTTGCATTTCTTCATCCATTATATCTAAAGATAAAAAAAAAAACTCTATCAGCAAGGGAAGTCCAAAAAAGGATCTGAATCATAAGCCTACACAAAATCCACCATCCATGAAAAAAAGCTTTCTTTGCGGACCTCATCCAACAAGATATAATCTCCATGGCTATGAAAAAGAAGTTGACCCATCTCTAGGCCCTAACAAAGGTTGCCCAAACATGGTCAACAAGGGCATCTATCACCTCAACCAATTCACCATACCTTAACCACCACACTCCAAAAGAACCATCCCTTCTCCAAGTATGCGCTCAATTGGTGATTAGATAATCAAGCAACTTTGACTCAGCCAGCATGTCCTTGAACTCCAAAGATCTAGTATCACCATCCATCCTCTCGAACTCCTATCTACCAGCCTTTGCATTTAGACAATAAACCAAGGAAAAGATAAACAATAAACCATTAGGCTGTTGATGCAGCATCAAAATGAACATGAAACAACCAGAGAAGGAATTGTCCAAAAAGATAACTGTTAGAAAATTAGGAAAGTATTAGAGTATTAGGAAAGAGTCCTAGATTAGTTAAGTTAGTCTACTTTGTTAAGTTGAAAAGCCCTATTCATGTTTCTATTTTCTATTTCTACTAGGATATTTCTATTTCTATTGGGATTTATTATCCCTATGCTCTATATAAAGGGGGTTAGCGAATTCTTTTTAATAACAAGAGGCATTATTCTATTCTTCAACAATATCAATTGCCCTCCTAAATGACACAACAATCTCTACTTGCAAAACCTTTCCAATGTTCACGTCCAACCAATCCTCGAATCCTTGAATCACAACTTGTCAATTTAATTCATTTAGAAAAATAAGTTTTGGATCCCACTGAGACATGTTGGCAAAGTTGAGGTCCTTCCTCAAGGTCTACAAGAAGCAAGGTCTACAAGAAGCAAGTTAAAGAGTGTGGGAGGAGGAGGGATGAAGCGCTCGCTGAGGTTGCGAGGCTGGACAAGGTTGATGACGTTGGTCTTCTTTCCGAGGTTGACAGGGCAAACAGAGCAAGGAACTTGCAGGTGGTGCAGGAAGAAGATCATAAGGTGGAGGTAGAGTGGAAGGTGAGATCTAGATAGAAGTGGCTCAGGGAGGGTGACTCTAACACTCGTTTCTTTCATATGGTGGCATCAGGAAGGAGGAGGAAAAATTGAATTGATAGTTTGCAGGTTGGCAAGGAGGATTTTACGGTCAGGGAGGCAGTGGGTGGGGTGGCTGCAAGATACTTCAAGAAGTTTATAGGGAGGAGGCAGGCGGGAAGATGGAGATGGCTGGGGTCAAGGGTACCACGGATTGGCGATGAAGAGGCAAGGAATATTGTTGGGCCGTTTGAGAAGGCGGAGGTCCATAAGGTGGTTTGGGGGCTGAATGCAGATGGTTGTTCGGGTTCCGATGGTTTCCCTGTTTTCTTCTATAAGGAGTTCTAGTCGGTGATCAAGGAGGATGTTTTACAGGTGCTGCAGGAGTTCAGAGATGGAAACCTAGGTTTCAACAAATTGAATAAATTTTATATGTTCTTGTTGCCGAAGAGGGATGGGGCAGAGGAGATTGAGGAATATAGACCGATAGCACTTTCCAATGCTATCTATCTTATTGTGGCAAAGATCTTGAATAACATATTAAGGAGGGTGATGGCAAAGATTGTGGCTTAGGTGCAGTTAGCTTTTGTCCCTGGAAGAAACATTTTGGAGGGGTACATTATGGCTTTGGAGATTTTTTCATGTTGGAGGAGGAAAAAGAGGAAGGCCTTCATGTGGAAGGTGGATTTCAGTAAGGCCTATGACTTGGTGTAGTGGTCATTTGTGTGGACCTCTTTGGTAAATAGGGGGTTCTCGCCCCTCTGGGTCGACTGGATGAAGAGGTGTGTCACCACGACCTCGTTCTCGGTTCTTGTTAGTGGCAATCCGGCGGGGGGTTGGATCCAACCGAGAAGAGGGTTAGACAGGGGTGTCCTTTGGCTCAGATGCTTTTTATTCTAGCTGTAAATGCATTAGCAAGATTGGCAGATAGATCACATGAGAGAAATTTGGTTAAAGGTTTCTCTTTGGAAGATGGGACGGACATTCTGGTGCTTCAATATGCTGATGATACGATATTCTTTGTAGAAGGTGAAAAGGTGGAAGCTAGGAGGCTACGGATCTTGCTTGAATTGTTTGGGGAGGCTTCTGGGCTACAGATAAACCTCTCCAAGTCGAGTTTTGTTCCTTTCCACATGACAGAGGAGGAGGCGAGGGCATGCAGTTTGAGTCTTGGCACGGAACAGGAGAATTTGCCTATTACATATCTAGGCCTTCCCTTGACAGACAGGAGGATCTTGGTACAGGATTGGTCCTCTTTGATACGAAGATTGGAAAGGAGATTGGCAGGATGGGCGTCCAGGATGCTATCAAGGGGAGGCTGGTCTTACTCAAGGTGGAGCTAGCCGCGACGCCGTCGTATTTCATTTCTATCCTGAAGATGCCTTTTAAAAACATTCTGGGATTGATGAGGATTTTTTTTTGGTCGAACCACGCGTCGAATGGGCCAGGCGCGAGGTTGGCGGCATGGGAGGAGGTTTACAGACCGGTTAAGGAGGGAGGGATTGGTGTGAGGAACCTGGGGAGAATGAATGACAGCATGTTGACAAAGTGGATTGAAGGTTTGTTGGAGAATAGTGAGGACTTGGTGGGGAGAGTTTTCAAATCCTCTTATGGCGGCCCAATGCAGTGGGGTCTCCTCCTGTCCCCGCTGACGGATGCCTCGCATTTCCTTAGAGGTCTCTCTATGGTGGCTCCTAAAGTGCAGGATTGTTTTGTACCGGTGATGGGGTCGGGGGATATGTTCAAATTCTGGTAGGACGATTGGACGGGTTAGGGGAGATTATGTAGATTCCCGAGACTTTTTGCGTTGTCTACGGGCATGGATGCATCGGTGGCGGAAGTTTAGGAAGGTGGGTGGTGCCCGTCCTTTGTTGGGAACCTTTCAGATGCGAGGATTAAGGAATTCCAGATGTTGCTTAGGGAGCTGGAAGGTTTCCAACCAGAGT
Source organism: Thalassia testudinum (assembly GCA_037157565.1). Lineage (NCBI taxonomy): Eukaryota > Viridiplantae > Streptophyta > Magnoliopsida > Alismatales > Hydrocharitaceae > Thalassia > Thalassia testudinum. The sequence continues at coordinate 27,323,352 of JAZHRO010000059.1, forward strand.
TGGGGAATGATGTTTTCTCTTGGGATGAAGGTGATTTCTCAGTGAGGGTTGCTTATAAGAGACTTTTCGGTGGGGGTCCCATTGGTGATCTGGATCTGGTGAGAGATTACAAGTAGGTTTAAAGGGCGGCATGCCCGTTGAAGGTTAAGATCTTCATTTGGTTGCTTAGAAGGCGTAGGCTCATGACGAGAATGTGGAGGGTGAGGTGGGCCCTCGAGGAGGTTAAGGTGTGCCCCTTGTGTCAAGGAGCTGATGAGGACGTGGACCATCTTTTTTTCTCTTATCCATTTGTGTCACAAATTTGGAACCGCATGGGAGCTGGGTGGTGGAACCATTTGTCTTTTGAAGAGTTCTGGAATTCGTTTAGGGGCGAAGGCATCAACACAGGCTACAATGTCTTCTAGTCGAAGAATGAGAAAGCGAGGCCTCTAGCGGCCCTTTGGGGCATCTGGTTGGGAAGGAATAAGGTGGTCTTCAGGGGGCAGAGACCATATATAGAAAATTTTGTGGAGTCCATTGCTGCCATGATTAGAATGTGGAGTGAGTCGCTGTGAGTGGGTATTTTGCTATTGTTTGTGGGCTCTGATGTAGGATGAAAAGCCATATTTTGTTATAATACATTTGGGGTGGTTATCAATTGGATAACTGCCCTTTCCATTTTCAAAAAATATTGGCAATTTTACCTAAGTCAAAAGTAGCCCTACAAAATGGATGGAACGAAGCACTGAAGCTTTTTCCATCTTGATCCAAGGACTGAATTGATCCAACTAGAATGGATGAGAATTGAGGAAAGAAAATGGAATCGAGAGTTCCTTTATGGAGCTCATTCATTCAACTAATTTTTCACCTCCTCCAATTTAAACTCAAGCAATAGTGAAGCCTTTGAACCAGCCTTCTGACTTGATACCACCATCTTCTCTCAATCTAACTATCACCTCCACTCTTTCCCTGTCTCACATCTTCCTTGCTCAAATCAAAACCTGCTACTCTTCCAACCCTAACCTTCCTAGGGTGGTTATAGGCCACTCGAGCTTTAGCTTCCTTTTCCCTAGACCTGGCAACCAATCCTGAAAAAGCTTCCTCCACTCCTGTTTCAGTGCCTTCTAAGCCTAGAAACAAGGGCTTCAGAGGGGAAAAGACTACATCTTTCTTTTCACCTGGCCTTCAAGTTTTGTTGTCCTTTCTTTAACACTTTGATCTTGTTCATCTGGAAATGTTTTGAGTAGGGTGCCTAACCTCCAGCTGCTCTCTCTCCTCCAAGTATTTCACTCTTGGGAATCTTAACCTCCTTGCTTTCTTCTTGATGACCTAATCAACCCTTTTGCTTGCAGCACACAGTCTGAAAGTTCCTATTTCCTCTCGCTCCTTCGCTCCCAAGAAGTCGAAAGTGAGTTCAGTGATTGGTAGTTATAAAGGGAGAATTAGCCCTAGCCCTCAACACATCTAAGCTATCAGCCTTTAGTGTTGCGAATCCCTTGTCGAGACTAAAAGTCGATTGGGAGTTGAGCTCAAGCTTTATTCAAGACCCCACTAGTTCTTCGTTGGACTTGGTTCTAAGTATGATGTTATCAACGATTTATTAACTAGTGAAGAACTACCTTGCTTGTGAATCTCACCTATAGAAATTCTCGTGCATGCTTTGGGATGAATGACTCATCTATTGCTTCTAATTCTAAGCTGTGGCCACCTTTAGTGGATGCGGTCATGATTTTTCTCTTGCTCATTGCTGTGGTCGCGAATAGCTCTCTGACCAAGGTGATTCTAGTGCTGTGAGGAGCATGTTATGTAACCAACAACAATTTTGGTCATTGTTGGGAGAATGGTTATCTCACACCTTACACTAAGCAGACTACCATTGAGGGTTAAAACTTCCTTGGCTCATAAGCATGTAACCATCTCTAAGGAGAATCTAGTTACCCTTTAGCAATGTTGTTTAGGTTCCATATTAATGCATCATTCACCACTATTTTGTTATTACCAAGTATTCATGCATCCATTGTTCCCCAGCCTGAAGGTATTAGAGACTCTGTTGCAAATGTTATTGGTAGCATTTCACTTTCTAAGTCACATCATAATCCATCAACACCTTTTGATGTGGTGGTTGTAGATGGTTGTCGCTCTTATAACTAGTTAGGGTGGTAATAACATGAATATACTCTTTGTCTGATGTCCTATATGCATCTAAATTTAAACTAATTCTTCTATCCATCAATCATCTTACTCAACTCTTAATTATTGTGCTGCATTTTGCTCTAATCATTTGGTGTTGCGAAGTCTCCTGACAACCAAGATGGCTAAAGGTTGTGTTGAATGAGATAGACTCTACTATCTTTTCCTTACAAATTTACCTGAGAAATTCTAAAACACATCTTCCAATCTATGATCTGATATGAAATCAAGGTTCAAAAAGTTGACAAGCATTATTCGGTCAGTTGGGTTACCACATAGAGAATATGTAGTATGCAGACAAGTATGTAGACTAATATGCGATTTTGTATTTGTTGAGAATTGGCGTGGAAGCAGAGCATGAAGGAGTCTAGCAGAGGTTGCAAGGACTGTTCTCCCATGTGTGAGAGAGAGAACAGGGAGTACGATAGCCTCCTCAAGGAGACAACAGTGTGGCCGGCAGTGGGAGAAGACCAACTTGCAGTGGCCGGCAAATCTATTGGTGTTTGGCTATTACTGGTCACGTTGAACAGTATGGTTACTGTTCACGTGAACAGTAACATAGAGAGGAGAGGAAAGAGTTGAAGTCTTGGAGTTGATGGAAAGAATTAATTAAGTGATTCAACGAAATAACTTAGGAAGGCTCTTTATTTATAGAGAGAACATATCCCAACAAATAAAGTAACAAATAATCCTATTTCCTAAAGATAAAATATTTTCTCATTTGGAAAGATTTTAACTCTTAACAAAACAAAATCCTACAACTTAATTCCTAACAAAACTAATTTACTAAAAATAGATAAGCACCAATATTGGTGCACCAAATCTGGTCCAAGAGGACCCCTTAAAGCTGGCCCTGATGGGGGCCAGATGGCGGCTACTACTGCTACTGCCACATGGCCTGATGTGCCACGTGGCATCTTCTCCACATCCCAACACTCCCCCTAAAGTCGGAGGTTGGGAGGTCGATAACTTACTCTTCACGTGTGAGGCTATACACCCCATCACTCTTCTTTTCTTCTTCACCGGAAACTTGTATCTTTGATTTCGCCATCATCCACCAAGATAGTTTGAGCCGGAAAGAACTTCGATTCTGGTTGGGGTCGCAAAGAACTTTGGCTTAGCTGGAAAGAACGTCGACTCTAGAGAAGGTCAGGAAGAACTTCGACCTGAGTGGAGGATGATGAGGAAACCGAAAAGAACTTGGATTGGGGTCGAGAAGAACGTCGTCCTAGAGAATAATTTTCCTGAGCATTACTGCTCTGATACCATGTTAAGAATTGGCACGGAAGCGAAGCATGGAGGAGTCTAGCAGAGGCTATAAGGATTGTTCTCGCACGTGGGAGAGAGAACAAGGAGTACAATAGCCTCCTCAAGGGGATAGCAATGTGGTCAGCAGTGGGAGAAGATCAACCTGTAGTGGCTAGCAGATCCATTGGTGGCTAGCTATTACTGTTCACGTTAAACAGTATGGGTATTGTTCACGTGAACAGTAACATAGAGAGGAGAGGAAAGAGTTGGAGTCTTAGAGTTTATGGAAAGAATTAATTCATTGACTCAAAGAAATAACTTAGGAAGGCTCTCTATTTATAGAGAAAACATATCCCAACAAATAAAGCAATAAATAATCATGTTTCCTAAAGAGATAAAATCTTCTCTCATTTGGAAAGATTTTATCTCTTAACAAAATCAAATCCTACAAGTTAATTCATAACAAAACTAATTTACTAAAAATAGATAAGCACCAATATTGCTGCGCCAAATCCGATCCAAGAGGACCCCTTGCAGCTGGCCTGATGGGGGCCCAATGGCTGCCATTGCTGCTGCCACATGGCATCTTCTCCACATCCTAACAGTATTTTTTATTTAAAAAATACCAAATCATTAGTCAACTTGCTAAATTTTATATTATACGTCCCAAATATATAAAAAATCAAAGCTATAAACATAAAACTATCTCAAGTAGTGTAACAAGAACACGCTACGTGTCTTATACTCGACCGAGTATACGTTTAGTCGGACCGAGTACTCAATCTGGACCAACCATTGGACTGCCCCATGATACGCGATTCAAGAGAGAGGCTGTCTACACATATGTGGCCTAGGCTGTCAATTTCCTAAACTATGTTTGAAATTACTTCTTTTTTTTTTAAGAAGGGATTTGACATTACTGTTCATGTGATGAACAGTGTACATGGTAAAAAGTAGCCGGCAGTTCACACATTGTATAAACAAAGATATAAAAATCGCATGAACAATTGCCAGGTGATTTTGTAATCAGAGTGATTGCACAAATATAAATGGCAAATCTAGATCAAACTGCTGTAATAACGAACATATGATCTTTGCACCATAATTAAGAACACAAAGATAAACACAGAAAACCATAAAGAGAAAAACCAGGGAGAACAATCCTAGATGATTGGATTTGCAATTGATTCCCCTCGGAAGAAAAATATAGTAGTACAAATGATGCTTTTATATGCCCGCACCTTTGAATCCCAATCTTTACCTTGCTCCAAATCCCAATAGGTGTGGGACTAAAGTCACTGAGGCTGCATTTGGCTGGAGTATAACTAAAAGATTATCCTCCGGTTAAAGGATTATCGGAGGAAGTCAAGAGATTTAATTCGAAAGTCAAAGAAGGTAACCTATTCCATTGCACCAATCAACGTCAACATCAAACTATTCCACTACATCACAACAACATCAATATATATTAAAATATATCAATTTAACATAATATACTCATTCAAATGCATTTATTAAATCACATCAAATCACTCACACCTATATCATAATATTAAAAAATCATCCACCAATATCACATCACACTACCAATCATTTTATCTCACTACTTAATCTAATACTACAATCATACATCCCACAACTTATTCATATAATACTTTATCCCAGTATAACCCTTATCCTCCTACTAAATACAGCCTAATAATAACATGATTCCCAACAAACATCTTCTACCCCACGCATAAATCAAAATTTCCCCATGAACAAAGTGAAATAAGAATACCGCGCACCTTAGCAACTCATCGCACCAACTCACACCTACTCTAAAGAAGAGATAGAAGGTACACACATCAACAACACTCGACTGCAGGGCCCATCAATTTCACTAAAGAAAACACACGACCATATCGATCCTCGTTCTCAAGCAATCGGGAATAATGATAAGAGAACGTATGCGTACCTCTGCGATCGCGGATGCAACACTCAATCCTTCCAATTCCTGTGTAAAGAGCACAAGAACAAACGAGTCAACCTCCACAACAGCCAGAGGACCACGAGTACGCGAAAACCGAAAGGAGGACGGACCGTTAGCTGATCGACGGTGAGGCCGAGGGGACCCGTGAGGTCCTCCCGGATCTCCAACGCCTCCCGTTGCGAGAAGTACGATACCACCTCCGGCTCCCGTGGATCCGCTCGGGGCCCGAAGAGCCCCCTAGCCCCACCCTGAACGTTCGCGGACGATCACGATGAGATCGGAGGCGTTCTTATAGGAGACAACGCGGAGGTGGGGTGGGGGGGTGGAGTTGCGGTTACCGGGATGTGAGCGGGAGGGAACCTCGAGAGCAAGCTGCGACGCGGTACGGAAGCGGGGGAAGGGGGTGAGAGCGGCGCGTGAGGCGAGGCGGTGATCGGGGAGCGGAGGAGGAGAGCGCGGCGGAGGCGGGATGACGTGGCACGGGCAGTGCTCCGCGAGGAGGGCTGCATGTCTCCCGAGTGTGCAAATGTTCTCGCGTGCGTGTGCGCGCGCGCGCGCTTGTCTCTGTGTGTGTGACGCTGACGACTGCCACCCGAGGAGGGTTGTTGGCGCTGCAGTGGCCCCTCTTTGCGACTGGGGACAAACATCGTCGGATATTTTATTGCACCCCCGAGTCACCGTCCTCGTCACGTAATTAATTAACTAGTTTTTAAGTCACATCTCGACGTGGGAGAATAAAAATTAAAATTACATCAAAATTATATTATTTCAAAAATTATTATAACAAAAAAAATAGTAAAAAGTAAAGATAGTGTACATTGCAATTCATGATTATTTTTATTAGTGTGTATTAATTTTTATTAATTAAAAATTAAAATATATTAATTAAAAATAAAAATAAACTTGATATAATTTGGAGTTTTATTGGTGAAAAATAAGTTTTATTTGAAAAGTGAAAATTATTTTTTCACTTATGAATTTTAAGTTTAAAATTCATAAGTGAAAAAATAATTTTCACTTTTCAAATAAAACTTATTTTTCACCAATAAAACTATTATTTCTTAAGTAAAAAATCACTTACATATATAAATGATTACTTTATATAATAATAAAATTGATTAAAAATTAAAATATATTACATATTATAAAATATATTGTAACGCACAGTTATATCTCCTTATCTAAAAAAAAATTCAAATCTTAATATGGAAAAAAGAAAAGTTTATTCTTTAGAAAAGTAAAGCATTCGAATGATAAATATATTATTAATAGATAAATAAATAAAGATTTAGGTTATGTATAAAAATAAAAAGAAAGACAAAAAGTCGCTGCTTTTGCCAAAACAACGAAATTGAAAAAAAAAAGGAAAATTTTAACGATCTACCTCCCCCACTGAAATCATTGCCCCAACAACAGAAGTAAAAAACTAAATAATTATCTATACAATAACTGCTATCGTTAACTTCCAACTGAAATCGCACGCATCTTAGTTATACTTACACATGGGTGCTCTCATGGGGATATCGGTATTTTGAATTTTTATTGATAAAAATTATTTTTTATAAATAAAAAATTACTTTTAAAGTGAATTTTTTTTTTATAGATGAAACTTTATTTTTTATTGACGTATTTTTATTTTTAACAATTATATTTTAATTTTCATTAAATCAAAAATTATCTTCTCAAGTAAATAATTATTTTTATTGGTATATTTTTATTTTTAATTGACGTCTTTTGATTTTTAATTAATATATTTTTATTTTAGATCAAAATTATTTTTTAAGATAAAATATTACTTTTTATCAATATATTTTTATTTTCAATCGATATATTTTAGACGGAGACATGAGTAAGGATCACATGTTACAAATTATATTATAATGTATATCCTCTATTAGTATCCTATCGATTCATACATCTCGGAAGTGAATTTGCTGGTTAATGAGGGAGGTGAAACCTGATGTATATGTTGATGTATGGATCGGCGTCTCCAAATATTTACCTTAATTAATACTCGTGTTTCCAACTTTCCACTAAGAATTGGCAAGTGACACTACCAGTGAAGGTGCACTATCATCTGAAATTATTTCTATTTGGTTAAATTTGATATACATTTTTTTCCTATTCTTGATATGATTTATAAATTATGTATTTTACATGTTTGCAGTGGTTTTCAGAGGTATTGTATGCAAGATGAAGTGCTCATTTACAGTCCACTGATGTGTTGCATAAAATTTTAAGTTAAAATATATAAAAATACATCATGTGACTTGTTTTGCAATATAATGTAAAGTAATTCATAATAATTTTACATTGATATAAAATGATTTATGGTGTATCGATGTAAAGTGATTTATGATAACTTTATACTAATGTAAAATGATTTATAATTATTTCGCATCGATGTAAAATGATAATAAAATAATTTACATCAATCTAAAATAATATTAAATTATTTATATTGATATAAAATGATTGATAATAATTTTACATCAATACATCACATAAATATATTGTAAAATATATCAACTTTTGTATTTTTATACCTACATCAAAATATTAAATGTTCATATTAAAAAGGAATGCAGGATCTTATTTTAGACCCATTTGGCGTCGAAGTGACCACCTCTTCCATTCCCTCCGATGTCTTCAGTCTCTAATTGCCATATTTTATTACATTCTTTATCTGCTATTCCTTCTATGCTATATTACAAGATGATTTCGTGCCATGGCATTTGCACTTTAGCACAAAACTCATTCTTTATTTTAGTGCAAATGTAAAGACAACGTCATGGGAAATAAATAACAGAAGAGCGCTGCAAGCTCATGAGATGGGGTGTAAAATATTAGGAAAATACAGCATCGGGGAGTTTCTTAACAAACTTCAATGCACGGGATTTTGTAATGCAAATTTCTTATTTCCTTCCTCTCTGATGACCTAGAATCTTAGGTGTCACTTGATAAGGAGAATTATTAAGTGAAAAAAACATTAGCAGTAGGAGAAATGAAGAAATTAAGAGATTTTGATGTTGAGTTAAATTTGTTGTTTTGTTAGAGTAACTAAGGAGTTTTATTCTATTTAAGGTATTTATTTAGAAGAATAAGTTAGTAAATTAAAGAAAAAATTAATTGAAAAGAAGCAGATAAAATTAAATAATTTCAAGAGGGTAGAATTACGAAAGCCCGAATTGTACCCCTAATTTCAAAATGATGCAATTTCAAAATAAATGTCCCAAAACATAAAATTTCACCACTTAGTGACATGAGAATCCGACAACTTGAGAGTGTACGATGTCCTATTTGTCAACATCCAAATAATCTAGGGATTAAAACTCAAATACAGACTATTTCTTTCAAAATCAAGAGTCCCCACAATTCATCTATAATATATGAGTTCCACAACTAACCTGAGAAAATATATTTATAGACTATTTATCCCCCCCACCTAGGATGAGCATTATCATCCATACTACTGTCACTAGCCTTCCCTCTCCTTCCACCGCCCCTACTCACCACCAATTGCACAACCATCACCACCTCTGTTAGCCACAACCACCATATCCCCATCATCACCTTCTCTCCTCTCATCCTCTCTCTCCATCAGTTTCATCACTGTTGGTACCATTAACATAAAACCCCATCATCACCACATCATCTCTAATACACCAAAATTCACCTTCACCATCGCCTTTCACTAATCCCACCCTCTGACATCTCATACACCCTCATGTTCACCACTACTACAGACACCATATTCACACAATGACCATCGGCACCACCATGTTGAGGGTCATTGATGGCACAGATGGTGAGGTTAGTGGGGTATGTAGAGGTGAGCCAGAGAATTTTTTTTGTTTCCATGGGGTTGTATGGTCAATGATTAGAAAACTTTATTCATTACGGAGATGGAGGGAAATATAGTTGTAAGATGGCACTAAAGTCCTTTTACCTTGATAGGCTAAAGTCCCATGAGCCAACTTTGGTCTAAAACTAAAGTCACCTCTTCACAAGTGGACTTCACATGCTTTACATTGATGAGATAAATTCAACTCTTGAAAAGGAGACTTCATAGCTAAACCCAAAGTTATTATGGCTTCTAAGAGTCAATTCTGGCTAACTTAATTGAGTGTTATGCCTTTCCCTTTCTTGTAGAGTTTCTCCCCTCCTCCAATGGCGACTACTCTTCCTTCCAATGCCATATAAAGCCCTCCGCCCCTCTTGATAGGTTCAATGAGAAGATAATACAAAGGCTTGAGATCAATCCTCTAACTCTGGAATAGGCATTGAGAATAAATTTCTTGACTCTAAAGAAATATGAAAAATGTGGGCAATGTGTACTCTTATACCCATTGTTGATTATCATACTGATGTTGATTCTCTTTTTAACACCAGGGAGAGTATGGGCCAGGATAAGTTTTCAAGGTTGTATAGTCAAATTCATGAAGTACATCATATTGATACACATGTGCCTATGACTGCAACTACTCACGAGATGCATCTTGACGCGGATGACAATTTGGAGTAGGACATACAAACATTTCTTATCAAACTATTGCTATAGAGGTACATCAAACTATTGAGAGGAAAGGAGGAGCAATAGAAATCAGGAGGGAAGGGACGTAGCACTCAAGTTGCCTCTTCAATGTCGATCTTAATGGACCAAAGCCAACCCTTGAAGAGGCAATTTTAGTGTCACTTTGTTTCATACTTGCAGTTGTATTTTCCTGTGTCATTATTAACAAATTAAGTTTTTTAGTGACAGTTGGTGTAGTGTCTTTTCCCAGGAGGGGGAATCCAGTTGGAAATAGGTTACCAATTTCTTCTCTACATAGCAAAATCCTGAACTAAAAAATACTGCTAAATTCTTCATATTAAGGCATGTCTATTTGGATGATAAGGATATGAGATTTGGAATAACCCTTATGCCGTATTTGTTGTAATATATCCTAGAATAGGATATGACAAGTTAGGAGTAATCCCATGACGAAGTAATTGATTACCCCTTTTCATCCCAATATACTGGAACTCTGAACTGAAAACGTCTGGTAAATTCTTCATACATGACAAGTTAGAAGTGACCCTACGTTCAAATGCCCACAAAGGGAAAAGAATGAGAAAAAAAAAAAAAAAAAAACCCTTGTCTCATAAAAGATCCTTTAAAAAAATCACCAAAATGAGATAAAATGTGAGAGAGCAAGGCTTGTTTACCATCCATTCTCAAAGAAGTAGGATTTCTTCGACGACGTGTCAGGGAAGTCCACGTCAGAGCCGTCATGAAGGTCGGACGTTTGTAATACTCTTGGCTTTCGATAGGATTGAATAGGTTCAGGTTATTTTATTCGAATCATTTCAAAATTTGAATTGACAAAATAATTATCTATATCATACTTTAATTAAGTTTGGATCAATTTGAGTTAAATAAAATATAAATTTAATTTGAAATTAGAATATCATCGATAATATTTTATTTGATTCAAAACTATGATATTTTCATGCAGGACTTAATATTATCATCGTTGACATCTCAAATAAATTCATATTATTTAGGTGGGTTAAGTTAAACTCAAAGAACATGTGAATTGACTCAGTACTCATAATAATATTATAATTTAAATTAAAACTCGACTCAGAATCCAAATCATTTTATCTAATTTTCAATTGTCCCAAACGATATCCACCCATAGATGAATGACTTGCCTTTTGGACCTCGCTCTTAAATTCAAAGGAAACTCCACGTCGGAGAATCTCTGCAGCACCGTCGCGGCATGAGGTAACTTGTGCTAGGGATTTTTGGGCGCGAAGCGCACGAGGTGATATTTGATAGCATTTTAATACTAGAAATACAAAGTGACAACTTAAATTTAAAATTACTTTTTCCTTTCAGTTTTTTTTGAAAATACTTTCCCTTCAAATGTGATGTTAGTTATCCCCTTTTTCCCCTTCACGAATTTGAATAAGCTAGGATTTTCCTTCCTTTTTTGTTATAATTGGTAACAATCTTCATAAAACTTTGAAAACATTAAAGTACTTTCGTTAGTTTCCCGTAGTTCCTAATTTTATAGGACGGGAAAAATTGAAAGATAGAAAGCGATTCCTTCCTACCTCCCTAGACACAAAATGCCAGTTAACGAACAAATTTATGTTCGTCGATGGGTACCTTTTCCGAAAAAGAGGGTTCGTCAACGGGCATTATTCCCAGGAATGGTAAAACAAACCAAGTGTCCGCAGCATAAAGAGAGCAAATGACAACCCACAATAAATGCACATAAGCCGCTACAGTTTATATCAAGGAAAAGTATCTCCAAAAGTAACAGCTACTAGAGGAATGAGAACCCGCAGGAAGAGGAAGCTAGACACAAGATACGGGTACAAGTTGTAGTCTATATGATTATTCTTACCTTTATGAGTCAATGGCATGGCTCCCTGTAATGACTGCAATAATCAATCATCCGCTATGTTTAGAATGCGGTGACTAGCACCAGATCTAAAGAAGCACCCATGTAAATACACATTACAATTTACAATCTTGTACACAAAGTTTGACCCAGGAACTTACAATGCCTGCCATCAGGATTCAGGAAGGACCCGCAATTATAGACAAAAATTCAAGCCTCAGACGCCAGGGAGGCTTGTACTGGCAACTATACATCTCAGACTAACGAATACAAGATAAATGCATTTTTCATGTCCACAACGAATCTGGCACTGTACATTCTCCAAACGAAGGAAGTTTCTCGCTTGTGGTCCAACTTTTTTAAAGTTCCATCCATCCTCGAGTGACTCTCTGACAAGCTTGTGCCGATAAGACCACATATGCATTGACTCCAAACGCAGCAACCATGCACTACACAGGAAAAGAGATTAAGAGATCACTACAGAACGGAGATACCCATTAGAATGTTTGAATTCACTGTCAAAGAACAAAATTATCAAAAACTGAGTTTCTCCCCAATTTGACGTTCCACAGATATGCCAACCAATAACACTTCGAATATAGGAATCAATCGCCCAGTTGATTACAATCTCTCCATTATAATGTGATATGCTGCGGCAAGCGAGAGAAGTGATGGAGGGTGACAACGGTTGCTCACCAGTGTTGTCACGAAGAATTTTCTTAAATAACACAGTTAGGGATAAAATTTCGTTAATTACTGTACTGGGAAATAAAATTAGCAGGATGCAGTGCAAAACTCGGCAGTTAATGTGGCGAGTTAGGCGGGGGAACGGGACCAGTGCAAAACTCACCCCTTGCAGCTGCGATTTCCTTCTTCCTCCCCTATTTGAGTGGTGATTTCCTCCTTCGTCGCTCCTTCAGGTGGCAATTTCCTTCTTAAATTTCACACCCTCCCACCTTTGTCCCTCTCCCTAGTCCCATTCCCCCACCTCCCCCAGGCATTTCATATTGTGGTCACTGCCTGCTGCTGCTACTAGTGCCACTCCAGCTGCTGGTGCTCCCGCTCGTGCTGCTGCTGCTCATGGTTCTCCTCCTCGCCAGCAGTCGCTCCCTGCTGCTATTTCGTGGCTGCGTTGTGCTGCATGGTTTGGTTTTCTTTTTTACTTATTTCTTTACCTATGAATATGCATAATGTTTTATGTTTGGATATTCATGTCTGAAAGTCGTATGATGGATGAAGTTGTCTTAGAAATGTGGCAGCAGCAGCAAGCAGCAAGCAACAAGCACCAGCAGCAGCAACACTAAGCAGCAAGCATCAAGCAGGAGCAGCAACAGCAAACTCGGGGAAATCACAGCTGCAAGGGGCGAGTTTTGCACTGGTCCCGTTCGTTAATTACCGTAACAGCTGCAAGAGGCAAGTTTTGCACTGGTCCCATTCTCCCACCTAACTCGCCACATTAACTGCCGAGTTTTGCACTGCATCCTTCTCGTTTTATTCCCCAATACAGTAATTAACGAAATCTTATCCTTGACTGCCTTATTTAAGAAAATCCTCTGTGTTGTCATCACTGTTAGAAATGAGAATATTGTGGAATGCCATTGGCTCCCAAATGAGGGAAAATCCATAGATCCAACCACACGGGATAATATCAGCATTATGTCCCTGGTACTTACTTGTAATAGTCCTACAAAACCCTATAATCTGTACTATTCTCTATTCTCAGATCTATCTATCCCTACTACTACATTCTATTGCTATCCCTGGATAGAGAAAAAAACCCCTTCCCTATACCTTTGAAAAGAGAATTCCTAACCCCAATCCCTTCCAAGCTAGACTAATATAATTTTCTTTCATTGGCTTCCTCATTGCCTCATCTCCTGCGAGCTTGCGAGCCTATGGTGTGAGCTGTAACTGCAACTTGGATGCGAAAGAGACGGCGCTTGTTTCTATCAGAAAACATCTTTATTCATTAAACGTTCACTAATACAAATACATAACCTAATCAAGGGATCAAAAACCTAAGCAATGGTCATAACTCTTCATCCAAAAATACACCCTCATGCAAAAAATGTGAGCATTTTTGGTTGAAAAGGTAAGGGACATCAGTAGCCATCTACTTTGCATCCTCTGGAATCTTACAAATTCAATTAATAACCATTAAGAAACACAATTACAAAAAAAGTTAAAATAAACAAACAAGTATATCACTGTTGTGCAGCATCATTTCTCCCTGATTTTGAAAACTCAACTCTTATTGAGTTGCAGCCTCACTGTTAAAAGTACAAATCATGTCGGGGATCAGCTCCTTCCATGAATACGGGAACACAGAAGATTTAACGTGGAAACCCCCTTGGAGGGTAGAAAACCGTGAGCAGAGAGACTTTCACTATGTGAAGCTGAGATGAGATGGTTTGGAACAATGGAGAATAAGCATATTTATAAGCCTGAATTCCAAGCCATTTATAACACCATTCCAACAATTAAGAGATATGATTCCATAACATATCAATCACACCAATTATGGGAGAATTCCAAGGAGATTGTGATTTGATATAGCATCACATATGACTTTTATGCGAAATACCCATAATACAGGCAATTGCAATATTCATTGATTACCATGTTAATAATGCCAAGTATGGGAGATTCCATCTTCAAGGCAAATCTACTGAGATTCCCATAATCAAGGCAAATCCGAAAATTTTCTTCAAGGAAAATATGGTGAGATAAGTCAAATTCAATGAGATTCCCACAATCAAGGAAATTCTGGAAAGTGTTAAGGCACTATCCCAACAAGGCAACAAGTCTCTATCTTGCCTTGAACTCCACAAAAAAATAGAATCTCTATTGATGAGCTATCATTAGGTGTTGAACAAGCCAGCCAAGTTCACGCAAACATTGATCTTGGTAGAAGGCTTAGGCTTTCTCATCCCCTCCATCTCCTGGCAAACCTTCTTTCCTTCCAAAAGACCATTTGCAGCTAATATTTTTCTCTCCCTTTGAGGGTATCATCAGATCACATATGTGGTTTTCTCAGCAGAACTTTGTGATGAAACAACATCTCTATTGCTACCCTTCTGCATCACAACACAACTCAACTATTGGAGATGCATCTGTAGATGCTAAACCTGCATATGAGGAGGATGGATTGATCACCCTTCAAGTCTACTTGCAGTTGCAGGGCAAACCTCTTATTATGCTACAATTCCTTCCCCTTCTTCTGTATCAAGCAAGTGAACAATATAAGAGAGTAATGAATCTGAGGATCTATTGCAAGCTCCACCTGCTTGACAACTCTCACATTCGTGCCTGTATAAGAAGAATGAGTAGCAGAATCCATATGTGATGATAAAATGGTGGAAACAGATGCAAAACCATACTTCCCTGCAAAACATGATTCCTTAGTCATTCACTAGACATCATAGGATTGCCATCATTTGTGACTGCCAACACTCCATCTTCCACTAAATACTTGCATCCCTATGCTTTTAAGGCACCAAGTGAAACGAGGTTTATAGAAAAATCAGGAACATGGCAAACATTCATTAACCCTTGTTCCATCGTGCATCTTGAGATCAACTACTCCTATCCTAGCAATTTGACACTGCGAATCATATTTCCAAATTTGACCAGCTCCACCTTCAAGAGAATTGTAAGGAGAAAACCAACTTCTTGGGAGTCATGTAGTATGAACAACATGAATCTAAGAGCCAAACATCTTTCGATATGTATGGGTTGATTGCCACAAGCACAAAGCCACTATCTCTGCATTCAACCTTTACGATCACATCTGTGGAATCATCTTTGGGCATTTTAACTTGATTTTTCTTGTCCTTTATTTTGGAGTTTCCAATAGCCATCAATTAGATGCCCTCTCTTCCTGCAATAATTACAGAATAGCCTATTGCCCTTGGAATCCTTTGCTGAACTCATTCCTCATTAGTGCCAATAACATGCAATGCTTCATTCCTCTTATCACTGGCTACTTCTCTTGTTAATTCTTCATCCATCAATGCTTTAGAGAACAAAGATGACTTAATGGAATCTATGGATATTTCATCTCAGCCATATATGAGAGTCCTTGAAATGCTTGTAAGATGGCAGTAACGAACATAGCAATAATCGAGCCTTATCTTCATCTTCAATTTTAACATCCAGCTTCTCAAGATCCAAAATAACAGAACAAATACATTGAAATGAGATTTTATGGATGCGCCTTCATCCATATGAAGCATGAACAACCGTTGCTTTAAATGTAATCAGTTCACAAAGTCTTCGCCATATAAAGAGATTCTAGCTTCAACCATAAGCATGTTTTTTCATGGACAATTGTAAAGAGGGAAGGTTTTATTTATTCACCAAGAAAACCCTAGATGCCTATATGTAGAGAGGGGTTAGGAAACAATTGCAGATAAATTATAAAAGAAAAGGGAAAATGACACAATTGAGAAAAACATGGTAAACCAAGTGGGTTTGGGAGTAGCTAAGGGTCAAGAAAGTGCCCATGAAGCCGAAGATTTGTGCATGTATCCCACCCAGCTTCGTGGAGGATCAGATTCGTCAAAAGTATCCATATTCAGCAAAATATAGGTTTCTATATTTACCAAAATCTAGAAAAGGACATTGGTATGGCCGTATGCATAACCATCAAAAACAAAAATATGGAAATCTATATTGAAAATGAAGAATGGACATCTATATTTGCTATAAATTGAGGTGGAAAATAGATATGAATACATCCATGAAGATTGCATCCCACTTGGTTATGATAGAAAAAATGCATTTTCATGAGGCTCCATATCAACTAGCAATGCCTGTAAGATTCTGCAAAGGCATATGATTTTTTGGACTAGCCATTCTTATAGAGTCCCTCTAGTATTGTGGCTTTCCTGATTTATGGATGGCATGTATGAAACATTATTTAACAACCAATTCATTCTTTGGTTTGGTTAGTGGGCATCTTGGGGGAGGTTGGGACTAACAACAAGAAGGGGTGAAACATGGTTGTCATCTTGCTCCCTTGCTTTTTGTATTTGAAGTGGACTCTCTTGGCATTTGCACTTCCATTCTGTGCGCCAGAGACTATAGAGTATCAGTCTAGGTAAGACTACCAAAATCCTTCCTGTGTTAACAGTATTGCTGATGATATGCCTTTTTTTATTCAAAGCTCAAAGGAGGCCACAGAAGATATATCGATCCTTCTAGACTATTTGGACAATTTTCTAGGTTGAAGGAGAATAGGGAGCAATCCTCCATCTACCTTACAAAAAAAAAATCCTCCCTCTCCTCTAGCATGAATGATGAGGAGGCTGATAGAAGCTCAAGATACTCGGGCCACCTAAAGGTTCCCTTAATTTGCAGTACATAAGGCTTCCTTTTCTCGATAAGTCATTGAGGATTGTCAATTGAATGGCATCCCACAAAGGGTGGAGTGGTGATTGGAAGGATGGAAAGCTAGACTTTTATCAAATAGAGGAGGCTTACTCGGATAAGTCTAGGTTGTTTGCCATTCCTTTTTTTCCTCTCAATTTTCGAGATGCCCCTGAAGGTGAGAGCAAACTTGACAGTTTGTGATTTTTTTGTAAGGGCGTGGGTGAAGGTGGTCATGGCAATGACAAATTGAAAGAGATTCATAGGCTGACTTTTGAGAGCAACCTGGGAGTCTTGGACTTAAGGACTATGAACAATGTGCAGTTACAAAGTGGATCAGAAGGTTGAAAGACAAGGGAAATACCATCTTCTCAACTGTGATTTTAGCTTGCTATGGTGGGAAGCTTAATTGGGCAGACAGGGACGATGTTGATAACAGGTGCTTCATCTTACTGGACGGGGATCTTGAGGGTCATGTCCTCTATCATCCCTTTCTTCGACCTGGGGGGATAACCATATTTTGTTTTTGGATGAATGATTTACTGAGGAGAGGCTCATCACAGATTGATCCTCGAGACTGTTTACTTTGTCCTCCAATCTAGAGGCATGGACTGCAGATAATTGGGACCTAGAGGAAAATGTGTGGACACCACTTTTGCTTGCGCATCTTTCAAAACTGAGGATGGTAGATATCATTGCTCTTCAGGAGGATTTGGCAGGGTTGGGGCTGAAGGTTGCTGAACTGGATGGCCAACACTGGGAAGATGGTGAGTCATTTGTCAACCTATGGTTACTGTGAAGAACAAAGACCACGTGGCAGTCCTAGGTAGCACCCAAGGAGCGTTGGCCCTAAGGGAATTTTGGTATGACTTTTGGTCCAAGTTTGGTGTCTTTAGTATAGTATTTTTTTATTTTTTTTAAAAAAGTAATATAGAGCATTTGTTTCTTTCTAATTTTAGGAGAAGTGATTTGAGTGGGTTTGTTTCTTATTTTAGAAGATATATTCTCTCTATAACAAAGAGCCTTCTTAGGCTCTCTTGTAATTGTTTTTGAGTTGAATGCAAATATTTCCCATATCTCCTCCAACTCCTCTCTCTCTCTACCGCCGACTCCCTCTCTCTCCCTCACTGTTTTCCACGCAAACAATCTCTGTGTGGACTGTTCTTCAACCCCAAGGAGGCCTCCATGCTCCACGTCTATGCCAACTCTCACAGTTACCTTTCCTCCCTACTTTCCGATGGAGAATCCATATTTTTAGGGGGAGACAGAATTCTGAAGATTGCTAGTCGGATCCCTTTGTTTGATTTGTGGTGGATCCTGAGAAAATGGTAAACAACTATTTTTTGCTTGCCTTTTGCAAAATGGTTTGAAAAACATTGCAGTCTTGAGTGGTGGACATTTATTTCTTTTCAGAGTTTTGGAGGACCTTTAGAGGCTACAGGTTTAGATCTAGAAGGAGCATGCTAATCCTTTTCCATGTTGTAGGCCACTTGGTTATAAAAGAACAGGGTCATATTTAGAGAAGGGTGTTTATCAAAAACATTTGTATGGAGGTCAACTACCTTCAGGCTTGTGAGCTTGTTCATTACAATGGCCTCTTGTAACCTGTTCAAAGCTTGAACAAAGCGAATGGTCTGTAAGCTATCTGACCTCCTTTCTCTCATACAAACAAAAATAGTACTCCACCCAAAGAGAATGACAGCAATGCTTCATGGTGCAAGCTACAGTCATAGCCTGACCAACCTCTGGCAATATTTGCTAGATCAGTCAGACATCTTTGCTTTGCTCCCAGGTCTTAACACATCAGTTTAGCAAAAATTTTCAGCAGTCTCTGATGTAACTTGCGAACTGCTTACAACCATAATGAGGTGGAGAGAACTGTAACATTAATCTTTAATCATCTTCAGGTTTCCAGTATCTAGTGAAGATCTAATTGATCCTAGTAGTGAAGTTCCTTTTTTTTTCTTTTTCTTTTTGGAAAAGCGAAGTTCCACTTTGACCCATCATAGACATCAAATTGAAGGGATCCCCTTGCACATACAATATGAGGTCATCGTGGCATTGGTGCCAAAGTTTGGACAATTTAGAAAAGTTGACTCCTAAGTAGGACAGTGACCACATGACAGCTTGACAGCACAGTGCAGGCTCTAACGAACAAAAGGGGCAATCTTCAATGCATAGGAGATTGATGCTGTAGCACCACAGAAAATGAGTACTAAATCAACAACGATTACATAAAAGTTTAGATTTAGATAGACTACTTGGGAAGGTGCCATGGCCAAACAAGTCCATGTCTAAGGTCGTTGAGAGTATGATCTATTCACAGTGTTTTCATGAAGAATACAATCCCTCAAACATTTACAATTCCAGCAAGTACTCACATCATACAGGTGATCTATATCCTGTGCCTGAGAAACTAAAAGTATCCAGTACTTAGGTTAACAGTTTTCCCTATTCAGATTCCAAAGAAGACATGTTAGCTATACAAAGATTTAATGCACAAAGAAATTCAAAAGAGCCTGGAACTTTCACATGAGCACAAAGCCTCAGGTTACATCAATATACCTTTCATACAATTAACTTAGCTCTGGATGCATTCAAACGGATGCAATACAGTTCCTTCTTCGAACTCCTGCATCCTAAACCGCTCAATAAATCCAATTGGCCTGCACAATTGTGAAAGGATGGTAACATACAATCAAAGTGTCAAACAAATTCCCAAGAAATGACATATAGATCCACAAAATAGAAGACAAGATGGAAATCAGCATTATCCAGGCAGGGATTCCACAAATAGATCATAGCAAACTGCAACGAGAGGTTAAATAACCACAAAAGAAACAACCCTGGTGATTTCTTTAGCTGACAGAAGATGGTAAATTTCATCAATTGAATTCATTTGCTAGTTGCTAGATTCCTTTGCTATTTTACACTCCACTATGGTACAAGGGCTCGATTCTAACCTTGAAAATTCACTATATCTTCTAGCCCACAACTTGAGCTTCCCACACTGAAGAACAAATTGGAAGGAATACAACATATTTCATTTTACATTTCATTCTATTTTGTGGCAAACACCAAAAGATACTTTTTTTTTTTTTTTTTGAAAAGGCAAAGGGCAGTTATCTGAATAATAACCACCCATATTCATTCCATTACTAGAAGAACGGATTTAAATCACAGATTCCCAGAACACTACCTGGGAAGAAATGGATGGAACAAAAGTTTCTACATAGGGTTTCTCACCCCTAAACAACACCCCATTTCTCCCCATCCAAACACCCCACAACACCGCCAAAACCTTGGCCCTGTCCTTTTTGGATCTAAAGGTGACCCCTCTATCATGGGCGTTCCCTTGGCGAAATGAGGACCATAAGCTAACCATGTCTCGATGGACAATCCCATCGATCCCCATCCTCTGCCAGACCTGCATCACGAATGGACATTGGAAAAAGAGAAGTTGGATGTCTTTGTCCACCCCTTCACAAAGAGGGTATCTCAAATCATCTATTTGGGCCCACCTCACTCTCCAAAGTTTCGTCATAATTCTCCCCCTCCTCACCAACCAAGCAAAAATCTTCACCTTCAGCGAGCACTCCGCCATCCAAAGCAGCCTACAATCTCTCAAGAAGTCGATGTCTGAGCTGACCGAGATGTTTCCCAATCTACGGAAAACCTTCACCATAGAGAACTCCCCCTCTTCCCAAAAATATGCGTCACCTCCTTCCTCCGGCACCCAACCCTCTAGCTCCTGCATTGATCGCTGGAACTCCTCGCACCTCTAGTCGGAGAGGTCCCCTCGAAAGGTCCCAATAATTCCCCATCGTGGCCAGCGAGTCCACAACTCCCCAAAGAGGCAGGGAAACCTGTCGCTAAGAGTAGATCCGACCCCCTACTAGTCATCCTGACATAATTGAAAGGCGTCACCCTCCCCCAGGGTAGGAGAAAAGAAAGCCTGCACTTTTGCCGCTACTACCGCTAAACCTCTGAGGAAATGGGAGGCCCCGAGAGGGGGGTTCTCCAAAGGTCCCCATGAAAGGAAGGGTCCATAGCAACGCCGCATGACATCCCCAAAGAGCCCCTGTTCCCACCCCACCAGCCTGGCAATCAACTTCATAAAGAGGCTCACGTTTACCTTATCCACATCCCTAACTGCCAGTCCCCCCTCTTGTATCGACCTACAGACCTCCACCCAGGCCACCAGCCTTGCCCCCTTTCTTGCCGACCCCACATTAGACCAGAAGAAGTCCATCAGCCTCAAGATCTTCTTGTCAATCTAGCGTGGTATCCTGAACACTAAGAGGAAATATACTGGTATGGACGCCAGTATTGCCTTTACTAGAGCCAACCTCCCTCCTCTAGACAATAATCTGGAAGACCAACCTACTAGCCTCCTCTTTATCCTTCCTAGGAGGGGTATCCAATCTTGCATCCTGAGATGACGATCTGACAAGGGGAGGCCCAAACATGCCAGCGGTAGAGAACCCACATTTGTCCCCAACGCAAAACCAACCGTCTCCATCTCTTGCGCTGACAAATTCATCGGGACAAAGGTCGACTTCTAATAATTGATCTGCAGCCCTAAGGCTTCGCCAAAAAGCTCCAGAAGGATTCTTGTCCTCCTAACCTTTAGATTGGCTCCCTCGACCAGAAACAAGGTATCATCTGCATACTGTAGAATCATGGTCTCCCTATCCTCACCAACCAGAAAGCCCCTAAGCAGACCCCTAGCATAGGCCCTGTGTGTTGCCCTCGCTAGGGCATCTATCGCAAGCACGAACAACATTGGTGCAAGAGGGCAGCTTTGTCTGACCCCCCCCTCCTAGGCTACACCCAACCTCCCTCTGGGTTCATATTGACCAAGACTAAGAAGGATGCCGTCGTCACACACCTCTTCATCCAATCAATCCAAGTCATGGCAAAGCCCCTCCTCACCAAGGAAGCCCACAGAAAATCCCACTTCACAGAATTGTACGCCTTACTGAAGTCGACCTTCCACAGAAATGCTTTCTTCTCCCTCGAAGTAGCTAGAGCATCCATAGCAATGACAAAACCATCCAAGATTCCTCTCCCTAGAACGAAGGCCATCTGAATGAGAGAGATCAAGTCTCCAAGGAGGTTCCAACGTCTGTTGGCCAAGACTTTGGCGATAATAAGGTACACGGCATTTGATAGTGCAATCGGTCGAAAGTCCTGGATTGCCTCTGCACCCTCCTTCTTAGGCAACAAGAACAAATAGTATCTATTTAACTTATCGAAACCTTTGTTCCCGGCCGCAAACTCCTCTATCATATGTATCACTTCCACCCCTACCAGGGGCTAGAACTCCTTGAAGAAGAAAACATGGAAAGCATCTAGGCCAGGGCACCCCTTCGCATTGAGGCCCCACACCGCCTTCCTCACCTCCTCTTCTATGAAGCCAGCCATGAGGCCCGCCGCCTAATCTGCCGTAATACTCTACACATCCTCCTCCCTCCACCTCCAGCACCCCTTATTGCACCTCCTTGTGAACTCTCTAAAGTAATCTACTGCTGCCCGTCCAACCTCCTCCCTACCAGAGAAAGTCTCCCCGTGTATCAACATCTTCTCAATCCAGTTTCTCTTCCTGGCAGAGGCCATTTGGTGGAAGAGCCTGGAATTAGAGTCACCTTCCTTCAACCATCTCTACATCGATCTCGTCTTCCACTCCACCTCTGCTTTCCTATCCTCCTGCACCACTCGTGTCATTCTCACCCTGTGTTTTCTATCTTCTGCCGAGATAGAGTTTTGGTCCTCCTGCCAGTCGATCCTGGTAATCTCTGTCAATGCCTCTTCTTTCCTATCTCCCCTGGATGCCCTTAGTTCCCTCTTGTAAACCCTCAAGTGGTCCTACAACGCATTCAATTTCTTTGCCAAGCGACACGTAGCTGATTCCTCCACCTCTATAAAGTTCCACTTCTCCACCATGTTCCGGAAATCCTCCTCCATCAACCAGGATCTGTCAAATTTGAAGTACATGCGAAAATGAGTCCCCTCGTTGGCCTACCACATAAGAGGTGTGTGGTCCAAGAAGGGTCTCTCCAAAGGAGACACATCCGCCAAAGGGAACGCTTCTGCCATCTCCACGTTGGAGAGAAATCTATCAATCCTAGACATTTAACCATTAGTGCTCCTCTAGGTAAATGCGCAGGATGCGGAATCAAATCTACGAAGCCATGCGTGGCTACAAACTCTACGAAATGTCTGGCCCAGGGTCTTGTCTCCCCCGTCCGCCAAGTCTGTCCTTCGTCTGCAGAGTGGTGTTGAAATCACCTCCAAGCAACCATGGAATTCCATGGCATTCTGTAGCCACAGATGTAAGCTCCTCCAACATAACTCCCCTCGCCTGAGCATCTAACGGCCCGTTAACCTTGTGACAATCATTCTGGCTCCTCCCAATCTCTTTACCAATCTCGCAGAAATGACGTGCTCTCCTCTGAAGCAATCTTCCATGGAGAAGACATCTTCGCGCCACCCTAGTATTTGTCCTCCTAAGCGGCCAACTATGTCAAGAGCCTGAAACCCCTCCATCCACGAGCCTCCGATCTCCCTCTACAACCTACCATCACAAGCGGATAGCTTCGTCCCCTGTAGCAACACCACATCTGCTCTCCATTGGCATATATAGTTCTCCAGCCCAACTCCCCTCGATGGGTCATTGAGATCCCAGACATTCCAAGTGAGCATACCGTTCATCTAGAATCGTTGAAAGCCTCCCTCGCAGTCAGTCGGAAGCCTCCCACCTCTGCAGTCCAAAGCACCTCTTCGTCACACCGATCCAGCACCAATGACTGGTGTGGGACGTGCGGTGCCCTGTCGCCACCATCAACCACCATCCGTGGTCCTCGACCGGTCCCTTGAAAGCTCCACGTTCGCCTATACCAAAGGGCACCACCTCGGCCTCCGTTCACCAGACACGGCCGCCATCCAATTAGGGGGATCTCCGCCTGATCCTCGAACCGACCAGCTACTCCGGGTATCGAGGCAATGCTCCCCACCACTGCTGTGAGGAAGCCCCATCAATCCGACTCTCCGGCTATTCTGCAGCTGACTGCAGGTACCCAATCCATGCCCTATCGGTCAGAGGTCGATCAACAAGCCCTCCCTCTCCTACCGAAACCACGCCCACCTCTGCTATCGCCGTTCATCTGTCAACCATCTTCAGGGGGGTGTGGCGAGGCCCTCTCCGTAGTCAGCGTCAAAGGAGGTTGGGGATCGCACCCCTTCTTCAACAGTAGACCACTTCGGTGCTTGACCACCAATCGGCCTCGCGTGAGAGCTCGGAGACGGAGTTGAACCCTCTATTCTGGAAAGGGGGTCAGGTGGTGTCTGGGTTATATGCTTATCCCCACTTGGGTCCACATAAGGGTCCTTAACGGACTCGATTGTCAGGGTCAGGTCTGATTCCTTATCAGGTCCGGACCTCAGGGAGCTGAGGGGGTTCAGCTCCCCAGACTCATTAGACATAGCACGTCCCCCAAGCATCACACCCAATTCCAGTTGTTCCTTGGAGGGGGCATGCTCAATATTATTTGGGTGTGCCTTTTCGATTCCCCAAACCTCTAGATGCACCGCGATCTTCACCTACACCATATCCGCATACGAGATTGGCATCGACTTCTCGAGGTTTGAGTCCACGTCAGTGACCATTCACCTCCTCCCCTAGCAAGCCCTCCACTCCTTTGCCGACCATCGTTTCAGCTTCCTTCTCGCCGGAGCAGCAGCTACACTCGCAGGTGGACCTCCATGCCCTTCATGGTGCGAGCATGTCACCACCCAAGATGAACTCCAAGACACAGAAGGACCTTCTCCATCACTGAGGCCCCAACCTTCGGCTCGATCACCACCACCAAGGGACGCTCGATGACCCCCGCCACCTTGCACTCCATGAGTCGAGCAGAGGGGGACACCACCACCTCCACAGATCTCAGCCACCAGGGGATCCCATCGATGAGCACATCGAGAGATGGTCCAGTAGGCGCTCCGAGGACTCCCCATCATAGGGGCAAGGCCATCTCCACCTCTATCTCCCCGACTCCAATCTGACTTCCTTGAAGCAGAACTCTCCCTCCTTGATGTGGGAAGGCCGAGGATCAGGACCTTTTTCTCGTCAAGAACCAGGATCCTCACCCCCTCCCGCAAGGCGTCACAACCCAACTCCTTCTCCACCTCTTCCCGAGTTATCTAACCCTCCAACACCTCCCCCACCAGTCCGCCCTCCAGCTCCACCCGCAAGGCCTTCACTTCCTCAAACCATGGTGCCTCAACCTCGGCTTGCAGTAGCCTTCTTGACGGTGGCGAGGGTAGGCTTGCACTTCCACGACCACGACTATCATGACAATGCAAGCTTTTGTGCCCGAGACCACCGCACCTTTAGCATCTCCACGGCTCACGGCAGTCCCGAGCCCAATGGTCGCAACCAAGGCACCTAAAGCACCTCCCCCTGCTTTCGCGCTACCTCCATGGCCAACAGCAATTAGGCTTTCGCTCGAGTTCCAACGCTGCTTTCTCCTCCTCGCCACCACCGTCCATCCGAGTGCCTCCTTTGCCGCAGCCTCATCACCCTCCCGACGGCTCCCCTCTCCTTTCTCCCTTTCCGATGGCTCCCCACCCCTTTCTCCCTCTTCCGATCACTCATCTCCTCTCTCTCTCTCTCTCTCAGTTGCTCATACCTCCCAAGTGCTCTCGATCGATTTTTTTCTCTTCAATTGTTTACCTGGCCAACATTTGTTACCATTTATTTATTTATTCGAAAGAAGAAAGGATGACCATTAGAGATTACTAGTCATCCAAAATTTTATTAGAGCACGAGGAAAACTACATCATAAGTTATAAAATGTCCCACTCCAACATAGAAGAACGAGCAAATGAAAACACCTAAAGGATATTGTCAAAGAATTTGAAAATAGATTTTATTGAATAAGATTGATTGAAATCAAGAACCTTAATCTCCTATATATAGATATTAGGGTTAGAAAAATTATATAAGACCCAACAAGAATAGAAAACCAACTAATAGGAATAAGAAAATGACTAGGATGCTCAAACCAAATTAAATAGATTAAACCTAAATCATAACTAACTAATCCTACTACTCTAACACTCCCCCTCAAGTTGAAGTATGGATGAAAATCATGCTCAACTTGTTACAATAGGCAAAATTTGACTCCCTCCCAAAGAAGACATCTTTTGGCTATTATTGTGTTTTGGTGCTACTCTATTAATAGCGACTGGTACTCTATAGCAACTGCTACTTCTGCTACAGTCTGCATTGCTGCCTACTCTTCCGGATATCTATGTTAGGGGGGAGTTCTCGTTTTGCTCTACCTCCCGCAAGTTGAACGTTATACGCTTCAACTTTGGCGGGGGGGGGGGGGGGGGGGGGGGGGGGGGGGGGGGCAAGTGTTAGAGAATTAGGAAAGAGTTTTTAGACTCGTTAAGTTAGGAAAATTAGTTTGTTTAAGGATTTGATTTGAGTTTGTTTCCAAATTAATTACAATTAGGATTTCCATTGTAATCCCTCTCTATATAAAGAGGGGTTGGTCTCTCTTTTCAATCAATAAAAGAATTCCATTATTCTTCACAGATATTAAATTCGTCTCGCACCACAACAACCATATGGCATAGCCATGGTTTAATATTATAGGAAGAGAGCATATCAACATTAAAAGCCTTTGTATTTTAGGGAATTTTTTTGCACCATTTTGAGGTCAAAATAGTTCAGCATTTCATTCACAATGATGCTATGGTTGATAATCATCACTAAAATACTCGAGCCAGGGTGATTACACTAACACATTATAGCTAAACCAATATAAAATCCAAAACACAGCTGAGATTCTTCTTAGACAGGTTTAAGAAGCTTACAATACAGTTTCACGGTTACTGGACAATTTGCGTTGATTCCCTTCCATAATGCTCAATACTTCTGCACTCTCTGGTCCAGCAGCACCTCCTGCCACAATGGATGGTGACTCAGCACGTGGAGTCCATATCTGCAATTGATAACATCACCTGAGTAACTGTCCTTAAGTGCATTGATCAAATAAACAGTTATCTTCCTAGTGCCTTACCTTAATTGTGTTGTCAATGCCACTGGTTGCAACAACACAATCAAAAGGATGACACTGCACACAGTTCACAACTAAAAAGAAAATGAAACAGATAAACAATCATTATGAGCTAAAAGAAGGCCATAAACCTAGTGGCAAATATTGGAACAAAGTCCTACCGGCTTCATCTCCAGACAACACTTTTATCAACCTTCCTGTTCTTTTTTCCCAAATAAACCACCTACCATCATCACTGCCGCTTGCAACATATTCTCCTGGCAAAATTATCGTCATTTTGTGGATTCAATGTTTTAAAATAGCCACAAATGACACAAAGCATTTTTTTTTTTGGAAAAGCATAATATTCTATCATTTCATAGCCAATCCGAAATCCAGATAAGGGAGGTTGTCGTTAGATAGCTAATAGGAAATGTAAAACTAAATTGGATGTTCCAAAATAGATTCCATTCCATAGTGGTGCTCGGTTGGATCTTTCAAGATAGATTCCATTCCACAGTAATGCTCAATTGGATCTCCTAAGATTAAATCCCACTGAAGTAGCAGGCATTAACAGAATGCAGTAGGACGTTGGTGACTAGAAAAATTTGCCCGCACCCTGCAGTGGCTCCACACAAGTAACCTAATCCCTCTATCGGCTCTTGGATATAACCTAAATGAGTCAAGCATCCGAACATCTTAATGAATTTATGTAAAGGGTAAGGGACATACTGAAGCAAACACATTGTGGAGTAATCATAATTGAAAGATCAGCATTTTGACTAGCAAGCACATAGAGGAGCTACAAACGATGACTAGGATTTAGGAGAAAGAATCAAATCCTATGCTTGTAGGAGACAATACGGGTTTTTCAGAAGGCCACGATTGAAAAAACAAGTTTTAATTTACAGTACTTATAAAGAAGCTTAGAATGGGGTTGGCATTGTCATACATTATGGCCCAAAGGATGATGAGGTTTAGCTGAATATTTTTTGATATCACGATGTCGTGACAAATTAGTCTTGAAAGAAGGAATTCTAAATGTCGTCTCTGTGTGTGCACCACAAGCTTGTTGAGAGGTGAGTTGGTATTGAGAGACCATATTTAGTCCCACATCATGGGATGAGGATGTGTGTTGGGTTGCCTATAAAAGGCTATTGTATCCCCTCATTTTGTCTTGATAGAATAGAATAGAAATATCAAGCCCTTAGGGGTCTTTTCCCATGGTTTTCTCCATGCGCTTCACGAGTGGGGATTTCGCATTAAATCCAAGTGTTATTATTGCTATGCTTTGATTTCATGCTCATTTTATTCCGATTATATATATTCTCACATGATATTAGCGCGATTCGTTTTTTAGTTCTTTTGTTCAATTTTTGTTAAGGATCCTCTTTATTGATGCCTCCAATCTCGAGTGCAAGGGAGAACCCCTAAACTCGAGAAGGTTTGGGTGGGGAAGTGCATCATGGTGATGCACAACGTGGAGCAGGTATCCTAGAGAATGCAACACCACTCTTCAATCTTGGTGGGTGAACCACGAAGGGGAGTGCCAGGAGATGTCTAACATCGAAGCAAAGCACTGACTCCAGCTTTATAGGACCTCAACACCATGCAATCAGGCAAGGCTACTTGGGATCGGTCTCGCCCTTCGCATTGTCGCCACCCAAAGCATCATGCAATCCTTCGAGGTCGTGTCTACTTGGTCTTGGAGTTCACCAAGGGTGACGACGAGGAGGAAGCGATCAGTGAAGACAAGCAATGGCGATTAATGACCCAAGCTAGGGCTACAAGATCTCTACAAAGTTCTCGATAGCAGCGGTAACATCTTACGTGCAAGAATCAAGAAAGACCAACAAAATCAATTGTGGAGCTCGAGGTGCGATCTCGTCTTGTGAAACACGATTGTGGCTGGGCATTGAACATGGTCAAGAGGAGCGATCTTCAATGAAGATCGCAATGAAAATCGTTTCAGAGATCTAACACGCGAGAGTTGGGGAAGAAAATCCCACACATCTGTTTTTGCAATGGAAAATAAGATTGTTCCTTGGGTTATTTCAAACCATAAGAAGAAATGTGGGTAAATTGCCAATTTAGGCCTCTATCTTTTGTTAATGTCATTTTTTACTTGGTAGCTCTACAAAAAAGAAAAGAGCAAAAAGAAGGGGGAGAAGAAAGGAAAAAAAAGTGAGTTAATGTTAAAAAAAAAGAGGAAAAAAAAAAAGATTTGAACTTGCAGAGAAGAAGAAAAGCTTCTCTCATTGTCCATCTTCTCTATGTTGATTTTCTCCTCTCATACAAGTATGAGAGAGGGAGAGTTTGACAACCTTTTTTGTTTACCCATACGAGACTGTCTTTTTTTTAAGGTCTCCACATGAGAGAAACTCACTCTTTTCTTTTAATCCCTATATGAGAGGAATTAAAATCTCTTTTTTTTTTTTGAGAAAAAGAAGGAAGATTACCTGAGCCTGGTAATCATCCAGCAAGTATATTAAATCAAAACAGGACCATACTTACAGATGTTGGAGCCAAGAATCAGAAAAATAACAAGCCTCTCTCACCACATTCTCCATCCAAACTCGCTTATTTTTAAAAACCTTACGGTTCCTCTGCAACGATATAGCCCACAAAACAGCAAAAGTTTTGCACCACCCGGCCATATCAAGATGAAGATTGTCCCTGAAAGTCAACCAGAAAGCATCACAACCCATATGATCAACCATACGTATTCCACATTACTCCTATACCTCTTTGAAGAAGCTACATTCAAAAAACAAGTGTTGAAACTCCTCTTTCAACTGGCCACAAAGCGGACAATTTGTCTCCATTAGAACACCACTTGGCTCTGTAAACCTTTGTTACCAATTTCTTCCTTCTAAAGAACCATAGAAAAATCTTGATTTTGAGTGGAATCTTGCAGCCCCAAATCAATTTAGAATCAGCCTCTAAAGGTGTCACCTGCACCCGATTAGACATTCATAACTTGTAAGCATTCTTAATAGAGAACTCTCCATGCTTCCAATACAAACTATTAGTTTCTGTAGACGGTGAGAAATCCTCTAAAACGGCCATGAGCTACTGAAATTCAGAACAAGTCACATCTGAGAGACCCAACAGCAACCTAAAATCCCACGCATGATGTGTACTGTCCCACACATCTACCACACATGCCTCAATCACGTGAACAGGGAATTATAAGAGAGACCTCTCGAATTTCTGTGTGGGAGAGACCAAGTCTCTTGATCTCCATGGAGAGACCCACTTTAGAGTTCTCCAAATGGGCAAAGCACAGGCACCAAAGCTAGCTTTAGCAATTCATTGCCGAACTCCGACCGACGCCTACCTACAAGCAAAAACGAGGATGCAGGAAAACCGATGACCCAACAACATTAGTTTAAGTCTCTTGTGTGTTCTGCTTGTGAGCATAAGAATTTCTTTTGTACAAGTTGAGCATTCCATGCTCCAGCTTGAAGGAGGGTGTTGGGAGGTGAGTTGGTATTAAGAGACCATATTTAGTCCCACATTGTGGGATGAGGATTTGTGTATGTGTTGGGTTGCCTATGAAAAGCCATTGTATCCTCCCATTTTATCTTGAGAGAGAAGAACAGAAATATCAAGCCCTTAAGGGCCTTCTTCTGTGGTTTTCTCTCTGCACTTCATGAGTAGGATTTTCACGTTAAACCCAACAGTTATTATTGCTATGCTTTGATTTCATATCCATTTTATTCCAATTTTATATGTTCTTACAAAGCTGATTTCTAAGAAAGGATAGAAAGCTGACTTGTTTTATATCTAAGCAATAAGCTATTAGAAAGTGCAGACAACCAGTATACCTCTTTGACCAAGAAAGCTGGCTTGTTTTATATCTGTCCCAATATTACAGTGGCCAACATATCTCTGTTTCATATCCACTGCAGATTCAAGCTAGAAGAGGGGTAAGAAACAAAAAGTCAGAATCTCAGAAAGCTTTAATTTGAAGAAATTGCAACTGCATAACCAGAATCGCGTGCAAAGAAAAGAAGCACCACACCCCAAATTCACATTTCTTACGAAAAGAAAGCAATATCCAATATCCATTACCAAGGCAAACAACTTTGCTATGGGCTTAAGCATTTCTAGGCCATGGAAATGGGCCTGTTCTATTCTAGATGTGGACAATATTCATATATCAACTCAATAGCTAATCATGGAGACAATGTAACTTAATATGGAAAAGGCTTGATTTGGTTTTGGTTTTGGACTTTTTTTTTTTTTAAGAAGAAAAAAAGATGATTTTCAGAGGTCGATAATCATCCTATATTACCTCAAAAGGGGCGTACACAAAACAAAAGCTTCACTTATAGATCATGAGACCAAACCTGGAAAAAATGAGAAGCCCAATTCACAGCATTTTCGAGGTATATCCTTTCACCCCTGAAGACCACCGCACATCTCTATAGCTAAACTGACCACAGCACAGAAACTACCTTCAAATGCACATGCGGGTCTGCTAATTCACCAATCTGAACAGAACCCCAAAACCCGGCCACCAAATCAACTTGTATTATTGGCAGGCCGAGGCGAAGAGCAATGTCTATGACAAATCTGCACCACAACAAAAGATGCCCCAGATCCTCCGTCTCCTCCCCACACAAAGAACAAGAATTGTCCTTCATGGGACAAAATGATCAATATTGTTCTCAAAGAAAACCCTACACCTCTTTATATAGAAAGAGGTGCTGGGAAAGTTACATAAGTGAACCACTCAAGAATAGAAAATAAGCAAATAGTCATAAAACATGAAATCTTTAGAGGGACCTTTGTCTTCCAAATCAATCTACAATGTCTCATAAAATTCAAATATTGCTAGCCACCACCTACTCTTAATCTTTTATAAGCCGATTTAACAAAAAATTCATTGCTGCGATGAATCGAATGCACCCAACCATCCAAACCATTTTCCTGTAATATGAAATTGGACAAAACACGCTGCAAGGGTACAAAGTCCTCTAGTCTCTGCCAAGACAATGTATGTGGTAGATGTAAGTTCCACACATTTCCTTCCCAACAATCAAAAACTCGACAATCCGATTCTGGAGTTAGCCCAAACAGTCGTGGGAATCTGTCCGCCAACCTTCCCTAATGTGTCCAATCATCACTCCAGAATCTAAAGGACTCACCATTGCCCACATTTGCCTTAAAAAGATTCTTGATTTCCAAAGCAACACCCATCAAGCTTCTCCAAAAGTTAGAAGAGCCTCTGGGAATAATTAATCTCTCCTCCCAGATAACCACCCTTCCGTAAATGGAATCCAAAAGGGAAGGAAATTTTTTTTTTGACCCATAGTTCTCATCGCCCATTTCGCAAGTAGAGAAATTATCATATTGACCCATAATTCCTAAATTTATCACATTGCTCAATCATATAAGAAATTGATATTTTGTTTTGGTTTTTAGTTAAATGGTTAATTTTTTTTAAGAAAAAGAGACGATCACATGAGATTATTGATTATCCACCTCACAAAGAAACGGGGTAAATTACAAAATAGTTATTATAAGGAGGTCCATAAACTCGTAAAGCCGGTCACATCCATACACATATTACCCAAGTCTAGTGGCAAAGAACAGCCAACCAGCAGAATGCCCAACTTGGTAATTGATTGTACAAGTAACTAAATGACTTGACAACTCCAAGACCTCTTTTTCAATCATATAAGAAATTCACATTTTGTTCTTTTGTTCTTCAGCTGAATGGTGGATTTTTTTTTTAAGGAAAAAGGGATGACTACATGAGGTCATTGATCAGCCACTTCATTAGGAAATGGGGTAAGTTACAAAATAGTAGTTATAAGGAGGTCCATAGACTCGTAAAGCCAGTCACATCCCTACACAAATTAGCCACAAAAGCCCGTTCTCCTTAAAAATAACCCAATTTCTTTGCAACCACCAAGACCACAAGACAGCAGAAGGCTCCACATACTCCTGCCTTGTCCTGAGCGCCCCACTCAACCATGTCCAAAAGCCATCCCAGGAGGAGTAATCCACCCAACTCAGATCTATGGGCCTCCAAACCTCGAGGGAAATTGACAGTGAAAATACAGATGATCAATATTCTTCAGAGCACTTCAGCACAGAGGAATATCTTCAGGAAGCACTATTTTTCTCCCACACTCCATCAATGTCTTTATGTGGGCCTGCCCAGCAAATATCTTTAACTTTAATGGCATGTTTGTCTTCCAGGCCAATCTGCGATATTTGAACTGCTTCGACTCCCTTCCATGGATAGGAGATAGTATGTATATGCGGATCTGATAGTCAGGCTCCTCCTTCCCATGACCAACAGCCAGGTGCATCTGGAAGAGGCCTAAACTTGGAAAGGTCCCTCTCAAGGCTTAAAAAGCCCTCCACTCTCTGATCAGATAAATGGCTGAATGGTGGGCATTATATGGTGTCGAAGCTCCTCATCTGAAAGAAGTTGTTATAAGAGAATTATCTAAAACAACTTTTGCAAAAGTTTGTGAAAGAACTTGGAGCAACTCCAGCCTCATGGATTCAAAAAGAAGAAACGAACTTGGAAGTTAGACTACATGTCCCTATATAATACAAAGATTGAGAAAGAAGCACGAAGTGAAAGGATCCAACAAGGAAGATTACATGGATTCAATTGATGTGGCCTTCTTATAGCAACAGATATGAAGATGATCATAACCATATTTTATGGAAATGCATGGATGTTCTCTCAAAAAAAAAAAGAAAGAAATGCATGAATTATAATGGCACCCCTCTTGGATGAGAGAGGAGGACCAAATCCTGAAATTGCAAGGCAAATGGGTGCAAATGTCCTTGACTCTTTGGCTTGATCATATCGCATTAGCTTCCCTTACTGGAGGGATGGAACGGGAAGCTCAAATTGAAATTCCTTGCCCATCACGATCAAAATTGAAAGCAAAATCCAATGATGACAATGATGATGATCATAGTGCTGGTAGAAATGCTGCTGCGGAGCATTCTAGATCTCATGGAGGTGTATACTCTCATGATCCTAGTGCTGAGAGCGAACAATGGGAGCAAGCTGACATGAAGTCCACCACTATAACAAGCCACAATCAAAAGACAATGACATATTGACATCATATCATGGAGGTACCAGTTATGGCATTAGTTTGGTGTCCATGGATGAGTTGAGTGAGTCAGTAGCGTCCTTAGCTTGGTGCAGTCATTTCTTTTCGGGAGGAGAGGCTGGCTACTAGAGGCTAGTGGCCATCTGCTTCATTGCACTAAAATTTCTGAGAGATTACAAATTATGTGTCCAAAATGCCAAGATAAAGCCTCTCTCACAACATTATCAACATACATCAAACTTCCCCTAAAACTGATGCGATCCTCTCAAGCCATAGTGCCCAAAAACCTGTAAAAACCTTCTCCAATGATAGGGCCTAGATAGCATGCAATTTTCCAAAATTATCCCAATGACCGTCCATCCATTGAACCCCCAGTACAGGGGAATTCAATTGTCTCCGCACCTCCTTCACAAAATTGCAGTGAATGAATTAATGCTCCAACTTATCATCCACAGCATCAGAAAGGGAATAGCCTTCCCCCAAGAGCCCACCTCCTCCTCAATACCTTCGTTGCCAACTTCTGTTTTCCAAGGAGCAACACAAAAGCCTTCACTTTCAGTGAAACCTTCGACTCTAAAAGGTCCAGCAGTCAACTCCAATGTTTGCATCCCCACCTCCCACCAGGCCTTTAAGTAACTGATAACCATCTTAATTAAGGAGCCTCTACACCAACATAGCGAGTCATAAACAACTTCCTTCAACCAGAGCCCCTCCAACTTGGTTAGCAGCCATTGCAAGTCTCCCAGCCTCACCTCATATAGATTTTCACCCACCTGCGGGATCTGAACACCAGCTTCCCTCTCCATAGGCCTTCCTAGCAATCAACCACCCAAGCAAACTTATCAATTGCAAACATGAACTGCCTCAGGACTAGCTGAGCTAAGCTCCTTGCACCAGTCCAATCATCCATCTAGAATCTAAAGGTTGCCCCATTTCTAAGAACTAGTTCAAATTAAAACACACACACACACACACACACACACACACACACGAAGAAAGAGAGAAATGAAACCCGATTCATCACTGCACTTAAACTAAAAATCTGAGAAAATAAAAGTAGCAGCAAACCTATTCTACCAATTCAACCATAGTAGATTTTATTCCAAGAACCCAGCCTCCTCCCCACTCACAAAAAACAAAAAAGGCAAAAAAAAAAAAGCCTACATCACAACACAATAAAGCCGAATCCAATACAATGAGGGTACATGTTCCAGTACTAGGATATTCCTACTTTCCAGCTCCTCCTTGAGGTCCTCCTCCTTGATATCCTCATAGTTATGGAGGTCATGAAAGTGATCACTATACAGCAATATAGCCACCAATCAAGCCTACAAACACATGGGTATGGACATGGACATAGATATAGTGTCTTCTCATATTATTTTCCATTTGTAGAGTGACAACATGTATCATCCTACCATTACCAGAACTAACACCATCATAACATGGTTCAAGAGCTGATCCACAATAAACAGAGAGCGAGTCACCAAAACAGATGACATTCACAACTTAAAGAGTTGGCACATGTTGACCATGTTGCACACCCACAACATGTCCAAGATCACAATAACACATGTTCCTTCGGGTCTTAGGAAACTACTGCGAATATGTTGGAATGCAACAATGTCTTGAACAGCCCCAAAGATGGAGGCAGCAAGTTCGCCATTTAACATGGAATTGGAAGTGGTAACTTGAATTGCCATTTTAATTGCTTAATGTTTAATGTTTTCCATATTAGTGAATTACATCTCTCCATACTTGTTGACAATGCATAATGTTTCTATGAGAAAACCGCCAATAACATGAAATCTCCTTAAATTTTCCCACAGATTGCAGATAAATATTTACCTATGCATTTATTAACCATAGAATCCTACTTTTGTAAAATTTAAGCTCAAAAGAGTAATTTCGAACCATCTCCCATATTTTCTCAACATGCTAGCAAGGCATGGCGAAATGATGCCAAAAATCAACACATGAAACCTTGTTCATCATTTGCTCTTGCGTTTTTTGTTTTGGGGCAGTCATGCAACATGTCAAGAAATGAAATTGCAACAAAGGGAACTACAATAAGGTAGACAGTAATTGAAGTACATTGTCATCTCTTTTGTTGTTTACAGCTGTTTTGTATCCCTGTGAATGACAATCTGTATGGTGTTGATGCAGCCAAAATGACCTACATGCAATTTCCTTCCTTTAACTTATTTAGACATTTGCTCCAGGAAAAATAAATCAGGAGATCGATTAGGATCCCTAGTTTAGTTCATTCACTCATTCAGGAAAAAGTATTTCTTTCTTGCATTACAAGTAGGATTAGTGTTAGCATATTTCCTTTTATTATATGAGTCGACCTTTAAACAAAAGGGAGAAATCTATTACACAAATCAGCATCTGAATAATAAAATTTGAGTCATTTGGTCTATTTGTCTCCTCATGCTTTTTTTTTGAAAGATTCTTATCCTTATTTCTCTCAACTCCATGTGGCTTGGCATAATTCCCTTCTCACCCTCCATCACTTTCTCAACCCCCTTTGCTCTTAAACCCTTGCAGCTTGGCACATTTCACTTTCCATCCTCCTCCTCCTTCTCAAACCTTCTTCTTCAGCTACATCAATTGGTATCAAAGCCTATTTTCAAATATTCTTACAATTCATTGGTCCATGCCAACATGAATAATAAAGAGTACTTTGAGTTAGTCCTTTATTACGAGAACCTTCCCAATCCACCATCACCATTCCCAGCATATTTGTCACCAAACAGAACTATCTTAGTCCTTTATTACAAGAACCTTCTCAATTAGTCCTTAATTACGAGAACCTTCTCAATCCACAATCACTATTTCCAGCTTCTTCGTCACCAAACAGAACTATCAACTCTGTTATCAACCCCAAACTATCATTGCCAACCTCAAGACCCCATCACCAGTCTTTAAGCTCCCCCAATGCAGCCACCTCTTCACGACTGCACCATCACCGGCTATCCAACTAATTTCACATACCCATGCAGAGCACCTTGGGGTGGTAATCACCATCATCCACAACCTTTAAAGTCACATTTACCTCCCCTACTATTGCCCATCACCCAGTGGTACTTGCATACCACCGTCAGCCTATGTCATTAGCCTGTAGATTCCCTAAGCGGATGGGGGTGAGATCGAACATGATAAAAATAATGCAGAAATAAAATATAAATCTTTCTCAAAAAAGAAATAAAATATAAATCACATGAAATAAACACTCTCACAAGTATACAAGTATTTTTTTGTGTAAATCCAAATATGGGTAAAAACCACCACCTAAACCTCTTGACTTAAGATTTCTCGATCGATCTAATAGATCAAATCCACTAACCAAGTCACTTAAACGAGGGTGACTTAACCTCTTACAACCACACTACTATGTATAAGGGTAGCATACCTCAAACCTCTCATCTTCACGAAGAATATTTTGTCTCGCAAGGAAGATGGGAATTCACAATGCGAATACCCAACTAAAGACAATAATACAAATATCTTATAGAGCCACAAAGTATAAATTTAACTAGTTACCATAAGCAAAGGAAACTTCCTTTGATGGAAGTGTGTTGGCTAGTGATGCGGAGTGTGTGATCTATACAATAGCATGACGACGCTCTCGTATTCGTAGGCGGGAGAGCGGGTGCACAGCTAGGATGATGCCCTCAAGATGTAAACAAAGGCTTTGGAGAGCAGGATCACTTGGACACAATATGATGTGAAAATAGTATATCAAGGTGTGTTGCTTAGGAAGTATGCTCCTCTATTTATAGAGGTCCTAAGAAAGCCTTGGAAGACCTTGGAAGCATCTTATAGTCATTGGGAACAAAGCTCAAGAGTGTGGTCCAAAATCCTACCGAAATCAAGATCATTTATGATTCTGACAGGGCTATCAGATGTCTGGTTTTATGATCAGACATCTGAGTCATTGTCTGATCTTAGAAGGGTTGATCTTTTGCAGAGGGTTGGATCAAGACGGACTTCTAAGATTCATTTTTAAGATGTCTGGAATACAAATTAGATGTCTAATCAAAAGACGGGTTTCTTCCTGTTTTCACCAGATCGAAACAAGATTCTAGTGTTATACAAGTCAGATGACATGTAGGACATCTGGAATGAGAGATATCTATGGGAATTGATTTCCCAAGGCTAAAACGGCTATTAGGTCTGACAAAAAGTGATTTGAGTCAGATCTTAACGTAATGTCTATTTATCAGACATCTGGGATGCTCTAAGGATGTCTGAAAGTAGATGTGAATCTGATTAACACTTAATCCTCTAAGATAAAGGTCTGATAGTCCAACGATTCTATGGTTGGACATCTTACAAAGTCCTCAGACGTCTTGTAAGACATCTAAACTATGGATTGGACATCTAAAGGTGGCAAATAGAGAATACGTTACCAACCTAAGTGTTTAGACATCTAGACAAAAGGTCAAACGTCTTAAAAGTCAAGATCAGACGTCTGAGGTCTAGAATGGACGTCTGATCAGATTGTCTAATTACCATTTTGGTTTTCTAAGTGATTTCTAAGATTGTTTAAGTATCCTAGGGATAGTATAAGTGTTCCTAAGACTAATGTGAGGAACTTTGGAATCTTTAAATGAATCTAAGAAAATAAAAAAGCAAAGAACATAAACAAATACAATGTACAAGATAAAAGACATATTCTTCTTGTCAAGCTCCATCTTCTCTTCTCTTTTCTTCTCCATGCGAAGTTCCATCTTCTCTTCTCCATCAAGCTCCTCCAATCGGCTATGGATACGAGCTTGAACTCCTTTACACTTGATTCCATTTGCATTTATCCTGAAACTTATAAACTCAAATGCAAATGTTAAAATACAAGTGTTTTGTTATCATCAAAATCAACGATCGTAGTGCCCTTACACTAACAATCTTCCCATTTTTGATGATGACAAAACCACACATAATAATCCAAAAAATTCTCCCCCTTTTTGACATTATCAAAAAGGTTTAATTAATTCTAATCATTTATCCTATTCTCCCCTTTAATACACGCTCTTTTAATTTGGATTGAAACGCCCTTTTTGACATAAGAAAGCATGAATAACATTCTACATCTTTTTGTTATAACAAAATAGCTATGTAATTAACTCCCCATTTCTAATGGAAATATAGCTATGTGTTTAAGATCTCCCCTATCTAAATGAAGGAAATCCTTCTCCCCCTTTAATGATTAACATAAAGCTTATCAACTTTGTTAACTCTCCCTATCTAGATGCTATCGATAAGAAAGATAGGATAAGGAAATTACCTCACTTACCAAGGCCAATAGCATGGCCCGAATGGAGGTTGCCAAAATGGATGGGACTCCCATCCGAAGCTTGGTGGTTTGAGCATCGGAGTCAATCTCCAATCAAGTGTTGACGCAAGGTGACTTGGTTACCCGTTCGTCGTCTTGTCGGTCTTCTTATCTTCCTCTTTGGTCTACTCATTGGTTCTCCCAATTCAAGTTGACCATCTTTCATCTTATAGGTCCATTCCTTTATGTTAAAATCTTTGCTACCTACAAAACAAGATTGGCGTTCCTTCTTCGGTATCCAAGTTAATTTGGATTCGGATTTATTAGTAGGTCTCCTTAAAGGAGATCCTTTCTCAACCTTATGACTAGTGTTAATTTTTTCGTTAGAGAAATTTTCTAGTCTACTCATTAAATTCTTAGAATTTTCCTTAAGATATGTAAATTCTTCTTCTATAACATGCATCTTAGTTTTTAAACTAGAAAGTTCAGTTTTCAAGTTAGCGTTCTCCTTAATCAATTTACTATTTTCATTGATTAGGTTATTATTCTCTACCAACAAGTTATCCTTTTCAGGAATGTTAAGACTAGAACTAGTTTCTAAATCCTTAATTTTAATCTCTAACATTTCATTTTCAGATTTTAGAAACAAAAATTCTTTTTCATGCTTTTGTTTTCTATTTTCAATAACTTACCAAGCTCGTATAGTTCATCAAATGCATCTTGTAATTCATTGATAGAACTTACCTCCTTGTTGTCATTTTCATCCTCGCTATCACTCGCAATGGCCATCAACCCATGCAAGCGATTTCATTTTTGCTCTCAAGATCCTCCTTTTCTTCCTCCTCCGAAGTCGAGTCATCCCAAGTAGCTTAGAATGTCTTTTTCTTGTACTTCTTCTCCTTCTCCTTTTCTTTCTTTAGAAGAGGGCATTCGAGTCTAATATGCCCCTTCTTGTTGCAATGATAGCAACAAGTTGGACTTTTCTTCTCCTTCTCCCTCTTTGAATCCCTGCAAAACCTAGAAAATTTTTTAAATAAAATCCTAAGGTCTTCGTTGATGAAACTTTACCTCACTATCTGATGCAATTTTGAAGGCCAAACTCTTTCTTGGTTTTGGTTCCGATGTGTCCTACTTCATCTTCATCTCATAAGCCATAAGATTACCTAAGAGATCCTCTATGTTGAGCTCTTCTACTTCGTTTGCCTCTTAAATGGCGGTGACCTCTTATTCTCATTCCGATCCAAGGGAACGAAGAAGCTTTCCTTGAAGCTCCCCCTTAATAAAGGTCTTCCCTAAAGTTTTCAAGTTGTTCACTATAAGAATGAACCTAGTATGCATCTCACTTAAAGACTCATTAGGTTTAATAGAGAAAGATTCAAAATCTTGAGATAAAATATTAATCTTAGAAGTTCTTACCTTTGAGGTACCCTCATGAGTTACCTCTAATGTATATCAAATCTCGTATGCGGTGGTGCATTACGAGATGCGATTAAATTCCTCCAGGCTCAACGTGTAATAGAGAGCGTTCATTGTCATTGCATTGAGAGAGCTCCCAATTTTACTGCTATGAGTAGCCTCCAGCGAGTCTCTCCGGGATGTCGAAAGGAGTCTCGTATCTGGCCTAAATGATGAAGTCGTTGGCAGAAGCCACGTCTTCATCCTAAGCTTCTAATATGGGCAGTTGTTCCTGTCGAAGAACGGTGGACTGGTAGTAGACTACCTCTCGGATGTTCTCATTGCGAACAAGTTCCCCTCCATTAGATCCTTACCGGGTTACACCGATTTGCAAGACCTGCTCTGATACTAATTCTAGATTCCCTAAGTGGAGGGGGGTGAGATCGAGCATGATAAACAATAATGCGGAAATAGAATAACAATCACATAAAATAAACAATCTCACAAGTACACAAGTATTTTTAGGTGGAAACCCAAACCCAGGTAAAAACCATCACCTAAGCTTCTCGACTTAGAGTTTCCCGATCGACCTAGTTGATCAAATCCACCTACCAAGTCACTTAAACAATGGTGACTTAACCTCTTACAACCACACTACTATGTACGAAAGTAGCGTACCTCAAACCCCTCCCCTTCACGAGGAGTATTTTGTCTCGCGAGGGAGATGGGAATTTGTAATGCGAATACCAAACCAAAAACAATAATACAAATATCCTATAGAGCCACAAAGTATAAATCTAACTAGTTACCATAGGCAAAGGAAACTTTCCTCTAATGGAAGTGTGTCGGCTAGTGATGCGGAATGGGTGATCTACACAATGGCACGATGACGCTCTCGTATTCGTAAGCGGGAGAGCGGGTACACAGCTAGGATGATGCTCCCAAGATGTAGATTAAGGCTTTGGAGAGCAAGATCACTTGGACACAATATGATGTAGAAATAGTATATCAAGGTGTGTGCTGCTTAGGAAGTGTGCTCCTATATTTATAGAGGTCCTAAGAAGGCCTTGGAAGGCCTTGAAAGCCTCTTGTAGCCGTTGGGAACAAGGCTTAAGAGTGTGGTCCAAAATCCCACTGAAATCAGGATCATTTATGATTCTGACAGGATTATCAGACGTCTGGTTTTATGGTCAAACATCTGGGTCATCATCTGATCTGAGATTCGATCGTCTAATTTTAGAAGGGTTGATCTTCTGCAAGGGGTTAGATCAAGACGAACGTCTAAGATTCATTTTTAAGACGTCTAGAATACAAATCAGACGTCTAATCAAAAGATGGGTTTCTTCCTGTTTCACCATATTGAAACAGGGCTCTAGTATTATACGAGTCTGACGACATGTAGGATGTCTGGCAAGATGTCTGGACGTCTGGAATGAGCGATATCTACGAGAATTGATTTCCCAAGGCTAAAACGGCTATTAGGTCTAACAAAAGGTGATTTAGGTCAGATCTTAGCGTAACATCTATTTATCAGACGTCTAGGATGCTCTATGGAAGTCTGAAAGTAGATATGAATCCGATTAACACTTAATCCTATAAGATAAAGGTTTGACAGTCCAACGGTCCTTTTGTTAGACGTCTAGCAAGGTCCTCAAATATCTTATAAGACATCTGGACTATGAACTGGACGTCTGAAGGTAGCAGATAGAGAGTACATTACCAGCCTAAGTGTTTGGATGTTTGAACAAAAGATCAGACATCCGAGGTCTAGATTGAATGTCTAATCGGACTGCCTGATTACCATTTTGATTTTTAAGTGATTTCTAAGATTGTTTAAGTATCCTAGGGATAGTACAAGTGTTCCTAGGACTTATGTGAGGAACTTTGGACTCTTTACATGAATCTAAGAAAATAAAAAAACCAAGAACATAAACAAATATAAAGTACAAGATAAAATGACATATATTCTTCTTGTCAAGCTCCATCTTCTCTCCTCTTCTCTTCTCCATGCGAAGCTCCATCTTCTCTTCTCCATCAAGCTCCTCCAATCCACCATGAATGCGAGCTTAAACTCCTTCACACTTGATTCCATTTGCATTTATCCTGAAACTTATAAACTCAAATGCAAATGTTAAAATACAAGTGTTTTGTAACCATCAAAATCAACGATTGTGATGCCCTTGCACCAACATAGGCAACCTGACCCAATCCCACTTATTTGGAACTCAAAGGTTCCTCCATTTAGGAGGGGCCTTCTAATCTAATCTATCACAATGTCTTGCAACATCAACTTCCTCCAGGACCACCATATCAGCATCATTGGAGGCTTTGGTGCCAAGATGCACCCTCCTTGCATGGTTATTACTTCACTAAACCCTATCCCCACCCTCAAGACAGCTGTCACCACCTCCTACCACCAATCTCCTTGTCTAGAAAACCTTAAGTCTTCCAATTGCAAACCTAAGCAAATGTCTAGAAAGCATAATCACTCCAATCATACTTTTAAATTGATAATAGGAAAGTCTACACTCTATATGTAAATGCAACAACTTGGCAACTTTAACAACATTTAACAAAAAAGAGGCAACTCCAGCAGGGCTAAATTGATGTCGCTCAATATAAAAATAACAATTTCCTGTTTAGTGGGTTGGGTGTTTGGGTTTTTTTTTTTTAATTTGGGAGGGGTTACATGCTGCACAGAATAAATAAAACCATACCTTCCGAGAAACTTTTTCTGCAGAAGAGGATGGAGATCCACATGAACCATTTATGCTGTCATCATCTCTACTGGCCTCCTCTCCTCGACGTATCCTCAAATTTAAACTGCCACGAAGTATGTTTGCCTCTGGATCACCCATTGCCTCATCACCTGATATGGATGTCTCAAAGTCCAACTCCATTTCTTCACCAAAATCAGAATCTTCTCTTTCTGATCTTGGACCATCCTGAGAGGTATCACTATTTACCTCTGACCTAAACAGCAGATCACTTAATGAACGCAATCTTCTAGTTTGAGTTTCAGCCCTCGATGTCCCTTCAGCTTCCTTTTTATTTTTATCTGCTTCAGCTGCACAAAATCACTAGGATCAAAAAAAAAAAAAAGGCAAGAAAAATCTATATGTAGATGAACAGAAAAGAAGTAGCCATCATGAGTACTAACATTACAAGTTCATTTGATTTAGCCAAGTTCTTATAACTTCTCTTTGGCCCTTTATCACTCAAACTATCCTATCTCATTCTTTTATCAGTTTCATCTTCTTCAAAGGTTTATCCTTAAGATCTATACTTGGACATTTAATTAATTACTGATTTAATACACATCTAAACGTGGTGGGTGCTACAACATGTGCTTCTACATATGTTCAAATGGACACATGCTACAAATGGTATAAGATAATATACAAAATATATTTATATCTGTGTTTACATCTATCTATATTCATTAACAAACAGGTTAAGGACAAAATGCTTGGTACTTCATCAAGTCATAGAACATATATATAGAATTTCAATCTTAAAAAAAAAAAAACAAAAAGAGAAAGCAAAAGAGAAGTGGTCGTTTACACCTGGAATGTTTGCTAATACCAATAAATTGGTGAATACCATTTATAAATGCATAGAAAAAATAATTGAAATTAATATAAACGTTATGGTTAATTCACAAAGATAAAAAAATTACATCTATGTTGGACTTGCCTTTACATTGGCTATATTCAACCATTTGATATTACAATGATCTTCTAGTAGTCTCCAATTACTAACACTCATCCAAGGCTGTGAGCATTCAACTGGCATCAACTACATACAGATGTGGGGACGGAGGGTGTAACATCACCACTTTATGCACAATGGGAATGCATATGGTAGGATGAAAACAAGTACAT
Source organism: Thalassia testudinum (assembly GCA_037157565.1). Lineage (NCBI taxonomy): Eukaryota > Viridiplantae > Streptophyta > Magnoliopsida > Alismatales > Hydrocharitaceae > Thalassia > Thalassia testudinum. The sequence goes on from JAZHRO010000059.1 coordinate 27,368,224, forward strand.
AAAACAAATTACATCTAGGATCTATTTAACAAGGAATTGGAATCTAACAACTGGCTTCAGGGATGAGCAATGTCAATAGGTAACGGGAAGGCAGATAATGTCAAACCCACCGCAGACCAGCCAGATTCCTTCCAGTGGAAGGTTGGGAGCCTCTCTATCAACCGGGCCTACAAGAGCATTACTTCAGTGGATGTACAGCAGGATATTACTTGTGGGGATTCCAAACTCCTTTGGAGTTGTAGGGTCCCACTCAAAATCAAAATATTTCTTTGGTTTCTAAGATGGAAGCAGCTTGTCACAAAGATATACTGGGCTAAATGGTGTGCAAACGGTGATCTGAAATGTCCTTTTTGTGATGACTCAGATGAAGATATCCAACATATCTTCTTTGATTGTGGATTTTCTAAAGATGTTTGGGACCATTTTCAACTCCCAACGGTGGACACGAGGCACTTTGATGGTTTTTGGACAAGCTTCAGAGACCATATCAGTTTGGATATGGTGAGTTGGGTGCAGGCTATTGCTATTATGTGGAGTCTCTGACTACAAAGAAATCCCAGTATTTTCAAAAGTGAGAGGTGTTGGGCTGAAAATGTTGTAAGCCAAGCGAGGTATTTTTCTGATTTTTGACTCCAAAACTTGTAAGTCTGTTCCTTTTCTCATTTAAATATAATTCTGGATGATTACCACCCTCAGGTAATCTTCCTCTTTCCCTCAAAAAAAAAAAAGAATGTTCTTTTTTTTAATATTATACATAAAGCTATTGTTGCACAAGCATGTGGCGAATCTTGAGATGGGTAGAAAGCAGGCATAACAGGACATAAACACAAGGAAAGGGATAATACAGGTGGCAAGCCACATCACTGAAATGAAGGTCCACCCACTGATGCTCTAGCAGGTAGGGACGAGATACCTGGGCATGCACGGCTCGATGAATTTTCCTGGTGACTTGGGATTTGACTTCCCTTGGAAGCAGTTAAAATTTCTTAATACCGTTCTTCAAATTGGTACTAGAGCACATAATCTCAAATCCTCTACAAGTATAGAACCACTGCCCAACTACGAAGTTGGCCATAGTTTGAATGAGGATTATGAGCTCAGATGTTCATTTACTGGGGCCAAACTGTAATCACCCCCTTCTACGTTTTCCTGGATTCAGACTTCTTTCATCAGTTAAACAAGCACTTTCAAGCACACATTAAGATAGAACTGAGTCAGAGGTTATCACCAGTCCAGCCAGCCCAACTCCGCTGTAGCAGGCCAATGGAATTCCAATTCAAGAGCCTTTGGACACTATATAGTAATCAAAAAGCCTAGTTATCTAGATTTAATTTAAAGAAATGAAATCAAGTTGGGCGTTTTCATACTGATCAAAGTCTGGCAGGGTTTCAAATTCAGATTTGAAAATCAAGAATAACAGCATAAGCAAGCACAGAAGGAATTCACTTTACAAGAACACCCCTTATGGTAGAAAAGATAACCAATTATAGGAAGAAGAAGCAGATCAAAAATACAAATAGAACTTCAGGAGGAAAAGGAAACCTGCAGCAATACGATTTTTTAAGCCCTGAATTTTATCTGCCACTTCAGAAGCTGCTGGTGCCAACTGCTCTGCCATTGCTGCATAACTGTGTGCTTCTTTATGCTTGCCCAACTGTAGTGCGTCACAAGTACATCAGAATCAAGACATCAAAAATAAAAGCAGCATTGCATCTTTTAAAAGGATGAAATCAAGAGCGGGATTCAGACTAAATGTGACTACCTGCAAGAGTGCCTCTGACATGAAACAATGTGACTTATATGGAAATGCATCAATTTTTTGAGCTCTTGTGCAGTCCCTTATTGCCATATAAACATCGTTCTTCCAGCCCCTCTGAAATGTTTGTTCAATTTCAGTATGCACTAAGAAGAAAATTCACCACACATCACAAAGCACCCAAACAATCAAGTTTTCAAAAACCTTAAGGAATAATGCTGCTCGCGTGCATAGGCATTCAAACATCACTTCCTGACTAACTTCAGGACCTTGTCCATCAAGAACTTCACTACAAGCTTCAATTCCATTAGTGTAGTTTGAATCACCTTTCAGGACTTCTGCCGCAGCTTGAACCAACTTATTGTACATGTCAAGCTGTAAAAAGAATGAGCAAAGACAGCTAATCTCGCATCAAACCATGTCTAGAAAGCACGGAAGATACTACCTTCTGAGAAAAAATTTTGCCTGTCGAAATCCTGGTGGAAAATCTCACAGGCAGAGAACATGTTTCTATTTCATTGGGAGGACTAGCAAAATCCGTTAACCTTGAAACTTCACTTGAAGAGTATTTCACAATATTCTGATCTCCTAGCAGTTTCCCAACAAGTGAATACAACTGAGCACGAAATTGAAGTTGCTAAAGAAAATAACATAACCACATTTGAAACAACAAGAACAATGAGAATTCATCTTTAGAATTTAATAAAAATAACACAAATACCCTGCAATAGCAACAGAAAGGAGATTATGATAAAAAAAAAAAAAAATCCCTTGCTATAATCAGGTAATAGATCACAAATGGAAAGGAGGAAGTAATAAAATTTCCAGTATAAACTTAAAAACTCAAACTTGTATTTCGAGGATAGCACTCAGATTTATTTGCTTCACAACTATCTTTCATCCTAAAATGGATTGCTGTTGCCTGACATGACCTAACCACTCCATTTTTCACTGCATTATATGCTGCTCTTTTGGAATCATTTTGCAGGACTACTCAAGAAGATGTAGGCATTCCAATCAACTGGAAATACCAGGTTGATGAAGGTCATACAGATAGCAACTATTCATTAACTTTTGTAAGGCAAATTCCCACACTAGAAATCTTCTAGAATATTAGACAATAGACATGCTCCTTTCCATATGATTCTACTATCATCAGGGCCAGTTTATTGCTACCTGATGTCATTCTTTTTTTCTCTCTCTAAGAGAGAAAAGGATGCCATTCTTTGAAAATGGAATTTGCATATATCTTTGCGTAGTAGGGGGTCTAGTGACAGATGTGGAACTTTTCTTCCATTTCAGCATTCAACAAGTGATTTCAATAAAACCTATAATCACAAATAAACCTCCTCTCTCACCCCGCACCATCAAGTACATGTTTCTAGTTTCTATGTAAATTTTTTATAAGAAATCCAAAGTTAAAATCTCCATTGATTTGGTCTAAGATCTACTTAGCAAGACCTCAGAATTAATTATATGGGAACTACAAGCCAACATTCACATTGCACAATGTGCCTAACACACACACAAGTAGCAATTCCGTTGTGAACATCCATATAGCACACTTTTTCCGGGAAAAAAAAACATCCATATAGCAGAATCCACTAAACGAGCAAGGGAATGACAAGCATCTACTACAAAATCTTATTTCAAGAGGAACATACCATGATTGACGTCCATCAAATAAGCATGTTCACCACTATAATTAAGTAGTAATTCCTCTCCACTTGGACTAAAGGCAACATGTGTAAGATGCAAGCTAGAGCGCCTCTGAACAATGTTTAATAAAAGAATATATTAAGTTGTATGCTTACAACAACTGAATAAATTTTAGAGACAATTAAATACTAGGCCATGCATGCATTAACTACATCAAATAAATCCATCAAAACAAGCAAAGCATCTAAAATTTTCTCTTTTTCATCAGAGTTGGTTACACAATCTAGATGCACATGACAACATCCCTGCAAATAAAAAAGACTTGTGATTTCCTCTTTTCCTGTCCCTAGCAGCTCTTTTTTTTTTTGAAAAGCATAGCAGCTCAATTTTTAATGCTTAGAAAGAATCGATGGCAAAAGAATGCAACAATAAGTGACTGACAGGACATTCAACAATAAGATGAGTATCTTTTATCTGAGGAAGCTTCAGAAAAAGCTATATGTAATGGAGAGGCATACTTGAGGAAGAACAAATGGCAGAGGTATCAAGTAGGCATGACATGGGAAGGGCACAACTATTCTGAAGGCAAGAAATAGATGTAGATCTCAACAAGGATAGAATACTAGGACTAGCCTGAGCTTTCTCTTTTTTTGAAAGAAAAAAGGAGGGTTAGCCTGAGTTAACCAGTTTCGCTCTATTTTGTGCGGCAGGCCTGGATACCGTACCTATACTTACAACATGTCAAATTATATCAACTCTTATATCAACTCAGCCAAGTTAATTTTCTTTGAATTGACTTCATCAAATAGGACAACCCTTGGGCTGCATTTGGCAGGAGGATAGTACTATTCTGAGATAGAATTGGAGTGGAATACACATAAGAAGGTGTTTTGTTGGTGGGTTTGTAATGATTGGTGGAATTGTAATGATTGGCATGGTGGTTTTATGTGGGAAGAGAGAGAGTTAGTAGGTTTTGATGTGATGGATTGTAATTATTAGGTAATATTTTTTGAGTTATATGTGGGAAGAGAGAGTATTAGTGGGCTTCGAAATCCGTATGGACACAGCTTCTTATGGTGCCTCGTATCCTGTGCAACCCACACCCAAGCCTATTTCTAACCCACCTGTTAACCCTTATTTCAGCCGTTAACCTACAAGCAAACACAGCCTTAGATTTTTTTCCTTTTTTTGAGAGGTAGGCAACCCCTTGTGATTGCAGGAAGACCTGGCCAAATTTGTACCTGGCAGGGGTTGCAAGCTGATAACACCAAGCCAACTACATGCCAAACAGGGTTGGCTGAGTCAAGTTAATTTGGTTTTGCTCAACCAAGTCAACCTAAGTTTGAAGGTTTTAAACATCGGAGAGATAAAAACGATAAACATTTGTGACTATGGAAACAAGGGGAAGTAGGAACTCGGCATCTTTGACGGTTTTTACAATCAAGTCTAATGAATGATAAGGTGCTTGGTTTTTCAATCAAGTCATGAATTGCCGTGTCATTGACCTTGCATACAAGATGCATTCTGAATCACTCGCAACAAGAGAGGGGGGAAAAAAGTCATCCCCTAAAGCACAACAGTGGGAATTATTGAAGCAAGACCCTTTTCTCAACATGAGTAAACAAAGCAAAGACCTTTCCTATATATTCATGCTTGGGTACATGGATTCAGCTCCCCATTTAGATGTATCTTCCTACAATTGAACTCCAAATAAACAAGAGTGCATTTCAACCATCACAGGATGAGTATTGAGTAATATAAAAAAAAAAAGCTTTATTGGTAAAAGCATGGGAGCTATCTGAAGATATTAATTTGCATTTAAGTTTCATGAAGTTTATATTAAAAAAAAAATCAAAGTTGTGAAGGCGTTAGGCAGGTATAAGGTGACAAGCTCCTTAATTGCCCAAGCCAAGAGGCAACAAAAAGGTGAACACCTAATTGAACCAAAGAGAGAAGTCTTTCAATTTTTAAAAAATATTAAATAGCCTAACTCACTCATATGGTAGCATCAACTTTTATAAAAAAATATATAATAACACTAAGTGAAAGAAAAACAATGATCCTATTGTATTTAAATAACAATAACATATATTTACTATGGTACAATGTGCACACATACACACTATATGTATACTTACATGCCAAAATAAACAACCAAAACATATTGTATGTATCAATCAAAATAAGACAATGATATTTATTATATATACTAATACTATAACTTACACATATATTGTTATATATCATTATCATTAGAGACTAGAAAACAATAACAAATATATATATAGCATATATCATTATACTAACAATATATCATAGTTACCATTACAAGCTTACAATAACATATAACGTATGCATATATGTCATAATAGATAAACCATAATCTAAGTTAGCAAGATATATCAGAGATAAAGGATAACTTGAGAGTATATCAAAATTGTCAATAACATACATGTGTGTGTATAACGATACATAACATTAACATATATATAATATATATAACTTAAGACTAAAGAAGAGTCTTCTAGTCCCACCTACAATGAATCGAGAGTAGGGCAACAAGGTGCAAGGCAATCTGGGTGATGAAGAAGGCAACTGGGCAATCGCCTAGATGACGCCCTTCACCTAAAACAACTCAGGCGAGCTCTACCTTTCTTACTTGGCCCGATAGCCCAGAAGCTCGAGGAAATCACCTTGACAACATTGAAAAAATATAATTGAGCTACAAATATACTTAAAAAGAGGAGAAATGTAAGAATCTTATTTGGTGTCTCAAATAAGTGGTTCATGTAGCCCTACTGAAAGCTACCATGCAAATACAAATCCAAGTAATTGATTTCGTTTAAAATTAATTAGATTTGACAGGAAATGCCCTTCATTAGAAAGAAACTCATTGACCTTTTTTTTGCAACAAGCAGGTATAATATGGAGAATATAAATAGGATCCAGAGAAGGTTCTGGGCCAGTCGCAATGATAAGCTGGTGGGGAAGTCACTGGTTGGAAGGGCAAAAGATGAAAGAGATACTAACAAGCCAGGTAGGGAATGTAAAATTTGTAAAGAGAACCCATCCAGAAAAAGAGTGCAACCAAGGAAAAATTACCACCTATGATCCCATCTAAGAGTGCTGTAATGCCTATATCATTAGGAATTCTACAAAGCTGATAGGCTCTGCAGATTTATGGCTGCAACATGTCAAGGTAGAAACAAAATCGAATCCTAAGGAATTAGAATTCATAAAATTCATACTTGCTTACTCTCAAAGCTACCAATCAAGTTGTTCCTAGAAATTCTATAGTGGACAGTGAACTGGGAAGGTAGCTAAGGCTACAACAATGCTTGACCCTTTTGTTGGATCAGTTGATGACAGTATATGTTGCCCATCTACATGTACCTTGTATTTTATTCCATGAGACAATAACTTATGGAGGAAACTAATAACTTGTAGAGGAAGCTGAGTAAACAGATATGTTACAGCTTTCAAGAAAAAATTCCTTTCTGCCAGTTTACACCAAATTTCTTGTCAGTCCTCACAGGTTTCAGCCTTTGCTTCACAATCATCATCTTCCACTATTTTCATGGGCTTCTTATATTCTACAGAATTTCTCCTTTTTCAATATTTTGTCCAAGGCTTTGCAGCATGCCCTTTTGCTATAGGTTTCTCCAATTTCATTCACCCCAAGTCCAGGCTTCCTCTTGCTCCAACATGCTCCCTTTGAACTCCTTGTTCCTCTACAGATGGTTGTCATGGTCTCCTCTATCTCATGAGCATTCTTGTCAAACTCCTAACATGCATGTCAGAGTTTCGACTATGGGCTTAGAGACTAATTTTTCACTTGCTTGACTGGAACATCAATGACTGACAGATATGCACTGACAGCCACTGCTAGGTTCAACAATTGCTGGAACCAGAAGGGGATATTCAGAATTTGGGGTAATTTTCTGCTATCAGGTTCGCCTTCCCAGAAAAATCTTTTTTGTTGAGGGGAGGGGGCTGATAGGGAGTAATTTGTTCCAAATGGGAGTACATATAACTCACCTTAAAATTTAGTTGGATTCACTGAAGGCTAACAACTATGCTGCTGTTTATGAAACTTACACGATCTGAAAGATGCATTGGGCAGAAATAGCTAACACATGGTGGAGGCTTGAGCTTTGTTTGAGAAGAGCTTAATGGAGGTAACATCCGCCTATCATATAGACGGGCAAAGGCATCACTACAATCCCAAAAAAGCCACAGTAAAATTTCATGGTAACTTGAAAGCCACAAGCAATTGTGAGATCTGATATTAGAATATTACCTGCCACCAACAATAAGTTGATGGGGCCTAGTGGTGCTAATGTCACAAGATTTTAAAGCTAAGCATTGCTTAGGAGGATCAGCCAACGATCTTTTTGATGCACACCGCAAATCAAGCTGTGAAAAGTCAACAGAGATCTTGTCAATAATAAGTTATGAAAAGATATCTAGAAATAAAGAAATGCAAGCAGAATGAAGTGCTATTGAGAAAATAAAAACTTCTGACATAGAAATGATATAAACTATTTGTAATTTCACCATAACAAATTTCATCAGAGAAATCACTTTCTCAAGAGTACCTTCACCAGATAATTTTGATGATGTAATAACATATTTTTTGCAATATGGAGCATCATGCTAACTATGTACCTCGAAGCAGAAGAAATATGTGTATATGATAGACACATGCACAAATAAGAGTGAAAGAATAAATGTTTTTTTTAAAGGGCATAATAGAATAAACCGGTTCCTTTATGAACACCATATACTTTCACTTCAGACCATTTCACCCATACATTGATCAGATAGATGTGCATGAGCAAACAGATGCATGCTTATATATACCTGTCTACACACGAATATGCACAGGTGGACATAAAGGAATGAGCTGACCAATAATTATATATTTTCAAGAAAACTTAATTCTAGACATTGTTCAGAATGTTTTGTAGTGGTTGAGCAGCAGAACTATCCAAAAAAATCAAGCTCAAATCTACCATCTCAAAAAATAAAGAACTTATTTTATATGAAATTTGTTTAAAAGCTGTTCTAGACAGATACCCATCTCAAAGAAGGAAAAAGATGACTTACTTTCATAATTTTTTTCAGGTACTTCTAGTTAAAGTGATTACATTACAAGAATGAAAGCAATACCAGGACATTACGGCATTCCTGATTAGATGAGCCAGCTGGTGGGCAGGAAGTGCCTTCTCTAAAGTCATGTTGTCTCAATGTTCCATCTTCACTTGCACTCCAAACAACATTTGGGTTTCCAACTTCAACCTTCATGTGAGATAATATGGCAGTTATAGACGCTATAACTCAAGTCTATCAGGATGTTCTACTCTTTTTGATGAGGAGAGTACCGCAAGCTTCTTGACTCTCCTGGAATGGCACTGAAAAACAGCCATGGGATTTGGAGCATTTTCTTCAGGGCCCCTGCTACTCATTCGAGATAGACGAAATAGACGAACCTGATAGACATGAGCAGGTTAAAAAGATACTACAAAATCAAAGAAAGATAATTTTGCATCTATAATAAATGGTACCTCTGCATCTCCTGCACCTGACACAACAACCTCGTCGGATGTCTCGGGTACAAATTTAGTGCAGAATATATTAGCAGTATGGCCAGTGTCAACACTATGAATAAGCACCCCGCTATTATAACCCCATATATTGATCTGATATAAAGACAAAAACAAGATCAAACCTCATAATAATAATAATGAAACAGAAGCGCAACACAACTGAAAGCACAAGGGAAACAATGGGCCCAGAGGGTCAAGAAGCCAACGCATGGATCTATGGACTGGTATTGATTTTTGTTATTTTTCTTCAGAAAAAAGATAAGTAAAAATGTGTTTGTCGCATGCCCAGAATATATTAAATAGGCAGAAATCACACAGGATGTGAATGCTTTGTCCAAATCATTGAGCCAGAAACCAGATGCACACTTATATTGGTTTGTTTGTGGTAGGTGCATTCATGCATGTATATATCATGCTTATGCATATGCATGTCCATATGTGTGAATCTACCGTATCAAAGATCTCTACAGTTTACACATTAGAAGTTGTGTTCTTGCATGCAAGTCTCTTTTCAGAGGAGTTCATGGTATTCAACCAAAATCAACTAAAAGTTACAACAGCATGTGTTAGGTAGGAAGGTGATGCAGGACAAATTCAAAATTATACCCGTGGTTGGTTGAGTTATATTCATGTGATTCTAGCTTTTCATTCATTTTAGGATGGCTGAGGGGACAAGTCAATTTGCATGAATATCACTACGGGAGTTATTTTATTATCTTCTTTTATGTGCAAAAAAAAAAGGAAGAGAAGAAGCCGTCCAGTAGCTGTCCTTACCTTTTCAAGAAAAAAAAAAACTTCTTTAAGGTAGTTTGTCATATTTTTATGCTGCATGGATAGTGTTTTGTAATTTTCTTCCAGCCTCTTCTATATAAGAAAGGGACAGATTTCTCAATAGAGATCATGCCATTACATTCCATACATGGTATTAAAGCAATGGTCCTAGACCGGTGGTCTATATCATCCTTGACTCTCATTCCTTTATTTCTCTTTCCATCCCAAAAAAAAAAAAAAGAGGAGACCTTTTGTTTAGGGTTTGAAACTCTCACTGGAACCCTAGAGGTTTCACTGCCACCCCTACCAAGCCATTGGTCGACCAATCACTAGTGACCCTTGCATCAGTCAAGGGCCACTGGCAACTGCAACTGGCAGTGAAAACTGGTGAAATATCACCCCAGACAGCACAACCAATCTTTGGATCTGCTGCCTCTTGCTCTTCTTCACCATCACCAACCTATCTACCCATCAATGATGCTCTGGCAACCATTCCGGAGATTGTTCTTGCACATTTGAGTGAGATCAGACCATGGTGTGTGTGTGTGTGTAGGGGGGGTGGGGGGTGTTGCTAGGCTGGTTTTAGACCTAAATCTGCTCTAGGAGATATCATCACTTACCAGCGGTGCTCCAATAGCGACTTGGCACACCGTTGAAGACCTGCTGATGATGCATACACCCCTCAACATGGCTTAATCAGGGATTTTAATGTCCCATTATTCCCTGATTTTGTGGATTCATGCACTTTGTGTTAGTTCATGCCAGATTTCCATTAAGCCACGTTTATATTACCCCTATGATGCGTGCGACCTGAGCCCTTGGTGCACTCGTCCAAGGCAACATTGTACATGGCGTATGCTATGCAATATTGGTGTTGTGTCTCTTGTTAGACTTGTGACATGATGCTGTGTTGTCAATCTCATACTGCTACTGATTTTTCGTCGACAGCATGACTGCATCTAGATCATCATCTACTAAGGTCAAGGTTCACAAAGTCAACCGCCCAAACCAAATACTTGGCCAAGCACTCCTATGCAGAAAGGGGACCATACCATGTATAGATATGCAGCCTCACATGCAGGCAAAGCACATATGCAAGCTAAGTATTTCGCATATAAGGCCGAATACTTGGTCACATTTGTAATAAACCATTTAATGCAACTACTTTTTTTTAAGACAATATGTTATTATATCAAATACGATATAATATTTGATATATCAAATATGTTATATTATATCAAATGATTTTACTTTCAGGTGCGGTCTTCCATGTAACCGACTAATGTTGTAATCTTTTTTGGTAATGAATGAATTTGGGTGGTGGATAACCACCCTTCCTTGTTTCAGAAAAAAAAAAACTTTCACTTTGTTTTAGGAACTTATGTTTCCGTTTTAGTGCTTAAGTTTTTTAAAAGGTGGTTTTTTCTGCATTAATATCCATATCTTCCATTAATTAGTATTAAAATTTAATTATTTTATATTTTCATTTTTAAAAAAATACAAAAAATGTATACTCAGTCACATACTTCCCTGCATATTGAGCACTCACAAGGCAATGACCTGTCCAACTACATAACACATTCTGACTTTCTGAACTTCAACTAAGGCCAAGCCTCTAGCCTCTACTACTGCTATTGTAATACAAAGCATATCTATGGTGCCCATAACTACATTCTCTAGTCTCAAGCAGTGAAGATTTTCCTTGGTGGGTAGAAGAAGCTTTATCAGGATCTTCCTAACTCCAGGGCAAGAGATTGTGACAAATGAGAAGATAAACATGCTGATGAATCGGTTAATAAGCAATCAAAAATAGGTACCAACATGCTTCATAAGAAAAATGCAAAAGAAATATGGGAAAGTTTGCAAAAAAGAGCTCTCAGGAATCAAATGATTCTCATCTTGCTAACATTATAGGCGCATCCGATTCACTAGTTAGGCAGACTTGTCCTTGGTAGATTACTACACCACTATGGAATCCTTGTATGAAGAACTTGCCATCTGTCAACCATCTTGCTACAATAAGACAACCTCTCAGAGAGCAAAGTGGCAAGTCTATCATTTTCTAGATGGACCTCGTCAACATGCTTCTAGGTAGCCAAGTATCATTTGTTGTCTTCAAACTCTATTCCTGACTTAAAGATAGTCTTCAGTTGTCTCTAGAAAATTAAGCCAAAGAGTGGTAAACCATCACTAATGATCCAAGAGTCTTCTGCATAAATGGTGACCATTAGCAGAGGTGGTCATACTGGTGGCCATGGTCATGATCATGATGGTGGTGGAGGTCGAGGCACACCTATGCTCCTTTTGTGCATAGCAAGTGCACAAACCACCATTCAGAGAGATGCTCAGAGAAGTTTGATAAGCCCACATGGGCTAATCAAACTTCCATGGTTACTGATCAACTAGCAATGAAAAATCCATTATGAAGAGGCACTATTGCGATGCAGTTATCTTCAGCAAACTGCAGACTGCAACATCGTTGTGCAGTTGTCTAGGACTTATTTTGGTGACAGCTCATGCCTTTGAACAATCATCCTCCATACCGTCTGCCTCCAGAGTCATTACTAATGCCACAAGTCCTGTGGCAAACTTGGTCTCTACTTCCACCACTGATTGGCTAGTAGATTCAGCTGTGTCAAACAGGTTGACTGATAAAAGTGAATTTTAATTTACGACTAGGACATCAAGCAAGGTTGCAGTGAGGCGTGCCAAAGGTCCTTATTCAATGACTACATTAATTGGAGATGTTCAAACTTCAAATTTCTTTTAGATTGTGTCTGCTGTGAGCTTACTTTTCGTCAATAAACTGTTCAAAGGTCTGGGATGCCATGAGATTTTTAATGAGCATCATTGTTATTTTCAGGACTTCTAGATGAGGGAGATGATTGGTAGGGAGTATGAGAGAGATGGACTATACTATCTAGATCTCCATATTATTTTTATTGGGGTAGCATCTATCTCAACCAATCATACTTATATGGCATCACCATCTTCGATACTCATCAGTCTTGGACACTTGTAGGTTAATTAGTCATTGCAGATGTTTCCCAGGTTACGTCAATATGCCACTTCAAACACAAGGCTTATCGGTTGGGAAAGCATCATCATGCTTCTTTTAATCCTCACACTAACAAGCATAATCTATCGCCTATTTAGTTTATTGTAATGTTTGGGGTCCTTGTCAAATCAGCACCATATATGGATCATTATTTTATGGTTTTTGTGGGTGATCACAATCGCCTAGCATGGATATTCTTAATAAAGGATAGCATTGAGATTTTAGCTGCAATAAGGCATCTTTTTACTGAAATTTCCAACTTCTAGTTCTCTTCCATAAAAATATTTCCCCGTAATAATGCATTAGCATTAATGCAATGTGACTTGGAGTCATTCTTGGCTTCTTTTGGGACTTGCTTAGACTTCTTACCACCTCTCAACAAAATGGAGTTATTTTATTATCGGATCTTTTAAACATAGATTCAAGCATTCATTCAAATTCTGCCAACACTTTCCTTAATAGTGACAAACGAACAAGGGTTCTTGCATACGAAAACACATAAATAATGAGGCTAGTATGGTTACATAACTACCCAAATATGGTCCAAAATGTGAAAGGAATCTTGCATAAGAAATTTATCCAAGTAAACAAGCTAGTCCCACTAATTCGCCATCAAATTGTAGCCTAGAAGAATTTAAGATTTGGTACTTGGATTATTGGCAATTTTGACAGGAAAGCTTATGGCTACAATGATCAAGAGAAAGATCTAAATTCTTTGCCCTCAAAAGGCAAAGTGAATACAAGCTAAGAGAATGAGAGAACCAGCTTCAAATTATGGTACTTGGGAAAGAAAAAAGCTCAAAATAGGGTTGGCATTATCATCCATAAAGATTTAAAAGAGAGTAAGGATGAGATTAAGAAGTTGGGAGATCTTTTTTTTCCAGTAAAATTAGTCTCGAAAGCAGAGATGCTGAATGCATTTCCATTTATGCACAAGTTGGTTTAAAGAAAAGATAAAGAAAAAAGTTTGGAAGGAGCTTCGAGCGATAATTCAAAAAACCCCACCGAAAGAAACCATTTGCTTGGGTGTATATTTAAATGGACACGTTGGAAAGCATCCTCTAGAGTATGCAAGAGTTAACGGGAGTTATGGCTCAGGTGATAGAACTAAAGAAAGGAAGGCTTTTTTTCAAATCAATGTTGACAATGACTTATGATCTTTTTATAACAAATAATTCCTTCAAAAAATGAGAGAAACATTTGATCACCTACAAGAATGCCTAGCAAGAACAAAGAAGATATCAATTATGTGGTAAAGTTAGCAAGGTTATCCAAGGGGAGAGTTTATGTTGCTCAACATTGTCTTTTGGTAGTAGATGTGCATACAAAGAAATCAAAGAGAAAATTAGTGTTCGAGAATGTAAGAGCTAGATGGTGGATTCTTAAAAAAGATAAGTAAAGCTTCAAGGAGAAGATGTCACAATAAGGGGCTTAGGAATTTGATGGAAGTGTTGATGATAGGTGGAAGACCATGGGAACCCATATTAGAAGAGTGGCCACAAAAGTATCCAGCATGTCTAAAGGAGAGGCATCAAATAAAAGGGAAACTTGATAGTGGAGTGAAGAAGTGCAAGAGAAGCTTAGATCTAAAAGGGTGTGCTTCAAAGTCTTAGATTGGGATAAAGCTGATGAAAGCTTGACAGATTACAAGAGTAAATAAAAAAGCAAAGAAGCTGATCAGTGAATCAAAAACAAAAACTTGGGAGCACATCTACAACAAAAAAGAAGATTCTAAACAAGGTATCAATTATGTTGTAAGGTTTTCAAGGTTATTAGGGGGCAATTTATGTTGCTGAACACTGTCTATTGGTTATGGATTTGCATACAAAGAAATCAAAGAGAAAATTGGTGTTGAAGAATATAAGAGCTAGATGGTGGATTCTTAAAAAGAAGTAGCAAAGTTTCAAAGAAAAGATGCCACAATAAGGGGCTTAGGAATTTGATGGTGTTAAGAGTCATGTCATAGTCCTTTTTTTTTCGAGTTTCATGTTATTTTTTATTTCTTTATAGGCATGCACACAATTCTGCATTCCTCCCTCTCTATATGAGAGGTTAGGATTTCTTTTCATAATAAGATGCTTCATTCTCTCTTACATGATATCAAAGCAACAATCCTAGGTCGGCATTTGATAATTCCTTGATTCCCATAGCCCACTAAAAAAAAAACCAGGGATCTTGACTTCTTCATCTCCTCCCTGCACTGCCACCGTCGTTGCCTAGGCAACAGTACTACCTGCGGGAAATATGGGGAGGCTAAAGCTCCGCTCTTTGAGAATGTCCACAGGTGCAGGAGAACTAAAGGAAAGTTGTTATACCTATCCATTACTTACCTAGCTATGAGCTTTATGGTTAGACATAGACAAACCATACTACAGTCACTGGCATGATGTTTCTCTCATTCTGAAGTATCTAAAAGGGTCTCCAGGCAAAGGACTATACTACAGGAATAATAGGCACCTAGATCTATGTTCCTATTTTGATGTAGACTATGTTGGGTCTGTTAAAGATAGGAAATCCACTACTGGCTATGCCATATTCCTTAAAGGCAACCATCTCATAATATAGCAAGAAGCAAACAGTTGTGACATGTTCCAGTGCTAAGGTTGAGTATAGAGTGATGGCTCATACAGCGTGTGAGGTGATGTGCATCACTTCCTTCTTGGTAAATCTTAGGGTCCAAGTAAAGATCCTAGTTCCCATGTATGCGACAATAAGTCAACTACATATATCACTTCCAATCTTATCTTTCATGAGAGGGCAAAGCATATTGGGGTGATTGCCACTTCACACGAAATGCTATGATAGAAGGGATGATTGCTACTCCTCACGTCCTCTGAACTTTAGCTTGCCAATATTCTCACGAAGGCTTTGATGAAGAAGAGACACATCTTATGGATTAGTAATTCAATGGAAGTGTTGATGATATGTGGAAGACTATGGCAACCCATACTAGAAGAATGGCCAAAGAAGTATCAAGCATGTCTAAAGGAGGACCATCAAGGCAAAGGGGAACTTGATAGCGAAGTGAAGAAGTGTAAGAGAAGCTTACATCTAAAAAGGTGTGCTTCTTCAAAGTCTTATATTGGGATAAAGCTAATGAAAGCTTGACAGATTACAAGAGTAAATAAAAAAGCAAAAAAGCCAATTAATGAATCAAAAACAAAAGCTTCGGAGCACATCTACAAAAAAAAATGATTCTAAAGAAGGTATCACTTATGTTGTAACGTTTGCAAGCTTATTCTAAAGAAGCTAGATGGTGGATTCTTAAAAGGAGCAAGGAAAAGATGCCACAATAAGGGGTTTAGGAATTTGATGGTATTAGAATCTTCATATTATGTTCCTCTTTTTTTGCGAGTTTCATGTTATTTTTAGTTTCTTTATGGGTATGTACACAATTCTGTAGTCCTCCCTGTATATAAGAGAGGATGGGGTTTCTTTTCATAAATAATATGCTTCACTCTCTTATATGTGGAAGTGTTGATCATATGTGGAAGACTATGGGAAGAATGGCCAAAGAAGTATCAAGCATGTCTAAAGGAGGAACATCAAGGCAAAGGAAACTTGATAGTGGAGTGAAGAAGTGGAAAAGAAGTTTAGATCTAAAAAGGTGTGCTTCAAAGTCTTATATCAAGATAAAGATTACGAAAGCTTGACAAAGTACAAGAGTAAATAAGGAAACAAAAAAGCTAGTTAGTGAATCAAAAACAAAAGCTTATGAGCATATCTAAAAAAAAATGATTCTAAAGAAGGTGATCAAGATATCTTCAAGTTAGCTAAAGCAATTCTTTCTTACTCCTCCCATTGAATTCAAACAAGCTTACAACAACCAATCTGCTTCTTGCTTCTTTAGTCCCATTTCCCCAACCCAAAATCTGCATGAAAGCAAAGCCACTTTCTCATTTGACAAAATCTCTCTTCTAGACATGCATTTGGAATGAAAGGTGAGAAGTTGGTAATCGATACTAGCTCTAACAATCGCATCAATATATACCATAAAAAACAAGAAGTGGACAACTAGAATCCTATGAAACACAAGGGATTTGATAATGTGAAAATAAAAATGGTGGGGCAGGTCCTAATGCCTATTGGGAAGCCTAAATGGGAAGGGGGTTTACAAGAAGAAATGATAGAAGATATATTCGATTTTATTGAAGTTTATGTGGTTTGTTCTTGATTGATCAAGAATCGAGTGTTACCTTGTCGAGACGAGAAGTTCAGTACACTAGTGTTCCTATAGGTAAATTTAGTAGTGCTTTTTATAGTAAGGAATTAAAATATAAAAAATCAATCGGTTATATCACTAACCATCTCAAGGGTTACCTATTTGAGAAAGCTAAAGTGTTTTTGGTCAATTTGTCACGCAACTCTTTAAGAATAGTTTGAAAGCAAAGAAAGAGAATAATTTTGCTTCATCATATGTATAGAAAATCTTAGGGCTCATTTGAATGTGGGATAAAATACTATAGAGAGGTTAGTGTGGAATAAATGGAGAGAAGTGTTCATTTGGGTGATAGAATAAGTGATTGGATAAGTAGAGGGATAAAATGATCAATGGTTTTTTTTTTTTTTTGAGAAAAAAGAGGAAGATTCCCTTAGCGTGGTAATCATGCTGTAAATATATAATATTAAAAGTGAAAGTGGAGGATGTAGTGAATATTTGTTTAATATTAAAAGAGGAAGTGAATGATATTATTAAGTGTTTATTTAATATTAAAAGTGAGAGTGGAAGTCATTGTGATTTGATAGGAAAAACTTCCAAAAAACTCCAATAAAAACCCCCAATGATATATCCACCGACTAACCCCCCCTCCAAACGGAGCCTTAATGAACAGTCTTTATGGAAGATGTGTATCAATCCCAAATGTACAATGACTGAAATCTGCTCGAAAAAGAGATACCATTCTATCACGATGTCAAAAAGTTTTATGTATGGTGAAGAATTGAGTGAAGACCATTATACATGCACATAAAAAGTCAATTTTCAATTGTTTAAGGAATTCTGGAAACAACCAAGTGGAAAATGAAAGATCTTACACAAGATGTATCAAGGATGAAGAAGAAAGGGCACTTACAGTTAGGAAGGAAATAGAGAAAGGTAGAAAACTTGTTTTCATAAGCTTTTTAAAGGAAAAAAGGCATTGGATGTTTAATATTACTTTAAGGAGTTACATAATTCAAAAGCTTGCTTGAATAGTGCAAGCTTTCAATAGATATAAAGGAAAGTAGTAGATGCTCTAAAGATGATAAAGCCAGGGAAAGTTAATGATATTCCGATAAATGTTTGAAAAGTGATGGAATAATAAGGCACAACTTAGCTCAAAAATTATTTAATGCCATTTTGCAAGGTAAGAAAATTCCAAAGGAATAAAGAAAAATTCTTCTAATACCTTTACACAAGAATAAAGGAGACAGCAGAACTGTTCCAACTATAAAGTTATCAAATTGATAGTCATACAACGAACTTTTGAGATCGAGTAAATGAAAGATGTTCATAGTTACTTAAAACCAATTCAAGTTTATGCCTAGTAGGTCTACTTTGAAGCAATAAAACTTTTGAGGCACATATAGAAATCTATAAAATCAAAAAGAAGGATTTACATATGGTTCTTATGACTATGTTTTAAGAGATATCCTATGGAGAATTTCAGAGGAAAGGCAGGTGTCAATTCTATATATCAACCTCATACAAGATATGTATGAAAGAACCATGACTTGTCTAAGGGCTCAAGTTGGGTTGCCAGACTACTTTGATATCACCATCGATTTGCATTAAGGATTAGCTTTAAGCATTTACCTTTTTACCTTTGTTGTGGATGAGTTGATGAGACACAATTAAGATAAGGTGCCATGGTGTACGCTTTTTGCTAATAATAGTGTGTTAATTCACGAGATAAGAAGTGAAGTGAACAGAAAACTTGAGCTTTAAAGAAAACCTCCTAAAAGTTGAGGTTTTCAACAAACTAGGAGATTGAAGATATGGAATATGCATTTAGTGAAAGCAAACTAAGAGGGGATAGATGTAAAAAATGGAATAGATTCCATTTTGAAGAAAGATATTTTAAATATTTGGGATCCATTTTTCAACAAAATGAATTGATGGAGATATTATGCATATAATTTATGTAGGTTGAGTGAAATGAACACTTAAATTTTTGCACATCTCCCTCTTCCACAACTTCTTGCATATCTCTGTATAGACACCACCACCATAACACCTAAATTTAGCCTTTCCCCAAACATCTCAATCCCATCGTTACCATCATTACAATTGAATATCAACAGTAAATTTCCTTCTCCAGTTCCACCACCCAACCACCAAATATCACCACCAGACAACCACCATCTACCTATTCCACCACCATGATGCCATGCTTACACTATCATCACTACTACAATGTTGTTGCCAATGCTGTAAACCACATCCAATCGAGCACCACCTAAGTGATCAAAGGCTTGATCATTGTTGATAGTGTCCTTGGTTGGTTAGGATATCAGCAATAAAAATCCTTGTACTTTCACAAAAAAATGAGTATTTCCTCTTCTACAACAATGGCACAAGAATAAAACCTGAAAAAACAAAATAGATAGGAAGCCAAACTAATTTGATGTATTTAACTCTAATCTGATTCTATGAACAAGTCCAGCCCTGAGGCAAGACTCAGTCCCGCCAGATCCACGGGTTAGCATTTATTACAATCATGTTAGCCAACAAGTACTACAATCAAGAATATACAAACATATAAAAGAAACACTCTAAATCTTTTTTTTTTTTTTTTTTGAAGAGTCTCCGAAATTTTTTTTGACAAGAAAATACTCAAAAATCTCTACAATTCCAATGATGCAATTTTTGTTTCATTAAAATAATAGATTTATAACTAAGATTTTTCTAGGCAAGTAGACCGTAAATATTAGAGGAAGAAAAGTCACAAATACCCGTGTATCATCTGACCCAGATATCAATAGCGTCCCTGTGGAGTTCCATGCTACCGCATTAACACACCCTTCATGGCCCTGCCAAGGAATTCAAGCATGACATATCGATAAAAGAAATATTAAGCCAGGAAGGTACAGAATTTTTATATGGTAAAAGAAATTGCCAACGAATGTGAAATTTTAAGACAATTTTCTGACATATTTCATTACTAATTTTATTAAAACTATGAAATCACATTTGGTTGTGAAAACCAAATAGTATAGGATCCAACTTCTTGTCTGAAGAAGAGAGATGGAACAAGGGAGTTAAAAGTGTTTAATTTATTTCGTACATAATGTCTATTAAAACAAATGAGTTGCATTTTGAAAACCTCTAGCTCTCTTTTATAGAAAAGAAGATTGAACTAATTATATATGTACCCCTAAAGATGAAGAAAAAGTACCAAATACCCTTACAAATCAACACTCCTCAAGTTGGAGCGTAGATGTCAACAAGCCCCAACTTGCTACTCAAAAAATCATGACGTTTCTTCTTAAGGGCCTTGGTAAAAATGTCTGCAACCTGTAACTCTGATGAAATATACAGGATACTTATCTTGCCTTCTAGGACAGCATCTCGTATAAAGCGACAATCAACCTCCATATGCTCCGTCCTCTCATGAAAAAACGGGATTAGAGGCAATATAAGTTGCAAATTTGTTATCATAGTAAAGTGTGCAAGAGTATCAACTGCTACTCCTAGATCCTCTGCAAGAAACCAACCATCCACATGATCTCACATGCCGCCTGTGCCATAGATCTATGCTCAACCTCTACACTGGAGTGAGCAACAACACTCTATTTCTTGCTTCTCCATGAAACCAGGTTTCCACCCAAATAGACAACAAAACCAAATGTAAATCTCCTGTCCTCTACTGACCCTGCGTAATTTGCAGTAGAATAGGCCACAAGATCTAGAGTGTCACTCTGCAATACAAGCCTCATCCTAGAGTACCCTTCAGATATCTCAAAATGAGACACATATCATGCCAATGACTGTACTTGGGACTCTGCATAAACGGACTAGCACGACTGACAACAAAGTTAATATCAAGACGTGTAATAGTCAAGTATAACAATCGACCAACAGTACTACGGTACCTGGTAACATCCTTAAACAGAGGATCTGTCTCATCTGAGCTATGTACAGTAGATGCATCCACCGGTATCCCTAATGATTTGGACACAAAAAGTCCAGCCTCCTCTAGAATTTGTAGGGTATACTGTCGCTGTGATAAGGATAGACCTCCCTCCTGATGAATAGCCTCTATCCTCAGAAAGTAGCGAAGATCACCTAAATGCTTGGTGCCAAAAGTGGACTGGAGAAATGTTGTTGTCTCGGCAATCCCATCGGTATGATTACCTGTCAAGATCATATCATCAACGTAGATTGCCAAAATAACCACTCTCCATATCCCACCAAGCTCCGCTTGTTTAATGAATATAGAATGGTCGGTAGTGAATCTCTGGAACCCCAGCTTCCTGATCTCAAGATTGAGCTTCTCAAACCAAGCTCGATGACTCTGTTTCAGGCCATAAATAGCCTTCTGTAAGCGGCAAACAAGCTCTCCCTGACTGTTATAGCCTGGTGGCTGTCTCATGTAGACCTCCTCTGCTAAATCACCATACAAGAATGCATTCTTTATATCAAGTTAATGTAGTGGCCACTCCCTGACTACTGCTAGTGACAGAATAATCCTAATGAATGTAATGCACGTCATAGGACAGGTCTCCAGGTAATCCACCCCATAAGTCTGGGTGAATCCCTTGGCAATAACTCTGGCTTTATATATTTGTACTATAGGTATTTGATGGTATACACCCATCTACAACCAACCACTGTAGCACCCTCAGGACGTGGTACTAGCTCCCATGTACCTCTGCTTTGAAGAGCCTGCATTTCCTCATCCATGGTTACCTTCCATTTTGAATCATTAATTGCCTAGCCAAAATCTCTGGGAGTAACTGCTGTGGTAAAAGCCAAAGCAAACTGTCTGGCCTTCCCCTTAAGATGAGATACAGTAGTATATCGAGACATAGGATGAAGGGTGGTGTCAGATTTCTTCTGCACAATCTCCTCCTCCCTATCTGACTCATCTTTGTCTGGAGTAACAAGTTGAGCAAGCCCATCACATGCAGAAACTTGTGGCTGTAATCTCCTATGATATATCTGTATCTCCTCTATGTCAGCCTCTATGGATGATCCTTCATCTGAGAAATAGGGAACCTTTTCAAAGAAGGTCACATCTGCAATAACCAGATATCTCCTGCGAATTGGGTCATGACACTTATAGCCTTTCTGGGTCCTGGAGTAACCAAGAAAGACACACTTCGTGGCACAGGGAGTAAATTTAACCTGGATTCCATAGTTCTAGACAAAGCAGACACATCCAAACACCCGTAGTGGCACTAGGAAGACTTTGCTACAGTCAGGATGTATAACCTAGTACGGAATCTAACCCCGAAGTACAGAAGATGGTTGCCTATTAACCAAATATGCTGCTGAGAGTATGGCATCACTCTAGAATTGTCTAGGAACCTTCATATGTAACATCAAGGTCCTAGCAATATCAAGTAGATGGCATAACTTGTGCTCTGCAACTCCATTCTGTTAGAACGTGTGAGCATAAGAAATCTGATGGATGATCCCTCTAGCACAGAAGGCCTCCTGTAGGCCACCATGCATAAACTCTAGTGCATTGTCACTACGAAAAATCTGAACAATAGTGCCATACTGAGTCTACACATTTGATAAGAAATGCTGAATAATAATGGGAATCTTACTGCGAGCCTTCATTAGGAACACCCAAGTGAGTCTGCTACAATCATCAACCATACCCACAAAATATCTGTGTCCACCAACAAAGGCAACTCTGGATGGTCCCCAAACATCATAATGTACAAGGGAAAAAGGAGCAGGACTACTATCAGTACCTCTCTCAGGATAACTGCTCCTGTGATGCTTCCCCAGTTGACAATCTTCACAGTCCAAGACCAAAGAAGCTGGTAAATCTAGGTACATTTGGTGCATCTTCTTCACAGAAGGATGCCCAAGTCTTCAGTGCCATAATAAAAGACCACAAGAGATAAACACAGACCCAGCAAACAACATGGGTGTGTCTAAATAATATAGGCCATCCCTCTCTATGCCACTGCCAATAATATCTCTTGTGCTTTGATCTTGGAAATAACAATGCCTCTCATCGAAAATGACACGGCATCCCAGGTCTCTGCGAATCATGCTCACTAACAAAAGGTTCATAGGAAACTCAAGGGCGTAGTATACCTCCTCTATCTTCATCTTGGGAGTAGCATCTATACTTCCAACGACAGTCACAGGGGAGGTCTTTCCATTCACCACCTGTACTTCGCACAATTCACATGGGATCATAGGATTCTTCATACGATCTCTGTCTCCAGTAAGATGTATAGAAGCTTCAGAGTCCATCACCCCCACACTCTTCTGTATCCCTTGCTTTTCTTCTCAACATCTTGGACTACAAATGTCAGTCCTTCATCTGAGTTTGATCTTTCCGATGGATCAAACTCATCTCCTTGGCATGAGAAAAGACTCATCATGCTAAAAAAGGACATCTTCTTCATTGGTGGCAAGAGAAGACTCATCACCATCCTTGAGATGTGCAAGATAAGCTCAAACACTTGCTAAAGAACATCTGTCCATACTGTTTTTCTTCCCCACGGACTACACCTCCATCCAACATGGGTAGTGTGCCTATCGGGCGAGCAATATCCCCCAACCACCACCAACAACGCCGCCTGCTGCAACCACAGGGGTATCGCAGGCTAGCAGCGTGGCCTTCGTCGGCGATTGAGGCGATCGCGGGGGCTACACTGCGACCATTAGAGAATCGCAACCCCGCAACACAAACTTCGGCGATCAGAACGACAGAGCAACCTTCGACGGCGATCAGATAGACCGCAGAGACTACGCCGCACGATTGCAATCTCTAACAGTGATCGGATCAACCGCAAGAGCCTCCAACAACAGCGATGTCACAACCTTGACTTCCAACGACTGTAGCGACGTTGTGAGCTCCTGCAGCGGCGTGGATCCGGTGGCTCTTCATCAGGTCAACCCTAAGAACAAGATCCACGTGATCGCCCATGGAATCACCCTTATTTAGGTGATTCAATCATATTTTCGGTAAATTCTTGGTTGTATATTGGAACACCAACCTAGGACCGCTGCTCTGATATCATGTTAAAACAAATGAGTTGCACTGCCTTCAAATGAAAATCCCTAGCCCTCTTTTATAGAAAAAAAGACTGAGCTAATTACATAAGTACCCCTGAACAGCAATTTAAATGCCGACGGCATGCCACCGACAAGGCCTATTTTGAAAAATCCCCATGCCAAGATGACTATGTTGTCAAAATACTGGGATTTCGCCGGCATGCCTATGATATCGACGCCGATGCCGAGGCTGCTGTTGGTTTATGATCACTGGGCTTAGAGGTAGATTGGGGACAAAGGCTCCATGGTTGGTTTGTGGGTTTATCTCATGGAGTAATGATTTATTTGATCTGGAAGGTCATTGGAGAGGTCAACATGTAGTAGTTGTGATCTTGAAGAGGAATGATGGCTTCTTATTTGAGATCATGTATGTGCATGGCCCATTTGTTATTGATTCTTTTACGAGGTCACATTGTTGGTTGACGATGGCTTTGATATAGGCCTTTTTTTGATGATTTACCTGACAATGGAGGTGGTACTAATGTTGGATCGATGGACTTTTTATAGGTTATGGTAGCATTTAACTTGGAGGAGATTGGTCAAGCTTATTACTGGTATACTTGAAGGAGTGCAATGATGCATTGCTATGTTTCTTGATTCCATAGAGATTTTGGAGATATTTCCTTTGTGTAATTGAAGCTGGCCTTGGACCTTTCCTATTTCAAGTTTTAGCATGCTTAGTTGCTGGAGGCGGACATCACATGAATAGTGAGAGTTTAGTAGTGGGTAGTGCAATCCTTTGATTTATCTAATCTGACCAAGGCAAGAGGACTACAGACCCACACTTTATTGCATAATAAAAGGTAAATGAAGAAAGGGTTGAAATGCAATATGACTAAGGCTTTGGGGAAGATCACTAAGTTTGACAGACTTGAGGATAATACTATATCGATGATTTCGGAGGTGTTGGAGAGGAAGCATGCCCAACAAATCATTTCTCTGGAAGATAAGAAGAGGTGGGGTGGAGAAAGTGATCATAACCTCTTTGGTTGAAGGAAGGGGGTGCAAGCATGTTTCTTTCACATGGCAGCCAATGAAAAGAGGAAGTTCATTAGTAAGATCCAAAGTTAATGAAATGGAATATAATGACAGAGAGGACATTGGGAGATTGGTGGAAAAACATTTTAGAGCATTCAAGAAGAGGTAATCAAGATAGTGGGAGATGGAGTAGAAGGGGGGCTCTTTCCTTTTATCTGTACCCAGAATTGCTGGTGCAATCTTTTTTTGAATTTGAGGTGAAAGCAAGTGTGGCTAGACTCAATGTGAAGGGGACTTTGGAACCTGATGGGTTTCCAATTTTATTGTTTAAGGTGTTCTGGTCAGTTAATGGGTGGTGTCTTAGGTAGGTTGTAAAAGAGTTATTATTATCAAAGGAGGTTGAAAAGCCTCCCTTTTACCTCACCTAAAAAAAAAGAGATGGTTGAAAAAATAAAATATCATAGGCTCATTGTGCTCTCGAATGTCATCTA
The DNA here is from genome assembly GCA_037157565.1 of Thalassia testudinum. NCBI lineage: Eukaryota > Viridiplantae > Streptophyta > Magnoliopsida > Alismatales > Hydrocharitaceae > Thalassia > Thalassia testudinum. The sequence goes on from JAZHRO010000059.1 coordinate 27,393,773, forward strand.
TTTGTTACTCGAATTCTTAACATGGTAAGAATATTTGATATTTCATTATTGAACTTTAGCATAATATGGTTATGATGAAACACTCTTATTGTTATATAATTAACGTTCAATTTTCTTGAAATTGATATCATTTTGACTACTTCTGTCATTTTTGTCGTATTCTGGAACCTGTCGACGCCAACGTAAGTTATTTAATTTGTTATTTAATTTTCGTATGGTAAGAATATTTGTTATTTAATTTTCTTCTGCCATTTTCTGGAACCTGCTGACGCCAACGCCGTCATCAAGGTCCTGTTGCTTGGGGCGGGAGTGGAGGGACCCAGTGCGGGCCAAAGCAAAGGGAGGAGAGGAAGGGCGAGGAGGAGGAGGAGGAAGTGTGAGGGTTTAGGGGGAAAAATAGGAGAAAGATATATTTGGGTATGAAAATATAAATTTTCTTTTTTTTATATTTTTTTGACGTTTTCGATTAGGTTTAATGGAGTAGGGGCATACGACCTTAACGGAGTAAATTTATAAGAGTATATATGTAAATATCAAGAACATAGGGATATATACGTCTTATCGAAAGTTTACAGGGGTATATAAGTAAAAACCCCTTTCTTTTATATGCTTAGGCTTTTTATTTAGGGTTTATTCTACAAAATAGAATAGCATAATAGTGCATCTTTTGGTGTTTTTTCTTCCTTATTTTAGAGGGTAAGGATGTCTATTTGAGACATGGTATTCATCCCTCTTCATGCATAAATAAGGATTAAAAAATACAAAAAGAGGGAGGTAATATGATAAATCATACTACATGTTTACCCAAACCCTTACAAAATAAACCCTAAACCCTCAACATCCACTCATATATGTAAATGCATCATATCCAGATTTCCAAGTCATTTTGTAGTTAAGCATGTCGCAACAAGCCCATTAGTACTTATCAAGTATGGGTCAGGTTAACATACCTAGTAAAACATGAAAACTCATATTTTGGTCAAATCCCAATCAAACCTATCAAAAATAAGTCACATATGGTAGCGTTGGATTTGTCTGATCACAAACTTTCCAATAGATCTTGTTTTGAGGTTCGCAGAAAAGTTACACAAGAAAATGTGATCTAAGGGCATGTAGCATAAATAAGCCAAATTCGAGGGTTATGTAAATCAAAATAGCGAATCCTATTCTAGTAAGATCTCAAGTCTATAAATAGGGCCATGGGGGTCCAAACCTCAACCAAGAAGTCCTATGGTAGCATACTTATAGCGGATAAAAGAAGCAAGACAGAGAGAAAAGAAAGAAAAAAAGTGGAAGAGAGAGAGAGAGAGAGAGAAGTGCAGGCATAGGTATGTTCCGCACATAAGCATGTGAAGCAGAGAGAGTGACCCTAGTAGCCACCTCCTTACAACACAAAGGCCACGGACATATAATGGATGCTGACACGTGCTTGATGTGGTATGAGGAGTGCAACCAAGAGCTGACAAGGAATGAGTGTGCACAAGGAGTTGACTCACTATCACATATAGTGCATGCAAGGTGACAAGGTCGATGCATGTGAAGAGGGGCTGGCGATAGATGCTTTACTGCTTGACGTGTGGCAAGGGGTAGCAGGGCATGATTCAACATCAATCAGCCTATCCAAGCACATCCTGCACGTGATCCAGGACCCTAAAATCCAGTCCAAGCCAATTCTTGGCCTTTTTGGTTGGTTCAAGGACTAAATGGTCTCCATTTTTTGTCTTTTGTGCCCGAGGATCATTTTCACGCATACTACGTATTGATAACCATCTAACCCCATTTAAGATCCCGATTTATGTTTTTAACCCTACATACTCTTGGAATGTGCATTTAACCTAAGTTCTTGATGTATTTCACCTAGATCCATATTCTTCAAGTACCTCGAGTGTGTAGGTGGTAAAAGGAACTCTCTGAGTGCTATTTGTGAATCGCTGTAACCCCTCGACAACCTAGGCAAAGTAGTCTGGTCCTTTTTTATGGGTGACCTAATATTGAGATCCCTCTTCCGTTAGGCATTCTTTTATGTGTATCTACACTCTTACTGAGAATCTAGGAGTCTATGGTTGTTCATCACATTCTTTCTTGATTGGGTACTTAATTAGTGATTATTAATGCATATGATTGATTAAGATTTTTTTTTTTGAAATGCTGATTAAGAATAGTTGTGATTGTGATTAATTGGCATTGTGAATTTGAGAACCTAATTTAATAAGTTTGCATGCTATAATTGTAGAATTATTGAGTAACTTTCAAATATGAAAAAATTCCTCCAAGCCTCTATCAACGTGCCAAAATAGAAAAGATATTTTCTGTTTTGGAAAAGAAAAAGAAAAAGATTAACTTGTTTACTTTACATAGTACCACAGCAAAGTTTTGTTTTTTTTTTGAAAGGGAGTACCATACCATACTTTTTATATGTATTTTGGACATATTTCAAAAATATTTACTCTTAAAACAAAATTTAGCTTTAGGTCAAGGAACTTCAAGCAATCATCCTCACTACGCCTCATACACTTCTAAGCGAGAATAATAGGAGTGTTACTAAAGAAGGCATGAGATGTGCATTCCAACTATGAAATGCCTCCAACACTGCTAGTAGATAGAAGAAGATGATGGGAAAGGACAGAAACACAAGTGAAACCAAAGCTAAAAAGAAATACACCAGCATGGATGACTATTGGGATATAACCAAGTTTGAGAGCAGCAGGCACAGATATCTGGTGCTGCCACTGTTGAGGCCTCATCAGCGTTATATACAAAAGCAACCTTTTACCTAGCCAAGCAAACAAGGAAGTTCAGAGCATGCACCTATCCAATACCTCGATCCTACACAGGGCTAATCACATTATTTCTTCTAATAATTATATCCTGTTTGTAGTTGACCAACATGGCAACTTTATACCACTTCATTGGAGAATAATCAACCCTTCTGTGTATGCAATCAGCATCAGATAAGGAAAATCAGTGTTGCTGCTAGCTCAACCCTTGGCATTGTAGAAAGAGAGGCAATAGACCTCATGGGCAAGTTAAAGTTTTACTTTACAAAGCCCTCTTAACTTATTGAAAGAATCTATTAATGCATTTTATTTTATCACACCTTCTTCCTAAGCAATATTACTAAATCTAAAGATCATCGAAGAAATAGGTTGTAGGAGAGCAATACAAGCCTCGTGTTGCTAGGCAAAGTGGTGAAATGTTGCACCTTAGATGGAGCCAATAGCCGAGAAAGCATCTGAACACTCCAGTGGAATTTGGAACAGTCCAAAAAATTGGGAATCCAACTACGAAGTGACAAGTAGTCTGTATCTCATCCTTCTTTAAACACTCAGATTCACAATTCAGGACTAATAAGACATGCAGAAATGGTCAGACTGCAACACATGGTGGACAAGGATATACAGCAAATCTTGTGGCAAGACAGATTCAGACACATTGTTTTTCTGTCATACTTCATTTGGATGTCGGGTAAATTTTACCCCACGTAGATAGGATAACTTGTGGGATATGGGAGATTTATCACACGTAGATCCCCATGCAATTTGATTTGACCACTCGTGTTAGCACTGTTCACTACACCCACCTCCATGCAACCATCACTTGTGCTATCCTTGTATGCACTGTAACCCACTAGAAGTACAATCTCATCACTATTCATCGTACTATTTATCTTATCCATGACATGTTAGCTATCCCACCTACTTACCTCACATCCAAACGAAGCCTTTAGGCATTTGTGCATGGCCATTGCCTTGCACCATTTTATTGTCAAGATACCAGACTAATTGGAACTCAATTTCTACCCTTATAAACCTCCCTCCAAAGCAAAAAAGCCAGATTTCACATGCAAATAATCTCCCCGCGTCAGCATTTTATTTTGTTTAAAAAAAAACAGGCCTCTGGCATACTAAGGACGTTTATGACCTTCACTAGAGATCATTCTGATATGCACATCAAATTTATCCAATGACGGCCAGGAAAACATGCAACAGATACAACAATCTTCTATAAAGAGGAATCATTCGTTAGCTTATGTGCTTTGGCCACTAAAAAGTGGTACTTCCACCCACTTAAAACCGCACCATGATGTGCTAATAAAATGCCAGGCAGGACCAATTCAGATAGGGTAGACTATTGGTAATGTGCTCCAAGCTCAGTTGTTAATCACACCACAAGCTTCCTCTTTTTCCTACACCACTAAGGACTTCAGATGTCTTTTGTGGATGCTTTAACCTAGGATTGTTAGACATGAACCAGCGGCTACTCTTGGAACCTAAATATGCTCCTACCCTGAAAAGATATGGATCCTTATATGCTCATTTCTGGGAGTACATATCTTGCAAGCATCTTACATCCTCAAGTATCATTCTTGCTTCAACAATTGAGAATATCATACAGAAAGCATCATGCTGCCTAAGGTTTTCATCCACTCATCAAAACAAAAATAATGCACCTTGCAAAACCTACTGAAACTCAAGACCACAAGGACAAGGAGGTGTAGAGCAATGGAATATAAAGTAAAGGCCAGATGGATGCTATAAGAGGGATTTTGTTTGCTAAAGGAGCAAAGCAACACCAAGAGTATGATAGTCCAAATATTGAGGAAGATTAAACCGGAAGTATCATTTGAAATCACAGAAAGAATTAAATGTAAGGCATAATTTCAGAAGCACTAAAAAAAACTTCGCAACATGTAGAATCATTGGTGAATAATTCTATAATACATACCTCCAATTCCTTTTCAAGAGAAAGCCTTCGAACTAAAGAAGAATGTAGTTGCATCCTGTAATTGATATCCTACAGAACATTGAATGACATAAATTTAGATTTATTACTTTTGAGGAGCAAATTTAGATTTATTATAAATATGAGGAAAAATAGAAATTGAGAAGCATAGGGTTGTGTACACAAAATCTTCATGCTTAAATTATTAGTTGAAAATTGAGATAAGTTGCCTAAGCAATAGCCACAGCTACAGCAATTTAATTGGCTTATGTCATGTAATCAGTCTTGGCATGGAAACATAAAGACTTGTCATGTGAATAAAGGGTTCAGTTTCACATTGACTGGAAAATGTATGTCTAATGCATGCATGCCTATAAATATGATCCCTCACGTAAAGTGCATGAAAAAGAGTTCCTTTTTTTGAAAGAGGAGAAAGACAGCCCCAGCAGTTGTCATCTGAGGAAAATCACAAAGAGTCATCCGATTCCAAGTGCACACCAAAAAGATTCCCAGAAGATCACCAAAACAAACCTAAAAAGCAACCTGTGTCTTCCCATGTTCTATTCGTCACATCAAAGCAATGCTCATCATAGGAGTCCACAGTTCTGTTCACTCCTATGGCCCACCAAAACAAGGATAAATACTGCTGATCACTTGTAACAATTAATCCCTGGGCAAAAAGATCACTGCCGACAACCTACACCTAACATGCTAGAGTTGCCGCTTCATTGCCATGATTGCACATGTATACTTGGATTTTTCTCACCGATCGCCATGCTCATTGGCTATTTCCCAAGTCCACAATGTATATCAATGTGGTCTACCACCACCATTAGTCTTCATCTCAGTGTCTTTCATGTCTCCTTTGCTCCTTCGTAGATATGGTCACACATGCCTCCACATGTGCCTCAAGATGGCTACTGGGCTGGTACTGGCTTGTGTTGTCTTCTTAACCCTGTGCATGCATTCAGCAACCCTTCAACAAGCGCAGGCAGGCAGGCATCTCAGCAGGACATAATGTCCAACCAACCATTGGATGAGTTGTTGCATTTGTCACATTCTTCTCTTGCGAGGTTACACAGTTGCGACTAGATAATTCATTTTCTCTATGACTCATTCATGGGAAACTAAGATTACAAGAATCCATTCACTTCCAAAAATGTAAATCTCCCATCAACCGGTAAGCCCAATAAACCACAAGCATTATTTGAGTTTTTGGTCAACTTCCATGGAGATATATATTATTGGGAAGCCTATAATGGTCACTAATCAGGATTTTAAGTGTCGATATCGACACCATGCCAATAAATTTCCAAGTGCATGTATGAACGTTGGATTATCAAGATTATCAATAACCCAAAAATTCTCCGCATCAAAGGCATATCAAGGGCACGGCAATGCATGCCAACAAATTCACTCAAATGATTCAAAGTAAATCACTGATTACTAATTTAAAACCTTAAAAGGTTATGTAAGAAGGGCATACATGTGAAAATGAGTCTTCAAAGCTACTCATTTTGATCTTATACTTCATACTTCAATTCGTTAACCAAAGAAATTCCTATATTAACTTATATGTTTATCATAGAGTTTTGTAAGGGAAAAAGGATGACTACATTCTGGCGAGCTAAAGCATTTCTCCTCGCATGCACAAGATTGCACTAGAAGTAACACTGACATTATCAACATATGATGGGTTCTTTAAAAAACGAAGCAATTCTTTTTTTTTAAAAGGAAAATAAAGCAATTCCATCAATCCTTGGACTACAAAAGTAGACACAACATATCATATTATGCATGTTGTTGCAATTTGCAGTGACATGCCCCCTTTTACCAACATAGTCTAGAAAAGGTCAAGTTCGACCTCCTCCAAAACAATCAAATAAGCAAATCGACCTTTGGCTTTTGAACGGCATTCACAGCAAGGCCACCGCCAATAACTACAGGAGCAACAGCAGTAACACGATCAATACAGTAGGCATAGGCGCCGATACGATCGGCACAAGCATCGATACAGTCGATAAATCATCGATACACTTGCATATCAAAACCTTTTACATGTCGATATAGCCCTTTGCGCAAAATCCCCTAAATTGACAACATGTTGAACAATGTCACTAATCATGACAAACACCTCTCAACTTGCACCACGTTTCATTCTTTTTTTCATTTCTTGTGCCTCATGTTAGGTAGTATTGCAAGATGGCATAACTCTTAGGGAAAACAATCCCCACAAATTGCAAGAAATAATATTCTTTTTTTTTTAAGTGTTAAGTTGTAAAGGAGTGTTGGATATTTTATTTCTCTTAAGGAGGTACTTATGTAATTAGCTCAGTACTCTTTTATATAAAAAGAGGGCTAGGATTTTCATTTGAAACTAATGCAATTTCTTTGATTCAACATGGTATTAGAGCAGCGGTCCTAGGTCAATGCTTCGATATCTCATTGAAAATCCACCACAACATGATCAGATCACCAACGTGGAGATGGTCTAATGGAAGACCGCGAAGATGTTGCCCCTATCACCATAGGCGGACGGCTTGACGGCACCACCAATAGCATCGCCGCCGACCTACAGTGCACCAATAGCGTCACTGCTAGCCAGATCACCATTGATGAGGCCACCAACTAGGGGTGACGGTCGCCGATAGCACGGGCTGCTGATGCTAGTAGCCGTCTCACCCATTGTGCACATGTTCCCTCATGCGTAATGAGCCTTCTCTTACGCCTAATCATAATGGCGATGAGTCTTCTCTCCCGTGTTGAAGAAAGTTGATTCAAGAAAATCAACTTCAGAGTCTACTAGACTCGCGTGTGCAGTCTAAGAGGTTGAGAAAAAGAAAAGGCAATGCAGCAGTACATGGGTGATAGATTCTGGAGCCTCAATCCATCTCACTGAAGACCGAGGTCGTCTGAAGAACTTTGTGATTCCGTAGGGACTCCGTAAAGTGCGGGTGGCTAATGGAAAGACCTCTCCTGTTACAGCAGTAGGATGCGTACATGCCACGCCCAAGATGAAGATAGAGGAAGTATATCATGCTCCTGAATTTCTTATGAATCTTTTATCGGTGAGTAGGATTTGCAGAGATCTTGGATGCCGTGTAATTTTTGATGAGAAACACTGTTACTTCCAAAACCAAAACATGAGATAAATAGCTGGCAATGGCATAGAAAGAGGTGACCTATATTATTTGAACGCACCCATGTTGTTTGTTGGGACTGTTTCTATCTCTCATGATCCTCTGCTTTGGCACCGTAAACTTGGACATCCTTCCATGAAGAAGATGCATCAAATGTGTCCAGAGTTACCAGATTCCTTGGCTCTAGATCGTGAAAACCGCTAACTAAGGAAGCATCACAGGAGTAGCTACCCCAGGAAAGATGCGGGTGTTAGTTCAGTCCCCTTTTCCCTGGTTCATTGTGATATTTGGGGACCATCTAGAGTTGTCTCTACTGGTGGACACAAGTATTTTGCAGCTATGGTTGATGGCAGCAGTAGACTTACATAGGTGTTTTTGATGAAAGATGAAAGCTCCCAGTGAGATACCCAGTATTGTTCAGCATTTTTTGTCTGAGGTGCAGACACAGTATGGTAATACTGTTCAAGTCTGTCGCAATGATAATGCGTTAGAATTTATGTATGGTGATTTGCAGGAGGCTTTCCTGTCCAAGGGGATCATTCACCAAACATCTTATGCTTATACTTCCCAATAGAATGGGGTTGCAAAGCGCAAGTAGCGACATTTACTTGATGTTGCTAGGACATTGATGTCTCATATGAAGGTTCCTAGGCAATTTTGGAGTAATGCCATACTCTACGCAGCATATTTGATTAACCGGCAACCATCTTCTATGTGAGTTTTTGGCTGTGTATGCTTTGTTTAGAACTATAGTATTCAGGAGAAGTTTGCCCCCCGTGCCATAAAGTGTGCCTTTCTTGGTTACTCTAGGACCCAGAAAGGGTACAAGTGTTACGATCCAGTTCATAGGAGGTATCTTATTACTGTTTATGTAACCTTCTTTGAGAAGATTCCCTACTTTTCATAAGAAGGGTCTTCCATAGAGGCTGCTATACAAGAGGCACAGGTATATCACAGGAGACCTCAGTTACAGGATTTTGCTTGTGAGGAGCCAGCTCAGCTTGTTATTCCTTCAAACAGGGATGAGTCGGAAAGGGAGGAGGAGATTGTGCAAAGGAGATCTGATACCACGCTCCATCTTATTTCCTGTTACACTATAGTTTCACATCTCCAGGAGGAGAACAGACAATTTGCATCTACTATTACCACTACAATAGTTCCTAGAGATTTTGTGCAAGCCCTCTATTATCCGAAGTGGAAAGCAGCTATGGATGAAGAGATGCATGCTCTCTAGACCATGAGAACATCGGATCTTATTCTGTGTCCAGAAGGTGCCGTTGTTATTGGTTGCAGATGGGTGTACCATTAAGTACAGATCTGACGGGACAGTGGAGAGATATAAAGCCAGACTTCTTGACAAGGGATTCACCCAGACATATGGGATAGATTACCTTGAGACCTTTTCACCTGTTACACGCATTACCTCCATCAGGATTATCTTGTCTATTGAAGTGATTAAACAGTGGCCCTTGCATCAACTTGATATAAAGAATGCTTTTTTATATGGTGATATAGCTGAGGAGGTGTATATGAGAGAGCCACCAGGTTGTGACAATCAAGGGGAGCTGGTTTGTTGCTTACGAAAGGCCATTTATGGCCTGAAGAAGAGCCCATGAGCCTAGTTTGATAGACTCAATCTAGAGATCAAGAAGATGGAATTTCAAAGGTCTACTACTGACCATTCTATATTCATCAGACAGACTAAGCATGGTGGGATATGGAGAATGGTTATTTTGACAATCTACGTTGATGATATGATCTTAACAGGTAAATATTTAAACCCTGAAATATGACCATTCTATATTCATCAGACAGTCTATCTTCATCACCCGGGCAGCACGCAGAGCTTCTCTCTCTCCTCCACACCCCTCACCCTTAAACCCTAATCCCCTTCTATTTAAACGCCCTTTTCCCCTCACCCACGCCACTCTCCACCAGCCACCACCACCTCCAGTCATCCTCCCTGTGCAGCCGCGGAGAGGGTAAGCGAGGGAGAACGAGAGGGAGAGAAAGGAAGGAAGAATGTGAAGGGAGGTTCGAGGCCGAAGGAGCTCGGCGAATCTCATGCGGGAGCTCGGAGGAGCTCGCGCGAGTTGCAGCAGGCACGCGCAAGAGGAGGGGCTCGAGGAGGCGACCTCCCGGCCCTCTGCAGCTGCTGAGGCTGCTGCGGCATGCTACGGAAGGCACTGCGAGGAAGGCAGCATCGCAGAGGAGGTTCTGGTACTAGAAAATTTTCAGTATTAGACGTCTAGAGGGTCGACCAAACATCTGTAGAGGCAACAGGATGTCCGGAGCTGAAGCCGGACGTCTGAAAGCATATTATCGCATAGAGGTATGTGTTTCCTACCCTAGTTTCCGCCATGCAGATCGTAGCGCAGGAATGTCTGATTGAAAATAGGTCTGCGATTTTTATACGCAAGTGTAGGGTGTTGGAAAGGAGCACGGTGCATCTTTCCAGGCACTTTTGGACGTCTAACCACATCACAAACGTCCGACGGCACTTTCAGACGACCAGAGGCATAGTCCGACGTCTAGAACTTCCTTCAGATGGTTGCGGAGAGATCCGGATGTTTGAAGAACCCGTAGGAAACACAAGGTAAGATCTGACGTCTTTTAAGACATCTAGGACTAGTCTCAGACATCTAATTTTGGACAGTAACCGAATTTTTGGCCCATTCAGGGCCCAAACGGAATCAGATTTCCGCAAATGAAGTACCGTTGTTTTCACCTCAAGCTTCTCTACGTGTTCATGCTGAGTACCTACTGTTTTAAGCTCGTCTGATGTAAATTAGTTGCTGATACAGGTTATCAGCCGGTGGTGTGTTCGGGGCCCGCAGAAACGACGAGATCTGCGGTGCAAGCCCCCATTCCTCCCGTGATACCCGGTAGAGTGGTTTAATCCAGTTGTTAATATTTAAATAAGAATGTGCTTGTTTGGAATAATTGGATCGAAGTCTATGATGTGGAATGAACCCTAGGTTAGAAATGTATAAACATGTTTTGAGCTATACTGTTCACTTGAGTGCATGTTTAAAATAAATTGCTAGAAATTGTATTAGTGTAATTATAAGATACTATTTTAGACATGAAAACACGAGCTACCTGTATATGATGGAAAATTGAGAATTGGATAGTGTGATCCGGATATTGATAATGAGATGAAAATGACCATGAACCCTACGGGAATTAGGAATAGAGCTCCTATGTATGAAAGGAATTTAATATGTAGACGAAAAGTGAGCTGGCCCTTATATACACAGTACCAAGGAGAACTATCCCTTTTAGTGTAGAGGAGGAGCTAGCCACCCCTTGGGTTGAAACTCGAGATAGGACTGGTCACTCTACACCGACTCCTGTTGGCCCTTGCGTACGTGGTACCGAGGTGAGCTACTAGTGTAGGGAGGGAGCTAGCATCCACACGGGACTCGGGGTTAGGACAAGCCAACCTACATCGACTTTTAGGCCTTCTGGGCAAACCGAGGTAGTCGGACGAGGGTACGCAGACTGTGAAGAGGCAAGACCCCTGTTTGATTCTGAGGAGCGAGACCCCTGTTCTGAGAGGGCAAGGCCTTATACTGTTCCATGTTGTACTTTAGGCATACCCGCTAGCGGAAACAACTGACCACTACGTCGCGACAGTGACCCCGGGGTGGTTGACTGGGTGTAAGACTATCGCAGGGGACTCTCCCGGCCAGGAAAGCACCACGTGTACCTCCTACTCCATGAAAATGACTGCAATCAAGATCGTTCCCACGAGGAACAAGCAAGATTAAGAAATACTTGGATCCTTGTGAAATAAATGAGCAAGAAATATATAAATGAGATAAATAGAAATGGGAATAAAACCTGATTACTTGTTTTACCTTACTTACATATAATTAATGTAAACACCACTCTACTCAGCGTTTGCTGACTCTGTCTTTTCGTAACCATGTTCAGGATCAGGAGTTGAGCAGCCCGAGTTTCCGGCTGTAGAGGATGCTGGGCCCAGCCAAGCCCACCCGTAGTCGTTTCTTTCCAGCTCTTTTATTTTCTGCTGTTGTAGTGAGTAATAGACATCTATTTTACTGTTCCTGTTAATTTCTATTTTCTTTCCACTATTATTGTGGTAGCATGTACTATTTTGAGATAGTTTGCTCTACTTTCCTTTACCATTTTGCTTTTCCTTCTACTTAGTTATGATGCATGTGTGGATGTGGTATTATTTCCTACTTTTGGTTATTTTTCGTTGGACGACTAGGTCTTGAGATTAGTCGAGGCGGGCCGATCTCGAGTCCTATAGGGATCTGGGAACTGGGTCGTAATAGAGAGGCTCCAGGAGGAGGGGAAAACGACCCCGACGATAGAAAATTACCGTAACAACTCCACATAATATCACCAAAAAGACCATACTCCTAACCCATCAACCTGGCAATCCACTTCGTAAGGAGACTGATGTTCACCTTGTCCACATCTCTAACCCCCAAGCCCCCTCCTAGAAAGGTCTACACACCTCTTCCCAAGTCACCAATCTCGCCCCCTTCCTGTTGACCCTACATTAGACCAAACGAAATCTCTCACCAACCCTAAGATTTTCTTTTCAATCTGATGCAGTAACCTGAAAATCGATAGGAAATATGATGGCATGGATGCTAGAACCGCCTTCACCAGGATCAGCTATCCACCTTTAGACAAAAGTCTAGAAGACCACCCTACCAATCTTCCCTCCATTCTCTCTAACAACGGAATCCAATCCTGTAACCTGAGTCACCGATCTGATAAAGGAAAGCCCAAATACACCAACGGCAAAGAGCCCAACTTTTTCTCCAAAGCTCCACCTACCCTCTCCGTTTCTGCGATCGACAAATTAAACGAGACAAAAGTTGATTTCTGATAATTAATCCACAATCTCGACGCCTTGCCAAAAAGCTCCAGAATGATTCTCATCCTCCTAACCTCCAGATCTGTTCCTTCGACCAGAAAAAGTGTATCATCAGCATACTGCAGGACCGCCATCTCCCTATCCACACCAAACCCAAAGCCTCTAATCAGGCCCCTAGCACAGGCCCTAAGTGCCACCCGCGCCAAGGCATCTGCTGCAAGAACAAGCAGCATAGGTGCAAAAGGGCAACCCTGCCTGACCCCCTTCCTAGGCTATATCCAACCTCCTGCCGGGTTCCCTTTGATTAGGACTGAGAAAAATGTTGTCGTCACACATCTTTTGTCATAGCACCCCACCAGTCTCCAATCTACTTTTGTCACCAAAGATTTAGGTGATCTTCGCTACTTTCTAGAGATAGAGGCTATTCATCATGAGGATGGTTTATCCTTATCTCAGAGGCAATATACTTTGCAAATCCTAGAGGAGGCTGGACTTCTTGGGTCCAAACCATCAGGGATACTAGTAGAGGCACCTACTAGTCATAGCTCAAGTGAAGCAGATCCCTTGTTTGATGATGTTACCAGGTACCGTAGTGCTATTGGTCGTTTGTTATATCTAACTATTACACGATCAGACATCAGCTTTGCAATCAGTCGCGCCAGTCAGTTCATGCAAAGTCCCCGATACAACCATTTGGTATGATGTATCTCATCTTAAGATACCTGAAGAGCACCCCAGGGTGAGGTTTGTACTACAGTGTGAGTGGCACTCTAGATCTTGTGGCTTACTCTGATACAGATTATGCAAGATCAGTAGAGGGCAGGCAATCTACGTCAGGCTTTGCTGTCTACTTGGGAGGAAATCTAGTCTCGTGAAGGAGCAAGAAACAGAGTGTAGTTGCCTGCTCCAATGCAATGGTAGAGTACAGGTCCATGGCACAGGCTGCATGTGAGATCATGTGGATGGTTGGTTCTTACAAGATCTAAGGGTGCCAGTTGATACCCCGATTCCACTCTACTGTGATAATAAGTCAACCGCATATATTGCCTCCAATCCTATCTTTGATGAGAGAACAAAACATATTGAAGTTTATTACCATTTTATACAGGATGCAATCCTGAATGGCAAGATACGTACCCCTTATATATATTCTAAGCTACAGGTTACTGACATTCTCACAAAGTCACTTAAAAAGAAACGCCATGATTTTTTAAGTACCAAGTTGGGGCTCATTGACATATACGCCTCAACTTAAGGAGTGTTGAGTTATGAGGGGGTGTTTGATATTTTATTTATCTTGAGGAGGTATTTATGTAATTAGCCCAATTCTCTTTTATATAAAAAGAGGGTTAGGGTTTCATTTGAAGGTAATGCAATTTCTTTGATCCAACAAAAAGGAAAAAGGCGTTAACCCCTCAAATTCATTAAAAAGGAGAGCCTAATAATCATCAATTGCAAATCATGTTGCAGCAATCATGGTCTTAAAAATCATGCCTCGAGGCGAGACACTGGGAAATCTCCCCAAGGGTTGCAACATGAGGTGTGTGCCTTAGTTGGTCGAGGTGGTGAAGTGCCAAAGTGAAGGCGAGGCTATAACCTCAATTGAAAGGCACTTTTAGACGACCATGTGATTTGCACATGACCTTTTCCCATGAATAAATCCCCCTAAAACCCTGATTCAACCCATATTCCAAAGCCTAAAACCCATTGCTTGCAAACCCAAGGAGCCCATCGCTGTCCAAGCTCTTGAACCATAGTTCCCACCTTGTTGGAGGTCCAACACATGTTGCTAGAACTTGCTGACATGGAAACAAATATCTCAATATATCAGCAATATATCCATATCCCCTGTATGATGTATATCGATATCACAAGAATATCTTTTTTCCAAGATATCGATGATATATCGTTAATATTAATAGATCTTGATTGATATCCCAAAATTTTGGGGGATATTGATGTAAATATTTCATAAGATAAGCGATATTGGTCGATATGTCTTTGATATTGCCATGTCCAATATATTGTTCTCAAGTCCGAGGTTTCTTGCCTTTGGTTTGCAATCTTTGAACCTCTTCTCAGGTATCTAGCTCTTTCTCTTCTCTAATCTCTTCTGATTCTCCACTCTCTATGATTTAAGGTTCTATTATTCTTCCGTCCATCTTTATTTTTTATATGGGAATTTTTTTTTCTTATTGTCAAAATGAACCCTTACCATATATGTAAGATATGCTTTGTTCATGTTTATACTTACGTTGACCATCCTAATCAACCATGTGTAATTAACTTACGCTAACATTATTTTGACTTAACATCACCACTCAACTTATACTATACACGTAAATTATGCTAATGCTTAACTCATTTTGGGCTTATATGTCAGTTTTCTAATGTTTTCTCCATCTATTCCCTTTGAATCATTTCATAAAAATTACACTTAAACTTTTTTGTGGAATGTAGTGAATGTGGGTGGTTATCACTTGAATAACCACCCTTTAGCTTTTCAAAAAAAATAAATTACACTTAAAATCTTACTTAGCTCATGATCTTTTTTTTTTCCATACCAAGACACTAATACTCCTAATTTTCAATGATCATTAAAGAAATTATTGCCAACTTTTGGTTATATTCATTTTATAGTTAGTTATCATATTACTTACAAACTTGTTATCATATCTTTTATTTTTTGTTTTAAAATGTTATGAATATAGTGCACTTCTATCACGCCATTTAAAAGTTACAATTCCAATGTATAGTAGTAATGAAAATCATAATTTTATACATTTCTATAAAATCATAATTTTATAAAATTATGGCATTTTAAGCCATTTTGAACCAATTATGAGATATCGGTGATTTATCAACAATATGTGTCGACATTGACATACCTCCTTTTTAACTTGTCAATATGGTGTCGACATCGTCATCTGAAACCTTGGTTATAGAAGGTTCACCAAAGGTCGCAGAATCCTTTGCCACCTCATCACCAAAGGTCCACTGCTGCTAACTTCATCACTTAATCTTCACATCTTCACCTCTTCTCACTACTAAACGGTAAGTTAGGTTTCGTTTAGATTTTATTTAAGTCTTTTAGGTTATTTTATTATATATGTTATTTTGCTCCATCAGTATGTGTCGTCGTTTTGTTTAGATTTTGTTTAGGTTTCATTTAGATTTTTAAGTTATATTTGTCCTCGATGAGTTATATATTACCTGAGTGATGGAGAAATCATATATTTATCATATTTTCTAGCATGTGGTATTATATTATTAACATAATAACATATTTTAATATGCTATTGTTTTTTTCTTTTGCATTACTTGTTGGAGGCTACCAGCATCGGTAGTGACTTTCATTAAGAATCTTAATAATCATATGTGTTATGTTTGTATGGTAATTTGAGTCATATATTTATGTGTAGGGTAATGTTTATATGTGAAAGTGGAACAAAAGCCTAATTTATTTTTCTATTCATTTTCTTTTACTTGTATGTGTATAATTTGTGTGCATGTCACGTATTGACTTGTGTATCACATTAAGTTTGATATGTATAACTTGTTACTTGTATGTATAGGTCACACATTGCTTGTAGTGTATGACTTGTGTGTGTGTATTGCTTGTATGTATCAAATGCGTTACTTGCAAGCCATAAGTTATGCCTTATGAGATTAGACATTAGATTCATTACTTGTGATTTGCAAGTCATAACTCGTACTAATCATAATTCATACAATTGGATTTTTTTTATAGATAAGGGATAGAGTCAATATAATTCATTATCTTTATTTGGTTTACTTGTGGTAATTCACATGATATGAACTTTTAACTCATTTTAGAATTTTGATAAACTTAATTTCTAATTTTTTATAATGTTTCGAGGTTTATCTTTTATTTAAATGTCATCTCTTGTCTAGTTCCCCTATTTAAATGTTGTAATAAAAATGGCATGTATGTGTATTTTTTACTTTTTTTTCTCATTAGTAGTGTTTAACGAGTATATATTTATGTCATTTTTCCTTATTTTCCATCCTAAACCTGAGGCTTGAGCCTTGACCACCTCGAGACTTGCATCTCTCCTTGATGAAGGCAAACCGCCTTAGTATCGCCCCGCATTTTTTAAAACCTTGGTAGTAATGTAAAACCTCATTACCAAACATCCTCCCCCTCGTAAAGATCACCCATTATACTCTAAGTTTCTAAGCAAATACACCATAAAAGAATATAGGCTCTTCGAGTGGTGTCCCCATCAGCAAGAGATCCATGGATGCTGGACCAAAAATCTAAGAAAAAGGCAAATCAATCACCACCCATCCAACAAGAAAGGCAAAAGAGAAACCAAAACACAGGTGGTTTGTCTTCTAACCCTTCATCACAAAGAACACAAGTGGCATCTGCTTCCAGTGCCCAAGGCCTCCTATAATCTTGAGTGACCAACATTTCTTTCCTCAGAAGCCATAAGAAGAATTTCACCTTTAAGGAAGTTTGCACTTTCAAATTTTCTTGTAATCAACTGCTAGACCTTCATCCACTTGAGGCAAATTCTCCATATACCAAAGAAAAGCCTTCCTAATAGAAAAGGCTCCATGTCTCTAGATCCAACCATTTTTATCCCGTCAAGATCTAATGTCATGAAGGGTATAGAGAAGAAGGATCAATTCCTCAGTCCTAGGATCAAATAAAGATGCAAGTAGGATAGATGACCAACCACCCTCAAAGAAGCAATCTATTATTAGTTCAATTGCAAGTGCAGCAAAGTTTCAGGTAGATGTCAGCAATGTCCCTAGCAAGGGACTACTCATGGGTCCAAAATCTAACTTCAATCTATCACCCAAGTGGCTTTTGAAATAGGGCCTTACTCTTAATATCTTCTGCAACACCATCGAAAATGGAGATAAACCTCAAACCACTAATCTCATCTCATCCCAATCCACATTATAGCCAAGAATTCGTAAAGGATCCTCTTCCTAAGGGGGAGTTGAGGCTCATGAGCCAGAGCACCCACTTTGTAAGTACAGCATCATACATTATGAAGTTGAGAATCCCCAAACTGCCATCTTCCTTGGGCCTGCACACCTCTATCCAAGAAATAATATTCTTTTCAAAACAAAAAAAGGATAAATCTTGAAGTGAGTAATCATCCTGAAGGGAAAAAAATCATAAGCCAAATGTTGCTTACAGCAATTTCAAAACTCTACCTCCCTCACAAAGGTTCCACCAAAGAGCAAAATAATGCAAGAGAATCATGTGTAACATTATCAACATCAATGTGCTATCAACCAAAATGTGGAAAACGCTTGGCTATTATTGTATTATTAACATCAAACAAGCTCCCTAGAAATGGAGTACTAGTCTGTGCACCAAAATAGCCCAAAATCACATCATTAACCACATAGTCCATAGCTGGGCCATTGGCCAAGTAGTTTCACCCCTAGATCCACATGCAATGATCCCAAGTGCACCAGAAGGTGTCAAGCAGGGAATACCAATTTAGTCAACCATTGACCTTGCAATAAGCAACATTAAGGATATAAAGTTATGCAAATGCACTTGAAGATTTAAGTTTCAATTCTATTTCCCTATATGAGCCGCCAACTCAAATTTTCATTGATTGCAATTTATAAACTACCATACGTTAGAAAAACACAACGGAATAACTATTACGAAATCATAATCCTCATTATATAAAGAACTTAGGAAAATTACAGAGGGACCTACGACCTCATTTGGTGTGGTTTTAAATGGTGGGGTTATCCTAATGGCAACTATAAGTGCTACAGTAGGTGAACAATGCAAAAGTTTTATTCCTCACCCATTACATCTACCATCATCCATCATATCTACCCCTTACCAATCATATCTATCTTCACCAACTCACTCTCACCCATTACATCTACCTCTATCAACACACTTCCACCTATCACATCTATCCTACTAACCTACTCCCAATACAAATAAAATAAAAATCAATAATAATATATCAACTCAACAATCACATCAAAATCCACTAATCCTCCTCTTACCCATCGACTTATCCCTCCTTTAGACTTCCTAAACTTTACCCAATCTTAAAGTGTAAACCTCTACCAAACGGGGCCTACAAGTATAAGAAAAATGAGGAAAAAAACTAAAAGGACATAACTCTCAATGCCATACAATACCAAGATGCAAAACAAATGTGTTAGAAGCCTCGTATGGATAAATCATTATATGAGCCATGGGCACCACACTCCCCAACATCTACAAAAGGTCACATGTATCTCAAGTATGGTGATTGATGATTTCGAAGAACAATCTAACAAGCTATAGTTTATGTTCCCACCTTCTTGATTGAGGATGTACAAGAATCTCATTGAGTAAGAACCACTATTTAGGACATCTCTTTCTTTTTGAGAGAAATGTAGGACATCTTGCTACGAGGTCATACTTATAGACATGCACTTACACACGAGCATGGATTAATTCTGACAACCTTGTGCATATGACATTGGCTATCTTGTTGTTAATTGATGAGGACGATGATTTCCTTTAAGACTAAAGATTACTTTAGGTGGTCAAGGCTCCTCTAAAGGAGCTATATTTTACTTGTTAACCAAGAAGAGAGAGAGAATTTTGACAAAGCTATGGCACGAAAGCCAATCCCCCAATACATCCATCTAATTTCACTACGGTAGTGAAGCTAAGGAAATAACCATCTTTCTTCACTTGTTGTCTTCTTATAAGAAGGGTGTGGAATAAAGTTTGTATTCGTTGTAATGACAGCATATCTTTGGTGTCTTTTTGAAGGTACACAAGCATCTAGCACAGTTCTGCACAAAGGAGAGATGCCCCTTTAATTTTGCTTTGATCTATTTAGTTGGAAAGGAATGAGGCCATTTTTAAGTCCTCAAATCCTTATGTTGAGAGTATAATTTCTTGGGAGAGTCTGATATTTGCAAAGTAGCGAGGGCATTTAGACCCTTACCATTATAGTCATACTTTTGACAGGCATTAGATGACTAGTTATCTCATGTAGCCATCAATTTACCTTTAAGGAAAACATCAATGATATGGGGCTCATTTAGAAGAAAATGTGAAACTCATTAAGGCCCATGTAACAAGATATAATCACACACCAGAATAAAAAATTAAATTGTGAAATTAAGAAAATCCTATTGATTGACATGATTCTCAGGACATCTAAGTCAAGATGAGATGAGAGTGGGCATCCATTGTTTGGAGAACATAAAAGTCACTTCTTTCCCCATCCTTAGAACCTCAGAAACATCCTTTTTGATGTAATTTTCAACTATCCAAAGGAAATAATAGGACTTTTTTACCCAAAGTCACTTCTGGTTTTTCCCCAAAGGAAATAATAGGACTTCTTCCCCCAGGGATGGGGAAGTGACTTGGTGGTTCCAAGGATGGGAGAAGAGGTCCTACTTTCAGCCAAAGCTAGTTGAAATAATAGGACTTTGCCCCCTCAAAGTCACTTCTAATAATCGAAAGGAAATAATAGGACTTCTTCCCCCATCCTTGGAACCACAAAAACAGCCTTTTTCATGTCTTGGTTCCCATTCCAACTAGCTTCCAATGAATATGTTCTACCAATAGCTTCATTCAACATACCAACTAGGCAACTCCATGGATTTTACACTGCTTTTCTTCTAGATCCTACCCCAGCAGTATAGCGGATCTCACATATCTGCCCTGTCAAATTCAAGTTCAATTACAAAAAGAGTTGGTTTTCTTACGTCAGTAAGTTTTTTTTTTTGGTTGGTGGGGGTTTGTTTTAAAAGAATTTGTTAAGATCTTGAGCTATTTGTTGTTATTAGGCTCTTTTTTTCGTGAAATACAATTGATGTTTTTATGCACACGGCTTGTCATCAACAGTTGCATCTTTTTGTAATGAAGTAAATCTTACTTGGCAACAACCCATTTAATGCAAAGTTTCTGTCAAAGTGTCCCCCCTCATATTTAGTTCTATTTCTTGTAGTTTCCCATCTCTCCCCCATGCCTGATGGGCACAACCATGCTCAGATGGGATTGCATGGGTAACTTTATGATTTGAAATGACAATTTGAGCTTTTTCTTGTGTAGGTGGATTGGTTTAGCTAGTAGGTTCCCCTTAGGAAGAGAACCCAACATGCTGGATGTCCAACCATATTTGTACTCCTAAGAGCGCATGGAAGTCCAGTACTTGTAGTAAATTAGTAATTTTATTTTCAGATTTCAGTTGATATACATGCTAGGCCTGCCATGTTAGGTTAGTGAAGTGGAGATCATTCAGCAGTTTGTATGATGTTCCCCTCAATTTAGTTTATTCTCCAAATTGCATCAACTATGTCAAGAACCCTTATCATATAAGAAAAACATGGACAAATTCTCATGCTTGAATCTAACAGAAAATAGCAACAAAAGCTATAATTACTGTCTACTCTATCTGCAACTTAAAGTTTCAATATTTGGCCATTACTAGATGAGGAGTTTCAGAAAAAAGCAACCTGTGTCATGGAGTAGAAAGGACAGGGAATGTGAAAACAGCATAAATAACGTCATAGATTAGTGCTCCAGTTTAATATCAGTTTCCAAATCATCAAAGGTTTGATAATAGGACAATTATTTAAGGAATGGCAGAGATGGGTGGTATAGGCATAAACTAAAAGGTTCATAAATATTTCATCAGCATGAGACCTCAATGCATAGAATACCTGAGCTCAGCATTTAGTTACAATGCAACCCCCAAAAATGGCTCAAAAAGCAATCTTCAAATATCACATCCCCCATATCCAGTCAAACGGACATTATAGGTGCCATCTTCATTCTACCTAAGCAACAAGTCAAAAGGCCCTCTATTCAACTAAAACGAAGACAAACAGTTGTTTATGAGTCACAACCCATTCAATGCTCCCAAGTCCCAAGTCATTTCACCAAACCCATTACCATCTTAATTGCAAAGAGAATCACATCTAGGGGTCTAACACCGGATAAACCATTTTCAAGATGTGCCAAGACTCCACATAAGTTCATATATACCAATCTCTAGAGTCAAATGCGACCAAAATCCCGATAAGATGCTTGAGGTTCAATTCTACACTGACAAAACTACCAAAATCGTTCCCAAGCAATCAACTAAGATTCCCCATATTCAATGTTTCATGTACTCCATAAAAAGGTAAGTTTTATGGCTTTTGCAATAACTTCACATAACACATCCCGCAAGTCATGTCCAAAACCCAAGGCATGCGATTAAGCCCTCTTTGCCTTTCACCTCTACAACAAAAACAATCACAAGATTCAACGAAAGTCCTTCTCTTCTTCCCATTTGCTTAATCTCCACAGAAGTGAGGCCATCAGCAGAGGCAGATTCACCTAAAGGTTTCCAGTTGCGATCATCTCAACCATTCCAAAGCACAAACTAACCTCACCAATCCATGCCCGCACCGACAGAACACCGCAGTTCAATCCACACACCCGAAAACGATCGGATTCGCAACCAAAAACACCTCCACCGATCTCCCACAGCACCCTAACAGAATCCAAACCCGCAGGTTCCGGAAATCCCCACCCCCACCTCACACTACCGCACCAAGAACTGATCTTAACAACCACACAAACGATCAGAGGCCAGCGTGCGACCACTCCATCGCGCGATCGTCCCATTTTCCTATCCCTTAAACAATCTCTTCCCGATTCACTAACCCTCGGAATCCACGGAACCGATCCAGCAGCAAAGAATTCGAGCTGCTCTCTAGCTGATCGCGATCGAGACGGGGGCGGCGACGACGGGACTCACCGGGAGGGAATCGATCCGCCGTCTCTCGACGAAGTCGGCGATGTTGCCATCGGAGAAGCCCCAGCTGTCCATCCCCCGATGGCGTGGCTAAGGCGACGACAACAAAACCCTAATCTCCGCTCAGCGGCGACGCGAACTCGTTCTCGTGCGAGCGGCAGCGGTCGGTGACTCTGCTCTACGACACCTGCGTACGAGAAGAGGGACTTCCCACGCAGATCGGTACGATGCACCGCGGTAGCACGTCAGGATCGGATCGCGAGCACCCGGATTTGGAGTGTATTGTGGCTTTGTCGGCCGTTGGATCGACGGTTCTTGGTAGGCTGTACGTTCTCTGGTCGTTCCGCGGAGCATTTAGTAAGTAAGGCCAGGTAGGGAGGATGGATCCGGATGTGGATACCATCGGGTATGGCGGCTGAAACAAGGATGAGTATTGGCGAAGTTGGGCTTCGTGGACCTGGAGAACGTTGATTCTGGAGATTTGATATATGGTTACGTTTAATCACAAGGTTTAAACTTTGCCATTTTCCAACAAGAGTTTGTGCCAAAATGTTGAGAGATTTGGACAGAAATGTCAATTTAAATAAAATGCAATTTATTTAATTTTTAGATTGGTTAGATCTTGATTTATAAATCAAACATATATGATTTTAGGTATTTATTCATTTTTTTCAACACATTTATCCAAGTCTTACCTATAATATGCACACCAATGCACGCACGCAAACAAACAAACATATATATATATATATTAGTTTTTCTTTTTCCTACGTCAAATAATATCCCTAAAGATTTTCTTTAATTATATACCTATTTATAATAGTATGGACTATTTTATTTTTTTGAAACAAATAATAGTTTTGACTATTAAATCCATCATCGAGTGTAGATGTTCATTTGAAGAAAAAGAGCACGATAGATGTTTGATAATTCTCCTATGTATAGAGAGATAGTTGAGACCTTGCACTTTCAGTCATATGAAAAGATTCCTACATCCACATTACATAATTTTCTGTATAAGATAAAATCGTTCACTGATTCTGATACATATCTTAAATCACATCCAAAAAAAATTTTTTTGATGATACTTGGATCATTGAAAATTATTGAAAAATGATCATTTTAAGCGAAAGCTGTTGAAGTAGCTTGTAATTTGATTCTACAGAGAGTAGTTCTGCTAATTCTGAGAGATTTTAAAGGAAATTCTAAAGAATCCAAAAGTAATTATGGAAAAGATTTTAATATTCCAATAGTTTGAGTAAAAGTGATTCTAGAGGAATATCTGGCAAAATCAATTCTAGGAGAATCTCTGGCAAATTGATTAGAAGAGAATCTCTAGTAGGGCATATCTTAGGATAACTGGTTCTTGAGAAAATTTTGGCATGAATTAATTTTAAAATCTAAGGAGGGAACCTTATCACCAGGAAAACTAAGGATTTGCTTATTAACTTTTCAAAGTGAGATGATTTTGCTCCTTTAAATTTAAGATTCTTAAAGAAGCTTACTTGGCAATCCTAATAGTTGGCATTTAATATATTGAGATAATATGTTTATGTTATAGGACTAAAGTTGTGGTGATATTTATATTCCCGTTGTACTTTGAATGGTTATATAATTGTTGTAAAATAGAAGTATGGTATGTCGTTACAAGTGTATTAGTTGATAAGTGGTTACATATTACTTAGCTTATTATTAAACTTGATTGATTAATTAAAGATTAATCCAAGTTTTAGTTACTCTTGTAAGTAACCCATAAATTGCTACAGTGGATATGTGACTCGAAGTCACACTAAAATCCAAAGGCGAGGCAACTTTAGTAGTGGACTAACTTTGGATGGAAGAAGCACTTTAAAATGTCGATGTCACTGAGGTTGGTTACCTTCATTGATGATTTCATCAACTAAACTTGAGCTTTTTCAATGGTTCTTAGATTATATGTGCATGACATATTTCTTAAGCTTCACAAGTATGTTAAAACTTAGTTTCGCACATGTATAAAGGCACTTCACATAGATTAAGTGAATGTCGAATACTCGATTTAGCTTGGAAATCAAGCTATTATTCGTATCTCTACATTAATTGTATACCTCACAGCAAAATGAGGCTACTGAACGAAGAACAGGCATTTCACTGAAAATGGCATTAGTAATGTTGACTCAAAACGATGTTCCTTTGAGGTTATGGTCATATGCATTTACTTTTGCATCCTATATCACTAAAAATCTTTATTCTCCACTTATCAACCAATTGCCTCTGATGATGGGTAAAAAGCGCTTTCGAACTTAAAACTTTGCACGTAGCCCGTACAAGGATCCAAACACCTAGACTTGGAGTAAATAGGCAGACCCGACCTGCCTCCATTATAGCGGATCTAGATCCAGGCAAGCCCAACCTCTCTTGAAGGTCTGATACATCCAAAGTCAACAAAGCATGGTAACAACGCCCATGATGCACATGCTAGCAGTAATCATGGGGTTACCGATGCAATTAATATTTTGACGATGGACAAGCCCTAACAACAGGTTTACCAAGGAACATGACAAGATCGCGGAGAAGATTTTATAAAATTTCCCAGCTGCAACAGCACTCTCTATAACAATAAATAGAGAAGAAGGCCCTTACAAGGGCCTCTTCATGCAATCCAAGAGAGAGGACCTCCAAGAGATTGTAATACAGCTATTTCTAGTGGATTTTTTGGGAGCTTTGCCCTCCTCCCAGACGTACACCCCTTGCGATGAAACTAGGTTACCAATCTCCTTGCCTTCTCTGTGATAGCCCTTTTATGTGATTATTAAGTCAGATCCTCTCTCCACTGAGGAGCCCGATCAATTGGCATCTTCTGTGGGAACAACAATCGTCCTTTGACACCCTTCCCTGTTCGAAAATCCTAATAATGGCCCCAACCACTCGCAACTCCGCTCGCGGCTACCCCGAGAAGGACCAAGCGGAGTTCAACATTTTCGTGTCCAAGAGGCACCATCAGCACACCAATCCCAATAAAGGGAAGTCGGTGCAACCCGAATGGTTGCTCGAGGCCCCCGAGTGGGACCCCTCCTCGAGATGCAAGCAAGGGAGGAGTACGAAGCTAGGTTGGCGGCTCTAAGGGCGGAGCATCAGTCTCTCGCCACCCAACTCCTCGAGATGAAGTAGATTCGGGAGTCCCGTAAGACTCAACCGAAGGAGCCCCAAAGTTCTAGCCCCAACAACCAATATTCAAAATGGCGGCATGTGGTGGAAGAGGAAAACGCCTGCCTACGTGAACAACTCGAAAAGCTAAAGCACTGGCGGAGGAGGCTCCATTTCGAACATCATCCGCCAAGTCACCTAAGCAATGAGAGGTACAGCCCACGCACGCCACTTACCCATTCATAAAGGAGGTGATGACAGCTCCCTTGCCTGAGAAATTCAAGCAGCCAGTCATGGCCCAATACGATGGGACAACGAACCCCAACAGTTTCATTGGGAGCTACCGCCAAATGATGCTGGTGCATGGTTGCCTCGACGAAGCACTCTATCGAGGATTCTCATCGTATCTGTCCAACATGGCCCATAAATGGTTCAGTGCCCTACCAGCTAGACAGATTGTTTGCTTCCAAGACTTGGTGGACAAGTTTTATCAGTACTTTGCTAGGCAGCAAAGGGTTAGAGACAACCCTGAGAGGTTGTCGAAAGTCAAGTAGCAGAAGACTGAGTCCTTCTGATACTACCTAGATCGGTTCAAGGCTCAATACTTCAAGTGCAAGAGGCCCCATGATGCGATAACCTTCCAGTACTTCAAGTCGAGCCTCCTAACACAAAGGTTCTAGTACGACATCGACGATTTCCTGCCAAGGGACATGGCGGAGCTCTGAGACAGAGCCATGAGGTTTGTAGAGCAGAATGACTCCTTCCTCTCTCGTAGTCGGCTAGCTGAGGGTCATGGTGACGATGCCAGCCCTATAGAGGAAAGGAGGGCCTCTGGCGAGCATGCTCCAATGCCCATCCGTGGAAGTAGTCACTTCCACAAGAGAGGGGCCACCTTCCCCAACCAAAAGAGCAATCGGCTCGCCAAGGGTCGCAACTACGGACCCCGCCAAACAAGACGGGAGTCCTTTGAGGAATACACTCCCCTTACCGTAAACTAGGCGGACGTGTTGGCAAAAGTTTGATCCATGGACAAAGACCTATTGCCCCTACCAAAGCCCATGAAGAGGAGGGTTGACTCCAGGTCCTACTAGAAGTACCACAAGGCCTAGGGTCACGCCACTGAAGACTGTTGGGATCTACACGACCAGATTGAGTCCCAGATCTGGCACGAAAACTTGGCTCACTTCGTCAGGCAAAACAGGACTCAAGATAGAGGCAAGGGCCCTATGGAGGGCCTCGAAGACCACCATAAGGAGAAGCTCCAGCAGCTCCAGGAAGTCAACAAGGTCTTTCTCATGGACCAGGAGCCAAACGGGTCAACAGGCTACCCGACTGAGCTGGCGATGTCACCTTGGCTACCCCTGGCAGAATACCACCACTAAGTCCTGGTGGCAATGCCTGTGTTACCCTAAGAGGCTCACCTTCTATCTCCTGAACGGATCAGTAGAAGGGTCGAGGTAATCTTCGGGGTTAACGTTGCCCTAAGCCAACAAGCCATTCCTTCTAAGCCGGCCCTTCCAAGCACCTTCCTTACTCTTCAGTGGGGCGAGAGGGGCACAGTCAAGCAAGCAACGTCCCGGCTGTTCACCTCCTTACTTGATCCGGTAGAACACACAGACCCGCTTCTGGTGACACTCCTCCTGGCGGGGTAGCTACAGCCCAGGCTCTTGGTGGACGAAGGAAGCACTGTAGATGTCTTGTTCACAAAGACGCTGCTCAAGTTGGGCTTCTGAGAGGAGAAACTCTCCCAATCAACCCACCCTATCGTGGGCTTTGGCAACCACAAAATACTGCTAGAGGGGGAAATTAGACTTCCCTTATCCGTTTGCGATGGGGGTAGGCACCTCAACCGAACAACTACATTCACAATAGCTGGATTAACGGCATCATTAGTGAAATGACCCTTCCCAAGGGTCGTTCGGGAATATCCCGGAATGGTAGGGGTGTGAATGTAATTTTAAACCCCCTGGGTTTGAGTTTGTGGGCTCTGTAGGGAAAAAGAGGCTTTTGAGGGGGTCAACCTTGCAAATTACCCCCACCCCTCCACCCTCAACCCACACAACCCACACAACCAAAACCTTAACCCTTTTCTTTAAACCCCCCCCCCCCCCCCCCCTCTCACCTCTTCACTCTCTCCACACCTCCAATGCCACCACCTCCACTTCCCCTCAACCACTTACAGCTGACACCCATTCCCTCTCTCCTCGTTCCCTTGCCATCGTGTGTGGGGGAGGAGAGGAGAGGAACGGGAGGAGCATCGGCGAGGGAGAGTGCTACAAAGCTTTGTCGTGTTTTAAATCAGTCTTGTTGCAGTATAGTTGAAAAAGCGTTATAAACAAATAAGAAGTTTTTGTTACTCGAAAATCAAAATTTCCGAGGTCGAACTCAGGGAGCAAATTAGTATTTTAGAAACTAAAATCACAATCTCTAATTACTCAAAAGATAATAGCAATCCAATGTATATGAAAGCTAGAGAGGGAAAATGCAAAAAGAAATGGATTGTCTTTCTTCTTCTCTTCCTTCTTCTCTTTGTCACTTCTTCTTTCTTCTTCTCTCTTTGTTTTCCTCTGCTTGGCTGCACCTTCTCCTTCTTTCTTTCTTCGACTTTCCTTTTTTTAGACGTCTGATTCTGTGAGTCAGACGCCTTATCTTACGGTTGCTACAATGATTTCACTCTTTCTTTTTCTTCTTCCTTCTTCTTTGCTGTGGCTAAGTCCTTCTTTTGCAGTCTTCTTTCTTCTGTCTTCAGCTGCTCCTCACCTTTTTCCTTCTTCTGCGGCTTCCTTCTTGGCTTCTTCTTCTGTTGTGCCTCCTTCTCTCTTTCTTCTGCCCTTGACTTCTTTCTTCTTTCTTTGCTAAGTCTCTGCTTCTCTCTTTCTTCACCAACTACCTTCTTCTTTTTCTTCTCTTCCTCTACCACTCCTCTACCACAGTGCTTCGTCTTCACCTTCTTTCTTCTGTCTTTAGCTGCTCCTCTTCTTCTTCTCTTTCCCGCAGCTCTTTCTTCTTCCCCTGCATAGCACAGGGCAAAACCTACCCCTACCCTCCCCCGCGTACACTCTCTCTCTTTTCTCTCTTTGGTTCGCTCTCCCAGAGCCAATCAGGTATTTGGGTCGAGTCAAGCGCACCTGGGTCTAGGCACACCGGCGTCGGTGATGCGCTAGGAGTGCAGGGTTATCGGGTCAGGTTAGCCAGGTCCACAGAGGAGTGAGCGCGAACGAGGCAGGTGAGTGGGCGAGGGGACCTCACCCCGTGTTCAAAGGCAACGAAGGAGAAACACAAAAATAATTTAAACCGCCCACCTACGTTGAAAACTACCGAGGTGGGACTAAAGTCCCACTCGCTTCTTCGCGCCCACAAGTGAGATGCTTCACTCAATTTCAGCTGCTGCAGTCACTCGCAAGGCCAATTGCCTGGTTAGGTGTATACGCGAGTCCAACCCGCACCTCCTGGAGCGTAGCACCTAGGTGGATACGGCCTGACGCGAGCTAACGAGCTCCTTAGTCTTGCTCCAATGGTGGAACGGAGGCCTAACCTGAAATCACTCAACATGGCCTTACGGCCCCATTAAAACACATGAGGAGCTTCGCCGTGTCTTGGCGAAGGTGAGACGGTGGGTGGCTAGCCGCGGGGCGACCTAGGCGTGAGTGCCTAGGTCGCTCTGTGGCTGTGAATATGGGTGTGTTCGGTGGATGTTTAGGGAGGTGATGGCGGTCGATGGAAGGGCGAATGATGCTCAGTGGGTGATGGCGGAGGTGATGATGTGTCTGGAGAGGCGTGTAGAGGTGCGGAGCGGTGGATGCGCCTTCGCCGATGGTCGGCCGGAGATGGAGAAGGTGGTGGTGGTCTGTGGCATCGAGGAGTTGAAAGTGCAAATTAAGAGAGGGGAAATGAAGAGGGGAGAGAGAGGAACTCACTGAGGGTAGTTGGATGAAGGGGGGAGGCGGAGGGTGAGCGACGCGTATTTGCCGTCACCGGAGACGAAGGCCTTGAGATGGAGAGGCGGCGACGACGAGAGGGAGGTAGATGCAAGCGTAGGTATGGCGCGACGCGGAAGAATGAGGCGAAGATGACTCTACGACTAGTATGGTGGCAGAGTGACGAGAGGATGGAGGAGATGTCGCAAAAGCTTGCGGGCGTCTGACCGGAGATGAGGAAGGAGGAAATCAAGAGGAATTTCTCAGGCCAAAATAAGCTTGGCCGAAGCGGCTGATCCTGGAGTTTCTTTTATAGGCACGATCAAAGGGCCAGATGCTCGGAAGGTGAGCAAAATCCTCGTCGGAGGTCGCCGCAGGTACGATACCCATGCATCTCGAGCGTTCGCACGAGAGATATGGGGCGAATCAGGGCATGGGGAGCTGCTCAAGCGGTAGGGGACTTCTCAGAGAACCCCCTTTCAAATCTGAGAGCAGCTCCTTGGGGAAGCGAGGAGAAATCCTCCTCGAAACTTCGTCGGAGGTAGGGGTCTTCTGCTGCAACGGTAGAGGGACTAGAATGCAAAAAGTGACAAAGAAGTTGAGGGGGTTTTCGCAAGGATTTTCAAAAGTTAGGGGGCCAAAATGTAATTGGGTGGACTTTTTTGCAAAGTAGGTCAAGATGACCTTCTCTTAGGTCCAAATTTCCCTTAGGTCCAAATTTTGGTACAAACTTAATTTGGACCTAAGGAATCCAATGGTGAAGTTGGATTTTAGGTTTGACCACGTTTGACTGGACATTTTGCATAACAACCCAAATCAGGTCAAATATTTATCTAGGACCCCAGTCTAGGTCAAAATAGGTTCCAAAGGGCAAATTGAAGGTTCTAAGACCTAGGGGATATTTTTCATGAATTTTAGAGGATTTAGTTGATTTTTATCCTGACTGGAACCTTGTGAAATTAAGTAGGTTTGTTTTAGGGTTATAGAATGTCATTTAATTCTTAAATCTCACCAAAATACTTTTCTGACTGAACCATCCCACTTTTCCTTTTATTAAGCCCAATTGACCTATGTTTAGCCCATGGAAAATCCCGTTGATGAACTGCACTAGTAAAATTACAGTTTTACCCTTTGTTTTATGTTCTCTTCCCAGATTAGTGATCCTTTGAATTAGGTCTTTCTCTTGGTTATGTAGGAGTTTTTGTTCTCTTTCTTAGGTCGAAAAGAGCTAGTTAGGGCTCATGATGAGGTTCTCATCAACAAGAGTGGGCGAGGGAAGGAGCTTGGAGGAGCTCGGGAGAGGGGGCGGCAAGTGCAGCAGGAGGAGCATGGAGGACGCTCCTCAATTTTTCTCCACCACCGACGTCCATCTCCTCCTCTTACACCTTGCAACCAGAAGAAGGAGAAGAGGGGAGCCGGAGGAGCGCACGGAGGGAGGGGCGGTGAGTGTGAGGGGAGGAGCTGAAGGAGCTCGAGAGGGAGGAGAGACCACTTAGGAGGAAGAGCGACGCTGTTGCGGTTGCAGCAGTTCGAGCTCGCGAGGAGCTTTGTGAAGAGTTCTATGGAGTTCTTTTTCCGCAGTATCAGATGTCTGCGAAACTCTCCAGACGTCTGAAGCAGTAGCAAGACGTCCGGAGGTGGCACCGGGCGTCTGATAACGCGCAAAATACTAAGGTACGTACCCTACACTACCTGCATGCGCATACGGAGTGTTTAGGTGTCACATTTTTAAGCTGCTAGTGCATGCACAAGTATGAGGGTGTTAGAAAGGTGAGTGGCACAACATTTGAGGCATTGCAGGACATCTGGAGGCCATGTCAGACGTCTGACTGCTCTTTCAGACGACCAGGAGCAATGTCAGACATTTGGAAGCTCCCTCAAACGGCTACGAAGGGGTTCAGACATCTAGAAACACACACAAGAAAGCAAGGTGAGCTATTGCGTTTGTTTAAGACGTCTGAGACTCATCCAAGACATCTGATTTTGGTCAGAGTGTGTGTTTTTGGGCTGGTTCAGGGCCCAAACGGAGTCAATTTTACGCAAACAAAGTATCGTTGGTTTCCTTTTGGAATTCTCTATGTGTTAGTGTCATACCTTTACTATTTTGAACTCGTTTGGCATGTTTGTCAATGATATAAGCTGCCAGTCCGTAGTGTACACGGGACCCGTAGAGACATCGGGATCTACCGTACGAGCTCCCATTCCACCCGTATATCCTGGTAGAGTGGTCCTCTTTAATGCTGTGATTTAAATAATTAAAGTGCATGCTATA
Source organism: Thalassia testudinum (assembly GCA_037157565.1). Classification (NCBI taxonomy): domain Eukaryota; kingdom Viridiplantae; phylum Streptophyta; class Magnoliopsida; order Alismatales; family Hydrocharitaceae; genus Thalassia; species Thalassia testudinum. The sequence continues at coordinate 27,425,581 of JAZHRO010000059.1, forward strand.
TTAGAAATATCTAATTGAACCCTAGGATATGAAATGAACCCTTAGGCTGAGGAGGATGGATGTACATTACTTGGACAATGCTGTTATACTCTGAAATGCATGTTAAAGTCTTCACTGCTAGCAACTGAATAGTTAATTGATGTAGTGATTGCTTAATTTGTGGAATCACGAGAAGCCTATTATACGATTAGGAACCGGAATGTGAATGGAGATATATGCTGTATCATGAGATAAGACTAATGCTGATGCACAAACCCTACGGAGAACTAGAAAATGAATCAAAATACTATGATATGGAAATCCGATGTGTGTTGGAACATGTTGCCTACGAACTAGTTGGTTGTATGGACTTGGTTATGGAAAGTGAGCTGGACCTTGTGTACATGGTATCGAGGAGAGCTGCTGTCATTTTAGTGTAGGGGGGAGCAGGCCGCCCCTTGAGTTGGGACCCGGAGTTAGGATTGGTCACCTTACATCGACTCTTATGTAGTCCACTAGGCAAACCAGGATAGCTGGGCGAGCGTACACAGACTGTTGAGAGGTGTGGCCCATGTTCTGTTCTGTGCTGTACGTTTGGGCATACCCGTTACGGAAACGACTGGCCGCGTGCCAGTGCGGGGTAGCTACCCGTGCGCCTATCGCACTTGCTGTAGTCACCACTACGTTGTGGCCATAACGCCAGGGTAGTAGACCGGGTGTAAGACTATCACGGGGTGCTCTCTCTTCCAGGAGAGTGTTCCATATGTACAACCTGCATCGTGGAAAAACTACATCAAGATCGTTCTCTTAGGGAACAAGTGGATTAAGAAATGTTGTGGACCCTTACTAGAAATCAAATTTGAAACACATAAATGTTTTAAACAAAAGCAAATAATAATGCATAACTAGAAATTGTATGGTTAGTTAGCTGCTTATTCCTTTATGTTTAATTGCATGTAAATGACCTATCACCACTCTACTCAGCGTTAGCTGACCACAAATTTATATAACCATGTTCAGGTCAGGGAGTTGTGCAGCCAGCGTCACAAGCCCAACCATAGTTGTATTTTCTTTGCTTTCTGTTTCAGAGCCCTTTTGTTGGTAGTTAATATCTTTAGCCTGTAGTAACTGTTTTTGTTATATCTCTAGTTGTGATGGCTATGTCTGTAATAGTACTTTTCCGCTTCTGGCATGTAATATCTTTGAGATTTTCTGTTCTATTTTCCATTGCTGTCTATTATCTATTTCTTTTTAGTTACATTGCATGTGTGGTTGTGGAATGATTTATGCATTTGGTTATTTCTCGTTGGACGACTAGGTCTTGGGATTTAGTCAAGGCAAGCTATTCTTGGGTTTTGTAGGGAGCCAGGATCGGATTGTAACAATTAGCCACCCATCAACCCATGCCTTCCGCCTAATCCCCTCCTCGTACTTCCAATTCATGCTTTTCCACTCCCCTCGAGGAGTAGGAATAGTACATAGGGATCAAACGCCTGGGTGGGAGCTCCTGAGGATCAAGCTGGAACAATCATGGAGCCAAAACCCACCAAATCACAGAAATCGGGGAAGAAAATAATCCAAGTCCAAGCGATCCAGCAAGAGGAAAGCCCAGCTGATCCACCAGTGACTTCGGGACTACAGCTAGGCTCTTCAACCATGGCTATACAACTTTTTCCTTATGACGCGATTAAGCTTGTTGAGGTCTAAGTGGACCTTTATCCCACCAAAGTCCAGGAGTTACTCCTCCTGCTCAGGGCCAACGTGGATGTTTTCGCTTGGTCCGCCAACAACTTGCTAGGAGTTGACCCGTCCTTGATCCAGCACCACCTGAATATCCAGGCGGGCACCTGCATGGTCAAACACTGTCCTTCGTCAGCGTTGTCTTAGTTAGCAATCGGGAAGGAGCACAACCCATATACTTCATCAGCAAAACTTATCAAAGTGCAGAAGCTAAGTATACGGTCGTTGAGAAACTGGAGAGCTAGCTCTAGTTGTCACAGCTAGGAAGCTACACCCCTTCTTCCAAACCCACACTATAATAGTCCTATCAGACTACTCCTTGCGGTGAATGCTTCACAAGCCCACGGGGTCAGAACAACAGATTAAATGGTCTATGGAACTGGCAGAGTTCGACGTCAGGTACCAAGAGAGAAGACCCATCAAAGGACATGTCCTGGTGGATTTCATGGAGGAATTCACGGACCCAGACGCCTCCCTCACACTCCCCTGGAAGCTATATGTTGATGACTCGTCTATGACAATCAGGTCTGGGGTCAAGATAGCCTTAATTGCCCCAGATGACTCTACTTATAACTACACCCTCAAATTGGATTTTCTTGCATTCAATAACCAGGCGAAGTACGAGGCCATGCTGGTGGGCATCCGGGTGGCCAAGTCTAGAGGAGTCACCTCGCTAGAAACCTACTTGGACTCCCAGTTGGTCGCCAGCCAAATAAATGGCGAATACCAAGCCTGAGATCCAAACATGATCCTCTATGCCGACAAGGTTAAGGAAGAGCTAACGGATTTTATGACTGTCTCCATAAGGTGGGTGCCCAGAGCCAACAACCCCCTACCAGACATGTTGACCAAACTCGCTGCTACCATCCCGCTAAGGCAAGAGGAAGATATCTGCCTCTAGACCTTACAAGAGCCAACCGTACTCGCTCCCTGATTACACAGCAATCATGCAACCTAAAACACTTGAATTGAGCTAGATTCTAGCATAACTTCAAGTCAATGCATGCATAAGCATCGTAATTACCATACTAGTTAGTTTATTAGTCATATAGATAATATCATCATTGTATGGCCTAAAAAAGATATGATTTTAATCACAAATGATTTAAAGCCGTAGATGTCAGATCAGACCAGACAGATCTGATCAGAACGACGACGAGAGTTCAACGCTTCCGAAATCATCCCGATCAGACAACTAGAGCATCGTGTATAGTCCATAGAAGAACGGAGATCATGGAGCCAAAGGGCAAAGATCTGAAGCTCAGATGACAAATCCAATGCACGGATGGATCCGGATCAACGTTCGCAATCCAACGGTGTAGAAATCAACTTAATTAGAGGCCTATGTCATCAGATATAAAGAGAAGAAGAATGGACGGCCACGATGGTGCCACGTGGCACCATCACAGCCGCCCTTCGCCATGCCCCCAACTTCTGAAGGCACCTCTCCTCGCAGCGGAGGCCGTTGGATCTTCATCCAACAATCACGTGCGCACCACGTCGCCACCCAGATTATATCAGTACATAAATAACAAGCAAGCATATATGATAAATAGTTTACGCAGCACATTAGCTCGCGCACGCGCACGTAAACATGGGATGGGGGGTTTGAGCTTTGTGCTGCACAAAATTGATGTGGCGTCGGCGAGCGAGCGCGTGTAGGCGCGATAAGCGCGCGTTTAAGCCATCCAATTGAACGGCTGATGATGAGGCGGGATTTGAAGGCATGCGGAGAAGGTGAAAATGTGAAGGCGTGGGCAAGCGGGAGCCGTGTGATGAGGATCTAAGGGTGCACAGTATGCCACGTGTCGCCACCAAAACGAATTCGAGCATAGAAGGCCTTTTGAAGGTTATTTTTAGGCCAAATCAAAGCCGTTGATCTCCCAACCAACGGATCTGATTAGCCAAAAGGTTGTTGCACAAGATTAAGGGCTGAAATACCCTTTTTTCCCTCCACAAAAGCGATAAAAGAAGGCCCAGGGCCCCCCAGTTGAAGGCATCCACTTAAAACCTCTCTCTTCCATCAACTTCAGACATCTCGTCTTCTCTGCAATTCTCCGTCTCCTCTGCAACTCCGCTCTGACTTCATCCCAGCGCTCTGGATCTGATGTGCTACCACATCCTGCAAGCTTCGTCGTTTCTCTACCACTTTCTTCTATCTCTCTCTCTCTTTCTCTCTATCTATCTTTACTTTTTGCATAGCAATTTCTATTATGAAAAACTCTATCAGTGCAATGAAATTTGATCTTATGAATATTTGATGCGTCTCTGTACATATATACATATATAAATATCTTGTTAGAATTAGTTTCATTGAAAAGCTTCCGTTAAAAATCGAGATTGACTCCTTGCGAATGACCTGGTACTCACCAGAATTTTATAAATTTATTTGTCGACGTGTTTTTACGCTATACTACAACTAAACAACTTTTAATCGCGATCACTCGCCGAACATTCCTAATATGTTCATGATAGAGCAGCCCATCTCTTGGATGATGCTTATCATCACTTACCTAAACTCTGTAAAACTACCATCAAGGGAACCATGACCCAAGGCCTTCTGCCTGAAAGCCTCAAGGTACACCTTCACAGAGGGACAACTGTACAAATGGAGGTACTCCACCCCCCTATTGCATTGTTTGGCAAAAGAGGAAGTAGAGCAGGCCCTTTAAGAAGCCAACAAAGGTGTGTGCAGGAATCATAAAGGGCATAAGGCATCCAGTCCCGGTTATTCCAAGCGGGCCACTTTTGGCCCCAAATGAAGCAACACTGCAAGGACCTCGTGCACAAGTGTGATAAGTGCCAGCAATTCACTACCCTGCACCATTTGTCTCCTGGAAAGTTAGTGCTTATTATGTCACCTATCCCCTTTGTAAGGTGGGACATGGACTTCATTAGCCCCTTCCCGTTAGCCCTGGCTTAGAAGTGATTCATACTGGTGGCAATTGATTACTTCTCCAAATGGGCCGAAGCAAAGGCTATGGCCAGCCCAATAGTTGATAGAGTATTTCCTTCATCCGTAAAGGCATTATAGCTCGTTATGGGACTTCATTGCATGCATATTGTGTTAAGATTGCTTACAATTAATGTTTAATGACCTTGTGCACAAGCACACATTGAAACAGGTCTCCAATGAGCAATCAGACCGTACGAATGGATTTAAATCAACGAATAAAGTCTGACAGACTCAAAATCATCTCCATCCAACCTCCGTAGCTCCCACAACAAGTCCGGTAAGTTCTGATTATTGATGTCCTGATCAAAGGACTAAAATGTGACATGTGGCAGCCGCCCAAGAATCCATCACACCCAACATCAGTCGCGGCCGTTGGATGTCCATCCAACGACTGGAAAGCGGCCAAGTCGCCCCCTCACCACGCGCCTCATGATCTGAAGAGAAGCTCACACAAGATCCTGACCATTGGATCTCCACCCAACGGTCGACGTCACGGGGGCCTAAAGCCATCCTTGAGACAATCTGCATGTATGGCGCATTAGTCAACGCTTCAACTAACTCACACATGGCAGACGCAAGGTCAAAGCCCAACACGTAGATTTAATCCGCTCTTGCGTGCGCAGGTGAAATTCAATCGTTGATGCGGAAGCGAATGGCGAGGATAAGGGCGACGTGGCTACTGTGGAGCGCACGCTGCGTGCACGCGTGATCGCATGCGCAATCGTACGTGCAATGATGGAGGCGATAGACCGTCTGGACATATCCCCAGTCATCTGATGGCGATCCGCAGCTTTGATCCAACGTCCTGCAGTTCTCCTCGCAGGCACCACCTGTGCATGTGCGGCACCAGCGAGCGTGTGAGCTTGCCTACAGTGACACTTGCAGCTGCCTACAACGACATTCTGGCTGTCGCTAATGGTGCAATGCTTATTTTGGCCATCTCTCCTCCATTATAAATAGCTCTATGGACCTCCATTGCAAGGCATCTCTCAACATCTTCTACCAAGAACATCCCCCACCTCCATAGAGCTTCAAAGCAAGGTCCCGAAGCTGTCGATCCGCTGACGGAAGCCCCTCCACCGCCATATTTGCCTCACCTCTCCATTCTGTGCATTTATTCTTTAGTTAATGTTTTGTTGCTTTAAGCTTTCATCAATCATTATAGTTGTAAAATGATTCTGCTTATGCAATATATTATCAATTTGCTTCATCACATCTTTGTTTCATGCATAGCTAGTAATCACCATACTATTATCATGAATCTCTAACCCTACCACTCTCTTTCTCTCTCTTTTCGCAAGCAAATAGAATAAGATATTTTGTTACATTAAGCGATTAATCGATTCGATTTCACGCCTCATGTTCAACACTTGGACACACCTAATCATCTTCTCATTAAAATTGTTGCTGTAATGCACGCTACAACGTACATATTATACTTACAAGTTTTTGAACGTCAATTTTTGGCATCATTGCCAGTGAGGCGACGGATCTTTTATTTGCTTTTATCCTTGCATTGGTGCTCACTTTTCTAACTCGCTTTTCTCTTTTTTTATTGATTGATTGCAGGAATGTGGCACAAAAGCAACATGAGGAGGCAGTCTAAGATAGTAGATCGAGAGTAAAGTGCCATGAAGACTCTTGTGAGTACTACTCTAGCTAGCATAATCTCCTATTTGTTTTATTTTTTTTTTAAAAAAATTGCATTTAGGCTCGTGCATGAACCCTAGGATAGTTTGATTGTTTGCTTGCTTAAAAAAAAATCTAAAAAAAGATTCAAAAAAAAAAATTTGCATGGACAATGATTACTTAACCCACATCACAAATCCATTACTTAAACAAAAAAATACACTTGTTGCATGCGTAAATCGTCGAGTTAAGAAATGTATGCGTCGTAATATAGTCAATGAAAGTACAACAGCATTTAACATTATAAAGCTCGAAAACAAGAGATGAGTTTGAGGTTGTTAGTGATGTAAACACGTTTATATCACATAAACCGTCTATCTGTGTTCTTAGGTGTATAGTTGTATCATATTTTATAAATATTGCATAACATGAATCATCTTGTATTTAGGTTAAATTGTATAAAGTTTGGGTTAATTTTCACTTTTTGTGGTCAGGAAACAGGGTAATATTTAATCGAAGTTTCGGATTGAAGATCCAACCGTACAACTCTGATCAAGGCGATGATTGGAGTTCAACGACTCCAAGATCGCCCCGATCGGACTTCCGTAGTTTCAAATGCAGTCCGAGAAAGATTGGAATTCAAAGGGCCATATGGTGTAAATCTATAGTTCAGATGATAAAGCTGACTGCACGTATAGATCCCACGGCATGAAAATCGATCAAATCTGACATCCGTGGCACCATCTTCAACAAAAAGTAGATGGACGACCAAGATGGCACCACGTGATGCCATCTCAGCTACCCATACCAGCCAAGACCTGTTGCTACTGCTCTCTCTCTCCTCAAACAAACGTTCAATCACAGCCATTGGATCTTAATCCAACGGTGTGATCTTCTCCAGTCGCACCTCTTCATCTCTAAAGAGAAAACTCAAGGGAAGATCTCGACCGTTGGATTAAAATCCAATGGTCGAGAGAGCACGTGAAGGAGTTGAAAATGCAACCAAAGCGGCCTCTTAGCGCTTTGGTCTCGCACCCATTTACGAAGCCAGTAGCAAGCATTCAACTCTTCAAGCACTCAAATTGAGCATGAGTGCTGGCACAGGCTAAATTCAGTCATTAGATGTATGGCGGATGCATGATGGAGGCGTTGATGTAAACATGTTTACACTACTTAAGATGTCTATCTATGCATGTCCTTAAGCATAGGATTGCATTGCATACTATAAATATTGCATGACATGCATCATCCTGCATTTAGAGTAGTTTGAATAAAATGGACATTAATTATCTCCTTTTATGTTCATGGACAGGGCAAACTTTTTAACGGGGCATTAGATCGAGGATCCAACCGTACAGATGTGATTAGGGTGACGATTAGAGTTCAATGACTCCAAGATCGCCCTAATCAGACATTTGTAGCATCAAATAGAGACCGGGGAACCCTAGAAGATCAATGGCCAAGATGGTGTGAATCCACACTTCAAATGACAAATCCAACTACACAAATGGATTCGGATCGACGATCTCAACCTAACGACGCGCAAAATCGACTCAATTCAACAACCGTGGCACCATTTACATCATCCAGAAGATGGGCGGCTTAGATGGTGCCACGTGGTGCCATCGCAGTCGCCTAACCGGCCGAAGCACTCGCCGCACCCTCTCTTCCTCAATCAGAGTGCCGCTTCTCCGCCGTTGGATGCGCATCCAATGGCTGTGGATTCGTGCGCACAAATCCTTAGCGCAGCACAAACGCGCTGGTGGCGCGTTGGTCGAAGGCGCTCTCGCTAAGTGCAAAGTGCGCGATCGAGTCGCGAGAAGTGGGCGAGCGGGTGCGGCCGTGCTAGCGCAATCAACCACAAGATGGAGATCGAGCGGCTGTGCGCACCTAATCGGCTGAACGCGCCATCTGACGCAGCGAGGTTACGCGAGATCAGACGCGGCGAGGCACACAGAGGAGGTGCGGTGATGAGCGACTTAAGCTGTCCGATCTCGCGATCGGACGACTGATGATTAAAGAACGTGAACGCACGTTACCCGCGAGGAGGTGAGCGGGCGTGCAAGCGCCGCCCACTACGCCCACGTTAGGGCCTTTAGCGACGGATTTATCTGTCACTAAAGGTCCTGAATTAATGTTTTCCAAATTGGAATGACCATAATGCCCCCACTCCTTACAACTATAAAAGGAGACCCCCTCCATACGAAATTCTCATCCGTTCCTTCTCTTCTCTCCCTCTCCAAAGCTCAAGAGAAGCTTGTCCCACACCCGGGTGCTTCTCGCGAGATAATGTCAATTTTTCCTCCCCCTTTCGGAAGCGGATCCCGCGACGACAACAACGTGCTGCCCCTTTCCCGTTCTTCTGCTTCGTCCTCGTTCGTCTTGCTCCATCCTCCTTCGTCCAGGCGTCGTCCTGTCCGGCTTGTCCTCCAAGCGACCGTCGAGGAGGATATTTCTCTCTTCATTCTTTTTACTGCTTTCTAGAGTAGATTTACTGCTTTCTAGAATAGATTTACTATTTTCTAGTGTAATCATTTTCCCACTTTCTAGTGTGATGAACAATCTTTCTGATGATGAAATTCCATGTTCATTCTACATCTCTTCTTGGTTTTTGTTTGTAATATTCTCTCTCTCTCTTTCTCTCTCTCTTCTATTTATTGTAAATAGTTAGATTGTTCTAATTAATTAATTTATTTCATGACAAATAAAATAAACGCATGTTTTTAAATCAAACGTCCGCCTCCCTATGTTCGACCCGATATTTCTATTTCGATATAAATTTTATTTGTTGAACATGAGTTCTTCGCTTTCATACTACGACGACAAGTTTTTCAAAACCAAACACGTTAGCGTAGCAACCCGTGTATTCAACATTTTGGCGCTGTTGCCGGGGAGGTGACGCTTTTTTATTTTTCTTCGCGTTTTTACAACTTACGAATCATTTACCTCACTTCTCTCCTTTCTTATTATGATTGCAGGTACTCTTTTGAGACGAGCAAATGCGGTAGATCAGAGAAAAGTGTTGTTAAAGGTTCTATGAGTTATCCCCCACCTCCCACCCATTAGATTTCATTTCACCACATAATAACACAAACATCAATCAACTTAGGTGTTCTTATAAACTCTAAGGTTAGATTATTTGTTGTTTAACACCTACACCCGCCCCAACCACCACATTAAAAAAGAAAAATTAAAAAAAATCTCATAGTGGCACACAACCTCATCTGATTTTCAAACTCAACCGGTAAACCAACCTTTGGAGCCGGTACACACATCCAAATACATAATTCAGTAGAAATTAGATTAGGTAATCACTTGTGTGCCTAATTAAGTGGTGCAACAAGCCAATTGTTTGAATTGATTGGGCCACACCACTTCAACTAAAATCAACTCATTAAGTAGTTGCAACTTAGGTTCAACTATTAGGCATTTACCAGGCACTCCATATTCTTTTTAAGCTTCAAAGGAAAACATCTTCACCTGTGCTTTCAAAACCTGGTGTGCCAACAAAACTTGTTTGAAAACACCTAAAGTTGAATCCTAAAAAGCTACTAAGCAAGATTTGAACCCTAAAATTCTCCACATCAAAAATAATCTTGCTTGAAAATCACTGGTTGTGCACGCACACACAAATCAATCAATCTTTAAGGGCACAATCCAGATAAAGGATCCATCACATTCCAATGCACATCAAACCTAGCCCTAAATAAAACAAAGTAGACATTGGCCTTAAGGATTCGACTCGCTCTTCAGAGCCCAGAACAAGATCATTTTCGATTAGTCTGTTTCTACTGTTCAATCTGATGTCTAGGTAGGGGAGCAGAATCAAACGATCGCGGCTGGGGGTACACTAGGAATCGGAGGCACAAGCCGAAGGAAGAACCTTCTCCCCAGTCCCTCCTTCTAACTGGTTGGATTGAACAGACAGAAGTAAATCAAATCGTTCCTTTATCTCAAGATGGGTTTTGGGAGTTTGTCGGTCTTCAGGCTAGCCCACTTAAGGATAGGTTTGATTGCTTGTATTGCAGGGCACTTTTCTTCCTCCCGCTTATCATGAATCCTTCCACATATTATACGCATTCCCGCTTTTTCCCTCCTGTTTTGAATTATCCTCAACATGACGATTATCCCGACTCGTACTGTAATCAACCATCAGTTAGTTGGGATAACTCAGATTGGAGATACAGTTCCGGACCTCCGTGTTTAGGGTCTAACCCTGAACACTATGATTGTGATTTCTATCCTTCTCAGAGTCACATCGATTATAGATCGTCAACCTTTCATGAACAACCTAATACGATCTACAATCAAGAAGGATACACTGATCCTTACCCATCCTCTGATTACACTGCCTTTACGTCATCACCACCTTTTGAACAATCCGAAATGACCTATTATCAGGAAGGGTATAACGAATCTCAATTCGTTAATTCCCCTGCATTGACCCCAAACCCGCCCAACCCTGAACCAACTCATTTGGTTCAGGGTAACCAGATTCAAGATAAGGTTCTGGCTAGCTTAAGGAATATCATACAATCTTTAGAAGTTCAGCCAATACCTTGCATTGAGAGATTTGAGCCTCTGATTGAAATGATTGATGATTTCAATAAGTATTTGTTGGATTGGCTCTAGGATGTTAAGGATAAGAACCCGGGTTAGTTTCTACTTGGGAAGTTAGTGAAATTGAGGATGAGATTTGTGGTTGCTTTAGTTCAGTTGTGGGATGATTCCCAGGAGGAACTCCCTTCAGGAAAGCTAATATCAGAACCTGTTCAGGCACCAGTTGGGGGGGACACATGTTACGAGGCTGACCAGATTGAATTAGAGCAGCCAATTAAGGATGATCTGATTTCTTCACCTGAGATCCCTGAGCCAGGATACGAGGAAACGTATGTCTCCTTAGAACAGAAAGTGACAGATGATTTTGGGACATACATTAATACGGATCTTGATTTCCTTGATTTTGATGGTGAAGATTCAAGTTGCGAAGTCTCACGCAAGTTTACAGAACACGATTTTTATGAGACGATTGGGCCTAAGGAATCTGAAAGATCATTTGATTGTCCAATAACTGAAGAAACTGATTTTATTAGGACTCACAATATGGATTCAGAATTGCATTTTCTGGAGGATTCAATCAAATGCCCTGATTGTCAGTTACACCCCATTGAGCTTATCGATGATTCCGTTTCTGAGATAATTAGACCCAAGTCAATTCTGATTCTTCCTCATCTCTTAGACTTGGAAATTTCAGATGGGGTGATTAATGTGCAAGAGGCCTCGGAATTTAACATTCTGAATGAGGAGGATAGAAGCTGGGAAGTTCTGATTTGGGAAGCTAACCCCGGAGGAAGTAGAAGACTGTGTCTAAGGGTTCCATTTCTACTGAAACCATCAAACCAAAACCCTTATGACATTTATTCTGAGGATGTTCAACCCAAGCACACATTTATTGATTATCCTTTTGATATCTCTGTATCCCGACTTTTTGGTCTTGGATTGCATCCTCATAAATCACAGGCCCGACCCCGCTTGCATACTGATTTTAGGTTTTGGGTAATTTTTATCCAGAACCTGAGATATTCTTGATTATGGGGTATGGGTCTGCACCACAATCTGGTCCACATTTGTGGACATCTGCTGACAGGTCAGAGGTTTCTTATGTTTATTCTGATTCTGATCTTTACTTGTGAATTCTTTATTTCTCTTCTTTGTATACTGTGCCTAGCTGAAGGCACTAAATTCAGCACGTATACAGTTCTTTTTAGTTTTTATCTCGGAGCGGACCTGACATTCATGCAATTCAGGTGCTTTCTACTCTATTCCACTCTATTTTGTCTTTTTAATACAATGAGGACATTGCATTAGATAGGCATGTGGGGTTGGATATTCATCTTTGAATTTATTCGTCAGCTCCGTAGATTTGTTTTATTTTATTTTATTATAAAAAATGGAATTAGGAAAGAGAACTTGGGTTTAAGAAAATTTTCAATCGTAAGAAATACTACATTATGATTTGAACACAAAGACCCTTCAGGTCTTTGGACTTAATCAACCCATGTATCCACTAAAATGTTGATTTGTTTTTCGAGTCCTCGCCAACCTGAATTCTATATTAATTAGAGTAAATAAGTTTGGGTGATAAGTACACAACTTATCAATCCGCCCTCTGATTTGAGGGAACTTTGAGTTTCTAGCATCTACATACTTTCTTTGCACTGACTCATTGTTCGGTGATTCTAACAGAAATTGGGTAGCTAATGAACCTTCTAGGGTAATATGGCTGGCAAGTTATCGTTGGTAACAGCCCATAGGTAGGTTGTTCAGAGCCCGATCACTGGACCTTTCTCTTTTTGCTACTTTTAAGTAAATCTTAGACCAGAGAAGCCACCTACTTAAAAAAAAAAAGGAGAAAAGAAAAAAAAAGAAATAAACCATACTTCACCGTACGAGTATGGTTGGCAAGTTGTCGGTGGTAACAGCTCATCAATCGGTTGTCCAGAACCCAACTCAATAAATGTACTGAAAATTTCCAAAACACTTAGGAAGAAGCGGGGAAGTAGAATAAATCGAGAAGATATACACTGAATTCACCCTTGTGTTGACCCTGTAAAAAAATAAAAGTATTGAGAAAGCTATCGGTTGTAAAGATCACCTTTAGGCAGAATTTTTTTTTTTTAGGTCACCTAGAGGTGTAGAAATCCGAAGTTTGTTTTAACTGCCGGTCAACGAGTCTATCGCATTCACAATAAGATGCTTAAAACTTAGGGTTCTCATCAAATCTTGGGTGGGTTGAATGGCTGTAGAAGGCCACTCTTAAACCCTAAACTTGAAAATCCAAAAAAAAAAAAGAAGAGGAAAAGGAGAAAAATAAAATTTTCTTTGAATAAGGCGAGAACTTGTGGCAGTCTGCATTTTGGCAGATACTCGGGCACTGCTGTGTCATTGAAAGTTCTGATCCTAAGTAGATATTTTTTAATGATTGAAAATAACTCATGCCCAAATAATCCAATCTAATTCTTTTATAAATAGCATATAGTTTTTGCTAGGGACTAGCAAAAGATAGGCATGGGGGTATGATGTAAACATGTTTACACTACTTAAGATGTTTATTTATGCAGGTTCTTAAGCATAGATTGCAATGCATAATATAAATATTGCATAACATGCATCATCTTACATTTAGAGTAGTTTGAATAAAATGGAGGTTAATTATCTCCTTTTATGTTCATGGACAAGGCAAACTTTTTATCGGGGCCTCAGATCGAAGATCCAACCGTACAGATGTGATCAGGGCGATGATTGGAGTTCAACGACTCCAAGATCGCCCTAATCAGACATCTGTAGCATCAGATAGAGATTTGGGAACCCTAGAAGATCAAGGGCCAAGATGGTGTGAATCTACACTTCAAACGACAAATTCGATCGCATAGATGGATTCGGATCAACGATCGTAGCCTAACGGCGGGAAAATCGACTCAATCTGACAACCGTGGCACCATCTACATCTTCCAGAAGATGGACAGCTTAGATGGCGCCAAGTGGTGCCATCGTAGCTGCCCAAGTGGCCGAAGCACCCGCCGCACCATCTCTTCTTCAATCAGAGCACCGCTTCTCCACCGTTGGATGCGCATCCAACGGTTGTGGATGCGCGCGCACAAATCCTTGGCGCAGCAAAAATGCACTGGTGGCGCGTTGGTCGAAGGCTCTCTTGAGAAGCGCGAAGAACGCGATCAAGTCGTGAGAAGCGGGCGAGCGAGTATGGCCGTGCAATCACGATCGACCACACGATGGAGATCGAGCGGCTATGCAAGCCCAATTGGCTGAACGCGCCATCTGACGCGGTGATGTAAACACATTTACACTACTTAAAATGTCTATTTATGCATGTTCTTAAGCATAGGATTGCATTTCATGATATAAATATTGCATTACATGCATCATCTTGCATTTAGAGTAGTTTGAATAAAATGGAGGTTAATTGTCTCATTTTATGTGCTTGGACAGGGCAAATATTTTATCGGGGCCTCGGATCAAAGATCCAACCATATGGATATGATCAGGGCGACGATTGGAGTTCAACGACTCCAAGATCGCCCTAATCAGGCATCCGTAGCATTAGATAGAGACCGGGGAACCCTAGAAGATCAAGGGCCAGGATGGTGTAAATCCGCACTTCAGATGGAAAATCCGATCACACGGATGAATTCGGATCGACGATCGCAGCCCAACGACACAAAAATCGAGTCAATCCGACATCCGTGGCACCATCTACAACTTCCAGAAGATGGACGGCTAAGATGGCGCCACGTGGCGCCATCTCAGCCACCCAATCGGCCGCATGCGTCTGGTGAAGACCGCGCACCGTCTCCTATTCGCCGTTGGATCTCGATCCAACGGCTGCGGTCGCTCGCGTTTAAAAACGTCCGCGAGACCATTTCGCTCGCGTAGCGCAGCGGCGACGCAGCTGCGGGCGAAGCGGAGGTCGCGGGTTCGAGCCGCGGTGAGGGGGTGGAAGGCGCGGGCGAGCGGGCGCGCACGAGCGTCAGATGAAGATCCAACGGCCGCGCGCGCCCGATAGCGCCGACGCGCAATTGGACGCTCTGGTGGGCGCGCGATCACACGCGGGCGGTGCACTACGCAGCGGGCGCGGACGCGTTCTAAGCCATCCGATCTCGCGATCGGACGGCTGAGATGACGCGGACGTGCGTAGGCGTTACGCGCGCGGGCAGCCGAGCGGGCGCGCGTGGGCGCGGCGGCGACGGCGACGGCGGGGCTTTAGCGACAGTTTTATCCGTCACTAAAGACCCCTTATTTATTATTTTGAAGATGTAATGTCCATTTTGCCCCCACTCCTTGCAACTATAAAAGGAGACCCCCTCCATACGAAATTTTCATCCCTTCCTTCTCCTCTCTACCTCTCCAAAGCTCGAGAGAAGCTTGTCCCACACCCGGGATGCTTCTCGCGAGATAAAGTCCAAACTTTCGTCCCCCTTCGGAAGTGGATCCCGCGACGACGACGGCGTGCTGCTTCGTTCCCGTTCTTCTGCTTCGTCCTCCTTCGTCCCGCTTCGTTCTCCTTCGTCCAGGCGTCGTCCCGTCCGGCTCGTCCTCCAAGCGACTGTCGAGGAGGATTCTCTCTCCCTATTCTTCTTACTGCTTTCTAGTATAGATTTACTGCTTTCTAGAGTAGTCTATTCGTCCTCCGAGCGATCGTCGAGGAGGACATTTCTCTCTCCATTCTTTTAATGCTTTCTAGAGTAATTGTTTTATGTTTTCTAGTTGTAACGAACGATCTCTTTTATGATAAATTCCTTGTCTATTCTACATCTCATTTTGATTTCCATGTATAGTATTCTTTCTCTCTCTCTTACTCCCTCTCTCTCTTTTATTTGTTGTAGATACTTAGATAGTTTAAATTGAATTTCTTCGTGACAAAATAAAAAGAAACGCGAAGTTTTTAAATCAAACGTTCGCCTCCCTGTGTTCGACCCGGAATTTTAATTTCGGTATAAATTTTATTTGTTGAACACGAATCCTTCGCTTTCGAACTGCAACGACGGGTTTTCCAAAACCAAACACGTTAGCGTAGCTTCGTAAAAAAAAGTTCAACACGCGGTGAGGTACGGGAGATCAGACACGGTGAGGTGCGCAGAAGAGGTGTGGCGACGAGCGACTTAAGTCGTCCGATCTCGCGATCGGACGGCTGATGATTAAAGAATGTGAACGCATGTTACGCGCGAGGAGGTGACTGGGCGCGTGCGCGTCGCCCACTACACCCACGTTAGGACCTTTGCGACGGATTTATCCGTCACTAAAGGTTCTGAATTAATGTTTTTCAAATTGGAATGACCAAAATGCCCCCACTCCTTGCAACTATAAAAGGAGACCCCCTCCATACTAAATTCTCATCCCTTCGTTCTCTTCTCTCCCTCTACAAAGCTCAAGAGAAGCTTATCCCACACCCGGGATGCTTCTTGAGAGATAAAGTTAATTTTTCGTCCCCCTTTCGAAAGTGGATCCGACGACGACGACGACGTGTTGCCCAGTTCCCGTTCTTCCGCTTCGTCCTGCTCCGTCCTCCTTCGTCCAGGCGTCATCCCGTTCAGCTCGTCCTCCAAGCGACCGTCGAGGAGGATATTTCTCTCTCCATTCTTTTTACTGCTTTCTAGAATAAATTTATTATTTTCTAGTGTAATCATTTTCCTACTTTCTAGTGTGATGAACAATCTTTCTAATGATGAAATTCCATATTCATTCTACATCTCCTCTTAGTTTTTGTTTGTAATATTCTCTCTCTTCTATTTATTGTAAATAGTTAGTTCTAATCAATTAATTTACTTTGTGACAAATAAACTAAACGTGTGTTTTTAAATCAAACGTCTGCCTCCCTGTGTTCGACCCGGGATTTCTATTCCGGTATAAATTTTATTTGTTGAACACGAGTTCTTCGCTTTCAAACTACAACGATAGGTTTCCAAAACCAAACACGTTAGCGTAGCGACCCATATGTTCAACAAGCGTGATGTGGCAACATGGATGGGTTCGGATTCTGCACGCGCGCAATGACGCACATTCGAACGCTCGATCAGACACAGGCACGTGAGATGACCCTTCCTAAGGGTCGTTTTGGTCTTTCTTAAAATTTAGGGGTTTTCTCATAATTTTTTCTATCCGCCAAAAAGACCTCGTGCGGAGTTTGTGACTTTCAGAAGGGGTCTTACGCAATTCCAACACCCTGCAGGGTGCAATTTTCCCGACCCCACCTTATCCCACACAACCCAACCCCATGTACACCCCCAAACCCTACCTTCTCCCTATAAAACACCCCCCACCCCCACACTCCTCCACTTGCTCCTCCCCAACGGCACACATCTTCCCCCACCTTCTCCTTAATTTTCCCCCGTTCCATTCCCTGTAGTCGGCGTAAGAGGGAGAGAGAGCAAGGAGCAGGAGGACCTCAGGGGAGAGGAGTGTGTGCGGGAGGAAGAGGGAGAGCGGTAGGAGGAGAAGCTGCTGTTGCGGGTATCGTTGCTACAATTGCCGCAACACACAGAGGAGGAGAGTCGCTGCGAGGAAGGTCCTGCACGCAGAGTTGGGAGTCATTTTTCCACGCTATCATACGTTTGTGATGTTTGCCAGACAACTGGAGGGATCATCGGACGTCCAGAGGGAGCTCCAGACGTTTAGAAGCATGCAGAGTGCCGAGGTAAGCTCTACTCATGGTGTGTGTACGCGCGAAAACCAAGTTTCCGCTGTCCTAGCAATCGTTAAGCATGGCCTAAGGTGTGTACATTTGTGCAAGTACGAGGGGCATTGGGAAGGCACGCTGGTACGACATTTGAGCCATTTTTGGACGTCTGGAGGTAGTGTCAGACGTCTAACTGCGCTCCCAGACGACCAGGTGCAGTGTCAGACATCTGGTAACCCCCTCAAACGACTGTGAGGGGTAGCAGATGACTGGAATAAAAGCAGGAACACAAGGTGAGATCATACGCTCGTTTAAGACGTCTAGGACTCATTCTAGACTTCTGATTTTGGTCAGGGTGCACGTATTTGGGTCCGTTTAGGGCCCAAACGAAGTCAGATTTGCGCAATTAAAGTACCGTTGGTTTTCTTTCGAATTTTCCTACCTGTTAAGGTCATTTCCATTCTATTTTGAGCTTGTTTTTTGACACACTAAAATTTTGGTCAACATTATTTAGAATAGGGTTCCAATCCGTAGTGCGCCTGGGACCTGCGGGGACACCAGGATCTACCGTTTGCGCCCCCATATCACCCGTACCTTCTGGTAGAGTGGTTCTTTCTACTCCTGTTAAATTAAATTGTTAGGTGCATGCAACTTAGAGATCATTGCTTGAAACTTAGGATATGAAATGAACCCTAGTGTTGAGAATGGCGCATGTTTTCACTCAAGTACTTGAAACTCGCTTATTACAATTTAAGTGTACATGCCGATAAATTCCATATTGTGAGTAAGTGGTAACCCAATTGATGCAGTTAAATGCTTTTATTGTTATATTACGAACTGCCTATTTCCATGTTTGGAACCTGAATGTGAATTTGTGAGGCATACAAATCATTAGGGAGAGACAAGAATTATGAACGAACCCTATAGGGATCTAGAAAGATAGCTTAAGGACTGTGACATGGAAACTTTGATGGTTATGGAATAATTCATTTACTGTGAGGCGTGACTGTTAGTTGAGCTCTAACATGGGTGTGAGATGGCCCTCGTGTACGCACGTACCGTGAAGAGCTAATTACCCTTTTTCGGAGGATAAGCTGGCCCTCGTGTACATATGTATCGAGGAGAGCTAATCACCCTTTGTGTAGAGAGACTGAGTGATGATAACGTAATCATCAACCATATCTAACTTTAATTAGTTATATTTCATTAATAAATGCTCCTACATAATCGTCAGAAGACCGTAATTCATTGCATATCCTCTTTGAGAGAAATGCATTAAAACAAGGGTAAAACTGTAGTTTTAACAGAATATCCTAATTGCAGAACAATCACGGGGTTTCCCAAAGGTTTATTAAAGGTCAAATAGTCATAATGTCTAATAAGTTGGTTCATGAAGAACGAAACAGGTTTTCACGCGTTTTGAGAATTATTGGACATCTAAAATCCTAAAAACTGAACCTCTTAATTAACTGATACTCTGGTCTGAGTAAAATTCATCTAAACCTTATAAAAATCATAAAAAATATTCCCTAAGTTTTGACACATTTGATTTGACCATTTGAACCCATTTTGACATAAAATAGAGTCTCAGTTTGACAATTGCCCTAATTTGGATTTCTATGTAAATTACCCAATCAAACTTGTTCAAAATCTAAATTTGAATTCACCATCAGATTCCTTGGATTCAAATTATGGTTTTACTAAAATTTGAATCGAATCAGAGATCATATTGACCTAATTTGCATTTCAGACCAGTTTGACTCTTTATCACATACACACCCCTAGCTTTTTGAATTCCTTACAAATGGGTCCCTAAATTTTTCATCTTCTTTGCAATCAGGCCCCTCTGCCATTATCGCGGAGGAACTCCTACTCCGACGACCTTCAATGAGAGATTTCTCTCTGATTGCTTGGCAGATCTCTTTCGAAAATGGAAGGACTCCTGACGAGGTCCTCTTCCATTTGAGCTTCTTCATGACTTTCCAAATCCATCCAAAGGCTCGTGCAAACCTTTTGAAGGTTTGGATCTCCTATTTCACATAGCTTCGAAGCTTCCAAGCTTGGACTCCAAGCTTAGAAAGCTCCCTTAAGGCCTATATAAGAACCCTGATCAAGTTCTTTACCTCCTTAGCTTGGTTTGGTGGCCGGACACCCCCTCTTCCCTTCTCCCCGGCCTCCATCTCCACCAACTCTGGTGAGCCCCCCCGTCCACCTTCCTCGTCCGCCATCATGGACAGTAGCCGACGGATTCCTTCTTCCCTCATTCGTCTGCGTCTCGCAATACCAGCGAACACTTCCTACCTCGTCTTCCTCACCACCTCTCCCATCGAAGGTTTCATCTTCCCCACGTCCGACGTTCCACCGGCGTGGGCATTCCCTGCATTCATCAGTTAGTTTAGGATTAGATTAGTTCCTTTAGAGTCTTAGTTTAGTTTCCCCTACCCAAAATCCAAAAAGAACCCCTTGACGCATACACAAGCCACCTTCTTCCTCCACTTTGGCCACCTCTCCAGCGAGACGTTTCCGTCACCTCACACCTCCAACCGCCTCACCACCTACTCGACAACCTCCGCCACATCCACCCACACAAAACCCCCATACTTATATCACCGTCCACGCACTCACGACCACCATCGAACAACCCACCTTCTCGCCTCTGTCCTCTACTCAGTCTGACCATCACTCACCCTCACACAGCATGCCACTACCACCCACACACTCGCCATGGTCCGGTGATGCTCCTAAACGCTTTTGATTGAGTTGAGAATTTGTATTCATGTTTGTCAGGTTTTGCCCTTCGCCGCCATTAACGAGGAAGCTCCGAGCATGCTTGGAGTTGTGTTCGAGAGCATGCTTGCTCTAGGTGACATCTCCAGGTAGCACGGAGTACTCCCAGGCACACGCCCAGGTGGGTAATCGAGGATCAAGCCATCTATAGCTGCCTCATTTGGAGGCTCCATCTACAGGCGCATGAAGACAAGGGAACTGGATTAGTCCCACATCGTGAATGGATGAGCTCACGAGTGTGCATATATTGATTCTCTGAACAGGCCTTATCGCCTTGAACACTGGGGGTGAGGTCCCCTTCACCCACACACATAAACCCGACCCGCCTATCACTCCTTGGCTGCGACACGCATGCTCGAAGCCTTGGACCCGACTACGCATACCTGAATACTTGATTATCCGAATTTCTGAGAGAAGAGAGAAGGAAAGAGAGAGAGAGTGGTGGAGGGGTGGGTTTTTCTCCCTGGTGTAGCTGTGTGACACTTAGTCGCTGGGAAGGAAAGAAGAGCCAAAGAAGAAGAAAAGAGAAGGTTGTGAAGGAGAGTTCCCCTTGCGTGAGAATGAGCTAAAGATAGAAGAGAAGAGGAAAAGCTAAGGAAGAAAGAGAAGAAAAGGAAGAGGCTGACAAGAAGAAGCTAAGGCAAAGAACAATAGAAGGGCCGTGCCAAAGAAGAGAAAGGAAAGAAAGAGAAAGTCTGAAGATTAGGATAAAGCACTGTAGCAAGCGACATTTAGGTCGTCTAATCCACCTACTACACGTTTGATCACTATTCATTTATTTAACATTTGAGTAATTGATAAATAGGTGCTTAGACTAATAATTGGTGATTCAAATCACTATTATTGCCTTAGCTATCTTTTTGTTCTTTTAAACTCTTGATATACTCATGTTATGCATTGAAGACCTATTTTGAGTAGATATTATTCATTGAACATCATTATTGACTTGATTTCCTATGCTCATTTATATGCAATTAAAGATTAGCGTATGAATTCATATTTGCTCCCTGTGTTCGACTTCAGACTTCGTTTAGATATTCGAGTTACAAATTTATTTGTTGACAAGCGATTTCGACTATATTGCAACGCAACTAATTTAAAAACGGGTAGCAACGTGCAATTCACCATTATTTTTTGTTCTATCTGATTATATATTTGAGCACTAAGTTGCCTTGTTTGATTTCTTGTGATTTTGTGAAGTACATCACGAGGTGATCTTCCGCGCAAAACAACCACTCCTAGGACAGGTAAATTCTCTTTTCTTCCCTAATCAACCTCCTAATCTTGGGAAGATAAAAAGGAAATAACCAATTAGGATTCATTTGCCTTATTTTGATAGTAATTTTCATTTAAAGGCAAGTTTTCTGATTTGTGAAAATTTTCATATCTGATTGAAGCTTGGGGAGATTCTATTTAGAAATCCCTACCTTGATTACTGTTCTAATCTTCCTTCGACTACGCACTTCTTGTTTGAAGTCTAGGGAGAATAATTTGAGATTTAATTGGACTTGAAATCGAGCTAATTAGGGTTTCAACATTAGGGTTTTGAAGTGTTAGTTCACATTTTCTTGCATAAAAGGAAACATACCTTCTCACATTTGTGTGCTACCTAAGCCCCTGTTTGAAAAGATCTAATTAAGTAGAGCTCTAAAATCAGGCTCTAATTTCACTTGAACCCTAAAATCTTGGACCTAATAACTTGAGAGTCAATTCAGGGTGTTTTCTAGGTCTTAACCTAGAGTTCATTCTGCCATCTTTAGGATATGTTGGGTGAAGTTGGTCTACATTGTAGGCCAACCAACCTCCAAATTAGGGCATAAGTCAAGTCAATTTCTAGTCAAGTGAAATTCAAGGCACAAATTAGGCTAAAATTGGTAGACTTAAGGTCTTAAGCTTGTACATTTTGGTCTACCTGGAACCACAGTGACAAGGAAGGTCGGGTGGGGGAAACCCTGTAACTCGTGGGTATGCTATACCGTGTAGGGGTCTTTGTGGGGCTCTCCTTTTCTGGTTGCCCAGGTATTTCTCGGGTGTGCGGATTTCTGATTCAGAGGTATCATTCACCTCGAAACTGTCTTAGTCATCCAAAAACCTTTGGGTGCCTTGATTGGGTCCAAATAATATCCAGCCCCTCATCTTTTCTCTCAAGCACAGACACAGGAAGGTCGTTAGGTTTTTAACCTAAGAGGCCTCATTAGATCTTCTTGGGAATTCTTTCAGATCTAATCAAGTTCCAATTTGATCATGAGTTTGATTCTACATCTTGATTCCATCACCTAATTTGAAAATGCAACCTGGCAATCTAGAAAGATTGTTTAGGAAACCTGAGTCCTAAATGAGGATGGAAGAAAAAATGATTAAGAATGCTTATAGACACCATGAGGAATATTTTAATAGGGACATTCAGGATAAATTCTAGAAAACAATGGACCACATTTTGAACCATATAGAGATGACATGGATACGACTAAACCACGGTTCAACCTGGGATGACCTCTTAGTAGAACACATTGAATTGGTGAAATTACACAACAATTGTCTGCAATATTGGACAAATTCTTCAATGCCGGAAGAACTTCAGAATTTGTTGGAAAAATGGGGAGAATTGCTGAATTGGTTATATACATCCATTAATAAAAAATACCTGTCAGAAGTTAAGATAACAACTTGGAGTAATTCCAGTGATCTACATAATTTCCCAAATCTCGGGTTTGATGATCATAGTTGTTATGGACCCCCAACCCAAATGAATTCAGATTCAAACTTCATAACAATTGACATACCTGATCTTGATGAGGGTTGGGAGGATCCAATTACAGGTGTTCCCGATTCTGAATCGGCCCTAGGGAACTAGGAAGCTGGTCCATCAAGCTTAGATTTCCCCGACATCTATGCTGATGAGCTTAAAGCAGAACTTCTTAAGAATGTAAATCCCGAGCCTTATTGTGTTAAGGTAATTCTAGAGAATGATTCTGACATCCCTATAGAGCCCAGCGTAGATCCTAGTGACCTAATGCCTACCTTTAACCTAGAATCTAGAACTAAGCCTAATTGGGATGAGTATGAGGCCCCATGTGATGAAATACAGATTTCAAATTTGAAATACAATTCAGGGCCTGTATTTGATGAATACATTTCTCCAACCTCCTCAGTAACACAAATTGATTTTTCGGAAGTCACGTCGATTTATGATATAGAAATCGAGGAGTTGGAAGAGTTGGGAATCGAGTGGGTCTACCCTAAGAGCCAAGAACCGGAGCCTATGCCTAATCAGGACACCTTTCTAAGCTCGGAATCTGAAATTAGGATAGTCCCAAGTCAGGTTGCTGATTCTACACATCTTGATTCTCTCTGTGGTGGAACTCCCGATCCAGAATTAGATTCGGAAACTTATTCTCACAAATTCTCCGATGATTTCGAATCCTACTCTGATTTTGGAAAACCTTTATTTCCTGATGACTATGAACTAGTTTACGACCTCAGCATCTATGACCCAATTTTTGACTCTGACTCTGAGGTCCCTGATCCCGCGATCATTGATTCAAAATCAGGTTCCATTGAGATGGAATCATTCCTTTTTTATGTTCAGGAATCAGAAATAGTAAGCGCCAAGAGTGTCTGCAATCTAGAGTTCGAATATTCTTAAAGAGAAAAAATCTCTTTGGAGTGTTCTTTACCTTTTGAGTGGTGCTTGTGGAACCACACGTGCTTTGTATTGGGTCACACCACTCATCGACATTAAAATTGATTCACCAACTAGAATTGCATGAACTTTCGGGCTGAATACATTAAGGTTGCTTATTTCTAGGGCCACATTGATCTTAAAGGAAATCGATCATCACCTTATTTATGCAAAACCTTTTGTGCCTACTTAAACATTCCCTGGAAGCATTAAGAAATTTCAACCCTAAAAGCACTAAAGCATGGATGAATCTTTAAAAGACACCACATCTAAAAGCTCCTTTCTTGAAAATCATATTTTGTTAAGTGCACGCACACGTTCAATTGGATTAATTAAGAGGCACAACCCTCAACAACGCCTCATCATATATCTTGAGCACAAGGACTAACCTAGCCCTCAATAAAATTAAGTGGGCGTTGGCTCTAGGATTCGTTGAGTCTGTGTCGGGGTATTCTCCTAAATGCATTGTCAATTAGTGACATTTGTTTGCTTCAAAAGGTGCTAAGTTGGGAAGCCTGATTGTCAAATGACTTAGGTAAGTAGAGGTTTGGCATAATTAGTGGGCCTCGGGACACGCTCCCCTTGCTTAACCTGCCCAACTTTACTACCTTCGGAAGTAAGGACAACACCGAATTCGTCGTGTGGTCGGAGCTTATTTTTGAAGCATAGGTCACCTAGGTTTACACTATAGGGCCTAGATTTGTTTGCTTGATCGTGCACACACTTTTTTCGCACTTGCCTCCCTTCGCATCCCTCCCTGGTCTTCTCTAGTGTATGCATGGAAGACGATCACTTCATCCTAAATTGGTTGCTTTAAAGAGAGACATTAGGAAGAGACTTGATTCTTCAAGGGATAGGACTAAGGAAATGGTTGACCCAAGAGTTGAGGAGATTGACGACCAACCTCAACCCGATGCTATGGCCATTATCCAGGCTCAAATCACGGTCAGCCAGCAACTCTAACAACATCGGATCCAAACCATCATACAGGCCATACACCGATTGTAGAACCCTCAAGGGAAACCTCCACCGAACCCACCACAACCCCCTATGGGCCAACCAAGGCCTCTCTGTGATTTCAATGATCCATTTGTCATCCGTGTTGAGCCATACCTTAGGGTCCGCAAAGGGGGAGATGATTTTGAGCTAAAACCTAATGCCCTTAGCTTAATTCAAAGCCATTTCCATGGGAGCTCAAATAAAGATCCTTTCCAACACGTTGAGGACCTAAATCGGATTACTCGGACCGTGAAGCCAAGGAACATCCATTTGGACATTATTTTAATCAAGATGTTCCTGTTCTCCTTGAGAGACAAAGCTTCTCATTGGCTTAGAACCTTAAGGAGACCTATCTCTACTTGGGAAGAATTGAGGCATGCTTTCCTAAAGAAGTTTTTCCCCACAGGAAAGACTAATCCCCTTAGAAGAGCCATTACCACATTCACCTTGCAAAATGAAAAATAATTTTATAAGGCATGGGAAAGATTTAATGAATTATTGAGGAAATGCCCACACCATGAAGTTCCAAGGTGGCAATTGGTGCAAATCTTCTACCATGGTCTGGACAGCAACCTTAGGTATTTCGTTGATGCCTTGTGTGAAGGCAATTTTCTGAATAAGTACGAGGAAAGCGCATTCGAACTCTTTGAGTCCATGAGTGAAAACTCGCTTAATAATGCCTCCATAACCCAATTCATTAGGTCCAGTCAACCCCATGGTGCGATTTACGAAGAACAAACTAATTCAGAGATGGTTGACATGGATATCATAGTGAAGAAACTGGATCGGGTTGAGTTGGTGGACAAGAAAATTGATGAGCTTTTGAATCAATCCCAAGCCCCACTGCAAACCTCCTCCCTAGCAAAGGGAGCACACAATGTTGACCTGGTTTAGTCTATGAACCAAGTGCACTTGGAACAACCTCTGACCATGTTCTAGGGAGGGACCCTTGCTCCCCCAAACCTTGATTATTTTTTCCCCGCCCCTTCGGCACCTTCTACCTTTCAGGATGGCCATGCCATCCGGGGATACTCTAAGCCTGATCCTTTCTCCAACACTTACAACCCTGGATGGAGCAACCACCCAAAACTTGTCTGGTCAAACCAAAAACCAAACCAATTCAAGAACCAACCCAGACCAAACCCTCCCTCCTATCAACAAGGTCCACCTGCTAGACCACCCTATAACCATAATAGGGAGGCTCCAACACAACAAAACCAAATGGACACTCTGATCAAGATGATGGCTGATATGAATCAGAAACATCAGGAGGAGATGGCTTTAATGAAAAGACAATTGAGCCAGCTATTGGATAACAAATAACAAGGGTCCCTTCCATCTCAACCTCAACCGAACCTCAAGAAAGTAATGAATAGAGGCCACAATCTTTAAGGACAAGCCCATCTGATTTTATAAGCCTCGCAGACACCCCTTGGGTTTGCTGCTTCTTCTTCTTCTCAAGGACCCAACCCTGGTTCCAATGCCTCAGCAATGCGGTTACCTTGAGAAGCGGTACTCAAACTTAGGACCCTAAATGGCTGACCCCTCCCGTGACTACACTACTCAAGATAATTAATGATTCTGAGGATGAGCGAGAGGAACCCAAGGATTAGGAACTCAACCTGGTTCAAACCTAAATCTCATATCCTCAAGAAGAGAAATGTGGTTTAGAACGAAGAGTTATTAGAAATATTCAGACAAGTATAGATCAATATACCTCTCCTTGAAGTGATCAAACAAATCCTGGCTTACGCGAAGTTTTTGAAGGATGTTTACACACCCAAGCGTAAGCCAAGAACCCAAGCACCTAGGAGGGTAGTGCTGTCTAAGTAGGCTAGTTTGGTGATATTGAGTAACCTACCTCCTAAAAGGACTGACCCTGAAGCACCCTTGATCACATGTAATATTGGTGACTTTACTTTTGTCAGAGCGCTCTTGGACTTAGGTGCTTCAATTAACTTGATCATGATTACCCTTTATCACTAGTTTGGATTTGCAGAATTAAACCCTACACCTGTGACCATCCAACTGGCAGACCGATTTGTGAAAACCCCGAAAGGGGTAGTTGAGGATGTAATTGTTCAGGTTAAGGACCTCTACTTCCTGGTTGACTTAGTCTTTGACATGGAAGTCCCCGAACAATTACAAAACAAGCTCATCATCCTAGGAAGACCCTTTCTGGCTACAGCCAGGGCTAACATTAACTGCGACACAGGATTTTCCTTTGGAGAAAAGATGCAATTGGATATCTTCAAGGCAACTAAGTCTTTTGATTGTGGTTGGGTCAAAGAATGCGATACTGTGGAAACCCTGGTTGAAGAAGGCTTGACAGTAAGCTCCTTAGAGGACACCTGACTCAATCAGCTTTAGAATACCCTGACCCATCCCAATCTCTGGAGGTTACAAAACTTTGCAGAATCGGTTACCACCGGCAACCTTCATTTAAGGCGATTGATGTCACCCAACTCCTTCCCTTCACTTACCTGTCAAACATTGTACCACCTGCACCGAAACTGAAACCTCTGCCCAATAACCTCAAGTATGTCTTCATAGGAGCTGATCATACTTTTCCTGTGATTATTAATGTACACCTGACCAGAGACCAAGAGCTTAGGTTGACTATGACTCTGAACATCGGGCAGCAATTGTGTGGACAATTTCTAACTAAAGGGGAACTAGCCCTATCTATTGTACACACAATATCTATTTGGAAGATGTGGCTTGACCTTCTCACCAAATGTAAAGGCATTTGAACTCGAACATGCGAGAGGTCGTTAAAAAAGAGATAATTAAATGGCTCAATGCGAAAATCATCTATCTGATTTCCGACAGCCCCTTGGTGAGCCCTACCCAAGTGGTACCAAAGAAGGTCAGGCTCATTGTGGTCACGAATGACCAAGGCGAATCCATCCCCACTCGCACTACCACCGCGTGGCGGCTGTGTATTGACTATAAGAAGCTGAATGAAGCTACTTGTTGAAACCTTGTTCCACATCTTGTTTTGGTGTTAACAAAATTATTTTGGATTAATGTTTGCAATTGAGTGCTTTTCAGATTTAGGTGAAGATTAAGGCAAACAGGAAATGATGGAGGCACGATGATGAGAAGGAGAAGATCATGACATGGTGGCAAGATGACAAGGAAGAATTGAGGAGGAGAAGATCATCTTCGTCCTTTAGTTTTTAGTTTAGGTTTTTCTAATTTATAGAATGTATGCCTCTTAACAAAGAATCAACCTAGATCGTAAAATTAATTAGAAATAAACTAGGATTTATACTACGATCATTTTCAAATAACGTAATTGAATAATTCTCTTAAAAAAGGTACTTGTTAACTCATAAGTATCGGTACTAAAGTTTAGCACCGGCACATGTGAGTTATAGGTTTGGATTTTTTCAAAGAAACAAACATGTACCTCGCGAGTACCGGCACTTTTGATTAGTACTGGTATTAGAGGTAATGAGTACCGGTACTCATGATCAGTACCAGTACAAGTGAGTTACAGATTTGTGTTAAGTGTTTGAAACCCAAATCTGGAAGCAACGAGTACCAGTACCAGGTAGCCGTTGACTCAAAATTGAACAGCCAGAAAATTAATTTACGCGAGGTGAACATTGGAAATTAAATCTCAACGTCTATTTGACTACTCTCTGAGGTCCGATCTCTATAAAATGAGTCTTGGACTCTTAGTTTGCACATAAGACACATAAGAAACATAAGAGAAATTCTAGAGCTTTGATTTTCATATTTTCCACCATATTTGAAGAAGAAATAATTTGCAGCTATCAGATTTCTCTATGCTTTTGCAAACACTTTGACGTGTTTTCTCATGCATGTTTCAAGGTGATTCACATTCATTCTAGGCTCTCTACTTGGTAATATTATTCTATATATTGTTGAGAGGCTTAGGTTATTGTTACAAGATTTATTTTTCTTGCACTTGTGCATTTTTGTATTTGAGCATTTACTCGTTGGGTTATAACAAACCCATTTTTGTACTTGGGTTAAGGGAACCCGTTAATTACCTCAGTTTAGTAAATTGATTCCCTCGGGGTTGAGAGAATCGGGTTAAAAATCCTAAGCTGGAAGGCTCAGGTAGTGGAGTACCCAAGTGAGTGGGGAACCACTATACATTTTATGTCCTTTGTGGTTTGAATTGATTGTGTAAATCTTTCTTGTTATTACTAATATTGTGCTTGAGTGTTTGTGCGCATAGCCATCCTATCTTTAGATCCTATCACTACTTAAAATGATCATTTCCCCTTGCTATTCATTGACCAAATTCTCGAACGATTGGCAGGACAAAAATATTTTTGCTTCCTGGATGGATATTCAGGATATAACCAGGTTGCTATTACATTGGAAGATCAGGAAATGACCATGTTCACCTGCCTGTATGGCACGTTTGCATTCCGCCGTATGTCATTCGAGTTATGCAACGCATCCACTACCATTCAGCGTTGCATGTTAGCCATCTTTTCGAAGATGGTGGGTGAATACTTAGAAGTCTTTATGGATTATTTCTCCGTTTTTGGAGATTCATTCGACCATTGCCTTAGTAACCTGGAGAAAATCCTGAAACGATTTGATTTTAAGCTGGAAAAGGAGCCATTTTATGGTTCAAGAAGGGATTATCCTTAATTACATCGTCTCGCATAGGGTTATAGAAGTTAACCGAGCTAAAGTTGACTTAATTTCTAAACTCCCACCTCCTAGCTCGGATAAACAAATCAGGTCTTTCCCAGGACACAGTGGCTTCTATAGAAGGTTCATAAAAGACTTCTCCAAGATATCCAAGCCCTTGATCGACCTTCTAGCTAATGATATACATTTTGACATGACACCTGATTGCATTAAAGACTACACCACTCTAAGGGATACAGTCTCAACTGCACCTATTTTACAACCCCCAGACTGGTCTCAAGATTTTGAAATAATGTGTGATGCATCAGACCTTGCTATTGGAGCAATCCTAATATAAAGACGAGAGAAGAAACTTGTGGTGATCTACTACGCAAGCAAAACCTTGGATGAGGCTCAATGGAATTACACAGTCAGAAAAGGAGCTACTCGTCGTAGTTTTCGGATTAGAAAAGCTTCGATCATACCTTTTAGGATCCCACATGATCATTTACACTGACCACTCAGCTATCCGGCATTTGTTAACCAAAAAGGATGCTAAACCCAAGCTGATCAGATGGATCCTGCTCTTGCAGGAATTTGACCTGGAAATATGTGACAAGGCCGAATCCAAGAATGTTGTAGAATACCACCTATCCAGACTTCTCCCGGAACATATTGGACCTTCACTACCCTTAACTGAAACATTTCCTGATGAGCAAATTCTGGCTGTGCAAGGAACGATCCTCCCCTGGTATGTAGACTTGGTTAATTACATAGTGGTAGGGCAGATTCCCCACAGGTGGTCTAGACAATAGCAGCATAAGTTCTTGGTTGAGGTCAAACATTATTTCTGGGATGATCCCATGTTGCTTAGACTTTGTGCTTGTGACGACCCGAGTCCCACCAACTGATAAAACTCGAGTCGTCTTATGCTAACAGCTAGCATGAGAACCAACAAGATCGCAACCACTTAACACAAAGTCATAAAACATCAATAGCCAACATGCATTCATAAAGCATTTAATGAAAGGTGATAACGACAAAAGCAAAGTTCTAGAGCAGAAATAACTGAGAGTCTCGTACAACTAACAAGAAAATTGAAAATAAAATTCTACTAGTGTGAAAGGACTACAACTATGAGCCATCGTCCCGGTACAGATCGTCGCCTCAAATAGGGCCCGGTTCCGTTGAGGTCTGACCAACTGCAGCCGTGGCACCCGACTGCTCAGCAACACTTGAGTACGAAGCCCGAGACACTGTCAGTGAAAATTGAGTATAGTATTAGTAACTCAAGTATGGAGTACAATATAAAGTCACTATCTTGGTAGTTTGTTTGTTTACAGTTTACTTTATATCCAGCCCTCCTTATGCAAATTACTCATATTCTCAGTGTTCTCAAATTGTTAATCAATGTCTTGGGTACGAGACGATTTCGTGTAACTTCCTGTGGTGCAAGATCGATATAAGCCGCCCTCCTGGCCGAGAGGGCTGCTTATATCCATCAAGTCGCCATGCTCTGTCATCCTGGGGTCATCATGGAAAGGGGTGGCGGCTACGTCGTGTAGCGTGAATACGTACAAGCGTTGTGTACGCTAAACTACCGATTGCCAATGTCCCACCCACCTTCCGAAAGAACTGCTCCAAACCTCAAGCCCTGCAAATCCACTATCCTAGTTGGCTGCTAAGCCTAACCAAAGAGTCGTAGGGAGGACAACAACTCCTTAAACCAGCCCCTGAACCTATTCTGAAAAGTCCTAAAGCTACAGCCGAAATCTGGGCAAGTAGTGGGGCTGAAATCAATTGTCTAATCCTTTTATTCTTCCCGACATATCCGACGTATTATACAATCAATTTCCAGATAACTGTATCTCATATTTTATTAATTCGGAAAACCCTTAGTAATTTTATATTACTAATTCTAAGCTTTGTAGTTATTCACATTATCTTTAACTAATCCTTTTACAAGTAGCTTCAATTTTGTGACAACGGCCCCATGTTACTTAGAAGTTATTGGAAATAATAAAATTCATTTTACGAAAAACGGGGTTCGTTTCATACATGCGATAACAAGGGTACATTAATTTACATAAAACCTATTACTTCTCATTTAAGTGCCCATAAATTAGAGAAAATATTGGAGGGGTTCCAAACTCAACAAAAGGGAGAATACATGCTAATCGAGGCGATTTACGGAAAAGATTGTCCATAATGGGTCCACAAGTATTTTAAAAAACTTGACTAAATCGAAAGAAGGGTATATTACTCTTCCTAATACCACCGGAGGGTCATGGTGACTCCAAATCGTGCACACTAGGCTTGGGAATAGTCCCCACGCCTGCCTCGGGGTTCGTGCAGGCACCGGGAAGAGAACCTGATTCAATCGGACCCATGACGAGGTTGGAGACACCTAATTACGATTCTAATTTTTCAATAAGTAGAAGGTACTCAAAAGTAAAAATAAATCATACCAACGCGTAGTACGCGTGGATACGATTCCAATGGAACTTTATTTGTCGAAATTCGAGGTCGATAAGGCCTTAGAACAGACGAAGCAGTGTGAGGGGGTCTAGAGTCAGGTTAGAACACTCATGCATGCCCTGGTCGACGTGCTCGTGCACGCCCAGATGAACGTGCCACGCATCACGCTGTGATTCGCATATGCAGGCTCTGTGGATTGCCATGCGCGCCCGCCTATAGCCGCTCGATCGCCACACGTCGCGATCCCGTGCACCCCTGCTTGCGAACATGTGTGCGCGACATCGTGTGCTTCGTTCCACACGTCACCTGCTCGCACGTCGTCGCTGTACGCGTCCCCCACTCGCTGTGCATCGCCACTATAGCCGCAACTTTTGCGGTGGGATCCCCAGGTTTTACAGAATCGCAACCGGGTCCCTATGAAATAATTTTTTATTTTTGAAGAAGAAAAACTAAGGTTTTTCTTCTCCCTTTCTCTCTTTATTAAAGAGAGTTGAGGATGAATGTCAACCCAAAGGACCCAAGGGGTCCTTAAATATGTTTTAGGGGTAGTTTAGAATAGGTTTAGTTAGGTGAAATACCCAAATTGCCCTTAGGGTTGGGTCCACCATACATTTAAGTCCTTGGTGACTTATTTTGACCATAACTGGAGCCATACAACTTGAAATTGCGTGAAACAAGCGTCCTTGGAAAGCTTGCGATGAGAGAAATCCAATGATATCATATATGGCACCCTTTTGATAAATTTGTGCAAGGGTTGACTCAAAATATGTATTTTTGGCAATTTAAGAGGTTCTGACACCAGCATCAAACCGTAACCAAGTTTTCAAGTTTGAACTGATCCGAGCCACTTTGAAATGACTTGGAACCTAATTTTTGGGATGTTACAGATATAACAACCTTAGAGGGAGTTTTGTCCCCGAAACTCAAGCGAACAAGGGGGGTAAAAGAGAAGATCGACTAGGTGTATAATAACCTTAAAGGGGAAATAACAACCTTAAAGAGACACAACCTAGGGAGTCAAAGACTTACCTATGAAAATCTTTGGGTAGTCAAAGACTTACCTATGAAAATCTTTGGGTACTTCTCCATCATTTCTGCCTCTGGTTCCGTGGTCGCCTCCTCATACTTCTGGCTCCTCCAGAGAAGTTTTACTAGAGGGATCTCCTTTTTCCGCAGCCTCCGAATTTTGTGATCCAGTATATTCACCGGCCGTTCCTGAGAGGTCAAGTCCTCTATCCCCACGTTCTCATAGTTGAGAACATGGTCTGGGTCTGACACTTACTTCCGCAGACTAGAGATATGGAAGGCATCGTGGATGCTGGCTAGTTAAGGTGGTAGAGCAAGTCTGTATGCTACAAGTCCAACATGTTTTAGTATCTCAAATGGGCCTACGAATCGCGGAGCTAGCTTGCTTTTCACTCCGAATATTTGAATCCCTTTTTATTGGTAATACTCTGAGGAACACCGAGTCACCAACCTCGAACTGCACATCTCGCCATTGGCGGTCTGCATAGCTCTTCTGCCGGCTCTATGCCGTAAGCAGTGTCTTCCAAATCTATTTGATGACCTCCTTACTCTGCCCGATCAGCCTGGGACCCACCTCCCACTTCACACCCACCTCATCCCAAGCAAGCGGAGAGGTGCACTTTCAACCATACAATGCCTTATACGGAGCCATGTCAATACTGGCGTGATAGCCGTTACTGTAGGTGAACTCTCCAAGGGGTAAGAGCTAGTTTTTATTTTATTAAAAAAAAGGAAAAGAAAACTTAGGCATTAGGAGCTTGTCAACTTTAGGAAATGATACGTTAATGACCTGAACGATTAGACTCTTTAGGTTTCGGGTTTAATCAGATTAGGTGTCCACTAAAATGTGGAGTTGTACTCAAGTCCTTGCCACCTTAATTTATATTAATTTGGTTAATAAAGTAGGGTGATAAGTATATGACTTATCAACCCACCCTCTGATTTGGGGGGACTTTTAGCCTAAGCATTTGCACGTGTTTTGCATTGACTCACTTCTCGGCAGTTCTAATAGAAATTGAGTAGCTAATGAACCATCTAGGGTGATATGGCTAGCAAGTTATTATCAGTAATAACCCATTGGCCAATTATCCAAAGCCCAGCCACAAGACCATTCTCTTTGGCTATTGCCTTTAGGTAAATCTTAGATTAGGGAATCCACCTATTTAAAGAAAAGAAAAGAAAAAAAATGAAAAAATGATGATAAGAAAAAAAAGAAAAATAGAAAAAGGAGAAACGAAAAAAAGAAATAAGCCACACTTCACCGCACGTGTATTGTTGGCAAGTTGTCGTGAGTAAGAACCCATTAACTGTTTGTCTAAATCCCAGCTCATAAAATACACAAAAATTCCAAAACGCTTAAGGAAGAAGTGGACAAGTAGAATAATCAAGGGAGAAATACACTGAGCTCTCCCTTGTGTTGATCCCATAAAAATAAAAGTATAGAGAAAGGTACCGGTCAAATAGATACACCTTTAGGCAGCAGTTTCCTTTTTGGATCACCTAGGAGCGTAGAAACTCGAAGTCCATTTTAATTTCCGTTGAGTGAGTCTATCACAAATTTCACGACAAAATGCTTAGCAATTAGAGTTCTTTTCAAGTCTTGGGTGGGTTGGGTAGCCGTAAAATGTTACCTCGAAACTCTAAACTCCAAAATCCAAAAAAATTAGAAAGGATGCAAAAGAAAAAATAAAATAGAGAATTTACTTCTATGTAGAATAAGGCAAGGACTTAGACAGTCTGCATTTTGGTAGGCACTCGGGTGCTATTGAGTCCTTGTGGGTTAGGTTCTTCATAGAAATTTCCTCCTCTGATAAGTAGCATGTGCCTAAGCAATTGATTCTTAATTTGTAAATAGCATTTAGGTTAACCTTGCTAGGGATTAGCAAGGGGTGGGCATCGAAGTACGATAACTCTACAATTATTAGTGTTAATTTTATCAACTATAGTTAAATTTCGAGGGCACATGTGCATTAATCTCATATTATAGTAGGCTTGGGAGCATTGTATGCATATTGTATTAAGATTGCTTACAATTAATGTTTAATGCCCTTGTGTACAAGCGCACATTGAAACAGGTCTCCGTTGAGCAATCGAACTGTCTGAATGGATCTAGATCAACGAACGATGTCCAATGGACTCAAAATCACCTCAATTCGACTTCTGTAGCTCCCACAATAAGTATGGGAAATTCTGACCGTTGATCTACTGGTCAACAACCCAAAATGTGACATGTTGCAGTCACCCAAACCTCCATTGCACCCAACATCGATCGTAGCCGTTGGATGTCCATCCAATGGATGGAAAGCAGCCGCATCGCTCCCTCACCGCACGCGAGAGGAGACATTAAATGATTAATCGATCTGATTCATGCCTCCTCATGTTCGACACATGGACTCACTTAATCATCTTCACATTAAAATTGATGTCGTAACACACACTACAACGTACAAATTATACTTATGCATTTTTCGACGTCAGGTAGCAACGGCCTCCACCACCTGGCGGAGCAAACTCTGCTGCTCCGCCTTGGCCATGACAGCTTATTTGGAGGCCATGTCCATCGCATCAATGTTGACAGCCGGTCTAGGGAGGTCTAGAGGAGAGTCACGCGAAATAAAAAAGGTCCCAAGCGTCTGAGCCAACAACCCATAAGCGCGTCAGGATAAAAAAGCTCTGGCCAGAGAAAAGCTTGACAGTAGAAAGGCTCCAGGAGCTTACCACGCGCATACAGTAGAAAAAGGCGTGGTTCAAATTGATGCCTCTCAGCTCAGAGGTAGCCCAAGACAGGGCATTATTCAGAAGCCTTAGCACCTGCCGTTCTAAGGTGGGGGCACTACTTGATACCCCCGGTCGAATCGGCACCACCGGACCAGTTGAGGGGCCACTATGAGTGCCCTCCAGGGCAAGTCCAGAAATGGACCCGACTGTATGGCTGATCATCCCTGAGTCCACCGGCAAAGCGAATCCACCAAGACCCTCACACCCATGGAGCTCTGCCTATAGTATAGCTGGTCGAAGATGCCACCGGTGGCTCCCACCTCGTGCACCAGCAGGACGAACGCTCCAGGGGAAGTTGACGGGGCCAGGAACTGACGTGGCGATAACTAGGTTTTGTTATAGCGTTGTAGTATAGCCAGTTATTGCCATCATTTCAAATATATAATTTTTTTACTCGGAAAATAAAAGAGTTCCCGAGGTCGAACTCAGGGAGCAAGTCGTATTCTAGGGGTACAAATTCTTATTACAAAAATAAAGAGAGAGAGAGAGATGAAAATTTGGCTTCTTCTTCTTCTCTTCTCTTCTTCCTCTTTGGCTTTTGGTTTCTTTATCTCCTTGTGGTCTTCTTCTTCTGCCTTCTGTTCTTCAGATCTTCTTCTCGTGCTCTCTTCTTCTGCTTTTGCTGTCAGGACGTCATCTCTCCTTCTTTCTTCTTTTTCTTTTTGTCTTCTTTATCTGCAGCAGTGGGTGATGTTCTTCTTCTTCTTTCAGC
The DNA here is from genome assembly GCA_037157565.1 of Thalassia testudinum. Lineage (NCBI taxonomy): Eukaryota > Viridiplantae > Streptophyta > Magnoliopsida > Alismatales > Hydrocharitaceae > Thalassia > Thalassia testudinum. The sequence goes on from JAZHRO010000059.1 coordinate 27,462,161, forward strand.
TCTTGTTTCTGCTTGTCTCTTTCTTTTTCTTTTCCCTTGCGGTCTTGTTCTTCTTCCTCTTTTCTGCCTTCAGAGCGTCGTCTGATTTTTCAATCAGACGACTTAAACCGCCGCTGCTACAGTGCTCCTTCTTCCTTCAGCTTTCGTCGTCCTTCTTCTCTGCCTCGCTCGTCTTCTTCTTCTTCGCCTGTGCCTGCACACTTCAAAGCTCTCGTCAGCGGGCAAAAACCTACTCTACCCCCCCCCCCCCCCCCCCCCCCGCGTTTCTCTCTCACAGAAGTCGCTCTTAGGAAAGCTCTCCCAGAGCTGCCGGGTAGTCGGGTACGGGTCGCGCCCGGGTCCAGGCCCACCGGCGTGCGTGGTGGGCGAGGAGTGCAGGTTAGGCTAAGTCGGGTCGGGCCAGGTCCGCGAGGCGTGCGTGCGGACGAGGCCGGGTAGTCGGGCGGGTGAAGGGGACCTCACCCCGTGAGCTGAGGCGAACAGCTTAAGGCACTTTTTGCCTTTAAGCGCCCGTTCGCCTCAGTGGCTTTCCGAGGTGGGACTAAATGTCCCACCCCAATTTGGATGCCTGCGCGGAGGAAGCAGCGGCAGTCGAGGCGAAGCGCGGGGGCTTCGCGCGAGAGCTTCGACTCGACTGCAGCCTGGTACTTCGCGAAGACACCTCGCACTGCCTGGGAGCGTGACCTGGGCGTGGCGCACCTGGGGCAGCAGGTGAAGAAGCTGCTTCGCTTTAACAATGGCGGCGGCGAGCGCAGGTACCTGCCCACAGAGAAACGGCCTCTCGGCCCAATCAGAAACGCGGAGGACCTTCGTCGTGGTACGGCGAAGGTGGTCGGGGGGTGTGCAGGCGGCGGGGCGGAGCCTAAGGGCCGCCCTAGGTCAAACTGCAGGTTGGGAGATGGGTTTGTTCGGTGGAGTTGCAGAGGGTGATTTGGGGGAAGTGGAAGGGCGGAGGTTGATCAGGGTGAGGAGGCGGAGGTTCTGCGGTGGTCGGCGAGCCGTGTGGGTTGCTGGAGTGATGGGAGCGGGTCGCCGGAGGTGGAGAAGGTGAGGGCGATTGGTCGGATCGGGGCAACAGTAAAGATGTAAAGTGAGGAAAAGGAAGAGGGGAGGAAGAGGAGAAGTTCTGACCTAGCTACGGAGACGAAAGGGGCTGGAGCAAGGCGGCAGTCGTATCGAATGTCGCCGGAGAAGAAGATGCCCGGGGGAAGGGGCGGCGGCGAGGAGAGGGCCGGAGTGGTGCCAGCTGGGTACGGCGTGGCGCGGGAAGAGCGAGGGAGGACAACCCTGCAGCTGGTAGTGCGGCAGAGCGACGAGGAGGAAGAGGAGAGGCCGCCGGAGCTGGAGGGCTTCCTGTCGGAGTGGGAAGAGAGGAAGTGGGGGTCTTTCTCCGTCAGGACCGAGCTGCCTTGAACGATGGAGCGACGGGGGGTACTTATAGGGTAGAATCAGAGAGGAGGGCGGAGGGAGACGACGTGTCTCCCTCGCCGGAGGACGCCGGAGATGGAGACTCATACCGTCCGTGCGTTCGCATGGCCGGTATGGTGGGTTGCAGCGACTAGGGGGGTGTTCCTGCGACGGCTGACGACGCAGGGCACCCCCGGTTTACTTGCTAGACCCTCCCCCTTACCCTGCGCAGCGCCATGCTCCGCGCAAGGTCGCCGGAGCATGGTGCTGGTCAGGTTTTGGCAGGAGGGACCTGAATGCAAAGAACGAAGGAGAGTTAGGGGTAGAAATGTGAGGGTTCAAAAGTTGAGGGCCAAAAAGTAAATAAATGAGGACCAAAGTGTAAAGTTGGTCAAGAAGGTTTCCTCTTAGGCTCAAGTTTTTATACATGACTAATTGGGGCCTAAGGATTATGATGGTGAATTTTATTTCCAGATTAAACCTTCTTTGACCGGTAAATTTACGCAAAAACCCAAATTCAGTTGTTAAATGGGCATGGTTCTCAATGTAGGTCAAAATGGGTTCCTAAGGCCAAATTGAAGGTTCTAAACCCTAGAGATTATTTTTATATGAATTTTAGAGGATTTAGTTGATTTATTTCTCTGCCTCGAACCTCGTGTTTTTAAGTGGGTTTGTTTTTAGGGTTACAGGATGTCATTTAATTCCTTGGAGTTGCTGTAGCCCTTATTGAATCATCTCATCCCACTTTTCCTCTTATTAGGTTTCTTTGACCTATGTTTGGACCCTGAGTTACCCTGTTTTCAGATTGGATTGGTGAAATTGCATTTTTACCCCTTAGTTTCTATTTTCTTTGCGAACTCAGAATCTCTCTAAATTAAGCCTTTCCTTGAGTTATGTAGGAGCTTTTATCCTTTGTATTAGGTCAAAATGAGCTAGTTATGGCTCGTGATGAGGTTCTCATCATACCCCCATGCCTAGCTTTTGCTAGTCCCTTAGCAAAAACTTAAGGTTTCAACCCTTGTTCTAGACCATGAAGTTCTTAATAGCTTCAGATAAGTGCTTTTTCATTTGAGCTTAGATTAGGTTAGAATGCTGACCATAGGCCTAAAAGGTACTCTAGTACCAATCAAGATCCAAATCTGTCTAGCCTCAGCCTTAGTCCTTAGCAAAGGTTTTTAAGGCCCACAAGAACTAACCTAAGGTTTATTGGACTTTGTGGTTAAAGCACCCATGCTTGAAATGATTTTAGCCCTGGCTCAGTTCGCAGTGCATTTTGTAAGAGAGAGAGAGAAAATTTATCTGTTTGGAGAGTTCTCTCTCTTTTTCTTTTTAATTCTAGCTTAGGATTGACTTTTCAACACGGTCTGTATCAGATTCATTGCTCCCATCATCAATCCTCAAGGGTTCCTGGTGATCGATGCTTCGAGATAGCACTGCCCATGGCAACCCCCAGAACCCTGGCTATTGAGATTTCGAGATAATCCCATCCATGGTGTTCCGTGGCCGAATCCAGACCCTGGCAATTGACACTTCGAGATAATACCATCCATGGAATCTGAATCAGCAGAGTGCTTACATGCCCCCAGTAGGATATGTAAATATCCTAAGAGACAAGCACCGAGGAGATGATATTTTGTTACGCATCTTCGAGGGGATTTCGCGCCTCTCCTCGCTGGGAACTCGTCCAAATCAACTTGTGTTGGTCGGCCGCTCCTACTCTAGGTGTACTTTCCAGAATTTTGCGACGCTTCTGCGTGATTTTGATTTTTACGCTTACTGAACCAGGCTGTGTGTGAGGTTAGGGTGCTTAGGTTACTAAGTCCCGTAAACCAAAAATTAGTTAACGATGCCAAATACTCCCTAAGCCTTGGACCTAGTATTTAAGCTTTTCATTTTCCTCGACCTCTTGAGGATTGTCTGGATCTTAATGGGTACTAAGAGTCTATTCAAGAATGCCTAAGGTTTGCGTTCTTACTAATCTCATTATGCACTTTTCAGTTATTTTCTTGAATGAGGTCTAGAACTTAGGTTAATTCCTTAGTTCCTTACTAATGACTATCACCTTTTCTCATAATTTTGTGCTCCTTTTTCATTTTGTTTCTTTTCTCCTTCTCCTTCACAAAATTTCCTTCTCCTCTTTTCCTCTTATTCTTTTTCGAAAATTTTTAATTTTTATGGTATTTTTGGCATATATGAATTTTTTGTTTGAAACCTTTTCTTACAAGTTTTGCACTTTCATACCCCCCATGCCTAAGATTTGCAATGTTCTCATTGTAACCTAGGGGGTTTTTATTTAACTTAGTTCATTCCTTAAGACAGAAATTTGGATGAGTGAATGGGTCGGGTTGAATTTTGCGGACGATTTCTAATCCCAGATGCAAGCATCTGAGGTGGGGTCGGCTGTCTACAAGGGTGAACCTTAAGTGCAAAAAGGTGTCAGAAAAAGTTTTGGATTTTTTGGAAAATGACAGGTTGCCTCCCGTTGAGTGCTAAATTTGATGCCTTCAGCTAGGCAAGAAATGCGATGGAGAGGGGATGGTGAAATCAGCAGAGTTTTGTAAGACAAGAACCTTGATTAAGAGCCTAGTTGGTCCAACCAGGTGCTTGTTCAGATTAACAGGCTGATGATGCAGCCCAAACCCAATCAATCTGGTGGGTTGATAGATGTGGATAAAAAGGTGTGGAACCCACCATATACTATGAAGCTCAGATGGATGTGGAAGTGAAAACGCAGGGTTTGGCTGAGTCGAATCAGCCTGGTCAGAGTAGGGACCCGTAGAATAATCAGTGATTGATGCGGAAACCCTACAGGGGTGATCAGAGAATGATGGAGCATGATATGTAGTCTGATCAGTGTTCCAAACCCGATGTGGAAATGCAATCGGCTCGGTGAGAGGTGAATCTGAATAGAAATTGAGTCCGGTTGCGGGTCGGGGTTGGGAAGAGGTTTTGATTAGTTCTTTGTGTGTAGATGAGGTGGCAACTGTGTATGAGGGCTCTTCTAGAAAGGAATGACAGGTGGTTTCCTGTAAAGAGTCCTCTGGGTAACTATCAAATGCCTGAAGAGTGTTTGTAGGATGAAAGAAATCTAATTTGAGCAAAGATTTGAATTCTGGGTTGCAATCACTCTTGGCATTTTCTATTTTTGGTTCCTGAGGATCGAAAAGGAATGATTCTGTGTTATCAGTGATCTCGGGAATCAGGACCTCAGAGTCGGAGTCAGAGTCATGTGAACTGAGGTCGTAGATGGGCCTGGCGTGTTCAGGAAGGAAAGTCTCTCCGCAATTATGGTCAGATCTGAAATTGTCGGAGAGTTGGCGAAAATGAGATTCATGATCATGAATTCCACCACAGCAAAAATCATCAGATGTGGAATCAGCAGCCTGATTGGGTTCTAGCCTATATGTCAATTTTGGGCTCAAAAAGGTGTTCTGTTCAAGCTCGAAGCTGGTAGGATAGACCCCATTAAAACCTTGCTCATCCAACTCCTCAGTTTCTGTATCATAAATTGGCATGCTTTCTGAAAAATCGATCAGATTTCCTGAGGATGTTGGAGAGGGATATTCATCAAATAGAGGCCCGGAATCATATTTTGTAAAAATTTGATCTTTCTCATAAGGGGCCTCATAATCTTCCCAATAAGTTTCAGATCCAGGTTCTAGGCTTAGGATGTGGATAGAATTATTAGAACCTAAGTTCGAATAACCTTCGAGGGCCACCCTATCAAAATAAGGGGCGGAATTTATACCCTTAGAAGGTTCAGTTCTGATCTCATTATTGCAGGAGTTTTGAAATTCTAGGCTTGGCAATTCATAGTCTAAATTTGGCTCATCATTGTGTTCTCCTGCAATATCCCAACCTAATTCAACATTGTCTTCTATCTGGGTTGGGATTCCACAACCACTTTGTGCCTCAGTCCCGAGATCTGGGAAACTGGATTGTTCCTTAATACTGTTCCAAGATGGTTCATCCTCTGTTTCTGGTATATACGGGTATTTTTGGTTGATAATTTGTTCTACTGATTTCATCATTTCTACCCGTTTTGTAAGGGCATCTTGGTGTTGTTCCCAAAGTACAGGATTTGTCAAGCATTGAAGGTATTCAGATTGGTGTAATTTTTCTATCTCAATGTATCCTGTCATGAGCATATCTTGGGTTGATCCTTTTGTAACTTCTGTCAAAAGAATTTGGGCACAGTTTATGATGAAAGCTGTGGTTGTTGGGATATCAACCTGAATGTTTTCTATTGGTGTTGAGGGTTTATATTTGATTTCATAGAATTCAAGGGCATCCTCAATCATCTTATCTTTCATGGATCTCAGATATTCAGGTTTTTTACATGGTAGTCTTGCTAGGTAATTAGGCTGCATCTTCGAATCAAGTGGTGGAATCAAGATAGAATCAGAAGTTTGAATTAATGGAAGAAGGGGACTTTGTTCAGAATCAGAGGAAAGAGGGGCTATGCAAATGATTTCTGCAAAACCAAGGGAGCCGAGGCTTAGCTTCGGGGAGAGTGAATTTTTATAGGAGGTTTCAAGGACCTCCTGCAAAATACTGAAGGACTGGATGAGATAAGCAGGTGCTGGACCCAATCAAGACACCCAAAAATGTTGGGTGACTATAGAGGTTCGGGGCAGATGGACCCCTTGATCAGAAAGATCGTCCACCTGAGAATTACCTGGGCAGCCAGAGAGGGAGAGTCCCGCGAAGACCCCTACACGGTAGAGCGTCCCCACGGGTTACAAGGTTTCCCCCACCCGACCTCTCTTGTCACTGAGATTCCAGGTAGACCAGAATGGGGATCTTGACCTCTTAAGTCTACCAATTTTAGCTTAAGATCAGGGTGCTTAAAGTTACACTTGGTCTCTTAGGTATTTTGAGTGAGAAAGTGACCTAATTTTAAGGTTGGTTGACCCAAGGGGTCAACTTTACCTTTTGTTCCTTTGAGAGCTTTTGGGTCCTTTCTTTTTGGGTTCAAGTGTTTAGAGAGCCAATTGTTTAGGGTTTCTCTGAATAAGTATGTTCAATCAATGGTTTAGGCACACTTCTTTTGAATTTTCTCCATTCTTGATTTAAGTAGTGTGTCTCTAAAACCCTAATGTTGAATCTTATGTTGGCTCTATTTGGTCCAGTTAGTTCTTTGTTGGGTAATTAGGGCTCAAGCAAGAATGTGTTAGCCCTTAAATACCCTTAATAGTGTGCAGGAATAATGGGTTGAAAACATGCAACTTTTTATGGTTACTAAGTATGGAAGACAGGTTAGCCCTATATTGCTTGTTCTTTTCTTTTCTTCCTCTTTAGAGTTTAAGGGTTAATAGCGAGAGGAAAAAAAAATTACCTGTCCTCGGAGTAGTTGTCGTGCGGTTGCTTGTCTTCTTGATTTCCTGTAGCTGCACAAAAGAGAGGAGATTATCAGAAACTAAAAAGAAACAGGAATGTTTACCTCTAGAATAGCCGTTGCTCCCCGGAAACGGCGCAAATAAATGACGCGGCGATAACTAGGTTTTGTTATAGCGTTGTAGTATAGCCAGTTATTGCCATCATTTCAAATATATAATTTTTTTACTCGGAAAATAAAAGAGTTCCCGAGGTCGAACTCAGGGAGCAAGTCGTATTCTAGGGGTACAAATTCTTATTACAAAAATAAAGAGAGAGAGAGAGATGAAAATTTGGCTTCTTCTTCTTCTCTTCTCTTCTTCCTCTTTGGCTTTTGGTTTCTTTATCTCCTTGTGGTCTTCTTCTTCTGCCTTCTGTTCTTCAGATCTTCTTCTCGTGCTCTCTTCTTCTGCTTTTGCTGTCAGGACGTCATCTCTCCTTCTTTCTTCTTTTTCTTTTTGTCTTCTTTATCTGCAGCAGTGGGTGATGTTCTTCTTCTTCTTTCAGCTCTTGTTTCTGCTTGTCTCTTTCTTTTTCTTTTCCCTTGCGGTCCTGTTCTTCTTCCTCTTTTCTGCCTTCAGAGCGTCGTCTGATTTTTCAATCAGACGACCTAAACCGCCGCTGCTACAGTGCTCCTTCTTCCTTCAGCTTTCGTCGTCCTTCTTCTCTGCCTCGCTCGACTTCTTCTTCTTCGCCTGTGCCTGCACACTTCAAAGCTCTCGTCAGCGGGCAAAAACCTACTCTACCCCCCCCCCCCCACGTTTCTCTCTCACAGAAGTCGCTCTTAGGAAAGCTCTCCCAGAGCTGCCGGGTAGTCGAGTACGGGTCGCGCCCGGGTCCAGGCCCACCGGCGTGCGTGGTGGGCGAGGAGTGCAGGTCAGGCTAAGTCGGGTCGGGCCAGGTCCGCGAGGCGTGCGTGCGGACGAGGCCGGGTAGTCGAGCGAGTGAAGGGGACCTCACCCCGTAAGCTGAGGCGAACAGCTTAAGGCACCTTTTGCCTTTAAGCGCTCGTTCGCCTCAGTGGCTTTCCGAGGTGGGACTAAATGTCCCACCCCAATTTGGATGCCTGCGCGGAGGAAGCAGCGGCAGTCGAGGCGAAGCGCGGGGGCTTCGACTCGACTGCAGCCTGGTACTTCGCGAAGACGCCTCGCACTGCCTGGGAGCGTGACCTGGGCGTGGCGCACCTGGGGCAGCAGGTGAAGAAGCTGCTTCGCTTTAACAATGGCGGCGGCGAGCGCAGGTACCTGCCCACAGAGAAACGGCCTCTCGGCCCAATCAAAAACGCGGAGGACCTTCTTCGTGGTACGGCGAAGGTGGTCGGGGGGTGTGCAGGCGGCAGGGCGGAGCCTAAGGGCCGCCCTAGGTCAAACTGCAGGTTGGAAGATGGGTTTGTTCGGTGGAGTTGCAGAGGGTGATTTGGGGGAAGTGGAAGGGCAGAGGTTGATCAGGGTGAGGAGGCGGAGGTTCTGCAATGGTCGGCGAGCCGTGTGGGTTGTTGGAGTGATGGGAGCGGGTCGCCGGAGGTGGAGAAGGTGAGGGCGATTGGTCGGATCGGGGCAACAGTAAAGATGTAAAGTGAGGAAAAGGAAGAGGGGAGGAAGAGGAGAAGTTCTGACCTAGCTACGGAGGCGAAAGGGGCTGGAGCAAGGCGGCAGTCGTATCGACTGTCGCCGGAGAAGAAGATGCCCGGGGGAAGGGGCGGCGGCGAGGAGAGGGCCGGAGAGGCGCCAACTGGGTACGGCGTGGCGCGGGAAGAGCGAGGGAGGACAACCCTGCAGCTGGTAGTGCGGCAGAGCGACGAGGAGGAAGAGGAGAGGCCGCCGGAGCTGGAGGGCTTCCTGTCGGAGTGGGAAGAGAGGAAGTGGGGGTCTTTCTCCGTCAGGACCGAGCTGCCTTGAACGGTGGAGCGACGGGGGGTACTTATAGGGTAGAATCAGAGAGGAGGGCGGAGGGAGACGACATGTCTCCCTCGCCGGAGGATGCCGGAGATGGAGACCCATACCGTCCGTGCGTTTGCATGGCCGGTATGGTGGGTTGCAGCGACCAGGGGGGTGTTCCTGCGACGGCTGACGACGCAGGGCACCCCCGGTTTACTTGCCAGACCCTCCCCCTTACCCTGCGCAGCGCCATGCTCCGCGCAAGGTCGCCGGAGCATGGTGCTGGTCAGGTTTTGGCAGGAGGGACCTGAATGCAAAGAACGAAGGAGAGTTAGGGGTAGAAATGTGAGGGTTCAAAAGTTGAGGGCCAAAAAGTAAATAAATGAGGACCAAAGTGTAAAGTTGGTCAAGAAGGTTTCCTCTTAGGCTCAAGTTTTTATACATGACTAATTGGGGCCTAAGGATTATGATGGTGAATTTTATTTCCAGATTAAACCTTGTTTGACCGGTCAATTTACGCAAAAATCCAAATTAAGTTGTTAATTGGGCATGGTTCTCAATGTAGGTCAAAATGGGTTCCTAAGGCCAAATTGAAGGTTCTAAACCCTAGAGATTATTTTTCTATGAATTTTAGAGGGTTTAGTTGATTTATTTCTCTACCTCGAACCTCGTGTTTTGAAGTGGGTTTGTTTTTAGGGTTACAGGATGTCATTTAATTCCTTGGAGTTGTTGTAGCCCTTATTGAATCATCTCATCCCACTTTTCCTCTTATTAGGTTTCTTTGACCTATGTTTGGACCCTGAGTTACCCTGTTTTCAGATTGGATTGGTGAAATTGCATTTTTACCCCTTAGTTTCTGTTTTCTTTGCGAACTTAGAATCTCTCTAAGTTAAGCCTTTCCTTGAGTTATGTAGGAGTTTTTATCCTTTGTATTAGGTCAAAATGAGCTAGTTATGGCTCGTGATGAGGTTCTCATCAGGAACCCAATATTACTCGCCTCATCTGGTGGAGAGTCACTTATGGTGATCTGTAATTCCCTACGGGAGGGGGTGAGATATACGTTATGCAGAAAATGTGTGGAAATATACTACACAATCTCACAAAAAGTAATAATTACAAGTGCACAACAGATGTTTAGGTGGAAACCCAAATCAGGTGAAAACCACCACCTAAGCCTCTCAACTTAGGATTTCACGATCGACTAAGTCGATCAAATCCACTAAGCAAACTACTTGAACGAAGGTAGTTCAACCTCTTACAATCGACGCTACTTTGAATGAGGGTAGCGTGCCTCAAACCCCTTCTCTTCACGAGGAGTATTTGGTCTCTTGATGGAGATGAGAATTCATAAAGCAAATACCCAATTAAAGACAATGAAACTACAATATCCTATAGAGCCACAAAGTGAATAATTAAATCTAGCCACTATAGGTAAAGGACCTTCCCTTTGGTGGAAGTGTGTTGACTTGACAACACGGATGTGTGAACCACACAACGGCATAACAATGCTCTCGTAAACGACGGCAGGAGGGCGCATGCATAGCGAATGTAGTGCTCTCTAATGTGGGCTAGAAGATCTCGGAGAGCAACAACACTTTTAGATGATCTTCTTCTCTAGGACACAATGTGAGTGGAAGTGGTAATACTTGATCTGTCTTGAGTGTGTCTTGGTGTGTATGACAAAGGAGGGCTCTCCCTCTATTTATAGATGGCTTTGGAACCCTTAGGAAGGCTGTGGAAGCCTTAGGTACCTGTTGGGGATGAACCCAAGGCAAAACAGGTCGGAATTAGGGTCATTAATGACTCTGACATTGTTATCAGACATCTAGGAAAAGTATTAGATGTCTGGAAAATACTTTTAAGATGTCTGGAAAGTATATCAGACATCTAATCCTAGACAGGTTTCCTTACTGACTTGAGTCAGACCTAAACAAGGTTCTAGTGAAAGTCAGTCAGACGACATCTTGGACGTCTGGAAACCTAAATAACTCTGCGAGAATGGATTTCCCGAGGCACAAACGGCTAGATTACAGATGAGAGGTGATTTTGGCTTGATCGAGGGCTAACGTCTATATATCAGACGTCTAAGGTCCTCTATAGACGTCTGATAGAAGATTAAGGGTCAATCTCAATGATTATATTTCTAAGCCAACGCTCCACTAATTGGATGTTTGGCAATGTCATCAGACGTCTGCTAGGACATCGGTACTAAGGGCTGGACGTCTAAAAATGGCTAATGGAGAGTGGTTTCCAGCTTAAGTGATTTTGGTCGTTTGATCAAGCAGTTGGACATCTTAAAGTCAATGATCAAACATCTGATTTCTGGACGTCTGATCAGGCTATTTGATGCCTACTATGGTTTTCTAAGTTAACTACGAAGAGTCTAAGTATCCTAGGGTTGAGTAAGTATTCCTAGGACTACGATTTTGTTACTTTGGGGCTCTTTAACAAGTAATTTAGAAAAATAAAAGAGCAAATAACAAAATATATAAAGTACAAGATAGAAAAGACATCTATCATATTCTTCTGGTCCATCTTCAAGCTCTCACTCCAAGCGAAGCTCCTTCTCCTCCAATGAGCTTTTCCAATTCACTATGGATGCGAGCTCTGAGGTCATTCACACTTGTATTCATTTGCAATTGACCTGAAATCTTGAACTCAAATGCAAATGTTAAATAACAAGTATTTTGTTATTATCAAAATTAACGATTGTGCTGCCTTTGCACCAACAATCGCCTTAGGCGGCCCAAATGGCTCCAAGGGGGCAGAGGGCACAACTTCCCCCTCAGTCTCGTCAGGACTTCATAGAGAGGATGTCGTCGACTCCTCCCGCGAAAGCTCCATACGATGACCCCTCCTGGCATGCTTTAGGGGGCTTCCGGCTCCTCCGCAACCTCTTCAAGGGCCTCTTGCTTTTGCTTCAGCCCTTTCTGATAGGTAGGCTGACTCCCCTCACCTCTCTCCAAGGGTCTCCTCTTCCCCTGCTCCACTAGCCTTTCCTCGCCATGCTGCAACCCACGGTGAGCCATGCCACTGCCTTGATGCTTGGGCATGTTTGGCCGAGGGAACCGCCTAAAAGCTGCAACCAAAAGACTGGATTAATCAGAAGTAGACGGATGCAATACATGATACAAAAACTATTGCCTCCCTCCTACTTACATAGCATGGGCAACGAATCCGCCACCCATGACAAAGCCTCTCGAACCTCCTTTCACTCGAGTTCTGACTGGGCAATCGAACCAAACTTAATTATTTTGTTTGCGTACGTCTGCGCAGACGGGTCAAGCTCCTCGGATCGGGCGGCTAGTCCCTCTCAGGTGGGCCTTCCTAGGTATAAGGGACTCTGAGGTCTTCGATATTCGAAGAAAAAAAGAAACGGTCATCATGCCCCTTTAAACTATCGAGAGATCCACTATACGGTACCCGATTCACCGGCTATACAAGACGTACATACCAGATGGAGGCCTGCCGCTCTTTACCTTCAAGGGCATCAGCGCAAAAAGTAGGCAAAAAAAAAAAGACGAGGAACAATTCCCAAGTGGAGACGGATTGCGGTAAAGGCATTTAAAACCAGCCAGCAATTAAGGCTAAGCTGTGAAGGGGCGAGGCAGTAAAAGGAAAGGAAGGAGGATAAAAAGGGGTTCAAGGGTAACTGTTGACCATGCTCTATGGCATATCTAAAAATTAGAAGCATGTCCCTCACCCCATCAGAACATAGACAGGTCTGGGACCCACAAGAATGAAACGACACTCCATCGAATTTGTACTCCTCCAAAAAAGATTGAATCGCGGACTGGCTACAAAAGTCTAACAAAAATCTATACAAATCCCTTGTCTCTGTAGAGACCTCGGAGGAGGAAGCAATGGAGTTACCCTTGCTTGCAAGTCCCGACATGATGATGCTTCCTCTGAAAGAGCTTGAGACGAAGATGCTCTGACAAAGGACACTCTCTCATGGCACGATAGTGAAAACGAGTACCAGGCACAGTGCTCTCCAAGGTAGATGGGGCATTAACTATGACCCACCACCCCTATATATACCCCCCACGGAGGGCGATTTTCCCTTGCTAGGCACACGTTTCAAAAAAATCAAATCCCGCCGTATCCAGCGTATATTCCAAATATACTGCCAAGATCAAAAAATTCCTCAGCTATCATTATGGATATTAAATACCCCTGCACACATATCCACCACCGCATAGAAGGTGGTCCCATCAATGACAGGCATGATATTTGAGGTCTTCGCTTCATCATAACGACAATTAATGCCGATTTTGTCACACCCAAGTCAACACCCAATTCCTACAGTGACTGGCCATCACTCACGGAAAGTAGCGCTTATGTCACACCATTTCTCGGGTAGATGTTTCTTAAAGTCGGTAGGGACTAGGCATCGATATGCCTTCGCTCCCCCCAGAAGCCGCCTCTTAAAGCCGGTAGGAACTTAGGCAGGCATGCCTTACGTTCCCTTAACATTGCTACCTTTTAAGGTCAGCAAACCACCACTTAAGGCTGATGGGAAATCGAGCTCATGCGCTCACGTCCACTTAACATTGCTGCCTCTTAAGGCCAGCAAACCACCTCTCAAGATTGATGGGAAATTGAGCCCATGCGCTCACATTCTCTTAACATTGCTGCCTCTTAAGGTCGGCAAACCGCCTCTCAAGGCTGATGGGAAATCGAGACCATGCGCTCACGTTCTCTTCACATTGCCACCTCTTAAGATTGGCAAACCGCCCCTTAAGGCTAAGGGGAAATTGGGACCCTACGCTGACATTCCCTTAACATCGCCGCATCCTAAGGTTGGCATACCGCCTCTTAAGGCCAATGAACCGCCTCTTAAGGCTGATGGGAAATCGGGCCCTTGCGCCCACATTTCCTTAACATTGCCACCCCTTAAGGCCAGCTTTCTGCCTCTTAAGGTTGGCAAGAAAATGACTTAAAACATTCCGTTTCATCACAAATGCTGTCCTAGCCCCAACTTTTAATAAAGTCGGGACAACATTTGGGGGCATACAATACTACGAAGTTTTAAGTAATCTTGCTACTCTCTCAATGGCATTCGCCCGCTAGAGAGTGAGGGCATATGATGAGGGGTAAAAAGCGCCCTCGGACTTAAAACTTTATACGTAACCCGTTGATGAGTCCATTTTAATGGACTAATGCTACGCCTAAGTAATTCTCTTTTAACATTTTAGGCTTGTTAATAACTACACTAAGTTATAAAATAATTGTATGTATCATGATTTAATTTTATAACATTCTATAACTTAATGTGTAATGATTATGTTCTTTTTATGTGCAGGAAGAATATTTGGCAAAATAACAAGGAGGTGAGGGGAAATTTTCCTTTCTAACAAACGGCGCATCCTCCGGTCAGCCGCAACTCTCCCCTCAATGCCCGCCGATCAAAAATAGCTAAGGGATTTGAAAATCCCTTAAATGATGCACGCGGGGAGAGAGGAGTTAAAAAGGAGGCGGAGAAAGGAGCGAAGAAGATCCATCTTCCCCCTTGCGGGGAACCACCCAGCGTGCACTATGGACCAGGATCTGCATCTTCTTCGCGCACACATCTCCAGTTGCTTCTCCAATCCAAGCACACCGCCCACCTTTGCAGACCCACACCACTAGCGTTTCCCCTCTCATGCTGTAGGCACTCGCGCCATCATCTCTGCCTACTCCAGCGCACACCACCTGCACCTGCCTTCAAGCACCGCCCTCGCCTCACCGCGCGCCTACTACAGCACCCGTGCCTCTGCAAGCGCCTGCAGGCATCCGCTCATGCCCCACTCCAGGCCGTGCCATCTACAACACGCCCCTCCCCTCTCGCCCGCACACCCGTAGGCATCCAACGCTTGCTCCTGCAGGCACTGCCCTTGCCCCTCAGCGCCTGCAGACGCTGCTCCACACCGCCACCTACTCCCGCAAGCACGCCCGCCTTCATCCTCTAGCCGCACCTGCAGGCACACCCTCCAGCGCCTCCCCGCAAGCACGCGCCCCTGCAAGCGCCTGCAATCGTCCGCCTGCCATCACCGCAGGCCTGCGCAGGCGCCCACTCCGTTTCACCCAGTGCCTCAAGTGCTGCACCTCCACGCACGCCTACGCGCACTGCAGAGCGCCCTCATGCCAAGCCTTCAAATCTGCAGCGCACCCCTCTCAAGCACGTGCGGCAGCAGTAGCGTCTCTATCGCTGCCACTCCTCCGCCGGCCGGCCACGTCTGGCCATCTCCGTCGACGCCGCGGCCTCCATTGGATAGCCCTCATCCTCACCGACCTCCCTAGCTCGTCCACAGCCCACCGGTGCTCTCTCTCTCTCTCTCGCGAGGAGGAGAGAGAGCAAATGCTATGTTTCCTCTAATATTAA
Source organism: Thalassia testudinum (assembly GCA_037157565.1). NCBI lineage: Eukaryota > Viridiplantae > Streptophyta > Magnoliopsida > Alismatales > Hydrocharitaceae > Thalassia > Thalassia testudinum. Next base: position 27,477,185 of record JAZHRO010000059.1, read on the forward strand.
AATTTACACTCACCGCCATTGCCACAGAATTTGATTTTTTATTTATTATTATTTTATTATGGCAGAATTGCCAACACGTGCACTGATTCTCTCTAGTATATGACACGTGAAAATTACACAAAATAATCATATATTTATTGAGGATTTCAGTGAGGGAAAACAACACATATACCCTTATCTTTTTAAGTTATTGTGAATCTACTTTCCTTCGCATTTTATGTCAGATTTGAATAGGGATTTCGTACTTATCCGAAAGAATATAAAATAATCAAGAGTTTATTGCATAATATCCTCCCTTTGGACACAACTTGCTCTTCTGTGAGTGGTTATTTTTATTTTTTTAATTAGTCGATTTTTCCACCACTTAAATACTACAATGCAAAGCGAGAAACCGACTCTTTGAAATTGGCGCCGTTGCCGGGGAGGCAACAGACGCAATAGATTTACTTTATTATTTTTGAATATTCTGAGTTGCGAAATTATCTGATCATTTTTTTTACTATGCGAGGAATCTGACGTGGTGACGAGGTGCAGCAAAGCGACGACATTGAACCTGAATGACGTACACGGCGAAGACGATCTTTTTGGTGGAACTTGACGCCACCTATAGGCCAGATACAGGAACACGTGGGCCTTGATCCCACGCACATAGGCTTACGGAGAAGCTTATTTCTGATTTAGTTAGATTTAGTTTAGATAGACATTAGAATTTAATTACTGTCTTTTGGACCCTTGTCGGGTATTTTTGGAACGTGTTTCCAGTGCCATTTTATTTCTTATTACTCTTGTATGCGGGAGCATATTTTTGGGAGCGTGTTCCCATTTATTTAGATATAGGATTATTTAAACTGTTTGAATTGCATTTCGATTAGTTAATTAGATTAGGTCTATTTGTTATTATTATTAAAAAAAAAAAAATCGAACTGCCTGTTAGAAGCTGCATATCTGTAGGACGACCTTCTAGGACTGAATGAGTAGCATTTAGTTTATTTTTATTGCAATGCATTCATACATTGCATGAAGAAAGCTGGAGTAAGGTACGTCTTCTCTTGAGCATCAATTACCCGTCATGCATATGCATTGAACTTAAATCCAAGACCACTAAGTGCGTGAATCAAATTAATTCAATGGTCACTTTAAAAATTGGGGCTACTAAGAGGTTGGACTTTAAAATCTGTGACTGAAAATTGTGCGCAAAAGGATCTTATTTGAGAAATTTCAAAAATAAAAAACACGGTCGTTTGTTTGCACACTTGAGACACTGTGCACCTCAAACATAAGGTCACTAGATAAATTTCTACCTCTCCTCTTTTGCACCACAAGGGAAGTTAGTTGGAAATCAACAAGCCTATCCACCAAGTTGCTTCGGTTCCTCGTGTGTGGACTCGATTCGAGACTTCCATCCCTTGCGAGTAGATTATAGGCACCAGCGAAGGTCGGCCTAGGATGCGTAATTTTTTGCAAAACTTGTTTAGCCACCAATTGAACATTTAATTCTATGACCTTCAATCTACTAAAAATAGATCCCATTGAATTTGTGTTTACTTTGACAGTAGAACTCTCTAGGAAGTTTCTTCTTGTATTATGAATTCTGCTAAATCCTAAGAGAGTTAAAATTGTTTTGCTTAAAGAAATGGATTACTCTTACTCCTATCATTCAGATTATCAGAGTCAATACTTCCCATCTTTTAATTAGGATCCCATGCCCCGAGCGTATCCATCCTTTGATGGGTACATTGACAATTCATGGGATCATTCTTATTCTTATCCTGGGAGTACTGGCTTGATAACTCCCACTTTTGAGCAGAGTCTAGGAGTGGGATTTTCTAATCCTGAAATCCCTACTTCCATGCAAACACCCAACCCTCCCACCCTTCATGATTTTCCGTATCGAGGTTGGACCGATACCCCTAGGCAACTAGAGCATGAAATTGACTATCCTCCCCAACCTTATAATAATAGCCTCTCCTCCTTTATGAAAGAAATGCTAAAATAGAAAAAGGAAATGATGGAATCAATGAGAGAGATGTTGAGGAATAGTCAACAACTAAATGAAGAAATAAGAGAACTTAGCTGCATGTTTCCCAATAATCCTAATCCATACCCATCCAATCATGATCATGAAAATAATTCTGAGGAACCTAATGACAATAGGGATTCAATTTTATGTAGCTATCACTTAGACTCTCCCAATGAGTCATGGCCACTAGAGGACAACGGTCATCCACCTAAATTATATTAAAGTCAAAAGCAAGGGAAGATGGTACCTTTTGAGGACCTTGACCCCAATGACAGTATTCTCCTTACCCCTACCAACCTGGGTCTAGGTTATATTGTTCCTATCACTTTCCCTATTGATTATTTGGTGGAATCCCATTCTACCCTTAGTGAGCCTACTCCTGACCCTCCACTTAGGGAATCAACACCTACCATTCAGCATCCTGAGGATTTAAATGCATTCAATGAAGGTCACCCTAATGGAATGGAGGATGAATTAGATCAATTTTGGTCTCAGGGATATGAAGAGTCTAATTCAGAGGATGGGGATGCCCCAATAGAGGAACCTGGACTGAAAATCTGGAGTGAATCATAGGGGAATTATTTATCATTTGAGGATTTACCTCCAGAGGATAGAAATAATATGATAAAATCCAGATTCCTCCTTTCTTTTGAGAGACATCCTCCATCAAAATAGGAGTTGATATTAGAGGAGGACAAACAAAATAATGAGAAGTCTATGGGAGACTCTCGGGGACAAAACACATCAATTGAGGATCTATACCTCGAGAAGAATAACGAATTCAATGATATAAGCTTGCTCCAAAATATTAAGACTGATCCTCCTTTAGAAATAATTGAGAATACTGATCCAACTCCTAATGAATCACATATACACCCCGACAAATATTTGAGAGAACAATCTGGGGATGAGCTGAATGATAATGATTCTTACATTTTGACCCTGCCATCAAAGACTTATTTGGAATCTACCCTTGATTCAAATATGACTCCGATCATTAATACTAGGCAGGGTAACGTGAAGTTGTCTACAACTAGGGAATGTACACAATCTGAATCATTGTTGGAATTGGACCTAACTAAGCCCTCATTGGACTTAACCATTACCTTCCAACACTACAAACAACCCTTATACTCCCTAACCGATCCTTGGCTCAGATCTCTGCTCATGTACATTCTTTCTGGAAAACATATCAGGCCAGTACATCCTCGGGTAGAATGGCGAGTATGGATTGATGCTTGTACTTTTACTCTCGCCATTCAAGGGTTTGAACTAATAATGATTATATCTTTTAAAACTCGTCCTGCTTTGGAGGATCCTTGTTATCCTCCACTTATTCCATTTCGAGAGGCCTCTTTTCATATTCCCTTTCTTATTCCTAGACCTCCCCAGGTAGTCAACGAGATTTTCTATTTTCATTTCTTCTGGCGAGCATTTGGAATTACGTTGCATCATCAGCTCGCCAACATCCGTGGCTACCTATTTTCTAGGCCCGCACTATTACACATATTTTTAGGGCCTAACTTTGTCGGTTTGGAACCAGACTTATAAGTTCATTCTAAGTCTGGTTGCTGACAGAAAATGCAGCGCTTGTTGGGAGGCAACCCAGCGGATCATGTTAGGTGATGTTTTTCCTCTCTCGTCCTATTTTAATTTTACATTGGGGACATTGTAGGATTTAGGCAAGGAGGAGTGCATTTGCATTTTAGGAAGTATTCATGCATTTAGGTTAGTATAGAAAAAAAAAATTCCTCTTTTCTTGAGCTAAATGGGTTAGTCCCTAACAAAATACCTTTGTTATTGGAGGTTTTTCTTCCGGAATTATTTCTTAAGTTTAGAATTCAGTACATTTATTTCACGTGCACGTAGACTTGGTAATGGATCCTTGAGGAAAATTAAGAAGCATTTGTTGTCCACTGAACCCTTCGACAGTTCATAGGGAGTCAAGCTTACTATTTTCTAGTAGATCCACCTCATATTTGTGAGAAGAAAGTAGAGAGATTATTGGTGCGCTAAGTCCCTCTTATTGCACACACCATATTTTCTCAGAAGAGGGCGCACGCCTTCTCGTGAAATGCAGAGACGTCTGAACCCCAATCTGCAGGAGGTTGTGAAAAAGGAGATCATCAAGTGGTTAGATGCAGGGATCATCTACCCGATCTCCGATAGTCGTTAGGTGAGCCCAATCTAGGTTGTGCCTAAAAAGGCAGGGCTCACCACCATAACGACTGAAACCAGAGAAGTCAATCCTATCCGATTAGCCAACTCGTGGAGAGTCTGCATAGATTACCAACGACTCAATTCCTCCACGAAGAAGGATCATTTCCCACTACCTTTCATTGATCAGATTCTCGAGCAATTAGTGGGAAATCGATTCTTCTGCTTCCCTGACGGGTACTCCGGTTAAAACCAAGTAGCTATTCATCCTGAGGACCAAGAGAAGACCACGTTCGCCTGCCCCTTCGGAACGTATGCATTCCGAAGGATGCCATTCGGTCTCTGCAATGCACCTGAGACTTTTTAGCGGTGCATGCTTGCCATATTCTTTGATATGGTAGGTGATTATCTGGAAGTCTTCATGGATGACTTTTTAGTTTTCGGGGCATCATTTGATGATTGCCTCCAGCACTTGGTTCATATACTCAGGCGCTGCATCGATGTTAATTTGGTTCTTTCCTGGGAAAAGAGCCACTTTATGGTGCCTGAGGGGATCATCGTAGGACATCTGATTTTTGAGAAGGGCATCCAGGTGGATTGAGCTAAGGTTGATCTAATCTCTCGCCTTCCTATGCCTAGCTCGATCAGGGACATCCGTTCTTTTCTGGGGCACATCAGTTTTTACCGTTGTTTCATTCCTGATTTCTCGAAAATTGCGTGCCCCCTGACAACTCTCCTCTCTAAGGATGTACCCTTTGAAATCTCCAAGGAATGCACTTTAGCCTTTGAAAACCTTCGTGAATGAGTCACCCAGGCACCAATCCTACAATCCCCTGACTGGTCTCAACCCTTTGAGATCATGTGCAATGCGTCTGATTTCGCTGTAGGAGCGGTTCTGGGGTAGAAAGTTGACGAGAAGCCCGTGGTCATCTACTACGCTAGTAAGACACTTGACGAGGCTCAGCGTAACTATACAGTTACAGAGAAAGAGTTGCTATCCGTAGTATTTGCCCTCGAAAAATTCCGATCTTACCTCCTGGGTTCCCACATCACCATCTACTCGGATCACACGGCTGTGAGGCATCTCCTTGCCAAGAAGGACGCGAAGCCCCGACTAATCCGATGGATCTTGCTGTTGCAAGAATTCGATCTCGAGATTTGCGATAAGGCAGGAAGACAAAATGTGGTAGCTAACCATTTGTCCCGCCTTCCTTCTGAGATTATCAACCCTTTCGGACCCATCACGGAGCATTTCCCTGATGAGCACCTGCTGACTATTGGTACTAAACTTCCATGGATTGCTGATATAGTAAACTACTTGGCATCTCATTAGATCCCGTCTGATTGGCCGAAGGCCAAGAAAGACAAATTGCGCTCTGATGCCAAGTATTACATTTGGGAAGATCCATACCTCTTCCGCATAGGTGCTGACCAAATCATCCGGAGATGTGTCCCGGAAGATGAAGTCAATGATATTCTTTCCTTCTGCCATGACCAGGCATGCGGTGGCCATTTCTCTGGGCATAAAACTGCATCAAAAGTCCTCCAGTGCGGCTTTTACTGGCGCATGCTGTTCAAAGACGCATACAGACACTGCAAGACATGCAGTCGTTGCCAGACTTTGGGCAACATGAGCTATTGCGACATGATGCCTTTGCAGCCAATTCTCGTATGCGAAATCTTTGATGTTTGGGGAATTGATTTTATGGGCCCATTTCCTGTTTCGGATGGTTTCGAATACATTCTACTGGCTGTGGACTACGTGTCCAAATGGATCGAAGCCATACCGACCCGAACCTGTGATCACAAAATCGTTCTCAAATTCATTCATCACAATATCTTCTCACGGTTCGGGATTCCTCATGCTATCATCTCAGATGGGGGGACCCATTTCACAAATGCTTAGTTTAGGTCACTGATGACCAAATACGAGGTGTCTCACTGAATCTCCACTCCTTATCACCCCCAAACTAATGGTCTAGTTGAGCTGTCAAATAGGGAGATCAAGAAAATCCTGCAGGTCACTGTTCGACCTAACAGGAAGGACTAGTCGTCCCGACTTCCAGAAGCCTCTTGGGCTTATAGGACCGCCCACAAAACCCAATTAGGCATGTCTCCCTTTAGACTGGTGTATGGGAAGGCGTGTCACCTTCCTATTGAACTGGAGCACAAAGCCTATTGAGAAGTATGGAACTGTAATCTAGATCTTTCGAAGGCTGGAACCCACAGAAAGCTTCAAATCAGCGAGATCGATGAGCTACGTCTCGATGCGTACGAGAACTCGCGAATCTACAAGGAGCGGGTGAAAGCCTTCCATGACAAGCATATCTCTAGAGAGATCTTTTATCCTGGTCAAAAGGTCCTACTCTTTGATGCCCGACTCAAACTTTTCCCTGTGAAGTTGCGATCCAAGTGGGGCGGACCATACTTGGTCCGTCAGGTTTTTGGAAATGGAGCCGTCGAGATCAGCCCACTCAGCCATGATTTCTAACCTTTCATCGTGAACGGTCAGAGACTCAAACCGTTCATTGGTGTAACTTCTACTGATTTGGCTGAATCATCTTATATCCTCCATTCCCCATGAGCTTATTGCGCCCAGCCAATAGCGTAAAACTCAGCGCTCAACGGGTGGCAGCTCGTCATTCTCTTGGAAAACCTTAAACCTTTTTTGACACCTTTATGGACTTAAGGTTCATCCTTTAAGACAGCTGACTCCACCTCAGGTGCTTGCATCTGAGATTAGAAATCGTCCGCAACAGTCATCCTGACCCATTCACTCACCAAAATATCTGTCCTAAGGAATGAACTAAGTTGAATGAAAACCCCCTAAGTCACAATGAGGACATTGCAAATCTTAGGCATGGGGGGTATGAAAGTGCAAAACTTGTAAGAAAAGGTTTTAAACAAAAAATTCACATATGCCAAAAACACCATAAAAATTAAAAAATTAAAAAAAAATTATAATAAAATAAGAGGAGGAAAGAAATTTTGTGGAGGAAGGAAAAAGAAACAAAATGAAAAAGGAGTACAAAAATGAGAGAAAAGTGATAGTCATTAGCAAGAAACTAAGGGATTAACCTAAGATCTAGACCTCATTCAAGAAAAGAACTGAAAAGTGTACAGTAAGATTAGTAAGAATGCAAACCTTAGGCATTCTTGGATAGACCCTTAGTACCCATTAAGATCTAGACATTCCTCAAGAGGTTGAGGAAAATGAAAAGCTTAAGTGTTAAGTCCAAGGCTTAGGAAGTATTTGGCCTTATTAACTAACTTTTAGTTTACAGGACTCAGTAACCGAAGCACCTTAACCTCACACACAGCCTGGTTCAGTAAGCGTAAAAATCAAAATCACGTAGAAGCGTCGCAAAATTATGAAACTAACACCTAGAGTAGGAGCGGCCGATCAACACAAGTTGATTTGGACGAGTTCCCAGCATGGAGAGGTGGGAAATTCCCCTCGAAGATGAGTAACAAAATATCATCTCCTCGGTGCTTGTCTCTTAGGATATTTACATATCCTATCGGGGGCATGTAAGCACTCTGTTGGTTCAGATTCCATGGATGGCATTATCACGAAATGTCAATTGCTAGGGTCTGAATTCGGCCTCGGAACACCATGGATGGGATTATCTCGAAATCTCAATAGCCAAGGTTCCAGGGGTTATCATGGGCGGTGCTATCTCGAAGCATCGACTGCCAGGAACCCTTGAGGATTGATGATGGGGACAATGAATCTGATACAGACCGTGTTGAAAAGCCAATCCTAAGCTAGAATTAAAAACAAAAAGAGAGAGAAAACCCTCCAAAAAGATAAATCTTCTATCTCTCTTTCTTACAAAACGCACTGCAAACTGAGCCAGAGCTAAAATCATTTCAAGCACGGGTGCTTTAACCACAAAGTCCAATAAACCTTATGTTAGTTCTTATAGGCCTTAAAAACCTTTGCTAAGGACTGAGGCTGAGGCTAGACAGATCCGGATCTTGGTTGATACTAGAGTACCTTTTAGGCCTATGGTTAGCATTCCAACCTAATCTAGGTTTCAAATGAAAAAACACTTATCTGAAATCATTAAGAACTTCATGGTATAGAACAAGGGTTGAAACCTTAAGTTTTTGCTAAGGGACTAGCAAAAGCTAGGCATGGGGGTATGACGAGAACCTCATCATGAACCCTAACTAGCACAATCTAACCCAGAGATGTAAGAAAAAGCTCCTACATAACCCAAAGAAAGGCTTAATTTAGAGAATTCTGAGTTTAAGAAGAAAACAAATCATAAGGGGTAAAACTGCAATTTCACCAATGTAGTTCGCAAACAAGATAATTATGCATCCAAACACAGGTCAAACAAGCGTAATAAGAAGGAAAGTGGGATGGTCGGATCTAAAAAGGGTTATAGCAACTTTAGGAAATTAAATGACATTCTGTAACCCTAAAACAAATCCACTTCAATTCACGAGGTTCAAGGTAGGATAAAAATCAACTAAACCCTCTAAAATTCGTAGAAAAATAATCTCTAGGGTTTAGAACCTTCAATTTGACCTTAGAAATCCATTTTGACCTACAAAGAGAACCATGCCCAATTAATGACTTAATCTGGGTTTTTGCGTAAATTGGCCGGTCAAACATGGTCCAACCTAAAAATAAAATTCACCATTAAAATCCTTAGGTTTGAATTAGTCATGTATAAAAACTTAAGCCTAAGAAGAGACCTCCTTGACCGACTTTGCAATTTGGTACTCTTCATTTACTTTTTGACCCTTATTTTTCAAAACCCTTGCATTTTGGCCCCCAGCTTTCTCGTCGTTCTTTGCAGAATGGTCCCTCCTGCAAAACTCTGTGCAGCACCATGCTCCGGTGACTTTGCGCGGAGCATGGCGCCGCTCAGAGAGGGGTGACCGCCCTGCAAAGTAGACGCGGGGTTCCCTGCGACGTCCTCTGTCGCAGGGACTCGGCCATGCTGCCTGCTAACCCCCATACCTTCCGTGCGAACGCACGGAAGGTATGGGTCTCGTCTCCGACCACGCTCCGACGAGGCTGGCACGTCGCTAGCCCGCGCCTCCCTCTCCGCCATCCCCTTTATAAGAACCAACACCCCCTGCCAGTTCTGGCAAGCTCTCTCTAACGGAGAATAACCCCCCACTTCATCCCCTCCTCCGTCAGACGACCCGCAGCTTCCGGCGACTCCCTCCTCTTCCTCCTCGTCGCTCTGCCGCCTTACCTGCAGTAGGGTTCTCCTAGTCCTCTCATTTGTGTCGTGCTACACCCGCCGGCACCCTCCGCCTGCCTCCTCATCGCCGATCTCCCCCTCCAGGGCCTTTTCTTCCCTAGCTCCGGCAGGTATGAGCCAGTGGCTCCGCCCTCCCCCTTCATCCATAACCTAGGTAAATAGCTTCTCCTCCTCCTCTCTTACATTTTCCCTCACTCAATTTATCTTTTCGCCCCTCCACACACAACTTCCATCTCCGCCTGCTCCGTCTCCGACCACCCTCTCCGGCGAGCTCATCCCACCTCCACAAACCTTCTCACCCCTCGCCGACTACCTCAGAAGCTTCCCCTCACTCCACTCAACAGATCCCCCCTTTTCATTTCCTGCCACACTCCACCCAACGACCCCCCGAACAAACCCATCTCTCCGACCATAGTTCGACCTAGGGCTACCACCATACGCCGCCTCACGCCTCGCCACCACCCGCACTACCTTCGCCGCACTCCGGCGAAGCTCCCTGCATCCTCTGATTGGGCTGAGAGGCCGTATTCTTGATTTCAAGTCACGCCCCCTTCACCGCCATTACTGAGCAGGTGAAGCTCCTTCACCTGCAGCTGCAGGTTCGCTCTCGCCCAGGCGCTAGTCCCAGGTTGTGTGGGCCAACGTCGCGAAGGCATCCAAGCTTGCCACTGGGTCGAAAGCCTCACAGGCTGCCCCAATTGGTCGCGGACTCTTCGCCTGCAGACGCGAAATCGGGAGGTGGGACTTTAGTCCCACCTCGTAAGTGTACGGCCGCGCGCCCACACTTATATTGAAAAAGTGTTTAGAGCTTACTGCCTTCGAACACAGGGGTCAGGTCCCTCACGCACGTCGTGCACCACGTGCTCGCCCTTGCCCGCGCTCACGCCCCGCGGGTCTGGGCCGGATTCGATTACTCACACCTGCGCACTCCTTGCCCACCACCGCACGCCGGTGGGCCTGGTCTCGGGCGTGATACCCGTACCCGAATACCCGGCTCTGGGAGAGCGATTCTATGAGAGAAATCTGAGAGGGAGAGACGCGGGGAAGGGTAGGGGTAGGTTTTGCTCTGACCCATTGTGTGAGCGTGCAGGAGCAGAAGAAGAAGAAGAAGAAGAAGAAGAAGAAGAAGAAGAAGAAAGGAAGGCGGCCGAAGCCTGAGCCGCTTAGAAGAAAGAAAGAAGGAGAAGCAAGAGAGAAGAAACAGAAGAAGAAGAGGAGCACTATAGCAAACCTACAGTTAGGTCGTCTGACCACTGCATCAGACGATGGTTGAGCAGCGGCCAGAGGAGATAAAGCAAGAAAAGAAGAAAAAGAAGAAGAAGAAGAAGAAGAGGGAAGAAGACATAGTCGCCAGAGCAAAAGAAAGAAAAGAAAGAGAAGAACAAAAGAAAGAAAGAAAAGAAAGAAAAGAAAGAACAGAAGAAGAAGGCGGACAGAGGAAGAAGAAGAAGAATAGAGAAGAAGAAAGAAAAGAGTAAAGAGGTAGAAGAAGAAGAGGAAGAAGCGAAAGCGGCCAAGAAAGAAGAAGAAGAAAAGAGAAGAAGAAAGAAAAGAGTAAAGAGGTAGAAGAACAAGAGGAAGAAGAGAAAGTGGCCAAGAAAGAAGAAGAAGAAGAAAAGAGATCCCTCTCTCTCTCTCTCTCTTATTTTGTAATCTAATTAGAGTAACCTTTGTACTTTTGGAATTCCAGTAGCTCCCTGAGTTCGACCTCAAGAAAACTATTTCCGAGTAAAAAAATCTTTTGCAATGATAACCGTAGCTGCTTTGTCTTATACTATAATGACTGTACTATAATAAACATAAAGACACAAAAACGGCCAAAGCGATTACCAACTAACTAAAAAATGTTACTATACATTGCTATTATAATTTACTATTACCATTTTTATTTAATATGGACTTTTCATTAAAGGAAAAAATCTGATACAAGAGACATGCCCTAGAGGGGAAGGGATAGACGGAGAGACCTCATCCACAAAGGGGGGAAATACGTCCCGTAGAACGGGAGAATACAAAAAATAAAAAAAGAGACAAGAAACGAAGGAGAAAGAAAAAGAAAGCATTCCAAGATCGGGGATTGGACGACCTCCCGAAGGAGGGCAACCCTACGCTTAAAGGTACGGTAAAACACTAACGGGACAAATTCGAAGAAACGCGTTAACGAGATTGAATAACTCAACCAAAAGGTCAAAATTGAACTTGGTTGTAATTGGTTGGGGTCATATGTGGTCCCTAATCAAAACAAAGCTACCCTAAAAAGACAATAAAAAAAGAAGACCCAGCTGCATCCACGACTTTAAGAACAACCACAACAACAGATCAAACACAAACCCCGCCCCCTCACAATCTCCCCCGCAGTTGCTACTAAAGGAGAGCATCGGCAAGGTGCTCACACAACCACACGTCCGGCAACGAGGTGATCCCGTGCAGCTGACGACCCGATGGAGATCCGACCATCGCAGCAGCACGACCAATGTCGAAGCTAAACGGAGGCCATGCTCCCCCCACACGCTCTCCAACAACAGCAAATGCGAGCGCTGCAACCATCCTCCCAACCACGATGACGTCGGAGACGGAGACCGATCGTAGCCGATGCAACGAGAAACGCGAGCTCCATGTTCTCTGCATGTCGAGATGCACCTTCGATCTAGGTAAAGGGAGGTCGAGGAAGGGGGGGATTAGCAAATTTTAGAAGGGACGAATGTGACACTAAACCTTTTGTATCCATAGGCTTGTACTTGGCTAATATATTACATATACAAATACTTATCTCTAAAGACATAGTATAACGTATACAGTATAAACCTAGTAGAAATTTGTTAAAAAGTAAACAAATGCATGTTACAACGTGTTTTGTAATGCACAAAGTGAGAGTAGTGGTTTTAACCGATGTATTTTAGTTTTTCACCAATGGAGATCACTTTTCATAATTGGAAAACTACTTTCTAAGTGAAAAATTATTTTCTATACGTGAAAAATCATATTTCAAATGAAAAATGATTTATCACTAATAGAAATGCAAAATACACAAATGTATTTTCATTTTCAATCGGTGTGTTTTGATTTTTAACTAGTGTATTTTGATTTTCAATTGATTGAAAATAATTTTAAATCGATGTATTTTGATGTATTTAATTTCAACCGATTAATTTTTATTTTTAACTAATTAATTCTGATTATATATTACAAAATATGCTGTAAAATATATTTTATAGAAATTTTACGGTAATTTACTAATTTGTGCTCGCTCGTTGATTTCTTCTTCCACTAAACATCCACCGTCTATCTAAACTCCCCACGTAGAACGCACGCAGAAAATGGCCTAAAATACTGTACGAGGAAGATGTTGGAAGGTGCACACATTACATCGACACGTGCAAGTGTAATTTTCGTTAAAATTCCAAGGAAACATAAGGGCATGTTTTGACGCTGGGTAAGGAGAGGGATATCTTTGTCACGTGAGGTATTATTCGTCATTTCTACCTTAACATTCGGAAAATCTTTGCCACGTGAGGTATTATTCATCATTTTTACCTTAATATTCCAATCAAATCATTTCAAATTATATATATTAAAATATGTCTATTTTTACATAATATATTTATTAAAATATATTTACTATAACATGTTAACCTAATTATACCTATATCTTAACATTAAATAAATATTTACTAATATCATATTTTCACAAAGTAGGGAAATACAAATTACTCATCGTAAAACAGGTTAAAAGATTTTGTATCGATGTACTTACGAATTACGTCGAAATAAATAATATTTATAAAATTTTTTGGTAAATATCAAGTCATTTGTAAGGAGATAAAATGTGATTTTTATGCGAAAGTTTTTTGGAAAGATGTTCTATGCAAATATTTATATATGTATATATATATATAGATAAGCATTCATGAGATTGAATAAATATTTTATTGATAAAAATAATGTCTCACAAATCTAATGTAATTTAATACTTGAAAATAACATGAAATAGAAGAATAAACTATGGAGGTGGAAAAAGAGAGAATGTGGTGGAGATGATGGAATCGTTTGTGAGATGCTTGTGCGAAGTGTGGCAGCATTTCAAATCCACGACGTCGGAAAGAAGGTTGGAGAGAGAGATGCTACAGAGAGAAGGGGTCGTGCATTATGGTGGTCTAAACTAAACTAAAACTAATTGGTCCCTAAGGGTTGAAGGTTAGGTACTTTTATGAGAATCTAGGAATCTTCCTATTGGTTGATCTAGAGTGCCTAGGATCATCAATTTGGATGGCTTAGATTTCATCGTAAGATCGATTAAATATAGACTTTAGGATCTAGATTGTAAGGCTAGGATAGGTTGGTGATTTTCTAAAAATAGGATTTTCTAGTTAGGTGAGGGGATAAAATAGGAAAGAATAGGTTTTAGTGTTTGGAAAAGTTGTTCGGTGGTTCTTTGGATTGTTGCAAGAGGATAAAGCCAAGTGCAGAGGTTTTTGTGTGTAGGAGAAGGCCTCTGGACATCTAGGAAGGTCCTTGGATGTCTTATAATGTAAAATTAAATGTCCGGATGATTTTCTGGGTTGTTTCAAGATGATAAGGCCATATTTAGTGGTTTTGTTCGCTGGAGAAGGGTTCTGGACATCTAAACACCTTCCTGGATGTCTTATACTGGATAATTGGAAGTCCAGTCAATCTCTTAGACGTCTAAGCAGGGTTATGACCTACGTGTGCATCTGGGGGTATTTTGAGTCAATTCTGTCAAATTGGACGTCTAGGAGAGTGTTTAGACGTCCAAACTGGGTATGGTCCAACTTTGGATGTATGTGCATGTGTAATTGGGTCGGGGAAGCTTCTAAATAGGTTAAGGTGATCCTAATTAGGTTCCTAGGCTAAGAATAGGGTATAGGATAGGTAGACTAGGAGTATGGATAGTGGTATCCTAGGGTTTTAATGATAGGGATATCCTAGGATTCTAAGGATAAAGGAAGGTTATCCTAATCCCTCTCTCTCTTTGTTTCTTTACTTGGATTTTCATTTTTTCCTTGATCAAATCTTGGTCTTCAACCATCTCCTAATTCTGCTGCAGCTTATTTTCCTATTCAGCTCAATGCTCCTACTCATTTCAAGTCCTTAACCTACATAATTCACAAAAGATTGAAGTTATATAATTAGGGCTAAACTTAAACATAATGCACAGAATATGCATGCATACTCTAAATGCAACATTTATAATCTAAATGCATGATTTTATTAAGGAGTTAATCCTAGAATAAACCAATTAGGGTAATAGATTAGACTGTTATCACAAATAGTGACGTAAAAAGTGACATAGAGAAATTTGTGGGTCTTGTTCTTATACTACACACAGCATTGTGAATGTGCGCTCACTTGATAATGATTATTTAATGTAAAGAAATAAAAGAACGTAAGTTTTATGACGTTGTGGACTACACCACATCCAAAAGAGCCATCACACCATTTTAACCTAAAACACACATGTAATATATAACTTTGCACAGATAATAAACTACTTTGCATTGATGATAAATTATTTTAAGTGATTTTACACTGGTGAAAAATTATTCAAAGGATGGTTTCACCTATGTAAAGTGATTTTGCACCTATGTAAAGTGATTTTGACATATGTGTTTAGGACTTAGGATTTAAGGTTTAAGGTTTAAGTTTAGGATTATGGAGAGTAGTTTCACGTATGAAAAGTGATTTTTCACTTGAAATGTGAATTTTCAACTTAGGGCTTAGGGTTTAGAGTTTAGGGCCTAAATCCTAAACCTTAAGGTGAAGAATCACCTTTCAATTGTGAAATCACTTGTCATATGTGAAGAAACACTTAGAATTTAATTTTACATCAGTGTAATTTTACTTTGAACTATTTAATTTATACTGGGTAGAATTTACACCAGTGCAAGATTATTTTGAAAGTGAAAAGTGATTTTGCACCGGTGTAAAGTAAGATTGCACCTATGTAATATGACTTTACACCAATGTAAAGTAATTTCAAAAATAATTTGAGTAATTTACAACCATACAAAAGTAATTTGATTTCAACAGTGATGGATCCTATCATATATAAATATTTTTTTATATAAAAAAAAAATATATCAAATGAGAACCACGTTCACAATACAAGATATTAACTTTTACATTTCTCATCTTACATCCTATAACATTAATAGGTAAATTATTTTATCCCAATTCCTTATTTTACCACCTAAATAAATTTTTCTCGTCACTTATGTTATCTCTGCAATATATATTTTATCCCACATCTAAACACAACCTAAATGGTTCAGTTACGCACGTGGCCTATTGCAGCGGTTTTTGAACCTAGCAAGGATATGTGCATATGGATCTTCCTGTTGGTAAAAATATTCCATTTTGTTATATTATCCTCCCGGTCAAAGTAGCGTGCCTCAGAAAACAAAAAGACTCGTAAAACAAGAAGATTAGGCTTGAGGTACGTAGAAAACAAGGACACCAAATTAACGCAAGGTGGTCCAGTTAAGGAAAACAAAAGGACTCACGAAACAAGAAGATTAGCCCTGAGGTATATAGAAAATAAGGATATCTCCGCTCCGCTTGACGAACATAGATGTCCTGTCCTTTCCTTCGCTTAGCATTTCTCTCCTGTGACAGAAAAACTATATTGCTATAGTTGAGGTCTCAATCGATTATCAGAGCTGATAGGGATCCCCCATTGCTTGTCAAAGTATCCCCTCGCCCTTTTAATTTTCCCTTCGGCTTGAATCTCGACATGCATGGTCTCCTGATGCCTGTAGTCGTTGATTCAGTGAGGCAACAGGGGTAGCTTGCGGCTCCTCCGATCAACGCTCAGAGAAGTTGGTGAGCCTTACTCTGTGAGCGCGAACTCCCTCACGATCATAACTGGTTCATGAGGTGAGGCGCTGTGGGGATGGACTTACCGACATGCGGTGGTGAGGCTTGGCAACACGCGGTAGCGTGCGGTGGTGCGATCGCGGCGCACGACAGTGAGCTCGACGACACGGGGTGAGACCTTGCTGGAGAGTGATTATGGGAGTTGGCTGCCTGCGGCGACTTGCTTATTTTTCCTATTAGCTGTGTGATATGGTGGTATCTTATTCGTGTACATGTTGTAGGGGTGGTATGTTTTTTTCTTTCTTTTAATTTAGGTTTCTTTTTATTGAGAGATTGCACGTGACTTCGGACCTTTTCTGATCAGACTTTTTGACGTTGCTCGGGTATCAATTTTAACATTTTTGTTGATTAATATCGATTAACTCGTAGACCCAATCTCTAAGATATATCTCGTTGACGTCTTACCGTATCCACGAATGTGGAGTCCATCTTTCTTTTTTTTTTTAGTTTTACTTTCCTCGTTCCTATCGAGAACAACTTTTCTCTCGTTGATGCCATTAGAATTTTCTATTTTTAATTCTTCTCTGAAACACTACTTCATGTTTCAGATTCTTTCCTCAAATTGATGGAAGATCGTCTAGTTAAATGCCACGAGGGATGATAACCATGCGATCGTCGTTTCTGCGCAGGGGGGTGGTGCATGTTGGGCCAAAGTGGAGCAGCGCCCCAACATCCGGAACCGAAGCTGACGTAGGTGCATGGGAGACGAGTGCACCACGTGGTCAACGCTCGTCCATACGTTCCCAATTAGCCAGTGGCGAATCGTAATACCCCAGATTGTGTGCAGACCATCCACGAAAATCCTATGCGATTCTGTGGCCGCTAATGATGACAATCGAAATAATCTCTATCCAAACGAAGTTTGTAGATGACTCTTTTACTTCTCCGTGTCGAAGTTTGGAAAAACAGGGACTTATTTTTTTAATTGCTACCTCAAATAACCATAGATCTCATTTTCTGCAGTTTGTCTTCCAGAAATATTTTCAATAGTTTTATTTTAAAGAACATTTTATTAAAACAAAATAGAGAAGAAATCGACACAAAAAAAACATTACCTCTCAATGAGAAGGAAGAGTAGAGAAGAGAAGCTTAACCTAAAAAAGAGAAGAAATATTTTCAATGGTTAACTATTGGATAGTTGTCGCCCAAATTTTCCACATTGCTACCATCACGTGGGTTTGTTCGCAAGTCTATCTGCATTCATCGAAATGATGAGGAGGTTGCGATAGATTACGAGAATGAAGATTCGTGGAAACGCTAGTCAACTTGACGGGAATTCCCAACTAATCTTAAGTAATTAATTTTTAAATTATGCATTTCCATAGAAGTGTAAAAATTAAATAGTATAAAAGTGTAAAATTCAATCGTATAAAAATCTAACATAACTTTTAATCAATGCATCTTGATTTTCGATCAGTAAAATATCAACACATCATATATTGTAAAATATATTACATGTTGTATCTTGCTTTTCAATTGATGAAGAAAAAGAAAAATCGATCGAAAAATAAAATACACCTCACGTTACAAAATGTAATGTTTGGTGTATTTTAATTTTTAATCGATAGTTTAGATTAAGTTTATACTACCTGATTTTGTATATGTATTATTTTATATTTTCGTCGAAATATATTTAATATTAATCTCTAATAAAAAAATATAACATGAGAAAGTTGATGGTAAAGATCGATAGAATTCGAAATGGGTGCACATGTTAAATAATGTATAAGAAAAATAAAATAAAAAAAGATAAGAAAGAGAAAGATGTCAGGAGAGAGAGTGTGCGGAAGACAAAAAAAAAAGGATAATTACAGTAACCATCCCAAAGAATTTCTATAGATACATACATAGTGTTTCCCGTGTTCTATATAGATACGAGAGTTTATTAACCAGTACATATTTAAATTAACTATGTAAAGATAAAGATTCTCCGAAATTTGTAAAAAGAAGGTAAAGAGATATTTAATAATGGGTAGTATTATATATATTTTATTATATATCATAAAATATATCTCAATCCTAGATAGAATTTTATTAGGATTTCATGTGTAACCCCTTCCCCTACCCCCCTTTCTTAAATTTTGACTATAAAAAAAATCCCAGCTACAAATTCCCCTCTGCCACACCACACGCCTACCCACAACCTCCTCCTGTCACCATCGTCGTCACCTCCACCACCTACCAGCACGACAAGGAGCTTCATCATTGCTACTGCACCGTCATCGTTCGCCAACGCAAAGAGGAGCTTTGCCGTCGCCATTGCTCCTCCACCGTCCGCCATTGTGATGAGGAGATCCAAACTAGGCAAGTGCCTCATCGAGGAGCAAAGCCATCGCCACCATGCCACCACTGCTTGCCAGCGTGACGAGGAGCTCCGTGACAAGCAACACCTTGTGAAGTAGAAGAGCTACCGCTCCTCCCCATTCGATTCCCTGATCTGCACCCACCACCTCGAGGACCACCTTGATTTCCTACATGCACATCGCCAACCACCTCCTCCTCCTCGTAGGTGACCTCACAGACGAGGCCCTCCTTGCCGTGTAGACTGGTTCTGTCCTTGCCTTTGGCTGTTAGCCAGCTTGGTCTCTCCAGTCGGGTCCGCAGTGCCCCCTTCCGACCCCGCCTCTCCCTTGACAAGGCTTTTGATGCGGTTGCTTTTTTTGCCTTTTGGAAGATGAGTGTGTATTTATAAGCTTGCAATCAGTGTTCTTGATGCTGTAGAATTTTTTCTTTTTTGCTTTTTCTGATTGTACAAGTAAGTGTTGCAACTATGAAATGTGGTTGTTATGTTTGTTTGAACTGAATTTTTTGATTTACTGGTCTACTAAAAATGAAACTTATCAGTTGAATTTTCTTATGTAATTTTGATCTATACATAGGAATCAATGTGTTCGTCCAATGATCTTAGTTGAAATTGTCAACCTGAATAACTGTGGTAACATTGATGTCGTTAGCATTAATGGTGATGCTGTCAGCACCAATGGTGGTGCCGTCAACACCTATTTGTCTTCACCGAAAGTTGAACTGGTGGTATCGTTAGCATCTATTGTAGTGCTGATAACACCTATTGGAGACAAAGTTTCTCTCTCCCTTCACCAAAATTTGAATTTGAATGTGAGTGGCACATGTGACTCCATATGACTCTACTTTCTCTTAGTTAAAAATGGTAACAATACTTTTAGTGTTTAAAAAAGTAGTTTAACCTTTTATATCCACAAGGGCATATGACTCTCCTATGTGGCTTCACCTCATCCACATGGCATCCACCTCAACAAGATAAGTGATAAGTAATTGATGCCAACAACAGTATGAAAATGTACGTGGTAATATTGGTATCTAAACTTACGCGACTGGTGATAATGTCATTCACATAAATGGTGATGTCGTCAGCATCTGCAGTGGTGCCGTCAGCATCTAGCTGTCTTCACCGAAATTTAAGATGGTGATACCATTAACATCTATTGTAGTGCTGGCGACACCTATTGAAGGCAAAGTTTTTCTCTCCCTCCACCAAAATTTGAATTCAAATGTGACGGGTACATGTGACTCAATGTGGGTGTCCTTCTCTTAGTTAAAATTGTTTATAGTACCTTTAGGGTTTACAAAGTTTGTTTAACTTTTTATATCGATGAGTACATGTGACTCTCATATGTGGCTCCACCTCATCCATATGTTATACACCTCAACAAAATAAGTGATAAGTAATTTAAAATTACGCAATTGATGCTGTCGGCATCCGCATACATGATGCTGTCAGCATTCGTATGCTGCTTACATGATTTTTACGTGATGCTACCAACATCTGCATACATGATGCTGCTTACATGATTTTTACGTGATGCAGTCGGCATCGGCATACATGATGCTGTGAGTATTCGCAACCATTACTTTCTTCATAATGATATTGACATGATTTTTACGTGATGCTATTAGCATCCGTTTACATGACCTTACCTCAACACTTAACCTTCAATGAATAAAAGTACATTGAAGGTTTATTGAAGGGCGGTGCTGAGGATATTATGTGAAGTAACTGAGAGAGAAATTAATAAAGAATATGGTAAACAAAAATGCATTAACCATCAAAGGCAATACTTAGTAGAAGAAATTAATATAGAGTTTATTTTTGGTTATTTAAAGTTTATATTATCCCAGCAATCATCTAAGATAATACTGTCAGCATTTATATAGTTGTAAAATACTACATATAGAACATAAATATGTTGTCGACATCTGCTTACCTAATGCTCTCAGCATTTGCATCCATTTGTTTCTTCATAATGCATCTTATATGATTTTTACGTGATGTCGTCGACATTCACGTACATGATGCTGTTAGCATTCATAACTATTTTTTCTTCATAATGATGCTGTTATGATTTTTATGTGATGTTGTCGGCATCCGCTTACGTGACCTTACTTTCAACACTTAACCTTTAATAATTAAAAGCACATTGAAGGTTTATTGAAAGACGGTGTTGATAACATTATGAAAGGTACTTGAGAGAAAAAAATTTATAAAAAATATAGTAAACAGAAATGCCTTAACCATCAAAGGTGGTGCTTAGTAAAAGAAATTAATATAGAGTTTATTTATGGTTGCTTGAAGTTTATATTATCTCAGCAATCATTTAAGATAATGTTGTCAGCATTTATATAGTTTTAAGGTACTATATATAGAACATAGATATGTTGTCAGCACCAATGATGGAGGCTGTTAGCATTAAACGTATGTGTTGCGTGCAGACACTGTCAATATAAAGGGCAGTGTTGTGAGCATCAATATGATTGCTAAAGGCATGATAATTGATTTTCAAATTAATCCCTGCATGTGAGTGACCTGAAGGTTTTGTGTTGATAGAGAAAGAATACCGATACCATTGACAATTATAGCAATATTACCTAAAGGAGGTAACATGCAGGGGCACAAGCTCAATCGTCAAGATATAATGGCCAACCATTGAGATATAAACCAACAAGCTCAACTGCAGAGGAGGATATAAGCACGCAGGGTGGGATGCCAAATCATCATTAACATGGTTGACACGTCAGCCAGGTATGATTCTAGTTACATAAAAGTGTATCTCTCTCATTTTTTAAATAATATTTTAAAAAATAATAATTTAAAAATTATAATTAAAAAATTTAGAAAAATCAATTTCTAGCTTTTCCTCTTTTTATCATTCATCTCCTCCCCCCAATAACCCACCTTCTTCCCCACAACCACTACCCCCCACTCCCCCAACAACACCACACCACAGGACTTTCCCCCGCCTGCCGATCCTCTTTCTTGCCCTTTTCCTTGCCTTTTATCTTCGAGCCTCCCGGTGGGTCCTTGTTGAAGTATCGGACGACACCTCATGGTGATAGGCAACCAGACAAGCTGGTTGCCACTCTTGCCTCCACGGGACTGTATCTCTGTGTTCGCCTTCTCAGAGCTACCACTAGGAGGATTTGGAGATTGTTGTGGGGAATATTAAATGGTAGGTGGATTAGGGGAGAATTGGAGGGACATGTAGGCTTCCATGAGGAGCTAGGACTGGACCTTGCAGGGCTCGACGAAGGCATGGTGGAAGAGAGCAACGTAGGCAGAGTTGGGGATGGGTTTGGTGGAGGTGTGGTTGCCGAGGAGCGGGATGGCCTTGTGGAGATTGGTGGACTTTGGCATGGAGGAGGATGGGGGCCGTCGCTGATTGTACGACGTGCATGTGCATGTGCATGTGGGTGGTGGCGGTGTACTGTGTAGAAGTAGAGGTACATTGGAGGAGGAGGTTAAGAACGGAGGCTTTCACGTGGTCCATGTGAGGGGGCGGTGGTCTCCGAAAGGGGAAAGAAGGTTTCCCTCGTTTAGGTGCTAACGTTGGGGACGTAGAAAGTTGTTTTATTTTTTTTGAAAGTTTGTGATAAGATGATAGGGATTGGATAATGATTGGGTGCGGGGGGGGTGGTGGTGTGGGGGTTGTGTGGAGGTCGGGCAACTTCGCTAGAACCATTGGGTTTCATGTTTGCTTTTGTGTTGAGATATCGGTGATTTTGTCGGCAGCCAATAGAGATGCAGGACGGATCGGCAACCCGAAAAGGTGCAAGCAGGGATGTAAAGGCGGGAAGGAACAGCGAGGTCAAGGATCTTGCAGATGTGGTGCTCTTCAATGTGCTCACCCTGTCATGGCTAGTGACCATCACGAAAAGATGTCGCGGGTACTTCGACGAGGTCGCAGTGAGGTGGGGGTGGGGGTGCGAAGGCGAAGGGGGTAGAAGATGGAGGGGAGGGAGAAGAAGGTTGATGGCTGGAGGAGGAAGGGGATGAGTGGAGAAAGAGGAAGGTCAGGAGGATAGGAAGAAAAATAAGGAAGAAGTATCAAGAGATAAAATTAAAAATATACAAGGATCTACCCATCAAAATATACTAGTAGTTTATTCAACTTCCGTTAAATTTAACTAACAGCTTGACGGAGGGCGTAAACCGTAAGACATGTGAACCGTCAAATAGTTTTATGAGAATTTATGTAAATATAAGAAAGGCAAGGGTATGAATATAATTACAGGATATTGCAGGGATAGTTACGTCAAATCCTCTTCCTTCTTATGCTATTTGAAATAGACTACAAGATCTGTGCTAGTCCATACACAATATAAATTGACCTTTGTGTTAAGTGACCTTCAGGATGCATGGCACCAATATTACCTGGACAAGTCGATGCCGTGAGCTATATGAAATGTTGAGGGATATCTGAGAAAACCTTCCTTGATATCATGCCCGGAGCAAACGGCACTGCTTCTCAATTTTGAAAGACGACACTGTTATCATACCGCACATGGGGAAGGGAACCTGACTTGAGTGTGTAGACCATCCCAGGACGGTTTGAATGCTGTAATTGTAGAGTCTCTGAACACCTACGGAACCCAGGAGATCGGCATAGAGCAAATGAGAAAACTTGTCGGTTAATTTTTTATTCGAGCGCCCCCATAGAATTGAAACAAGAGAAATGTCTACTGTGCTCTCAAAAAGGACGCTCGTCAATTCACATCCCATACCGTCAAAAGGGCGACCATTTTACAGCACTTGGTTTGGAGACGTGGAGTTTTTTTGCCAGGCGAAGGAGGTACGGGTGTAGAACGATGTGGGAGACCCCGTAGAGATGACGGGCCCCATTGTGACGACAGGAAAAGAACAGGTGCAAATAGGCCTCACGGAAGGCGAGTTGGGAAGCGCCGGAAGAGAAAAAGGAGAAAGGGAGCGTTGGAACGCCCATGACCGCATTGTAGCGTCATGGCGTGGCGATCGGCCTGAAATCGGGAAAATTCCAAAACACCACCCATCACCCTCGTTGTCCCACCTCCCTGCACCATCTCAAGCTCCCACACCCTCGAATAGAAATGAGGGATAATCTTTCCATAATCTCATCTAAACTAATCTTAAGCACCAATATTTTTTTTATTTTTTTTTTGTTACATTTTTGTTCTTTACGGCCATCTTTGATAGGTAGAGTAAGATAATCGCTATTTATTTATCACTCAACCTGATATTCATAAGGCTCGATGCAAACTTCACTTACCAAAATTTTAAATATCAAAATATATTTATTTCATCATTTTATTTCACCTCTCATCTATTCTTTTATTTATTTTACAAATTTATTCTCCTCATGTTGAAAGGGTTAGGAGGTGTATTCATACAGCAGGATCATATTGTCGCTTACGTTTCGCGGCAACTGAAGCTTCATGAGCATAGTTACCTTACCCATGACTTAGAGCTGACAATAATTGTCTTCGCGTTAAAGACATGGAGGCATTACCTTTACGGTGAGATTTTCAAGATCTTCATAGATCATAAGAGCCTCAGGTACTTGTTTGATCAGAAGGAGTTCAACATGAGATAGAGACATTGGTTAGAGCTCCTGAAAGACTACGGCTGTAGCATCTCCTACCACCTAGGGAAGGTAAATGTGGTAGCGGATGCCTTAAGCCGGAAGGCGCCCGCCCCCTCGGCCAATTTACAGGCACAGAGTTGGAGACTCATGAAGGAGTTGGGCAGTTGGTGACCCGGGAGTCATGGGGGTACTGTGGGGCAGAGATAGTGACACGGCAGGCACGACCGAAGCTTATAGACTACATCATCGCAGGGTAGATGGCCGACCCGTACTTACAGACACTGCGGGACAGAATGCTGATAGGGGACCTGGGAGACTTTTCCTTCTCAGACGAGATACTGCGAATGAGGGGACGCCTATGCGTTCCTAGAGATGAGGAGTTGTTGAGAGAGCTCTTGACAAAAGCGCACGGGTCCAGGTTTGCCATACATCCCGGGAATATAAAGATGTACCATGATTAGCGACGCGACTTCTGATGCAGAGGGATGAAGCGGGATGTTGGTGAATTTGTCTAGCAGTGTTTAGTATGCCAGCAGGTGAAGGCCAAACACCAGAGGCCTGCAGGGTCGTTGCAGCCACTTCCTGTGCTAGAGTGGAAGTGGGAAAGCATCACCATGGACTTGGTGGTGGGCATACCAGTTACCCAGTAGGGACACGATGTAGTTTGGGTGATCGTAGACCGGTTGACGAAGATGGCACGGTTTCTGCTGATCCGAGTCACCTTTGGTTTAGCACAGCTAGCGGAACGATATATCAAAGATGTGGTGTGCCTGCACGGAATTCCTCGTGAGATCGTATCCGACAGAGATACTCGTTTCACTTCTCAATTCTAGGCAGAGTTCCAGCAGACCTTGGAGACGCGTTTGAGGTTCAGTACAGCCTACCACCCCCAGACCGACAGGCAGTTAGAACGCACGATACAGACAGATGAGAACCTCCTGCGTGCCTGTGTACAAGACTGAAGAGGCTCTTGGGAGGAGCATTTACCCCTTGCAGAGTTTGCATACAATAACAGCTATCATTCGAGCATCGGCATGATGTTGGTGCTAGAGCACCACGATCATTTGTTTTGATGATAACAAAACACGTGTTATTTAACATTTGCAATTTGAGTCCTAGATTTCAGGTCAATTGCAAATGTGGACGTGTTTAGACGGAGTTCGAGCTCGCATCCAGGACGGATTGGAGGAGCTTGACGGAAAACAGAGGAGGTTCGCGTGGAGCGAAAGATTGAAGATGGAAGGAAATGAAGAATAGGATAGATTTCCTTCTTTTGTACTTGTTGTATTTTTCGTTTCTTTTGTTGCTCTTTATTTCCTTAGATATTTCATGTTAAAGAGCCTCAAAGAACCCTAACAGTAGTCCTAGGAACACCGGCACAACCCTAGGATACTTAGGTTTTCTGTAGAATACTTAGAAAACCAATATAGGGTTCAAACAGACTTTCCAGACGTCTGATAATGTATTTTAAGACGTCTGACTGTTGTTTCAGACATCTGATAACTGTTAGGCTGGACATAGTTAGTTCTGTCTGATGAAATCAGACGTCTTAGGAGACGTCTGATGACTTTGACAGACGTCCAATTAGTGGACTGTTGGCTGGCTTAGCAAACACTCAAGAATATGACCGTTAGAGCCTTATCAGACGTCCTTAGGCCTTTACAGACGTCTGATAAATGACCATTTTGCCTCGGCTGACCCAAAATCTCTTCTCAGAGATTTTCTAGCAGTTGCAACGTTTGGAAATCAATTCCCACAGTAAAAGTAGGTTTCCAGACGTCCAGACATAGTGCCAGACGTCCTGTATGTCGTCTGATGGACTTGCGTAAAAACCCTGTTTAGATCTGATCCAAGTCAGGGAGAAACCCGCCCAAAATCAGACGTCTGACATTTGAACCAGACGTCTTATAGTGAACTTCCAGACGTCTGATGCTAGAATTAGACGTCTGATAAGCCTGTTAGAACAATGATTATTCCTGATTTCGGGCTGATTCACTTGGGCTTTGTACCCAACGGCTATGGAAGCTTTTCCAAGCCTTCCAAAGCCTTCCTAAGGCCTCTATAAATAGAGGGGAGCCTTTACACACAAGATACAAGACACACACCTAGAGAGACCAAGATACACAAGAAACAAGTTGTATTACACTTTCCACTCTCTTGTGTCCTAGCTAGCTCTTGCTCCCCAAGCTCAAGCACCATTCTCTTGAGAGCATCAAGCTGTTGCGCACCCGCTCTCCCGCCGTAGTTCACAAGAGCGAAGTTGCGCCGTCGCGTGGCTCACGCACCGCGTCATCGTCGACGCACTCCTAGCAAAGGGGAGTTTCCTTATTCCTATAGAAGCTAGGTTCTTAATTACTTTGTTGGCTCTATAGGACCTGTTGTTTTCTTTTATCTTTGTTATTTTG
Organism: Thalassia testudinum; assembly: GCA_037157565.1. NCBI lineage: Eukaryota > Viridiplantae > Streptophyta > Magnoliopsida > Alismatales > Hydrocharitaceae > Thalassia > Thalassia testudinum. The sequence continues at coordinate 27,503,760 of JAZHRO010000059.1, forward strand.
TTGGGTATTCGCTTTGCGAATTCCCGTCTCCTTCGTGGGACAAAATCCTTCTCGTGGAGAGAAGGGGTTGAGGAACGCTACCCTCGTACTTGTAGCGTGGTTGTACTGAGGTTGAATCACCCTCGTTTTAAGTGATTCGGTTTAGTGGATTTTGATCAACTAGGTTGATCGGAAAATTCTAACTCGAGAGGGTTAGGTGGTGGTTTTCACCCGGTTTGGGTTTCCACCTAAAAATTACTTGTGCACATTTTGTGATTGCTTATTTTGTGAGATTGCTTTATATATTTCAATTCCGCATTTTTTTGTCACGCTGATCTCACCCCTCCAAGTAGGGAAATCACACATGACACCTTACGAGGCCCTGTACGAACGGAGGTGTATTACACTCTTGAGTTGGGTCGAGGTGGGGACCAAGTAGGAGGTTGGTCTCAAGCTGATTCGGCAGAGTCAGGAGGTGATAGAGCAGATTCACAAACGACTCCATGCTGTCAATAGCAGGCAGAAGAGCTATGCCGATAAGAAGCGGTGCAGTTCGAGGTTGGGGATCATGTCTTTCTCCGTGTTTCGCCCATGAAGGGCTTATAGCATTTTGGGGTGAAGGGGAAGCTTGCATCAAGGTTTATGGGGCCCTTTGAGATCTTGGAGCGGGTAGGACCCGTTGCTTACCGGCTTGCCCTTTGTTACGACCTGGCTCCTGGATCCCTACAAGACCCAAGACCAGCTTGCTTCAACTAATCCCAAGACCCAGTCGTCCAACAAGAAATAACTAAAAAGCAAGAAAGTAAACCACAATCACATATGTAACATAACTAAGCAGTAAGAATGTACAAAGAAGTAAAGGAAAGTAAAATTACTGTTCCATTACATACCACCACAACAACAGAACAATGGAAACGAAAGTAAACAGTAACGACAATAGTAGCTAAAAGTATGAAACGCACTACAACAGTAAGGGGAAATAACGAAAAGTACTGAAACTACGGATGGGCTCGACTGGGCGCAGCACCTTCCGTAGCTGAAAGCTAGGGCTGCTCAACTCCTGGTCCTGAACAGTGTTATGAAAAGGACAGAGTTAGCGAAGGCTGAGTAGAGTGGTATCTATACTATCTAAAACAGTAAAAGCAGCAAGTTTAATTCTCTTTTCTAATTATTTGTTTTATGTGTATTTCCCTTTTACCCATTTTTCTCAAACATTCAGAAATTCTTGATCTTGTATGTTCCTCGTGGGAACGATCTTGATTGCAGTCTTTTTAGAAGAGTAGAAGGTACACGTGGTGCTCTCCTGGCCGGGAGAGTACCCCGTGGTAGTCCTACACCCATTTAACCACCTCGAGGTCACTGTCAAAACGTAGCGGTGATTACGGCACGCGTGATAAGAGCACAGGTCGCTACCCCGCACTGACACGTGGTCAATCGTTTCCACTAGTGGGTATGCACAAAGTACAGTACGAAATAGTATAGGGCCTAGCCCTCTCAGAAACAGGGGTCTTGCCCCTCAGAACTAAAAAGGAGTCTCGCCCCTCCACAGTCTGCGCACCCTCGTCTAACTACCCCGGTTTGCTCAGATTGCCTAACAAGTCGGTGTAGGGTGGCTAGCTAAACCTCAGGTCCCGTGGGTGGCTATCTCCCTCCCTATACAAGTATCTTGTCTCAATACCGTGCACACGGGACTCAATAGGAGTCGGTGTAGAGTGGCCAATCCTAACCCCAGGCCTTAACCCAAGGGTGGCTAGCTTCGCTCTAGACGAAAAAGGGAGAGTAGTGATGAGAACCTCATCATGAACCTTAATTTGCTTACTTTTACCTAATAAAACGAACAAAAGCTCCTACATAACCTAAAGGAAGGCCTAATTTCGGGAATTACTGATATGAAAAGAGAACATGAAACAAGGGGTAAAGCTGTAATTTTACCATTGCAGTGCATCAACGGGATTTCTAAGGTTCTAGACATAGGTTAATTGAACTTAATAAGAGAAAAAGTAGGATGGTTCAGGTAAATAAGGGTTATTGTGAAACTTAAGAATTAAATGACATTCTGCAACCATAAAATAAACCCACTTAAATTCATAAGGTTCCATGCAAGATAAAAATCAGCTAAACCCTCTAAAATTCATGAAAAAATATCATCTAGGGTTTAGAACCTTTAATTTGGCCTTTGGAACCTGTTTGACTTAGATTGGGATCCATACCTAATATTTGACCTAATTTGGTTTTTTGTACAAAATATCCAGTCAAAAGTGGTCAAACCTAAATTCCAACTTCACCATTGGATTCCTTAGGTATAAATTAGGTTTATACCAAAATTTGGACCTAAGGGAAGGTCGTCTTGACCCACTTTGCAAATTGGTCAACCAAATTACATTTAGACCCTCAACTTTTTGAAACCCTTGCAAATCCCCCCCAACTTCTTCGTCACTTTCTTCAGTTCGGTCCCTCTACCATCACAGCAGGGACCCATACCTCCGGCGACTTTGCGCGGAGGTTCTCTCCTTGGATTCATGGGGAGCCGCTCACAGATTTGAAAGGAGAGCTCCCTGCAAAGCCCCCTACCATATGGGCAGCTCCCCCTGCCCTGAAACGCCCCATACCTCTCGTGCGAATGCTCGAGAGGTATGGGTCCCCCTCCAGCCTTACCTCCAGTGTGGCCTTCCCACCGCCTCCTTGCGAATTTCCCTCTGCCCTCGCCTATTTAAGGAAGCCCAGACCTCTCCGCTTCCATCAAGCCTGATTTAGCTGAAGATTACCCCCCAATCTTGTCTCCTCCTCACTTCGGTTAACTGCCCGCAGCTTCCGGCGACTCTCCCTCCCTCTTCTCATCGCTCTGCCACAGTACCAGTGGCAAAGCCATCTTCGCCGAGCTCCTCCGCACCGCACCGTACCAGCACGTGCCCTCTGACCCACTTCCTCGTCGCTGCTTCTTCCCTACAGGGTCTTCGTCTCTGGCAACGGCAGACACCCACCACTCGCCCTCCGCCTCCCCCCTTCGCTCTAAACACCTCAGTTAAGTCCTCTTTCTCCCCTCTTCATTTTCCCCGTATTTATTTCATCTCAAATCGACCACTGCCGCTCGTCGCACCTTCATCTCCGACCATTAACTCCAGCGAGGCCATCCCACCTCCACAGGCCACCACAACCCTCGCCGACAAGCCCACGAGCTTTGCCTCACCTCACTGATCATTTCTCCTCACTCCACTCATCGTGCCACTGACGTGTGCGTGGGGCGCGTATTTAGACGAGTCGTTATAGCTTACGCTCGCAACATCGGTTTTAAAATGAAGAAACGGATGTGAGTCCGAGTGTCGATCTCTGGGAGGCGTGAAAATCAGATTTTTCTTGTCACTTAATGTCACGAAAATCGCAGTGTTTTGCTTGCGAAAAGGTGCGAGTGAAAACGAGTGAGAGAGAGAGAGAGAAAGAATAGGGTTAGAATTTCTTGATTCACAGCATGCAATTCCAACATAAAAGAGAGCAGGCAATTGAATAGAAAACAACTTCATTTAACATGCAACTTTAGTTCATAATTACAACACTAGATAAATGCTTGAACATAAGTAAGGTAAAACTTAAGACAAAGAGGGAAAGAGAGAGAGAGAAGACGACGAGGCAGCCACAACTGTGGAGGGGGGCTCCGTCGGTGGTTCGTCATCTCTGGCGATTACAAAGAGGGCTAATGGTAGATAGGAGGGGGTAGAACACTTGCAAGTGGAGTGAATGCCTCCCATGGGTGGTTGGAAGGGGTTTAAATAGGAAGAATGGCTTCCCAAATGAAGAAGGGATTTTAGCGATGTCCGAGACGTCGCTAAAACCCTTCCCAAAACGTCGGTGAAGGCCCCTGCCCACCGGTCGCTCGTGCGCGTTTGTGCCTCTACGAGCCTGATCTGCGTGCACGCGTGCTGGTGCGGATCGCGTGCATCATCATGCGCATCTGGTCAAGGTGCATCTGTGGGCGCCACGTCTCGCAATCGCACCCGTTCGCTCGCTGATCTACGGTCTAATTTCGCCCGTGTGTGCCTTCGCCTTTGATTTGCTGCGCGGTGCGTTTCGAACCTGCACCCCTGGTTGTGAGGTTGAGGCGCCGACCGCTGCGCTGTCGTAGCGGATTGTCACAGCGAGCGTCGGGCGCGCGGGCGTTCTCGATCGTTCGATCGAAGATCGACGGCTGAGATTTGTCCTCCGGGTGAAGGTGGAAGCGGGTGGCAGTCTGGATGCAGCGATTGGGCGCCACGTGGTGCGTCGTGGGCCGTTGATCATCAGATCAATGATCAGAACTTCTTGGGCCCATTGCAGGAGCTCCGGATGTTGGATTTGGCCGATTTCGAGTCCGCTGGACTCCGTTCGTTGCTCTAAATCCATCCGTGCGGTCCGATTGGTCAACTAAGGCTTGTTTTGACAAGTACTTATACCAATGGCCATTAATACTGTTTTATAAGCAGTCTTGGTGTATGATGCATGCAATGCTCCCATTCTATTTATGATGTGTTATCTGTGCATTTTGTTCTTAAGATGGACCCCAATTAACGAAATTACTATCCCAAGATGCAGTGTTATCAGCCACTCACTCGAAGCACCCCCCGAACACTCCCATTCGTACTCACATAGTGCGCCCTAGGCACACACTACAGACACTGCCACGCCACACCAACACCCCCTGCACCTTCGCTGTGCTCTAGTGAACCTCCCCAAGCGATTTGACGTGGTCGCACGGCCGTTGTTGTGTTTTCAGGTTTGTCGCCCATCTGCCAGTGGTGTAAAGCTTGAAGCTTCGCCCAGGCCTTGCTGTTCCAGGCTTACACTCCTAGGACGCGCGGAATCTCCTCGCGCTCGGTTCCAGGCCTTCACTTAGAGTCGAGAGACTCTAAGGCTGTTGCAATCGCGAAGACAACCTCTGCTGTGGGCGCACACGGAGTTGGGAAGATAGTCCCACCTCGGAACTGGAAGAGGCGCAACTCCCGCATAAATTGAATTCTTGCCAGAGGCTTATCGCCTCCAACTCACGGGGTGAGGTCCCTCTCACCCGATCGACCGGCCTCATCCGCCACCATGCCTCGCGGTCCTGGTCTTGACCCGACCTGACTAGCACACCTCGCCCACCACTGCACGACGGTGGGCCTAGTCCCGGGCATGCAGACTCGACCCGTTTATCCGAGAAAGGCTCTGGGAGAGCTGTGTCCTAAGAGCGAAATAGAGAGAGAGATATGTGGGGAGGGTAGGGGTAGGTTTTGCCTCTGTTTGCGTAGGAAAGAGAGCAGGAGCCGCGGAAGAAGAAGAGAAGAAGAAGAAAAAGAGGAGTAGCTAAGGGAAGAAGAAGCAGCTGAAGACTTAGTTGCGAGAAGAAAAAGAAGAAGGTAGAGGAAGGAGCCGAAGAAGGAGGAGGAGGCGCAGCACAGCTCAAGAAGAGAAGAAGAAGAAGCCAAAGGGGAAAGCCAAAAAGAGGAGGAAGGAGCTACAGCTGAAGACTCAACCGCAGAGAAAGAGAAGAAGAAAGAAGGAACTACTGCAGAGAAGAAAGAAGAAGAAGCCAAGGAGACAGCCACAGAGAAAGAGAAGAAAGAAGAAAGCAGAAGGAGAAGAAGAGCCAAAGGCAGAGCAGCAGAAGCCAAAGAGAAGAAAGGAAGAAGAAGAAGGCGCAGCACTGTAGCAAAAGGCAGTTAAGGCGTCTGATTCAAGGAATCATACGTTTGAAAGAGGAAAAGAAAGAGAGGAGAAGAAGAAAGAAAAGAGAAGATCTATTTCTTTTTACTCTCTATATACAATGCATTATTTAACATTATCTTTCAAGTAAATGTTAAGAATTGTGATTTTTCTTCTAAATACCAATTTGCTCCCTGAGTTCGACCTCGGGATATTTTTGAATTTCGAGTAATAAATAAATTTGATAATCACTTTTCTTGGTATGCTACAACGTATATATCTTTTAAAACTGTGAAACAAGGCGATTATTTTTGGCACCATTGCCAGGGAGCAACGGGCATTTTAAAAGCTTTAAATCACAATTTTTTATTTTATACTGACTAAATTTCTCTCTTATTGTGTTTGTTTCAGGAAAATCCGAGGAGTGACAAGCAGCCGCATAGCAACCACACCAGGAAACAGGTAACCTTTTTAACCCTCTCTTTTAATCCCCTCACAATCTAAAGAGGAAAAACAAAGGAAAATCAATTTAGGGCTACCTATTTTCCATACTTAGTAATCCTCAAGAGTTGCCTGATTTTTAATTTCAACACATTTCTAATTGCATATCCACCTAAGGTAACTAGGGTTAAAACCTTCTTGATTGTGCCCTAGATACCCATTTTTGAGGCAACTAAACTGGACCAACTAGAGCCAACCTAAGATTACAAGCTAGGGTTTTAGAGACACATCTTCTTCTAAACAAAGAATCAAAAAATTCCAAAAATAGGTATGCCTAAGCCTTGTTTGAAGAGACTTATTCAAGAGAAATCCTAAGCAAATCTGGCTCTTAATCTACTTGAACCCTAAAAGAAAAGACCTAAGAAGCTCTCAAAGGAACAAGGCGGTGAAGTTGATCCCTTGGGTCAACCAATCTTTAAATTAGGTCACTTTGCACTCAAAAGGCTTAAAGTTCAAGTGGAACCCTAAGCACCTCAATCTTAACTAAAAGTGGCAGACTTAAGAGGTCAAGGTCCCCATTCTGGTCTACCTGGAATCTCAGTGACAAGAGAGGTCGGGTGGGGGAAACCCTGTAACTCGTGGGGGTGCTCTACCGTGTAGGGGTCTTCGCGGGACTCTCCCTCTCTGGCTGCCCAGGTAATTCCTAGGTGGACAACCTTTCTGATCCAGGGGTATCATCCGCCCCGAACCTCTATAGTCACCCAACATATTTTGGGTGTCTTGATCGAGTCAAACACATTCTAATCTCATCCAGTCCCTCTGTGTATGTTTGGTAGGAGGTCCTTGAAACCTCCTTTAGAAATCCACTCTCCTCGGGGCCAAGCCTCGGTACCTTTGTTTGTGCAGCAACCCCTCCACAAAGACCTTTCTTCCGATTCTGAACCTAGTTCTCCTTCTTCTTCCATCATGGCACAGCCTGTTGAAGAAAAAAACAATCTTGAGCACTAGCTTCAGCGTTTGAATGACCTCTTCCAGAACTTCATGAACCCTCTGCGGCATCCCATGATGCGAGATCACTATAATCCCGCAGCGGTGGCAATCGAGCCTCGAGTTCGAATACCAACTGGAGGACCTGATTTTGAATTAAAGCTAAATATGATTCATGCCAAATCTAAATTCTATGGGCTTAACTCTGAAGATCCATTTCAGCATATCAAACAACTCAAGCATGTGGCCCAGACCTTCGGGTCAGATGCGCAAAACTGGAATATTCTGTTTATGAAGATGTTCTCTTTCTCCCTCATGGTGACTCTTTGGTACCAAACTCAGACCTGTCTAATCAACACATGGGATGAACTTCAGTCGGAATTTTTGAAGAAGTTCTTTCCCGTTGGTTGGACAAACGCCTTGCGCCATCAGATTACTCATTTCACCCAGCAAATGGGAGAACCACTTCATGAGGCATGGGACCGATTTTTTGATCTCATGCGAAAGTGCCCCCATCACGGAGTTCCTAAATGGGAACAAGTCCAGTCTTTTTACCAGGGACTTCATGAGGACATTACATTATTCGTCAATGCAACCTGCAGGGGGAATATCATGGGTCAGCATGAGGACACAGTGTGGGAGATTCTCGAGAATATGTGCGAGAACTCCATCAACAATGACTCCGTGGGTTTATTCGATCAGACGAATACCCGCACATCGACGAATCTTAGGGGAGAACAGGAGACGCAAGGCCTGTCCGCATTCGTCGACTTGGAACTGATGGCCAATCGATTGGACAAGGTCTCTATTATAGAGAAGAAGGTGGACGAGCTGACTCGACATTTGCAGCGAGCCACCTCTGCGTAGAACTCCTTCGCACAGCCACCTCCTGCAAGGGAAATTGTGCAAAACATCTTCCATCGATCTTCTCCAGGGATGGACCCGTATCCACCCCCATCTGACACCTGGACTGGAGGGACCTTCAATCCTCTCTATTCTTGTCAGGGGAACTCTTATCCCCCATACTCTGACTTTCTTGAGGCTCCTCAGACCTACGAGGACCTCAATGCCATAAAAAATGACCCATTTTCCAACACCTACAACCCTGGATGGAGAAATCATCCCAATTTCCAGTGGGCGGGAAATTTCCACACCCAAAGACCACCTTACCAACCCCGTCCACAAGCCCCTCGTCCTTATCAGCCGCCTCAGCCTCGGCCTAACCCCACCTATCAATCTGGGCCAAACCAAGACCAAATGTCCCTCATCCTCCAAACATTGGGTGACATTCAAAGAATGAATGTGCCAATCCAAAAACAGCACAAGGACGAGATCACAGAGGTCCGTAACCAACTCGCCCAGATGGCGAATTCTCGCCAACCGAGCACACTTCGTTCACAACCTCTGCTAAACCCAAATAACGTGCCGACCCAGAGGCACGTTATGAACCCAAATCCAGGCCACGCACATGTGATTTATCAGGTGCCTTCTGTTCCATCACTTGACGAGATGAAAGCCTCAACATCTTACGCGGGTTATCAACAGTAGCCACCCATCTTACCAACCCCCAACCAGAACCAGGCAGGATTAAACTTTGTAACAACTCGTAGTGGTAAAGCAACCCAAGACCCACCTTATCTAGACCACTCCAAACTTGGTAGTGATCCAAGCCCTAGGATAGTTATCCAGGATGTTCTTGTCTCAGATCAAAAACTTGGACCTATTCTAGAGGAACCAACCAAGGTTCAATTTCTCGAGGCCTTGACTAAGGGCAAAAGGACAACCAAACTCGTGGCTCCTGAGGAGGACCTGATCAAGCTCTTTGAACAGGTCCAAATAAACATCCCCTTGATGGATGCAATCCGCTATGTACTGGCTTACGCACGATTCTTGAAAAACGTGTGTACACCCCAACGTAAGCTGCGAACCAAGAGTGGGAGTCCGATCGTACTGTCAGAGCAAGCCAGCTCTGTAATCTTGAGTAAACTCCCACCCAAAGTAAAAGACCTAGACACTCCCCTGATCTCATGTAAAATTGGTGAAACCCAATTCGATAGAGCATTACTAGACCTAGGTGCCTCCACATACCTAGTACCCACATCCCTGCTTAACCATCTTGAAGAATCCGAGCTTAAACCGACTGCGGTGACAATGCAGTTAGCTGATCGATCCATTAAGTCACCTAAGGGAGTTCTCGAGGATGTTATTGTTAGGGTGCGGGATTTCTACTTTCCAGTAGACTTTATACTTCTAGATATGGATGCACCCGAGAACCCAAGGGATACACCAATTATACTAGGGAGAGCTTTTTTGGCCACTGTTAGGGCCAATATAAGCTGTGGGGGGGGCCAAATAGAGTTGAAATTTGGGAATCAAACTCTTAAGATTGACATCTTTGAGGCCCAACAAGGGATTAATTGCGGTGTTGTAGAGCAAATATGTGATATCAGAGTCGTGGTTGATGAACCGCATATTGAGGATAACCTGATCATCCCTAAACAGCCACAAGAAGAACTAAACCCGCAATTAGAGGAATTTGAACCCGATCTAGATACACCCATATCCCCTACCCTTGTTCCTCACACTCACTCTAAACCACCCGCTGCTGTTGATAATCCCATCTTGGAACTCAACCCCCTTCTCGATCATCTGAAATACGTCTTTTTGGGTTCCAGTCAGACTTGATCAGGAATTCCGTCTGATTACTGTTCTCCAGCAACATCGTAGAGCCATTGGATGGACTCTCGATGATTTGACTGGAATAAGCCCCTCTTATTGCACACACTACATCTATTCTGAAGAGGGCGCACGACCTTCGCGTGAGATGCAGAGACATCTGAACCCTAATCTACAGGAGGTCGTGAAAAAGGAGATTATTGAGTGGTTAGATGCAGGGATCATCTACCTGATCTCCGATAGTCGATGGGTGAGCCCAATTCAGGTTGTGCCTAAGAAGGCAGGGCTCACCACCATCATGACTAAAATCGGAGAGGTCATACCGACCCGTATAGCCAACTCGTGGAGAGTCTGCATAGATTACAGAAGACTCAATTCCTCTACGAAGAAGGATCATTTCCCACTGCAGTTTATTGATTAGATCCTTGAAAAACTAGCTGGAAATAGGTTCTTTTGCTTTCTTGACGGGAACTCTAGTTATAACCAAGTGGAAATTCATCCAGAGGATCGAGAGATGACCACGTTCACCTGCCCCTTTGGAACGTACAAATTTCGATCGATGCCTTTCGGTCTCTACAATGCACCCGCGACTTTTCAACGGTGCATACTTGCCATATTCTCTAATATGGTAGGTGATTATCTGGAAGTCTTCATGGATGACTTCTCAGTATTTGGGGCATCATTTGATGATTGCCTCCAGCACTTGGTTCAAATACTTAGGCGTTGCATTGACGTGAATCTGGTTCTTTCATGGGAAAAGAGCCACTTCCTGGTGCCTGAGGGGATCGTCCTGGGACATCTGATTTTTGAGAAAGGCATCCAAGTTGATCGAGCCAACGTTGACTTGATTTCCAAGCTCCCTATGCCTAGCTCAATCAGGGAAGTCCGATCTTTTCTGGGGCATGTCGATTTTTACCGTCGATTTATCCCTAATTTATCAAAAATCACACGCCCCCTGACCACTCTTCTCTTCGAGGATGTACCTTTTGAAATTTTCAAGGAATGCACTCGAGCATTTGAGATCGTTCGTGACTGAGTTACCTAAGCCCCGATCCTACAGTCCCTTGATTGGTCTCAACCCTTTGAGATCATGTGCGATGCATCTGACTTCGCTGTAGGAGTGGTTTTGGGGCAGAAAATTGACGGGCAACCCGTGGTCATCTATTACTCTAGCAAGACACTTGACGAGGCTCAGCGTAACTACACGGTTACGGAGAAAGAGCTGCTAGCCGTAGTATTTGCCCTTGAAAAGCTCAGATCATATCTACTGGGTTCCCATGTTATTATCTACTCGGATCATACAGCAGTGAGGCATCTCCTTGCGAAGAAGGACGTGAAACCTTGATTAATCCGATGGATCTTGCTATTGCAAGAATTTGATCTCGAGGTTCGTGACAAAGCGGGAAGACAGAACGTGCTAGCTGACCACTTGTCCGGCCATCCTTCTGAGATCATCGACCCTTCCGAATCCAACACGGAGCATTTTCCTGATGAGTACCTTCTGACTATCGATACAGGGCTTCCATGGTTTGCTGACATAGTAAACTACTTGGCATCACATCAGATCCCATCTGATTAGCCGATTGCCAAGAAAGATAAATTGTGCTCCGATGCCAAGTATTACATTTGGGAAGACCCGTATCTATTCCGCATTGGTGCTGACCAAATTATCCGGCGATGTGTCCCAGAGTTGAAATCAAAGGCATACTCTCTTTCTGCCATGACCAGGCAGGCGGTGGCCATTTTTCTAGGTACAAAATTGCATCAAAAGTCCTCCAGTGTGGCTTTTACTGGCCAACAATCTTCAAGGATGCATACAATCATTGTAAGTTAGCAACCGTTGCCAAACTTTAGGCAACATAAGCCACTGTGACATGTTGCCTCTATAGCCGATTCTCGTATGCGAGATTTTTGACATTTGGGGGATTGATTTTATGGGCTCCTTCCCTATCTCGGACGGCTTCGAATACATTTGACTCGCTGTTGACTACGTGTCCAAATGGATCGAAGCCATTCCAACCCGAACCAATGATCACAAAGTCGTTATCAAATTCATTCACGAAAACATCTTCTCACGGTTCGGGATTCCTCGAGCAATCATTTCTGATGGAGGGACCCATTTCACAAACGCTCAATACAGGTCACTGATGACCAAATACGGGGTGTCACACTGAATCCCTACTCCCGACCACCCCCAAACTAATGGTCGAGCTGAGCTACCAAATTGGGAGATCAAGAAAATCCTTTAGGTTACTATTCGACCTGATAGGAAGGATTGGTCATCCTGGCTTCCAGAAGCTTTGTGGGCTTATAGGACCGCACACAAGACCTAATTAGACATGTCTCTTTTTAGACTGGTGTACGGGAAGGCGTGTCACCTCCCCATCGAATTGGAGCATAAAGCCTATTGGGCAGTACGGAACTGCAATTTAGATCTTTCTAAGGCTGGAACCCACAGAAAGCTTCGGTTAAGCGAGATTGATGAATTACCCCTTGATGCGTATGAAAACTCCCAAATCTACAAAGAGTGGGTTAAAGCTTTTCATGACAAGCACATATCTAGAAAGATCTTTCATCCTGGTCAAAAGGTCCTACTCTTTAATGCCCGACTAAAATTGTTCCCAGGAAAGCTGCGATCCAAGTGGATCAGACCATATCTAGTCCAACAGATCTTTGGAAATGGAGCCGTCGAGATCAGTCCACTCAGCCACGATTCCAAACCCTTTGTCGTGAATGGTCAGTGACTCAAACCGTTCATTGACGTGACCAATACAGATTTGGCTGAGTCTTCCTTTATCTTCCATTCTCCCTGAGCTCGTTGCACCCAGCGATGGCGAAAAACTCAGTGCGTAATGGGAGGCAATCGTCATTCTTTCAAAAACCCGAAACCTTTCCTGACATTTCTTTGCACTTTAAGGTTCATCCTTTAGGACATCCGACTCCACCTTAGGTACCCGTACCTAAGATTAGAAATCGTCCGCAACAGTCACCTCGACCCGTCCACTCATCCAACACCTGTCCTAATGAAGCAACCAAGATGAATACAAACCCACCTAATTTACAATGGGGACATTACAAATCTTAGTCATGGGGGGGCATGAAAGTGCAAAAGAAATGGAAACTTATATCGAGAAAAGGTTTCAACAAAAAAAATCACATATCATCTAAAAAAAGAAAACTGAGAAGAGGAGAGAAAACATTTTGTGGGCTATACAAAACAAGAGGAGAAAAAGGCAAAATGCTAAAAAGGAGCACAAAATGAAAAAAAGAAAGAGACAGTCATTAGTAAGAGACTAAAGGATTAACATAAGTTCTTGACCACATTAAGGAAAGAAAAGAAAAGTGCAAAAGAGACACAAAAAGATTAGTAGGAACATTGACCTTAGGCCTTTTTGGCCAGACTCTTAGTACCCGTTAAGATCTGGACATTCCTCAAGAGTTTGAGGAAAATGCAAAGCCTAAGTATTAGGTCTAAGGCTTAGGGAGTATTCGGCCTCGTTAACTGACCTTCGATTTGCGGGACTCAGTAACCTGAGCACCCAAATTCACATACACAGTCTCGTTCAGCAAGCATAAATATCAAAACCATGCAGAAGCGTTGCAAATGTTCTGAAAATGTCACCTAGACTAGGAGTGGCCAATCAACACAAGTTGATTTGGATGAGTTCCCAGTGCGGAGAGGTAGGAAATTTCCCTCGAAGATGAGTATAACATATCGTCTCCTCGGTGCTTGTCTCTTAGGATATTTACAAATCCTACCAGGGGCATGTAAGCACTTTGCTGGTTCAGATACCATGGATGGCATTATCATGAAATGTCAATCGCCAGGGTCTGGATTCGGCCATGGAACACGATGGACGGGATTATCTTGAAATCTCAAAATCTAGGGTTCTGGGGGTCACCATGGGCGGTGCTATCATGAAGCATCGATTGCTAGGGACATTTAAGGATTGATGATGGGGACGAGAAATCCGATACAGACCGTGTTGAAAAGCCAATCTTAAGCTAGAATTAAAAAGAAAGAGAGAGACAACTCTCCAAACAAATAAATCCTCTGTCTCTCTCTTACAAAATGCACTGCAAACTGAACGAAGGCTAAAAATGTCTCAAGCACTGGTGCTTTAACCACGGAGTCCAATAAACCTTAGGGTAGTTCTTGCGGGCCTTAAAAACCTTCGCGAAGGATCGAGGCTAAAGTTGAACAGGTCTAGATCTTGGTTGGTACTAGAGTACCTTTAGACCCATTGTCGACATTCTGACCTAATCAAAGAGAAAAAAAAGAAGAAAAAGCACTTACATAATTGGTGAAAGGATCTCATGGTTTAGAATAGAGGTTAAAACCTTAAAATTTTACTAAGGGACTAGCATAAGCTAGGCTTGGGGGTATGATGAGAACCTCATCATGAACCCTAACTAGCTTACTTTGAGCTAATAAAATGAACAAAAGCTCCTACTTAACCTAGAGGAAGGCCTAATTCAGGGATTTACTGATATGAAAAGAGAACATTAAAAAAGGGGTAAAGCTGTAATTTTACCATTGCAGTGCATCAACGGGATTTCTAAGGGTCTAGACATAGGTCAATTGAACTTAATAGGAGAAAAAGTGGGATGGTTCAGGTAGATAAGGGTTATTGTGAAACTGAAGAATTTGATGACATTCTATAACCCTAAAATAAACCCACTTAAATTCACAAGGTTCCTAGTAAGATAAAAATCAACTGAACCCTCTAAAATTCATGGAAAAATATCCTCTAGGATTTAGAACCTTCAATTTGGCCTTTGGAATCTATTTTGACCTAGATTGCGGTCCATACCAAATATTTGACCAAATTTAGGTTTTTGTGCAAAATGTCCAGTCAAACATGGTCAAACCTAAAATCCAACTTCACCATTAGATTCCTTAGGTCAAAATTAGGTTTATACCAAAATTTAGACCTAAGGGAAGGTCGTCTTGACCCACTTTGCAAATTAGTCTGCCAAATTACATTTAGACCCTCAACTTTTTGAAACCGTCTCAAATCACCCCCCAACTTCTTCGACTCCCCATACCTCCGGCGACTTTGCACCGAGGATCTCTCCTTGGATTCATGGGGACCCGCTCGTAGATTTGAAAGGGGAGCTCCCTGCGAAGCCCCCTACTGCATAGGCACCTCCTCATGCCCTGAAAAGCCCCATACCTCTTGTGCGAAAGCTCGAGAGGTATGGGTCTCTCTCCAGCCTTACCTCCGACGTGGCCTTTCCACTGCCTCCTTGCGAATTTCCCACTACCCTTGCCTATTTAAGGATGCCCAGACCTCTCCGTATCCTTCAAGCCTAATTTGGCCGAAGATTACCCCCCAGTCTCGTCTCCTCCTCACTCTGGCCAACTGCCTACGGCTTCTGGCGACTCTCCCTCCCTCTTCTCGTCGCTCTGCCAAAGTACCAGTGGTAGAGCCATCTCCGTCGAGCTCCTCCACGCCACACCGTACCAGCGCGCACCCTCCAACCCTCTTCCTCATCGCCGCTTCTTCGCTACAGGGTCTTCGTCTCTGGCGGCTGCAGACACCCGCCGCTCGCCCTCCACCTCCCCCCTTCGCTCTAAACACCTCAGTTAAGTCCTATTTCTCCCCTCTACATTTTCCCCGTATTTATTTTATCTCAAATCGACCACTGTCGCCCGTCGCACCTTCATCTTCGACCATCAACTCCATCAAGGCCATCCCACCTCCACAGGCCACCACAACCCTCGCCGACAAGCCCACGAGCTCCGCCTCACCTCACCGATCATTTCCCCTCACTCCACTCACCGCACCACTCACTCGAACCACCCCCCGAACACACCCACTTGTACTCACACAGTGCACCCTAGGCACACACTCACAGACACTGCCACGCCACGCCAACACCTCGAGCACCTTCGCCGTGCTCTGGCGAACCTCCCCAAGCGATTTGACATGGCCGCAAGGCCGTTCTTGTGTTTTCAGGTTCGTTGCCCATCCGCCATTGGCGTAAAACTTGAAGCTCCCTTGAAGCTTCGCCCGGGTCTTGCTGTTCCAGGCTTACACTCCCAGGACGAGCGGAATCTCCTCGCGCATGGTTCCAGGCCTTCACTTGGAGTCGAGAGACTCTGAGGCTGTTGCAATTGCGAAGACAACCTCTGCTGCGGGCGCGCACGAAGGTAGGAAGATAGTCCCACCTCGGAACTGGAAGAGGCGCAACGCCCGCATAAATTGAATTCTTGCCAGTGGCTTATCGCCTCCAACTCACGGGGTGAGGTCCCTCTCACCCAACCGACCGACCTTGTCCGCGACCACGCTCCGCATACCTGGTCTAGACCCGACACGACTAGCACACCTCGCCCACCACCGCACGCAGGTGGGCCTGGTCTCGGGCACGCAGACCCGACCCGTTTACCCGAGAAAGGCTCTGGGAGAGCTATGTCCCAAGAGAGAAATAGAGAGAGATACGCGGGGAGGGTAGGGGTAGGTTTTGCCTCTATGTGCGCAGGAAAGAGAGCAGGAGCTGTTGTAGAAGAAGAGAGGAAGAAGAGGAGCAGCTAAGGGAAGAAGAAGAAGTTGAAGACTTAGCCGCGAGAAGAAAAAGAAGAAGGCAGAGGAAGGAGTCGAAGAAGAAGAAGGGGGAGGCGCAGCACAACTCAAGAAGAGAAGAAGAAGCCAAAGAGGAAAGCCAAAAAGAGGAGGAAGGAGCTGCAGCTGAAGACTCAGCTGCAGAGAAGGAGAAGAAGAAAGAAGAAGGAACTGCTGCAGAGAAAAAAGAAGAAGAAGCCAAGAAGGCAGCCACAAAGAAAGAGAAGAAAGATGAAGGCAGAAGAAGGAGAAGAAGCAGCCAAAGACAGAGCAGTAGAAGCCAAAGAGAAGGAAGGAAGAAGAAGGAGTGGCACTGTAGCAAAAGGCAGTTAAGACGTCTGATTCAAAGAATCAGACATCTGAAAGAGGAAAAGAAAGAGAGGAGAAGAAAAAAAAAAAGAGAAGATCTATTTCTTTTTACTCTCTATATACAATGCATTATTGAACATTATCTTTCAAGTAAATGTTGACAATTGTGATTTTGCTTCTAAATACCGATTTGCTCCATGAGTTCGACCTCGGGATATTTTTGAATTTCGAGTAATAAATAAATTTGATAATTGTTTTTCGCTGTATACTACAACGCTCCAGATGTCTGATACAGGAAAATTTCCAGTATCAGAGCCCGCTCCCGGGGCTCTCCGCCGCACTACTCCTCGCTCCACCGCAGCTCCAGCCGTTGCAGACGGTCGAGACCGCCTCTCCTCCTCCCACACGCGCCCACGGTGTCCGTGCGAGCTCCGCCGATCTTCCACAAAAGCTCACAACCTCGGCCTCCTCCTCCTCCTCCCGCACTCTCCTTCTCGTCCTCTCGCTCTCCTTCGCTCACCTCCTCTTGCCACTCCCACAGCTCTGAAGGTGGAGGTGGTGGTGTGTGGAGTGGAGAGGAGAGGAGGGGAGGAGTGGCTTTTATAGATGTTGGGGGTTTAGGGTTTGGGCATGATGGAGGAAAGGAGAGAGAGGAAAAATAAGCTTTGCGCGTCGCTCTCGTGTAGAGTGCAGAGCGCGTACAAAAATTTCCTATTCAGATGTCCGGGAAAGGGTCCAGACATCTGACTGAGACTCTAGACGTCTTAAAAGGCTAAAAGTGGAACGAGTCTTTATATCATAACAAACTTAATGGACATTTCGTCCCCGAAACTTGAATTAGCTAGGGTGTGGAAAAGGAACATAAAACGCATAACAAACTTAAAGAGAACCGAAGTAGGTTCGAAAAGACGTTCCTTCAAAAAGCTCCGGGTATCGCTCTCGCATCACCGCCTCACGCTCCCAGGTAGCCTCCTCGTACGACTGGCTTCTCCATAGGACCTTCACCAGTGGTACCTGCTTCTGTCTCAGACTCCGGACGGCTTTGTCTAGTATCTGCACTGGTCTCTCGGGGTATGTCAGGTCGTCACCCACTTGGACGCTCTCGTGGCTCAGAACGTGACTGGGATCGGTGACGTACTTCCTGAGGTTGACAAGTGGAACACGTCGTGCACTCCAGAAAGCTGGGGAAGAAGGGCAAGTCAGTAAGCAACGGGTCCTACCCGCTCCAAGACCTCAAAGGGCCCTACAAACCTCAGCGTAAGGTTCCCTTTCACCCCAAAACACTGGAGGCCCTTCATGGGCAAAACGTGGAGAAAGACGTGATCCCCAACCTCGAATTGCACCTCTCTGTGTTTCCGGTAAGCATAACTCTTCTGCCTGCTCCTGACAGTGCGGAGTCGTCTGTGGATCTGCTCTATCACCTCTTGACTTTGTTGAATCAGCCTGGGGCCAACCTCCCACTTTGTCCCCACCTCAACCCAACTAAAGGGTGCAGTACACCTCCATCCTTACAGAGTCTCGTAAGGTGCCATGCCGATGCTCGAGTGGTAACTGTTATTATATGCGAACTCTGTCAGGGGTAAATGCTCCTCCCAGCTTCCTCTCCAGTCTAGTACACAGGCACGTAAAAGGTACTTAAGTGTCTATATGGTGCGCTCTAACTGTCCGTCCGTCTGGGGGTGATATGCGGTGCTGAACCTCAACCGTGTCGCCAAATCCTACTGAGACTCAGCCTAGAGCTGGGATGTAAAATGGGTATCCCTGTCGGATACAATCTCACACAGAACTCCGTGCAGGCGTACCGCATCGCGAATGTACCTCTCTGCCAGCTGTGCTGATCCGAAGGTGACTCGGACCCCTTACCCATAAGCCCTAATCCCCATCTATTTAAACGATCCCTTCCCCTCACCCATGCCACTCTCCACCAGCCACCACCACCTCCAGTCGTCCTCCGTGTGCAACCGCGGTGAGGACTAGGAGGGAGAGTGAGAGAGAGGGAGAGGGAGAGTAAGAGGAAGGAGGAACGTGAAGTTAGGTTTGCGGCCGTGGGAGCTCGGTGGAGCTTGAGGAGGAGTTTGTGGGAGAGAGGAGGACATCGGTGGGGAGCTTTTCGAGCTTCTGCAGCTGCTGGAGCTGCCGCTGCGTCGACTTAGGGCGAAGGTGCGAGCTGCGCAGAGGAGTCCTGATACTGGAAGTTTTTCACTATCAGACATCTGGAGGGTCGACCAGACGTCTGTAGAGGCAACAGAACGTCCAGAGCTGAAGTCGGACGTCTAAAAGCATATTATCGCGTGGAGGTACGTTTTCCTACGCTACTTTTCGCCATGCAGATCGTAGCGTAGAAATGTCTGGCTGGAAATAGGTCTGCGTTGGTATACATAGGTGCAGGGTATTGGAAAGGCACGCAGTGCGCCTGTCTAGGTACTTTTGGACCTCTGACCACATAGCCAGATGTCCGACGGCACTTTCAGACGACCGGAGGCATAGTCTGGCATTTAGAACTTCCTTCAGATGGTCGCAGAGAGATCCGGACGTCTAAGGAACCCTCAGGAGGCACAAGATAAGATTAGACGTCTTTTAACACGTCTAGGACTAGTCCTAGATGTCTGATTTTGGACAGTGACCGTGTTTTTGGCCCGTTCAGGATCCAAATGGAATCGTATTTCCGCAAACGAAGTTCCGCTGTTTTTCACTTGAGTTTCTCTACGTGTTTGTATTGAGTACCCACTGTTTTGTGCTTGTCTTATGTAAATTAGTCGTTGGTACAGGTTACCAGCCGGTGGCATGTTTGGGGTCCGTGGAGACAATGAGATCTGCGGTGCAGGCCCCCATTCCTCCCGAGATATCCGGTAGAGTGGTTTACTATTACATTAAGATTTACATAATGAAAGAGCATGTTTAGAATACTTGAATAAACCCTAGGATGAAAAATGAACTCTAGGGTAGAAATAAATGAGAATGGTTGAGCTACTCTATTTACTTGAGATGCATGTTAAAATATGAGTTGCTTGTATGTGAATGAGAAAATTAACTGCGAAACCACAAGTTGCATGTATCTGACTGAGAATTGAATTGTGAAAACACGACGTGCCTGTATATGGATAAGGAACGAGTTGTGAACCATGAGATCTGGATATTGATAAATGAGATGAATATGAGCATGAACCCTACGAGGAATTAGGAGTAGAACTCCTGTGTATGAAAGGAATCTGGTATGTAGATGGGAAGTGAGCTGGCCCTTGTGTACTCGGTACCAAGGAGAGCAACTGTCCCTTTTAGTGTAGAAGGGGAGCCAGCCACCCCTTGGGTTGAGACCCGGGGTAGGAATGGTCACTTTACACCGACTCCTGTTGGCCCTCGCGTATGTGGTACCGAGGTGAGTAACTAGTGTAGGGAGGAAGCTAGCCACCCCATGGGGCCCGGGGTTAGGACTAGCCAACCTACACCAACTTTTAGGCCCTCTGGGCAAACCGGGGTAGTTGGACGAGAGTATGCGGACTGTGGAGGGGCGAGGCCCCTGTTTGGTTCTAAGGGGCGAGACCCTTATTCTGAGAGGGCAAGGCCCTATATTGTTCTTGCTGTACTTTAGGCATACCCGTTTGCGGAAACGATTGATCGCGTGTCAGTGTGGGGTAGCTACTCGTGCGCTTATCACCCGTGCGATAGTCACTGTTACGTCGCGACAGTGACCTCGGGGTGGTTGATTGGGTGTAGGACTACCGCGGGGGATTCTCCCGACCAGGAGAGCACCATGTGTACCTTATACTCCATGAAAAAGACTATGATCAAGATCGTTCCCATGAGGAACAAGCAAGATCAAGAAATATTTGGATCCTTGTGAAATAAATAAACCAGAAAACAAAGATGAGATAAATAAAAATGAGACTAAAACCTGGTTGCTTGTTTTACTTATTTGTACATAAATAATGTAAACACCACTCTACTCAGCGTTTGCTGACTCTGTCTTTTCATAACCTTGTTCAAGAACAGGAGTTGAGCAGCCTGAGTGTTCGGCTACAGAGGGTGCTGGGCCTAGCCAAGCCCAGCCGTAGTCATTTTTTTTCAGCTCTTTCATTTTTCTGCTGTTGTAGTAAGTAATGGGCATCTATTTTACTGTTTCTATTACTTTCTATCTTCTTTTTCCGCTGTGTTGTTGTAGTGGCATGTATTATTTTTAGACAGTTTGCTCTACTTTCCTTACCGTTTCGCTTTTTCCTCTGCTTAGTTTTAATGCATGTGTGGATGTGGTATTATTTCCTACTTTTGGTTATTTCTCGTTGGACGACTAGGTCTTAGGAATAGTCGAGGCGAGCCAGTCTTGGGTCCTATAGGGATCCGGGAACCAGGTCGTAACAGCACTCGTTGGGGAGGTTATGGCGGGTGGCCCCTCCTTGGAAGACATCAAAGGCCTCGTAAGATCCCTATCTCTCTTATGATTCATAAGTTCTTAACACAGTTAATTAAGTTAATTAGACTTAATTAATTACACAAGAATGTAACTTAAGTTAACTCGAATTAATGTCATGCATGTAGTATAGGGTCAAGTTAACCTAACATTTTAGATTTTTAAGTTCTTTTTAACTGGTTAAGTCCAGGTCATTCACTGGGAGGTATAATTAAAACATAATTCACTATTAACTTGTAATGAATAATTAACAATTACTTAATTAATCATAATATTTTAAGCACATGAATCTTGCACAAAGAATTAATCAAGTAAAAGCATGCAAAATTTCATTAGAAGGAAACAAGTTTACACAAGAAATCTGACTTTTATAATCAGGTAAACAAGTTTATTACAGCATTTATTACAAAAGTGTAAGACGTAGAATATAATACATGAGTTAACAATACCTTCACAACAATTAAAGCTCAAAACATTGCACAATAGGTTCAGCCCTGAAATCAGACATTTGAAAAGAGAGTTAGACGACTTAAAAAGTAAAATTGGACTTTTGACGTGTAAGTTGGATGTTTGATTCTCTTTTCATTTTTTCACCTATTCTTAAGTTCCTTTCTTTTTCTTCTCTTCTGCTCTTGTGCTTTTTTTTTTCTTTTATTAAGTTTCCTTCAATTCTTTAACTCCTCTTCCTTTCTTTCTTATCCTACTGTGCCTTCTTTAGCTCCACACTTAGTCGATTTTTACGCTCACTTAACCCATTAATCTCTCTCACTTATAAAAATTAGGTTTTCAATGGGTGACCCAAGCACGTTTGGGGATACACAGTGCCCACTAGGGGTAGGATCAGACCCTACTTGAGCTCGGGTCTAATTTATTTAAGGTGGTTTTAGTTATTTTCATCAATGCACAGTATCGGGCTATTCTAGGCCCACACACAACCATGCCCACACTCGAGACCATGCATGCACACAAGTGTGTATACTCACGCACAGGCATGTGCCTATGCACGCACCTACACACAGATTGATTTCTCTCTTCTGTTCCACTTTAGAATGTGAGGGGCTTAAGAGGGAGTGCTGAAGGTTACCTGTCCTTGGTGAGGTTGCTGTGCGGCCGTTTGTCCTTTCTTGCCTTCCTTTCCTGCACAACAAAAGAGAGATTAAATTAGTATAAAATCAGAAATTGTGATTTTGAAGCTTCTAAAATGCCCGTTGCTCCTCGGCAACGACGCCAAAAACTGGTAGCGGTGCTAAACCGACTGGTCTGATTTGATTTTATTACTTGTATACAAAAATTCTCTGAGGTCGAACTCAAGGAGCAAGCTTGATTCTAGAAGCGTGGAAAATCACAATTTACAGTATACTATTTTACAAAAAGATTAGAGAGAGGAAATAAAAATTTGTCTCTTCTCTTTTCTTCTTTTGTCCTCCTTTCTCTCTATCTTCAGACGCCTGACTCCATGGATCAGACGCCTTAAGAGCCACTTGCTACAGTGCTTGTGCTCTCCTTTTTCTTTTAGCTACTATTGCTGTTGCTTCTTCTTCTTGGCTTCTTCTTTTTCTCTTCTTTCAGCTGCCTGGCCTTCCTCTCTGCGGCAGCTTCCCTCTCTTCTTTCCCTCCTCAGGTGGCTTCTCCCCTTCCTCTTCTTCTGCTTCAGCTTCTGTCTTCTTCTTTCTCTTCCTTTCTTTTTGCTTCTGCTCCTGAGCCTTCATCTCTTCTCTCTACCCGCAGCTGTTTTAGTGGCAAGTCTTCAGCCACTCCTTCCTTGCTTCTTCTTCTATTCCCTGCACAGGCATATGGTTAGGAAAAACCTAACCACTACCCTCCTCGCGTCTCTCTCTCTCTATTTCACTCCAGGGATTGCTTTCCCAGAGCCTATTTGGGTATGCAGGTCGGGTGACGCGCCCGGGAACAGGCCCATCGGCATGCGGTGGTGGGCGAGGTGTGCACAGGTTGGGTGATCGAGTTGGTCCAGGTTCGCGAGGGGTGGTCGCGGACGAGGCCGGGTGAGCAGGTGAGAGGGACCTCACCCCATGTGGTTGAGGCGATAAGCCTCAATCACTTTTACAATTTATTCCACACCGCCTGCTTGCAATCTTCTGAGGTGGGACTAAATGTCCCACCTTCTTCTCGCACGCGCCCGCAGCAAGTCGACGTTCAATCACAGAAGCAGCATATGCTTTGGCCTCCAATTGTTGGGCGTGAGGGGTTCTCGAAGGGAGCCCACGCACCTGGGACCCTACTCCCTGAAACCTGGGATAGTAGGTGAAGCTCTCGAGCTTGCATCGCCCTCTGTCAATGGCAGTGAAGGCTTGAACCTCTCCATAAGCAAAACGGCCCTACGGCCTCGTCAAATCACACAGAAAGCTTCGCCGTGACACGACGAAGGTGTCCCGGTGGTCGGCGTGGCACAGGGTGGCCTAGGCGTGCGTGCCTATGTCACCCTGTGGCTGTGAAGGTGGGTGTGTTCGGGGGTCATGTTCGGAGCGTGTGGCAGTGAATGGGAAGAGGGGTTATGATTAGTGAGTCATGGCAGAGCTTATGAGGTGATTGGAGAAGTTGGTGGATGCGTGGAGTGGCAGGAGCACTTCGCCAGTGATCTGGTCGGAGGTGGAGATGGTGAGGGTGGACAGTAGTGTAGAGGGGTCGAAACAACAAATTGATAGGGGGAATTAAAGAGAAAAGTAAGAGGGACTTAGCTGGTAGGTCAGGAGTGAACTGAGGAGGCGGAGGTGGCGAGCGGCTATGCTGTCGTCGCTGGAGATGAAGGTGCCCAGGGGAAGAGATGGCGACAAAGAGGGGTTGGAGGGTGCCCGCTGGTACAGCACGACGTGGCGGAAGACGGCGGAGGCAACCCTACCACTGGTATGGTGATAGGGCAACGAGAAAGGAGGAGGAGAGTCACCGGAGCCTACAAGCAAATGGCCGGAGGAGGAGCATACGAAATTTGGGGGTTATCTCTGGCTAAAACAGGCTTGAAGGATGCGGCAGAGGGTGCCGCTCCTTAAATAGGCGTTGGCCAGCCACGAAGTGCGCAAAAGCGGCGAGAAAAACCCTGCTGGAGACGTGGGAAGACGGAGACCCATACCTCTTACGCATTCGCACGAGAGGTATGGCGGCCGACAGGGCATGGGAGCCGGCCCATGCGGTGGGGGGCTTCGTAGGGAGCTCCCCTTTCAAATCTGGGGTCGGCTCCCCATGCATGGGCGGCGCCATCTTCCGCGCAAAGTCGCCGGAGGTATGGCTTGCGCATGCGGGTGGAAGAGGGACCTGATTGAAGGAGACGATGGGAAAGATAGGGGGATCTTTGCAAGGTTTCAAAAAGCTAAGGGTCAAAAGGTAATTATGGAGGATCATTTTGTAAAGTGGGTTAAGACGACCTTTCCTTATGTCCAAATTTTGGTATAAACCTAACTTGGACCTGAGGAATCCAATGGTGAAGTTGGATTTTAGGTTTGACCATATTTGATTGGACATTTTACACAAACCCAAATTAGATCAAAAATTGGGTATGATTCTCAATCTAGGTCAAGATAAATTCCAACGGCCAAATTGAAGGTTCTAAGTCCTAGGGGATATTTTTTCATGAATTTTAGAGGGTTTAATTGATTTTTATTTTGACAGAAATTTCGTGAATTGAAGTGGGTTTGTTTTAGGGTTACAAAATGTCATTTAATTCCCAGATTTTGTCATAACCCTTTTCTGACCAAATCGTTCCACTTTTTCTCTTATTAAGTCCGCTTGACCTGTGTCTAGACCCTTAGAAGTCCCGTTCATATACTGAAATGGTAAAATTACAGTTTTACCCCTTGTGTAATGTTTTATTTTCTGCTCAATAATTCCCTGATTTAGGCCTTCCCTTAGATTTTGTAAGCGCTTTTGTTTAATTTATTAGGTCAAAATGTGTTAGTTAGGGTTCATGATGAGGCTCTCATCATACCCCCATGCCTAGCTTTTGCTAGTCCCTTAGTAAGAATTTAAGGTTTTAACCTCTATTCTAGACCATGAATTCCTTTCATCAAATTTGATAAGTGCTTTTTTTTCCTCATCTCCTTGATTAGGTCAGAATGCCAATCGTGGGCCTAAAAGGTACTCTAGTACCAACCAAGATCCAGATTTGTCTAGCATTAACCTCAGTCTTTAACAACGATTTTTAAGGCCCACAGGAACTACCCTAAGGTTTATTGGACTCCATGGTTAAACCACCTGCGCTTTAGATATTTTTAGCCTTGGATCAGTTTGCAGTGTGTTTTGTAAGAGAGAGACAGAGGGTTTATTTGTTTGGAGAGTTTTCACTCTCTTTTCTTTTTAATTCTAGCTTAGGATTTGCTTCACAACACGGTCTGTATCGGATTCCTCGTCCCCATCATCAATCCTCAAAGGTTCCTGGCAATCGATGCTTCGAGATAGCACTGCCCGTGGTAACCCCCAGAACCCTAGCTTTAGAGATAATCTCGCCCATGGTGTTCCGTGGCCGAATTCAGACCCTGGCAATTGACATTTTGTGATAATGCCATCCATGGAATCTGAACCAGTAGAGTGCTTACATGCCCTCAGTAGGATATGTGAATATCCTAGGAGACAAGCACCGAGGTGATGATATGTTTCTACGTATCTTCGAGAGGAATTTCCCACCTCTCCGTGACGGGAACTCGTCCAAATCAACTTGTGTTGATTGGTTGCTCCTAATCTAGGTGACATTTTCAGAACATTTGAAATGCTTCTACGTGATTTTGATATTTATGCTCACTGAACCAGACTGTGTGTGAATTTGGGTGCTTAGGTTATCGAGTCCCATAAATCGAAGGTGAGTTAACGAGGCCGAATACTCCCTGAGCCTTAGACCTAATACTTAAGCTTTTCATTTTCCTCAACCTCTTGAGGAATATCTAGATCTTAACGGGTACTAAGAGTCTAGCTAAGAAGGACTAAGGTTAGCATTCTTACTAATCTTTTTGTGTACTTTCCCTTTACTTTTCTTTAATGTGGTCTCGAATTTTGGTTAATTCCTTAATTTCTTACTAATGACTATCCCTTTTCCTTTTCTTTTTCATTTTGTGCTCCTTTTTATTATCTTGCTCTTTACCTTCTCCTCCTTTTGTAAAGTTCACCAAAAAGTGCTTCCTTCTCCCCCCCCTTTTTTTTTTGACATATGTGAATTTTTTTGTCGACACCTTTTCTTGTTATGAATTTTCTTTGCACTTTCATACCCCCCATGCCTAAGGTTTGCAATGTCCTCATTGTACATTAGGTGGGTTTTTATTTTGCTTGGTTCATGCATCAGGACAGATATTAGGTGAGTGGATGGGTCGAGGTGACTGTTGCGGACGATTTCCAATCTTAGGTATGAGTACTTAAGGTGAAGTCGGCTATCCTAAGGAATGAACTTAAAGTGCAAAGAAATGTTAGAAAAAGGTTTCAGGTTTTCAAAAAGAATGGCGGGCTGCCTCCCGTTAAGCGCTGGGTTTTACGCCATCGGTTGGGCGCAATTAGCTCAGGGGGAATGGCAGATAAATGATGACTCAGCCAAATATGTATTGGTTACGTCAATGAACGATTTGAGTCTCTGGCCGTTCACGACGAAGGGTTCGGAATCGTGGCTGAGCGGACTGATCTCGATGACTCCATTTCCAAAAATCTGTTGGACAAGATATGGTCCGACCCACTTGGATCGCAGTTTTCTAGGGAACAATTTAAGTCGGGCATCGAAGAGTAGGACCTTCTGACCAGAGTGAAAGATCTTTCCAGATATGTGCTTTTCTGGCCACAGCAAGGGATACACTAATCATACTAGGGAGACCTTTTCTGGCTACTGCAAGGGCCAAAATAAGTTGTGAAGAAGGAAAATAGAGCTGAAATTTGGGAATCAGACTCTCAAGATTGAAATCCTTAAGGCCCAATAAGGGATTAATTGCGGTGTCATAGAGCAAATTTGTGACATCAGAGCCGTGGTTGATGAACCACAAATTGAGGACAACATGATTATCCCTCATCAACCACAAGAAGATCTAAACCGCAATTGGAGGAGTCAGAACTTGATCTAGACAAACCCATAACTCCTACCCTTCTACCTCACACCTACTCTGAACCATCCACTGCTGCTGATAACCCCGTTCTTGAACTCAAGCCCCTTCCCAATCATTTGAAATATGTCTTTTTGGGTTCCAACCAGACACTTCTGGCGATTATAAACTCTAAACTCAGACTTGATCAAGAATCCCGTCTGATTGCTGTTCTCCAGCAACATCGCAGAGTCATTGGTTGGACTCTCGATGATTTGACTGGAATAAGTCCCTCTTATTGCACACACCACATCTACTCTGAAGAGCGCGCACGACCTTCACGTGAAATGCAGAGACGCCTGAACCCGAATCTGCAGGAGGTTGTGAAAAAGGAAATCGTTAAGTGGTTAGATGCAGGGATCATCCACCCGATCTCCAATAGTTGTTAGGTGAGCCTAATCCAGGTTGTGCCTAAGAAGGCAGGGCTCACTACCATCATGACTGAAACTGGAGAGGTCATACCTACCTGTATAGCCAACTCGTGCGGAGTATGCATAGATTACCGAAGGCTCAATTCCTCCACGAAGAAGGATCATTTTCCACTACCGTTTATTGATCAGATTCTGGAAAAACTAGCGGGAAATAAATTCTTCTGCTTTCTTGACGGATACTCCGGTTACAACCAAGTGGCGTTTCATCCAGAGGACCAAGAGAAGACCACGTTTACCTACCCCTTTGGGACTTACGCGTTCCAAAGGATGCCTTTCTGTCTCTGCAATGCACCTGCGACTTTTCAGCGGTGCTTGCTTGCCACATTCTATGATATGGTAGGTGATTATCTGGAAGTCTTCATGGATGACTTCTCAATTTTTGGGACATCATTTGATGATTGCCTATAGCATTTGGTTCACATACTCAGGCGATGCATTAATGTAAATCTGATTCTTTCTTGGGAAAAGAGCCACTTTATGGTGCATTAGGGACCGTCCTGGGACACTTAATTTCTGAGAGAAACATCTAGGTGGATCGAGCCAAGGTTAACCTGATTTCTAAACTTCCTATGCCTAGCTTGATCAGGGACATCCGATCTTTTTTGGGGCACGTCGGTTTTTACCGTCGTTTCATCCTTGATTTCTTGAAAATCGTGCACCCCCTGACCACTCTTCTCTCCAAGGATGTACCCTTTGAGATTTCCAAGGAATGCACTCAAGCTTTTGAGATCCCTCGTGACCAAGTCATCCAAGCTCCAATCCTACAGTCCCTTGATTGGTCTCAACCCTTTGAGATCATGTGCGATGCATTTGACTTCGCTGTAAGAGTGGTTCTGGGGCAAAAGATTGACGGGAAACCCGTCGTCATCTACTACGCTAGTAAGACACTTGATGAGGCTCAGCGTGACTACACAGTTATGGAGAAAGAGCTGCTAGCTGTAGGATTGGCCCCTGAAAAATTCAAATCTTATCTCCTGGGTTCCCACGTCATAATCTACTCAGATCACACAGGTGTGAGGCATCTCCTTACAAAGAAGGACGCGGAGCCTTGATTAATCAAATGGAACTTGCTGTTGCAAGAATTTGACCTTGAGATTCGCAACAAGGTGGGAAGACAGAACGTGGTAGTTGACCACTTGTCTTGCCTTCCTTCTGAGATCATCGATCCTTCTGGACCCATCACGGAGTATTTTCCTGATGAGTACCTCTTGACTATTGGTACTGGGCTTCCATGGTTTGCTGATATAGTGAACTACTTGGCATCACACCAGATCCCGTCTGATTGGCCGAAGGCCAAGAAAGACAAGTTGTGCTCTGATGCCAGGTACTACATCTGGGAAGACCCGTACTTATTCCGCATATTTGCTGACCAAATTACCCGACGATGTGTCCCGGAGGGCGAAATCAATGACATACTCTCTTAAAACCGCATCGAAAATCCTCCAGTGTGGCTTTTACTGGCCCACTATCTTCAAGGACGCATACAATCACTGTAAGGCATGCAATCGTTGCTAAACTTTGGGCAACATGAGCCATCGCGACATGATGCCTTTACAGCCAATTCTCGTATGCGAGATTTTCGATATTTGGGGGATTGATTTTATGGGCCCCTTTCTTATCTCGGATGGCTTCAAGTACATTTTACTCGCTGTTGACTATGTGTCCAAATGGATCGAAGCCATTCCGACCCGAACCTGTGATCACAAGATCATCATCAAATTCATTCATCAGAATATCTTCTCACGGTTCGGGATTCCTCGTGCTATCATCTCTGATGGAGGGACGCATTTTACCAATGCTCAGTTCAGGTCATTGATCACCAAATACGGGGTGTCGCATCGAATCTCTACTCCTTATCACCCCCAGACTAATGGCCTAGCTGAGCTATCAAAGTGGGAGATCAAGAAAATCCTGCAGGTTTCTGTTCGACCAGACAGGAAGGACTGGCCATCCCAACTTCCGAAAGCTTTGTGGGCTTATAGGACCGCCCACATGACCCAATTAGGCATGCCTCCTTATAGACTAGTGTACTGGAAGGCGTGTCACCTTCCCGTCGAACTGGAGCACAAAGCCTATTGGGCAGTACGGAACTGCAACCTAGATCTTTCTAAGGCTGGAACCCACAGAAAGCTTCAGATAAGCGAGATTGATGAATTACGCCTTGATGCGTATGAGAACTCGCGAATCTACAAAGAGTGGGTTAAAGCCTTTCATGACAAGTACATTTCTAGAAAGATCTTTCACCCTGCTCAGAAGGTCCTACTCTTTGATGCCCGACTTAAATTGTTCCCTGGAAAACTGCGATCCAAGTGTGTCGGACCATATCTTGTCCAACAGATTTTTGGAAATGGAGCCGTCGAGATCAGTCCGCTCAGCCACGATTCCGAACCTTTCGTCGTGAACGGTCAGAGATTGAAACCGTTCATTGACGTAACCAATACAGATTTGGCTGAATCATCATTTATCCTCCATTCTCCCTGAGCTAATTGCGCCCAGCCAAAGGCGTAAAACTCAGCGCTTAACTGGAGGTAGCCCGTCATTCTTTTTGAAATCCTGAAACCTTTTTCTAACATTTCTTTGCACTTTGGGTTCATTCCTTGGGATAGCCGACTTCACCTCAGGTACTCGTACCTAAGATTAGAAATCATCCGCAACAGTCACCTCGACCCATCCACTCATCTAATATCTGTCCTGATGCATGAACCAAGCCAAATAAAAATCCACCTAATGTACAATGAGGACATTGCAAACCTTAGGCATGGGGGGTATGAAAAGTGCAATAAAATGTCATAACAAGAAAAGGTTTCAACAAAAAAATTCATATGAAAATAAAAATAAAAATAAAATAAAAGTTTGGAGGAGGGAAGAAAGTGCTGGTAAGCTTCACAAAAGGAGGAGGAAAAGAGTAAAATATTAAAAAGGAGCACAAAATAAAAGAAAAAAAGCAAAAGGGATAGTCATTAGTAAGAAATTAAGGAATTAACCAAAGTTCTAGACCACATTAAAGAAAAGTAAAGAGAAAGTGCACAACAAGAGTAGTAAGAACGCGAACCTTAGGCATTCTTGGCTAGACTCTTAGTACCCATTAAGATGTAGATATTCCTCAAGAGGTTGAGAAAAATGAAAAGCTTAAGTATTAGGTCTAAGGCTTAGGGAGTATTCGGCCTTGTTAACTGACCTTCGGTTTACGGGACTCGGTAACTTAAGCACCCAAATTCACACACACAGTCTAGTTCAGCGAGCATAAATATCAAAATCACGCAGAAGCGTTTCAAATGTTCTGAAAATGTCACCTAGACTAGGGGCGGCCGATCAACACAAGTTGATTTGGACGAGTTCCCAGCGCGGAGAGGTGGAAAATTCCTCTCAAAGATGCGTAACAACATATCGTCTCCTCGGTGCTTGTCTCCTAGGATATTTACATATCCTACTGGGGGCAAGCAAGCACTTTGCTGGTTCAGATTCCATGGATGACATTATCACGAAATGTCAATTGCCAGGGTCTGAATTCGGCCACGGAACACCATGGACAGGATTATCTCAAAATCTTGAAAGCCAGGGTTCTGGGGGTTACCATGGGCGGTTCTATCTCGATGCATCGATTGCCAGGGACCTTTGAGGATTGATGATGGGGACGAGGAATCTGATATAGGCCGTGTTGTGAAGCCAATCCTAAGCTATAATTAAAAAAGAGAGAGAAAACTCTCCAAACAAATAAACCCTCTGTCTCTCTCTTACAAAATGCACTGCAAATTGAACTAAGGCTAAAAATGTCTCATGCACGGGTGCTTTAACCACGGAGTCTAATAAACTTTATGGTAGTTCCTGTGGGCCCTAAAAATCTTTACTAAAGACTGAGGCTAAAGCTAGATAGATCTGGATCTTCGTTGGTACTAGAAAACCTTTTAGGCCCATGGTTGGTATTCTGACCTAATCATGGAGACAAGAGAAAAAGCACTTCTCAAATTTGATGAAAGGGATTCATGGTCTAGAATAGAGGTTAAAACCTTAAATTTTTGCTAAGGGACTTGCAAAAGCTAGGCATGGGGGTATGATGAGAACCTCATCATAAACCCTAACTAGCACATTTTGACCTAATAAATTGAACAAAAGCTCCTACAAAACCTAAGGGAAGGCCTAAATTAGGGAATTGTAAATCTGAGAATAAAATAATACACACTGGGTAAAACTATAATTTTACCATTGCAGTACATAAACGGGATTTCTAAGGATCTAGACAAAGGTCAAATGGACTTAATAAGAGAAAAAGTGGGATGATTTGATCAGAAAAGGGTTATGACAAAATCTAGGAATTAAATGACATTCTGTAACCCTAAAACAAACCCACTTTAATTCATAAAGTTTCAGGCAAGATAAAAATCAATTAAACCCTCTAAAAATCATTAAAAAATATCCCCTAGGGTTTATAACCTTCAATTTTGCCATTGGAACCTATCTTGACCAAGATTGAGAACCATACCCAATTTTTGACCTAATTTAGGTTTTTATGCAAAATGTCTAGATAAACAAGGTCAAACCTAAAATCTAACCTCACCATTGGATTCCTTAGGTCCAAATTAGGTTCATGCCAAAATTTGGACCTAAGGGAAGGTCGCCTTAACCCACTTTACAAAACGATCCTCAACAATTACTTTTTTACCCTTAGCTTTTTGAAGCCTTGCGAGGTCCCCCCTACCTTTCCCGTCATCTTCTTCAATCAGGTCCCTCTGCCACCTTCCTGCGCAGGCCATACCTTTGGCGACTTTGCGCGAAGGATGGTAGACTTGAAAGGGAGACTCCCTGCATTGTCCCCTGCAGCATGGGCTGGCTCCCATTCCCTGTTGGCCACCATACCTCTCGTGTGAACGTTCGAGAGGTATGGATCTCATTCCAGCCATACCTCCGGCGAGGTATTCCCATCTCCTCCTCGCGATTATCTCCCAGCCGACGCCTATTCAAGGAGGAGCAACCCCTGCCGCATCCTTCAAGCTTGTTCTGGCCAGAGAATCCCCCTTATTTTCATCTTCCTCACCTCTGGCCATCCGCCCGCAAGCTCCGACGATTCTCCTCCTCTTTCGTCGCCCTGCCACCATACCAGTGGCAGGGTTACTTCCGCCGCGCCTTGCCGTACCAGCAGGCACCCTCCAGCACCTCTTCCTCGTCACCGTCTCTCCCCCTGGGCACCTTCGTCTCCGGCGTCGGTAGCACAGCCGCTCGACACCCCGTCTCCCCCCTTCATCCAGAGACTCTTAGATAAGCCCTCTTTCTCTACTTTTTATTTTTTTCCTCATTTATTTCTGTTATTTCGCCTCACCGCTAACACACCACTGCCACCTTCTCCACCTCCGGCAGACCACCGGCGAGGTGTATTCGCCACTCCACACATCCACCCACCTCGCTAACCACCTCACAAGCTCCGCCACAACTCATTGATCATAACCCCTCTTCCTATTCATCGCCACACGCTCCCAACACTTCCCTCGAACACACCCATTTTCACATCCACAGGGTGACTTGGGCATGCATGCCTAGGCCACCCCGTGGCCAGCTGAACCCCTCTTCACCTTCGCCGAGATACGGTGAAGGTTTTCCCGTTGTTTGACAGGGCCGCAAGGCTGTTCTTGTGTCATGCAGATCCGAGCCTCCATCCGCCATTAACAAGCAAGCAAGCTTGCTTGTTCCCGAGCTCCAGGTCGCGCACTCCCGGCTTCAAAATCCCAGGCGACGCGCGTTGAGTGGGCGAGTGCATCCAACCTGAGAACAGGCCTTGCACGACTCACA
This sequence comes from Thalassia testudinum, assembly GCA_037157565.1. Taxonomy (NCBI): domain Eukaryota; kingdom Viridiplantae; phylum Streptophyta; class Magnoliopsida; order Alismatales; family Hydrocharitaceae; genus Thalassia; species Thalassia testudinum. The sequence continues at coordinate 27,537,046 of JAZHRO010000059.1, forward strand.
ACTGCTCCAATTGGGTGGAGCTCACCTCCTGCGGGCACCAGCAGAAGCGGGTGGGACATTTAGTCCCACCTCATAAACTGCATAGGGCTTATTGCCTCCAACTACACGGCGTGAAGTCCCTCGCCCACCACCCGGCCTCGTCCGCGACCCACACCCCCGCGAACCAGGCCTGACCTGATTACCCAACCTGTGCACACCTCGTGCACCACCCACGCCGATTCGCCTGGTCTCGGGTATGCTTTCCCGACCCAATAACCCAAGAAGGCTTTGGGAGAGCTGTCCTGAGAGCGAAATAGAGAGAGAGAGAGACACGGGGAGGGTAGGGGTTAGGTTTTGCCTAACCAGATTCTTGTGCAGGGAACAGAAGAGGAAGCAAGGAAGGAGGAGGAGCGATTGAGGACTTAGCCACTGGAAAGACAGCTGCGGCTAGAGAGAAGGGAAGGACTTGGAGCAGCAGAGAAGCAAAGGAGGAAGATGGCACTGTAGCCGCAGAGAAGTAGAGGCAGAAGGAGAAGGAAGAGAGAAGAAAGCAAATGGCGCTTTCGGGAAGAAAGAAGAGGAAGAAGTCAGAAGAGAAGGTAGAGACAGCAAAGAAGAAGCCAAGAAGAAGAAGATGAGGAAGCAGCAGCTGAAAAGAAAAGGAGAGCACAAGCATTGTAGTAAGTGGCACTTAAGGCGTCTGACCCTTGGAGTCAGACGTCTGAAAAGAGAGAGAAAGGAAGACAAAAGAAGAAATAGAGAAGAAAAGAAGCGGCATTTTTATTTTCCTCTCTTTAATCTTTTTATAAAACAATATATTGTAAATTGTGATTTTCTACGCTTCTAGAATCAAGTTTGCTCCCTCAGTTCGACCTCAGAGATTTTTTCTATTCGAGTAATAAAATATAATCAAACCGATGGTAGTTACACAAAAACTCGCCACCACCTAGCTTTTGCTAGTCCCATAGCAAAAGTTTAAGGTTTTAACCTCTATTCTAGACCATGAATTCCTTTCATCAAATTTGATAAGTGCTTTTTTTTCTCTTGTCTCCTTGATTAGGTCATAATGCCAATCATGGGCCTAAAAAGTACTCTAGTACCAACCAAGATCCAGATCTGTCTAATTGGGTGACTCGGTCACGAAAGATCTCAAAAGCTTGAGTGCATTCCTTGAAAATCTCAAAGGGTACATCCTTGGAGAGAAGAGTGGTCAGGGGGTGCATGATTTTCGAGAAATCAGGGGTGAAACGACGGTAAAAATTGACATGCCCTAAAAAAGATCGGATGTCCCTAATCGAGCTAGGCAAGGAAGCCTAGAAATCAGGTTAACCGTGGCTCGATCCAGGACGATCCCCTCAGGCACCATAAAGTGGCTCTTTTCTGAGGAAAGAACCAGATTTATGTCAATGCATCGCCTGAGTATGTGAACCAAGTGCTGGAAACAATCGTCAAATGATGCCCTGACGAGGCGATAACTAGGTTTTGTTATAGCGTTGTAGTATAGCCAGTTATTGCCATCATTTCAAATATATAATTTTTTTTACTCGGAAAATAAAAGAGTTCCCGAGGTCGAACTCAGGGAGCAAGTTGTATTCTAGGGGTACAAGTTTCTTTTACAAAAATAAAGAAAGAGAGAGAGAGAATTTGTTGGCTTCTCTTCTTTTCTCTTTGCTTATCCTCTCCTCTTCTTCCTTCTCAGATCTTCAGCTCTCTTCCTTTGTTCTTCTTCTTCTTTCAGCTGTTTCTGCTCGTCTCTTCCTTTTTCTTCTGCAGAGCGGTCCTGTTCTTCTTCTTCTTCTTTCTTTCTTCTTTTCCTTTCATCAGATCTTCTTCTCGTGTTCTGTGTTCTCCTCTGCCTCGCCTTCCTTCTGCTTCTTTGCCTTCAGGACGTCGTCTGATTTTCCAATCAGAAGACTTAAATCGCCGCTGCTACAGTGCCGCTCGGTGCTCCTCCTTCCTTCAGCCTTCGTCTTCTTCCACGGTCCTTCTTCACCTGTGCCTGCACACTTACAAAGCTTGATCAGAGGGGCAAAACCTAACTCTACCCTCCCCCGCGTCTCTCTCTCACAGAAACCGCTCTTAGGAAAGCTCTCCCAGAGCTGCCGGGTAGCCGGGTACGAGTCGCGCCCGGGTCCAGGCCCACCGGCGTGCGTGGTGGGCGAGGAGTGCAGGTCGGGTTTAGTCGGGTCGGGCCAGGTCCGCGAGGCGTGAGCGCGGACGAGACCAGGTAACCGGGCGGGTGAAGGGGACCTCACCCCGTGTGCTGAGGCGATAAGCCTCCAGCAGTTTTTCACTTTATACCGCTGCGCTGCTTCGGAGTCTGCCGAGGTGGGACTAAATGTCCCACCCCAATTTGGCGCTTGCGCGGAGGAAGCAGCTGGTAATCGCGGCTTTACGCGAGGCCTTCGCGCGAGGGCTTCGCCTCAACTGCAGCCTGACGCTTTGCCGAAATGCCCCGCACAGCCTGGGAGCGTGACCTGGGCGCGGCGCACCTGGAGCAGCAGGTCGAAGCAGCTCCTTCTGCACGGCAATGGCGACGGAGGACGGGTGACCTGTTCACAGCAAAACGGCCTGTCGGCCTAATCAGAAGGTGCCGGGAGCTTCGCCAGAGTGCGGCGAAGCTCGTGCGGGTGGTGGCGAGGCGTGGGGCGGAGTGCAAGGGCTGCCCTAGGTCGGACTGTGGGTCGGAAAGTGGGTGTGTTCGGTGGATTTGCAGAGGTCGGGTGGCGGGAATTGGAAGGGCGGAAATGGATCAGGGTGAGGAGGCGGAAATTATGTGCAGGTCGGCGAGCCGTGTGGGATGCTGGAGTGATGGGAGCGGCTCGCCAGAGGATGGCCGGAGGCGGAGAAGGTGAGGGTGATTAGGCGCGGTCGAGGGGTAATTAGATAAAAATAGCAGGGGGAAATGAGAGAGAGAATAGAGGGAAGTAGTTCTAACCTAACTAAAGTGACGAAGGGGGCGAGGAGGCGGACGGCTGTACCTGCTGTCGCCGGAGAAGAAGGTGCCCAGTGGAGGAGGACGGCGGTGACGACGGGGCAGAGGCAGCGCGCGCCGGTATTGCGTGACGCGGGAAGAGCAGGGGAAAAAGTCTCTGCTGCTGGTATTGCGGCAGAGCGAAGAGGAGGAGGAGGAACCGCCGGAGCTGGTGGGCGTCTGCCGGAGTGAGGAGAGAGGAAAGTTGGGGGGGTTTCTCCGTCAGATCCGAGCTACTGAGAACGGCGGAGCGACGGGGGTATTTATAGGGGCGGAATCAGAGAGGAGGGCGGAGGGAGACGACGTGTCTCCCTCGCCGGAGGACGCCGGAGATGGAGACCCATACCGTCCGTGCGTTCGCACGGCCGGTATGGTGGGTTGCAGCGACCAGGGGGTGTTCCAGAGACGGCTGAGGACGCAGGGCACCCCCGGTTGTCTCGCCAGACCCTCCCCCTTACCCTGTGCGGCGCCATGCTCCGCGCAAGGTCGCCGGAGCATGGTGCTGGTCAGGTTTTGGCAAGAGGGACCTGGATGCAAAGAACGAAGGAGAGTTAGGAGCAGAAATGTGAGGGTTCAAAAGTTGAGGGCCAAAAGGTAAATAAATGAGGACCAAAGTGTAAAGTTAGTCAAGAAGGTTTCCTCTTATGCTCAAGTTTTTATACATGACTAATTGGGACCTAAGGATTATGATGGTGAATTTTATTTCCAGATTAAACCTTGCTTGATCGGTGAATTTACGCAAAAACCCAAATTAAGTTGTTAATTTGGGCATGGTTCTCAATGTAGGTCAAAATGGGTTCCTAAGGCCAAATTGAAGGTTCTAAACCCTAGAGATTATTTTTATATGAATTTTAAAGGGTTTATTCTATTTTTACTTTGCCTCGAACCTCGCAAATTGAAGTGGGTTTGTTTTAAGGTTACAGATTATTATTTAGTTCCTTGGAATTGCTGTAGCCCTTATTGAATCATCTCATCCCACTTTTATTCTTATTAGGTTGCTTTGACCTATGTTTGGATCCTGAGTTACCCTGTTTTTAGATTGGATTGGTGAAATTGCATTTTTACCCCTTAGTTTCTGTTTTCTTTGCGAACTCAGAATCTCTCTGAGTTAAGCCTTTCCTTGAGTTATGTAGGAGCTTTTATCCTTTGTATTAGGTCAAAATGAGCTAGTTATGGCTCATGATGAGGTTCTCATCATACCCTCATGCCTAGCTTTTGCTAGTCCCTTAGCAAAAACTTAAGGTTTCAACCCTTGTTCTAGACCTTGAAGTTCTTAATAGCTTCAGATAAGTGCTTTCTCATTTAAACCTAGATTAAGTTAGAATGCTGACCATAGGCCTAAAAGGTACTCTAGTACCAATCAAGATCCAAATCTGTCTAGCCTCAGCCTCAGTCCTTAGCAAAGGTTTTTAAGGCCCACAAGAACTAACCTAAGGTTTATTGGACTTTGTGGTTAAAGCACCCATGCTTGAAATGATTTTAGCCCTGGCTTAGTTCGCAGTGCGTTTTGTAAGAGAGAGAGATAAAAAATTTTTCTGTTTGGAGAGTTTTCTCTCTCTTTTTCTTTTTAGTTCTAGCCTAGGATTGGCTTTTCAACACGGTCTGTATCAGATTCATTGCGCCCATCATCAATCCTCAAGGGTTCCTGGCGATCGATGCTTCGAGATAGCACCGCCCATGGCAACCCCCGGAACCCTGGCTATTGAGATTTCGAGATAATCCCATCCATGGTGTTCCGTGGCTGAATCCAGACCCTGGCAATTGACACTTCGAGATAATGCCATCCATGGAATCTGAATCAGCAGAGTGCTTACATGCCCCCAGTAGGATATGTGAATATCCTAAGAGACATGCACCGAGGAGATGATATTTTTGTTACGCATCTTCGAGGGGATTTCCTGCCTCTCCGCGCTGGGAACTCGTCCAAATCAACTTGTGTTGATCGGCTGCTCCTACTCTAGGTGTACTTTTCAGAATTTTGCGACGCTTCTGCGTGATTTTGATTTTTACGCTTACTGAACCAGGCTGTGTGTGAGGTTAGGGTGCTTAGGTTACTAAGTCACGTAAACCAAAATTAGTTAATGAGGCCAAATACTCCCTAAGCCTTGGACCTAGTACTTAAGCTTTTCATTTTCCTCAACCTCTTGAGGATTGTCTGGATCTTAATGGGTACTAAGAGTCTATTCAAGAATGCCTAAGGTTTGCATTCTTACTAATCTCATTGTGCACTTTTCAGTTATTTTCTTGAATGCGGTCTAGAACTTAGGTTAATTCCTTAGTTCCTTACTAATGACTATCACCTTTTCTCATAATTTTGTGCTCCTTTTTCATTTTGTTTCTTTTCTCCTTCTCCTTCACAAAATTTCCTTCTCCTCTTTTCCTCTTATTCTTTTTCGAAAATTTTTAATTTTTATGGTGTTTTTGGCATATGTGAATTTTTTGTTTGAAACCTTTTCTTACAAGTTTTGCACTTTCATACCCCCCCATGCCTAAGATTTGCAATGTCCTCATTGTAACCTAGGGGTTTGTATTCAACTTAGTTCATACATTAGGACAGATGTTTCGATGAGTGAATGGGTCGGGGTGACTTTGCGGACGATTTCTAATCTCAGATGCAAGCACCTGAGGTGGAGTCGGCTGTCCTAAAGTGTAAGCTTTAAGTGCAAAAAGGTGTCAGAACAAGTTTCAGGTTTTCAAAGAGAATGACGGGTTGCCTCCCGTTGAGCGCTAAATTTGATGCCTTCAGCCAAGCGGGAAATGCGATGGAGAGGGGATGGTCAAATCAGCAGAGTTTTGTAAGACAAGCACCTTGATTAAGAGCCTGGTTGGTCCAACCAGGTGCTTGTTCAGATCAACAGGCTGATGATGCAGCCCAAACCCAATTAATCTGGTGGGTTGATAGATGTGGATAAAAAGGTGTGGAACCCACCATATACTATGAAGCTCAGATGTATGTGGAAGTGAAAACACAGGGTTTGGCTGAGTCGAACCAGCCTGGTCAGAGTAGGGACCCGTAGAATAATCAATGAATGACGCGGAAACCCTACAGGGGTGATCAGAGAATGATGGAGCATGATATGTAGTCTGATCAGTGTTCCACACCCGATGTGGAAATGCAATCGGCTCGGTGAGAGGTGAATCTGGATAGAAATTGAGTCCGGTTGCGGGTCGGGGTTGGGAAGAGGTTTTGATTAGTTCTGCATGTGCAGACGAGGTGGCAACTGTGTGTGAGGGCTCTTCTAGAAACGAATGACAGGTGATTTTCTGTAAAGAGTCCTCTGGGTAACTATCAAATGCCTGAAGAGTGTCTGTAGGATGAAAGAAATCTGAATTGAGAAAAGATTTGAATTCTGGGTTGCAATTACTCTTGGCATTTTCTATTTTTGGTTCCTGAGGATCGAAAAGGAATGATTCTGTGTTATCAGTGATCTCGGGAATCAGGACCTCAGAGTCGGAGTCAGAGTCATGTGAACTGAGGTCGTAGATGGGCCTGGCGTGTTCAGGAAGGGGAATCTCTCTGCAATTATAGTCAGATTTGAAATTGTCGGAGAGTTGGCGAAAATGAGATTCATGATCATGAATTCCACCACAGCAAAAATCATCAGATGTGGAATCAGCAGCCTGAATGGGTTTTAGCCTATATGTCAATTCTGGGCTCAAAAAGGTGTTCTGTTCAAGCTCGAAGCTGGTAGGATAGACCCCATTAAAACCTTGCTCATCCAACTCCTCAGTTTCTGTATCATAAATTGGCATGTTTTCTGAAAAATCGATCAGATTTCCTGAGGATGTTGGAGAGGGATATTCATCAAATAGAGGCCCGGAATCATACTCTGTAAAAATTTGATCTTTCTCATAAGGGGCCTCATAATCTTTCCAATAAGTTTCAGATCTAGGTTCTAGGCTTAGGATGTGGGTAGAGTTACTAGAACCTAAGTCTGAATAACCTTCGAGGGCCACCTTATCAAAATAAGAGGCGGATTTTATACCCTCAAAAGGTTCAGTTCTGATCTCATTATTGCAGGAGTTTTGGAATTCTAGGCTTGGCAATTCATGGTCTACGTTTGGCTCATCATTGTGTTCTCCTGCAACATTCCAACCTAATTCAACATTGTCTTCTATCTGGGTTGGGATTCCATAGCCACTTTGTGCCTCAGTCCCGAGATCTGGGAAACTGGATTGTTCCTCACTACTGTTCCAAGATGGTTCATCCTCTGTTTCTGGTATATATGGGTATTTTTGGTTGATAATTTGTTCTACTGATTTCATCATTTCTACCCGTTTTGTAAGGGCATCTTGGTGTTCTTCCCAAAGTATAGGATTTGTCAAGCATTGAAGGTATTCAGATTGGTGTAATTTTTCTATCTCAATGTATCCTGTCATGAGCATATCTCGGGTTGATCCTTTTGTAACTTCTGTCAAAAGAATTTGGGCACAGTTTATGATGAAAGCTGTGGTTGTTGGGACATCAACCTGAATGTTTTCTATTGGTGTTGAGGGTTTATATTTGATTTCATAGAATTCAAGGGCATCCTCAATCACCTTATCTTTCATGGATCTCAGATATTCAGGTTTTTTACATGGTAGTCTTGCTAGGTAATTAGGCTGCATCTTCGAATCAGGTGGTGGAATCAGGATATAGAATCAGAAGTTTGAATTAATGGAAGAAGGGGACTTTGTTCAGAATCAGAGGAAAGAGGGGCTATGTGAATGATTTCTACAAAAACAAGGGAGCCGAGGCTTACCCTCGGGGAGAGTGAATTTCTATAGGAGGTTTCAAGGACCTCCTGCAAAATACTGAAGGACTGGATGAGATAAGCAGGTGATGGACACAATCAAGACACCCAAAAAATGTTGGGTGACTATAGAGGTTCGGGGTAGATGGACCCCTTGATCAGAAAGATCGTCCACCTGAGAATTACCTGGGCAGCCAGAGAGGGAGAGTCCCGCAAAGACCCCTACACGGTAGAGCGTCCCCACTGGTTACAGGGTTTCCCCCACCCGACCTCTCTTGTCACTGCGGTTCCAGGTAGACCAGAATGGGGATCTTGACCTCTTAAGTCTACCAATTTTAGTTTAAGATCAGGGTGCTTAAAGTTACACTTGAACTCTTAAGTATTTTGAATGAGAAAGTGACCTAATTTTAAGGTTGGTTGACCCAAGGGGTCAACTTTACCTCTTGTTCCTTTGAGAGCTTTTGGGTACTTTCTTTTTGGGTTCAAGTGTTTAGAGAGCCAATTGTTTAAGGTTTCTCTGAATAAGTGCTTTCAGACAAGGGCTTAGGCACACTTCATTTGGTTTTCTCAATTCTTACTTAAAGAGTGTGTCTCTAAATCCCTAGTGTTGGATCCTAAGTTGGCTCTACTTGGTCCAGTTAGCTCTTTGTTGGGTAATTAGGGCTCAAGCAAGAATGTGTTAGCCCTTAATTAAAAAAAAAAAAAAACAGTGTGCAGGAATAATGTGTTGAAAACATGCAACTTTTATGGTTTACTAAGTATGGAAGACAGGTTAGCCCTATATTGCTTGTTCTTTTCTTTTCTTTAGAATTTAGGGGTTAATAGCAAGAGGAAAAAAAATTACCTGTCCTCGGAGTGGTTGTCGTGCGGTTGCTTGTCTTCTTGATTTCCTGTAGCTGCACAAAAGAGAGGAGATTATCAGAAAAAGAAACAGGAATGTTTACCTCTAGAATAGCCGTTGCTCCCCGGCAACGGCACCAAGAAATGACGAGGCGACAACTAGGTTTTGTTATAGCGTTGTAGTATAGCCAGTTATTACCATCGTTTCAAATATATAATTTTTTTTACTCGGAAAATAAAAGAGTTCCCGAGGTCGAACTCAGGGAGCAAGTTGTATTCTAGGGGTACAAGTTTCTTTTACAAAAATAAAGAAAGAGAGAGAGAATTTGTTGGCTTCTCTTCTTTTCTCTTTGCTTATCCTCTCCTCTTCTTCCTTCTCAGATCTTCTGCTCTCTTCCTTTGTTCTTCTTCTTCTTTCAGCTGTTTCTGCTCGTCTCTTCCTTTTTCTTCTGCAGAGCGGTCCTGTTCTTCTTCTTCTTCTTCTTTCTTTCTTCTTTTCCTTTCGTCAGATCTTCTTCTCGTGTTCTGTGTTCTCCTCTGCCTCGCCTTCCTTCTCCTTCTTTGCCTTCAGGACGTCGTCTGATTTTCCAATCAGACGACTTAAACCGCCGCTGCTACAGTGCCGCTCGGTGCTCCTCCTTCCTTCAGCCTTCGTCTTCTTCCACGGTCCTTCTTCACCTGTGCCTGCACACTTACAAAGCTTGATCAGAGGGGCAAAACCTAACTCTACCCTCCCCCGCGTCTCTCTCTCACAGAAGCCGCTCTTAGGAAAGCTCTCCCAGAGCTGCCGGGTAGCCGGGTACAAGTCGAGCCCGGGTCCAGGCCCACTGGCGTGCGTGGTGGGCGAGGAGTGCAGGTCGGGTTTAGTCGGGTCGGGCCAGGTCCGCGAGGCGTGAGCGCGGACGAGACCAGGTAACCGGGCGGGTGAAGGGGACCTCACCCCGTGTGCTGAGGCGATAAGCCTCCAGCAGTTTTTCACTTTATACCGCTGCGCTGCTTCGGAGTCTGCCGAGGTGGGACTAAATGTCCCACCCCAATTTGGCGCTTGCGCGGAGGAAGCAGCTGGTAATCGCGGCTTTACGCGAGGCCTTCGCGCGAGGGCTTCGCCTCAACTGCAGCCTGACGCTTTGCCGAAATGCCCCGCACAGCCTGGGAGCGTGACCTGGGCGCGGCGCACCTGGAGCAGCAGGTCGAAGCAGCTCCTTCTGCACGGCAATGGCGACGGAGGACGGGTGACCTGTTCACAGCAAAACGGCCTGTCGGCCTAATCAGAAGGTGCCGGGAGCTTCGCCAGAGTGCGGCGAAGCTCGTGCGGGTGGTGGCGAGGCGTGGGGCGGAGTGCAAGGGCTGCCCTAGGTCGGACTGTGGGTCGGAAAGTGGGTGTGTTCGGTGGATTTGCAGAGGTCGGGTGGCGGGAATTGGAAGGGCGGAAATGGATCAGGGTGAGGAGGCGGAAATTATGTGCAGGTCGGCGAGCCGTGTGGGATGCTGGAGTGATGGGAGCGGCTCGCCAGAGGATGGCCGGAGGCGGAGAAGGTGAGGGTGATTAGGCGCGGTCGAGGGGTAATTAGATAAAAATAGCAGGGGGAAATGAGAGAGAGAATAGAGGGAAGTAGTTCTAACCTAACTAAAGTGACGAAGGGGGAGAGGAGGCGGACGGCTGTACCTGCTGTCGCCGGAGAAGAAGGTGCCCAGTGGAGGAGGACGGCGGTGACGACGGGGCAGAGGCAGCGCGCGCCGGTATTGCGCGACGCGGGAAGAGCAGGGGAAAAAGTCTCTGCTGCTGGTATTGCGGCAGAGCGAAGAGGAGGAGGAGGAACCGCCGGAGCTGGTGGGCGTCTGCCGGAGTGAGGAGAGAGGAAAGTTGGGGGGGTTTCTCCGTCAGATCCGAGCTACTGAGAACGGCGGAGCGACGGGGGTATTTATAGGGGCGGAATCAGAGAGGAGGGCGGAGGGAGACGACGTGTCTCCCTCGCCGGAGGACGCCGGAGATGGAGACCCATACCGTCCGTGCGTTCGCACGGCCGGTATGGTGGGTTGCAGCGACCAGGGGGTGTTCCAGAGACGGCTGAGGACGCAGGGCACCCCCGGTTGTCTCGCCAGACCCTCCCCCTTACCCTGTGCGGCGCCATGCTCCGCGCAAGGTCGCCGGAGCATGGTGCTGGTCAGGTTTTGGCAAGAGGGACCTGGATGCAAAGAACGAAGGAGAGTTAGGAGCAGAAATGTGAGGGTTCAAAAGTTGAGGGCCAAAAGGTAAATAAATGAGGACCAAAGTGTAAAGTTAGTCAAGAAGGTTTCCTCTTATGCTCAAGTTTTTATACATGACTAATTGGGACCTAAGGATTATGATGGTGAATTTTATTTCCAGATTAAACCTTGCTTGATCGGTGAATTTACGCAAAAACCCAAATTAAGTTGTTAATTTGGGCATGGTTCTCAATGTAGGTCAAAATGGGTTCCTAAGGCCAAATTGAAGGTTCTAAACCCTAGAGATTATTTTTATATGAATTTTAAAGGGTTTATTCTATTTTTACTTTGCCTCGAACCTCGCAAATTGAAGTGGGTTTGTTTTAAGGTTACAGATTATTATTTAGTTCCTTGGAATTGCTGTAGCCCTTATTGAATCATCTCATCCCACTTTTATTCTTATTAGGTTGCTTTGACCTATGTTTGGATCCTGAGTTACCCTGTTTTTAGATTGGATTGGTGAAATTGCATTTTTACCCCTTAGTTTCTGTTTTCTTTGCGAACTCAGAATCTCTCTGAGTTAAGCCTTTCCTTGAGTTATGTAGGAGCTTTTATCCTTTGTATTAGGTCAAAATGAGCTAGTTATGGCTCATGATGAGGTTCTCATCATGCCCAAAAATTGAGAAGTCATCCATGAAGACTTCCAGATAATCACCTACCATATCAGAGAATATGGCAAGCATGCACCGCTGAAAAGTCGCGATGCATTGTAGAGACTGAAAGGCATCCTTCGGAACGCGTATGTTCTGAAGGGGCGGGTGAACGTGGTCTTCTCTTAGTCCTCTGGATGAACCGCCACTTGGTTGTAACCGGAGTACCCGTCAAGAAAGAAGAAGAATCTATTTCCCGCTAGTTTTTCGAGAATCTGATCAATAAATGGTAGTGGGAAATGCTCCTTCCTCGTGGAAGAATTGAGTCTTCGGTAATCTATGCAGACTCTACACGAGTTGGCTATACGGGTATGTATGACCTCTCCGGTTTCAGTCGTGATGGTGGTGAGCCCTGCCTTCTTAGGCACAATCTGGATTGGCCTCACCCAGCAACTGTCGGAGATCGGGTAGATGATCCCTGCATCTATCCACTTAGTGATCTCCTTTTTCACGACCTCTTGCAGATTGGGGTTCAGACAACTCTGCATCTCATATGAAGGTCGTGCGTCCTCTTCAGAATAGATGCGGTGTGTGCAATAAGAGGGACTTATTCTAGTTAAATCATCGAGAGTTCAACCAATGACTCTACGATGTTGCTAGAGAACAGCAATCAGACGGGATTCCTGGTCAGGTGTGAGTTTGGAGTTTATAATCACCCGAAGTGTCTGATTGGAACCCAAGAAGACATATTTCAAATGATCGGGAAGGGGCTTGAGTTCTGAAACGGGATTATCAGCAGCAGCGGGTGACTCGGAATGGGTGTGAGGATCAAGGGTAGGAGTTAGGGGTGTATCCAGATCGATTTCAGATTCTCCTAACTATGAATTCCCTTGTGAGTTCCCTTGTGAGTTCCTCTACTTGTTAGAAGGGCTTTTATACTGTTCTGAATGTTCCATTGTGATTGTTCCTTGGTATAGGACTTAGTTCTGTTACGGGTTCGGGGCTTGCAAAGGCACGTAAGCCTGCCGTTCGAGCCCCCAATACTCCCGGGTCCTCTGCTAGTCAGACTTGTTAGGCCCATTGGGCAAACCAAGGTAATCAGACGAGGGTGCGCAGACTGTGGAGGGGCAAGACCTTTGTTTGGTTCTGAGGAGCTAGATCCCTGTTACTGAGAGGGTTAGGCCGTATACTGTTCCGTGCTGTACTTGGGGCGTACCCATTAGCGGAAACGATTGACCGAATGCCAGTGCGGGGTAGCTACCCATGTGTTTATCGTGAATGCCGTAGTCACCGCTACGTCTGTCCGTGACCTTGGGTGGTTGACTGGGTGTAGGATCACCACGGGGGACTCTCCCAGCCAGGAGAGTACCACGTGTGCCTTCTACTCTTCGGAAAAGACTGCAATCAAGATCGTTCCCACGAGGAACATTCGAGATCAAGAAAGAGATCTGAAAAATAAACCAATGGGTGAAAAGGAATAGCTCGTAAAATAAAATAATTGGAAAAGATAAATTACCTGTTAGCTTTTACTGCTTTAGTTAGCTAGTTACCACTCTACTCAACGTTCGCTGACTTTGTTACTCATAACCCTTTTTAGGTCCAGGTGTTGAGCAGCCCGAGTTTTCGGCTGCAGAGGATGCTGGGCCCAGTAGAGCCCAGTAGCAGTAGTCTTCTTGTTGTAGTACTTTTTGTTGTAGTGAGTTTCAGACTCTTGTTACCATTACGTTTCTGTACCTTGTTTCCGTTTTTCTGTTGTGGTGGTGATATGTATTGTTAGTAGCTTTTACTTCTTTTACTATTGTACTCTTTTACTGTTAGTTACTTAGCATAGTGAATGTGATTTACTTTCCTGCTTTTTGGTTATTTCTTGTTGGACGACTGGGTCTTGGGATTAGTCAAGTCGAGCCGGTCTCGTGTCCTGTAGGGATTCGGGAACCAGGTTGTAACAGATTTGGATTCAAATTTTATCAAAAAGTCACAGAACACAGTACTGGGTTCAAATGAACCCATACTGTTTTGATCTTCCAACTCTTCTCAAACCTCAATTAAGCTTCTTAAAATCAATCATTATCATCGCTAAATCATCTCAGGATTTTGAAAAACCAATTAAATCAAAATTTGAACTAAAATTTCTTAGAATTAACTCTAGAGTTGACCAAAGTCCATTAAGGAGTTGACTTTCTATTTCAGAACTTTTATGTTCAAATTACAACCCTAAATCTACCTAATTCCCCTTCAGGAAACGATCTAACACTGAGACAGTGCTCTCAAACATTGTCGCCTGAGAGATGAAGGTGTGTTCGGTGGAACAACCTATAGGGTTTCAGTCAGATACAAAACCTGGAGTAGTTTTCCCTAGGTTCTATGGATGCTCCCGGACCTATTTGTGAGCTCAAATCCCTAACAGACTCGCTTCTCCAACTCTGCCGGAGTTGGAGAAGACGAAGCTCAGAAAAGAAGGATTTACATCAAAACTCAATTTAAACCACAGGGATCTGATCCTTAGGCCTTAAATAAATGTTCTAGAGCTTAGCAAACAATTCTGAGGGTTGAATCTCAAAATCTACTCACCGGAGCTTGTCGGAGCTCCAGTAAGTCTAGAAATATGGGACTTGAGTTCAAAACTCTATGATATTACTCAAGAACAATCCAGAAAGGTTCCTCCTGAGGTCACAAGGAACCTTAGGAACTCAACAATTAACTCAATTAAAGAGTAAATCAGAAGATAAGCTTGAGTTCAATCAAAATCAAAAGTTTGAGTTTGATGGAACTCAAAACAGTTCCTCTCACTCAATTGAGTGAGGGAATTGCTCAATGGTGTACGACGATGTTGAAAATGTGATTAATTAAGCGAAATAACTCCTCTGAGCTCGCCATTGACAGCAACTTAGAGGTTGAAATGTGAAATTGGGTGTTTATGTTTTAGGCATTTATTTATCAAATTGATAAGTCGAACAAGGCCTTTAAGTGATGATAAGGCGATGGAGGGTTCCAATGAGTGTGTTCTAAGCTCGGAGGCCTCCGCCGTGGATAGCAGAGGTCGCTGGTGAAGGTGAAATGGTTTAGGCAAACCAGCTAATAAAAATCTTGGGAAAGAAGTGATATGAAACCACGGAAAGTAAAGGAAGATGAACACCGTGTTAAAGAGATGAAGTCATACTCCTGACGAGCTCAACGAGTTTAGCAGACATTTTTCCACGTGTTTATGATAGGTCGAAATGTAAACATGCACAGTGGCTAATATGTGGTAGTAGGAGGAGGAGATGTCGGATATACCTTCCGTGAGAGGCAATCTCATTACTAGAGCAGGAGGGGAAGCAAAGACCATGCACCAAGTGTAAGCTGCGTTCAAGCAAGGGGAGGGGGAGGATGTTTTTATTTGGAGGAAGGGGGTGTATGCCCCAACTAGTGCCTACGAGCTTCTTTCTGGGACGCATGTTGGGAGTGACCATGAGCATGTCTATGTTCTTTTGTGGAAGTTGAGGATACCAATAAAGATCTAGATCTCCATATGGCTAGCTAGACGTGGAGGTTTGATTACAGGAGCTCTTAGGCGGAGAGTTTTTGGTCCAAGTAGGATGCTTTGCCCTCTGTGTGGCTTTGATGAAGACGATGCCGTGCACCTGTTCAATACATGCCTTGTGACAAATGAGGTATAGTGGAGATTCTGCTCATCTTCACTCCTAGATTGGGAGACTTTATGGATGCTTTTCATGCAGAAAGACAAGTCACGGGAAACAGTGGCTGTAGTGTTGTGGGCTATGTAAAGGGTTAGAAATGATGCCACTTTTAATAGTAGCAATGTGTGGGTGGAAAATATTGGTGGTTATGCAACATTAAGTGCCTGTTTGTGGTGCGAAAATTTGTAAACGTTAACAAATAAATAAAATTGGATTGCTACTATGAACGTAATAGTCCTCTCTCTTTATTAAAGAAAAAAAATTAGCCAACATCTTGCACTCGGGCATGCAAACATCATGAGTAGCAATTTGATTGCAAGATGCCATTAATGAAGTGTCAACCTATGGTCATGAAGGAGATGGGGGGAAGAATATCATAATTATGAAAGAGGAGACTACATTTTGCAATGCATACATTACGAAGCCACATAGATGTAAGGATACTTGTCGAATGAGTCCACATGCATTTACAACAAATATCAACATTGGTGGACTATAATCAGAGTGGTAATGATCACCACGACCCCTAAAAGAAAATCTAGGATAAACCTCTTTCGAATGAAGAAAAAAAAGAAAAGGATAAAATCTCATGCTACTAGGGTAATTCATCATTGGTGTTATCTAATGGTAACTCATCTCGTATTGTTTTGCGGGAAAGTAGGATAAGAGTATTTGTGCGTATGGCTAAGTTTCTCTTTCTCATTTTTTGCCAAAATTCCAAAGTATCCAACTTAATATTTTGTAAAAAAATGAGATGACTGATTTTAGATGACTTCCAATCACAATCAAAACCTAATTTCTATTAGGCACAGGAAAATATCGTAGGTTGTTATGAACTGTTAATCGTGTGTATGGTTGAGTAGTAAAAGAAGGCAAGTGTCTCCTGATTCTTTGAAATCGTCTCGACTATAAGAGACCGATGTAACATCAGCAATCAATGTGAAAAAATAGAGCTTGTTTCCACCTTTCCAATATTCGATATTTGCTTATTATTAGAAATGGTATTAGAGTATTAACTAACATGGTCCATGTTAGTTTCAGTATACTCAATTGATTAGAAAATTTTTGATTAATGGCCGAATATGGAGTCATGTAGAATGAGAAAAGAGAAGATATGACTGTATGAATTATAAATGAGGATGTGTGATAAGGTTACTAAACTCTTTTGATGCTGTCAACTCATGCGCCATTGACAAGGAGACAAGATTGTCAACTCTCACCTTCATGGTGAGGAATGGGCCTTACATATACCTGTCATATCAACTATAATCCTCTAGGGTTGTAATATTGACATCAGCTTTCTCAAATTTGTTATCTAATTATACTCTTCTTTCTTTGTAATAAATATTGATCACCAGCCTCATCCAAAGTCACCGTGCATACACAATCGGATCATCCATCTTATAAAGATCTTCGACGAATCATTTGGATGCGTACCGTAAACACATGTGCTTGTAAATAACTCATGGATTACATCCGTTATGTTAATGCTTGACTACAATCCAAAATATTACTTATAGCTCATGGTGGAAGATATTATCGCATATGCGCATTTCCTTTATATATATATAGAGAGAGAGAGGCTTACCTATAGATAATTTAGGTGAAACTTATCTAATACCTTTCAGTACAAGTAATATTTTGAAGTAAAAATTTAAGAATTAAGATCACTCTAATGAATATATATATATCATACATAAAATTTCAACTTAATCCAATGCACCTACCCCTTGCATCAAAGGAGATTTAATTTCAATTTTAACGACTTTAATATTATAAAATTTGATATTGTTGGATGAAGGTGTTAAAGTTATTTAATTTTAATAAAATTTGATGTACTTTATATATTTACTAAATGAATTCAATTTTTAAATTTTTATTTTGAAATATTAATTTTATATATAAATATGACTGAGTTGTACGTACATGCTTGTTACCCTCGTGTGTGTGTGTGTGTGTGCACGCCCGCGCACGCGCGGTGGCTGTAGTTTTAAATTTATCAATCTATGGTTCGAAATCAGCGAGAAGGGCTCTGAAGAATCGACTTGGGTTTGACGTTGATGACGAATCTGCTCGTGGGGTAGTTGGGACCGAGATGTGTCGTCAAAAGGCATTGGTCGCAGAATGAGGAGTGTTAGTGTTGCGTGCACACACCGCAAGCGGACTGTATGTGCACAGTGACTTTAGACAAGGGATGAATATCTGTAGATTGGATAGCGAGGTTGGAGAGGCCGATGTTAATTATTACAAACCTCGAGGAGTATAGTTGATTTGACAGACGTATGGGTGGGAGAAGACGAACCCGTCCCCTACCATGAGGTCAAGAAAGTGGGAAGGGATGGGATTAGTAATCCCATATCTTTTATGGAACAACCTGTGTTATACACTCATTTCCAATTCTAACGGCTCCATATCCCCTTTTCTCATCCCGTTAATCGGAAAATTTCCAACTGTTTAAACTCCTCGGCTTCCTCACCCGTAATTTTGTCGATCATCGTCCTTTCCAAAGTGTCCATAAAATTCTGGCCCCGCACAGAGTCTTCTCGTCTTCGTTTTCTCATCTTCTTCACTCCCTCGTGCCCATTTGTGCTCCCTTCATTCCAAACTGCAACTCTCTCAACTCATCGCCGCCACCTCCTCCTCCTCCACCACCGCCATCACTCAGATCTGTCCCCACCATGTGGGACGCTGAGGGCGACTCCCTCGGCCCCAGCGGCCACGACTACGGCAATGGCTCCATGGACCGCCAGGACTGCGTGAAGACCGAAGGCTTCGTTCGCCGTGACCAGTCGTGGTACGTCTCCTGCGACGTCCCCAGCGACCTCCTGATATGCGTAGGCGACGTCAACTTCCATCTCCACAAGGTACCGTACACTCCCCTCTGCAATTCTTTCCCGTTCAATCGCAAAATCTTCAGACAATTCCATTCCAGTCCCTGTGTTCTTAACGTTGTAACACTCCCATGCTGGTTGCTTCAAAGTACCCGCTGCTGTCCCGGAGCGGGACGATGAACAGGATCATGTACAAGTCCTCGCGGGAGGCGTCCGCCTCCCGCGTGGAGCTCGACGACCTCCCCGGCGGGCCCGAGGCCTTCGAGCTCGCCGCCAAGTTCTGCTACGGCATCGCGGTGGACCTCACGGCGTCCAACATCTCCGGGCTGCGATGCGC
The DNA here is from genome assembly GCA_037157565.1 of Thalassia testudinum. NCBI lineage: Eukaryota > Viridiplantae > Streptophyta > Magnoliopsida > Alismatales > Hydrocharitaceae > Thalassia > Thalassia testudinum. The sequence continues at coordinate 27,555,257 of JAZHRO010000059.1, forward strand.
CGCGGAGTACCTCGAGATGACAGAGGACCTCGACGAGGGGAACCTCATATTCAAGACGGAGGCCTTCCTGAGCTACGTGGTGCTCTCGTCGTGGCGCGACTCCATAGTGGTGCTCAAGAACTGCGAGGGGCTCTCCCCGTGGGCCGAGAACCTCCAGATCGTGCGGCGCTGCAGCGAGTCGATAGCGTGGAAGGCGTGCGCGAACCCGCGGGGGATCCGCTGGGCCTACAAGGGGCGGCCGCCGCGCAGCGGCAGCCCCAAGTGGGGCGCCGGCAGCGGCGGTGGGGGGGACTCCAGGGGGTCGAGCCCCGGGGGGTCCTACCACCCGCCGCCGCCGGACTGGTGGTTCGAGGATGCGTCACTCCTATGCATCGACCACTTCGTGAGGGTGGTCGCGGCGATCAAGGTGAAGGGCATGAGGTTCGACCTCATCGGCGCGGCGATCATGCACTATGCGTTGAAGTGGCTTCCGGGACTATCGAAGGACGGGGCGTCCGCCAGCGTGGCGGAGCCGTGGGCCGACAACGGCGGCGGGCTGCGCATGGTGGTGGCCAGCGCGGGCGGGCGCGACGAGATTGCGGGGGTGCAGGTGAGGGAGCAGAGGATGGTGATAGAGAGCCTCATCAGCATCATCCCGCCGCAGAAGGAGAGCGTGCCGTGCAGCTTCCTCCTGCGGCTGGTCCACCTCGCGAACATGCTAAAGGTGGCACCGGCTCTAGTGACAGATCTTGAGAAGCGGGTGTGTCGGTCGTCTCCCTATCAGCTTCAAATCAGTGACGAATGATGCTTCTGATTTAAATTCCTGACACTGCCCGATTCGAATTCCTCTCTCCGCCGCTGCAGGTGGGGATGCAGATGGAGCAGGCGACGTTGTCGGACCTTCTCGTGCCGTCGTACGGGCGGGGGGACACGATGTACGACGTGGACCTTGTGCAGAGGCTGCTGGAGCACTTCCTGGTGCAGGAGCAGACGGACCCGCAGAGCCCTGAGAACAAGCAGCAGCACGGGTACGATGGGGCCCAGAGGCCGCCGCAGCCCGGAGGGCAGACGAGCGCGAAGATGCGGGTGGCAAGGCTGCTGGACAGCTACCTGACGGAGGTGTCGAGGGACAGGAACCTGTCGTTGACGAAGTTCCAGATGCTGGCGGAGGCGCTCCCGGAGTCGGCGAGGAGCTGCGACGACGGGCTGTATCGTGCGGTGGATTCCTACCTCAAGGTAAGTAGAGCCCAAATGGATTAATCAACTCGGCGGGAACCATGTTTGCTCCATGCGAGTTTGACGCTAATGATGCCTTCGCCTGTGATTCTCGTTGGGATTTGATTGGATTGGAATCGGAAGAGTTTGGTTCCAGATGTGTGGTGGAAAGCGACTCCTAGGATTGGAATTCACCATCAATTAACCGTAAAATGCAAAAACTCGGACTCTATAATCAACCATTCCGAAATCCTCATACGAATGCACTTATTTTAACTCCTTTTCCAATGAATTTATTATGTACAATCTCTCTCTCTCTCTCTCTCTCCAATGGTAACGTATTAATTTAAAAAAAAAACACTAATAAAAATACAAAAAGAAACCAGGAGGAGCATACTCTATCACATACAACATGAATGATACAAACCCTTTTTATGTCTAATCATGCACGCTATTTGATTTAGAACCGTCTTAACTTTGAAGCTTTACAATGAAAAGGCATGGTCAAGCTTTCACGAAGTTGTCTTTCGGAAATAAATAACTATTAATTAAGTACTGTTTGGAAGAAAAAGATACAGTGTAATTGTTGGTTTTGTGTCAAAGGATTTCTTGAAATGACGTGATTTTGCTTGAAGATTGGTGAACTAGAACGCCATTCTTCTTCTATTCACATGAAACTTCTTAGGTATGCCCTCTTGTCCACGGTAAACATTCCAAATATTTCGATAGCATAGTTGGGAGGAATGTGATTTCATTCCTCGACGTAGCTCTCGAAGCTAAGGCTTTATCGTCAAATGTATGCATGGATCAACGCATCCTTCCATCGTGATCCAATAGCCAAAACATGCTTTCCTCTTCCAAGGACAAGTAAATTCGTAGGCTGTTAGATCCACATACAACTAGCTATGCTAAAGGATAATTGCTGGACCACACTAATCAAACCTACGTTAGATCCACCGTTCCACCCCCATGTAGCGTCGAAAATTTGTAAGACCACTGGATTTGCATATAGATTTTAGTGAATTTGGATTGTTCAATTTAGGTTGTATTTAATTTAGATTGAAAAAATAACTACTCATGATTTAATTGAATTAGATTAAATTTGATTCATGTCAGATTTTATTTGGATGAAATCCAAATTTTTCACATGCTTGTAAATGAATGAGTTTTTTTTCTTAAGCTAACCATTTTGTAATACAATAGTGACTAACTACTTTATCTATGTTATACAAAATCAAATATCATATATAATTGATAAAAAAAAAAGTCAACATCATTTATAAATCTATTCATCTATAGATATTTTTTTTATTTTTAAAATATAAGATATTTTATTATAGGGAACGAGAGATTACAAGAAGACCTAACCTTGAAGGAGAAAGTAGAAGAGAAAAATCGAACCACCGACAAGATGGTGAGGAAGGTGAAAATTGAGGGAATTAAATTTTAAATGAAATGTAAAAGATAAATAAACAAACAAAAAAGTATATTCAAGCAAGATAACTTGTAGCGAGCGTCGCACTATGCCAAAGGATGACGGCAACGCCACTGAAAATGAAGTTCCAGCAATCCCAAGATACGTGCAAATGAGAACGAAGAAGTCGAAACGAGTTGGCAAGATCTCGATCGTGTCGAGGCGATCTCTAGCATGATCCCATCAAAAAGCTGCAGCGTGGAGAGTGGGATCCACATTTGCAAATAGCGTGGAGGGAGGAAGGTGGACGAGGTCGCCGCGGCATGGAAGTAGGTGGCTGAAAATGAAGCTCTACTCGAAGAGGAGAGGATGAAGATGATGAAAATGATGGAGGGATGGAGGGGGGACCTGATTGGCATCGATCTGCTAAGTGAAGGCTTGAGTGGGATTGTTCCTATCTTGCAGAAGGGGTTGGGGCATTCTTGCTGTCTTGCGGAAGGGGTTTAAGGGAGTGGTGAAATGATGGTTGTTCAAAGGACTCAAACAAGGTTTTGGGTGGGTGGGTGGGTGTGACCCATGCATGAGAATTCAGTAGTATGGGTTGTTGGTTGATTGAGGTTGTATATGTTTAACCCATCAACCAATTAAAATCCATATAAATTTTACGATTGGGATCTTGACTCGACCCACAATCGTAATTAGATAACCCATTTCCAACAATTTAAGTGATTTATTTGACCCAAATAAGTTCACTCATAAGTAGGATGATGGCTTGAACCTAGCTTAAACTTGATAGGAAAATCCCTCACTCTGGCTCGAGCCTAAGTTTATCATGGGTTTGGCTTAGTTCTTGACTTTTAGGAAAATTTGAATTTAGGCGTGACTTGGTCGAAACTCCAAGGAAAATCTTGAAGAGACTTGTTGGGCCTAAACCCATTGATAATAGTATCTATCAAATTATAAGAATATCATATATAAGTATTAACATATTTTGTTTAGTTAAAAAATCATTGTAATTATAATAATTTAATTCCTAACTTGAAATTTACACTTAATCGGCTTCATTGGCCTTGCTGAGATAACAATAGAAAGTGAGTACTTTTAGCTGACTTAGGTAGGTCTTAATAGATTTTATGTATTTTAATGAACTTTCTAGGCTCAACTTGAAAATGCAGCCAAAATACTAAAATCAGGCCCATCTAGGCTCGATCCTGGGCCCATAAACGTGGGCAATGAGTCAGATGGTAAAAATTTTGGATTCGAGGTCTAACGTAAGATATAAAAAATAAAATAGACGTTTTCATGTTCACACCCAACTAGGTCTAGGTAGGATCTGACTTAGTGTCCCACCCTACCCACGAGTAGAACCACTGCATCCATGCTACCAGATATACGTTCAATTCACGAGTCATCGGACCCTGTATTGTCAATGTGCCCCATCTCATTGGCAAAATGGAAAATCCTCAGGCCATTGGATTCCATGTCGTAGCGCGTTGCATTTGGACGCATGCAACCTAAAAATATAATGAGCAACAGTTTGTCCAATCACTTTTCCACACTCTTCCCCACGTCGGTGGATCTTCTCCGTCGACTTCAATTATCTGAACACGGCAGCAATATGTGAACTTGTGTCTCCTTTCCTTGATAAAGGGGGCGTTAAATGGTTCGTGGAAAAGGGCATTGGATTTCAATTTTTCAAATATAAACTGCAATTTCAAACTTGGTCGGAAGAAATTTGGCGAAGGAAAACCCTGGAGTTAAAATCCATGTAGCATCTATTAGAATCAAAATCCTCTCCAAATTAGAAGTGCATGCTTGTTCTGGACTGCAGGCGCACCCGATGCTGACGGAGCACGAGAGGAAGCGCCTGTGCCGCGTGATGGACTGCCAGAAGCTCTCGATCGACGCACGCATGCACGCGGCGCAGAACGAGCGCCTCCCCCTTCGGGTGGTCGTGCAGGTGCTCTTCTGGGAGCAGGTCAAGATCAGCAACGCCCTCGCCAACTCCACCCTCAACGACGTGGACGCCCACCAGCGCTACCAGCCCGTGATCCCCACCCGCAAGCAGCTCCTCGAGGGCACCCCCCAGTCCTTCCAGGAAGGGTGGGCAGCAGCCAAGATGGACATCAACACCCTCAAGTTCGAGCTCGAGAGCATGAAGGCCAAGTACCTCGAGCTCCAGTGCGACATGGACGCCCTCCAGAGGCAGTTCGAGAAGCTGTCCGCCACCACGAAGCCCGCCGCGAAGGGATCCTCGTCGTCGTCGTCTGGGTGGGGGAGCGGCTGGAAGAAGCTCGGGAAGCTTACGAGGATATCGGCCTCGGGGGCGGAAAGGCAGGAGGGCGCCGGAGGAGGCGGCGGCACCCCGGCGGAGCAAGTAAGGAAGGGCCCGAGGAGGTGGAGGAACTCCATCTCTTGAGTTGGAGTCGTAGTGCTCTGAGTGCAAGTGTTTGCTGTTTCTCTCGCCGTCGGTTCTCTGTTTGGCGTTTGAGAGGATCGTGTTGTTCACTCACAGGTGTTGTGGAATCGCTTGCAGTTTGTTGTGATTGTGCAGTCCCCATTCTTTGCTGGTAGTCCATATAAAGTGTGTTCCATGTCAACTGTTTCGAGCGTAATTAATTTGAACCCAAAGAGCCAGCACAGCAACCAAAACGAAGGGTCTACAGTTGCGGGTGAAGTTGCCACCAATGAGTGGGTAGTCATTATTAAAGCCCTTTCATTGGCATCTAAAGAACATAGAGTCAAAACTTAATTTACGGCCACCATAAGTATATATACCTTTCTCAAAAACAAAAAATGTGGATGAAGTTATTTGTTTTAGAGTTGACCAAATATATCCAAATGCAAGTTGAACCTATTAGAATGGTCATTCTTGTAATTAATCACAATTTTGGGATCCTTACGGCCATGGCAACGATTGTAATTGGACGAGAACCATAGGGATCCTTGGCTATCCAAGTTGTCATGCCTGCTGTGCTTTTGATTATGCTCAGTCATTATATATGGCAATGCATAGAGGTATGTTGGTCTGAGGCCTCCTCTATTTTCTATATCTGTGATACAAGTGAGTGTGGGTCTCGATGCACAGCCGACATAATTTGAATACTAGGGAGCTCTTGCTCTTGGTGCGATCATGGTGAATGATGATGGAGATGATTCCGTGAACTCATCAGGCCTCTTCAAATGAGTACCAAATCTGCATCTTCTCTCTAATATTCAATGTATTGTTCCTTCCAAACTTAGTTCTACAAACGAGATCCCATTTGGAGAATTCAATTTACTCCTCTCGTTGGTGATTATGGCCTATTTGATGTTGTTGATGATTCAAATCCATCTCCACCTCATTCTGACAAAGACAAACCTGTGGTGAGGAGTGTCTAATCTGGAAAGTTTCGAGATGGATTTTCGATTTAGTATATGAAGACAATCGCTTCAAAATTGTGCATCCTCAATCCTCTCGTGAGGTTTAGAAAAATACTTTGCTCAAGAATTGAAGGATAGAATCTTCCAATGCAAAGCTCAATCAACCTCTAGGAAGAACTGAAATGTGTCTATAAGGCAAAATCTCTTGATATCAAACTTGCCACTGCCACTGGCAAACCACTTCATTAGGAATGACATGTTCTTATTGCTCTTAATAGCCTAGGTGCACGTTATGACACCATCGATTACGTTTCTTTTGAATGTTTATTTCATTGTTGTTGCTGGCGTATTAATCACTCGTGAGCAATGTTTACTTCGTCATCAATCTTCTCGTGACCTATTTGCCAGTGGGAAGCTACCCAGAAAGATCCTAGATAAAAAAAAAAGCACAGCTCGAGTGGCATCTTAGATGTTAACAAGGCAAAGGAACCACAAAGGGTAAACCAATCCACAACAGTACAAAAAGATCCTAACAATCCACTCATCTCATACAATATATAAAAGTGCCTCCAACTCCCAAGGCAGCAGCAACAGCCCCATATCGATCTCCAAAGCAAAAAGAATAAAAATAAATAGAAATAGAAATTTAAAAAAGAAAAGGAAAACACAAGTAGAACATCTAAAAGGGCAGGACGGGCCGGGGTGTGGTCCACGGCAGCAATAGCCCAAGGCACGCACATAAAGCACGAAACAGAAACGGCCAGCAACTTCCACAGGGGATGATGATGGCCTCCCCTCTACACAAGAAGAGACCCGGGATCCGTGAAAGGGGAATGAGAAGGAGGCCCCGAGACCCATCCACAGAAAGCCACCAGTGATCCATAAAGCACAAGAGAAGGGGATTGACAGCGATGCCAAAGCCAGAAACAGAGAAAGACTCGCACCCTTTTACTTCCATCCCCATCCATCCCCCATAGATGTGTAGTAGTTGGGTACACACACCGCCGGTCCCATGCGCGCATGCACCGCTCCTTCGTCTCTCACTCTCGCACACGACGCGCATCCCATTCCCCCTCAAATCGTCCACATCATTCCACCTTCTCTCCTTCCAGCTTTACCACCCTTTATTGCTGCATCGTGCGTCCTCTCCCCACTCCACACCACACACCCACCACCACACCACGTGCCAACTCAGCACCGTCTCACAATCACCATAAAAGCCATGCAGATATTTCCACATCACAAGCTTGTGCAATTAAAGCGCAACACCCTCTCCAAACACGGGAACTGACCATTATACACCTCTTTGCCACGGGCACAAGTCTCGACTCTCAGGACCGCATGCCATGTGACGAAATGTACTATTCCCGCACCGGTGTGCAACGGGGTCCAGTGTGGGGTGAGACCATCATTCCTCTCCTCTTCAAGCATGTTTTTGTGGCCTTTTTTAAGACTCCAAACTGCTGCGACCGGGGTTTTGCTCAAAAGTATCATCATTGCCTTCGGATTCTCACTTCCCTCGCATGGTAGAAAAGAGCAGATCGCTTGACCCGACTCTGTACTGACCACTCAATCTGTCGAAATACTCACCGATACGATGGCATATACCATTACGCTAACTGATTAATTAACGGCGCTAGAGGGCAATCCCGAAGGCCTTGGCTTTGAACTCGAGCGACTTCAGGTACCGTATAGCCTCGTCAAGCACCACCACCGCGTCCGCCTTCCCGCTACACCCAGGAACAATCCCTCTCAGCAAGCACACGGCTTCATATATCCGGTCCCTCTTCACCCTCTTCACCACGGCACCCGCCACTGACGTCTCCTCCTCGCCATCGCGATCGTCTTCTTCCCATTTGGCGTTACCCTCTACGCAGCTCGACCCGTCGCCCTCCTCGATCCTCGCATGAGGCGAACTCGCGGTGTCCGCAAGCGACGCGTCGCTCTCCCCCTCCTCCCACTGTCGTCTTCTCTTCGTGGGTCTACCGGAGCTCGCCACCTCCTCCTCGAGCCCATCTGGAATATTGCAACAGTTGAATTGACCAGTGGACTGCTCGTTGTCGTAGTCGTCTGAGTCAGAGCACAGCAGGGCGTCTATCTCGTCCGCGTCTTCTTCGTTGGAGCTCTCGCCCGCAGCTCCGTTCCTCGATATGGACGAGTGGTCGACCACGCCGGTGCTGCTCGGCAGGTCCGCATGGGCGTGAAGTGGGCTAACGGGGTGCTGCTTGGGATTTGGTTTGTGGATTGGAGGTGCCACCGAGCTGAACACGAAGGTCGTGAGGTTGCCCGAGTGGTCGAAGATGATGAACCTTCTCTGCTGTGGAGCGTCGTGAGTTGGTGATGCTGTGGCTGCAGCAGGAGATGGGAATGGGTTCTTGGGGAGGAACCCAGAATTGGGTGCGTCCAGATTCCCTGTGGCTGGGGAACCCAAGGTCTTTGGGTCAGATTGGGTGACCATAGTCTCACAAGTAGGAGCTGCAAGAAGTACACCGTGATGTATATATGAAAAACAGATATAGAGCAGTAGAGTTGGTTGTTCTTTGATGAATCTTGTGGGCTTACCGTGGTTTTGAGAGAGTGTTAGGATTGGTCGACTGAGCAATCCGGAAGGAAGAGTGTAGTCCATCCAGAGTTTGGAAATGGGCATAAAAAAGGACAGGGTGTCGGGAAGGGCTCTCTCTACGTGACGGGCTTGAGAAGATGACGGAAGTACTCGGCCTGCCAGAACAGAAATTACAGCAATGTTAGAGAAGAGATAAGACCTCTCCTTTTGGATGGAGTAAGGGAAGATGACACCACCAGTTATACCCGTCGCAATTTCCCATGCCTTCGATTCTTTTTAATGCTACTGGTTGTTTGCACGATCCAATCGAGTGATAAATTTTTCCTTTCTCTTTTTGATATATTTTTTTTAAGTCTCGATTAAAAAAAGTCTTAACAAGAAAATAGCAGAGCAAGAAAAGAAGGTCTAAAAGGCTAATTGCCCTATATATCAAGAAACGAAGATTTGTACCCTTGCCCATCGTTGCATATAATTTTGTATGCATATCCTCCTCCTTACGTCACTAATGCCATACGCAACCCTGCTGCGAGCACACCTCGTCGTTCTGTCTTGCCGATTTTACTGACCGTTGCCTATTTGAAATTATCCAAATTCATCGTTCTTAACTTTAACTTAATATTTTAACGGTTTAATTTGATTCAACTAAACCATGGTTGTTTACATGCATTTCCGTGTAAATATATAATACGTGAAGGGTATGTAAAATAATAACGAGGTAATATATATATATATTTTTTTTAGAAAAAAAATTCTTCCACAAAATCAGAATCTTGAGGAATTCAGAAAAGACGGAAAATTTAATATATCTGTTCTTGGAATATTTTGCGAACATACAAATACTATTGACGTTTGCATATTACATGGATAAATATAAAGCTATTCTACGCCTCTTTATCAAATATTCCTTCAATATTTTGGACATAGAAGTAAGGTCATTTTGAGTTTAAGATCTTATAATCCCAACTTTTTTAAATTTCAGAAATACGGGAGAAATGAACATTATCTTATTTTTCAGTCCAACCCCACTAATTCTCATGCAATATTCAATGGAGGAGTCCTTCTAAGCAACGCTCAGAAGCATCAAGTAAATACCAAGAAGTTAGTGATATTTCCACGGTGGCATATGATTCCAAGAACACTTATGTAAATATCTCTAAAAAAAAAATAAAGAAATGATTTGGTGTACACGCGTATAACGGATTTGCACACACACACCCTTCCTATCAGAGAAGGATATCGTGAGGTCATAACATCGTCATAGAATTAAATCGTATCATGAATTTTCTTTGATGTACACCGATCATCATCCAAAAAAAGATGAAAGGATAAAGGAGTCAATAATTTTCGGGGAGTCACTTTTGTAAGTTGTGGAATTGAGGAATAGGAGGGAGAGGGGGGTGGTGATGGGAATCAAAGGATAATTAAGAAGGTATTTTGAAGGATAATTAAGAGAGAACATTATCTCACAAGACGAAAGACAACTTTTATTCCACCCTCCCCCTTTCCCCAGAATGCAGTTTATACGAAATTTTCTCCTTATCCCATGTAACTTCATCCGAAAATTTCAAGACCCAAACACGGAATAGTATTTTAGTTCACGCCACTCGAGGCTAATTAAAGGGCTCACCAGCCCAGTACAGTGTTTAGCCATGAAAATAAAACCCAGTTAGTGTAAAACCCGGGAGGCGTCAGATTCGCGTCGCAAGCGTATTTATAAAGCGATTTCCATCTTACAATAATATATTTTGTGATGCCTGATATGATGCAACCTCACTCACACCACCGGTGCCCAACGTAAAGTCACCACCACTACCAAAAAGGCTAAAATAAAAGGGAGAGGAACAGTTCCAATGCCCCTTCGTACCAACCTGGCAATCCTGCAAAGGTTGGAAGCACGCTATGACCCTGACGATGATGGTCGCGTTCTCAGCAATCCCGCTCTCGTGCTTCAGCGTTCGAAATCTCGTCTGCGCGGCCGCTTGGCTAACCATACCTACCGCGACGGATCCTCTTTGAGATTGGCCTCCCAACACTCACCAACACCGACACAGAACCACCAAGTGCCACGGAGGAAAAAAAAAAAAAAAAAAAAACCGCTCTCAAAATATTTTGACGTGAGAGGGTCCAAACGCCAAACGAACGATCTACTTTAGCTGATCCTACGGAACAAGGACTTGTTGGTACGTGACATAGTGAAGGGGTAAGCGTTGGAGTGGGGTGTGAAGGGGATAACAGAGTCAAAGGATGACTCGACGGTAGAGGTTAAAGGGGAGGACTCTGCGGAGAACACCGACGGAAAAGCTAAGCCACGGCATACTGTTTTGAGGCTTTTGCCGACGGAAGAGGAGGACGATCACAACCTTGGTCGCTCCATCCCCTGCAGCGCGGGGGATTGATCGTGAGATTAGGGGTGGAGAAGCTGCTAAAAGATCCGTAAAGAAACCGGGAATTGAGAACAGAGATGCTTACGCCTTCCGGATCTGGTTCCGAGGATTTGGAAGGAGAAGCGTTGGTTTAAGAAAACGAATGGAGGGTGGGCACGAGGGAGCAGAGGTTGCGGGGGAGGAAGCCGCTGTGAGGAAGAGGAGGATGGGGGGAGATCTTATGGGAGGCCAAGAGATGGAAATGCCCTCGGTAATGGGTTTTAATTACGTGGAGGAGTTGTTGGGGTCCGCTCTTTAAATTAGAGGTGACTTGGCACATAAGGAGGGATCCGCATGCGACTTTTTTTTTTTGTTTTGTTTCGAAAAGCTTTGGTCTTTTTATTTTCTTTTGCCTTTTTCTACGGGGAGGCCCCTTGAAATGGCATCATGCTTGTGTGTGTGTGCGCGTGAGGACTCTTCCAAGGAGAATAGACAGTGTCAAGAAGTCATTTTGACTCCAAAAAAGAATGCATATTCATTTTGACTAAAGTTAAAGTAGGTGCTATGTGAATTTTAGATAGAAAAGAGGATCTTAGTGTAAAATTTATTCGGATTTTTCTTTTTAATCCTACTCTCGATGCCCTCTTAATAACTTCGTTACTTGTTGGGACCTTAAAAGTTTACATAATAATAAAAGACCTCCTTCTCCACTTTACTCATTGGTAGGATCATGACAGCATCCTTATGCTCCATCCTATGCTTGTTCCTCACTTTTTCCTTCGACACCAACTTCTCTACCCCCACCATCTAGGGTTTTCAACCTCGTTTCATGTCGCCTTGCATTAGTATGATGTCACACCTCGCTAATCTTCTGATAAATAGAAAACTAGGTTAACAGATTTGATATTTCAATCATTACAGTGGTCAGGGTTATAAGTAGTCCAATTTCTCGATTATTAAGCCAATGATAACTAGTTAACATTGACTTCTTGCATTAATAATCAGCATTTCTCACAAGGTAGCAAGAAAAGAAATATAAGATGATGCAAGACGAAATAGTATAACAATAGTTAAACATTTACTATCGATGAGGGAAGAAGCAACCTTTATGAAATAGACCCAAAAACGAAGAATAAAAGCCTACAAAAAAGGCTTGAGAGCCAAATCACCTCAAGGTGAGACTCCTCTTAGACAGTAGGACTCACAGGCTAGTCCGATCATTAACTGGGTCATACCTCAAAAGCTACAAGCAAAGTTCGGTTGGCCAAAGAGTACACCAATAGATTGCAACTACTGCCAGAGCCTAGGTAATGAAAGCTAGCATGGAGGTACAAGAATCGAGGTGACGACACGAGAACGTAGGCATTAGTGGGGTTAACGAGACAATTCAAAAAGATTACGCTTTTAATACATGTAAATGCAATAATTACTATTGTTATTCCCAAAATCCACTATATAAAGGATGCTTGGACATTCTGGAGAAGGGGTCATAATCTCTTGTACCAAATGCATTCCACTAGTGCATCTCGAGGTATTCCCTTCCCAGACGTACACCCTCGAGGTGGAGCTAGGTCACAACCTAGCTAGCTTCGATTCTTCATGAATATGTTGCGATTTTTCTCTACGCTTCCTGTTGAGTTCCCTTAGGCTTGATCAATTACCATGCATCATCTGGGGTTATATTGTTCAACCATGATATTTACAAGAGTGGAGCTTTGTTTGATTTATATCAAAAGGGGGGCCCAATTGTGACATACAAGGTTACAAAAATGGTGTACAACAATAAAACCAACAAAAGCTCTATGCAGCAAATAGGGTTCAACTAACTCAGTCAATCCTAACTTCAAGCTTTAGGGGAGTATCTTGCTCGATAGATAGCTTGATGTAGTAAGCATGAGGTGATGATGAACTTAGATAAACCCTCTTACATCTGGTCAGTAAGAGGGACGAATAACGGCTCGGGACCTGGTTTCTCCTCCATTATGTCCTCCAAGTGCCATAGCACTGGTAAAAATAATGCCTCACCTACTTAAGGGAGAACATCTCTACTTGGTCATCACTAATGTGTTGTTACATGCCATCAGGTCGTGAAAGTAGGTCACAGGTACAGGATAAGCCAAATGGCTCAATAGAGATAAAGCTACATGTACAAACAAGAAAAAGCACGTAATATACAGATATCTACACTACAGGCCAACTAGCTCATCCTGTCCCCTCCTAATAGTTATCCCGTGATTTATTATTATTATTGTTATTATTACTATTAGTTCTCTTGCTCACCTTAGAGGGTTAAATCTAGTAAATCATTCCTTTTTAGAAGTGATGGAGATGTATTCTCCTTTTGAATCACAATTTGATAGTCTCTCCTTAATAAGGGGAGAGGCTAGCAGCACTGATGGTCCTCAAGTGAGGCATATCCATCCTCGGTACATGAGAATGTTACTAATATCAGTCAAAAGAGTCAAGTCTATTGAAAGCTACCTAGACTAATGTCTTAAGATCTTGAGAAGCAACTTTGACTTGGAGAGGAACGAGCTAGTGTTTGTGAGGGGCAACAAAAGATACAACTTCGACTTGGAGCAGGAGGAAGGAGGTGGGGGAAAGTGGGAGGAGCAAGGTCTAGATGAGGAGGAGAGAATCAAAGGAGGTGGGAGGAGGAGGGACCAAAGGAGATGGAGGTGGGAGGGCGAAGGAGGCGGGAGGGAGTACTAGAGGAGGGGGAGAGAATTGAAGGACGAGGGGAGCTGGAGGAGAGGAAATGGAAAAGGTGGGAATCAGAGGAGGAGGTGGTGGATGAGGAGGGGAAGGAGGAAGGTAAAGGAGTTATTGGTGAAACAGGAAAAAAAGATAAAATAAGTTTTATATAAAAATTTATAAGAGCATCCCCAAGTGTATGTATATGCATATTTTGTCTCTTGCAAGGGTAATTGTGCAATTGAGGCTGAGAGGGATCTGTAAGTAATTTCATTTTTTCTTTTGCTAAACCTAATGTCAAAATCAGTTCAATCATAACTTTTCTCTATTCATCAATGGTGTATTATATTCATTGGGCATCATATACCTGCAACCTTGTCACATGTCGACACTAAATTATCATTAATCTAATAGATTTTGTGACAACACAAGATCTTGAGGATTTGATTCCTGTAGGGATCAGTGGAGGGTGGAGGGAGACATGGCACCCCCACTCCCTTCATACAATAAAAAAAGTCCACGGGACAGGCAATGGAGATTGCATCATAGCAAAGGGTGACACGGGAAGCTCTAATTTATACGATATACCCCTAAGCAATAACTTTAGTTTCAAAATAGTCGCCAAATTTTGAATTCCACTATGTTGGCTTCCAAGTTCCAGATGCAATCCATTCTACGTATTTTTGTCTAAAAATTTGAAGTTGGGGAAATCAATGGCGTTAGAATTTTAAGAAGGTGAAAAACCTAGATGCATTTTGGAAAAGATATTCGTGGCTATTCATGTTAGAAATTAACGAACCTATAAAATTGCTTCTTTCCTATCAGTAAGAGATAATATTAATGCTATATGGGGAAAAAAATAGGGATGAAGTTGGTGGATTTTGAAGTTTTGGAACAGCATTAAAATTGCAACAAATCTAAGACCATTTCCGTAAATTAATGAAAAGAAATCCACTAAGCTCAATTCCTCCCAAATAAAATGTTAACTCGAGCCAAGTTGCCAAATTTCCCTCCTCCTTATATTGAGGTCTGACGACGAATTGTTGAGAGCGGAGGAAGCAACACGAGCGTCAAATACCTAATTAATTAATTAACAATATTAATTAAATAGGGAGTGGATTTGAATGGCTTCCATGCCTTGAGACTAATGGCGATTAGTTAAGAATGTTGCCATGTAGCAACTAAGCACGGAAGGAGGCGCTTACGTAGCGCGCGTTGCATGCGTGCCTTGGCATGGAGTCAAAATTTACTTTCACGCAAAATCTTATCTAAGATTGGTCTTGCGGTTAGAGCCATCCATATGGTTGTCACGAAAGGGACCGCCATCTCCGATCGATCGAGTCTAGAAGATATTTTATTGTTGGCTTCAACCTTTGACCACATTATTTTTGGACTTATATTGCAAAACCATACCATGCATCCATGAGGAAAAGAATGGAGAATCTGAAGCAAGATAAGGCTATTTTTGTCCATAATGGTGCAAATTATTGATGTTAGTGACGAAATGAATAGTACGGAGTGAAGACATGGGAGCAGGGTGTTTGAATGTGTTCATTGAATGAGGGGGGAACTTTTGCAGGATTATGCTTGTGAGTTAACCCTCTACCGGAAAGGGGCCTTCCCTAATCTCAAGGCAGTAGGTACCAGATGTTTTTTTCTTTTTCTTCTTTCGATGTTTTTTTCTTCTTTGTTTTGCTACTTCTTCTTCTTCTTCCTTTGATAAGGGAGGGTACTTGAATTGGTGGAAGACAAAGTAGCATACGGCAATAGTTAGTTCAAATTCAAATACATATCATTGCTTCGCTAAGTATCATGCTAAAATGTAAATTTTAACTTCAAACTACCTTACTAGTTGCCGTAATTGCCTCGAATGATTGTCGGATCTTGTTTTGTTGGTCTCTGTGGCGGTGATCGAGGCTATCATTATCGCTTCTACCCGTAATGTTCAATGTCGCTCGATAAAGCTCTTCGATCATGCTACTTCGCCTTCGTTTTCGTTGACATGGCTATTTATGTCTTTATTTGTTTGTTGTTCCTAGTTTTTAGGGACTGCAGTTGAAGTCGGGCTTCATCACAATCGAGTTATTGGCCAATCTTCCGACCTCTTGTCACCCGTTAGCGTGGATTGTGAAGATCATCGAGTTCTTTAGTGGTGCTTTCGTATCTAGTAGAGTGGTGTAGGCCTTTGTTCTTGCTTCGTAATGGTATTATTTGGGTACTTTTTTTTTCCCTTCTTTCTTTTTTTTTTTTTTGTTGTTTCACCTTTCTTTTGATGCCCTCCTCTTCTAGGAGCCGAAGGTGTTCCTCTCTTGTTGAGGGAGCGTTTTGGTTGTCTTTGAAGGTTCGTCCCTACCAGGAGAGGTGACGTAATAAAATTGCGGAAATAAAATATAAAGCAATCTCACAAAAATCAATCACAAAATGTACACAGGTATTTTTAGGTGGAAACCCAAACCGGGTGAAAACCACCACCTAACCCTCACGAGTTAGGATTTTCCGATCAACCAAGTTGATCAAAATCCACTAAACGAATCACTTTGAACGAGGGTGATTCAACCTCAGTACAACCACGCTACAAGTACGAGGGTAGCGTTCCTCAACCCCTTCTCTCCACGAGAAGGATTTTGTCCCACGAAGGAGACGGGAATTCGCAAAGCGAATACCCAACCAAAATACAAAGATAAAATAAAATAGCAGTCCTATAGAGCCAACAAAATTAAACCTAGCTTCTATAGGAAATAGGAAACTCCCCTTTGCAAGGAGTGCGTCGACGATGACGCGGTGCGTGTGCCACGCGATGGCGCTACGTCGCTCTCGTGAACAACAGCGGGAGAGCGGGCGCGCAAACTGAATTTAGCTCTCAAGATGATGGAGCTTGAGCTTAGAGAGCAAGAGCTTCTTTTCTTTGGACACAAAAGGTTTGAAAGTGTATTGCAAGGTGTGTGTCTTGTTTTTCTAAGTGTGTCTCTTCTTTTTTTTTGTGTTGCAAAGGTTCCCCTCTATTTATAGAGGCCTTAGGAAGGCTTTAGAATGCTTAGGAAAGGTTCTATAGCCGTTGGGAACAAAATCCAAGTGAATCAGCCCGAAATCAGGAACAATCATTGTTCTGACAGGCTTATCAGACGTCTAATTCTAGCATCAGACGTCTGGAAGTTCACTATAAGACGTCTGATTAGAAGATCAGACGTCTGATTCTATGCGGGTTTCTCCCTGACTTGAATCAGATCTAAACAGGGTTTTTACGCAAGTCCATCAGACGACATACAGGACGTCTGGCACTAAGTCTGGACGTCTGGAAACCTACTTTTACTGTGGGAATTGATTTCCAAACGTTGCAACGGCTAGAAAATCTCTGAGAAGAGATTTTGGGTCAGCCGAGGCAAAACGGTCAATTATCAGACGTCTGGGAAGACCTATGGACGTCTGATAAGGCTCTAACGGTCATATACTGCCGTGCTTGCTAAGTTAGCCAACGGTCCACTATCTGGACGTCTGGCAAATCCATCAGACGTCTTCTAAGACGTCTGGTCTAAGGTCTGGACGTCTGATTTCATCAGACAGAAAACTAAGTCCAGCCTAACAGTTATCAGACGTCTGAAACAACAGTCAGACGTCTTAAAATTCTTTATCAGACGTCTGATTTTTGGATTAGACGTCTGGAAATGCTGTTTGAGCCCTATATTGGTTTTCTAGGTATTCTACAGAAAACCTAAGTATCCTAGGGTTGTGCAGGTGTTCCTAGGACTACTTTTAGGGTACTTTGAAGCTCTTTAACATAATGTTCTAAGGAATCAAAAAGAGCAAGAAAATAAATACAAGAGATGCATGAAAGGATAAAAAAGGATCTATCCTATTCTTCTTGTCTTCCATCTCCAATCTTTCGCTCCACGAGAACCTCCTCTGTTTTCCGTCAAGCTCTTCCAATCCGTCCTGGATGCGAGCTCGAACTCCGTCTAAACACGTCCACATTTGCAATTGACCTGAAATCTAGGACTCAAATTGCAAATGTTAAATAACACGTGTTTTGTTATCATCAAAACAAATGATCGTGGTGCTCTAGCACCAACAGTCTTTTTCTCCTTTTTTCATTGTAATTGTGTCATGTTGTCTCTAATCTGTCCCCTTTAATGGAAGTATCTACTTTTCAAATAGAAAAAATAAAACTTAAGCTACTTTACCAGAAGGAACATGATTCTCTTCTCGAATGTTTTAGGGGCAATTTATCTTAGGATATATCCCTCAAAACAAGGGATGACCTTTGTTTACCATGGGAGACATGTTGGGGTTTTACCACAATTAACCCACCTATAGCCTTATGATGGGGCCTGTAAGCTAACCCAAGTGTAAATGCACTGATTTTAACAAGTACTGGTACTTGGAATAAGTACTGGTACTGTTTACTTCCAGTATGTACCTTTTATTCAAGTGGTGCCGATATTCATGTATGAGTACCGGTACACTTGACTTACAGGTTAATCACCAGTACTCATGAAGAGTATCGGTACTTGAGGAATACTAGAAACTATTCAAAACTCATCTGGTCTCTGTAAATACTGGTACCCATCCTGAGTATCGGTACAACATGAGTACTGGCTTTGAGTCTATGAATCTGGACCATTATGGCAGTACACATGTTGTATCGGTATTGATAAACAGTACCGGTACATATGATGTATTGGACAAAGTGACAGAGGCATTTGTCTTTGATCTGTAGTGAATATGTTCCGGTACTTGTGACGTACAGTCTCAGACCACTCAGAACAAAGAATCGTATCTGTAACCAATGAATACTGGTATTAGTAATAAGTATCGGTACCTCATTAATACTGTATTAAGTCCTATATTCATCAAGTACCGATACTCATCAATTACCATTCCAGATATAGAACGGCCTGTATACAACTGTACTGGTATTAGTTGTTACGAGCAGGGCATCAGACATAGTTTAAGACGTCTGGGAAGTGGCCCAGACGAATGGCCAGACGTCTGGAACCCTTCCCAGACGTATGATATTAAATTTTTTCGGCGTAGGGGTTCGCATCTACGCGCGCAGACTGAACCCGCCGCCTTCGTTCTTCTCTTTCTCTCCCTGCAGGCGCCGTTTTTCCTCCTTCTCTCTCCACGTGGCTGCCTTATAAAAACGCTTCCCCTCTCCCTCACCCTCACTCCACCGCCTTCTTCTTCTTCTCCCTGTCTGCGAGAGAGCACGCGGGCGAGAGCGGCCACAGTGACTGCTGCGGGTGTGTGGGGAGGAGCCGTTGCGAGAATGGTTCTGATTCTGGGAAAATTTCCCAGAATCAGACGTCTGGACTTACGTCCAGACAACGCATAAGACAACAGGAGGAAGGACCAGACGTCTGACAGGTACAATAATTGTTATCTTCTCCATCTTTCGCGTGTACGGCCATGCAGCCGTCCGTCGAGTTCTTCTGCCCCCTTCGTGATGAGAGCGAGTGTGTGCGTGTGCAGGATTTGTTCGGGAGGGCGCTAGAGCTCCCCATCCCACACCGATCAGACGTCTAGACACAGTACCAGACAACGGAGAGGACCTCCAGACGTCCGGGGTGACAATCAGACGTATGGAAACTAAGTCCAGACGATCCAGCGGGGTTCTGGACGTCTGAAGGACTGCGCAGACCAAGGTATGGCATGATCGACCTTTTAAGACGTCTGGAAGAAGTTCTAGACGTCTGATTTTTAACAGACGCGTCATTTTTGACCCGTTTAGGGTCCGTTCGGAGTCCGTTTTCCGCGTTTCAAGTTTCATTCTTCCCAGATTTATTTCCTCTACCTGTTTACAGTAATTGTATACTGTTATGAGTAGCTCCTTGTCTTTGATCCTTATATTAGAACCCCGTTTCGTTGCGGCTCTGGGGGTTGCGGAGGCGCGCGGAATTGCCGACCACGCCCCCAGTACTTCCAATTTTGCCGGTAGAGTGGCCTTTTAATTTAATTATCAAAAATTATACATTTATGAAATAATTAATAGAGTCTAGGGCATTGCATGAACCCTAGGGCTGAAGAATTAGATTGAATGATAAATCCTAGGGTATTGCATGAATCCTTGGACTGGAAAATTAGATTGAATGATAGATCCCAGGGTATGGTATGAATCCTAGGACTGGAAAAATAGTTGAGTATATACATTGTAGTCTTGGAAAAGTGGAAAGGTAACGATAACTGCCTGTAAATTGGTTAACAGCTGCCTGTTATGAATGGATAATTACGGTTGAGAACATGAATTGTATGGATATAAAGCAGGAACGATGAAACCTAAATTGGCTGAGTTAAAAGAGTATGAACCCTACGGGGAATTAGAAGTAGAATTCTTAGAAAGTGAATGAAATAGAATTGGGGAAGTGAGATGGCCCTTGAGTACGGAGTACCAAGGGGAGCAATTGTCCCCCTGTTTAGTGCAGAGCAGAGCTAGCCGCCCCAGGAACCTGGGGTTAGGTCTGGCCAGTTTGTACCGACTTTTGGCCCTCGTGTACACAGTATCGAGGAGAGCTGCTAGTGTAGGGAGAGCACTAGCTACCCCACGGGTCCCGGGGTTCTGCTAGCCCTCCTACACCGACTTTCTAGGCCCACTGGGCAAACCAGGGTAGTCAGGTGAGGGTGCGCGGACTTTGGAGGGGCAAGACCCCTATTTGGTTACTTTGGAGGGGCTGGCCCTTGTTACTGAGAGGGCTCTGCCCTATACTGGTTCCGTGCTGTGCTTTGGACGCACCCGTTAACGGAAACGACTGACCGTGTGCCAGTGCGGGGTAGCTACCCATGCGCTTATCGTGCGCGCCATAGTCACCGTTACGTCTGTCAGCAACCTTGGGGTGGTTGACTGAGGGTAGGACCACCACGGGGGACTCTCCCGATCAGGAGAGCACCACGTGTTACTTCTACTTTTTGGAAAAGACTGCAATCAAGATCGTTCCCACGAGGAACATTCAAGATCAAGAGAAGCATCTGAGAAATAAATCAATAGTGAATAAATGGAAAAATATAAAGAAAGAAAGTAAGAATATAACAGCTACTGTCCACTCTACTCAGCGTTTTGCTGACGTGTCACCTTTGTTACTTTTCAGGACCAAGTGTTGAGCAGCCAGAGTCGGCGGCTGCAGAGGACGCTAGACCTAGTAGAGCCCAGTAGTGTTACTAGTAGTACCTACTATACTTTTTTTTCCATTATAGTGAGTAGTTTCTGTTACCCCCTGTACTCTCTTTATTGTAAGCTTCATGTTTAGGTAGTATTTCTTTTTTACTGCTGTATTTTGTTACTGCTAGTTATATACATGTTGAATGTGGTTTATTTTACTACTCTTTTGGTTACTTTCTCGTTGGACGACTGAGTCTTAGGATCAGTCGAGTCGGTCCGATTCTCGTGTCTCGTAGGGATTCGGGAATCGGATCATTACATTAGTTGTAGTTATGAAAAATGATTTGTACTTCCAGAAGTCCAAGGGTCCAGCATACAACCTAAGTTTATGCTGATCCTTGCAGATTGATAGAGATATTGTTTGACATACAAGATACATGTAAACATAGTAAACTATATTGACAGAAGTATAACATAAAACAAGATCAACTATGGGTTGTACCTGTACTTCCAACCATTGGGATTAGGGCAAAGATGACAATGTTGAAATAGGGTAGATTAGACATGGTCTTCTAACCTCTTCATGACCTGAAGCAAGGAGTACAACCTTTGATGGTAGCCAGCAATCCTAGAATTCCTAGCCACCTCCCTTCTCCTCTCTTTTCTCTTAAAATCGATGGGTGGCTCTCTTGAGAATAGAGATGCGTGTGTAGGATTAGGGATCACAACCCCTTTTGATTAATTGGTAACCACAAATTAATTCTTAGTAAACTTCTATTCAGCCAATCATAGAGTAGAAATTACCCCTATAGATTTCTACACATGATGCCTATATCTTAATGATACATTAATGCACATTATCGTTGTAGTGCCTCAATTGATCATTTTTAAATATGAGCTCATAACTGACAATCAAAATAAATGTGTGATTATACACACATATTAATCCATATTATTGGATCAATGAATTGACAGTAAAAATAAATGTGATTATACACAGTCAAAATAAAAGCTTTTCCATTAGTTAAAACAACCAGCATAATGAATTTAGAAGATACAAGAAAGATTATGACTTGACCAACTCCCTTGTAATTGGGAAGTCGCACAAAAATTTGTAAGCTTGTGAGAATCATTGACAGTATTTCTAGGGATATGAATTAATTGCAAGGAAGGATGATGGTGAAGAAGCCTTTTGCTATCTTCAGCAACCCTTTTGGATGTCCAATGCGATTGTCTTGTTTTAGCTAACAAGGTTAAGAGCATCACTCTTAATAAGATAACTCCTGTCAGGAAAATGAAGATATAAATGAGAATATGGAGATGATCTTGTCTCCAATAAAAAAAGGGGGCTACAAATTTGCAAGTATACTTCCTATTACATCGTATAGCGGAGGTTATAAATGTGTTGATATTGGGAGTGTAGAGGCATTAATATTATGATATTATTTGCAAAAGATCGGAGCAACTATTTGTTGGTGCTAGAGCACCACGATCATTTGTTTTGATGATAACAAAACACGTGTTATTTAACATTTGCAATTTGAGTCCTAGATTGCAGGTCAATTGCAAATGTGGACGTGTTTAGACGGAGTTCGAGCTCGCATCCAGGACGGATTGGAGGAGCTTGACGGAAAACAGAGGAGGTTCGCGTGGAGTGACAGATTGAAGATAGAAGACAAGAAGAATAGGATAGATTCTTTTTAATCCTTTCATGTACTTTTATCTTTATTTTTCTTGCTCTTTATTTTCCTTAGAAATTATGTTAAAGAGCCTCAAAGAACCCTAACAGTAGTCGTAGGAACACCGGCACAACCCTAGGATACTTAGGTTTTCTATAGAATACTTAGAAAACCAATATAGGGTTCAAACAGACTTTCCAGACGTCTAATTCCCAAATCAGACGTCTGATAAAGCATTTTAAGACGTCTGACTGTTGTTTCAGACGTCTGATAACTGTTAGGCTGGACATAGTTATTCTGTCTGATGAAATCAGACGTCCAGACCTTAGACCAGACGTCTTAGAAGATGTCCGATGAATTTGCCAGACGTCCAATTAGTGGACCGTTGGCTGGCTTAGTAAACAGTCAAGAATATGACCGTTAGAGCCTTATCAGACGTCCTTAGGTATTTCCAGACGTCTGATAAATGACCGTTTTACCTCGGCTGACCCAAAATCTCTTCTCAGATATTTTCTAGCCGTTGCAACATTTGGAAATCAATTCCCACAGTAAAAGTAGGTTTCCAGACGTCCAGACATAGTGCCAGACGTCCTGTATGTCGTCTGATGGACGTGCGTAAAAACCCTGTTTAGATCTGATTCAAGTCAGGGAGAAACCCGCATAGAATCAGACGTCTGACATTTAAATCAGACGTCTTAAAGTGGCCTTCCAGACGTCTGATCACCCTGTCAAGTGTAATCATTGTCCTGATTTCGGCCTGATTCTCTTGGGCTTTGTTCCCAACGGCTATAGAACCTTTCCTAAGCCTTCCAAAGCCTTCCTAGGGCCTCTATAAATAGAGGGGATCCTTTACACACCTACATACACTAAGAAACACACAAGATACACACCTAGAGAGACCAAGATACACTAAGATCAAGTATTTCCACTCTCTTGTGTCCAAGAAGCTCAAGCTCCATCATCTTGAGAGCATCATTCCCTTCGCGCACCCGCTCTCCCGCCGTTGTCTACGAGTGCGACATTGCGCCGTTGCGTGGCTCACGCACCCGCGTCATCGTCGACGCACTCCTTGCAAAGGGGAGTTTCCTAAATCCTATAGAAGCTTAGGTTTATTACTTTGTTGGCTCTATAGGTTTGTTGTTTATTTTACCTTTGTCTTTTGGTTGGGTATTCGCTTTGCGAATTCCCGTCTCCTTCGTGGGACAAAATCCTTCTCGTGGAGAGAATGGGTTGAGGAACGCTACCCTCGTACTTGTAGCGTGGTTGTACTGAGGTTGAATCACCCTCGTTTTAAAGTGATTCGGTTAGTGGATTTGATCAACTAGGTTGATCGGAAAATCCTAACTCGAGAGGGTTAGGTGGTGGTTTTTACCCGGTTTGGGTTTCCACCTAAAAATTCCTGTGTACATTTTGTGATTGCTTATCTTTGTGAGATTGTTTATATTTTCAATTCCGCATTTTTTTTGTCACGCTGATCTCACCCCTCCAAGTAGGGAAATCACACTATTATCATGTAATTCCAATCTAAACTTTGACTATTTTTATTTCAATGCTTGATCCTTACAAAGTCATTAGGCAAATCACATTCTTTAGAGGTAGCAAACAGATCACATTTCAACGCAAATATGATATAATGATCTTTATAGTTAGATTTTATTTTTCCTTTTACTAGTTGTCGTGTATATAACACTTAAATTCTGACCCCCTTGGACATATACTTATTAACAAGGTAAGATAAATTGAAGATCTTCTTCTCACTCCCCATCCTCTCAATTTCCTAAAACCTTGAGTGAAAGTTTGCAAGGTTCTTAACTCCTCGCAAACTCCTACTCAAGGGCCCATAATGGCTTGAGGAGGATAGAGGTTGATCTAGCAGAGTGTATTCTGAGTTATATCAAATTCTAATTTTCTATTTGTGGTTCCCTCGCTGCTGAGATTGTGGGTAGTGTTGTATTGTTGAGGGTTGGGATATTGTACTTGTTAATTCTTCCTAGGTAAATTGCCATTTTACTCGAGTTTGTGAGGCTCTTGTGAGCTTAGAGGTTGACTTTTATATGATAGAAAAGGCATGAACATACATATAGGTATATTTTAATTCACGCTCCCCCAAAAAGGAGCAACCCACGCTTGCAAAGCGGCACGTATTCGATCCCCTCCACCTCGGCACTCTTTAATAAGGCATGATGCCGATGCTCCTCCCCACACTCGTCCCCATTGGGAAAGGAACGTCCAATAGCAACTTGCGCGGTCCCTTCGGCAACACAATTGACTCGGGAATCAGGTTCTTTGCGCCACACACGCACCACCAGACGTGCCAATGGATCTGATATAAGAATTGTTATGTCTATTATTCTTTTCGACGGATCTGATCCGATAAAGTTATA
The DNA here is from genome assembly GCA_037157565.1 of Thalassia testudinum. Lineage (NCBI taxonomy): Eukaryota > Viridiplantae > Streptophyta > Magnoliopsida > Alismatales > Hydrocharitaceae > Thalassia > Thalassia testudinum. The sequence continues at coordinate 27,580,001 of JAZHRO010000059.1, forward strand.
TCTAATCGATCTGCATTTTTTATTATGGTACGCATGCGGAGATTTATGTACACAAGAAACTAAACCTTCGTGATTTCCTTAAAGACCATGACATATTATAATGTAGAAAGCACTCCAGCCTGCACATATCGAAATTCTAATGTCGGTCCTTAAAATCCATGAAATATTATGTTGTCCATAGGAGTAGTGTTCTAATGTTGGTCCTTGCATTATTGGTGCTAACTATAGACATATATATAGCAACGGTGTTAGAGCATACTTCGTGTCAAGCACCAATAGCATAAGAAGTACAGAATTCTTTTGATCCTAACATCAATTTGCATGGTTGTGAGATTATTTTTATTCTGAATGAATATGTACAAAAGCATTGAAATTTAAAGGTAATATGATTCCTATCGGGCATACATCTACCTGCAAGCTGATCTCCACAACTCTTATATTAAAGATGATCGACTTTGGATAAATTTTAATGATCTAAATATCATAAAAAATTTAACCATTTGATGATGATTGATGCTCATCCTAGGTGAGGAAATAAATAGTCCATAAATTCATCCTTTAAGGTTAATTACAACTTAAATTTGGAATCTATTATTTTCACTTAAGCGATATAAACCTATCTATCAACTGAATTACCCATCGAACTCAAAATTTAACCACTTGATAGAAGGATCAGGAGTTATCCATTATAGGTTATGTTTGAAATATCTATTGTTAGTGAATGATTTCAATGAATAAAGTGTTATTTGAAAATATTACTCAAAAGAAAGATATAAATGCACATGAAAGAAAATTTTCTTATACTTTTAAGTATAGGATCCCGATTCTCATTTGTTAAAAAGCATCAAAGTTTAAAGGTAATATCGATTCCATCAGGCATCTGCTACAAACATCTGTTCAAGGATCGATGCATGCCTTCTCTATGGCATCAAGCCACATAATTATGTCTGTTCCAATCTCCAAACTCTTTTTCATGTATTGGAAGAATTAATAAATGTACTTGGACCAAACTCATTTGAAGTTACCCTTTGCAAAACTCAAGTCCGTAGGAACATGCAATCGAACAATAGATTTCGAATTTAACCCATACAGATGTATTGCGCATGTGTTGATACTAACTTCTCTAGCTATGTTTTTCTCTATTCAAATCCAATTCAATAAAATTGGAATAGATTTGATAGCAACTTAAGAATTAATTAATCCCGGCAATCTTCTCTATCCAATGAATAAGGAACCCATTCTACAATTGTTTGCTCAACACTCCACTCATCAGGTTATCACACGATCGTAGAATGAAGCAAACCTATAGGAAAATATTTACCCACATCCTCTATCATAGAGATTTGAGACTTAATTGTCACCTGCAAACAACAAAAAAAATCCCAACATGAATATCCAACGGTATGAGGCATCACTCCTGTTAGATTTGCACAAATCCACATTCGTATTTACGCATAAACCAATGGCTTAATTTCCAAAGGTCCAAACCCCCGGCCTCATCCCACGCACGACAACGACCTCCATGCTTCACCACCCCCACCACAACATAGAGAGCCCAACATGGTGAGCCTTCCCCTGCAGTTTAATTTCCATCTGCAGTAGAAAGATTTTTTTTCTTTTTGTGTAATTATTCTGCTTATTTATTTATTTGATTTTTCTGAACAAACAACTGAAAAATGTTGCAATCTTGCCCTGGAGACGGCCAGGGACTTTTTACTTATCCCTTCATGCAGGTAGACCCTCTGGTCAACGGGCCCGTGAGCCCCCCTTTGGCAAAGCGAATGCCAAGCTTTAGAAGGAGCGGAGCAGGAGACTGGTTGTGGTACGCACACACAAACAGAGAGCGAGAGAGAGAGAGAGAGAGACCCGGAAAAGGCGCATCAGTAGCATACGTGATGCGACGTGCCCTGTGATCATATGATGAGTGGAGTACATTGGAATTAGGGAGCATGCACGCGCGGCGCCCACTTGCCTTCTGCGTTGCATGGGAACAATATATATATGAAAACGAATATAATGCATGTGTAATGTAAGCAAGTGGCACGCTTGGCCTCAACCTCAACGTACTCCCATTGCGTTCTCGTGTCCCGCGGCCCATGTAACGACATCCCCACCCGCCGCCAGGGGATGACCGATAAAGTGGTGTTGGTTGCCTCACCTGCATGCTCACGCTCTTCCCGTGAGGTCACGACCCATTATCCAGATGGGGTCTTGTTCTTTCTCCCATGTGATTTACGCACGCGTGCTTTGTCCCCAAAATTATTCATGGTTTTTATGAGTCGTGGCAAAATGGAAATTGTGAGAGGGGAGAAGCCCTTAAGGTCTACCTTATCTCGAGGCATTAAACATTTAAAATGAAGGTTAATTTTTATTTATCCGACTATTAATTTTTTATTTAATAATTTAGATTTATCTAATATTGATTTCAACCGATGTTAGTTAAATTTATGTTAAAATTTTATATCACTATCAACTAAACGTCACAAGAGTTAATATCATAATTTAACATAAATTCAAGTAAAGAAAAATATGATATTATCACTATTTTGTAAGTAAATATAATTAAAAGTTATCAGTAATTTCATATTTCTTAATATTACTTTTCTAAACCCTCAAATAAACTAGCCCTAAATTCCATAAACTTGATTCTTTCCCCTTCTATATACGTTATGACGATCTAGATGTAAATTTGGGTTTACCTTAAAAACATTTAATCGTAACAATTTATTGAGTATAGATTTCATAAAAATACTTAAATTTAAATTGTTAAATAAAAATTTCCAATCCTTATATCTCACCACTGAATTTTATGAACTTACTATGTGGGATTATTTTTAGGATATTACAACTTTTTCCTCTTGAAATCTTAATGACCCACTCTTTGGTCATCACAAGAGCAATCCTTTCCTCCTATTAAATGCAGTTCAACTTTGATACCATTTACAAAGAATCAAGTCTAAATCCAAATTTATTTGAAAAAAATTAACCTTGATAACTAATTAGATATGAATCCCATAATCTGAAGCTATGGGATTTATTATGAGGGGAAACTGTCACTACTATTAGGAGTATCGAATCCTGATAAGATCATGAGAATTTCAAGTAGGAGAGGTTATAACACTTCCAAAAAAAATTCCACATTATAAATTTGTGAAAGTGAGTGGTATGATATAAGAATTGAAAATTATTATTTGACAACTTAATCTTAAGTATTTTGAGTAATTATTTAAATTTACAAGTTCATACTCGATAAATTATCAAAATTAATTTTTCTCAATTAAACTTAAATTATCACAATAAGAGTGTCCGATGGTCGTGCTATCTATGTGCTCATTCTTGTGTGATTAATTACTTGCCATTCCTTCTCTTCTTTTCCTCTCTATCTTGCATCTAGCTTGGAGTCTGATCGTCGGACTTAGTGATGAGACCATTGGACCCTAAGTAGACCGAGAAGAAACCTCCATCAGGACATCAAATATATGAATTTTAAGGAATATTTAAGCACCATCTGACCACTCAATTAAAGATAGTAGAAGTCCCCAGATGCTGCCATGTGTGTAGCTAATTAACCAGGAGGCTTTAGATTGGCGGGCTAACTATTCAGTCGAATCTTACGGATTAGAAGAAGTAATTCACTTCTTGCCACACATCTAGACGATGGGGAAACCACCAAGGACTTGCTACCTGTTACGACCCGATTCCCGAATCCCTACGAGATAAGAGAATCGGACCGACTCGACTGATCCCAAAACCTAGTCGTCCGACTAGAAAGTAACCTAAAAGAGTAGTAAAATAAACCACATTCACCATGTATATAACTAGCAGTAACAAAATACAGCAGTAAAGAAAAGAACTACTACAGTATACACCACCACAACAGTAAAGAAATAAACATGTACATAAACATGAAGTTTACAATAAAAGGCTACAGGGGTAACAGAAACTACTCACTACAACAGAAGGAAAAGTACAGTGGGTACTACACAAGTAACACTACTGGGCTTTACTAGGCCCAGCACCCTCTGCAGCAGCCGGCTCTGGCTGCTCAACACCTGGTCCTGAAAAGGTGACAAAGGTAACACTGAGTAGAGTGGCAACTAAAAGCTAAGAAACAGTAAGGTGGACAGTAGCTATTATACTTTTAATTTCCTTCTTTATATTTTCCGTTTACTCGTTATTGAATTATCCTTCAGATTCTTCTTTTGATCTTGAATGTTCCTCGTGGGAATGATCTTGATTGCAGTCTTTTCCGAAAAGTAAAAGTAACACGTGGTGCTCTCCTGGCCGGGAGAGTCCCCCGTGATGGTCCTACCCTCAGTCAATCACCCCAAGGTCACTGACAGACGTAACGGTGACTACAGCACGCGCGATAAACGCACGGGTAGCTACCCCGCACTGGCACGCGATCAGTTGTTTCCGTTAACGGGTGCGCCCAAAGCACAGCACGGAACCAGTATAGGGCAGAGCCCTCTCAGTAACAGGGGTCCAGCCCCTCCACAGTAACCAAACAGGGGTCTTGCCCCTCCACACTCCGCGCACCCTCGCTTGACTACCCTAGTTTGCGTAGTGGGCCTAATAAGTCGGTGTGGGAGGGCTAGCAGAACCCAGGGCCCGTGGGTAGCTAGTATTCTCCCTACACTAGTAACTCTCCTCGGTACTGTTTACATGAGGGCCAAAAGTCGGTACAAAGTGGCAAGACCAAACCCTGGTCCCTGGGGCGGCTAGCTCTGTTTTGCACTAAATAGGGGGATAGTTGCTCTCCTTGGTACTCCACACTCAAGGGCTAGCTCACTTCCCCAATTCTATTCCATTCACTTTCCAGGAGTTCTACTCCTAATTCCCCATAGGGTTCATGCTCTTTTAACTCAACCAATTTAGGTTTCATCGTTTCAGCTTTATATTCATATAACCCATGTTCTCAACAATAATTATTCATTCATAAACAGCCAGCTGTTAACCAATTACATGCAGTTATCGTTTCCTTTCTACATTTTCAAAACTGCAATGTATAGATATTCAATTTAGTTTTCCAGTCCTTAGATTCATGCCATACCCTAAGATCTATCATTCAATCTAGTTTTCCAGTCCTAAGATTCATGCAATACCTTAGGATCTATCATTCAATCTAATTTTTCAGTCCTAGGATTCATGTAATGCCCTAGACTCTATTAATTATTTCACAAGTGTATAATTTTTTATAAATAAATAAAGAGCCACTCTACCCGCCAAATCGGGAGTACTGGGGGCGTGATCGGCAAGCCTGCATGCCTCCGCAACCCCCAGAGCCGCAACGGAATGGGGTCCTAACACAAGGATCAATACAAGGAACTACTCAGAACAGTATACAATTACTATAAACAAGTAGAGGAACTAAATATGTGAAGAACGAAACTTGAAACGCGGAAAACGGACTCCGAACGGACCCTAAACGGGTCAAAAACGACAAGTCTGTCCAAAATCAGACGTCTGGAACTTCTTCTAGACGTCTTAAATGATCGCTCAGGTCATACCTTGATCTGCACGGTCCTTTAGACGTCGAGAAGCCCGCTGAACCATCTGGACTTAGTTTCCAGACATCCGACTGTCACTCCGGACGTCTGAAGACCCTCTCCCTCGTTTGGTGCTCTGCCCAGACGTCTGATCTGTGTGGGATGGCGTGCCCTTGCGCCTTCCCGAACAAGTCCTGCACATGCACACGCCCGTTCTCAACACAAAAGGATGCAGAAGACTTCGGCGGAATGGCTGCATGGCCGTACACACGAAAGAAGAAGGAGGTAGAAATAACATACCTTTCAGACGTTTGAACCTTCCTCCAGACGTCTCCTGCGTCGTCTGGATGTAAGTTCAGACGTCTGATTCTGGAAAATTTTCCTAGAATCAGGACCTCATCGCCCTCCGCCCGCAGCGCACGACTATGCCGCGTCGCGCCCACCTGCTGCCTGAGCTGCAGCAGCTCCTCCGCGGCACCATACGCTTGCTGCGCACCCGGCGGTCGGCTCTGGCTGCCCCGGTGAGCTTGCACCCTTGCGGTCGAGCTCCCTCTCCCTCTCGCAACAGCCCCTCCTCACACACTCGCAGCAGCCGCTGCTGCCGCTCTCACCTGCTCGCTCTCTCGCTGACAGGGGGAAGAAGAAGAAGAGGCAGTGGAGTGAAGGTGAGGGAGAGAGAGGTGTATTTGTAAGCTGCCGAGGGGAGAGAGAGAGAGAAAAAGCTGTCTGCAGGAAGGGAGGAAAGAGAAGGAGGGCAGTGGGTTCAGTCTTGCGCGGGTATGCACGCAGAAGCGAACCCATACGTCGAAAAAATTTAATTCCAGACGTCTGATCGGACATGCAAACTACTTCTCAGATGTCTTAAACGATGCTTGATTTCCCAGATTATAACACTACCTATTTAGGTTATGTGGAATGAGAACCAGAAATAAGTGAACTAAAAGGTAACACGTGTGTAGCTTTCCATAGCTATTCAGTCGATTTGCTGGAGGCTTCACAGCTGAAGTCCTTTTTCGTATCTGAGCTCCTTCAATTCCTCAAGGAGAATGGAAAATGGGCTTCAAAATTCAAACAAGGATATTCAAACTTGGATCGGTCTAATTCCAACGTGGGATAAAGGGTTCGTTTTTTTACTTGAGGTAATTTACGTAGTTAGACATCAGGCGATTTAAATTGAATTGGTATACATATTCCATTATGTCGAAAGCAAATCCACGTATTTGGAGCTTTGAAAGTTTTTACATGCGTACATTTTAGGTGCTTTAGGTCATTGAAAGTTGATACTTGTGTTTGATTTAACTTGATTATTACATATTTAGATTCGAAAACCTAGATTGTGCGTGAACCATGTTTTGCCGATGGATCCAAATTCATGTCGCACAACGTCATTAAATTGAACCACTATCTCATCAATATTGGGTTTGTAGACGTATTCGATCTCTATTTGAATCCATGTTCGCAACTTATTTACCGATGCGTGAAATTCAAAAAGTATTATTTGACTAATGTTTGGTACCTATAATTCAAATGAAAAAAGATCTCGGACAAAAATGCATCGACGAAGGCCAAAAGTACAAACCGTCGTAAAGATATTCTTCCTCGTCTTTCTCTTTTTCCCTTATCCAAATTAAGGTTCACATTAGAGACGTACATGGGACAAGTTAGACTAGGTTAGAGCTTAATCCAAACTTAACTCATCATTTGCAGGTTAAAATTTTTCTAAATCAATCTAATTTACCACCAATAAAAATCGATCACATTGGATCAAGTTAAGTAGATTATTAATTAATTAAAGTTTATACTTATCTCTTACGTAATTTTTATATCTTTTAAATTTAATAATAAAAATTTTTTGACTCATAAATAATTTCTACCTATAAAAAGAAAATAAAATAAGTAAAAAAATTAAACAAAAAAATAAAAATATGATATAAAATTAACACGGAAAAAAAAAGTGCATCTGATAATAAATTTAATAAAAATATATAAAAATTCAAGTACATACCAATAATTAATAAAAGATAATTTGGAGCTGGTAGAGATGTCAGGGATTAAGGTTGGGGTTTGGGTAAATTTAGGAGATGGAACCGCAGGAAAGATGAGTTGATGATGGGTTATGGTTGAAATTTGGGGATTTGGAAGAGAATCGGCTGTGATGGAGAGAGAGTTTGGTATCCCGTGTGTGTGTGTATATATATATATATTAGATTGTCTCGTGATATGGGTTGAGTTGAATAGGATTAAATTTTAAATTTAATTTAATTTATCTTTTATCGAATCAAGAAAATTATGTATAAACTTATAAACATGGGTCAGATCGAATAGGATTAAATTTTAAATTTAACTTAATTTATTTTTTATCAAGTTGAAAAAATTTCAACTCAATCGAATCAAGTTAAGTCAAATTGACTGAATTTAAGTTGAACTCAATCTATTTACACCTCTTATTTACATTTCACAGGTGACTCATCCACATCCTGGATCGATCCAAACCTAAGACGAAAAAACCGCTCCTCCCGACCCTTCAACCTGGGACGCATGTTCTTATTTGGAAAGCATTAAATATTTCAGCAGTGCCAGGAGTCCGATCACCGTGGGTGCTCATTTGTATTTTTTTATTACACGTACATATATTCTTCCGAGGAGAAAGCAATGCTGTACTTGTGCTCGTGCCACGAGGGTTGGAAAAGTGCTCTCTCGACCAGTGCAGTGCAGTGCAGCGCTCCCATTCGCCGGCGTGACCGTAGTAGAGTATGTCCTTCGCGATCTTTTGGAACAGGGGAGCCGTAAAAAGTAGAGGGCGGCCCTTCGTGATGATATAGGTTCACCTTAGGTTTCCATTTCCGTTGGAGAGAGAACTAACCATCACCAACGTCTTACTTTGATCCCTTCTTCGGTCCCAACTCCCTGCCGAGGGATAAATATTATTGATATCTTATGTTGGATCATTTTTATTTTTTTTAAAATAAATATTTCATTGGAAAGGAAATTTCAGATACGAAGAGATGCATCTCGGAAGGGAAGTAAAAAAAAAAAAAAAAAGAGAATCCTTACCTAGCTAAATATTAATATATATTTCGTTGGATCGAATTGGAATGGATTGTTTTCATTATTTATCGTACGTGATTGTATAGTCTGTATTTGAGTTTCTATTGTTCAATGTAAAGTATCAAATTTAAACTTTATTTCTATTAACCCAACAACATTAACATCTAAATAATTAAAAGATTATATTAAAGATATATAAAATTATTTATTTCATTCATCTTACAATAAAATAAAAAAACTAATTTCAGTGGTAATAAAGTAATAAATATACTTAAAAAAGGACTTTTGTATTACATATACTTTACCTTTAAGGATTTATTTCTCCTTTTTGTTAAGTAAAATACATTTATGTGTGCATATAAATGATATTCTTTTACAAACTATGAATTCAATTGCATATATTATAAATTTTATGGATTACATATATTGGATTGTTAAAAGTCACAACCCAAATTCAATTCAATTAAAATGAATCAATAATTTTTTAATCCATTCCAATTCAAAGCGATAAAAACCCAATCCATTCAGATTGAAATGAATTTGATTGCAAATTACTCAGATCCATGTACAACCTCAGTGCCTACACTATAAAGTGAGATATATTAATGCATACAACTATCCTCTAGTAGGAGTTAAGTAATGACAAACCAACATGTAGAATGGAAAAGTTTCACTTCTGTTTGGAAGGAATTACGAAATAAATTTTTAATCAACTAATACCCATGTCGTGCATCTATGCCATAGTATTGTTGTTATAAAATTGATATTAGTAATAATCGTGACAGTGGCACTATGGAATGGTTACCATCGAACCAAGACCATTGCAATCGCCCACAAAGGGCATTAAAATCAATACTAAAATTAGCAGGTGTGCAGTCGGGTAGGCATATAGAGGAGCATGTACATGTGAATTTGCTTGCTTTTTTTTTTTTTTGATTTTCTATCATAATATGTTCAACAAAAAGGTGAACAAGACATCTTATGTTTTATACATAAACTCATAAAACAAAATAAAAGAATTAAGTCAACAAAGTAGGATAGATACTAACATTTTCCTTTTTCAGATTTTAATTCCAAGTCACACCATATACTTTCCTTGTTCTAATTTTTCGGATGCGAAACGTCAACAATATTATTCTAGCTTTTGGAAGGGTTTATATTTAATAAGGCATATCATTTTCAAAGGTTGCTTGTGAAAGGTAGGTGATGATACACCTATAAATATTTTGGCAAGATAATTGGATTTCAAGTTGAGATTTCTACGCTACCTCATGAGGAGGATGGTCGTGATATCATTATTTGGAATCCTCAGGGCGGGATTTTTTATTTTAATTGGAGGGATTGGATTTAAAGTTTCCATCCCTGTATTATATATCTAGAGGATTAATGTATGTAGGATGATCAATTCCTCCATGTCTTGTCCAATTAAATTATGGGTCATAAAAAAAAAAAGTATACTTTTTTATCAAATCTTCCTATTATTTTCTCATTAATGAATTTGATATTTCTCATCAACCACTTGACCATCATCCGGGAGGTATGGAATTCTTACCTTCCTCAATAATTTAAATTGTTCATTTAAAGAATCTCAAACAATTCTCACCATATTGGTGAAGGGACATCTAAGAATTTTGGAAAAAGTGAAGGTTTTTGTATCTCTAGTGGGGATTTTTAGGAATCTTTGTGTTACGACCTGAACCCAGATCCTTACAGGATCCAAGATCGACTCGTCTCGACTAATCTCAAGATTTAGTCGTCTAACGAGAAATAACTAAATAACATGCATCAATTCACAACCACACAAGTACAGTAGCTAAGCATAAAGAAAATTGCAACGAAAGGAGAAATAGAACAGTAATTCTAAAATAATACATGCTTTTAAGAACAGGAAATACTACCATCACAACAGAACTAGTACAGATAGAGAACATAACAGAAAGTGCTGAAAAATATAACTACAAAAACTCACTACAACAAGCAGATGAAACTATAGCTTGGCTCGACTAGGCCCAGTGTCCTTAGCAGCCGGTAACTCAGGCTGCTCAAATCCCTAACCTGTACAAAGTTATATAACTGGAGTCAGCTAACGTTGAGTAGAATGGTCGTTAAACATAAAATGTATTTACAGGTAGTTTAACAAATTATTTTCTAATTCAAAATATCCTATAATGGTTTTCTGTGTAGTGATCTTTAATCATGGCTCATCTTATTACTTAATCATCTTGTTCCCTAAAGGAACGATTTTGCTTACAGTTTTCCCGTGATGTAGGATGCACGCGTGGCACTCTCCTGGCCAGGAGAGTCCCTCCGTGGTAGTCCTACACCCAGTCTACCACCTCGAGGTCACGGTCGTGACGTAGCGGTGACAACGGCGCATGTGATAAGCACTCGAGTAGCTACCCCGCACTAGCACGCGGTCAGTCGTTTCCGCTAGCGGGTATGCCTCAACGTACAGCGCGGAACAGAGTAGAGCCTTACCCTCTCAGAACAGAACAAGGCTCTCGCCCCTCCTTAGTCCACGTACCCTCGTCTGACTATCCCGGTTTACCCAACGGGCTAACAAGAGTCGGTGTAGGGTGGCCATGCTTGACCCCGGGTCCCTTGGGGCGGCTAGCTCTCCTCTACACTAAGTAGCTCACCTCGGTACCACGTACACGAGGGCCAGAAAGAGTACACGTAGAGTGGCCAAATCCACCCCAAGTCTCAACTCAAGGGCGGCAAGCTCCCCACTACACTAAAAGGGATAGTTGCTCTATTCGGTACCATGTACACGGAGGTCAAGTCACTTCCCTTAACGGCCGCCCGTGGGTGGAAAATCCAGAACCATCCAGTTCCCTGGTACGGTAGTGTTCTTATCTCATTCTACATTCCTCATAGGGTTCGTACATGAACTTTTCTTTGTTCCACATCTAGTTTGTTACATACAAAACAGGCATCTCTGTTTCCACAGTATGAGTTCTTTTTCTTTCTATCAATAATGTAGTTCATTACAGGCAACTTATGATTTATCTAATCATCCATCTTTCTACACATGTATCTTTTCTATCCCTAGTGTTCATGTCATAACCTAGGGTTTACTTGAATAGTTGTATCCTAAAGCATGCATTTATTTCTTCCTACGATTCATCTCACATCCTAGGTTTTAACTAATTACATGCATTTTATTTAACTTGGAGAATTAGTTAGAACCACTCTACTAGGATAACTGGGTGGAATGGGAGCTCGTATAGCAGCTCCCAACGTCTTCACAGGTCCCGTAAGCTCGACGGACTGGAGACCTAAGATGTGGATGGACTGGTCAAAAGGATTCCAAAAGATACAGACAAGCTACCATTATGTGAAGAAATTCGTATGAAAAACAACGATGTTTCGTTTACGGAAAACTGACGTCGTTTGGGCCTTGAACGAACCCAAAAATAAGGGTTCTGACAAAAATCAGACATTTGGAAGAGATCCCAGATGTCTTAAATCAACTCTCAGGCATACCTCTCTCGGGGTGCCTCTATCAGATGTCTGGAAAGCAGTGCCGACGTCCAAGCGTTCCGTCGGACATGTAAAGGTACTCCCAAACGTCTGAAACTGCCTCGGTCCGCCTTCCAACTTTTGACACATATACGTACACTATCAGGACTTTGGCAGAGAAGAAATACGGAAAATAAATCTCTACCAAATGTCTCATACTACCTTCAAACGTCCGGTAAGACGTTTGGATGTTGTTCCAGACGTCTAATTACGCGGAAAATGACTTCCGTGGAGGTGCTCTGGCTTTCCTCGCCGCAGATGCTGCAGTAAAGCAGCACAGTGCCCTCCGCTCTTGCGCTCAGACTCACGATTAGCTCTTCGCTCACTCTCTGCTTGCTTTCTCTCTCCAGCTCCCTAGTCTCTCACTCTCTCGCTCGGCGATGGTTGTGTGAGACGAAGAGGAGGAGGGTAGGTTTATAAAGGGAGAGGAGGCGAGGGGAGAGGTATGGCGTCGCAGGGAGTGGTACAGGGATGGCTGTCGTAGGGAGAGGTGTGAGGCATGGGCAAGGGAGTGGTGTGCACGCAGTATGCGCCGTAAAGAAAATCATTTTCAGATGTCTGGCTCTCCCTGTAGACATTTGGACAGACATTTGGTGAACATCCCAGACGTCTTAAAGGACCAAAAGGTGATGGGTCGTTTCAATATAACAAACTTAAAGGAAGTTTCGTTTCTGAAACTTGAGCTAACTAGGGTGTGGAAAAACGTAGCAGCGTATAACAAACTTAAAGAGGACCGAAGTAGGTCCGAAGAGACATACCCTCAAAAAGCTCCGGGTACTTCTCTCACATTGCCGCCTCAGGCTCCCAAGTCGCTTCCTCGTACCACTGGCTTTTCCATATGACTTTCACCAGGGGTACCTCCTTCTGTCTCAGACTACGGACGACTCGTTCTAGTATCTATACCGGCTTCTCGGGATAGGTCAGGTTGTCTCCCACCTCAATGCTCTCATGGCTAAAGACATGGCTGGGATCGGCGATATATCTCCAGAGGTTGGAAACGTGAAATACGCCGTGCACTCCAGAGAGTTGGGGATGAAGGGCAAGCCGGTAAGTGATGGGTCCTACCCGTTCTAAGACCTCAAAAGGCCCCACAAATCTCGATGCAAGCTTCCCTCTCACCCCAAACCGCTGCAAGCTCTTCATGGGCGAAACACGGAGGAAAACATGATCTCCAACCTCAAATTGCACCTCCCTATGCTTCAAATCTACGTAGCTCTTCTTCCTGCTCCGGACAGTACGCAGCTGTCGATGGATCTATTCGATCACCTCCTAACTCTGGTTGATATACCAACCTCCCACCTCAACCCAACTCAAGGGACCCGTACACTTCCTCCCGTACAGAGCCTCATATGGTGCCATGCCAATGCTCGAGATGTAACTGTTGTTGTATGCGAACTCTGCCAGGGGAAAATGCTCCTCCCAGGAGCCTCTCCACCAGAAATCATGTCGTAGGTCGTGATACATCTTCGTGTTCCCAGGATGTGTCGTAAATCTAGATACATGTGCCTCAGTCAGGAGCTCCCTCAATAGCTTCTCATCTCTAGGAACGCATAAACGTCCCCTCATATGCTGGACTTCGTCAGTGAATGAGAACTCCCTTGGGCTCCCATCCAATACTCGGTCTCGCTGTTCCCGTAGGTATGGGTCCGTCATCTATCCAACCATGATGCGATTTGTTACGACCCGATTCCCAAATCCTTACAGGACTCGAGACCGGCTCATCTCGACTAATTATAAGACCCAGTCGTTCAACAAGAAATAACTAAAAAGCAGGAAAATAAACCACATTCACATATGCACTATAACTAAACAGTAAAAATATACAAGCAGTAAAGGAAAGTAAAAGCTGCTATTTTAGTACATACCACCACAACAACAGGAACAACAGAAACGAAAGTAACAGTAACAAGAACAGTAGCTAAAAGCCTGAAACTCACTACAACAGTAAAGATGGTACAATAAAGAGTGTAGAAAACTATGGTTGGGCTCGACTGGGCCCAGCACTCTCCGCAGTCGGAAGCTCTGGCTGCTCAACTCCTGACCTTGAACAGTGGTAAGGAAAGACAGAGTCAGCGAATGCTGAGTAGAGTGGTAACCATACTATCTAAAGCAATAAATGTAACAGGTTTAATTCTCTTTTTTAGTTATTTTATTTTACAGGTAATTCCTTTTCACCCCTTTTTGTCAACTTTCAGATTTTCTTGATCTCACATATTCCTCATGGGAATGATCTTGATTGCAATCTTTTTCGAAAGTAGAAGGTACACATGGTGCTCTCCTGACCGGGAGAGTCCCCCGTGGTAGTCCTACACCCAATCAACCACCCCGAGGTCACTGTCAAGACGTACCGGTGACTACGACACGCGTGATAAGCGCACGGGTAGCTGCCCACACTGGCACGCGGTCAGTCGTTTCCGCTATCGGGTACACTCAAAGTACAGCACGAAACAGTATAGGGCCTAGCCCTCTCAGAAACAAGGGTCTAGCCCCTTAGAACCAAATAGGGGTCTCGTCCCTCCACAGTCTGCGGACCCTCATCTGACTACCCCGATTTGCCCAGAGGGCCTAACAAGTCGGTGTAGGGTGCCTAGCTGAACCCCGGGTCCCGTGTGGTGGCTAGCTCCCCTACACTAGTAGCTCGCCTCGGTACCGTGTAGATTTTTTCCATCTAACAACAGGAGCTATACTCCTAACTCCCCGTAGGGTTCATGCTCATGTTCACCACATTATTCCAATCCAGATTCCATCATTCGCAATTCATTTCTCGTTAATGTACATCTAGCTCGTATTTCCATAATTTAATACATGCAACTAATGATTTTACAAGTAACTGTTCAATTATCTCAGGTAGCTCATATTCTAACAGGCAGCTCATACTTTATTACAGGCAATGGCTAGCAGTTTAACTCATTCATGTATACAAATACAATCATGCAGAACAATTTGTTTTATTTATTTCTTTATCCTAAGATTCATGCCACCTCCTAGGTTTTCGATTGGCTAATTTCACAGATACATTCTTATTTAATAAGGTTAATAGGGGTGGACCACTATACCAGACAATCCGGGAGTAATGGAGGCTTGAACTGCAGACCCAGGTGCCTTTGCGAGCCCCAAACACGCAACAAGGTGAAACCCTAAACTAAGGAACACATCACAAAGGAGGATTCAAAACAATGTATAAAGGTTTCTAATATGTAAAGAAACTCACAAGGAAACTACAGATACTTCGTTTGTGTAAAAAGGATCCCAATTGGACCCTAAACGGGTCAAAAACATGTCTGCTGACCAAAATCAGACGTCTGGAAACAAATCCAGACATCTTAAAAGTTACAGAGTCTCACCTCAAGCTCTTGCGGTGATCTCAGACGTCCTGGACTCTCCTGCGATCGTCTGAAAGCGGTTCCAGATGTCGAACCACTCCTCCAGTAGTCTGGTAGCACCTCCGGTCGTCTGGTGAGCTATCCAGATGTCCAAAAGTGCATCGAAAGGCATTCAGCGCACCTTCCCAAGGCTGCTCCTGCGTACGACAGAGCAGCCACCACAAATTTGCCAAGCAAATCCTTTGCGGTGCAGCCTGCATGGCCATAACCACGAAGAGAATGTACCTTCGCGATACAAGTGTTTTTGATCTTTTGGTCTTGACTCCAGACGTCCAGTCGGTCGTTCGGACTGCACTCCCATCGCTCCTCGCCGTGTTTGCCTTCGCTCCGCCGTAGCTCTAGCTGCTGCAAGTAGTCGAGGATGATGCTCCGGACTCCCTCCTCCCGCACGCACCGCGGTGGCCGTGTGAGCTCCGACAAGCTTCCACGAAGCTCTCGACCTTGGCCTCCTCCTCCTTCTCATGCACTCTACTCCTCGTTCTCACGTGCTCTCCCTCGCTCACCTCCTCCCGCCGCTCTGCTGCACTCTGAAGGTGGAGATGATGGTGTGTGGGGTGGAGATGATGGTGTGTTGAGTGGAGATGAGAGGAGGGGAGGGTGGCCTTTTATAAAGGCCGAGGGTTAGGGTTCTGCAGGGGGAAGGGGGAGGAAAGAGAGAGGAGAGTTCTGCGCGTCGCTCGTGCGCAGAGCGCAGAATGCATACAAAATTTTAATTTCCAAATGTCCAGGAAAGGGTCCAGACATCTGGACAGACGTCTGACTAACACCCAGCCATGTTAAAAGGCTAAAAGTGGGACGGGTCTTTAGACGATCCATCAGCTCTAGTCGGGTGGGAGATAGTGGGCCGGTACCCTCCTTGCAACTATTGTCCTCCTTGGGCCTGGTAACCACGGTCGCCAGATCGGCCTCCAGTGCTCGGTGCTGGGAACGTCGGCTGCACTCCGGTCCTAGATGGACAATTCCTCCGTATGTGGCCCTACTGGCCACACCTATAACAGAGGGGTATGCAACCTCCTCCCTCTATTTGTTGTCCCTGCTGGTGACTAAGTGGGGGTCTGCTACAATCGGCTGGTCCCTGTCGAGGATCCCTAAAGGTCCCTGGTGGACCCATAGAACAGGACAGCTCCCCTACTGGTGCCTCCTCTCCCGACAACCCTATGAGTGCTCCTGCGGGTAGGGC
The DNA here is from genome assembly GCA_037157565.1 of Thalassia testudinum. Classification (NCBI taxonomy): domain Eukaryota; kingdom Viridiplantae; phylum Streptophyta; class Magnoliopsida; order Alismatales; family Hydrocharitaceae; genus Thalassia; species Thalassia testudinum. The sequence continues at coordinate 27,596,623 of JAZHRO010000059.1, forward strand.
CTCTTCCGTCCTCCTCCAGCAATGTCTCACACGGACAGGTTGGTCTCCTTGTAGGTCATGGCAACCTCGACTACGCGGGAGAAGGTAGGCAGCCTCAAGGGCTTTACATACCCTCGAATGGCAGGTCGGAGACCCTTGGTAAATCTCCACAGGTGCTCCTCCTCGGTGGATGCAGCTGTCGGGGCGAAGTGTGACAGCCCTAGGAAACGCATACGATACGCGCTAACTGTCATGGCCCCTTGGTGGAGAGTGTGGAACTCCCGCCTCCTCTAATCCTGCCAAGTCTGTGGGAAGTACTGCTCACAGAAGAGAGCCTCGAACTGGTCCCACATCAGCTCTCCCTCCTCCTGTCCTCTGACCGCCCTTCACCACCTGTGAGATGCACTCTTCAGCTGATACGTGGGGAAGGTCACACGGCACTCTATAGAAGGACAGAGGTTGTCAAAGATCTTCTCCATCTGTTTCAGCCAATCCTCCACCTAAGACGGGCTCTCCTCCCCCTTGAAAGAGGGGGGTTGCAGCTTCCTGAACTGGCTAAAGACCTCATGGTGTAGTTGCAACTGAGGAATGGATGCACCTCCAGGCAAGGAGAACTCGTGCCCCGAAGTGTCTGAAGGAGGTGGGGGCTGTGGAGGATCACCCCTCCCCCTCCAGCTCATCCAACGCCGTGGTGGCTCACCTGCCCCACGGAGGACTCCCCCTCCGCATCCCCAGGAAGAGGAATCTAATGGAGCTCCTCCCGTATGAGATCCTGCATCAGCTAGGCGAGATCCGAGGCCTGAATGCCCGGAAGGAGAGCTTGCAGTAGTCGTCCTCGCATTGAAGATCTTGAGGCATTACTTGTACGGAGAGACGTTTGAGATTTTCACTGACCATAAGAGCCTCCGATACCATCTTGTCACGACTCGAACCCAAATCCCTACAAGACCCGAGACCGACTCGCCTCGACTAATCCCAAGACCTAGTCGTTCAACAAGAAATAACCAAATAGCATGCATCAATCCACAACCAGACAAGTACAGTAGCTAAGAAGAAAGAAAATGGCAATGAAAGGAGAAATAGAACAGTAATTCTAGAATAATACATGCCTTCAAGAACAGGAAATACTACCATCACAACAAAACTAGTACAGATAGAGAACATAACGGAACGTGCTGAAAAATATAACTACATGAATTCACTACAACAAGAAATAGAAACTATAGTTGGGCTCGACTAGGGCCAGCGTCCTCAGCAGCCGGTAGCTCGGGCTACTCAAATCCCTGACCCGCACAAAGTTATATAACTAAAGTCAGCTAACATTGAGTAGAGTGGTGGTTAAACGTAAAATGTACTTACAGGTAGTTTAATATATTATTTTCTGATCCAAAATATTTTATAACCGTTTTCTATGTAGAGGTCTCTAATCAGGGCCCATCTCATTACTTAATCTTCTTGTTTCCTGTTGAACGATTACGAATCTACGCTAACGTGTTTGGTTTTGGAAAAACCTGTCGTTGTAGTTCGAAAGCGAAGAATTCGTGTTCAACAAATAAGATTTATACCGAAATTAAAATTCCGGGTCGAACACAGGGAGGCAGACGTTTGATTTAAAAACTACATGTTTCTTTTTATTTCTTACAAAATAATTCAATTTAGAACCATCTAATTATTTACAATAAATAGAAGAGAGAGAGAGAGTAAGAGAGAAAGAGAATATTACACAGAGAAATCAAAATGAGATGTAGAATAAACAAGGAATTTTTGCATTGAAGTGATTGTTCATTACAACTAGAAAGCATAAAATAATTACTCTAGAAAGCGATAAATTTACTCTAGAAAGCATTAAAAGAATGGAGAGAGAAATGTCCTCCTCGACGATTGCTTGGAGGACGAGTAGATTAATCTAGAAATCAGTAAATCTATACTAGAAAGTGGTAAGAAGAATAGGGAGAGAGAAATCCTCCTCGACGGATGCTCGGAGGACGAGCCGGACGGGACGACACCTGGACGAAGGAGAACGAAGCGGGACGACGCCTGGACGAAGGAGAACGAAGCGGGACGAAGGAGGACGAAGCAGAAGAACGGGAACGAAGCAGCACGTCGTCGTCGTCGCGGGATCCACTTCCGAAGGAGGATGAAAATTTAGACTTTATCTCGCGTGGAGCATCCCGGGTGTGGGACAAGCATCTCTTGAGCTTTGGAGAGGTAGAGAGGAGAAGGAAGGGATGAAAATTTCGTATGGAGGGGGTCTCCTTTTATAGTTGCAAGGAGTGGGGGCAAAATGCACATTACATCTTCAAAATAATAAATAAGGGGTCTTTAGTGACGGATAAAACTGTCGCTAAAGCCCCGACGTGGCCGTCGTCGCCGCGCCCACGCGCGCCCGCTCGGCTGCCCGCACGCGTAACGCCTACGCACATCCGCGAAGTCTCAGCCGTCCGATCGCGAGATCGGACGGCTTAAATCGCGTTCGCGCCCGCTGCGTAGCGTGCCCGCCCGCGTGCGATCGCGCGTTACGCCCGGCGTCCAATCGCGCGTCGTCCTGATTGAGCGCGCGCAGCCGTTGGATCTTCATCTGACGCTCGTTCGCGCCCGCTCGCCCGCGCCTTCCACCCCCTCACCGCGGCTCGAACCCGCGACCTCTGCTTCGCCCGCAGCTGCGTCGCCGCTGTGCTACGCGGACGAAATGGTCGCGCGGACGCTTTTAAGCGCGAGCGACCGCAGCCGTTGGATCTCCATCTGACGGCAGAGAGCGATCGGGCGGGGGCCTTCACAAAATGCAAGCGGCTGTTTGGGCGGCTGAGATGGCACCACGTGGCGCCATCTTGGCCGTCCATCTTCTGGAAGTTGTAGATGGTGCCACGGATGTCGGATTGACTTGATTTTTGTGTCGTTGGGCTGCGATCGTTGATCCGAATTCATCCGTGCGGTCGGATTTATCATCTGAAGTACGGATTTACACCATCCTGGCCCTTGATCTTCTAGGATTCCCGGGTCACTTATCTGATGCTACGGATGCCTGATTAGGGCGATCTTGGAGTCGTTGAACTCCAATAGTCGCCCTGAACACATCCATACGGTTGGATTTTTGATCCGAGGCCCTGATAAAATATTTGCCCTGTCCAAGCACATAAAAGGAGACAATTAACCTCCATTTTATTCGAACTATTCTAAATGCAAGATGATGCATGTAATGCAATATTTATATCGTGAAATGCAATCCTATGCTTAAGAACATGCATAAATAGACATTTTAAGTAGTGTAAATGTGTTTACATCATACCACCATGCCTATCTTTTGCTAGTCCCTAGCAAAAACTATATGCTATTTATAAGAGAATTAAGTTAGATTATTTGGACTTGAGTTATTTTCAATTATTAAGAAATTTTCTACTTAGGAACTGAGCTTTCAAAGACACAACAATGCCCGGGTATCAGCCAAAATGCAGACCGCCTCAAGCCCTCGCCTTATTCAAAGAAAAATTTCTTTTTCTCTTTTTACTCTTTTCTAATTTTTTTTTGGATTTTCAAATTTTAGGGTTCAAGAGTGGCTTTGTACGACTATTCAACTCACCCAAGATTTGATGAGAATCCTAAGTTTTAAGCGTCTTATTGTGATTGTGATAGACTCGTTGACCGGCAATTAGAACGAACTTTGGATTTCTACGCCTCTAGGTGACCTCAAAAAGAATTCTGCCTAAAGGTGTATCTTTACAACCGGTAGCTTTCTCCCTACTTTTATTTTTTAACAGGGTCAACACAAGGGTGAATCCAGTGTATATCTCCCCGGTTTATTCTACTTCTCCGCTCCTTCCTAAGCATTTTGGGAATTTTTAGTGCATTTTCTGAGCTGGGTTCTGGACAACTGGTCGATGAGCTGTTACCACCAACAACTTGCCAGCCATACTCGTGCGGCGAAGTGTGGCTTATTTCTTTTTGTTCTTTTCTCCTTTTTGATTTTTTTTTTTATATTTTTTTTCTTTAAGTAGGTGGCTTCCTTGGTCTAAGATTTACCTAAAGGCAGCAAAAAGAGAAAGGTCCAGTGACTGGGCTCTGGACAACCTACCTATGGGCTGTTACCCACGATAACTTGCCAGCCATATCACCCTAGAAGGTTCATTAGCTATCCAATTTCCGTAAAAATCGTCGAACAACGAGTCAGTGTAAAGAAAGTGTGTAGATGCTTAAGACTCAAAATTCCCTCAAATCAGAGGGCGGGTTGATAAGTCGTGTACTTATCACCCAAACTTATTTATTCCAATTATAATAGAATTAAGATGGCGAGGACTCAAAGACAAATCCACATTTTAGTGGATACACAGGCTAATTAAGTCCAAAGACCTGAGGGGTCTTTGTGTTCAGATCCTAATGTAGTATTTCCTAAGATTGAAAATTTTCTTAAACCCAAATTCTCTTTCCTAATTCTGAAATTTTTATTTATTTTTTTATTTTTTTTTTTATAAAAGAAAATAAACAAATCTACGGAGCTGACGAATGAATTCAGAGATGAATATCCACCCCCCCATGCCTATCTAATGTAATGTCCTCATTGTATTAAAAAGACATAAAACAGAGTGGAAAAGTGTAGAAAGCACCTGAATTGCGTGAATATCAGGTCCGCTCCAAGATGAAAACGAAAAAGAACTGTATAAGTGCTGAGTTTAGTGCCTTCAGCTAGGCACACTATACAAAGAAAAGAAATGAAGAATTCACATGTGCAGGTCAGAATTAGAATGAACAGAAGAATCCTCTGACCTGTCAGCAGAGGTCCACAGATGTGGACCAGATTGTGGTGCAGACCCACACCCCGTAATCGAGAATATCTTAGGTTCTGGATAAAAATTACCCAAAACCTAAAATCAGAATGTATGCGGGATCGGCCCTGCGATTTCTGAGGATGCAACCCAAGACCGAAACGTCGGGTTACAGAAAATTGAAGCTCAAAAGGATAATCGTTGAATGTGTGCTTGAGTTGAACATCCTCGAAACAAATGTCGTAAGGGTTCTGGTTTGATGGTTTCAGCTTAAAAGGAACCCTTCGACTCAATCTTCCATTTCCTCCAAAATTAACTTCCCAAACTAGAACTTCCCCGCTCCTATCCTCCTCATTAAGTGTATCAAATTCCAAGACCTCTTGTATATTCATCACCCCGTCTGGAATCTCCAAGTCTAAATGATGTGGCAGAATCAAAATTGACTTGGGTCTAATTATCTCAGAATTAGAATCATTAATAAGCTCAACAGGGTGTAACTGATAATCAGGGCATTGAATTGATTCCTCCAGAAATTGCGATTCTGGATCCGTATCGTGTGCCCTAATAAGATCAATTTCCTCAGTTATTGGGCTATCAAATGATCTATCAGATTCCTCAAGCCCAATCGTCTCACAAAAATCGTGATATGAAAACTCGTGTGAGACTTCGCAACTTGAATCTTCACCATCAGGATCTGTATCAATGTATGTCCCAAAATCATTTGTCACTTTGCGTTCCAAGGAGACATACGTTTCCTCGTAACCCGGCTCAGGGATTTCAGGTGAAGAAATCAAATCATCCTTAATTGGTTGTTTTAATTCAATCTGGTCAGCTTCGTATCACGTGTCCCCCCCAACAGGTGCCTGAGCGGGTTCTGTCATTGGCTTTCCTGAAGAGAGTTCATCCTGGGAATTATTCCAAGGTTGAATCAAAGCAACCACGAATCTCATCCTCAATTTCGCTAATTTCCCAAGTAGAAACTCACCCGGGTTCTTATCCTTAACATCCTGGAGCCAATCCAACAAAGACTTATTTAAATCATCAATCATTTCAATCAGGGGCTCCAATCTCTCAATGTAAGGTATTGGCTGAACTTCTAAAGATTGAATGATATTCCTCAAGTTAGCCAGAACCTTATCTTGAACCTGATTAACCTGAACCAAATGAGTTGGTTCAGGGTTGGGCGGGTTTGACATCAATGTAGAGGAATTAACGAATTGAGATTCGTTATACCCATCCTGATAATAGGTCATTTCAGATTGTTCAAAAGATGGTGATGACCTAAAGGCAGTGAAATCAGAGGATGGGTAAGGATCAGTGTATCCTTCTTGATTGTAGATCGCATTAGGTTGTTCATGAAAGGAGGACGATCTATAATCGATGTAACTCTGAGAAGGATAGAATTGAGAATCAAAGTGTTCAGGGTTAGACCCTAAACACGGGGGTCCTGAATTGTATCCCCAATCCGAATTATCCCAACTAACTGATGGTCGATTACAATACGAGTTGAGATAATCGTCATGTTGAGGATAATTTACAACAGGAGGGAAAGAGCGAGAATGCGTGAAATATGTGGAAGGATTCATGATACACGGGAGGAAGAGAGGTGCCCTGCAATACAAACAATCAAACCTGCCCTTAAATATGTTAGCCTAAAGACCAACAGACTCTCAAAACCCGTCTTGAGATAAAGGAACGATTTGATCTACCTCCGTCTGTTCAATCCAACCAGTTAGAAGGAGGGACTGGGGAGAAGGTTCTTCCTTCGGCTTGCGCCTCCGGTTCCTAGTGTACCCCCCAGCCGCGATCGTTTGACTCTGCTCCCCTAGCTAGACATCAGATTGAACAGTAGAAACAGAATAATCGAAAATAATCTCGTTCTGGGTTCTGAAGAGTGAGTCCAATCCTTAAGGCCAACGTCTACTTTGTTTTATTTAGGGCTAGGTTTGAATGTGCTTTGGAATGTGATGGGCCCTTTAAATGGGTTGTGCCCTTAATGATTGATTGATTTGTGTGTGAGTGCACAACCAGTGGTTTTCAAGCAAGATTGTTTTTGATGTGGTGAATTTTAAGATTCAAATCTTGCTTAGTAGCTTTTAGGACTCAACTTTAGGTGTTTTCAATAAAGTTTCGTTGGCACACCAAGTTTTACAAGCACAGGTGAAGATGTTTTCCTTTAAAGTTTAAAAAGAATGTGGAGTGCCTGGTAAATCCCTAAGAGTTGAACCTAATTGGCAGCTACTTGATGAGTTGTTTTTATTTGAAGTGGTGCGGCCCAATCAACTCAAACAATTGGCCTGTTGCACCACTTAATTAGGCACACAAATGATTACCTAATCTGATTTTTACTCAATTATGTGTTTGGATGTGTGTACCGGCTCCTAAGATTGGATTACCGGTTGAGTTTGAAAATCAGATGAGGTTGTGTACCTCTATGAGATTTTTTTTTTTTTTTTTAATGTGGGGGTTGGGGTGAGTATGGGTGTCAAACAACAAACAATCTAACCTTAGAGTTTATAAAAACACCTAGGTTGATTGATGTTTGAGTTATTATGTGATGAAATGAAATCTAATGGGTGGGAGGTGGGGGGTAACTTACAAAACCTTCCATAGCACTTTACTCCGATGTACCGCTTTTGCCTGTCTCGAAAGAGTACCTGCAATTACAATAAGAAAGGAGAAAAGTGAGGTAAATGATTTGTAAGTTACAAAACGCGAAGAGAAATCAAAGATCGTTGCTTCCCCGGCAACGGCGCCAAAATGTTAAACGATTACGAATCTACGCTAACGTGTTTGGTTTTGGAAAAACCTGTCGTTGTAGTTCGAAAGCGAAGAATTCGTGTTCAACAAATAAGATTTATACCGAAATTAAAATTCCGGGTCGAACACAGGGAGGCAGACGTTTGATTTAAAAACTACGCGTTTCTTTTTATTTCTTACAGAATAATACAATTTAGAACCATCTAAATATTTACAATAAATAGAAGAGAGAGAGAGAGTAAGAGAGAGAGAATATTACACAGAGAAATCAAAATGAGATGTAGAATAAACAAGGAATTTTTGCATTGAAGTGATTGTTCATTACAACTAGAAAGCATAAAATAATTACTCTAGAAAGCGATAAATTTACTCTAGAAAGCATTAAAAGAATGGAGAGAGAAATGTTCTCCTCGACGATTGCTTGGAGGACGAGTAGATTAATCTAGAAAGCAGTAAATCTATACTAGAAAGCGGTAAAAAGAATAGGGAGAGAGAAATCCTCCTCGACGGTTGCTCGGAGGACGAGCCGGACGGGACGACGCCTGGACGAAGGAGAACGAAGCAGGACGAAGGAGTACGAAGCAGAAGAACGGGAACGAAGCAGCACGCCGTCGTCGTCGCGGGATCCACTTCCGAAGGAGGATGAAAATTTAGACTTTATCTCGCGAGGAGCATCCCGGGTGTGGGACAAGCATCTCTTGAGCTTTGGAGAGGTAGAGAGGAGAAGGAAGGGATGAAAATTTCGTATGGAGGGGGTCTCCTTTTATAGTTGCAAGGAGTGGGGGCAAAATGGACATTACATCTTCAAAATAATAAATAAGGGGTCTTTAGTGACGGATAAAACCGTCGCTAAAGCCCCGACGTGGCCGTCGTCGCCGCGCCCATGCGTGCCCGCTCGGCTGCCCGCACGCGTAACGCCTACGCACGTCCCGATCGGACGGCTTAAATCGCGTCCGCGCCCGCTGCGTAGCGCGCCCGCCCGTGTGCGATCGCGTGTTACGACCGGCGTCCAATCGCACGTCGTCCTGATTGAGCACGCGCAGCCGTTGGATCTTCATCTAACGCTCGTCCGCGCCCGCTCGCCCGCGCCTTCCACCCCCTCACCGCGGCTCGAACCCGCGACCTCTGCTTCGCCCGCAGCTACGTCGCCGCTGCGCTACGCGGACGAAATGGTCGCGCGGACGCTTTTAAGCGCGAGCGACCGCAGCCGTTGGATCTCCATCTAACGGCGGAGAGCGATCGGGCGGGGGCCTTCACAAAATGCAAGCGGCTGTTTGGGCGGCTGAGATGGTGCCACGTGGTGCCATCTTGGCCGTCCATCTTCTGGAAGTTGTAGATGGTGCCACGGATGTCGGATTGACTTGATTTTTGTGTCGTTGGGCTGCGATCGTCGTTCCGAATTCATCCGTGCGGTCGGATTTATCATATGAAGTGCGGATTTACACCATCCTGGCCCTTGATCTTCTAGGGTTCCCGGGTCACTTATCTGATGCTACGGATGCCTGATTAGGGCGATCTTGGAGTCGTTGAACTCCAATAGTCGCCCTGATCACATCCATACGGTTGGATTTTTGATCCGAGGCCCTGATAAAATATTTGCCCTGTCCAAGCACATAAAAGGAGACAATTAACCTCCATTTTATTCAAACTATTCTAAATGCAAGATGATGCATGTAATGCAATATTTATATCATGAAATGCAATCCTATGCTTAAGAACATGCATAAATAGACATTTTAAGTAGTGTAAATGTGTTTACATCATTCCCTAAAGGAACGATTTTGCTTGAAGTTTTCTCATGATGTAGGATGCATACGTGACACTCTCCTGGTCGGGAGAGTCCCTCCATGGTAGTTCTACACCCGGTCTACCACCCCGAGGTCTCGGTCGTGACGTAGCGGTGACTACGACGTAGGTGAAAAGAGCGCGGGTAGCTACCCCGCACTCGCACGCGGTCAGTCATTTCTACTAGCGGGTACGCATGCCTCAACGTACAGTGCAGAACAGTATAGGGCCTTACCCTCTAAAAATAGAACAGGGGTCTCACCCCTCCTCGATCCACGTACCTTCGTCCGACTATCCCGGTTTGCCCAATGAGCTAACAAGAGTCAGTGTAGGGTGGCCATGCCTGACCTCGGGCCCCTAGGGCGGCTAGCTCCCCCCTACACTAAGTAGCTCACCTCGGTACACGTACACGAGGTGCAACAAGAGTGGACGTAGAGTGGCCAAACTCACCCCGGGTCTCAACCTGTTAAGTCCCGTGCCATTAAAGTTCTTTAAGATGTTTGGGACTTGGCTCAGACGTCTAGTCAGACGTCTGGACACCTTCGCAGATGTCTGGAAATAAATTTTTGCATGCGTACGACCGCGATTCTACACGTGTGCCGTGCGCAGACTGAGCCCCAGCCGACTTCTTCTCTTTCTTCTTCCCTCGCTGAATTGCAGAGCTGTCCCCCCGTGCATGCAAATACTCCCCTCCCCTCTCCCTCGTTCACCACCCACCCCATCCGTCTTCTCCTTCCTCTAGCGCGAGACTGAGAGTGAGAGCGAGCAACAGCTGCAGCCGAGTGCGGCGGAGGTAGGAGAAGAGCAGTGAGAGGGAAGAGAAGAGAGCGCGCGAGCCGTGAGAGTGAGAGAGCTCACCAGAGCAGCTTGAGGTCAGTCAGAGTGCGCGAGGCGGAGTGTGTGTAGGGGATGTTCCCCCGACGCTGCTGCAGCTAGAGCGGCGGATGAGTGGCTGCGCGGCGTGGTCGCACGCAGCAGGAAGAAGACGAAGGAGGTTCTGATTCTGGGATTTTTCCCAAAATCAGATGTCTGGACCTACATCCAGACAATGTGGATGATGTCTGGAGGGAGCTCCAGACGACTGAGAGGTACGTACTGCGTCCTATGCTTCCTTTTGCGGATACGGCCATGCACGTCATTCCGCCGAAGCTCTGTTGCATGCCGTGTTGAGAGTTTTTACGTGCGCGTGCAGGAGTCGCTTCAGGAAGGCGCGGGACATGCCTTCTCATGCGGTTTAGACGTCTGGACGAGTCACCAGACGGCGAAGAGCGTCTCTAGACTTCTGGAGAGATAGTCGGACGTATGGAACTAGGTCCAGACGGTTCATCACGATCCCTGGACGTCTAAGGAGCAGCACAGAGTGAGGTCTGATCTGGACCCCTTTTTAAGGCGTTTGGAAGATGTTCCAAAGTCTGATTTGAGTTAGAGTTGTGGTTTTTGACTCGTTTAGGGTCCGTTTGCGGTCCGATTTTTGCATTTTAGATTCTATTCTTCTCCGTACAAGTTCCTCTACTCGTTTGAAATACTCTTATCATGTTGTGAGTGGTTTCTTGTGATTGATCCTTGTGTTAGGACCTCGTTCTGTTGCGGATTTGGGGGTTGCGGAGGCACGTGGACCTACCGATCATGCCCCCATTACTCCCGATTTTGCGGGTAGAGTGGCTTCCCTTAGTTAATTACAAACATAAACGCATGTTAGGAATAAATGATAGATCCTAGGGTATGACATGAATCCTAGGACCAGAAACACTGGAATAAATGATAGATCCTAGGGTAAGGCATGAATCCTAGGACTAGAAATACTGGAACGATTGTATTAGATGCCTGAATTGCAGTCTTGGATGAGTAGATAGAATAATAATAATTGCCTGCAATTGGATAACAACTGCTTGTGAAATGTAGAGTACTGTTGTTAGTAACTGCTACATGTAATTCCTGTCGTTTGAAATTAAATATGAGCTACATGTATATAAATTGGAAAAGAAAGTTTGAATGTCGGAAACACGTGCTGTATGCGAATAAAATTGAAATGATGAAACCTAGTATGGCTTGGCCTAAGGAACATAGGCATGAACCCTACGGGGAATTAGGAGTAGAGCTCCTAGAAATAAACAGAGTGGAACTGGAAAAGTGAATGGGAAAGTGTGTTGTCTCTTGGGTACGTGGTACCAAGGAAAGCACATATTACCTCTTAGTGCAGAGTGGAGCTAGCCACCCTAGGGTTGAGACCCGGGGTTAGGTCAGGCCACTTTGTACCGACTTTTGGCCCTCGCGTACATAGTACCAAGGAGAGCTACTAGTGTAGGGAGAGAGCTAGCTACCCCACGGGGCCTGGGGTTCAGCTAGCCGTCCTACACTGACTTGTTAGGTCCACTGGGCAAATCAGGATAGTAAGGCGAGGGTGCGCGGATAGTGGAGGGGCAAGACCCCTGTTTGGTTACTGTGGAGGGGCTAAACCCCTGTTACTGAGAGGGCTCTACCCTATACTGGTTTCGTGCTGTACTTTGGGCACACCCGTTAACGGAAACGACTGACCGCGTGCCAGTGCGAGGTAGCTACCCGTGCATTATTCGCGCGTACCGTAGTCACCGTTACGTCTGTCAGTGACCTTGGGGTGGTTGACTAAGTGTAGGACCACCACAGGGGACTCTACCAGCCAGGAGAGCACCACATGCTACTTCTACTCTTCGGAAAAGACTGCAATCAATATCGTTCCCACGAGGAACATTAGAGTTCAAGAAAAAAACCTGTTAAATAAACCAAGTGAAGAAAGAAAAAATAATTAGTTAAATAAAGAAAGGAATTGAAACAACAGCTACCTGTCCACCCTTACTGTTTCTCTTAGTTAGCTGGTTGCCACTCTACTTAGCGTTTCGCTAACATGTTGTACTTATAACCTTTTTTGGTCCAGGTGTTGAGCAACCAGAGCCTACGGCTGCAGGGGATGCTGGGCCTAGTAGAGCCCAGTAGTTGTACTTTTGTTGTAACCATTTTCTGTAGTTGTGAGTATTTGTTACACTTTTGTACTCTTGTATTGTAACTTCATATTCCTGTACCTGTTTTAATTCTATACTGTTGTGGTGGTGTGTGCTATAGTAGTTACTTCTTTACTGCTGTACTTTTGTTACTTTTAGTTGCTTGTATGGTGAATGTGGTTTATTTTACTGCTTTTTGGTTACTTTCTCGTTGGACGTCTGGGTCTTGGGATCAGTCGAGTCGGTTCGATTCTCGTGTCCTGTAGGGATTCGGGAACCGGGTCGTAACAAAATGGCACCAGAGCAAGGTCGTCCCGAGAAGTGAACCAACTAGCTGGAAAAATAACCAATTCACGTGCTTGTAACTAGAGTAACCACTACAATGTACCTTTTGACATCTGTTCTAGGGTTCCTTCGTTGAATGTCGGTTAGTATTGACGTCTTTTCTATTCCGCGTTCGCGTCTCCTTGCAGGAGATGCCTCGACGACGAGTTAGCGAGGCGGGCCGCGGACGCGGCCGAGGACGAGGTCGGAGGGGCAGGCGCGTTGAGCCCGACACTTCAGTGGACCAGCCATTGCTCCCGGGCATTTAGGCCCAGGACCTCTCCTAGCTGATACGGGAAATCGTGCGAGAGGAGCTCCACCTGTCGCAACGAGCGCCTCTCCCTGGGGTTGTGGAGGGGAAGTCCTCTGTGGGACCACGAGACGGACACGACGCTGGACGTGGGGCAGGGGGTGGGCCTCCACCTCCCCCACCTTCCTCCGGCACTTCCGAGCATGAGGCCTCTTTACCTGGATGCGTACCAGCTTCTCCACTTCAGCGCCACTACGAGCTTTTCGGATAGTTCCGGAAGCTGAAGCCCCCCTCCTTCAAGGGGGATGCGGACCCAACCAAGGCAGAGGACTGGCTCGAGCAGATCGAGAAGGTGTTTGACACCCTTCGGCCCCCTGTGGAGTGCCGCGTGGCCTTTTCCACGTACTAGCTGAAGAGCACGGCGCACAGGTGGTGGAGGGCGGTCAGAGGTCAGGAGAGGGATGAGCCGACTTGGGACTAGTTTGTCATCCTCTTCTGCGAGCGGTATTTCCCTCAGACATGGCAGGACCAGAGGAGGCGGGAGTTCCACACTCTCCGCCAGGGGATGATGACCGTGAGTGCATACCGCACGCGTTTCCTAGTGCTGTCTCATTTCGCAGCGACAGCCGTGGCTACCGAGGAGGAGCGCCTTTGGAGGTTCACCGAGGGGCTCCGGCTTGCTATTCGGGGGTATGTCAAACCCCTGAAGCTCCCTACGTTCTCGAGGGTGGTGGAGGCAGCTATGACGTATGAAGAGACCAACTCGTCCGCACGTGACACTGACAGCGGGCGGAAGAGGCCCTATCAGCTAGACTACTCAGAGGGCCGACGAGAGAGGGGGCATGTGGCACCCGCAGGGGAGCCGTCAAGCTTTGCGGGGCCGTCAGCAGCCTTTGGGGGCCCCCGACAAGGGCCAGTTGCCAGCACCGGACCCCCGCCCAGCCGTCAGAAGGGGCCCACTGAGGGCGGGTGTCGAGTCCCCCTTTGTTACTAGTGTGGCCAGCCGGGCCACATCAGGAGGGATTTCCCGTCTAGGGCTGGAGGTCAGCAGATGCTCCTCGTGCTGAGCACTAGAGGACGAGCTGGAGGCCGCGGTTTCCAGGCGCGAATAGGAGGACACCAGTCGTGGGGAGGGTACCGGCCAACGGCTACCCGTTCGACTTAGAGTGTGGCTGCTTCGTCTGCACCAACGGCTGAGGGGTGTATCAACGCCCTGATACACAGGGATGCCAGAGCTTCAGAATCAGTGGTGGCAAGTATGGTTACAGTTTCCGGCAGATTAGTTTACACGCTTTTCGATTCCGACGCCACGCACTCGTTTGTCGCTGCCAGTTTTGCTGTTAGTTTGGGGCAGGACTGTGTGTTGTTAGAGGATCCGTTCGTGATCAGAGGTCTGGGTGGTCAGCTGTTCATAGCTGAGGAAGTATACACAGGTTATGAGGTCAGTGTTGGGGGACATAGCCTTCCTGCTGACCTGATCGTGATACGGATGGAGGACTTTGGCGTGATTCTGGGGATGGACTGGCTGTCCGCTTACGACGCCTTGGTGGACTGCTTTGAGAGGAAGATCGTCTTCTCAATACCGGAGTTGCCTTCTTTCGAGTTCCATGGGCAGCCAATGGACGGAGGCTTCCGGTGCATTTCTGCACTTCGGGCGGCGAGACTTTTGGGCCAGGGGTGTGAGGGCTTCCTAGCTTATGTGGTGGCGGAGTCCAGCCCTATGGCAGACTTCCAAAGTATCCCGGTGGTCAGAGAGTACCCGGGCTTGTTCCCAAGTGAGTTGCCAAGACTACTGCCCGAGCATGAGATCGAGTTTGAGATCTCACTAGTACCGGGGACCAGCCCCATTTCTACAGCACCGTACAGGATGGCACCACTTGAACTGCGAGAGATCAAGTCCCAGTTGCAGGACCTTCTGAAAAAGGGCTTTGTGAGGCCCAGTGCGTCTCCATGGGGAGCCCCGGTATTGTTTGTGAAGAAGAAGGATGGTACCCTACGCCTTTGTGTGGATTATAGACAGCTGAATAGGGTTACCATCAAGAACAGGTATCTGCTGCCGAGGATTGACGACTTGTTTGACCAGCTGTGAGGTGCCACGGTATTCTCCAAGATAGACTTGAGGTCTGGGTACCACCAGTTGAGGATCAGGGAGACAGACGTCTCTAAGATAGCTTTCCGCACCCGGTACAAACACTACGAGTTTTTGGTCATGTCGTTTGGGCTGACCAACGCTCCTGCTCCTTCATGGATTTGATGAACCGGGTGTTTAGACCGTACTTGGACCAGTTTGTGGTGGTATTTATTGATGATGTGCTCGTCTACTCTCGAGATCAGGCGCAGCACGGACAACACTTGTGGATGGTTTTGGACACACTGAGACGACGTAGGTTGTACGCCAAATACAGCAAGTGCGAGTTCTGGTCGAGGGAGGTGACCTTTTTGGGTCATGTGATCTCTGGGGATGGCTTGGCTGTTGATCCTGCCAAGGTTGAGGTAATGCTCAGGTGGGAGAGGCCGCGTACAGTTACAGAGATCCACAGTTTCTTGGGACTGGCAAGCTACTACAGGCAGTTTATTAGGGGCTGCTCGCAGATTGCACGTCCTATGACACAGCTGGCCTGGAAAGACGTGCCCTTTTCTTGGATAGATGCTTGTGAGGCGTGTTTTCAGGAGCTGAAGGAGAGGCTGACCTCGGCTCCCGTGATCACCATCCCAAACAGTAGTGGCGGGTTCGTTGTGTACACGGATGCCTCTTTGCAGGGGTTAGGGGGTGTGCTCATGCAGAGGGGTTACGTTGTCGCTTACGCTTCGCGGCAACTGAAGCCCCATGAGCATAGCTACCCTACCCACGACCTAGAGCTAGCAGCTGTCGTCTTAGCGCTGAAGACTTGGAGGCACTACTTGTACGGTGAGACCTTTGAGATTTTCACCGATCATAAGAGCCTCAGATACTTGTTTGATCAGAAGGAGCTCAACATGAGACAGAGACGTTGGTTGGACCTCCTGAAGGGCTATGACTGAAGCATTTCCTACCACCCGAGGAAGGCCAACGTGGTGGCTGACGCCTTGAGCCGGAAGGCACCTGCCCACTTAGCCAGTTTGCAGGCGCAAAGGTGGAGCCTCTTGGAGGAGATGGGCAGTTGGCGACCCCTAGAGTTACTGGGGCACGGTGGGCAGTGACTGTGACACGACAGACGATGCCAGAGCTGATAGACCGCATCATCACTGGGCAAATGGTCGACCTGTACTTGCAGTCGTTGCGTGACAGAGTACTGTTAGGAGACCCTGGGGACTTCTCCTTTACAGACGAGGTGCTGCACATGAGGGGACGTTTGTGTGTTCCTAGGGGCGAGGAGCTGTTGAGAGAGCTCCTGATTGAGGCACACGGTTCCAGGTTGACCATGCATCCCAGAAACATAAAGATGTACCATGATTTGAGACGTGACTTTTGGTGGAGGGGAATGACGCAGGTTGTAGGTGAATTCATATAGCAGTGTTTAGTGTGCCAGCAGGTGAAGGCCAAGCATCAGAGGCTTGCAGGGCCGTTGCAGCCGCTTCTAATGCCAAAGTGGAAGTGGGAGAGTATCACCATGGACTTGGTGGTGGGCTTGCCCGTTACCCAGCGAAGACACGACGCAGTTTGGGTGATCATAAATAGATTGATGAAGATGGCACATTTCTTGCCGATCCGAGTCACCTTAGGACCAGCACAGTTGGCAGAGAGGTATATCCGCGACATGGTACATCTACACGGAGTTTCATGGGAGATCGTATCCGATTGGGATACCCGTTTTACGTCCCAGTTTTGGGCTGACTTTTAGCAGGCCTTGGGGACACGGTTGAGATTCAGTACAGCATACCACCCCCAGACGGACGGACAGTCTGAACGCACGATACAGACACTTGAGGACCTTTTGCGTGCTTGTGTATTGGATTGGAGGGGCTCTTTGGAGGAGCACTTGCCCCTGGCGGAGTTTGCATAAAATAACAGTTATCACTCGAGCATCGGCATGGCACCCTACGAGGCTCTGTACGGACGTAGGTGTACGACACCCTTGAGTTGGGTTGAGGTAGGGACCAAGTGGGAGGTTGGCCCCAGGTTGATCCGGCAGAGTCAGGAGGTGATCGAGCAGATTCACAAGTGACTCCGCACTGTCAGGAGAAGACAGAAGAGCTATGCAGATCGGAAACGCATAGAGGTGCAGTTTGAGGTTGGGGACCACGTCTTCCTTTGCGTTTCGCCCATGAAGGGCCTGCAGCGGTTTGGGGTGAGAGGGAAGCTCTCGCCGAGGTTTGTGGGACCCTTTGAGGTCCTGGAGCGGGTTGGACCCATTGCTTACAGGCTTGCCCTTCCTCTCCAGCTTTCTGGTGTGCACGACGTGTTCCACATGTCCAACCTCAGGAAGTACGTCGCTGATCCCAGCCACGTTCTGAGCCACGAGAGCGTCGAGGTGGGTGACGACCTGACCTACCCAGAGCAGCCAGTGCAAATACTCAATAGAGCCATCTGGAGTCTGAGATGGAAGCAGGTACCCCTGGTGAAGGTCTTGTGGAGGAGCCAGCGGTACGAGGAGGCTACCTGGAAGCCTGAGGCGGCGATGCGAGAGCGGTACCCGGAGCTCTTTGAGGGTACGTCTTTTCAGACCGGCTTCGGTCCTCTTTGAGTTTGTTATGCGTATGTTGTCCTTTTTCCGCACCCTAGTTAGCTCAAGTTTTGGGGACGAAACTTCCTTTGAGTTTGTTGTGTTGTTAAGACCCGTGCTATCAAAGTTCTTTAAGATGTCTGGACACCTTCCCAGACGTCTGGAAATAAATTTTTGCGTGCGTACGACTGCGAGTCTGCGTGCATGCCACGCGCAGACTGAGCCCCAGCCAACTTCTTCTCTTTCTTCTTCCCTTTCCGACTTGCAGAGCTGCCCCCCCGTGCCCACAAATACTCCCCTCCCCTCTCCCTCGTTCACCACCCTACCCCATCTGTCTTCTCCTTCCTCCAGCATGAGACTGAGAGTGAGAGCGAGCAGCAGCTGCAGCCGAGTGCAGTGGTGGAGAGGAGAAGAGCAGTGAGAGGGAAGATAAGAGAGCGCGCGAGCTGTGAGAGAGGCGGAGTGTGTGTCGGGGAGGTTCCCCCGACGTTGCTGCAGCTAGAGCAGCGGACGAGCGGCTGTGCGGCGTGGTCGCGCGCAGCAGGAAGAAGACGAAGGAGGTTCTGATTCTGGGATTTTCCCAGAATAAGACATCTGGACCTACATCCATACGAAGTGGACGACGTCTAGAGGGAGCTCCAAATTCTTGAAAGGTGCGTACTACGTCCTATGCTTCCTTTTGCGGATACGGCCATGCAGGCCATTCCGCCGAAGCTCTGTTGCATGCCGTGTTGAGAGATTTTGCGTGCGCATGCAGGATTCACTTCGGGAAGGCGTGGGGCAAGCCCTCCCACGCGGTTCAGACGTCTGGACGAGTCACCAGATGGCGGAAAGCGTCTCTAGATGTCCGGAGAGATAGTCGAACGTCTGGAACTAGGTCCAGACGGTTCAACACGATCTCTTGACGTCTGAGGAGCAGTAAAGAGTGAGGTATGATCTGGACCCCTTTTTAAGACGTCTAGAAGATGTTACAGATGTCTGATTTGAGTCAGAGTTGTCGTTTTTGACCCGTTTAGGGTCCGTTTGAGGTCCGATTTCCGCATTTTAGATTATGTTCTTCTCTGTACAAGTTCCTCTACTCGTTTGAAATACTGTTATCCTGTTATGAGTGGTTTCTTGTGATTGATCCTTGTGTTAGGATCTCGTTCTATTGTGGATTTAGGGGTTGCGGAGGCACGTGGACTTGCCGATCACGCCCCCATTACTCCCGGTCTTGCGGGTAGAGTGGCTTCCCTTAGTTAATTACAAACATAAATGCATATCTGGAATAAATGATAGATCCTAGGGTATGGCATGAATCCTAGGACCAGAAACACTGGAATAAATGATAGATCCTAGGATAAGGCATGAATCCTAGGACTAGAAACATTGGAACGATTGTATTAAATACCTGAATTGCAGTCTTGGATGAGTAGATAGAATAATATTAATTACCTGTAATTGGATAACAGCTGCCTGTGAAATGTAGAGTACTGTTGTTAGTAACTGCTACATGTAATTCCTGTCGTTTGAAATTAAATACGAGCTACACGTATATAAATTGGAAAAGAAAGTTTGAATGTTGGAAACACATGCTATATGCGAATAAATCTTAAACGATGAAACCTAGTATGGCTTGGCCTGAGGAACATGAGCATGAACCCTACGGGGAATTAGGAGTAGAGCTCCTAGAAATAAATAGAGTGGAACTGGAAAAGTAAATGGGAAAGTTTGTTGTCTCTTGGGTACGTGGTACCAAGGGGAGCACATATTACCTCTTAGTGCAGAGCAGAGCTAGCCGTCCTAGGGTTGAGACCCGAGGTTAGGTCTGGCCACTTTGTACCAACTTTTGGCCCTCGCGTACACAGTACCGGGGAGAGCTACTAGTGTAGGGAGAGAGCTAGCCACCCCACAAGGCCCGGGGTTCAGCTAGCCATCCTACACCGACTTGTTAGGCTCACTGGGCAAACCAGGGTAGTCAGGCGAGGGTGCGCGTACTATGGAGGGGCAAAACCTTTGTTTGGTTACTGTGGAGAGGCTAGACCCCTGTTACTGAGAGGGCTCTACCCTATACTGGTTCCGTGCTGTGCTTTGGGCGCACTCGTTAACGGAAACGACTGACCGCG
Source organism: Thalassia testudinum (assembly GCA_037157565.1). Classification (NCBI taxonomy): domain Eukaryota; kingdom Viridiplantae; phylum Streptophyta; class Magnoliopsida; order Alismatales; family Hydrocharitaceae; genus Thalassia; species Thalassia testudinum. The sequence continues at coordinate 27,616,201 of JAZHRO010000059.1, forward strand.
TGCCAGTGCAGGTTAGCTACCCGTACGTTTATCGCGCGTGCCGTAGTCACCGTTACGTCTGTCAGCGACCTTGGGGTGGTTGACTGAGTGTAGGACTACCACGGGGGACTCTCCCAGCCATGAGAGCACCACGTGCTACTTCTACTCTTCGGAAAAGACTGCAATCAAGATCGTTCCCACGAGGAACATTAGAGATCAAGAAAAAGACCTGTTAAATAAACCAAGTGAAGAAAGAAAGAATAATTAGTTAAATAATGGAATTGAAACAATAGCTACTTGTCTACCCTTACTGTTTCTCTTAGTTAGCTGGTTGCCACTCTACTCAGCGTTTCGCTGACGTGTTGTACTTATAACCTTTTTCAGGTCCAGGTGTTGAGTAGCTAAAGCCTACGGCTGTAGGGGGTGCTGAGCCCAGTAGAGCCCAGTAGTTGTACTTTTGTTGTAGCCGTTTTCTATAGTAGTGAGTATTTGTTACACTTTTGTACTCTTGTATTGTAACTTCATATTCCTGTACCTGTTTTAATTCTATACTGTTGTGGTGGTGTGTGCTGTAGTGGTTACTTCTTTACTGGTGTACTTTTGTTACTTTTAGTTGCCTGTATGGTGAATGTGGTTTATTTTACTGCTTTTTGGTTACTTTCTTGTTGGACGACTGGGTCTTGGGATCAGTCGAGTCGGTACGATTCTCGTGTCCTGTAGGGATTCGGGAACCGGGTCGTAACACAACCCAAGGGCGGCAAGCTCCCCTCTACACTACAAGGGATAGTTGCTCTATTTGGTACCATGTACACGAATGTCAGCTCACTTCCCTTAACGGTCGCCCGTGGGCGGCAAATCCAGAACAATCCGATTCTTTAGTATGGCAGTGTTCTTATCTCTTACATTCCCCGTAAGGTTCGTACATGAACTTTTCTTTGTTCCATATCTGATTTGTTATATACAGAACAAGCATCTCTGTTTCCACAGTACGAGTTCGTTTTCTTTCTATCAATAATGTAGTTCATTATAAGCAGCTTATGATTTATCTAATCATCCATCTTTCTACACTTGCGTCTTTTCTATCCCTAGTGTTCATGTCATAACCTTGGATTTACTTGAATCGTTGTATTCTAGAGCATGCATTTATTTCTTCTTAGGGTTCATCTCACATACTAGGTTTTAACTAATTGCATGCAGTTTATTTAACTTGGAGAATTTTTAGAACCACTCTACCAGGATAACCGGGTGGAATGAGGGCTCGTACAGCAGCTCCCGACGTCTCTGTAGGTCCCGTACGCTCGACGGACTAGAGACTCAAGATATAGATGGACAGGTCAAAAGGATTCCAGAAGATACAGACAAGCTACCATTACGTAAAGAAATTCGTACGAAAAACAACGATGTTTCATTTGCGGAAAACCGATATCGTTTGGGCATTGAACGAGCCCAAAAATAAGGGTTCTGACAGAAATCAGACGTTTATGATGATTTCTGTCTGGGAGAGATCCTAGATGTCTTAAATCAACTCTTAGGCATACCTCTCTTAGGGCGCCTCTATCGAACGTCTGGAACGCAGTGCTGACGTCCAAGGGTTCTGTCAGACATCTGGAGGTGCTCCTAGATGTCTGAAACTGCCTCAGTCCGCCTTCCAACTTCTTACACATATATGTACACTGTCAGGAGTTTGGCAGAGAAGAAATACGGAAAATAGATCTCTACCAGACGTCTCATACTACCTTCAGACGTCCGGTAAGATGTCTGGATGTTGTTACGGTTATTTGATTCTGTGGAAAATGACTTTTGCGGAACCGCTCTAGCTTTCCTCGCTGCAGACTTTGCAGCAAAGCAGCACAGCGCCCTCCGCTCTCACACTCGGACTCGCGATCAACTCTCTGCTCACTCTCTGCTTGCTCTCTCTCTCCAACTCCCTGCTCTCTCTCGCTCAGCGGTGGTGGTGTGAGATAGAGAGGAGGAGGGGGGGTTTATAAAGGGAGAGGAGGCGAAGGGAGAGGTATGGCGTCGCAGGGAGTGGTGCGGGGATGGCTGTCACAGGGAGAGACGTGAGGCGTGGGCGAGGGAGTGGCGTGCCCGCGGTATGCGTCGAAAAGAAAAGAATTTTCAGACATCTGGCTCTCTCTCCAGATGTCTGAACAGATATTTGGTGAACATCCCCGACGTCTTAAAGGATCAAAAGGTGACGAATCGTTTCACTTTGTAACATCTAGTCTTACGCTGGCACTTACCTAGAGCCATTTGGTTCTTTTTGAATGGAGAATTAATGTGCATCTAAATGAACTATTAAGTTTAATTGCTTATCAATATCAATCTTCCCATAAATCCAATTTGACAAGGTGTGTAAGTTTAATTTCTTTTTAATCTCAATGTTCCGATAGATCCAATTTAGCAGTTAATGTTTTATATGCGATTTGGAACCATACTTGTAAAAGAGTATTTAAAAATTAGAATATTAATGTTATTACCACAGAGCATGTTTTTTGTCTACATAAATTCTATCATAGAAAGACCTGCAAAACCTACTAAGGATGTCGGATGTTTTATAAAGAGCTCGCGTACTAATGGAATTTATAATGAAGCATAGTTGAAGTTATATCAATATTCAAGTTTACTAGTTTTGTGTATGCAACGCTATTCAAGTTTAATGCTAATGGTGTTGCAATTTGCTTAAAGATGGAAAGATTTTTGTTTTTTAACTTATTAGCTATATTTCAATTGTCATCCTCAACCAAAGTTGAAGTGATAAATTTGATGGAAGCAACCAAAAAGGTGGTGCAATTATGTGAGACAAAGGTTCTGGATAGCAATGCCTTTTTTGCATTCTCGACAAACGCTTAGTAGTAGTAAATATTGGCATAAATAAGCCAATTTTGTTAAAAGAACCCTCGTTAAGTTCAAAACTAATTTTAGCTATTTACATTTCTAAATTTTACCGAGAAGCTGTTTATCAGCATAGGCTTTTTTTGAGTAGCAATATTGGCTTCCATGAAGTAGTGCTTTTTGATCCACCGGAACAATGACGTAAAAGCAGAATTCATTGTCGAAACCCACGGTATCGTCATCCTCTGTGCTTAGATATACCAAAAAGCCAACAAGCTGATTTGAGGTCACGCCTAAATTTACAGGTTTCAAATTCAGAACATTGCAACCAAACTTTGTTTCTTATTGGTGGCATTTTGGAAAAGCACCTATTTGGTACCTTTCAGCTACCTAAAAAATTACTAATAAAGCTGCTAATGGAACTGGACTAGGTTGGACATCAACTTAAGTTCATTTATTAAAATTTCAACAAGGATTGATATGAATCAAGATGTACCAAAACCTGAATCACATATTATAATTTGATGGCTAAACTGGTTGAACGTGAACTTCGATGAATTTGACTCCAAAACAATGAATCGATAACGAACACAATGAGTACGTCCACCATAAGTAAATTTCCATGGAGATTAATGGTACACACAGGTACGTCCGCACGCGCGCACACCCATATAGATGCAGATACGCATCTATGATGATCTATCCGTCCAAGCATGCATGCACTTCGTAATGGTATGAAACATCCCTTGCCAGATATTCGCAAAATTTTTTCTATCGTGCTTTTATAAATGCCTCGTAATACCAATTCAACCACTTTAGATTTCATTCAGATGCCATAGATGCTTGAAAGAGGGCAATACAGATTACACCGTACCGAAGCCAACGTGATACCCGAGTTGGCATCAAAACAAACCGAAGGAGAGTTCTGATTCGCGACCAACACCTTTAGTCTCAAGAATAGAGCATAACCTATAGGCCACGCAAATCTCCCTTTCCAAAAAGTGCCACTATTTGCGAAGTGTGTGCCAAATGAACACTATAAGATTTAGGAGGCCTCAGGGAGTTGATGCACATCATTCCCATCAGAAGTCCCCATTAAACATCCTAGACTAATCTGTGGACATCCTAACAGTTGCAAGTGGGATTTAATTGGTCCCAGAGTAAAGCACCTTCATTTACTTGAAAAGCTGATTATAATCACAGCCTGACAGGCTTCTCGTTAGAACTAGTTTACTTGAAAGTTCTTAGAAGATTGATGTTAAAAAATACAAAATTAATATTAACTTATATTTGTATTTATTTGTAAAATGATCGAAACACTAATTTATATTTAATTAAATTAATGCTAAGTTATGATGTTAAGAATATGAAATGTAAAAGATAGAGACACGGGTGATATATAACTTTAACACGAATTTGGTAAACACTAGTTGAAATTAATGTTATACAAACTCGTGTTAAAGTAACCAAATCCATTAAATAGTCAAATAAACAAACGTTAACCCTCCTTTTGAAGGGTTAACCCCTCAAGTAAGCTACGTCTTAGTTGATACCAACAATGGCAACAACCACCACCAATAACAATCCCAATCAGATACACAGAGTTACAAAATGTGTTAAGCATCTTACATCAGCAGCTACAAACATCACAGAAAAGCTTAAGTCCATCAAGAACCTGTCCGAAATGGTAATAACAATCAGTATACCACAACCTCTGAAATGCAAACAAATCAGGGAAAATATAGCACATCAATCTTTTACTGATTCTTTCCGCCACTGTGCATGGTAAAAAAATGCTAGCAAACAAGCTCTCCAAAAAAATGAGGCAGGAATTATCAGATTGTAAGAGGAAATATCATGTCCTTCATAGACCATATACGTGGCTTCCAACGTATGACCTTGTACGTCTTTCAGATTGTAAGAGATTGTTTCAAAAACCAGGCAGGAGTTATAATATATAATTCAACTGTACCATTAAGCAATTCCAGCAATCTAACAATTTCATTAAGGTATTTCATAGATTCCTGTAAACTTGAATTGCCACCAATCTGGGAACTTACTAAGGTTTCTAGTTGATCTTGGACATAACAATATTACTAAAAGAACCAAGCTGTATCATGTGCTTACGGTAAGCCACCTTTACAGAGGTAACCCCCCCCTGCCAATAGCCATTTGCAGCCGAAACTATGATCAGTACCGACTCAATATGAAGCAGGGAATGCTTTCGGACCGGTAATTTCCTCATCAGGATTTCTAAAGCCAATCCCAACATCATACGTGGTAGTTTCTCATACATTCTGAAAACCAGATTAGCCACTTCGGCTACTACCCACATGCTATCAATCTTCAAATATTCCAAACCGGAAATACCCTCACAAGGCACTTCCTTTATGATCAATGAACCATATGATCAATCCATCGCTGCAAAATGCAAAGCCCTTAACTAGAAATAAAAATCAGAGAATACAGTGAATCTAGCGGTGCAACCATATGTTGGAACCTTATAAAGCTTCACAAATTTAGGGCAGAGTACTACAACAATTGGAATCCACAACAACAATAAGCATCACAGCCTAAGCTTACTGATAATGGAGGGGCATTTAAAACCCACAGTGCCCATTCACCAACACATCATGATGCTACTCAACCAGGCATCGTCATGCCTCGTCCATCTGTTCCTGTGCATATTTATAATTAGATATCTTGGTAGTCTGCGAGGCCTAGATGGTTGTAATTCTCTTACTACATAGAAAAGGGTTGTACCTGATCAGAAGTCCAGAGGGTAAGATTATCTCTCAGGAGCTGCATAATGAGCGTGCTATCCTTGTAGGACTCTTCACCTAGACTGTCCAGTTCGGCAATGGCATCCTCAAATGCCTGTTCATTGGGAAATTATGAGAATTTAAAAAAAAAAGTCCAAAGGAATCTTGAGCAGGCAATTGGAGAGACTCTAGGAAAATATAACAAGACAGCTGTGTTTATATTTTACATCACCATGGATGCTACAGGGATTCAAAAAAGAGTTTAAAAGAGAGATCCCAGCTACTTGTAAAGAAATTTCTTGAGGTTTGCAACCAAACACGAAGACTTCCTGCTTTTAGATAGGTGCATAAAGTTAGAAGAATGTGTGTATACAAAAATGTAGAAACTTCTTAGGTCTCAAGTGATTAGTACTAATTAAATGGGCCTTTTCACTCAAAGCTAGCTGGTTGGATGCACACAAAATATTGCAACCACAATAGTCAAACAAATCCCCAAGCCACCTATATTACTGTACACATGGACTTGGAAGACACATTTCAGGTGGCACTTCCAGAGAACTAGTCCAACACTGACTTGAACGACTGGTCGTATGGAGAGAAAGGCACTCTTGTGGCCAACTTGACATTTTGCCCATGTTCACTAGGGAAGAGAGGCTATGTGCTCAAAAGAGCGAAGGGGTGTGAGCTCCTTCCTGTAGTGGAGAAGTACTCAAACAATGCAATATCATCATCACTTTTTGACAGGTAATGAGAAAATGATCCAAATTAAAGCTCATCCATTCATATTCAAAATCTAGAAAATGATAGGCTGAGAGTGAGCATGGATTTGATTTACTAAGAGTGCAATAAAAAGAGCAGATAAAGAGTAGTGGAGGTGAAAAATTGACTAATTTGAGCTTAGGAAAGTTAGGTTTTGGAACCCTTGTTCCTAGATATGACAAAACAAACACTTTAAATGTTCCCACATGTTCCCACTAGACCTCCATTCAAATCCAATCTCTAACTTATTTCCCAGCACATAAGTGTCATCCTATAACTTATCCCACTTTCTAACTCTCCCCTATAAGTCACATTGTAGCATAACCTCACTGGTTGCCCCCTACCCTAGTTATTCCTCCCCACCCAAGACCCCATGAAAAGGAAACAAGAATACAGGTAACCTCTATCACACAAATACAACCTAACCCAATAACACAACGGGTACGAGTCCGCATCACTTAACCCAAGATCTGACCCGTTATATTTCTTGAGGACCCAACCTGTTAACAGATGGGTCCTCAGGTTGACGGGCGTGTAGTGGGTTGTATCGGGCTTTATGGGTCCTGTGTTGACCTGTGCAGATTCTAGTGGGTACATATCTCCCAGGATGGAAGTTGAGCACATACATGATGGAGTAGGGTTGGTCCCTTTCTGACAAAAGGATTTGAAGATGGGCTTCTACGTGGATGATTTCACGCGTCTAACAAATGGATCATGAGAGTCATCAAGTGGTGAATCAGGCCATACAACTTAAATATAAAATTAAGGATAAACTGGTATCAGCCCAGCAAGTATTTTCTTTTGTGTATGTGAATGATTTCACGCATCCAACAAATGGATTGTGGTCATCATTCACTCCAATTTGCAGCAGTTCTATTTCTGATTTAAATTCCTCTTGCAGCTTATCCAAGTTATGTGAACATTAAATAGAGGCACTTGAATGCTCGTCATGTTCTGCAGGAGTTTGTCTTATGGAAGGATGGGCTACAATTTGCAAGAAAGGTTTATTGGTTAAACGACCTTCAGTTTCATCCCCGCAGGAAATGGCACCAACAAAAGAGAGATGATTCTTGGATTCATAGATCCATAAATGACTTTCCAATGCACGTCTTTGATCTCTTTAAGAATTTCTTCTGACTTCCTTTCTCATCTTGACCATCTTGTTGAAAGTGCTCGCACTTCTGGCAAGTAAAAAGATTGATCCAACAGCCAGATCCAAGCTGGGCTTTTTCTTGAACCCTATAGAGTCCATCAGCTATGGTGGGTCTGAGCCCTTCACCCAAGATCCAACTCGTATCCCAAGCAGAGCAGGTTTGATGCATTTGGGTGCTCCTCTTATCGGGTCAGGTTCGAGCCTATTTATCAGGGCGAGACAGGGTCAGGCCCATCTGCCTGACACCCTTAGGTGGCATTGACCATAATTTAATGTGAACAAAGATTTTGCATAGAAATAGAGGGGGAAAAAACCAAAATAATTGAGGGAGAAACTAGAGACGAGAAAGGGAGACATAGTGAGTGACAAAGCAGATATCCATGTAAATAGGCTGCACAAGAAGCAGAGATACCAGTATTTGGGGCAAATATTCGAACCATCAGAAATCCGCTACGCTATTCATTGAGTAGTAAATCCAATCTAATTATCCAAAATCCAACTAAATTAAAAGGGATCAAGGGCATTTGATGTAAGTATCCAAACCCAACCTAATTTATAGGCAGTGAAAATTATAGTAAAAAGACAGAAGATAAATTCAAGGAAGAGAAAGACAGCACGTCACTTTATAAGGAGAGACGAGGGGATGCGAGAAACTATAAAGATTTGTGAGATGGAGAGAAATGAGATATATGAGAGTATAAGGACAGTAGAGACAGAGCAAATAATTGCACCATATTGCAACAACCAAATGATTAAATGAGGAATAAATAGGCAAGATGGATGGAAAGGAGCAGGATCAAAGATTGGTGGATCAAAGATACCATGAAATGGTGGATGATCCACAAATTTTGTTTTTCCAAGTACCCAATTTTTATCGGGGCATCATATGCTCCTCTATCAAATGATCTAGGGGGCCATTCCCCTGGTTCAAAGTTTCCCATCACAGATTCACAGCACCCTCATCAGTGTTCACACGATCTCTCATCCAACCATTGAACATTGTTGCTTGCATCCGACATTTTTCGGCTGATGTATGGCTCCCATACCATTTGCAACACATCAAAACATAAATGTAATTGAGAAATACCACCTCAAACAACTTCATCTCAAGAGTTGTTGAATGAAATATGACCCAAGCTTAGAAAATCTAAAGATTTTCTCGCTCAGTGAACATGCACATCCAAGTATTACAAGGACATGGATGGTAGAAATGTTCATAAGTGAATTTGTCAAAAAGATAATAAAGCCCACAAAATAGCAAAGATATGACAGAGAAAAAGACGTCCTAAAAATTGTATAGCATGTGATTCCAGGACCCTCAAGGAAAAATTACAACAGCATAACATCTAGAAATGAATTAGTATGTGTTGAAAGTCATGTTAATAAGTTAAAGGGGTAATCCAATCGTGTCAAAGGTCCAAGTAGCACTTGGTTCAGAAGTCTTGTCTTAGCCTCTCTTAGGATCAAGATTCGATTGGGATTAGAGAGTGTGGGCTTAGATAAAGATCACCGCAGTTCTTTTTCCCCCTTTGAGAAGAATCAATGAAATATCCAGCTATCTAGGCCACTTTTCCCATGGTTATACCCTTCTCTCTAGAAGGGATTCCAGGTGAATCTTGGTGTTCTTGGAGCTTATCATACTATAATTCAATATTGTATTGTTATCTACATGAAACTGGAGAGATCATTGGGCTAATCTTGACCTTCATGTTGTTGATCTGCCAAGGCAAGTCTTATTCTTCTTCAAGGTGTTGCAGTTAAATTTTGAGGCCCAATCATGACAATTTTCCAATGACTTGATTCAGAGGCTGCAGAAATGGTGAGGTTTCAGCACAGCGAGGGACGTGCAGATATGATCCACAACCAATATCAAGAATCTGCACTAAAAGACTGCCCACTTCTTCAATAAACAATGACAATCAACAAAGAAACCGATGGTCTTCATTTTCTTCATTATAACTGCTGATCTACTTTTAGGGTGTGTTTGGTGGTGGGGTTAAGGGGGGTTAAAATGGAACAAGTGGAAATGATATTTATTTGGGTGGTGGAATAATGATAGGGTTAAATATATGGTTAAAATAATTGGTGTTTTGATGTAATGTTAGTAGATATTTATTTAATAATATAAGTGAGAGTGGAGAAAGTTAGTAGGTATTTGTTTATTATTAAAAGTGAGAGTTGAGGGTATAATGGATATTTTTTTAATAGTAAAAATAAGAGTGGAGAATGATTGATGTATTAATGTGATGTTTATGTTGAAATGATGGGAAAAATTTGAAAAAACTTGGGATAATCCTTAACTTAGGTTAACCCCACGTCCAAATGGGGCCTTAGAGTACTGCTGGTGCAAGTAACCGAGATAGAGGCAGCAATCTCATGGAGTCTTTGGGAATGCTTCCAATTAGTTGAAATGATTTATTTCATTATAAAAAATCATAGGCTCTCTTATATAGAGAGAAATTGAAGGGCTAAAAATGTAGAACTGCTCCTAAAAAATTAAACACCCATAACCCATACAAGAAAAGCATAAAAATAACAATATATGGTAACACTCACCCTCAAGTTGGAACATAAATATCTATCATGCTTAGCTTGAATACACATGAATCAAATAAATATTTGGCTAAGAACTTAGTGAAAATATCTACAATCTACTCCTCAGATATGACTGGAGTGGTATATAGCAACCTCCTCCAAATAATATGCCTAGTATAGTGACAATCAACCTTAACATGCTTCGTCCTCCCGTGAAATACAGGGTTGTTGGCAATGAAGGTGGTTGCTTTGTTATCACATCACATCTCCACGGGACTAGAAAATCATATCTGCAAGTCAATAAGGATTTGATCCACATCATCTCTGCAGTCGTCTGAGCTATAGCTTTGTACTCAGACATAGCACCAGATCTCGCAACTGTGCCCTATTTCTTACTCCTCCATGTGATCAAATACCTTGCTAAGAAGGTGCAGAACCTAGTAGTGGATTTACGATCCACATGACATCCGACGTAGTCCACATCAGAGTAGCCAACCAAAGTCATAGATCCCTTAGAGAAGAAGAGACCCTTCTTAGGAGCCTTCTTGGTATATCTAAGCCATCAATACTGCATCCTAATGCTGACGTGTCGGCTTAACCATGAACTGACTCAGTCTCCCTACCGCAAAGGAGATATCTAGCCTCATGATAGTAAGGTATAATAGCTTACGCACAAGCTGCCTGTTGTCCATCACCTGTGCATCCTCATCATAGAGTAACATCTTGGGATCCAAAGGAATATTGGCCTCCTTGACCCCAAGCATACCAACCTCCTATAAGATGTTCAAAGTATACCTCCTCTGAAACAAGACCACGCCCTCTCTGTTGCGAGCAATCTCAATCCAAAAAAGTACTATAGAGCCCTCAACTTTTGTTGGATTTAAGAGCCTAATTGCAACAATTGGGATGCAATTGTTATATGATGACGTGGGAATTCATGTTGAAATTAGTGAGATTTGAGAGAAGTTTTTAATCCCATACTAGAAGTGAACAAACCTCTTGGTGGATGTAAAATGCTTCTACCTCCCATGGCTTATGTAGCAAAGAGTGAGAGGTGGGACTAGGGACCACGCATGCACGCACGCACGCCTCGCACCGACCTAGCTCCAGCTTGGGAGCAAGTTCGAGTGAGCATTAATTTGGAACTTGGACTCTTTTGCTACAAATTTTAATCTCACAATTTTGACCTGGATTGGTCAATCAAAATATAAAATTGGTCAATCAATTATTTTGGTCGATCAATGAACTTAATTGGTTGATCAATTGCCATATTTTCCATAAAACAAAAATTTCCCTAAACGTCACTCATTTGACGCACAACAAGAGCAAAAAATCTCTCTCCATTCTCTCCCCCTCTTTCTCGTCTTGTCTCTCTTTCTTGGTGCATTCGTTCGACGAGAAATTGGTAGAAAAGTCTCCAATCACTTTTGTCGATCTTACAAAAGGAGATTGAGAGATCCACGAGAAGTTTTTGGTTAATCAAACCATCCAGTTGGTTGATCAATCGGGAATTTGGTTAGAAACCAAATTACTTCAGTTTCGTTCTCTTGAGGTAGTTTCAAGGACATCCAAAATCGGAGTGCGTCGAATCTTGGAGGTAGATCATCGTATCCTAGGAAGAGTTCGTTAAACATCGACACACTGATATTGTGTGAGACGATACATTCTCTAAGGAAAGTCCTTAATGGGCACTTTAATCGTAGTAAAATCTAATCTCTTCTCGTTTTGTTTATTTATGTTATTACATGTTACTTGTTCTTTATTTTATTTTGAATCTTTCCAAATCATATTTAACTTTCTTGATTTACTATTTTTTATCTTTGCAAAAACGTTGAAAATGCATATGTTTTTATTTATTTATTTCCTATATACATTTATTTTAGCAAGTTCTTCATGACAAACTGCTCTACTAGTATGTGCTTAACATCAACAACACCCTGCTCATCATCCCCTATGACAATTAAGTCATCAACATAAACAAGAAGTACCATAGTACCTTGTCCAATTTTCCTGACAAAGAGAGAAGTCAGCTATCGATCTCCTGAATTCAGCTGCCTTTACAACCTATGACAACCTCTGGAACCAGGCTTTAAGACTCTGCCTAGAGCCATTAATGGTCTTCCATAGTCAACATACACACTTCTCGAGTCTCAAAACCAGGTGATTGTTGCATGTAAACTTCTTGAAGATCACCATTGAGGAAAACATTCTTCACATCCAGTTGAAGCAACTAATCTAACAGAATTGCCATTGCAACCAACACCCATACCGTGGGAAGTCTGGCAACTGGTGAGAAGGTGTCAAAGAAGTCCACCCCATAAGTTTGGGTAAACCCCTTTGCCACGAGACGTACTTTGTACCTAGCAACATTGTCATTTGGGTTGAACTTCACAGTAAATACCCACTAACAGCCAACAAGTGTAGCATCATCAGGAAGTGGAGTAAGTTCCCAAGTTCCACGGCCACTAAGAGCGACAATTTCATCCTCCATGGCTACCTGCCACTTTGGATCAAGTATGGCCTCACGATGAATAGCTAGAATCTAAGTAGTTGCTAACGCCTGAGTGAATCCAACAAATCCATGAGCTAGGCTTTTAGTAGCAAGTGCCCCAGTCGTGGGATAAGTGGTGTAAGTCCTGGTCGCTTCTAAATAGTTATCAGAAGATCAAGATTATCACCTACCACATCATCTGTTCTGTCCCTGTGCCCATCACATGGCAAACATACGTCAGTGTCTAAATGATTCACTTGAGAAGCCAATGGTGAAAGCGAGGGTGAGAGTCCCTGATAGGTAGTATGAGGGTCAACATATGTCTGGAGTGGCTCAATTACCGAGGAAAGGGATGCATGGCATGAAGTGGTGGTAGTGGTGTAATAAGGATAGGAATCTTAGGAAAACTCCCAAAGCAAATGGGGGTATATGACATAGGCGTCATATCACCCTTAGAAGGCATCTCAGTTGCAGTAGTAAAAAACAAAGGTATTGCCTCATGAAATGTAACATCCGCAGAAATATAGTGTCGAGAAGTAAGCGGATCAAAACACCGATATCCTTTTTGTGACCAGGTGTACCGAAGAAAAATGTACTTAACCGCTCTTGGTGCTAGTTTATCTCGACTCGGTCTCAACAAATGGACAAAAGCAACACAACAAAAAGTCCAAGGGGTAACGTGAAAAGGGGTCGATCAAGATACATAACCTGCAAAGGAATCCGTTCATGTAATACAGCATTAGGCATCCTATTGATAAAAAACATGCAGTCAAAACAAGTCACCCTAGTAACGGGAATCGAATGGTGAATCAACAGAATACGAGCAACATCAAGAACATGATTCTTCTCAACAATACCATTTTGCTGAGAGGTATGTGGGCACATGGTCTCATGAATAATGCCATGACTAGAAAAGAAAGTACGTAGACGAGTAGTACAAAACTCCAAGACATTAAATCGAAAATGTTTCACAAAATAAGAATACTGAGTTTTTATTTCTTTAACAAAGTTCTCGATGATTTATCTCACATCGAACTTATTCTGTAAAAGAAACATCCAGGAAATCCGAGAAAAATCGTCCACTAACAGAAGATAATATCTATTCCTTAGTCGATCAGGAGTACGACTGGGACTCCACACATCCATATGAATCAAGTCACAAACAGCAGCAAAAAAAATAGTAGAATTGGGAAAACTAACCCTATGATACTTGCCAAGCTGATAAGCATCACAGGTGAAAATAGTAGTGGATGTTATGTGCGGCAAAATCCGTCTGAGGCATTCAACAGGCAGGTGACCAAGGTGATGATGCCACTGAAGGGGAGATCTAATGGAAACAAGGCCTTAGATAGTAGAAGCAGCAACAATGGTTTGGCTCAGACGGTACACCCCCCTTTCCTCACGCCCTCCACCAAACGTCTTCGTAGTGAGTTTGTCCCGCAAGATGCATAAAAAATGGCTCTACAATTCAAATATCTAGTAATATTGCTAACATACAATAAACTTAAGGGAAAATCAAGAACATAAAAAACATCTGCTAGTCTCGAGGTGAGAGATAGAGACATCTCCCTTGCCAACCAGTAGCGAATGTCTCCCGTCTGTCACCTGCACAGTCCTGCTGGTGTAACAGGTACTAACTGAGAAAATGCAGTCCTATCGCCACATAGGTGCATAGATGCACCGGAATCAATCAACCAATCACTAGAAGAGAAGCATGAAGACATACCAACCGCAGGTGCCTGTGAGGGTAGCAATGGCTGTAGTATCTGAAGACTAAGAGGATGAAGCCTGTGCCAACTGCGCAATCTGCCATCGTAGGGTCTCAATCTCTGTACTTAAGGAGCTCACATCAGAACTGGTGGGCACTCCATCTATAATCTCAGCTACCTGATTGGCCATAGGTGACCTACCATGTTTCTACCAGCATGTAGCCTTTGGATGATCAAGTCTGCCACAGTAGGTACACGAGATCTTAGTACGTGTACCAAACGAACGTCCGCGTCCATGACCACGTGCAGGGGGAGTACCCCTACCACGTCCAGGGATCGCTGCCAGTGCGGACGTCTCAGTACCAGAGTCAAGAGCAGGAGTATGTATAACTTTAGTAAGTCTACTATAAGCTTCCTCCACGGTAGGAAGCTCGGGAGTTGTGAGCATCTGATCTCTAACAGTAGTATACTCAATTCCAAGACCTGTTAAAAAGAGAGAGACGGCCAACTATCTCCGAAAATCCTTCTAGAAATCACAGCAACACTCCAACAGATAGGAGTGATGCCTCTCCAACATTCCCTTCAAGAGGATTAGTACTGTGGCAGAGTGCGTACTTCCTAACGCAAGTAGAAAAAGTCATAGAAGACCTGAAAGACCTGTGTAGAGTTCTTGGCATGAGAGTGGGTCTCACGCAATGACTCCCACATTTTCTTTGCGATGTTATAATACATGATCTCATCCCCTATATGGGGAGTAACTATCTGCATAAGCCATGCTAAGACCATGGCATTGTCTCTATTCCAGGTAGCGTTGGCATCAGTCTTGCTCTCAAGCTTTGGATCTATAAGGATGTGACTCTTCCCATGACTCCTGATGGTCATGAGGAAAGTCTGAGACCACCGTGGGTAATTGGTCTCGTTTAACTTAACAATATGACCAAAAAATGGATTCTTCAGCACCCCAATATCCAAAGAAGTACCTGAATTCACCTCGGACCAATCATTTGAAGCCATCCTTACAATCTTGGAGCTGCAATCAGACTTCTATATCCAAGAGGTCATCAATCAGGTCTGAAATCCGAATAGTCAGATTGGAAACTTCACAAAAAATCCCCTTGGACAAGCTTTGGCCTAGCCCGTGTGCAGGGAGACCACACGAGAAAGCCCTACCGACGCTAGCAGAGCCCTAAGCAGTGCTAGTGACGTTGGCGAGGCCTGAGGCAGCGCTGGCGGAGCCCTAAGCGATGCTAACGATGCTAACAAGGCCTGAGGTAGCACTGGCGGAGGGTTAGGAGTCGCTGGCAATGTTGGGGAAGCTCGAGGTGACACTACAGCGGAGGTAGGAAGCACTGGCAACGCCGACAGAGGTCAGGCGATGGCGTCCCGAGGCCGATTGACTAGCAGCGATGGCCGATAGGGCTCGCCAGTAGCAACGATGGCTTGATCAGCAGTCAGCTGTGGCCGGTGGCCGCTGGTGGAGGCTCCTCTGGGTGCCTCCAAAAGAGATTAGGGTTTTGATAGACAAGGTACGGAGGCTTGTGAGGGTGGGATACTGGCGCACCGATCTAATACCAAATTAGTTGAAATAACTTATTTCATTATAGAAAATCCTAGATTCTTTTATATAGAGAGAAACTAAAAGGTTAAAAATACAGAACTGCCCTTTAGAAACTAAACACCCATAGCCCATATAAGAAAAGCATAAAAATAACAATATATGCTAACACTTCCTAATATATTAATAATTGCAAGATTTCAGCCATTTATATTTCTTATTGGCATTTGATGCAGTTGTTTGCAGCCAATACCGCTTGGTTACTTATTTTTAAGAAGGAAACACATAAACCCATTCTAATTTCTTTTTACCACAAGGTTACAGATGGACCACTAAGATGGTTTGGACATTTACAAAGAAGGCCACTAGATGCTTCAATTAGGAGATGTGAGAAGTTGGAGGCTGAACCCGCTAAGAGGGGGCGAGGAAGACCAAACAAGTGTTGGAAGGAAACTATTAAGTACGACCTCAATTACTTTAATTTAAGTCCTAAAATGGCTGAAAATCGATCTGTATGGAGGCAAAGAATTCATATAGCCGACCCCACTTAGTGTGGGAAAAGACTTGGTTGTTGTTGTTGTTGTTGTTGTTACAGATGGACCACTTTTGGGTTGCTTCTTACTGTCAGGCTAAAGAAAAGGAGAAGGTATAGGACCCAGTTATAAATATTCAAGACCTGTGCAGTGGACCCTGTTTCCTAAGGTAGTTTATGAATTCCTTTTATTTCCTGGGTCGCTAGGATACAACTATACTATGTTAATATTGAGAAACCAACTGAAAGAAAAGTGAAAGGTTTCCAAAATTCAAGCTTTCCAACAAGTTAAAGCAATTGAAAACCAGTCTGAAATATTAATCTAAATATTTGAATCAGAAATTGCTGACAGCAAAACTCTAATTACAATAGCATTTACAATTTCAAAACTTGCTAAACAATGCAGAGCATTCAAGAAATCAAAATCATCCCAGAGCACTTTAGAAACTATCAGTCTGAATTTGCAGTAATTTTAACAGGACTTGATTTTTCATCTGCACCCCTTTTCCATTTTTTTTTCTTGATAAAATCCTCCTTAACAGCATTGTGCATGATGATCGACTCAATTTATCATCATAACAAGTCCAAGTATTTTCTGAAGTTTTAGGAGAGTAAACCAGATCGTTTTGCTGGTTTTATGAAGTGGGTGGGTCAGACTACTTCGACTTAGACATAGACTGAAGAACTTTGGGCCAACCCAGCCCCCTTTCTGGGTCCTGATCATTGCAGGGGACCATCTATCAACTTCTCAAACACAATAATTTGAGTGCCTATGATGGTAACTACATCTGCTGGCATATGGTGTCTGGGCATAGGATCGGAATTTGCAGCTTGATCCTCAGATTTCAGTGCCATTTTCCCATGAAAAAAAGGAAAAATCAGTTTCATGTGTTACATTTATTCTGCATTAGCGCTTGATTTCTGGAAGTTTCAGGCAGCAGCACAAGTATTTCAGATTTCACTAGATTATCAAGTGTTTTACAAGAAAATATCCAATTATCATCAACTGTCCAAATTTCAGAATTTACTTTTTCAGCTATGGAAATTTTCACCTATTCTATTACTTTCCAATTATCTTATTATTAGCTCCATTGTGGTCAGCCTATGGTTTGGGCCCTCAATCCTGCCGGTTTGAGCTTAAGGGGCAGTAATTTCAATTGTTTGGAAAAAAGAGGAAGAGGTGAAGATGAAGCAATAAAAAGTTTTATTCTTAATGGAAGGTTTGTCTCTCTCAAACATACTTGTCCACCATTTCTGGTGCATGCAACTCAGTCACTGGGTGTACAAACTTTCAACCAAGGTTCGAAGTGCCGATATCAATGTTGTACCGATAAATTTCCAACTGCACGTATTGTGGGCATGCTGTGGAAACACCTATGTATCGATATCAAGTTATCGAGGTTATCGATGACCCAAAATTATTCGTATCAATATTTTCCATGTTGAAAATCTAATCCACTAGGCTAGTCAATAGCAACAGTAGCAATAGTAGTAAAGTGCACCAGCAACAGCAACACAACAGACCTTACCGGAAGCATGCCGACGAAACACCTGCATATCAATAACTTTTCTATGTCGATATGGCTATTGCCTAAAAATGGCCATATCGCCAACATGCCGGTGGCATTTAAAACACTTAAAACACTGCTTTCAACTATGTTATTTTCTTTTCTCAACTTCGTTGAGTACATCAATCCTGAAAGAGTGGGAGAAAATGGGAGAAGAAATTGAGTACAGCTTGATAAAGGTTGTCATTATCTATGCTATGGTACTAGTGTCAAAGTTATACTTTCTAAACCTCCTATTGCCCATCTTCCTTAATGTCAGGATGCCTCATTCTTAACTCTTGGTTGGGTGGAGATATTTACTCCACCTTTCTCTTTATAATCTCCAGGCAGTTTTGCATTAAGACCTATATAAAGAGACTCTGACTTTTCTTATTAAGGCCTTTGCATAGAAAAGGCCCTCTTTGAGCTCCCTATTTGAGAGATGCCCACTATCTAAGATCTCCATTTGAGGAAGACTTGCCTACTCTCTTAGTCTCCATATGGGAGTGACATACTCGATTCGTGTAAGAGACTACTAGACAGAAGCATCTCACTAACTTAACCCAGAAAAGACCTGACATTACCTGGAGATACAGGTATTCACCTACCTTACTCGATCAGGAAAAAGCTTGATGTTATTAACTACTTAAAAGTAGAAAACTATCTTGGAGAGAACCTTCAGCAACTAACCTTCATTTAGCCTATAGACCACATGAGTATCAACTCTCCAATTTGCCCACATACTCCTTCCTGACAATGTTCAAGGAAGACTGCATTTCTATCAATGCTGTCAAGTATGAGTCAAGCAAGGCCCCTTGCCTTGCCTGATTTGCCTACGGTGCTACCTAGGCAAGCACCTAGGCCAAGGTGCTAGGTGCCCTGGGTAAGCGTTTAAACCGAATTTGGTTTTTAGATAATTTTAAGGGTTTTAATTTATTTTTACCTAATTATTGAGTACTCTCTGTTAATTAAACACACACATATGTATACGTATATGGACATATGCATAGATATATACATGTATATGTACATACATAGATATGTACATATAAATAGATACATCTATACATACAAATGTACACATGATACATATAAATGTATACATACACATATTTATGCATAAATGTAACATATAAACATAAATGAATAGTTAGAAATATGTGTATATATGTAAATTTATAAAACTCTATACATACACCTACCAAATGTATCAATAAAAGTATTTGTGTTGCACTTATTTGTCTAAGCATTTATATATTATCTATCTATGCATGCATAACATATCATATTTTTATTACTATGTATATGTATATATGCATGCCTACATATGTATCTATAAACCCAAGCGCCTAGTGCTTAGGACATTTTAGACCCCTCTCGCCTTTAACACATTTCGCCTTTGATAACACTGATTTCTATCATCTATGTAACAAATTGAAGCTAACTAAGCTCTAGCTTGCAAGAGAATGCTAAGTGTTAAGAATGTACTAAAGGAGGGTGAATAGTGCAATCAAATTAATATAAGAAAATTAAATTGCATAATAAGAATCGCACCACAAAAGAGTCGCAATTTGTTTCATGAGGAAAACTCCTAGGGTAAAAATCACTATCTAAGTTTCTCGACTTAGGATTTTTCGATCGCAAAGTGATCAAAATCCATTAACTGCACCACTTTAAATCGAGAGTAGTATACCTTAATTAAAAAAACCCCTCTCTGATCTCAACCGAAGAGTTTCTCTCCACCAAGAGTGAAGAAACTAGGATTCGACAGGCCGGATGCCTAATCACAACAAAAAAATAAAAGGATACGAGATCTCCTATAAAGCCTAAAGATGGAGAGGAATCCTAGCTTCTAGAGGTTCAATTTACATCCCTTTTAGGAGTGTAGATCGGAGTAGGTGGCACAAGGAAGATGAACTCTCAAATACATGAAAATGAGCACTAGAGAGCTTGAGAGGCACAAATGAGCTTAAGAGGCACAATTAAGCTTGAGTGATTGTATGAGCGACTTGAGAGCTCTCTTTTTTTAAAAAAAGAGAAAGGGTGATTACCCAACTGATAACCACCCAGATTCAAATAATCAGGGCCAAGATGCAAGCTCAACCAAAAAGTTACAAAGAGTTCTCCAAGAAATGCATCATAAAAGAAATTCAAGAAATGAAATCCTCAAAGTAAGGTTGTCCTATAAAAATAGCCACATTTGCCTTCTTGGATCGGAAAGTATTCAATCCCACTTGCCATCTTACCCTCTTGAATGAGCTCTAGAAGATTTGAGAGCTCTTGATGGTTGTTGTAGCTAAGAGAGTCATGTGGAGCATTTATAAAACTCATAGGATGGCCTTGGAGTGGTTATTTAGCCATTGGAAAAGATTTGGCCAAAGATCTCTTGAGTTTAGAATTAACTACAAAAGGATTCGTAGCAGTTAAGGCACTTTCAAACATCTGAGGAGGTTGTCAAACATATAATATAAGGTAAATTAGACGTCCGAAAGGGGTTTCCTATTGTCTGATTTGAGCCATGAAAAGGGGCCAAAAAGCATGGAATATCAATCAACTAATTCATAAATTAGATGGGTTATCTAGCAAAAGAGGTCATTTGATTAGACGATCAATAGTCTAAAGTGTAAGGCCAGAACCTATTGTTTCTACATAACTTATTAAGTAGAGTTGGAATTTTTGGTCTACAAAGACGTCTGATTCAAATATCAAATGTCTTATAGGACGCTTGATAAGCTTGTTAGATGTCTGAGGTGTTAATCAAATTTGTATTTGAGTTTCTAACACAAAATCTTCGTAATTTAGATTTTCAAGGATTAATCATGGAGCCAACAAATATGTATAGGATGTTTAGTAGTAGTGTTGGATGTCCAATGGTGTGTCTAGATATCAGATAGGATTGCTAGATGTCTGATTTAAGAGTGATAAAGGTTCTAAGTTGTTTTTAGTCATTGGGTGTGAATTCCTAAGTTAATCTAACTTGGGATCCTAGAACTTAGGTTCATTTAAGGGAGCCTTTGGACTCTTTACAAGTTATCTAAAAAATAAAACAAAGGAAAATTACAACTTATTGCTTACAAAGGCATATTATGCTTTGGACTTCTTGTGTGTTCTTGTCCAAAGGAATTTGCATTCAGTGATTTAAATGCCGACGGCATGCCGCCGGTAAGGGGGTTTTTGGAGCAAGGCCATGCCGACACAAAGATAGTGTCGGTTTACAGGTAAACCGTCAGCATGCCGAGGGTTTCGCCGGCATGCCGACAGTTGCCGACGAAATCGGTGGCATGCCGACCGTCTGGGCAAGGGAAGCCTGCGCTGGGAATTGGAGCAGCGGGAAACTAGAAGGAATTATAGGAAATCTTAGAGGGGAATTTTTCACACACACACACACAGATTTTTTGTCATATAAGCTTAAATAACAATTGTTACAACTGTAAATATATTTCTGACATCTTGATTTAGTTGTCTTTCAAATTTTAATCATTTCTGCACACACACACGTTAATTTTCTGTCATATAGGCTTAAATAACAATTATTTTTTGTTCATATAGGCTTACATACAACTGTAAATATATTTTTAACATCTTGATTTAGTTGTCTTTCAAATTTTAATCATTTGTCATTTCTGTCGGCATACATCGGCATGCCTCGAAATGTCATTTTTTCGGGCCGTCGAAATCTGCCATCAAAAAACGGACATTTCCACAGCATGCCTTCGACATGCCCACAAAATGCATACCTATAATTTCATCGGCACGGCATTGAAATCGACATTTCGAACCTTGTTTGCATTCCTTTCAAGAATCTTGAATTCCTGCATTTTAAGACTTGCCATATATATTTCTCTCATTTATTTAGAAACTTAAATCATCAAAATATTTAAATAGTTGACATCAACAAGTGTCACATTAGATCCTACCAAAAATCCAACACACACTTGGTTAGTAAGCTTGTGATTGGATCTCTTAGGATTGGGATTGGGATCAAAGTATGCAAGCCAGTATAAAGGCCATGATACTACTATATCTTCCATTGAGAAGAATCAATCAAATATCTAGTTCTCTAGGCTGCTTTGCTCCATGGTTTTTACCTTCTCTCTGGAAGAGTTTTCCATATTAAGTTTAAGCATTGCCTCAAGAGAATTAAGGTTCATCCCCTCAGTTGTGGCCCTATTGTAATGGTCCAAGTGAGAACTGAGTCAAATCAAGAAAAAGGAGAAATTTGGCACCAGGCCGAATTGGCTAATGCAGCCACCTGAAGTGTAGGTTAAAAGCTAGAATGTGTCAAGCTTCACCAAGCTTGTCCCCAACTCAAATCTTGGCAAAGATAGGACTACAGTTTTACCTAAACCTAACATTAGGAGTTCTATTTCTTGATTGACATGAAATATGGCCCTGATTAGATCATTAAAATTGGGAAAGCTGTCACAACCGAAATATATACCCACCTTGCTTTAGTTTGACATGAGGTAAGCGGGTAAGAACTACCATCTCTTAGCTTAGTCTTAAGCACTTTGAGTGATTAACTTCAACCCATATGTCCCTAAACTCCCCAACTAAGCTTTTCTTAATTAAACTCAGATTTGGACCAAAAATGCTCTACATATGCCTTGTAAGGATGGAATTTTTGGAAGTAAGCATCACAAGATTATCAGCGTTTGCTTAATCTGAAACTCTGATTAGTTAAGATGGCAAGCAGACCATACATTTGTCTTATTCTTGTTATATTTTAACTTACTTCCATTTCAAGTGCTCATCTAACATTTATGACTACCATTAACCATCTCAAGAATTATAATTTGCCTCGTGAGAGAGATGATTCCCCAACGTTTAAAGCACTTTCAGATGTTAGTAACATCCAATGTGCACATAACATTATTGTAAGTGGAGCTCTCAGTAGAAATTAATATGCTATGATTTGACATCGAACAAAAGCTTCCTAGAAATATAATCAGGATGAATAGTTTCATGACTGGAGTAGAGACCGTGATAACTACTGAAACCATATATTTCTTCAAATCATAAATGTTACTTATTTTAATTTTGTGCAAAGGGTAAATATGGTGGACATTGGCTTTGATCCAATGATCTCTACATGGCAATCAAGAGGTTTTCCCACTCTCCCAACCTCTTGGTGGCATGTTGCTTATTTTAGGTGGAGAAAACAAGTGATATTACACAAATCCAACTTTCATGACCTTTGGACCAAACATCATCAATAAAATATAACCAACTCAGCTTCCTCATCTCAATGAAGAAAATCAGATCAAAAGAAACTTAAAAGCGTTACAGATGAAGCAGTTTTTTTTTCCTTTCGGGGCTGAGGTTGGTGATGGTGGTGGTGGCAACGTTGCAGACATCATTCAAATAAATTGGTGATATTTATCAACATTCAGGATAAGGAACGTTGATCTAGAAATACACGATACATTACCGAGAACAAGAATTTGAAACAAAGAAGGTTCTAACAAGTCCGACAGCTGTATTATTACAAAAAGGAATAAGCGTAGTGAAAAATTCTTTTCCAGTGAAAAAAGACATAGTGGATGATAACCCAACTGTCAAAGTAACTTTGTAAAATTTGAAATAATTGACACACGAGGTCTCAAGATGAAATTTAAAATCAACTTAATGTCCATTGGTGATATCCATCAACATTCGGGATAAGGGATAGTGATACAGAAATACACGACTCATTAGCAAGGTGTAAGAAGTTAAAACAAAGAAGGTTCTAACGTGTCAGAATGCAGTATTATTACAAAAAGGAAAACTGTATTGAAAAGCCCTTTTTCCGTAGAAAAATGACAGTGGACGATAGTCCACACAACGTTTTAAAATTTGAATCAATTGACATAAGAGGTCTCAAGATGAAGTTTAAAATCAACTTAATGTCCAGTAGCATAGGAGATATTTAAGTTGTAACTATAAAGGAAATGCTTATAAATTCAATGCATGCCAAGGAGAGCAACAATCTATAACATACATAAGCTCCATGGACACCCCACTGTAGCTTTTTGATGGAGATTCCTTTTATACCCTCATAAGAATCCTTCAATCTCACCATTGTCGCTCTTCATTCCATTAACCCATTATATAAAATATAAAGATAGGTATTTTGAAAAAAATAGGTATCATGAAAAATATGTTTCTAAATTTAGCAAAAATTCCTTTACAGTCAGTCCCGTGAGAGTTCTATAATCACACCATTATCTATAACATATATAAGCTCCATGGACACCCCAATGTAGCTTTTTGTCCGTCTCCATTCCACTAACTCATTATGGAAAATATAAAGATAGGTAATTATGACAAATATAGATATCATGAAAAGTATCTTCTAAAAAACTTCTATAATCCCTACCATTATTGCTCTGTCACGAAAAAGAGCACATGTTGCTTCAGCTAGAACTAGTGGAGAAAAGTGGCGAGAACACCCCATGAAAGAAAAATAATGCTATGGTCCGTATAAGGATCATGAACTCTATCATCTCTAGGATAAAGTATGAGATTATGTGACACCGAACAGCCAAGGAGATATGGGACAACCTGAGCGATACCTACTCACATGAGAAGAATTCCAATCGAATCTTTCAAATCTACAGTGAGATGGCACATCCTAGACAGGAAGGTCACACTTCGTCTTAATATTACTCGATGCCGATGCTAAAGGCACTTTTTAAGA
This sequence comes from Thalassia testudinum, assembly GCA_037157565.1. NCBI lineage: Eukaryota > Viridiplantae > Streptophyta > Magnoliopsida > Alismatales > Hydrocharitaceae > Thalassia > Thalassia testudinum. Next base: position 27,640,737 of record JAZHRO010000059.1, read on the forward strand.
AGTACGATGCTTGTCGCCTAGTATGCACATGTGACACACAAAGGGTGTATCAAAAGGAGGCCACAATCTTATAGTTCCTAGCCAATTTGGGGCATGACTATTCAGCTGCTTAGTCTCATATGCTCACCTTGGTAGAGCTTCCTAACCTTGAGAAAGCATATAGCAAGCTGAGTAGGATCACTATTTCTCTCACATCTAAGGAATCCACAGGTCAGACATCTACCTTGGTTGCTACTTAAGGTCGTAGACGTGGTATGCTCCCTACCAAGGGGAGGGGTAGAGGGCATGGTGCCTAAGGTAGAGCAGGCTTATCTTGCACGTATTGTGGGAAGCTTGGTCACATTGAGAGCAATTGTTGGACCAAGCATAGACGACCACTATATGCCAATCAGTCAACTACCATTACAGAGCAGCTTGGAGACATTGTTTTAATACCTCGATTTGGCTATGATGATCTTCCTCAGCATCTATCACCAATATCTCAAGATTCTTCCACTACCACCAAGACTGCTGCCCTAAATACCTCTTCCGCTACTGATACAGCTGCACTTGCCACCTCTTCAGGTATATCGCTTGCACTCTCTGCATAGAATGTTGATATATGTGACATAGATTGGCTAGTGGATTCTGGAGCGGCACGTCACTTGAGTGGAGATCGACAATGACTCTGTTGTCTTCGTTCAATTCCTCCTGAATGTATAGTACGAGTGCTAAATGGGAGGCATTCTATTACTAGTCAGGGGGAAGTTACTATTACCCTTAACATGAGATTGAGTGATGTTCTACTTATCCCAAACTTTCCTGTTTACTTTCAGTTAGCAAAATTACTAAAGAATACAACTGTCGAGCCATATCAGATGCTATTACTTGTACTTTTTAGGATATCCTAACAAAGAGGACGCTTAGTGGTGGCCATAAAAGAGTCTGCATGTTCCAGTCTCCTTTTCCTATAGCAAGTCTAAATCAACATTCTGAATGCCCACAGCATGCCGACGAAATGACCTTTTTCTTATGTGAGGTCATTTCAACATACATGTAATGTCGAAATGCAAGATTGCTATCGATATTTTGCCAAATATCAAAATAATATTTTGATGATATCGACGAAATGGACAGTACTAGGTACGATTCTTAGGCTATTACCATATTTTAAGGTTAAAATAGGTGACTCAGTAACCCATTTTGCCCATTACTGTTGTCACATACTTGTTGAAGTGATGAGAACTTTTGCAAGTGTTTTCTCTCTTTATTTGTTGGATATTTAAAGTAATTTAACTTCTTCAAAGTTAAATAGTATGTGTTTCTTATTTTCTGAGCTAAATTTAAACTATAATCATTCGATTTAGATCATATTGTAGATTTTAATGATTATATTTGCTGATCCATGAGTTTATGGTAGATTAATTAGTGCTATGATTGTTTGGTCTACATATTTTAAAGAGTTAGATTGTCATATCATAGGATTCAGTGTCTACATATTTTTTTGATAGAATTGATGTTTAGTGTTTATCAAGTTTTCCTAACATAATTATATGAATTAAATACAATCCCAATCTAACTAATAGCAGTGATCAAGATGTCGTCGGCATGCTGGCAAAATGGGGCTTCTGAGCGAAGGACCATATCGACATGGAAGAAGTATCGAAATACAGGGGTGTCGGTAGTATGTTGACAATTTTGACCATGTTGATTATTTCGATGATATGTCAATCTACATGACTATTTCAGGGCATGCTATTGCTTGCTAGCTTCTACTATGCTCCTACATGTAAGTGTATCCACTGCTTGCTACTACAGTGGCTGAAGTGGTGAGTTCAATTACTTCGATAGGGATGGCATTGTAGCCCGTGGCTCGCAGGGAAGGAGGAGAGGTGATGGGTCTCTGTTGGGTCACACAAAGGAGAGGTGATGAAGGTTCAAGGTGAGGGTATGTTAGTGACAATGATTTAAATGTTGTCGACGTGCCATCGAAATGGGCTGTTTGGAGATATGGCTATATCGACATCCATTAGTTGTCAATAAGCAAGCATTTCGCCGACATGCTAATAGTATGGTCGGCAAGCCCCAATATATCGACTGGTGCATGTTGTTGCTGCGCTCCGATTCTGCTATTGTTGTCGTGCTGCTACTAGCGCTTGCCGCAAACTCTGTGCTATTGCCCCAACGCTCTGCTTCTACTGTTGTTGTGCCGCTCATGTTGTATTTGGAATGCATTTCATATTCAGAAAGTGTACTCATGTGTTATATTGTGGTCCAGTTAGACAAAATGCACACTTAGAAATTCATCAGCACAATGTCAAAATCGGCATTTCGAACCTTGGTTAGTGGTGGAGTAAGGGGATGGGTTAGGTGGGGAGGTAAAAGGATAGGGAAAAAGATGAAGAGATGCCATTTTTGTTGATATGCCTTCGAAATGGACTATTTTCGGGACATCGAAATCGTCGAAATACGGGTGTTTCCACGGCATGCCCTCGACGTGTCTCGAAAATGTGCACTTAAAAATTATCGAAACAACGTCGAAATCAACATTTAGAACCTTGGTCACAATGGTGTCACTTCTTTTGCTGGATCTCCTTTCCAATAGCATCTCCGTTTGGATCACTTATCTCCGAACAGGCTTTGTCGTGTCAGATCACAAATATCTCCTACTGTTGTCATTACTTACAATGCATGTCAGCTCGAATGCATAATCGGAATACTTATTCTATTAGTCAGAGTCCTAGGTCACAAGAGTTGTTTCAGTTAGCCCATGTCGATGTCTAGGGACCCAGCTGTGTTCTTGATAAACTAAGTCATCAATATTATCTAGTCATTATGAATAACTTTTCAAGATTGTCTTAGATTTTTCTTTTCAAACAAAAGTCTGATATCAAACTTATCTTGAACAGGCTTCCTTGTGTCATATCACAAATATCTCCTATTGTTGTCATTACTTGCAATGCGTGTCAGCTCGGATCCATCATCAAAATACTTATTCTATTAGTCAGAGTCCAAGGTTGCAAGAGTTGTTTCAGTTAGCCCATGTGGATGTCTAGGGTCCCAGTCATGTTCCTGATAAACTGAGTCATCAGTATTATCTAGTCATTATGAATAACTTTTCAAGATTGTCTTGGATTTTTCTTTTGAAACAAAAGTCCGATATTAGATCTATTCTTAAACATTTTATCTTGGAAATAAAGACGTAGTTTTATACTACTATTAAGATTGTTCACTATGACAATGGTTTGAAATTTTGTAATCATCACTTGCATGATTTCTTCAAGTCCCAGGGCATTATACATTAGACTACTTGTCCTTACACATTCAGTAGAATGGAGTCGTAGAGCAAAAGCATCGTCACCTTTTGGATTTTGCTAGAACTCTACCGATCCATAATAGTATACCTTCTACTTACTGGGATGATGTCTTGATGACTTGTTCTCTTATTGACTGCATGCCCTCTACTACTCTACATGAGCAAATTCTCTCACAGATCTTATATCCCGATGGGAACATGATTCATGTGCCACCTTGTGTCTTCAGATGTGTTGCCTTTGCCTACCTCTTTGCACTCAGTCATGGCAAGCTTACTCTCATTTGTCAAGTGTGTTGTCTTGGAGTACTCCCATACCTTGAAGGGATATCATTGTTATGATCCTATTCGTCAAAATTATTATGTCAATATAAATGTAGCATTTCATGAGTTTGTACCTTCACTACTGGGAGATGTGTTCATGACAGTCTTGTCATGACACCTATGCTTATTCCTCCTACCCCTTTGGAAACTATTATTTTCTCTGTACTAGTTAGGTTTTGTGATCCTCCTCTTGTGTACATACACCATCCTCCCCTTCTAAGCTAGCACCAACCCTACCTCAAAGGAGCACAAAGGTTTTACAGTTTGACAATGGGTGCTTAGTGATGCTCCAGGTAGTCAGCAAAGGGATGATAGTGCTCCAAATTCAATGCCATCTACGATTGTTCCACCACAACTGTCAACGAATCTGGATCTACCAATTGCAATGCGAAAGGTTCCCAAGAGTTGTACCAGGCATCCTCTTTCCAACCTAGTCTCCACAGCTTATCTTGGGACATCTTATAGATAGTTCTATAATGCCCCATCGACTACTCAGATTCCAGCTTCCCATCAGCAAGCACTTCTTAATCCAAAATGACAGCAAGCCATGAAGGATGAGATGTCTACCCTCACCTCTCGCCACACATGGGATCTTATGGGCCTTCCGCCATGAGTTGTTGTAGTTGGTTGCAAGTGGATTTTTATTGTGAAGAACAATCCAAATGGTACAGTGGCTCGCTACAAAGCCTGCTTGGTTGCCAAAGGCTTCATGTAGACTTACAGGATTAACTTCTTCGACACCTTCTCCCCTGTAGCATGTTTATTGATTGTCTAGATTCTTATTTCTGTGGCCATTTAGCATGACTGGCCACTCCATTAGTTGGACACTGAGAATGCTTTCCTATATGGCGATCTACAGGAAGTGCTCTACATGCAGCAACCATCGGACTACGAGTCTAAGGGAAAGTGTTCCAAGGTATGTTACCTACATAAGGTGATTTATAGCTTAAAGAAAGGTCCCAGGACCTGATTTTAGAAACTGTCAAAGGTTGTTGAGACATTGGAATTTTGCATATCTTCGTTTGATCATTCTTTGTTTGTATATAAGACAACGTGGGGACTGGTAGCATGCCAATGTATGTTGATAACATCATTCTCACGATAAATGATAAACTAGACATTGTTGACCTAAAGACTTCCAAATAACCTTATCATCAAAGATCTAGGATCCCTAGAGTATTTCCTTGGTATAAAGGTTGCTCACAGCAAGAGGGAGCATTTTATCGCAAAGGAAATATTCTATCGATTTGCTACAGAAGACAGGCATGCTGGGAGTCAAGCCAGCTAGTATTCCTATAAACCCGAAGGCATACTTGTATAATAAGTAGTTTAAGCCTATAGACACTCATCCATATAAAGGCCTGATTGGGAAGTTTCTCCATTTGAAGATTATAACCTAATATATCTTTAGTTGTTAGCAAGCTAAATCAATTTATGGATAAGCCAACCAAGCAGTACTGAGACGCTACCATGATGGCACTGAGATACTTAAAAAATTCCCCAGGAAAGGAAATTCTATTTACAAAAAGCACCTTTTTAGGTATTGTAACTTACATAGATGCCAACTATGCTAGTTGTATCATTGACTAGAAGTCTACCATAGAATTTTGTACCTATGTAATTGGAAAGTTGGTAACTTGGCAAAGTAAGATGCAAGCCATTATTTTTAGGACTAGTGCAGAATCTAAATACCAAGCAATGACCCAAACGCTCACTGAGATAATGCAAATACAATCAATCTTGTTAGATCTACAAATTTCTGTGGAGACTTCAACAAAGATGAGATATGACAACATAACAACTACATATATAGCAACTAATCCTATGTTCCATAAGAGAACCAAGCATGTAAAATTGAACTACCATTATACTCGAAACTTGATCTAGTGTGGACTTATTCATATAACTCGTGGCTTTAAACGACTAGGCAACTAACAATTTCACCAAGGCATTTCCACGAGTTCTCTTTGACAAATGTTATAAGCTAAGTATGATTGATATTTATGCTCTAACTTGAAGGGGAGTGTTGAGAGATATGTAATAAGTATTTTATTATTTATGTTTTCTTCATTTTGTGAGGACATATCTATATTTTATCTACATTTCTATATATTAAGATGTAGGGTTATGTAATGATAAATTTCGCTCATTTTTTTTCAATTGACACCTGATTTCGTTCATGCCTATTTCCAATTTATAGCTTCAATATTTTTTTCTACAACTAAATGATGAAATTTGTATACAACAAAAACTGCAGATTTACAGCAAGTGGTTGTTAAAGTATTATTACAGACAGCAACTGCTGGTGGATGGAAAAGAAACTTGAGCACATTTAACCTCATCCATTCAATGAAAGGATTAATGATCTTGTGTACATCCCCTGCAACATGAGATTACATATAAGGCACATCAAGGAAGGTTATGATAAGAAGAAATTGGTTAATTCAATTGATCTAGCCTATATCTTTTGAATGGAAGATAATACATTAGAAAGATAGATGACATTAGAAGAGATCCTGTAATGGATGTTAAGGGAATGCCATATCCAAAGCTATTAAAGAAAATTAGTGCCGATGTTGAAGGACATGTAATAAGATCCAATCATCATGCATTTCCTATCAGAGTACTAGAAGAAGAGAATGAAGAACATCGATCATCAAAGTCTACTTCAAACGATGGCTCAAATGATGATTGATTAGGAGGATGCAATCCTGGAAGATCAAAATTAGAACAATTATCCGACAGAAGAAGATGCAATAGTCAAGTGCAGAGTGTTAGAGATTATAATGAACACACCAACACCTATGCCAAACGTATTCTAGGTCCAGTACCCATGAATTACGAAGGATATGAAAGTCATGATCACTAATTGGAGGATTTGAGCTCCTGAATATGACACGAGATACGACATAAGATATGAGACGATATCTTCGTATAGTTGACCTTTGTATCCGCAATCCTTTACACCACCACTGCTTTCTTATCCATCGTATCCATCATACACATGATAAAAAAATGTTGACGCTTTTGGGAGTGAATATTCTTACTCATATGGTGCTTTTAGTGGATATGGTATCTTCCTATATTATTTTGCTCCTCAATCCCAACCTTAAACTCCCTAAATGTCAAGATCACCATCATCATCAAAAGATGCTTTGAGAACAGGATCCTCCTAAACACATCTAACTCATCGTACTCGTGACAAACTACCATACACAAATAGCAGATATCCTTGTCTTGAAATTTTGGTCAATGTGAATGAACACAAATACAAATAGCAGATCATGGATTATCAGACAATGTATTCATACATGTCACAAGAGGATTACTATGAATACATTCACACTATAGATCATTACAAAAAATATCAATAATGGCAACAACCAAGTAGCAACAATGATGATGGAAGCAACATAGACATAGGTCAGGAAGATACTATTGATTCTTTTGATATCCTATGCATTAATTAGTTAGGTATTTGAATTTCATCTTTTAAATTTTTACTTTAATTTACTACCAACCAGTTATATTTATATCTTTTATCTTTGCATGTCTCAATTCAAACAAGATGGTAATTATGTAACATTTGATTTTTGAACTTGAACATGGTAGGATACATGTTGCACATTAATATTATGATATAACATACTCATCCTTACATAAACCTATTTAAGCTTGTGATGTTCTTGCAATTCTAATCATTTTGACCACTTTTGTCATTTTTGTTGGCGTACACTGTGTGCCTCCACAATGAACTATTTTCGAGATATCAAGATCATCGAAATCTAACACCAAAATACAAACATTTCTATAACGAACCCTCGACATGCTTTCGAAATGCACACTTAAAAATTTATCAAAAATTTTGTGAAGCTTGTACTCTCTTTTATAATGTCCTGAAGTTAAGTCTTGTATTTTTGGCCTAAGACCGCTTGATTAATGAATTTTTGGGTGATTATCATCAGGACAATCACCCTTTTACCTTTCAAAAAAAAATCAAAAAAAGAATCAAAATTGACATTTAAAGCCTTGGCACTTCATTCTCTTCCTTAATTTGCTCATATGCCCTAAGGGCTCATGTGGATTTAGGCGGAAGACAGTAGTATGCTCGACCCCTGACCTACTGCCTCCATGCCCAGCCACATACCCCGTTCTTTTTTAAAAAAAAGGGGAAAAAGTGTCAACTAGATAATGAAAGATATCTAGACCAAGCCTTTTCTTAAGCAAGTTTCCTACCACCAGGGTTTTACAGGTCACCAAAGATTATCAAACATAAAGTTTGAAAGAAAAAGATTTGCATGATGCCAAGTTACAGGCAAAACAACATGCTAATCATTAAGGGCTTGAATAACTAATGAATCTACTCCCTCTCATTTGCTACGTCATTCATAAATTCACTTCAATGAATAGACAACTAAAGATAAGCAGACAGGAGGCATTGCTAAAAGTTTCACATCTATGAAGAGAATGCTGACGACAATCATGATTCTATAAAACACATGCTACAGATTCCATAGAAGCATCCTATGAAACAAGAAAAGGATGGAGACAACGAAGATATGAAATTAGCACTATATATGGTATAAACATATTAAAAGGAAACCTCTATGGGATATTAAAGACACTATTCTTCCTTTTTTCTTTCTTTTTATTGAACAAACTCTGAGATACTGCCTTCTCAAAAACTCAGAGCTAAAAAACTGCATTTACTAAGAACACTTATTAACAAGAAATGTCAACTCAATTCTCTATCTATAACATATTAACTCACCTATCACATCTAACCTTACTTACTCCACGTTTCAACAAAACAATAATAAAAAATAACCCAACATTAAATATAAAATAACTAAACTACAACCCTTTCAATATTGAAATCATATTAACATACAACTTTACCACATATCAATCAATCTATCAGATCTATTACTCACTAACCCACCATGTACACGACTATCTCTACAACTTATCCCTTCCTAACTTTTACCTAAAGGGAAACACTAACCCCCATCCAAGCAGGGCCTAAGAGCATCTAGCATCTACAAACAGACAAGGCTAGCGTTAAAGAACCACTATTCTGTTTCGTGATATGAAATGGGGGAAAACCCTGACATGGATGTAGAAGATTAAAAAACACAGCAGTAAACCAGATGAAACCTTCTGTATCGATAAAAACCAACCACCTCATTACACATTTTACACAGCAGCAAAACCTAATCAAGGCCTTCTAAGTTTACAAAATGGCAATGATCTTATTTATGCATTTTTCAGGAGATATATAGAATGCTTTGAGCTGCATAACATTATCAGCACCTTGATCCCTAGCAATAACCTAGATCCTTCAAGGGTAACAAACTAAAATAGATAAAAGTACAAAATAATAAGTTACTAACGAGAATCAAACTAAAACGCACCTGTTTGGCCATGTTGCAAGCCTTCTCAGAAGAATTGAGAATCTCGAAGTAGAATACAGAGAAATTGAGAGCTAGGCCCAGCCTTATTGGATGAGTAGGTGCAAGATCAGCAAGTGCAATGTCCTTTTGACAAAAAAGTAAAAAAGCAAAAACGTTAGCTCTTTACTCTGTTTTGGAAGGGAAAGGATGACCACTCCATATTAGTAGTCATTCATGTTGATTCAAGTAATAAATGATTACAACAACCCAAGCAATCTATAGCACCAGCACCCACAATGAGGCCAAACAGACAGGACAATGTAGACATTCAGAACATCCTCAGAACTCTCAGCACATTTTTATCAGATAATACACTCTAATTGATGCATTTAATATTTTGAAAAATAAGAACACACCTTTCTGAAAAAAAAAATAATAATAAGAGCACAAAATAGTATCATGTAAAGAAGAGAATAGCCTATTTTTCCATGTTCTGGCATCAACGGAAAAATTAGCATGCCTGAAACATCAAATACCTCTAAACTCATCTAAACTATGTTCTGCAATCACAAATCAGCAATTAAATAGTTCAAGATCTGAAAACTAATCCCTCACATATGGAGCATAAACAAATTAAAGAATAAAGGCCTGAAGCATATTGGAGGCATATCATCTTCCTCTGAGCTTAGGTCTGCAGCAACTATCCCAGAAGTCACAGATATATTTTTCTAGTTCTTGAATTGCTATTGAGGCATGTGGAAATTGAAAAGTTTCCCATATCAATGTTTGAGGCTCCATGCTCAAGTCAATCGATTTTGAGTAGGATGCTTTTGGTGGTGTTAATAGGCACACCAGTCTAATGCTCAAGATTTAACTTCTATATCACCCATTAAGCTCTCAACATGTATGACCCATTATGAGGGTGTGTGTTGGTGAAATAGTACCACATTTAAAGATGTGGAAATTGAGATGCTACAACTGTACAACAAAAGTTATCCTGGAGAACTTAAACAAATAAATAGTATTTTTGCTATTTGTCTTGGAATTTACCCTCACGATCGTGACTTTTATGACTTTCGAGAAACTCTGATAGACCTGAAACATGACCACCATGTTTTTCAAGGATATTCAGGTACAACTGTACAACATAAGTTATCCCAGAGAAATTAAACAAATAAATAGTATTTTTGCTATTTGTCTTGGAATTTACCCTCACGATCGTGACTTTCATGACTTTCGAGAAACTCTGATAGACCTGAAACATGACCACCATGTTTTCAAGGATATTCAGGTCGTGAAATTTTTCTGCAGCGCATACCCAAGTATATGATATTTTTTTTCAAACATAAAACTCCCTTTGTTACCGTTTCTTCAGTTCTCATATTCACCATCCATTACCACCTAACCTCACTCCCTTGCAAACAATATAGAGGGGGCAAAAAAAAAAGTGCCATAACCGTTGCCCTTGCACATAACAAGCCTCTTTGCCAAGACTTCTTACCCCACCTCTCAACCAATTCACGCTGTCCTTAACGGCCTTTCTTTAAGAAGATCTCCCACCCTGGATGCTGTATATAGTTTTTTTTTTTCTCACAGTTACTTCACACGATTTTCCCCCACAAAACCCTACTTACAAATTCTTAATGCAAGAACAATCCGCATGAACTACCCGATTCTTCTCATACTCTAACAAAAGCATCCTCTCCCACCCACGTTCACTGCACAATTCTAACCCAAACACAGCGGCTCCTATAAAGCAACAGTCGAATAGAAGTAAATTACCCCCAACCACAGACTCACACTCATGGGAGGGCCAACCAAACAATACTCCCCCAGTTCAGACATCAAGATCCCCTCAACGAACAAGAGCCATCAAATTTAAAAAAGAACGGGGGGGGGGACATTTTTCCCATAAACCCTCCACAAAACCTGTCTTTTTTGCAGAAAAAGCGAAAACCCTAAAAAAGGGAAGAGAGAGAGAGAGAGAGAGAGAGAGAGAGAGAGAGCTACCTGAGCCTTCTTGTAGGCGTCCATGGTGTCATCGGCGGCCTGCTTCCTCTCGTCCCCGACCTTGAACTCGGCGAGGTACCTGTGGTAGTCCCCCTTCATCTTGAGGTAGAAAACCTTGGACTCGCTGGATCCCGCGGAGGGGACGAGGTGGGAGGCGAGGAGCTTAAGGACCCCCCCGCACACCTCGCAGAGCTCCGCCTCGATCTTCCCCCTGTAGGCCCTCACCCTCGCCACGTGCTCCTCGTTCTTCCTCCCCTCCTCCTTCTGCTCGATGGAGGAGACGATCCTCCACGCGGCGCGCCTCGACCCCACCAGGTTCTTGTACGCCACCGAGAAGAGGTTGCGCTCCTCCACGGTGAGCTCCTCCCCTCCGGCGCTCCCCACCACCAGCTGCTCCATGTACTGCGCCATCTCCTCGTACCTCTCCGCCTGCTCCGCCAGCTTCGCCAGGTACACGCACTGCTCCCTCGTTAGGGTTTGCCCTCCCGCCGCCATTTCGCTCGAGAACGAGAACGAGAACGAGAAGGGATGAGGGGGAGGTGTGTGCGGGTTGCTGTGGGGTGTGCTTTATAGTGGGAGGAGGGGGAGAGATCCCTCCCTCTCTCTCTCTCTCTCTCTCTCTCTCTCGGTCTCCCTTTGGGCAGCTCAGCTGTGTGTGTGCTGTGCTGTGGTTGTTGAGTCCTCGTTTGTCGATTATCTCGTTGCGTTACGTTGGCGTGAGGTGGCGGGGGGAAAGAGGTGACGGGATCCGGTCGTTCGCGTGGGGTGACGGGATTGTGTGAGGGGAGGGGGAGGGGGAGGGGGGAGGGGAAGGTGTCGTTGCGTGGGGTGGGGTGGCGGTGCGGTTACCGTGTTCTGACTGGGTGCGCGCGTGATGGGTGCGCATCTGGTGCTGAGAATTTCGGTTGTGGTCGGGAGTTCTTGGGTTTCTGCAACCGTGATTGCGTTGCACGAAAATCATGCGAGACGTGGACCTAACCTTAGGTCCAATTTCGATCCTCGCCCAGGAAGAATTTTCTGGATTGGATGCCATCCAATGATATGCGTCACGTAGAGGCTACCTTGAGCGCTATTCGATTGTGGAGAGGTTATTTTGTTGAAGGGGTGTTATCTTTTACCGCCCATTGGTTACGTTGAGAGAGAGAGAGAGAGAGAGTTGGGTTATAATTTCTTTTAATAAAACATTGTTAGTGAAAATAAATTTTACAAATATTATAATCGCTTCAATCATATTAATTATCACAACTAATCCACTATGTATTTCATCATGTGATCGAACAACAATTTAATTCCTTATCAATCAATTTATTAAACGTAACATGATGCAGTGTAATGTAAATATTATCAAATTCAAAGGTTAGGATGCAAAATCTACACTAAAATATTCCAAGGTAGTGACCATCGACACAAATTTCTATTAATTTTTTCTTGTTGTTATAAATAATTAGAATCCAACTGAAATGACTTTTCCTAAGGGTTGTTTGACGTTTTCGAAATTTTTAGAAGTTTTTATGTAATTTTAACTCCTTTAGGTTTTTATTATGGGTGTACGGGGAAAAGAAAAACTTGTGAGGGTGCCCCCGCAATTTTTCCACACCATCCCTATCCCACGCACACACACCCCTCCACCGTACACCACCCCCTCACCGCTCATGCACCCCATCCCTCACCGACGACACCCTCCCCATTCCCTCCACCTCCACCTAACCTCTCCCCACGCCTTCCATCACCATATAAGCCCCCCTTCTTCCTCCATTTGTTCCCACACCACCACCGAGAGGGAGCAGGAGAAGGAGAGAGCGTAGGGCAACATTAAGATCTATGCTATTAAAACCCTTTAAGACGTCTGGGACTTAGGTTAGACGTCTGGACGCCTTCTCAGACATTTGAAAATTAATTTTTTTTCGTGTACGTCCTCGTTTCTGCTCGCGTGCCGCGCGCAGACAGTACGCAGCCGCATTTTTTCTCTCCGCTCGCCGATGAAACCCTAACCTCACCCTTATAAACCCCCCTCCTCTCCCTCACACCACCCTACTTCCATCCACCCTTCTCCTTCCTCCAGGGAGAGTAGCAGGCAGCGAGCGTGAGCGGCGTGGGAGGAGAGGAGAGCGTGCGAGCTCGTGAGGGAGTTCGCCGGAGAGCTCACGACCGGTCGGGGGTGCGCAAGGCGGAGAAGTGCATCGGGGAGGTCCTCCCCGACACTGCCGCAACTAGAGCAGCGGTCGAGCGGGCGCGGCACGGCCACGCGCGGCGTGAGAAGGCAAAGGCAGTCTCTGGTTCTAAGATTTTTCCCAGAATCAGACGTCTGGATCTACATCCAGACAACGTAGATGACGTCTGGAGGAGGCTCCAGACGATTGAGAGGTAAATCCCGCGACGTACACCTCCCTTTGCGGATACGGCCATGTAGGCCGTTCCGTTGAGGCATTGTTTCGTGACATATTGAGAAGATTTGCGTCGCGCGTACAGGATTCGCTTCAGGAAGGTGCAGGACACGCCCTCTCACGCAGTTCAGACATCTGGGCAAGGCACCAGACGGCGGGAAGCATTTCCAGACGTCCGGAGAGGTGGTCGGACGTCTGGAACTAAGTCCAGACGGTTCAGCAAAGTCCCTGGACGTATAAGAAGTAGCGCAGAGTTGAGGTATGGTTCCGGACTTTTTTCAAGACGTTTGGAAGGTATTCCAGACATCTGATATGAATTAGAGTTACTATTTTGACCCGTTTAGAGTCCGTTTGAGGTCCGATTTCCGCAATTAAAATTCCATTGTTCTTCGTTTAAGTTCCTCTACTTGTTGGAATACTTTTTATCCTGTTCCGAGTGATTTCTTGTAATTGATCCTTGTGATAGGACCTCGTTCCGTTGCGGATTTGGGGTTTACTAAGGCACGTGGATCTGCCGATCAAGCCCCCATTACTCCTGGGTTTACTGGTAGAGTGGCTTCCCCTAATTTAATTACAAACATGAATGCATATCTGGAATGAATGTTAGATCCTAGGGTATGGCATGAATCCTAAGACTAGAAACACTGGAATAGTTGTATGGAATGCATGAATTGCTGTCTTGGATGAGTAAATAGAATAATAACAATTGCCTGTAAATGGATAACAGCTGCCTGTGAAATGTAAAGTACTGTTGTTAGCAACTGTTGCATGTAAATTCCTGTTGTTACAATTAAATACGAGCTGCCTGTATATGAATTGGAAATGGAAGATTGAATGTTGGAAACACGAGCTACCTACGAATAAACCTGGAATGTGAATAGTAAAGTTACATGCTACATATGTAGAACCTGAGAAATGGAAATAGAAATGATGAAACCTAGTATGGCTTGGCTTGAGAAACATGAGCATGAACCCTACGGGAAATTAGGAGTAGAGCTCCTGGAAATAAATGGAATGGAACTGGAAATGTGAATAGGGAAGTGAGCTGGCCCTTGAGTACGGAGTACCAAGGAGAGCAACTGTCCCCCTACTTAGTGTAGAGCGGAGCTAGCCGCCCTAGGGTTGGGACCCAGGTTTAGGATTGGCCACTTTGTACCGACTTTTTGGCCCTCGCGTACACATTACCGAGGAGAGCTACTAGTGTAGGGAGAAAGCTAGCCACCCCACGAGGCCTGGTGTTCAGCTAGCCGCCTTACACCAACTTGTTAGGCCCACTGGGCAAACCAGGGTAGTCAGGCGAGAGTGCGCGGACTGTGGAAGGGCGAGACCCCTGTTTGGTTCTTAGGGGCTAGACCCGTGTTACTAAGAGGGCTATGCCCTATACTGGTTCCGTGTTGTGCTTTGGGTGCACCCGTTAACAGAAACGACTGACTACGTGCCAATGCGGGGTAGCTACCTGCGCATTTATCACGCGTGCCATAGTCACCGTTACTTCTGTTAGTGACCTTGGGGTGGTTAACTGAGTGTAGGACCACCACGGGGGACTCTCCCGGCCAGGAGAGCACCCCGTGCTACTTCTACTCTTTGGTCAAGATCGTTCCCACGAAGAACATTCGAGATCAAGAAAGAGACCTGATAAATAAACCAAGCGATGAATGAAAGAATAATTAGTTAAATAAAGAAAGAAATTTAAAACAATAGCTACATGTCCACCTTTACTGTTTTAGTTAGCTGATTGCCACTCTACTCAGCGTTCGCTGATTTCGTGTACTCATAACCTTTTTCAGGTTCAGGTGTTGAGCAGCCAGAGCCTACAGCTGCAGAGGGTGCTGGGCCTAGTAGAGCCCAGTAGTTGTAGCTTTTGTTGTACTCCTTTTCCTGTTGTAGTGAGTAATTTGTTACACTTCTGTACTCTTTTATTGTAAACTTTATATTCCTGTACCTGTTTAAATTTTCTACTATTGTGGTGGTGTATACTGTAGTAGTTTATTTCTTTACTGTTGTACTTTTGTTACTGTTAGTTGCTTGCATGGTGAGTGTGGTTTATTTTACTGCTTTTTGGTTACTTCCTCGTTGGACGACTGGATCTTGGGATCTGTCGAGTCAGTCCGATCTCGTGTCCTGTAGGGATTCGGGAACCGGGTCGTAACAACATGGTATTAGAGCAAGGTCGCCCCGAGAAGTGAACCAATTAGCTGGAAAATAACCAATTCATGTGCTCGTAACTAGAGTAACCACCATAATGTACCTTTTGACATCTGTTCTGAGGTTCTTCCGTTGAATGTCGGTTAGAATTAACGTCTTTTCTGTTCTGTGTTTGCGTCTCCTTGCAGGAGATGCCTCGACGAGGGGGTAGCAAGGCGGGCTGCGGACGCAGCCGAGGACGAGGTCGGAGGGGCGGGCGCGTTGAGCCTGACACCTCAGTGGACCAGCCACTACTTCCGGGCATTCAGGCTGTTAAGACCCACGACATCAAACATTTTTAAGACGTCTGGGAGTTGGTCCAGACGTCTGGTCAGATGTCTGGACGCCTTCCCAGACATCTGGAATTTAATTTTTACGGCGTACGATTAAGAGTCTGCGTGCGTGCGTGCGCAGACTGCGTCCACCGACTTGCAGGCATCTTCTTTTTCTTTCTCTCTCTCCCCCGACGCCTTCAAATAGCCTCTCCCCCCTTCCCTCTCCCTCACCACCACTCCACCGTCTCCTCCTTCCAGTGTCAGCGTGAGAGTGAGAGGGCGAGGGCGGCAGCTGCTGTCGGGTGCGCGCGGGGAGGAGGAGGTGCAGCGAGAGGGAGAAGAGGGAGAGCACATAAGGAAGAGAATGTGAGGTCGCCGAAGCAGCCAAGGCTGGTCGACTGGCGGGAGCGGCGCGGCCGCGCACAACAGGCAAAAGGCGAGGAGGTCCTAATTCTGGGAAATTTTCCCAAAATCAGACGTCTGGGCCTACGTCCATACGACATGGGGGACGTCCATATGGCATGCTGGGGATAAGATTAATTGAGGCACCAAGATCCAACAGACCGCGATCAAATGAGGTATCATTAATGATAACTTGGATTAGGGGGGCGCCAGGATCTTTTCTCTTAAGAGGCAGTCGGCTCTGCACAACTGAGCTGACTGTCTCTGGAAGAATTACCTTTCCAAAATTTTTGGGCTGCCTTTTTGGAGTACATAAATCTTTTAAAAATTTTGCATAGGCAGGGATATACTTAGTGGCATCTAGGATAGGGATATTAATTTCTACTTGCCTAAATAAATCCATTAATTACTTCTCAGTGGGCTCGGATTTTGTCTTTTTCTTTTTGGAAGAGTGGAGGGCTCGTGGAAATGGGGTACGGTTGCCCTATTTTGCATGAATTGGTTCCTGAACAATAGGAGGGGAAGAGTTAATCTGTGTGTCATTAGAGCGGGTTTCTTTAACGGGTAGGGTATTGTGAGTGGTTTTCCCATTCCTCAAGGTAACTGCATTTGCAGTCTGGTTGTTTCTAGGATGAGGGCGGGGTGCCTGGCTGTTATTGAAACCCGGCGGATGTTGAGGTGCTGGCTGAATAGGTTGACTGGGATATCCACCTTGGAATTGATTCCTTTGATTGTTTGGGTTGGGCATGGGTTGGGATGGTAAATTCCCAATAGGTCGATGATCAGGAGTAACCTTAACTTGGTGTTGTAAATTGGTAATCATGCGGGTTACTTCTGTCATTTGAGTCTGCATTCCTTGCAGAGTTTTCATGACCTGATTATTAATATCATCCTGGGATGGTCCAGGTTGATACAAAGGTTGTCCATAATTCCCAAAATAGTTTTGTTTGGGAAAAGGAATCTGATTCGGGTTTTTCCAGGAGTGATTCTGGTTAGTCCTCCAATTTTGATTGGAAATGTTGGAGGGGTTTCTAAATTGCTCCTGGAGAGCATAAATATTTTCCGAGGTGGAGTCAAAAATATTTTGGTCAAAATTCCCGGTCAAATCTTGCGGGAAATCAGCCGGAAATTGCTAGTCGGCAGATGTGGCATCTATATTGTGCAGATTTTCTCTTCGGAGAATGTGTGGGGGGTTAGTGTGTGGAGAGTGGACGCGTGGAGCTTGTTTGTTTGTGAGCTTTTCTTCAATTTTCTTTTGGTGAATTTGCATCTGGTCTAGTCGTTGAGCTAACATATATAAGTCATCTTGTGTGACTGGAGTAGAGGTGGATTTGGAGTCAATTTCATGGACTCCGCGTCTGGGGTTTTGTGATATGCCAAAAGTGTCCATTGAAGTCATGTTAAATGAGTTTTCACTCATTTCTTCAAAAAGAAGATAGGCACTTTCAGCGTCTTTGTTAAGAAAATTGCCCCCACATGAGGCATCCACAAATCGTTTTAATTGATCTTCTAATCCATGATAGAAGATCTGCACTAACTGCCATTGTGGAATTTCATGGTGGGGAGAACTTCTTAGAAGTTCCTGAAATCTTTCCCAGGCTTCGTGGAGGGGTTCACCAATTTTTTGTTGAAAGGTCGTTATGGATCTTCTTAATGCATTCGTTCGACCAATCAGAAAATTTTTTTTAAGAAAAGCACTTTTTAATTGGGGTCAGGTGGTAATAGGACGCCCAACAGTTCTAAGCCAATGCGATGCTTTGTCTTTAAGAGAGAGAGGAAAGAGTCTCATTAACCACATGTCTTCCTGCACATTGCGGGAGCGAGTGGTTTGAGCGAGGATAGTTAATTCCTCGAGATGACAAAAAGGGTCCTCTCTTGGAAGACCATGAAAATGCTTGATAAGGTTTAGAATGGCGGGTTTGATTTCGAAATCCCCTTGTGGTATGACCACCCCTGGTCTTTCCTCATAATTGGAAGGATCATAGAAAACCTTAAGAGGAACGACAGGCTGTTGGCGGGGTGGTGGATTTTGTCCTTGATTAGCTTAGTTCGTGACAGTCCTAGCTAGATAATGAAAACGTCGGTTTCAGTTGTAACGTTGTAGTAAAGCTGGTTGTTACCAACGTTTCATATAAAATTTTTTTACTCGGAAAAATAAAAGAGTTCCCGAGGTCGAACTCAGGGAGCAAGTTGTATTCTAGAGATATACAAGTTCTATTACAAAAATAAAGAGAGAGAGAGAGAATTTGTTGTTCTCTTTGTTCTGCAGAGGGGGGTGCTCTTCTTTCTCTCTTTCTTTAGATCTCCTTCTTTCTCTCTGTTCAGGTGATATTCTTCTCTTGCAATGTGGTGCTCTTCTTCTTCTTCCTGCTGTTCTTCCTTGTTTTCTTTCTTTCTTTTTCTTCAGATCTTCTTCTTCTTTGCTTGCTTCTTGCTTCTCTTCATTCCTTCTTCTTCTTTGTCTTCACCTGCCTTGACCTCTCTTTTTCTTCTTTCGCGATGGCCGTTGCTCTTCCTTCTTCTTCAGCCTGTCTTCTTTCCTGCTCTGGCTGCTGACCTTCCGTCGTCTGCCCCGGTGCTGAGACGACTTAACGATGCCTTCGCTACAGTGCAGCAGCTCCTTCTTCTTCAGCGGGTCTGCTTCTTCTTCTTTGGCCTGCACACTTCAGAGTTTTTTCGTCAAGAGGCAAAAACCTATTCTACCCCCCTCCCCCGCGTATCTCTCTCTCTGAAATCACTCTTCGGAAGCTCTCCCAGAGCGCTATCGGGTAATCGGGTTCGGGTCAGGCCCGGGTCCAGGCCCACCGGCGTGCGTGGTGGGCGAGGAGTGCAGGTCAGTCTAATCGGGTCGGGCCAGGTCCGCGGAGCGTGGTCACGGACGAGGCCGAGTCGGGTCGGGTCGGGTGAGAGGGACCTCACCCCGTGGTAACTGAGGCAAACAGATGGTGGCACTTTTGCAATTTATGTGGGTGTGTGGCTTCAGAAACTCCCGAGGTGGGACTATCCGCGCACCCCTTTTCTCTCACGCCTGCAGCAGGGATGGTGCTTCCAATTGCAACAGCTGTTGAGGCGCGCAACTTCAATTGAGGGCCAGGGTGTGTGCGCAAGACTCTTTCGCGCTGGCCGTGGCTCTTCAACCTGGGATATCTAGGCTTGGAGCAACCTCAAGCAAGCTTCGAGCTTCCTCGCCAATGGCGGTCAAGGCCTGGAACCTGAAATCAATAGAACGGCCTCTCGGCCAAATCAGACAGGCGGGGGACCTTCGCCGTGGCACGGCGAAGGTGGTCAGGGGGTCTGCAGGGGGCGAGATGGAGCTAACAGGTCGTCCTAGGTCAAACTGTGAGCGAGGAAGTGGGTGTGTTCGGTGGGTCTGCAGAGGGTGTTTGGTGGGAAGTGGAGGGGCGGAAGAGGATCAGGGTGAGGAGGCGGAGGTTTTGCGGTGGCCGGCGAGCCGTGTGGGTCGCTGAGGTGATGGGAGCGGCTCGCCGGAGGGTGGTCGGAGGCGGAGAGGATGAGGGTGAACAGGAGCGGTCGAGGGTTTAATTGACTAAATTGAAAGCGGGGAAAGAAAGAGGAGAAGGAGGGGAGTAGGTCTAACTTACTTGCAGGGACGAAGGGGGAGGAACAGGGCGACAGTCGTATCGACTGTCGCCGGAGAAGACGATGCTCAGGGAGAGGGGCGGCGGCGAGCAGAGGGCTGGAGAGGCGCCAGCTGGGTGCGGCGTGGCGCGGGAAGAGCAAGGGAGGAGGTCTCTGCTGCTGGTATCGCGGCAGAGCGAAGAGGTGGAGGGGGAGGAAGTCGCCGGAGCTGGTGAGCGTCTGCCGGAGGAAGAAGAGAAGAAAGCTGGGGGTTTTCTCCGTCAGATCCAGGCTGCTTTGGTCGGTGGAGCGGCGGGGGGTATTTATAGGGTTGAAGCAGGGAGGAAGGCGGAGGGAGACGACGTGTCTCCCTCGCCGGAGCATGGTCGGAATACGAACCCATACCGTCCGTGCGTTCGCACGGCCGGTATGGGGGGCTACAATGACCATGGGGGTGCTCCTGCGACGGCTGACGACGCAGGGCACCCCCGGTACACATGCCAGGTCCTCCACCTCACCCTGCGCGGCGCCATGCTCCGCGCAAGGTCGCCGGAGCATGGTGCTGGCAGGGTTTTGCAGGAGGGACCTGTTTGCAAAGAACGAAGGAGAGTTAGGGGCCTAAATGCGAGGGTTCAAAAGTTGAGGGCCAAAGAGTAAATATATGAGGACCAAAGTGTAAAGTCGGTCAAGGAGGTTTCTTCTTAGGCTCAAGTTTTTATACATGACTAATTAGAACCTAAGGAATCTGATGGTAAATTTCATTTTCATATTAAACCTTGTTTGACCGGTCAATTTGCGTAAAGACCCAAATTAAGTTATTAATTGGGCATGGTTCTCAATGTAGGTCAAAATGGGTTCTAAAGGCCAAATTGAAGGTTCTAAACCCTAGAGATTATTTTTCTATGAATTTTAGAGGGTTTATTCTATTTTTACTTTGCCTTGAACCTTGTGAATTGAAGTGGGTTGTTTTAGGGTTACAGATTATCATTTGGTTCCTTGGAAGTGCTGTAGCCCTTGCTAGATCATCTCATCCCACTTTTATTCTTATTAAGCTGTTTTGACCTGTGTTTGGGCCCTGAATTACCCTGTATGCAGATTATACTGGTAAAATTGCACTTTTACCCCTTATGACTGGTTTTTTTCTCAAACTCAGAATTCTCTGAGTTAAGCCTTTCCTTGAGATATGTAGGAGCTTTTATCCTTTGTATTGGGTCAAAATGAGCTAGTTATGGCTCATGATGAGGTTCTCATCACTAGATCTTCTTGATTTTGTTGTAGTCGAGCCAAATGGTCGACCATTAATGCAAAGGGATTTGTATTATGGGTTATAATTGGAGGGCCACCTGGCCCTGCTGGTATTTCTGGTTGCTCCAAGTTAGGAAGGTGAGGGAGGGTGGAGTTAGCTTGTGGGTCGGCTGACGGGTTAGAAGTGGAAGCAGAATTTTTTTGACGGCTTCCTGGGTTTTCCATTTTTTTAGAAGACGAGGGAGAAGAAAATAATGATTTCCTGCTGCGGGGGGCGAAATCAGATGGTCCCTCGAGGTGTGGTTTTTGGGACCGTCGCCCTTGCATGCACTACTTGGAAGAATTGGAGGGGAGGAGAAGAGAAAGAGATGAGAGAAAGTGTGAAATTCAAACAAACAAGTCTAGACCTAACTTAAATGCGACTCCCTAATAATAAACCTAAGACTTGGTCTATGTAGGAAATAAGTAGTCAATAGCGAATACCCGTTCTGTCAACAAATCTAACCAAGTTGCTTAAGGGGAGGTTTGGGCCCAAACGTTTCCCAGGGAAAACCCCAGGTGCTTGTACAAACCCGCGCCTGGTCGTTTGACACGGCCCCTCAGCCTGAACACCAGATATAGATGACAGAATTTGTACTAACTAAAGAAAACTTAAGACCTAAATAGCAAGCCTAAGTTGATAAAGCCTTAGGGGTCAAGTTGCTACAAATTTTAATTAGGTCTAGGATGCTATAGTGCACACGGAATGTGGAGGGAATTTATTGGGATGTTGCCCCATTATTTTGATTTTTTTGTGTGTGTGCAGGAATTGGAGAGTGGGTCCAATGAAAATCAAGTTGTCACACAATTTTTTTGTATTTATGTCTTTTAGGATTCAATTTAATTAAATGTGTTTTAGGGTTTTTCTAATTAAATTTTCAAACAAGTTTGAAAATCCACAATCAAAGGAAAACAAGTTATATGGGTGATTGTATATTTCCTTTTAATTGAGTCTCTAAAAAGAAAGAAGAAACCCTAAGCCAATTATCCCTAAGACAGAAATTTTACTACCAATGAATTATTTTTAGGCTTTCAGAATTAAGTAGTGGTTCAAACAAGTCAAACAACACCACTACTTTGAAGAAAATCAAACAAGGATTCCAAAAAAGATTTTTGTAAGATTTTAAGAATTTGTTTGATAATTATTTTAAATTTTTAATTGTACTGGTGTCAAAGTCCAGAAATGATACCCGTGGGTATTGTGGACTTTTCAGTATTATCACCGACCTCAGAAAATTTTTGTGATTTTATATGATGTGTAAAATTTCACAAGGATTCCAGAAAATTAAAATTCACAAAAATTGGATGAGCATAGAAATTCTAAAAATTCGCGAATGGTAGCAAAATAGGAAGATTAAAGGGTGTGACCCCTCTGCAATCCACGAATTTTTAAAAATTAAATACAAATCCAATTGATCTGAAATTTGGAACAGATGTTCCAAACTTAATTGGGAATCATTATATGAAATTTTATGATTTTATGAGGCCTGTGATGTTAGGAATCGATTTTTCAATTCCGGACAGAAATCTGGACCCGAAAAATAGAACACCAATACTTGCAATGGAGTGGTGTTAAAGAAGCATACAAGCAAACAATGGATTTTATAATGCACCACTCCACTTAATTAAGTTGTTTGGGATCCTGAAAGCCAAGTTTAATATATTTTTGGTAGTTTTAATTAATTATGTGACCAGAAAGATGAACCAACCTGAATTTCGCGGGAAGAAAAGGAACTTTGAGCTCTCGCTTCCAGATTCCCGCCTTCCCGTTGTAGTTCCTGCACACACAAAAGAAAGAAAGAGAAGGGGATGAGATCCACTTCAAGCAAGAGAAAATTAATTAATGCAAAGCCGTGCCTCCCTGGCAACGGTGCCAAAAAGTGATAGCGATTTTACGCGATTTGTTAATTAGGCAATTTAGTGTCATTGCAACGCGTAAGTTCGCTTTTACTCTTAAATTTATAATCCTAGATAGGGGAGTATCTAGGGTCGTCCAAGGAGGTCAAATGTTTGGAAAAGTGATTCTCTTGCTTGGAATACAAATCTCAACTTTCTTTTTGGTATTTTTCAATATATTATTTTTTTTTGTTTTTAGATTAAGACAACATGCGAAATGGTGGCGGGAAGGTGATTTGCACTTCAAATTTAACTACTACTTCTAAGTGGCAAGTAGAGCCTCTCCCTAAGCTCACTCTAGGCAAGTGGAGGCCTAGAATAATTAGGGAGAGAGAGTGAACAATGCTAAAAAAAAAGAAAGCAAGTAGAAATGCAAAATAGAAAATTGCAAAGAAGGCAACTTAGATTGACGAAAAGTGTTTTACAAAAAAAACCTAGTAGAGGAATGCTTCTACTACTAGAAAAATTAAAATAAAGAAAAGAAAACACAAATCCTCTAGATAGATGGTGAAGAAGAGGGCTTCTTGCTCCAAGGTTGGTGGCTCCCAATCTTGAAAAGACTCCTTCAACTCCTTCCTTGCAGTGCTCCGCCAAGGTGATGTCCTCCAAGGCAAGCCCTAACTGGGCGTGCCCTAAGCTTCTCTCCAAGGGTGGACGTCCACCCTAGGTCCTTCTCCTTTTCCTGGCCATCCTCCTTGAAGTGGAAGAGTCCTCCTCCTTGGCGTGGCCCAAGTTGAAGAGAGTGGGGAGAAGAAGGCACCAAAAGGGCTGGTGATGTGCCCCTTTAATCTCCTTCTCTACTCCTTCTTCTTGGCCGTAGGTATAGGTGGTTTAGGTAGCAAATTACACTAATGGAGGATGATCTAAAATGGTTGTAGGTGGTGGGTTTATATAGAGTAGGAAGGGGGGCTAAGGTGACTCTTGGAATGGAGGGCTAAGATGGAGAGATGGAGGTGGTTGGGGATCCTAAGGCTAAGGGCAATTGGCGCCAACTCAAGGGGTGTTAAGGGGGTGGTTTTGGTGGTGTTGGTGGCTTTTGGTGGTGGAGAGACACCACCATTTTGGCGCCAACATGGGGTCTTCTAGAAGGGGGGTTAGGTGGATGGTGGAGATGGATTCAAGGGGGATTGTGTGGTGGAGATGAGGGGGAATTTTGGAGGGAAAAGTGGCGCCATTAAGGGGGTGATTAGGGGTAGTTTTTGGCGCCACTTTTAGGTGTCTTTTGGAGGTGGTGGGTAGGTTAGGTTGGTGCCAAGTAGGTTAGCTTATGTAGAGCTTAGGTGGAGTTAGTTGGGTGGAGTTGTTAGGTGGGCTTTTGGGGTGGTACAAGCCAAGGAAGTTGGAGCATAGCTAAGCTAAGCTAAGCTAGCTTAGCTAATGGAGGAGTAGAGGAGAAGGTGTTGGAGCTAGGGTTTGGAGGGAGGAGCTGAGGAGGAGAAGTCTGGAGCTGAAATTGGAGCTGGCTGCTGTTGAAGAGGCTGGCATGGAGCTACTCTAGCTGGCTTAGCTTGCTAGTTCTTTGCTAGCTACTAAGCTGAGCTAAAGTAAGCTAACTTCTACCATAATGAGCTGAGGTGAGCTAGGTCTGGTGCTCCCGGGGAGAATCAAGCTGGTTGAGGTAGCTAAGGTAGCTGAGCTCAACTGAGCTGAGCTAAGCTAAGTCCCCAGGAGCTGGACTTGAGCTTCCTGAGCTGGGATGAGTTCTTCTTCAGATGGCTGGAGTTGAGTGGAGCTGGATGTAGTTGGATCTGAGTTGGGGTGAACTCCTGTCAACTCAGCTGAGCTAGCTAGAGCTCCCTGTGAACTAGTGGGAGCTGAGATGAGCTAGACTCAGCTAAGTTGAGTTGGATCTGAGCTGACTTGAGCTAGGGTGAGCTAAGATGAACTCTCTTGAGCTACCATTCAGCTGGGATTAGCTGAATGGAGTTGGGACGAGCTAACCCTAGTTCAAGTGAGCTAGGTTCCAGCTGTGGTGAGCTGGATCGAGCTGAGTTCCAACTAGTCTGGGCTTCTCCTTCACCATTTGCCTTCTTGAGTGCTAGGGTTTTAAGGATCTGCATATCTGTACATCCCTAACACTCACAAAAACATATTAAAAAGATAAATAAAAGATGCAATGCATGCCTAACCTAATTTATGCCTAAATGCAGCCCAAAAACCCGTTTGCGGAGTAAAATCCTAAGAGCTAGGTTTGTTTTAACGCGTAAGAATGATGATAAACTGGTGTTTATCATGTCCGTCTAAGGCTGGAGGTTAGCAAATGCTCCCCGCACCGAGCACTGGAGGACGAGCAGGTGGCCGAGGTTCCCAGGCGCGTGGGGGAGGACAGCAGTCGTGGCGAGGGTACCGACCAGCGGCTACCCGTCTGACGCAGAGTGTGGCTACTTCATCCGCACCTAGGGCTGAGGGGCGTATCAACGCCTTGACACACAGAGACGCCAGAGCTTCAGGATCATTGGTGGAAGGTATGGTTACAATTTCCGGCAAACCAGTTTACACACTTTTTGATTCCGACGCCACGCACCCGTTCGTCGCTGCTAGTTTTGCTGTCAGTTTGGGGCAAGACTGTGTGTTATTAGAGGATCCGTTGGTGATCAAAGGTCCGGGTGGTTCGCTGTTTGTAGCTGAGGAGGTTTACACAGGTTGTGAGGTCAGTGTTAGGGGACACAGCCTCCCCGCTGATATGATTGTGATATCCGATGGAGGACTTTGGCGTGATTCTGGGGATGGACTGGTTGTCTGCTTACCACGCCTTGGTGGACTGTTTTGAGAGGAAGATCGTCTTCTCCATACCGGAGTTGCCTTCTTTCGAGTTTCACGGACAGCTAGTGGACGGAGGCTTCAGGTGCATTTCCGCACTTCGGGCAGCGAGACTTTTGGGCTTGGGGTGTGAGGGCTTCTTGGCTTGTGTGGTGGCAGAGACCAGCCCTGTGGTAGACTTTCAGAGTATACCAGTGGTCAGAGAGTACCCCGACGTGTTCCCAGATGAGTTGCCAGGATTACCGCCCGAGCGTGAGATCGAGTTTGAGATCTCACTAGTACCGGGGACCAGCCCCATTTCTACAGCACCTTACAGGATGAAACCCCTTGAGCTGCGAGAGCTCAAGACCTAGTTGCAGGACCTTCTGGAGAAGGGCTTTGTGCGGCCCAGGGCGTCTCCATTGGGAGCCCTGATATTGTTTGTGAAGAAGAAGAATGGTACCCTACGCCTTTGTGTGAATTACAGACAGTTGAATATGGTCACCATCAAGAACAGGTATCCGCTGCCAAGGATCGACGACTTGTTTGACCAGTTGCGAGTTGCCACGGTATTCTCCAAGATAGACTTGAGGTATGGTTACCACCAGTTGAGGATCAAGGAGACAAACATCTCCAAGACAGCTTTCCGCACCCGGTGCGGACACTACGAGTTTTTGGTCATGCTGTTTGGGCTGACCAATGCCCCCACTGCCTTCATGGATTTGATGAACCGAGTGTTCAGACCGTATCTGGATCAGTTCGTGGTGGTATTTATTGATAATGTGCTCATCTACTCTCGAGATCAGGTGCAGCACAGACAACACTTGCGGATGGTTTTGAACACCCTGAGACAACGTAGGCTATACGCCAAATACAGCAAGTGCGAGTTCTGGTTGAGGGAGGTGACCTTCTTGGGTCATGTGATCTCTGGGGATGGCTTGGCTGTGGACCTAGCCAAGGTTGAGGCAGTGCTCAGGTGGGAGAGACTGCGTATAGTGACAGAGATCCGCAGTTTCTTGGGACTGGCAGGCTACTACAGGCGGTTTATCAGAGGTTTCTCACAGATTGCACGTCCTATGACACAGTTGACCCAGAAGGACGTGCCCTTTTCTTGGACAGATGCTCGTGAGGTGTGTTTTCAGAAGCTGAAGGAGAGGCTGACTTCGGCTCCCATGCTTACCATCCCAGACAACGGTGGCGGGTTCGTTGTGTACACGGATGCCTCTTTGCAGGGGTTAGGGGGTGTGCTGATGCAGCGGGGTTATGTTATCTCTTACGCTTCGCGGCAACTGAAGCCCCATGAGCATAGCTACCCTACCCACTACCTGGAGCTGGCAGCTGTCGTCTTCGCGCTGAAGACTTGGAGGCATTACCTGTATGGTGAGACTTTTGAGATTTTCACAGATCATAAGAGCCTCAGATACTTGTTTGATCAGAAGGAGCTCAACATGAGACAGAGACGTTGGTTAGAGCTCCTGAAGGACTATGACTGCAGCATTTCCTACCATCTGGGGAAGGCCAACATGGTGGCTGACGCCTTAAGCTGGAAGGCACCCGCCCACTTGGCCAGTTTACAGGTGGTTCGGTGCCAATCCTCTATGGTTTTAATATCTCGTTGTAGTATAGTATAGAGGAGCAGTTACCAATTTAATATAATTTGTTACTCGGAAAAAAAAAGTTTTCCCAGGTCGAACTCAGGGAGCAAATTGTATTCTAGAAGTACAAAGTTTCTATTACAAAAGTGAAAAGAGAGAGAGAGAAAGAGAGAGAGAGATTTATTTTGTTGGCTTTTTCTTCTTCTTTCTTCTTTCTCGTCTTTGTCTTCTTCTCTTCTGTGCTCTTCTCTTGGGTTCTTCAGTCTTCTTCCTTCTATTCTTCTTTCTTTCTTCTTCTTCTTGTCTTCTCTTTTCTCTTCTGTGCCTGCACACTCACAGTTTGGTCAGAAGGCAAAAACCTACTTTACCCTCCCCCGCGTCTCTCTCTCTCAGAATTCACTCGTAGGATAGCTCTCCCAGAGCTGCCGGGTATTCGGGGACAAGTCGCGCCCGGGTCCAGGCCCACCGGCGTGCGTGGTGGGCGAGGAGTGTTCGAGTCAAGTCGGGTCGGGTCGGCCGGATCCGCGTGATGAGCTCGCGGACCGGGCGGGTGAAGCGGGTGAGAGGGACCTCACCCCATGTGCTGAGGCGATAAGCCTACAGCACTTTTACAATTTATGCAGGCGTGCCGCTTCAGAGTCTTCCGATGTGGGACTAAATGTCCCACCCCGATTGGGCGCCTGCAACTGAGAAAGCTGCAGGCAATCGCGGCTGTGCGTGGAGCTTTCTCCCCAGCTGCGGGCCTGGGCAGGTGCGCAAGGGCGAACCTCGCGTCCTGGGGAGTCTGGCCTGGGCGAAGCAAGGCTGCAGCTGCAGGCGGAAGAAGCTTCACCTGCTCAGCAATGGCGGTGGAGGATGGGTGACCTGTTCACAGCAAAACGACCTCTCGGCCTAATCAGAAGGTGCAGGGAGCTTCGCCGGAGTGCGGCGAAGCTCGTGCAGGTGGTGGCGAGGCGTGGGGTGGCGTGTAGGGGCTGCCCTAGGTTGGACTGTGGCCGGGGGAATGGGTTTGCTCGGGGGAGTGATGTGGAGGTGAGGAGTGGCAGTGAAGGGGTGGAAATGGTTCAGCGTGATGAGGTGGAGGTTTTGGGTCGGTCGGTGAGTCGTGTGGGGTGGTGGAATGATGGGAGCGAGTCGCCGGAGGTTGGCCGGAGATGGAGATGGTGAGGGCGATTTGGCGCGGTTGAAGGGTGGTTGAACAAATTGAAGTAGGGAAAAGAAAGAGGGGAGGAAGAGAAAGAACTGTACCTACTTGGAGGGACGAAGGGGACCAGAGTAGGGCGACAATCGTATCGACTGTCGCCGGAGAAGAAGATGCCTAGTGAGAAGGGGGCGGCGGCGAGGAGAGAGCGGGAGAGTGCGCGCTGGGTATGGCGCGACGCGGGAAGAGCGGGTGAAGGCAGCTCTGCTGCTGGTAATGCGGCAGAGCGACGAGGAGGAGGAGGAAGAACCCCCGGAGCAGGGGGCTTTTGCCGGAGTGGGAAGAGAGGAAAGGGGGGGAGGTTTCTCCGTCAGAACCGAGCTGTTGAGTTCGGTGGACGAGGGCGGTTTTTATAGAGGTGGAATCAGAGAGGAGGACGGAGGGAGGCGACGTGCCTCCCTCGCCGGAGGACGCCAGAGATGGAGACCCATACCTTCCGCGCGTTCGCACGGGAGGTATGGGTGGTTGCAGAGACCATGAAGGTGTCCCTGCGACAGCAGACGTCGCAGGGAACCCCCGGTTGACTTGGTAGAGGGTCTCCCTTATCCTGCGCGGCGCCATGCTCCGCGCAAAGTCGCCGGAGCATGGCGCTGCTCAGGGTTTTGCAGGGAGGACCCAAATGCAAAGAACGAAGAAGAGTTAGGGGCTAAAATGTGAGGGTTTCAAAAGTTGAGCGTCAAAAAGTAATAGATGAGGACCAAAATGCAAAGTCAGTCAAGAAGGTCTCTTCTTAGGCTCAAGTTTTTATGCATGACTAAATGGGGCCTAAGGATTCTAATGATAAATTTTATTTCTAGATCAGACCTTGTTTGACTGATCAATTTACGTAAAAACCCAAATTAAGTCATTAATTGGGCATGGTTCTCAATGTAGGTCAAAATGGGTTCCTAAGGCCAATTGAAGGTTCTAAGCCCTAGAGATTATTTTTCTACGAATTGTAGAGGGTTTAGTCGATTTTCTCTTTGCCTCGAACCTCGTGAATTGAAGTGGGTTTGTTTTTAGGGTTACAGGATGTCATTTAATTCCTTGGAGTTGCTGTAGCTCTTATTGGATCAACTCATGCCACTTTTCTTCTTATTAGGTTAGTTTGACCTATGTTTGGACCCTGAGTTACCCTGTTTTCAGATTGGATTGGTGAAATTGCATTTTTACCCCTTAGTTTCTATTTTCTTTAAAAACTCAGAATTTCTCTGAGTCAAGCCTTTCTATAGTTATGTAGGAGCTTTTTCTTGCAAATCTGTATTAGATGGTGCTAGTTTAGGGTTTATGACGAGGTTCTCATCAACAGGCATAGAGTTGGAGACTCATGGAGGAGATGGGCAGTTGGCGGCCCCTAGAGTTACTGGGGCACTGTGGGGCAGTGACTGTGACCCGACAGACGAGGCCAGAGCTGATAGACCGCATCATCACAGGACAGATGGCCGATCCGTGCCTGCAGTGGTTGCGTGACAAAGTACTGTCAGGGACCCTGGAGACTTCTCCTTTATAGACGAAGTGCTGCGCATGAGGATACGTTTGTGCGTTCCCAGGGATGAGGAGCTGTTGAGAGAGCTCCTGACTGAGGCACACAGTTCCAGGTTCACTATACATCTCGGGAACACAAAGATGTATCATGATTTGAGACTCAACTTTTGGTGGAGGGAAATGAAGTGGGATGTAAGTGAATTCATGCAGCAATATTTAGTGTGCCAGCAGGTGAAGACCGAGCATCAGAGGCTTGCAGGGCCGTTGCAGCCACTTCCAGTGCCAGAGCGGAAGTGGGAGAGCATCACCATAGACTTGGTGGTGGGCTTGCCCGTTACCCAGCGAGGACACGACGCAGTCTGGGTGATCGTTGACAGATTGACGAAGATGACACGTTTCTTGCAGATCCGAGTCACTTTGGGACCAGCACAGTTGGTAGAGAGGTATATCCACAACGTGGTACGTCTGCATGGAGTTCCGTGGGAGATTGTATCCAACAGGGATACCCGCTTTACGTCCTAGTTTTAGGCTGAGTTTCAGCAGGCCTTGGGGACACGGTTGAGGTTCAGTACAGCATACCATCTCCAGACAGACGGACAGTCAGAGCGCACGATACAGACGCTTGAGGACCTTTTGTGTGCTTGTGTACTTAACTGGAGGGGCTCTTGGGAGGAGCACGTGCCCCTGGCAGAGTTTGCATATAATAACAGCTATCACTCGAGCATCGGCGTGGCACCCTACGAGGCTCTGTACAGACGGAGGTGTACTGCACCCTTGAGTTGGGTTGAGGTGGGGACCAAGTGGGAGGTTGGCCCCAGGCTGATCCGGCAAAGTCAGGAGGTGATCGAGCAGATTCACAGGTGACTCCGCACTGTCAGGCGTAGGCAGAAGAGCTATGCAGATTGGAAACGCAGAGAAGTGCAGTTTGAGGTTGAGGATCACGTCTTCCTTCGCGTTTCGCCCATGAAGGGCCTGCAGCGGTTTGGGGTGAGAGGGAAGCTCGCGCCGAGGTTTGTGGGACCCTTTGAGGTCCTGGAGCGGGTTGGACCCGTTGCTTACAGGATTGCCCTTCCTCCCCGGCTTTCTGGTGTGCACGACGTGTTCCACATGTCCAACCTCAGGAAGTACGTCGCCGATCCCAGTCACGTTTTGAGCCACGAGAGCATCAAGGTGGGTGACGACCTGACCTACCCCGAGCGGCCAGTGCAGATACTAGATAGAGCCGTCCGGAGTCTGAGACGGAAGCAGGTACCCCTGGTGAAGGTCTTGTGGAGGAGTCAGCGATACGAGGAGGCTACTTGGGAGCCTGAGGCGGCGATGCAAGAGCGATAACCGGAGCTCTTTGAGGGTACGTCTTTTCGGACCAACTTCGGTCCTCTTTGAGTTTGTTATGCGTGTGTTGTTCTTTTTAGGCACCCTAGCTAGCGCAAGTTTCGGGGACGAAACTTCCTTTGAGTTTGTTATGTTATTAAGACACGT
Source organism: Thalassia testudinum (assembly GCA_037157565.1). Classification (NCBI taxonomy): domain Eukaryota; kingdom Viridiplantae; phylum Streptophyta; class Magnoliopsida; order Alismatales; family Hydrocharitaceae; genus Thalassia; species Thalassia testudinum. The sequence goes on from JAZHRO010000059.1 coordinate 27,672,238, forward strand.
GCTGTTACAACCCTTTAAGACGTCTGGGACTTGGGTCAGATGTCTGGACGCCTTCCCAGACATCTGGAAATCAAATTTTTCCGTGTACGTCCTTCACGTCTGCGTGCGTACTGCGCACAGACAGTACACAGCCGCATTTCTTCTCTCTCCACTCGCCGATGAAACCCTAACCTCACCCTTACAAACCCCCTCCTCTCCCTCACACCACCCCACTTCAATCCACCCTTCTCCTTCCTCTAGCGAGAGCAACAGGCAGGGAGCGTGAGCAGCGTGGCAGGAGAGGAGTAGTGAGTGGAAGAGAGGAGAGCGTGCGAGCTCGTGAGGGAGTTCGCCGGAGAGCTCACAGTCGGTCGGGCATGCGCAAGGCGAAGAGTTGCGTCAGGGAGGTCCTCCTCGACACTGCTGCAGCCAGAGCAGCAGTTGAGCGGGTGCAGCGTGGCCGCGCGCGGCGCGAGAAGGCGAAGGCAGTCTCTGGTTCTGGGATTTTTCCCAAAATCAGATGTCTGGATCTACATCCAGACGACGTAGACGTCTGGAGGAGGCTCCAGACGATTGAGAGGTAAATCCCGCGACGTACACCTCCCTTTGCGGATACGACCATGTAGGCCGTTCCGTCGAGGCACTGTTCCGTGCCATATTGAGAAGATTTGCGTCGCGCATGCAGGATTCGCTTCGGGAAGGCGCAGAACACGCCCTCCCACGCAGTTCAAACGTCTGGGTGAGGCACCAGACGGCGGGAAGCGTCTCCAGACGTCCGGAGAGGTGGTCGAACATCTGGAACTGGGTCCAGATGGTTCAGCAGAGTCCTTGGACGTCTAAGGAGTAGCGCAGAGTTGAGGTATGGTTCCGGACTTTTTTCAAGACGTCTGGAAGGTGTTCCAGACGTCTGATATGAATCAGAGTTACTGTTTTGACCCGTTTAGGGTCCGTTTGAGGTCCGATTTCCGCAATTAAGATTCCATTGTTCTCCGTTTAAGTTCCTCTACTTGTTGGAATACTTTTTATCCTGTTCTGAGTGATTTCTTGTGATTGATCCTTGTGATAGGACCTCGTTCCGTTGCGGATTTGGGGTTTACTAAGGCACGTGGACCTGCCGATCAAGCCCCCATTACTCCTGGGTTTACTGGTAGAGTGGCTTCCCCTAATTTAATTACAAACATGAATGCATATCTGGAATGAATGTTAGATCCTAGGACATAGCATGAATCCTAGGACTAGAAACACTGGAATAATTGTATGGAATGTATGAATTGCAATCTTGGATGAGTAAATAGAATAATAACAATTGCCTGTAAATGGATAACAGCTGCCTGTGAAATGTAAAGTACTGTTGTTAGCAACTGTTGCATGTAAATTCCTGTTGTTACAATTAAATACGAGCTGCCTGTATATGAATTGGAAATGGAAGATTAAATGTTGGAAACACGAGCTACCTGCGAATAAACCTGGAATGTGAATAGTAAAGTTACATGCTACATGTGTAGAACCTGAGAAATGGAAATAGAAATGATGAAACCTAGTATGGCTTGGCTTGAGAAACATGAGCATGAACCCTACGGGAAATTAGGAGTAGAGCTCCTGGAAATAAATGGAATGGAACTGGAAATGTGAATAGGGAAGTGAGCTGGCCCTTGAGTACGGAGTACCAAGGAGAGCAACTGTCCCCCTACTTAGTGTAGAGCGGAGCTAGCCGCCCTAGGGTTGGGACCCAGGTTTAGGATTGGCCACTTTGTACCGACTTTTTGGCCCTCGCGTACACATTACCGAGGAGAGCTACTAGTGTAGGGAGAAAGCTAGCCACCCCACGAGGCCTGGTGTTCAGCTAGCCGCCTTACACCAACTTGTTAGGCCCACTGGGCAAACCAGGGTAGTCAGGCGAGAGTGCGCGGACTGTGGAAGGGCGAGACCCCTATTTTGTTCTTAGGGGCTAGACCCCTGTTACTGAGAGGGCTATGCCCTATACTGGTTCCGCGCTGTGCTTTGGGCGCACCCGTTAACAGAAACAACTAACCGCGTGCCAGTGCGAGGTAGCTACCCGTGCGTTAATCGCGCGTGCCGTAGTCACCGTTACGTTTGGCAGTGACCTTGGGGTGGTTAACTGAGTGTAGGACTACCATGGGGGACTCTCCCGGCCAGGAGAGCACCACGTGCTACTTCTACTCTTCGGAAAAAACTGCAATTAAGATCGTTCCCATGAGGAACATTCGAAATCAAGAAAGATACCTGATAAATAAACCAAGTGATGAAAGAAAGAATAATTATTTAAATAAAGAAAGAAATTGAAAACAATAGCTACCCATCCACCTTTACTGTTTTAGTTAGCTGGTTGCCACTCTACTCAGCGTTTGCTGATTTCGTGTACTCATAACCTTTTTCAGGTCCAGGTGTTGAGCAGCCAGAGCCTACGGCTACAGAGGTTGCTGGGCCTACTAGAGCCCAGTAGTTGTAGTTTTTGTTGTACTCCTTTTCTTGTTGTAGTGAGTAATTTGTTACACTTCTATACTCTTTTATTGTAAACTTTACATTCCTGTACCTATTTAAATTTTCTACTATTGTGGTGGTGCGTACTGTAGTAGTTTATTTCTTTACTGCTGTACTTTTGTTATTGTTAGTTGCTTGCATGGTGAATGTGGTTTATTTTACTACGTTTTGGTTACTTCCTCGTTGGACGACTGGGTCTTGGGATAAATCAAGTCGGTCTGGTCTCGTGTCCTATAGGGATTCGGGAACTAGGTCGTAATAGGCAAAGGATACCGGAGGCCTGAGAGCAGTGGGCTCATAAGGGAGACGGGGAGGTGCTGCAGTTGCTGCGGCTTCTGCGGGAGAGAGAGAGCTCGCAAATGGTTCTGGGGAGTTATTTTTCCGCAGAATCAGACGTCTGGAGAGACCATCAGACGTCTGTCCAGACGTCCAGACGTCTGATAGTGCATTTCTTTTCAATTATTTTCTCCCTGCTGAATTCTGACCTCACATGATTGTGTCAGAGGTTGGGGAGGCACGTCGGTGCGAGGATCGAGGCAGTTTTAGACGTCCAGAAGTATCTTCAGATGTCTAAAGACACCCTCAAACATCTGCATGAAGTTCCAGACATCAGAAGGAAGGCACCCCGAGCAAGGTGAGTATCTGAGTTCATTTAAGACATCTGGGTCTCTTCCTAGACGTCTTATTTTGGTCAGGGTTGGTGTTTTTGGGCCCGTTTAGGGTCCAAACGGAACTGGATTTCCACAAACAAAACGTCGTTGGTTTCCATTCGAGTTTCTCTACATAATGATATAGTGTCTATGCAAATTTGAGCTCGTTTGACCTGTCGGTCTATGTTGTAGGTCTCTAGTCCTTAGAGTATACGGGACCTGCGAAGACGTCGGGAGCTACGGTACGAGCCCCCATTCCACCCAGTTAACCTGGTAGATGTTGACAAAGTGAAATCGATGTTTATAAAAGCTACGTCATAGTATAGGTCAAAATCGGTTGAAAACAAATAGAATTTATTACTCGAATGAAAGTCTGAGGTCGAACACAGGGAGCAAATAGGAATTCACACACTAATCTCAATAATATAAATGAGCACAAGAATTTAAACCATAAAATGATATTCAATAAATACTAATCTGTTACTTTAGATATTCAAGGAATTCTCATGTATTTTGAGGTAATAAAAAGGTAGAGAAGCTAAAATAATGGTGATTTAAATCACCAATTATTCTCTAAGCATATATATCAATCATTCAATATCTCAACAGTATCAAATATCAAGTATCAAGCCTCAAATCAATCGTTGGGTTATTGAATCAGACGACTTATCCAACAAGTGCTACAATGCTTCCCTAACACTGTTCTTCTTCTCCTTCCTCTTCTCTTCTATTATCTACTTCTGCTTTTCTCCTTTCTTCTTCTTTAGCTTTCCCTTCTTTAGCTGCTCTCTTCCTTATGCATGAGCCTTCTTCTTCTGCTCTTCTTTCATTCTTCTCCTTTTGTGCCTTCTCTCTTCTTTCTTCACACACAGAGGGCGGCCATCTCAGACTTGACTAAGTGTCGCACAGGGCAAAACCCTCTCCTGCCTCGCGCTCTCTTCCTCTCTCTGGGATCCGCCCTCCCAGGGCCACAAGTCAGGGTAGTCGGGTAAACGGGCAAACGCGCACCTGAGACCAGGCTCACCGACGTGGGTGGTAAGCGAGGAGTGCTTAGGTTAGGTGGGTTAATGGGTCAGCCAAACCCATGTGTAAGGTGTCGCGGGCGAGGCACGTGAGGGCGTGTGCAGGGACCTCACCCCTTGTGCTTGCTGAGGCGATAAGCCTATAGGACAAAATCAATATATGCGTTGCAGTGTGGCTATCAACTTCCAAGGTGGGACTAAAGTCCTACCCTTCCTTCGCGTGCGCTGCGCTATCATTCTTCGCCAATTGAAGCACTGCTATAGCTTGGGGTCTTCAATCCAAGACCAGGAGTAGATCCTGGGATGTAGCCACGTTGAGTGAGAGTGGCACCAGGTCGTCTCGATGCTAGAGGAGCTTAATCGTGGTCAGGGATGAAGGTGGAAGTGACGGCGGACCGACGATGACTTGGAACACGAAAATGGGCCCAAAGGCCCCAGTTAAATGGCTCCTTAGCTTCGCAGTAGTACAACGAAGGTGATGGTGACGGTCTTGTGGACGGTGGCAGCGTGTAGTGGCCAGTCGGAGTCGGGGAAGGAAGTTGGTGATGGGTTTATTCGATGGCGTGATTGGGTGGATGAGAAAGTGAATGGAGTGAGGGGTTTTGAAGCGTGGAGCATGGCGGAGCTGATGGAAGTGGTAGCGGCGCAATTCGTGCAATGGAGCAGCGGTTGGGCGTCGCCGGAGCTTCGCCGGAGCGGAAGAAGACAAAGGGGGAGACGTGTGGTCGACGGTCATTTTGAGAGATGGAAATAGGGAAAAAGGAGGGAAGTAGAGGAAGCTAAAGAACCTAATCTAATGGTCGAAGGAGGTAGAAAACCCACGTTGGTGTGATGGGCGGATGTGGGGAAGATGAATCCTCCATGAGGGGTACGGCGGCGAAGAAAGGGGTTAGCGTACCTCTGATGTGATCATCGAGAGGCGGAGGAAATCGGGGAGGAAGAAGATGGTCCCAATTTGGCCTTTGGGAGGTCGTAAGACGACGGGGGAGGATGCTCACCGGAGCTAAGTCAGAAGAAGCCAGAGGTAGTGTAACGAGCGCGTGCCCCAGACGTCTTTTAAGACGTCTGGGAGGTGGCCCAGACGTCTGTAAAGACGTCTGGGATCACATCCGGACGTCTGACCAGACGTCCGGGATAGTTTACAGACGTCTGGCGAACAGTTATGCTCGCACGGGATATTCGTCTGCGCGCCTGTGCGCGCAGACCTGCGATCCCGCATCTTCTCTACGGCTGCAGGCGACTGCGACCGTCTCTCCCTCCTCTCCGCGCGGCGTTAAAAGGGGGAGGGGGCGCGCCTCCCCTCCCGTCTCCACCATCTTCCTCCTTCTCTCCTGCCTGTGCGCGAGAGCGAGCGGACGCGAGGGCGCAGCGGCAGCGGCGGCCGCAGTAGGCGCGGAGGAGCTGCGGCGTGCGAGGGCGGGGCTCTGCCGTGAGGGCGAGCTCGCCGGGAGCGGCTTGGCCGGCCGGCGGAGGGCGCAGGGGGCGCAGAGCGTCGCGGAGAGGGACCTGCTGCGGGCGGAGCAGCGGACGCGCGAGGTGCGACGCGGGCGGCGTCGCGAGCGGAGGCCGAGCGAGGTTCTGATTCTGGAAAAATCTCCAGAATCAGACGTCTGGACTGATATCCAGACGACAAGGTCGACGTCTGTGAGATCATACAGACGTCTGAAAGGTGAGTTCCGCTTTCTCCTTCTTTTTGTCTACTGACCGTACTGAGGGAGGAGGGTTGACTGTGCGCAGGTGTTCGGATTCGTCATCCTTGCGAATCAGACGTCTGGAAGTTTTACCAGACGGCGGGAGTGACCTCCAGACGTCCGGAGAGACCATCGGACGTCTGGGATCTAGGAGAGACGTCCCCACAGACTTCTGGACGTCCGGGGAACCAAGCCGAACAGGTAATTCTCTGATCCACCGTTTAAGACGTCTGGAAGGAGTTCCAGACGTCTGATTTTGCACAGTATCGTCTTTCTCGACCCGTTAGGGCCCGTTTGGGCTCCGTTTTCCGCGATTCGAGCTGCGTTCGTTTCAGAATTTATTCCTCTACCCGCCTACAGTAGCTATACACTGTTTTGAGACACTCCTTGTGTTTGATCCTTGTGATAGGACCTCGTTCGGTTGCCGTCTTGAGAGTCGCGGAGGCGCGCGGGATTCCCGACCACGCCCCCATTACTCCCGTTGTACCTGGTAGAGTGGTTTTAAGTATAAAAAAAAAATCTGTTAAAGTATGGAATCATAACTAGAACCTAGGGCATTGCATGAATCCTAGGAATGAGAAATATATGGAATGATAGCTCCTAGGTGTTGCATGAATCCTAGGGCCGGAAAACTAGATTGTATGATAGATCCTAGGATATGGCATGAATCCTAGGATGGAAAAACTAGTGGAATGTACATTTACTGCAGTCTTGGAAAAATGGAAAGGAATATATATAAAGCTGCCTGTAAATTTAATTAACAGCTGCCTGTTATACATAAAGAATCATGTTGAGATCATGGAATGTGAGAACGAGAATCTGGAAAGTGAGACATATGATGTTCTGAGATAAAGAGCTGGAACCCTACGGGGAATTAGGAGTGGAACTCCTGGAAAGAAAAGGAATGGAACTGAGATGTAGTTTGTACTGTCTCTTGGGTACGCAGTACCAAGGGAAGTACCTGTACCTGTCTTAGTGCAGAGTGGGGCCAGCCGCCCCAGGGACCCGGGGTTAGGCTTGGCCGCTCTGTACCGACTTGTTGGCCCTCGTGTACGTAGTACCGAGGAGAGCTAGTAGTGTTAGGAGAGTACTAGCTACCCCACGGGCCCCGGGGTTCTGCTAGCCTCCTTCACCGACTTGTTAGGCCCACTAGGGCAAACCAGGGTAGTCAGGCGAGGGTGCGCGGACTGTGGAGGGGCAAGGCCCCGGTTTGGTTACTGTGGAGGGGTTGGACCCCTGTTACTGAGAGGGCTCTGCCCTGGTTCCGTGCTGTGCTTTGGGCGCACCCGTTAACGGAAACGACTGACCGCGTGCCAGTACGGGCTAGCTACTTGTGCGTCTATCGCGCGTGCCGTAGTCACCGTTACGTCTGTCAGTGACCTTGGGGTGGTTGACTGAGGGTAGGATCACCACGGGGGACTCTCCCGGCCAGGAGAGCACCACGTGCTACTTCTACTTTTGGAAAAGACTGCAATCAAGATCGTCCTACGAGGACATCCGAGATCAAGTAAAGGATCTGAGAAGTAAATGAAATAGTGAGAAAAATTGAAAGATGTAAATAAAAGAAAGTAATAGAACATAACAGCTACTGTACACTCTACTGTTACCTTTAGTTAGTTTGCCACTCTACTCAGCGTTTTGCTGACGTGTTACACTCGTTACCTTTTTCAGGACCAGGTGTTGAGCAGCCAGGGTCGGCGGCTGCAGAGGACGCTGGGCCGAGTAGGGTCCAGTAGAGTTGCCACAGCTTTGTACCTTCTTTTGTTTCTGTTCTAGTGAGTAGTTTTGTTTCCGCTGTACCTTCTTTACCTGCAGTTTTGTTATATGATAAATGTTGTTTTACTGTTGTGGTGGTGCCTACTGTAGTAGTTTCTTTCCTTACTGCTGTACTTTCTTACTGTTAGTTATATTCATGCTGAATGTGGTTTATTTTACTGTCTTTTGGTTACTTCCTCGTTGGACGACTGGGTCTTGGGATTAGTCGAGTCGGTCCGGTTCTCGTGTCTCGTAGGGACTCGGGAACCGGGTCGTTACAAGATGGTATCAGAGCAAGGTCGTCCCGAGAAGTGAATCAACTGACTGGAAAATAACCAATTCACATGTTTATAGCTAGAGTAGCCACCACAACATATCTCTTGACTTGAGCTCTTAGAAGTGTTGTTAGGTACCGTCTGTTTTGACGTTTCCGTTTTGTTTCGCGTCTCCTTGCAGGAGATGCCTCGTCGTGGGACTGGCGAGACTGGCCGCGGGCGCGGCCGAGGGCGAGGTCGGCGAGGTGGACGTGCTGTCGTGGATGTCTCGGTGGACCAGCCACCACTCCCTGGCATCCAGGCCCAGGACCTCGCCAGACTGATACGGGATATTGTACGAGAGGAGCTCCACCCACCGCCCCGAGCACCTCCTCCTGGGGTTGCAGAGGGGGAGTCCTCTGTGGGGCCACGCGACGGACGCGGCGCTGGACACGAGGGAGGGGATGGGCCCCTGCCGCCCCCACCTTCCTCCGACACTTCTGTACACGAGACACCTTCGCCTGGAGGTGCACCAGCACCTCCCCTACAGCACCACTTCGAGCTTTTCGGACAGTTCCGGAAGCTGAAGCCCCCCTCCTTCAAGGGGGATGAGGACCCGACCGAGGCAGAGGACTGGCTTGAGCAGCTGGAGAAGATCTTCGACACCCTTCGCCCCCCGGTGGAGTGCCGCGTGGCCTTTGCCACGTACCAGCTGGAGAGTGCGGCACACCGGTGGTGGAGGGCGGTCCGGGGACAGGAGAGGGACGAGCCGACGTGGGACCAGTTCGTCACCCTCTTCTGCGAGCAGTACTTTCCCCAGACGTGGCAGGACCAGAGGAGGCGGGAGTTCCACACCCTCCGCCAAGGGACGATGACCGTGAGCGCGTACCGCACGCGTTTCTTGGAGTTGTCCCGCTTTGCAGCGACAGCGGTAGCCACTGAGGAGGAGCGCCTTTGGAGGTTCACCGAGGGGCTCCGGCCTGCGATCCGAGGGTATGTCAAACCCCTGAAGCTGCCGACGTTTTCGAGAGTGGTAGAGGCAGCCATGACTTACGAGGAGACCAACCCGTCCGCGCGAGAGACCGACGGCGGGCGGAAGAGGCCCTTTCAGCCAGACTTCTCACAGGGCCGGCGAGAACGGAGACACGTGGCGTCCGCAGGAGAGCCGTCACGTTGTGCAGGGCCATCAGTGGCCTTTGGGGGCCCTCGACAGGGGCCAGTCGCCAGCACCGGACCCCCGCCTAGCCGACAGCAGGGACTCACTGAGGGCGGGAGTCGGGTTCCCCTCTGCTACCAGTGTGGCCAGCCGGGCCACGTCAGGAGGGACTGCCCATCTAGGGCAGGAGGTCAGCAGATACTTCCCGCGCAGAGCACTGGAGGGCGCGCAGGAGGCCGCGGTTTCCAGGCGCGAGGAGGAGGACCGCAGTCGCGGGGAGGGTACCGGCCAGCACCTACCCGTCCGACGCAGAGTGTGGCTGCTTCGTCCGCACCTAGAGCTGAGGGGCGTATCAACGCCCTAACACACAGGGACGCCAAAGCTTCGGGATCCGTGGTAGCAGGTATGGTTTCAGTTTCTGGCAGACTCGTTTACACGCTTTTCGATTCCGGCGCTACGCACTCGTTTGTCGTAGACAGTTTCGCAATTAGTTTGGACCAGGATTATACATTGTTAGAGAACCCGTTCGTAATCAGAGGTCCGAGTGGTCAGCTGTTTGTAGCTGAGGAGGTGTACACGGGTTGCGGGGTCAGCATCGGGGGACACAGCCTGCCAGCTGACCTGATTATGATACAGATGGAGGACTTTGGGGTGATCCTGGGGATGGATTGGCTGTCCGCTTACCACGCATTGGTTGACTGCTTTGAGAGGAAGATTGTCTTCTCCATTCCGGAGTTGCCTTCCTTCGAGTTTCACGGGCAGCCAGTGGACGGAGGTTTCAGGTGCATTTCGGCACTTCGGGCGGCGAGACTTTTGAGCCAGGGGTGTGAGGGCTTCTTAGCTTGTGTGGTGGCAGAGCACAGCCCCGTGGCAGACTTCCAGAGCATCCCGGTGGTCAGAGAGTATCCCGACGTGTTTCCAGACGAGTTACCAGGACTACCGCCCGAGCGTGAGATCGAGTTTGAGATCTCACTAGTACCAGGGACCAGCCCCATCTCCACCGCGCCATACAGGATGGCACCGCTTGAGCTGCGAGAGCTCAAGTCTCAGTTGCAGGACCTTTTGGAGAAGGGTTTCGTGAGGCCCAGTGCGTCTCCCTGGGGAGCCCCGGTACTGTTTGTAAAGAAGAAGGATGGGACCCTACGCCTTTGTGTGGACTACCGACAGCTGAATAGGGTCACCATCAAGAACAGATATCCGCTGCCGAGGATTGACGATTTGTTTGACCAGTTGCGGGGTGCCACGGTGTTTTCCAAGATCGACTTGAGGTCTGGATACCACCAGTTGAGGATCAGGGAGACCGACGTCTCCAAGACAGCTTTCCGCACCCGGTACGGACACTACGAGTTTTTGGTCATGCCGTTTGGGCTGACCAATGCCCCCGCTGCTTTCATGGACCTGATGAACCGGGTGTTCAGACCGTACTTGGACCAGTTTGTGGTGGTTTTCATAGATGATGTACTCATCTATTCTAGAGATCGGACGCAGCACGGACAGCACTTGCGGATGGTTCTGGACACTCTGAGACGACGCAGGCTGTACGCCAAATACAGCAAGTGCGAGTTCTGGTTGAGGGAGGTGACCTTTTTGGGTCATGTGATCTCTGGAGACGGCCTGGCGGTGGATCCCGCCAAGGTCGAGGCAGTGCTCAGGTGGGAGAGACCGCGTTCAGTCACTGAGATTCGCAGTTTCCTGGGACTGGCAGGTTACTACAGACGGTTCATCAGAGGGTTTTCGCAGATTGCACGTCCTATGACACAGTTGACTCGGAAGGATGTGCCTTTCACTTGGACAGACGCCTGTGAGGCGTGTTTTCTGGAGCTGAAGGAGAGGTTGACCTCGGCTCCCGTGCTCACCATTCCTGACAGTAGTGGCGGGTTCGTTGTGTACACGGACGCTTCCTTGCAGGGGTTAGGAGGTGTGCTCATGCAGAGGGGTCACGTGGTCGCTTACGCTTCGCGGCAACTGAAGCCCCATGAGCATACCTACCCTACCCACGACCTAGAGTTGGCAGCTGTTGTCTTCGCGCTGAAGACATGGAGGCACTACTTGTACGGTGAGACCTTCGAGATTTTTACAGATCACAAGAGCCTCAGATATCTTTTTGACCAGAAGGAGCTCAACATGAGACAGAGACGTTGGTTGGAGCTCCTGAAGGACTACGACTGCAGCATCTCCTACCACCCGGGAAAGGCCAATGTGGTGGCTGACGCCTTGAGCCGTAAGGCGCTCGCACGCTTGGCCAGTCTACAGTTACAGAGTTGGAGCCTTTTGGAGGAGGTGGGCAGTTGGCGACCTCTAGAGTTACGAGGGTACTGTGGGGCAGTGACGGTGACACGGCAGACCAGACCAGAGTTGATAGACTGCATCATCACGGGACAGATGGCCGATCCGTACTTGCAGTCTTTGCGCGACAGAGTACTGTCAGGGGACCCAGGGGACTTCTCTTTCACAGACCAGGTGTTACGCTTGAGGGGACGGCTGTGCGTCCCCAGAGACGAGGAGCTGTTGAGAGAGCTCCTGACGGAGGCACACGGTTCCAGATTCACCATACATCCCGGAAACACGAAAATGTACCATGACTTGAGACGCGAGTTCTGGTGGAGAGGGATGAAGCGGGATGTGGGTGAGTTCGTGCAGCAGTGCTTAGTGTGCCAGCAGGTGAAAGCCGAGCATCAGAGGCCTGCAGGGCCGCTTCAGCCGCTTCCAGTGCCAGAGTGGAAGTGGGAGAGCATCACCATGGACTTGGTGGTGGGCTTACCTGTTACCCAGCGAGGACACGACGCGGTCTGGGTAATAGTGGATAGGTTGACGAAGACGGCACGATTCTTGCCGATCCGAGTCACTTTGGGACCAGCACAGTTGGCAGAGAGGTATATCCGTGATGTGGTGCGACTACACGGAGTTCCGCGGGAGATCGTATCCGACCGGGATACCCGCTTTACGTCCCAGTTTTGGGCTGAGTTTCAGCAGGCTTTGGGGACGAGGTCGAGGTGAGCGACGACCTGACCTACCCCGAGTGGCTAGTGCAGATCCTAGACCGAGCCGTCCGCAGGTTGAGACGAAAGCAAGTACCCCTGGTAAAGGTTTTGTGGAGGAGCCAGCGGTACGAGGAGGCTACCTGGGAGCCTGAGGCGGCAATGCGGGAGCGGTACCCAGAGCTTTTCGCGGGTACGTCTTTTCGGACCGGTTTCGGTCCTCTTTGAGTTTGTTATGGTTATTTGGACATCCTTTTTCCGTACCCTAGTTGGCGCAAGTTTCGGGGATGAAACTTCCTTTGAGTTTGTTATATTGTAACGAGCGCGTGCCCCAGACGTCTTTTAAGACGTCTGGGAGGTGGCCCAGACGTCTGTAAAGACGTCTGGGATCACATCCGGACGTCTGACCAGACGTCCGGGATAGTTTACAGACGTCTGGCGAACAGTTATGCTCGCACGGGATATTCGTCTGCGCGCCTGTGCGCGCAGACCTGCGATCCCGCATCTTCTCTGCGGCTGCAGGCGACTGCGACCGTCTCTCCCTCCTCTCCGCGCGGCGTTAAAAGGGGGAGGGGGCGCGCCTCCCCTCCCGTCTCCACCATCTTCCTCCTTCTCTCCTGCCTGTGCGCGAGAGCGAGCGGACGCGAGGGCGCAGCGGCAGCGGCGGCCGCAGTAGGCGCGGAGGAGCTGCGGCGTGCGAGGGCGGGGCTCTGCCGTGAGGGCGAGCTCGCCGGGAGCGGCTTGGCCGGCCGGCGGAGGGCGCAGGGGGCGCAGAGCGTCGCGGAGAGGGACCTGCTGCGGGCGGAGCAGCGGACGCGCGAGGTGCGACGCGGGCGGCGTCGCGAGCGGAGGCCGAGCGAGGTTCTGATTCTGGAAAAATCTCCAGAATCAGACGTCTGGACTGATATCCAGACGACAAGGTCGACGTCTGTGAGATCATACAGACGTCTGAAAGGTGAGTTCCGCTTTCTCCTTCTTTTTGTCTACTGACCGTACTGAGGGAGGAGGGTTGACTGTGCGCAGGTGTTCGGATTCGTCATCCTTGCGAATCAGACGTCTGGAAGTTTTACCAGACGGCGGGAGTGACCTCCAGACGTCCGGAGAGACCATCGGACGTCTGGGATCTAGGAGAGACGTCCCCACAGACTTCTGGACGTCCGGGGAACCAAGCCGAACAGGTAATTCTCTGATCCACCGTTTAAGACGTCTGGAAGGAGTTCCAGACGTCTGATTTTGCACAGTATCGTCTTTCTCGACCCGTTAGGGCCCGTTTGGGCTCCGTTTTCCGCGATTCGAGCTGCGTTCGTTTCAGAATTTATTCCTCTACCCGCCTACAGTAGCTATACACTGTTTTGAGACACTCCTTGTGTTTGATCCTTGTGATAGGACCTCGTTCGGTTGCCGTCTTGAGAGTCGCGGAGGCGCGCGGGATTCCCGACCACGCCCCCATTACTCCCGTTGTACCTGGTAGAGTGGTTTTAAGTATAAAAAAAAAATCTGTTAAAGTATGGAATCATAACTAGAACCTAGGGCATTGCATGAATCCTAGGAATGAGAAATATATGGAATGATAGCTCCTAGGTGTTGCATGAATCCTAGGGCCGGAAAACTAGATTGTATGATAGATCCTAGGATATGGCATGAATCCTAGGATGGAAAAACTAGTGGAATGTACATTTACTGCAGTCTTGGAAAAATGGAAAGGAATATATATAAAGCTGCCTGTAAATTTAATTAACAGCTGCCTGTTATACATAAAGAATCATGTTGAGATCATGGAATGTGAGAACGAGAATCTGGAAAGTGAGACATATGATGTTCTGAGATAAAGAGCTGGAACCCTACGGGGAATTAGGAGTGGAACTCCTGGAAAGAAAAGGAATGGAACTGAGATGTAGTTTGTACTGTCTCTTGGGTACGCAGTACCAAGGGAAGTACCTGTACCTGTCTTAGTGCAGAGTGGGGCCAGCCGCCCCAGGGACCCGGGGTTAGGCTTGGCCGCTCTGTACCGACTTGTTGGCCCTCGTGTACGTAGTACCGAGGAGAGCTAGTAGTGTTAGGAGAGTACTAGCTACCCCACGGGCCCCGGGGTTCTGCTAGCCTCCTTCACCGACTTGTTAGGCCCACTAGGGCAAACCAGGGTAGTCAGGCGAGGGTGCGCGGACTGTGGAGGGGCAAGGCCCCGGTTTGGTTACTGTGGAGGGGTTGGACCCCTGTTACTGAGAGGGCTCTGCCCTGGTTCCGTGCTGTGCTTTGGGCGCACCCGTTAACGGAAACGACTGACCGCGTGCCAGTACGGGCTAGCTACCTGTGCGTCTATTGCGCGTGCCGTAGTCACCGTTACGTCTGTCAGTGACCTTGGGGTGGTTGACTGAGGGTAGGATCACCACGGGGGACTCTCCCGGCCAGGAGAGCACCACGTGCTACTTCTACTTTTGGAAAAGACTGCAATCAAGATCGTCCCACGAGGACATCCGAGATCAAGTAAAGGATCTGAGAAGTAAATGAAATAGTGAGAAAAATTGAAAGATGTAAATAAAAGAAAGTAATAGAACATAACAGCTACTGTACACTCTACTGTTGCCTTTAGTTAGTTTGCCACTCTACTCAGCGTTTTGCTGACGTGTTACACTCGTTACCTTTTTCAGGACCAGGTGTTGAGTAGCCAGGGTCGGCGGCTGCAGAGGACGCTGGGCCGAGTAGGGTCCAGTAGAGTTGCCACAGCTTTGTACCTTCTTTTGTTTCTGTTCTAGTGAGTAGTTTTGTTTCCGCTGTACCTTCTTTACCTGCAGTTTTGTTATATGATAAATGTTGTTTTACTGTTGTGGTGGTGCCTACTGTAGTAGTTTCTTTCCTTACTGCTGTACTTTCTTACTGTTAGTTATATTCATGCTGAATGTGGTTTATTTTACTGTCTTTTGGTTACTTCCTCGTTGGACGACTGGGTCTTGGGATTAGTCGAGTCGGTCCGGTTCTCGTGTCTCGTAGGGACTCGGGAACCGGGTCGTTACAGGTAGGGTTAGGAAGTGGGTTTTTGGCCAAATCCTACCTGAAGAGCACGGCCATGTATTTAGCGTGCTTAAATAGGGATTAGGAGGGGGTTCCAAGCTTGGAAACAAGCTTGGGAACCTTGGAGCTTACGCAAAACTAGGATACCCATTCCTTCAAAGAGTTCGCATGAGCTTTTGGGAAGGAGTTGGGATCCAAGGTTGGTCCCATTGGAAAGAAGATTTCCTAAGGAGTTTCTGGTTTGATTTTGGAAATGTTTCATAAATCAATCAAGGAGATCTCTCCAAATGAAGCTCGTCAGAGTAGGATTCTTGAGCAATAATGGCGGAGGAACCTTTTTTTGAAGAATACAAAGAAGATGGGGGGCTATTTGTAAAATATTCAAAAGTTAAGGATCTGAATGAGATAAAAGGAGTCTAACTGGATCAAAATGCAAATTTGGTCAAGATAATCTCAGATTGGGCCCAAATTTTGGTACAAACCTAATTTGGACCCAAGGAATCTAATGGTGAAGTTAGATTTAGATTTTGACCTTATTTGACTGGGTAATTTATGTAAAAACCTAAATTAGGGCAAATGTTAGTCAAAGATTCTATTTTGGGTCAAGATGGGTTCTAATGTTCAAATTGAAGGTACCAAACCCTAGAGAATATTTTTCTATGAATTTTAGAGGATTTAAGTAAATTTTTTCCTGACCTGAACCTTAGTTAATTAAGTGGGTCTGTTTTCAGGGTTTCAAAAGTCATTTAATTATCAAAACATGCGAAAATCTTTTTCTGTCTGTAATAACTCACTTATTGGACATTTAAGGTCATTTGACCCTTAATTAACCCTTGAGGAAACCTGCAATTATTCTGCATTCAAGATATGATGGTAACATTATAGTTTTAACCCTGGTTTCTTGTCTTTCTCTCAGAATGATTATGCCATGAACTATGACTCTCTAGCAGTTATGTAGGAGCATTTATTCCTTGATAATGACTAAATTAAGCTAGTTATGACTCATGATGGTGTTCCCATCAGTAGAGTGGTTCTCTCTAATCCCAGAATGAATAATTAAATTGCATGCTTTAGAATTATTCGATTGAATCCTAGGTTGTGAGGTGAACCTTAGGGCTAAAAGAAATGAATGTACATTTAATGAATGATTAAATTGCTGTGATGCTTCCTAAAAGTAGTAAACCGTGAGCTTCCTGTACTACATTTAATAAACCATGACATGAAATACCTGCGGTGTACTAAATAATTAATTGTGAAATCTTAAGCTTCCTGTTATGTTTTTAATGAATCAAATATGGAAATGAGAAAATCTATGTACGAACTCTACGGGAAATTTAGAAGGAAACCAAGAATACTGTAGTACGGAAAACTTGATGGTTTTGGAGCATGTTGCCTATGGGTGACTATTTGGACTTGGTTAAGGGAAGTGAGCTGGCCCTCGTGTATGTGGTACCGAGGAGAGCACCTATCCCTTTAGAGTAGAAGGGAGCTAGCTGCCCCTTGGGTTGAGACCCCGGGTTAGGTTCGGCCACTCTACGATAACTCTTGTTTGGCCCTCGCGTACGTGGTACCAGGGTGAGCTACTTAGTGTAGGGGGGAGCTTGCCGCCCCATGGGGCTCGGGGTTAGATTTGGCCACCTTACACCGACTCTTGTTAGGCCCGCTGGGCAAACCGAGATAGTCGGACAAGGGTATGCGGACTGTGGAGGGACGAGACCCCTATTCTGAGAGGGCAAGGCCCTGTACTATTCTGTTCTGTACATTTGAGCGTACCCACTAGCGGAAACGACTAATCGCGTGCCAGTGCGAGGTAGCTACCCATGCGCTTATCGTGCGTGCTGTAGTCACCACTACGTTGCGATCGTAACCTTGGGGTAGTAGACTAGGTGTAGGACTACCACGGGGGACTCTCCCAGTCAGGAGAGTACCATGTGTACATCTTGCATCGCTGGAAATTTACGAGCAAGATCATTCCCTTAGGGAATAAGAAGATTGAGCAATATCACGGAACCTAATTAGCATACTCGACTCAGAGACACATAAACCAGAGAATTAGAAACGAATGAAAAATAAATAATCGACAATTGTATGTTTAACTGATTTCTATTTAATTATGTTGCATGTATTGACTTAACCATCATTTTACTCAGCATTAGCTGACCCTGGATTTTGTAACCATGTTCTGGTCAGGGATTCGAGCAGCCAAAGCCATCGGCTGCTGAGGGCACTAGGCCCAATCGAGCCAAGCCATAGTTTCCTTTTTTTTGTTTCACTACAGAGAGTTTTTGTTTTAGTGAGTACATGTGCTTGTTGTTATACTCAGTTATATTTCTAACAGTTCTCTATTGTGATGGCTACATTTGTAACTGTACTTTTTTGCTGTATCCTGTAAAAATCTAGTGGTTTGTTGTTCTCTTTCTTTTGCTGTTAGTTATATATTTTTTGCTTAGCTACATTATTCGTGTTGTTGTGGAATGAACATGCGTTTGATTATTTCTTGTTGGACGACTAGGTCTTGGGATTCGTCGAGGCAAGCCGTTCTTAGATTCTGTAGGGAATCGAGAATGGGTCATGACACCAACAAAATTGGGAGATGATTATATTTTTGTTTCAAGTTAATCAATGATCTTTTGTTTTCCTATGTTTGGTTGCTTATTTTTCTTTAATAGAGTGCAAGATTCTTTGCTTAACATGCCACCGGCATCTTTTAGAGTTGTACAGTTGGGGGACTCTATCTCATCATTCTTTTTTTTCTTATTTTCTTTTTGTTAGGATTATATTTACTGGTTTTATCATGTACTCTTTGTAAAAAGGCTTATAGGTTAATGGGGAATATACGGCAATTTTTGAGTGCTAGACATTATTTGAACCACCAACCCCCCACCCTCGCGCCTTCCTCACATAAACCCACTCCCCTCTTCATCTTCTTCCTCCCTCTCCATGCAACTCTTACCTCCTTCACCAATGAGCCTGCAACATTCTACCTTGTTAATTTTCAATTTAAGAGTTATATCAATATAAGTTTGATGCATGTGACTTGTTCATACTTATATAAAAGGTAACCTGTAACCTATAATTAGTACATAATTTATAAATTCATCTGTATATTTATATCACAAGTGGACATTCTCTAGGATCAATCATTTTCTTACACTGAGCCAGATTTAAACAAGACTAATAGGGATGGAAGTATATATTTACAAATCAACTACAACTGACTAGATATATAACCAGCATGGATAAATTTTTATAAAAGAAGTAGGGTTACCATTTACACTTCAAAATTCAACCTTGCATTTACATCCATTACCGTTAAAAGTGTTTTTTACTACATTGTTAAGAAGGCATAATAAGATTGGGATGAATTATAATGCCTTTACAAAAAGAATATGTATAAACTAGTAACTAAACTATATAACAGCGTAAATGGCACCATTCACCTCGAGCACCCCCATTAAGTCTTCTAGCACCCCTATTAAGTCATCCAGCACCCCCATCATCTCCTTAATGCTCAACTTGTAGAGCTCCTTTTACTCCACCTCCCCAAAGTAATTCTCTTGTTCATTGGGGATAGGTAAGAGGACACAAGCTACATCTAGATGATCATGAAGGCACTAGATGTGTTGCTGTGACGCCCTAATCCTTAACTTGCGGGAAACTGGAACGAATCAAGTATGTTATGTTTTTACTATTGCAAATCAAAAGATACAGGTAAAGTCACCATTTGTTTTTATTAGTCAAGTTCATCTTTATTTAGTACAATCAAGTCCATTATGTTTCTTGAGTAATCTCTAATAGTTTCCACCTTATAACACTCAACGTGGTTGATTACTTGTTCAAAAATGAACTCATTCTTGCGCGATCAAGGGAGTAAGGACTTGATATATTCATAATCATCCCTCAGATTCACGTTGAAGCTATCTCGAAGATAATCGTTGAGTATTGAGCCTTAGATAGTACGCTACCTTGGCCAAGGTGGCCGTACTAACTAAGTTGGTCTCAAGACTATCTTGGACCTAATATGTGTGGCTTCTTGATGGGTATTTATCGTACCATTTCATTTCAAGAGGAAATGCCAATGAGATCACCAAGTGTCTCCAATCTAAGCAAAAATACTAGAAGATCCTAATTTAATTAAGGTCTTGAGCTTGATCTTAAATATGTTTAGCTCTATTTTTGAGCTTTCTTGCTTTCACCTTCATCTTCTTCTTAATTAGCCTTTAGCTTTCATCTTGTATCTTGCCTTGAACTTACTTGGCTTCTATAATACTTTGCTAACTCTACATACATGTTAACTTATACAAAAACAATTATAAAGATTCATTTTGTAAACACCAAAACATAATGTAAAACTTGGTATAGTAAATAAGCTTAGGCCACTTGTTAAGTTGCTTGAGTTGAAGTTTAAAAATGTATTGTAATATAGTCGACAAGAATAAAATCAACATTTAAAATTTGTATTCTCGAATATGGAGTTTGAGGTCATTTGTTGGGAGCAATTTATCATGTCAATACCACTATCTAATTATTTACAAAATAATTTGATGAACTTGTATTAAATGTCAATTTTCAAAAGTTGAACAAATTCTAAATCGCACTTTACTTTATGAAAAGTAGAGATGAAATCAAGCATGAAGAATAAATGACCATAAAGTTCTTTTTATTTTATTATTTAATGATCAGTTAAAAATAATCAAGTATTAATGAAATTAAGCAGTAAATAATCAATATCAATAATGTAGAATAAGATATTGCACTAAAATGCATATATAAACAAATATTCAACCATTTCAAACCAAGTTACAAATTAGTCCCTGAATTGTTGCAATTTGGTCCCTAATCCCTTACCATAGGTCCCTAGTGACTTTTTGTATTTGCACTTAGGTCCTTCCAGCACCTATCTTCTTCATCACTAGAGATGTTTCCGAAAAGGACGCCGAACTTCGAATCAAACAGTGGGATGAGGCTGGCGAATGGAGGAAATGGTTGTGGGAAACTCGTCGACGTGGAGGCAGCCTCTGATCAAAGATCGAAGCAGCAATGGACGTGTGGAGGTGACCAACATTGGGGAAGATGGTAGAGCTTCAGTGAGCTCTCCAACATGACTTATCAAACAAAATATGGCTCCTGCGACCCTGGTTAAACACTCAAAAGCTTGACATGGCATGTCAAAGCAAAACCCCATGTTTATTGACGACAAAGGTGGCCGAATGCACACCAACGATGGGGACTTCCTTGGTCATCGACAGTGGCCTGAAGGAGAGGTAGAGGAGGCTACAGATGGAGCTCTAAAACTCCAAAAACTTAATTGAAATGTAGGAGAACTAAAGCCCTAAACTAATTGGGTGAGAGGAGGCATGTATCTGTGGGGTGAAGAACCTCTGTAGAGCCTTTAATTGTGGTGACGATGGAGGGTTCAAACGACCATGGTATTCTAATCAAACTACCC
This sequence comes from Thalassia testudinum, assembly GCA_037157565.1. NCBI lineage: Eukaryota > Viridiplantae > Streptophyta > Magnoliopsida > Alismatales > Hydrocharitaceae > Thalassia > Thalassia testudinum. The sequence goes on from JAZHRO010000059.1 coordinate 27,692,683, forward strand.
TACAGCTATTGCTAATTATGTTAAGCAAAAATCGTATGCCAATTGGATCGAGGAGAAAGAGGGTACCGATGGTGTTCGTGAGCTTGCTGACGGCCAAAGGAGGTGAGGAATTAGAGCAAACAAGGGGTTGTTGGAGGCCGAAGATTTGCGTGAAGTTGCAAGGAAGAACAAGGAAGAAGGTCCCCTACTTGGTTGGCAGCAAGTAGCGGCAAGGATGTGGGGTTAGAGGTGCTCCAAGGTGATCTAATGGCGTGACGAGGAAGAAGAGGAGGATGTCCATGCCAAAAACTTGCACACTTGCATCAGTGAGGGGTGGCGAACTTAAATAGATGAATGGCCTCAGAGATTGAGGCGATTTCGTGACCTTAACGAAGTCAAAAAATGCAATCTTTGGTGCAATTTTGGCTACGAAAAATGAGCTCTATAGTTGGAATCTCAAGTTGGAGTTTGTGTCAACACGGGCGAGATTAAGCGAGGATCAATCCCACCAATTTTTGTGGGAATTGGTCGAGAGGTTTGCTCACAAATCTCCTCCAAAGTCACGACGAGGAGCTTCTTTACAACTTAATGCTTGCAGCTGGAGGTGGAAGAAAGACGTCAGCTGGGGACCAGAAAGAAAGAGTAGGGATCAGATTGAAAGAAATTCAAAAGTTGAGGGTCTATTTGTAAAGTGGGTGAAGATGAAGTCCAATTGGTCTCAAATTTTTAGCGTAACCTAATTTAGACCCAAGGAATCTAATAATGACTTCAATTTTGAGTTATGATGAAAATTGAATGGTCTATTTATGTTTTAACCTAAAATATATTAAATATTCACCCATATTTTTGTTTTAGGTCAAAAGAGGTTCATTTTATCAAATTGATTGTTCTAAACATTATATAATATTTTAAACTAATTTTTAGAAGGTTTATATTACATTTATTTCTATCATAATCCTTTGAATTTAAAGTGATGCTGAAGTTAGGATTTTATTAATTGTAAATTGGCTTTCTTTCGTAAAATCTTTAAATCAATCAATGTCGGCCCATTTATTAGAAATTTAAGGTTATTTGACCTCAAAATAAGTGCAGGTTTACCCCTGAGTTAATATGCACTTGTGTTGTCCTATTAAAATAATAGAATTAACTTGTTTTACATTAATTCTTCTTAATTTAGCTATGGTTGAATTATACCCTTTAATACATTAATTAGGTGAATTTAGCTTTGGAAATTAGTCAATTTGAGTCAGATAAAGAGGATGATGGTGTTACCATCACCACGAGATCAACTTTCCTAGTTGTTTACATGACTAAACATAAAAGAGTACACTTAAAGGTGGTGGATGTCTTAACCATCCAATAATCTGACACTCATGAAATGCCATGTCATTGAGGTGATGAACTAGGCTAATCGCAGACTAGGCTTTTAGAGGGATGAGGTCTTACATAAGGCATCGATTCCAAGAGGAGGGGAATTCACATGAGGAAACTCTAGAGGGGAGAGGAGGAAGAACATATAAATTTTGTTAAGGAGCAAAGTGGAGGATTATGGGAATTCTGATACCCTCTGTAACCATCTCTAGTGAGGCAATGGCAAAACTTGAAGATGTGGAGATGAAGACGGTGATCATGGTTGTAACGTCCCAAAATCTAGGTTCCAAGTCATTTCAAAGTGGTACGGGTCAATTTGAACCCGGAAACCTAGTCAGGGTTTGGTGCTGGTGTCAGAATCCCCTTAAATTCTAAGAATTGTTTAGTTCGAGTCAAATCCTAGACAAACTTTGTCCAAAGGGTTTCATATATGGTATCATTGGATTCCTCTCGACGCAAGCTTTCCGATGCTTGTTTAGCGCGATTCTGGGGTATACCCAAGTTAGGGCCAAAAGAAGTCACCAGGGACCTAAATGTATGGTGGACTCAACCCTAAGGGCAATTTAGGTATTTCACCCAACTAAACCTAATCACAACGCCCCTAAGGCCTATATAAGGACCCCCTTGGTCACCTGGGACATCATTTGTGACAACCCAAGTCTCGCCAACCGACGAGACCCATGTCACCTTATGCTAACAGCTAGCACAAAAACTCGCAAGATCGCAGTCACCCAACATAGAGTCATAAAACATCAATAGACAACATTCATTTATAAAGCATTAAATGAAAGAAACAAAAGTGCTAACAATAAAAGCAAAGTTCTCCTAGAGCAGAATTAAATGAGAGTTCGTGCAGCTATCTAAAAGACAAGAAATAAAATTCTACTAGCGAAAAAGGAACTACAATTATGAGCCACCAGCTCAGTATGGACCGTCTCCTCAGATAGGACTCGGTTCCGTGGAGTTCAAACTAGCAGTAGTCGCGGCACCCGACTGCTCGCAACACTTGAATACGAAACCCGAGACAAACGTTAGTGAAAACTGAGTAGAGTAGTACAATTAAACAAGTAACTCAAGTAGCAGAGTATAGTAAAGAGGCACTATATTGATAATTCATTTGTTTTACCATCTACCTCATATCTAGTCCCTTTTTATGTAGTTTGCTCATATTCTTATTGGTCTTAAATTGTCAATCAACGTCTCGGGCACAAGACGATTTCGTGTGAGTTTCTATGGTGCAAGATCGGTATAAGCCATCCTCCTGGCCAAGAGGAGCGCTTATACCCGTCGAGTCACCACGCTCTGTCACCTTGGGGTCATCACAAAAAGGGGTGCCGACTACGTCATGTAGCGTGAACATGTACATGCGCTATATACGCTGAATCACAGATAGCCAATAACCCACCCACCGGCCAAAAAGAATTGCTCCAAACCTTGAGCCCTACAGTCCACTACCCCAGTTGGCTGTTAAGACTAACCAAAGAGTCTTATGGAGGCCAGCAACTCCCTAAACCAGCCCCTGAACCTGGTCTTAAAAGTCCTAAAGCTATGGCCGAAATCCCGGCAAGTAGTGGAGCTAAAACGAGTTATCTAATTCATTTATTTTTCCAACATGTCTGTCGTATTATTTATCCAAGTCCCAGAAAACTGTATTTCTTGTATTATTAATTACGAGAACCCTTGGTAATTTTGTATTACTAATTCCAGGGTTAACAATTATTTGTATTATCTCCCAAATTATTCATTCACAAGAATTTATATCTTTTACCAGTGGTCCCATACTACTTAGACAGTTCGAAAGATAAACGACCTTGTTTTATGCAAAATGGGTTTCGTTTCATGCATGCAATAACAAGGGTATATGTACTTGCAAATTCTTTATTATTCACGTAAATCCACTAGTCTTGTTTTTAGTGCCAAAAATCAGGAAAACATTGGAGGGTTCTAACTCAGTAAAAGAGGATGCCCACAGACCAAGGTGGCATACACTAAAATTGTACAGGCTGAGTTCTCAATTACTCGAAAAATTAGTTGAATTTAAAAAGAGGGATAGATTACTCTACCTAATGTCACCAGAGGGTCACGGTGACTCCGAACCATGCATACTGGGCCTGGAAAAAGTCTCCACACCCACCTCGGGATCGAAGCACGCACTGGGGAGAAGACCTGATTCAATCGGACCCACAATAGGGTTGGAGATGGCTAATTATGTTTCTAATTTTTCAATAAGGAGAACATACTCAAAAGTGAAAATAAACCATACCAACGCGTAGTACGTGTCAATACAATTCCAACGGTACCTTATTTGTCGAAAACTGAGTCGGGAAGGCCTTAAACCAGACGAAACAGCGTGAGGGGTCCAAGACCAGACCAGATGCGCCACTTGACGCGCCTCCACGCGCCACGTGCCTACTCGCCTGCAAATCGCCACACGCACGAGCCCGCACTGTCCAATCGCGCCATTTGGTGCAATCTGCCGCACTCCCACTCGCGAACACGCGCGCGAGCTTTTACGAATCCGCATTGCCATGCACTGTGCTACGCTGTCGCCATGCGTCTCTCCCTTGATGCGCACCGCCACCACCGCCGTGCAAATTGTGGTGGGAACCTCGGGTTTTGCGGATTCACACCTAGGTCCCCGAAAAATAATTTTGATTTTTAAAGAAGGGTTTTTTTCTCTCTTTCTCTCTTGATTAGAGAGAGTTAGAGACTAATGACGACTCAAGGGACCCAAGGGGTCCTTATATAAGCCTCAGGAGCGATTTTGATTAGATTTAGTTGGGTGAAATACCCAAATTGCCCCTCGGGTTGGGTCCACCTTACTTTAGGTCCCTGGTGAATTCGTTTGGCCGTAACTTGAGCTATACACCTCGAAATTGCACGAAACAAGCGTCATCAGAAAGCTTGCGACGAGAGGAATCCAATGATGCCACATATGGTACCATTTTGACAAAGTTTGACTAGGTTTTGACTTGAAATACATGATTCTTTATAATTTAAGGTGGTTCTGACACCATTACCAAACCCTAACCGGGTTTCCGGTTCAAACTGACCTGTTTAGCACAAAAAAATCGAGTTTAAAATGAAGCGTTGCAATATAGTCGAAATCTCTTTGAAAACAAATAGATTTTTATTACTCGAAAAGATTCCGAGGTCGAACACAGGGAGCAACATGGGATTTAGAAATTAAAATAACAATTCAAATTAAAAGAAGTTACAATAATATCAGGTATCAATGTGCCAAAAAGATGGGAGTAAAATGGTGGTTTAAATCACCATATACTCCTTACAATAATAGCTAAGGAACTCAATGTATATATATGAAATGAAAGTTAATTCAGTCGTCTGATTTGGAAATCAGACAACTTAAAGTTGTCTGCTTTGTGTTGCCTCTTCTTCTACTCTTTCTTTCTCTGATTCTTCCTTTCTTCTGCAGCTTCTTCTCTTTCTTTAGACCTGCCTCTTCTGCTTTCTCAGCTATGACCTTCTCTTCCTCTCCAAGCCTTCTTCTCTGGCCCTTCTTTGCTCCTTCTTCTTCTATTCTTCTAAGGCATTCACCTCTTCTTTTCTTCTTCCTTCTCTCCTTTCCTCTTCTGAATTCGGCTAAGTGTCAGCCGAATTTCCCTGTAGCAAAACCCTCCCCCTACCCGCGCAACTCTCCTCTCTCTTTCTCTCTTAGGATCCGCTCTCCCAAAGCCGCAGGTAATCGGGTTGTCGGATTCAGGCGCATACCCTGGTCCAGGCTCACCAGCGTGCGGTAGTGAGTAAGGAGTGCAGGTCGGGTTATCGGGTCAGGCTAGGTCTGCGGGTACGTGTCGCAAACGAGTCCAGATAAGTGAATAAGAGGGACCTCATCCCGTGAACTGAGGCAAACAGCTATCAACACAAATCAATTTATGCGGGCGCACGGCTTCAACACTTTCCAATGTGGGACTATCTGCGCCCCCCTCCTTCGCATGTCTGCGGCAGGGGTCTCCCTTCAATTGCTTCAGCTCGCTAGGCTTGCGTCTTCAATTGACCGCTGGGATGTGTTTGAGGATCGGTTTCGTGCAACCTAGAGCAGAGACCTGGGACCGAAGAACCTGGAGCGAGCTTCCAGCAAGCTCGAAGCTTGCTACTTCCATGGCGGCAAGGTCCGGTACCTGAAAACAGCGAAACGGCCTTTTGGACACGTCAAAACACTCAGGGAGGGTCGCCGAAGCACGACGAACATGATGGGGGTGGTGGCGTGGAGCGATAGTGGCTGTGAGTGCGTAGTGAGGTTGGACTGTGTGCGTGTGAGTGGGTGTGTTCGGGGGGTGACTTGGGTGGATAAGGGATCGAATAGGAAAAGGGGAAATGTGCGGAAAGATGTGGCAATGGTCGTGGGCTTGTCGGCGAGGGATTTGGTGGTCTGTGGAGGTGGGATGGTCTCGCCGGAGGGGGTGGCCGGAGATGGAGACGATGGAGTTGCAGAGAAGCGTCGGTGGTCGATTTGAAGTGGGGTGAGTGCGAAAATAAATTAAAGAAGGTAAGGGAATTAGTTAGGAGGTCAGTGGACGAAGTGGGGCAAAGATGGCGTCGGATGTGGTGTTGCTGACGTCAGAGACGAAGGCGGCTCTAGTGAATTAAAAGCGGCGAGGATGAAGGAGGAAAGGGCGTCTACTGGTACGGTAGACGCGAACTGAAGTGAGGAAGAGGAATCCACCACTGGTATTGTGGAAGGACGATGAGGAAGGGCAGAGGGGATCGTCGGACGTCGAGGAGCCTTCGGCTATGAAAGAGAGAGAGAGAGGAATTGTGGGGATTCACGGCCAATTTCGAGCGTGAGGAGATCAGCGAGCTCTGAGGGTCCTTATAAAGGGTTCTAGGGGGCGGTTAGAGCTTGGGAAGCAAGCTTCCCAAGCTTGGAAGGTCGTCGGATTTGGGTAATTCTTGAGACCCAAATCTCTTATGAGTTTGCATGAGAGATTGGGAAAGATTCGGTGCATAAGGACGGGTTCATATTGGAGAGGATTTCTCAAAGAACCTCCCTTCCAATTTTGGAAGAGATTCGCCAAGCAATCGAGGAGAATCTCTTGTTAAAAGTCGCCGAAGTAGGTTTCCTCCGCGATAATGGTGGGGGTATAAATGTAATCAGATAGGACCATTTTGCAAACTAGGTCAAGACAAGTTCTCCTTGGGTCCAAATTTTGGTACAAACCTAATTTAGACCTAAGGAATCCAATGGTGAAGTTGGATTTTGGTTTTGACCATGTTTGACGAGGTAATTTATGTAAAAACCTAAATTATGGCAAATATCTGTCTGAGACTCCATTTTTGGTTAAGATAGGCTTTAATGGTCAAGTTAAAGGTATTAAACCCTAGAGAATATTTTTCTATGATTTTTAAAAGGGTTTAGGTGAATTTCATCCTGACGAGAACCTTGGTTAATTAAGTGAGTCTGTTTTTAAGGTTTCGAAAAGTCATCTAATTCTCAAAATACATGCAAACCCTTTTCTGTCTGATATATCCCACTTGTTATCCTATTAGGATCATTTGACCTTTATTCAGCCCTTGAGAAAAACCCGTGGTTGTACTACATTCATGATAAGTTGGTAAAATTGCAGTTTTAACTCTAGTTTCTTGGTTTTCTCTCAAAGTGGTTATACAGTGAAATATGACCTTCATTTGGTTATGTAAGAGCATTTACTGACTTAATTAGATCAAAAAGAGTTAGTTAGGGCTCATGATGGTGTTCCCATCATGACCCGAACCACTTTGAACTGACTCGAAACTTGGATTTTGGGATGTTACAAATATAACAATCTTAAAGGGAGTTTCGTCCCCAAAACTCGAGCAAACGTAGAGGTAAAAGAGAAAAAAATCGGCTAGGTGTATAACAGCCTTAAAGAGGAAATAACAACCTTAAAGAGAAATAACCTAGGGAGTCAAGGACTTACCTATGAATAGCTCTGGGTACTTCTCCAGCATTTCCGCCTTTGGTCCTCTGGTCGCCTCCTCGTACTTCTGGCTCCTCCAGAGAACTTTTACCAAAGGGATCTCCTTCTGCAACCTCCAAATGATACGATCCAGTATACGCACTGGCTGCTCTTGATAGGTCAAGTCCTCTTCTATCCCTACGTTCTCGAGTTGAGAACCTGGTCTGGATTCGACACGTACTTCCGCAGACTAGAGTTATGAAAGACATTGTGGATGCTGACTAGCTAAGGTGGAAGAGCGAGTTTGTATGCTACTGGTTCGATCTGCTCTAGTATCTCAAACGGACCCATGAACTGCGGAGCCAACTTACCCTTCTGATGGGAACACCATCATGAGCCATAACTAGCTCATTTTGACGCAATTAAGTCATTAAACACTCCTACATAACTGGCAGAGAGTTACAAGTCACTGCATGATCATTCTGAGGGAAAAATAAGAAACTAGGGTTAAAATTGTAATTTTACCAGCTTATCATAAATGTAGTACAATCACAGATTTTCTCAGGGGTTGAATGAAGGTCAAATGGTCTTAAAAAAATAAAAAGTGGGTTAGAAAAATCAGAAAAAGGTTTGCACGTGTTATGAGAATTAAATGACTTTTTAAAACCCTAGAAATAGACCCGCTTAATTAACTGAGGTTCTGATCAGGATAAAATTCACCCAAATAATCTAAAATTCATATAAAAGTATTCTCTATGGTTTGGAACCTTCAATTTGACCATCAAAATCCGTTTTGACCCAGAACAGAGTCACAGACAGATATTTGCCCTAATTTAGTTTTTACATAAATTACCCGGTCAAACGTGGTCAAAACCAAAATCCAACTTCACCATTAGATTCCTTATGTCCAAATTAGGCTCTTAGAAAAATTTGGACCCAAGATGAGTTTTTCTTTACCTAGTTTACAAATTGATCCTGTCTAATTACATTTCTACCCTTAACTTTCAAAATATTTTCAAATAGACCCCTAACTTTATCATCATTCTTACAAAAAGGTCCCTAACGCATTAAAACCTATTCCTACTTGCTTCGGCGACCTTAAATTGGAAAGAACTCTCTAATTTCTTAACGAATCCCTTTCAAATTTGAAAGGGAAGTTCGTCAAGAAATTCCCTTCCTTCTGAACCTAGTCATAAGCCCTAAAACATACCCAATCTCCCATGCGAACGCATGAGAGATTTGGGCCTCAAGGGCTTTCCCGATCCGGTGAGCTTTCCAAGCTTGGGAAGATTGCTTCTTAAGCTCTAACCGCTCTCTAATGACCTATAAAAGAAAGCCCAGGCTAGGACAAACCCCTCAAGCTTGAATTCGACCAGAGAAACCCTCAAATTCTTCTCTCCTCCTCCGACCGAATTGCTCTTCAAGCTTTGACAACTCTCCTTACCTCCCCTCGTCGTCTGACCGCAGTACCATCGGTAGATTCTCCTTCCTTGCCTTCTTCTGCATCGAGCAGCACCAGCCGACGTCCCTATCTCCTTCATCCTTGTCGTCCACCCCTTATCAGAGCAGCTTCGTCTCCGGCACCAGCCATACCTCAACCGGCGCCAACTTCTCTCCCCGTCATCCGCTACCTCTCCTAAACGACTCATCTTCCACTCTTTGTTCCAAGACATTCTCCACTTCGTTTCAACCGCCGACTCGCCCTCCGTGACTTCATCTTCCAACTAGCCGGCAGACCTCTAGCGAGCCCTAGCGGCTTCCACACTTTCCCAACCACGCCACTTCCACTTTCCTCACTATCGCCTCGACCCACCGACCAAAACCCCTCAAGTAATTGAGGGGATTGGCCTTTCTATCGCCTCCCCCGACTCACGCACCTCCGTCCACCTTCCTCGAGGTCGTCAGGCCTCTCCAACTACATACGCAGCACCCCACCGCCACCATCGACTTCGCTGCACTCTCGCGCACCTACTGAGCTATTCTGACGTGGCTTTGAAGTCATCCTTTGATTTTCAGGTACTCGCCACCGGTCGCCATCGACGCAGCTGCTTCGACAGAGCTCCAACACATGTTCTTGCAACACAGTTCTAGGCACTCGCTCCAGGTGACACGGACTCAACCCAAGAAATTTCCTCGCTGATCAATTCGAGCCTTTGACCAGGTCCTCTGTGCTAATTTGATGAAGGAAGCAGCTGCAGCTTTCACTGTCTTGCGCGAAGGAAGGGAGGTAGGACAGTCCCACCTCGGAAGCTGATGAGCACCCGCAGTCGAATAAATTGAAAAAGTGATACGGGCTGTTTGCCTCAGCACGCACAAGGGGTGAGGCCCTGACGTGCGCGTGTGTTTGGAAGTGTCGTTATAGTTTGCACTTGCGACGTTGATTTTAAAGTAAAGAAACAGATGTGAGTCCGAGTGTCGGTCTCAGGGAGGCATAAAAGCTAAATTCCTTTTGTCACTTATTGTCACAAAAATCGTGGGGTTTTGCTTGTGAAAAGGTGCAGGTGAAAAGTGAGAGAGGGAGAGGGAGAGAGGGAGATTAGGGTTAGAATTGTTTCATTCGTAACATGCAACTTGAATAGAAAATAGAGTAAGCAATTGAATAGAAAACAACTTCACTTAACATGCAACTTTAGTTCATAATTACAACACTAGATAAATGCTTGAACATAAGTAAAGTAAATCTTAAAAGAAGGAAGGAGAGAGAGAGGGGACGGTGAGGCAGCCACATTTGTGGAGATGGCTCCGTCGGTGGCTCGTCGTCTCCGGCGATTACAAAAGGGCTTAAAGGTAGCTAGGACAGGGGTAGAATACTTGCAAGTGGAGTGAATTCCTTGAATGGGAGGTTGGAAGGAGTTTAAATAGGGAGAAGGGCTTTCCAAACGAAGAAGAGGTTTTAGCGACATCCCGGACGTTGCTAAAACCCTTCCCAAAACATCAGTGAAGACCCTTGCCCGTTGGTCGCTCGCCCGCGGTTGTGCTTCCTGCGCCTGATCTGTGTGCACACCTCGTAAGCTGTCCGATCGAAGATCGGATGGCTGGGATCCCGCGCGAGGCGCACGCTTGGATCCCGCCTTCGCGCCCACGTCATCGCGCGCGTCTGATCAGGGCGCATCTGCGAGCGCCACGTCTCGCGATCACGCCTGTCCGCTGCTGATCAAGCGATCCAATTTTGCCCGCACGCGCCTTCGCCTTCGATTTGGTGCACGAGGCGTTTCAAACCTTCGCCCCTGGTTGCGTGGTTGAGGTGCTGACCGCTGTGCTACCCTACGTGGATGGTCGCAGTTGCGCGTCGGTGCTCGACTACTACCGACCATTGGATGGAGATCCGACGGTCGTGATCTGCTTGGGAGAGGAGTGCAGTGATGGCGCAAGCGGTTGGTGCGGTGTTCTCAACCGTTCGATCGAAGATCAGACGGCTTAGATCGTTCTGCGGTTGATGGAGGGGGCTGAGCGAGGCGTGCGGGCGCCACGTGGCGCACTGTGGGCTGTTGATCATCAGATCAACGGTCAGATTTTCTTGGGCCCATTGCAAAAGCTCCGGATGTCGGATTTGGCCGATTTCGAGTCCGTTAGACTCCGTTCGTTGCTCTTAATCTATCCGTGCGATCCGATTGCTCATCTGAGGCCTATTTTGACAAGTGCTCATACAAATAGCCATTAATACTGTTCTATAAGCAATCTTAATGTGTGATGCATGCAATGATCCCATTCCTATTTAGGATGTGTTATTTATGCATTTTGTTCTTAAGGTAAACCCCATTTAATAGAGTTATCACCCCAAGATGCAGTGTTATTAGGCCCCCGCACGCACCCTCACGTGCCTCGTCCGTGACTCTGACCTCGCAGATCTAGCCGACCCGATAACCCGCCTAACCTAAGCACTCCTCGGCTGCAATCCACGCCTGCAGCCCTGGACCCGGGTGTGCTTTAGGTCCGAAAACTCGATTACCCAGTTACCCATTGAGAGGCCCTGGGAGGGTGGAGCCTAAGAGAGAAAGAGAAGGAGAGATCGCGTAGGGTATGGGGAGGGTTTTACTCTCTGGGAAGTTGGCTAACACTTAGCTAATTCAAGAAGCTCCCCCTCTGTGTGAAGTAGCTGAACAAAGAAAGAGGAAGAAGAAGGAAAGAAGAAGAAGGCTTGAGCAGCAAAGGAAGAAAGAAAGAGGAAGAAGAAGAAAAGAAGAAGAAGAGAAGGAGCCACACAGCAGAGAAGAAGATGAGAAGAAGAAGAAACAGAGAAGAAGAGAAGAAGAATAAGAATAAGAAGAAGAACCAGCAGAAGGAGAAGAAAAGCAAAGACACCATATATTGATACTTTGATTGCATATATTTGAGATTTGATTTAAGTGTTATTTGTGAGGAGTAATTGGTGATTCAAATCACCATTTTACTCCATTCTTTTTGCATATTAATCCTAACATTATCTTTATTGCAATCTTTATTCTTGATTTAAATTGTGATCTTGAGCTTTAAATTCTATATTGCTCCCTGTGTTCGACCTCGGAACCTTTTCGAGTAGTAAAATTTATTTGTTTGAGCGCTATTTTGACTATACTACAACACGACAATCTTAAATCACCGATTTAGTGCCCGAGCATTTTGGCGCCATTGATGGGGAGCAACGGGCAATTTAGATCTCTTGATTGCAATTCCTGATACAAATTCTAACTTGCTACATCCCTTTTGTTATGGTTGTTTTAGGAGGGATACATTCAAGGAAGATTAGCCGCGTAGTAAACACGCCAGGGGCAAGTAAGTTCTAACTACTCTCTCTTAAGCCCCTCATTCTGAAAAGGTTAAAAGGAAAAAAAAATCAATTAGGGCTACTTGCATTATATCCATAGATAATTCATCAAGTTGCTTGATTTAATACATTTTATTTGGACAACAAATCCTGATTTATGCACCCACTTAAAGCTTAAGGTAGCTAGGGCTATCACATTCTTGTTTGAGCCCTAGGTACCACATTTAGACAAATTAAATTGGACCAAATTAGAGTCAATTAAGGACTCCAGTTTAGGGTTTTTAGAGACACACTTGCTTAATCAAGAAATCATTTTTCCAAACAATGTGTGCCTAGGCCTTGATTGAATTGATCTATTCAAGCAAAACCCTAAAATCAGGCTCTTAAAGTCATTTAAACATTAAAAGAGAGACCTAAGATTCTCAAGAGGACAATACAGGTGAAGTTGACCCACCTTGTTAGGTCAACCAATCTTTAAATTAGGTCACTTTTGCACTCAACACATCTTAAAGTTCAAGTGAAAATCTATAGTACCCTTGCTCTTAATTAAAACTGATAGACTTAAGAGGTCAAGTCCCCATTCTGGTCTACCTGGAACATCAGTGACAAGAGAGGTCGGGTGGGGGAAACCCTGTAACCCGTGGGGGCGCTCTACCATGTAGGGGTCTTTGCGGGACTCTCCTTCTCTGGCTACCCAGATAATTCTTAGGTGGATGACTTTCTGACTAAGGGTATCATCCGCCTCGAACCTCTATAATTATCCAAAATTTTTTGGTGTCTTGATTGGGTCCATCACATTCTACCTCTCATCTACTCCATCAGTGCATGTTTGGGAGGAGGTCTCTAAGACCATCCTTGAGGCCTCCTTTTTCCACTCATTCATGTCGAGGCCAAGCCTCTACCTCCTTGTTTGTGCAACAACTCAATCCTATTGATATCTCTTCTGATTCATCTGAACCTGATTTTCCTTCATCCATCATCATGGCACAACCCGCAAAAGAAAATAATCTTGAAAATCAACTTTAGCGCCTCAATGATCTATTCCAAGCCTTTGTCAACCCATTGCAGCGTCCAATGATGCGAGATCACTACAATCTCACTGTGGTGGCAATCGAACCTAGAGTACAAATCCCCGCTGGAGGTCCTGACACTGAACTCAAGCCCAACATGATTCATGCCATTCCCAAATTCCACGGGCGTAATTCCAAAGATCCTTTCTAGCATATCAAACAACTCAAGCATCTAGCCCAGACCTTCGGGTCAGAAGCTCAAAATCGGGATGTTCTACTCATGAAAATGTTCTCCTTCTCTCTCATGGATAAAGCTACTCACTAATACCAAACCCAAACGCGTCTAATCAACACCTGGGCGGAACTTCAATCTGAGTTCTGAGAAAGTTCTTCCCTGTTGGTCAGACAAATGCTTTACGACACCAGATCATACATTTCACACAACAAGCAGGAGAACCACTTCATGAAGCATGGGATCATTTTTTGGATCTCATGCAAAAGTGCCTCCATCACGGAGTTCCTAAATGGGAACAAGTCTAGTCTTTTTACCAGGGATTCTATGAGGATATTAGATTATTCGTCAATGTGACCTACGGAGGAAACATCATGGGTCAACACAAAGACACCGTGTGGAAAATTCTCGAGAATATGTGCGAGAACTCCATCAATAATGAATCCTTGGGCATGTTTGACCGGACGAATGCCCGTGCATTGACGAATCCAAAGGGAGCACATGAGATGCAGGGCCTGTCCTCTTCCGTTGACTTGGAACTGATGGCCAATCATCTGGACAAGGTCTCTATTATTGAGAAGAAGGTGGATGAGCTAACTCGACATTTGCAGCGAGCTACCTCTGTGCAAAACCCGTTCACACAACCACCCTCTGGCAGGGAGGATGTGCACAACATCTATCACCGATCTTCTCAGGGGATGGACCCATATCCACCCCCGTCTGATTCTGGTTACGAAGGAAACTCTGGATCCACCTACTCTAGTTGGGGGAACTCTAAACCCTCATATTCTGATTTTCCCGAGGTTCCTCAGACCTGCGAGAACCTCAACGCCATTCAGAAGGATCCATTTTCGAACACCTACAACCCTGGATGGCGTAATCATCCCAACTTCACGTGGTCAGGCAATAATCAAAATCAGAGACCTCAATATCCGCCCCAACCACAAGCTCCTCGTCCATATCATCCACCTCAGCCTCGGCCTAACCCAACTTATCAATCTGGGCCGACTTAGACAAATCAAATGACTCTTATCCTTCAGACTCTGGCTGACATTTAGAAGATGAATGCGGCTATGCAAACACAGCACAGACACGATATCACAGAGGTTCGCAATCAACCTGCCCAGATGGCAAATCCTCGCCAACCTAGTGCTCTTCCTTCACAACCTCTGCCTAATCTGAATAACATGCCAAACCAGAGGCGCGTTATGAACCCAAATCTACGCCAAGCTTACTTTGTTTATCAGGCCCCTTCTACTTCATCACCCGACGGGATGGAGGCTTCGACATCATATACGGGTTACTAGCAGCAAGCACTCGAATGGAGTAAGCATCATATAGCTTATGTTTCGGGGGCTGTATTGAAATGACCCATCCTGAGGGTCATTTGGCCTTTTTTGAGAACTTAGGGACCTTTTCGTAAATTCTGCGCACCAAAGAGACCCCGTGTGGACTTTTTGGCTTTTGGGAGGGGTTTTGCGCAATTTCAACACCCCATAAATTATTCTATGGGGCTGGATGCAATTTTCCCGACCCCACCTTATCCTACACAACACCCCTACGCCACCCCACAAACCCTACCCCCTCCCCTATAAAACCCCAAACCCCCATGACACCCACACTACCCCCTCCACTCTTTGCTTCAGCGGCCACCCACCTCCTTCCCTTCTTCCACCTTGCAACCATGAGTGAGGGAGAAGAATAGTGATAGCAACAAGGAGGGGGAGAGCGTGAGGGGAGAGGAGTGTGTGCGAGAGGAAGAGGGGAGCAGCAGCAGGAGCTCAGGAGAAAGAAAGGGAGAGTGTGGGAGGAGGAGAGCCACTGCGAGGAAGGTCCTGCACACGAAGTTTAGCTGTGATTTTCGTGGTTATCAGACGTCTGCAACGTTTGGCAGATGTCTGGAGGGATCGTCAGATGTCTAGAGGGAGCTCAAGACGTCTGGAAACATGTAGAGTACTGAGGTAAGCTCTACTCATGGTATGTGCAGGCGTGGAAACCAAATTTTCACTACCCTAGAGATCGTTAGGCATGGCCTAAGGCGCGCACATTTGCACAGGTACTAGGGGCATTGGGAAGGAACGCTGGTGCAACATTTGAGGCACTTTCAGATGTCTAGAGGTGATGTCAAACGTCTGACTGCTCTCTCAAACGACCAGACGCAGTGTCAGATGTCTGGTAACACCCTCAGACGGCTGTGAGGGGTAGCAAACGATTGGAATAGAAGTAGGAGCTCAAGGTGAGATTCTGCACACGTTTAAGACGTCTGGGACTCACTCCAGACGTCTGATTTGGTCAGGGTGCGGGTGTTTGGGCCGGTTCAGGGCCCAAACGAAGTCGGATTTGCATAATTAAAGTATCGTTGGTTTCCTTTTTGAATTTCCTATATGTTAGAAGTGTTTTCTAGCTATTTTTAGCCTAATTGATGCACTCAAATATTGGCCAACAATGTTAATGTTTGGTTTGACCAACTGTTTTGAATAGGTCTCCAGTCCGTAGTTCACACGGGACCTGCAGAGACATCAGGATCCACCGTTCATGCCCCCATATCACCTGTATTTTTTGGTAGAGTGGTCCTCTCTACTCCTGTTGAATTAAATTGTTTAGTGTATGCCAAATTAAAGATCTTTGCTTGAAACTTAGGACATGATTCGAACCCTAAGGATGAGAATGATGCATGTTACATCCAAGCACTTGAACCTCATTTCTTACAATTTTAGTATACATGCTGATGAATTCCATATTGTGAGTAATTGACAACTAAATTGATATGATCGAATGTTTTCCTGTTGAATCATGAGCTACCTGTTCTATGACTAAGAAACCTGAATGTGAATAGAAATACATGCCACATATTTGAATGAAATGAGTATTATGCACGAACCCTACGAGAAATTAGGAAAGTAATAAAGGTACAGTGACATGGATACTTGATGTATGATGAAATACTTGGCCTATACAGGCATGTTGGTTGGTTGTTTGGACTTGGGTACGGAAAGTGAGCTAGCCCTCGTGTACATGGTATCAAGGAGAGCTACCTCCACTTTTGTGTAGGGAGAGAGCTAGCCTCCCCTTGGGTTGGGGCCCGAGGTTAGGAATGGCCTCCCTACACCGACTCCTGTTAGGCCCACTGGGCAAATCGGATAGTCGGGTAAAGGTACGCAAACTGTTGAGGGGTGTAGCCCCTGTTCTGTTCTATGCTATACGTTAGAGGGTACCCACTAGCGAAAAAGACTAACCGCGTGCCAGTGTAGGGTAACTACCCGTACGCTTATCACGCGTGCCATAGTCACTGCTATAATTCCCTATGGGGGGAGAGATATGCGTGATGTGTAAACTACGGAATTAAAATAAATAACAATCTAACAAAAATAAGTAATCACACAATGGCACAAGTGATTTTTAGGTAGAAACCCAAATCGGGTGAAAACCACCACCTAACCCTCTCGAGTTAGGATTTTCGATCGACCTAGTCGATCAAATCCACTAAACAGGTCACTTAAAACGAGGGTGACTTAACCTCTTACAATCACACTACTTTGAATGAGGGTAGTGTACCTCAAAAACCCCTTCTTTTCACAAGAAGGATTTTGTCTCACGAAGGAGACAGGAATTCACAACGCGAATACCCAACTAATAATAAAGAAAAATTACAATACAAACCTATAGAGCTAACAAAGTATATAAATGAACCTAGCTACTATAGGTGAAGAATCTTCCCTTAGGTGGGAGTGCGTCGGCGTGACAATGCGAGTGCGTGAACCACGCTTTGGCACAACATTTCTCTCGTAACGTCCGCAGGAGAGCGGGTGCACAGTAGGACGAAGCTCTCAGCTGTGGAACGAATGTTTGGAGAGCTAGAATTTCTTCTACTTCTCTTGGACAAAGAAGATGTGCAAAATGTGTTGCTTGGTGTGTGTTCACAAGGTAATGATCCTCCTCTATTTATAGAGGACCTAGGAAGGCTTTTGAAGGCCTTAGAAGGCTTCCATAGCCGTTGGGGTTGAACCCAAGGCAAAATAGGCCGTAATCAAAATCATTTATTATTCTAATAGGGTCATTAGACGTCTGGTCCAGGTATTAGACATCTGGAAAACTAGTTTAAGATGTCTGGGAACTAAGTCAGACGTCTAATTCTAAGTGAGTTTCCTTCCTGATTTTCATCAGACCTAAACAGGGTCCTAATGTAAATCAATCAGACAACGTATAGGACGTCTGACACTAGGTCTGGACATTTGGAAACCTATTACACTGCGGGAATGGATTTCCCAAGGTCCAAACAGCTATATTAGTCTAGGAAAGAGATTTTGGGTCAGTCGAGGCTCAATGGTTACATATCAGACGTCTGGGGTCCTTTACGGACGTCTGATAGAAGCCTAACGGTTATTTTTCTCAACGTTTACTTTGTTAGCCAACATTCTACAAATTGGATATCCAGCACAACCATCAGATGTCTTCTAAGACGTATGGATTAAGGTCTGGATGTATGATTTTAACATACACAACCTACTAAGTACAGCCTAAGTTATTGGACGTCTGAGTCAACAGTCAGATGTCTTAAAAGTCACTATCGGACATCTGATTTCCAGATTAGACGTCTGATAAAGCCGTCTGAAGCCAATTTAGGTTTTCTAAGTTCTCTACGGAAAACCTAAGCATCCTAGGTTTGTGTAGGTGTTCCTAGGACTACTTTAAGGGTTCTTTGAGGCTCTTTAACAAGTAATCTAAGAAAGAAATAATGAGCTAAGAAACAACAAAAGAAAGAGTACAAGATACAAGAATGGAAAAGACTTCTATCCTATTCTTCGTGACTTCACGCTTCAAGCTTCCGCTCCTCACGAAGGCTCCTCCCTTCTTCGTCAAGCTCTTCCAATCCGCCATGGATGTGAGCTTTAACTCCTTCTAAACACGTCTCCATTTGTAATTATCCTGAAAACTAAGACTCAAAAGCAAATGTTAAATGACACGTGTTTTGTTATCATCGAAATAAACGATTGTGGTGCTTTAGCACCAACAACTGCTACATCGCGACCATGACCCTAGGGTGGTAGACTGGGTTTAGGACTACCACGAGGTGCTCTCCCAGCCAGGAGAGTGCCACATGTGCATCCTGCATCACGGGAAAACTGCATCAAGATCGTTCCCTTAGGGAACATGTGAATTAAGTGTTGATATGGACCCTTACTAGAATAACCAAATACTAAGCACAGAGTGATTATGGATGGAACCGGATGATAACTGTCTAAATAACTGAAAAATGTACAAATAGTTTACTTCTTTCCTTTTTAATTATTGCATTCGATGTTCTTATGTGCCACTCTACTCAGCGTTTAGCTGACAATAGTTGTATATGTTCAGGTCAGGGAGCTAAGCAGCTAGTATTACCGACTGCAGAGGGTGCTCGGTCCAGTCAAGTCCAGTAGTAGTATATTTCCTTCTCATTTTTGTTTTGAGATGCTTTTACTATAGTGAGTACTTTTAGTATATTGAGAACTTATGTTGTTGTTTTACGTCTTCTTATAGTTGTTGTGATGGCTAACTAGCAATCCTTCCTGGTTGTCTGTGGCATGTTATCGTTCGAACTACTAGTATGTTTCTATCGTTGCCTTTTTATTTTAATGATTAGCTGCATTGCACATGTGGATTATTGTATGATTTCTTGCATTTGGCTTATTTCTCGATGGACAACTGAGTCTTGGGATTAGTCAAGGCAGGCCATTCTCGGGTTTGAGTCGTAACATTGTGTGATCTCGAAGGTCTCCCCATACAAGTAGTGGAGCCACATCTTTAGGGCGAAGACTATGGCTACTAACTCCAAGTCATGTGTCGGATAGTTTTTCTCATGAGGCTTCAGTTGTTTTGAGGCATAGGCAACCACATGCCCATGTTGCATTAGAACACAGCCTAGTCCCTGGAGGGAAGCATCTGCATATATGATAAATCCTCCATTGCTATCCGGAATGGTAAATACAGGGGCAGAAGTCAACTTCTCCTTGAGTGTCTGGAAACTGGTCTTGCACTCATCGGTCCAGATGAAAGGAGTATCCTTCCTCGTTAACTGTGTTAATGAGAGAGTGATCTGTGAGAAGCCCTGGATGAAACGCCTGTAATAACCTACTAGACCTAGGAAGCTACGGATGTCTCTCACTGTCTTGGGTCACTCCCATTTCAGTACTGCCTCAACTTTGGAAGGATCTACCAAAATCCCTACACCTGACACCACGTGTCCCAAAAACACCACCTGGTGTAGCCAGAACTCACACTTGCTGAATTTGGCATATAACTGATGCTCCCTCAGTGTCTCTAAGACCACTCGGAGATGCTGCTCATGCTGCGCCTCGTTGCGGGAATAGTTGAGGGCATCATTGATGAATACCACAACGAAGCGATCAAGATAGGGCCTGAAAATCTGGTTCATCAAGTCCATGAATGTGGCAAGGGCATTCGTCAGTCCAAACGGCATCACCAAGGACTCGTAATAGCCATAATGAGTCCGAAAGGCAGTCTTTGATATGTCCCCTTCTCTTATCCTGAGCTGGTGGTAGCATGAATGCAGATCAATCTTGGAGAAGATCGTGGCCCCACAGAGCTGGTCAAACAAGTCATCGATCCACAGAAGGGGATATCTGTTCTTGATGGCTACCTTATTCAGCTACCTGTAGTCAATGCAAAGACGTAAGGTGCCATCCTTCTTTTTCATGAACAAAACTGGAGCCCCCCTAGGGTGAGGCACTGGGTCGAATGAATCCCTTCTCAAGGAGTTCATGAAGCTGCGTCTTCAACTCCTTCAACTTCATAGGTGCCATTCGGTATGGGCTAATCGATATAGGATTAGTCCCCGCAATGAGAGAGATCTCAAACATGATCTCTCGCTCAGGTGGAAGTCCAGGAGATCCTTTGGAAATACGTCAGTATATTCCTGCATGACAGGTACACTCCCCATCTTCGATTTCTCTCTGGGGTTTGCGGATACATAAGCAAAGTATCCGCTGCACCCCCCCTTCAGTAGCCTGGCTGCCTGTAAGGCTTAGATACACCTAATCGGTCTACTCTTAGATCTGCCATGATACTCCAATTGAGGTGCTCCAGGAATTGAGAAGACAACCCTCTTCTCGAAACAGTCTACTAATGCTTAGTGTCCTAACAACCAATCCATGCCCAAGATGGCATCGAAATCCTCTATCTTGATCTTTATCAGCTCGGCTAATAGAATGTAGCTCCCGATGTCTACCTCACAACTACTGAATATCGACTCAGCTACCCACAGCTACCCTGCTGGACCCTTGATGACTAACGGTTCATCTAGCAGTACTGGTCATTTCTTTAGTTTCGCAGAAAACTAAGGTGATATAAAGTAATGGGAAGTGCCTGAGTTAAACAAGGTAAACACCAAATGTTGGTCAATAGTCACCATGCATGCCACCACGGATGGCAAAGCCTGCTCATCCCTCAGAGATAGTGCATATACTCATCCTGCTGGTGGGGGTGCAAAAGAACCGGCCACGCTCTGAGTAGGCCTCTGGCCAGGAGAATTCCCACCTCCAGGGGAACGTTGGAAATCCCTGCCACAGGTCTAGTACATCCGAGTCGCTCCCCCATTTTGGCCACCTTGAGTCACTGTCCTGGTTGGGCAATCCTTCTTAAGGTGGCCTTGCTGGCCACACTTGTAGCAAGATCTCAGCTCCTACCCTGATCGTGTTCGCCCCATGGTGCCCTGAGTTTGAGTCGGTGTGACAGGTGGGATTGAGTGTACCTCGAAGCCGTAGTTGGTGCTTTCTGCTTAGGGACCAGGGGTACAGGTGGTGGTGCTTTGTATGGCTAATACCTCTGGTCCCTCTGCTTCTGAAATATGCCCTGAAATTTTGATCTTGGAAACCTGCCTTGAATCACCGACCTCTGCCTTGGTCCTCCGCCAAAACTCCTGCGGTTCTCAGCATCGCCCTGCTCATACTTCATAGTTGTGTGCACTACCTAGGAGAAAGTGTCCAACGGAAGTGGGTTGACATACTTCCATATCTTTGGCCGGAGTCCATAAACGAACTTCCAGCGTTTGTCTGCCTCAGAGGCCACTGCAGTTGGCTCGAAACATGAGAGCTCGATGAAACAAGTCTGATACTCGCTAACTATCATCAATCCCTGCCTTAGGTTGTGGAATTCGAGCCTCCTCTGGTCCTGCCAGGTCCTAGGGTAATACTGGTCGCTAAAAAGCTCAAGGAAGCAACCCTAAGACACCACCTGAGCACCCTCCTGCTTGCGGACGGACACCCATCAGTGATGCGCCGCACTGGTCAGCTGGTGTGTTGCGAAGGGCACTCTGCAGTCCTCCGGTGGGTGGATAGTGTCGAAAGCTTTCTCGATCTGCTGTATCTAGTCCTCTACCCTTGTAGGATCCTCATCCCTCTTAAAGGTTGGAGGCTTCAGCTTTCTGAACTCGATGAAGATTTACTGATACTGATGCAGAGGGTCCACCAATTCATCCTTCGGTGGGGGAGCTCATGGTTCTCCCCGCTCTCCAAATGAAGGGGAGCACGCACACTCGGGATCAAGGGCTGCTCCTAATCCCCACCGACCCCTCCTCCCGCCTGACATGCGAGAGGTAGCCTTTGCTCCAACATCCTGAACAAATTCTCCGTAAAGGCCTGAAACTAGGCAGCCACATTCAGAGTCTGCTGAGGGAGATCCACTTCGCAGTCTTCATATGCCCAGCTAGTAGCACTAGCCTGCTTTGACCTACATGGAGCCATTTTTCTCTACGTGGTGAAAAACCAATTGTCAGCCACCATAGGTTCGCAAAATTTCCAAAATATGCGGAACTCATGTGAATTGGGTTTCCCATTGATCGGAGAATGGTTACCCGTCATTTAACGCATTTCGAATGTCTGTATGGCTCTTCAAAATCGTTTAATGACTAAATGGGGTGACATTGCTCTGATACCATTTGTGATGACTTGGGTCTCAGGTCATCACATCATTAGTCTCTAACTCTCTCTAATCAGGAGAGAAAGAGAGAAGAAAAACCTTAATCTTTCTTCAAAAATCAAAATTTTATTCGTAGGGACCCGGTTGCGAATATGCAAAACACAAGGTTTGCACTGCAACTTTTGTGGTGGCGGTGGCCGCACTCATAGAGGGCACGACGCGTGGCAGAGACAAAGCATGAGAGTGCGACGCGTGGCGCGTCTGGAGTCAACATGTGACAGCGCGAATTTGAAAGTGCGCGCACGCATTCACGAGTGGGAGAGTGGCAGATTGCGTCGCGTGGTGCAATCGAACGCTGCAGAGCGTGTGGGCGGCAATCTGTGGACGAACGTGCAGGCAAGTGAGCGCGCGACACGTGGCGCATGAGCAGGCGTGTGCGTGGGTGCGTCTGGTATGACTCTGGACCCCCTTGCGTTGTTTTGTCTGGTTCGAGGCCTTCCCAACCTCGAATTTCGACAAACAAGGTACTGTTGGAATCGTATCGATGTGTACTACGCGTTGGTATGATTTATTTCAACTTTTGAGTTTGTTCTACTTATTGAAAAATTAGAAACATAACTAGGTGTCTCCGACCCCTTTGTGGGTTCAATTGAACCAAGTCTTCTCCTCGATGCATGCACGAATCCTAAGGCAGGAGTGGAGACTGTTTCTAAGCCCAGTGTTCATGGTTCGTAGTCACTGTGCTCCTCTGGTGACATTAGGTAGAGTAGTCTATCCTTTTTTTATTTAATCGATTTTTCGAGTAATTGAGAACTGATGAGAACCTCGTCACAAACCCTAAACTAGCACCATTTAACCCTGATTTGCAAGAAAAAGCTCCTACATAACCTTAGAAAGGCTTGGCTCAGAGAGATTCTGAGTTTGCAAAGAAAACATAAACTGAGGGGTAAAAATGTAATTTCACTAATCCAATCTGAAAACAGGGTAACTCAGGGTCCAAACATAGGTCAAAACAACCTAATAAGAAGAAAAGTAGGATGAAATGACTCAACAAGGGCTACAGCAATTCCGAAGAATTAAATGACATCTTATAACCTTAAAAACAAATCCACTTAAATACACGAGGTTCGAGGCAGAGAAAAAATCAACTAAACCCTCTAAATTCATAGAAAAATAATATCTAGGGTTTAGAACCTTCAATTTAGCCTTAGAAACCTATTTTGACCAACATTGAGAACCATGCCCAATTAACAACTAAATTTGGGTTTTTACGTAAATTGACCGGTCAAACAAGGTTTAACCTAGAAATAAAATTCACCATCAGAATCCTTAGGTCCTAATTAGTCATGTATAAAAACTTGATCCTAAGAAGAAATCTTCTTGACCAACTTTACACTTTGGTCCTCATATATTTACTATTTGGCCCTCAACTTTTGAACCCTCACATTTTGACCCCTAACTCTCCTTCGTTCTTTGCGTTTAGGTCCCTCCTGTAAAACCTGAGCAGCACCACGCTCCGACGACCATGCGCGGAGCATGGCGCCGCACAGGGTAAGGGAGGGAGCCTGCCAGGTCAAACGGGGGTGCCCTGCGTCGTCAGCCGCTGCAACCACCCATACCGGCCGTGCGAACGCACGGACGGTATGGGTCTCCTTCTTCCGGCGAGGGAGACACGTCGTCTCCCTCCGCCCTCCTCTCTGGTTCTGCCCCTATAAATACCCCCGTCGCTCCGCCGTTCTTCCCAGCTCGGATCTGACAGAGATACCCCCTCACTTCCTCTCTTCCCACTCCGACAGACGCCCCCTTGCTCCGACGGCTTCTTCTCCTCCTCCTCCCCGTCGCCCTACCGCACTACCAGCAGCAGGGTTGCCTTCCCTCGCTCTTCCCGCGCCGCGCCGCACCCAGCGCGCGCTTCTCCGGCCCTCTCCTCGCCGTCGCCCCTTCCTCTGGGTAGTTTCTTCTCCGGCGACAGTCGATATGGCTGTCGCCTGCTCCGGCCCCTCCTCGTCCTGCTAAGTAGGTATAACTTCTCCTCTTCCTCCCCTCTTTCTTTTTTTCATTGTAAATCTTTACTGTCGCCCTCGACCTCGCCCAAACACTCTCACCTTCCCCATCTCCGGCCAAACTCCGGCAACTCGCTCCCGTCATTCCACCACCCCACACGGCTCGCCGACCCTCACAGAACCTCCGCCTCCTCACCCTGATCAACCTCCGCCCTTCCACTTCCCACCAATCGCCCTCTGCAGACCCACCGACCAAACCCATCTCGCCACCTATAGTTTGACCTAGGGCGGTCCTTAGGCTCCGCCCCGCCACCTGCAGACCCCCCGATCACCTTCGCCGTGCTACGGCGAAGGTCCTCCGCGTATCTGATTAGGCCGAGAGGCCGTTTCCCTGTGAGCAAGTACTTCGCTCGCCGCCGCCGTTGCCGAGTGAAGCAGCTTCCTCAACCTGCTCCTCCAGGCGCGCCACGCCCAGGTCAGGCTCCCAGGCTACGCGGGGCATCTCCGCAAAGAAGTCCCAGGCTGCAGTTGGGGCAAAGCCATCGCGTGGAGCCTCGATTGGGCGCTGCCTCCTCCGCGCGGGCGTCCAATTGAGGTGGGACATTTAGTCCCACCTCGGAAACTCACCGAGGCAAGCAAGCGCTTAAAGGAAAAAAGTGCCTTAAGCTCTTTGCCTCAGATCACGGGGTGAGGTCCCCTTCACCCGCCCGATTACCCGGCCTCGTCCGCGCTCACGCCCCGCGGACCTGGCCCCGACCCGATTAGCCCGACCTGCACTCCTCGCCCACCACCGCACGCCGGTGGGCGTGGACCCGGGTGCGACCCGCGTACCCGATTAACCGGTTGCTCTGGGAGAGCTTTCTAAGAGCAAATTCAGAGAGAGAGACGCGGGGGGAGGGTAGAGTAGGTTTTGCCCTCTGACTCTGAACCCTTGAGCGTGCAGGCACAGGAGAAGAAAGAAGGAAGGAGGACGCACTGTTGCAGCGGGTTACTTAACACGCTCTGAGGACGAAGAAGAAGGAGAAGAAAAGACGAGGAGGACCGCAACGAAGAAGAAAAAGAAGAAAAGAAGAACAGAAAAGAAGATGACAAAGAAGAAAAGCAAAACACGAAGAGAAAAGAAGAAGAAGCTCTGAAGAACACGAGAAGAAGATCTGAAAGAAGCAAGAAAAGAAGAAGAAGAACACGAGAAGAAGATCTGAAGGAAGCAAGCAAAAGAAAGAAAGATTCAAGAGCCAAGAAGAGAGAAGACAAGAAGAATAGGAAGAGAAGAAAGAAGAGAAGAAGAAGAAGCCACCAAATTTCCATCTCTATCTCTCTCTCTCTTTATTTTTGTAATAAAAACTTTGTACCCCTAGAATACGACTTGCTCCCTGAGTTCGACCTCGGGAACCCTTTTATTTTCCGAGTAAAAAATATATATATGTAATGATGGCAATAACTAGCTGTACTACAATGCTATTTCTATAACAAAACCTAGTTAACGCCACGATCATCACTTTGGCGCCGTTGCCGGGGAGCAACGGCTATTCTAGAGGTAATTAAATTCCTGTTTTTAAATTTCTAATAATCTCTCCTCTTTTGTGCAGCTACAGGAAATCAAGAAGACAAGCAACCGCACGACAACCACTCCGAGGACAGGTAATTTTCTATCCTCTCAACCCCTAAATTCTAAAGAGGAAGAAAAGAAAAGAACAAGTAATATAGGGCTAACCTGTCTTCTATACTTAGTAAACCATAAAAAGTTGCATGTTTTCAACCCATTATTCCTGCACACTATTAAGGGCTAACACATTCTTGCTTGTGCCCTAATTACCCAACAAAGAACTAACTGGACCAAATAGAGCCAACATAAGATTCAACATCAGGGATTTAGAGACACACTTTTAAGCAAGAACTGAGAAACCCTAAAAGAAGTGTGCCCAAGCCATTGTCTGAAAATACCTATCCAAAGAAACCCTAAAACAAGTTGGCTCTCTAAAGACACTTGAACCTTAAAAAACAAGACCTAATAAGCTCTTAACAGAACTAGCAGGTAAAGTTGATCACTTGGGTCAACTAACCTTCGACTTAGGTCACTCTTTGCACTCAAAAAAGCCTAAAGTTCAAGTGAAACCTAAGCACCCTCTTGAATTAAAAGTGGTAGACTTAAGAGGTCAAGATCCCCATTCTGGTCTACCTGGAACCGCAGTGACAAGAGAGGTCAGGTGGGGGAAACCCTGTAACCCGTGGGGACGCTCTACCGTGTAGGGGTCTTCGCGGGACTCTCGCTCTTTGGCTGCCCAGGTAATTCTCAGGTGGAAGATCTTTTTGATCAAGGGGTCCATCTGCCCCGCACCTCTATTGTCACCCAACACATTTTTTGGGTGCCTTGATTGGGTCCAGCACTTTCTAACCTCTTCCACTCCAACAGTGCATGAACGGTAGGAGATCCTTAAGACCACCCTTAAGATCTCCTTTAAGAATTCACTCTCGTCAAGGCCCAGCCTTGACTCCCGTGTTTGAACAGCAACCTAACCCCATCATTCTCTCTTCTGATTCTAAATCAAACCCTTCTTCTATCATGGCTCAGCCAGTTGAGGAAGAAAACAATCTGGAGCACCAGCTCCAGCGACTCAACGACCTCTTCCAAAACTTTGTGCACCCACCGCAGTGTCCCATGATGCGGGACCATTATAATCTTGCTGCGGTGGCCATCGAGTCTCGAGTCAGAATCCCGACTGGGGGACTTGATTCTGAATTAAAGCCCAATATGATTCATGCTATACCTAAATTCCATGGGCTTAATTCTGAAGATCCCTTCCAGCACATCAAACAGCTAAAGCATCTGGCCCAAACTTTCGGGTCAGACGCACAAAATCGGGATATTCTTCTCATGAAGATGTTCTCCTTTTCTCTTATGGACAAGGCCGCCCATTGGTATCAAACTCAGACCCGGCCGATCAACAATTGGGAAGAACTTCAGTCCAAGTTCCTGAAAAAGTTCTTCCCTGTTGGACGGACCAACGCCTTGCGCCATCAGATTACACATTTCACCCAACAAACAGGGGAACCTCTCCATGAGGCATGTGATCGTTTTCAGGATCTCATGAGAAAGTGCCCCCATCACAAAGTTCCTAAATGGGAACAGGTCCAATCTTTTTACCAGGGACTCCGTGAGGACATCCGTCTTTTCGTCAATGCAACCTGCGGAGGAAATATCATGGGTCAACATGAAGACACCGTGTGGGAGATTCTCGAAAACATTTGCGAGAACTCCATCAACAATGACTCCATGGGATTATTCGACAGAACGAATACCCGCGCATCGACGAATCTTAGGGGAGCACATAAGACGCAGGGCCTGTGTGCATCAGTCGACCTGGAATTAATGGCCAGTCGATTGGACAAGGTCTCGATTATCGAAAAGAAGGTGGATGAGCTAACTCAGCATCTACAGCGAGCCACCTCTACGTATAACCCTTTCGCACAGCCTCCTTCCACAAGGGAAACTGTGCAAAACATTCTCCATCGATCTTCTCCTAGGATGGACCCATCATTCGAATCTTTGCCCGGAGGTCCTTCCGATTCCTTCTACACTTGCCAGGGGAATTCCATTCCCTCGTTCTCTAACCCTCTGGAGGTTCCTCAGACCTGCGAGGACCTCAAAGCCATCCAGAACGACCCGTTCTCCAACACCTATAATCCTGGATGGCGAAACCATCCTAACTTTCAGTGGGCGGGAAATTCCCAAACCCAAAGACCAGCCTTCCAACCCCGCCCACAACCTCCTCGTCCTTACCAACCGCCTCAGCCTCGGCCCAACCCTACTGGGCCGAATCAAGATCAAATGTCCCTTATCCTTCAAACCCTGGCTGACATTCAAAGAACGAATGCGGCTATCCAAAAACAACATAAGGACGAACTTACAGAGGTCCAAAACCAATTGACCCAGTTGGCAAACTCTCGCCAGCCAGGTACTCTTCCTTCCCAACCTCTGCCTAATCCTAATAACGTGCCAACCTAGCGGCGCGTTATGAACCCAAACCCGGGCCATGCCCATATGATTTATCAGGCCCCCTCTGTTCCTTCACCCGACGGGATAGAGGCCTCCACTTCCTTTGCAGGTTACCAGCAGCAACCTATCTTACCCAATCCTAACCAAAACCAGGCAGGACTTAATTCCGTAACAACCCGTAGTGGTAAGGGAACCCAAGACCCACCTCATCCGAACCACTCCAAGCCTGGTAGTGATCCCAAGCCTAGGACAGTAATCCAAGACGTCCCCACCCCTATCCCAGATCCACAACCTGGACCTATCCTAGAAGAACCAACCAAGATCCCGTTTCCCGAGGCCTTGACCAAGGGAAAGAAGACTACCAAACCCGTAGCCCCTGAGGAGGACCTGGTCAAGCTCTTTGAGCAGGTCCACATCAACATCCCCTTGATGGATGCAATCCACCACGTACCGGCTTACGCACGATTTCTAAAGAATATATGTACACCCCAGCGTAAGTCGCGAACCAAGGGCGGGAGCCCAATTGTGCTGTCAGAGCAAGCCAGCTCTGTAATCCTCAGTAGACTCCCACCCAAGGCAAAAGATCCTGGTACTCCCCTGATTTCCTACAAGATAGGTGATACCCAATTTGATAGAGCTTTGCTAGACTTGGGTGCATCCACAAACCTGATACCCACATCCTTACTTGACCATCTAGAAGAATCTGAGCTAAAACCAACCGAGGTGACATTAAAATTAGCAGATCGATCTATAAAGTCACCAAAAGGGATTCTCGAGGATGTTATCATAAGAGTGTGGGATTTCTATTTCCCAGTGGACTTTATAGTCTTAGATATGGACGCGCCTAAAAACCCTAGGGATACACCAATCATTCTAGGGAGACCTTTCTTGGCTACTGCTAGAGCCAACATCAGCTGTGAGGAGGGCCAAATAGAGCTTAAATTTGGGGATCAAACCTTAAAAATTGATATATTTAAGGCCCAACAAGGAATTAATTGCGGTGTCATCGAACAGATTTGTGACGTTAGGACTTTGGTTGATGAATCACACTTCCAGAATGACTCGATTATGCCTCATCAACCACAGAAGGATCTTGACCCGCAAACAGAGGAGTTGAATCCAGATAGAAACAACCCAGTAACTCCTACCCTTGAACCTCACATCTATACTGAACCACCCGCTGCTGCTGATAACCCTATCCTCGAGTTGAAGCCTCTTCCTGCTCACATGAAATACATCTTTTTGGATTCTAATCAGGCCCTTCCTGTGATTATCAATTCCAGCCTCAATCCCGAACAGGAATCCCGTCTGATTACTATTCTCCAGCAACATCGCAGAGCCATCGGGTGGACTCTCGATGATTTGACTGGAATAAGCCCCTCTTATTGTACTCATCATATCTATTCAGAAGAGGGCGCACGACCTTCTCGTGAAATGCAGAGAAGTTTGAATCCTAATCTGCAGGAGGTCGTGAAAAAGGAGATCATCAAGTGGTTAGATGCCGGGATCATCTACCCGATCTCCGATAGTCGTTGGGTGAGCCCAATTCAGGTTGTGCCTAAGAAGGCAGGACTCATCACCATAACGACTGAAACCGGAGAAATCATTCCTACCCGATTAGCCAATGCGTGGAGAGTCTGTATAGATTACCACCGACTCAATTCCTCCACGAAGAAGGATCATTTCCCACTACCCTTCATTGATCAAATTCTTGAGAAATTAGAGGGAAATAGGTTCTTCTGCTTTCTTGATGGGTACTCCGGTTATAACCAGGTGGCAATCCATCCTGAGGACCAAGAAAAGACCACGTTCACCTGCCCCTTCGGAACGTACGCTTTCCGAAGGATGCCTTTCGATCTTTGCAATGCACCTACTACCTTTCAACGGTGCATGCTTGCCATATTCTCAGATATGGTAGATGATTTCCTGGAAGTCTTCATGGATGACTTTTCAGTCTTTGGAGAATCTTTTGATGATTGCCTCCAACACTTGGTCCAGATACTCAGGCGATGCATTGAGGTGAACTTGGTTCTTTCCTGGGAAAAGTGCCATTTCATGGTGCCTGAGGGAATTGTCCTGGGACATCTAATTTCAAAAAAAGGCATCCAGGTGGATCGAGCTAAGGTGGATCTGATATCTCGCCTTCCTATGCCTGGCTCGATCAGGGACATCCGTTCTTTTTTAGGGCACGTCGATTTTTACTGCCGTTTCATTCTAGATTTCTCGAAAATCGCGTGCCCCTTGACTTCTCTTCTCTCTAAGGATGTACCCTTTGAAATCTCCAAGGAATGCACGCTAGCCTTTGAAAACCTGCGTGACCGAGTCACCTAGGCACCTATCCTACAATACCCTTATTGGTCTCAACCCTTTGAGATCATGTGCGATGCATCTGATTTCGCTGTAGTAGCGGTCCTGGGGCAAAAAGCTGACGGGAAACCCGTGGTTATATACTACGCTAGCAAGACACTTGACGAGGCTCAGCGTAACTATACAGTTATGGAGAAAGAGCTGCTAGCCGTAGTATTTGCCCTTGAAAAATTCCGATCGTATCTTCTGGGTTCCCATGTCATCATTTACTCGGATCACACGGCTGTAAGGCATCTCCTTGCCAAGAAGGACGCGAAGCCGCGACTAATCCGTTGGATCTTGCTGTTGCAAGAATTCGATCTTGAGATTCGCGACAAGGCGGGAAGGCAAAATGTGGTAGCCGACCATCTGTCCCATCTTCCTTCTGTGATCATCGACCCTTCCGGACCCATCACGGAACACTTTCCTGATGAGCACCTGCTTACTGTTGGTACTAGACTTCCATGGTTTGCTGATATAGTGAACTACTTGGCATCTCATCAGACCCCGTTTGATTGGCCGAAGGCCAAGAAAGACAAATTGCGTTATGATACCAAGTATTACATTTGGAAAGATCCGTACCTTTTTCGCATAGGTGCTGATCAAATTATTCGGAGATGTGTCCCGGAAGAGGAGGTCTGCAATATCCTCTCTTTCTGCCATGACCAGGCATGCGGTGGCCATTTCTCAGGGCATAAAATCGCATCAAAAGTCCTCCAGTGTGGCTTCTACTCTCCTACACTTTTCAAAGACGCATACAGTCACTGCAAGGCATGCATTCGTTGCCAGACTTTGGGCAACATGAACCGTCGCGACATGATGCCTTTGCAGCCAATTCTCGTATGCGAAATCTTTGATGTTTGGGGGATTGATTTTATGGGCCCCTTTCCTGTTTCGGATGGTTTCGAGTACATTTTACTTGCTGTGGACTACGTGTCCAAGTGGATCGAAGCTATACCAACCCGAACCTCTGATCACAAGATTGTTCTTAAGTTTATTCATCAAAACATTTTCTCAAGGTTCGGGATTCCCCGTGCTATAATCTCTGATGGAGGGACCCATTTTACAAATGCTCAGTTTAGATCACTGATGGCCAAATTTGGGGTATCCCACCGAATCTCTACTCCTTACCACCCCCAAACAAATGGTCTAGCTGAGTTGTCAAATCAGGAGATCAAGAAAATCCTGCAAGTCACTGTTCGGCCTGACAGGAAGGATTGGTCGTCCCAACTTCCGGAAGCATTGTGGGCCTATAGGACCGCCCACAAGGCCCAATTAGGCATGTCTCCCTTTAGATTGGTGTACGAAAAGGCGTGTCACCTTCCCGTAGAACTGGAGCATAAAGCCTATTGGGCAGTACGGAACTGTAATCTAGATCTTTCCACGGCTGGAACCCACAGAAAACTCCAAATCAGTGAGATCGATGAATTACGCTTAGACGCGTATGAGAACTAGCGAATCTACAATGAGCGGGTTAAAGCCTTCCATGACAAGCATATGTCAAGAAAGATCTTTCATCCTGGTCAAAAGGTCCTACTCTTTGATGCCCGACTTAAACTTTTCCCGGGAAAACTGCGATCCAAGTGGGTCGGACCATATTTAGTCCGACAGGTTTTTGGAAATGGAGCAATCGAAATCAGTCCACTCAGCCACGATTCCGAACCTTTCATCGTGAACGGTCAGAGACTCAAACCGTTCATTGATGTGACTTCTACTGATTTGGCTGAGTCATCTCTCATCCTCCATTCTCCGTGAGCTTACTGTACCCAGCCGATGGCGTAAAACTCAGCGCTTAACGGGAGGCAGCCCGCCATTCCCTCTAAAAATCTAAAACCTTTTTTCTGACACCTTGGTGCACTTAAGGTTCACCCTTCAAGACAGCCGACTCCACCTCAGATGCTTGCATCTGAAATTAGAAATCGTCCGCAAAATTCATCCCGACCCATTCACTCACAAAAACAACTGTCTTAAGGAATGAACTAAGTAAATAAAAACCCCTAAAATCACAATGAGGACATTGCAAACCTTAGGTATGGGGGGGTATAAAAGTGCAAAACTTGTAAGAAAAGGTTTTAAAACAAAAAAATTCACATATGTCAAAAACACCAAAAAAAGTAAATTTTTTTTTTTTTCAAAAAAAAGAATAAGAGGAGAAAGGAAATTTTGTGGAGAAGGAAAAGAAACAAAAGGAAAAAGAGCACAAAAAGATGAAAGAAAAGAGTAATAGTCATTAGTAAGAAGCTAAGGAATTAACCTAAGCTCTAGACCATTTTTCAAGAAAAGAAATGAAAAGTGCATGGTAAGATTAGTAAGAACGCAAACCTTAGGCATTCTTGATAGACTCTTAGTACCCATTAAGATCTAGACAATCCTCAAGAGGTTGAGGAAAATGAAAAGCTTAAGTACTAAGTCCAAAGCTGAGGGGGTATTTGACCTCACTAACTAACCTCTGGTTTACGGGACTCAATAACCTAAGCACCCCAACCCCACACACAGCCTGGTTCAGTAAGCATAAAAATTCAAAACCACGCAGAAGCGTCGCAAAAACTCTGAAAAATACACCTAGAATAGGAGCGGCCGATCAACACAAGTTGATTTGGACGAGTTCCCAGCGCGGAGAGGCGAGAAATCCCCTCAAAGATGCGTAACAAAATATCATCTCCTCGGTGCTTGTCTCTTAGGATATTCACATATCCTACTGGGGGCATGTAAGCACCCTGCTGGTTCAGATTCCATTGATGGCATTATCACGAAATATCAACTGCCAGGGTCTGAATTCGGCCACGGAACACCATGGATGGGATTATCTCGAAATCTCAATAGCCAGGGTCCTGGGGGTTGCCATGGGCGGTGCTATCCTGAAGCATCGATCGCCAGGAACCCTTGAGGATTGATGATGGGAGCAATGAGTCTGATACAGACCGTGTTGAAAAGCCAATCCTAGGCTAGAACTAAAAAGAAAAGAGAGAGAGAAACTCTCCAAACAAAAATACTTCCTACTTCTCTCTCTCTTGCAAAACGCACTGCGAATTGAACCAGGGCAAAAATCATTTCAAGCACGGGGTGCTTCAACCACAAAGTCCAATAAACCTTAGGTTAGTTCTTGTGGGTCTTAAAAACCTTTGCCAAAGACTGAGGCTAAGGCTAGACAAATCTGGATCTTGGTTGGTACTAGAAGTACCTTTTAAGCCTATGGTCAGCATTCTAACCTAATCTAGGTTCAAATGAAAAGTCACTTATCTGAAATGGTTATGAATATCATGGTCTAGACCAAAGGTTAAAACCTCAGGTTTTTGCTAAGGGACTAGCAAAAGCTAGGCATGGGGGTGTGATGAGAACCTCGTCACAAACCCTAAACTAGCACCATTTAACCCTGATTTGCGAGAAAAAGCTCCTACATAACCTTAGAAAGGCTTGGCTCAGAGAGATTCTGAGTTTGCAAAGAAAACATAAACTGAGGGGTAAAAATGCAATTTCACCAATCCAATCTGAAAATAGGGTAACTCAGGATCCAAACATAGGTCAAAACAACCTAATAAGAGGAAAAGTGGGATGAAATGACTCAACAAGGGCTACAGCAACTCCGAAGAATTAAATGACATCCTGTAACCCTAAAAACAAATCCACTTAAATACACGAGGTTCGAGGCAGAGAAAAAATCAAATAAACCCTCTAAAATTCATAGAAAAATAATATCTAGGGTTTATAACATTCAATTTGGCCTTAGAAACCTATTTTGACCTACATTGAGAACCATGCCCAATTAACAACTTAATTTGGGTTTTTGCGTAAATTGACCAGTCAAACAAGGTTTAACCTAGAAATAAAATTCACCATCAGAATCCTTAGGTCCTAATTAGTCATGTATAAAAACTTGAGCCTAAGAAGAAACCTTCTTGACCAACTTTACACTTTGGTCCTCATATATTTACTTTTTGGCCCTCAACTTTTGAACCCTCACATTTTGGCCCCTAACTCTCCTTCGTTCTTTTCTTTTAGGTCCCTCCTGCAAAACCTGAGCAGCACCATGCTCCGGCGACTTTGCGCGGAGAATGGCGCCGCATAGGGTAAGGGAGGGAGCCTGCCAGGTCAAACGGGGGTGCCCTACATCGTCAGCCGTCACAGGAGCACCCCCATGAGCGCTGCAACCACCCATACCGGCCGTGCGAATGCACGGACGTATGGGTCTCCTTCCTCCGGCGAGGGAGACACGTCGTCTCCCTCCTCCCTCCTCTCTGGTTCTGCCCCTATAAATACCCCGTCGCTCCGCCGTTCTTCCCAGCTCGGATCTGACAGAGATACCCCCTCACTTCCTCTCTTCCCACTCCGACAGACGCCCCCTTGCTCCGGCGGCTTCTTCTCCTCCTCCTCCTCGTCGCCCTACCGCACTACCAGCAGCAGGGTTGCCTTCCCTCGCTCTTCCCGCGCCGCGCCGCACCCAGCGCGTGCTTCTCCGGCCCTCTCCTCGCCGTCGCCCCTTCCTCTGGGCAGTTTCTTCTCCGGCGACAGTCGATACGGATGTCGACTGCTCCGGCCCCTCCTCGTCCTGCTAAGTAGGTATAACTTCTCCTCTTCCTCCCCTCTTTCTTTTTTTCACTGTAAATCTTTACTGTCGCCCTCGACCTCGCCCAAACACTCTCACCTTCCCCATCTCCAGCCAAACTCCGGCGACTCGCTCCCGTCATTCCACCACCCCACACGGCTCGCCGACCCTCACAGAGCCTCCGCCTCCTCACCCTGATCAACCTCCGCCCTTCCACTTCCCACCAATCGCCCTCTGCAGACCCACCGACCAAACCCATCTCGCCACCTACAGTTTGACCTAGGGCGGCCCTTAGGCTCCGCCTCGCCACCTGCAGACCCACCAATCGCCTCAGATCACGGGGTGAGGTCCCCTTCACCCGCCCGATTACCCGGCCTCGTCCGCGCTCACGCCCCGCGGACCTGGCCCCGACCTGATTAGCCCGACCTGCACTCCTCGCCCACCACCGCACGCCGGTGGGCGTGGACCCGGGCGCGACCCGCGTACCCGATTAACCGGTTGCTCTGGGAGAGCTTTCGTAAGAGCGAATTCAGAGAGAGAGACGCGGGGGGAGGGTAGAGTAGGTTTTGCCCTCTGACTCTGAACCCTTGAGCGTGCAGGCACAGGAGAAGAAAGAAGGAAGGAGGACGCACTGTTGCAGCGAGTTACTTAACACGCTCTGAGGACGAAGAAGAAGGAGAAGAAAAGACGAGCAGCACCGCAACGAAGAAGAAAAAGAAGAAAAGAAGAACAGAAAAGAAGATACAAAGAAGAAAAGCAAAACACGAAGAGAAAAGAAGAAGAAGCTCTGAAGAACACGAGAAGAAGATCTGAAAGAAGCAAGAAAAGAAGAAGAAGAACACGAGAAGAAGATCTGAAGGAAGCAAGCAAAAGAAAGAAAGATTCAAGAGCCAAGAAGAGAGAAGACAAGAAGAATAGGAAGAGAAGAAAGAAGAGAAGAAGAAGAAGCCACCAAATTTCCATCTCTATCTCTCTCTCTCTTTATTTTTGTAATAAAAACTTTGTACCCCTAGAATACGACTTGCTCCCTGAGTTCGACCTCGGGAACCCTTTTATTTTCCAAGTAAAAAATATATATATGTAATGATGTTAATAACTAGCTGTACTACAACGCTATTTCTATAACAAAACCTAGTTAACGCCATGATCATCAAGAACCCAACCTGTGCGACTTTCGTTCGTACTACCTTGATCTGTGTGCATCCTCTTTTGCTAAGTTGGAACCCTTCGGTGTTTTCCTTATTTTTGGCACATAAACAAGATAAAATGGATTTACGTGAATAATAAAGAATTAGGGAGTTGCTGGCCTCCCTACGACTCTTTAGTTAGGCTTAGCAGCCAACTGGGGTAGTGGACTGCAGGGCTTAAGGTTTGGTTCTTTCTCAGCTGAAGGGTGGGTCATTGGTTGTCTATGGTTCAATGCACATAGCGCTTGTACGTGTTTACGCCACACGATGTAGTCGCCACCCCTTTTCGCGATAACCCCAGGGTGACAAAGCGTGGTGACTCAAGGAGTATAAATGGTCCTCTTGGCTAGGAGGGTGGCTTATACCGGTCTTGCGCCACAGGAAGTCACATAAGATCGTCTCGTGCCCAAGATGTTGATTGACAGTTTGAAACTAATAAGATATGGGCAAACTGCATAAAAAGGGACTCGATATGAGATAGATGATAAACAAACGAATTACCAACATAGTTCCTTTTCCCTATACCCTGTTACTTGAGTTACATATTTGGTTGCACTACTCTACTCAGTTTTCACTAATGTTTGTCTTGGGTTCGGTACTCAGGTGTAGCTGAGCAGTTGGGTGCCGCAGTTGCAGTTGGTCAGACCTCCACGGAACCAGGTTCTACCTGAGGAAACGATTTGTACTGAGCCAGTGACTCATAGGAGTAGTTCTTTCTACTGTTAGATTTTATTTCCTGTCTTCTTGGTAGTTGTACGAGACTCTCATTTATTTCTGCCCTAGGTGAACTTACTTTTATTGTCAACACTTTTATTTTCTTTCATTTAATGCTTTATGAATGAATGTTGACTATTGATGTTTTATAACTTTATGTTGGGTGACTGCGATCTTGCAAGTTTTTCGTGCTAGTTGTTAGTATAAGGCGATTAGGGTATCGTCGGTTGGTGGGACTCGGGTCGTCACAATGGTCCAGTGAAGGAAAGGGAAAAATGGGAAATAAAGGGATGCTGGGAGCCTCGAGGATGAATTCCAATAATCTTCCAATGGATGAGCAAAAGAAGATGATGCAAGGGGAAGGCCCAATGAAGGAAACACCAGATAGGAGTCACCAAGGTAAGCAAAGGAGGTAAGTGCTTTTTCTAACTAAAGCTTAGTTTTCCCTTAGTGCATCATATAAGATGAATTAGGGTAAGGAGAAGGAATAGAGCAATCCTTGAGGACACATAAGTAATTGAGTGGTGAGTAAGGTAGTTTACCATGATTAAATGTTCTCCAGTAGATACGCAACTTGGCTATACTTATGATTCTAATAAAACACTTTGCCTAAATTCTATTGGATATATTTACTTTGGTCAGACAGACAAATTGTACCATAATTGTTAGAATTGGGAGCAAAGGTCAAAGGGATGGCTAGGGGGAATGAAATTGGTAGTCGTGAAGGGTGTGATTGAGAGGTTGTTCAATGTTAGAAATAGATGTCTAAATGGTTGACTTAGACCTCTTATAATGGTTGCATGAAGTAGAGGTTTGAACGAGAGGTAACGAGTCTAATCAGAATTGGGGAGGTCATAAAGATCAAGCTGAGAGATCGATGGATGTTGGGATTAATGCTAATATGTATGTGCTTATGTATACTCATAATTATGCAAATATGCCTAGTGTGATAATTTAAATAAATGTTGATGGATATGATTAAGTATGTGTGTACATAAACAAGACATGATTTAGAGAATATAAACCAATAGTAATTGACATATAAGGAGTGGTATCAAAGGCATATAGCCACCTTAAGTAAGATCGGAACCGATTTGGGGAAGATGCTCAACGACACATGATTTCTCACTTGCTAAAGTTACACGTGAAATTGATGGAGTAGATAACTCCAATCGCTTGGCTAAGCTATGATCCAAAGTCAACACTTAGTTCGATGAGATCAATTAGTGCATTTTGTTTGGATATGTGGGGGTAGTCATATTCATTGGAAGGTGGTGATATCTTGCAAAGGTGCAGGAGTTTAAGGTTATTATACAGGAGTTATGGAGGAAGTGACAAGACTCCACTTGCCCTGGTGAGGCACTTTCTAATGAATTTGCTAATATGATACATGTTTATTTAAGGACTAAGGGAAATGATTTATGAGATCAATCATGAGCTATGACTACATTTTGCAACCCTCTAGTCCCAAGAGAAGATAATTATGAGAACTCAAGTGAATTAAATATCAACAACCTAGAAAGATTACCTGATGCAAATTATTGGTGTGTTGAGACCACACTCGAATAAGAACCTAAGTATGGCCTATCACTAAAGAAAATGTATTTTCTTAATAGGAGATGTTGATGCATTAGAGTTACACTTGGAAAATGTAACAAAATTAAGCTCAACACTGTAAGTTCTGGGACTCAGTATGGAATCCATAATGAGATTATCTTGGCCAAGATATTTATGTACTAGGGTTACACTTGAAAATTGTAACGAAATTAAGCTCAACACTATAAGTTATAGGACTCAATATGGAATTAGCAATGAGATTATCAAATTAAATAATTTAGGATATAAAAGGTTAGTCAAAAGTGAATTAGTATTAGGAATAGATTGATGAAGATGTGAAGTATGCATCTATAAATAAAAAATTCAGTAATTAAGGGAACTTTTTAAGGTAATAAATATATTATATGGGTTATATGGTTAGTAATCTATATAAAATCATCTACCGATGATGACGGTGACGTAGAAATAACATAGAATTCGAGTATTCATGCCTACGTATATTTGATTTAATATAGGACTTAACTAGGATTTCTTAACTATGTAATGATTCTTGTGTAATTAAATAGGACACATCAGACATATTTAAAGGGTTAAGGAGTAGATCTAGTAAACTAAATTATAATTTACGGTGAGTACAATGCAAATTTTAAATTTACATTCCTTTTTTAGTTATGCATTTGTTTCTATTGAATAGTTCCTAGCAAGCATTAATCAATTATGGCCTGGTAGGGTCATAACATTCTAGTTACATCCAAGATAAATTGGAGATGAACGTTAGGATAAGAGACTCGAATAAGCGTTTTTGTCCAACATTGACAAATTATAATACTATTAGGTCAAAAGAGAAGAGGATCCAAATCGACACAAATGTGGTTAACTAAAGGGGTTATAAACATTGAATATTTACATAAATATTTCATCATATGAATGTTTATTGTCTAATACTATTAAAAAAAAATTATATAAAAACCTGCAAATACATTAGATCGGACTTCAAGTATTTACCACATCTATTAATCATAACCAATTCTATTTGATAATAATTTAATTTCATTGTCGTAGATTACGATGAAATAGATAGTGAGACAACTTGTTAGCAATATTCATTGTCTCCTGTCATTTATGTACTATAGCCATTATACATGAGGGCTAGTCTTTGAATTTACTCACATCTTTAAGTAGTATAAGCCTCCATATAAGAGGCCTTGCTATTATACTTAAAATATAAGAACCACCATCTTTATTTTATATTTTCAACGTCATATCAAAACTTCCTCTTCCTCTGCCACCTTCTCCTTGATCTTTTCGATCATTGCACTATGCTATTATCATCTCAACCTCCAGCACCATCTCCACTAGTTTAAATGATAAAATGATTGTAGCTTGAATGAGCATCACCTCTACCATGGCTTAACCATTTAATGATACCTTGTTAGGAGGTTGAGTGATAATTCCTCGTCAAACCCACGAGATCTTTTCCTTAATTTCTTATATTAAATATGAAACTACCACCAATATTCTTAGTTCTACGAAATATGAAACAAAGCAAGGTAGTATGAAATGTTTGAACTAGAAATATGGGTTAAAATCATTATATGAATCGGCATATATTATTATTACGGAATTATACATTATATATAAATATATACATTAGATATCAAATTTACGGTTATTAAAGTGATCTAATTATGTAAATTGACCATCAAATATCTCATTAGGATATGTGATTTAATATATAGAAACTTTAAGGGAAATGCAATTCTGTGATGAGTGAGATTGTCATTTCATATTTAGCAGTTATGATTCCCATAGAGGTGCAAGCGAAGTAGGCATTCAGTTTTCTACATCCCATTGCAAAAAATATAAATAGGACCCATGACAGATCGTAAGGGATATGCTCTCATTCAATTCTCTTCCGCTCTCGCTCTCCAAACCCTCTGAAAGCACCATCACCACCACCTCTCGTTGGAGAAGCAAACCACACGGCTCCAGAGGATTTCTGTGATCTCAATGCTTCCGCTACGATGGATTCAAGTATCCCTCCATTGTTTCCCTTTTCCATTTTTGTTTTGGTTGATGATATGGTGAATAGATTGTTCTTGGGATTGTATAAAAAATCATTCGGTATTGATTTTTATTCGGATTTAATTTCATCAAGTAGTATTAGAGCATGTCGATTCGTTATATCATTGTCTTGACGATTTGTATTTTGAGAAAAATAATTTTTCGTTCGATTTTGGGGGATTATTCTTCAATTAGTCTTTGGATTGATTCAATCTAATCTTGTTGAATCAATGCAAATTAATGTTTGTTTTCGTTTTTCATGATTGTTTGTATCCTATATATAATCATCGAATTGAGTTTTTCCGATTGGAATTGTGATTTGGGGGGTTTTTCCCCACATCTCGATTTCAGATCGCCGCCCAGAAATCGGGCTATTACCAATTCGGTACCGGAACTCATGATGAGTAGCTGTACTGGTAAGGTACGGGTACTAATCGGGCACTTCTTGGAGCACTGCCAATATCGATGGAGTATCGGCACTCATGATGAGTGCCGGTACATG
Source organism: Thalassia testudinum (assembly GCA_037157565.1). Taxonomy (NCBI): domain Eukaryota; kingdom Viridiplantae; phylum Streptophyta; class Magnoliopsida; order Alismatales; family Hydrocharitaceae; genus Thalassia; species Thalassia testudinum. Next base: position 27,733,748 of record JAZHRO010000059.1, read on the forward strand.
CAAGATACTGGTCAGGCTCAAGGAATGTTGCTAGCATCGATGGAGTACCCATACTCATCATAAGTACCAGTATAAGTGGGATACTGGTAATGATTCTAGGATCAATCCAGTGCTGATATAGTACCAGTACATAAGATTAGTACCGGTACACATCATTTTGGTACCTGTAGATAAGGTCCAGTACCTGTACTTGGTCATTGTTGTTGGTACTAATACTGGCGTGTTGATTGGGATATAATTTTGTGATCATGATTATTTTGGTACGAACATTAGTGTTTGGTTTTAATATATTAAGTACTCTGTGACATTTAGTAATTCTTACCAAAGCGTGTTGCTCCTTGTAATAGGTTATTTAAAACATTAAAGCGACTGTGTATATTATATTCCTATATGGGTCGCTCAACCCAAAGGTGAACCACCTCATCACTAAATGCATATGTAAAAATTTAATGATAAATTTTCTATTGAATTATTAGGTTTCATGTGGGTAGTTAAGTTAATCTAAAGATGGCTTAATAACTTACATGATTATTTTCAATAGTTATTTATCATTTCTTAAGACAACCCTTTACAATGTAATGTTTATTATCCAAAGATTAAATATTAATGATTGTATTGTTTAGTTTACTTGATTCTGAGCATGTTTTTGATTTATTTCCTTTATTTTCCAGTTAACTCCTTTACATCTACCATAACTACCAACCTAAATTCTATTCCAGAATTAAATGGATCTAATTTTAAATTTTGGAAAGAAAGTGCCCTTATCGTTCTAGGATGCATGGATCTGGACCTTGTGCTTAGAATTGATTCTGCATCCCCTCTTACAGATAAGAGTTCTCCTGATGATATCAAGAACTCTGAGAAATGGGAGCGATCAAATCGCATGTCTGATGATATGAAGCACGTTATCCCAAAAAACTTTAGGAGTGCTATCTTGGAGAAATTAATGCTAAGAAATTCCTTGATGAGATTGAGAAAAGATTTGTTAAGAATGAGAAAGCTGAGACAAGCAATATCCTTAGAAAACTTGTCTCACTTAAGTATAGGAGCACTCGAAACATTTGGGAGCACATTATGGAAATGTCTCATTTAGCCTCAAAATTAAAGGCACTTTAGTTGTAGTTGTTGAATGACCACCTCGTGCAATTGGTTTTGATCTCCCTCCCTGCATAATATGGGCAATTTAAGGTCAGCTATAATTGCCAAAGGGAGAAGTGGACTCTTAGTGAGCTCATTTCTCATTGTGTACAAGAGGAAGAGAGGCTGAAACAGGACAAACCAGAGAGCGCTCATCTGGTTTCTGGGCCCAAAAGGAAGCAGGCTAAGGATACAGTTGCTTCCAGTTCGTCCTCCTCCAAAGGGAGTCAGAAGAAGCCTAAGGCAACCTATTTCTTCTACAAGGGAAAAGGACACATGAAGGAGTGTACCAAATATCACGGTTGGCGTGAAAAGAAAGATACATCATTCTTTTTGGTTTGTTCACAAGTTAATTATGCTTCTATACCCTCAAACATTTGGTAGATAGATTCAGGAACTACTATTCACATCAGTGTGTCTGTGCAAGGTTGCCTAAGTTGTTGAATGCCAAGTAATGGTGAAAGATACATCTATGTGAGCAATGGCAAGAAGGTGGAAGCAAAAGGCATTGCGAAGTTTAGGCTATCACTGACCACTGGTCACCAGTTAAATTTAAAAAAAACATTTATTGTACAGTCATTTAAATGGAATTTAGTTTCTATTTATTTATTGGATAAATATGCTTATTCTTGTTCATTTGGAGACAGACAATTTCAATTGTTTCTTAATTCAAATTTAGTTGGTTCTGGTTCTTTATATATTAGTGATAAATTATATATGCTGCATACATTTTCCTCCAATTTAGAAATCTTAATGAAATTTTGAGTAGTACAAAGCGTAAAATAACTCAGGAGAATTCTGCTTTGCTGTGGCATAAGCGTTTAGGCCATATCTGTTGTTGTACAGAGCCTCGTAGGGCACCTGCTTACTGTTGGTACTAGACTTCCATGGTTTGCTGATATAGTAAACTACTTGGCATCTCATCAGACACCATCTGATTGGCCGAAGGTCAAGAAAGACAAATTGCGTTCTGATACCAAGTATTACATCTGGGAAGATCCGTACCTTTTCCGCATAGGTGCTGATCAAATCATTCGGAGATGTGTCCCAGAAGAGGAATTCAACAATATCCTCTCTTTCTGCCATGACCAGGCATGCGGTGGCCATTTCTCTGGGCATAAAACCGCATCGAAAGTCCTCCAGTTTGGTTTTTACTGGCCCACGCTGTTCAAAGACGCATACAGTCACTGCAAGGCATGCAGTCGTTGCCAGACTTTGGGCAACATGAACCGTCGCGATATGATGCCTTTGCAGCCTATTCTCGTATGCGAAATCATTGATGTTTGGGCGATTGATTTTATGGGCCCCTTTCCTGTCTCGGATGGTTTCGAATACATTCTGCTTGCTGTGGACTACGTGTCCAAATGGATCGAAGCCATACCGACCCGAACCTGTGATCACAAGATTGTTCTCAAATTCATTCATCAAAACATTTTCTCAAAGTTCGGGATTCCCTGTGCTATAATCTCTGATGGGGGGACCCATTTTACAAATGCTCAGTTTAGGTCACTGATGACCAAATACGGGGTATCTCACCGAATCTCTACTCCTTACCACCCCCAAACTAATGGTCTAGCTGAGCTGTCAAATCGGGAGATCAAGAAGATCCTGCAAGTCACTGTTCGGCCTGACAGGAAGGACTGGTCGTCCCGACTTCCGGAAGCATTGTGGGCCTATAGGACAGCCCACAAAACCCAATTAGGTATGTCTCCCTTTAGACTGGTGTACGGAAAGGCGTGTCACCTTCCCGTAGAACTGGACCATAAAGCCTATTGGGCAGTACGAAACTGTAATCTAGATCTTTCAAAGGCTGGAACCCACAGAAAACTCCAAATCAGCGAGATCGATGAATTACGCCTAGACGCGTATGAGAACTCGCGAATCTACAAGAAGCGGGTTAAAGCCTTCCATGACAAGCACATCTCGTGAAAGATCTTTCATCCTGGTCAGAAGGTCTTACTCTTTGATGCCTGACTCAAACTTTTCCGGGGAAAGCTGCGATCCAAGTGGGTCGGACCATATTTAGTCCGACAGGTTTTTGGAAATGGAGCTATCGAAATCAGTCCGCTCAGTCACGATTCCGAACCTTTCATCGTGAACGGTCAGAGACTCAAGCCATTCATTGATGTGACTTCCACTGATTTGGCTGAATCTTCTTATATCCTCCATTCCCTTTGAGCTTATTGCGCCCAGCCGATGGCGTAAAACTCAGCGCTTAACGGGAGGCAGCCCGTCATTTTCTGAAAATCTAAACCCTTTTCACACTTTTGTGCACTTAAAGTTCACCCTTATAGACAGCCGACTCCACCTCAGATACGTGCATCTGAGATTAGAAATCGTTCGCAGAATTCATCCCGACCCATTCACTCATTAAAACATCTATCTTAAGGAATGAACTAAGTAAATAAAAACCCCTAAGTCACAATGAGGACATTGCAACCCTTAGGCATGAGGGGGTATAAAAGTGCAAAACTTGTAAAAAGGGTTTTAAAATAAAAAATTCACATATGACAAAAACACCATAAAAATTAAAAAAAAAAGAGAGAATAAAAAGAATAAGAGGAGAAAGGGAATTTTGTGGGAGAAGAAAAAGAAACAAAAAGGAGCATAAATTGAAGAAAAAGAGTGATAGTCATTAGTAAGAAGCTAAGGAATTGACCTAAGTTCTAGACCTTATTCAAGAAAAGAAATGAAAAGTGCATGGTGAGATTAGTAAGAACGCAAACTTTAGGCATTCTTGGATAGACTCTTAGTACCCATTAAGATCTAGACTATCCTCAAGAGGTTGAGGAAAATGAAAAGCTTAAGTATTAGGTCCAAGGCTTAGGGAGTATTTGACCTCATTAACTAACTTCTGGTTTACGGGACTCAGTAACCTAAGCACTCCAACCCCACACACAGCCTGGTTCAGTAAGCGTAAAAATTCAAAATCACGCAGAAGTATCGCAAAATTCTGAAAAATACACCTAGAATAGGAGCGACCGATCAACACAAGTTGATTTGGACGAGTTCCCAGCGCGGAGAGGCGGGAAATCTCCTCAAAGATGCGTAACAAAATATCATCTCCTCGATGCTTGTCTCTTAGGATATTTACATATCCTACTGAGGGCATGTAAGCACTCTGCTGGTTCAGATTCCATGGATGGCATTATCACGAAGTGTCAATTGCCAGGGTCTGGATTCAGCCACGGAACATCATGGATGGGATTATCTCGAAATCTCAATAGCCAGGGTTCCGGGGGTTGCCATGGGCGGCGCTATCTCGAAGCATCGATTGCCAGGAACCCTTGAGGATTGATGATGGGAGCAAGAAATCTGATACAGACCGTGTTGAAAAGCCAATCCTAGGCTAGAACTAAAAAGAAAAAGAGAGAGAAAACTCTCCAAACAGAAAAACTTTCTACCTCTCTTACAAAACGCACTGCTAACTGAACCAGGGTTAAAATCATTTCAAGCACGGGGTGCTTTAATCACGAAGTCCAATAAACATTAGGTTAGTTCTTGTGGGCCTTAAAAACCTTTGCCAAAGACTGAGACTAAGGCTAGACAGATCTGGATCTTGGTTGGTACTAGAGTACCTTGTAAGCCTATGGTTAGCATTCTAACCTAATCTAGGTTCAAATGAAAAAGCACTTGTCTGAAGATTGTTAAAAACATCATGGTCTAGAACAAAGGTTAAAACCTTTGGTTTTTGCTAAGGGACTAGCAAAAGCTAGGCATGGGGGTATGATGAGAACCTCGTCATAAATCCAAAACTAGCACCATCTAACCTAGGTTTGCAAGAAAAAGCTCCTACATAACTCTAGAAAGGCTTGGCTCAGAGAAATTCTGAGTTTGTAAAGAAAACAGAAACTAAGGGGTAAAAATGCAATTTCACCAATTCAATCTGAAAACAGGGTAACTCAGGGTCTAAACATAGGTCAAACTAACCTAATAAGAAGAAAAGTGGGATGAAGTTGATCCAATAAGGGCTACAGCAACTCCAAGGAATTAAATGACATCCTGTAACCCTAAAAATAAACCCACTTCAATTCACGAGGTTCGAGGAAAATAAAAAAATCAACTAAACCCTTTAAAATTCGTAGAAAAATAATCTCTAGGGTTTAGAACCTTCAATTTGGCCTTAGGAACCTATTTTGACCTACATTGAAAACCATGCCCAATTAATGACTTAATTTGGGTTTTTACGTAAATTGACCGATCAAACAAGATCTGCTCTAGAAATAAAATTCACCATCAGAATCCTTAGGTCCTAATTAGTCATGTATAAAAACTTGAGCCCAAGAAGAGACATTCTTGACCAACTTTACATTTTGGTCCTCATCTATTACTTTTTGACCCTCAACTTTTGAACCCTCTCATTTTGGCCCCTAACTCTTCTTTGTTCTTTGCATTTGGGTCCTCCTTGCAAAACCCTGAGCAGCGCCATGCTCCGGCGACTTTGCGCGGAGCATGGCGCCGCGCAGGGTAAGGGAGACCCTCTGCCAAGACAACCGGGGGTTCCCTGCGACGTTTGCTGTCGCAGGGACACCTCCATGGTCTCTGCGGCTACCCATACCTCCCATGCCAACGCACGGAAGGTATGGGTCTCCATCTCCGGCGTCCTCCGGCGAGGGAGGCACGTTGCCTCCCTCCGCCCTCCTCTCTGATTCCACCTCTATAAAAGCCGCCCCCATCCACCGAACTGAGTAGCTCGGTTCTGATGGAGAAACCCCCCTTCTTCCCTCTCTTCCCACTCCGGCAGAAGCCCCCCTGCTCCGGCGGTTCTTCCTCCTCCTCCTCGTCGCTCTGCCGCATTACCAGCAGCAGAGCTGCCTTCGCCCGCTCTTCCCGCGTCGCGCCGTACCCAGACCGCACTCTCCCACTCTCTCCTCGCCGCCGCCCTCTCTCTCTGGGCACCTTCTTCTCCGGCGACAGTCGATACGACTGTCGCCCTGCTCCGGTCCCCCTCGTCCCTCCAAGTAGGTACAGTTCTTTCCTTTCCTCCCCTCTTTCTTTTCCCCACTTCAGTTTGTTCAACCACCCTTCGACCGCGCCTGATCGCCCTCACCTTCTCCATTTCCGGCCAACCTCCGGCGACTCGCTCCCATCATTCCACCACCCCACACGACTCGCCGACCGACCCAAAACCTCCGCCTCTTCACGCTGAACCACTTCCACCCCTTCATTCCCTGCCGTTCGCTGCCTAAAGACCCCCCGAACAAACCCATTCCCCCAGCCACAGTCCGACCTAGGGCAGCCCTTGCACGCCGCCCCATGCCTCGCCACCACCTGCACGAGCTTCGCTGCACTCTGGCGAAGCCCCCTACACCTTCTGACTAGGCCGAGAGGCCGTATTGCTGTGAACAGGTCACCCGCCCTTCGCCGCCATTGCTGAGCAGGTGGAGCTTCTTCCGCCTGCAGCTGCAGCCTCGCTTCGCCCAGGTCTAACTCACCAGGACGCGCGATTCTCCTTCACGCACCTGCCCAGGCTTGCAGCTGGGGTGAGACATTTAGTCCCACCTCGGAAGACTCTGAAGCAGCGCACCCACATAAATGCGAAAAGTGCTATAGGCTTATTGCCTCAGCACACGAGGTGAGGTCCCTCTCACCCGCTCACCCGGCCTCGTCCGCGACCACCCCCCGCGAACCTGGCCCGACCCGTTTACCCGACCTACACTCCTCGCCTACCACCGCACGCCAGTGGGCCTGGACCCGAGCGTGACCCGTATCCGAATACCCGGCGGCTCTGGGAGAGCTATCCTACGAGTGAATTCTGAGAGAGAGAGACGCGGGGGAGGGTAGAGTAGGTTTTTGCCCTGACCAAACTGCGAGCGTGCAGGCACAGAAGAAGAAGAAGAAGAATAGAAGGCAGACCGTAGAGGAAAAAGGAGAAGAGAAAGAAGGAAGGAGTAGCTAGAGCTGTGGCTGCTTGAAGCAAAGCAGAAGAAGAAGAAGAAGAAGAAGAAGAAGGACTGCGAGAAGAAGAAAGACACAGAAGAAAGAAGGAAGGAGGACGCACTGTAGCAGAATCCACTTAAGTCGTCTGATTGAAAAATCAGACGACGCCCTGAAGAAAAAGAAAAAGAAGAACAGGCACCGCAAGGAGGAAAGAAAGAAGAAGAGCAGAAGGAAGAAGACAAAGAAGAGAGAAGCAAAACACGAGGAGAAAGAGAAGAAGCCCTGAAGAAAAAGAAGAAGAAGAAGGAAGAAGACTGAAGAACCAAAGAGAAGAGAAAAGAAGAAGACAAAGACAAGAGAAAGAAGAGAAGAAGAAAAAGCCAACAAGACAAATCTCTCTCTCTCTCTCTCTCTTTCATTTTTGTAATAGAAACTTTGTACTTCTAGAATACAATTTGCTCCCTGAGTTCGACCTCAGGAAAAGTTTTTTTTTCCGAGTAACAAATTGTATTAAACTGGTAACCGCTTCTCTATACTATACTACGACGAAATATTAGAACTACAGAGGATTGGCGTCTAACCACCAGGGCCTGCTGAAACTCAGCCCAAAACTGGGACGTAAAGCGGGTATCCCGGTCGGATACGATCTCTCGCGGAACTCCGTGTAGTCGTACCACGTCACAGATATACCTCTCTGCCAACTGTGCTGGTCCCAAAGTGACTCGAATCGGCAAGAATCGTGCCTTCTTCGTGAGTCTATCCACAATTACCCAGACTGTGTCGTGTCCTCGCTGGGTAACAAGTAAACCCACCACCAAGTCCATGGTGATGCTCTCCCACTTCCACTCTGGCACTGGAAGCGGCTGTAGCGGCCCTGCAGGCCTCTGATGCTCGGCTTTCACCTGCTGGCACACTAAGCACTGCTGAACGAATTCACCCACATCCCACTTCATCCCCCTCCACCAAAACTCCTGTCTCAAGTCGTGGTACATCTTCGTGTTTGCGGGATGTATGGTGAATCTGGAACTGTGTGCCTCAGTCAGGAGCTCTCTCAACAGCTCCTCGTCCCTGGGAACGCACAATCGTCCCCTCAGGCGCAGCACCTGGTCTGCGAAAGAGAAGTCCCCTGGGTCTCCCGACAGTACTCTGTCGCGCAAGGACTGCAAGTACGGATCGACCATCTGTCCTGTGATGATGCGGTCTATCAGCTTTGGCCTAGTCTGTCGTGTCACAGTCACTGCCCTGCAGTGCCCCCGTAACTCCAGGGGTTGCCAACTGCCCACCTCCTCCAAGAGGCTCCAACTCTGTAACTGTAAGCTGGCCAAGTGTGCGGGCGCCTTCTGGCTCAAGGCGTCAGCGACCACATTGCCCTTGCCTGGGTGATAGGAAATGCTGCAGTCGTAGTCCTTCAGGAGCTCCAACCAACGTCTCTGTCTCATGTTGAGCTCCTTCTGATCAAAAAGGTATCTGAGGCTCTTGTGATCTGTGAAAATCTCGAAGGTCTCACCGTACAAGTAGTGCCTCCAGGTCTTCAGCGCGAAGACGACAGCTGCCAACTCCAGGTCGTGGGTAGGGTAGGTATGCTCATGGGGCTTCAGTTGCCGCGAAGCGTAAGCGACAACATGACCCCTCTGCATGAGCACACCTCCTAACCCCTGTAAGGAGGCGTCTGTGTACACAACGAACCCGCCACTACTGTCAGGGATGGTGAACACGGGAGCCGAGGTCAACCTCACAGGCATCTGTCCAAGTGAAGGGCACGTCCTTCCGGGTCAACTGTGTCACAGGTCGCGCGATCTGTGAAAAACCTCTGATGAATCATCTGTAGTAGCCTGCCAGTCCTACGAAACTGTGAATCTCAGTGACTGAACGCTCTCTCCCACTTGAGCACTGCATCAACCTTGGCTGGGTTCACCGCCAAGCCGTCTCCAGAGATCACATGACCTAAGAAGGTCACCTCCCTCAACCAGAACTCGCACTTGCTGTATTTGGCGTACAGCCTACGTCGTCTCAGTGTGTCCAGAACCATCCGCAAGTGCTATCCGCGCAGCGTCCGATCTCGAGAATAGATGAGCACATCATCTATGAATACCACCACGAACTGGTCCAAGTACAGTCTAAACACCCGGTTCATCAGGTCCATGAAAGCGGCGGGGGCATTGGTCAGCCCAAACGGCATGACCAAAAACTCGTAGTGTCCGTATCGGGTGCGGAAAGCTGTCTTGGAGACATCTGTCTCCCTGATCCTCAACTGGTGGTAACCAGACCTCAAGTCGATCTTGGAGAATACCATGGCACCCCGCAACTGGTCAAACAAGTCGTTGATCCTCGGCAGCGGATATCTGCTCTTGATGGTGACCCTATTCAGCTGTCGGTAGTCCACACAAAGGCGTAGGGTACCATCCTTCTTCTTCACAAACAGTACCGGGGCTCCCCAGGGAGACGCACTGGGCCTCACGAAACCCTTCTCCAAAAGGTCCTGCACCTGAGACTTGAGCTCTCGTAGCTCAAGCGGTGCCATCCTGTATGGCGCGGTGGAGATGGGGCTGGTCCCTGGTACTAGTGAGATCTCAAACTCGATCTCACGCTCGGGCGGTAATCCTGGTAACTCGTCTGGGAACACGTCAGGGTACTCTCTGACCACCGGGATGCTCTGGAAGTCTGCCACAGGGCTGGGCTCTGCCACCACACAAGCTAGGAAGCCCTCACACCCCTGGCTCAAAAGTCTCACCGCCCGAAGTGCCGAAATGCACCTGAAGCCTCCGTCCACTGGCTATCCGTGAAACTCGAAAGAAGGCAACTCCGGCATGGAGAAGACAATCTTCCTCTCAAAACAGTCTACCAAGGCGTGGTAAGCGGACAGCTAGTCCATCCCCAAAATAACTCCAAAGTCCTCCATCTGTATCATAATCAGGTCAGCTGGCAGGCTATGTCCCCCGACGCTGACCTCGCAATCTGTGTACACCTCCTCAGCTACAAACAGCTGACCACTCGGACCTCTGATTACTAACGGATTCTCTAACAGCGTATAGTCCTGGCCCAAACTAACTGCGAAACTGGCTGCGACAAACGAGTGCGTAGCGCCGGAATCGAAAAGTGTGTAAACGAGTCTGCCGGAAACTGAAACCATACCTGCCACCACCGAGCCCGAAGCTCTGGCATCCCTGTGTGTCAGGGCGTTGATACGCCCCTCATCTCTAGGTGCGGACGAAGCAGCCACACTCTACGTCGGACGAGCAGGTGCTGGCCGGTACCCTCCTCATGACTGCTGTCCTCCTCCTCGCGCCTGGGAACCGCGGCCTCCTGCACGCCCTCTAGTGCTCTGCGCGGGAAGTATCTGCTGACCTCCTGCCCTAGACGGGCAGTCCCTCCTGATGTGGCCTGGCTGGCCGCACTGGTAACAGAGGGGAACCCGACTCCCGCCCACAGTGGATCCCTGCGCGCCCGCAGCGGTCCGGTGCTGGCGACTGGCCTATATCAAGGCCCCCCAAAGGCCACGGATGGCCCTGCAAAACGTGACGGCTCCCCTGCGGACGCCACGTGCCTCCTCTCTCGCCGGCCCTGTGAAAAGTCTGGCAGAAAGGGCCTCTTCCGCCCGCCGTCAGTGTCTCGCGCGGACAGGTTGGTCTCCTCGTAAGTCATGGCTGCCTCCACCACCCTCGAAAACATAGGCAGCTTCAGGAGTTTGACATACCCCCGAATCACAGGCCGGAGCCCCTCGGTGAACCTCCAAAGGCGCTCCTCCTCAGTGGCTACCGCTGTCGCTGCAAAGCGGGACAGCTCCAGGAAACGCGTGCAGTACGTGCTCACGGTCATCGTCCCTTGGCGGAGAGTGTGGAACTCCCGCCTCCTCTGGTCCTGCCACGTCTGGAGAAAGTACTACTCGCAGAAGAGGGTGACGAACCGATCCCAGGTCGGCTCGTCCCTCTCCTGTCCCCGGACCACCCTCCACCACCTGTGTGCCGCACTCTCCAGCTAGTACGTGGCAAAGGCCACGCGGCACTCCACCGGGGGCGAAGGGTGTCGAAAATCCTCTCCAGCTGCTCGAGCCAGTCCTCTGCCTCGGTCGGGTCCTCATCCCCCTTGAAGGAGGGGGGCTTCAGCTTCCGGAACTGTCCGAAGAGCTCGGAGTGGCGCTGTAGTGGGGATGCTGGTGCACCTCCAGGCAAAGGTGCCTCGTGCACAGAAGTGTCGGAGGAAGGTGGGGGCATCGGTGGCCCATGTAACGACCCGGTTCCCGAGTCCCTACGAGACACGAGAACCGGACCGACTCGACTAATCCCAAGACCCAGTCGTCCAACGAGGAAGTAACCAAAAGACAGTAAAATAAACCACATTCAGCATGAATATAACTAACAGTAAAAAGTACAGCAGTAAGGAAAGAAACTACTACAGTAGGCACCACCACAACAGTAAAACAACATTTATCATATAACAAAAACTGCAGGTAAAGAAGGTACAGCGGAAACAAAACTACTCACTAGAACAGAAACAAAAGAAGGTACAAAACTGTGGCAACTCTACTGGACCCTACTCGGCCCAGCGTCCTCTGCAGCCGCCGACCCTGGCTGCTCAACACCTGGTCCTGAAAAAGGTAACGAGTGTAACACGTCAGCAAAACGCTGAGTAGAGTGGCAAACTAACTAAAGGCAACAGTAGAGTGTACAGTAGCTGTTATGTTCTATTACTTCCTTTATTTACATCTTTCAACGTTTCTCACTATTTCATTTACTTCTCAGATCCTTTACTTGATCTCGAATGTCCTCGTGGGACGATCTTGATTGCAGTCTTTTCCAACAGTAGAAGTAGCACGTGGTGCTCTCCTGGCCGGGAGAGTCCCCCGTGGTGATCCTACCCTCAGTCAACCACCCCAAGGTCACTGACAGACGTAACGGTGACTACAGCACGCGCGATAAACGCACAGGTAGCTAGCCCGTACTGGCACGCGGTCAGTCGTTTCCGTTAACGGGTGCGCCCAAAGCACAGCACGGAACCAGGGCAGAGCCCTCTCAGTAACAGGGGTCCAACCCCTCCACAGTAACCAAACCGGGGCCTTGCCCCTCCACAGTCCGCGCACCCTCGTCTGACTACCCTGGTTTGCCCTAGTGGGCCTAACAAGTCGGTGAAGGAGGCTAGCAGAACCCCGGGGCCCGTGGGGTAGCTAGTACTCTCCTAGCACTACTAGCTCTCCTCGGTACTACGTACACGAGGGCCAACAAGTCGGTATAGAGCGGCCAAGCCTAACCCCGGGTCCCTGGGGCGGCTGGCCCCACTCTGCACTAAAAACAGGTACAGGTACTTCCCTTGGTACTGCGTACCCAAGAGACAGTACAAACTACATCTCAGTTCCATTCCTTTTCTTTCCAGGAGTTCCACTCCTAATTTCCCGTAGGGTTCCAGCATATGTTTCACTTTCCAGATTCACGTTCTCACATTCCATGATCTCAACATGATTCTCTATGCATAACAGGCAGCTGTTAATTAATTTTACAGGCAGCTTTATATATTCCTTTCCATTTTTCCAAGACTGCAGTAATGTACATTCCACTAGTTTTTCCATCCTAGGATTCATGCCATATCCTAGGATCTATCATACAATCTAGTTTTCCGGCCCTAGGATTCATGCAACACCTAGGAGCTACCATTCCATATATTTCTCATTCCTAGGATTCATGCAATGCCCTAGGTTCTAGTTATGGTTCCATACTTTAACAGATTTTATTAATACATAAAACCACTCTACCAGGTACAACGGAAGTAATGGGGGCGTGGTCGGGAATCCCGCGTGCCTCCGTGACTCTCAAGACGGCAACCGAACGAGGTCCTATCACAAGGATCAAACACAAGGAGTGTCTCAAAACAGTGTATAGCTACTGTAGACGGGTAGAGGAATAAATTCTGAATCGAACGCAACTCGAATCGCGGAAAACGGAGCCCAAACGGGCCCTAAACGGGTCGAGAAAGACAATACTGTGCAAAATCAGACGTCTGGAACTCCTTCCAGACGTCTTAAACGGTGGATCAGAGAATTACCTGTTCGGCTTGGTTCCCCGGACGTCCAGAAGTCTGTGGCGACGTCTCTCCTAGATCCCAGACGTCCGATGGTCTCTCCGGACGTCTGGAGGTCACTCCCGCCGTCTGGTCCAACTTCCAGACGTCGGATTCGCAAAGGATGACGAATCCGAACACCTGCGCACAGCCAACCCTCCTCCTTCAGTACGGCCAGTCGACAAAAGAAGAAGGAGAAAGCGGAACTCACCTTTCAGACGTCTGTATGATCACACAGACGTCGGCCTTGCCGTCTGGATATCAGTCCAGACGTCTGATTCTGGAGATTTTTCCAGAATCAGAACCTCGCTCGGCCTCCGCTCGCGACGCCGCCCGCGTCGCACCTCGCGCGTCCGCTGCTCCGCCCGCAGCAGGTCCCTCTTCGCGACGCTCTGCGCCCCCTGCGCCCTCCGCCGGCCGGCCAAGCCGCTCCCGGCGAGCTCGCCCTCACGGCAGAGTCCCACCCTCGCACGCCGCAGCTCCTCCGCGCCTTTGCTGCGCCGCTGCCGCTGCGCCCTCGCGTCCGCTCGCTCCGCCCGCAGCAGGAGAGGAGGAAGATGGTGGAGACGGGAGGGGAGGCGCGCCCCCTCCCCCTTTTAACGCCGCGCGGAGAGGAGGAGAGAGACGGCCGCAGTCGCCTGCAGCCGCAGAGAAGATGCGGATCGCAGCTCTGCGCGCACAGGCGCGCAGACGAATATCCCGTGCGAGTATAACTGTTCGTCAGACGTCTGTAAACTATCCCGGACGTCTGGTCAGACGTCTGGATGTGATCCCAGACGTCTTGACAGACGTCTGGGCCACCTCCCAGACGTCTTAAAAGACGTCTGGGGTACGCGCTCGTTACAATATAACAAACTCAAAGGAAGTTTCGTCCCCGAAACTTGCGCCAACTAGGGTGCGGAAAAAGGATGTCTAAATAACCATAACAAACTCAAAGAGGACCGAAGCCGGTCCGAAAAGACGTACCCGCGAAAAGCTCTGGGTACCGCTCCCGCATTGCCGCCTCAGGCTCCCAGGTAGCCTCCTCGTACCGCTGGCTCCTCCACAAAACCTTTACCAGGGGTACTTGCTTTCGTCTCAACCTGCGGACGGCTCGGTCTAGGATCTGCACTGGCCGCTCGGGGTAGGTCAGGTCGTCGCTCACCTCGACGCTCTCGTGACTCAGTACGTGGCTGGGATCGGCTACGTACTTCCTGAGGTTGGACACGTGGAACACGTCGTGCACACCAGAAAGCTGCGGGGGAAGGGCAAGTCTGTAAGCAACGGGTCCAACCCGCTCCAGGACCTCGAAGGGCCCCACGAACCTCGGCGCGAGCTTCCCTCTCACCCCAAACCGCTGTAAGCCCTTCATGGGCGAAACACGAAGAAAGACGTGGTCCCCAACCTCGAACTGCACCTCTCTGCGTCTGCGATCTGCGTAGCTCTTCTGTCTGCTCCTGACAGTGCGGAGTCGTCTGTGGATCTGTTCAACTACCTCCTGACTCTGCCGGATCAACCTGGGGCCAACCTCCCACTTGGTCCCCACCTCAACCCAACTCAAGGGTGCCGTGCATTTCCGTCCGTACAGAGCCTCGTAGGGAGCCATGCCGATGCTCGAGTGATAACTGTTGTTGTATGCAAACTCTGCCAGGGGCAGGTGTTCCTCCCAAGAGCCCCTCCAGTCTAGTACACAGGCACGCAAAAGATCCTCAAGTGTCTGTATCGTGCGTTCCGACTGTCCGTCCGTCTGGGGGTGGTAAGCCGTGCTAAACCTCAACCTCGTCCCCAAAGCCTGCTGAAACTCAGCCCAAAACTGGGATGTAAAGCGGGTATCCCGGTCGGATACGATCTCCCGCGGAACTCCGTGTAGTCGCACCACATCACGGATGTACCTCTCTGCCAACTGTGATGGTCCCAAAGTGACTCGGATCGGCAAGAATCGTGCCGTCTTCGTCAACCTATCCACTATTACCCAGACCGCGTCGTGTCCTCGCTGGGTAACAGGTAAACCCACCACCAAGTCCATGGTGATGCTCTCCCACTTCCACTCTGGCACTGGAAGCGGCTGAAGCGGCCCTGCAGGCCTCTGATGCTCGGCTTTCACCTGCTGGCACACTAAGCACTGCTGCACGAACTCACCCACATCCCGCTTCATCCCTCTCCACCAGAACTCGCGTCTCAAGTCATGGTACATTTTCGTGTTTCCGGGATGTATGGTGAATCTGGAACCGTGTGCCTCAGTAAGGAGCTCTCTCAACAGCTCCTCGTCTCTGGGGACGCACAGCCGTCCCCTCAAGCGTAACACCTGGTCTGTGAAAGAGAAGTCCCCTGGGTCCCCTGACAGTACTCTGTCGCGCAAAGACTGCAAGTACGGATCGGCCATCTGTCCCGTGATGATGCGGTCTATCAACTCTGGTCTGGTCTGCCGTGTCACCGTCACTGCCCCACAGTACCCTCGTAACTCTAGAGGTCGCCAACTACCCACCTCCTCCAAAAGGCTCCAACTCTGTAACTGTAGACTGGCCAAGCGTGCGGGCGCCTTACGGCTCAAGGCGTCAGCCACCACATTGGCCTTTCCCGGGTGGTAGGAGATGCTGCAGTCGTAGTCCTTCAGGAGCTCCAACCAACGTCTCTGTCTCATGTTGAGCTCCTTCTGGTCAAAAAGATATCTGAGGCTCTTGTGATCTGTAAAAATCTCGAAGGTCTCACCGTACAAGTAATGCCTCCATGTCTTCAGCGCGAAGACAACAGCTGCCAACTCTAGGTCGTGGGTAGGGTAGGTATGCTCATGGGGCTTCAGTTGCCGCGAAGCGTAAGCGACCACGTGACCCCTCTGCATGAGCACACCTCCTAACCCCTGCAAGGAAGCGTCCGTGTACACAACGAACCCGCCACTATTGTCAGGAATGGTGAGCACAGGAGCCGAGGTCAACCTCTCCTTCAGCTCCAGAAAACACGCCTCACAGGCGTCTGTCCAAGTGAAAGGCACATCCTTCCGAGTCAACTGTGTCATAGGACGTGCAATCTGCGAAAACCCTCTGATGAACCGTCTGTAGTAACCTGCCAGTCCCAGGAAACTGCGAATCTCAGTGACTGAACGCGGTCTCTCCCACCTGAGCACTGCCTCGACCTTGGCGGGATCCACCGCCAGGCCGTCTCCAGAGATCACATGACCCAAAAAGGTCACCTCCCTCAACCAGAACTCGCACTTGCTGTATTTGGCGTACAGCCTGCGTCGTCTCAGAGTGTCCAGAACCATCCGCAAGTGCTGTCCGTGCTGCGTCCGATCTCTAGAATAGATGAGTACATCATCGATGAAAACCACCACAAACTGGTCCAAGTACGGTCTGAACACCCGGTTCATCAGGTCCATGAAAGCAGCGGGGGCATTGGTCAGCCCAAACGGCATGACCAAAAACTCGTAGTGTCCGTACCGGGTGCGGAAAGCTGTCTTGGAGACGTCGGTCTCCCTGATCCTCAACTGGTGGTATCCAGACCTCAAGTCGATCTTGGAAAACACCGTGGCACCCCGCAACTGGTCAAACAAATCGTCAATCCTTGGCAGCGGATATCGGTTCTTGATGGTGACCCTATTCAGCTGTCTGTAGTCCACACAAAGGCGTAGGGTCCCATCCTTCTTCTTTACAAACAGTACCGGGGCTCCCCAGGGAGACGCACTGGGCCTCACGAAACCCTTCTCCAAGAGGTCCTGCAACTGAGACTTGAGCTCTCGCAGCTCAAGCGGTGCCATCCTGTATGGCGCGGTGGAGATGGGGTTGGTCCCTGGTACTAGTGAGATCTCAAACTCGATCTCACGCTCGGGCGGTAGTCCTGGTAACTCGTCTGGAAACACGTCGGGGTACTCTCTGACCACCGGGATGCTCTGGAAGTCTGCCACGGGGCTGTGCTCTGCCACCACACAAGCTAAGAAGCCCTCACACCCCTGGCTCAAAAGTCTCGCCGCCCGAAGTGCCGAAATGCACCTGAAACCTCCGTCCACTGGCTGCCCGTGAAACTCGAAGGAAGGCAACTCCGGAATGGAGAAGACAATCTTCCTCTCAAAGCAGTCCACCAATGCGTGGTAAGCGGACAGCCAATCCATCCCCAGGATCACCCCAAAGTCCTCCATCTGTATCATAATCAGGTCAGCTGGCAGGCTGTGTCCCCCGATGCTGACCCCGCAACCCGTGTACACCTCCTCAGCTACAAACAGCTGACCACTCGGACCTCTGATTACGAACGGGTTCTCTAACAATGTATAATCCTGGTCCAAACTAACTGCGAAACTGTCTGCGACAAACGAGTGCGTAGCGTCGGAATCGAAAAGCGTGTAAACGAGTCTGCCCGAAACTGAAACCATACCTGCTACCACGGATCCCGAAGCTCTGGCGTCCCTGTGTGTTAGGGCGTTGATACGCCCCTCAGCTCTAGGTGCGGACGAAGCAGCCACACTCTGCGTCGGACGGGTAGGTGCTGGCCGGTACCCTCCTCGCGACTGCGGTCCTCCTCCTCGCGCCTGGAAACCGCGGCCTCCTGCGCGCCCTCCAGTGCTCTGCGCGGGAAGTATCTGCTGACCTCCTGCCCTAGATGGGCAGTCCCTCCTGACGTGGCCCGGCTGGCCACACTGGTAGCAGAGGGGAACCCGACTCCCGCCCTCAGTGAGTCCCTGCTGTCGGCTAGGCGGGGGTCCGGTGCTGGCGACTGGCCCCTGTCGAGGCCCCCAAAGGCCACTGATGGCCCTGCACAGCGTGACGGCTCTCCTGCGGACGCCACGTGTCTCCGTTCTCGCCGGCCCTGTGAGAAGTCTGGCTGAAAGGGCCTCTTCCGCCCGCCGTCGGTCTCTCGCGCGGACGGGTTGGTCTCCTCGTAAGTCATGGCTGCCTCTACCACTCTCGAAAACGTCGGCAGCTTCAGGGGTTTGACATACCCCCGGATCGCAGGCCGGAGCCCCTCGGTGAACCTCCAAAGGCGCTCCTCCTCAGTGGCTACCGCTGTCGCTGCAAAGCGGGACAGCTCCAAGAAACGCGTGCGGTACGCGCTCACGGTCATCGTCCCTTGGCGGAGAGTGTGGAACTCCCGCCTCCTCTGGTCCTGCCACGTCTGGGGAAAGTACTGCTCGCAGAAGAGGGTGACGAACTGGTCCCACGTCGGCTCGTCCCTCTCCTGTCCCCGGACCGCCCTCCACCACCGGTGTGCCGCACTCTCCAGCTGGTACGTGGCAAAGGCCACGCGGCACTCTACCGGGGGGCGAAGGGTGTCGAAGATCTTCTCCAGCTGCTCAAGCCAGTCCTCTGCCTCGGTCGGGTCCTCATCCCCCTTGAAGGAGGGGGGCTTCAGCTTCCGGAACTGTCCGAAAAGCTCGAAGTGGTGCTGTAGGGGAGGTGCTGGTGCACCTCCAGGCGAAGGTGTCTCGTGTACAGAAGTGTCGGAGGAAGGTGGGGGCGGCAGGGGCCCATCCCCTCCCTCGTGTCCGGCGCCGCGTCCGTCGCGTGGTCCCACAGAGGACTCCCCCTCTGCAACCCCAGGAGGAGGTGCTCGGGGCGGTGGGTGGAGCTCCTCTCGCACAATATCCCGTATCAGTCTGGCGAGGTCCTGGGCCTGGATGCCAGGGAGTGGTGGCTGGTCCACCGAGACGTCAACGACAGCACGTCCACCTCGCCGACCTCGCCCTCGGCCGCGCCCGCGGCCAGTCTCGCCAGTCCCACGACGAGGCATCTCCTGCAAGGAGACGCGAAACAAAACGGAAACGTCAAAACAGACGGTACCTAACAACACTTCTAAGAGCTCATGTCAAGAGATATGTTGTGGTGGCTACTCTAGCTATAAACATGTGAATTGGTTATTTTCCAGTCAGTTGATTCACTTCTCGGGACGACCTTGCTCTGATACCATCTTGTAACGACCCGGTTCCCGAGTCCCTACGAGACACGAGAACCGGACCGACTCGACTAATCCCAAGACCCAGTCGTCCAACGAGGAAGTAACCAAAAGACAGTAAAATAAACCACATTCAGCATGAATATAACTAACAGTAAAAAGTACAGCAGTAAGGAAAGAAACTACTACAGTAGGCACCACCACAACAGTAAAACAACATTTATCATATAACAAAAACTGCAGGTAAAGAAGGTACAGCGGAAACAAAACTACTCACTAGAACAGAAACAAAAGAAGGTACAAAACTGTGGCAACTCTACTGGACCCTACTCGGCCCAGCGTCCTCTGCAGCCGCCGACCCTGGCTGCTCAACACCTGGTCCTGAAAAAGGTAACGAGTGTAACACGTCAGCAAAACGCTGAGTAGAGTGGCAAACTAACTAAAGGCAACAGTAGAGTGTACAGTAGCTGTTATGTTCTATTACTTCCTTTATTTACATCTTTCAACGTTTCTCACTATTTCATTTACTTCTCAGATCCTTTACTTGATCTCGAATGTCCTCGTGGGACGATCTTGATTGCAGTCTTTTCCAACAGTAGAAGTAGCACGTGGTGCTCTCCTGGCCGGGAGAGTCCCCCGTGGTGATCCTACCCTCAGTCAACCACCCCAAGGTCACTGACAGACGTAACGGTGACTACGGCACGCGCGATAAACGCACAGGTAGCTAGCCCGTACTGGCACGCGGTCAGTCGTTTCCGTTAACGGGTGCGCCCAAAGCACAGCACGGAACCAGGGCAGAGCCCTCTCAGTAACAGGGGTCCAACCCCTCCACAGTAACCAAACCGGGGCCTTGCCCCTCCACAGTCCGCGCACCCTCGTCTGACTACCCTGGTTTGCCCTAGTGGGCCTAACAAGTCGGTGAAGGAGGCTAGCAGAACCCCGGGGCCCGTGGGGTAGCTAGTACTCTCCTAGCACTACTAGCTCTCCTCGGTACTACGTACACGAGGGCCAACAAGTCGGTACAGAGCGGCCAAGCCTAACCCCGGGTCCCTGGGGCGGCTGGCCCCACTCTGCACTAAAAACAGGTACAGGTACTTCCCTTGGTACTGCGTACCCAAGAGACAGTACAAACTACATCTCAGTTCCATTCCTTTTCTTTCCAGGAGTTCCACTCCTAATTCCCCGTAGGGTTCCAGCATATGTTTCACTTTCCAGATTCACGTTCTCACATTCCATGATCTCAACATGATTCTCTATGCATAACAGGCAGCTGTTAATTAATTTTACAGGCAGCTTTATATATTCCTTTCCATTTTTCCAAGACTGCAGTAATGTACATTCCACTAGTTTTTCCATCCTAGGATTCATGCCATATCCTAGGATCTATCATACAATCTAGTTTTCCGGCCCTAGGATTCATGCAACACCTAGGAGCTACCATTCCATATATTTCTCATTCCTAGGATTCATGCAATGCCCTAGGTTCTAGTTATGGTTCCATACTTTAACAGATTTTATTAATACATAAAACCACTCTACCAGGTACAACGGAAGTAATGGGGGCGTGGTCGGGAATCCCGCGCGCCTCCGTGACTCTCAAGACGGCAACCGAACGAGGTCCTATCACAAGGATCAAACACAAGGAGTGTCTCAAAACAGTGTATAGCTACTGTAGACGGGTAGAGGAATAAATTCTGAATCGAACGCAACTCGAATCGCGGAAAACGGAGCCCAAACGGGCCCTAAACGGGTCGAGAAAGACAATACTGTGCAAAATCAGACGTCTGGAACTCCTTCCAGACGTCTTAAACGGTGGATCAGAGAATTACCTGTTCGGCTTGGTTCCCCGGACGTCCAGAAGTCTGTGGCGACGTCTCTCCTAGATCCCAGACGTCCGATGGTCTCTCCGGACGTCTGGAGGTCACTCCCGCCGTCTGGTCCAACTTCCAGACGTCGGATTCGCAAAGGATGACGAATCCGAACACCTGCGCACAGCCAACCCTCCTCCTTCAGTACGGCCAGTCGACAAAAGAAGAAGGAGAAAGCGGAACTCACCTTTCAGACGTCTGTATGATCACACAGACGTCGGCCTTGCCGTCTGGATATCAGTCCAGACGTCTGATTCTGGAGATTTTTCCAGAATCAGAACCTCGCTCGGCCTCCGCTCGCGACGCCGCCCGCGTCGCACCTCGCGCGTCCGCTGCTCCGCCCGCAGCAGGTCCCTCTTCGCGACGCTCTGCGCCCCCTGCGCCCTCCGCCGGCCGGCCAAGCCGCTCCCGGCGAGCTCGCCCTCACGGCAGAGTCCCGCCCTCGCACGCCGCAGCTCCTCCGCGCCTTTGCTGCGCCGCTGCCGCTGCGCCCTCGCGTCCGCTCGCTCCGCCCGCAGCAGGAGAGGAGGAAGATGGTGGAGACGGGAGGGGAGGCGCGCCCCCTCCCCCTTTTAACGCCGCGCGGAGAGGAGGAGAGAGACGGCCGCAGTCGCCTGCAGCCGCAGAGAAGATGCGGATCGCAGCTCTGCGCGCACAGGCGCGCAGACGAATATCCCGTGCGAGTATAACTGTTCGTCAGACGTCTGTAAACTATCCCGGACGTCTGGTCAGACGTCTGGATGTGATCCCAGACGTCTTGACAGACGTCTGGGCCACCTCCCAGACGTCTTAAAAGACGTCTGGGGTACGCGCTCGTTACAGCCCATCCCCTCCCCCGTATCCAGCACAGCGTCCGTCAGGTGGTCCCACAGAGGACACCCCCTCCGCAACCCCAGGGGGAGGCGCTCGGGGTGGTGTGTGGAGCTCCTCTCGCATAATATCCCGTATCAACTGGGTGAGGTCCTGGGCCTGGATGCCCGGGAGTAGTGGCTGGTCCACTGAGGCGTCGGCAACGGCACGCCCACCTCGCCGACCTCGTCCTCGGCCACGCCCGCGGCCCGCCTCACCAGTCCCGCGACGAGGCATCTCCTGCAAGGAGACGTGAAACAAAATGGAACACGTCATTATGGAACAATGCCTAACGGAAACGTCTAAGAGCTCATGTCAAAAGATATGTTGTAGTGGCTACTCTAGTTATAGACATGTGAATTGGTTATTTTCCAGTCAGTTGATTTACTTTTCGGGACGACCTTGCTCTGATACCATCTTGTAACGACCCGATTCCCGAGTCCCTACGAGACACGAGAACCGGACCGACTCGACTAATCTCAAGACTTAGTCGTCCAACGAGGAAGTAACCAAAAGAGCAGTAAAATAAACCACATTCAACATGAAATATAACTAGCAGTAAAAAAAAGAACTACTACAGCATGTACCACCGCAACAGTATAACAACATTTAAACATAATAAGAACTACGAGTAAAGAAAAGTACAGAGCGTAACAAAAACTACTCGCTACAGTGGAACAAAAAGGGCACAAAAGAACAGTGGTAACTCTACTGGATCCTACTCGGCCCAGCGTCCTCTGCAGCCGCTGACCCTGGCTGCTCGACACCTGGTCTTGGAAAGTAACGAGTGTAACACGTCAGCGTAACGCTGAGTAGAGTGGCAACTAAACTAAAGAAGCAGTAAAGTGTACAGTAGCTGTTTTAAATTCTTTCTTCCTTTATTTACGTCTTTCTGTTGTTTCACAATTTATCTATTTCTCAGATCCTTCACTTGATCTCGAATGTTCCTCGTGGGAATGATCTTGATTGCAGTCTTCTCCGAATAGTAGAAGTAACACGTGGTTCTCTCCTGGCCGGGGGAGTCCCCCGTGGTGATCCTACTCTCAATCAACCACCCCAAGGTCACTGACAGACGTAACAGTGACTACGACACGCGCGGTAAATGCACGAGTAGCTAACCCGCACTAGCATGCGGTCAGTCGTTTCCGTTAACGGGTGCGCCCAAAGCACAACACGGAACCAGTATAGGGCAGAGCCCTCTCAGTAACAGGGGTCCAACCCCTCCACAGTAACCAAACAGGGGCCTTGCCCCTCCACAGTCCACGCACCTTCGCCTGACTACCCTAGTTTGCCCAGTGGGCCTACCAAGTCGGTGTAGGTGAGCTAGCAGAACCCCGGGGCCCGTGGGGTAGCTAGTACTCTCCCTACACTAGTAGCTCTCCTCGGTACTGCGTAAACGAGTGCCAGCAAGTCGGTACAAAGTGGCCAGACCTAACCCCGGGTCCCTGGGGCGGCTAGCTCCGCTCTGCACTAAACAGGGGGACAGTCGCTCTCCTTGGTACTCCGTACTCAAGGGCCAGCTCACTTCCCCAATTCTATTCCATTCACTTTCCAGGAGTTCTACTCCTAATTCCCTGTAAGGTTCCAGCTCTTTTAACTCAGCACATTCAGGTTTCACCATTCCAGTTTCACGTTCATACAACCCATGTTCTCAATCATGTTCATTTATTCATAACAGGCAGCTGTTAAACCAATTTATAGGCAGCTATTATTTCCTTTCCACATTTTCCAAGACTGCAATATGTATATTCATTTCACTTGTTTTCCAGTCCTAGGATTCATGCCGTATCCTAGGATCTATAATTCAATCTATTTTTCCGGCCCTACGATTCATGCAATACCCTAAGATCTATCATTCAATCTAGTTTCTCATTCCTAGGATTCATGCAATGCCCTAGGTTCTATTAATTGTTCCATAATTGTAACAAATTATGTTAATAATTTCTAAAGCCACTCTACCAGTTACAACGGGAGTACTGAGGGCGTGGTCGGGAATCTCGCGTGCCTCTGCAACCCCCGAGACTGCAATGGAACGGGATCCTATCACAAGGATCAAGCACAAGGAGTTTCTCAAAATAGTATATAATTTCTGTAGACGGGTAGAGGATTTAATTCTGAAAAGAACGCAACTCGAAACGTGGAAAACGGACTCCGAACGGGCCCTAAACGGGTCGAAAACGACGAAACAGTGCAAAATCAGACATTTGGAACTTCTTCCAGACGTCTTAAAAATGGGGATCAGATGGTACCTTGTCCTGCGTAGTCTCTCAGACGTCCATAAGCCTGCAGGGGCATCTGGCCTAGTTCCGAGACGTCCGATGGTCACCCCGGACGTCTAGAAGTCCCTCCAGTCGTCTGGCACCGCTGCCAGACGTCTAATTCGCGTTGGATGCGAATCTCAGAACCTGTGCGTACCCATTCCTCACTCTCAGTACGGACGGTCAAAGAGAAGGAGGAAGTACGAAAATAACTTACCTTTCAGACGTCTTCCCCGTCGTCTGGTTGGAAACCCAGACGTCTGATTATGGAAAAACTTCCAGAATCAGAGCGCGACTTGCCCTCCGCTCGCAACACACGGCTGCGCCGCGCCTCGTCCGCCTGCTGCTCGACCTGCAGCAGACCTCCCGCGTCACTCCGTGCCCGCTGCGCCCCCGCGGCTGGCTCTCGCTGCCCCGGCAAGCTCGAGCCCTCACGGCCGAGCGCCTCCTCCCTCGCGCAGCACCTCCTCTCGCACTCACCGCGGCTGTCGCTGCCGCCGCTCGCTTGCGCTCGCACTCGCGCACCGGCTGGAAGGAGAAGAGGAAGGGAGCGGAGGTGATGAGAGTGAGGGAGAGGGCGTGACTTTTTAAAGCCACGCGGGGAGAGAGAGAGAGAGAGCGAGACAGAGGGGCTCTGCCTGCGCCTGTAGGAGGAAGAGGGAAAAAGAGAGGAAGGCGGTTGCGAGTCTGCGCGCGCCTGCGCGCAGACGCAGCCCCACGTGCCACCGAAAAAAGATCCCAGACGTCTGGCCAGACGTCCGGGCCACCTCCCAGACATCTTAAAAAAATGTCTTGGAGTCGTTCGTAACAACCGTAGTCGACGCACGTCGCTGTGACCAATCGACGACGGACCTCGTGACCACGGTCACCATCAGAGATGAACGAGCACCACGAGCCCCTACCCGCCATGCATGTCGAGGAGGTGGTTCGTACATCGTAGAGGATTGGTCTGGGGAGGTGTAGACAAGACTTTCGATTTGCAATAAAAACGGTGTTTACATATAGTTGTTGTACTATAGTTGTCACAAAATGCAAACCGATGTCGCGTCAATTTTATTTATTTACTATTTTTACTGATTTGTTTCCAGGTCGTTCACTCGTAAACAGTTATTGATGTACATCACTCTTTACGTCCAAAGATATTCTTTTATTCCAAAATGCTAATTTTACTTACAAAATGAATAAATTAATTAAATAATGAAAGAATGAGTTAATTATTTACAAAAAAATCAGTTAATACGCATCAAAATGCTTGAAAATATATATAAGCATAAAAAATTAGCTAAAACTACTCTATGTTAATTATTTACAACTAATATAGATAATACTTAAGTATACGTACAAAAATAGGTACTAATATATGCTATACTAAATTATATTGACATATTAATATCTATAGTAACATATATTATATATACAGCAACATAAATGAGCGTCGCTAAAGCCACAGTAACATATATACATAACATAAGGCAAAATGGTTGTCTGTACTGACGTATGTAGTCATTTACAGTGACAAATTTATCTGTCACTAAAACTCTAATATTATTTACATACATATAAGAGCTCAAATATACTTACTCTACTTATATTACTCACATATATTTATATACCACTAATATATATGTACGCTATATACATATCATATTTAATTTATTTACATTACTATATACATATACTATTATACTTACCACCGATGTGGCACCTTCCTAGGTGCCCAAATTGCGTGTTGCTACCATGTAGCTGTGTGCAGAATTCACTTCTTTGGCCCTCGATTTGAGGATCATAATTTAATCTAATTTAAAATTAAATTACACTATTGTAAAGCTCTTATATAGGGCTAGATAATTTATAATTAGTTTACATAAATAAGTTATCTAGATATATAATAAAAATAGGTAAAGTTGGCTTATTGTACATGTTAAGTTAAGGGTTAATCTCTTAATTAAAGTACAAATTTGTTAATTAATTGTACAATTAACTTTATAGAGTGTTAATATACATAATAAATTATTTATTATACATTTTTAATATATTTTATAAACTTTATTTTAATTTATATACAATTAAATACATGTTTTAGATAGTTTTATATATAAATAATCTATAAATACTATAATATAGTGTAAAAATAGTATAAGGTTAAAAATATTTAATATATTATTATAGAAATATACATTATAACTTACTTCAATATTAGATTAAATTACTAATTTATTTAATTTTAAGTTAATAATTTACTTAGTTAACTTAATAACTTAATTATTTACTACAAATATACAATTAAATTAAATTACAAGTATTATATAGTACATAATACATATATAAATACATATGTATAGTGTTAGACTTAATTATGTACATGTAGATAGGTTTATATGATTACTTAGATTATTATACATTTAAGTTTTATAAATTAATAGATAGTTATATAATAAAGTTATATATACAATAAATTATTTTAAATACTTAATTTAATATATAGAATACATCGATAAGTTATTTACACTCATTATACACATATTACACATTATATGCATTTAGCTTAGCTTTAAATTATATATACAAGTATATACATAGTGTATAGGGTATTTTTTGGGTTTTTCTGATTTTTAAAGTTTTTATAAGTTTAGTAGATGTAGGGGATGAGAGAGAAAGAGTGAGATGAGAGAGAGAAAGTTGTTTTTGGTGTTTTTGATTTTTGGTTCTTTATTAAATTTCAAGGTAGACTGAATTGTCAGTAAATATGTTCTACCAAGTCGAGGCTTCAGAATACCTTTAAACATGGCACACACCTAAGGAAATACCTGATCTTACTCAAGATAGGTTTATTTTATTTTTTTGTAATTTTTTAAAAATTTTTTATTTATAAACAAAGCAAACTCAATTCTAAGCCTTAAAGAGTGTTGGAAAGGGAAACTTAAGGTCTAGAATTCTATTCTAATGGCTGGATGCTCAGTTAAAGTATGCACAAGCCTTTAGCACAACATAAAGAAGATATTCAAACTTTTAAACATGAATTTCATCATGATTTGCATTAAATTCACTTTTGGAAAATTATCCATTTGAATTTTAACTACCAAAGAATGAGAATATGGTTTATAAGACATTCCAAATAAAATTTAAATCAAATACATGTACATAAATGCTTGTAAATATATTCTAACAATATACACCACATGTCAGCTTCTATAATCCAAAATAAATCCAAGTTCCCAGCTTAAAACCAGCCATATTAGTGGCTGATGCAAGATTATAGTAGTAGCTGCTGCTACAGCTATTTTTGCTGTCTAATTCAACATAGTTCGATTGATGACACAATTGATCAAACGGCCTACAATCATTGCTATAGCCACTTCAGCAACTAGTTCACTTGGGTGCTGAACAGGAGTAGCTTCGGGCAATCAGAGCCTAATCTGAGCATCCATGATGTTACAAAGGATCTGGAAAACCAGATTGAATGCTGCATATCTTAGAAAAACCACCTATCCCACAAAACCCTTAAAATCAGAGATTCAATCCACAAAGATAAGCTCAAGATCATAATAATTGGAGTAGCAATTGCTGTTACTGAATTTACCCAAATCAAAGCATCCAATCCAAGGAAATTCACTCTTAGTAAAATGGAAATCTATTGAAAACATTTGCACATGACATCAAAATCTTCATTCTGGCTTCCGATACCTCAATCAAACTCCAAATATCAGATTAAAACTCTTGTAGATCAGGAATCAATGTCACCCATCTAGGTGTTTTGATGTGAGCTTGCTAAAATGAGTTGCTCATCCAAAGGTCCTGCACACCATCGATTAGTGTATAGGAACATTGGGCAATCATTCAAATGTCAATGGATCATTGCTCAAGTCTTGAATCAGAACATTTGATTTTCATAAGTTTGAGCTACCAAAGTGGCAAAAATCAGAGATCAAGATTCAAATTGGGTAAGAACACATTTAATAATAAGAATCACATTAAAACAGCTCAAGCCCATCACAATCCAACCAATACAACTCATAAAAATCCAATTCACTCGATAAAAATCATTTCTCACCAAATTAACTCCCAATTTGCAAGATTGGGTGTCAAAACCAAATCTGAAAGAATCGAGTAAATTGATTCAATTGAAATGAAATTGGGGGTCTTTGTGAATTTATGAAGTCAATGGAAGACCCCCAAAGTGAATTTTTGGTGCAAATTCAGATTTAGAAGCCAAGGCTTCAGATCTGAATTTGACCTAAATGAAGGGGTGAATAACGAATAAAATGAGAGGGAAAATTAGAAATGAATTGCGATGCGTAGGGAAAGTTGTATAAGTCGAAATGGAGATGGAAAAAAGCGAGAACAAATCTATGCTAATCTACTCTTAAGCTACACTAATCCATCATCAAAATTTGATATCTAACTACATCTACTAAACTAAATTACACTAGCTACACTAAAACTAATATAGAAAGTAGGGAAACTACACTAGGAAAGCAATAGATCTGGCTAACAGACGAAGGTGAGTTTAGGCACGATTAGGCCCAACGGTGGGATGTGAGCTTGATGAGGGCGCGAGCATCAAAATTGAATCTTAGCCGCTAAATGAGATATGGGGTCAGGGTGATTACATGCACCGAGATTGAATCTATGCTAATCTACTCTTAAGCTACACTAATCCATCATCAAAATTTGATCTCTAACTACATCTAGTAACCTAAATTACACTAGCTACACAAAAACTAATCTAGAAAATAGGAAAACTACACTAGGAAAGCAATAGATCTAGCTAACAGACGAAGGTGGGTTTAGGCGCGCTTCGGGCCAACAATGGGATGTGAGCTTGATGAGTGTGCGAGCATCAAAATTGAATCTTATCCGCTAAATGAGATATGGGGCAAAGGGTGATGTAAAGACCCATTCTGTTTTGAGCCCTTTAAGATGTCTGGATTGTCGTTCAGACGTCTAGACCCCTTCCCAGACGTCTGGAAATTGAAATTTTGTTACATAACTTCGCGTCTGCACGTAGACAGTACCGTTCTTCTCTCTCTCTTTCCCTCTTCCTTCCTCCACCGAACCCTAACACACCCTTATATAAACCCCTCTTCCCCCCTTCCTTTCTTCCCCACTTCACCACAGCCACCATCCCTCCTTCCTCTCCACTGCAGCGAGAGGGGCGACTGCGAGAGAGAGCGCGAGAGCCAGCGACGAGGAGGAGAGGCGGCGTGAGGAGAGGAGGAAGAGCTTGAGCTCGCGAGCTCGTGGGAGCTCGCCGGAGGGCGCACGGCCGGAGAGGCATGTGCGGGAGGAGTGCGTCGGGGAAACCGTCCCCGACACTTACTGCAGCCGGAGCTGCAGGCGAGGAGGCAAGGCCGCAGTTGTGCGCAGCGAGGGAAAGCAGGAGGTGGTTCTGGTTCTGGGATTTTCCTAGAATCAGACGTCTGGTGTGCCGTCCAGACGACATATTGGACGTCTGGTGATGATACCAGACGACTGAAAGCTATGTTGCGCGAAGGTATGTTCCTTTTGCGGTTACGGCCATGTAGGCCGCACTGCAGCCTCGATCTGCATGGCTAAAAGTGGTTGATTTGCCTGTCATGTGCAGAGATAGCTTCAGGAAGGTGTGGGGCACGCCCTCCCATGCATTTCGAATGTTTGGGTAGCTTACCAGACGACCAGAAGCACTCCCAGACGTTCGGAGGAGAAGTCGAACATCTGGACCTGGGTCCAGACAATTAGGAAGAGGTTGGACGTCTGAGTTCGACGCAGAACCTGAGGTGAGACTCTGGTTCCTTTTAAGACATCTGGACCTTATACCAGACGTCTGATTTGGGTCTGTAGCCCTGTTTTTGACCCGTTTAGGGTCCGTTTTACGCAAACAAGATATCGGTGATTTTCTTGTGAGTTCCTCTACTTGTTAGAAGGTCTTTTATACTGTTCTAAATGTTCCATTGTGGTATGTTCCTTGGTATAGGACTTCGATCGTTTGCAGGTTCGGGGCTTGCTAAGGCACATGAGCCTGCCGTTCGAGCCCCCAGTACTCCCGGGTCGTCTTGTAGAGTGGTTTCCCCCTTAAATTAATTATACAACCTAAATGCATATGTGAAATTGGATAACTAGAAACCTAGGATGTGACATGAATTCTAAGACGAGAAGTACTTGCACTGTTTGTATGAGTGTTTGAAATTGCAGTCTTAAATGAATGAATAGAAATGTGAACAACTGCCTGTTAATAAACAGGAGCTGCCTGTGAAATATAAAATGCCTGTACTAGTTAAACAGTTACCTGTAGCATTACTTGCTGTTTATGTTAATTGATGGAAATACGAGCTGCATGTGTATAACCTGAGAATGGAAATGTGATATAAAC
Source organism: Thalassia testudinum (assembly GCA_037157565.1). NCBI lineage: Eukaryota > Viridiplantae > Streptophyta > Magnoliopsida > Alismatales > Hydrocharitaceae > Thalassia > Thalassia testudinum. The sequence continues at coordinate 27,763,993 of JAZHRO010000059.1, forward strand.
ACATTTACACTACTTAGGATGTCTATTTATGCATGTTCTTAAGCATAGGATTGCATTGCATGATATAAATATTGCATAACATGCATCATCTTGCATTTAGAGTAATTTGAATAAAATGGAGGTTAATTGTCTCCTTTTATGTTCGGAGACAGGGCAAAATTTTTATTGGGGCCTCGGATCGAAGATCCAACCGTACAGATGTGATCAAGAAGAAGATTGGAGTTCAATGACTCTAAGATTGCCCTAATCAGGCAGCTGTAGCATCTGATAGTGACCAGGGAACCCTAGAAGATCAAAGGCCAAGATGGTGTAAATCCGCACTTTAAATGACAAATCCGACCATACGGATGGATTCGGATCGATGATTGCAGCCTAACGACACAAAAGTAGAGTCAATCCGACACCCGTGGCACCATCTACAACATCCAGAAGATGGACGGCCAAGATGGCGCCATGCGGCGCCATCTCAGCCGTCCAACAGGCCCCTAGCACCGTCGCACCTTCTCTTCTTCAATCAAAGCACCGCTTCTCTGCCATTGGATCAAGATCCAATGCTGTGGATGCGACACCTTAATTACGTCTGCGCGACAATTTACGCTCCGCAGCGCAGTGGGTGAGGATGTTACCGTGAACAGTCGACGCGTGATAGAGTCTTCACAAGCGGGCGAGCGGTGTGGAATCGCACGAGCGGGCGAGCGTCAGATCTCGATCGGGCCGCTGCGGGAGCTCAATAGCGCCACGCGCTATCGCACGCCCGTGCCTCACGCGGCATCGCACGCAGGCGAGTGCACGTTGAGGAGCAGGGGAGGCACATCTTAAGTCGTCCGATCTCGCGATCGGACGGCTGAGATTCAGCGAACGTGCGGCATGCGTTAAGCGCGCGTGGAAGCCAGCAGCCCACTACGCCCACGATGGGGCTTTAGCGATGGTTTTATCCGTCACTAAAGACCCCTTATTTAATGTTTTAAAGATGTAATGTCCAATTTGCCCCCACTCCTTGCAACTATAAAAGGAGGCCCCCTCCACACGAAATTCTCATCCTTTCCTTCTCTTCTCTCCCTCTCCAAAGCTCAAGAGAAGCTTGTCCCACACCCGGGATGCTTCTCACGAGATAAAGTCCAAATTTTCGTCCCCCTTCGGAAGTGGATCCCGCGACGACGACGACATGCTGCCCCATTCCTGTTCTTCCGCTTCATCCTCCTTCGTCCTGCTTCGTCCAGGCGTCGTCCCGTCCTGCTCGTCCTCCAAGCGACCGTCGAGGAGGATATCTCTCTCCCCATTCTTTTTATTGCCTTCTAGAATAGATTTATTGCTTTCTAGAGTAGTTCAGCTTATCCTCCAAGCGACCGTCGAGGAGGATATTTCTCTCTCCATTCTTTTGCTTCTTTCTAGAGTAGATTTATCACTTTCTAGTGTAATCATTTTCCCGCTTTCCAGTCGTAATATTTAGTGTAATGAACAACCCCTTTTGATAATGAATTCCATGTGCATTCTATATCTCTTTTGATTTTTGTTTGTATTATTCTCTCTCTCTTTTATTTATTGTAAGTAGTTCTAATCAATTGAATTATTTCGTGACAAATAAAAACAAACGCGTAGTTTTTAAATCAAACGTCCACCTCCCTATGTTCGACCTGGAATTTCAATTTCGGTATAAATTTTATTTGTTGAACACGAGTTCTTTACTTTCAAACTACAACGACAAGGTTTTAAAATCGAACACGTTAGCGTAGCAACCCGTACGTCCAACAAAATGTGAATGATGAAACCTGGTATGGAATGACATGGGGAATATGAGCATGAACCCTACGGGAAATTAGGAGTAGAGCTCCTGAGGATAAATGGAATGGATCTGGAAATGTGAGTGGGAAGTGTGCTCGCCCTTGCGTACGTGGTACCATGAAGAGCGACTAGCCCCTGTTTAGTGTAGAGCGGAGCTAGCCGCCCTTGGGTTGGGACCCAGGGTTAGGATTAGCCACTCTACACTGACTTCTTTGGCCCTCGTGTACACTGTACCGGGGAGAGCTACTAGTGTAGGGAGAGAGCTAGCCACCCCATGGGGCCTAGGGTTTAGCTAGCCACCCTACACCGACTTGTTAGGCCCACTAGGCAAACCAGGGTAGTCAGACGAGGGTGCGCGGACTGTGGAGGGGCGAGACCCCTGTTGGTGCTAGAGCACCACGATCATTTGTTTTGATGATAACAAAACACGTGTTATTTAACATTTGCAATTTGAGTCCTAGATTTCAGGTCAATTGCAAATGAAGACGTGTTTAGACGGAACTCGAGCTCGCATCCAGGACAGATTGGAGGAGCTTGACGGAAAACAGAGGAGGTTCGCGTGGAGCGACAGATTGAAGATGGAAGGAAAAGAAGAATAGGATAGATTCTTTCTTTTGTACTTGTTGTATTTTTCATTTCTTTTGTTGCTCTTTATTTCCTTAGATATTTCATGTTAAAGAGCCTCAAAAAACCCTAACAGTAGTCCTAGGAACACCGGCACAACCCTAGGATACTTAGGTTTTCGGTAGAATACTTAGAAAACCAATATAGGGTTCAAACAGCACTTCCAGACGTCTAATTCCCAAATCAGACGTCTGATAAAGTATTTTAAGACGTCTGACTGTTGTTTCAGACGTCTGATAACTGTTAGGCTGGACATAGTTAGTTCTGTCTGATGAAATCAGACGTCCAGACCTTAGACCAGACGTCTGATGAATTTGCCAGACGTCCAATTAGTGGACCGTTGGCTGGCTTAGAAGACACTCAAGATTATGACCGTTAGAGCCTTATCAGACGTCCATAGGACTTTACAGACGTCTGATAATTGACCGTTTTGCCTCGACTGACCCGAAAATCTCTTCTCAGAGATTTTCTAGCCGTTGCAAATCCATTGCGTAGTAAAAGTTGGTTTCCAGACGTCCAGGCATAGTGCCAGACGTCCTGTATGTCGTCTGATCGACTTGCACAAGAACCCTGTTTAGATCTGATTCAAGTCAGGGAGAAACCCGCACAGAATCAGACGTCTGACCTTGAAATCAGACGTCTTAAAGTGGCCTTCCAGACGTCTGATGCCAGAGTTAGACGTCTGATAACCCTGTCAAATGCAATCATTGTCCTGATTTCGGCCTGATTCTCTTGGGCTTTGCACCCAACGGCTATGGAAGCTTTTCCAAGCCTTCCAAAGCCTTCCTAAGGCCTCTATAAATAGAGGGGAACCTTTGTAACACAAACACACAAGACATACACCTAGAGAGACATATACACACTAAGACACACACCTTGCAATACACTTTCAATCCTTTTGTGTCCAAAGAAAAGACTCTCTTGCTCTCCAAGCTCAAGCTCCATTTTCTTGAGAGCATCAACCGTTGCGCACCCGCTCTCCCGGCGTTGATAACGAGAGCGACGTAGCGCCATCGCGTGGCACACGCACCGCGTCATCGTCGACGCACTCCTTGCAAAGGGGAGTTTCCTATTTCCTATAGAAGCTAGGTTTAATTATTTTGTTGGCTCTATATGACTGTTGTTTTATTTTATCTTTGTATTTTGGTTGGGTATTCGCTTTGCGAATTCCCGTCTCCTTCGTGGGACAAAATCCTTCTCGTGGAGAGAAGGGGTTGAGGAACGCTACCCTCGTACTCGTAGCGTGGTTGTACTGAGGTTGAATCACCCTCGTTTTAAGTGATTCGGTTTAGTGGATTTGATCAACTAGGTTGATCGGAAAATCCTAACTCGAGAGGGTTAGGTGGTGGTTTTCACCCGGTTTGGGTTTCCACCTAAAAATACCTGTGTACATTTTGTGATTGCTTATTTTTGTGAGATTGCTTTATATATTTTCAATTCCGCATTTTTTTTGTCACGCTGATCTCACCCCTCCTAGTACAAGGGTAGAACCTTCAATTGGTATCAGAGCAGGTCTCGCGAAATCGGCGTTACAAACCGGCGAGGATCTAGATCATGGAGGGAAGCATAGCCGCAATCAGAATCTCCGAGGGGCAGTCCACCGTCCGATCACCCTACTTTGACGGGAACAACTACAGCTACTGGAAGTTGCGGATGAAGACATGGCTTCAAGCCACCGACTTCACAGTTTGGGCCAGATGCGAGACGCCATTTGAGATTCTAGAAAAACCCGCGGGAGGCTACTCGCAGCAACAAATCCGTGAGCTCTCTTTAAACGCAAAGACCATGAACGCCCTTTACTACGCGCTCAGCTCGGAAGAATTCAACAGAATCTCGCAGTGCGCCACCGCATACGAGATTTGGCACACACTCGAGGTAAATCATGAAGGTACCTCTAAGGTAAAAACCTCAAAAATTAATTTACTTTCTCAAGAATTTGAATCTTTTTCAATGAAATCTAACGAGTCTTTAAGTGAGATGAACACTAGGTTCACTCTCATTGTTAATAACTTGAAAGCTTTAGGAAAGACTTTCATCAAGGGGGAGCTTCAAGGGAAGCTTCTTCGTTCCCTTGGACCGGAGTGGGAACAGAAAGTCACCGCCATCGAGGAGGTGAACGAAATGGAGGAGCTCAACATGGAAGATCTCCTAGGCAATCGATGGCCTACGAGACTAAGTTGAAGCAGAAGAAGAAGGATACACCGGAGCCTAAACCAAAGAAGACTCTCGCCTTCAGAGCCGCGTCGGATAGCGAGGTAAGTTCCGACGACGAAGACTTTAGAATTTTACTTAAAAATTTTTCCAAGTTTTGTAGGGAATTAAAGAGAAAAAAGAGAAGAAGGAAATCCCGAGACGTTGCTACCACTGCAACGGGAAAGGGCATCTGCGACCAGAATGCCCTCTTCTCAAAAAGGAGAAGAAGAAGGAAAAGGAGAAGAAATCTAAGAAGAAGGTGTTCCAAGCCACTTGGGACGATTCTAGCTCGGAGGAAGAAGAAGAAGAAAAGACCATAGAAGAAGAAACCGCTTGCTTCGGCTTCATGGCCAGAGGAAGCGACAGCGAAAGCGAAAGCGACTCAGACAACGAGGTAAATCTCGATCTTCAAGAAGCTTTTAATGAACTTTTTGAGATTAGTAAATCACTTAGGATAGAAAATAAAAGCATTAAAAAGAACCTTAGTTTTCTTAAAAATGAAAATGATAGGTTAGAAAAATAACTTAAGGACATAGAAGCTAGTCCTAAGGATGATAACCTATTATTAGATAATCATAACCTCATCAATGAAAATAATAAATTGATTGAGGAAAATGTTAGTCTAAAATTAGAAATTTCAGATTTAAAGACTAAAATGAACATTATAGAAAAAGAAATTGCATATCTTAGGGAAAATTCTAACAAATTAATCAACAAAGTAGACAAGTTTTATAGCCCTAAGGTTGAGAAAGGATCTCTATCAAGGAGACCCTCTAACAAATCCGGATCCAAGCCCACTTGGATACCGAAAAAAGAATTAGAATCTTGTTTTGTAGGATTCAGGGATAACTACAATACACAGGACTGGACCTACAAACTCAAGGCTGGTCAACTCGAGTTAGGAGAACTAAGGAGTAGACCAAGGAGAAGAACAAGAAGACCGACGAGACGGCGAACAAACGACGGACTCGCCGCACGTCGACCGCCAGATTGGAGACCGGCACCAATGCCCGGGCCTCCAAGCTACGGATGGGAGCCCCATCCGATGTGGCATCCACCACCACCATTCGGGCCATTTTATTGGCCATGATATGTGAGGTAAAATTCTTAACCCTATCCTTTTTATAAGCATTTAGATAGGGGGAGTTAAAAATGATGAGCTTATTGTCAATTTTTAAGGGGGAGATACAAGTTAGCTAAATTTCCTTTAGTAAGGGGGAGAAAAATAATAGCTATCTTGTTGTTATAAAAAGGGGGAGGACATTACCTTTGTTAAAAATAAATAGAAGAGCATGTTTTAAGGGGGAGTAATAGAAAATTTAAAATCAATCAAACCTTTTTGATAATGTCAAAAAGGGGGAGGATTTTTATGCATTATTATTTACGGTTTTGTCATCATCAAAAAGGGGGAGATTGTTGGTGCTAGAGCACCACGATCATTTGTTTTGATGATAACAAAACACGTGTTATTTAACATTTGCAATTTGAGTCCTAGATTTCAGGTCAATTGCAAATGAAGACGTGTTTAGACGGAACTCGAGCTCGCATCCAGGACAGATTGGAGGAGCTTGACGGAAAACAGAGGAGGTTCGCGTGGAGCGACAGATTGAAGATGGAAGGAAAAGAAGAATAGGATAGATTCTTTCTTTTGTACTTGTTGTATTTTTCATTTCTTTTGTTGCTCTTTATTTCCTTAGATATTTCATGTTAAAGAGCCTCAAAAAACCCTAACAGTAGTCCTAGGAACACCGGCACAACCCTAGGATACTTAGGTTTTCGGTAGAATACTTAGAAAACCAATATAGGGTTCAAACAGCACTTCCAGACGTCTAATTCCCAAATCAGACGTCTGATAAAGTATTTTAAGACGTCTGACTGTTGTTTCAGACGTCTGATAACTGTTAGGCTGGACATAGTTAGTTCTGTCTGATGAAATCAGACGTCCAGACCTTAGACCAGACGTCTGATGAATTTGCCAGACGTCCAATTAGTGGACCGTTGGCTGGCTTAGAAGACACTCAAGATTATGACCGTTAGAGCCTTATCAGACGTCCATAGGACTTTACAGACGTCTGATAATTGACCGTTTTGCCTCGACTGACCCGAAAATCTCTTCTCAGAGATTTTCTAGCCGTTGCAAATCCATTGCGTAGTAAAAGTTGGTTTCCAGACGTCCAGGCATAGTGCCAGACGTCCTGTATGTCGTCTGATCGACTTGCACAAGAACCCTGTTTAGATCTGATTCAAGTCAGGGAGAAACCCGCACAGAATCAGACGTCTGACCTTGAAATCAGACGTCTTAAAGTGGCCTTCCAGACGTCTGATGCCAGAGTTAGACGTCTGATAACCCTGTCAAATGCAATCATTGTCCTGATTTCGGCCTGATTCTCTTGGGCTTTGCACCCAACGGCTATGGAAGCTTTTCCAAGCCTTCCAAAGCCTTCCTAAGGCCTCTATAAATAGAGGGGAACCTTTGTAACACAAACACACAAGACATACACCTAGAGAGACATATATACACTAAGACACACACCTTGCAATACACTTTCAATCCTTTTGTGTCCAAAGAAAAGACTCTCTTGCTCTCCAAGCTCAAGCTCCATTTTCTTGAGAGCATCAACCGTTGCGCACCCACTCTCCCGACGTTGATAACGAGAGCGACGTAGCGCCATCGCGTGGCACACGCACCGCGTCATCGTCGACGCACTCCTTGCAAAGGGGAGTTTCCTATTTCCTATAGAAGCTAGGTTTAATTATTTTGTTGGCTCTATATGACTGTTGTTTTATTTTATCTTTGTATTTTGGTTGGGTATTCGCTTTGCGAATTCCCGTCTCCTTCGTGGGACAAAATCCTTCTCGTGGAGAGAAGGGGTTGAGGAACGCTACCCTCGTACTCGTAGCGTGGTTGTACTGAGGTTGAATCACCCTCGTTTTAAGTGATTCGATTTAGTGGATTTGATCAACTAGGTTGATCGGAAAATCCTAACTCGAGAGGGTTAGGTGGTGGTTTTCACCCGGTTTGGGTTTCCACCTAAAAATACCTGTGTACATTTTGTGATTGCTTATTTTTGTGAGATTGCTTTATATATTTTCAATTCCGCATTTTTTTTGTCACGCTGATCTCACCCCTCCTAGTACAAGGGTAGAACCTTCAACCCCTGTATGGTTCTGAGGGGCTAGACCCCATGTTACTGAGAGGGCTAGGCTCTATACTGTTTCGTGTTGTACTTTGGGCGTACCCACTAGCGGAAACAACTTACCGTGTTCCAGTGAGGGGTAGGTACCTGTGCGCTTATCATGCGTCCCGTAGTCACCGTTACGTCTGTCTGTGACCTCGGGGTGGTTGACTGGGTGTAGGATTACCATGGGAGACTCTCTCGGCCAGGAGAGCACCACGTGTGTGCCTTCTACTCTTCGAAAAAGACTGCAATCAAGATCGTTCTCACGAGAAACATGCGAGATCAAGAAAGAGATCTGAAATGTAAACCAATGGGTGAAAAGAAGTGGCTAGTAAGATAAAAAAATTGGAAAAGATAAATTACCTGTTAGCTTTTATTACTTTAGTTAGTTTGGTTACCACTCTACTCAGCATTCGCTGACTCCGTTTCACTCGTACCCCTTTACAGGTCCAGGTGTTGAGCAGCCTGAGTCTTCGACTGCAGGGGGTGCTGGGCCCAATCGCGGCCACTAGTAGTCTTCCTGTTATTGTGCTTTCTTTTGATAGTGAGTTCAGACTCTTGTTACCATTTACGTTGTTGTACTTTGTTTCCGTTTTACTGTTGTGGTGGTGACATGTACTGTTAGTAGCTTTTACTTCCTTACTACTGTACTCTTTTACTGTTAGTTACTTAGCACAGTGAATGTGGTTTATTTTCCTGCTTTTTGGTTATTTCTTGTTGGACGATTGGGTCTTGGGATTAGTCGAGTCGAGCCGGTCTCGTGTCCTGTAGGGATTCGGGAATTGGGTCATAACAGGTGATTACACGAGCGAAGCTGCACGGAGCTTTAATTAGGATTGGCCGTTAAATCAAGAAATCATGGAATGAACGACCTCGATCACGCCTGTTCTAGAGGTCTACAGTAGTCCTGTAGCCATCAAGAGTGTTGGACGTTTTGCAAGTAGGCCCTCTAGACGAAGGGGTAGAAGAAATAGGACAAAACTCATTGGTTGCTGAAAAGTGTTGTAGCACGGTCCCAGTGGCTTTCAAAGAGGTCTTTGATGGCTTGCAAGTAGGTCCTTGAGAAGTTTAAATGAATAAAATGTGTTTGGACCTAAGGACCTATATGTAAAACTTGAAATATAAGATTCTAATGATGTCCAAATGCAACAAAATTTTTATTAAAGTCCAATTGAACATTCAAAAAGTAGATTTCACTTTTGATTTAAAGTTTTAAACCCAAATGGGTGTTCAATTTATAATTGGATCATCAATTTTCATTAATGAATAGAATATGTCATTTTATAACCTAATTTCTTATTTTTAGCACAAATTGGATGTTTTGATGTAATTTTTGTTATTTCTCATACTTAACCTATTTCATGTGTTAATTATGTAGCGTTTAACCTAATTTTTAGCTTAACTTTGACATTTTAACTATAATGAGCCACACCTTATCAGGAGGGACTCCGATCAACCGCGTACGGCTGATCGGAGCCTAAGGGCTTCTTTTTCACTCTTTCTCTCTTTTGCACTGGAAGAGTTGTTCGAAACTTTTTTTTCCACGAAGGAATTGAGATAATGGTACACAAGTACATCACTTGATACATAAGTTTAGACTTAACTTCCAACATAAAATATAATATGATATGAAATATGTCATGTCATGTTAACATAGTGTTTAATTGTAGCTAATGTATCCCATTTTTATAGTGGGGAGAATATGATACATGATACATAATACATAATACACGATGTGTCACATAACATGATAGACATGTCATGTAAATATGACAGACATATTATCCCAATATGACATAACACATAGGCTATGTACAAAATAATGTACACAGTTATGCCTGTAAAGTGTTTTCCAAGGAGGTAACAACAAAATTATGAGATGACCTAACTATTTTACACAAATACGCAATAGGTCCCTACGTTCATGGGCAAGTCTCTTTTCACTTGTAAATTAGCGACTTTTAAATTTTAAGGTGAAGCCCTGTCTCTGTGTCTTATGACTGTAGCCTTTTCTTGTCATTATCACCAGCTTTGGAGGCATAAGGAGATAGAATGCTTTCTCATACTTCTCCCATCCATGTGCAAATATAATTTTGTTGGTAATTGAGGTCTTTAGAATAGGAACCTCGACTCAAAATACACAATCGCAAAAAATATATGTAAGGGGTTTGATGATGCAATTCCACTAAAAAGAGGTTGCACATCTAGGGGGAGAATGATACTCACAAACTTTACTAATAATTTAGTAGTACAAACTCTACTAAAAGATGGTCCACCCTAAATATTTATAAGGTGAACTTTATCCTATTGCATGCTTCTTTTCGTTCCCGTAATATCAGGGCTTGGCTATTAATAATATTTAATGACGTAATTGACAGGTGACCGTTAAAATATATGTCGGTATCATACTTGTATGATTTCTCTCTTATTACCATGGTCACCCTATCCATTGGTTGTTCCTCGGATCTTGCATGGCTTACCTAACAGCTAAGTATATGGATCCGGGTCAATGGATTTGCCTTGAAGTGCTGGACCTTTATACTCTGTCAGGTAACTCTAACGATGACATAGTATTGTATATCATTTTATACACCACCTACGTGTCATGTCACACATCATATCACACATCATATTTCATATCCTCCTTTCAATAATAACAAGTTGCATTATTAATGATACGTCAATATCACATTTATTATGTGACGATATGATATGATATGACATGAAATATACGATGTAATATTCTACGTCAACCATTGTATACGATGTTGTGTATACAATGGTGTCCTCGTATCATTGTACATTTTAGAATATACCATTTATGACTACAGCTTGAGCTAAGCATGTGGTGATCGGGGAGCACTGAGGGGCAAAAATGGTGAGGGATTTGGTTTTCCTTACTGTGGGAATCTTCTAAGAAATATTTACGAGGTTTCTTAAATTCCGTGTCTGACGTGGGGCCAAGGATATTTCATCAAAAGTTATTCGTCATCCAACTATGGTTTTGGTGTCATGGATTAAATTATTAACACCACTTGAGACCCCTCTCTTATCACCCTTTTGAAACGTCATTTTGAAATATATGCTTGACAGTTTTCTAAAGGGAAATGCCCGAATTCTATGAGATCACGGGACTGTCGGTATTAGAGATAAAAACTATCCAACCAACCACATGGATAGGAGAAAGAGTCCGTCTATATATATATATATATATATATATATATATATATATAAGCACAGATACAAGGAGAAAAATGTAGAAGATCGGTGAGGAAAGGAAAATCCTCCCATCAATAAATGACTTAATAGGTTCAGTAAAAAATCTCCTAAAGTCCATTAAGGAATGGATGCCAATTGAATAGACTCCGATCAAGGAAGACATAAAAAGGAATAAATTAAGCACGACAGGCGGAAACAAAATAAGCCCAAATACATACGGCGATAACATATTGCAAAAAGGGACGAACCCGAAGTAGAAGAACAAACTATTGAGGTGAGTCCCGAAAGAAAGCCCAAGTGCCGAGATGCTGAGCGGACATAAACAGGCATAAACGTGATCTCCAACCAAACTCAATCGATCGATTTTAAAAAGTTTGTCTTGATCCCCCAACTCCATAGGTTTATTTGGAAGAGAGATAAGAACGGTGATTAAATGATACGATAAGGATAGGATAAATCATGTTAAAAATAATGTTATAAGTAATATTAAAATATCACCTCAAATCTTCGTATATATATATATATCACATTTAAATTCTACTAACCCTACTTTCAAACAAAACAACAATAAAAAGACAATCCAAAGTAATATATAAAATAAAACTCATGGCATCCTAAATTTTATCCAAAGTTGAACTCTACCCGTCGCCGAAACAAGACCTTAATAAATGATTGAAGAAATCAAATAATGGAAGAAATGGCTCTTTTTTTGTCTGGGTATACAAGAAGTCGTTCTCACAAGGAGGTGGAATAGAAAAATCCAGGGATTTCTCCCCCTATCCTGGCATCTTTCAATCTTAGGATTGCAAGAAGCCAAGTACAGTATGGTAGGCGTAATCCCAAATACCAAATCAAGTGTGTAAGAATTAACGAGCTTAATTAACTCAATAATCTATGAGCCGTACCAACTTGAAAATATACAACAACAACATCAAAGAAGACATCCAATATAACCATAGTAATGTTTGCCAATTTGGTTGTAAGTTCACTCTCCAGGGTCCCAAACGGACACCTTCAATGCACCACTCTAACCATCCCTGTTTGCTTGCCTCAACTTTCTGGTGCTTAGTGTGGTCTGTGCTAAGGGCCAAGCTTTGGTCCTGTGCTTTCATTCTAGTGCCAGTGTTTTTGATCTATTGTTTCCTTCAATGGCACTCACGACTATCACAAAGCATCCCGTCCCCTTTGGACAATGATATACAGCTATATACTCTCATTTCGACATTTGGTATATGTGTTCTCTCTCCATGATCGTTCTTCCATGCCAAGGCAGATCCGACTATATTTAACAAGGAGATTGTCCTATTTTTCTTTGGTTCATCCCACGTTGCACTAAGGATGTTAGTGGTTGTTGATCTCCTTCTTGGATGGTTTCAGTCCTTCTAAGTCCAACCTTGCAAGCTTAATTGTCGTCTTCTTTTTGATGCGTAGCATGAGGCAAGGCATTGGTAGAGGAAAGTCAATTTTAGGTGCATAGGCTATTGGGAAAATCTAGTATGGATCATGATCAGTTGTATAGTCTACCTAGGTTATGAGGATCTATCTGTGAAGAAAGGGGGCCTTGTAGGAGTTTCAAGAGATCAAGGCTTCGAAGAGAATAGATCATTACAATTGAGACCTCTGCCAATTCTCTCATGTCGAGGCACAAATTGTATCTAACCATGTAGTTATGCTAGGAGCCAAATGTGTCTAAAGTTGTGATGACTTAAGCTCCACCAATCAATTAAATCCGACGAATTGATTCGTCAAGTACAAATAATTAAACCATCTTAGGATTTTAGTCACTCAACACATAAAAAAAAAAACATACCAAGAACAACGTAAATACATGAGGAGAACTCTCTAAGATCAATCCTTCACAGAATGCCTAAAATCATTTGAAGAATGGATAGAACCTAAAATTTGGCATTGCAAGCTCGATCGTACAACTCTTACCAAGAATGAGTCTAACAAGATGCCAAATTTGAAATTATGCATAGTCCACCCATGTAAGGAGGGAACCCTTTCTTAAAAAAGGCATAACCCATGAACTTAGCAACTTTGCTAACATTGATGATTAGCCCAAACTTTGTGTTGGTGTAGGTTTACACCTACGGAGGATGCCAACCACATAGCTATACAAAACAGGGTCCATTTGGGATGCTGCCAAGGGTAAACGAAAATGGAGGATTTAGTTACAAGTCTGTGAAGTGGCGGTGCTTGGACTTATCACCTAAGAGTTTTGTTAGCTACAAAATGCTTTAACTTTCCCTCTTAGATCTTACTTATGAAGCTCACGAGCACCATGAGACTACGAGTTTAAAATGGGTTATGGATGCATAATTAGTTTTGTCTGTCGGTCTCGGGAGTTACCAAACTAACACAATTATAGTGTGAATACGCTATGATCCAGTATATGAAACCCAAAGGATTGGTTGATGGTATAGTCGTCATGTGTGAGGGAATGCACAAAGGTTCAATTAGTGGGATCCGTTGGAGCTTTGGTATTGCTTTCGTCTATGAATTAGCTATACCACGTGTCTAGAGAGTTGGCTAAGAGATATAATGTAGAGGTTGGATGACAGGCACCTGAATAAAGAAACATGGAGGTAGAGAAAAAAGAGGGGTTGTACGTTAGAAATAGGGTCATCACAGATTTGTAGATAAGAGGTCGTACCGGTTCCAGTTCCTTCTACTGCTGCTTCCTCGTTGAGCAAAGTACCCATGTCTTATTTTTACTCGTGTCCTGTTAAGATGTTTAATACAAGATTAAGAGAGAGTACGAGGCAATTCGGGACAACTGTACTTCCTTTGGTAAGTTTTTAGTTTCTACTCTGCATGCATTTATTGTATATACTAACTAATGTGACATTTATTTATCGTTACGATAAATAAAATAAATGTTGTCATAATTTTTTATTGTCGTTGAAAAAACATTGCCATAAGTGTTACTTTAACCGTGTCGTTTTAGATTTATGTCAATGTCAACAATCAAATGTCACATAAAATATTTTTGTCAACATCAAATAAACATGATCTATACGATTTAAGATGATATTTAAATGTTATCTAAATGTATCATAATTTAATCAAACCTACGTAAATACTATCTTATAGATCTTTTAATGATATTAAAATATCACCAAAGAATAGTTAAGGTAATCTTATCTAAAATGACATGTAAATATCAAATTAAATTGATTTGAAAACATTTAAGCATCACTTTAACCATTTCTTAAGTTTCTAAGGAATATATTCATAGTTGATAATACAACCTAGAGCAAAGAGGCCAATTATGGTTAGATGACAAGTTATTTGCAAGCAGTGGATTGTGACATACACCAATTGCAGGTTTGCAGCATACTGACTTGTTGCGCGTTATGTGGGAAAGTAGAAGATGGTAAGAGAGATGAGAGTGTCAATCATGCATTGGCTCTCTCTCTTTTAATAAAAAGCATCATGTGGTATCTTTCTTTTTAAAGTGAAGGTGCCCTTTCTTTGACACCATTTATTGCATTGGTACCCTCGTCAACTTTTGTCGACTTTTGGAAGCACTTCTTTTGTATATATCCATGGCAGTTCTCTCCGATGCTAACGGTAGTTTCAGTTGATGCCAGCTGCTAGATATAAGGATAGATCTTGGCATTGCTGCTGAGAGTAAAAGATACGGGGATTTACCTTCTAGAGAAGACCTATGTTATTTTTATTGATGAGAATCGAAGTAATTGTGAATGTTTCTTCTTTGAAAACAAATATTAGCTAGATATAAGGATAGACGCTTGTAGTGCTAGCTATCATCTAAATGCCAACAACATTAGCAGACGATTAGAATGACTGAATTTGTTGGATTTCATTTTCTGTTACAAATTGAGATGCCCGTGGCATCTTTCCTTGGACTTCAATTAAAAAATTTACAATATATGTTGTTGTTCACGGCATCAACACACTTGGAAGACACTTGATAGCTTTACATTGCCGTTGGCAACATCAACATTAATGCTTGTGGTATCATATACACATTTGCGTCTTCGTGCCGAAAATAAATTGGTGACAGGAAAGGTGAGCATGATGGTAATGTCGAGATCTGGTAGCAGCTAGCAAGTGCTCGACAGCGGCAAAACGGTAAACCTAAGCATTGGGCTTGGAACCCGACAGGCTCATGAATGCTTGACTCAATTGAGCTGGGTCTTTGTTAGCCAAGTCCAACTTGCTTACAAATAGGCTTGGGCTTGGACATCAGATTTCTAGATTTATAAGCTCCATTCAACCCGATTTGGCCCAATTAGAAATAATTATTTTTTTGAACTATCATAAATCTTACCTAATTATCTAATACCTTATAAAGCATTTACTCCTCCTTGAATACAAATGAGGCAAGTAGTGCTATTAATTATTGATACCAGCCTGGCAAACGTACTAAATAAACAATGTGTTTAATGGATAGGCTGATATTTGTGGGCAAGTTATCAATAACCCTCGGCTTTTTGGCATGCTTTGGCTTAACAATTGAGCCAAGCTTAGCCTGTTAATAAATGAGTTGAGCTGAAATTCGACTTTGATATTAGTGGGGCTAGATGGATCTTTATAGGCAGCTAAATGTACCAGTCCAACCCCACCCGATGTTCAAAGCCTATGCATGGACAAGGGTTGGTTACAGAGGCAATTAGAAATTGAATTGGTTCTTTTTATCTATTAATTTTTTTCGTCCCTTTGTTGTGTCCAATTGTCAGTGTAATCGTATGTATTTTATTATCTTCTGGGCAACGGGAATATCTTGGAGTTGATGCTCCAGGCCCCGCCAAGCCTCAAGGTTCTGAGTACAGGGGCCTACCCAAAATACGAGGTCACATTTCTGACAATTAGGGAAGCATAAGACAAGACATTCGTCTTTACACCCTTTTCTGAAGGATACCAGGGAATTGAGAATCTTATTCAAGATATCAAGAGGAATAATGGCCAGATGCAGGCCAGTCTGGTAGATCATTGCCCAGGATGCTATTGCTCCAATATAAATGCTTCTGCTTGTCATATAATTAGCAATGACCATAAAACCTCCAGTGTTTGCCATCTCTATGACCTAATCTAGTCAGAGGTATAAGAATTCTGTAAAAAGTTTGGCCACATAGTAGGACCCAAGTGGTTATGCAGCATTTAAATACTCGAATTGCTCCCACAGGGATGCCAAAATGCACGTCTTACTGATCTCCAGACAATAACATGTAATTATGGGAAGTAAGCACGTGTAAAACAGTATATAAAGATAATGGTTAAGCAACTGGAGCCATACATCATCGTGAAGACAAGGTTTAAGACACAACCTCAGCTCTGCGTGACAGCAGGCAGAAGTTGCATAAAACGACCTAAACTGCCAAATGCTTATACAGATAAGTAATCTTAAGAATCTAGAATTAAATTGAATTTTTGTGATATATACAAAGAAATCCACAAAGACGAGGGGAATGAACATCTTGGCCAAATGGCGAAGGTCTCACACCAATGTGGCATAATGAAGCTTTCCAGTTGTGCATGCTATTCTTTCCTTGAGACTATATTTACGTTACTTCTCTTTTGTCAACAAATTCACAGGATCAGGATGCAGGGATCAGAATCTTTAGCAATGTTTACTGACAGCTTAAAACAACTTCGATAAAGCACGGCAGGAAGTCCAGATGGCTGTAGAGGCTGCCTTAAGCAGAGCGGGGTTTTGGTATATCCTGCATCAACAAGAAAACCAAATATCAAAAGAACTCCTGTTAGTGAGATGGTGATGCTACCACACCGAAACTCTCAGAAGAAAAACAAGTGCACGGTAAAGTCTAGATCAAGGTTTAACAGAACTACGGAATAGGATTAGGAATGACAAAGAGATATGATTCCAATATCCATGAAGGGAAGATATGATTGAGTTGACAGGAATGGGGATCAGTGCAGTGAGACTAGTCCAGACCAAATCAAATCCCAATGCAACCAAATTCTTTTTCCAGTGGATTGGGTGGCTACTCAAAGAATTTGTTTGTTGTTTTTTTTATGATTGAGCACATCACTGAGGAGCATAAAGGGCACTCAAATAAGCACCCCTCGTCTCCAAGTCCCTTACAAACCGGAAAGGAAACAAGTAGATGGTAGATAATCACCCAGATAATAAAGCAAAGGCAAAGCTCGTCAAATCAAAACAAAAATACAAGAACGGTGGACAAATTGTTCTCATCTGATCCTTAATCTTCACAACCAGTAAATTATGTTAACAAATATGTACAACAGAAAAAGTATTAACAAGTAGAACAAGAAATATGAAGCAAGAAGTTGAAGGCAACATCTGTCGTCAAGAAAAAGAACTCTCAGCATCAGCACTCGGGGGATGTATCCATGCCAGTGATTCTTTTGGCTAGAAGCCTTTTTTTTTCCTGAAGAGATTATTTATTTTTGCAAAAAAAGGAAGCTAGAATTTTTTCACAGCATACAACTCCCAGTCCTGAACTGTAATTGCTCTTCAGCTTCCCACAGGTTAACAATCAATGACAACATTCAAATTCCCAGTTCTGAACTGTAATCGCTCAGCTTTCCACGAGGTAACAACTAATGACAACATCCGAGATGGTTTAGTTGGGGATATGGAAACTAAAGAAAATAACATTACGGGCGTCTATTTTTTAAGGTTTTATCTGTTCAGTCTGTTTACACCAAGTCCATGTGCTCTTTTTTATTGAAAAAAAAGAAAAAGACTAGAGCAACACTTAAACAGTTCTAGGTTCCTAAAACTATGTAAGCCATCTGAGACATGAAAAGATCTTGAAAGAACCATTACGATAAAGTGGACAAAACAGTAAGGTAATGACTTCAAGGTGGTGTTATTTGCAATCTGAGAACTGAAAAGAGGCAAAAATTATACAAGCATTGACACTTGGGAAATGCCATAACAGACATTGAAGCAGATTAATACACAAAGCAAACTAGGCAACTAATCTGAAACATTAGATTCATCCTATCTGACTGAAGTTGTAAAATAACCACAATCCAAAAATCTCCGGCAATGGTGATCATTATTCACAAATACAACTAGCCAATTGCAGGAAAACAGAGAGACTGGCTTTACGATTTGCAATATATCTCACTTCAATTTGAGAAAGAATCTTTCTTCAAAACAATTAACATTTTGAAGGAAATTTGGAAAGTTAGGTGTTGATATTTTATTACGCCATCAAACTGAAACTTCAGCCTAGAAATGTATGTGATTAAACGGTCAAACAATGACACTACCAATTCAAGAGCAAATAAAAATTAAATTTCAATGATCTCAGATATCTGATCGATTTATCAAGATGGCTTACCCAACTGCTGTTGCACTCCAGGAGGCTACATTATAGAGAACTCTGCTTCCATCCCATGCCCTTCGAAGCTTTCCCTTTTTCTTTTTTACAGAAAACGTTTTGCTAAGAGCTGGCATGGAAGGAAAATAAAGCATAACTTGAGAATAGTGTCTTGGTTTTCAAAAATAAACTTTAATGGTGTGTATAGTAATAACTTTTTGAAAAGATGAAATTCTAACTTAGCAACAGGATTCTTTTAGGTCATGGAAAATCACATGCATAAGTCATTTTTTTAGTCTAATTTTTTTCCCCAAAAGACAGATTTTGCTACAAAAGCATATTAATCAAACTCACCATCCTGAAGTTGGCTGGGAGTTAAATCCTGCAAAAGTCAAAGTACTTTTGTTTAGTTAAATCGCCAACATACAAATTCCTCAATGTTCAAGCAATTTTCACAGCCTAGTAAGAATATTTTGCGAGTGCTGTTCTTTGGAGAAAACATCCAACAGGGGTTCTTTTCTTCTCGGGAGCAAAAAATTTGTGAGAAAGCAAAAAGTACAAGCATATAAGAAACCAGCATCTTGGGAAAGATGCCCGATTTTAGCTCATTGCCTGAGATTGTAGTAAAGTTATAACACCATTATAAGTAGAAAATTAAGACAATGGAAAACTATGGAGCAATTGCACAATGTAATTGTGTTGCATGATCTTTTCCAAAAAAAATAGAAGCTGTATTAAATGATATGAGAGATTAAATAACAGTATCTTTTTGCACGACTTCCCATCCAACAAAGGTGGGTAATGAATGAACACATAATGGGTTCTATTATATATGCCCCCATAGACACTTGGGTACATAGCCATATAATGGTATAAAAAATTAATGCATAGATGCCTTCAGACTTCAGAGATGTGACTCCATTTATGCTTATACCTTTACATTAATGAGTCCATAGTTAGCATGTGAGTTATGTCCAGCTAGCATTGAAATGGAGCTTTTTTTTGAAAGGTGCAGTAGAGCACATATCTTGAAGCATTACACAATAGTTTATAGCAAATCACATCAGAGATCTTCAAATAGGAAAATAGCATCTCCTGCTTTAGTTTACCTTTCACTAAATCTAAGGTTTTAAATGTCGCAACATATCGGCGATATATCTCATATTGCCAAGTCAAGGGATATTGATTGATACGTTGGTAGTGTCATTTGTCCATTATGCCAGACGATATGTCACCCATGTCGATGGGTATCACTGATATATGAAGATTTTGATAGCCCCTTCTTCACAAATTTTCCATTCTTTCACCGATATCAAGTGATATGGGGAGATATGGCGACAGATGTCCCAGTAGTGCCACTCATTTGCTCTCATTTGCAAGCTTCCTTGGTTTTTTTCCTTTCCATTGCATTTCTTGACTACCCCCCAACAGCAGCTCCTTTTTCTTTCCTCTTCTCTTAGCTGATTTATGGTCATCTTTCAACTCTTAACAAGATAATCACTCTCAAGTCATCTTGTTTTCTTCAATTTCTTTGCTTTTTTAGCTCCAAATAACCATGCTTAAGTGACAGTTACTGTTCATTCTGAGCTTGAATCTTTAGATCTACTCAATTATTGGCTTTATTAATGTGCTCTGTACAATACCTTCCTAAGTCTACCAATTAAACTCTAATTTGGTCATGATTTTCTAGCCTAATTCTCATCTTCAAGCCTATTACTATTCATTCTGAACTTGAATCTTTAAATCTGCTCGATTATTGGCTACATTAATTTCTTTACACATTACCTTCCTGAGTTTTTGAATTAAATTACAATTAGGTCATAATTTCGTAGCCTAAATCTCATCTTAAAGCCATCGATATTGTTCATTCCAACCTTGAATCTTTAGATCTACTCGATTATTTACTAGATTAATGTTCTCTAGACATTACCTTACAAAGATCAAGAATTAAACCCCAATTTGGTCATAATTTCGTAGCTTAAAGTGCATCTTAAAGACACATTTATTGTGCATTTCGAGTTATTCTTGTTAAATTATGAATAGATTTCTTGTCGAGCTATAGTTAATGATTTGAAATGTTGATCCATGTCTTGCAGGTGTTCAATCATATCGGAAAAAGGAAGCGACTCGAGGGATGAGGATACTGGAGAAATTGGTTGAAATTATGGCACCCGTATAAATGGAGACAAAATAAAGCCACAATGTAACTTTTATGGTAAAAAGATTGTTGAGAAAAATAATCTTCGTTGTTCCATTCATAAGCAAGCCTTAGCGCTTTATATACAAAGAGGGCCAAGGTATAAAATTTTAACAATAAGGCATAGTAAACCACTTGCTAGATAAACGAAATGCTAAAAATAACAACACAATCAAACCTAACTAATCTAATTCTAAAATATCTAATCACACTACCCCACAAGTTGGGATATAGGTGTCTACTAGACCCAACTTGTCACACAAGAATAGGAGTCTCTTCTTAGTGACTTTGTGAGTATATCTGCGTGTTATATCTCAGAAGTGACACAAGGAGTAGCTATTTTTCATTCTAGGATTGTGTTTCATATGAAGTGATAGTCTACTTTAATGTGCTTGGTCCTCTCACAACATACTACATTGGAAGCAATGTAAGGAGCCAACTTGTCACAATACAGGAGAATAGGCATCTGTGCAGAAATTCCAAGATCTGCCAAGGAGACTACCCACATAACTTCACATATTGTATGTGCCATAACTCTATACCTCTGCATTGAAATGAGCCACGACCACCATAGCTTGTTTTTTGCTTCGCCATAAAATAAGATTCCCTCCAAGGAAAATAGCATAGCACGTAGTAGATCTTCTATCCTCCACTGCCCTAGCATAATCAACATTTGAGTATGAAACAATATCGGTAGAGCCATTATGTTTGTAGTAGAGTCCCTTGCCAAGTTTCCCTTTTAGGTATTTTAAAATCATGCACACATCACGCTACCAATTATTGTATAAGGGATACTGGCTTTACTGACTACAAAGCTAATGTCTAGGTGAGTGACTATTAAATATGGTAACTTGCCCATTGTACTCCTAGATCTTGTTACATCTTTGAATGGCGGATCATCTTCAAACAACATAGTCTTCTTATGGTGTTCAATAGGAGCATCAAACAGCCCCATACCCAGCAATCCTGCCTCCTCTAAGATCTACAGAGTTTACTTTCATTGGGATAATGATAAGCCATTGTCCTGCTATACTACTTTATTCCTAGGAAGTATCTCAAGTATCCAAGAACATTTGTAACAAAGGTTTTGTGTAAGTACTCCTTGATCAGTCTCACACCCTCATCATCACTAGCCAAAATCAAATCGTCCACATAAATTGCTATAACAACAATCCCCCACGTGCCTTTTCTTATAAAGATTGAATGATTTGAGGAGGATCAGGTGAACCCTATTTGATCAGGTGAACCCTATTTGTTGTACCTCTGAGCCAAGCCTCTCAGACTAGGCTCTAGGGCTTTGCTTAAGGCTATAAATGACTTTCTTCAACCTGCAAACACTCCCACTTAATCTTGTAACCCAAGGGCTAACCTATATACACCTCCTCTATAAGATCACCATATAAGAAAACATTTTTAATGCCTTATGATATAACGACCATTGCTTATTTACTGCAATAGATAAAGATAATACGTATAGAGAAGACTCGTGCCACCAAAGAAAATGCCTCAAGGTAGTCAATTCCATAGGCCTGGGTGAAGCCCTTGGCGACAAGACATGCCTTGAATCTAGCCACTGTACCATCTACCTGATACTTGATAGTGTAGACTCATTTACAATCAACTAAAGTCACGCCTACTGGACAAGGTGCCATGTGAAGTCAAGTCACTTATCTCCTCATCCATTACTGTCCTCTAGTGACGCAACAATATAATCTCATTGTGGTACAGTGCTAGTGAGCACATTGACAAACTGTTGCAGATCACAACTCAAGTAAGTTTTTGTTGTAGAGTTAGAGATTGAATGCAAAGTACACGACCTGCTGGACTTTCGAAGAGCAATGGGATGATCATCCACTTCTTCCTGGCCGACTAAGGAAGATACTTTGAAGGGACACTCGTCCATGGACGAATTAGGAGCAGTAGGCAGTGGAGTATGCTGCTTATGATATACCCAAGTCTCCTGAGGTGTTAAGTCAATAGTAGCCCCTTCTTTGGAGAAGTACAATACCTTCTCAAAGAAAATGACGTTAGCAGTAACAATATATCTCCGGTGTACTAGACTGTGGCACCTGTACCCTTTCTGGGAACGAGAGTATCCAAGAAACACACACTTCATAGCTCGAGGGGAAAACTTATCCTGAGTGCCAAAGGCCTGAACAAAGTACATGCATCCAAATACATGTGTGGGCAATGCAAAAGGACACTCTAAATATGGATGTAGCAATTGATAAGGAATTTTACCATAAAGAACTGAAGAATGGCACTCTTGATAGGTAGCTGTCAGAACTACATTTCCTTAAAATTGCTTAGATACCTTCATGAAGACGAGAAGGATCCTAGATATATCCAGTATGTATCGGAGTTTTCGTCTAGTGACACCATTCTACTATGAGGTACGAGCACACAACATTTAATAGAGTTTCCTTAGCGACAAAGAAGGTTTGAAGACCTGTTTGCATAAACTTCAGTGCATTGTCGCTTTTGAAAATCTGTATGGATGGAGTATCCAATTTGTACCTTTTTGAAGAATCATTATACAATCTGAAGAATCACAGACCGATACTTCGTCAAGAAGGCCCAGGTAGATCGGCTATAATCGTCCACAAATAATGCAAACTATCTATCACCTCCAACACTAGTAATCCTAGTAGGTCCCTAAACATCGTAACGCACAAGATGGAGGGGAGTGGTGTTGCTCCCTTTAGCACAATGAGGGAAGGTGCTTCGATGATGCTTGCTTAACTGACAAGCCTCACAATCGAAGGTGATATTAGGCGTAAGGTCTGAAAACATTTGTTGCATCTTACCTACAAATAGATAACTGAGGTGTTGATGCCACAATAAAGGATCTAAAGATACGGATATGGCATCGACAAATGGTAATGAGGTGAAGATATAGTCCATCTTTCTCAATACCACCTCCAATTATCTAGTTATTCTGTCTGTCATGGAAGTAGCAATGCCCAACATTAAAGATTCTTGTAAATACGACTAACTTACAAAAGATTCATAGGAAACTCTGGAGCACTGTGCACCTCTAGTAACTATAGCCTGGATGATATCTGGACACCACCAACTACGGTAATGGGAGAATAGAATCCGTTAGTCACCTTCACTGACTTCACATGCTCGAACTTCTTGGACATCAAGAGATTAGTATGCCATCGAGATGAATCGAAACTCCTAAATCAATTATGCAAAGATCATGTGTAGTAGTAGGCACAATCTTTTATATTGTATTTGGCAACCGCCATGACTACAACATAAGGACCTTTTGTGCACCCACACACATGCAACCAAACCTCCAATTCACTATATAGTAGTCAGAAGGAGGATAGGGAGGTACTAGAAGACGATTTCAAGCATGATATGGGAGACAATCCTAAGCATGATAAAGGAAACACCTATCACCTCCATTGTTGATATACTCACGAGATCAACACTAGTGGCAACAATACCAAGGGGAACAAGAACACCAACAGCAACAACGTCGCATCAACATAGAGAACGCAATAGTAGCAGCAACAACAGGGAACAACCAATAACAACAAACTACAAATCAGACCACAACAACAGGGAAAAATGCAACAGCAGTAACAGATCAAATCACTGCAACAGAAGTAGTAGATCGCAACAAGAACACACGATCAGACCTATTGGGCGAGAACCACCCATCAACACCAACATTGCCCAACCTACTAGGGTAATCAGATCTGCCTAAGCAATTAAATCTATAAGGAAGAGCACATGATCTGACCACGAAAATAGATCATAGAACATCAAATCATTCGATCTAATGTGAGATGATCACATGATTTGGAGTGTGGAGAGATGGTCTGAAGCGATGTGCTCAACAATAGAATCATGATCACGCCATGATCCTTGCACGTGTTAGAATAGCGGGTACTAGGAGGGTATTTGGTGGGATATCAGATCGCCGATTTTAGCATCATTGCTCTAATGCCATGTTGAGAAAAAAAAATCTTCATTATTTCATTCATAAGCAAGCCTTAACCCTTAATATAGAGAGAGGGTCAAGGTATAAAAAGAAAAATAATAAGGCAAAATAAAACACTTGCCAAAAATACAAAAGCTTAAAAATAGTAAGACAACCAAACCTAACTAATCTGATTCTAAAATATCTAATCACAAAGATGATGGGAGGAGATATCACAAAGTTGAAGCAACACTTAGTAGGTGGGTACAAGAATGTAGCCAAGTGTCGTAATGTTTCCGAGGAAGATAGGTTATTGATGCTAGCAAATTTAGAAGGAACGAAAATGAAAGATGTGAAGTTGAGAGAAATGATGCTCCATAAAAGAATGTGAGAAAAAGAGCGTTATTATAGATCGCTCCAATGACGATTCTGATATTTAGTACCCAATGATGTTGAAGCTCGCACATAGAGACAAGCATTTAGGAATGTTATTAGCAAATCTCTAAAGAGTAAACATAAAAGGCAGGAAGAAGACGAATTTGCTTGTGGAAGGTCGTTCTATAAGAAAGGAAGTGGAAGTGGTGTCTGCACCACCATTTGTAAGCATCATGCAAAAAAACAAAGGGGGTAGAAGTTGGTAGAACTAGTATGAGATGTACCAAGCACATGCAATAATCAAAATATCATTAAGGGTATGTTTGGAAATATTAGAAAAAAAGTGAAATCCTTCTTTACACTCTTGTTTGCACATGTGATTCTAGCAAATGTAACAAGCGGACCATTTCTGCAACACACTATAGATGAGATTGCCCAAGGAGGAACAAGGATGAAGGCTCTTATCTTGCACGAGATCATGAACAAGCATTTGTACATGGCAAAATACGACCTCAATAAAGACATAAATGTGTTGAAAAGGCTATGATCGAATTATAGAGTTTCCATTATGTGTGATGGGTGGATTAATTTTACAAAAAGGAAAGCAATAAACTTCTCTTTATTGTGATGGAAAGATTGTTTTCTTGAAATATGTGGAAGCATTTGATCAAGTAAAGGAGTCCAGGAACATATATCGTTTGATAGTGGATGTTGTGAAGGAGGTTAGACTTAAACATGTCGTATAAATTGTTACGAGTATAAATTGTTACCAATAATAGTAGTAATTTTAAGAAGGCAGGGAAGAAATCGATGAATTCTAGCAAGTATGAAGTTTTTTGGACTCCTAGTAGAGCTCATTGCCTTGATTTAATTTTAAAAGACTTTGGAAAGAGGAAGATGATAAGCACGTTTATTCAAGATGTGTATTCAATCACAACTTTTATATATAATCACTTGCATGTACAGGTGATGATGAAGAGGTTCTATAAGGGTGAATTGGTAAGACCACCCATCACCAAATTTACAACAAATTACATTACATTACAGAGTATTCTGGACAACAAAGTTGAACTAAAGCAAATGCTTATCTCTAATGATTGGCATTCAGAAAGAGAACAGATTGGAGAGAAGGTGGAGGAATTGGTAACTTCTACAAAGTTTTGGGACAATTGTTCACGTGTTTGAAGATTATGGAACTCGTTGTGATTGTACTAAAGATGGTTGATGGTGACAAAAAACCAACCTTAGCAAGTATAAATCAACTATGGAAATGATGAATCGAAAGGTTAAAGAAAATGCTAAGAAATCAACTTGGTAATATACATAAAGATATAAGAGATGGAAAGACATGCTCTCACATTTGCTCCATAGAGCTAGTATAAATTTACTTGACTATTAAGTTTCATATATTTTTTGTCATGGCTTTGTAGTTATTAATGTTAAATTCTAATGTTGCAACATATTATCTAAATCTAGCATATCACTGTAACGAACTTCGTAGTGATCATGAGCTCTTCGAAGCCAAGATTTTAAATGCCAAATTCAACATCATTTCGAAAAATTTGTAAGTGCACATTTTAGAGGTACGCGGTAGAAACACTCGTACTTCAACCATTTCGACGCCTCAAAATAGTCCATTTTAGAGGCATGTCAAAGGCATGTCAACGCATGCAGACGAAAATAGCAAAAGTAGTCAAAATGATTAGAATTTCAAAAAAATCACAAGTTTAAACATGTTTATGTAAGAATAAAAATGTTATATCCAAATATTCATATTGAACATGTAGTCTACCACGTTCAAGTTCAAGAGCAAGGTTTCAAATACCTATTAATGTAGAAAGCTCAGAAGGTTATGCACTAAGGAAATGTTACATGCTCAAATTTAAATGCAACATATAGCATATAGATGCAATATACAATAGATGTTCAAATTTAAAGTTCAGAAACAACATGTTACATGACCAAATTCAATTACTACAATAATTGTCACTTTGTGGACGCAATGACTTTTGGAGCAACAATTATCAATTTTTAGGAGACAATAATTTATGGAGACAAAGGAAAGATGACCTTTTTAAGAAAAAGTTATTAGTTAAGAAATCATGTATCCAACATACCATTTCTCATGTAAAAACTGAAAATTGTGGCTCAATCCTCAACATATCGTCGAAATGGTCGGTGAGCACCAAAATCATCAAAATTGTTGAAAATGCCATCGACATTTGGTAATTTTAACATTTTTTCATGTCGACATGGGGTAGACACCAAAATAGGCCATTTCAATGAAATTTCACCAACATTTAAATCATTGCTCAAAGCAATTCAAGTACTTATCTCTAAGGTTGTAAAGGACGTTCAACAATAAGCGGATTATATGAATGAGGATATATTATCCATACTTCAAACCTAGGTTGTTAGACATTTACCCATATTATTATAGAGGAGATAATATGATTTTAATTCATTATTTTTTTCAGATAAAATATTTTAGAGATGAGTTGCTGTCTTTTGGGACAAACAATGTCATACAAGCACAAATTAAAACTCTTTCTAGTGTAGTTGTGATCTAAATATGAAGATATCTTGTGAATTAATTTTACAATTCACATGTTACATAAATTAATAAGTTTTTTTTCATTTTTCTATTGCAACTTAATAGTGGCACTTATATGACACCAATGCTTCTAACCTTTGCCCAATTGTTAAAATCTTATCTCATACAGCATCCGCATTAGGTGTGAAAGGAACTGGAACACTTTTAACTTAATTCACTCATAGAGGAAAAATCACCTCAGTAATGACATGTTAATGGACTTCGTATGTGTCCATTACAATATATGATTAAAGATGAAACATATACGAGAAGAATATAAGGAAGAGTATATGGATCCGATTGATGTTGCATATCTTTTTGGAGACAGAGATGATAAAGATGTTTTACAAGCATGGTTGAATAGCAATGGTAAACACCATTGCTTGATAAAAATGGTGGTCTTGATCCTGAGATAGCAGAAAAAATGACTACAGGTGTAGACAATTTTGTTGGTAATAGGTCTGGTAGAAGAGTAATCCATGACATTGAAGAGAGTCCAAATGAAGAAGATTCACCTTCAAGAATAAAAGATGATAATGATGATGGAGGAGATGACGATGCTAACGCAATGATAGTTGAACTTGAACGTCAATGGCAAGAAAGTAGTGGAGGGGGGAGATGTCATCCTAATAAGGATGAAGAAGATGCTAGAGAAGAGTATCGAGAGAAACATAAAACTATACATGGAGACCCTTTACCAAGTCTAGCTCATGACCATGATGTAGGGTATGGCTCAAGTTTTATAATGCCCATTGATGATTTAAGTTTACAGGTGAAATCCCTTAATCTAGAGAAATCAATCTTTGGAGGTGGACCTATACCATCATCATCTAGTTTCTATGGTTATGTATCTCATTACACCACCTCTCCTCAATATCAGCCCCCCAACCAAGATGAGGCACAAAGTTCATGTGGTTTCTTCACTAACTACTATTCACTAGTGTCTCAACCAAAGCCAAGTCAACCTCTATCTTATTATAGTTCCTATAGCTATGGATATGATGGTAGCCAAAGTAACTAGCCAAAATGATCCTACAACTCAAGGATATGGGAAATTTCCATAGTATTTTGCACCCCAATGTCCCCAACCATCTTATTATTATCAGCCTTCTCAGTCTACCACACAACTTCCTCCTCAATCATCAAAAAATTTCATCAACAAGATAGCGCAATTGTCCTTAATCTTCATATTCTACATCTAGATGAGGCGGTTCTACCAAAGATTTGCGATGACCAATTAGACATCATGGAAATGATGATTATTGTTGGAGTCAATTTAAAAGCAACTTTGACAGGCACAGTTAATACCCACATCTTACACCCACATGCTAGAGTAACAAAGACTACCAACGATACATTCATAAATATAATACTCAATATAACTTCATTTCATAAGACAACTATTGTGACTAAATATCACAGTTAAAGGAAGAAAATCGAAAGAGTAGTATTCAACTAGGAAGAAACTTCACATGGTATTGAATAAGTCTTCATTTCATCTTGGTGGTACTAATACTATTACATTTCATTTCTGGTGAGTACTATTATGAATATCTTAAATTATTATCATGTTATGTATGTTTTCTTTTTAATGTTATAACTTACGATGATTGTTGATATGCCAGTAGTGTATTTATGTGATGTTTTCATTCAAAATTTATGATTTTGATCTTCTAAACATTTCTTCACACATATAGTGGTTATTAAAATATTAATTTCATCGAATTTGTGACATTTTGAGGTATTTTGAGCACTTTTGAACAATTTCCCTGAATTTCCCAATAATATATCCTTGATATATCTCCTTTTTTACTAATACGATGTCAATTTCGACATTTAAAGCCTTGCCTAAATCAAACTATATAGATGAGCTGGTGCTGGCTCTCACCAAATCACCAAAGGTGGTAAGCTTCCAGCAAAGAGCACATCCAGCAAGATTAAAAGAAGCTTACTGTTTTGTCCCTTCATGATTTATCACCAGGCTCGGTCCACTACATGCAGCAGTGACATTATAGCATCATGAAACCGTTCCAGCTTAAAGGGTAAAAGATACCATCGTATTCATGATAAGAACACATAAGATCAACCAAGATTTGGCATTTCAAAATTTGTGATGGAGACAGAGCTAAAGCTTTTTTATACTTTATAGAAATAGGAAGCAACTTACCCCAGTCTAGAATAGGTTAAAAAAGAAAGGACTCTCAAGTTTAATGGCAGCTTTCTGTGAATGCATTGCATAATACTTTCAAAACAAATGAACTCATTGGTTAATGATCCCATCCAAGGCACCTATAACCCTATTGATTCAATCTACAAGCTTTATTCTTCTTGATCTAATTGACCCCAAATCTTGGTTAATCACATGTGACTACGTCTCCCCATTCCACCTGTCAGTCATTACATCACAATGCTACTCCTATAGTGGACCATGCCCAAGGTGACATTCAGCATTCTGCCTTCCATGCCACAACCATAATTTCAAACTTAGTCATTGCTCACCACAAGGAGTGTGGGATACTGAAAATGAGAAGAAATATGAGTATCATTAAAGAGTAAATGCAATAAGTTAGGTTAAAAAGTCTTCCCAAATTATTTCCATGATTTTTCTCATCTTTTTTTTTTTTTTGCTTCTTTGAGAGGGATGTTCTGCCTTGATCTCATTTTATCCCCAGAGAATTTCAAGAATTAAAGGTGCTAAATATCTATACCAACCTTAAACATACCTTGCATAAGAGTCAGACTACGACAGACTACATCAATATTACCATCATTCACCAAAGATTAGCTGAACCCTTGATTCTTTGCACTGGTTATGAAATATGAATAAGATGATGAAGCACCCTCAAAGTGACATGCTTTTTGTGTACATCACATTGTTTTTATGGACAAGACAAAGGGGATAAAATTAATAGAAAACTTATAGACGGCAAAGAGGACTTGGAAGGTAAGGGCTTTCCACTGTCAGAGGCAACAATTGACGACATGAAATCTGAGTTGCATGGGATCAAGGTGGAAACTGGAATATATTCAATTCCAATGTCTTTAGATTCTTAGCTTAATTTTTCAACGAGAGGGATCATCAGCGATGCCACATATTAAAATAAACTGGGAGAGAAGGTTCCTGTGTCCTATGTAAGAAAAAGTAAGGGCAAATTGGAAAGAGATTTTTACATGGATGCCCCTTTAAACATTCCCAAATACATCTATGTCCCTATCTAGCTAATATTTATGTTTATACCGCCAAAAGTTCTTGACTAGATATGGTTTGACCCCTAGGTTAACTTGTCGTTTGACTTAAGAGAATATTCCTCTAATGGTTGCCCATTTTAATGGCAAGAATCTTAGGCCCTATTTGGTAGAGGTTTTAAGTTTAAGACTGGGTAAAATTTAAGAAGTCATAAAGAGGGATAAGTAGATGGGTACGAGGAGGGTTAGTGGAAATGGATATAATAGTTGAGTTGAAATGTTTCATTGATTTTTGTTTTAATTTGTATTAAGAGTAGGTTAGTAGGATAGATGTGATAGGTGAAAGTGTTGGTGGAGGTAAATGTGATGGGTATGAGTGAGTTAGTAGAGGTAAGTATGATTGGTGAGGAGTAGATGTGACACGTGGTGGTAGACATGATGGGTGGGGAATAAAACCTTTACATTGTTCATCTCCTGTAGCTTGTAGCCATGACACATAGGATAACCCCATGTCTAAAAACCACACCAAATGGGGCCTTAAAAACTACAACCATACCTCCATGCACCTTTTTTTTTCTCTTTTTCCCATCTTTCTTCTTCCTCCTCTCCCTTCTTTCTACCATGGTAATGCAACTACAAACTTCTCTAACCCTCTTGTCAAGCCACCACTAAGCCACCTTGACCTCCTCGTTAAGCATTCATCAATCCTTAACAAGCCCCTACATGCAAGCCTCCTCATCAAGCCACCATTGAGAATTGACAAGCACCTCATTCGTAGTGGCTTTTGACCCACCCGCATGAGTCGACTTCCCTGATCTCCCTTGCTCTTTGCTACTAATCGCAACCTCCCTCTTGACCACCAACCTCTGCCAGGCACCACTACTACCATAATGCCCCTACCAACCTCCCCTCCTCCCTCCTTTAACCTTTCCCCATTTCAAAGACCCCAACTCTCCCCAGAACCGACCACCTCACTGCCACCACCATGGCTGAGCTCAAGAACCCACCCCAACAACCCTACAATAAACCCACTAAGTTGCCATCCTCCTACTTAACCAACAAACTATACAAAAGCACCCTTTTGGACCCCACTGCGCCCCTCCTCCCTCGCAACACCTTCTTCATAGTTGCCTTGTCCAGCTCCTCTACCTCTTGCAGCATCCATTGCAACATGCACGAGAACATTTACACTAGTGAGGATCTCAACAACACTTCCAATTGTTTCAACATGAGAAACGGAGGTGATGAGGCCATGAAGCTACACCAGGGGAACGATGAGAGGTGGGTGGCAATCCAAGAGGTTTGGGCACAAAATGGTTGGTGATCCGCATGTGGGGATCACCACCTCAACCCCTATGACACCTCTGACCTCTCTTGTTGATGCCGAGCTCTCTCTCCACTGCTACCAGCCTCCTTGCCCCTATTGGTAATCTCCATCTCTCTCTACACCTCTCTTACTTAAGTGAGGGAAGGAAGAGGTTTGGAATTTCTTTTTCTTTTTGGATTAGCTATGGTAAGGGGTTACATCTAAACCATGGTTACTCTCACCAACTGTTACACAACAAATGGAAGGGTATCTGTAACGGCACAACTTTTTTGGAGGTATAAATGTAAATATCAGCTATATAGGGGTATAAATGTATTTGGGAATGTTTACAAGCGTACCCATGTAAAAATCCCAACATTAAAAAGATGTCTCTAAACATTGAGATGTAAAAGATAGGCATCTTAGAGGAACATGTATAGCAGTCCCCTACCTACATTGCCAATCCACTCCCCTAACAATGCTCATATCAAAAGAAAAGTCCCTACAAACACTAGCTTGGAAAAGAAAAGGGCTTTCCAGGAAACAAAGCAATGTACCTTGTTGGGAGGGTGCAACTCCCATTTGTTTTTATTTTTGTTTTTTTGGAAAAGGAAAAATGATAACTACTCGAGGTTAGTAGTTATTCGAAATTGATTAAAAAACAAACAGTTTTACACCATCATTAATTACAGAGTAATCCACTCTTCAATGGAGGTCATAGCACTGCTCAGAACATTTTCCACATAACGCCTAACACCTTTAGATATCACTGCATTCCTCTCTCTAGATAGCCCCCAAATAGGACAAATGAGCAGCCCTCTCTAACCTAGGATGGAAAACAGCCAACCTATTTGTGAGTCTTCCTCGCCTTACTTGCCCAATCAGGAGCAGCCGTAGACCAATGCTGAGCGGTAAAGAACAGGAAAAAGCCAAGTGTTCAATATCCTCCTCTCCTCCACCAAAGGACACGCTATAACAGCATTGGGAATCCATCTTCCCCTTTAAGCCTTGTCACTATCCACTACCTTATAAATTACCAAGAAGTTCTAACATTCAGAGGGCCATTTGCTTTCTAAAACAGACAACAGTCTCTTAGATATTCAAATATATAGCCACATTGCGCCTTCAATCAACTTCTGGTATATATTCCGCACACTACTTATATTACCCTTGATAATGAGCTGTTTTTCTGCAAGCAATAATTGGTGACACATAAGTATGAGCATATTTCAATTAAATTTCCTTCATAAACCCCTGAATTACAAATCTTGGCCTATTGTTCACATACTGATGGGCCTCGGAGGCCACTGTCAAGGTCACCGATGACTATCAAAGAATTTATTAACGTAGGGAACATAACATAGCCACAAGCAATCTATCACAAGGGGCATGGAGTCGGACCTCCTAAGTGATCGGAGGATCCGACTTCGTGACCTACAAGCAATCGCAAGGGAGACAAAGAAGTTGGTGACCCAGTTCCACCGCAAGGGATATATGTCTGAGGGGAGGATGGTACTCCCAACTTTGCACAAGTATTATCGAGATTACAAGATTTATCTTTCTCTCGACTCGCCTCTAGAAGCCCGTGTAAGGGCCTTCTCTATTTTTAGTTCCATAGAGTCATGTTACAACCGGACAATCTTATGAGATTTTCTCCGTAATCTTGTCATGTTCCTTGGTAAGCCCGTTGCCAGAGCTATCCATTGTCAGAACATTAATTGCATTGGCAATGTCATGATTATTGTAAGTTACCGTCATTTATTGATTTTGGTGTCGCCAGGCCTTTAGATGTAGCCAGGTTTACCCGAATCCGAGTCTACTTGAGTGGAGGCGGGTCGGGCCAGGTCGGATCCGCCTGTTTACTCCAAGCCTGAGTGTTCAGATCCTTGTATGGGCTACATGCGAAGTTTTAAGTTTGGTAGCACTTTTTACCCCTCATCATATGTCCCCACTCTCTAGTAGGCGAAAGCTGATGAGAGAGTAGTAGGGGTACCCCCAAATGTTGTCCTAGCTGTATGAAAGCTGGGAGCAATATTTGTAATGAGGTGGAAAGTTTGTAGATGCTTTATTGCTAGCCTTAAGAGGTGGCTTGCCGATCTTTAAGGGGCGGCGATATTTAGGAAACATGAGTGCAGGGGCTCAATCTTTTGCCAAACTTAAGAGGTGGCTTGACAGCCTTAGAAGGCAGTAATGTGAGGAAATGCGAGCGCAAGGGCCCGATTTTTTGCCAACCTTAAGAGGTGGCTTATTGGCCTTAAGAGGCGGCAATGTGAGGAAACATGAGGTGCATCCGCCTAAGTTCCTGCCGGCCTTAAGAGGCAGCTTGTGAAGGGAGTGAAGGCAAACCGACGCCTGGTCCCTTGTTAGCTTTAAGAAGCAGCTACCCGGGAAATGTGACGTAAGCGTCACCATCCGCTAGTGATGGCTAGTCATTGCGGGATTTGAGTCTTGTCTTGGGAGTGACAAGACCGGTATTAATTGCCATTATGATGAGGCCAGGGCCTCAAATGTTGTGCTTGCTATTGGTGGGATTGCCCTCCCTGCGACGTTTCCTATGCACGCAAGGAGCGTTTAATGCCCATAATAATAGCTAAGGTATTTTTTGACCCTTGGCGGTATATTTGGAATCCGCGCCGGATACGGCGAGATTTGATTTTTTTGGAACATGCGCCCTGCAAGGGGGAACCACCCTCCGTAGGGATTATATATAGGGGTGGTAGGTCATAGTCAATGCCCCCACCTACCCTCAACTATCGTAGAGAGCATCGTGTGTGGTAGTCGTCCTCGCTGGTGTGCTATGAGAGTGCCCTTCATCAGAGCACCTTCACCTCAAGCTTTTTTAGGGGAAGCGTCATCATGTCGGGACTTACAGACAAGGGGGTAAGTCCATTGCTTCCTCTCTCGGAGTCTATTGAGACGAGGGATCTATATAGTTGTTCGTCAGACTTTCGTAGCCGGTCCACAATTCAGTATTTTTTGGAATGTGGACTTGGTGGAGTGTCGTTCTGCGCTTGTGGATCTGAGACTCATCTTTGCTCGAACGGGTCGAAGGATATGTTTATAATATGTAGATACGCCATAGAGCATGATCTACGGGTACTCTTGAATCCCTTTTTGCCCTCCTTTCTTTCCTTTTACCGCCTCACCCCTTCACAGCTCAACCTTAACTGCTGGCTGGTTTTAAATGCTTTTACCCCCATTTGCTTCCACTTGGGAATTGTTCCCTACCTCGTTTTGTTCAGCCCATTTTTTGGGCTAATGCCCCTAAAGGTAAAGAGGGGTAGGCCTCCATATGGCACTTACACCCTGTATCGCTGGCAGACCGAATACCAGATAGTGGACCTCCTCGAGAGTTTGAAGGGGTAGGACCATCATTTCTTTTTTCTTTCAAATATCGAGGACCTTGACATTCCTTATACTTGGCAAGGCCCACCTGAGAGGGGCCAGCCGCCCCGATTCAAGGAGCTTGACCCTTCTGCGTAGGTGGACGCGAACAAAATAGTTAAGTTTGGTTCGATCGCACGATCAGAGCTCAGGCGGAAGGACGTTCACGAGGCCTTGTCATGGGTGGCTAACTCGTTGCCTACGCTACATAAGTAGGAAGGCAATAATTTTTGCATTGCGTATTGCATTTGTCGGCTACTTAATAATCTGATTTTTTGATCTTGTTGCTTGCAACTTTTAGGCAATTCGCTCAGCCGGATACGCCCAGGCGTTGAGGCAATGGTTTGACTCACTGTGGGTCACGGCACGACGAGGAAGGAGCAATGGGGCCCGGGGAGAGGAGGCCTATGGAGCGGGGTGAGGGGAGTCAACCTGCTCATCAGAAGGGGCTAAAGCGCAAGGAAGAGGAAGAAGAGGAGTCAGAAGTCCCCTAACAACATCCCTAGAAAGGTCGTCATTT
Organism: Thalassia testudinum; assembly: GCA_037157565.1. NCBI lineage: Eukaryota > Viridiplantae > Streptophyta > Magnoliopsida > Alismatales > Hydrocharitaceae > Thalassia > Thalassia testudinum. The sequence goes on from JAZHRO010000059.1 coordinate 27,799,774, forward strand.
GGAACTTTCGTGGGGGGATTTGGGGACATCCTCTCCATGGAATTTTGACGAGGCTAAGGGGGAGCGTGTGCCCTCCACCCTGGTAGGGACCATGGGGCCGTTCGGGCAGCCCGAGGCCATCATATTGAGCGACTCCCCACCGGAACACCTTTAGAGGTGATCCGTGCAAGGGGTACTGTTGACATTCTGGCCCTGTCGACTTCTCCGAGTGCGTTCGCCTTGCTGTTGCAAGAGGTGGCTGTTGGCGGCGATATTTTCGCCCAACCTTATCATAGGCGGAGCTCCACGGGGTGAGGGTCTTGGTGGATCCGCTTGGTCAAGGGTGCTAGGGGATGATTGGCCGAACGGTAGGGTCCATTGCTAGATCCGTTCTATTTGGGGCTCGTGGTGGCCCCGCACCTAGTCGAGGGGTGTCGCCTCGGCCGGGGGCGCCAAGTGGTACCCCCGCGTTAGAATGATGCCCTGTCTTGGACTACCTCAGAGCTGGGAGGCATGTACTTCAACCACGTCTTTTTCCACTGCATGTACATGGAAAGCTTCTGCCCCCCCCCCCCCCCTTTTGGCCCAGAGCTTTTTAACCTAACACGATTGTGGGTTGCAGGTTGAGGCGATTGGGACCTCCGTTTCACGCAACGGTGCTCCCCCAAACCCCTCTGGATCGGCTTGTGACGTAGCAGTAAACATGGTCGCCAAATGGGCCGCTACGGCTAAGGCAGAACGGAGGAATTTGCTTCGCCAAGTGGCGAAGGCCATTGCCGCACGAGAGGAGGCAAAGAAGACAGCAGGGGAGGCCATGCGTCGACTTCGTTCCCAGCAGTAGGCGGCCAGCAAACTGGGTTGACTAGAGGATGAACTAAAGAAGGCCTACCCTGTTCTGAGGAGGGCCCTCCATGCTGGTGAGGGGCTGAAAGAAAGCCTTATCAGAGCGCACAAGACTAAAATCGTGGCTCTGGAGGGCCTGTCCGAGCGCCTCTCAGCCGCTTGTACCCACGTCCTTTCTTTGAAGGAGGAGGTGCAAGTGTTCAAGGCCAAACACTCCTCGTCCGTAGAGGAGTATGAGAGGACTCTTGAGGAAGAGCACATCTACTTGAGCGCCTCGATTGATAGACTTTCTTCTATGCAAGTCTGGAAAGGGCGGAGGCGACTGCAGGGGACTTGAGGGCCGACCTTCGCAAAGCCCAACAGCTCGCAGAGGAGAGGGGCCATCGGGTGGTGGAGTTGGAGCATGTTGGTCAGGCGGAGCTGGATGCAAAGACAGTGATGACGTTTTATAACAATGACCCGTCTATGGAGGCAAGCCGGGAGGAACTCTTAAAGGAGATCGGGAAACATACCCTGGCTGCCATTCAATCTCTTCTTGCGAGGAAGCATACTTCGATGGAGTTATGTAACTGGCCTATAGAACAGTTTTTGTCGGAGTATGAGCATCAGAAAGCTGCCGATCTCATTCAACAACAACAACCAAGCCTTTTCCCACACTAAGTGGGGTCGGCTATATGGATTCTTTGCCTCCACACAGATCGATTTTCAGCCATTTTAGGACTTAAATTAAAGTAATTGAGGTCATACTTAATAGTTTCCTTCCAACACTTGTTTGGTCTTCCTCGCCCCCTCTTAGCAGGTTCAGCCTCCAACTTCTCACATCTCCTAACTGGAGCATCTAATGGCCTTCTTTGTAAATGTCCAAACCATCTTAGACGGGCCGCTCTCATTTTATCCTCTATCGGTGCCATCCTAACCCTGTTTCTAATAAATTCATTTGAAATACGGTCATTTCTTGTGTGACCACACATCCATCTTAACATCTTCATTTCTGCCACAGGCATCTTCTGTACATGCCTATAGTTTATAGCCCAGCATTCAGAACCGTACAACATGGTTGGTCTTACCACAGCTCGATAGTATTTTCCTTTGACTTTTAAAGGAACCCTCTTATCACAGAGAACACCAGAAGCACCCCTCCATTTCAACCACCCTGCATTAATTTTATGTGTAACATCTCCATCAATTCCACCATCATGTTGGAAAATTGATCCCAAGTACTTAAAAATATCTTTCATTGGAATGCACTCTTCTCCAATTTTTACATCAATCCCTTCGTTGTTCCCTCTACTACTAAACTTACATTCCATATACTCAGTCTTCGTCCTACTTATGCGTAATCCTTTATCTTCCAGGGCTTCTCTCCAAAGCTCAAGTTTTCTGTTCACTCCATCTCTTGTCTCATCAACCAACACAATGTCATCAGCAAAAAGCATACACCAAGGCACCTCAACTTGGATATGCTTCGTCAACTCATCCATAACTAAGGCAAAAAGATAATGGCTTAAAGTCGAACCTTGATGCAGACCAATGGTGATATCAAAGTAGTCTGTCAAATCATCCTTAGTCTTTACACAAGCTGCAGCTCAGTACATATCCTTTATGAGGTTGATATATATAATTGGCACTTGTCTCTTTTCCAAAATTCTCCACAAGATATCTCTTGTGACAGAATCATAGGCCTTCTCCAAATCAATAAAAATCATATGTAAATCCTTTTTCTTCACTTTGTATGTTTCCATCATACGTCTCAAGAGGTGTATTGCCTCAATAGTAGACCTGCCTGGCATAAAGCCAAATTAATTTTCAGTTACCATAGAGACTTGACTCACCCTTCTTTCAATTATTCTTTCCCAAAGTTTCATCGTATGACTTATCAACTTAATACCTCTATAGTTGGAACAATCTTGTATATCACCCTTGTTCTTGTATAAAGGTACCACAAAACTTTTCCTCCATTCCTCTGGCATCTTCTTGCCTCTCCACACAGTATTAAATAAATTTGTGAGCTAAGTTATACCCCATTCTCCCGTCATTCTCCAAACGTCTATAGGAATATCATCAGGCCCAACAACCCTCCCACTTTTCATCATCTTCAGAGCCTCCTCTACTTCTTTCTTTTGTATCCTTCGATAACATGATCGATTCACATACTCTTCTGAGTTAACTAACTCCCCTAAGATGATATCATTCTTTTGTTTTTCATTAAATAGCTTATGAAAATATCTTTTCCATCTTATCTTTATATCCTCACTAGCTATAAGCACCCTTCCTTCATCCTTGATGCATCTTACATGCGTAAGGTCCTTTGCTTTCCGCTCTCTTGCTTTAGCTAACTTAAAAATATCTTTTTCACTCTCTTTAGAATCAAATTTCTTATAAAAATACTCCCAAGCTTTTGCTTTTGCTTCACTAACAATTTTCTTTGCTTCTTTTTTTGCTCTTTTGTAGTTTTCCATATTTTCATCGGTCCTGTCTCGATTAAGGCTTTAAAACAGGCTCTTTTAATTTTAAGCTTCTCCTGCACTTCCTCACTCCACCACCAAGCCTCCTTTTGTCCTGGAACACCTCCTTTAAACACGCCTAACACCTCCTTTGCCACTTTCCTAATACAGTTTGCCATATTTAACTACATTTCATCAGTACTACCATCAAGATCTCAAGCCTTTTATTGCATCATCTTCTCTTTAAATCTCACTTGCTCTTTCTTAAGATTCCACCATTTAATTCTCAAATTCTTAGACACTAATTTTCTCTTCTTTGCCTTCTTCAAATGAACATCCAACACCAAAAGACGATGTTGAGCAGTTAAACTCTCCCCTGGAATAATCTTGCAATCCTTACAAGATAAACGATCCCTTCTTCTCAAAGCAAAGTAATCGATCTGCGTTCTTATTAAGCCACTTTTATAGGTAATCAAATGCCGATCTCATTGTTGATAAAAAAAACCTGTGCGATCGCCCGCCGACCAGTCGGCTCCTGAAGAGGAGGCAAACCAGCTGAGATCATCTGGGGCCATCGACCCATCTTTCGGAGTAATCAGTCTGCTCCGCCTCTCGCCGACACCTAGGGGAGACATTTTTGGGCCATGGGAGGAGAGTCGCTGAGCAGTTTTGGTGCTGCTGTTGTTTTTTTTCAGGCAACACTGTTTTTGAATAAATGGAAAAAATTTTCATCCTTGTTGCCTATCTATATTCGTAGATGATACAAACATAGTTTGCTCGCATGCCAAGTGTGGCGGGTGCTTTTGCCACCCAGGGTTCGTAATTCGTAGAAGTCCCCTAGACTGTCCTTACGAACTTCGTAGGGACATTTAGCCTCCCTTCTAACTTGTTTTGCATGGAGATTTAACACTTGCACGGGACCATGTCTCCTTAGGAGAATGTCTGCTTGTGTACGCACCTATTATAGGCGATAGCATTCGCTTTTCTTTTGAAGCCTTGTACCTTAGTTCGTCTAAGAGATCTAAGGATAGGCACACTTGGTAGCGAAGTGATAGAGTTATTTTCTATAGGTGTGGAGAACTTGTTTTGACAGGTAACCGAACTTCAAAGTTCTCTGGCAAGTCCTGTAGCCCCACAATTCGTCTGGCAGTTCGCCCGCCCATCTCCCTTTGGCTGAATTTAGCCAACGTTTCAGCGCTAAGATGGTGGTGCGGTTGGTTATCTATGCCCATTTGTTCACCTGGGGATGTCTTGCAATCGTAGAGCATAAGCAAATACTCCAACTTATGCAAAATTCTTCGAATTTTTGCATGTGAGTTGGATGCTACATGTGAACCGCTTTGGAGCTAAGGTCGACAGGAAAATGCCAATGAAGTCCATGCCCTGTTGTGCAAAGGAGATGGATGAGGTCCTTGCAGTGTTGCCTCGTTCGAGGCCAGAGGTAGCCTGGCTCCGTAGGCTTCTTGAAGGGCTTTGCATTGGTCCTTTTTTTATTAGGCAATGTAACATGGAGGGGTGAAATCCCTCGCCTGTACAGTTGCCCCTCTGTGCAAGTGTTCCTTTAGGCTTTCGGGCGGAAGGCCTTGGGCCATGGTTCCCTAGGGGGTAACTTGCCATCGTTCAGATAGGTGTCATCTAATGGATGAACTGCTCTTACCATCAACATCTTGGGAGCAGGTACAATTGGCCCCTTTGGGATCTGGGGGCAGATATCCCCCCTTGTTTCCAAGGAATGGTAGGAGCGAGTCTGGTCGACACGTTTGCCATGGGGTTGTCGGCTATGGGCATCTACCTGATCAGGACGGTCTCAAAATCTACCTACTCCTCTCATCGAGGTACAGGACCATGTTTAGATCTTGGGCTTGATAGCCATTGTTTATTTTACTGGTGACCAACTGGGAGTCCACGTAGATTTCCAGCGAGGTGAAGCCTTTCACTTGGTTACCTAGGGACCGCCTACCAATATGACCTCATGGTCCGCCTGGTGATCGGATGTAAGGGCATCCGACTTGATGACGTTCTTATGAGTAGCACCATCTAGGGCGGTTAAGGCTATCCCGACCCCAAACCCAACTGTTGTAGATGAGCCGTTAATATATGGTTACCAGGGGAGTGTGAGGGAGGCATTCGAGTTCGTGGATTCCACCGATACTTATCCTTTAATGGCTTCTCTCAGCTAGTACCTGACATCGAACTCCACTAATTCCTTAACCCATTTGGTCTGTCGTACTGATCCCATAGGCTGGCACAATTTTCACCGCAGGAGGTAGTCTGACAGGACCATTATAGTACGGGCTTGGATGTGTAGGCATAGCCTCCTGGCTGCAGCGACCAGAGCTAGCCCTAATTTCTTAAAGGTCGCATATTCAGCTTTCGTACCTTGATAGGTTTTGACGAAGCACATAGGTCATCGTGCCCCTTCTCTCCAACCAAAATGGCTCGGTTGCCAGACACGGGGGCCGCCGGGTATAAGGAAAGGACCTCCTAAGGCTTAAGAGCCGTCGAGGGGGGGGGGGGGGAACCTCGGAGTGTGACTTTGACTTCCTCTAAAGTTTCTCAGCAGCGAGGAGTTCAGCGAGCAGTAGCATAGCCTTGGACCTTTCTTATACTCTTGAAGAGAGGCATTTGTCAGGAGATCGAGACAAGAGCTGGACTAACGAGGCAATCTTGCTGATTAACGACTGCATCCCTTTCAAGGTGCATGTGGTCGCAAGTCCATGATCACTTGAGTTCGCTTCAATCCCTCGTAGCCCCGATCTCGACTTTCTATTGGTGCTGGCAGGACTGAAGTACTTAGGAACTCCCTAGGTCTTTAAGAGGTAGCCCACACTATAATGCCAGGGTTCCTCGTACGTTGCCGACGCTCGCAGGGGGCCTGGGGTTCACTCTAGTTGGGGTACCCACCGACGGCCTATCCAGTGCGGGTGGCATGTACTTTGTCGAGAACATGAGGGGATTTTTCAGTCCTAATGTGTACCAGTTAGCGTTTTAAATACCGCTGACATGCCGTCGGCAAGGCCATTTTCTGAAAGAGGCCATAACGACACAATGTAGGTATCGGTTTACAGGGGAGCCGATGATATGGGCGACATGCTGCCAGTGCCGACGAACTTGTTGCTGCTGGAAGCGCAAGGTTGAAAATCCAGGTTCTGGGTGTTGAAAGTCAAAAGGTGCCAGTTTGAAAAGGAAAGTGGGAGAGTTCAGGTTTGTAGGCGCTGAAAGTTGGAAGGCGCTAGTTTGAAAAGGAAAGTGGTAGAGTTTAGCTTTGAACACACACAGAGAAAAAGTTCAGGTATTTTGACATCATTTTGAGTATTTATGTGATTTTACAAACACAAATTTGAGTATTTTAACATCATTTTGAGTATTTATGTGATTTTTTGTCGGCATGCCCTCGGCATTCCCACGGCGTGCCCTTGGCATGCCCATCGAAAAATGAGCATTTCTACGGCATGCCTTTTGCATGCCTACGAAATGCACACTTAGAATTTCATTGGCACAGCGTTGAAATCGGCATTTCGAGCCTTGGTACCAGTAGGCGGGTAGGTGGGGAGAAATAAATCTCTATTTTATGAAATAGAGGCATTTTTCTACTTATGCTTGTTCGACTATGTGGGTACCCGTCTTGATATTCAGGTGATGTACCAAGTATGGGTCGATGCCCGGAGGGTCGTTGGCGAACCAAGCGAAAACATCCGCGTTAACTCTGGGCAGGAAGAGTAACTCCTGGACCTTGGAAGGATCAAAGTTTGTCCGACGATCCTAGTAGTGTTGTAAGAGAAGAGTTGTCCAGGCATGGCTGAAGGGCCTAACTGCAGTGCCGAAGTCGCTGGCAAATCGACCGAGCTCCCCTTTTGCTAGATCGCTTAGACTTAGGTCCTCTTCTTTTCCCGATTCTCTATTTTTAGGGGATTTTAGCTCTGCGGATCGTTCTTAGCTCAATCCTCAAGAGCTCACGCCCAGCCGTCAGATCCCCAAATGCTATCTTCACTCCCCACATGGAGTGGAAAAGTATGAACTGGAGAGGATGAGGCGAAAGGCATGTGTAGATGAGCAGTCGATGATGTTGTCGCCGCCTTCGCCAGGAGGGATGTTACTAGCAGCGGGCCCAGGAGTTCTACCGGATCATGCGAGGAGGCGATCAGCCGAGACACCGCTTGCTTGAGTATACCCCTTTCGCCTCACTGAAGAGTGGGGACGGCGCTCGAAAGAGCTAGTTTAGGAGAAACGGCTCATTGGCCTAGGGCAGTGTTTACCCCGAAGATTACTCTGACCTCTATACTGATATATTTAGGTGACAGGAGGTATCACGAGGTAACGCAGGCATCATCTCCAGGACTTGGTGGTGATATTCTACCGAAGGTAGCCAGGGTGACACTGCCAGCTCAATCGGGTGGGGTGTTGACCCGTCTGGTTCCCAATCCGCAGGGAAGACCACATTGACCCCTCGGAGCTGTTGGAGCTTCCCATTAGGGTGATCTTCCAGACCCTTCATGGCCCCCTGTCTTGGCTCTCATTTCGTCTGTTGATGCAAGCCAAGTTCCCGTGCCTGATCTGGGACTCAATCTGGTCATGCAAGTCTTGGCAGTCTTTCGTGGCGTGACCCCGAGCCCTGTGGTACTTACAGTAGGGCCCAGAGTCAACTTTCCTCTTTACGGGCCTTGGTGGGAGCAACAGGTCCTTACCAGTGGACCAAACTTCTGCCAACATGTTAACCTGGTTCATGGCTAGGAGAGTGTATTCTTCAAAGGACTCTTATCTTATTTGGTGAGGTTGTAGTTGTGACCCTTGGTGGGCCGATTGCTCCGTCGGTTGGGGAAGGTGGCCCTTCGCTTGTGTAAGCGACCACTTCCGCAGACGGGCATTGGAGCATGCTCGTTAGAGGCTCTCTTGCCTTCATCGGGGCTGGCGTTGCTACCATAATCTCTGGTCAACCGACTGTAGGAGTAGGAGTCATTCTGCTCCGCAAATCTCACAGCTCTGTTCAGAGCTCTGCCAAGTCTCTTGGCACGAAACTATTGACGATCGGCCAATACTTCAAGTCAGGTGCCGTCGCATCATTGGGCCTCTTGCTTTTAAAGTATTGAGTCTTAAACTGATTCAGGTAGGATCGGAAGGACTCAATCTTCCACTGTCTGGCTTCCGACAGCTTCTCAGGGTTACCTCTAACCCTTTACTGCTCGGCAACATACCAATAAAACTTGTCTGCCAAGTCTTGTAAGTAGGCCATTCATCTGGCTAGCAGGTCGATGAACCATTAATGGACCATGCAGACAGAACATGACAAAAACATGCACCGACATCACGTGGCGGTAGCTCCTAACGAAACTGTTGGGGTACGCTGCTTCGCCGTATGGGGCCCATGACTGGCCGCTTGAATTTCTCTCGCAAGGTGGTCCGTCACCACCTCTTCTGCGAATGGGTAGGTGGTGACGCGTGCGCACGTGCGTGTATACCTCTCATCGCTCGGGTGACCTGACGAACAATCTCTAGGAGGGAGCCCCCTGAAGGTTCCCTACTACCAGGAGGGGTGACGTAATAATATGCGGAAATAAAATATATAAACAATCTCACAAAATAAGCAATCACAAAATGTACACAAGTAATTTTTAGGTGGAAACCCAAACCGGGTGAAAACCACCACCTAACCCTCTCGAGTTAGGATTTTCCGATCAACCTAGTTGATTAAATCCACTAACCGAATCACTTTGAACGAGGGTGATTCAACCTCAATACAACCACGCTACAAGTACGAGGGTAGCGTTCCTCAACCCCTTCTCTCCACGAGAAGGATTTTGTCCCACGAAGGAGACGGGAATTCGCAAAGCGAATACCCAACCAAAATACAAAGATAAAATAAAACAACAGTCCTATAGAGCCAACAAAATTAAACCTAGCTTCTATAGGAAATAGGAAACTCCCCTTTGCAAGGAGTGCGTCGACGATGACGCGGTGCGTGTGCCACGCGATGGCGCTACGTCGCTCTCGTGAACAACAGCGGGAGAGCGGGCGCGCAAACTGAATTTAGCTCTCAAGATGATGGAGCTGGAGCTTGGAGAGCAAGATCTTTTCCGGACACAAAAGAGTGTGAGAGTGTATATCTTGTGTTTCTTAGTGTGTCTCTTATTTTTTTGTGTTACAAAGGTTCCCATCTATTTATAGAAGCCTTAGGAAGGCTTTAGAAGGCTTAGGAAAGGTTCTATAGCCGTTGGGAACAAAGTCCAAGAGAATCAGCCCGAAATCAGGAACAATCATTGTTCTGACAGGCTTATCAGACGTCTAATTCTATCATCAGACGTCTGGAAGTTCACTATAAGACGTCTGATTAGAAGATCAGACGTCTGATTCTATGCGGGTTTCTCCCTGACTTGAATCAGATCTAAACAGGGTTTTTGTGCAAGTCCATCAGATGACATACAGGACGTCTGGCACTAAGTCTGGACGTCTGGAAACCTACTTTTACCGTGGGAATTGATTTCCAAACGTTGCAACGGCTAGAAAATCTCTGAGAAGAGATTTTGGGTCAGCCGAGGCAAAACGATCATTTATCAGACGTCTGGGAAGACCTATGGACGTCTGATAAGGCTCTAACGGTCATATACTGCCGTGTTTGCTAAGTTAGCCAACGGTCCACTATCTGAACGTCTGGCAAATCCATCAGACGTCTTCTAAGACGTCTCGTCTAAGGTCTGGACGTCTGATTTCATCAGACAGAAAACTAAGTCCAGCCTAACAGTTATCAGACGTCTTAAAATTATTTATCAGACGTTTGATTTTGGTATTAGATGTCTGGAAATACTTTTTGAGCCCTATATTGGTTTTCTAAGTATTCTACAGAAAACCTAAGTATCCTAGGGTTGTGCAGGTGTTCCTAGGACTACTTTTAGGGTACTTTGAGGCTCTTTAACATAATGTTCTAAGGAATCAAAAAGAGCAAGAAAATAAATACAAGAGATACATGAAAGGATAAAAAAGAATCTATCATATTCTTCTTGTCTTCCATCTCCAATCTTTCGCTCCACGCGAACCTCCTCTGTTTTCCGTCAAGCTCCTCCAATCCGTCCTGGATGCGAGCTCGAACTCCGTCTAAACACGTCCACATTTGCAATTGACCTGAAATCTAGGACTCAAATTGCAAATGTTAAATAACACGTGTTTTGTTATCATCAAAACAAATGATCGTGGTGCTCTAGCACCAACACCCCCGCCGTCGAGAAGGGGGTTAAGCGCCCGAATGCTCCCCCAACAAAGGTGGGAGTGGAGCTTTTGGTGAGGGGGGAGCTTTGTCTTGCTAGCTACTAAGATCGTGCTTTAAGCTTTCGAGCCGTTCGCGTAGGCGAGCGTTCTTCTCTTTTATCGCACGTCGTCATTTCGACTACTCATCACTGGGGCTGACTCTTGATGGGGCCCCAGGAGTTTCACAGCGAAGGCCTAATGCTCCGCCCTCAGGGCTGTCGGCCTAACTTTCGCACTCCTTTTCTCGCATTCCGAGGAGGGAGTTTGGCTTAAGGGCCTCAGGCAACTGGCTGGGTCTTACCGGCTTCCCTTTGTTGGGATCGACGTGTTGAGAGTGTCGTTAGGAGACAAAGGCGCTGGGCTCCGGCCAGGCCTCCCCGGGGGTAGCCGTGAGTGGAGTCGCGAGCAATTAGGGCCATTGCGAGGGCTCTTGATCAGGAAGGCCAAGGTAGGGTGTTGTGGATGTGTTGCCCTCAAGCAACTAGATGCTTGGAAGAGCATGGCATTTTTGTTGACAATTCCCACAGACGACGTCATTTGATGGGCCTCGGAGGCCGCTGTCAGGGCCACTAATGGCTGTTAAAGAATTTGACATAGGGAACGTAACGTAGCCACAAGCAACCCATCATGAAGGGCATGGAGTCGGACCTCTTAAGTGATTGGAGGGTTCAACTTCGTGACCTACAAGTAATCACAAGGGAGACGAAGAAGTTGGTGACCCAATTCCACTGCAAGGGATGTACGTCTGGGGGAGGATGGTACTCCCAACTCAACACTAGTATTAGCGAGATTACAAGATTTCTCTTGACTCACCTCCAGAGGCCCGTGTAAGGGCCTTCTCTATTTATAGTTATATGGTGTTATAGTCGGGCAATCTTATGAGATTTTCTCCGCAGTCTTGTCATGTTCTTTAGTAAGCCTGTTGCCAGAGTTGTCCATTGTCAGAACATTAATTGTGCTGGCGATATCATGATTATTGTCGGTATGATGTGACCATCCTTTGTTGATTTTGGTGTCGCCGGGCCCTCGAATGAGGCCAAGTTTACTCGAATCCGGGTCTGCTTGAGTGAAGGCGAGTAGGGCCAGGTCGGGTCCGTCTGTTTACTCCAAGCCTGAGTGTCTGGACCCTTATATGGGCTACGTGCAAAGTTTTTAGTCTGAGAGTACTTTTTACCCCTCATCACATCCAAAGGCATCAGCCTTGCCCATCATACAAATTATAATCAAACCTTGCTGGATAGCCATGCTCTTTATCACCACCAATAAACATGGAAGTATGAAAATAAAGAGTGAAATGATGAAGAGGTCAACCATCTGTTTGACACATATAAAGAACAACTTATTGTCCATCCTGAAAGGTTAATATCCGCCCTTATACCATGATCATCTACCTCACATTCTACTGATACCTAGAAACAACGAGAAATAATATCTGCCCCTATACCTAGAAATAACGAGAAACCCTACAAGTTTACGACCTTGAGGGGCAAAAAATCATCTCCAGGCAGTACATGAAGGACACACAATCATAATGTCTTATCCTCCTCCATTCATACAAAATCAGCCACTAGTTCTTAAAATGACCGCCAATATGGAATTAGCCACTAGTTCTCAAGATAGCCCTCACATGTGGAATTAGCCCAAGAACACCTCATAGAGCTTCTTGGGTGGATTCTAGAGATAGAAACTATTCGTTGTGCATGATTTGCACATAGATTGCTTTCGGCAGTTGCTACAGCAGACCATGATGCTAAAATTGGGGCAACAATGAGCAATTGTAAAAGAGAGAAGAATGTTGACAAGCACATCCAATTATCTAATCATGCTGTGCCAGCAGAACAAGACCAAAAGACTACAAGAAGCCCAACAACCATGATTCCAACAGAAAAATAACAGTCTAAGCTCTCAGCTTCTTCACACGAACATTGGACACCCGTCATTTATCTATCTGAGCCTTCCACTAAAGGGCCAGCAACTCACCATGGCTGACTGGCTTCCTTTGATGGAAAGGATGGAAAAGAGGTTCAATGTCTGAAATGGAATGTGGGTGGGGCGTGGGGCAAGCTTTTTCTCTTAGGCTTCGTTTAGATGTAGGGTAAAATTTACCCTATGTGGATAGGATAACTTGTTGGATAGGGGAGATTTATCCCATATATGTAGACCCTCATGTAGTTTGATTTGATCTCTCGTGCTGGTAACATTCACTACACCCACCTCCATGTGATCGTCACTTGCGCTATCCTTGTATACAATGTAACCCACTAGAAGCACAATCTCATCACTATTCATCGTACTATTCATCTTACCCATGACACGTCAGCTATCTCACCTACTTACCTCACATCCAAATGAACCCTTAAAGGTTGTGCTCTCTGACATTCATGTTTTCCATCTTTCTGTCTTTAAGAAGGCTTTTTACAAAAGCTAGAGGTCATCAGGAAGAGATTCTTTTGGAAAGAGCCAGATCATGTTGGGAGGTTTATGCAGTTAGTTTCTTGGGATGAGGTGTGTAAAACAAAAAAAGAGCACAGGCCTGGGGGTTCTCAGCTTTAGCACTTTCAATGATGGCTTGTTATCAATGTGGGTGGTGAAGCTCTTTCCAAAACAGGAACAGCCTCTGGCATCAACTAAGGAGTGACTCCTACAGTTTTTTGAACCTCTCACAGCAAGTGGTTTACCGGTTGTGTGTCGAAGTGCTTCAGCTTTTTGGAGTTTCGTTCACGTGATGCAAAAGGCATCCTCTTTCCTCCACCCAATTTTGGGAGATGGGCAGACTTTCAGGTTATAGGAGGATGATTGGGCAGAGAGTGGGTCTTTTGCTGAGATGACGCCCAAACTTTACGCTCTTGTTGTGGACAAGCTTCACTGGTGGTAAATGTTTGGAACGAGCTCTCTACCTCATGTTCACCCATGGTTGGGGGAGGGTTTTCTAATGCAAGGGTTGAAGACTTGCAGTTGCTACACTCCTTGCTTCATGAATTTAGGCCAAGGGTGGTTGTGGCTGACTCCTCGTAGTGGTATGTGAATTCTTTTTCAGTGATGGCATATCATTTGTTGTGTGGAGTAGTGGCCAATGTGGGTCCAACATAATTTGGTTGTCTTTCATGGGGAGAGAGCATGGGTGGAGAATGTTGTAAGCATGCGTTTTGGCAGATTTTGGACTCACCATTTGAAATGTATGCTTTGGTAGATGAATATGAAGTGGATGGTCAGTAACTTCCAGTAGCTGTCCTTTTTCTTTTCAAAGAAATAATAATAATAGTCTAAGTTCCATATTTAAACAAACCAGCACCACTTATAAAAGTTATTTATACTTCCATCATATACTCTAAAAATAAAGAAGACTTCATATCCATGTCTAGCCAACCATTTCCTCCAATTTGTGCAAAGCTCCAACATGATGCAGCCTACTTCACCCACATTACAGTTCACAGCCCTCACTCTCATAGAGAACCAAGCCATCGGATCAGAAGACAGACTTTGCATGTAATTTTATTGTTCATAAATAGTTCTTATATAGAAACACAACGGTTGACAACATGAAATAAGTATAATGACACGGTAACCAGAATGATCTACTACTGCTACCCATCAATAAAAAGGACCTACAACCACCACCCATTAAAACAACTGCCTCTGTAGTTTATATGGGACAGGATAATGCATATTAAGATAGTACAAAGTTTTACCAGCACTAGGAAATCTAATTATTTCAAAAGTAACTAAGTAAACAATCTTAACATATATGAACAGCCATGGTATAGCTACTGTAGCTATAGAAGCATAGATTTCACATTTATTTGCATAAGTTAAATAATGTAGATTTGTGGAGCGGTGGAAACTAAGATGCATTTAAAAAAAAAAATGTTAATATCTGTTAAACTCTCAGGTGATGGGAAGGTTTCCTCCTTGATTCAGTTCAGTTAAAGGTCTTGCACTATAATTTTAAAATTTACGATATGTGTGGAATTCCAGCCATGTCCCTAAAAAAGACAATATTCCCTATAACGTGCAAATTATCTAAATATTCACATTGAGGGTCTTAAATATTGCTCTTTGTTTCTGTTAGATCATTTTTGAGAGAATTCTGTTAGATCATTTATTGGTTTTATCTAAAGTTAATTTGTTGGTTACCTTTTTTTTGGCAACTAATCACGGATATCTGTTAAATGCATAATTGTTTATAAAAAGAGAATAATAGAAGTTAATATGTATGAAGGGTGGCATAGATTTTACATTTATCTGCAGAGGATAAATGGTGTAGACCTCTAGGATGGTGTGTTGAGTTGATAAAGTCTTAGGTGATGGGAAGGTTTCTCTTTCGTTTCATTAAATTGGAGGTCTTGCTCTATGATTTTAAAAATTATAATATGCAAGGAGATAGCATCCATATCCCTTAAGTGAGATAATATCACGTATAACATATAAATTCTGCAACTATTCGTCTAGAGGGTTGTAAATATTACTCTTCATTTTTTTCATATGATGTATAGGTCTCCTCTAAAGCTAATTTGTTGGCTACCATTCATGGATATCGATTAAAAGTACGATTGTTTCTAAAAAGAGAGTTATAGAAGTTAACACACAAACTTTTGCTTGTATAAAGCATTCCTCGACGTTTTTGATGGAATTGTCTAAAAAAATTATGTTACATTTTTTAATCAACTTATTTGTTGGTTGTTCGATTGACACCACCCATTAAAGATTGGATCAATACATGAAGATAGACATGTTTTCCAATCAATAAATATTCATAATGTTGTTTCCTAGGAGAGAATATGCAGTTTTATCAAACATACTTACTCGTGAAAAGCACAGGCCTATAAACTAGTTAAAACAAAAGGTCATAATAAGTCAGATATAACATCTAGTGAAAAGGGAATATTATCCATGAACAGAAACAATGATATGGTTTAAACAGGTAGACAATGATACAAATTCGAAAAGAAATGGTAAAGATAAGGAACAAAAAGAAATTACTAAGCATACTTTTGTTTGTTTCAGAGACAATAGGTATGCAGCCATAAAGCAGGCAATTCCATCCACAATGTCTTCTTTTTTAACCAGAACATAATCCCCCTGACTGAGGTCATGCTCACCATCAAAATTTTTGTCTTCCCACAAGTCTGCTGCAGTAACTATATCCCAAGATACACTTTCATCTGCTAAAATGCGGTATATACTTGAGTAGCATGAAAATGAATTACAAAATAAAGAAAAGAATGCCAAATGCAGACCTAAAAATATAGTTCATAATTAACCAGTAAAAGATATCATGATTCCATTCTGACAAAATGCAAGTAAAAAGGATGCTTATTTTTTTCATATCCCCAATCCGCTGTTCCGACCTATTCTTACCAATCAAATAATAAGTCATCCACATGACTACGCATATACTTGTGACCGTCAGATCAAGAGACAACCTTGACAATTCCCATGCAAAAAGGATCTAGTGGGGAGAAAGGAAAAATATGCACAAAAAAAACAACAAAATTTTATTCTCAAGTGCGTACCAGAGAGATTGTGAGAAACTGATGCATGGATGCTCCCAAGTTTCACAAGAAAATCTGGTGAATCTACTCGAGACTTGAGAAGCTCACATAACTGCAACAATAAATAACAAATAGAACAGCAATTAGAAATATTTTAGAAACCTAAATGATATAGCATTTATTGAGAGGAAGGTTCCAGTCATTATGCAAATATGATTAGGGGACACATGAAAAACTAGGTATTGATTGATTTTTAAAGGAATTATGTAAAAAAATTGGTTGATGTGCATACATTTCTCCAGTCTGGTATACTAAAGGCATTAATTAATCATTATCTCTTCAAAATGAATGCAAAGTGTTAAGAATCAGGCAACGTGGTGATGCCCTTCTTCTTCCTTGAAGTTGGCGCGTGGAGAAGAAAAGAGAGAGAGAGAGAGAGAGAGGTCGACGGTGGAGAGAGGAAAGAGTTCTAGAATGATGGAGATATTATTATGTAAACTCAAAAACGAAAACAAGAGATTGTACTCCTTTTATAGATAAGGAGTCAATCAATAACAAATCATAAAAGGACTCTTACTAAAACAGGACTCTTGACTCATTCCTATTCCAACAAGTTAACTCTTTCCTAAATAACTTGACTTAATGACCAAGCAACACATTTTGGCCCAAAATTAGGTTAGCGTGGAGCCAACTTCACACGCCCACATGGGGCTCGACTCAATGACTCAGCGCCACATGGCCATGGTGCCACATGGGCTGTCCACATGGCCTCCTCTTTATTCACACTACCACAAAGAATCATACTACATTGAAAATTTTTAAATATGCTATTTTCTTTTTGCAATGTAATTTCACAATATACAATTAAATCCACATGCTGATAAACAACTAACTGCTTGTTCTAGATTCAGATGCAGAAAAGCCCCATGTCAATTTCCACCATCAACTGGCCAATTTCCATATTGTGGTGAAACTGCCAAATATGCAGTGCCATTTTCCAGTCAACAAAATCCAAAACAAGAATTTTCAAACATGTGGTAATTTTACAACATTGTGTTAAAATTCTATCATACTTATGAATAAAAACTTCAAGGGAAGCTGAGCTTTTTTTCCTGTAACCACTTACTCATAAAAAAAAAAGAAGCCATTGTGAAAAAATATCAGCAATGTGATAATGCATGATCCAAGTAAACATGAGAAATATACAAGCTAAGAGCTGCACATCACAAGCGGAAGGAAGATGTGAAAAGTCTCAATTTCCACATCTTTATGTGGGACCATTATCTCATCATGTCAAGAAAATGCATTATACATGAAAATGGAAGAGTCCAGAGTGGTTGATGAATAAAACATTGGAGAATACAAACTGGCTCCAGTCAACAATCAAATGAATGAGCTGCCATGAACTCATATGAGGGTTGGTTTGACCACTTTAACCATGCAGTACATTTCATGAATGTTAACGAGCAAGAGATACTTTTTATGGGTCATAAACATGGACATATCTATGGGGAAACATGAAGATTAAAGCTCAACAGTTACTCAGACGTGGCTCTGGTAACATGAGACGGCAACCAAATCAGAACCAGTTGGCTTGAGAAGATAAGACTTTCCATAACCACCTCTCAATTCTAGTCAACAAGTGTAATCCACTGCTTGAGAAGGGATTTTTAATCCGCTGCCTTTTTTAGTGGTAATGAAGTGGATGAGTACTGCCTCCAATAGTCGTCCCTTGTCCTTTCCAAAAAAAAATATATATATAGTCAAGATCTACTTCGTTAACCCCTTTCGAAAAAAACACAAGATTCGATTAAAGAAAAGGACTGTTTCACCTTCAATCAGGCAAAACTCTTGCTCACTTCTCAAGTAAAGACTGCACCAAAAATGACAGTCTTTACATAATATCAAAAGGAATAGAATGCCTCCTCATTCTCTTGCTGCAAATCATTTCTCTCACCCCATATCACCCAGAAAAGGTCAAAGATGGAACCCTTTCCTTTTTTGTACAAACCTGAATAATCCTAGCTGTTTATCTTCTTGCCTTGAAAAATCTCCAAAAAAACTGAAAGATGACCTGTCAATCTACTCCACACCTGACTCCACCCACAAACATTTTCACAAGAGAGCAACCAAAAACTAAATAATTGATATCTTCCTTGCCTCCCTTGCAGGAAGAGCAGTTTGTTGCAGCCTCAGGAACCCATATCTGACACTGAATCATGATCACTAGCCTCCTCCTCCTCCTAAGTTCACAGGGAAAGAAATGTACCTTCAATGGCATCTTGTTCCTCCAATCAACCTACAATCTAAAAGAAAAACCTTGTTCCTATCAAGCAAATTGAGCTGCAAAGCATGGTGCGCTTGCCAAACCGAATATTCCCATCCTTCTATTACCATACATCATCCACCCCTCCTTCCAAAGGTCCACTCCAGAAATCTGTCAAGAGAGCCTCCTGGTCTTGTGTCAACCATTCATGCTTCTAGAACTGAAAACCCAATCAATCATTAAGTCTATGCAAAAAGAATTCCGCTAGATGAGGAAAAACTCTTAGCAACCCTCTCCAGAAAGAAGGTTCTCCACTAGCAGCTCAACAAACACCTTCTCTCCCAAGTAAGGATCTTCCACACAGCAAGTAGAACCCTAAAACACAAACTAAAGTCCCTCCCATAACCTTTCCATTCTACTTATCCAACAATGCAGCATTCATCCAATCAATGTCTAACGCCCAATCCCCCTTTTCTACTAAAGGGCGGCAAACATCCTCTCATATCACCAAGTATTTGCCCTTCCCTAACCCTTGGCCCCTTCAATAGAATTTTCCTGCAGATAGCTTCAATATTTTAGACAATGCTTATGAGCAATCTGAAAATCAACATATAGAAAACTTTCTTTGAGGGGTTATGGATAATTGCTCAGAGGTAGTTGTTAATACTTTCAAGTACTGGTATCTCCTTGCTCAGGGCGCTTCTGATTTTTGGAGGTCCCTGATGCCAGTTCTACAACGGATCTCAAGATATTTTCAACTGGTCCTTGGTGATAGAAAGACCTTCAAATTCTGGAGGATGACTGGTCAGAATCTGGTGCATTTGTTGAAATGATGCCTCACTTGTACGCTTTGACTACTTTCAAGTCTCAGGTGGTGTCCAAGTTCAGGAATGAGACCTCCTTCTCTTGGTCACCTGTTTTTATGGGGGTCTTTCGAATGTGCATACTTAGGAGTTGCAACTTTTGCTATCTTTGTTGCAGGATCATAGTTTGTCTCTAGATATTCCTGATAGACATTGTAGACTGAGGGTGCTTTTTCAGTGTAGGTTTACGAGCTCCTAAGAAGGTCGCCTTTAGAAGATGATTATCTCTTTGGTGACTGTAGATCTTTTTGGCGGATGAAGGTTCCTTTAAAGGTAAAGGTTTTCCTTTGGTTGTTAAGGAGGGGCTGCTTGGTTATAAAGGTGCACAGGAGAAGGTGGGTAGAGAATGCTAATACGGTGTGTCCCCTATGTCATGAGGATGATGAAGATGTTCCCCATTTATTATGGTCCTGTGACTTTGCTTTATCTGATTTGGAGAATCTATGCCTCGAGGGGATAAATGTCACAAGTATGAATGATTTTTGGTCTTTTTCCACGGTGGCATTCAATCGAATACACATGCCTCAATTGTGGCTGTTGTGGCTCTCTGGTCACTTTGGCTTCAGTGAAATGCAACGCTCCTCAAGGGGGATCAGGCTCGGGTGGAAAATGTGATTTGGGAGGTTACGTTGCTGTCTAAATTTTTGATCTGTGATTTGTAAATTTTGGTAAATGAAATGAAGTGGATGATTACTAACATCTGATAATCATCCTTTCTCCACTAAAAAAAATCAATTTAGTAACTTGTTCTCATGTGATTTTGTATGAACATTTCAAGCACACCAACAGATCGAGTGCTTAAATGTGCTGCTATTTGAAAAATGCCATGGGATGACACAAAGTCAAAGTTCCAAGATTCTGAAGCTACAAAAGACAAGACGATGACTTAGCTTTTTATTTTCTCCTAGTCGTACGTGCCAAGGAACCTCAAAGGAATGCAAGTAGTGGTCTAGGACTTAACTTACCTTAGAAACTTAAAAACTCAGTTTTTCTGTACATACTCAATTCTTGAAAAAGATAACTTGTGGAACACTTAAAATAGCTAATTGGTCAATTCAATCCATCTTTGATTGATTAATAAAAAGTTATCGATTATGTTGCGAAGAATTTTCAAGTCCACAAATTCCAGGCCAATTAACCAATCAAATTGAGTTCTAATCGATTGATCAAATTATCAAACAAACTTGTGATTTGTCAATGTATGATTTGATTGATCCTAGGATGAACATTGATCAATTAATATGTTTTTGATCAATAAATAACATTCAAAATTGACAACTTCGATAAATTCTAGATGTTGTTTTAACAATAAATGGGATATTTGAACGTTAAGTGACGATCCTAAGCTTATAAATAAACTACCTTGAACCTCTTTTTCAACATGCAACACACTTGAAAGTTCTCTCAAGATCAAATCAACCTTTGGTGCGTGCTTACAACTCTGCTGCACTCATCTACATCATCTAAGGATTGCTGTCCATGCTTAGCTCCCCACAATGCCTTGATTCCATTCAAGGGGCCTCTTGATCTTTGGTTTGATATCCTAATTATTCTAGAAGATCTCTTTTAATTTCCTAAAGACTATTTGCCTTAAGTTCTAACCAGCTCTTATATTTTTATTTTCATTTGTCTCTTGTATTAAGGAATTCAGCCTATCGGGAGCCCTTTCTCCTCTAGACGACAATGGAAATCAAATTCTCTCCATAGGATCAAAGATGGAGTTTTAAGAGGTGCGACCACCCTCAATTTAGCAGTGTGGTTTTTTAGTGGATAGGCAAGTGACCAGTTGAAAAATCCCAATTCAAAGAGATGTAGGTAGCAATTTTCACCTGAAGAGGAAGCCAAACATACCAACAACAATTGTCTTTGCAACATACCTAGCTAGAATAGCTATACCAAGCTCGACCTCTTGCTACATCCCAAATTAGACAAATGAGTGTTAATGGCCAAACTAGAAAAACCCAAACAGAACTGCCACATAACCCACCGCTTTCTTCAATTTATCCACAAATAACATTGTATCATCTGCATACTACTACAAGGATCAATGTGCACTCGGCCAACAATGGTGTGAAGCCTCTAAATAGCCCTTCCTCGCATGCCTTGAACGAGCATCTAACAAAAGCATCAACCACCAACACAAAGATAATGGAGCTAGAAAGCACCCTAGGCACACTCCCTCTAGGGCTAGAATTAACCACCTCCCCACCTATCATTCAACAGGATAAAAAATGATGGGGTGGTAATACACCTCTTCAATCACACAAGCTACTCTTGAAGATCCCTTTCTTTTGCAAAGACAACCATAGAAATTGCCACCAGATAGCATCATAACTTGGAAAATTTTACTTCGCAAAAGGAGCCTTTATACCATAGAAAACTTAAACTACCAAATGAATAGCCATCAACAAATTTAGGCATCCCCCTTAAACTAAAATCCTCCAACCATCAAGCTTCCTCTTCAATCTTTCCGAAGAGAACTAAAATCCTTGCAGCTTGCACTAAATAGCACTAGAAGCATGGGAAGATCCAAGTAAGAAATGGGCAACTCCCTCGCCCCTGCCTCTGGTAGAGTAGTCAACATAGTTGCCACTGAATGGATTCCATATCACCCATTCCAAGAATAATTCAATTTGACTTGTGAAAATTAATAGAAAATCCCCACACCTCCCAAACACTTGAAAGTTGCCCATTTCCTACTGCCACTGACCAATCCACAAGAACATGTTTTATTTGTGCGGTAAAAAGGAGCACCGAGACTCATTCTTCAAGAAAAAGCCCACAAAAAAACAGCAAAGCTGATTGCAAAAGCATTAATCATGAGAAATAGCGGGGAAGGAGCTGAGGTACAACCCGGAAGAACACCCTTACAAGGCTAGTCACAGCCTTTCATCTAGTTATCATCCCAAAACAAAAAACAAAAAACTCCATGTCACTAAATCATACACCTCTACAAAGTTGACCTCCTTAGGAAGGCTTGCCTCCTCAACTGTCTTGAAGATGAAATAATTTCCATGGCCAACACAAAGTGGCCTACCAAACATCTTCCTGAATGAATGCCACCTATATTGATTTGCACCAAGAATCCACCACTAATCTCAATCTGTTCAATCAAGACTTTAGCCACTATCAAGTAAATCATTTTTTTTTTAAATGAAAGGATAGTTATCTAAGCGATAGCCAGCCATAATCATTTCATTTCACAAAAAAATTACACCAGCATTACAAATAGGATCCCCAGAACTCCACCTAGGAAGAAATGGATGAGACAAAATTCTCTACATAGGATCGCTCCCCCCTAAAATAGATACACCCCACAAGACCGCCAAGGTCCTAGCTCTATCCTTCTTTGATCTAAAGGAAATCGTTCCATCTCAGGTGTTTCCTCTGCGGAAGGAAGACCAGAAGCTAGCCGTGTCCCGATGGGCAATCCAGTCAATCCCCATCTTTTGCCACACCTACCTCACAAACAGACATTGTAAGAAAAGATGTTGGATGTCTTTCTCCGCTCCTTCACAAAGAGGACAGCTCAAATCATCCATCTGGACCCATCTTGCCCTCCATCGCTTCATCATTATCCTTCCTCTCCTGACCAACCAAGCGAAGATCTTCACCTTCAACAGACACTCTGCTGCCCATATCAATCGACAGTCCCTCAAGAAGTCAACGTCCAGGTTAACCACACCGTAACCCAACCTACGAAAGACTTTCACCACAGAGAACTCTCCCTCTTCCCATAAGTACGAGTCGCTACCCTCCTCCGGCTCCCAACCTTCCAACTCCTGTAGCAGCCACTGGAAATCCTCACACTCCTGGTCGAAAAGGCCTCCTTTAAAGGTCAAGCACCAAACCCTGTTCTAACAATCCCCAACCGTGGTTGACAGGTCCACCATCCCCCCATAAAGACAGGGAAAGCTAGCACTGAGGGTTGAGCTGACCCCTCGCCAGTCATCCTGCCAGAACCGAAAGGCATCCCCTTTCCGCCGAGTGGGAGAAAAGAAATCTCGCACCTTCCCTGTCACCTCCGCCAATCCCCTAAGGAAGAAAGAGGCCCCAGGAGGAGGAGACTCCAGGGACCCCCAAGAGAGGAAAGGCCCGTAGCAACTCCGCATGACGTCACCAAACAACCCCCCTTCCTGGCCCACCAACCTGGCAATCCATTTTGCAAGGAGACTGATATTCACCTTATCCACATCTCTAACCCTCAGGTCCCCCTCTATCGACCTACAAACCTCCTGCCAAGCCACCAGTCTCACCCCCTTTCCTGCTACCCCTACATCTGACCAGAAAAAATCCCTCGTTAATCCAGAGATTTTCTTCTCAACCTGCCGTGGAATCCTAAAAACTGAGAGGAAATACGACAGTATGGAAGCCAGGATCGCCGTTACAAGAGTCGGTCTCCCTCCTCTAGACAGCAGCCTAGATGACCACCTTACCAGTTTCTTTTCCATCCTCTCCAACAAAGGAAGCCAATCATGCAACTAAAGGCGCCGATCTGAAAGGGGGAGGCCTAGATACATCAGCAGCAGGGAACCAACCTCTGTCCCTAGTGCACCTCCCACCAGCTCCACCTCCTCCGCTATCATGTTCATTGGAATAAAAGATGACTTCTAGTAATTAATCTGCAATCCTGATGCAGCACCAAAGAGTTCCAGTATGATCCTCATCCTCCTAGCCTCACTACCCGCTCCTTCAACAAGGAACAGGGTGTCATCAGCATACTGAAGAATTGTCCTCTCTCTATCCTCCCTAGCCTGAAAGCCTCTAATCAAACCCCTATCACAGGCCCTGCGAGTTGCCCTCGCTAAAGCATCTGCCGTAAGCACAAACAACATAGGTGCAAGAGGACATCCCTACCAAACCCCCCTCCTAGGCTGCACCCACCCTCTTACCGGGTTCCCATTAATCAGGATCGAGAAGGAAGTCGTCGTTACGCACCTCTTCATCCAGTCGATCCATATTCTGGGAAAGCCCCTCCTCAGCAAGGAAGCCCATAGGAAATCCTACAGCATTGAGTCATACGCCTTGCTGAAGTCCACCTTCCATAGAAATGCTTGTTTTTGCTCCCTCTTCCAAGCAGCCAACGCCTCCATAGTAACGACAAAATCATCTAAGATTCCTCTTCCTGGAACAAAGGCTGACTGAGCCAAGTCTCCAAGAAGGTCCCTAAGTCTATTCGCCAAGACCTTAGCAACAATAAGATAAACAGCATTGGATAGCACAATCGGTCGAAAGTCTTGAATCGCTTCCGCACCTTTCTAAGGCAACAAAAACATGTAATATCTATTCAGTTTGTCAAAACCTCTGTTCCCGATTGTAAACTCCTCCATCATCTGTACCACGTCTGCTCCTACCAAGGACTAGAACTCTCTAAAGAAGAAGACAGGGAAACCATCCGATTCAGGGCACTCCTCTGCATTCAACCCCCAGACCGCTTACCGCACCTCATCCTCTAAGAAGACAGCTGTAAGATCTTATGCCTAAGCCTCAGTGATGCATTGCACATCCTCTCCCCTCCAGCTCCAGCGTCCTCTGCTACACCACCCTATGAAATCTTTGAAATAATCAACCACAGCTCGTCCCACCTCCTCCCTACAAGAGGTCTCCCCATGAACTATCATCTCAATCCAATTTATCCTCCTCCTAGCAGAAGCCATTTGGTGGAAGAACTTGGTGTTAGAGTCACCTTCCTTCAGCCACTTCTACCTCGACCTCGTTTTCCACTCCACCTCAGCTTTCTTGTCCTCCTCCTGTACCACCCGCGTCATCCTCATCCCAATCTCTCTCTCCATAGATGAGATGGGGGCATGATCCTCTTGCCTATCAATCCTGGTAAACTCTGCCAATGCCTCCTCCTTTCTACCCCTCCTGGATGCTCTGATCTCTTTTCTGTAGGCCTTCAAGTGGTCTTACAACACTTAGCTTACTCGCCAAACGAAGCATAGCCAAACCCTCCACCTCTATAGACCACTTCTCCTCCACCATACTCCGAAACCTCTCCTCCATCAGCCAGGATCTATCAAATTTGAAATAGATGCTAAAGAGCATCCCCTCATTAGGACACCACATAAGCGGTGTATGGTCCGAGAAGGGTCTCTCCAAAGGATACACATCCGCCAACGGGAACGCCTCTGCCAACTTCACATTGGAAAGAAATCTATCAATCTTGAACATTGGACCACAGTCATTCCTCCAAGTGTAAGCACATGATGTCGGGATCAAGTCTATGAGGCCATGTGTGGTCAAAAACTCTACAAAGAGATCCGACCTAGGATCCTGCCTCCCTCGCCCACCAAATCGATCATCCGTCTGTGGGGTGATGTTAAAACCCCCTCCAATCAACCAAGGACACCCATGGCATTCAACGGCCACAGTTGTCAACTCCCACATCACTCCTCTCGCCTGTGCATCTGAAGGACTGTACACTCCTGTGATCGTCATTCTGGGACCTCCCATCTTCCACACCAGCCTGACAGATATAACGTGCTCTCCACCGAAGCAATCTTCCAAAGAAAAAACTTCTTTTGGCCAATCCAGAATCTGCCCTCCTGAACAGCCAACTACTCCAAGAGCCCGAAACCCTTCCATCCAAGAGCCACTGATCTCCTACCATGTCCTGACATCACAGCCAAACAACTTTGTTTCCTGCAACAGTACAATGTCCACTCCCCACAGACGAATGTAGTGTCTCAAAGATGCCCTCCTCGATGGGTCATTGAGACCCCGCACATTCCACGTAAGAACTCCATTCATCAAGGACAGGTGGAGGCCTCCTTCATCGTTGATCGGAAGCTACACACCTCCGCAGTCTGACGCACCTCTTTATCATCATGATCCAACACCTTCACTTGCTGTGTGGGCTGTGGAGATTTGCCACGACCATCCACCACCACCCTAGGACCCCGACTAGTTCCACGAAAATGCCATTTCCGCCTATAGCGGAGAGCTCCACCTCTACCACCGCTCACCAACCTTGGTCGCCACTCGGTCAGTGAGACCACCGCTCGGTCTCCAAAAGTCGAGTGCACACCCCCCGATCGTTGTTGCAGCAAAGACCCGTCAACTCCTTCCACCTCCAGCCTCGAGGCCCCGGTGTCCTCATCAGGAACCCCACGATCACCAGCAGCCTCTCCATTCTCCACCGAGATCGCATCAATCGCCATCGCCACCCCCCGAGCCTTCGCACACCGCGTCGGGGTGGTCGCTGCAGGGCCCTACAGAGCTTCCTTGCCGAAAATGGCCTAGGACCGCACACCGCCTCCTGCGTCATGAAGTACCGAATTGTCTTCTTCAGCAGGCCTCGTATGCGAAGCCGAATGGAAGCATAAATCCTCCTTGGTAGCGAGCCCCTCCGATATCTGCAGCTCAGGCTCCGCTTCAGCTTGATTCGGAACAGGGGCCCGACACAGCTGAGCAACCGGATTCGGATGCGGATCCTTCTCCACACCACATTTGGACTGCGAGCCATAAGCCCCAGACCCGCAATAAGAGGGTGCCTTCAGCTGGCAGTCCACCCACGCCTCATTTAATCGAGCTGCATCGAGCAACATAAGCGACTCCAGCTAGTGTTCCCACTGATTCTCCACGATCAATCCCTCTGTCTCTTCAGCTCTCGCAATAATCAGGCGCACCTCCATCTCGGGACGTGGCAAACCATCACGCGAGATCTGCAGAGATCTGTCGGGACTCGAAGCCACGTCGGCGACCCCTTGCCTCCTCCACACCTTCATCAGCCGTCACTCCGCCTTCCTCCTCATCAGAGCAACGGCTCCGACCACTGGTGGAGTTGCCCGACGCGAGCAAGACACCACCCAAGACAAACTACCAAGCCAGAGCAAGATCTTCTCCATTACCTCTGCCCCGATCCTCAACTCAACCATCGCCATCAAAGGACCCTCGGAGAGGTCGATTGACTTGCTCTCCACAAGCCGAGCAAAAGGTGAAACTACCTCCTTCACCACCTCCACAGATAACAGCCACCAAGGGATACCCTCAATGGCCACCTCAATCAGCGGCCTCTCCGGCAGACGCTCCGATGATGCTCCATCGTGAGGGCAAGGTCGACACTATCTCCATCTCCCCATCTTCGACCCGACCTCCTTGAAGTAGAGCGCGTCCCTCCTCAGAGCGGGGAGGCCAAGGACCAGTATCTTCCTCCCATCAAGGGCCAAGACCTTCACCCCCTCGTACAAAGCATCCCAACCCAGCACCTTCAACACCTTCGATCGAGTGGTCTAGCCCTCCACCATATCTCCAACTAGCCCATTCTCGATCATCTCTCGCAAGCACCTCACCTCCTCTGACCAGGGAGCGACAACCTCCGCCCACAGCGTCCGCCTTGAAGGCGAAGGTGGCAGACCCCCAGCACTACCACCACGACCATCACGGCACACCCTGCTCCTATGTCCAAGGGCACCGCACCTCCACGGCTCCCTGCAGTCCCGAGCCCAATGGTCATAGCCTAGACACTTGAAGCACCTTCCTCTTCCAACCGCGATGTCTCTCCGACCGACCACCCCCGGTGGATCACCCAAAGGCCTATGAGAGCCCCTCATCACCACCGACCAACCTAGCGCCTCGACAATTCCCACACCCTCTCAATGCCCTTCCACTCCATCCTGACCAGGTACCACCTCCTTCTTCCCCCTTCCGCCTTCTGACTCCCCCCTCGCTCTCTGTCGGTCTCTCTTCATCCCAAGTAAATCATATTTGACAAGGCATTAGGGCAAAAATCGTCTACACACTGTGTATACTCCTTGTTTGGAAGAAGAATCATACAAAACTTGTCCCTTTCATATATATATATATATATATATATATATATATATATATATATATATATATATATATATATATATATATATATATATATATATATATATAAAACTTGTTCAACCGACTGAAATCACTACTCTACCATAAAATCTCTAATCAATATAGGACATTATTTTGTAATGCACTCCAAAAATCCTTATAAAGAAGATTGAGAAATAGTCCAAGGCATAAACCCCTCCCAATTTAGCCTAGCCAAGATAGACCAGTGTTCAATATGCCGACGTCGATGGCATGTTGTTGGCATGCCGTCAATATGGTTAATTTCGGTCAAAAGGCATATCGACATGAAAAAGTTATCAATATGCAAATGTTTCATCGGCATGCCAACGAAATCGTTGACATGTCGTTGGTAAGGTTTGCTGTGCTACTGCTAGCGCGCACTCCTGTTGCTACTGCTACTACTGCACTTTGCTACTATTGTTGTTGTTGCTGCCAGCTAGCTTGGTCGATTAGATCTCCAACATGGAAAATATTGATACGGATAATTTTAGGTTATCGGTAACCTAACGTCAATACACAGTCATTTCCACGGCATGCCCTCAACATGCCTACGATATGCACACTTGAAAATTTATCTGTACGACATCGATATCGACACTTCGAACCTTAAGATAAACTCCACCTCTCCTCAAATGGCTTCACCAACAAAAGAATCTTGTTGTTCCTTTGAAAGGGATGGAATGTCACTAATTCTCCAATGTCCAGCCCCAATATGTTGTCTCCCATAGAATTGTCTAAAATGGGATGCTAGAAAACTACCTACATGTTCACACCTCTGAATCAACACCTCCCCCTTGAACAAGTTTTCAATGTAATTCTCCTCCATCCACATATGAATGGAAAATTTTTTGTTTACATCACCTCTAGCCAAAGCTATTTGAATTTCTGTCTACATTGAATCTCCACCTTGTTTCCTTCTCCAAGACCACCTTCCAATGTCTCTCCCATTCCATAATAGTTTTTGCCACTAACACTATCTTGTATCATGTCTATCACACATTTCTCCTCCTTCCTCTACTCCCATTGCCCTTTCAACTTCTTCCTCTATCCTACAAGGAAAAATCTGTAAAGCAAACAGCCTATGATTTTTTTTTTTATTGCAGGCATGAAATTTCATAAGTAGACAACCAAGGAAAATACTCTCAAAAGAAAACAAGACAAGTTATTCACCAAGAGACTAGGATTTCACCTTCAAACCATGAATCCTTGGTAGAATAACTATGTTAGCTACCATAGGCTAAAGGTTTAGCTACCAAATCATGGGAAGTGAGAGGAGTGAAGTTAAATGCATAGTTCAGCATTAAAGAAACAAGCATTGAGGTTGACCTGCATGTTAGTGCATTGCTCTCCAATATGGGGTGGACCCATGTTGTTAAGTGAAGGTGGATCGATGTTATTGAAACTTAGGGCTACTTTACTTGGAGTATGGAAACATGTGTTTTGAAATGTGAAGGGGATGACACCTATTGTTGTTTACTTGGTGGTGGTGCTAACCTAGGGTTAGCACCTAATTCTATTTACCTATGAAATGACTAAAACTATTTACTTGCAAGGTAGTGTTATAAAGACGGAAGTGGTGTTATACTGTCATGTGATTGGTGGATGTACTGTTCACAGGTTGAGCCAACACCAATAGGAACCCAGGTTTGCAGTCCACGAGTTAACACCAATGGTAAAAAGGTGTTAACTTAATACCCTAAAATAGGTGTTAACACCCAATGTAAACTAGGCCTTGGGGAACATAGGTAATAATATGTGTATCTTGGTAAGTCCAAAGGTGATATGCGACTTCCAAAAATCAAAGGTGTGAGGTTGTGAGGGAAAAACTTTGAAATTTTTATAGGCAGATGGAAAAGAAATGTTAACAATAGAAGGATTTCTTTTTTGAAAAGTAACAATACAAGGTTTAGAAATAGGTATGCCAGACAATATTCTCTGGCATATTCTCTTGCGAGCGAAGCATCCAACAATGTAAAGTGCCTAGACAATATTTATCTTAAATAGAATTTTCTATGTAGCTTTTGTCAGGATTAGGGAGGGATAAAGAATAGAATGTTACCGCTCATCCTCAAAGGGGGTCAAACAAATAGAGAGGGAATACCAAAGTTAAGTGCTTAAGGCAAGAAAAGAAATGATGCATAGTATTCATTTCCTTTAAAAGAAACAAATGTCACCAAGATGGTGTTCACAGTTCGCATCATTTTCCTACCCAGCTGCACCAACATGGGTAGGTAATCTTTCTTTCATAGTTGGGATCAGTTGTAATTAGATTAAGTTTTTAAGGGCACAGTTGTATCAACTAATGTTGAGCTCTGACACTGTTTTCTAATAGTTCTGCATCCTATATAACGATCTTCATTTCCCAAGTAGAAAAACCAAAGTAGCATCAACACAAAAACCAGTGAAAATGAAAAGAGAGAAAAAAGTTTCCCATTTCTAAGGCCTATCTTCTTGGGATCCAAGAGCAACATGTAAAGAGCAAACCCACGGGTTGTTGTAGTTCTGCTGCATTCTGCAATAGCTATGATGATAATTCAAGATGCAACTAAGTTACTAACTCTAAGACGGAGATTCCTCTCACTTCCAATTCTACTCGTCTGCTCACAGAAACTCAAGCTCCCCCTCCTTTCTCTTGGGCGCCTCGTTTGCCGAAACGTTCTTTACATTATCCAACGTTCCTCGCATACTTGCACCTAAATCCTAACACTCGTCCACTTCCAATGTAAACACATTCCAGTAAGACAGCATAAATCCCCATCCCCAAACCCGAGATCCCTATCACACCGTCTAAACCACGCAACAGAGCAAATCGAAGAGCTGAATAGATCAGATCCCGATACCTCATCGGTCTCCGACTCATCCGCCACGGAAGACGAGCTCGACGGCGGCGGCGGAGACGACTCCCGCAACTGCCCGCCCCCCGACCTCGGGAGCTCCTCTTTCTCCTCCTCCTCCTCCTCAACGGGCTCCTCCGGCCCCATGGCATCTAGATCGGCGTGCTTGAGGAGCTCGAGGGTCGTCTGACACTGCTCCAGCATCGCCAGCACGGCCTTCCTGGTGACCCTCACCTGCGGCCTCCGCCCCTCCCAATCCGCGCACGTCGGCGTCGGCCTCGGCGCGGCCGAGCGCGGGGTTGGGGCTTCCGCAACCTCCATGCCCCAATTGCTGCTCGCAACCCTAGAAAGATTGGGGGATCTGAGAAGACGGGTGGAGAGCAGTTGGTTGGGATTTGGGAAGGGAAGGGGGAGTTCCCAAGGAACAGGTGCCGTTGCCTACACGTTATGATGGTGTGTGTCTCTGTGCGTGTGCGCGCGCGCGCGCGCTTTTTCTGAGGCCGCCGATGCGAGAGGGGTGTGAGGGAGGCTCTATATTCACCGCTGGTCCCCGTGGAAGCCGGCGTCGCGGGAAGGCGTGGGAGAAGCCGAGGGCCTCCTCTGGGTCCACGGGCGACGTCGGTCGTCGGGGGTCATGTGCCCGGCTGAAGGGCAGGGTGTTTCTCGTCCTTTTAAAAGTAATTTTTGTATTGAGATATTGTATTACGTAAATGCCATCCCACAGTTGCCGTACCACAGTGATAAATTAACATGGAATAAGTGTAATGAATATTTTTTAAGTGGTGAAATAACTTAGGGGTTGTGGAGTAAAATAAAATCATTGGTGGATTATTTTGATGTCAGTTGATATTTGTTTAAGAAAAATATTTTATATGTAAATTTTTTTATATAAGGTCCTCCAAAAGAGACATGTATCTATCATCTCCTTTGTAAAAATTGGAGCCATAGTCGGAAGGTAGATTGGTCTAGGTTTTGCCTTCTTCATCAACATCTAATGGCTTAGGTTAGAATTATACTATTTTGAGTGGGCTTTTTTTAGTATGGGAAGTGGATTCTTAGTTTAGTGTTAAAAGTAAAAATTTAGGATATAATTGATATTTATTTAATATTAAATATGAAAATAGAGGATATAATGGATATTCTGCATCTAGACAAAGGTCGGGGAGTTGTTTGTTTACTAGAATTAAGGTCTTAATTTTCTATTTGATATTCTTAATTTTAAAATTATTTTATTTTAGAATTAGGTATTTAATTTTCAAAGAAAATAATTTCACCTCTAGTGGGTAAAATTATAACTCCTCCTTTTATATCTTATAATTTTATGATGTGACTCTTTTAAAAAATATTTAAGATGTGACACTATTTTTCTCAAATACTCAATTAAATTTCTAACTTTTCACCAAAAGCAAAAACATATCCAATTCCTCTCAGAATTTCTTATTTTTCTTGCATTTTTTTTTCATTCCTCTACCTAAATAACCAATTAGACTTGAAGTTAAACTACAAGTTAAATATAACATAAGATGAGTTGTTAGAGATATGTTGAGGCAAATTTAAGGATCTAGATTCATTCAAAATTATGAATAAGTACATTATCTTTCACTTCCTTACCAACCTTCTGCAGTGTCATCAAAACCTTCACATTGCTATAAAACACAAAGATATCCTTGGAACTCCTAAAAGCTTATGTATCAACTTACAACTTACTTTGAACATGACGCTTCTCCCCATTCACCACCTCACCCCCTCTCTAGGTTTAACACTAGGACATCCCATCAAAGGCAATGGGTTGCGTAGTGGAGGTGGAATAAATTTTTCATCGAGTAAAATGAAATTCAACACACTACATCATATCATATGTTAAAATATACCTATTATCATCTTATCTACTAACATAATATATACACTCACTTCACTACATTATCACAATGTACGACACTCTCATATCATAAAAGAAAAATATTATCCACTATCTTCGCATCAACATCCAATTATTTTTATCCTACTATTTATTTTTCTACACAGCCAAATACCCTATCAAACTTATCCTACCCAAGACTTAACTCGATAAAATTTATCCCACTGCTAAACACAACCTCAATGCGATCTCTTACACCATCCATGAAACATCTAAGCTCATCCCTCATATCACAATGCACAACATGTTCGTCACCGGTGAATTCCCCTCCACAAACACTATCAAGGAAACCTTTTTTAGGAGTAAGAAGTTCAAATATTTGAATTTGATTTGTTAATATTCAATAAGAATTTATTATATAACTAGATTCACCATTTTGATCTAACATGCAAGTTCCTTGGTTCAAATTTTATTTATTGGATATTAATTTCTTAGTTCGTTGATTTTTTTGTTGTTGTAATTTTGTTTTCTCAACAAGAACCAATGTCCTCAATTCTCGCATCTATTACTTGTCTTTTTACCATCTCGCTATCTCTGATTGTTCATAAGAAAATCAATAATATTCATAAGGTTCTTGTTACGAATGCGGCCTCAAGACAGTTTTTAAGACGTCTGGGAAGTGGCCCCGATGTCTGACTAGACGTCTGGAACCCTTTCCAGACGTCTAGTATTTAATTTTTGCGGCGTACGGGGTTACGTCTGTGCGCATGCACGCGCAGACCTGTACCCGCCGCTCTCTTCCCTTTTTTCCCCTCTCTCCTCCTGCAGGGCGCGGCACTTCTCTCTCCCCACGCGGCCTTAAAAGGCCCCTTTCCCTCACCCTCATCTCCTCTGTGTCCCTCTTCTTCTCCCAGCCAGTGCGAGAGCGCGAGCGAGCGAGTGAGCGGCGGCACCAGCGGCCGCGGCAAGTGTGCGGGAGAAGGTATTGCGCGAGGGAGGAGACGCTCGACGGTGAGGGCTCGAGCTTGCCGGGGCAGCTAGAGCCGGTCGGCGGGGGAGCAGCGGGCATGGAGTGTCGCGGAGGGGCTGCTGCAGCTCGAGCAGCAAGTGGACGGGGCGCGACGCGGCCGTGCGTCGCGGGCAGAGAACGAGTCGAGCTCTGATTCTGGAAGTTTTTCCAGAATCAGACGTCTGGGCTTCCAACCAGACGACGGTGAAGACGTCTGGAGGACTGTCCAGACGTCTGGCAGGCAAGATATTCGATCTGCTTCCTTTTTCGCGCCTTCGTCTGCGACTCGTCGTACTGAGAACAGGTGTGGGTACGTGCAGGTTCTGCTTGGGAGGGCGCAAGGGCTCGCCATCCCACGTGAGTCGGACGTCTGGCCGCAGTGCCAGACGACGGGAAGGACTTCCAGACGTTCGGGGTGACCATCGGACGTCTAGGAACTAAGCCAGACGCCCCCGCAGGCTTCTGGATGTCTGAGGGACTACACAGAATGAAGGTACGCTCTGACCCACATTTTAAGACGTCTGGAAGAGGTTCCAGACGTCTGATTTTAGGCAGTTTCGTCGTTTTCGACCAGTTTAGGGCCCGTTTGGAGTCCGTCTTCCGCGTTTCGAGTTGCGTTCTTTCCGGAATAAAATCCTCTACCCATTTTCAGTAATTATATACCGTTCTGAGAAACTTCTTGTGTTTGATCCTTGTGTTAGGATCCCGTTCCATTGCAGTCTTGGGGATTGAGGAGGCGCGTGGGATTTCCGACCACGCCCCCAGTACTCCCGTTGTAGCTGGTAGAGTGGCTTTTAATTTACTTAATCAAATTTGTTACAATTGTGGAATAATTAATAGAGTCTAGGGCACTGCATGAACCCTAGGACTGAGAAACTAGATTGAATGATAGATCATAGGGTATTGCATGAAACCTAGGACTGGAAACTAGATTGAATGATAGATCCTAGGGTACGGCATGAATCCTAGGACTGGAAAACTAGTGATATGTATATAAATATTACAGTCTTGGAAAGGTGGAAAGGAAATAATAGCTGCCTGTAAATTGATTTAACCGCTGCCTGTTATGAAGGAATAAATATGATTGAAAACATGGGTTGTATGAACGTAAGAATACGAACCCTACGGGGAATTAGGAGTAGAACTCCTGGAAAGAGAATATAATGGAACTGAGAAAGTGAAACGTGGAAGTGTGTTGTCTCTTGGGTACGTGGTACCAAAGAGAGCACACATTACCTCTTAGTGTAGAGAGGAGCTTGCCGCCCTCAGGTTGAGACCTGGGTGGGTTTGGCCACAGTACACCGACTTGTTGGCCCTCACGTACGCAGTACCGAGGAGAGCTACTAGTGTAGGGAGAGCACCAGCTACCCCACGGGCCCCGGGGTTTTGCTAGCCTCCTACACCGACTTGTTAGGCCCACTAGGCAAACCAGGGTAGTTAGGCGAGGGTGCGCGGACTGTGGAGGGGTTGGACCCCTGTTACTGAGAGGGCTCTGCCCTATGCTGGTTCCGTGCTGTGCTTTGGGTGCACCCGTTAACGGAAACGACTGACCACGTGCCAATGCGGGGTAGCTACCCGTGTATTTATCGCACATGCCGTAGTCACCGTTACGTTTGTCAGCGACCTTGGGGTGGTTGACTGAGAGTAGGATCACCACGGGGGACTCTCCCGGCCAGGAGAGCACCAGGTGTTACTTCTACTTTTCGGAAAAGACTGCAATCAAGATCGTTCCCACGAGGAACATTCAAGATCAAGTGAAGGATCTGAGAAATAAATAAATCGTGAAATAACATAAAGATGCAAATAAAGGATGTAAATATATAACAGTCACTGAATACTCTACTGCTTCTTTAGTTTTTCGTTGCCACTCTACTCAACGTTTCGCTGATGTGTTACATTCGTTACTTTTCAGGACCAGGTGTTGAGCAGCCAGGGTCAGCGGCTACAAAGGACGCTGGGCCGAGTAGGGTCCAGTAGAGTTACCGCAGTTCTTTTGTACCCCTTTTTTGTTCCACTGTAGTGAGTAGTTCTTGTTACTCTCTGTACTTCTTTACTTGTAGCTTCATGTTATGTTATAACTGTTGTTCTACTGTTGTGGTGGTATATATTGTAGTAGTTCCTTTTCTTACTGCTATATTTTGTTACTGCTAGTTATATTCATGCTGAATGTGGTTTATTTTACTGCTCTTTTGGTTATTTACTCGTTGGATGACTAGGTCTTGGGATTAGTCGAGTCGGTCCAGTTCTCGTATTTCGTAGGGACTCGGGAATCGGGTCGTTACCGTTTTCCTCTGATTGAGATTAAAATACACATCCAAAGTAAACCTTACATTAGGATATATAGCATTACCAAGAATTTAAGGGAAAAAAACCCAAAAGTGATTAGGAAATCTTGAATTTGAAGCTCTTTAATATAACTATCATGTCCGAAAGTTTATGGAGATCTCAAGAAAACCACAAAGTATTTGATGCAGGCTTATTAAAGTAAATTATATGGCAAGAGTAACTATCAGCTTCTTCCTTCTCGAAGGCATTCTACTTGGTAAAAGATTCAATCATGTCACCATTATCTAACAAGGTATAAGGATTGCACCTTTCAACCATTATAAAATGATTCATCAGCCTTCTTTATCCTTGGCTTGTCTCAATCTTTGTAACATGGTTTATAATAAGAAATCACTACTAAGCAAGCTATGTTGATGTCCGATGCAACAAATAATTGATTCAAACAATCAATAGGTAGAGTTAATGATTCTAGCATTGATGAAATTTGCACTTCTTATGCGCATCACCTTTAGAAACTCTCCTAATTCTTTATACAAATAAACAACCATGGTACTATGCACATTAATGTTGATCACTGCTCATTTATTTTTTATACACAATAAAATTCTAATTCCAGCAAGATAATACTGTAGTCGCTACTGATTCTTCAAGCTTTCCACCTCTTAATAGTGCTTCTTATACTTGATCAGCCCCTTCTCTCTAACCACCTCCCTCCTCCCCACATTTTGCACATGTGCAATTTTGGTTTTTAATCATTTTGTGTTGATGTAAAAATCATTTTGCACCCATGCAATTTAGTTTTACACCGGTGTAAAATGGTTGCCAAATTATATAAATACAATTTAGAAACCATTTTGCACCGGTGTAAAATCATTTTTAGTTACTAGAAGAATCTAATGAGCCTAAACAAGAAGAGGAGAAAACTAAAGAAGACAAAGAAGACATTGAGGAACAGGTGATAGTAGCGCCATCATCCTCTATATCTAGCTTAATTTGACTAATTCCAGAGCTAAATTCACCTAATTAACACATTAAAGGGTATAATTCATTTCGGGCTAAATCAAGAGGAGTTGAGTTAAATTGGGTCACTTCTGCTATTTTAATAAATAATTATAAAAAGTAGAATAACTAAGGGATAAACCTATGATTAAATAAAAGTCAATTAAGCTTAAATTTTCAAGAAGTGGGTTGTGATTGAGCAATTTAAGATTTCCTTTCAAATTGAATATTATTTCTTAATTAAAAATCATAATTTCATCCCCACTTCAACTAAAATAGTTCTGATGGAAATAAGTATAATCTAAACCTTTTAAAAATTATTTTAAAATATTCTATAAATTTTATAATAATTAATTTAACAAAAGGAACCTATTTTGACATTAAATAGAGACCTAGGCATGTATTTGATACATTTTGAGTTAAAACATAAATTAATCTATCAAATTTTGTTAAAATCCAAAATTGAAGTCACATTAAATTTCTTAGGTTTAAATTAGGTTAACATAAAAATTCGATCTCATTTGGAATTCATCTTAACCTGGTTTGCAATTTACCCCTTGAATTCTAATTTCCTTACAAAAACCCCCTAACTTTCAATTTTCTCACAAAAATGCCCCCACCAGCATCTTCCTCCTCCAGCAATGGGAGAAGCTTCTCACGAAGCTTTTAACCGCGACTTTGAATGCGATTTCCTCATGATTAGGTCGTTAGAACTTTTCTAACTTTGATCAAAGTCCTTTTCGAATCATTCCTAAGTCGATTGGCGCAAGAATTAGTCAAATTCGCCACCAATCGAGGTTGTTATCCACAGTCGAAGCACCTGCGGGAGCTCACTTTGACTCCATTTTTTGTTGTGCAAAGAGGTCGTGAATAGTCCTCCTTCGCGTTCACCCTCTCTAAAGCTCAGTTGGCCTCCTCCCATCCTTCTCGTCGAGTTTTTGGTGTGCTGCACCACTTCCTCCTTCTTCCTTGAAAGCCACCATTGACGTTGACCTTGGAGATCCTCTATCCTCCTTCATCGTCACGCCTTGCTGCCAACCGAGGCCACAAACCTTCTACCTTTGTCGTCATTAAGCTTCCCATCAAAAAAGTCGATCTCTTCGTGCTATTCCTCACTCCAAACACCCTGCCAGCCCCCCTTCTTCCTCGTGTCCGGTCGGCCAACACTAGATGTTGTCCTCCCCTCTTTGTCCGATATAAGGTAGTACATTCACATCTCCCCCCCCCTCCAGAGCAGTTTAAGACCCTTAGACATAAGTTTTGTTATGAACGCGTGCCCCGGACGTATTTTAAGACGTCTGGGAGGTGGCCCAGACGTCTGACCAGACGTCTGGGATCACATCCAGACGTCTTGCCAGACGTCTGGGATGGTTTATTG
Source organism: Thalassia testudinum (assembly GCA_037157565.1). NCBI lineage: Eukaryota > Viridiplantae > Streptophyta > Magnoliopsida > Alismatales > Hydrocharitaceae > Thalassia > Thalassia testudinum. The sequence goes on from JAZHRO010000059.1 coordinate 27,838,096, forward strand.
ACGTCTGAAAAAAACGTTATCGTCTACACCCGCGAGTTGCCTGCGCGCCTGAGCGCGCAGACCGCATATTCTCTCTTTTTCTTCTGCGGCTGCGGACGCCTGCGGCGCCTTCTCTCTCTCCTCTCAGCGCGGCGTTAAAAGGGGCGCGCCTCCCCTCCCGTCTCCACCGTCTCCTCCTTCTTCTCCTTCCTGTGCGCGAGAGCGAGCGGACGCGAGGGCGGCAGCGGCGGCCGCAGTAAGCGCGGAGGTGCGGCGTGCGAGGGCGGAGCTCTGCCGTGAGGGCGAGCTCGCCGGAGCGGCTTGGCCGGCCGACGGAGGGCGCAGGGGGCGCGGAGAGACGCGGAGAGGGACCTGCTGCGGGCTGAGCAGCAGACGCGCGAGGTTCGACGTGGGCGGCGTCGCGAGCGGAGGCCGAGCAGGGCCCTGATTTTGGAAAAATTTCCAGAATCAGACGTCTGGGTTGATAGCCAGACGGCAAGGTCGACGTCTGTAAGATCATACAGACGTCTGAAAGGTGAGTTTTCCGCCTTCTTCTTCCTTCTTGACGACTAACCGTACTGAGGAGGGGGGGTTGGCTGTGCACAGGTTCGCTGATTTGCCATCTTTTGCGAATCAGACGTCTGGAAGTTGTACCAGACGGCGGGAGTGACCTCCAGACGTCCGGAGTGACCATCGGACGTCTGGGATCTAGGCAGATGTCCCCGCAGACTTCTGGACGTCTGGGAAACCACGCTGAACAGGTAATTCTCTGATCCACTTTTTAAGACGTCTGGAAGGAGTTCCAGACGTCTGATTTTGCACAGTATCGTCTTTTTCGACCCGTTTAGGGCCCGTTCGGGCTCCGTTTTCCGCGATTCGAGTTGCGTTCTCTTCAGAATTAATTCCTCTACTCATCTACAGTAGCTATACACTGTTTTGAGACACTCCTTGTGTTTGATCCTTGTGATAGGATCTCGTTCAGTTGCAGTCTTGAGAGTCGCGGAGGCACGCGGGATTCCCGATCACGCCCCCATTACTCCCGTTGTACTTGGTAGAGTGGCTTAAGTTACTTTTAAAATCTGTTAAAGTATGGAACCATAACTAGAATCTAGGACATTGCATGAATCCTAGGAATGAGAAATGTATGGAATGATAGCTCCTAGGTGATGCATGAATCCTAGGGCTGGAAAACTAGTTGTATGCTAGATCCTAGGATGTGGCATGAATCTTAGGATGGAAAAACTAGTGGAATGTATAATACTGCAGTCTTGGAAAAATGGAAAGGAATATAAAGCTGCCTGTAATTTGAATTAACAGCTGCCTGTTATGAATAAAGAAACATGTTGAGATCATGGATTTTGAGAACGTGAATCTGGAAAGTGAAACATATGATGTTCTGAGATAAAGAGCTGGAACCCTACGGGGAATTAGGAGTGGAACTCCTGGAAAGAAAAAGGAATGGAACTGAGATGTAGTTTGTACTGTCTCTTGGGTACGCAGTACCAAGGGAAGTACCTGTACCTGTTTAGTGCAGAGTAGGGCCAGCCGCCCCAGGGACCCGGGGTTAGGATTGGCCGCTCTGTACCGACTTGTTGGCCCTCGTGTACGTAGTACCGAGGAGAGCTAGTAGTGTTAGGAGAGTACTAGCTACCCCACGGGCCCCGGGGTTCTGCTAGCCTCCTTCACCGACTTGTTAGGCCCACTAGGGCAAACCAGGGTAGTCAGGCGAGGGTGCGCGGACTGTGGAGGGGCAAGGCCCTGGTTTGGTTACTGTGGAGGGGTTGGACCCCTGTTACTGAGAGGGCTCTACCCTGGTTCCGTGCTGTGCTTTGGGCGCACCCGTTAACGGAAACGACTGACCGCGTGCCAGTGCGGGCTAGCTACCTGTGCGTTTATCGCACGTGCCGTAGTCACCGTTACGTCTGTCAGTGACCTTGGGGTGGTTGACTGAGGGTAGGATCACCACGGGGGACTCTCCCGGCCAGGAGAGCACCACGTGCTACTTCTACTTTTGGAAAAGACTGCAATCAAGATCGTTCCCACGAGGACATTCGAGATCAAGTAAAGGATCTGAGAAACAAATGAAATAGTGAGAAAAATTGAAAGATGTGAATAAAGGAAGTAATAGAACATAACAGCTACTGTACACTCTACTGTTGCCTTTAGTTAGTTTGCCACTCTACTCAGCGTTTTGCTGACATGTTACACTCGTTACCTTTTTCAGGACCAGGTGTTGAGCAGCCAGGGTCGGCGGCATCAGAGGACGCTGGGCCGAGTAGGGTCCAGTAGAGTTACCACAGCCTTTTGTACCTTCTTTACCTGCAGTTCTTGTTATATGATAAATGTTGTTTTACTGTTGTGGTGGTACCTACTGTAGTAGTTTCTTTCCTTACTGCTGTACTTTCTTACTGTTAGTTATATTCATGCTGAATGTGGTTTATTTTACTGTCTTTTGGTTACTTCCTCGTTGGACGACTAGGTCTTGGGATTAGTCGAGTCGGTCCGGTTCTCGTGTCTCGTAGGGACTCGGGAACCGGGTCGTTACAGGTTTCGACCACGAACTCCTCCATTCCCAGGTGATCTTCTCCATGTTCAACCAAGCTCCGACGCATCTCCAGCGACGACTAATCGCGTCCGCCGACCATCCTCACTCAACGTCGACCACCTCAAGACCTCCGTGACACCTCCATGAGAAAAGCCCCTCAATCAATCTGGTGATTCAACACCTCGAGCTACCCACCTGACACACATCTTCCTCGCCGTCTTCTCCATGTTCGACGACCTTCCTTCGCCCTCGACATTCCAAATCGAGGCCACCATCGTCTTCAGTGAATCACGGTGGAGCTTGTTGACCCATTGGAATCGAGCTTCGACGTGATCTTCCCCTCGTCGGACACCCATCGCTGATGCCTCTGTTGATGAGCTCTCGTCATAATTTAGAAAATCATGTCGTAGTATAGTGAAAAAAATCAAATCGTCATTTAAACGTGAGTTCCGAGGTCATTTGCATGGAGTAAAATTGTGCAATTCAACCACTAATCAAGTATATAAATGAGCACAATAATACTCAACAAATAGCCAATTGGATGCCAAAGTCAGTGAACAAAATGAGAGAGAGAGAGAAAGTAAAAAATGATGGTGGTTAGAACCACCATTGTATCACTTAATAATCAAGCTATCCTCTCAACTTAAGCTCAATATCAAATATCTCAAAGGGCATCAGATGTCCCAAGCAATACTTAGCCAAATTCTAAAGTCAGAGCCTCGGATCATATGTTCAATTAAGCCTTAGATGACTTAAAGCTCAAGTCCCTTAAATTTTTGCCTAAGTCTTTAGGCAAACATCCACAGTGCAAAAACCTCCCGTTCTCTCAAAATCAGAATAGAGTAGACCAGATCAAACCCAGTTTAGATCAAGTTCAAACCAGCACAAGCTTGCGTGCCTGTGGGCACAGGTGAGGGAACGTGGGTAAGGAGGGACTTGACCCTGTGATTCGAAGGAGATAAGCCAATGAACATAATTCGTTATATACAAAATTTTGATTTTTCTTCTTCCAGCCTTCTTCGCATTGCAACTGCAGATGGAGCTCCAGCTAATTGCTGTCGTGGCTGGGCTTTGTTCTTCAGTTGAGAGCCTAGATGGCTTCATGGAGGGAGTCCGCAGCTCTTGGAAGTGGCAGTGGTGGTGATTATGACCAAACGGTGATAAGCGGAGGCGATGTATGACAGAGATTCAATAAGACCTGAAAATCAAGAAAACGGGACAAAAACCCCAATTAAATGGTTCAAAGGCCTCGCCGTGAAGCAAGGAAGGTGAATGCGGTGGTGGCAAGGTGATTTGAGAGGTGAAGGAGGCTGAGCGAAGGTGGTGTTGCAGGGGTTTAATGGGTTTGTGGGGTGAGGTGTTTGCATGGTCAAAAATCCCAATAATGTTGGGGATTTTGCTCAGTAGGAGGAGAGAAAGGTTATAGTGGTGGCGATGTTGTGTTTGGTGAACGAGGGTGCCAACACGAGCTTGCTGGAGCTCGTGTCGGAGGTGGAGAACATATGGTGGAACAGCATGTGTAGTGGGTGAACCTATGAACTAAAGAGTTGACAAAACTTTATGTGGGGAGAGGAGGAAGAAGGGGAGCTTATCCGGGATAGAGGAGGTTGGAAGCACGTCGGCTTGATTTGTTGGACGCGAAGGTGATTAGTTCCAGCGGAGGAATTGGCGAGGAAGAAGAGGCTGAAGGCACCCGAGCTTTGATTAGTGAGGAGCGCAAGGAAGAGCATACACCACCCAATTTGGTCGTCGGGTGGCCAAAGGTGTGACAACCCAAGTCCCGCCAAATGACGAAACCTGGGTCGCCGTGTGCTAACAACCAGCACAACTAGCCTACAAAACCGTAGTCACCCAATACATAATCATAAATTATAAATATAGCCAACAAACAATTCATATTGTATAAATTAAATGAACATAAATTGAATACTAGTCAGAAGATTTACCATAGAATATATACATCACCTTGCGAACTGCCAAGTATACCTGAGTACGGAACAAAAAATACATCAATAAAAACTGAGTAGAGTAGAACCAACAATAGCAGGGTGCAATAGTGATCGAGAATAAGAGGAAAAATGGGTACTATAATTTTAATTAATCAATTTATTAGACATCTCGTTATCTAGTTTCATGTTGTATATTAGAAGTCTAATTTATTATAGTCCACAATCTGTTAATCGACGTCTCGAGGCACGAGATGATTTCGTATAACTTCCTCCGGTGCAAAACCAGCAAAAGCCACCTTCTTAGCCAAGAAAATGGCTTATACTAATCAAGTCACCACTCTCTGTCACCCTGGGGTCATTGCGGAAATGGGCGGCAGCTACATTGTGTAGCGTGAACACATACAAGCGCTACGTACGTTGAACCACAGACAACTAGTGACCCACCCTCCGGATGAGAAAGAATCAAACCTTAAGCCCTGCATCCCGTTATCCCAATTGGCCATTGAGCCTAATCAAAGAGTCGTAGGGAAGCAAGCAACTCCCTAAACCAGCACAAAATCGGTCTAGTAGACCAAAGCTACAGCCAAATCTGGCAAGTAGCGAGCTGAAACCAATTATCAAATTTCTTTAATTCTTCACAAATTCATTGTATTAAACATTTGATCATTTTCAAATAACTATATCAATAGTATCCCTTAATTAATCCATAACTCTCATCATTTTAAACCGAGCTCAGATTACATCACTTCAAGATTAATTGTTAAATGCCTTATTTCCCAACTTCTAATAGTGGTTCCAATTAAATTATTAAATAACGGTCACAATGACATCAGTTTTATGAATAATAGAGTTCGTTTTACACATGCTATGATAAGGTCATATCCAATGAGCTTGAAGTCTTTATAATCTGTTAAATCATGAGAATTGTTTAATGAATTGTAATTATCCTAATAGTTAATTATATCAAATTAACTATTCAAATACCTAAGATAGCAAGAAAACATGAAGATGGGTTCCAATCTCAGCAACATGTAAGAATATATGCTAAACGGTGCAATACGCAAAGAAAATCATAATGTAGACAACCCACATGGGAGAGAGAGGGACTACTATACCTAATATTGTCGAGGGGTCACGACGACTCCATGAAAACAGGGTCAAGAGACACTACCTACATGCCCTCGATTTGTGCCTTGGAATTTGGAGTGGAATCTGTCAAACCCAACTATACGGATACGTTCGGCATGTTTGAAAATCCTAAGATCGACTCTTGAATCACCTGATTCCGATCCCGGAGGCCCTCGATTTATGCAAAACAAATTTGACTACTAAAACTTCATAAAATAATATCACCTTCACAGCGACCAAAACATAATATTAAAAATGTATAAATTTTTTCGTGAAAGTTTCTTACCCCTTCGACTAATACCTCTCCTCCCTCGCTTCTTCCCCATGCCTCCGCATTTCCTCCTACAACACTGTTCACGTACGAAAACGCAAGCCATGCACGGCTGCTCTTCTTGCCGACGTTTGATGACTCAACAATTATTAGTGTTAATTATATCAATTAGAGTCAATTTTGAGGGCACATATGCATTAATGTCATATTATAGTGGGCTTGGGAACAGTGCATGTTGAAACATGTCTCAGATGAGCAATCGGACCACGGATAGATCCGGATCGATGAGCGGAGTCTAACGGACTCAAAAACACTTCAATCCGACCTCTGTAGCTCCCACAATAAGCCAAAGAAGGTTTGGCCGTTCATCTGATGATCAACGGCCCAAAACCAGCCACGTGTCATGCATTTGTGCACCAACAGCTCATCGCTCTCCATCAGCGTGCCTTCATTAAGCGATCTCAGCCATTGGATCTTGATCCAACGACTAACAGCACTTGAGAGGAATTACAAAAACTTGACAAAAAAGCGCCTGTAGTGTGTTGGTTTGTGTCTCAACCCACGCACTCGCGACGCAAGTTCGACCCCTCATGAAGGCCAAATTCGCTGCGTGCGAGCAGCAAATGAAATTCGACCGCTAGATCTCCATCGAGCAACTCTGACAGTAGCTATGTACTGCGATCTTGCACGTTGGATGCACGCGATGACTGACGTGCGATCCAACGTTGCCTCGCACGCACCATCTGACGCCGCTTAAGGTGTGAACCGAGCGCATGCCCACGCGCGATCTCAGCCCTTGATTGCCCATCGGAACGCCGTGAGCGTAAGCACACAGATCATGTGCGATGGCATCTGTGCGTGCGCATGCGCCAGTGGGCTCGTAAGCTAGGATACAGCGACACTTGCAGCTGGGCTATAGCGACATCCTTGTCGCTAATTGTGCGATACCTATTTTGGCCACCTCTTCTCCATTACAAATAGCCGCCCTGTGGACCCCCATTGCAAGGCATCTATCATCATCATTTACCTAGCACGATTTCACCACCTTCTAGAGCTTAGAGCAAGCCCTTGGAGATGCTGAGCCACCAACAGAAGCTTCCTCCACTACCGTGGCTACCTTGACGTCCCTCTTTTCATTAGTTCTCTTTATCTTGTTGTTTCAATTTTGTCTCATATCTCTAGCTTGATTTGTTATTGTTGTAGTACATTTTTGCCATAATCTCAAGAAGCGATTTGCTATCTTTGTCTGCTAATTCTATACATTCCAAGTTAGGTGTACTTTGATTATCCTTTGCTATCATGTTAACTTTTATCATTATGCGAGTCGTTGTTTAGGCGTAACTGGAAACATTTGATCTACCCCAAATTTGCTCTCTCTCTCTCTCTCTTCTTGCAAGTAAATCAAAATGACCATCATGTAATAATAGATTAAGCGACTATAAAATCTGATTTTCTACCTCCCTGTGTTCGATACTTCGACTCATATTTCTATTTCTTCTTTTAAAATTGATGTCGTAAACGCATGCTACAACAAATGAATTATACTTATGCATTTTTCGACGTCAATTTTTAGCATCGTTGCCAAGGAGGCAACAGATCTTTTTTTCATTTCATTCCTGCATTAGTGATAGTTCTATCTAACCCTCTTTTCTCTTTCTCTATTCATTGGTTGTAGGAACTCGACGCCTAGGCGACGGGAGAAGCGTGATCCAAGTCGGTAGATTGGGAGCAAAGTGCGGTGAAGATCATAGTAAGTATCACTCACCTAGCATAATCTCATCTTTGTTTGATTTTTTTTTTTTAAATTGCATTTAGGCTCGTGCACGAACCCTAGGATAGTTGTTTGTTTGCTTGCTTTAAAAATTAAAAAAGAACTTCAAAAAAATGGCATGGTGAATGATCACTTGACCCACATCTCAAATTCATCACCCAAATATATATATATATATATGTTTGTATGTATGTATATTTCTTTACACTCTAAAATCCCTAGAAAATCTTTTGAGTGTTTCTCCTTTTGAGTGGTGTTTGCAGAGCCACCCATGTCTTGTATTGGGATGCACCACTCCAATTAAAATCAATTCACCTAATAGAATTGCATGGTCTTTAGGGTGAATACATTAGGGTTGCTTTTCTAGGGCCACATATTTTGCTCAAAAAGGAAATTTACAATCACCCATGTGCAAAACTTTGTATGCCAACTACAAACATTACTTGAATATATTGAGAAATTCTAACCCTAAAAAGCACTAAAGCAAGGACGAATAATTAAAAGACACCACATCCTAAAAATCTTGCTTGAAAACCTTATTTTGTTGAGTGTATATACATGCTCAATTGGATTAATTAAGAGGCACAACCCTCAACAATGCCGCATCATATACCTTGAGCACAAGCACTGTCCTAGCCCAATTTAAAATTGAGTAACATTGGCCCTAGGATTCATTGAATTTGTTTCAGGGTATTCTCTTGAACCCATTTCGAATTAGTGACGTTTTCTTACTTCAAAAGGTGCTAAGTTGGGATGCCCGATTGTCAAACGACTTAAGTAGGGGTTTGGCATAATTAGCAGCCCTCGAGACACGCTCCCCTTACTTTGTCGGCCCAACTTTACCACCTTCGGGAGTAAGGACAACACCAAATTCGCCATGTGGTTGGAGTTTATTTTTGAAGCATAGGTCACCTAGGTGTATATTATAGGGCCTAGATTTTTGAAGCATAGGTCACCTGTCTCCCTTCGCATCCCTCCCTGGTCTTCTCTAATGTATTCATAGAAGATGATCACCTCATCCTGAATTGGTTGTTTTAGAAAGAGAGATTAGGATGTGTAAGGACCCGTTACTTTTTAGCCTCTTAAGACATCTGGAGTCTCAGTCAAACGTCTGTCCAGACGTCTGGACACGTTCCTGGACATCTGAAAGTGAAATTTTTCATACTGTGCTTTGCACTCTGTGCTTGGGCAGCGCGTAGAGGCTCTTCTCTCTCCCTTCGCCCTCAACTTGTAAAACCCTAAAACCTTCTTATATATAGCCCCCTCCTTTCTCCTCTCCACTCCACACACCACAGCCACCACCACCTTCAGTTTCTTGTGCGAGAGCAGTGAGAGAGAGGAAGGAGGAGAGTGGCGAGAGGGAGGAAGGAGGAGAGCACGCGAGGAGGAGGAGGCCTAAGGTCAGTGGACCTCCGGCGGAGCTCCGGTGGAGGCTCGGCGGCCGCATGCGTGAGGAGGAGAGGGATCGGGGAGGCGACCTCCCGGCCCTCTATAGTGGCTGGGGTTGCTGTGGCGCGTGGCGAGCGAGCGGGGCAAGCTGTGAGGAGTTCCTGTTACTGGAAGTTTTCCAGTATCAAACGTCTGGAGTGGAGTCCAGATGACTGGCGAGGCATCTAGACTTCCGGAGCTAAGGCCGGACGTTTGAAAACACGAGTTTGTGTAAGGTATGTACGTTCCTACGCTGATCTCCGCCATGCAGAGTATCTCAGTGTAAGAGCTGTGGGATTGATTTCATTGCTGTGTCTTTTGTTTGCAGGGTAGGCTTCGGGAAAGCACGCGGTGCACTTTCCTAGGCACTTTTGGATGTTTGATCACATCACTAGACATCCGGAGGTGCTTCCAGACGACCGAAGAACTTGTTCGACGTCTGGAACTGCCCCCAGACGGTCGTAGAGGGAATCTGGACATCTGACTCGGCCGCAAGAAATGTGAGGTGAGTTTTGATGTCTTTTAAGACGTCCGGGAAGAGTCCCAAACATCTGATCTTGATCAGAAACCACGTTTTTGGCCTATTTAAGGCCCAAACAGAATCGGATTTCTGTAAACGAAGTATCGTGGTTTTCCACTCGAGTTCCTTTACGTATTCATGTTGAGTATCTATTATTTTGACCTCATCTAATGTAATTAGTCGTTGGTACAGGTTACCAGCCGGTGGCGTGTTCGAGGCCGACGAAGACGACGATATCTACGACACAGGCCCCCATTCCTCCCGTGATACCCGGTAGAATGGTTTAATTTCGTTAATAATATTTAAATAAGAATGTGCTTGTGGAAATAGCCGAATAGAACCCTAGGATGTGGCATGAACCCTAGGGTAGAGAAATAAATGAACCGTTTGTGTTGTATGATGTACTTACATGCATGATTGAGATAAACTGCTAGCAATTGCCTATAATATAATTGTGAGTTGCCTGCTAGATGAACTGCCTGTATTTAATGAACAATCACCTGTGAAATCACCAGTTGCATGTATTAAGAATTGAACTATGAAAACACGAGCTGACTAAATATGGTTGAGGAATGAATTATGAAGCCTGAGATCTGGATCTGGATAATGAGATGAACCTGAGCATGAACCCTACGGGGAATTAGGAGTAGAACTCCTGTGGATAAATGGAATATGGAATGGTAGATGGGAAGTGTGCTGATCTTTGAGTACGTGGTACCAAGGAGAGCAACTGTCCCCTTTTAGTGTAGAGCAGAGCTAGCCTCCCTTGGGTTGAGACCCGGGGTTAGGATTGGCTATTCTACACCGACTCCTGTCAGCCCTCGCATACTCGGTATCGAGGCATGGTACTAGTTTAGGGAGGGAGCTAGCCACCCCACGGGGCCCGGGGTTAAGCTAGCCAACCTACACCGACTTTTTAGGCCCTCTAGGCAAACCGGGGTAGTAAAACGAGTGTGTGAGAACTATGGAGGGGTGAGACCTCTGGTTGGTTCTGAGGGGCGAGACCCTTGTTCTGAGAGGGTAAGATCCTATACTGTTTCGTGCTGTACTTTAGCATACCCGCTAGTGGAAACTACTGACCACGTGTTTGTGTGGGGTAGCTACCCTTGCGCTTATCACATGTGCCGTAATCACCGCTACGTTTTGACAGTGACCTCGAGGTGGTTGACTGGGTGTAGGACTACCACGGGGGACTCTCCCAGCCAGCAGAGCACCACGTGTACCTTCTACTCTACGGAAAAGACTGTAATCAAGATCGTTCCCATGAGGAACATGCAAGATCAAGAAATATCTGGATACTTTGAAAAATGGGTGAAACGGAAACATATAAAATAGATAAATAGAAATGAGAATTCAACCTGTTGTTTTTACTATTTGGTACTTAGATAATATAAACACCACTCTACTCAACGTTCGCTGACTCTATCTTTTCATAACAATGTTCAGGACCAGGAGTTGTGCAGCCCGAGTTTCAGGCTGTAGAGGGTGCTGGGCTTAGTCGAGTTCAACCGTAGTTTTCTTCAGCACTTCCCTTCTTTTTCCTTACTGTTGTAGTAAGTAACGGACTTTTTGTTACTGTTCTGCTACTACCGTTTACTTTCCGTTTTCCGTTGTTGTTGTTGTTGTGATGGTATGTACTGAGACAGCTGTTCTATTTCCTTTACTGCTTTGTACGTCTTCTTCTGTTTAGTTATATTGCATGTGTGAATATAGTTTACTTTCTTGCTTTTGGTTATTTCTTGTTGGATGACTAGGTCTTGGGATTAGTCGAGGTGAGCCGATCTCGGGTCCTGGAGGGATTCGGGAAACGGGTCGTAACAGGAGGGGACTTGATTCTTCAAGGGTTAAGACTGAGGAAATGGCCGACCCAAGAGTCGAGGAGATTGAGGACAAACCTCAACCTGATGCTATGGCCATTATCTAGGCTCAAATCACTACCAGCTACCAACTCCAACAACAACAGATCCAAACTATCATGCAAGCCATACACCGATTGCAGGACCCTCAAGGGAAACCCCCACCGAACCCACCTAACCCACCACAACCCCCTAAGGGCCAACCGAGGCCTCTTCATGATTTCTACGATCCGTCTTGCATCCATGTTGAGCCACATCTTAGGGTCCCCTAAGGGGGAGATGATTTTGAGCTAAAACCTAATGTCCTCAGCTTGATTCAAAGCCATTTCCATGGGAGCTCAAATGAAGACCCTTTCCAATACCTGGAGGACTTAGATCGGATTGCTTAGACCGTGAAACCAACGAACATCTGTTTGGATATTGTTTTAATTAAGATGCTCCCGTTCTCCTTAAGAAACAAAGCTTCTCATTGGCTTATAACCTTAAGGAGACCCATCTCCACTTGGGAAGAATTGAGGCATGCATTCCTAAAGAAGTTTTTCTCCATAGGAAAGACTAATACCCTTAGAAAAGCCATTACCATATTCACCTTACAAAGTTGAGAGTAATTCCATAAGGCATGTGATGAGTTGTGACTCATCATAGTTAAATCGCCTAAGTTAAGCTAGAAATTATGTTAAATACTATCAAATTAACACATAAAAAGAGTTAAGTGTGGAAAATAGAGAAAAAGACCTAAAACATCAATTCTGTGTTAAAAATGAATAATTAAGTCATTAAATGAGATATTCTTTTGAAAAAAGTTAAATGGTAATCCAAATGTAAATTGAATACACAAATGAGTTTAAAAGTTCAAATAAAAAGTGTAATTAACTTCTTAATTGTTCAATTAAGCTTCTATAAAAATTTGGGTGAATTTAGACATCATTAGGGCCTTACAATTAGATCCTTAGTACATTACATTTCATCCACTAGAAAACCTCTAGGGACTTATTTGTAAGCCACAGGGACCTATTTGTAAGCCCTTAAGGACTGCTTTGAAACATTTCTTCACAACTTATGGGTTTCTGCGTAATATTTGTACCCCCTCACTGAGGGGTGTTCCTTGTAATTTCTCCAAAACAACCCAGCACACCTACAGCCATTCGCATGCACTGTAGCGCGCGAAGAACTTCGCCAATCTTGGTCGTTGATTCTTCCTTACTCCTGATCTATGGCTCTCCTTGATTAGAAGCTTCATGCGAATCAGTGCGTAGTATCACCACCTCACCTAGATCCCATCCTACGGCCACTTTTTGATTAGACCCTCGCGTGCGCTCTCTCATCTCATCCTCATCGTCCAAACCCTTAGTGCCTAATTTCACCCATGCGGTGAGAAGATTCACTCTTCAATCTACTTAAAGAGCTCCATAGCCGCGCGCGCGAGAGATCGCTCCCTCCTACACCTCTCGAGCCGATCATTCGTCCACTTCAGCTCTCCTTCCCACATTTCCCCATTTTCACGACCACCGACTGTGAATTTCCACTTTCTCCCCGACTCTCCTCGCTGCTAAGGACTCCGTAGCACCTGAGGGTGACCCTGAACTCCACTAGAGGGTTTTCACTCAGCTGGAGCACTTCCTCCCTCCGTTCTTCCTCTCCATTCATCGGGTGGAGATAAAAAGGTCCCATTCCTCCTTTTAGATTAGGTTGCTTTTTAGATTAGCTCCAGCGTAATTAGATAGTTTAGCAGTAGAATTTAGATATAGATTAGATATGATCTGCTGCACGTGCTTGTAGTGTAGTTTAGGAGTAGAATTAGCATAGATCCCACAATTTCACCTCTGATCACTTCAGATCAGAGAGGACGAATTCACCCACACACTGATCACTGTTTTTCTCCCTCTACATGTTTTCATTTTGCTTCTGATTTCCTCGCAATTTAATCCATAATTAACCCATTCATTTGGAGTCAAATCCCCATCTCATTGCTTTCAAGCTTTCAGATGAGGATCTGCGCTCAAATCCATCTAGGGGTCTCCACTCACTTTAGTTTGTTCACAAAGACCCCTGATCTGAGTTTAAAATTTAATCGGTTTGCTTGATCTATTTTGAATTTGGGTTTAATACAAGATCGCAAGATTTTGAATCAATTGAGTTTTAAATGGTTTTGATCAAGTAAATTGAGATATTTTTGTAATTCAGTGGAAGGCCGTGAATCTGAGATGATTCTGATGTAAAATCTTTCCTCAGATGCACCATGATCAGATTTGTCATGATTCAAGGTTTTCATGTTTGGAATGCATTGCAGAGCCAAGGAAAATCAACTATGTTGATTGGAGGCTCTACCAAGTATTTTATTCATGGATTTGTTTTCTGCGAATCTGGTTTTCACCTAAGGGATTTTCAGTATCTCTTAAGGTTTTTAGCATAATGGGATTCAAGCTGAACTTATTGGGCTGAATCCAACACTTTCTACATGCTCTCTATAGCATTAGAAAGTGTTAGATCAGTTAATTTTTTGATCTGATTTGTGGTGAAGACATTAACAAGGGATTTTGATTGAAAGTTGAACATCTGAGAATGATTTTTATGTTATTTTTCAGTCCTTGTCAGAATTTGTTTTAGAGATTTCTGTATACTTTGAATCCCAACTATATATATCAAATTACTGCATGATGCAACTACATTTAAATTCAGATCCACCTTTTATTTCCTGATCAAGTCATTTTGTAACTCTGATCAGGCTTTCTCAAGTCTAATTTGAGATACAGATAACAGTATCAGGAGATAAGAGCTGACTTGAGGTTCCAGACTTGCTGCAGAAACTATTTTCTCTGATTTTTGTAAACTGCAGCAAGGTTCTAAGATTAGTTAAGTTGTCTGTTTAGCATGAAGGACGTCTGGAACTATTCGGCAACTACTGCTGTAGTTGCTGTTTGTTGGATTTTCATTCCAGCAGGCTGATTAATAGAATTGATTAGGACAGTGTGCTAGGATTCAAATTTTGTAATAGTTGACATGTATATAAGGTTGTGTTGACTGTTTACAAGCATTCCTGTACTGTTAAAGGCTTTCAAATGCATTTGATTGCTTGTTATGTCCATTATTTACTCATTGTTAGCTAAAGATTTTTGCCTAACTGTCTAAAATTAAAAATAATTGAAATGTGAGTGGAATTTTATGCTTAACTGTTCTTACTCTTTCCTTATCATTTGTTGAGCATGTTTGAGGCAGTCCACTACCTTTCCAACACTTAGAGTTTCATTCTAGGTCTTAGGTTCACTTAGAAAATCCTCTAAAGGCCTAGAATGTGTTTCACTTGCACATAAATAAAAACTTTATAAAAGATCCAAGAAAATAAAAAAAACCTATCTTGGTGAAGATCAAGTATATTTTTAAGTTTATGTCAAGTTTCATGATATTCTAAACCCTCGCCTTGGTAGAACATACCGATCGACGATTCAGTCTACATTAACACTTAATAAAAGAACTCAAGTATAAAAACACTAAAAATATCTCCATTTTTCTCATCTATCTCTTTTATTCTCACCTCCTACCTTTATAAAACTCACAAAATTCATAAAAAGAAGAAAAACCCTCAAAATACCTAAAAACACCTTGTATACTATGCATATACATGTAAATATAAGTTATATACTAAGCTATCTATGTACATAATGCATAATATGTATATAATATGTTTATATAACTTATGTATGTATGCTATAACATAACTTAAATATTTAAGATAACTTAAATTATATATAACCTATTCATATATTATCTATTATTTATATTAACTTATATGTACTATAAGCTACATAATTATAGAAACCATAATAAATTAACTCATTTATAAGTAATATTGTACACAAGTATTTATATATATATAATGTACAAAATGAACCCTGTACCATAATTTAATTATATATATAGAATAAATCATTAATTTATTAACTTACTAGCTAAGTTATTAGATTAAATTAAAATAAATTATTAATTTCATTTATAATTGAACTAACTTATACTATACATTTGTACTAATGTATTTTAAGTAAATTAAGCTAATTTAACTATATTTATAATGTATTATATTAGTTATATCTAATTTATATTTAAAATAGCCCAAAATATGCTATTTAATTGAAAATATAATTGAAATAAATGTTGTAAAATTCAATAAAAATCTTTATTAAATACCTTAATATGTATATTAATACTGTATAAGGTCAATTAGACCATACATTAACTAATTTATACATAATTAAGAAATAAAACCTAAAATACAGTATGTATAAATTAGAAACTTTGCCTAATTTATTTACACATTAAATATAATTAAATTTCTAAATTAATTATACAATTATGTAGTACTATGTAAATACTTTAATTCCCCATAAATTAATTTTAATTTATAATAAATTGTGGCTTTCAAATCGAAGGCCAAAATCATGAAATCAGCACGATTGCGTTGGGATTCTAACGCTGAGAAAGCGTAACTATAGTGCTACATCGGTTACCGACAAGTGCTCTAAGGTGCTTAAATTGATTTTCTGCTTCGAACTACCTAGTCGACACACGTTGGGCGTGAGCAAACCCCTTACCCCCCATCCCCTTACAAGCATATGTATGATATTCTGAGCATGAGCATAGTTTGTGATGTGTGTGGGGTGGGTCGGGAGCCCGACATTGTGCTTAGGCTTGAATGAGCCCATTAATGAGCCTAAATCGGAATTAAGAAGATAATTAAAAAATTAGGGTGGCTCTTAGTAGAGGTTTGGTCCCACCCTAGAGGGTGCTGTGTATCCCTCAAAAAGGTTGCTCGCTAATTAAAAACCTAATTTTTTAAACTACAGCCTAATAAGGGAATTAAGAAGAGAGAATAAACGGCTAAGTGTTAAAATTAAAGAGCAAATGAGAGAGCCGTGAGTAGGAAAATAACCAGAAGAACGGAGAAGATGTACATATATATATATATATATATATATATATATATATATATATATATAAGTATACTGTAAATAATAAGTATCTGTATATTAAAGGTATACGTAATATAGGTAATATTTGAACTATATATGTATATAAATAACAGTATAGCTTTACTGACAGAATAATCAGTCACTATAAATAGAATAAGTGTCATTATAAACTTTAGTTTTTACCTTACGTTATGTATATACTTTTTTCTAAGGTTTAGCAACGTTTATATATATCGCTTTACATACTATATATGTTACTATAGATGTTAATAGATTAAGTTAAGTTAGTATAGTATATATTATTACTTATTATTGTATATATATGTAAGTATTAGTATTATAAGTTATAAATAGATAGTATATAGTAAATATTTATAGTGTTTGATGCTTGTTTGTATATTTGTATTTGCAAGCATTTCAATACATAAATTATTTAATTCTTTCATTCATTAATTCGTTCATTTATGATTGTACATAAAATTGATATTTTTGGAATTAAAGAATAATGTTGGACTTAGAGAGTGATGTATATCAATAACTGCCTCCCAGCGAACGACTTAGAATAAACCAGTAAAAATTATGTGATTAAATAAAATTGACACGATAACGGTTTGTATTTGTGATCTATACTACAACAACGACGATTTTTTATATGAACCGCGATCGATCGCATCATATTTTTGGTGCCGTTGCCAAGGATAAAAACTCGACAACAGTATTTTATTGTGAAGTGATTGATTAACATGTCGCAAAAAGTCGATTATTATTTTTGGCGCCATTGCCGGGGAGGCAACTCTCTATATGCCCAAAATTATTCTTTAGTTCTTAATTTGTAAATAATTTTTATTTTTTTATATATTAATTCCTTCATATTCATTATTTGTACATAGTCATTCTTTTATTCATTAATTCTTTATTGTATATACATTCTTTGATTCTTTTACTAATCAAATGTTGTTTTTGCAGCACTTGAGGAGTAGGAGGAGCAGCATCATCTTCCAAGCGAAGATCGTCTTCCTGGAGGATCCGCTGCGCTTCAGACACTACATCTCGGCGGAGTTTTTCCCTTGGAGCTGTAGTAGAGGAGTATAGTATAGTTTAGATTTAGGTATATTACTTAGGAACATTTGTTAGGAATAAGTTGTGAGAGCTTGTTCTCACACATAATTTTGTAATAATTGTGGACTCTTTCTGGACTCTCTTCTATCCCTCTAACTCATCTCTCATCGATGCGGTTTTTCCGTTCGCGAGTTTTCCGTATCGATTTCTTTCTTTTGTTTTTGTTTGTTGCATTATACAAAAATTAAAAAAAATCAAAAATTAAAAATTAAAAAATATCTCATCCTTATCTAGCAGCAGCGTATCACTAGGGATCCATCTCTAAGTTGCACATTTCCTGTTAAATTTTAATTCAAAGTCAATTGCATATTGTAGAATTGCTGGAGTCAGGTACGCACCTTCTTATCCTTCCTTAACTCTTACCATTTTGCATTTGACTTAAAATTAACAAGACCATCTCTTATTTTGAAAAGATTAAAAACGCGAGACAAGCAGCATAGAATATAACTTCTAAATACTTGAATTAGTTCAAAAGGAGACATTAAAATTTGATTGAAACCCTGACTGAGATTTTCATTGCTATCGTGCACACAGCACAATCACATAAGATTCACATACACGGGTTTCTACCCCATCTCCTTAGCACCCACAGGATCTGGATTCGCATGCCAGTCTTATCCAAACTCCCAATGGATTATAGAGGTCAGCACTTTGCTAGGTTTATCTTTAGGACGCGTACAATTGTTTGAAACATTTGTTTGCGTACTATTATCTTTGCGTAGCAGCCTCTGGGAAAAATTTGATTCATCTCGCTTGCTTGCTAGATTGGTCTTGCTTTGATTAAGATTGATTGGGATTTCTAATTTTGTGAGATTGAGATAGATTTATCCTTACCTTTGAGTTGTGACTGATTTTTAAAACTCGTTTTCAAAAATTGACTCATTGGAAGATAGGAGATCCTAGAACCCTGAACTAGTACTCCCCTTGGGTACTGATGCCCAAGCTACCACTTTCTCTTCTTTGCCTTCCACATCCAATCCTTTACCTCCTGAACCTCAAACTCCTATCCACTACTCCACACATCATGAGGATGATCATGATTCTGCACAATTTGAGGATTTCGAAGAACTTCCTTCGCGTCTTGTTGCACATCCTCTACCACCACCACCAACCCATAGGTTCCAACCTCCACCATATCCTAACTTCCATAACCCACCACCGGAGAGAGGACCTATGTCTCATCTTCAACACCTGTTTGAAACACAACTACAAATGAACACCCTTACCCAACAGGTGCAACAACTTACACAAGCTGTTAATCTATTAGCAAACCCCTAACCACAACCTCAACTTAGAAACCCTCAGGCACCACCTCAACCTTGTAGACGTCAACTACGGGATTACTATAATCCCGCAGTTACCCAACCTATGCCTGTGGTACGTTATCCCGATGGGGGTCGTGCTGCTGAATTGAAGTCGAACATCATAGCACTTATTCCTCACTTCCATGGACTTGCTTCTGAGGAACCTTTTCAGCATTTAGAGGACCTGAAAAATCTTGTTCAAGCTTTGGGTCCGCAAGGCCATGATTAGCACATGCTTTTAATGAAAATGTTCTCCTTTTCATTAAAGGATAAAGCCGCCTTCTGGTTCAGAACTCTTACACGGACTTCACCAATAAACACTTGAGCTTCTTAAGAACATGAGTTCTTAAAGAAATACTTCCTTGTAAGCCACACCAACGCTTTAAGGCGTGCTATCACTACATTCACCCAAAATTCAGGAGAACAAATGCACGAGGCTTGGGAGAGATTCCATGAGCTTCTCAGAAAGTGTCCCCACCATGGTGTCCCACGCTGGCAACAAGTCCAGATCTTCTATCATGGACTCCATGATGACAGAAGGAATTTCGTAGATGCCACTTGTGGAGGCAACTTCCTGTGTCGGGATGAGGACTTAGCCTTTGAGCTCTTCGCAGGCATGCCCGAAAACTTTATTAACAATGCTTCGATGAGCATATTTAATAAAAAGTCCTCACATTCCCATTCACATTCGGGGGTACACGAAGCCTGACCCTTGAAGATACCCATGCCATCCAGGGATACTCTAAGCCTGACCCTTTCTCCAACACCTACAACCCTGGATGGCACAACCACCCAAATTTTGCCTGGTCAAACTAAAAATTGAACCAATTCCAGAACCAACCCAGGCCAAACCCCCTACTATCAGCAAGGTCCACCTACTAGACAACCCTATAACCAGAATAACGCGGCTCCTACACAGCAAAACCAAATGGACACTCTGATTAAGATGATGGTTGATATGAATCAGAAATATCAGGAGGAGATGGCTTTAGTGAAGGAACAATTGAGCCAGCTGTTGGATAACAAACAGTAGGGGTCCCTTCTATCTCCGCCACAACTGAACCCAAGGAATGTAATGAACAGAAGCCACAATCCTTAAGGGTTCCAACAAAATCAGCGGCAAGCACATATGATTTTACAAGCCCTACAGACACCCCCTCGGTTTGCTGCTTCTTCTTCTTCTCAAGGACCTAACCCTGGTTCCAATGCCTCAATCAATGTGGTTACCTTGAGAAGAGGCACTCAAACCCAAGACCCTAAATGGCTGATCCCTCCCGCGACCACACTACTCGAGATAATTGATGATTCAGAGGATGAGTGGGAGGAACCCAAGGATCAGGGACCTAACCTAGTTCAAACTCAAATCACATACCCCGAAGCCTTAGACAAGGTCAAAAAGAAGAAAAATGTGGCTGAGAATGAGGAGTTGTTAGAAATATTCAAATAAGTACAGATCAATATGCCCCTCTTTGAAGCGATCAAACATATGCCGGCTTATGCGAAGTTTTTAAAGGATGTTTGCACACCCAAGCGTAAGCTAAAAAACCAAGCACCTAGGAAGGTAGTGCTATGTGAGGAGGCTAGTTCGGTAATTTTGAGTAGCCTACCTCCAAACAGGACTGACCCTGGAGCGTCTTTGATCTCGTGTAATATTGGTGATTTGACTTTTAATAGAGCGCTCTTGGACTTAGGTGCTTCAATAAACTTGATCCTGACTACCCTTTACCATCAGTTTGGATTTGGAGAACTAAAGCCTACACATGTGACTATCCAGCTGGCTGACCGATCTGTGAAAACCCCAAAAGGGGTAGTTGAGGATGTAATTGTTCGAGTTAAGGACTTCTACTTCCTGGTTGACTTCTTAGTCCTTGACATGGAAGTCCTCAAACAATTACAAAACATGCCCATCATCCTAGGCAGACCCTTTTTGGCTACAACCAAGGTTAACATTGATTGTGACACGGGATGTATGGAAATTACCTTTGGAGATAAGAACATGCAATTGGATATCTTCAAGGAAACTAAGTCTTTTGATTGTGGTTGGGTCAAGGAATGCGATCCCGTGGAAGCCTTGGTTGAAGAATGCCTGACAGTAAGCTCTTCAGAGGACCATCTAACTCAACTGGCTTTAGACCACCCCAATCCATCCCAATCTCTGGAGGTTGTATAACTTTGCAGAACAGATTACCACTGACAACTTCCATTTGAGGAGATTGATGTCACTCAACGTCATCCCTTACCATACCCGTCAAACATTGTACCACTTGCACCTGAACTGAAACCTTTGCCCAATAATCTCAAGTATGTCTTCCTAGGACCTGATCATACCTTCCCTATGATTATTAATGCACACCTGACCAGGGATGAAGAGCTTAGGTTGACTATGACTCTTTTTGAACATCGGGCAACAATTGGGTGAACAATTTCTGACCTAAGAGGAATTAGCCTTAGTTATTGTACCGCAATATCTATTTGGAAGATGGGGCTCAAATTTCTTGCCAGATGCAAAGGCGACTGAACCCGAACATGTGAGAGGTCGTTAAAAAAGAGATAATTCAATGGCTCGAAGCGGAAATCGTCTATTTGGTTTTTGACAACCCCAGGGTGAGCCCTACTCAAGTGGTACCAAAGAAGGCCAAGCTGACCGTGGTCACAAATGACCAAGGCAAACCCATCCCCACTCGCACCACCACTGTGAGGCGAGTATGTATTGACAATAGGAACCTGAATGAAGCTACTAAAAAGGACCATTTCCCCTTGCCATTCATTGACCAGATTCTTGAACGATTAGCAAAAAGGAAATATTTTTGCTTCCTGGATGGATATTCAGGATAAAACCAGGTTTCCATTGCACCCGAAGACCAAGAGAAGACCACGTTCACCTGCTTATATGGCATGTTTGCATTCCGTCGTATGCTATTCGGGTTATGCAACGCCCCCACTACTTTTCAGCGTTACATGTTAGAAGTCTTTCCGGAGATGGTGGGTAAATACCTAGAGGTCTTTATGGATGATTTCTCCATTTTTTTAGACTCATTTGACCATTGGCTTAGTAACCTAGAAAGGAAAATATTCTTAAAATTAGGAACTTATTGGAAGATTCACCTGATCAAGTAAAAACACAACAACATCCTTATCCTGAATTTTTAGAGTTTGAGGTTCAAATAATATGTGGAAATCACGAAGATCAGAATGGTTGGATCAAGCACCTAGATTTTGAGGATGAAATTGAACTTTGGGGAGAAACTCTTGAAAGCCTTGGTATTCTAGAGTACACACACACATTACAAACCCCCAACACATCACAAAAACCTCATCGTCCTTTTTCGCCCAACCATTGCACAAATCCTACACCCACCCAAACCTCCTCTGTACTGAGTCAACAAAACTCCTATTGGAGATCATTTGGGCTCTCCTTGCATCACCAGCTTGCCACTTTCATTGATCATCTCTTTGGCAAGCCCACTTTCACCCTCCGGGACCCATATCTTGGGGCCTGGAATCTTTACTCTTATAGCCTCAATATCTATAATTATTATATAAGGATTGTGCTTAGCTGAAGATAATAAATTTAACACTTATACAGTCTATTTTCATCTCAAAGCTGATTGGTTAATCATGGAATTTAGGTGTTTTCTTCTTTACTCTACTCTGTTTCATATCTTTTTAATACAATGAAGACATTGCATTAGTTAGGCATGGGGGGTGGGTACTTAATCCTGAAAATATTTTGCTAGCTTCGTAGAATTTCTTTTATTTTCTGTAAAAAAAAATAGAATTAGGAGAAGAGAACTTAGGTATTAGGAGTTATTAACTTTATGAAATAATACGATAGGACCTGAACACGTAGACTCTTTAGGTTTTCGGGCTTAATCAGCCTGAGTGTCCACTAAAATGTGGACCTCTACCTCGAGTCTTCGCCAAGTTAATTTTATTTTAATTTGATTAATAAATTGGGGTGATAAGTACACGACTTATCAACCCGTCCTCTGATTTGAGGGGACTCTAAGTTTAAAGCATCTACACACTATTTACACTGACTCACTTTTCAGCGATTTTTATGGAAATTAGGTAGCTAATGAATTTCTAGGGTAGTATGGCTGGTAAGTTATCGTGGGTAATAACTCATTAGTCGGTTGTCCAGAGTCTAGCTATGCTTTTAGGTAAGTCTTAGATCACGGAAGCCACCTTCTCAGAAAAAGAAAAATATATATATATTAAAAAAAAAAAGAAAAAGGAGAAAAATAAATTAAGCCACACTTCACCGCACGAGTATGGCTGGCAAGTTGTCGTGGGTAACAGACCTTGGCCGTTTGTCCAAAGCCCAGCTCACAAAAATGCATAAATAATTCCCAAACACTTAGGGAAGAAGCGGGGAGGTAGAATAAATCGGGGAGATATACACTGGGTTTACCCTTGTGTTGACCCTATGGAAAAATTAAAACAAGTAGGGAGGAAGCTACCGATTGGAAAGATAAACCTTGAGGCAAAATTTTTATGTCACTTAGGGTTGTAGAAACCTGAAGCCCGTTTTAACTACCGCTTAGTGAGTCTATTACTCTTCACAAGATGCTTAGAACTTAAAGTATTTCGAATCTTGGGTGGGTTGGGTAGCTGTAGAAAGCTACCCAGAAACTCTAAACTCAAAAAAAAAATCCAAAAAAAAATTCATTAAAAGAAAAGAAAAGAAGAAAAATCAGAAAAAAATGTATCTTCCCTTTTCAAAATAAGGCCAGGACTTGGGAGGTCTGCATTTTAGCAAACACCCAGGCACTATTGAGTTTTTGTAATTAGGTCCTAAATTGAAATTTTCTAAAGTTGATTAACAAATCTTGCATAAGTGATCAGATCTTGATTCTATTTTATAGAAGGCATTTAAGTTAATTTTGCTAGGGACTAGCAAAAGATAGGCATGGGGGTATGATAAATGCACATTTACTCATGATAAAATGCCTACTTATGTCAATTCCTAAGCTTAACATTACATTTAGCATTGTAAATAATACATAACATTTATCATATTGCATTTAGGATGATTTGTGTAATGTGTATATTAATAATTACATTTTGTGTGGCTAGGGGACAATGCGACATCTTTATGGGGTTTGGATGAAAAATTCGATCGTACGGATGGATCTTGAATGACGATCGCAGTCCGTCAGCACGAAAATCATCTCAATCTATCATCTGTAGCAGTCTTAACAAAGGAAAGAAGATGGATGGCCACGACTGAAATCCATTCGTCCATAAGCAATCAAGTGGCACATGAAGCGGCTACGTGGCACCACCCGATGCACGTGACTCATTATGCGAGATTCGATGCACGAGTGGACGCATGATCATACGCACAGCGGGGGGCGCGATGCTTAAGCCGTCTGACGCGATCTCTGCCATTTAATTGAGGGAGGCACGATCATAGCCGTTCGTCCTCGATCTAATGGCAACAATCTACTCCAGTGAGCAATAGCTGCGGTCCTCTTTGGCGTCAGCGGGCTCGTGAGCTGGCTACAACAATGAATGCGTGGGATCTATAGCAACATCTTGGATGTTGCTAATTGTCCCATGCCCATTTTAGCCCCCCTCATCCACTATATAAGGACCTACACACCTCCCTTGCCTATCCATCTCTACCTATGCTATTCTCACCTACCCAAGAGCTCCAAGAAGCCTTCCAAAAGCTCTACTCCCAAGCTCTAAAGGCTCCCTATTAGTATAGAATCCTATCCCTCCACCAAATATTCCTCCCACATCACATCACCTTCATAGGGAACCCTAGAGCCGTCCCCTCACCTCCATTTATGTAGACGATCACCTCCACCTCCTCATCACCATTCCTATAGCTTGGTCAAGTGACCCTCTACCTGGATTCCTCCTGCACCTCATCCCCAACGTCCAGCAACTCACCTCTTCCATCCAAGCTGCTGCCAGGTGCCGCCATCTTACCAGATATCTATTTTGGCAGATTTCCTCACCTCAATTTCCTTTAGCTTGCTTAATATATTTCTGCTTAGTTGTAATAAACTTCATTTTATTTCAATATATGTTAGTTCTCTTTCAGTTCTCAACTCTCTCTATTTATTTTTAGATTAGCTTAGTTAGCTTGTGGTTCCGATATTTTGTTATGATACTCATAAACGACCAAAAAAAACAACAAACCCTAAAAACACCAAAAGAAACAAAGTGAAACGTGGATTTCAAAAAAACAAACGTCGCCTCCCTGTGTTTGGCCTGGGACCCCCTTGGAGTTTCGGTAAAATATTATTTGGTTGCGATATTTTGCGACTACGACGATGGGTTCTCCAAAATCCTGATTTTACTCGGGAAAAATACGCTTATCATTTTGGTGCCGTTGCTGGGGAGGCAACGGACTTTGATTCGATTTTCCGTGTTTTCCCGCATTACTTACATATTTTTTCAACCTATCTTTCTTCTTCGATTCACTATCTTGTAGGAACCCAATTAAGGAGCTGAAAGTGGTAGATTGGAGTAAAGTGTGGGTAGAGACATTTGTAAGTTTTCTCGCACTTCTCCTCCCACTAGTACATTTTGCCACCTTAATAATCAAGACCTAATCTACATAGGTGTTTTCATGTACCTTAGGATATGAATTGTTTGTCTTGTTTGCCACCTCCACTCATCTCACCCCCACATAAAAAAAACAAAAAAATATTATCTAATTATGGGACAAAATTAACACACGCACTACACGCACCCACATTTGAGGCACATAACCTTGTTTGATTTTATCTACTCAACCGGGATTCCAACCTGTGGAACTGGTACACGCATCAACACACATAAAAGAGTAGAAATCAGAATAGGCTAATCATCTCTATGTGCTTTAATTGGTGATGCATCAGGGCCAATTGGTTGAGTTGCTTGGGGTGCACCACCTAACTTAGAACTGATTCATCCTGTAGCTGCCCCATAGGATTCAAATATTTAGGTCAAAACCAGGCACTCCATATTTTCTTGATTTATAAAGGAAAATACTTGAACTCGTGCTCTCAAACTTGGTTTGCCTCACAAAACTTTGTTGAATACACCTAATATTTGAATCCTAAAAGCTACTAAGCAAGATTTGAACCCTAAAATTCACCTTATCCTTATTAATCTTGCTTGAAAAACAATTGGTTGTGCACATACACACTTAATAATTGATCATTAAGGGCATAACCCAGTTAAGGGCTCATCACATTTCAAAAGCACTATCATCCTAGGCCTTAATTAAAATTGAGTAGAGGTTGGCCCTAGGATTCATTGAGTCCATTTCAGGGTATTCTTCTGAACGCATTTTGAATTGGTGATGTCTGGTTGCTTCAAAAGGTACTAAGTTGGGGGGTCCGATTATTAAACGACTTAAGTAGGGGTTTAACATAATTAGCAGCCCTTGAGACATGCTCCCCCTGCTTCGCTAGCCCAACTTGACCACCTTCAGGAGTAAGGACAACACCAAATTCGTCGTGTGGTCGAAGCTTATTTCTTAAGCATAGGTCCTTAGGCTACCCAACTTCAAGAAAGGCTTGTATTTTTGTGCTACAGGGTTCCATTTTTCCCCATCCTTTTGACTTTCTTCCAATGCATGCTTGGAACAAGGTCACTGAATCCTCGACTAGAAGCACCTTTAGACCATTCTCGAAGGCAGAACTTGGGTGGTAGCCAAATTGATCCCATGGCTAACCAACAACCTCCTCCCCCGCCCCTGGACCAGCACGAGTTGATTTAGAGGAAATTGGACCAACTGCAGCGGATATAGGAATGGTTTCAACGGATGAATGGTTAGGGCGCTTAGCCTTGAAGGATTTTTATGATCTTTCAAATTATGGGGATTGTCCCAGCGTTGTGATTCCCGCTGGCGATGTTGGGATCAAGCCCCAGGTTTTGAGTTTGATTAAACATTTTCACGGGCTTGGCTCAAAGGACCCATTTCAACATTTGGAGGATCAGATCACTCAGGTTCAGACCACCAAATCATGGAATGTGGACGAAGAACAGATGCTCATGAGGGTTTTCCCCCATTCACTCAGGGATAAGGCCGCATATTGTTATCGTACCATTGGAAGATAGATTGCTACCTGGACAGCTTTGAAATTGGCTGTCCTAAAGAAATCCTTCCCGATTGGATTAACCAATGCTTTGCGTCGGGCAATTACCACTTTCACCCAGCAGCCAGGAGAATCATTTCATGGGAACTAGGAGCGATTCTAGGATCTGTTGCAAAAGTGTCCACACCACGAGGTGCCTAAATGGCAACTTGTGCAGATTTTCTATCATGAGTTGAATGGTCAACTCCGTAAGATGCTTCTTGTGGAGGCAATTTCCTCAACAAAGATGCAAATAGCTCATATGATTTGTTCGAGGAAATGTGCAAAAACTCTATAAACCACGCCTCCATGGAAACCTTTAACCGATCCCAGCAAACTAGATCAAATGCCAATGAGGTCCAAGATTCTCATACTTTTGATACGGAATTGATCTGCAATTAATTAGATAAGGTGGATTTGGTTGCTAAACAAATGGAAGAGTGGATGTCCGGAAATTCTAATATTTCTAGATCCACTCAACGCCAGAGCTTGGGATTCCATTTTTTGCAAGCTTTTACGAGATGAGAGTTTGTGAACCAACTTGAGTCAGCTCGACCCTTAAGCCAGCACTTCTCGGAACCTTATGGGTTCCAAATTGGGGCCTTTGATCCTAGTTTTTCTAATCCTTCTTACTCTTCATTCTCATCCTGTGAGGATGTTCATGCTGTACAAGAGAACGTTAGGTCCAACCCTTACTCGAATTTCTATAATTCTGGTTGGAAAAATCAACCTAACTTCTCTTGGAAAGATTAGGGGCAGCAAACCCAATATTGACCCAACAACCATGTACCACAAAAACCAATGGGTCAAGGTCATGTATATACTCAGCTGCCCCTGAATCAGGTTAACTAGCCCACGGGGAATGCCCAACAACCTGTCAGGCAGGCTGATTTAAACCTGAAGATGGTAGAAATGCATGGGTCAATGCACCAGCTCATGAAACAAATGAAAACTTCGCTGGACACCTTGCAATCCGAACTTAGTGCAAACAACCGACAACCTAAATCTCTACCATCACAACCTATACTAAACCCAAGGAATGTGCAGAACCAAGGAGCTAGGCCTCAAGGGTTTGGTAATGGTGGGGAGCCGCATGCTCAAGCTCATGCTATCTATTAGGCTACCCCAGTCCCTCTTGAAGCAAACTAGGTTCCCACCATAATCAACCGGGAGTCTCCTATTTTGCCCAACCCTCCCTAAGGCACTAATCAACAGCACTTTGCCACTACAAATACCATCACCCTGAGGAGTAGTAGTAGACACAAGGGTTCCACCCAACCCCAAGTCAATACCATTAGGACCCATAATCAGAATTTTAAACTCCAACTAAGAATCTAATCAACAGAACATCAGAGTCTGATTCAGGAGTATGCTGTTGTTGTATGGGCAAACAGAAAAAGCCAGAGGAGAAATTGGAGGAAAGGATGTCCTTGCTTCAGGTTTTTAAATTGACAATCATTTTACTCCTCGTGGCTATTGGATCAATCCTTGCCTACCCTGGAGCTTCACTGAATTCATATAAAGAGAATCGTAGAGCAGAATCTGAAAACACTAGGAGAGTAGTCCTGTCAGATAACACAGGCACACTAATCTTAAACAAGCTATCTCCTAAGAAGCAGGACCTGAGAGCCCCACTAATTTCCTCCACAATAGGAAACATTATTTCAGATTAGGCTCTCCTCAACTTAGGTGCTTCCGTTAATGTGATTCCTACCATACTTCATAGGAAATTGGGTCTAGGCCACTTGAAACACACTGACATAACCATGCAGTTGGCCAATAGATCAATTACAAAACCAAAGGGTCTTTTGGAAGATGTTTTAGTCAAGGTCAATGATTTGCATTACCTTGTTAATTTCATGGTCCTTGACAAGGAAGCACCAAAACAGCTTAACCGCACCCCGATTATTTTGGGAAGACCTTTCTTGGCCACCGCCAAGGCAAGGATTGATTATGAATCGAGAAATATAGAAATTGGCTCAGGGAATAAAACAAACCGATTTAATATTTTTGAGGTCACAAAGAAGGATAAAATGAAGTGTGGTTTGATTGAAGAGCTTGACAGAATAAAGGAAGTAATGGCCATACACACATTAGACAACCCCCTAATGTCTAACCCAACCCAAACTAAGGAAGAAAATCACAAGGTTGCAGGGATAATTGAAGACAATAAAGACATGCAACCAACAGTGGCAAATTGGGATGAGGAAAATATTCTTGAAATTAAGAACTTGTTGGAAGATTCACCTGATCAAGTAAAAAGCCAACAACATCCTTATCCTGAATTTTTAGAATTTGAGGTTCAAATAATGGGTGGAAATCATGAAGATCAAAATGGTTGGATCAAGCACTCAGATTTTGAGGATGAAATTGAACTTTGGGGAGAAACTCTTGAAAAGCTTGGTATTCTAGAGTACACACACACATTACAAACCCCCAACACATCACAAAAACCTCATCGTCCTTTTTCGCCCAACCATTAGACAAATCCTACACCCACCCAAACCTCTTCTGTACCGAGTCAACAAAACTCCTATTGGAGACCATTTGAGCTCTCCCTGCATCACTGGCTTGCCACTTTCATTGACCATCTCATTGGCAAGCCCACTTTCACCCTCCAGGACCCATATCTTGGGGCCCAAAATCTTTACTCTTGCAGCCTTAATATCCATAATTATTATCTAAGTATTGTGCTTAGCTGAAGGTAATAAACTAAGTACTTATACAGTCTAGTTTCATCTTGGAGTTGATTGGCTAATCACGGAATTCAGGTGTTTTCTTCTCTACTCCGCTCTATTTCATATCTTTTTAAAGAATGAGGACACTGCATTAGTTAGGCATGGGGGTGGGTACTTAATCCTGAAAATATTTTGTTAGCTCAGTAGATTTTCTTTTATTTTCTGTAAAAAAAAAATTAGGAGAAGAAAACTTAGGCATTAGGAGTTAACTTTAGGAAATAATATTATAGGACCTAAACACGTAGACTCTTCAGGTCTTCAGGCTTAATCAGCCAGAGTGTCCACTAAAATGTGGACCTCTGTCTCGAGTCCACACCAAGTTAATTTTATTTTAATTTGGTTGATAAATTGGGGTGATAAGTGCACAACTTATCAACCCGCCCTCTAATTTTAGGAGACTCTAAGTCTAAAGCATGTACACACTATTTGCACTAACACACTTTTCGACAATTTTTACGAAAATTAGGTAGCTAATGAATTTTCTAGGATAGTATGACAAGCAAGTTGTCATGGGCAACAGTCCATTGCCCGATTGTCCACAGCCCAGCTACATGACCATACTCATTCTACTGCTTTTCGGCAAATCTTAGATCACGAAAGCCACCTACTCAGAAAAAGAAAAAATATATATATTAAAAAAAATAAAAATAAAAAATAGAAAATGAGAAAAATAAATTAAGCCACACTTCATCGCACGAGTATGGCTGGCAAGTTGTTGTGGGCAATAGCCCATTAGCCGTTTGTCTAGAGCTCAACTCATAAAAATGTACAAATAATACTTAGGAAAGAAGTGGAGAAGTAGAAAAAATCGGGAAGATATACACTTGGTTCGCCCTTGTGTTGACCCCATAAAAAAATTAAAATAACTAAGGAGAAAACTACCAATTGGAAAGGTAAATCTTGAGGCAGAATTTTTAGGTCATCTAGGGTCGTAGAAACCTGAAATCCGTTTTAACTACTGCTTAGTGAGTCTATCACTCTTCACAAGATGCTTAGAACTTAAAGTACTTTTTGAGTCTTGGGTGGGTTAGGTAGTCGTAGAAAGCTACCCTGAAACTCTAAACTCCAAAACCCAAAAAAATTAGAAAAGGGAAAAAAGTAAAAAAAGAGAAATTGTTTCTATGTAGAATAAGGCGAGGACTCGGGCGGTCTGTATTTTGGCAGGCACTCGGGCACTGTTGAATCTCTGTGGGTTAGGTTCTTGGTAAAAATTTCCTCCTGTTGACAAGTAATTGGTGCTTGAGTAATCGATTCTTGATTCTAGTTGTAATTAGCATTTAGGTTAACCTTGCTTGGAACTAGCAAGGTGTGGGCATGGGGGTATGATGACTCTATAATTATCAGTGTTAATTAAATCAATTAGAGTCAATTTCGAGGGCACATGTGCATTAATGTCATATTATAGTGGGCTTTGGAGCAATGCATACATATTGTGTAATGTCTACATTTAGATTACTTTAAATCAATGTTTAATGACCTTGTGTATAAGTTCATGTTGAAACAGGTCTCATATGAGCAATCGGATTGTATGGGTGGATCTGAATTGATGAACGGAGTCCAACGGACTCAAAATCAATTCAATCCGACCTCCGTAACTCCCACAATAAGCCAAAGAAGTTTTGGCCATTGATCTGATAATCAACGGCACAAAATTGGCCACGTGTCATGCATCCGTGCGTCAACAGCTCACCGCTATCCATTAACATGCTTTCATCAAGCGATCTCGGCCGTTGGATCTTGATCCAACGATTGAGAGTGCATGAGCGGAATTACAAAAACTTGACAAAGAAGCTCCTGTAGAGTGTTGGTCTGCATCTCAACCCACACACTCGCGGCGCGAGTTCGACCCCTCGTGAAGGCCAAATTTGCTACGCACGAGTGGCGGACGAAATTCGACCATCGGATCTCCATCGAGCAGCTTTGACAGCGGCTACGTGGTGCGATCTCGCACGCTGGATGCGCGTGATGAGCGGCGCGTGATCCAACGCCGCCTCGCACACGCCATCTGACGTCTCCTAAGGGGTGATCCTGAGCGTGTGCCCACGTGCGATCTCAGCCCTTGATTACCAATCAGACGGCCATGAGTATGAGCATAAGGATCATGTGCCATGGCAGTTGTGCGCGCGTGTGTGCCAGGGGGCACGTGAGCTGGGACACAGCAACACTTGCAACTAGGCTATAGCGGCACCCTTTCTGTCGCTAATTGTGCAATACTTGTTTTAGCCACCTCTTCTCCATTATAAATAGCCCTGTGGACCCCAATTGCATGGCATCTATCATCATCATCTACCAAGCATGATTCCACCACCTTTTAGAGCTCAGAGCAAGCCCTTGGAGACGTCGATCCATCGACGGAAGCTTCCTCCACCACCATGGCTGCCTCGACATCCTTTTCATTTGTTCTCTTTATCTTGTAGTTTCAATTTCACGAAGCATGTCTCTAGCTTGATTTGTTATTTTTGTAGTACATTTTCGCTATAATCTCGAGAAGTGATTTGCTATCTTTGTCTGCTAATTCGATGCATTCCAAGTTAGGTGTACTTTGATTATCCTTTGCTATCATGTTAACTTTTATCATTATGCGAGTCGTTGTTTAGGTGTAACTGGCAACATTTGATCTACCCTGAATTTGCTCTCTCTCTCTCTCTCTCTCTCTCTCTCTCTCTCTCTCTCTCTCTCCCCCCCTCTCTCTTCTCGCAAGCAAATCAAAATGACCATCATGTGATAATAGATTAAACGACTATAAAATCCGATTTTCTGCCTCCCTGTGTTCGATACTTGGACTCACATTTCTATTTCTTCTTTTAAAATTTATGTCGTAAGCGTATGCTACAACAAAAGAATTACACTTACGTGTTTTTCGACGTCAACGTTCCATCACGGGCGATTGCCCCTCATCTCCCTGGCATCACGCCACCCTCCACCAGCCTCCTGCAGCCTTCCTCCTCCGGTCCTCTCTCTTCCTCGCCTGTTGTCATTCTTGAGCACGAGGGAGGACCTGCTGCTCCTAGGCCCACCGATCTCCCTCTCTTCTTCTCACACCTTTGCTTTGGCATCAAGACCCAATCTTGCAAGGCACGCCTGGCCATGGTGGTCGTGACTCCTACTGGTTGGCCATGGCAGCCTCGTAGGCGATCCCCTCAACTCCGGCGACTCACTTCTTCCTCCATCTTTTCCCTTCACCTTCAACCTCTCGCTCTCGTTCTCTCTTTCATCCCTCTCTCTCTCTCTCTCGGTTTCTCTTGGAGGATATGTACAATGGTGGAGGGTTGGGTTTGGTTTAGAAGGTTATTTTAAGAGATAGGAGAGAGGAATTTGATAGGATTGAGGATGTAGGAAAAATAGGAAAAAGGAAAAGAAAAATTAAGGTGGTTAATACCTTCAAAAATCCAGTGATTTCTTGAATTAATATCAAACAAATTTTGATTTCTACGAAACACATATCATCAATCGTAATGAGACAAGAAATTCAATACAATTCATGGATTTTTAAACGGATGTCATTTGCATAGTGAGATTCCCAAGACGGATTGCACACGAGTTTGTGAGATGATTCACATGCGTTTCACATATTCGAGGTCCGATCATCGCACAAATCATATCGCCGGAAACCTCACGACACTAAAAAGCTAACTGTTTAGTTGCTCTGAAACGGGTTTTAAAATTGTCGTGTTGCAGTATAGATCGAATCAGTGCGAAAAACAGATAAAATTTATACTCGAATCAAAGTTCAAGGTTGTTCGTTGGGAACAAATAGGAATTCACGTGCTAATCTCAATAATTAATGTAAATGAGCATGATATATTCCTCAAAATCTAATTTGCAATGTAGAACATGAGTATATGAAGAGTAAAAGTAATCTTAGACAAAAAAATGGTGATTTGGATCACCAATTATAAGTCTAATGCATAGAACCATTATTCAATATAATCAAAGGAACAAATAAACAATCAGATGTCAAAAGATAGAATTAGACGTCTTAAACGTCTGATACTACGGTGTTTTTCAAGAGACTCAAGGGTCTCTCTTCTTCCTTTCTTTGCTTCTTCCTTTGGTTCTCTTCTTCTTTCTCTACTCTTCTTCAGCTCTCTTTCTCTTCTTCTTCTTCTTCTAAATCTGCTATGTCTTCTTCTTCTTCACAACTCTTCTTCAGCCTTTCTTCTCCTCGCGACTAAGTGTCGCACAGGTGCCAGTGAGAGCAAAACCCCCTGCCCCCATGCTCTCTCTCTCTTTCTTTCTCTGGGTTATGCTCTCCCAAAGCCTTGCACAGTAACGAGTAATTAGGAAAATGGGGATCCGCGTACCCCGGACCAGGGCTGCGGGCGTGGGTTGCAGCCAAGGTGTGAGTACAGGTTAGGCAGGTCGGGTGAGTGCGGGTGAGCAGGGACCTCACCCTTAGTGACTTGAGGCGAACAACTGCTATCACTTTTTTCTCTTATATCGCTTCAGTTGCTCTGTCGTTTCTGATATGGGACTAAATGTCCCTACTTTCTTCTGCGTGCAGTTGCTGGTAGTGGATTGGTCAATTGCAGGTGGAGAAGCGATCAATGCTCCTAATTGACCAGCTGGTTGTGATCCTAGAAGAGTGCCGTGCGACCTGGAACACGCTCTGGAGCTTCTTTGAAGAAGCTCCAGCAATGGCGACTTCACCTGTGGCCTGAAAATAAGAACAAGGCCACATGGCCATGTAAAAATAGTTCAGAACCTTCATCGTGGAATGACGAGTGTGGTGGTTGGTGTAGCGTGGAGTCAGAGTGCGTATGTGCATAAGGCAAAGTCGGGGTGGAGCTACGAACGTGGTGGTGTTCGATAGGTGGTTAGGAGGGGCAATCGACCTAACTATGTTAGGGCTTTTGTTCCTGGGGT
This sequence comes from Thalassia testudinum, assembly GCA_037157565.1. Taxonomy (NCBI): domain Eukaryota; kingdom Viridiplantae; phylum Streptophyta; class Magnoliopsida; order Alismatales; family Hydrocharitaceae; genus Thalassia; species Thalassia testudinum. The sequence goes on from JAZHRO010000059.1 coordinate 27,872,618, forward strand.
TGAGGCGGAGGTGTAGGAAGTGTCGGCGAGGCGTATGGAATGGTGTAGAGATGGGAACGCCTCACTGAAGGAGCGGTCAGAGACGAGGAAGACGGAGGTGAATGGCGGCGTCAAGGGGTCTTTTTGGGTTTTTAATAAGGGAAATTAATCTAAAGAACTAGAGAAACCTAACTACCTACTCTAAGAGTTGAACACGATAAGGAGGATGCTGGGTATGGTATGGCCGATGCCGTGCAAGAGAACTACTCCAATAAGGGTAGGACGGCGACAAAACGTAGATTGAAGCGGCTGCGGGTATTGCGACGTGCGGACGAAGGCGAGGAAGAAGGATCTGCTGCCGGTAATGCGATTAGACGACGAAGGAAGATGGAGGAAGTTGTCGGACGTTGAGGAGCCTCGGCCGAATGAGGAGAGATGAAATTGAGGTGTTCCATGCCGAAATCGAGCGTGGGGAGAACGACGAGGTCTAGGGGTCCTTTTATAGGGGTCTAGAGACAAAAAGAGCTTGGCTTGGAAGCCAAGCTTCCAAGCTTGGAATGTTCACCGAAAAAGGATACCTAGTTCTTTCACGTGTTTGCATTAAGATTTGGGCGAGATTTGGAGCTTTGGATCTGGCTAAAAAGGAACGTAATTACTTGACGAGTTTCCCTTTTAATTTTGAGAGGGATTTGTCAAGAAATCACGGAGATCTTGACAAATTAAGGTCGTCGGAGCTTTAAGATTAGGAGTTGAGGGTGGCAGGGACCTATTTGAAGAAGATGATAAAGTTGGGGACCCAAATGTAATTTATTCAAAAGTTAGGGGCATACATGTAAGAGAAAAGAGTTAGATATTACCAAATTGCAAACTAGGTCCAGATGATCTCATATCGAGCCTGAATTTTGGTACAAACCTAATTTGAACCTAAGGAATCTAATGGTAAAGTTGGAATTACGTTCTGACCTAATTTGACTGGGTAATTTTTGCAAAAATCAAAATTATGGCAAATGTCTGTCTGAGACTCTATTTTGGGTCAAGACGGGTTCTAATGGTCAAATCAAGGATGCCAAATCATAAAGAATATTTTTCTATGAATTTTAGAGGATTTAGATGAATATTATCCTGACCAAAACCTTAGTTAATTAAGCAGGTCTATTTTTAGGATTTCAAAAGTCATTTAATTTTCAAAACACGCAAAAACCCTTTTCTGTCTGTACTAACCCACTTGTTAGACTCTTAAGATCATTTGACCCTTAATTAATCCCTGGAGAAACCTGCAGTTATTCTGCATTCATGATATGATGGTGTTACGAACGCGGCCTCAAGACAGTTTTAAGATGTCTGGGAAGTGGCCCAGACGTCTGACCAGACATCTGGAACCCTTCCCAGACATCTGGTATTTAATTTTTGCAGCGTACGGGGTTACGTCTGTGCGCATGCGCGCGCAGACCTGCTCCCGCCGCTCTCTTCCCTCTTTTTCCCTCTCTCCTCTTGTAGGGCGCGGCGCTTCTCTCTCTCTCTCCCCGCGCGGCCTTAAAAGGCCCCTCGCCCTCTCCCTCACCCTCATCTCCTCCATGTCCCTTTTCTTCTCCCAGCCGGTGCGAGAGCGCAAGCAAGCGAGTGAGCGGCGGCAGCAGCGGCTGCGGCAAGTGTGCGGGAGGAGGTGTTGCGCGAGGGAGGAGATGCTCGACCGTGAGGGCTCGAGCTTGCCGGGGCATTTAGAGCCGGCTGGCGGGGGAGTAGTGGGCGTGGAGTGTCGCGGAGGGGCTGCTGCAGCTCGAGAAACAGGCGGATGGAGTGCAGCGCGGCCGTGCGTCGCGGGCGGAGAACGAGTCGAGCTCTGATTCTGGAAGTTTTTCCAGAATCAGATGTCTGGGCTTCCAACCAAACGACGGTTAAGACGTCTGGAGGACTGTCCAGACGTCTGGACGGTAAGATATTCTATCTTCTTCCTTTTTCGCATGTACGGCCATGTGCCCGTCTGCCGCACCTTCGTCTGCAACTCGTTGTACTGAGAACAGGTGTGGGTACGTGCAGGTTCTGCTCGGGAGGGCGCGAGGGCTCTCCATCCCACATGAATCGGACGTCTGGCCGTAGTGCCAGACGACGGGAAGGACTTCCAGACATCCGTGGTGACCATCGGACGTCTGGGAACTAAGCCAGACGCCCCCGCAGGATTCTGGACGTTTGAGGGACTACACAGAATGAAGGTACGCTCTGACCCCACATTTTAAGACGTCTGGAAGATGTTCCAGACGCCTGATTTTTTGCGGTTTCGTCGTTTTCAACCCGTTTATGGCCCGTTCGGAGTCCGTTTTCCGCATTTCGAGTTGCGTTCTTTTCGGAATAAAATCCTCTACCCGTTTACAGTAATTATATACCGTTCTGAGAAACTCCTTGTGTTAGGATCCCATTCCATTACAATCTCGGGGGTTGCGGAGGCTCGCGGGATTTTCGACTACGCCCCCAGTACTCCCGTTGTAGCTGGTAGAGTGGCTTTTAATTTACTTAATCAAATTTGTTACAATTGTGGAATAATTAATGGAGTCTAGGGCACTGCATGAACCCTAGGACTGAGAAACGAGATTGAATGATAGATCCTAGGGTATTGCATGAAACCTAGGACTGGAAACTAGATTGAATGATAGATCCTAGGGTACGGTATGAATCCTAGGACTGAAAAACTAGTGATATGTATATAAATATTGCAGTCTTGGAAGGGTGGAAAGGAAACAATAGCTGCCTGTAAATTGAGTTAACCACTGCATGTTATAAAGAAATAAAAATATGGGTTGTATGAACGTAAAACTGGACGGTGAAACCTAAATGTGCTGAGTTAAAAGAGCTGGAACCCTACGGGGAATTAGGAGTAGAACTCTTGGAAAGAGAATAGAATGGAATTGAGAAAGTGAAACGTGGAAGTGTGTTGTCTCTTGGGTACGTGGTACCAAAGAGAGCACACATTACCTCTTAGTGTAGAGGGGATCTTGCCGCCCTCAGGTTGAGACCGGGGTGGGTTTGGCCACTGTACACCGACTTGCTGGCCCTCGCGTACGCAGTACCGAGGAGAGCTACTAGTGTAGGGAGAACACTAGCTACCCCACGGGCCCCGGGGTTCTGCTGGCCTCCTACACCGACTTGTTAGGCCCACTGGGCAAACCAGGGTAGTCAGGCGAGGGTGCGCGGACTGTGGAGGGGTTGGACCCCTGTTACTGAGAGGGCTCTGCCCTATACTGGTTCTATGCTGTGCTTTGGGCGCACCCGTTAACGAAAACGACTGACCGCGTGCCAGTGCGGGGTAGCTACCCGTGTGTTTATCGCGCGTGCCGTAGTCACCGTTACGTCTGTCAGCGACCTTGGGGTGGTTGACTGAGAGTAGGATCACCACGGGGGACTCTCCCGGCCAAGAGAGCACCACGTGTTACTTCTACTTTTCAGAAAAGACTGCAATCAAGATCGTTCCCACGAGGAACATTCGAGATCAAGTGAAGGATCTGAGAAATAAATAAATCATGAAATAACATAAAGACGCAAATAAAGGATGTAAATATATAACAGTCACTGTATACTCTACTGGTTCTTTAGTTTTTCGTTGCTACTTTACTCAACGTTTCGCTGACGTGTTATACTCGTTACTTTTCAGGACCAGGTGTTGAGCAGCCAGGGTCAGCGACTGCAGAGGACGTTGGGTCGAGTAAGGTCCAGTAGAGTTACCGCAGTTCTTTTTGTACCACTTTTGTTCCACTGTAGTGAGTAGTTCTTGTTACTCTCTGTACTTCTTTACTTGTCACTTCATGTTATGTTATAATTATTGTCTACTGTTGTGGTGGTATATATTGTAGTAGTTCCTTTTCTTACTGCTGTATTTTGTTACTGCTAGTTATATTCATGCTGAATGTGATTTATTTTACTGCTCTTTTGGTTACTTCCTCGTTGGATGACTAGGTCTTAGGATTAGTCGAGTCGGTCTAGTTCTCCTGTCTCATAGGGACTCGGGAATCGGGTCGTTACAGATGGTAAAATTACAGTTTTAACCCTGGTTTCTTGTATTTCTCTCAAAAAGGATTTGCAATGAATTATGACCTTCTGATGGTTATGTAGGAGCATTTAATGATGGAAATTGACTAAATAAAGCTAGATACAGTTGATGATGACGTTATCATCACTAATGGTACTTTTAGATCGTTGATCCGAGGTCCGGATCGTAAAAACAAAAAGCACACGGGCTTTCAATTCGATTACTCATTTTTAAATCTCGCGGGCTCTGATTTGCGCACAGAAAACACGACAGGTTGTCTTAGCGTTTTGAAATATGAACTAACTTTAGAGTTTGGGTTTGGGGCTTTACAGGAGGAAGGGGCTTAAAGAAGCTTGCCGAAGCCGACTATGGGGTTGGCCAGAGATGAGGAATTTAGAGGAATTCCGGCCACAAATTGACAGGTTTGTTCTTCTGAACATGGGGAAGCTTATATAGAGCAAGTTTTGGACTTCAATTTCCTAAGATTTGTGAGTTTACTCGTGGAATTGGAAACTCGAAAATCCTAAAATTCCCTGAGCTCATCGAAGCTCTACATTCCAAATCAGCTCACGAGATTGTGTTCAACCAAAAGCTTTTGATCTCAGGAGTAATCCCTCTGAATTGGAGGGATTTGGAGTAGCTTTGATGGGTTAAATGTTCAATCAAAGATTTACGCCCACGGGTTGACTTAGGTTTGCTACTAATAATTAGGAAACTCTAAAAATGAAGGTGGTATGGACCTATTCGTGATGAATATGAGGAGGTTAGGGGTGTATATGTAATAAAACTTGAAACCTAGGGTTTAGATGTGAGAAACAGAGATTTTAAAGGCAAAAATGCATATTAGGCCATGATAAATGGACTCTGATTGAGCCAAAATTTTGGTGTTAACCTAATTTGAATCCAAAGGATCTAATGGTGAACTTGAATTTGAGGTTTGACCATGTTTGACTGGGTAAATTGTACAGGAGCCCAAATTAGAGCAAATTCTCGTCTGAATCTCTATTTTTGTCAAAATGGGCTCAGATGGTCAAAGTGAGGGTACCAAACCTTTTAGAATATTTTTCAATGATTTTTAAGAGGTTTAGATTGAATTTATATCTACCATAACCCTTTTAATTTAAGTAAGACTAATAATTAGGATTTTTAGTACTGTTTTAATTCCCAAAATGCGTAAAACCCTAATTCGGTTATACTGAAACCCCTTCTTGGTCTCTTAAGTTCATTTGACCTTTAATTAACCCTTGATCAACCCCTTGGTTAGTCTGCATTTGTGATTGAATGTTAAAATAACAGAGTTAACCCTATTTTCCTATCTTCTTAAATCAATTCAACATGGACTTACGATCCTCAAATGATTATTTAGGAGCATTTAACATTTGATTTTTACTAATTCACGTTAGTTATGACGAATGATAGTGTTACCATCAGCCTCCCTCCTCGCATCTGGTCTCTACCCTTCGTCGTCCTCGCAACCGACCATCACCGCTAAAAGATTCATGGAGGTCCAAGGAGGCTCTAAGACCTCTCCATGTAATGGCAAGGGGCTTCCTACTCTCTAGCCATCTCGTCGAGAAGCCCCCCTACGGCCTTCACACAAAGAAGATCGACCTCAAGGCTTGCTGCTGGTAGGGACCTACTTGCAAGAGAAAGAAATGTCCAAGGACCCGATTGTAAGCTTCCAGGGACCTGAATGTGAGAAAATCAAATTCTTAGGGGCTAATTTGAGTATGTGCTTAAATAATTGATTGTTTAACTTGATCATTGATTGTTGGTGATTGTTATTGAGATGTTATACCCGAAATATTAGTGATTTGATATATTTATTGCTTGATTGCCTTATTTCAAAATTATTTTTTATTAAGAACTACTTAAAATAGAGTTTCCTTAATTATGTTATTGAATTAGGTAATTAATCCTCTTGAATTAGATTGCATGCATATAGAATCAAATTAGTTCTATCTAGTTCTTGAGTTCAAATTTTTTGAATAGTGGTATTCGCACATTTTTTGATTCTAGCGAACGACCTCAGAATACTCTAATTTCAAGAAATATAAATTTTAAATATTGACCCCGCTTTAGTCACCTATACTACGACGCGAGTTTTAGAACTCGACTTTAGCGACGTTAAGAACATGAACCTAAATTACATGCCCTCGTTTGCATTTTATTCCTTAAAACACTAGAGAGACCTGTAAAAAAAAAGAATCGAACTAGAAATGAGGAGTTACTAAATCAGTTTAACCAAGTTCAAATCAACATCTCATTCCTTGATATAATCAAACACATTGTAGTCTATGCTAAGTTTCTTAAAAAGGCATTTGCATTCAAAAGTGTAAGACTAGAACCAAGTCACCTAGGAGGGTAGTTCTGTTCAAACATATAATGTCCCAAAATCTAAGTTTCAAATCATTTCAGAGTCGATCAAATTATTTCGAATTCATCGACACCAGGGTCAATTTGGCTTAGAATAACTTGTAAAACACAAAAAATGTGTGTTTTTGGATAGAGTCTTCCATCATTATAAACTTTGTTTAGGTAGACACCAAGTGGCAATGAAAAATGGAATCAGTGTTACTATAGTAGGCAAAGGTTGTGCATCCTTTTTAGATAAGGATGCTCTTGATATTTTGAACTTTCTTTTAAATTTACTCTATGTTAGTAAGATTGCCAAGGAGTTGAATTGTAAGCTAATCTTCTTTGATGACCATTGTGTTTGTCAAGATTTGGCAATGGGGAGGAAGATTGAGATTGATTTAATCTCTAATGGTCTTTACAAGTTGCCTACTCGTATTGCTACTACATTAGTCTCTTTGCTTATTGCCTGTGAGAGGGAAGGAATCAAAGAGCAAATTTACAAATGGCATCATAGGCTTGGACATGTCAATTTTCTTGGTTAGCAAAAACTTTTTGCATTGTTATTTCTTGGACTAAATATGCACTCATTAATGTGCAAGGTGTCCATTGGCCAAACATTCTAGAGTTTCTTAATTTCCTATAAATAATAAAAGTAATAGCATTTTTCCTGTGGTTTACTTTGATGTTTAGGGGCCAACAAAAATTAAAACCACGGATGACCAGTAGTACTTAAGTTTTGTGGATGATTGATCCATTTTGTGTTCATTTATTTGTTCAAGAATTATGCTGAAGCTCCTCATGTGACACAATCATTCATGAAAATGGTAGAAACTCAATTTGATACTCATGTAAAAGTGTTTTAGATGATGATAAGAATAACTTAGTTGATTCATTACAGAAATTTTGTCATGATAAAGGCATCATACATGAAACATCATGTAATTATACCCCTCGACAAAATGATCTAGTAGGACGGAAAAATAAACACCTTATTGACACTACAAGTGCACTATTGTTGCAAATGAATGTTCCAAAACATTTTTGTAGGGAGGCAATTTTGACTAATGCTTTTTTTTATTAATAGAATACCATCACAAGTGCTTGGAGGAAGAAACTCCATTTTTTGTTGGAATTACGTGTGTTTGGATGTCTCTATTTTATCCACATCATGTACTTAACCATGATAAGCTCGATCCTCATATTATTCAAGGTGTGTTCCTTAGTTACTTTGCTACTCAAAAGGGATACAAGTGCTTCAATCTCTCCACAGGCAAGAAATATGTTACCAAAGATGTGACATTTATTAAAAAAGTTGGCTACTTCACCAAAAGTTCTCTTTAAGGGGAGGATAGGAGTGAAGAGGTTTTTGGTGCTCGGGAAGTTTTTGGTGAAGTTGCAAAGACCAATCCCGTTGTATCTTCCTCCCCAACACCAAATCCAAGCACATCTACACAGATAGAAGAAGGTTTGGTTTCCATCCCTACTCCTATTTTAGATTGCGGGAAGTGGCAAGGTTAAGACTATTCTTGAGGAGGCTCCAAGTGAGCAAAATGATGCATGTGGTGAAACCATGGAGGACAGCATTGCTCATAGATAAGAGAGGAGGGTGATTAGAAGGCCTACTAGATATACTAAAATTATCCTATTCGAAGATATGCAAATCTTTCTTGTTTGAATTCAAATTATAGATTTTGTTGTCCTCACCTGCTTCATCTATTATCCCCATGAATGCTGGCAAGGTTCAATTGAATCCTAAATGGGTAAAAGCCATGAATGAAGAATTGAAGGCACATCAAGAACAAGACATGGGATGTTGTTGATATATCCTTGAACATGCATATTGTAGGATCGAAGTAGGTATACACCATCAAGTACAGATCCAATGGACAAGTGGATAGGTACAAGGCAAGATTGGTGGCAAGAGGCTTCACTAAAAAATTAGAGATAGATTACTTAGAAACCTTCGCTCCTGTGACAAAGATGAACACCATGTGGGTAATTTTAGTTTCCGCAATTTGGTTTCAATGAAAGTTGCATTAGCTAGAAGTTAAAATTAATGTTTTCTGTTAAGACCCGTGCCATCAAAGTTCTTTAAGACGTCTGGGACTTGGGCCAGACGTCTAGTCAGACGTCTGGACACCTTCCCAGACGTCTGAAAATAAATTTTTGCGTGCGTACGACCACAAGTCTGCGTGCGTGCCGTGCGCAGACTGAACCCCAGCTGCCCTCTTCTCTTCCTTCTCCCCTCGCAGACCTGCAGAAGTTTTCCCCCACGCCTACAAATACCCCCCTCCTCTCCCTCACGCCACCCCACCCCCATCAGTCTCCTCCTTCCTCCAGCGCGAGAGCGAGAGTGAGAGCGAGCACGGCAGCTGCAGCCGAGTGCAGCGGCGGAGAGGAGAAGAGCAACGAGAGGGAAGAGAAGAGAGCGCGCGAGCCGTGAGAGAGAGGGCTCGCCGAAGCAGCTCGTGGACGGCCGGCGTGCGCGAGGCGGAGTATGTGTCGGGGAGGTTTCCCCGACGCTGCTGCAGCAGAGCAGCAGACGAGTGGCTGCGCGGCGAGGTCGCGCACAGTGGGAAGAAGACAAAGGAGGTTCTGATTCTGGGATTTTTCCCAGAATCAGACGTCTAGACCTACATCCAGACGATGTGGACGACATCTGGAGGGAGCTCCAGATGACTGAGAGGTACGTATTTTCTCCTATGCTTCTTTTTGCGGATACGGCCATGCAGGCCATTCCGCTGAAGCTTTGTTGCGTGCCGTGTTGAGAGAGTTTTGCGTGCGCGTGCAGGTTTTGCTTCGGGAAGGCGCGGGACACGCCCTCCCATGCTATTCAGACATCTGGACGAGTCACCAGACGGCGGAGAGCGTCTCCAGACGTCCGGAGAGACAGTCAGACGTCTGGAACTAGGTCCAGACGGTTCAGCAGGACCCCTGGACGTCTGAGGAGCAGCGTAGAGCGAGGTATGGATCTGGATCCCTTTTAAGACATCTGGAAGGTGTTCTAGACGTTTGATTTGAGTCAGAATTGTCATTTTTGACCCGTTTAGGGTCCGTTTGAGGTCCGATTTCCACGTTTAAGATTCCGTTCTTCATATAAGTTCCTTTACTTGTTTGAAATACTTTTATACTGTTATGAGTGGTTTCTTGTGGTTGATCATTGTGTTAGGACCTCGTTTTGTTGCGGATTTGGGGTTTGCGGAGGCACGTGGACCTGCCGATCACGCCCCCATTACTCCCGATTTTGCCGGTAGAGTGGCTTCCCTTAGTTAATTACAAACTTAACTGCATGTTTGAAATAAATAATAAATCCTAGGGTATGGCATGAATCCTAGGATCAGAAACACTAGATTGAATGATAGATCCTAGGGTATGGCATGAATCCTAGGACAAGAAACACTGGAACGATTATATTGAATGCCTGAATTGCAGTCTTGGATGAGTAGATAGAATAATAATAATTACCTGTAATTGGATAGTAGCTGCCTGTGAAATGTAGAGTATTGTTGTTAGTAACTGCTACATGTAATTCCCGTTGTTGAGATTAAATACGAGCTAAATGTATGTAAATTGGAAAAGAAAGTTTGAATATTGGAAACATGTACTACATGCGAATAAACCTGAAATGATGAAACCTAATATGGCTTGGCCTGAGAAACATGAGCATGAACCCTATGGGGAATTAGGAGTAGAGTTCCTGGAAATAAATGGAATGAATCTGGGAATGTACTGGGAAGTGTGCTGTCCCTTGGGTACGTAGTACCAAGGGAAGCACATGTTACCTCTTAGTGCAGAGCGGAGCTAGCCGCCCTAGGGTTGAGACCCGGGGTTAGGTCTGGCCACTTTGTACCGACTTTTGGCCCTCGCGTACACCGTACTCGTTCCTGTAGTAGTGAGTATTTTGTTACACTTTTGTACTCTTTTGTTGTAAACTTCATATTTCTGTACCTGTTTTTAATTCTCTACTGTTGTGGTGGTGTGTATTGTAGTAGTTTTTTCTTTACTGCTGTACTTTTGTTACTGTTAGTTACTTGCATGGTGAATGTGATTTATTTTACTGCTTTTTGGTTACTTTCTCATTGGACAACTGGGTCTTAGGATCAGTCGAGTCGGTCCGATTCTCGTGTCCTGTAGGGATTCGGGAATCGGGTCGTAACATTTTCTAAATGGGAACCTTAAAGAGGAGGTGTATATGCATATGCCTCTTGGGTATGAGTAGAAAGGGAAATCTTGCAACCTAAGATGTGTTTGTATGGGTTGAAGCAATCGCCAAGGGCCTACTTTGAAAGGCTCAGAGTTGCAATGAAGAGTCAGGGGCATAAACAAGGTAATGGTGGCCACACTCTTTTCACTAAGGGTTCTAATGGTGGATTGACACTTCTTTTAGTACATGTTGATGACATGATTGTTACGTGTAGTGATGAGCAATAGATCTTGAGACTAAAGTCAAAACTTGCAGAAAAATTTGGGATTAAAGATTTAGGAAAGTTGAGGTATTTCTTGGGTATTGATATTATGCCTCTTGGGTATGAGTAGAGAGGGAAATGTTGCAACTCAAGAAGCCTTTGTATGGGTTGAAGCAATCACCAAGGGCCTATTTTGAAAGGCTTAGAGTTGCAATGCAGAGTAAGGGGCATAAACAAGGTAGTGGTGGCCACACTCTCTTCATCAAGGTTTCTAATGTTCGAGTGACACTTCTTTCAGCATATGTTAATGACATGATTGTTATGCATAGTGATGAACAATAGATCTTGAGACTTAAGTCAAAACTTGTAGAAGAATTTGGGATTAAAGATTTAGGAAAGCTGAGGTAATTCTTGGGCATTGAGATTGATCAATCGATCTCATAATAGTCTTTTCTTATGCCAAAGAAAATATAAGCTAGATCTGTTGAAGGAAATTGGGAAGCTTGATTGTAGGCCAACACACACTCCAATTGAGGTGAATCACCTTTAGAGTTGGAGAGATGGAAAAACGTTGAATGACCACCAGAAATCTAAATATCAGAAGATAATTGGGAAGTTGATTTATCTTATGTTGACGAAACCAGATATCACATATGTAGTGAATGTTGTAAGTAAGTTCATGCATGCACCAACAAATTCCCATGTGAATGTTGTGAATAGGATTTTGTGTTACTAAAAGAAAAATCCACAAAGAGGTCTTCTGCTTCAAAAGGAATTGGATTAGAAATTAAAGGGTTTACTGATGTTGATTAGGCAAGCTCAGTTGCTGATAGAAGATCAACTTCTGGATACTTGATCTTTCTAGGAGGAAACCTTGTTGTGTGGAGAAGTAACCATGTTCTGGGTAGGACGAGGGTTTGCTTAGCAAAATGAGGCAACTATATGAGGAAACATGAAGGTTGATAACCCAATTCTACCCTAGATGGGTGTATGTTTAAGGAGGGGATCTAACCTTCAAAGTTTCAACTAAATATTGAATAGTAGAGAGAAAGAGGATACAAGTGTTTTACTCATGTAAATGCCTCCCAAAATTCGCACATGCACAGGCTCTTTTATAGTGTAGTTCCTCTGATATCTTTGCTAACCAAATATTGTTGGTGAGATTTTCAAGGATGATCACTCCATAAAGGTCGTGCCATATTTGACCCATGATTTGTTCGTTCCATCAATATCACCGTGAGAGATCTTCAGTATGTTGGTGGTGCTTGGCAATTAGCTCAGCATGACCTATCTAAGGTTAATTCGCCTTACTTCATATAATTGTCTGGCAAAGCTAACCCATCTTAATCTTTTGTTGGTATCCGACAAATTTTCTTATTGACTTGTTGTTCAGCTGGGGGGACTTTAGTTTGCCTAATAGGTTTTGACGGATGATAGTTTGCCCTTTCTTGTCGATACACTTTCAGGCAAAGGATCCACCCATCTTGATTGGGTAAGTGACACCTCTTATTTGCCTTCAAGGCCATTCTTAGGCTTATAGACTTGCAATTAACTGGCTTGATGGGCCTACATGGGCCTCTTTTTCTTAGGCTTATAAGGAAAAATTTTCCTTCCTGACTAGGTGGTGATAGGAATCAATCTAACACCATAACGTGGTCACTATTGCGACACACAACCATGGGAGCAAGCTTGAAAGCTCTTTTAGGCTTGAGAGAGAGAGGTGATCGAGAAAGAGGAATGGGGAACGAGGGAGGGTCCCTGGTTGGTATGATGGGTTGGCCAATGGCTCTATGGTTGCTTATAGGACATGCTCTAGAATTTTGGGATATAGGGATGCTCCCATGTATTTTTGTAATTTCCATCAAAAATCATCATAAAGGTTTCTTCCCATGCTACAATAACAACTCCAATCCCACATATCTCAACCAGGCATGATCCTTGTATGTAGCAAAGGAGGGCATGCAAGTCTTTTTTCCTTCTTTTTTTTGAAACTCCATGTCATTAATGTAAGATATATTTTAGCTATCCTCAACGTTAGTCTATTTTTGGATATATATTATTTGCATTAATATTTTCTGATTCATAGTTATCTAACTTAGAATGGTTTCACAAAAAAGAAAATGATGAAAGACATAATCTAAATTGTACATTATTAAATGAAATAAAAATAGAACCAATCCTAGTCACCGGAGGTGAGGTACATGGGGAACCTCGAATAGTGCCAAAAGAGTGGTGCCAATGGTCACAGCACCTCGCACCAAAGCACCTACAAGCGTGCCACACACTCGAGGCATCGGAGAGGACGGGGGATGGGGAGAGGTTGTTGGGGAAGGGGAGGGCAAAATGTGAAGGGTAATGGGATGGGGGATGTTTGTCGCTTGCAGAAGGTCATTTACAGCTTGGAATAGAGTCCTCGAGTTTGGTTTGAGAGGCTCAATCTTGAGATCAGAAAACTGGGGTTCCATAGATCCACTACCAACCATTCTATATTCATTAGGTGAGCAAAGCTTGGTGGGATATGGAGAGTAGTTATTTTGGCAGTCTACGTTGATGATATGATCTTGATAGGCGATGATACTGATGGGATTGCTAAGACAACAGCATTTCTTCAGTTCACTTTTGTCACCAAGGATTTAGGTGATCTTTGCTGCTTTCTGGGGATAGAGGCTAATTGTCAGGAGGGAGGTCTATCCTTATCACATCGACAGTGTACCCCACAGATTCTAAAGGAGGCTAGACTTCTTGGGTCGAAACCGTTAGGGATACCAGTGGATGCATCTAGTGTACACGGCTCAGATGAGACTGATCCTTTGTTTGAGGATGTTACCAGGTACCGTAGTACTGTTGGTCGATTGTTATATTTAACTATTACACGTCCTGATATTAGCTTTACAATCAATCATGATAGTCAGTTTATGTAGAGTCCTAGGTACAATCATTGGCATGATGTATGTCTTATCTTGAGATATCTGAAGGGTACTCCAAGATGAGGCCTGTATTACAGAGTGTGTGACACTCTAGATCTTGTGGCCTATTCTGATGCAGATTATGCAGGGTCAGTAGAGGACACGTGATCTACATCTGGCTTTGCTGTCTATTTGGGTGGAAACCTGATTTCATGGAGAAGCAAGAAACAGAGTGTTGTTGCCCGCTCCACTACAGAGGTTGAGTACAGAGCTATGACACAAACGGCATGTGATATCATGTGGATGGTTTCTTGCAGGATCTAGGAGTAGCAGTTGATACTCCTGTCACACTTTACTGTGATAACAAATCTATAACCTATATTGCTTCTAATCCCATTTTTCATAAAAGGATGAAGCACATAGAGGTTTATTGTCACTTTATATGAGATATTGTCCTAGAAGGCAAGATAAGTACCCCGTATATTTCATCAGAGTTACGGGTTGCTGACATTTTTACCGAGGCCCTTAAAAAGAAATGTCATGATTTTCAGAGTAACAAGTTAGGGCTTGTTGACATGTATGCTCCAACTTGAGGGAGAGTGGTGAGTTATAAGGGTATTTGGTACTTTTTCTTCATCTTCAAAGGTACTTATGTAATTAGCTCAATCTTTTCTTCTATAAAAAAGGGCTAGGGTTTTTCATTTGAAGGCAATGCAATTCATTTGTTTTAACATATTAGCAAAAAGAGTCAAAGTTCCAAGTTGATTCTCACCTGAGCCCAAGCTGGAGCCAGGCCAGGACGGGGTGGGGTGCTCGTGCGCGCGTGCATGATCCTCAACCCCACCTTTCACTCTTTGCTACACAAGCCATGGGAGGCAGAAGCCTTTTACACCCACCAAGAGGTTTGTCTACTTGCAATATGAGACTAAAAACCTCTCTCAAATCTCACTGATTTCAACATGAATTCTCACATCACCATTTAACAATTGCATATCGATTAATGCAATTAGTCTCTTAAATCCAACATTCCCCCATAAATTCATCGTTAAAATTCAACGATAAATTCCTCAGCTACCATACTCTGCTTTCAATAAAGGTACCTTTTAGTTTAAACCCTTACCTGAGTCATCCACATTCACTACCAACTAATCTTGAACTCTAGACCTTTGATGTGGGATGTATAGTGGTGACAATAGAATGAAGTTCTTGGTGATAATCTTTAGGGTTGGTGCCCTTAAGGGTTATGCAACCTATCCTGTTTCATGAGTGTAATCAGGAAAGACCCTATTCCTTTACTTGCGACCCACTGTAACACTCACATAGGTGGTGTTCTCCAAGGATGCACTGCTCACATCCTACCATAAAGGCTTGAACCCATTCAGAGCCTTTGCTCTTCCTAAATTTGCAACTTAAGGCACTCAGGTTTCCAGGGATTGGACTCAGATGCAAAAGCATCTAACAATGAATGCCAACCAGTTCCCTATCCAGCTTGTTGTTACCACATTGAACCTATTTTGTGGAATCTCCACTCAGTTAGGTTGGGTTGTTACTGCAGGTGAACTCCCAATGGGTCTGAGTCCTATCCCAAGCCAAGACTTAAGGAGTAAAGATCTATCAAGTCCTTTAATAAACGGATCTATTGTATTATCCTTGGATCCTATAAATTCCACAGCAATCACTCCTTGAGACACTAAATCTCTTATAGACTTAAGTCTGATTTGGATATGCCTCCTTGTTTTCTGATTAAACTTTGAACTCTTAATCTTTGCTATAGTAGTCATGCTATCACAATGCAAAGATATCGTAGGAATTGGCTTACTCACCATAGGGATTTATGAAAGAAGTTCCTTTAGCCATTCAGCCTCAATTACAGTGGTGTCCAAAGCACATAGCTCAGCCTCAAAGGCAGACCAGGCTAAAATGGTCTATTTTGCAGATCGCTAGGAGATTGCACCGCCTCCAAGGGTAAAAACATACCCTGTAACACCATTACTCCCGAAATCCTCCATTTGACCGATCTAACTTGCATCATTATATCTTTCCAAAACTGAAGGATATTTACCATAATGCAAATTAAGGGAAATAATTCCCTTTAAGTATCTAAGTACTTGGTCTAAGGTGTCCCAATGAGTATAGTTATGACAGTTTATGTATCTACTCAACTTAAACACGAAAAAAGAAATATTTGATCTAGTACAATTGCCAAATACATCAAGCTTCCTATAATATGTGAATTCTTAGTTTTGAAACAGGCGTTCCACTTTTGTTCTTGGAGAGTTTTAGATGAATCAAAAGGAGTGCTTACAACCTTGCAATCTTTATAGCCAAATTTCTTAAAAACTTTCTCAACAAAATGAGATTGAGAAATAGCTATTCCCTCTGCTAATTGAATCAGTTTGAGGCTTAGGATCACATTTGCAACACTCATATTTGATAGGTCCACTTTAGTGGACTAAATTAGAGCCTAAGAATATTGTTATTGGAATAAGAGATTAATTTAAAGTATGCATAATATTGACAAAATTATGTGAGCTTTAGATTTATCATTTCATGCATTAATCACATTAATCTTTATATGCAGGGATTAATTATTCATTTTAGAGGTAAGGACATCACATCAAATCTCAGTTTTAGATATCATATTAATGTTGAGATTTTGTTCTACAAAAAGTAGCAAGGGAATCGATTTTAAAGTGCATCCTTATATGTCTCTCAATTAATCAATTGCATCCCCTTCCTTATTTATTTTTCCTCAAACCTCTGTCTTTCTTTTTTGGTCACATGAAATCACATTAGTCTCTCTCTAATTCTCTATCTTTCTTTTTCTCTCTATAATAGGCATGCAAAGAGAGAGGGGAGGATCATCTTCTTCCTAGGAGGAGGAGAGCCCTCTCTCCAAGCAAATTGCATCCCCTTATTTATTTTTCTTCAAACCTCTCTCTTTCTTTTTTGGTCACATGAAATCATGTTAGTCTCTCTCTAATTCTCTCTCTTTCTTTTTCTCTCTATAATAGGCACGCAAAGAGAGAGGAGAGGATCTTCTTCCTAGGAGGAGGAGAGCCCTCTCTCCAAGCAAATTGCATCCCCTTATTTATTTTTCCTCAAACCTCTCTCTTTCTTTTTTGGTCACATGAAATCACGTTAGTCTCTCTCTAATTCTCTCTCTTTCTTTTTCTCTCTATAATAGGCACGCAAAGAGAAAGGGGAGGATCATCTTCTTCCTAGGAGGAGGAGAGCCCTTTCTCCAAGCACAAGACCTGACTCCATCACCGCGAGTTCCTTGACACCCCACGGCCATCCATCACCATGAGACACATCCATGTTCGCTCCTCGACTGCACTCACCACCGACATCAATGTGTCCTCGGTCTCTTCTTCAACTACCACGACAGCGACATCGACAACTTACGGCCATCCCCCTCGATCGTGCATGCCCTTGCGACCTCCGCTCAACACCTCCACCACCATGGCACCCTTACACGTAGCCTGCCCTCGCACCGACCGGAACAGTAGAGCAGCCAACACTTCAACGCCAGCTCTTTGTCGACTTCGTCTTCTTCATCTCCTTCTTTCTCCACTTGTTGCAACCAAGGAGGGAGCCCAACATCCTCACCACATAGCCACTCCTCCTCGGCATCAATGACTCTCCGGTGCCACCCATTCGCTACGCGTGGCTATGCGTGTGTGCAGCCAACCTCATGTGCGCACAGCAGCCCTCGCGCATAGCACCCCCACCACAACTCCACCACCTACATGCACCCACAGCCGCACGCGACCTACACACCTCCGCTACTGTCAACCACACGCTTCCGCCACTTCCAAGCACCTTCCCTCATGCGCCACCAATAGCACCATCCCTCCATCGCTGTGGGCCCTTGCGCCGTGCCCTTCCCCGACGGCCACCGCCACCCACAGCTACTCCAAGCAGTAGCAACAAAACACCATCGCCATTGCCCCTTCTCGTCAATGGCGGCCAGCTCCAGCCACTGCACGTCGCCGCACCACCACGGGAGTGCTCCGCTCCTCTGGTTCGACTCCTTTGACTAGCCACACCTCCGATGGTGCCTCCTTCTCATCGTACGGCCAAGGAAAACCCACTCCCTTGTTTTTCTACAAGAGAGGGGGGATTAAATGCAATCACAATCGGTTGAAGAGTTGGATTTTTTGATATAATATTTTATATTGTGTAGCATTTGCTAAGAAACCCTCCTGATTCTCTCTATTTCACACTCATGTCCATTCAAGTCACTCTTTTATCTCATTTGATGCTACAACTTATGGACAAATTTATCTTGGATCATATTAGCCTCGTGTAAGGTATTCGAATAATGCGCTGAAAATATTGGTGGGTTTATTGGTATGTTCCTTCTTTTGGATATGACCTAACTTTCGTGGTTAGTTTTGACTGTTAAAAATTTTTTGATTGGGAAGTTTTCCACCATGCGATTTTACTGTGACGACATAATTTTTTGACACATCATTTTGCAAGTGAAATTTCCCGTTCAAATGACGCCGTTGCCGAGGAGGCAATAGACACAATAGGTTCATCTAATTTTATTTCTGATCATTCTAAGGTGCACATTTATCTGACCATTCTCTATTTTTTTATGCGAGGAATCTGATGAGACGAAAGGCACAACTGAGCAACGACATTGACCTTGAGTGACACCCACACACGTAGAGAGGATGCCCACACACACAGGGGATTCTCCTTTGTTGTAGATTTGCTTTCATTTCAGTCTTCTTGCCCTTGTAGCATTAGGGTTAATTTTTGGAGGTTTGTCCTCACTTTCTTTAGCGATTAGGGCTATTTCTCTATGTGTGAGTGATTCTGTTTCTGCTTTCTTGCTCTAAAAAGAAAAGACAAAAAAAATATCGAGCTACCTATTTAGGAGTTGCATACCCTTAGGTGCATGCATTTAGGGGTGATTGAGCAGCATACTAGATCTCTTGCATTGCGTACATGTCTGCACGAAGATTGCTGGAGTCAGGTATATCGTTCTATCTTTGCGCCCAGCTCCTGTTCATGCATTGCATGTGGATTAAATCTCAAGACCACCAAATTGATTAATTTGAACTAATTCAGTGGCCGCCTAACTGAAATTAGGATTGCTAATCAGATTCGACCTTAAAATGAAAATCACATTTGATCTGATCAAAAGGGACTTGTGTGCGATTTTTTTCAAAATCAAACTGATTTGTGGTGTGATGCACACTTCTGACACTGAGCACACACACTAGGCACTGCACTGAGTCTTGATCCCTTTAGGCTCTATGCACTGATCTTTTTATCGGTGTAGACCCTCCTATTTCACTTTGTGGTGGTAGTAGTATCCTATGACCAAGTGTTTTGATACTTCAAGGAGGGGGACACCCCTTAAAGGGACAAAAGGGTAGTTAAGAGGCATTGCATTCACATCGCCTTAAAGGAAGGGTTCGCTCTACTTGCATCCCTTAGTTCCGTCCTTGGAGTAACTTCTCACTAGATCACCTTAGAGTATCATTGAAGAAAGGTATAGGTCCTAGGGCACTCGAAGGTTGGCTTAGGTCGCGTAACTGCAATGAATAACTTGATTAGCCATCTATATCAACTAATTCTACCTTAGCCCCGCAAAACAGAGTTGGTCAGGATCTCAAGTCTTCACTTTCCTCTTATACTACTTACATGGGAATGGAGGGACATCGCCTTGACCCTTTTCGACTAATCTGTTGAGTGAGGGATTTCACTTACTCAAATGGCAAGAACTTAAATTGTGATTGGTAGATATTGCATGCTTGGTAGGCACTCACTTGAGGGTAGTCTAGTGTTTGATCTTGAGCCCGAGAGAATCCTTAGGAGAGCCCACTAAAGAGAAAAGAGAGAAGAAATGACTGATCAAGGAGCAAATCAACAAAGGATCCTGAGGGACTACTTCATTCCGACCAACCAACCCGCTGAAGCACTGAGATGACCGGTGGGGGATAATCCATATGAGATCAAGAGTAGTACCATATCCATGTTGCCCTCCTTTTATGGTACTTGGTTGTCATCTTTGTTGAGGTGGTTATTATAGTCATTGTGGTATATGACAAAAACGACCACCGGTCTAATACAATTTATTACTCGGAATGAAAAGTTTCTCGAGGTCGAACTCAGGGAGCAAACTAAAATTCCAGAAGCATATAAATTCACAATATATATAAGGTTTTACAAAAAATTAAGAGAGAGAGAGAAAGAGAGAGAGGGTAATTGGCTTTCTCTTCTTCTCTTTCTTCAGCTGGCTCTTCTCTTCAGCTTGTTTTCTTCTTCATTCTTCTTTTCTTCTTCTCTGCTTCTTCTTTCTTCTTCTCAGCAACTACGGTTCCTCTTCCTTTTTTTTTTCTTCTTTCTTCTGCTCTGGCCATTTTTCTTCTTCTTTATTTTCTTCTTCTCTTGCTGCTGACTCTCCTTTTTCACTGACGTCTGATTCAGCGCTCAGACGACTTAACTGCTCGGTTGCTACATTGTAGCTCCTCCTCTTTTCCTTCAGCTTCTTTCCTTCCTTTCTTCTTCTCTTTCTTCTTCCTTGTTCCCTGCGGCTAAGTCCTGGCTGTTGCTTCTCTTCTTCTTTCTTCTCTCCTTCGCTCTGCTCGCCCACAGGCGAGAAGCAGCTGGCAATTGAGCAGCAGCGAAGGCCTTGCACTCCCAATTGAGAACCTGGGTACCTTTGCGGACGTGCTCCGTGTTTCCTGGAGCCCACATCTAGAGCCGAAGAGACCTGGAGCTGCCTGCGAAGCAACTCCTGCTGCTCGTCAATGGCGGCGAGGAGGGTGAACCCTAAAATCACGAAGACGGCCTCACGGCCACGTCAGACAACACAAGGAGCTTCGCCAGAGTGTGGCGAAGGAGGTGCGAGGGGCGGCGTGCTGTGAGAGTGCATGTGGTCGTGCGCCTAGGGCAACCTGCGTGCGTGGAAGTGGGTGTGTTCGGGGGGTGCTTAGGGTGTGTAGGGTGGTGAATGGAGTAGGGGAAACGCTAGAGTGGAGTGAGGGGGAGCTTCTAGTCTTGTCGGCGAGGGGTGGAATGGTCTGTGGAAGTGGAGCGATCTCGCCGGAGATGGTGGCCGATGGTGGAGCAGATGAAGGTGGTCGTGGCAGTCAAGGGGTTTAAGATATTAATTCAAGAAGGGAAAAGTGAGAGGAGAGTAAGGAGAAAGTTCCTACCTACTTAATCGACGAAGAGGGAGAGGAAGACTGTCCGACGCATGACTGTCGGAGCTGGGGACGAAGATGCCCAAAGGGGGAGTGACGGCGACGAGGAAGAGATCTGAGGACGCTAGCTGGTGCGGCCTGGCGTAGGACGACGAGGCAGAGTGGGCTCTACTGCAAGTATGGCAGCAGAGCGACGAGGAGGAGGAGAGTTCGCTGGAAGCTAGGGCAGTCTGACCGGAGAGAGAGGAGACGAAAGAGGGGGATTTTCTCGGCCAGAACTAGCTTGGAGTGGACGACAGCCCCTGCCGCTCCTTATAAAGGTGCTAGCGAGGAGAGTGGCCCGAGGGAGCGATGTGGGGAGCTCACCGGAGATGGCCGGAGATGGAGACCCATGCCTTTCGTGCATTCGCACGAGAGGCATGGGCAGCCGCAGGTCACAGGGGAGGGTCCCTGCAACAGAGGACGACGTAGGGAACCCCCCGTTCATTCCTGAGAACGGGCGCCATACCCTACGCGGTGCCATCCTCCGCGCAAGGTCGCCGGAGATTTGGCACCTGCACATAGTGGAAGGGAGGACCATTCTGCAAAGAACGACGGGAAAGATAGGGGGCTATGTGTAAGGGTTTCAAAAGATATGGGTTAAAAAGTAATTCAAGAGGACCAATTTGTAAAGTCGGTCAAGATGGTCTTCTCTTAGGCCCAAATTTTTGTACCAGCCTAATTTGAACCTAAGGAATTTAATGGTGAAATTTGATTTTAGGTTTGACCACGTTTGATTAGTCAATTTGCTTAAAAACCAAAATGAGGTCATAAATTGGACATGGTTCTCATTTTAGGTCAAAATAGGTTGCAAAGGCCAAATAGAAGGTTCTAAACCCTAGGGAATATTTTTCCATGAATTTTAGAGGGTTTAGTTGATTTTTATCCTATCTCGAACCTCTTGAATTAAAGTAGATTTGTTTTAGGGTTACAGAATGTCATTTAATCCCTAGAAGTTGCTATAACCCTTTTCAGATCAGATCATCCCATTTCCTTTCTCATTAAGCTTATTTAGCCCGTGTTTAGACCCTTAAATACCCTGTTTGTGTACTGCTTTGGTAAAATTACATTTTTACCCCTTATGATTTGTTTTACTCTTCAATTCAGAATTTTCTGAGTTAAGCTTCTCTTTAGGTTTTGTAGGAGTTTCTTCATACTTATTTAGATTAAATTATGCTAGTTAGGGTTCATGATGAGGCTCTCATAATACCCCCATGCCTAGCTTTTGCTAGTCCCTTAACAAAATTTTAAGGTTTTAACCTTTGTTATAGACCATGAATTTCTTATTGAGTTTAAATAAGTGTTTTTTCTCTTGTAACCTTGGTTAGGTCAGAACGCCAACCATAGGCCTAAAAGGTACTCTAGTACCAACTAAGATCCAGATCTGTCTAGCTTTAGCCTCAATCCTTAGCAAAGTTTTTAAGGCCTACAGGAACTAACCTAAGGTTTATTGGACTTTGTGGTTAAAGCACCCGTGCTTGGGATAATTTTAGCCCAGGTTCAGTTCGCAGTGCATTTTGTAAGAGAGAGAGGTAGAAGATTTATATGTCTGGAGAGTTTTCTCTCTATTTTTCTTTTTTAATTCTAGATTAGGATTGGCTTCTCAACACGGTCTATATCAGATTCCTTGTCCCCATCATCAATCCTTAAGGGTTCTTGGCAGTCGATGCTTCGAGATAGCACCGCCCATGGTAACCCCTAGAACCCTGACTTTTGAGATTTCAAGATAATCCCGTCCATGGTGTTCTGTGGCCGAATTCAGACCCTGGCAATTGACACTTTGTGATAATGCCATCCATGGAATCTGAACCAGCAGAGTGCTTACATGCCCCCAATAGGATATGTAAATATCATAAGAGACAAGCATCGAGGAGATGATATTTTGTTACGCATCTTCAAGGGGAATTTCCCACCTCTCCACGCTGGGAACTCATCCAAATCAACTTGTGTTGATCGGCCACTCCTACTCTAGGTGTCATTTTCAGAATTTTTGAATCGCTTCTGTGCGATTTTGATATTTTATGCTTACTGAATCAGGCTGTGTGTAAAATTTGGGTGCTTAGGTTACTAAGTCCCATAAACCAAAAGTTAGTTAACGAGGCCAAATACACCCTAAGGGGTGGACCTAATACTTAAGTTTTTCATTTTCCTCAACCTCTTGAGGAATATCTAGATCTTAATGGATACTAAGAGTCCATCCAAGAATGCCTAAGGTTTGAGTTCTTACTAATCTTGCTGTGCACTTTCCATTTCTTTTCCTGAATGTGGTTTAGAACTTGGGTTAATTCCTTAATTTCTTACTAATGACTATCACTTTTCTTTCATTTTATGCTCCTTTTTATCATTTTATTCTTTTTCTCCTCCTTTGTAAAATCCACAAAAATTTCTCTCCTCTCATTTTATTATTTTCAAAATTTTTTTTATGGTGTTTTTGATATATGTGAATTTTTTTATTTAAAACCTTTTCTTACGAGTTTTACACTTTCATACCCCCCCATGCCTAAGATTTGCAATGTCCTCATTGTAACTTAGGAGGGTTTTTATTTAGCTTAATTCATACATTAGGGCAGATGTTTTGGTGAGTGAATGGGTCGGGGTGACTGTTGCGGACGATTTCTAATCTCAGATGCAAGCACCTGAGGTGGAATCGGCTATCCTAAAGGGTGAACCTTAAATGCGAAGAGGTGTCAGAAATGGTTTCGGGCTTTTCGAAAAAGAATGACGGGCTGCCTCCCGTTGAGCGCTGAGTTTTACGCCATCGGCTGGGCGCAATATGCTCAGGGAAAATGGAGGATAAATGATGACTCAGCCAAATCTGTAGAGGTTACATCGATGAATGGTTTGAGTCTCTGACCGTTCACGATGAAAGGTTCGGAATCATGGCTGAAAGGACTTATTTCGATGGCTCCATTTCCAAAAACCTGTTGGATAAGATATGGTCCGACCCACTTAGATCGCAGTTTCCCAGGGAAGAGTTTGAGTCGGGCATCGAAGAGTAGGACCTTCTGACTAAGATGAAAGATCTTTCTAGATATGTGCTTGTCATGGAAGGCTTTAACCCGCTCTTTGTAAATTCGTGAGCTCTCAAACGCATCAAGGCGTAATTCATCGATCTCGCTTATCTGAAGCTTTCTGTGGGTTCTAACCTTAGAAAGATCTAAATTATAGCTTCGTACCGCCCAATAGGCTTTGTGCTCCAGTTCGACGGGAAGGTGACACGCCTTCCCGTACACTAGTCTAAAAGGAGACATGCCTAATTGGGTTTTGTGGGTGGTCCTATAAGCCCACAAAGCTTCCGGAAGTCAGGACGACCAGTCCTTCTTGTCAGGCTGAACAGTGACCTGCAGGATTTTCTTGATCTCCCAATTTGATAGCTCAACTAGACCATTAGTCTGGGGGTGGTAAGGAGTAGAGATTCGGTGAGACACCCCATATTTGGTCATCAGTGACCTGAATTGAGCATTGGTGAAATGGGTCCCTCCGTCAGAGATGATTGCACGAGGAATCCCGAACCGTGAGAAGATATTATGATGAATGAATTTGGTAACGATTTTATGATCACAGGTTCGGGTCGGTATGGCTTTGATCCATTTGGACACGTAGTCCACAGCCAATAGAATGTACTCGAAGCCGTTCGAAACAGGAAAGGGACCCATAAAATCAATCCCCCAAATGTCGAAGATTTTGCATACGAGAATCGGCTGCGAAGGCATCATGTCATGATGGCTCATGTTGCCCAAAGTTTGGCAATGACTACATGCCTTGCAGTGATTGTATGCGTCCTTGAATAAAGTGGGCTAATAAAAGCCACACTGGAGGATTTTTGATGCGGTTTTGTGCCCAGAGAAGTGGCCACCGCGTGCTTGATCATGGCAGAAGGAGAGAATATCATTAATTTCACCCTCCGGGACACATCGCTGGATGATTTGGTCAGCACCTATGCGGAAGAGGTACGGGTCTTCCCAAATGTAGTACTTCGCATCAGAGTGCAATTTGTCTTTCTTGGCCTTCGGCCAATCAAACGGGATCTGATGAGATGCCAAGTAGTTCACTATATTAGCAAACCATGGAAGCCTAGTACCAACAGTCAGTAGGTGCTCATAAGGAAAATGCTCCGTGATGGGTCCAGAAGGGTTGATGATCTCAGAAGGAAGGCGAGACAAGTGGTCAGCTACCACATTCTGTCTTCCCGCCTTGTTACGAATCTCAAGGTCGAATTCTTGCAGCAGCAAGATCCATCGGATTAGTCGAGGCTTCGCGTCCTTCTTGGCAAAGAGATGCCTCACAGCTGTGTGATCCGAGTAGATTATGACGTGGGACCCCAGGAGATAAGATCGGAATTTTTCAAGGGCAGATACTACAGCTAGCACCTCTTTCTCTGTAACTGTATAGTTACGCTGAGCCTCGTCAAGTGTCTTGCTAGCGTAGTAGATGACCACGGGTTTCCTATCAACCTTCTGCCCCAGAACCGCTCCTACAGCGAAATCAAATGCATCGCACATGATCTTAAAGGGTTGAGACCAATCAGGGGACTGTAGGATCGAGGCCTGGGTGACTCGGTCACGAAGGTTCTCAAAGGCTTGAGTGCATTCCTTGGAGATCTTAAAGGGTACATCCTTAGAGAGAAGAGTAGTTAGGGGGCGTGCGATTTTTGAGAAATCCGGAATGAAACGACGATAAAAACTGACATGCCCCAGAAAAGAACGGATGTCCCTGATCGAGCTAGGCATAGGAAGCCAAGAAATTAGATCAACCTTGGCTCGATCCACTTGGATGCCTTTCTCATAAATTAGATAACCTAGGACGATCCCCTCAGGTACCATAAAGTGGCTCTTTTCCCAGGAAAGAACCAAATTTACATCGATGCAACGCCTCAGTATATGAACCAAGTGCTGGAGGCAATTGTCAAATGATGCCCCGAAAACTAAGAAGTCATCCTTGAAGACTTCCAGATAATCACCTACCATATCAGAGAATATGGCAAGCATGCACCGCTAAAAAGTCGTGGGTGCATTGTAGAGACCGAAAGGCATCCTTCGGAATGCGTACGTCCCTAAGGGGCAGGTGAACATGGTCTTCTCTTGGTCCTCAGGATGAATAGCCACTTGGTTATAACCGGAGTACCCGTCAAGAAAGCAAAAGAATTGATTTCCCGCTAATTTCTAAAGAATCTGATCAATGAAAGGTAGTGGGAAATGATCCTTCTTTGTGGAGTTGAGTCTTCGGTAATCTATGTAGACTCTCCACGAGTTGGCTATTCGGGTAGGTATGATCTCTCCGGTTTCAGTCGTAATGGTGGTGAGCCCTGCCTTTTTAGGCACAACATGGATTGGGCTCACGCAACGACTGTTGAAGATCAGGTAGATGATCCCTACATCCAACCACTTAATGATCTCCTTTTTCACGACCTCCTGCAAATTAGGATTCAAATGTCTCTGCATCTCACGGGAGGGTCGTGCGCCCTATTCAGAATAGATACGATGTATGCAATAAGAGAGACTTATTCCAGTCAAGTCATCGAGAGTCCAACCAATGGCTCTACGATGTTGCTAGAGAATAGCAATCAGACGGGATTCCTGATCAGGAGTGAGCTTGGAATTTATAATCACAGGAAAAGTCTGATTAGAACCCAAAAATATGTATTTCAAATGGTCGGGAAGGGGTTTTAGTTCAAGAATGGGGTTATCAGCAGCAGCGGGTGGTTCAGGGTGAGTGTGAGGTTCAAAGATAGGAGTTATGGGTTTGTCTGAATCAGGGTCTGACTCCTCTAATTGCGGTTCAAGATCTTCTTATGGTTGATGAGATATAATCAGGTTATTCTCAAATTGTGTTTCATTAACCAAAGCTCTAATATCACAGATTTGTTCAATGACATCGCAATTGATTCCTTGTTGGACCTTAAAGATATCAATTTTGAGAGTCTGATTCCCAAAATGATTGGTGTATCCCTAGGGTTTCCAAGTGCGTCAATGTCTAAGACTATGAAGTCTACAGGAAAATTGAAATCTCGCACCCTTACAATAACATCCTCAAGAATCCCTTTTGATGACTTTATAGATCGATCTGCTAACTGTAGTGTCACCTCAGTCAATTTTAGCTCAGATTCTTCTAGGTGGTTGAGTAAGGATGTGGGTATCAAATTATGGAAGCACCCAAGTCTAACAATGCTCTGTCGAACTGGGTTTCACCTATCTTGCATGAAATCAGGGGAGTGCTTGGGTCTTTTTCCTTGGGTGGGAGTTTACTCAGGATTACAGAGCTGGATTTCTTTGACAGTACAATTGGACTCCCACTCTTGGTTCGCGGCTTACGCTGAGGTGTACACACATTCTTCAAGAATCGTGTGTAAGCCGGTACGTGACGAATCGCATCCATCAAGGGCATGTTTATTTGGACCTGCTCAAAGAGCTTGACCAGGTCCTCCTCAGAAGCCACCGATTTGGTTGTTTTCTTTCCCTTGGTCAAGGCCTCGGGAAATGGAACCTTGGTTGGTTCCTCTAGGATAGGTCCAGGTCTTTGATCTGGGACAGGGATAGGAAAATCCTGGATTACTGTCCTAGGATTTGGGTCACTACCAGGCTTGGAGTGGTCTGGATAAGGTGGATCTTGGGTCTCCTTACCACTACGGGTGGTCACAGAATTCAGTCCTGCCTGGTTTTGGTTAGGGGTTGATAGGATGGGTTGCTGCTGATAATTCCCATAAGAAGTTGAGGCCTCCATCCCGTTAGGTGAAGGAGCAGAGGGGGCCTGATAAACCATGTGTGCTTGGCCCAGGTTTGGGTTCATAACGCGCCGCTAGGTCGGCACGTTATTAGGGTTAGGAAGAGGTTGAGAAGGAAGTGTGTCTGGTTGACGAGAATTTGCCAACTGGGCCAGTTGGTTTCGAACCTCTGTGATTTCGTCCTTGTGTTGCTTTTGAATATCCGCATTCGTTCTCTGAATGTCAGCCAGAGTCTGAAGGATGAGGGACATTTGGTCTTGGTTTGGTCCGGATGGATAAGTAGGGTTGACCGTGGCTGAGGCGGCTGGTAAGGACGAGGTGCTTGTGGACGGAGTTGAAAGGGTGGTCTTTGAGTTTGGGAATTTCCTGTCCACTGGAAGTTGGGATGGTTTCGCCATCCAGGATTGTAGGTATTGGAAAATGGGTCATTCTGGATGGCGTTGAGGTCCTTGCAGGTCTGAGGAACCTCAGAAAAGTCAGAGAATGGGGGAGTAGGGTTCCCCCGATAGGAATAGAAAGGATCGGAGGTTCCTCCAATCCTAGAGTCAGATGGGGATGGATACAAGTCCACCCCAGGAGAAGGTCGATGGAAAATGTTTTGCACAGTCTCCTGTGTGGAAGGAGGCTATGTAAAGGAATTCTGTGCAGAGGTGGCTCGCTGCAAGTGCTGAGCCAGCTCATCCACCTTCTTCTCAATAATAGAGACCTTGTCTAATCCACTGGCCATCAATTCTAGGTCGACTGATGCGGACAAGTCCTGCGTCTCGTGTGCTCCCCTAATGTTCGTCGCTGCGCGGGTATTCGTCATGTCGAATAGTCCCATGGGGTCATTATTGATGGAGTTCTCGCACATATTCTCGAGAATCTCCCACACGGTGTCCTCATGCTGACCCATGATATTTCCTCCGCAAGTTGCATTGACGAATAGCCTAATATCCTCACGGAGTCCCAGGTAAAAGGACTGGACTTGTTCCCATTTAGGAACTCCGTGATGGGGGCACTTTCTCATGAGATCCTGAAAACGATCCCATGCCTCATGAAGAGGTTCTCCCGTCTGTTGCGTGAAGTGAGTAATCTGATGGCGCAAGGCATTGGTCCGACCAACGGGGAAGAACTTCAGGAACTCGGACTGAAGTTCCTCCCAATTGTTGATCGACTGGGTCTGTGTTTGATACCAATGGGCGGCCTTGTCCATAAGGGAGAAAGAGAACATCTTCATAAGGAGAATATCCCGATTTTGCGCATCTGACCCGAAAGTCTGGGTCAGATGCTTTAGCTGTTTAATGTGTTGGAAGGGGTCTTCAGAATTAAGCCCATGGAATTTAGGTATGGCATGAATCATGTTGGGCTTCTGTTTAGAATCAGGTCCTCTAGTCGGGATTCTGACTCGAGGCTCAATAGCCACTGCAGCAGGATTATAGTGATCCCGCATCATGGGACGCTGCGGTGGGTGCATGAAGTTCTGGAAGAGGTCATTGAGTCGCTGGAGCTGATGCTCCAGATTGTTCTCTTCCTCAACTGGCTGAGCCATTGTGGAAGAAGAAAGTGAGTTGGGTTCGGAATCGGAAGAAAGGTCTATGTGAAGGGTTGGTTGCACACGAAAGGGTACCGAGGCTTGTCCTCGGGGAGAGTAAATTTCTAAAGGAGGTTTCAAGGACCTCCTACCAAACATACACTGATAGAAAGGATGAGTTTAGCAAGTGCTGGACCCAATCAAGACACCTAAAATGTTGGGTGACTACAAAGGTTCAGGGTGGATGGACCCCTTGATCAAAAGGTCGTCTACCTGAGAATTACCTGGGCAGCCAGAGAGGGTGAGTCCCGCGAAGACCCCTACACGGTAGAGCGCCCCCACGAGTTACAGGGTTTTCCCAACCCGACCTCTCTTGTTACTGAGATTTCAGGTAGACCAAAATGGGGACCTTGACCTCTTAAGTCTACCACTTTTAGGTAGGATCAAGGTGCTTAGGTTTTCGCTTGAACTTTAACCTTTTAAGTGCAAAGAGTGACCTAAGTTCAAGGTTGGTTGACCCAAGGGGTCAACTTCACCTACTAGTTCCTTTGAGAGCTTATTAGGTCTTGTCTTTTAGGGTTCAAGTGTTTTTAAGAGCCAAATTTCTTAGGGTTTCTCTTAATAGGTGTTTTCAAACAATGGCTTGGGCACACTTCTTTTGGGAATTCTCAATTCTTGCTTAGAAAGTGTGTCTCTAAAAACCTAGCTTTGAATCTTATATTGGCCTTAATTGGTCCAGTTAGTTGCCTTTAGATTGGGTAATTAGGGATCAAGCAAGAAGGTTTTTGTCCTAAATACCCTTAATGGATTCACAGATATATTGTGTTGAAATTGAAAACAGGCAGCTTTGGTGATTTACTAAGTATGGAAGACAGGTTATTCCTAAATTGCTTTTTCTTTCTTTTCCTTCCTTTTTAGAATTTAGGGGTTTAAATGAGAGGATAGAAAATTACCTGTCTCTGGTGTGGTTGATGTGCGGCTGCTTGTTGTCCTCTTGATTTCCTGTGCCTGCACAACAAAAGAGAAGAGATTAGTTAATAGAAACTCAAAAATTGTGAATTAATAGCTTCTAAAATAGCCGTTGCTCCCCAGCAACGACGCCAAAAACTGGTTGTCGTCTTTGTTGAGGTGGTTGTTATAGTCGTTGTGGTATATGACAAAAACGGTCACCAGTCTAATACAATTTATTACTCGGAATGAAAAGTTTCTTGAGGTCGAACTCAGGGAGCAAACTAAAATTCCAGAAGCATATAAATTCACAATATATATAAGGTTTTACAAAAAATTAAGAGAGAGAGAGAAAGAGAGAGAGGGTAATTGGCTTTTTCTTCTTCTCTTTCTTCAGCTGGCTCTTCTCCTCAGCTTGTTTTCTTCTTCATTCTTCTTTTCTTCTTCTCTGCTTCTTCTTTCTTCTTCTTTAGCCTATCTTCTTCTTTCTTCTTCTCAGCAGCTGCGGTTCCTCTTCCTTTTTTTTTCTTCTTTCTTCTACTCTGGCCCTTCTTCTTCTTTCTTTTCTTCTTCTCTTGCTACTGACTCTCCTTTTTCGTCGACGTCTGATTCAGCGCTTAGACGACTTAACTGCTCGGTTGCTACAGTGCAGCTCCTCCTCTTTTCCTTCAGCTTCTTTCCTTCCTTTCTTCTTCTCTTTCTTCTTCCTTCTTCCCTGCGGCTAAGTCCTGGCTGCTGCTTCTTTTCTTCTTTCTTCTCTCCTCCGCTCTGCTCGCCCGCAGGCGAGAAGCAGCTGGCAATTGGGCAGCAGCAAAGGCCTTGCGCTCCCAATTGATAACCTGGGCACCTTTGTGGACGTGCCCTGTGTTGCCTGGAGCCCACGCCTGGAGCCGAAGAGACCTGGAGCTGCCTGCGAAGCAACTCCTGCTACTCGTCAATGGCGGCGAGGAGGGTGAACCCTGAAATCACGAAGACGGCCTAATTGAGACGTTGGGTTCGCGAGATAACCGGATTTTATTTTTATAGCGTTGTAGTATAGCCAGTTATTGCCAACATTTCAAATATAATTTTTTTACTCGGAAAATAAAAGAGTTCCCGAGGTCGAACTCAGGGAGCAAGTTGTATTCTAGAGATATACATGTTTCCTTTACAAAAAGAAAGAGAGAGGGAAAGAATTTGTTGTCTTCTTTTCTTTGTTTTCTTCTTTCAGTTCTTCTTCTTCTTTGTCTGCAGAGGTGATGTCTTTCTTCTACAATGGTGATGCTCTTCTTCTTCTTCCTGCTGTTCCTGCTCCTCCTTTTTCTTCTGTCTTTCTTCAGATCTTCTTCTTTCTTCTTTGTTTTTCTTCTTTCAGTTCTTCCCTTGTTCTTTTGTGTTCTCCTCTGCCTCGCCTTCTTCTGTTGTTCTTCAGATCTTCCTCCGTCTTTCTTCTTTTTCCTTCAGGACGTCGTCTGATTTCCAAATCAGACGACTTAAACTGCCTGTTGCTACAGTCAGCTTCCTTCTTCTTCCACGGTTCTTCTTCTTTCAGTTGTGCCTGCACACTTCAGAGCTTACGTCAGAGAACAAAACCTACTCTACCCTCTCCCCCCGCGTCTCTCTCTCTCTGAAACCACTCTTGGGAAAGCTCTCCCAGAGCTGCCGGGTAACCGGGTTCGGGTCAGGCCCGGGTCCAAGCCCACCGGCGTGCGTGGTGGGCGAGGAGTGCAGGTCAGTCTAAGTCGGGTCGGGTCAGGTCCGCGGGGCGTGAGCGCGGACGAGACCGGGTAACCGGGCGGGTGTAAGGGGACCTCACCCCGTGTGCTGAGGCAGTAAGGCTAGTGCACAAAATCAATTTAAACAGTGGAAAGGGTGTGAGGCTTACCGATGTGGGACTAAACGCAGACCTTTCCTCGCGTGCGCCTGCTGGGAGACCGCGGCCTGGCTTCTGCAGCTGCGGCTTTGATTTGCGTAGGTTGCTGGCTGGCTGCCTTCGCAAGACTCCCCGTAATCCGCAGCAGCTGGAGACCTAGAGTCCTCAAGCCTGGAGCGCGGGAGAAGCTGCTTCAATGTGCGTTAATGGCGGTCGAACCTCAAAACCTGTCGGACACGAATATGGCCTCTCGGCCTGATCAAACCACTGGGGAACCTTCGCCGTGGCACGGCGAAGGTGAGGAGCTGCGCGGCAGGCCGCAAGGTGGTGTCTGGCGGCAGCCCTAGGTTGGACTGCAACCGGAGGAATGGGTTTGTTCGGGGGAGTGTTACGAAGGTGTGGAGTGGCAGTGGAGGGGTGGGGGGTGCTCAGTGTGATGCGACGGAGGTTCGGTGAGGGTCGGCGAGGTGTGTGAGGCTGTGGAGCGATGGGAACATCTCGCCGGAAGGTGGCCGGAGTCGAAGGGGGTGACGATGGTCAGGGTCGGTCGAGGGCGTAATTGAACAAATTGGAACCGGGGAAAGAAAGAGGAGAAGAAGGGAAATAGTTCTAACTTACTTGCAGGGACGAAGGGGGAGCAGTAGGGCGACAGTCGTATCGACTGTCGCCGGAGAAGAAGATGCTCAAGGAAGGAGGCGGCGGCGAGCAGAGAGCCGGAGAGGCGCCAGCTGGGTGCGGCGTGGCGCGGGAAGAGCAGGGGAGGAAGTCTCTGCTGCTGGTATTGCGGCAGAGCGAAGAGGAGGAGGGGGAGGAACCGCCGGAGCTGGTGAGCGTCTGCCGGAGAGAGAAGAGAGGAAAGTTCGGGATTTTCTCCGTCAGATCCGAGCTGCCCCGGTCGGTGGAGCAACGGGGGGTATTTATAGGGATCAAACAGGGAGGAAGGCGGAGGGAGACGACGTGTCTCCCTCGCCGGAGGATGGTCGGAAACAAGAACCCATACCGTCCGTGCGTTCGCACGGCCGGTATGGTGGGTTACAACGACCAGGGGGGTGTCCCTGCGACGGCTGACGACGCAGGGCACCCCCGGTTTACTTGCCAGGTCCCCCACCTCACCCTGCGCGGCGCCATGCTCCGCGCAAGGTCGCCGGAGCATGGTGCTGGCAGGTTTTGCAGGAGGGACCTGATTGCAAAGAACGAAGGAGAGTTAGGGGCCAAAATGCGTGGGTTCAAAAGTTGAGGGCCAAAGAGTAAATATATGAGGACCAAAGTGTAAAGTCGGTCAAGGAGGTTTCTTCTTAGGCTCAAGTTTTTATACATGACTAATTAAGACCTAAGGAATCTGATGGTGAATTTCATTTCCATATTAAACCTTGTTTGACCGATCAATTTGCGCAAAAACCCAAATTAAGTTATTAATTGGGCATGGTTCTCAATGTAGGTCAAAAAGGGTTCTGAAGGCCAAATTGAAGGTTCTAAACCCTGGAGATTATTTTTATATGAATTTTAGAGGGTTTATTCTATTTTTACTTTGCCTCGAACCTTGTGAATTGAAGTGGGTTGTTTTAGGGTTACAGATTATCATTTAGTTTCTTGGAATTGCTGTAGCCCTTGCTAGATCATTTCATCCCACTCTTATTCTTATTAAGCTGCTTTGACCTATGTTTGGGCCCTGAATTACCCGGTATGCAGATTATACTGGTAAAATTGCATTTTTACCCCTTATGACTTGTTTTCTTCTCAAACTCAGGATTCTCTGAGTTAAGCCTTTCCTTGAGATATCTAGGAGCTTTTATCCTTTGTATTAGGTCAAAATGAGCTAGTTATGGCTCATGATGAGGTTCTCATCACGGCCTCACGGCCACGTCAGACAACACAAGGAGCTTCGCCAGAGTGTGGCGAAGGAGGTGCGAGGGGCGGTGTGCTGTGAGAGTGCATGTGGTCGTGCGCCTAGGGCAACCTGCGTGCGTGGAAGTGGGTGTGTTCGGGGGGTGCTCAGGGTGTGTAGGGTGGTGAATGGAGTAGGGGAAACGCTAGAGTGGAGTGAGGGGGAGCTTCTGGTCTTGTCATCGAGGGGTGGAATGGTCTGTGGAAGTGGAGCGATCTCGCCGGAGATGGTGGCCGATGGTGGAGCAGATGAAGGTGGTCGTGGCAGTCGAGGGGTTTAAAATATTAATTCAAGAAGGGAAAAGTGAGAGGAGAGTAAGGAGAAAGTTCCTACCAACTTAATCGACGAAGAGGGAGAGAAAGACTGTCCGACGCGTGCCTGCCGGAGCTGGGGACGAAGATGCCCAGAGGGGGTGTGACGGCGACGAGGAAGAGATCTGAGGACGCCAGCTGGTGCGACCTGGCGTCGGACGACGAGGCAGAGTGGGCACTACTGCAGGTATGGCAGCAGAGCGATGAGGAGGAGAGTTCGCCAGAAGCTAGGGCAGTCTGACCGGAGAGAGAGGAGACAAAAGAGGGGGATTTTCTCGGCCAGAACTAGCTTGGAGTGGACGGCAGCCCCTGCCGCTCCTTCTAAAGGTGCTAGCGAGGAGAGTGGCCCGAGGGAGCGACGTGGGGAGCTCACCGGAGATGGCCAGAGATGGAGACCCATGCCTTTCGTGCATTCGCATGAGAGGCATGGGCAGCCGCAGGTCACAGGGGAGGGTCCCTGCAACAGAGGACGACGTAGGGAACCCCCCGTTCATTCCTGAGAACGGGCGCCATACCCTACGCGGTGCCATCCTCCGCGCAAGGTCGCCGAAGATTTAGCACCTGCATAGAGTGGAATGGAGGACCGTTCTGCAAAGAACGACGGGAAAGATAAGGGGCTATGTGTAAGGGTTTCAAAAGATATGGGTTAAAAAGTAATTCAAGAGGACCAATTTATAAAGTCGGTCAAGATGGTCTTCTCTTAGGCTCAAATTTTTGTACCAGCCCAATTTGAACCTAAGGAATTTAATGGTGAAATTTGATTTTAGGTTTGACCACATTTGATAGGCCAATTTGCGTAAAAACCTAAATTAGGTCATAAATTGGTCATGGTTCTCATTTTAGGTCAAAATAGGTTGCAAAGGCCAAATAGAAGGTTCTAAACCCTAGGAAATATTTTTCCTTGAATTTTAGAGGATTTAGTTGATTTTTATCCTGCCTCGAACCTCGTGAATTAAAGTAGGTTTGTTTTAAGGTTACAGAATGTCATTTAATTCTTAGACGTTGCTATAACCCTTTTCAGATCAGATCATCCCACTTTCTTCCTCATTAAGCTTATTTAACCCGTGTTTAGACCCTTAAATACCCTGTTTGTGTACTGCTTTGGTAAAATTACAGTTTTACCCCTTACGATTTGTTTTACTCTTCAATTTAGAATTCTCTGAGTTAAGCTTCTCTTTAGGTTTTGTAGGAGCTTCTTCATACTTATTTAGATTAAATTGTGCTAGTTAGGATTCATGATGAGACTCTCATCAGTACTACTAGGGAGGACCCCTACTGGTATTTAGAGGAATTCACCGAGGTTAACTCCACGATGAAAATCAAGGAAACAGGTCCAGGCTAAGGTCGTCCTGCCCGAACTTGTCAGCTTGGTCCTACAACAAGGTACACCCCCCAAAATGAAGGACTCAGTAGTCTTGTATACTTCTGTGGTCATTGGAGACCAACGCATCGGTGAGGCTCTCCTCGATCTGGGTGAGGGGGTTAATATATTGCCAAGCTCAGTCTATGAGCTATTAGGAGGTGAATTGAAGCCTAGTCCTATTATCCTCCAAGTAGCTGATAGATCACTGAAGACACCATGCGGGCTTTTAGAAGATGTCCTGGTGAGAGTGGAGGACTTCTTCTTTCCCGTTGACTTTTTGATATTAGATACTGACCTATCCAACATGCTCACCAAACCTTCGATTATCTTAGGGCATCCCTTTTTTGCTACAACCAATGCATCCATCAATTGCAAATCAGGAGAGCTCAAGATGGGCTTTAGGAACTGGAAAATTCGGCTAAATGTGTTTGATGCCTACAAACAACTCAGATTGGAAGATTGTTCCCAAATCGAGGTAATCAATGAAATTGTAGAGGAGATGACACCAGCTCTTTTGTGTGATGATCCCCTCTAAATGGTCATTTCTAAGGACCATACCTAGAATCTTGAAGAAGGAGAGGGAGATATGCCAGAATTAGAAGAGCTGTTGGGTGTCAAAGCCGAGTCCCTTTCCCTACCATGGACAATCAAGGTAGATCCGCTATCGGAGGCAAGGACATCAAACATAATTCCCTCGATTCAGAAAGCTCCCAACTTGGAGCTTAAACCACTTCCAGAGACCCTTAAATATGTTTTTCTTGGGCCCAATGATACGCTCCCTATCATCATTTCGACTGTTCTATTTGAGACGTAGGAGGGAGCACTGATTGAATGCCTAAGTCAGCAGAAGGGAGCCATTGCTTGGACTATAGAAGACATCAAAGGGGTTGACTCCACTCTCTGTATGCATCACATCTACACAGATGACTCTATGAAATCCTTCCGAGATATGCAAAGACGGTTAAACCCCAACATGCGAGAAGTGGTGAAGAAGGAAATCTTAAAATGGTTGGATACTGGGATAATTTACCCCATTTCTAACAGTAAGTGGATCAGTCCTATTCACGTGGTGCCCAAAAAGGCAAGATTTATGGTGGAGACCGATGAAAAAGGGGAGCAAGTCACCACCTGACCCACAACAGGATGGAGGGTATGCATAGACTATTGCAGCCTTAACATCGCAACCTAGAAAGACCACTTCCCTTTGCCATTTATTGATCAGATACTTGATGAGAGGCTCATCATAGCTTCTAATTACCCCTAATTAACTAGTTTCCCGAGTTAATTAGCTAGAAATATGCATATATAAGGGTTAATTATAGCATAAGGGACAAATCATTAAAGGACCTTAAAATAAGTTAAAAATGCTAAATTATCAGCCAATTAATATTATTAATAACTTAATTAATAAATGGACTTGAAATATCATTAATTAGTTACCTAATTAAATATCTAATTTATCTTAAGCATAATTTATACTTAAGTCTGAAATAACTTAAGTAATTTAATCAATTAAATAAATTAAGCTAAAAAGGTCAAAAACATAAATTCATGGTATATATATAATATTTATCTATTTTATAATCATATATAAAAATTTGAAAAAGAATTAAATTAAAATAAGCCTTGAAGACCTCAATTTACATTTTAGTCCTAAGGTTTCCTTGCATTTGAGTCCTTTTATGCACATAGGTCCGTAACTTTTCTTACGCCTAGGTTCCAGTGAACACTTTTCTTCTTCTTCTTCGTTTCTTCTTCACTCGCTTCAACGGCTGACAAGCGGCGGTGAAGACACCACTTGATCACCTCACATCCGATGTCATTCCTTCCTTGCTAAGCTCCCAAAGCTTGCGCTCGCCCTCTTCATTTCATCCCACGGTCTAGATGATCCTTGAATCCTATTTAGGGTTAGAGAGTAACTTCACCGGCATTGGAGAAGACGCCGATGGTTACCTTGAACCTAGACCTTCTAGCGTCCAGATACAACCCCCTTCACAGCCGCCATGACTTATAAATACCCCTCGACCCCTCCGATTTCAAGGGTCGGTCCCCTTTCCTTCTTCCCCAACTGCGGCCGACAATAGGCTATTCCTCCGCTACCTCCGATGACCTCTCACCTCTCCTTCGAAGCTCCTCTGCAAGAGGGACTTGTCTCTCTCACCTCCTCTTCCTCTCTGGACGGCTGTGACAGAGCCTTGGAGAGTTATCTTCTCTTTCTCATTGCTTTCAACTTCTGGCCAGAGCTCTATCCCCTACCTTTTGATTTCTTCCTTGGTTATGAGCCATCGACGGAGCTTCTCACCTCCTTTCGTCCAGGTAAGTAGATCTAACTTGTAGGAGTAAGTTAGAAGTAGATAGGAGTAGGTTTAGCCTAGAATTCAATATTCTTGGCTTCATCTCCCTCAGCTCCGGCAAGGCCAAGTCCAGCCTCACTGGGCCTTCGTTCACACTTTCAGGACTTGTCTCACTTTTCTTATCTCTCCACGTTCCATTTCCACTTTCTTCCACTCACAATTATCACCTATACCACCTAAACCAACTCACCGTCACCAATGACCTCTGTTGTCTATGGCGGTGTTCATCGAGCCTCCTCCATCTCCAATAGGGTCTCCCAACACCTGTACATCACCTTAGGACCCTTCCCAACCCCTGATTTACCCTAATTGTCCACCTAATCACCTACACCAATTCACACGCACCTGGACACTTCATTGTCCATGGTGAAGTGTCCAGAGCTAGTCTCACACCCAATTATGGTCCTGTATCACCCCCTAACACCTAAGGACCTCTACGAAGCTTTTAATTGCTCCTATAGAGCAATTTACTAGAGACACCTAATTCCCCCTCATCTTTGAGCTCACTCTCAATGGTGGCTCAGAGATGAGTAATTCACTTAATTAATTAATCCACTAGCATCGCCTCACCCCTTAGAATACTTTCCCTCACTCAATTGAGTAAGAGGAAGCATTCTGAGTTCTGTCGAACTCAGAATGCTCAATTTTTTAATTCCACGAACAATCTTTTGTTCTGATCATTCTCTAAGCCAATTGGGGAGATCTTAGGATCATTCTAGGTCCTAGGAATCTCCACGGGTTAGTAATGGCCTCATTTACTATGTTTTTCTTCACTATACATCAGAACCTTACTCACCGGAGCTCCGACGAGCTCCGATGAGCCAAAATCGCACTTTAGCCCTTGATAGGCTCTGAGGAGTTCCAGATTGCATCATTGAGGCTTAAGGATCATGAATTGTTGATTGGATCGGTGTTTTGTTGTTTGGAGCTCGACATAAGCTTCTGTCTTCTCCAACTCCGGAAGAGTTGGAGAGACGTCTCCATTAGGGTTTAGTTTGTTTTAAGAGGTTCAGAAGCAAGATTGAGGACTGTAGAATTCAACCTAGCTCTCTGATCTCTTGTAGAACCTGTGATTTGTTCTGTCGAACAAACTACCTCAGAGTCTTAGGCGATGAGTTTGCAAACCCTAGGAAAAGAGTTCAAAATGCAATTTTGAAGTGCTGAATACATTTCTGAGGTTGTTTAGAGCTGACCCAATGGTCCAATTTGATCAAAGATTGTTTAATCAAGAAAGTCAACTCTGAGCTCACTATAGTCAACCCCAGGTTCAATTTGAGGATTAAGTGTTTAATTCTATGAATTAAAAGGTTGAACTTTGATGAGAACCTCGTCACAAACCCTAAACTAGCACCATTTAACCCTGATTTGCAAGAAAAAGCTCCTACATAACCTTAGAAAGGCTTGGCTCAAAGAGATTCTAAGTTTGCAAAGAAAACATAAACTGAGGGGTAAAATGCAATTTCACCAATCCAATCTGAAAACAGGGTAATTCAGGGTCCAAACATAGGTCAAAACTGAGAGTTCCCTACTTGGAGGGGGTGAGATCAGTGTAAAAAATGCGGAAACAAAATATAAAGCAATCTCACAAAAAAATCAATCGCACAAGTACACAAAAATTTTTTAGGTGAAAACCCAAAACGGGTGAAAACCACCACCTAACCCTCTCGAGTTAGGATTTTCCGATCAACCTAGTTGATCAAATCCACTAAACGAATCACTTTAAAACGAGGGTGATTCAACCTCAGTACAACCACGCTACAAGTACGAGAGTAGCGTTCCTCAACCCCTTCTCTCCACGAGAAGGGTTTTGTCCCACGAAGGAGACGGGAATTCACAAAGCGAATACCCAACCAAAAGACAAAGATAAAATAAACAACAAACCTATAGAGCCAACAAAGTAATAAACCTAAGCTTCTATAGGATTTAGGAAACTCCCCTTTGTAAGGAGTGCGTCGACGATGACGCGGGTGCGTGAGCCACGCAACGGCGCAATGTCGCTCTCGTAGACAACGGCGGGAGAGCGGGTGCACGAAGGCTTGATGCTCTCAAGATGATGGAGCTTGAGCTTAGAGAGCAAGGTCTTTTCTGGACACCAAAGAGTGTGGAAGTGTGTAGCTAAGTGTATCCAAGTGTGTCTCTTGTGTTTCTAAGTGTGTCTCTTGTGTTTCTCTTGGTGTATATTGGTGTGTAAAGGCTCCCCTCTATTTATAGAGGCCTTAGGAAGGCTTTGGAAGGCTTAGGAAAGGTTCTATAGCCGTTGGGAACAAAGCCCAAGTGAATCAGCCCGAAATCAGGAGCAATCATTGTTCTGATAGGCTTATCAGACGTCTAATTCTATCATCAGACGTCTGGAAGTTCACTATAAGACGACTGATTCAAAGGTTAGACGTCTGATTTTGGGTGGGTCTCTCCCTGACTTGGATCAGATCTAAACAGGGTTTTTACGCAAGTCCATCAGACGACATACAGGACGTCTGGCACTATGTCTGGTCGTCTGGAAACCTACTTTTACTGTGGGAATTGATTTCCAAACGTTGCAACGGCTAGAAAATCTCTGAGAAGAGATTTTGGGTCAGCCGAGGCAAAACGGTCATTTATCAGACGTCTGGAAAGGCCTAAGGACGTCTGATAAGGCTCTAACGGTCATATTCTTGAGTGTCTGCTAAGCCAGCCAACGGTCCACTAGTTGGACGTCTGGCAAAGTCATCAGACGTCTCCTAAGACGTCTGGTCTAAGGTCTGGACGTCTGATTTCATCAGACAGAACTAACTATGTCCAGCCTAACAGTTATCAGACGTCTGAAACAACAGTCAGACGTCTTAAAATACTTTATCAGACGTCTGATTTGGGAATTAGACGTCTGGAAGTGCTGTTTGAACCCTATATTGGTTTTCTAAGTATTCTACAGAAAACCTAAGTATCCTAGGGTTGTGTCGGTGTTCCTAGAACTACTGTTAGGGTTCTTTGAGGCTCTTTAACATGAAATATCTAAGGAAATAAAGAGCAACAAAAGAAACGAAAAATACAACAAGTAGAAAAGAAGGAAATCTATCCTATTCTTCATTTCCTTCCATCTTCAATCTTTCGCTCCACGCGAACCTCCTCTGTTTTCCGTCAAGCTCCTCCAATCCGTCCTGGATGCGAGCTCGAGTTCCGTCTAAACACGTCAACATTTGCAATTGACCTGAAATCTAGGACTCAAATTACAAATGTTAAATAACACGTGTTTTGTTATCATCAAAACAAATGATCATGGTGCTCTAGCACCAACAAAAACAACCTAATAAGAAGAAAAGTGGGATGAAATGACTCAACAAGGGCTACAGCAATTCTGAAGAATTAAATGACATCCTGTAACCCTAAAAACAAATCCACTTAAATACACGAGGTTCGAGGCAGAGAAAAAAATCAACTAAACCCTCTAAAATTCATAGAAAAATAATCTCTAGGGTTTAAAACCTTCAATTTGGCCTTAGAAACCCATTTTAACCTACATTGAGAACCATGCCCAATTAACAACTTAATTTGGGTTTTTGCGTAAATTGATCGGTCAAACAAGGTTTAATATAGAAATAAAATTTACCATCAGAATCCTTAGGTCCTAATTAGTCATGTATAAAAACTTGAGCCTAAGAAGAAACCTTCTTGACCAACTTTACACTTTGGTCCACATATATTTACTTTTTGGCCCTCAACTTTTGAACCCTCACATTTTGGCCCCTAACTCTCCTTCGTTCTTTGTGTTCAGGTCCCTCCTGCAAAACCTGACCAGCACCATGCTCCGACAACCTTGCGCGGAGCATGGTGCTGCGCAGGGTGAGGGGGAGGGCCTGCCAAGTCAAATGGGGGTGCCCTGCGTCGTCAGCCACCGTAGGAGCACCCCCTGAGTGCTGCGACCACCCATACCGCCCGTGCGAACGCACGGACGGTATGGGTCTCCTTCCTTCGGCGTCCTCCGGCGAGGGAGACACGTCGTCTCCCTCCACCCTCCTCTCTGGTTCTGCCCCTATAAATACCCCCGTCGCTCTGCCGTTCTTCCCAGCTTGGATTTGACGGAGAAAACCCCCACAACTTTCCTCTCTTCCCACTCCGACAGAAGCCCTCCAGCTCCGGCGGTTCCTCCTCCTCCTCGTGGCTCTGCTGCAATACCAGCAGCAGAGCCACCTTCCTAATCTTCCTCCGTGTCGCGCAATACCGGCGCACGCTGCTTCAGCCCCGTCGTCGCCGTTGTCCTCCCCCACTGGGCATTTCTTCTCCAGCTTCGGTAGGTACGAGTCGGCAGCCTCTTCGTCCCCTTCGTCACTTTAGCTAGGTTAGAATTAGTCTTCTCTATCCCCTCTTTCTTTTCCTCCCTATTTTACAGTCAATTACACCCTCGACCGACCCGACCACCGTCATCTTCCACGCCTCCGGCCAACCTCCGGCGAGTCGCTCCCATCATTCTGCCACTCCACACGACTCGCCGACCCCCGCAGAACCTTCGCCTCCTCACCCTGATCATCCTCCGCCCTTCCACTTCCCCCAAATCGCCCTCTGCAACTCCACCGAACACACCCATTTCCCAACCCGCAGTTTGACCTAGGGCGGCCCTTAGGCTCCGCCCCGCCACCTGCAGACCCTCCGACCACCTTTGCCGTGCCACAGCGAAGGTCCTCCGCGTATCTAATTAGGCCGAGAGGCCCTTTCTCTGTAAACAGGAACTTCACTCGCCGCCGCCATTGCTGAGGTGAAGAAGCTCCTTCGACCTGCTGCTCCAGGCGCACCGCGCCCAGGTCACGCTCCCAGGCTGTGCGGGGTATCTTCGCGAAGTGCCAGGCTGCAGTTGGGGCGAAGCCCTCGCGCGAAGCCCTCGCGCGAAGCCTCGACTGCCACTGCTTCCTCCGCGCAGGCATCCAAATTGGGGTGGGACATTTAGTCCCACCTCGGAAACCCACTGAGGTGAACGGGCGCTTAAAGGCAAAAAGTGCCTTAAGCTATTCGCCTCAGATCACGGGGTGAG
Organism: Thalassia testudinum; assembly: GCA_037157565.1. Classification (NCBI taxonomy): domain Eukaryota; kingdom Viridiplantae; phylum Streptophyta; class Magnoliopsida; order Alismatales; family Hydrocharitaceae; genus Thalassia; species Thalassia testudinum. The sequence goes on from JAZHRO010000059.1 coordinate 27,915,439, forward strand.
GTCCCCTTCACCCGCCCGATTACCGGGCCTCGTCCGCACTCACGTCCCGCGGACCTGGCCCAACCCAACTAAGCCCGACCTGCACTCCTCGCCCACCACCGCACGCCAGTGGGCCTGGACCCGGGCGCGACCCGCGTACCCGATTACCCGGTTGCTCTGGGAGAGCTTTCCTAAGAGCAAATTCAGAGAGAGAGACGCAGGGGGGAGGGTAGAATAGGTTTTGCCCTCTGACGTGTAAACCGTGAAGTGTGCAGGCACAGGTGAAGAAGAAGGACTGCGGAAGAAAAAGAAGAAGAAGAGAACACAAAGCAGAAGAAGAAGGAAGCTGAGGAAGACACTGTAGCTTCAGCAGTTAAGTCGTCTGATTGGGAAAATCAGACGACGTCCTTAAGGCAAAAGAACAAGAAGGACAGAAGGATTGAAGAAGAAGAAGAAGAAAGAAGGAGAGACGACGTCCTGAAAGCAAAAGAAAAGAAGAAGAAGAGCACGAGAGGAAGATCTGAAGAACAGAAGAAGAAGAAGAGAAAACAAGGAAGAACAGAAGGCAGAAGAGAAGACCACGAGGAGATAGACAAAGAAGAAACCAAGAGCCAAAGAGAAGAGAAGAAGAAGGAGAGAGCAGGACCGCAAAGGATACGCCCTGAAGAAGATCTGAAGAAAGAAAGAAGAAGAAGAAAAAGAAAGAAGACAAAGAAGAGACGCACAAGGAAGAAGAGGAGAAGAAATAGAAGAACCCCGCAAGAGAAGAGAAGCAAGAGTCAGAGAGAAGAGAAGACAAAGAGGAAGAAAGAAGAGAAGCAGAAGAAGCCAAATTTCCATCTCTCTCTCTCTCTATTTTTGTAATAAGAAGAAACACTGTACTTCTAGAATACGACTTGCTCCCTGAGTTCGACCTCGGGAACTCTTTTATTTTCCGAGTAAAAAATATATCTGTAATGATGGCAATAACTAGCTGTACTACAACGTAATTTCTACAACAAAAGCTAGTCACAACGCCATCATCAAACTTCTTTCTGGGATGATTTAGAGTGAGTTAGAGTTGTTTTGATTGGGTTTTTTTGAGGATTTAGTGTGAATCAATTCTCTGTTCAGTTTGGGTTCTTTAGAACCCATTACTGTGTTCTTTGAGTTTTTGGCGAGATTTAAACGCCAAATCCACCCAGATCGAATCATAACAACCTATTGAGGTTGTTTAATTCTGTTCCAGAGGTCTTTCTCTATCTGTCGAGCTATTCAGAATTCAAATCCAAGCTTTGAAGCTCCTGTGTGAAGCTCAGAAGCTTCTTCATCTTCCTGAAGCTATATAGGACCTCCTTTTTTCTCCATTAGGCGTGGAATTAACCTCTGAGGTCAACTAGACCCTCAGCAGGGAGGTATAAGCCTTCCTACAAGTCATACGACCTAAAAGCTCCTCACTGCAGCCATGAATGGCTGTGCTACAGTGCTTCCTTCATCCTTCAAACTGAAGGGCTTAACTTCACTTGAACACCAAATTGGTGTTCTAATCATGTGGAGGTTCTCAAGAGGTCTCGATCGAGCTTTGGAATGTTCGATTTGACCTAGCCAATCGCTGGGAATCTTCATCAGAAGTTTGACTTGGAGTGGACATAGATAGTCCTACCTCGGGAACTATTGAGGCACCGCCTTGGTATAATATGATTTCCTACATATGATGCTTCGGTCGTCAGCACAAGGCGCGAAATGAAACTGGCATGGGCGTGGGTGCGTGCGTTGCATGTGCCTGTGCATGTGTGTTTGTGCGTGCGCCTGTAGGCGTGAGCGTGGGCCTGGAAGGCCGGAGACTGTGCATGGACTTGAATTGAGTAAAATCCACCAATTAAGAACTAAGCCTGAACTCAAGTAGGGTCTTGTCCTGCCCAATTGGACGCTGTGTATCCCCGAACGAACTTGGGCCACCCATTAAAAATTAATTTTTATATTTGAAGATTAAATGGGTTTGTGAATTTGGTTTAGTGTGGAACTCATTAAGCACGGTAAAGAAGTTAAGGTTAAGGAAAGGAATGAGCTTGAGGAAAAGATAAAAGGAAGAGATAAGGGAATGAAGCTAAGGAAGAGAGTAAAGGGAAAGAGAGGGAATGAGAGAGAGAGCAACGACAGAGAAGAAGAAAAGGTCTGAAAAATGAATGAAGGGAAGAAATAGAAAGAAGAAAAATCAGATGTCTTAATTTTCAGTCATCTAATTTTTATTTTTAAGTCGTCTAATTTGTCTTAATATTGCATTTTCATGTTCTTTTATTTTGAGCTCTCAATGTTGTAAAAGGTAAATATATTTCTTGTATATCATTTTCTTGCCTTAACCTTTTGTAATTAAATCTAATTGTTGTAATAAACATGTTTACATGATTTTTAATGTTAGATTTTATGTGTAAATATGTTACTTCTTAATGGAATGTTGCATGTTCTTATTTGAATCATTTTTATGCAATATTCATGTGCTTAAAGTATTTAACTTAATATTTGATTAATTAATTGATTCATAATTATGCTTTAGAGAATTAATGGTGAATTAAGCTTACTATTATGCCTCCCAGTGAACGACCTAGACTCAACCAGTTAAAAAGAAATAAAAATCTAAAATGTTAGGTTAACTTGACCCTATACTACACTTACGACATTAATTCGAGTTAATCTAAGTTACTTTCTCATGCAATTAATTAAGTCTAAATAACTTAATTAACTGTGTTGAGGATTTGGCGAATCAATACTGGAGAGATTGGCGGGGAATAAGTGCTTCTGCTTTCTCAATGGATATTCTAAGTACAATTAGATTGCCGTCCTTCTAGACGACCATTAGCGCACTACTTTCACGAGTCCTTATGGCATACTTGCCTTCCGCTGGATGCTATTTAGACTATGCAATGCTCCAAGAACATTTCAATGGTTTATGATGTTCATCTTTTCGAGCATGATTGATGGGTTCGTAGAGGTTTTCATGGTTGACTTTTTCATATACGACTCATCGTTTGACCACTATCTCATGGATTTAGAAAAAGTCCTCACCCCTTGCGAAGAGATAAGATTGGTGCTCAGTTGGGAGAAGCTATTTTATGGTTTAGCAGGGCATTGTTCTTGGGCATGTAGTATTTGAGCGAGGTTTAGAAGTGGATAAGGCCAAGGTTGAGTTCATTTCAAAGCTTCCATCACTCACCAATTTCAAGCAGATCTGATCATTCTTGGTCCATGTTGGCTTTTATAGGTGCTTCATTAAAGACTTTAACAAGATTTCTAGGCCACCTTGCGGCTTACGAGAGAAGGATATTGCCTTCGTTTTTGATACAAAGTTTGCTGAGGCCTTTCAAGTCTTGAGGGAGGCCCTCATAACCGCGCCTATCCTGCAAGCACCTGGTTGGATCCTCCCATTTGAGTTGATGTGCGATGCCTCGGGTTTTGCCATGGGAGCGATCCTTGGTCAGAAGGTTGATAAAAGGCCTCATGTGCTATACTATGCTAGCAAGACTCTTACCGATCCACAATAAAACTACATTGTGACAGAAAAAGAACTTCTTGCGGTAGTATTTGCTTTGGAGAAGTTTAGGTCTTATCTTCTGGGATCTAAGGTTGTGGTGTATACTGATCATTCGACCTTTAAGCATTTACTTGCTAAGAAAGACACCAAACCTAGGCTGATTAGATAGATTCTGTTACTTCAAGAGTTCGACCTTGATATCCATGACAAAAAAGGGGTCAAAAATGTTGTCGTTGATCATTTATCCAGGATCCCAGTTAAGGCCTCAATTCTATCAGGAGACATTCATGACACATTTCTTGATGAAACGGTGATGGTGGTATAGCAGCGACATCTTGGTATGCTGATGTCGTCAACTACTTAGTCACTAGCGAAACCCCCAGTACGTGGAATAAGCAGAAGTGAGATAGATTTCTCGCTGACACTAACTATTATCACTAGGAGGATCTCAAGCTCTTTAGAATAGGCCGTGACCAAGTCTTACGTAGGAGTGTGCCAAAGGAGGAACAACATAGTGTTTTAAATTTCTGTTACACATTGCACTGTGGAGGACACTTTAGTGCTAAGAAAACGGCATATAAGGTTCTCTAGTCTGGTTTCTGGTGGCCCTCACTATTCAAGGACACACATACTTATGTGGGGGCGTGTCTTCGTTGTCAACAAATTGGAACGATCGAGAAGTAGGATGAGATGCCCCAGCAGCCTATTCTTCTGGTCGACGTATTCGATGTCTGTGGCATAGATTTCATGGGCCCCTTTCCATCGTCTCATGGCTAATGAATATATCCTCGTGGTAGTTGATCATGTGTCAAAGTGGATAGAGGTTATTCCGACTAGGACCAACGATCACTCCGTGGTCCTGACTTTCATTAAGGCCAATATCATTTCCCAATTTGGTTGCCCGAGGACGATTATTAGTGATAGGGGACCTCATTTTAGGAATGCACACTTCACCTATCTACTCAAAAGTCTTAGTGTCACCCACAAAGTGGCCACCCCGTATCACCAGCAAACGAGTGGATAGGTTGAAGTGTCCAATTGGGAGATTAAACGAATTCTGAAGAAAATTGTAAGACCCGATAGGAAAGATTGGTCGAAGAAACTAGATGATGCACTATGAGCTTACAAAACTGCTTATAAGACCCACTTAGGTATGTCTCCCTTCCATATAGTGTATGGCAAAGCCTACCATTTGCCTGTTGAGATTGAGCATAGAGCTTATTGAGCTATTAAGAATGTCCACATGGATCTTGAGAACATAGACAAAGCGTGCTTATTATAACTGACTGAGTTTGAAGAATTGAGGAATGAGGCTTATGAGACTACTCAAGCTTATAAAGAGCTCATTAAGGTATTTTACGATAAACACATCCTCTACAAAACATTTGAGCCCAACCAACAGGTCTGACTGTTCAATTATAGACTCAAGCTATTCCTTGAAAAACTTAAGTCCCGTTGGGATGGGCTATACATTGTCACGCAGGTGTTCCCGTACAGTGCAGTTGAGATCCAGAATCCTTCATTTGGTGAGACTTTCAAAGTAAATGGCCAACATTTGAAACCGTATGTTACTCTTTTCGATAGCCAGGTATTGAACAACTACAAATAAGAGGAGCCGTAGCTCCACACACTCTCTACCTCAGGTCATATCTTTCCTTGCTTTTGCTTTCCAATGAGGACGTTGTCAGATCTAGGCATGGGGGGGATAACCTGAGGTTGTACATAGCATTTATACATATTTTTGCATGCATGTAGTTAGGTCTTTTGATTGCATTTAAAAAAAAAAGGAGAAAAAGGGGGACAAGTGAAGGATGGAGATGAAATCTTTGTGAGCTAAATTGCAAATGTATTGAAGAGGAAAAAGAGAAAGAATGGAGAGACACAAAGAGGAAAATGTGCAAAAAAATTATGTTAGTCCCAGCAGTGGAGTGTAAAACGAACCTAAGTTCTAGGTTGGATCGAATGATGAATTAAGTCCTGAAGTGCTAAAAAAGAGATAAGTGAGGGATACCGACCTTAGGCCTTCTGGGTCTGTTTTAGGGCTTAAACACTCACATATTTGTAAAGATCCACACTATTCCTCAGGAGGTTGAGGAAGTTACGAGGCTGATGTATTAAGTCTAAGGCTTAGGGATTATTCGGCCCCATTACTTGCCCTTTTGTTTGCCAGACTTGGCAACCTAGGCACCCAAAAATCACACATAGGTCTGGTTCAATGCGCGTAATGAAGAATAATGCCAAAAAGTATTATGCTTTAAAAATGTTTACCTGAAAATTTGACTTAGGAGCGGATCGAAAACACAAGTTGATTGGATGAGTTCTCGACGCGAATAGGAGGAATGAAAAATACTCCCCTCGAAGATGCGTTATAACATACTGTCTCCTTGGTGCTTATTTCCTAGGATATCTAAATATTCTACCGGGGGCATGGAAGCACTTTGTACTAGTTCAGATGCCATGGGTAGCATTATCTCGAAATATCGATTGCTAGGATCTGAATTTAGCTACAGAACACCATGGGCGGCACTATCCTAAAGTGTCGAAAGCCAGGGTTCTGGGGGTTGTGATGGGTGGTGTTATCCCGAAGCATCGATTACTAGAAACCCTGCGAGGATTGATGATAGAGACAAGGAATCCGATACAAATCGTGTTTAGGGCCAATCTAATGTTGGGTTAAGGGGAATTTAAAAAGAAAAGAGAGAACTCTTTGTAACGACCCGGTTCCCGAGTCCCTACGAGACACGAGAACCGGACCGACTCGACTAATCCCAAGACCCAGTCGTCCAACGAGGAAGTAACCAAAAGACAGTAAAATTAAACCACATTCAGCATGAATATAACTAACAGTAAAAAAAGTACAGCAGTAAGGAAAGAAACTACTACAGTAGGCACCACCACAACAGTAAAACAACATTTATCATATAACCAAAAACTGCAGGTAAAGAAGGTACAGCGGAAACAAAACTACTCACTAGAACAGAAACAAAAGAAGGTACAAAGCTGTGGCAACTCTACTGGACCCTACTCGGCCCAGCGTCCTCTGCAGCCGCCGACCCTGGCTGCTCAACACCTGGTCCTGAAAAAGGTAACGAGTGTAACACGTCAGCAAAACGCTGAGTAGAGTGGCAAACTAACTAAAGGCAACAGTAGAGTGTACAGTAGCTGTTATGTTCTATTACTTCCTTTATTTACATCTTTCAATTTTTCTCACTATTTCATTTACTTCTCAGATCCTTTACTTGATCTCGAATGTCCTCGTGGGACGATCTTGATTGCAGTCTTTTCCAACAGTAGAAGTAGCACGTGGTGCTCTCCTGGCCGGGAGAGTCCCCCGTGGTGATCCTACCCTCAGTCAACCACCCCAAGGTCACTGACAGACGTAACGGTGACTACGGCACGCGCGATAAACGCACAGGTAGCTAGCCCGTACTGGCACGCGGTCAGTCGTTTCCGTTAACGGGTGCGCCCAAAGCACAGCACGGAACCAGGGCAGAGCCCTCTCAGTAACAGGGGTCCAACCCCTCCACAGTAACCAAACCGGGGCCTTGCCCCTCCACAGTCCGCGCACCCTCGTCTGACTACCCTGGTTTGCCCTAGTGGGCCTAACAAGTCGGTGAAGGAGGCTAGCAGAACCCCGGGGCCCGTGGGGTAGCTAGTACTCTCCTAACACTACTAGCTCTCCTCGGTACTACGTACACGAGGGCCAACAAGTCGGTACAGAGCGGCCAAGCCTAACCCCGGGTCCCTGGGGCGGCTGGCCCCACTCTGCACTAAAACAGGTACAGGTACTTCCCTTGGTACTGCGTACCCAAGAGACAGTACAAACTACATCTCAGTTCCACTCCTTTTCTTTCCAGGAGTTCCACTCCTAATTCCCCGTAGGGTTCCAGCCCTTTATCTCAGAACATCATATGTTTCACTTTCCATATTCACGTTCTCAATTTCCATGATCTCAAACATGTTTCTTTGTTCATAACAGGCAGCTGTTAATTAATTTCACAGGCAGCTTATATATTCCTTTCCATTTTTCCAAGACTGCAGTAATATACATTCCACTAGTTTTTCCATCCTAGGATTCATGCCATATCCTAGGATCTATCATACAATCTAGTTTTCCGGCCCTAGGATTCATGCAACACCTAGAAGCTATCATTCCATACATTTCTCATTCCTAGGGTTCATGCAATGCCCTAGGTTCTAGTTATGGTTCCATACTTTAACAGATTTTATTAATGCTTAAAACCACTCTACCAGGTACAACGGAAGTAATGGGGGCGTGGTCGGGAATCCCGCGCGCCTCCGCGACTCTCAAGACGGCAACCGAACGAGGTCCTATCACAAGGATCAAACACAAGGAGTGTCTCAAAACAGTGTATAGCTACTGTAGGCGGGTAGAGGAATAAATTCTGAATCGAACGCAACTCGAATCGTGGAAGACGGAGCCCAAACGGGCCCTAAACGGGTCGAGAAAGACAATACTGTGCAAAATCAGACGTCTGGAACTCCTTCCAGACGTCTTAAACGGTGGATCAGAGAATTACCTGTTCGGCGTGGTTCCCCGGACGTCCAGAAGTCTGTGGCGACGTCTCTCCTAGATCCCAGACGTCCGATGGTCTCTCCGGACGTCTGGAGGTCACTCCCGCCGTCTGGTACAACTTCCAGACGTCGGATTCGCAAAGGATGACGAATCCGAACACCTGCGCACAGCCAACCCTCCTCCTTCAGTACGGTCAGTCGACAAAAGAAGAAGGAGAAAGCGGAACTCACCTTTCAGACGTCTGTATGATCACACAGACGTCGACCTTGCCGTCTGGATATCAGTCCAGACGTCTGATTCTGGAGATTTTTCCAGAATCAGAACCTCGCTCGGCCTACGCTCGCGACGCCGCCCGCGTCGCACCTCGCGCGTCCGCTGCTCCGCCCGCAGCAGGTCCCTCTTCGCGACGCTCTGCGCCCCCTGCGCCCTCCGCCGGCCGGCCAAGCCGCTCCCGGCGAGCTCGCCCTCACGGCAGAGTCCCGCCCTCGCACGCCGCAGCTCCTCCGCGCCTTTGCTGCGCCGCTGCCGCTGCGCCCTCGCGTCCGCTCGCTCCGCCCGCAGCAGGAGAGGAGGAAGATGGTGGAGACGGGAGGGGAGGCGCGCCCCCTCCCCCTTTTAACGCCGCGCGGAGAGGAGGAGAGAGACGGCCGCAGTCGCCTGCAGCCGCAGAGAAGATGCGGATCGCAGGTCTGCGCGCACAGGCGCGCAGACGAATATCCCGTGCGAGTATAACTGTTCGTCAGACGTCTGTAAACTATCCCGGACGTCTGGTCAGACGTCTGGATGTGATCCCAGACGTCTTGACAGACGTCTGGGCCACCTCCCAGACGTCTTAAAAGACGTCTGGGGTACGCGCTCGTTACACTCTTGAAATAATCTATCTCTCTTATCAAAAATGTATTGGTAAATTGATCCTAGTCTTGTTGCACATATGCACGGGTGTGTTTACCGCTGAGGTCAACGAACCTTTAGGCAGTTTTTGCGGGCCTTAGAAACCTTCGCAGCGGACCCAAGGCTGAGGTTGGTTAGGTCTGTATCTTGATTGGTACTTAAATACCTTTAAGCCTATTGTTGGTATTTTGATCTAATCTCTAGAGGTGCGACACGATAAGACATCCTGACGGTAAAATCCAACCTAGAGACCTGGTCTGTTTTGTATGATTTTGCTCAGGACTTGCAAAACATATGCATTGAGGTATTTGATAGGTCCACTTTAGTGGACTAAATTAGAGCATAAGAATATTATTATTGGAATAAGAGATTAATTTAAAGTATGCATGATATTGACAAAACTATGCGAACTTTAGATTTATCATTTCATGCATATTGCATTAATCTTTATATGCAGAGATTAATTATTCATTTTAGAGGCAAGGGTATCACATCAAATCTCAGATTGAGATATCATATTAATGTTGAGATTTTATTCTAGCAAAAATAGCAAGGGAATTAGTTTTAGAGTGCATCCTTACATGTCTATCAATTGCATCTCCTTCCTTATTTTTTTTCTCTCAAACCTCTTTCTTTTTTGGTCACATGAAATCAAGATACTCTCTCTCTAATTCGCACATGCACACGCTCTTTTACAGTGTAGTTCCTCTGATATCTTTGCTAACCAAATATTGTTCGCGAGGTTTTCAAGGATGATCACTCCATAAAGGTCGTGCCATATTTGATGCGTAATTCATTCGTTCCATCAATATCACCGTGACAGATCTTGACTATGTTGGTGGTGCTTGGCAATTAGTTCAGCATGACTTATCTAAGGTTAATTCGCCTTACTTCACATGATTGTTTGGCAAAGCTAACCCACCTTAATCTATTGTCGTTACTCCGACAAATTTTCTTCTTATTGGACTTGCTGTTCAGCTGAGGGACTTTAGTTTGCCTAATAGGTTTTGATGGATGGTCATTTGCCTATACACTTTTTCAAACAAAGGATCCACCCATCTTGATCAGGTAAGCAACACCTCTTATTTGCCGTCATGGCCATTCTTAGGCTTATAGGCTTGTAATTAATGGACTTGATGGGCCTACAGGGAGAAATTTTCCTTCTTGACTAGGTGGATATAGGGAATCGATCTGACACCCTAGCATGATCACTATTACGACACACAACCACGGGAGCAAACTTGAAAGCTCTTTTAGGCTCGAGAGAGAGGTGATCAAGCAAGAGGAATAGGGAACAAGGGAGGGAGGGTCCTTTGTTGGTATGAGGGGCTGGCAAATGACTTTATGGTTGCTTCTTATAGGACATTCCCTAGAATTTTAGGATATAGGGACGTGCACATGTATTTTTGTAATTTCCATCAAAAATCATTATAAAGGTTTCTTCCCATGCTACAACAACAACGCCAATCCCACATATCTCAACCAGGCATGATCCTTGTATGCAGCAAAGGAGGGCATGCAAGTCGTTTTTCCTTTTTTTTTTTGAAAGTCAATGTCATTAATGTAAGATATATTTTAGTTATCCTCAGCGTTAGTCTATTTTTGGATACATATTATTTGCACTGATATTTTCTGATTCATAGTCATCTAAAGTCAGAATGTTTTCACATAAAAGAAAATAATGAAAGACAATCTAAATTTTACATTATTAAATGAAATAAAAAATAGAACCAATCGTAGTCGCCGTAGGTGAGGTACATGGGGAACCTCGGATAGTGCCAAAAGAGTGGTGCCAATGTTCACAGCACCTCGCACCAAAGCATCTACAAGCGTGCTAGAAACTCGAGGCATCGGAGAGGACGGGGGAAGGGGAGGGCAAAATGCCAAAGGGTGGGAGGGGCTGACGCGGGTAAGGCACGAGATATCTCATCCCTCGGTCATACAAGGGTTTGACGAAACCTGAGATTGAGGCAAAACACAAGAACACACATCCTGTCTCATAAATAGGGGATATCGTGCAGAAACAGGAGATATCCTGTAAGGTAAACGTGCCCTAAGAAATAACAGATACATCAAACTATTGGGGAGTTCAAGCAGCGCCAAAGGGGTGAATGCAACAAGGCAACAAGGCAACAAGGTCTTGAGAAAATAAAGAGAACAGAAAAACAAAATTCCTCGGTAGCTTGCAAAATCCATCTTCCATAGAAACTACTCTACATAGGGAATAATAAGCATAACTCGCACACAGAATGCAGTCATTTGATGACCTGCACTTGACAAGAAATAGGGAAGTACCCAAAGAAGAACTTGATCGTGTTTAGTAAGATCTATTGGATGGGCCCCATAAGCGACCAATTGCTTCGAAGGAAATCAAAGAAACACTGCCATCCGCATCCAGAAAGAAAAATTATAATCCTTAGATAATTCGTAATACCCAAAGGCGAGCCCAACTTGGACAAAACCCGTCAGGTTTCCAACCACGAGAGGGGAATCCAAAGATAGAAGAAAACCGGACTATCGTATAATTTCCTCCTGACGTAGTCAAATACGGACACTTTCCCCTTCTCAATCTTCTTCTCTCGTAAAAGAAATAGAAATGGACAAAAAAAAAAAAAAAAAAAAAACCAAAAATCAAGATGTTATCGTCATCATCCCCAACAATAATATTGACGGTCCACAACGTCTGCGCCTTCTCAGAAGTCCCTGAGGAGGGATCTGACCTGCTCGAGGGTGACGAAGAGGACGACGGTGAAGGGTCCCTGCCGGGACACGGTGGGGATGAAGCCCTTGTAGAGGGCCATGGGACCCTCCGACCTCACGGTCTTGAGGGCGCAGTCGAGGGCGCCCGCGTACTGCCCCTCCTTCATGTTCATCACCCTCGTCTTTATCACGTCCACGGGGTTCGACGCCACCGCCGCCACGAACCCCGCCACGAAGCTCGACGCCACGTGTGTCCCCAACCCATCCCTCATCCCACCGCCACCGAGCAGCGCCTCCTTCATCTGGTCGTACGTGGCGAGCTGCGACGCCGTCACGATCATCGCGCGGTTCACCGTGAGGGAAGACCCCCTCCAGAGGGACCCCAACCCTTCGCTCCTCACCATCCTCCCTATGGCGTCCCCAACCCCTCTGTAGTTCCTCCGCTGCTCCAGCGGAAGCCGCCCGTCCGCCTGCATCCGCACCATCGCCACGTCAGCCGGGTTCCCCACCGCCGCCCCGATCCCCCCGGCGACCAGCCCGGCGGCGATCTTGCGGGGGAGAGGGAGGGTGCCGCCGCCGTCCGACCACTTGGTCTTGAGGACGTCGTAGAGCCCCATGCGGGTGGTGGAGTAGAGGGTCTGCCGGAGGACGGTGGCGGAGACCCCGGAGAAGAGGGCCCGGACGCCGTCGTTGCGGAGGATCTGGAGGCCGACGGTAACGGGGCCGACGCGCGGGGGGTGGACGGCGACGGTGGTGGCGGTGGGATGCTGGAGGGCGAGGGCGGCGGCGGAGTAGCTCTCGCCCTGGAGCTGCATGCGGACCTTTATGAGGTCGAGTGGGTGGGTGGAGCAACCCGCCACCACCGAGGCTATGCCTCCCTCCACGAATCCCTTCACACCCATCTCTTGATTTGGACTTGACTTTAGTAGAAAGTTAACAATGCAGCAAAAGAATGGTTGGTTCTGAAGCTTTAGGTAATTTCTATAAATGGTAATGAACGAACGAACGAACGAACGAGTTAGTACTATTTAGAAATAAGAGGATGAGGAGATGAAAGGATGCCCTCTCAGGCAAACACCGATCGGGTGTCCCAATTAATTGCTGGTGGCTGTGATTTAGGAGACGACGGGGAAGAGGTTGGTATGCATATATATAGATATGTAAGGTGGGGAATGGGGTGGGTAGAGGAGAAGAATGGAAGGGAAGGTTTGCCCGGGGGAGGTGAGGTTAGAGAGGGAGGGGAAAACGCGCAGATGATGGGGTTAAGGGACGAATACGGAAAGCTTCTGAAGGAAAAATATGGAAGAATGGTTTATTGGTGGGGTTGGGGACAGCTCCACGCGGATTTCGGAAGCGTGCGGTACAACGACGATGGAAGGATAAGTTAAATATGGGGATCTGGAATTTGCTGACGTGCCATTGAGTCGGACTGGGGAGCGTTTCGAGAAATAAAAAAAATTAAAAACCCACGTCATTCCCCACGTCCAGCCCATTCCCATGCCCCCCACACCACCCCTCGTCTATACAAGACAGAGGAAATGATCTAAAGTGGGTCCCACGTTTGTTTGTCCATTTATTTGCCAGAAGCTGACGCAGGTCTGCGTGGGAAAGGACGATGGTTGGTGGAGAATGCGATTTTTCCGATTTGTGCGGAGACGGCGTTGGCTTTCGAGGAACCACCCCCTAAGTTTCGGAGGAAACTTTCACCGCATTCGACTGATAATTTCGGCATGCCTCTTTTTTTTTTTCTTTTATTTTTTGTCTCGTTATTTTGTAGGTTGAAATTTTTTTATTCCATGAGATTTTCTTTTTTCTTTTTGAGGGATAGATATTTCTATTTTTACTTTATATCTCTTGTATCGAATTTTTTTTCTTTCAATGGAAATTTTTTTTCTTTTAAAAAAAAATACTAATTTCGATCCTCCACTTATTCTAGAATCCATAATTCTTCCAATTTTAAATACTATACTTTTACGTGAATGTCTTGCCACCATTTTTATTTTGCCAACTCATTCCACCAAGTGAGTGAATTATGGCAACCCCTCCTCTTTCTTTTGATTTTTTTTTTTTTATTTTTTTTATGAGAAAGCAAAATTCATTGTTACCTCAAAGGATACATGGGACATTAGGTTATACCTATGAACCAAATATAAGAGAATCAACACAAAATCTTGCTAACTTGTGAGTCAAAGCAACCCTTTTTCCAAAAACCTTAGACGGAGACAGGGATGAAGCATTGGAGAGCAAAGATTGACAACAAATGACAATGTACTTTGACCTCTAATGAGGTTGTGTAAGATTTAGTATCTAGCTAAGAAGTCCAGCGACGTCGCTGAAGATTGAGCCCGACTCCATAGCCAAATTCAAGGCGAGGGAGATGCCTTGATGAATCATATGAAGTTCCGCTTCAGATGAGTCGATGATGTGAAGATTTGTGGCAGATGCAGCCCAAATCGTACCACCAACATCTTGTATTAAGGTTGCAACATAGGAACAGGAAGATCTGATCGCAGCATCCACTAGAATTATGGGTCTCTAAAGGAAGGATCACGATCAGTAGTTGACAGTAACCCTCCTCTTTCCAAATCACATCACTATTAACTAAAATTTTTGTTTGTCATCCCTCTCAACCACTTTCATGCAAATCAAATAAAGAGCATGCTTATTTCAATAACATCCATATAATAGGAAAGCTTGGCCATAGAATGACATGTTGCAACAAGGGAGATTGTTGCTTGATTTCTTGCGTAGGTTGTTACTTGATTGGTGTTCACCAAGGGAGATTCAAAATTGTTGCATGAGTTAGGGTTGACATAATGAAACTAAGCTATGTTAAGTCCACCTCTATCGTTGTCATGAAGTTATTTTTCTTGACCAAAGGTAGATATGTGTTTTTATATTATATCATATAGATCTGAAAGACAGTTAGTAGTGGTACTTGTTAAGGTACATGATCTATTGAAGCAATCATATAAATTCACTTGGTGAAGCAGTGGAATGATCTCACATTAAGGATGTTGGAAAGATAAATTTCACTTGTGGCTGTAGAATCCATATCCAACTCAAACATGAAGGAGAATAAGACAAATCTTCAAGGAAAGATGTTGATCTTAATTCTCATCCTAATCATACAAACATAATTTGGGCATGAGTAATCATTAGTAGGAAATATAGGAGAATACGAGCTAAGAAGTATATAAGTCCTCTAGTTTGAAGGATTCAAAGATATAGGAAATAAGTAAGGTTGCATGATGTTCCCATCCCTATGCCTAAGAACTTCGTTCTTAGTTCAATTAAATTAATAATGATTTTAGTTGTATGAACATTATAAAGAATTGAAATGACATTTAAGGAGTAAGATATTTAATCATAGCTTTGATTTGGGCCAAAACGGTCTTGAATAAAGTTTTCAGTTAAAAGAGTAAATTGAATAAGCATAATGCTGCAGTTCCATCATAGTAATTTTTATAACTGCAGTCATAAAGTGGCTACAAGTTGATGTCATTTAGTATGAAAAGATCATAGTAAGTTTGAATCATTTTTTGCAATAAAAACTACACATTTAGATGGTCCATGGATTGCAAATGTTACAAGTTGAATCATACAATTTGATTCATTGTGCAATAATTTATTTGAAGGCAAGACATCCCATTAAGCATTTCCACAGGGAGATTGTAGTCGTTGGAGATAATTTTTTTCCAACTAAATTCTCCCGCATAATTTTAATTTTGGAGTTACCATTAGACATAGGTGATAGAGCATGATTAAAGGACTTGAAAACTCATTTGATGCTAAAACAAACCTTTGGGATGCTCTACTGGAAAGTTGATATTGTTTCCATCTCCTACTGACCAGAAGCACTCCTTACAATGAAGGAAACATTTTTTCTTAAATTCAAATGGTGATTAGTACAACTAGCTAACAAATTTTCATTTTTTTTATTAGACTACTAATGTAGATTCAATCACATAGTTAAAGATGAATGCACAAAGCCAAGCTTAAGAAGGAAATAATGATATTTAGTATTACTACGGAATTTTTAGACATCCACAAGAGAATGAGTGCATAAATTTAATTGTTGCGGAGATGTAGGTGGAATATAAGAGACAGTAAAGACCTAAATCAGAGAGGGTATAAACAGAGGAATATAATATTTAAATACAAGCTTGCAAGTTTACCAGCAAATGATAACATAGGTAACATAACCAATAGAGGATATGGTATAGGTATGATATAGTTTACTTGTGTGTTTGACCAAGAATTGCTCCAATTCAATCCATTATGTTTAGAGGTTTCACTTAAAGATCTCATATTAAAATCCAAATTTAGTTTATTATACCATTTAAAGTTGCCAAGTTACGGATTTCTAATTTCTATGGGATTTTCACCAAGTTGATATGATGCAGCACCAACCAATCAAACAGTGCAATTAGTGTTAAGACCTGTAACATCAAAACACTTTAAGACATCTGGAAGTTGGTCCAGACGTCTGGTCAGACGTCTGGAAATTAATTTTGACATGCGTACGACCGCGAGTCTGCACGCATGCCGCACGTAGACTAAGCCCCAGCCACCTTCTTCTCTTTCTTCTTCCCTCGCCGACATGCAGAGCTGCCCCCCCGTGCCTACAAATACCCTCCTCCTCTCCCTCACGCCACCCCACATCCATCCATCCACTTTCACCCTCCGATTACCCGACCTCGTCCGCGCTCACGTCCCGCGGACTTGGCCAGACCCCACTAAGCCCGACCTGCACTCCTCGCCCACCACCGCACGCCGGTGGGCTTGGACCCGGGCGCGACCCGTGTACCCGATTACCCGGTTGCTCTGGGAGAGCTTTCCTAAGAGCGAATTCAGAGAGAGAGAGACGCGAGGGGGGGGAGGGTAGAATAGGTTTTGCCCTCTGACGTGTAAACCGTGAAGTGTGCAGGCACAGGTGAAGAAGAAGGACTGCGGAAGAAAAAGAAGAAGAAGAGAACACAAAGCAGAAGAAGAAGGAAGCTGAGGAAGACACTGTAGCTTCAGCAGTTAAGTCGTCTGATTGGGAAAATCAGACGATGTCCTTAAGGCAAAAGAACAAGAAGGACAGAAGGATTGAAGAAGAAGAAGAAAGAAGGAGAGACGACGTCCTGAAAGCAAAAGAAAAGAAGAAGAAGAGCACGAGAGGAAGATCTGAAGAACAGAAGAAGAAGAAGAGAAAACAAGGAAGAACAGAAGGCAGAAGAGAAGACCACGAGGAGATAGACAAAGAAGAAGAAACCAAGAGCCAAAGAGAAGAGAAGAAGAAGGAGAGAGCAGGACCGCAAAGGATACGCCCTGAAGAAGATCTGAAGAAAGAAAGAAGAAGAAAAAGAAAGAAGACAAAGAAGAGACGCACAAGGAAGAAGAGGAGAAGAAATAGAAGAACCCCGCAAGAGAAGAGAAGGAAAAGAAGAGAAGCAAGAGTCAGAGAGAAGAGAAGACAAAGAGGAAGAAAGAAGAGAAGCAGAAGAAGCCAAATTTCCATCTCTCTCTCTCTCTCTCTCTATTTTTGTAATAAGAAGAAACACTGTACTTCTAGAATACGACTTGCTCCCTGAGTTCGACCTCGGGAACTCTTTTATTTTCCGAGTAAAAAATATATCTGTAATGATGGCAATAACTAGCTGTACTACAACGTAATTTCTACAACAAAAGCTAGGCGTGAGCGTGGGCCTGGAAGGCCGGAGACTGTGCATGGACTTGAATTGAGTAAAATCCACCAATTAAGAACTAAGCCTGAACTCAAGTAGGGTCTTGTCCTGCCCAATTGGACGCTGTGTATCCCCGAACGAACTTGGGCCACCCATTAAAAATTAATTTTTATATTTGAAGATTAAATGGGCTTGCGAATTTGGTTTAGTGTAGAACTCATTAACCACAGTAAAGAAGTTAAGGTTAAGGAAAGGAATGAGCTTGAGGAAAAGATAAAAGGAAGAGATAAGGTAATGAAGCTAAGGAAGAGAGTAAAGGGAAAGAGAGGGAATGAGAGAGAGAGCAACGACAGAGAAGAAGAAAAGGTCTGAAAAATGAATGAAGGGAAGAAATACAAAGAAGAAAAATCAGATGTCTTACTTAATTTTCAGTCATCTAATTTTTATTTTTAAGTCGTCTAATTTGCCTTAATATTGCATTTTCATGTTCTTTTATTTTGAGCTCTCAATGTTGTAAAAGGTAAATATATTTCTTGTATATCATTTTCTTGCCTTAACCTTTTGTAATTAAATCTAATTGTTGTAATAAACATGTTTACATGATTTTTAATGTTAGATTTTATGTGTAAATATGTTACTTCTTAATGGAATGTTGCATGTTCTTATTTGAATCATTTTTATGCAATATTCATGTGCTTAAAGTATTTAACTTAATATTTGATTAATTAATTGATTCATAATTATGCTTTAGAGAATTAATGGTGAATTAAGCTTACTATTATGCCTCCCAGTGAACGACCTAGACTCAACCAGTTAAAAAGAAATAAAAATCTAAAATGTTAGGTTAACTTGACCCTATACTACACTTACGACATTAATTCGAGTTAATCTAAGTTACTTTCTCATGCAATTAATTAAGTCTAAATAACTTAATTAACTGTGTTGAGGATTTAACGAATCAATACTGGAGAGATTGGCGGGGAATAAGTGCTTCTGCTTTCTCAATGGATATTCTAAGTACAATTAGATTGTCGTCCTTCCAGACGACCATTAGCGCACTACTTTCACGAGTCCTTATGGCATACTTGCCTTCCGCTGGATGCTATTTAGACTATGCAATGCTCCAAGAACATTTCAGTGGTTTATGATGTTCATCTTTTCGAGCATGATTGATGGGTTCGTAGAGGTTTTCATGGTTGACTTTTTCATATACGACTCGTCGTTTGACCACTATCTCATGGATTTAGAAAAAGTCCTCACCCCTTGCGAAGAGATAAGATTGGTGCTCAGTTGGGAGAACTATTTTATGATTTAGCAGGGCATTGTTCTTGGGCATGTAGTATTTGAGCGAGGTTTAGAAGTGGATAAGGCCAAGGTTGAGTTCATTTCAAAGCTTCCATCACTCACCAATTTCAAGCAGATCTGATCATTCTTGGTCCATGTTGGATTTTATAGGTGCTTCATTAAAGACTTTAACAAGATTTCTAGGCCACCTTGCGGCTTACGAGAGAAGGATATTGCCTTCGTTTTTGATACAAAGTTTGCTGAGGCCTTTCAAGTCTTGAGGGAGGCCCTCATAACCGCGCCTATCCTGCAAGCACCTGGTTGGACCCTCCCATTTGAGTTGATGTGCGATGCCTCGGGTTTTGCCATGGGAGCGATCCTTGGTCAGAAGGTTGATAAAAGGCCTCATGTGCTATACTATGCTAGCAAGACTCTTACCGATCCACAATAAAACTACATTGTGACAGAAAAAGAACTTCTTGCGGTAGTATTTGCTTTAGAGAAGTTTAGGTCTTATCTTCTGGGATCTAAGGTTGTGGAATCATACAATTTGATTCATTGTGCAATAATTTATTTGAAGGCAAGACATCCCATTAAGCATTTCCACAGGGAGATTGTAGTCGTTGGAGATAATTTTTTTCCAACTAAATTCTCCCGCATAATTTTAATTTTGGAGTTACCATTAGACATAGGTGATAGAGCATGATTAAAGGACTTGAAAACTTATTTGATGCTAAAACAAACCTTTGGGATGCTCTACTGGAAAGGTGATATTGTTTCCATCTCCTACTGACCAGAAGCACTCCTTACAATGAAGGAAACATTTTTTCTTAAATTCAAATGGTGATTAGTACAACTAGCTAACAAATTTTCATTTTTTTATTAGACTACTAATGTAGATTCAATCACATAGTTAAAGATGAATGCACAAAGCCAAGCTTAAGAAGGAAATAATGATATTTAGTATTACTACGGAATTTTTAGACATCCACAAGAGAAAATGAGTGCATAAATTTAATTGTTGCGGAGATGTAGGTGGAATATAAGAGACAGTAAAGACCTAAATCAGAGAGGGTATAAACAGAGGAATATAATATTTAAATACAAGCTTGCAAGTTTACCAGCAAATGATAACATAGGTAACATAACTAATAGAGAATATGGTATAGGTATGATATATAGTTTACTTGTGTGTTCGACCAAGAATTGCTCCAATTCAATCCATTATGTTTAGAGGTTTCACTTAAAGATCTCATATTAAAATCCAAATTTAGTTTATTATACCATTTAAAGTTGCCAAGTTACGAATTTCTATGGGATTTTCGCAAAGTTGATATGATGCAGCACCAACCAATCAAACAGTGCAATTAGTGTTAAGACCCGTAACATCAAAACACTTTAAGACATCTGGGAGTTGTTCCAGACGCCTGGTCAGACATCTGGACGCCTTCCTAGACGTTTGGAAATTAATTTTTACACGCGTACAACCGTGAGTCTGCGCGCATGCCGCGCGCAGACTGAGCCCTAGCCACCTTCTTCTCTTTCTTCTTCCCTCGCCGACTTGCAGAGCTGCCCCCCCATGCCTACAAATACCCTCCTCCTCTCCCTCTCGCCACCCCACATCCATCCATCCACCTGTCTTCTCCTTCAGCGTGAGCATGAGAGCGAGGGCAGCAGCTGCTGCCGGGTGCAGTGCGGAGAGGGGAGGTGTAGCGAGAGAGAAGAGAAGAGAGCGCATGAGCCATGAGAGAGAGAACTCGCCGGGGCAGCTCGAAGCCGACCGGCGTGCTCACGGAGGAGCGTCATGCTGGGGAGACCTTCCCTAGTGCTGCTGTAGCTCGAGCAGCGGACGAGCGGCTGCATGGCGAGCTCGCACGCAGCGGGAAGAAGCCGAAGGAGCTTCTGATTCCGGGATTTTTCCCAGAATCAGACGTTTGGACGTACATCCATACAACATGGGCAACTTCTGGAGGGAGCTCCAAACGGCTGAGAGGTACGTATTTCCTCATGTCCTTCCCTTTTGCGGATACGGCCATGCGGGCCATTCCGCCGAAGCTCTATTGCGTGCCATGTTTGAGAGATTTTGCATACGCATGCAGGTTTCGCTTTGGGAAGGCGCGGGGTACGCCCTCCCACGCGGTTCAAACATCTGGGTAAGTCACCAGACGGCGGAGAGCATCTCCAGACATCCGGATAGGTGATCGGATGTCTGGAGCTGGGTCCAGATGGTTCAGCAGAACCTCTGGATGTCTGAGGAGCAGCGCAGGGTGAGGTATGACCTGGACCCCTTTTTAAGACGTTTGGAAGATGTTCCAGACATCTGATTTGAGTCAGAATTGTCATTTTTGACCCATTTAGGGTCCATTCAAGGTTCGATTTCCGCGTTTAAGATTCTGTTCTTCTCAGGATTAGTTCCTCTACTTGTTTGAAATACTTGTATCTTGTTCTGAGTGGTTCCTTGTGTTTGATCCTTATGTTAGGACCTCATTCTGTTGCGGCCTTAGGGGTTGCAGAGGCACGTGGACCTGTCGATCATGCTCCCATTACTCCCGATTTTGCGGGTAGAATGGCTTCCCTTAGTTAATTACAAACATTAATGCATATCTGAAATAAATGATAGATCCTAGGGTATGGCATGAATTCTAGGACCTGAAAATTAGATTGAATGATAGATCCTAGGGTGTGGCATGAATCTTAGGAACAGAAACACTGAAATGAATGTCTTGAATACCTGAATTACAGTCTTGGATAAATAGATAAAATAATAATTGCCTGTAATTGGATAACAGCTGCCTATGAAATGTAGAATACTGTTACTAGTAACGGCTACATGTAATTCGTGTTGTTTGGAAACTAAATGCGAGATGATAGATAAATTGATATTAAATGTTGGAAATATGGGCTATATGCGAATAAAACTGAAATAATGAAACCTAGTATGTCTTGGCCTGAGAAATATGAGCATGAACCCTACGGAGAATTAGGAATAGAGCTCCTGGAAAATAAATAGAATGGAACTAGGAAAGTGGATGGGGAAGTGAGCTGGCCCTTGAGTACGGAGTACCAAGGAGAGCGACTGTCCCCCTGTTTAGTGTAGAGCAGAGTTAGCCGCCTCAGGGACCCGGGGTTAGGTCTGGCCACTTTGTACCGACTTTTGGCCCTAGCGTACACAGTACCGAGGAGAGCTACTAGTGTAGGGAGAGAGCTAGCCACCCCATGGGCCTTGGGGTTCAACTAGCCATCCTACACCGATTTGTTAGGCCCACTGAGCAAACCAGGGTAGTCAGGCGAGGGTGCGCAGACTGTGGAGGGGCAAGACCCCTGTTTGGTTACTATGGAGGGGCTGGACCCCTGTTACTGAGAGGGCTCTGCCCTATATTGGTTCCGTGTTGTGCTTTGGGCGCACCTGTTAACAGAAACGATTGACCGCGTGCCAGTGCGGGGTAGCTACCCGTGCATTTATCGTACGTGCCATAGTCACCGTTACGTCTGTCAGTGACCTTGGGATGGTTGACTGAGCGTAGGACGACCACGGGGGACTCTCTCGGCCAGGAGAGCACCACGTGCTACTTCTACTCTTTGGAAAAGACTGCAATCAAGATCGTTCCCACGAGGAACATTCGAGATCAAGAGAAAGACCTGATAAATAAATCAAGAAAGAGTAAATAGAGAAATAAAGAAAGAAATTAAAAACAACAGCTATTTGTCCACCTTTATTGTTTTCTTAGCTAGCTGGTTGTCACTCTACTTAGCGTTTCGCTGACGTGTCATATTTGTCACCTTTTTCAGGACCAGGTGTTGAGCAGCCAGAGCCTACGGCAGCGGAGGGTGCTGGGCCTAGTAGAGCCCAGTAGTTGTACTTTTGTTATACTCATTTTCTGTAGTAGTGAGTATTTCTGTTACGCCTTGTACTCTTTTATTGTAAACTTCATATTTCTGTACTTGTTTTTAATTCTCTACTGTAGTGGTGGTATGTACTGTAGTAGATCTTTTCTTTACTACTGTACTTTTGTTACTGTTAGTTACTTGCATGGTGAATGTGGTTTATTTTACTGCTTTTTGGTTACTTTCTCGTTGGACGACTGGGTCTTGGGATCAGTCGAGTCGGTCCGATTCTCGTGTCCTGTAGGGATTCGGGAACCGGGTCGTAACAATTAGGAATGCAATCCTACATGTGCTTCAGTTGCAAAGCCTTATTTGGTTTCACTTAAAGAACGAGATGGTAATGCAGTTATGCCAACTAGTTAACACACCGCATCAAGAAAGTTACTAATCTTTTGCATGTAAATCTCCCTATCGTTTACCAATATTTACCGGTTATGCTTTATTGGTGCTTCTCCATTTTTTGCAGGGATCAACTTTTGATGGCAAACCAAACATACTCCCTATATATGTGTGATCTAGAATAGAACATTCCATTTATCATGACAAGTGTATCAAGCAAGTCTTCCACCAATGATACCTTGTTTATGATATGATTTATGAAACAAGGAAACCAATGTCTCCCAGTCCTCCATCCTGCCATCTTCCTTCTCCTCCGGTCCTCCCTAGTTCTTCATCTCCCCTAATGGTTGGAATGGTCCAAAGCTGATAACCTTTGATCCTTGGAGCTGCCCATGAGCTGTTAGGTTGCATTCCCTTATCTCATCATTCCTCACTGATGGGCCTCGGAAGGCCTACCAAAAGATTTATTAGCTTAGGAGGTGCTATTTAGCCAATGGCATTTGCCACTTAAGAGGAGAGATCGACTGATGAGGGCGCTCTTCACGAATTCAAATCGGGGCTTTGGAGGATCCATCGTCGTAACTCACAAAACGCATCTATCAAATAAGATTTATAACCGAAACTCGAAAAGTGAGTCCCGGGTCGAACACGAGGAGGCGAACGTTTGGTTTTATAAAAATTCGCATTTTCCTTTTATTTATTTTTGTCATTTTTATCTATTCTAATTTTTTTGTATTTTTGTCAAGCAAGATATTAGGTCAATGAAAACTTTATCTACTTGCAAAAAGATAAGAGAGAGAGGGAGAAAGAGAGAGAGAGAGAAATAATCATCTATTCATGAACAACTGTTTGTTACAACTACAAAAGTGATGAGAGTCTCATCATGAAACCTAACTAACACAATTTGACCTAAATAAGTGTGAAAAAGCTCCAACAAAACCTAAAGAGAAGCCTAATTCAGAGAATTCTAAATTAAAGAGTAAAACAAATCATAAGGGGTAAAACTGTAATTTTACCAACGCAGTACACAAACAGGGCATTTAAGGGTCTAAACACAAGTCAAATAAGCTTAATGAGGAAGGAAGTGGGATGATCTAATCTAAAAAGGGTTATAGCAACTTCTAGGAATTAAATGACATTTTGTAACCATAAAACAAACCTACTTTAATTCACGAGGTTTGAGGCAGGATAAAAATTAACTAAACCCTCTAAAATTCATGGAAAAATATTCCCTAGGACTTAGAACCTTCAATTTGGCCTTTGCAACCTATTTTGACCTAAATTGAGAACCATGCCCAATTTATGACCTAATTTGGGTTTTTGGGCTAATTGACTGATCAAACGTGGTCAAACCTAAAATCAAATTACACCATTAAATTCCTTAGGTTCAAATTAGGTTGGTACAAAAATTTGAGCCTAAGAGAAGACCATCTTGACTGACTTTACAAATTGGTCCTCTTGAATTACTTTTTGACCCTTATCTTTTGAAACCCTTACAAACAGCCACCTATCTTTCTCGTAATTCTTTGCAGAACGGTCCTCCCTACCACCCTGCGTAGGCGCCATACCTCTGGCGACCTTGTCAGAGGATGGCACCGCGCAAGGTATGACAGCCGTTCTCAGGAACTAACGGGGGGTTCCCTATGTCGTCCTCTGTCGCAGGGACCCACCCCTGCCACTTGCGGCTGCCCATGCCTCTCGTGCAAACGCACGAAAGGCATGGGTGTCCATCTCTGGCCATCTCCAGCGAGCTCCCCACGTCACTCCCTCGGGCCCCTCTCCTCGCCAGTGCCTTTATAAGGAGCAGCAAGGTCTGCCGTCTCCTTGAAGCTAGCTCTGGCCGAGAAAACCCCCTTCCTTCGTCTCCTCTCTCTTCGGTCAAGCTGCCCAAGCTTCCGGCGAACTCTCCTCCTCCTCTTCGTCGCTCTACTGCCATACCTACAGCAGAGCCCACTCTGCCTCATCGTCTCACGCCAGGCCGCACCAGCTGGCGTCCTCAAATCTCTTCCTCGTCGCCGTCACTCCTCCTTTGGGCATCTTCGTCCCCAGCTCTGGCAGGCACACGCCGAACAATCTTCCTCCCCCTCTTCGTCGATTAGGTAGGTAAAAACTTTCCCCTCTCTCTCCCTATTATTTCCCCCTTCCTAATTTACTATTTCAACCCACCGACCACCATTGTCCATCACCACCTTCTCCATCTCTGGCTGCCCTCCGGCGAGGCGTACTCATCACTCCACGCCTCCATCCGCCTCGCCAGCTACCCCTTAAGCTCCGTACCACCTCACTGACACCGAATCCGCCCTCCATTCACCACCTAGCACCTCTAGACCACCCCCCGAACACACCCACTTCCACACACGCACGTTGCCCTAGCCGCACAGTCACGGGCACTCTCGCAGCACGCCGACCCCCGCACCACCTTCACCATCCGCTGGCGAATCTCCCTGCGTTATCTAATGTTTCTGAGTGGCCGTCTTCGTGATTTTAGGTCCCAGCCTCCTCACCGCCATTGTCGAGCAGCAGGAGCTGCTTCGCAGGCAGCTTCAGGCCTCTTCGGCTCCAGGCACAGGTCCCAGGAACCGCAGGGCACTTCCGCAAAGACGCCCAGGCCTTTAATTGGGAGCGCGAAGCCTTCACTATTGCCCAATTGCCAACTGCCTCTCGCCTGCGAGCGCGCGCAGCGGAGGTGGGACTTTAGTCCCACCTCGTAAGTGTGTGGTTGCCTGCCCACACTTAAATGGAAAAAGTGCTATAGGCTCTTCGCCTCCGAAAGCACACGGGGTGAGGTCCCTCACCTATATTCACCACCCTCGTCCGTGAGCTCATCACACGGATCAGGCGCGACCCGACCCGACACCCTTCTGTGCACTCCTCGCGCACCACCCACTCCGGTGCGCCTTGACCCGGGCACGCGACCCGACCCGATTACCCGGCTCTGGGAGAGCTTACCAAAGAGAGATCCAGAGAGAGAGAGAGACGCGGGGAAGGGGTAGGGGTAGGTTTTGCGCTGATATTTGCGTGTGTGCACAGGAAGGAAGAAAGAAGAAAGGAAGAAGGAAGGAGGAGGAAGGAAGAAAGGAGAAGACAGGCTGAAGAAGAAGAAGCAGAGAAGAAGAAATGAAGGAAAGAAGCTGAAGGAAAAGAGGAGGAGCTGCACTGTAGCAACCGAGCAGTTAAATCATCTGAGCGCTGAATCAGACGTCAGAAAAAGGAGAGTCAGAAGCAAGAAAAGGAAAAGAAAGAAGAAGAAGAAGGGCCAAAGCAGAAGAAAGAAGAGAAAAGAGAAAGAGGAACCGCAGCTGCTGAAGAAGAAGAAGCAGAGAAGAAGAAAGAAGAAGACAGGCTGAAGAAGAAGCTGCTGAGAAGAAGAAAGAAGAAGAGAGCTGGCTGAAGAAAGAGAAGAAGAAAAAGCCACTTACCTTCTCTCCCTTTCTCTCTTTTTCTTAATTTTTGTAAAACCCTATATATATTGTGAATTTCTATGCTTCTGGAATTTTAGTTTATTCCCTGAGTTCGACCTCGGGAAACTTTTCATTACGAGTAATAAATTGTATTAGACTGGTGATCATTTTTGTCATATACTACAACGACTATAATAACTACATCAACAAGGACGAAACCAGTTTTTGGCACCGTTGCCGGGGAGCAACGGCTATTCTAGAAGCTATTAATTCACAATTTTTGAGTTTCTATTGACTAATCTATTCTCTTTTGTTGTGTAGGCACAGGAAATCAAGAGGACAACAAGTAGCCGCACAACAACCACACCAAGGACAGGTAATTTTCTATCCTCTCATTTAAACCCCTAGATTCTAAAGAGGAAGAAAAAGAAAAAAAGCGATTTAGGAATAACCTGTCTTTTACATGTAGTAAAACACCAAAGTTTCCTGTTTTCAGATTTTAACATACTTTATCTGTACATCCATTAAAGATAGTTAAGGCTAAAACCTTCTTACTTGAGCCCTAATTACCCAATCTAGAGGCAACTAACTGGACCAATTAGAGCCAATATAAGATTCAAAACTAGGGTTTTAGAGACACTTTCTAAGCAAAAATTGAGAATTCCCAAAAGAGGTGTGCCCAAGCCATTGTCTGAAAACACATATTCAGAGAAACCCTAACCAATTTGGCTCTTAAAAAACATTTGAACCCTAAAAGACAAGACCTAATAAGCTCTCAAAGGAACTAATAGGTGAAGTTGATCCCTTGGGTCAACCAACCTTTAACTTAGGTCACTCTTTGCACTCAAAAAGTTGAAGTTCAAGTGAAAATTTAAGCACCTTGATCCTAACTAAAAGTGGTAGACTTAAGAGGTCAAGGTCCCCATTCTGGTCTACTTGGAATCTCAGTAACAAGTGAGGTCGGGTGGGGGAAACCCTGTAACCCGTGGGGGCACTCTACCGTATAGGGGTCTTTGCGGGACTCACCCTCTCTGGCTGCGTAGGTAATTCTCAGGTGGACGACCTTTTGATCAAGGGGTCCATCCACCCCGAACCTCTGTAGTCACCCAACATTTTGGGTGTCTTGATTGGGTCCAGCACCTGCTAAACTCATCCTTTCCATCAGTGTATGTTTGGTAGGAGGTCCTTGAAACCTCCTTTAGAAATTTACTCTCCCCAAGGCCAAGCCTCGGTACCCTTTCGTGTGCAACCAACCCTTCACACAGACCTTTCTTTCGATTCCGAACCCAACTCACTTTCCTCTTCCACAATGGCTCAGCCAGTTGAGGAAGAGAACAATCTGGAGCACCAGCTCCAGCGACTCAATGACCTCTTCCAAAACTTCATGCACCCACTGCAGCGTCCCATGATGCGAGATCATTACAATCCTGCTGCAGTGGCTATTGAGTCTCGAGTCAGAATCCCGATTGGAGGACCTGATTCTGAACTAAAGCCCAACATGATTCATGCCATACCTAAATTCCATGAGCTTAATTCTGAAGATCCCTTCCAGCACATTAAACAGCTAAAGCATCTGGCCCAGACTTTCGGGTCAGACGCGCAAAATCAGGATATTCTCCTCATAAAGATGTTCTCCTTCTCCCTTATGGACAAGGCCGCCCATTGGTACCAAACACAGACCCGGCCGATCAACAATTGGGAGGAACTTCAGTCCGAGTTCTTGAAGAAGTTCTTCCCCGTTGGTCGGACCAATGCCTTGCGCCATCAGATTACCCACTTCACGCAACAGACGGGAGAACCTCTCCATGAGGCATGGGATCGCTTCCAGGATCTCATGAGGAAGTGCCCCCATCACGGAGTTCCTAAATGGGAACAAGTCCAGTCTTTTTACCAGGGACTCCGTGAGGATATTAAGCTGTTCGTCAATGCAACTTGCAGAGGAAATATCATGGGTCAGCATGAGAACACCGTGTGGGAGATTCTTGAGAATATGTGTGAGAACTCCATCAATAATGACTCCATGGGATTATTCGGCAGGACGAATACCCGCGCATCGACGAACCTTAAGGGAGCACATGAGACACAGGGCCTGTCCGCATCAGTCGACCTAGAATAGATGGCCAATCGATTGGACAAGGTCTCTATTATTGAGAAAAAGGTGGATGAGCTAACTCAACACTTGCAGCGAGCCACCTCTGCGCATAATTTCTTTGCACAGCCTCCTTCCACATGGGAGACTGTGCAAAACATTTTTCACCGACCTTCTCCTGGGGTGGACCCGTATCCACCCCCATCTGACTCTCGGGTCGGAGGAACCTCTGACCCTTTCCATACTAGCCGAGGAAATTCCACTCCCCCATTCTCTGACTTTTCTGAGGCTCCTCAAACCTGCGAGGACCTCAACGCTATCCAAAATGACCCATTTTCCAATACCTACAATCCTGGATGGCGAAACCATCCCAACTTCCAGTGAGCAGGGAATTCCCAGAATCCAAGACCATCCTTTCAACCCCAAGCACCTCGTCCTTACCAGCCGCCTCAGCCTCGGCCCAACCCTACTTATCCATCCGGGCCAAACCAAGACCAAATGTCCCTCATCCTTCAGACTTTGGCTGACATTCAGAGAACGAATGCGGCTATTCAAAAGCAACACAGGGACGAAATCACAGAGGTTTGAAACCAACTGGCCTAGTTGGCGAATTCTCGCCAACCAGGCACACTTCCTTCTCAGCCTCTTCCTAACCCTAATAGCGTGCCAACCCAGTGGCGCGTTATGAACCCAAACTCGGGCCAAGCACACATGGTTTATCAGGCCCCCTCTGTTCCTTCACCTGACGGGATGGAGGCCTCAACTTTTTATACGAGTTATCAGCAGCAACCCATCCTACCAAACCCTAACCAGAACCAGGCAGGGCTGAATTCTATAACCACCCATAGTGGTAAGGAGACCCAAGATCTACCTTATCCAGACCACTCTAAGCATGGTAGTAACCCAAACCCTAGGACAGTAATCCAGGACGTTCCTATCCCTGTCCCAGATCAAAGACCTGGACCTATCTTAGAGGAACCAACCAAGGTTCCATTTCCCGAGGACCAAGGGAAAAAGGACAACAAAACCCGTGGCTCCTGAGGAGGACCTGGTCAAGCTCTTTGAGCAGGTCCAAATAAACATCCCCTTGATGGATGCAATTCGCCACGTACCGGCTTACGCACAATTCTTGAAGAATGTGTGTATACCTCAGCGTAAGCCGCAAACCAAGAGTGGGAGTCCTATTGTACTGTCAGAGCAAGCCAGCTTTGTAATCCTGAGTAGGCTCCCACCCAAGGCAAAAGACCCAGGCACTCCCCTAATTTCATGCAAGATAGGTGAAACCCAGTTAGACAGAGCATTGCTAGACTTGGGTGCTTCCATAAATTTGATACCCACATCCTTACTCAACCACCTAGAAGAATCTGAGCTAAAACCAACTGAGGTGGCACTACAGTTAACATATCAATCTATAAAGTCACCAAAAGGGATTCTTGAGGATGTTATTGTAAGGGTGCAGGATTTCTATTTCCCTGTAGACTTTATAGTCTTAGATATGGACGCACCTGAAAACCCTAGGGATACACCAATCATTCTAGGGAGACCCTTTTTGGCCACTGCTAGGGCCAACATTAGTTGTGAGGAGGGCCACATAGAACTGAAATTTGGGAATCAGACTCTCAAAATTGATATCTTTAAGGCCCAACAAGGAATCAATTGCGGTGTCATTGAACAAATTTGTGATATTAGAGCTTTGGTTGATAAAACACAATTTGAGAATAACTTGATTATGCCTCATCAACCACAAGATCTTAAACCGCAATTAGAGGAGTCAGACCCTGATTCAAGCAAACCCATAACTCCTATCCCTAAACCTCACACTTCCCTAAACCGCCCGCTGCTGCTGATAACCCCATCCTTGAACTCAAACCCCTTCCCGATCATTTCAAGTATGTCTTTTTGGGTTCTAATCAGACATTTCCTGTGATCATAAATTCCAAGCTCACTCCTGATCAGGAATCCCGTCTGATTGCTGTTCTCCAGTAGCGTCGCAGAGCCATTGGTTGGACTCTCGATGACTTGACTAGAATAAGTCCCTCCTATTGCACCCATCGTATCTATTTTGAAGAGGGCACACGACCTTCCCATGAGATGCAGAGACGCTTGAATCCCAATCTACAAGAGGTCGTGAAAAAGGAGATCATTAAGTGGTTAGATGCAGGAATCATTTACCCGATCTCCGACAGTCGTTGGGTGAGCCCAATCCAGGTTGTGCCTAAAAAGGCAGGGCTCACCACTATTACGACTGAAACCGGAGAAGTCATACCTACCCGAAAAACCAACTCGTGGAGAGTCTGCATAGATTACCGAAAACTCAACTCCACGAAG
This sequence comes from Thalassia testudinum, assembly GCA_037157565.1. Lineage (NCBI taxonomy): Eukaryota > Viridiplantae > Streptophyta > Magnoliopsida > Alismatales > Hydrocharitaceae > Thalassia > Thalassia testudinum. Next base: position 27,946,052 of record JAZHRO010000059.1, read on the forward strand.
AAGGATCACTTCCCACTGCCTTTCATTGATCAGATTCTCGAGAAATTAGCGGGAAATTGATTCTTCTGCTTTCTTGACGGGTACTCCGGTTATAACCAAGTAGTTATTCATCCAGAGGATCAAGAGAAGACCACGTTCACCTGCCCCTTCGAGACATACGCGTTCCGAAGGATGCCTTTCGGTCTCTACAAAGCACCCGCGACTTTTCAGCGATGCATGCTTGCCATATTCTCAGATATGGTAGGTGATTATCTGGAAGTCTTCATGGATGACTTCTCAATTTTTGGGGCATCATTTGATGATTGCCTCCAGCACTTGGTTCATATACTCAGGCGTTGCATCGATGTAAATTTGGTTCTTTCTTGGGAAAAGAGCCACTTTATGGTGCCTGAGGGGATCGTCCTAGGTCATCTAATTTCTGAGAAAGGCATTCAAGTGGATCGAGCCAAGGTTGATCTGATTTCATGACTTCCTATGCCTAGCCCGATCAGGGACATTCGTTCTTTTTTGGGGCACGTCGGTTTTCACCGTCGTTTCATTCCTGATTTCTCGAAAATCACGCACCCCTCACTACTCTTCTCTCCAAGGATGTACCCTTTGAGATCACTAAGGAATGCACCCAAGCCTTTGAGAACCTTCGTGACTAAGCCACCCAGGCTCCGATCCTATAGTCCCCTAATTGGTCTCAACCATTTGAGATCATGTGCGATGCATCTAATTTCGCTGTAGGATCAGTTCTGGGGCAGAAAGTTGACAGGAAACCTGTGGTCATCTATTACGCTAGCAAGACACTTGACGAGGCTTAGCGTAACTATACGATTACAGAGAAAGAGCTGCTAGAAGTAGTATTTACCCTCAAAAAATTCCGATCCTATCTCCTGGGTTCCCACGTCATCATCTACTCGGATCACACGGCTGTCAGGCATCTCCTTGCCAAGAAGGACGCGAAGCCTCGATTAATCCGATGGGTCTTGCTGTTCCAAGAATTCAACCTCAAGATTCACGATAAGGCGGGAAGACAGAATGTGGTAGCTGACCATTTGTCTCGCCTTCCTTCTGAGATCATCAACCCTTCTGGACCAACCACGGAGCATTTTCCTTATGAGCACCTACTGACTATTGGTACTAGGCTTCCATGGTTTGCTGATATAGTAAACTACTTGGCATCTCATCAGATCCCGTCTGATTGGCCGAAGGCCAAGAAAGACAAATTGCGCTCTGATTCCAAGTACTACATCTGGGAAGACCCGTACCTCTTTCGCATAGGTGCTGACCAAATCATCTGACGATGTGTCCTGGAGGGTGAAATCATTGATATTCTCTCCTTCTGCCATGACCAGGCATGCGGTGGCCACTTCTCTGGGTACAAAACCACATCTAAGATCCTCCAGTGTGGCTTTTACTGGCCCACCATCTCCAAAGACGCATGCAATCACTGCAATGCATGCAGTCGTTGCCAAACTTTGGGCAACATGAGCCATCGCGACATGATGCCTTTGCAGCCGATTCTCGTATGCGAAATCTTCGACATTTGGGGGATTGATTTTATGGGCCCCTTTCCTGTTTCGGACGGCTTCGAGTACATTCTGCTTGCTGTGGACTATGTGTCCAAATGGATCGAAGCCATTCCGACTCGAACCTATGATCACAAAATCGTTATCAAATTCATTCATCAGAATATCTTCTCACAGTTCGGGATTCCTCGTGCAATCATCTCTGACGGGGGGACCCATTTTACGAATGCTCAGTTCAGGTCACTGATGATCAAATACGGGGTGTCTCACCGAATCTCTACTCCTTACCACCCCCAGACTAATGGTCTAGCTGAGCTTTCAAATCGGGAGATCAAGAAAATCCTGCAGGTCACTATTCGGCCTGACAAGAAGGATTGGTCGTCCCGACTTCTGGAAGCTTTGTGGGCTTATAGGACTGCCCACAAAACCCAATTAGGCATGTCTCCTTTTAGACTGGTGTACGGGAAGGTGTGTCACCTTCCCGTCGAACTAGAGCACAAAGCCTATTAGGCAGTACGGAGTTGCAATTTAGATCTTTCTAAGGCTGAAACCCACAGAAAGCTTCAGATAAGAGAGATCGATGAATTACGCCTCGATGCGTACGAGAACTCGCGAATCTACAAAGAGCGGATTAAAGCCTTCCATGACAAGCACATATCTAGAAAGATCTTTCATCCTGGTCAGAAGATCCTACTCTTTGATGCCCGACTCAAACTCTTCCCTCGGAAACTACGATCCAAGTGGGTCGGACCATATCTTGTCCGACAAGTTTTTGAAAATGGAGCTGTCGAAATCAGTCCTCTCAGCCATGATTCCGAACCTTTCATCGTGAATGGTCAGAGACTCAAACCGTTCATCGATGTAACCTCTACAGATTATCCTCCATTTTCCTTGAGCATATTGCACCCAGCCGATGGCATAAAACTCAGCGCTCAATGGGAGGCAGCCTGTCATTCTTTTTTTGAAAAACCCGAAACCTTTTCGGACACCTCTTCGCACTTAAGGCTCACCCTTTAGGACAGCCGACTCCACCTCAGGTGCTTGCATCTGAGATTAGAAATCGTCCGTAACAGTCAACCCAAACCATCCACTCACCAAAATACCTGTCCTAATGCATAAACCAAGCTAAATAAAAAAAAAAACCCTCCAAAGTTACAATGAGGACATTGCAAATCTTAGGCATGGGGGTTATGAAAGTACAAAACTCACAAGAAAAGACTTTAAACAAAAAAATTCACATATACCAAAAACACCATTAAAAAAAAAAAAAGAGGAGGGAGGAAATTTTTGTAGACTTTACAAAGGAGGATGAGAAAAAGAACAAAATGATAAAAAGGAGCATAAAATGAAAGAAAAGAGATAGTCATTAGTAAGAAATTAAGGAATTAACCTAAGTTCTAGACCACATTCAGAAAAAGAAAAGGAAAGTGCACAGTAAGATTAGTAAGAATGCAAACCTTAAGCATTCTTGGATAGACTCTTAGTACCCATTAAGATCTAGATATTCCTCAAGAGGTTGAGGAGAATGAAAAGCTTAAGTATTAGGTCCAAGGCTTAGGGAGTATTCGGCCTCGTTAACTAACTTTTGGTTTACGGGACTCAGTAACCTAAGCACCCAAATTTCACACACAGTCCGGTTCAGTAAGCATAAAATATCAAAATCACGCAGAAGCGTTTCAAAAATTCTAAAAATGGCACCTAGAGTAGGAGAGGCCAATCAAGACAAGTTGATTTGGACGAGTTCCCAGCGCGGAGAGGTAGGAAATTCCCCTCGAAGATGCGTAACAAAATATCGTCTCCTCGGTGCTTGTCTCTTAGGATATCTACATATCCTACTGGGGGCATGTAAGCACTTTGCTTGTTTAGATTCCATGGATGGCATTATCATGAAGTGTCAATTGTTAGGGTCTGCATTCGGCCACGAAACACCATGGACGGGATTATCTCGAAATCTCGAAAGTCAAGGTTCTGGGGACTACCATGGGCGGTGCTATCTCGAAGTATCGACTGCCAGGAACCCTTGAGAATTGATGATGGGGACAAGGAATCTGATACAGACCGTGTTGAGAAGCAAATCCTAAGCTAGAATTAAAAAGAAAAAGAGAGAAAAAACTCTCCAAACATATAAATCTTCTACCTCTCTCTCTTACAAAACGCACTGCAAACTTAACCAAGGCTAAAATTATCCTAAGCACAGGTGCTTTAACCACGAAGTCAAATAAACCTTAGGTTAGTTCCTGTAGGTCTTAAAAACCTTTGCTAAGGACTGAGGCTAAAGCTAGACAGATCTGGATCTTGGTTGGTACTAGAGTACCTTTTAGGCCTATGGTTGGCATTCTGACCTAATCAAGGTTACAAGAGAAAAAACACTTATCTAAACTCGATAAGAAAGTCATGGTCTAGAACAAAGGTTAAAACCTATCATTTTCATTTCTAAGAAAACTAAGGTTCTTTTTAATGCTTTTATTTTCTACCCTAAGTGATTTACTAATCTCAAAAAGTTCATTAAAAGCTTCTTGTAAATCCAGGTTTACCTCATTGTCGGAGTCGCTTTCGCTGTCGATGTCGCTTTCTTCGATTGCCATGAAACCAAGGCACGTGGTTTCCTTCTCTTCGAGATCTTCTTCCGAACTTGTCTCCTCATGAGTGCCTTCCAACCTCCTCCATATCTCGTGAGCGGTGGTGCACTCTTGGATTCGTTCGAATTCTTTCGGACTCAACGCGCAATACAAGGCATTCATTGCCTTTGCATTGAGTGAGAGATCTTGAATCTGTAGCTGCGAGTAGCCTGCATCCGGTCGCTCCGGGATCTCGTATGAGGCTTCGCAACGTTCCCATAGAGCGAAGTCCGTGGCTTGAAGCCACGTCTTCATCCTCAACTTCCAATATCCGAAGTCCCTCCCGTCGAAATAGGGTGGTCGGACGGTGGATTGCCCTTCGGAGATTCTGACTGCGGCTATGCTTCCCTCCATGATCTAGATCCTCGCCGGTTTGTAACGCCGATTTCGCGAGACCCGCTCTGATACCAATTGAAGTTCCCTACTTGTACTAGGAGGGGTGAGATCAGCGTGACAAAAAAAATGCGAAATTGAAAATATAAAGCAATCTCACAAAAATAAGCAATCGCACAATGTACACAGGTATTTTTAGGTGGAAACCCAAACCGGGTGAAAACCACCACCTAACCCTCTCGAGTTAGGATTTTCCGATCAACCTAGTTGATCAAATCCACTAACCGAATCACTTTGAAACGAGGGTGATTCAACCTCAGTACAACCACGCTACAAGTACGAGGGTAGCGTTCCTCAACCCCTTCTCTCCACGAGAAGGAATTTTGTCCCACGAAGGAGACGGGAATTCGCAAAGCGAATACCCAACCAAAAGACAAAGATAAAAGAAACAATAGTCCTATAGAGCCAACAAAATAATTAAACCTAGCTTCTATAGGAAATAGGAAACTCCCCTTTGCAAGGAGTGCGTCGACGATGACGCGGTGCGTGTGCCACGCGATGGCGCTACGTCGCTCTCGTTAACAACGCCGGGAGAGCGGGTGCGCAACGGTTGAATGCTCTCAAGAAAATGGAGCTTGAGCTTGGAGAGCAAGAGAGTCTTTTCTTTGGACACAAAAGGTTTGAAAGTGTATTGCAAGGTGTGTGTCTTAGTGTGTATATGTCTCTCTAGGTGTGTATGTCTTGTGTTACAAAGGTTCCCCTCTATTTATAGAGGCCTTAGGAAGGCTTTGGAAGGCTTGGAAAAGCTTCCATAGCCGTTGGGTGCAAAGCCCAAGAGAATCAGGCTGAAATCAGGACAATGATTGCATTTGACAGGGTTATCAGACGTCTAACTCTGGCATCAGACGTCTGGAAGGCCACTTTAAGACGTCTGATTTCAAGGTCAGACGTCTGATTCTATGCGGGTTTCTCCCTGACTTGAATCAGATCTAAACAGGGTTTTTGTGCAAGTCCATCAGACGACATACAGGACGTCTGGTACTATGTCTGGACGTCTGGAAACCTACTTTTACTGTGGGAATTGATTTCCAAACGTTGCAACGGCTAGAAAATCTCTGAGAAGAGATTTTGGGTCAGCCGAGGCAAAACGGTCAATTATCAGACGTCTGGGAAGACCTATGGATGTCTGATAAGGCTCTAACGGTCATATACTGCCGTGCTTGCTAAGTTAGCCAACGGTCCACTATCTGGACGTCTGGCAAATCCATCAGACGTCTTCTAAGACGTCTGGTCTAAGGTCTGGACGTCTGATTTCATCAGACAGAAAACTAAGTCCAGCCTAACAGTTATCAGACGTCTGAAACAACAGTCAGACGTCTTAAAATTCTTTATCAGACGTCCGATTTTTGGATTAGACGTCTGGAAATGCTGTTTGAGCCCTATATTGGTTTTCTAGGTATTCTACAGAAAACCTAAGTATCCTAGGGTTGTGCAGGTGTTCCTAGGACTACTTTTAGGGTACTTTGAGGCTCTTTAACATAATGTTCTAAGGAATCAAAAAGAGCAAGAAAATAAATACAAGAGATACATGAAAGGATAAAAAAGAATCTATCCTATTCTTCTTGTCTTCCATCTCCAATCTTTCGCTCCACGCGAACCTCCTCTGTTTTCCGTCAAGCTTCTCCAATCCGTCCTGGATGCGAGCTTGAACTCCGTCTAAATACGTCCACATTTGCAATTGACCTGAAATCTAGGACTCAAATTGCAAATGTTAAATAACACGTGTTTTGTTATCATCAAAACAAATGATCGTGGTGCTCTAGCACCAACATGCAGAACGGTCCTCCCTGCCACCCTGCGCAGGTGCCATACCTCCGGCGACCTTGTGCGGAGGATGGCACCGCGCAGGGTATGGCAGCCGTTCTCAGGAATGAACGGGGGGTTCCCTGCATCGTCCTCTGTCACAGGGACCCGCCCCTGCCACCTACGGCTGGCCATGCCTCTCGTGCGAACGCACGAAAGGCATGGGTGTCCATCTCTGGCCATCTCCGGCGAGCCCCCCACGTCGCTCGCTCAGACCCCTCTCCTCGCCAGTGCCTTTATAAGGAGCGGCAGGGTCTGCCGTCTCCTTGAAGTTAGCTCTAGCTGAGAAAACCCCCTTCCTTTGTCTCCTCTCTCTCTGGTCAGGCTGCCCGAGCTTCCGGCGAACTCTCCTCCACCTCTTTGTCGCTCTGCTGCCATACCTGCAGCAGAGCCCACTCTGCCTCATCGTCCCACGCTAGGCCGCACCAGCTGGCGTGCTCAGATCTCTTCCTCGTCACCATCACTCCTCCTCTGGGCATCTTCATCCCCAACTCTGGTAGGCACGCGTCGGACAGTCTTCCTCCCCCTCTTCATCGATTAGGTACGTAAAAACTTTCCCCTCTCTCTCCCTGTTATTTCCCCCTTCCTAATTTACTATTTCAACCCACCGACCACCACTATCCATCACCACCTTCTCCATCTCCAGCTGCCCTCCGGCGAGGCATACTCGTCACTCCACGCCTCCATCCGCCTCGCCAGCTACCCCTTAAGCTCTGCACCACCTCACTGACACCGAATCTGCCCCCCATTCACAACCTAGCACCTCCAGACCACCCCCTGAACACACCCACTTCCATGCACGCAGGTTGCCCTAGCCGCACAGCCACAAGCACTCTCGCAGCACGTCGACCCCCGCACCACCTTCGCCATCCCCTGGCGAAGCTCCCTACGTTATCTGACGTGGCCGAGAGGTTGTCTTTGTGATTTCAGGTCCCAGCCTCCTCGCCGCCATTATCGAGCAGCAGGAGCTGCTTTGCAGGCAGCTCCTGGCCTCTTCGGCTCCAGGCACAGGTCCCAGGAACCGCGGGGCACTTCCACGAAGACGCCCAGGCCTTCAATTGGGAGCGCGAAGCCTTCGCTGCTGCCCAATTGCCAGCTTCCTCTCGCCTGCGGGCGCGTGCAGCGAAGGTGGGACTTTAATCCCACCTCGTAAGTGTGTGGCCACCTGCCCACACTTAAATGGAAAAAGTGCTATAGGCTCTTCGCCTCCGAAAGCACACGGGGTGAGGTCCCTCACCTATATTCACCACCCTCGTCCGTGAGCTCATCACACGGATCAGGCGCGACCCGACCCGACCCGACACCCTTTTGTGCACTCCTCACGCACCACCCACTCCGGTGCGCCTAGACCCGGGCACGCGACCCGACCCGATTACCCGGCTCTGGGAGAGCTTACCAAAGAGAGATCCACAGAGAGAGAGAGACGTGGGGAAGGGGTAGGGGTAGGTTTTGCGCTGATATTTGCGTGTGTGCACAGGAAGGAAGGAAGAAGAAAGGAAGAAGGAAGGAGGAGGAAGGAAGAAAGGAGAAGACAGGCTGAAGAAGAAGCAGAGAAGAGGAAAGGAAGGAAAGAAGCTGAAGGAAAAGAGGAGGAGCTGCACTGTAGCAACCGAGCAGTTAAGTCGTCTGAGCGCTGAATCAGATGTCAGAAAAAGGAGAGTCAGAAGCAAGAAAAGGAAAAGAAAGAAGAAGAAGAAGGGCCAAAGCAGAAGAAAGAAGAGAAAAGAGAGAGAGGAACCGCAAGTGCTGAAGAAGAAGAAGCAGAGAAGAAGAAAAGAAGAAAGAAGAAGACAGGCTGAAGAAGAAGCTGCTGAGAAGAAGAAAGAAGAAGAGAGCTGGCTGAAGAAAGAGAAGAAGAAAAAGCCACTTACCCTCTCTCCCTTTCTCTCTTTTTCTTAATTTTTTAAAACCTTATATATATTGTGAATTTATATACTTCTGGAATTTTAGTTTGCTCCCTGAGTTCGACCTCGGGAAACTTTTCATTCCAAGTAATAAATTGTATTAGACTGGTGACCATTTTTGTCATATACTACAACGACTATAATAACTACATCAACAAGGACGAAACCAGAAAGCAGGAAAATCTACACTACGAAAGCGAAAGAAAGATAGAAAGTGGTGAGAGAATCCCCCTCGACGGTTGCTCGGAGGACGACTTGTTCTGACGTCGCCTGGAAGAAGGTGGTGAGGAGTGGGATGAACAGGGATGGAGCCGGAAGACGGAGGATGGGGCAAGATGGCGTCGTGGCGAGGATCTTCTTCCCGAAGGGTGGTGAGAGAACGACCACAGGATGCTCCATGAATGGGGATGAGGGGAGGGAAAACTATTTGGTTTTCTACTCTAGAGGAGCATCTCGGGCTTGGGATAAGCTCGCTCTAGAGCCTTGGAGGTGATGAGGAGAAGAAAGGAAGAGATGGTTTGGAATGATGATGGGTAGGTCCTTTTATAGTGGAGGAGGAAGAACAAATTCGCATCTGGGTCATTACTGACATCCATAAACGTCGCTACAGATCTGCCCTTTCTGTCGCTGAAGATCTGCACCTTCAATTCGTTTGCTGATGCGCACGAGCCATTAGTGACAGCTGCAAGCGTCACTAAAGGTCTACGCAACTGTCACAGAAGATCGCGCCAACCAAGCACTCGCCCGCAGTTGGTTCGGGCATCACGCACCCCTGGTTGCGCGCTAGCACTGCGATTGGCGGTGCGCGCACCGGTGCACGTTCGTGCTTGCACTACGTTGTGACTAGCCATGCGAGCCCCTTCGTTGAAAGCTCCTGCCTTCACCACTGCTCCAAGACATCCAGAACGACACGCGGACGTCTTAATGCTTGCAATGGAGTAGAATCCTCAGCAGTTGGATCTTGATCCAACGGTTATGATGCAAGATCAGCGATGAGGAGGCGCCTTCAGTTACTTTGGCCAGTGTTTGGTGGCCTAGATGGCACCACGTGGTGCCACCTAGGTCGTCCATTCTTCTTTCTTTTGTAAAGGGTGCCACAATGCTCAGATCGAGATGATTCTCGCATTGCCGAACTGCGATCGTCGCTTCGAATCCATCCGTACAGTCGAATTTTCCATCCAAAACTCATATGGTGTCGCATTGCCCCTTGGCCGTTGATCTTCCTCGAACATCATATGATGCTACAGGACTCCAATCTAGACGATTTTGGAGGTGTTAGACTCCGATCGTCGTCCTATTCAGATCCGTACGGTATGATCGTCTATCCAAGAACTTGAAATAAGTCTTCTTCTCTCCTGACCATAAAAAAGGACCTAATTAACCTAAAATATATACAACTACTCTAAATGCAGAATGATGCATGTTATGCAATATTTATAAAAATGAAATGCAAATCTAAGCCTAGGAACATGCATGATTAGGCATTTTAACTTAAATAAATGTGTCTATATCATCAACCATCACCAAGCAAACATATGGGAAAATAGGGGTTTGGTGACCCAGTTCCACTGCGAGAGGTGTACGTCTAGGGAGTGGACGATGCTCCCAACTATGCATTAGAACTTCGGGGATACATTTTACATGATCTTGCCCCCTCTCCGGGGAGGAGTCCCTTCCTCTAGAAGGGCTCCCTCTCTATTCATAACATGGGAAAAACTCTCATTGACGGGCTCTGGTACCTCTACTTGTTAGGCTACGTGTAGCTGTCAGGGTGTAGGTTGTTAGGCCCATCATTTCATATCTTTTGCCCTTGCTATGCAGGATCTTCTGACAAATCGAGCTGGTGTTGACTGAGATTGGGCAGGTCTCAGGCGGGATGGAGTGCCAGTTCCATCTGTAGACCCCCTCGTCAGGGTGGTCGGATCCTTTGTCTGGTCGGGTGCAAAGTTTTTGATCTGATGGCACTTTTTGCCCCTCATCACTCGCTAAAAGCTTCTTGGGCTTCAAAACACCCATGGAAGGCTTTCGCCTCTTGTGCACCAAAGATGTACAAAAGGGAGCTTTCCGAGGAACTCAAGCTTAAGAGGAGTCGGACTAAATGATGCCCAGTTCTCACATTTCATACTTCTACTTTGACAATTCTTTCCTTGATTTATCCGCTTTATTTTCCTATGTGGTGTGTTTGTGTTTTTGTTTATGTGGGAAAAGAATATTAGATACATGATTAGATAAGAATGTAGGTAGGGAAATGCGTGCTGCAATGCGTTTTGCAACGCGCGTTTCCGCCCAAGTGATTCCTGCCCAATCAAGTGATATTAAACCGTTGTGTTTCAACTTGTTTTTACCAACTCCAACTAGTTCTTCACCTGTGGAAGGTGATTTTTTACCTTAGGGTTTATGATTCCACAGGTGAAGAACCACTTTCCATAAATGTAAACCCTAAATCATGACCCCTAAATCCTAAATCTAAACCCTATAAGTGAAATCATTTTTCACTTTTTAAGAGAAAAATCAAATGATTGAAAATCAAGCACATCAAAACATACCGGTTGGAAAACCATTTTTCACTGGTTGAAAAGTAAATCAACCAGTTAAAAATCTAGCAGACCAAAAATATATCGGTTGGAAATAATTTTCAACCAGTTAAAAATCAAGCAGTCCAAAAACATACTAGTTGGAAATAGTTTTCAATCGATTGAAAATCAAAACAATTGATTGAAACAGGTGAAAAATTATTTTTCAAGTTGGAACATGTTTTTTTCACCTATAAGAAGCGGTTTCATTTGGAAAATAATTTTTTATTGATGAAAAGTGATTTATATCGATAAAAAAATTACAATACACCAATTGAAATCACCACTGTGATTCATACATTGCAAAACTTATTGCAGCAAACGTTTCTTTTCATTTTAGCATTAGATAATACCCACACAATTGATTAATGGGCAGCTGCATGCTTGCCCAATTTCAACATATGATTGCTTTATAAGTCTATGCATTTAGAGGCAACTAAATTTGTAATAATGCCCGTAGTGGAGATTGTCTTGATCGATCCTAGCCTTTCTTCTTATTGCATCCTTCAGGTGATTTAGCATTATTCATACTGATCTGCGATGTCGGTAGGAAATGTGTCTTGGTATCGATTCTATCCCAAGAACTTGGATCTTCAATATTCAGCTTTCTTTGTCGTTTTCTACTCTGGTAATTCCTGTGCTTTTTTTTTTCATCTTGGAGTGATAAGTTAGCTATCCAAATGATTCTCGATTGCGGATGGAACTCGTGATTGTGTGCCAATTTATGTACGGACAAAACAAACACACGACCGAGTCATCGATGGGAACCAAAATATCGATTTAGAGATGTTCATGCCATTGTTTATGTTTGCTATTATCTGTCTCCTCCACTCTCTAAAATGTTATGCCACCAAACCTCATGATGGGGCTCACATTCGTGGAGAGCTTTCTGCCAAGAAGGAGATGGGGATCCTAATGGTAGGTTTGGATGAGGCCAACAAGACATTCATGCTGTACAAATTCAAACCGGGAGAGATTGCCTCAACCACTCCAAAAATTGGCAAGTGAGATTTCTCGAGCAGGTTGCTTGCTATACTAATAGTTTAGGAATCTTAAGACTCTATACCGGTTTAGGCTTAGCGAGTACATGCATATTTTTTTGATAAAAACATAAAAATACATCTCTACCTTTTTGTATCTTATGTTAATAAGCACCATGCATAGATGATCAACCTTTTCTTCTTAACCCACAAAAAGTATTGACCTCTAAGGTTAACTATTATCTCTCTATTGTGTATGTATATTAGGTTAGAAGAATACTCTAATACCGATCTTCCAAGTGCTCCTATGATTGCTAGGAAGAGAGTATGTATGAATATTTTATAACTTTGATCTTATATTTAAAAGATGAATATTTCTTTTTATTTTCGACACAAAGATCTTTACATTGAGTTTCATCTATAAGTGTTGAGCCTAAGGGTTGGTAGCCCATAAATTGATTTTTTTCTTAAAAGAAAAGAAAAAAAAAAAAAAAAAAAAAACTCTTTTGCACCATTCTACATCCGAAATTGTATTCACGGTAAATTCCTTCGGCAGTATAAGTTGATGGTTTCCCTTGGTAACCATTAAATGGAAAATGTAACTCCTTCCATAAGGGATGATTTTTGCTGGGTGACGATGGTATTTTTTTCATTTGGTAAGGGCCGACGGGTAATTAAACTATTTCTACGAGACCAAATCGATCTTCCAGATGAAAGGGAGATCAGCATTCCATGTAAGCAGGGGAGAGCCCGTGCATTAATTTTTTTGGCAGACTACGACTTGGTATTAAAGAAAAGGTCCCGTCAACGTAGAAGGGTAGAAAGCAATTGCCCTGTTCTGCTCAAAAGAAATTCTGGCCATTGTTTGGATGATGTCCAATCCCTGTTGAATCCCACCCACTTTGGCACCACGTAATCCAGTGGGGCTCTCTCGCGCAACACGCAGGTAACTCGCACCACGCAAATCAAATTCCTACGTGGATCTGATCGATCCGTGACCACAGAGCCCCCTCACGCCACTAACTCTTATGGTCTACCGCTTGCCACCGATCTATATGGTCTCTCACCTCTTGATGGGCTCGAATGCAGACAAAGGACCCATGCATCCACGGTGAAAGGCAACATACGAGACCTGAAAGGAACTCGGACGAGGACGTTCATCGTAAATAGCTCACAAATTTATCTCTTTACATTAGTTGAAATTTGAATCAGAGATTTATCGTTCTCATTTAAATGATTTGGGCTTATTAATCAGTTAAACAAATGTAGAGAATGACGCTTTGCCTGTGTTTTGATGAGGAGTAACTCTGTCTTTTTGAGTAAAATGATAATTTACTCCGAAATGATTAACAAGCGTGAAAGGAATGCAAATCACATGAGAACAATGTGGTTTGTAATTTAGTTTCACCATCAAAGGTATACATTTGAAGAGGAGATCTAACTCTTAATGGTGTACCAAGCAAGATGTTTGTCTTTTTAGTACAATATGGGTGATTACCCTCTTCTACAGTACATAGATCCCCTTATATATGAGACTCATGGCATAATAAAGGTGGCAAGGCAGCAATTATTTGTCCCTCATGGAGTGTGATCGTCCTCTACATCGCTTAACCTTCTAGATTGTCACCTCATTACTCGCGTTGCCGCCTTGTTCCTCGTGTCGTCGCCTTGTATTCCCATCTGATGTCATTTGACCCATTTAGGCAATTGGGTGACTACCTCCGTTCTTTTAAATGGGCCTTGCCATTCGAGCGTCAAGTGGATCAGGCGAGACAATCTTCCGAGGGCAATTTTAGCAGATTAGCCAGCCGTCATCTCGGGAAATCTTGGTAGATCAATCGAGGGTGCCTTCTTGGGTGATTCTAGTGGGTTAGACGAGAGTCTTTTTAGGCAATCTTGGCAGATGTAGGCGCCACCAATGAAAAGTTATGGCAGGGTGCTTTTAACTGGCATTGCTAGCGATTCCTTTCTTAGACTTAGGCTGGCTAAAGTTATGGCAAAGTTTGTTGCTAGTTGGACTACTTATTCGGCATTGGTACACACTTTTTGAGGGCGCGACCTCAAGTTACACATGCTAATTATTGGGTGTGATGCTAGAGTAATCGATGGCAGAGGTTCCAAGATCTAAGGGTTAATTTACATTGCGGGATGTATTCCATAGGATAAAAGCTTGGAAACAAGAGATATCCCATGTTGGTGCTTTCTGTGGGGGTATTTATGTGAATAACGGATAAGATGGGAATAAACTTAGGATAGAAAATTAGGATATTTACTTAGAAATAAGGGATGAAAAGAGGGATAAATTATCAAAAGACAATTATACCCCTAGAAGGGTGGCTATGTTGGTTAATAGATTTTTTCTTTTTTTGAAGGCAAGGGAGAAAGGGAAGGCAAATGTGAAAAGAGTATGAAATGTAAAAGGGAGAGTTGCAAGGGATTAGGACTCGGGATAACTCATCCCTCACTCATACATAAGTTTGAAGAAACTCAGATTTATGGCAAAATACAGATTCACTTATTTCCCATTGTAAACATGGGATGTCCTACAAAAAAAATGAGATATCCTATAATATGAACGGATCCTAAAGATTTGAAGGTGCTTGCAATCATCACCCAAGGTTCCTCTCACCCAACGCTATAAATAAAATATCCCATTAAGATCACAATTAAGGAGCCTACGAATTATTAGATAGGTTATGAAGCCATTATTAATATGCACGGATAATTTCTTTTGTACCTAATCGTAGATGTCTGCGATAGATAGACCCAGCCCTAGTTGAACCAAGGTACCGATTTAGTACATTGGTGACGCACAAGTACGTGAAATTAAGATAACCATCCTATACCAAGTTACATGATAGCATTAAGCTAGAGGATTGGATTCTAAAATACACCTGTCTAGGTATATGACAACTCTAGGAAATCCTAGAAAGAAAATTAAGGAGATAGGTTTTTAGATGGGATAGTTGGACGAGTGGCAAAGGTAGCCAATAGAACTAATGAGGTTTAGTGGAGAAAAGGTAGCTAAGGATTGATCAGTGAAAATGATTTTACCATATGGTAAGAAATGAGATAAGCAATACAATGAAAAATAAACCAAGAAAGATAACACGAAATTGGGGAGGTGTTTGAGCAGGAGGGATCTAAAAGAAACGCACATGATATGAGAGGAGAGGGTGGAATGAGCAAGTGAGAGGTATCGCACCAATCAATCGGGGATTTGTGGGGTTCTTTATTGGAATCAAAGAGCATAGGTCAATGTTATAGTCGACGTGTCACTATTTCATGGACGATTAAATGTCGATCAAAAGCAACATTTCAATGTTTAAACATCGAAATAAACAAGGATCTCAATCTGCAAACGTCAAGAATGAGGCATATATGATACCTTGGTATTTAGACATCGAAAATATTATGGAGTACGCTTCCGTATCATTCTAAGGATAAAAATATAGGAATGCCTACTAGTTTTATGTCGGCAAATTCAAAGTCATGTAGATCTTACTTTCTTAAACATCGAAAATAACCTTTTTTTTTTTTTTTGGTCACATTTGTTTTAACGTCGAGGTTTACTTCTAAATCTAATCTATATTCAACTTTGCAAAAAGAAATACATCCGTCCATTCTCATCCTTAGCACAAATCCTCTATTTTACTACATACTCCTTGGTTCTCGTGTTAATTAAATATAATTTTTTTTTATATGTACACTGTTATATATATATATATATATTCGTACGAACATACGTCTCACGATGGCTATACCCTCAGCTTCGATCTTCGTTAGATCTAACGACTTATTCAAAATATTCCGTAACAATCGTCATTACACTTTTCGGAAAGACAATCGTCGTTACAAAATGATGTAAAATTTAAAAATTATATTAATACCTGTACTCATTTTTTTTTCCTTCGCCGCCACCCCACTCCTCCTCCCTAGTTGCTACCACCCCTCCTCTCTAGCCACTCCCCTCCTCCCTCCTCTCAGTCACAGCCCCTCCTCGCTAACTACCATCACCACACCTCCTTGCTCCTCCCGAGTAATTACCCCCTTTCTTCCTCCCCTTGCGGAAGAAAAAAAAAAGTACATTTTTGGTGAAATTTAAATGTAATTAATTAAGTTTTGGGAGAAATAGATGTAAGAATCTTATTATTTTTTTTTAACTGTGATGGTAGGAGTTACGTATTAATCATAGTCATTTTCATTTACCGTTAAATGCATAGGAGTATACGTTAAATGTAATGATAGGAGTACATGTGGATAAAGATGCAAGTTTATAAGGATATTAGTGTAACAATTAAGTATTCAAAAGTATGAATGTAATTAGATTTATTTCTAAAGTAAAAATCCACATACAAAACATTTGATTTTCTTTTTGTTTGGGTGTGAGTTCATGAAGTTTTTTTTTCTGCCGTTGCAGTACAAACTATCGTATAATTGTTTATAATCAATTTAATCAAATTATAATAATGGTTACTCTTATTTTTAGTATTAAATAAATACCACCCCATCTCCTACTTTAATTTTAAATATTAAATAAATACTTATTAAATTTTTCATTTTCATTTTTAATATTAAACAAATAGCAATTAATATTACATCAATCATTTTCTCACACTACTTTAGTACTGTTTATTTTGAGTGATTGACTTTGAAGAATTAATTTTATAAGTAATGAGATTACAGAATAAACATTGAGTTATAATTATTTTGTATTCGAATGAAATATAGATCAAATCATAGAAAATTTGAGAGGATAAATGTGAGTGTTTCCTCACATAATTTCAAGGTAAATTTATCACACCCTCTCTCCTCAAATTTGATATTCCTAAAATTAAATACCCTATCACAAGATTATTCTAATCCTAAACTAAAAGACCTAAATATAATATAAACGACACAACCCCTATAAATAAAAATTACCTTGACCTCTCATTTATTCTATTACTTGAACAAACATCCAAATCTTTACTTTACTTATCCTATTCTACCTCATTCCTACGATATTTTATCCTCCATTCGAACTATCCTAAATAAAAATAAAAAGAGCAGGAAAGAGGAAGCAACGAACAAGTCATCGCACTTTGTTGGACAGCATCGGGTCTCTCGTTTCCGCGCAAGCGGCATCCTATTCCACCATCTCCGTCCCGTGGGGTTGCGCGTTGCGGCAACGCGCAACCCCACAGCGCAACGGTCAAGCTTCTAACCCATTCCCGTCTTTCCCCATCCCTATCTGTTCTATTTATGACCTCTTACGTTTTCCCTGAAAAGTGATGCCCTCCTACCTGACCTCCCCTAGACCAAACCCTCCCCAACAATGCGCGTAAGCTCCTGATTGAGTAAGTCCCGTTCTTCCCACTTCCCTTTCTAGAGATGCAAATCGGTTGAATTTGTATAACCCTATATTTATATTTGTTTATAAAATTTATACCTGTATTTCACCTATTTATTCATCGAGTATGAAAATCTAAACTAATATGTAGACCTATTGACTAATCTGATATTTATTTACCTATCAAATATTTATTTATAAATTAATTTTATAATTAAATCTACAAATTAGTCATCTATCATGGATGAACAGGTAATTTTAACTCTAGAGCAAAATAAATGTTTGTTAACCTTAGGCAAAATGTGGATATTTAGGATTTTTTTTTTCTTCTTTTTAAGGGCAAAAAATAGAACATATCCCCCACAAAAGCCTGACAAAAAAGGAAATGACAAAATAATTAAAATGAACAAAAATAGAACTTAAATCTCCTAGTTCTATGTTGCTCTTTGGACCTATATATATATATATATATATATATATATATATATATATATATATATATAAGGTAATAAATTCTTTAAAAAAAAGCAAGGTGAGAAATTATAAATTTCCCTTTTATAGAATAGAATTCAGAGGGTTTCTCAAGATATATACCAATGCATAGGTATATAAATTTAATAAATACAATATTCCAACTTCCGAGTCAAGAAAAATATCAATATGCAACATTGAAAAAATAGAAAACAAAATAATCTAAGTATTAAGCCAAATATTTAGATAAGTCTCTTTAAAGAATAAGAAGGAATAGCCGTAAATAAGATTAACATTATACATACTTAGAGCATAAGTTGTTGCGGGGGCTCGAGAACAGTGAGCAAGGTTGAAGGGGAGCAAAGGAGGTTAGAGGTGACTCACGAGGTTGGAGAGAAGCAAGAGCACGGTCTGTGGTGATGGCATCATTACAGTGGCTAACTGGAGCAAGGCGGTGTGGAGTTGGGAAGTGTTGCATTGCTGCTACTGCTACTATATATGGGGAGGACTAGAGGAGTTGGATATGCGGTTGACCAAACTTAAAGGTGGCTCACGAGGTTGGGTTAATGACTGATAATGTTCTAGCTAATGGGGAGGACAAGAGGAGTCTAGTCTAGAGTTATTGTTATGGGGGGACTGGGGGTTACGACAGGATGGGATTAGAGTTGGAAGAGTCGAGAGATTCTTGGAGTTGCAGGAATTAGGCTACTTAGGATGAACTTATATGCCTCTAGTAAATGAATAGTTTATCTGCATAATCGAATTAGATGCTTCAGTATAGAATCGTACTCATGCCTAAACTTGAATCTGACTAAATTTTTTTACATAAAACTCATGCCCAAATCTGACCAAACTTTCATTAGATTTTATCCCTTCTTTTTACATTCGGTTAGGTCAGGTCAGGTAAGGTCAGGTTGCAGTGGCGGTGTCTCGTGGTGGTGCTATTGGGATGGAGGCACCTCTTGGTGCATTCGCGGTGGCGCTGTCATGGTGGTGTGACAATGACTCATGGTGGCCTTGTTGCAGTGGCAGCTCCTCTTGGCACTGTCACGGTGGCATTGTCGCTGTGATTGCGTCTCGTGGTGTTGGTGGCGCCACTTGGTGTGCCTGCTATTCATCTCAGTGGCGCCTGCTGACTATCTTTGTGGAGGCTGCTCTCTAGGCGGTGGTGGCTCTCTCGCGGTGGCAACTCGCTCGATGGTGGAGGCGCCTCGTGGTCGGACGAGTCCTTCTTAGAGTCTTCATTAAGGTGGGAGTCCGCTTTCTCATCCATTGGCCGTTATTTACTTTTCATCTCCATCTTGGCACTGTTAGCCTTTTCGATGCTGCGAGTTCCACTTTTCTACTGTAGTGGCCATGTTTTTGTTTGATGTAGAGGACCACTAGTGACACCGTACCTTTTTCAACTAAGATTGTGTCCGACTTGTTTCAAGTTCCAACCTTTGTTGGATTTCTCGTTGCATGCATCGTTCTGATCTCCAAGTTTCACACTTGGTGGTGCTGTCGATCTACGAGTATGGAATGGTTGCTCTTCTACGTTTTCAAAGAGCATGTCTAGATTTTACTTACTTGGATACTTCTTTGTTATTTGTTATATTGTTTGTTTCTTGCTTTTTCTTTTGTTGTGATCTTGTGGGTGTACGAACAACCTTTTCCTCCCTACGAGGTTGCATTCTAATTGCATGTATTTTCTTTTCCTTTTAATGGAAGGTTTCCTTCCCACAAAAAAAAGAAAAAAAAAAAAAGGGTAAGATCAAGTTTATGGAAACTTCCCGGGCCCTCTCCACACACAGAGACACACACACACGTATCTATATACATATGCACACCAACCTCTTCTCCCGTCCACTCCGAATCACACCCACCAGCAATTAATTGCGACACCCCATTCGTATTTGTTTCAGAGGGAGTCCTTTCATCTTCTCATCGTCTTAATTCTCAATAGTACTAACTCGTTCGTTCGTTCGTCCATTACCATTTATAGAAATTACATAAGCTTTAGCAGCAACCATTCTTTTGCTGCATTGTTAACTTCCTGCTAGAGTCAAGCCAAATCAAGATATGGGTGTGAAGGGATTCGTGGAGGGAGGCATAGCCTCGGTGGTGGCGGGTTGCTCCACCCACCCACTCGACCTCATCAAGGTCCGCATGCAGCTCCAGGGCGAGAGCTACTCCGCCGCCGCCCAAGCCCTCCAGCATCCCACCGCCGCCACCGTCGCCGTCCACCCCCCGCGCGTCGGCCCCGTTGCCGTCGGCCTCCAGATCCTCCGCAACGACGGCGTCCGGGCCCTCTTCTCCGGCGTCTCCGCCACCGTCCTCCGGCAGACCCTCTACTCCACCACCCGCATGGGCCTCTACGACGTCCTCAAGACCAAGTGGTCGGACGGCGGCGGCACCCTCCCTCTCCCCCGCAAGATCGCCGCCGGGCTGGTCGCCGGGGGGATCGGGGCGGCGGTGGGGAACCCGGCTGACGTGGCGATGGTGCGGATGCAGGCGGACGGGCGGCTTCCGCTGGAGCAGCGGAGGAACTACAGAGGGGTTGGGGACGCCATAGGGAGGATGGTGAGGAGCGAAGGGTTGGGGTCCCTCTGGAGGGGGTCTTCCCTCACGGTGAACCGCGCGATGATCGTGACGGCGTCGCAGCTCGCCACGTACGACCAGATGAAGGAGGCGCTGCTCGGTGGCGGTGGGATGAGGGATGGGTTGGGGACACACGTGGCGTCGAGCTTCGTGGCGGGGTTCGTGGCGGCGGTGGCGTCGAACCCCGTGGACGTGATAAAGACGAGGGTGATGAACATGAAGGAGGGGCAGTACGCGGGCGCCCTCGACTGCGCCCTCAAGACCGTGAGGTCGGAGGGTCCCATGGCCCTCTACAAGGGCTTCATCCCCACCGTGTCCAGGCAGGGACCCTTCACCGTCGTCCTCTTCGTCACCCTCGAGCAGGTCAGATCCCTCCTCAGGGACTTCTGAGGAGGTGCGGACGTTGTGGACCGTCAATATTATTGTTGGGGATGATGACGATAACATCTTGATTTTTGTTTTTTTTTTTTTTTTTTTTTTGTCCATTTCTATTTCTTTTACGAGAGAAGAAGATTCAGAAGGGGAAAGTGTCCGTATTTGACTACGTCAGGAGGAAATTATACGATAGTCCGGTTTTCTTCTATCTTTGGATTCCCCTCTCGTGGTTGGAAACCTGACGGGTTTCGTCCAAGTTGGGCTCGCCTTTGGGTATTACGAATTATCTAAGGATTATAATTTTTCTTTCTGGATACGGATGGCAGTGTTTCTTCGATTTCCTTAGAAGTAATTGGTCGCTTATGGGGCCATCCAATAGATCTTACTAAACACGATCAAGTTGTTCTTTTGGTACCTCCTTATTTCTTGATAAGCAGGTATCCTCAAGGCCTAGTTTACGGAGGGGTTAACCTCTCTTGTTGGGTGTTAACCTCTTTTATCTTCAGGGATAATTCAATCTCTATTTGAGTTGCTAACTCGTGTTATCTTAACACTGATTTGAAGAGGAGTTAACCTAACCTCTCACTTAACCCTCGATCTCTCTCACTTATCCCCTATCACATCACAAGATAACCTTCATTTTTAACCTCTATTCAATAAACACAAACAGAGATTAACCTCTATTTGCAAGTAAACAAAAACAAAGGTTAACTCCTATTATAACTTTGCTAACATGGATTAATTAACCTGCACCATAAACTTTTCCCTTGTTTGCATTCTGTGTGCGAGTTATGCTTGTTATTCCCTACTGTTACGACTCGGTTCCCGAATCCCTACCGAAAACGAGAATCAGACTGACTCGACTGATTCTAAGACCCAATCGTCCAACGAAAAAGTAACCAAAAAGCAGTAAAATAAACCGCATTCACCATGTAAGTAACTAACAGTAACAAAAGTACAGCAGTAAAGAAAAGAACTACTGCAGTACATACTACCACAATAGTAGAGAAATTAAAACAAGTACAGAAATATAATACTTACAATAAAAGAGTACAAGTGTAACAGAATATACTTACTACAACGGAAAAACGGTACAACAAAAGTACAACTACTAGGCTCTACTAGGCCCAGCATCCTCCGCAGCCGCAGGCTCTGGCTACTCAACACCTGGTCCTGAAAAGGTGATAAAGGTGACACGTCAGCGAAACGCTGAGTAAAGTGGCAACCAGCTAGCTAAGAAAACAGTAAAGATGGACAAGTAGCTGTTGTTTTTAATTTCTTTCTTTATTTCTCTATTTACTCATTCTTAAATTATTTCTCAGATCTTTCTCTTGATCTCGAATGTTCCTCGTGGGAACGATCTTGATTGCAGTCTTTTTCGAAAAGTAGAAGTAACACGTGGTGCTCTCCTGGCCGGGAGAGTCCCCCGTGTTGGTCCTACCCTCAATCAACCACCCCAAGGTCACTGACAGACATAACGGTGACTATGGCACGCACGATAAACGCACGGGTAGCTACCCTGCACTGGCACGCGGTCAGTTGTTTCCGTTAACGAGTGCACCCAAAGCACAGCACGGAACCAGTATAGGACAGAGCCCTCTCAGTAACAGGGGTCCAGCCCCTTCACAATAACCAAACAGGGGTCTTACCCCTCCACAGTCCGCGCACCCTCGCCTGACTACCCTGGTTTGTCCAGTGGGCCTAACAAGTCGGTGTAGGACGGCTAGCTGAACCTTGGGGCCCGTGGGGTGGCTAGCTCTTTCCCTACACTAGTAGCTCTCCTCGGTACTGTATACGCGAGGGCCAAAAGTCGGTACAAAGTGGCTAGACCTAACCCCGGGTCCGTGGGGCGACTAGCTCCGCTCTGCACTAAACAGGGGACAGTCGCTCTCCTTGATACTCCGTACTCAAGGGCCAGCTCACTTCCCCATCCACTTTCCCAGTTCCATTCTATTTATTTTTCAAGAACTCTACTCCTAATTCCCCGTAGGGTTCGTACTCATAGTTCTCAAGCCAAGCCATATTAGGTTTCATCATTTCAGTTTATATACAAGCAACTCAAATTTAGTTTCAAACAACAGAAATTACACGTAGCAGTTACTAGCAACAGTGCTCTACGTTTCACAGGCAGCTGTTATCCAATTACAGGCAATTATCATTATTCTATTTACTTATTCAAGACTACAATTCAGGTATTCAAGACATTCGTTTCCAAGTTTCTATTCCTAAGATTCATGCCACACCCTAGGATCTATCATTCAATTTAGTTTTCAAGTCCTAGGATTCATGCCATACCCTAGAATCTATCATTCAATCTAGTTTTCAAGTCCTAGTATTCATGTCATACCTTAAGATCTATCATTCAATCTAGTTTTTAAGTCCTAGGATTCATGCCTGTTACGAACGTGGGCAGCAGACGTAGTTTAAGACGTCTAGGAAGTGGCCCAGACGTCTGGAACCCTTACCAGACGTCTGGTAATAAATTTTTTCGACGTACTAGTTCGCGTCTGCACGCTTGCGTGCGCAGACTGAACCCACCGCCTTTGTCTTCGCTTTCTCTCCTTGCAGGCGCCGCATTTCCCTCTCTCTCTCTCCCCACGGCTACCTTATAAAACGCTCCCCTCTCCCTCACCCTCACTCCATCCCCCTTCATCTTCTCCTCCTTGCGAGCGAGCGAGAGCATGAGCGAGCAAGTGCGGCAGCAGCGGCCGCAGCGAGCGTGCGGGAAGGAGAGTTGCGAGAGGAAGGAAGAAGCTCGATCGCGAGGGTGCGAGCTTGCCGAGGCAGCTAGAGCCTGCTGGCGGAGGAGCAGCGGGCGTGGGTTGTCGCGGAGGGGCTGCCGCAGCTCGGGCAGCAAGCAGACACGGCGCGGCGCGGCCGTGCGTCGCGGGCGGAGAGCGAATCGGGTTCTGATTCTGGGAAAATTTCCCAGAATCAGACGTCTGGACTTACGTCCAGACGACGCCGAAGACGTCTGGAGGACGGTCCAGACATCTGACAGGTACAATAATTTCCTATCTTCTCCTTTTTACGCGTGTACGGCCATGCAGCCGTCCGCCGCGTTCTCTGCGCCTCTTCGTGATGAGAGCGGTTGCCTGTGTGCGCAGGTTCTGTTCGGGAGGGCGCGAGGGCTCGCCATCCCACACGAATCAGACGTCTGGCCACAGTACCAGACGACGGAGAGGATCTCCAGACGTCTGGGGTGACAATCGAACGTCTGGAAACCAAGACCAAATGATCCAGCGGACTTCTGGACGTCTGAAGGATTACGCAGACCGAGGTATTTCCTGATCGATGTTTTAAGACGTCTGGAAGAAGTTCCAGACGTCTGATTTTGGACAGACTCGTCATTTTTGGCGCATTTAGGGTCCGTTCGGAATCCGTTTCCGCGTTTCAAGTTTCGTTCTTTCCGGATTTATTTCATCTACCTGTTTACAGTAATTGTATATTGTTCTGAGAAACTCCTTGTGTTGATCCTTGTGTTAGGACCCCATTCCGTTGCGGCTCTGGGGGTTGCGGAGGCACGCGGGATTGCCGACTACGCCCCCAATACTCTCGATTTTGTGGGTAGAGTGGCCTTTTAATTTATTTAACAAAAATTATACAATTATGAAATAATTAATAGAGTCTAAGGCATTGCATGAACCCTAGGACTGAGAAATTAGATTGAATGATAGATCCTAGGGTATTGCATGAATCCTAGGACTGGAAAACTAGATTGAATGCTAGATCCTAGGGTACGCCATAAATCCTAGGACTGGAAAACTAGTTGATTATATAAACATTGCATTCTTGAAAAAGTGGAAAGGAAATGATAACTGCGTGTAAATTGGTTAACAGCTGCCTGTTATAAATGGATAATTGCGGTTGAGAACATGAATTGTATGGACATAAAGCTGGAACGGTGAAACCTGAATTGGCTAAGTTAAAAGAGCTTGAACCCTACGGGGAATTAGGAGTAGAACTCTTGGAAAGGGAATGGAATAGAATTGGGGAGGTGAGCTGGCCCTTGAGTACGGAGTACCAAGGAGAGCGACTGTCCCCCTGTTTAGTGCATAGCGGAGCTAGCGGCCCCAGGGACCCGGGGTTAGGACTGGCCACTTTGTACCGACTTTTGGCCCTCATGTACACAGTACTGAGGAGAGCTACTAGTGTAGGGAAAGCACTAGATACCCCACAGCTCCTGGGGTTCTGCTAACTCTCCTACACCGATTTGTTAGGCCCACTGGGCAAACCAGGGTAGTCAGGCGAGGGTGCGCGGACTGTGGAGGGGCAAGACCCCTGTTTGGTTACTGTGGAGGGGCTAGACCCCTGTTACTGAGAGGGCTCTGCCCTATACTGGTTCTGTGCTGTGCTTTGGGCGCACCCGTTAACGGAAACGACTGACCACATGCCAGTGCAAGTGTTGAACGATTTACGAACCTACGCCAACGTGTTCGGTTTTGGAAAACCTGTCGTTGTAGTTCGAAAGCGAAGGATTCGTGTTCAACAAATAAAATTTATACCGAAATTAAAATTCCGGGTCGAACACAGGGAGGCGAACGTTTGATTTAAAAACTTCGCGTTTCTTTTTATTTTGTCACAAAGAAATTCAATTTAAACTATCTAAGTATCTACAACAAATAAAAGAGAGAGAGGGAGTAAGAGAGAGAGAAGGAATACTATACATGGAAATCAAAATGAGATGTAGAATAGACAAGGAATTTATCATAAAAGAGTTCTTTCGTTACAACTAGAAAACATAAAACAATTACTCTAGAAAGCATTAAAAGAATGGAGGGAGAAATGTCCTCCTCGACGATCGCTCGGAGGACGAATAGACTACTCTAGAAAGCAGTAAATCTATACTAGAAAGCAGTAAAAAGAATAGGGAGAGAGAATCCTCCTCGACGGTCGCTTGGAGGACGAGCCGGACGGGACGACGCCTGGACGAAGGAGAACGAAGCGGGACGAAGAAGGACGAAGCAGAAGAACGGGAACGAAGCAGCACGCCGTCGTCATCGCGGGATCCACTTCCGAAGGGGGACGAAAATTTGGACTTTATCTCGTGAGAAGCATCCCGGGTGTGGGACAAGCTTCTCTTGAGCTTTGGAGAGGTAGAGAGAAGGAAGGGATGAAAATTTCGTATGGAGGGGGTCTCCTTTTATAGTTGCAAGGAGTAGGGGCAAAATGGACATTACATCTTCAAAATAATAAATAAGGGGTCTTTAGTGACGGATAAAACCGTCGCTAAAGCCCTCAACGTGGGTGTAGCCGCCGCGCCCACGCGCGCCCGCTCGGCTGCCCGCGCGTAACGCCTACGCACGTCGCTTGATTTTCAGCCGTCCGATCGCGAGATCGGACGGCTTAGATCGCGCCCGCGCCCGCTGCGTAGCGCGCCCGCCCGCGTGCGATCGCGCGTTACGCCCGGCGTTCAATCGCGCGTCGTCCTGATTGAGCGCGCGCAGCCGTTGGATCTTCATCTGACGCTCGTCCGCGCCCGCTCGCCCGTGCCTTCCACCCCCTCACCGCGGCTCGAACCCGCGACCTCCGCTTCGCCCGCAGCTGCGTCGCCGCTGCGATACGCGGGCGAAATGGTCGCGCGGACGCTTTTAAGCGCGAGCGACCGCAGCGTTGGATCGAGATCCAACGGCGGAGAGGAGATGGTGCGCGGTCTTCACAAGACGCATGCGGCCGATTGGGCGGCTGAGATGGCGCCACGTGGCGCCATCTTGGCCGTCCATCTTCTGGAAGTTGTAGATGGTGCCACGGATGTCGGATTGACTCGATTTTTGTGTCGTTGGGCTGCGATCGTCGATCCGAATTCATCCGTGTGGTCGGATTTGCCATCTGATGTGCGGATTTACACCATCCTGGCCCTTGATCTTCTAGGGTTCCCCGGTCTCTATCTGATGCTACGGATGCCTGATTAGGGCGATCTTGGAGTCGTTGAACTCCAATCGTCGCCCTGATCATATCCATACGGTTGGATCTTTGATCCGAAGCCCCGATAAAATATTTGCCCTGTCCAAGCACATAAAAGGAGACAATTAACCTCCATTTTATTCAAACTACTCTAAATGCAAGATGATGCATGTAATGCAATATTTATATCATGAAATGCAATCCTATGCTTAAGAACATGCATAAATAGACATTTTAAGTAGTGTAAATGTGTTTACATCATACCCCCATGCCTATCTTTTGCTAGTCCCTAGCAAAAACTATATGTTATTTATAAAAGAATTAGGTTAGATTATTTGGACCTGAGTTATTTTCAATCATTAAGAAATTGTCTACTTAAGAACTGAACTTTCAAAGACACAACAGTGCCCGGGTATCAGCCAAAATGCAGACCGCCTCAAGCCTCGCCTTATTCAAAGAAAAATTTCTTTTTCTCTTTTTACTCTTTTCTAATTTTTTTTTTTTTTTGGATTTTCAAATTTTAGGGTTTAAGAGTGGCTTTCTACGGCCATTCAACTCACCCAAGATTTGATGAGAACCCTAAGTTTTAAGCATCTTATTGTGATTGTGATAGACTCGTTGACTGGCAATTAGAACGGACTTCGGATTTCTACGCCTCTAGGTGACCTCAAAAAGAATTCTGCCTAAAGGTGTATCTTTACAACCGGTAGCTTTCTCCCTACTTTTATTTTTTTTTTTTTTAACGGGGTCAACACAAGGGTGAATCCAGTGTATATCTCCCCGGTTTATTTTACTTCTCCGCTTCTTCCTAAGTGTTTTGGGAATTTTTAGTGCATTTTCTGAGCTGGGTTCTGGACAACCGGTCGATGAGCTGTTACCACCGACAACTTGCCAGCCATACTCGTGCGGCGAAGTGTGGCTTATTTCTTTTTGTTCTTTTCTCCTTTTTGATTTTTTTTTTTTTTTTTTAAATAGGTGGCTTCCCTGGTCTAAGATTTACCTAAAGGCAGCAAAAAGAGAAAGGTCCAGTGACTGGGCTCTGGACAACCTACCTATGGGCTGTTACCCACGATAACTTGCCAGCCATATCACCCTAGAAGGTTCATTAGCTACCCAATTTCCGTTAAAATCGCCAAACAACGAGTCAGTGCAAAGAAAGTGTGTAGATGCTTAAAACTCAAAATTCCCTCACATCAGAGGGCGGGTTGATAAGTCGTGTACTTATCACCCAAACTTATTTACTCCAATTAAAATAAAATTCAAGTTGGCGAGAACTCGAAAAACAAATCCACATTTTAGTGGATATACTGGCTGATTAAGTCCAAAGACCTGAAGGGTCTTTGTGTTCAGAACATAATATAGTATTTCTTAAGATCGAAAATTTTCTTAAACCCAAATTCTCTTTCCTAATTTTGATTTTTTTTTTTTTATAAAATAAAACAAATCTACGGAGCTGACGAATGAATTCAAAGATAAATATCCACCCCCCCATGCCTATCTAATGCAATGTCCTCATTGTATTAAAAAGACATAAAACAGAGTGGAAAAGCGTAGAAAGCACCTGAATTGCGTGGATATCGGGTCCGCTCCGAGATGAAAAAGAACTGTATATGTGCTGAGTTTAGTACCTTCAGCTAGGCACACTATACAAAGGAAAGAAATGAAGAATTCACATGTGCAGGTCAGAATTAGAATGAACAGAAGAATCCTCCGACCTGTTAACAGAGGTCCACAGATGTGGACCAGATTGTGGTGCAGACCCATCCCCCATAATCGAGAATATCTTAGGTTCTGGATAAAAATTACCCAAAACCTAAAATCAGAATGCAAGCGGGGTCGGGCCTGCGATTTGTGAGGATGCAACCCAAGGCCAAAATGTCGGGTTACAGAGAATTGAAGCTCAAAAGGATAATCGTTAAATGTGTGCTTGAGTTTGACATCCTCGAAACGAATGTCGTAAGGGTTCTGATTTGATGGTTTCAGCTTAAAAGGAACCCTTCGACTCAATCTTCTATTTCCTCCAAAATTGACTTCCCAAATCAGAACTTCCCCGCTCCTATCCTCCTTATTAAGTGTATCAAATTCCAAGACCTCTTGTATATTCATCACCCCATCTGAAATCTCCAAGTCTAAATGATGTGGCAGAATCAAAATTGACTTGGGTCTAATTATCTCAGAATTAGAATCATCAATAAGCTCAACAGGGTGTAACTGATAATCAGGGCATTGAATTGATTCCTCCAGAAAATGCGATTCTGGATCTGTATCGTGTGCCCTAATAAGATCAGTTTCCTCAGTTATTGGGCTATCAAATGATCTATCAGATTCCTCAGGCCCAATCGTCTCACAAAAATCGTGATCTGAAAACTCGTGTGAGACTTCGCAACTTGAATCTTCACCATCAAAGAAATCAGGATCCGTATCAATGTATGTCCCAAAATCAGTTGTCACTTTGTGTTCCCAGGAGACATACGTTTTCTCCTAACCCGGCTCAGGGATCTCAGGTGAAGAAATCAGATCATCCTTAATTGGTTGCTTTAATTCAATCTGGTCAGCCTCGTAACACATGTTCCCCCCAACAGGTGCCTGAGCGGGTTCTGTCATTGGCTTTCCTGAAGAGGGTTCATCCTGGGAATCATCCCAAGATTGAATCAAAGCAACCATGAATCTCATCCTCAATTTCGCTAATTTCCCGAGTAGAAACTCACCCGGGTTCTTATCATTAACATCCTGGAGCCAATCCAACAAAGACTTGTTTAAATCATCAATCATTTCAATCAGGGGCTCCAATCTCTCAATGCAAGGTATTGGCTGAACTTCTAAAGATTGTATGATATTTCTCAAGTTAGCCAGAACCTTATCTTGAACCTGATTAACCTGAACCAAATGAGTTGGTTCAGGATTGGGCGGGTTTGACGTCAAAGCAGAGGAATTAACGAATTGAGATTCGTTATACCCTTCCTGAAAATAGGTCATTTCAGAATGTTCAAAGGATGGTGATGACCTAAAGGCAGTGAAATCAGAGGATGGGTAAGGATCAGTGTATCCTTCTTGATTGTAGATCGCATTAGGTTGTTCATGAAATGAGGACAATCTATAATCGATGCAACTCTGAGAAGGATAGAATTGAGAATCAAAGTGTTCAGGGTTAGACCCTAAACACGGGGGTCCGGAATTGTATCCCCAATCCGAATTATCCCAACTAACTGATGGTCGATTACAATACGAGTTGGGATAATTGTCATGTTGAGGATAATTTACAACAGGAGGGAAAGAGCGGGAATGAGTGAAATATGTGGAAGGATTCATGAGACACGGGAGGAAGAAAGGTGCCCTGCAATACAAACAATCAAACCTATCCCTAAATGGGTTAGCCTACAGACCTACAGACTCCCAAAACCCGTCTTGAGATAAAGGAACGATTTGATCTACTTCTGTCTGTTCAATCCAACCAGTTAGAAGGAGGGACTGGGGAGAAGGTTCTTCCTTCGACTTGCGCCTCCGGTTCCTAGTGTACCCCCCAGCCGCGATCGTTTGACTCTGCTCCCCTAGCTAGACATCAGATTGAACAATAGAAACAGACTAATCGAAAATAATCTCGTTCTGAGTTCTGAAGAGCGAGTCCAATCCTTAAGGCCAACGTCTACTCTGTTTTATTTAGGGCTAGGTTTGAATGTGCTTTGGAATGTGATGGGCCCTTTAAATGGGTTGTGCCCTTATTGATTGATTGCTTTGTGTGTGCGTGCACAACCAGTGGTTTTCAAGCAAGATTATTTTTGATGTGGTAAATTTTAAGGTTCAAATCTTGCTTAGTAGCTTTTAGGATTCAACTTTAGGTGTTTTCAATCAAGTTTCATTAGCACACCAGGTTTTGCAAGCACAGGTGAAGATATTTTCCTTTAAAGTTTAAAAAGAATGTGGAGTGCCTGGTAGATCCCTAAGAGTTGAACCTAATTGGCAGCTACTTGATGAGTTGATTTTATTTGAAGTGGTGCGGCCCAAACAACTCAAACAACTGGCCTGATGCACCACCTAATTAGGCACACAAATGATTACACAATCTGATTTCTACTCGATTATGTGTTTGGATGTGTGTACCGGCTCCTAAGATTGGTTTACCGGTTGAGTTAGAAAATCAGATGAGGTTGTGTACCTCTGTGAGATTTTTTTTTTTTTTTTTTTAATGTGGGGGTTGGAGTGAGTATGGATGTCAAACAACAAACAATCTAACCTTAGAGTTTATAAAAACACCTAGGTTGATTAATGTTTGAATTATTATGTGATGAAATAAAATCTAATGGGTGGGAGGTGGGGGATAACTTACAAAACCTTCCACAGCACTTTACTCCGATCTACCGCTTTTGCCTGTCTCGAAAGAGTACCTGCAATTACAATAAGAAAGGAGAAAAGTGAGGTAAATGATTTGTAAGTTACAAAACGCGAAGAGAAATCAAAGAGCGTTGCCTCCCCGGCAACGGCGCCAAATTGTTGAACGATTTACGAACCTACGCCAACGTGTTCGGTTTTGGAAAACCTGTCATTGTAGTTTGAAAGCGAAGGATTCGTGTTCAACAAATAAAATTTATACCGAAATTAAAATTCCGGGTCGAACATAGGGAGGCGAACGTTTGATTTAAAAACTTCGCGTTTCTTTTTATTTTGTCACAAAGAAATTCAATTTAAACTATCTAAGTATCTACAACAAATAAAAGAGAGAGAGGGAGTAAGAGAGAGAGAAGGAATACTATACATGGAAATCAAAATGAGATGTAGAATAGACAAGGAATTTATCATAAAAGAGTTCTTTCGTTACAACTAGAAAACATAAAACAATTACTCTAGAAAGCATTAAAAGAATGGAGAGAGAAATGTCCTCCTCGACGATCGCTCGGAGGACGAATAGACTACTCTAGAAAGCAGTAAATCTATACTAGAAAGCAGTAAAAAGAATAGGGAGAGAGAATCCTCCTCGACGGTCGCTTGGAGGACGAGCCGGACGGGACGACGCCTGGACGAAGGAGAACGAAGCGGGACGAAGAAGGACGAAGCAGAAGAACGGGAACGAAGCAGCACGCCGTCGTCGTCGCGGGATCCACTTCCGAAGGGGGACGAAAATTTGGACTTTATCTCGTGAGAAGCATCCCAGGTGTGGGACAAGCTTCTCTTGAGCTTTGGAGAGGTAGAGAGAAGAAGGAAGGGATGAAAATTTCGTATGGAGGGGGTCTCCTTTTATAGTTGCAAGGAGTGGGGGCAAAATGGACATTACATCTTCAAAATAATAAATAAGGGATCTTTAGTGACGGATAAAACCGTCGCTAAAGCCCTCAACGTGGGCG
Organism: Thalassia testudinum; assembly: GCA_037157565.1. Taxonomy (NCBI): domain Eukaryota; kingdom Viridiplantae; phylum Streptophyta; class Magnoliopsida; order Alismatales; family Hydrocharitaceae; genus Thalassia; species Thalassia testudinum. Next base: position 27,977,835 of record JAZHRO010000059.1, read on the forward strand.
TAGCCGCCGCGCCCACGCGCGCCCGCTCGGCTGCCCGCGCGTAACGCCTACGCACGTCGCTTGATTTTCAGCCGTCCGATCGCGAGATCGGACGGCTTAGATCGCGCCCGCGCCCGCTGCGTAGCGCGCCCGCCCGCGTGCGATCGCGCGTTACGCCCGGCGTTCAATCGCGCGTCGTCCTGATTAAGCGCGCGCAGCCGTTGGATCTTCATCTGACGCTCGTCCGCGCCCGCTCGCCCGTGCCTTCCACCCCCTCACCGCGGCTCGAACCCGCGACCTCCGCTTCGCCCGCAGCTGCGTCGCCGCTGCGCTACGCGGGCGAAATGGTCGCGCGGACGCTTTTAAGCGCGAGCGACCGCAGCGTTGGATCGAGATCCAACGGCGGAGAGGAGATGGTGCGCGGTCTTCACAAGACGCATGCGGCCGATTGGGCGGCTGAGATGGCGCCACGTGGCGCCATCTTGGCCGTCCATCTTCTGGAAGTTGTAGATGGTGCCACGGATGTCGGATTGACTCGATTTTTGTGTCGTTGGGCTGCGATCGTCGATCCGAATTCATCCGTGTGGTCGGATTTGCCATCTGATGTGCGGATTTACACCATCCTGGCCCTTGATCTTCTAGGGTTCCCCGGTCTCTATCTGATGCTACGGATGCCTGATTAGGGCGATCTTGGAGTCGTTGAACTCCAATCGTCGCCCTGATCATATCCATACGGTTAGATCTTTGATCCGAGGCTCCGATAAAATATTTGCCCTGTCCAAGCACATAAAAGGAGATAATTAACCTCCATTTTATTCAAACTACTCTAAATGCAAGATGATGCATGTAATGCAATATTTATATCATGAAATGCAATCCTATGCTTAAGAACATGCATAAATAGACATTTTAAGTAGTGTAAATGTGTTTACATCAGTAGGGTAGCTACCCGTGCTTTTATTACACTTGCCGTAGTCACCGTTACGTCTGTCAACGACCTTGGGGTGGTTGACTGAGGGTAGGACCACCACGGGGGACTCTCCCGGCCAGGAGAGCACCACGTGTTACTTCTACTTTTCGGAAAAGACTGCAATCAAGATCGTTCCCACGATGAACATTCAAGATCATGAGAAGGATCTTAGAAATAAATCATCAGTAAATAAATGGAAAGATATAAATAAAGAAAGTAAAAACATAACAGCTACTGTCCACTCTACTGCTTCTTCTAGCTTTTAGTTGCCACTCTACTCAGCGTTTTGCTGACGTGTCACCCTTGTTACCTTTTCAGGACCAGGTGTTGAGCAGCCAGAGTCAGCGGCTACGGAGGGCGCTGAACCTAGTAGAGCCCAGTAGAGTTACCTGTAGTATCTTCTGTGCTTTTCTTTCTACTGTAGTGAGTAGTTTTCTGTTACTCCCTGTACTCTATTTATTGTAAGCTTCCTGTTATGTACATGTTTATTTCTCTACTGTTGTGGTGGTGTATACTGTAGTGTTTCTTTCCTTTACTACTGTACTTTGTTACTGCTAGTTATATACATGGTGAATGTGATTTATTTTACTGCTCTTTTGGTTACTTTCTCGTTGGACGACTGGGTCTTGGGATTAGTCGAATCGGTCCGATTCTCGTGTCTCGTAGGGATTCGGGAATTGGGTCGTTACAATGCCATACCCTAGGATCTATCATTCATCTCAGAGATGCATTAATATTGGTAATTAACTAAGGGGAGCCACTCTACCCGCAAAATCGGGAGTAATGGGTGCATGATCGGCAGGTCCGCGTGCCTCTGCAACCCCTAGAACCACAACGGAACGAGGTCCTAACACAAGGATCAATCACAAGGAAATACTGAGAACATGATATAAGTATTTTAAAAAAGTAGAGGAACTAATTCTGAGAAGAATAGAATTTTAAACGCAGAAATCGGACCTCGAACGGACCCAAAACGGGTCAAAAACGACAACTCTGACTCAAATCAGACGTCTGGATGTTCCAGACGTCTTAAAAGGGGGTCCAGGTCATACCTTACTCTAAGCTGTTCCTCAGACGTCTAGGATCCCGCTGAACTATCTGGATCTAGTTCCAAACGTCCGACTATCACTCCGGACGTTTGGAGACTCTCTGCGCCGTCTGGTGCTTCGCCCAGACGTCTGAATCGCGTGGGAGGGCGTGCCCTGTGCCTTCCCGAAGTGAAACCTACACACGTACGCAAACACACTCTCAACACGACATGAGACAGAACTTTCAGCGGAACGGTCTGCATGGCCGTATCCGCAAAAGGAGGAAGATGAGAAATATCGTACCTTTCAGACGTCTGGATCTCCCTCCAAACGTCGCCCGCTTCGTCTGGACGTAGGTCCAGATGTCTGATTCTGGGAAAATTTCCCAGAATTAGAACCTCCTCACCTTCTTCCTGCTGTGCACGGCCTCACCGCGCTCGCCTGCCTGCTGCCTGAGTTGCAGCAGCACCGGGGTAACCCCCCCTCAGCACCATGCTCCCGCTGCGCGCCTATCAGCCGACTCCGAGCTGCTCCGGCGAGCTCGCTCTCTCTTCCTCGCGCGCTCTCCCTCTTTCGTGTTCAAGTTGGAAGGAGGGGACGGTGGGGTGGTGGGTGAGGGAGAGGGAAGGGGTATTTGAAGGCGTGGGGAGGGAGAAAAAGTGCCTACAGGTCTACAGGCTCAGTCTGCGCGCGCACGCACGCAAACTCGCAATCGTACGCCGTAAAAATTTATTTCCAGACATCTGGGAAGGCGTCCAGACATCTGACCATACGTATGGACCAACTCCCAGACGTCTTAAAAAGCGTTTGATGTCTTGGGTCTTAACACCTACGTAGAGTAGTTTCTATTGAATATGGATTTTGTATCCTACTAGGAATTTTGTTTGTATTCTTTTTATTTTCTTATTGTGTTCCAGCCATTTGTGCCTTGTTGCATTCGCCCATTTGGGGCTGCTTGAACTCTCCAATGGTTTGATGTATCTGTTATTCCTCATGGAATGAGATTTAGTTTAAAAAAAAAACAAAAAGAAATAAGAAAAGAGAAGACTCGCATGCCCTTTTTTGCTCCATATGAGGATCATATGCCTGGTTGAGATAGGTAAGATTGGAGTTGTTGGTGTAGCATGGAAAGAAACATTTATGATGATTTTTGATGGAAATTATAAAAATACATGTGAATGTCCCTATGTCCCAAAATTCAAGAACATCGTCTTGGCAAACCCCTCGTATCGGCAAGGGACCCTCTCTCTCTTGATCCTGGAAGAGCTTTTAGGCCTCTTCCCATGGTTGCTTGTTGCATAATGACCATCCTATGGTGCCAGATCGATTCCTATCTCTACCCTCGTTGTGTCTCAGCTGTTAAATCTTTGACAGGACACACCCTTTGCAACATATCTACCTTCTCTTTCCTCTCAAAGAAAATTTGGCTAGATCCATTCATGAGGAGATGATTCTAGGATGGGAAATTTTGTATAGGCTTCTATCAGGTCAAACTTGGCCTTTTGAGCATGATCTTCCCTCTCTTTTCTTAGCTCTTTAGGCAGCAACAATTTACAATTTGGCTATGGAAGTCGATACTAATTGCTTAATGAGGTTGTGTCGGTTGTGAGGGTGAGGTTCATTAGTGTAAAGTTGGCTTGATCTGAGGGGACCCATCTCCTATAAACACCTTCAATTCCGACCTTGTAGAGCTTAACTTGTCACAAATCCTTTTAGGCGAACTCGATTGTAAGGGACTTGGCTGCTGATGTTAATTTTGGATGAGCATCGATTGTTTCGTTAGGCCAACTTTAGTCTACCTTCTTCAAAGCCCCTTGGTCATGTTCGAGGAAGATGGGCTCAAGCTACCTATTTAAATCAAGGGAACCCATTGATGTAGTTGTTCTCTCTTCTACTTAGGCCACACTAGGACCTGCATTTTATATGCTTGAGAGCCACACCAATCATTGTCTACTGGATCAGTTGTCATGTAAGGGTCACCAACGTCCTCTTAGGTGGCACTAATTGTCATCTAAACATGGAGCTTGCTGGAAAAGCTAATGGGTCAAATGCCTTTTTTTTCTTTTGTTTTCTTTTTACCTTTTATTTTGTCTCGATTTTGAGTTTTTCCTTTAAGGTTAGTTTACTTGAGGGGTTAGAAAAGTAGTGTTAAGAAATGTGAAATTGATGTTAACCCATAATTGTATTTAGTTGCAGTATGATGTTAACACTAGTTTGTATTTTTTTGAATTAGTGTTAAGTTGTGATGTTAACCCTTGTGCTGTTTACTTGGTAGTGGTGTTAGGTATATAAAACATAAGAGATGTCAGACACATAAGTGGTGTAGAATTTTAATATGGGTTTAACTAACATCAGTTAAAACTGATGTTAGATAAACCCGTGTTAAAATTGCTAAACCCAAGTTAATAAATATCGGGTTAAGTAGTCAAGTAAACGAAGGTTAACCCCTCTTTTGAGGGATTAACTCTCCAAGTAAATTAAACCTTAAGGGCATACCATTCTCCCATATGCATGTAAAGTCCCCCTTTGGAACATAGTGTTTCTCTCTCTCTTTCTCCGTATTTAAGGGTTGTGTTCTGGTATATCTGTTTCTTCCTCCTCAATGAATGAAATCAAGGGTTCGATGTTCGGATGTAGGAAGGCCCAGTCATGTAGGAATCAAACTAAGCATGCGATGGGTAGCGCAAGAGATGAGGCATTAATTGGGTAATGGAACAGTGCCTGCGAGGTGATCACATTTGTCGCTGCAATAAGTGATGTGACTATGTTATTGCCTGACAACAAATCTCTTGTAACGACAAACTATCTTGCATGTAAATACGTATTAAGTCTAATCTCCTACGATATAGGAGGTTCATGGGTTAAATATATTAGGCCTATTATGCGCTTAAGGCAACAGGTACTCGAATCCAGGAGATTGAACCCTGATCAAATCTCATAGAAACCCAACCAAGTCTTGAGGAGAATGGAACAAGGACTGAATCTTGTATAGGCTAAATCCAGAGGCTTGTATGGTCAGAATTTCCTAGCTTTAGCTTTAGTTGAGCAATTTCCGACCAAAACTCTTGTACTCCACTCTAAAAATAGCGCATCACGAGACCGGTATCTCTCCCGAGATGCAGTGCCCGTTGGTGGGCGTGAACTTGGTGATCGATTTGTGCATTCTCTATTTGTGATTGACCATCCAGATCCTCTCTCTCATCCTAAGCCACCTGAAGTGGGGCCTATTTGGTGGTGGACCGTGAGGGACCAAATCAATAGCCTCAAGGACCACCAGGTATGCTCTTGAGCAAAATGAAATAATTTCATGAATTTCATTTGTTATTTGTTCATTGTCATTCCTCCTTGATATAAATTTAGAAATTCCATCATCTTTTGAAATCACCGATTTTAACCTCTATCATCATTCTGCACCCCCCTACAACTAATAAGTGGCCAATGGCACTTGGTACTCTTAAGCACTTGCTAGTAGAAAATAACTTTCCTATATGTTTAACCCATTCTTCAATCATTGCTAGATTGCTTTCCCCTTGAAAGAAGAAAATCTTAAATCTTTGAACTTCTTAAGCGCATCTTCCAACCATTGGTGTCTTCTGTCATCAAGAGCAGAGAACTTTTGTTCGTTGATGAATGCACCACCCTTTGGTGCACAATGACCCCATTTGCAAACTTATATATGTAAAAATATAATTACAAACAATAAGATGTACTTTAGAATACAAAGTTCCCAATATATGTGTAAAAGGCAAAATTTATAAAAGCAATTTTGCTCCAAAACAGTGGTTTGCAAATATAAAGTACAATACGAAATTTTAAGCCAAGATCCCTTGATCTAAATAAGTTGTTTAGACCTTAAACTCAATGAGTACACAAACCGGAAAGGAAGCAAAATCCCCACAAATTCTACCTCTTTACGTAGGTAAACTAGGAGAAAATAAGCTCGGTAACAAAAACAAGAAATTTTCTTGAATTTGCTTCATTAGTTTTAGCGCATACTATTTTCATCATGACCAACGTTATGAGTAAAAATATAACAGGCGATGGTGTACATCAAGATGAAATACCAGGAGTTATTTGCTAGACCGTTGAAAATAATATTTGTTTTCTCTTTCACCCTTTTCTTCTTTCCAAAGCATCAAGATTTACCTTACCAGTTTAACAATTTTTCTCATTTCATTCCTTTTTATCTACAGCAAAGGAAAATGCACTCAGATCCCTCAGTCTACCCTTTACCCATCCCTATAGACGATGGGGTGCTGGACAAAGAAAGGTCCCCGCTGCACAACCCATCCCGCATCCAACACCAGCAGTGGGGGAGGATCTCCACATACCGGGACACTTTCCCCCATCCTAATTGAATACCCTGGAAAATTAACCCAGTTATGAAGACAGATTTGTTGGGTACTGATTCAACTTTGTGGTTTAAAGATTGTTGAGATAGGTCAGCACCCAACTTCAAACTTGATTATGACTCAATAGATTTCGGAAAGAAACAGATCCAAGAGCACTCATAAACACTGGACTTGCAATGAAAATAGATTCGATGGCTACCGACATTCAATTTTTTTGACTCGATCACGACTCAATAGATTACCTAAAGAAACAGATCAAAGAGCACACTCATAAACGGTGGACTTCAACATAGTTCTGGGGTCAAGTATACCATAGTGTGGCCACAAGTCCTTGGCCAACGAAAATGGACATTCCCCATTACTTACTGATTGTCAAAACATAATTACTGCAAGCTTAGAACTTCGATCTCAAAGATCAAAGGTGAATTCGGCTGTATCCCCCAGGCAGGGAATCCACTAGGTCCATAGGCATAATCAGGAGAGCACTGCATGATAGATCAAAGAATGCGTTAGCTCAAAAATTGTCAATGAAACTCTCTAGAGAAACAGAACCACTGAACCCAAAAAAGCAACAAGATATAACCACCGCAGAACAACCAAAGTCATGCAAACTAGTATGCATAATTTGATGCAAACCATAGTCTAGTACTCTCTGAACATCAACTGCCACTCCGCACTACTTGAATGCCATTCACAGGGCAGTAGGTGCATCCCCTTTTAAACCATCAAATGCCAACACAAGGTGTAGCTCCGAATATGATGTAGGTTTTCGAAAAAGAGGGGCAGTGGCATAGGAAGTGGGGCACGATTGACCATTATCACAAATGGATTTGGTCCATCACCCTCCGATCGACAATTTGAATGGATCTTTCACCCAAAGAATCCCTACCTCCCAGCTTTCCAATGTCACTTTTCAAAATTCAACTTTAGTTTTTTCCCCCCCTCCTCTAATATAGATGGATTACGGCCTTTGCAGCAAAATGCAGTTTCCATACATCATATGGCATTGTAGAAATTTGTATATTGAACTGGAAATGACTAAAAAAAATGACTGCATCTTAAGTTGACTAAAATTAACTTACAAGATTTCACTTTCATTTTAGAATACAACCTAGTGAAAGAAAGCAAGTTGTCTCCAAAGTCACATTGCAACTACAACACCTCCTTGTATATTTCAAATCGGTTATTTAGGTTGTCAAACTCATGCTTGGTAGGGGTGCACATGAATTGGCTTCAACCCGAGCCAATCCAACTCTATGAAGCAGTCAGGGTGCAAAACTTCAATGGACTGGGTTGGGCTGTGTATTTTATTAAATATATTAAAAAATCGCTGGAGTACTCCTCTGTTGGGCTGTGTATTTTATGTAGAAATGTTTATATCTTCTATTTCTTTCTTGATCTCCTGTTGGGTTACTCTGTTTGGAAGGATGTACTTGTAATCACTGATTTTATTTAATATGTTCGGATGGTTATCACCGGAATAACCACCCTATTTCATTTAAAAAAGAACAGCTGGATTGGGCTAGGAGCAACCCAACCCAAAACTAGTAAATATTTGTTTACCAAATCTTCGTTGTGCATATTTCTTTTCAAAAAATGTCCCTTGCATATACTGTATTTAAATTTCCTCATTCCCCAAATCAGTCTGCACTGTTCCAATGGTCCCAGAGTCCACGATGTCAAATCACACTCTGCTCCCTACCCAACCCTTTTTTCTGGGTGGTGGTGGGGAGAAGGGGGATTCAGAGAAAGTTTATGAATTTAACTAATCAACAACCAATCCAACCCATCCCAACCTAATCTGTTAACATGGGCTGGGCTGAGTCGGATTGGGTAGTATAGGAGGATGGCTTGGGCTTGGTTGGAAAACTTGTGAATTTGTTGACCTCAGGTGGGGTCCCAACCCATGTGCGCGCTGTGAGCCTGTGGCACCCAACAGTATCATCCCTAAGGACCTAAATTCAAAGAATTTCTCAAACTCATCTTAAAAATGATCTAAAGAACCAGCACCAAGGGCCTCTACCCTATGCTGCCCCTAAATCAAAAATTTGATCAGCCCCTACATCTATTTTGCTTTTTCCTTTAATCAACCCCTATGTCCCTTTAAGCATTAGAAAAGGGTCTATATACAGATACTAAAACAGGTGCACATCCCCCACCTCTCCCGACAAGACACGTTTCCTTCAATCTCCTCCCACGTATTCCACCTCACCGACTTCCTGTCTCTGTCTCACCATTTCTTTTTGGCACCGACCCCCATTTTTACATTGCTTTGTTATGACTTTAAGTGACTCCTCCCATCAGATTTAACGTTCTCATAATATCTTATGCAGAATTCTGTCATTTTGTGTAATGTCACAACCAACTATGCCCTACGTATTTATTTCTATTATTAATGTGGTGGACGTTTAGTGATAAAATCACCTTTGTGGCTACAGCTATCAGAATTTCTAATGGTGCAACTCATGCCACAGGTTTTCTTACCGTGCAAGATTTTACTTGATAAAAAATTTTCAGTTTTAAGCCATATTTGATAATTGGAAATGAAGATTGTTTAATTTTCATATTTCTAAAGCTTTTCTTTTAATAATTACTTTTGCACCTAGCATCTTTCCTTTGAATGAATAAGCATGTATGAAAATCTATTGCAAATGTTTGGATATATGAACATGTAACTAAGTACAAATTCGTGTGTGTTGGAAAATAGTTTCACAAATAATTACTTTTGCAGCTTTGCTAATGTCAAATAGTTAGTTTTATTTTGATCTTTTAGTCAAAAAAAAATGGTAGGATAATGTTTGAACTTCACAATACTTTGAAAGGTCAATGTTGATCTCTCTCTCTCCGCTGTAGTCGGTTCTTATTAGATGTCAATGCTTACAAATTTTCACTGTTGATAACCGTTATCCAAGATTTTGCATTGGGAAAACTTCTGGATGTCAATTAAAATTTCTTGATTCAATAATTCCATTTGTGCTATACTACATCAAAGATATGAAGATGACCTTCCAAAAATTAACTACTTTAAGCTAATCTATTTACTTCGTCAGAATAGCTCTTAATCAAATGATCCCTAGCTTTCATTGTTTGGTGCATGGAAATGTAGTTGCAATTTTCCTATGAGAAAAAAAAATCAATCCTCAGCCTTTACAACGAGGGGGTATTGCACCTTATTCATGAGGATCTAGATGTAACCTTTTTTATGTGTAGTGCATTTTCATTTTAGCTAATGTAAAAGATGATATCTATTTTTCTTTTAATACCAACAAAGATAACTAGACCAATTTCTCAAATAGAGATGCACCAAAATAAATTCTTAACTGCTACTGAGGACATCGATATGGATTTTAAAATTTAGCTCCATTTGAAACAAAAGCAAGGTGAATGATTATTTGAAAAAAATGTAAAGGATGTTTGGTAAAAATCATGTAGTAAGATAAAAGGAAATTAACATGCAAAACAAAGAAAGATGAAGATAGGCTCAACTGACTGTGTCATTAATATAATGCTTGATGAATCAAATCTATTGATTTCTATCCCACGGCAAACTGCAGATACCATACGCTAGAATAAATGAAAGAAAGCCATGGTCAGGAAAGTGAGAATTCTCCTGACTCTTTTTTATCTGTTCATGCATACCATGCAAAGGAAGGGAACTTAAATAGAAGCAACAGAAAATGAAATGGCTTTTAGTCAAAAGTCCTGGTATGTCTATAAGGAAACAGATTTATTTTTCCCCAACTTTCATATTCTTGAAGGAGAAGGATAATAAACGAAATCTTTTGTACCATATAAAGTTCCTGGAAACCACAAGGCAGTAGAATTTTAATAGACAAGCATATGCCACGATTACTTGTCTATAGAGGCTTGCGCCCAAGGGAACAAGAAACTACCTAAAAATACTTCCTCTGTGATGTGGCAAAGTAGAATATTTTGATACAAGAAATCTTTTTTTGTCGGAATTACTCTATGAGAGAGAGAGAGAGAGATTGATTATTGTCAGGAATAAGGTGGTCACGTGGCAGGTTGTTAGGGGCCCTTAGGGTCGGCAGTCGAGGTCCAAGGGATCAAGTTGAGTCTTTACTTTAATGCTAAGTTTGCTATTTTTAGTATTTAGGAAAAGTTATTTTTAGAATTTAGTTGGGTGATTAGCTATTCCTTATTTAAATATATGATTTGTTTCTTATTTTATTGAGATACGGTCACTCAATAAAAAAAATAGTCTTCCCTTGTAATTTCTTTGAGTCATAATAATATTTCCAATTCTTCCACTCCACTCCTCTCTCTTCTTTTGAACATCAACACTGCTGACCACCCAAGGTAGCTAGCTACATTAGCCGGCCACCCAAGGCAGCCGATCTCCACAACAGCCACCGGTTACACGAGGACTATTTTCCCACGCCAAGGGAGCCTCCACGCTCCACATGTACTAATCTTGACATGATATCAGAGCCTACGATCTAGGCTCTCATGTACGTGTGGGTTTTAGACCGCACGTTGGTGGCTCGTCTTCGGAGAAAGTCTTCCTCAACAAATCTTGTACCTTACGCGAAGAAGGAAGATAGTAGAAGATGACAGAAGCTTCCACGATGGTTGGAGATGCCATGTTGAGACTGGGAGAAAGTAAGGTAGTTGTCTCCGAGACAACTATCAAGCTACATGTCTCGTCCAATTATGTCTTGTGGGCTCCTGCCTTTAAGATATTTGTTGGAGGACAAGAGAAACTTAGTGATCTTTCGATAAACAATAAGAGTAAAGGACAACAAGAAGTTCAAGAAGGAGAACTACATCGTTATAAATTGACTCATGAACTCGATGGACCCATCCATCGCCTCAAGCATGCTCTACAAAAAGAGCACTTACAACATTTAGATGACCCTGGAGAGGAGGTATGCCCAAACATCAAGTAACGCGTTTATTACCGATTTGTATACTCGTATTTGGACAGCAAGTCAGGGAGATCATTCCTTGAGCAAGTACTACAAGAAGATAGAGGCCTTGTTTGATGAGTTAGAGATATTCAAACCATTATATTGTGACATGAAGGGGGAGACACGGGTGGTTTGGCGGTCCACCAAGTTTTATCGAGGTTGCATCCCCATTATCAAGCCACTTGTGATTAGATCCTTGCATCCGACAGGAAGATGACAGGAAGATGAACCTTGAGACCATCTTCTACCGTGTCTTGAAGATGGAGGTACTTGAAAAAGTCATGCCAAAGGGTGAGAACTCCACACATGCTATTCCAGAAGCAAGTGTGGGGTATGGAAGAGGATGCAGCCGAGGCTCTACTTATGTCTACTCGAAGTGCTAACATTGTGGACGTACCAACCATCTACAAGATAAGTGCTGGGATAAGTTCAGGAGAGCTCCACGTGGGGCTATTAGCACCTTGCGTGTGGACTCTCTGACTCCTGAGGATTTCAAGAAGTTACGGGCCATGCTTCGTGAAGACAAGTCAACGATGGTCGTCGCAGCGACTATTCAGGTTGCCACAGACGCAACAACTTCTGAGGTCGTAAGAGGCTACACCATTGACTCGTCCAAAGAGAAGACCAAGAGCACGACTATTGAGGAAGAAGAGTGACGAGGCGTTTAGCCTCACAAGTTGAAAACCAAGTCGTCGGTCTCCAGACCTTCGACTTGAGGGGGAGTGTCAGGAATAAGGTGGTCACGTGGCATTGCTACGTGGCAGCCAGCAAGCCATGTGGCAGTGCCACGTGGCAGATTCTTAGGGGCCCTTAGGGTTGGCGATCAAGAGGTCCAAGGGACCAATTTGAGTCTTTGCTTTAATGCCAAGTTTGCTATTTTTAGTATTTAGGAAAAGTTGTTTTTAGAATTTAGTTGGGTGATTGGTTGCTCCTTATTTAGAGAAATGATTTATTTTCTATTTTATTGGGATATAATCTCTTTATAAAAAGAGTCTTCCTTTGTAATTTCTTTGAATTATAATAATATTTCCAATTCTTCTACTCCACTCCTCTCACCCAAGGTAGGCAGCCACATCAACTGGCCACCCAAGGCAGCCAACCTCCACAGCAGTCACCGGCTGCTACTCCTCCCTGTTTTCCTACATGGAACAGTCCACACGTGGACTGTTTTCCCACGCCAAGGGAGCCTCCACGCTCCACATGCGCTAATCTTGACAATTATGAATCAACCAAATGCCTTTTTATAGTTTGTACTTCTCCTTTGAAAGACTCTTGAAAAAAGCACAAAATATTACCCGAAGATGAGCTACTTCCCCAACTTGCATGCCCATGACACCTTCATCCCATCCTAAATCATAAAAAAATATAGTAGTCAATAACTAGTAACATACAAAGTGCGAAAGGGACCTAAAAAAAGAGTAATTAATATAAAATTCATTGAACTGCAGGGAATTCCCAACCATCGCTAAACATAAAAAAAAATATAACATTTTGATCATCCAATGTACCATTACTAGAAATTTTCCATACCATTTGCTAAGCATACAATCAAAACTTCGTTTTGATATATTTCATTTCTAACAATGTGAATGGATAACTAATAACGGTTAGTAGTCATCACCATTATTAAAATGAAGAAATAAAAAACATAAGGTTAGTAACAGGGACAAGAAGTTGCTCAATTTTATGTTCATGCGTGTTTATTTCGACTCAAAAAAGGATGACCACCAAAACAGTGGGGGTATCCAGATGTGGTAATCAAAATTTTACCAAAAGGAATTTGCAAAAGCTGCGAATTCTCCAAATAAGAAGGTTGGAAGGAGAGGAAGTACACAAAGAAGCTAGTTTGGTGATAGAATGATCATCAATAAGTTATTTTATCATTTGGCAAGATGTACTCGTAATGTACAGGAAGAAGGGGAAACTTTTTTTTTTTGAAAGGGAAAAAGTGGAAACTTACAACTTTTAAAAATTACATGCATATAGTGATGAATCTAAGAAATATACTAAAATGTAAAAGAAAGTGGGAAGACATTAATATGAGACATGTTACATGTCTAGTTTACCAACGATACAAGCTAAAGATGAAAATCACAAACCTTTTATAACTGAACCGAGTCCAATCTTAAACGTAAATGGCTGCTGCCCTGGGTCCTTTGTACTGAGATGTACGATAGAGTATAAATGATTTACTTTCCATCTATTCGAATTTAAGGGCATGCAGAAATAGACCTAGTATCTAGGAAAAAAGAGATACCTCCAGAACTTCTGGGAAAAATCTCCATTCTTACCTGGAAGAAAAACAAAAAAAGGACCAGAAACTGGGCATCAGAAATACAACGATGCACAGAAAACTATTATAAGTATAAACAAGAGAAAGGTTTTCCAACCAACAAGCAGAAATCATCTATGCTATCAATTTCATTAGTAGCAGCCAATTTATTGATACACAGAGCTAGAAACATGTTTAGCTGTCACTATATAAGTTAGTCCCAAATTTCATGTACAAAGAATCTCATTTATAACCTAAGGAATATAGGTATTACTGGTTTAACATACACAACATAGGCATGAAACAATTAACACATATGTAGCATCTAAAACACGAGCATCTTGGTTTACATAACTAGTAGCTTTGAAATCCCATTGTACAGGAGAAGAAAAATGCTAATGAATCACCACATGCCAGGCCAGTCCTTTTCAAGACATCCTTACTCCATTCCTCTCCAATGGATCCAAAGGAATCACTTTTGACAATCATCTCCTAGATATAGGTGAGAACGTCATCACACAAGACTTAAGAGAACAAGAAGTTGGTGAAGGGGAAGGAAGTTCTCTCAACATCAACTAAATTTGTGTGTGGCATTTTTATGTTGCCTCTTGTCAGGAACTTCCAAGTGCCTCAGAACATTCCTAGGTTAGTTTCCCACTCAAAAGGGGCGGGAATCATTCCATACCATCCACAGAAGTGCTAATATAGTGAACTAGCCATTCACAGTGAATTGGTAGTCAAGGAATCCATAAGCCATATCTGTGGAGACCTAATAGAAGTCATATTACCCCTGGAATATGCATCACAAAGCTAATACACCACCATAAGCCATTCAAAAGTTATGATTTTTTCCTTTTCGGGGAAAAAAAAAGGTTAAGATCTTATAAGGGCATCTGGCCCACCAGACAACAGAGTAGGCAAAATCAAGAGGCTACATTCCTTTGCCGGTCATCTTTTCATTAAATCAACAAATGAAGGTCACATCATCCTTCTATCTCACATGCATGGATGTCCCTGCACTGGTGGTTTTTACGAAATACAAAGTAATTGCAACTATTCTGGAACCTCAATGCCCATATTGGATAATGACACATCGTGAAAGGACTATATGCAACACTTGATGCCTTCTGATTAAATAACTCATAACCAACACATTCAAAAGTATGCCTACCTAACATTAGGATAGTCCATAGAGGAAAACTCTATATCCACTCATACCTTTAGGAAAAGGACCTTTCTCCTTTATCATGATTCCTGTCATCCATTTGGCAAATGCTCTCCTCAACCATGTAGACTCCCTTTCAAATGAAGGAACATGTCTATGTACCAGCTAATTAACTCCAAGTATGTGAAGTATCGAAAAAAGAAATTGCATATGGGTGTCCACTAAAAATCAGAGTGAAGCTATCCTTTTTCTATTTATTAAAGGTTGTCTTGGCAACAGAAACCCAAGAGATACCTGGTAACATCCTTGCTCTATTTCTTTGCAATATTTGCTTGTCTAATACCCAAGTTGCCTTGAAGATGAATAACTAAGAGGTACCCATGCATGTCTGAAGGAATGTGATTCCTTTCACTTCTCAGGCATGCGCAATACAAAGATTTCTTTTTTCTAAGAAAGAAAACAAAGAAATCTGATAAACAGGAAGAAAAATCACATTCATTGTAAATTATCTATACATGCACCGCCCTCAAAGAAACACTCTGCATCCACTTTCAAGGCACAAACAGGACCTTGTCTTCCCTACAGCCATGCGACTGAAGCTCATTCAAGAAATACATTGGGAAGCTGCATGAAGCCACCTTTCAACCAGCAGGGTGAGACCCAATGTTCCCACTTGGATTTATATGTTAACAGCAAACAAGAGAATACTTCAATGCTAAGTTGCATAGAAAAAAAATCTAGCAACTGAAGACACACCATGGTTCATTTTATCAGGTGTTTGTAACGGGCATCAAATGTCAAACTAAAGCATCAAATGGAATCGATGTAGAAAAAAGGAACCAAAGTCTCGACAGAATTGCAAAATATAGTTCAACACAATACCCTTCATCTCAATAGATACTAGCATCTAACTTTTCGGAATTCAAACTTTTAGTTCTGGGGGCTACTTTAGTCCGCTTTCACACATCTCAAAAGCATTATAGTTAAACTACATAAATTTCAATCATTTCCCATACTTTAACTATCATTGAAATCAAATTGCTTCAAAAGCACCATTGAAGCTAGATTGCATGAAAGTGAATTCTAGGAAGTCAACCTTCACTTAACCCTCTTTAGAATGCTGAAATGTAGCCCACTGGCTGCAAGTAATTGGACTTTAACTCTCTGCCTCCACTTAACAAACCAACAGTTTGATTTAAATCTACACATAAATGCCACGATTACTTCTCTCACTTTAGTAATTATTGCGATCATGTAACTTGACATCCCCATTCTACAGCAACCAGCTGACCTGGGAACACCTGTGGAATCCAATTACATTAAGCCAATCCACTACCACTTCTTCCCATCCCACCTCCCTTCATTTATGAACTCCGCACCACACCCCACCCCCCCCCCCCCCCCCCACACCAACTCCACAGAAGTTGTCTCATAGCGCTTTTAGTTAGTTCCTCCTCACACAGTTCATCACCTCCGACGAAACTGAAGCAGATGTTGGATACGAATCACACGCCGATAAGGTCCATCTCCGTGTTTACAAAACGGAACAAGTGAAATCGACTGCATATGTATGCTCAACTTTAAGCTATAGATCCACGAAGAAACAGATGAAAGGGAAAAAAAAAACCCTAAGCGCGAAGAACAACTCTCTAGAGATCAAATCAACGATGGAACAGTGAGAGATCAAAGTAAAGGAGAAACGAAGGGATCACCATAACCGGTGCAGTGAACGGTGACGCTCTGCCCCCTGGAGGGCCTCGGGCCGGTGCCCGCCTTAAGAATCTGCTTCTCCACTCCCATCGTCCTTCCAACGTCCTAAACCCTACCGAGATCGCCTCGCCGCTTCCGGTGTGCGGTGTTGAAACAGCGCCGCCACGTTTATAACCGAAGAGGGAAGAAAATTTAGAAATGCACCCTCTAACTACCTAACTAATCAATTAATCATGGGTGACTTCATAGCAGAGCCCTTGCATATCTTTGCTGTAAAGAAGTCTCAAAAATAATCTAAGTGCTATAATAAGATTTACCTCATTTTAAAAAGTTATTATCGTTAGTTAGTGGACGCAGGAATGCTTTTTTTTTTTTTTAATCAATGTACTATTAAAAATGATGACAAAGGGTATCATGTGATTTTATACCAATATAAAATAATTTAGAGGTGATTTCAGTAATTTTATATTAGTATAAAATGATGTTAGTGATTTTACATCGATAAAATTATTATATTTGTAAATTTTGATTTTTTGTGAGTGTAAAATTATTTTATATTTGTATATTTTTTTATTAGACATTGTGATACTTTTTTAAGTGATGGCATACTTCATTTCATGACAATATTTGCATTAATTTTCTACGAAAAAAAAGATGGCATGTGTCGTGACTTTTACTTCCAAATTTGCTTTTTTGGTTACAAAATTTAATTTTTTAGCTAAAAATAACTCTCTCGATCATTAATATTCTTTCCCCTCTTATATGAGATTTCAATTCAACTCATAGTCAAATATGATATAAGATTGTTATCCACACGTAAATGTTAATTATAAAATCATTATTTCCCCCACTAAATTAGACTTAAAAAGTATTAATTGACATGCCCAAAGGTTCCATAAGTTGAAATTTTAACATAATGATCTATTGGTTACAATTGAGGTTGATACCTCCAATTGTGACCCACAAGTTTTAGATTTGACTAAGTTTACGGATCATGCCAAGTAGTTTGACATCGTCTCATTCTTGAGTGTCCAATGATAAGTATATATAAGATCCCTCAATTTTTAATATACCCCAAACCAATTTTTCTTAATTGAAATGAAACTTTTGTTCGTTTTGTATGTTTACTTTCAGAATTTTGATTGCATTGTATTAGATATGTAACTTTAAATTGTGATCTTTTTTGCAAATCATTTACTTCTCACAATATTTTTTACAATTACAAATTTTATGGTTAAAATAATATTAACAATAAAAACAATAAAACAAAAAAGTATAACAAATTGCATAACCTAATTATATTAGGTGATTTATTAAATATAAGAGCATGATCCATACCAGGTGTATACTTTATACAATACAATACATGTATAGGTGTAGGGAGGTGGGAGAATGTTGCCAACTTTAAAACTCTTTTTCTTTTCATTTGGGTGTGTATTATAGAGTGCAACTTTGTAAAATTTAATATCTATACTTATAAACTAAAATGAGTTCACCATGGCCAACTAGGAAACTTATACCACTCTATGTCTCGCAACTCGCCATCTTTCTGACCTTTTCCTACCTACTTAGCACACCTTTGGCAACATAAGTAACCTCCATAGCAATTTTACGGACATGTCTCTATTTCTTAGGGGAAAAAAAATAATTTGCTTTATCTTACCTCTTCGGTGCACCTCACTTTATCCTCACTTTGAAATCCCTCTGCTCATCTTCTCCAATCTTCTACTTGATTGATCTTTAAGGTATCATTTGTTTTGAGAAATTGATTTTGAAAGATTAATTTTGTAAGTAGTAAGATGTAGGATAAATATGAGATTGTAAAGTTTTTGTATTTGGAAAAAATATAGGTCAAATCATGAGTGTTTGGAGGGATAGGTGTTGGTGTTCTCTCACACAGTTTTGAGATAAATTCATTCCACCCTCTCCCTTGGAATTGGATAATCCGGGGATTGAGGACTCTATCTTGAGATTGTTCTAACCTGGGATTGAAAGATCCAAATGCAACAAAAATGACACAATCCCTGCAAAAAAACAGTGTCCAAAGTAGTATTCCTTCTCTTTGATTAAATTCTTACCCATTTGACCTCTAATGGGATACACCTAATCAAGGTGACGTGCCATGCAACGAGGCAGGAGGGCATGTCCTCAGGGATGCTCTAGGTGATAAGGCTTGGGGGGATGCATGTTCATGTCATAGGAATGGGTGATAATGTTGAGGTATTGGCCATAGTGTTGGATCAATTTCATTGATCCAGTAATATGGATTAATATGTGTGTATAATCACACATGTATTATGACTGTCAATTATAGCCCATATTTAAAAGTGATCAATTGAGGCATTATTGCTATAATGGGTTTTAATGTATCATTAAGATATAGAATTATTGTGTAGAAACCTATTAGGATAATTTCTATTCTATGATGGGTTGAATAGAAGTTTACCATGAATTAATTGGTGATTACCAATTAATCTTAGGATTGTGGTCCCTAACCCTACATACACACACATTCTTTAAGAGAACAACCCTATCAGTTCCAGGAGAGGGAGAGAGAGAGGGAGAAAAGAGGTGGTTCAGAGAGATCTCAGATTGCTGACTACCATCAGATCAAGTACTCCTTGTTTTCAGGTTGTGTAGAGGTTAGAAGACCATCTCTAACCTACCCTACTTCAAAGCTATAGTCTCGGCTTTGATCCTAATGGCTAGAACTACAGGAATAATTCGTGTCTCATCTTATCTAATGCAATAGTTTTGTCAACAATATTTTATACATGTTCATATGTTTCTTGTATGTTAAATCATGTTTTATTAAGTCTACAAGGATCAACATAAACCTAGGTTATATGTTAGACCCTTGAACTTTTGGAAATCTGAGTTGCTTTTCTGTAACTGCAACTAATACTGGTATTATTCATTAGTATCGTTACTAGTTGGTTACAGGATGTCCTTCATCAGTAATGATGGTTGATGAGTACTGGTACTTGACAGATACAGAACTCAATACTGTATCAATGTGGTACTCATACTTATTACTAGTACCAGTACTCTTTGATTACTGATATGGTCCTCAGTTCTGAGTGATCTGAAACTGTGGATTATAAATACTTGTACTGTTCATCAGTACCGGTACATGTATACCACAGATCAAATATGAATGTTTCTGTAACTTCGTCCAGTACATCATGTGTACCGGTACTATTCATTAGTACCGATACAGCATGGGTACTGCCAAGATGGTTCAGGTTCATTAAGCCAGAACCTGCACTCATGTAGTACCGATACTCAGGATGAGTACTAGTACTTGCTGAGATCAGATGAGTTCTGAGTAGATTCCAGTACCTTTTAGGTATTGATACGTGTCATGAGTACTAGTACATTTTGAGTATTGGATAGTTTTTAGTCCCTGTCAAGTATTGGTACTTGTCTTGAGTACCGGTACACCTTAAGTACTGAACATTTACCTATAAGTCAAGTATACCGGTACTCATACATGAATGTTGATATCACTTGAATATAGGACACATGAGGTGTTTAGACTTAGGCCAGCTTACAGTTCCCATCATAATGTTAAAGGTAGGTTCATTGTATAATTAACTCCAACAAAGCGGACCAAGGGTACAGGAAGGGAGAACATGCTACTAAGATTGGGGAGGAAAGACGAGGTGGCATTGTTGGACGGGAATAACAAAGGGTTAAGGTTCAAGCCTTTGAGTTACTATTTGTTTCGAGAGGTAAAACATTCGAGCCTTTAAATCCTTATTTGGTGGACTTTATTTTGAGGTAAAGTTATTCTGAGATGAGAAGAGGTAAATTTATCTACGGAGGGAGGGAGGTGTGAGATATACTTATCCCTCCTATTGCGAGATAACATTTTCAATTATCTACATCTCTACTTATCTTATAATTTGATCCATATCTATCAAAACATTAAAATCAATTTATTCACTTATTAATATTCTTCCACTAATAATATTTATCCCACGAAACAAATAGTATCTGAGGTGGTGGAGTGCTAGTGACATACAATGGTTAAGGGTTCCATCAACGAAATCTACAGGAGTAAGTGTCACAACTTTCCATTTGTGTACCTAAAAATTGAATTTTGTTTGCTGAGTGCTTTTATAGGGCATAACTCAGACACTTTCTGGAGTTTCCATTTTTAGGAAAATTGTGGTTTATATTTTGTTGTTTTAGTTAATGTTTTTTCTTTCATTCTCAAATTAATTTTATTTTTAGGTTTGAGATTCGGTTCACCCAATCAGACATTGATATCGATCCATGCTGTTAAGCCAAATGAGCATCTTAAATTTTGTTGCAGCCATCAAGCGAAATGGCTGCTGGTAGTGGGGTTTTGCTTTACATATTAGAGGTGTCGGTGGCAATTATCCCACCCGTAAATGTAGGAATATATCATTTCGTTTATAATTTCGTGGAAGTAGTTGTAAATAGTTGCATGATGATTATTTCATAAAATCTTTGATCAATGCTAGGAATATTTCAAGATTAATTGACGTAATTTTATAATTTTTTCACTATCATCTGTAGAAATATTAATATATACTAATTCTTATATTTTTTGTAATCCGTTCCCTATGTGTCTTTATGTAGATACGAACTTGATTAGAACTTAGCTTACAACTCATCAAAGCAATAAAAACTACACCTATCATAGCACACAAAGCAGACCTAATTTCTGTGTATCTATTATTTGTTCACATCACCCCTGTAGGAGCCAAAGGCTAAGTATTGAATTTTATTTAGGCATTACACGTGGAGGCATACTGAGGTTCTAAAGAAGAAAAGAGAAAGATTTTTAGTTTGTTATTCCAAAGTCGAAGGATATTTGATAAATAAATCTTAAGATTAAAAGGATTTAACTTATACTATCTCATTAAATTAATATAAATATCTATTAAAATATATTACTTTTAAATTATTTTTTGAGAAATTACTTTTAAATTATCTCATTATATCATATAAATATCAATATATATTAAGATATATCTACTTTAAAATAATATATTTATTAAAATGTATTTACCATGTGACATTAACTTACCCACACCTATATTATAATATTAAAAACTTATTTACTAATATTACTGTCACTATAGTAAACATTTTTTTCTGCCGTTTATCCTATCCTTTAAAACGAACATCCTTTCCAACTTTTTTTTTTTTTATTCTATCCCAAAATGGAGGTTAAAGGCAACCTAAGGACAACGTGAAAAAAAAAAATAAAAACCAGAAAAACATGAATTTTCTTTCAAGAGGAGAAAAAAAGGAATGAATCAAAGCCAAGATAATGCCGACATCTCCCGGTTCCGTCGTTAAGCTCAAAGTACACCGCACAGAATCCACCTCTGCCAGCCAACATTAATGGTACCCACCACCTTCGGGTGCACACCAACATTAATGGTACCCACCACCTTCGGGTTCACACCCCCCATAGGCCCCCAATCCAGCTCAGCTCAGCTCATCACCATTCTCCTCCTCCAACGACAGGTCCACGCTTCCACCTCCAAATAAAGAGGAGGATCCTCCCATCTCAGCCGTCCGATCACCTCCCTCTCCTTGTTCGGTCTGCCTCCCACCACTCGTCACGGACACCTCCCCCTACCAACGCTCACGCCACTACCTCGCTGCCTCTGCCCATCACGTCTGCTTTTCTCCCCCTTTAATTTCTCCGCCTCCTTACAAGAGCCGTCTTATACTCTCTCACCTTGACGGGGACGCCCGGAGCAAAGGTGGCCTCTAACCCACTTGACGGTACCGGTTGCGTGCCCAAGAAACGATGGCTTCTCTTCGCGCACCGCCAGGGGCGGCTGCCCACCGCGTGGAGGAGCCCGCAACGGCCCTTGGGAGCTCCGGAAGGACGATGGGTGCGGTAAAGGTGCGATCTTGAAAAGGTTTTCGCTTGTGGGTAACGCGTGGGGTGTGACTGGACGGTCAGTTCCTGTTGCAGATCTGGGGTTCTGGTCTGAGATTGGCGAGAATGAAGGCTACCCAATTGGGGCTTTCTGGTTCAAAAAGGTAATTGGGCTCTGGATCTCCTTTGTTTGGTTATGTGTGGGGTTCCGTGCTGGAAAAATGGGGTTTTTGATTGGATAAAGATTGTGTCTTCTTCTTAGCCTCCTGGGGGCCATTGTGGGGGCCGTTGAACCCGTAATAATTTGACTTGTAGATATATCTGGAATGGGTTCTTTTAAGGGGCAAAAACAAAAGAAAGGACTTTATGGAGGGATGTGTCCCTCTGTGACCAAGTGTTTTCCCCATCAATTGCAATTTCTTTACATATGCTCTTCTCATGTTCCTTTACGATCGATGATGACAGGTTTCTCCATGCTCCTTTTCTCTGATTGTTAGCTAATTAGAGTGAAGTGTCCGAGTTTCGGCATTTTTGAATGAGATGCATACTGTTCTTGACGTCCTGTTTTTATGCTGTTCCTTGTGTGATGAAAGAAGGCTTATTAAGGTCAAATGATATCATCTAAGTTAAAAACATAAGCTAGGATCGGTTGCTATATGATGGAGAACCTTCTACTCACATGAGGCAGGACATCTGCATGGGCAGAGGGGAACTTACCTCTTCCAGCTTCTGTTTGGAAGTTTAGAGTGCTTCGGAGGTCAGGCTATCTGGATGTTTTTGCAAATGAGGAGATTACTGTCAGGCAGGTAAGATATTTGAGCTACTGGGAATCTACCATCTTCTTGTGGTGCCTCCAAGGGGTTGGCTCAGTGGTAGAGCACACCGTTGGCATCCAAGAGGTCATGGGATCAAATCTCATGCCCATCATTTTTACGTTTTCGAAAGAGTTATCTTCTTGTGGTCCTTAGAATGAAAATACGATGTTTTTACTGAGAGGATCCAAAGTCGGTGAATCCATAATTGAAGGTTTTAATGATGGAGAGCATAATGGTAGTTGTCTCGGGAAATTATGAAAGATTTGCACAATAGCCAATTGGGGATTAGACTTTTTGGGATAACTTTGTGCAATAGGGTTAAGTTGTTTTTCTGTGTAGTATGCACGATAGCTAAACTGCTGGAAATCTGAAGATGGCAACATAAGTCAGATTGTATCAGAATAGCACTAATGTAGGGTGGAGCCTCTTTTTTAGCAATGTGATCTGGGGTCATATTGTCCTATTGTGGCATGAGGAGTGGTTTATCAGGTGAATATGATTCAAGCCAGTATCAGGCTGTCAGCCATAAGAACAAGGATGACATCAACCCCCTGCCCCCCCTCTGTGGTTAAGGGTGCCAATGATCCTCGGGAAAGGTCACGGCTATAGGTGAAAATCTCCTCCTTGGATGGGCTGATTGTGAATGCATGTGTTCTGTTGGTAGAGTTCTCAAGGCTACGGGGAACCTGTGGAGTTGGTGGAACCCTGTTGCTGGTGATAGCAGAATTGTAGCAAGCTTCACAGAGCCTTGATGGACTATGCTTGTCATCCACAATCATGTAGTGATTGTAGCTACAGACACGTACGCATTCTACACTACATGTTGCTTAAGAAGCCATTTAGATATTATAGATTTTGGCAAGGTAAGACAAGTTATTTGAAGGTGGTGTTGGATGGGTGGAATTTTTTGTTTAATAATGATCCATCATCCATCACTCCTGGTTTCATCCGAGTTGTGTTTGCTTATGGTACAACTTCTGTCCTAGGATAAGTTAAGGTAGAGTATTTGGTTGGATAGTGGGATAAGTAGTAGGATAAAAATGATTGGAATGTTGATGTAATGTTACTGGATAATATTTTAATGTTATATGAGAGTGGAATAGTTTGACATGATTTAGTGAGCATATATTAGTAGATATATTATGTCAGAGTAGGTATATTTTAATATATGTTGATGTTGACATGATGTAGTGGGATAAGTTGAGAATGAGTATATTTTAATAGACATTGATGTGATGGATTGGAATAAGCTAAATCCCATGCATTATAAAAGTTGCCCCACTAGTTATCCCTTTGACCAAGATACCCTTCAAATAGATGCAACCTTAAAGTTGCCTTGAGGTGGTGGGTTTCCTCCTCTATGGACATCTAATGGGTGATTGGCATAGAGGAAGATATCCTTCATTATGTTCATAGAGCTCTAAGGGAGGGACCTAGGGACTTTAATTAGGCTAAGAGGGAGTAGAGGTGTAAGGAATGCCTTCATGCTCTTCTCAAGGATGAGTCTATGTGGTAACAATAAAGAGATGTGGCTTCAAAAGGTTGCAAAGTCAAGGAAGGCATGAAATTTTGTTGGGAGGATGATCATTAATGAGGTTGCTTTCCCCACAAACTCGAAATTAATGATGCTCTAGAGGTTGAAAGATTGGTGACAAAGAAGATCGATTACGCTATTTCAACATTGACACCCCCTTTCCTCCAGCTTCCAACACTAAGGGAGCTTAGTGGGTTCCTAGCTGCCTTATCTCAGTTTCAATGTCAGTCGAAGCATAGGCACACAAGGCCATTGATTTTTTTTTTGGGAGTTTTACATGGATGCCCTTGTAAACATGGCCATTTACATCTGTACCCCCATAAACTTGTTAATTACATCTATACCTCTAAAAAGTTATTAACCTTTTCTTGATTGCACCTTTAGGTTAAGTCGCCATTAGTTGTTAAGGAATATTCCATTAAGTCTAACCGCATTAGTGCTATTGTTTACATCCATACCCCTCAACGGTCAAGTTGGATGGAATTGAATGAAAATGCCCCTAACTAGCTATTGGGGCGTTTAAATGGCCATTAAGCCCCCTGCTTCTTATAAACACATTTTGGATGGGAAAAAAAGCTCCATTCATTTAGGTCGTTTGTGCTAACATTCATATATAATGTTCATCTATTTACATACAATGTCAACATCCTTTGCATTTTAATTACATGTATAACCCCATAAACCCATGCATTTACATGTTAATGTACATTCATTCCTTCATTGAATAGCAAGTGTTTTTACACTGCAAAACATAAATCTACACAGTTACTGGTCTTTCTCTTCGTCTGTGAAGGCTTCATGGGTCCTTCTAAAGGTTCGAGTAGTTGTCAATGGGTGTCGGAGTTGCATGTGTATTGCCGATGTAGGATCCCATAGTGGTCAAGACTTTAGGGAAGTCTTGGAGTAAAGGGTGGAAGTTCTATGCTTGGCAACATAACAAGTGTGAACTTTTTCATGTGAATGGAGGATTTTGCTTGTAAGGAAAAAGCGGAAGTTCAAGAAATCGATGTTAACGACAACTAAGGAGATTAAATTGATTAGAGAGTATGTTGAGCTAAAAAAAAGAGTCGAGAGATTTGTTTTTATGCATTAAAGTTATACTATTGTGTGTGGTAGTAAACATAGCAGTAAGAATGTTCATGTATTGAACCGACCTAATGGAATGAAGTTGCGACTTTCATGTGCATCAGCTATGCCTATATACTTTTTACCTGCCACCAGATGTTTCTGCACTTGGCAAAAGTCATCAATTAGCTAACTTGAGAAGATCAATTAAAAGTAGACAAATTAGCTTGAAGAAAATCTCAACTACTTGCTTTTAGGCCCTAAAATTGACATTCAAAATCCATAAAAACACAAATTTCGAAGCTATGAAAATTGACATTCAAAAGAACTGTAAAAGTACTTCCAATCACAACATGAAATAGCTAACAAGTGTTTCCATCACATTTGAATATAACTAAGGTGTTCATCTAAATATAAACAACACTACTACGTAGAACCTAATCACATTTTGTATTATCTGCACAAAATGATAGGTCTTATAATCATATATAATGATGATCCCCTAAAACAAACTCATAAGAGATCACTGGAATCTGTTCAAGCTTCATAAAAATATCTTGTCCAAGGTGCACATGAATTTCCATATTTCTGCTGTAAAAGAAATTTCTATCCAATTTGCACAAACAATGAAAGAATTTGATAAGTCAAATAGATGGCATTCATCTACACTTGATGTGACGACCCGAGTCCCGCCAAACAATGAAACCTGGTAATCGTGTGCTAAAAGATCGTAGTCTCCCAACACATAATCATAAAATATAAACATAGCCAACAAATGATTCATATTACATAAATTCAATGAACATAAATTGAATACTAACTAGAAGATTCATCGTAGAATATAAGTATATAAGCCTAAGGAGATGTACAACGGAAATAACCTTGCAAATTGCCAAGTATACCTGAGTATGGAACCTAAAAACACGTCAGTAAAAACTGAGGAGAGTAGAACGACTAGACAGGCAATAACAGTAACAAAAGTACAGGAAGATGGGCACCATGCCAAAAGTTCGTTCATTTAAAATTTATTTCATATCCAGTTCCGTTTATGCAATTTGCCCATATCATTACACTTTTCAATCCGTCAATTGACGTCTCGGGCATAAGACGATCTCATGTAACTTCCTGCAGTGCAAGATTAGTATAAGCCACCCTCCTGGTCGGGAGGATTGTTTATACCCATCGAGTCACCACACTCTACTTTGGGATCATTGCGGAAAGGGGTGACGGCTACGTCGTGTAGTGTGAACACGTACAAGCGTTGTGTATGCTGAAGCACAGACAGCTAGTGACCCACCCACCGGTTGAGAAGAACCACTCCAAACCTAGAGCCCTGCAATCCGCTATCCCAGTTGGCCATTAAGCCTAACCAAAGAGTCGTATGGAGGCCAGCAACTCCCTAAACCTGCTCCTGAAATCGATCTGAAAGGTCAAAGCTATAGCCAAAATTCGACGAGTAGCGGGACTTAAATCAATTATCTATCTTTTAAATCTTGACTAAATAGTCGTATTAAATCCATTCCGGATAACTGTATCTTTTATTTTCATTAAATCCAATCCTGTTTAACAATTCCACATCCTTAAGCCCAGGATGAACATGTATTCATATTAACCTTTAATGTTATCATTTTACTGAAAATTTTCACATTATGATGGTGATTCCAAACTATTTACCAATTAACAATTACAACGAAACTGGTTTCATGTAAATCAAAGTCATTTTCATGCATGCGACGACGGAGGTACATGTAATCGTTAATTTTTAATTCTTTTCACATAAATCCAATTATTTCTCATTAAGTACTCATAAACCAGGGAAAATATCAGAGGATTCCAAACTCAACAAGAACCACACACGAACCAAGGCGGTAAACATGAAGAATCGCATAAGATGGTGACTCCGAAAATGAGAGAAGGGCAGACTACTCTACCTAATGTCATCGGAGGGTCATGGTGACTCCGAATTGTGCGCATAGGGCCTGGGGATAGTCTCCACACCCGCTTCAGAATCTGCACACGCATCGGGGGTAAGACCTGGTTCACACGTATCAAAAATAAGGTTGAAGACTCCTAATTAACTTTCTGATTTTTTCACTAAAGGATCAGCACTAAAAAAACTACACCAACTTATAGTACGCGTTAATATGATTCCAACGGTACCTTATTCGTTAAAATCCGAGGTTAGGAAGGCTTCAAATCAGTTGAAATAGCACGAGGGGTTCCTAAACCAAACAGACCGGTTGGTCTAGTCAAACCGGTCGCCGCACACCCAGTTGCAACACGTGTCGCTTGCTGGTTGGCGCCCGCTCCCGCTCGCTGATTGCTTGCGCACGTTGCTCAATGCCACTAGATTGGACACCTATCAGCAATCAGGCTGTTGAGGGGTCATGCATGTTTCTCCTCTTCGTGTGAACGCGTACGCGTAGCGCTCGCTGTTGTTGCGCCACGTGTCGACGATCGGTGCCACGCCACCAGATTGAGCGGTCCTCGCTTGCCGCCGTCGACGCTCTCGCGAAAATTTCGGGTGGGAATCCCACACTTTTCACTATCGCGAAAAGGTTCCCAAAAAGAAAATTTTAAGTTTTCAAAGGAAAATATAAGCTTTTCCTTCTCTCTTCCTCTCTTAATTTAAGAGGCTTAGATTAATAACGACCCAAGGACCAAAGGGGATCTTTTTATAGACCTAAATTCTGTTGGGATTAGGATTTGTGGGTGAAATACCCAAAATACCCCTAGGGTTGGGTCCACCTTACATTTAGGTCATTTTCGACTTGTTTTGACCATAACTTGTGCTATACACTTCGGATTCGCACGAAACAAGCGTCACTGGAAAATTTGCGATGAGAGGAATCTAACGGTACCATACATAGCACCCTTTGACAACATTTGATTAGGGTTTGATTCGAAATACACATTTTTTGGCAATTTAAGGTGGTGTTGACACCAGGACCAAACAATGACTGGGTTTCCAGGTTCAAATTGACCCGAACCATCCTGAAATAACTCGGGATTTGGATTTTGGGACATTACACTTGAAGTAAAAGAACTTAATAGTATCACTAATATATTTATTTACTAAATACGAGGAACAACAACAAAAAAAATACTTGAAAAGACCATTCAAAATCTACATCTATCTTGAAGGAAACTTTGCAATGGAACAATGCATTTAAAATTGACACTCAATTTAGCAGAAATTAGAAAGTTCAAGAGGTTTACCTTAATTTAGTTCGATAATTGCTCCATCAGTGAAGAGAGGTTGAGCTGGAGTTCTCTTTGGTCGGTTCCTCTTTTTTGGCTCTTGAACTTCCACTTGATTGGATTTCTTCCTAACTCTCTTTTGCATGTACTAGCTTCTACACCATTGTTAGAATCCAACCCACTATCAGGAAAATGCATAGTCATTAAAAGGATGAAGTAAAGAATTGAAATAATAACGAAATAAGAATTGAAATTACTACAATGCACCTCCTATCAATAAGGCTAGAAATCGTTTGAGATGGTTGCTATCCTTGATGGGTTGGATCACCTAGAGATGAAGGTGGTTGCCCTTGTGAAAAATTAAGAAGTACTTTGCAGGTGCTTTTATGATGGGCATTGCCCCCACATTTTGTCCACTTATGTCTTGGCTTCCTCCTTGGCTCATCTTTAGGCCTGATTCTATTTTTTTGGGCTTTCCTGGTGGCCTTTTTGATCTGGGTGCCTTCACCACAAAATCCAACTTCATTTGTTGCCCAAACATCTTTATGTGGAAGAGGTGCAATCCCCTAGGCATATGCCTCCTTGAACATGCTGATCTTGTAGTAATTTGATATATAGTTTTCCCATTTACAAACCCTCAATCTTGCAATCACAGTTGTTGCATGTATACATGGGAGACCTTCTAACTGCCATGTATTGCAGCTACACCTCTCATGAAGGTTCAACACAAATCTGCCCAAAGAAGCTTCTACCTCAGCCCTCATATCATCAGATCTCTTGACTATGAAGGCATGCACACCAACTGTTGTGGCCTTGATATATTTTATTGTTTTTGGAAGCAAGATACCGTGCATATTAGATGCAGTTCTTCTATCATCCATCATTGTCATCATTTTCTGTCTCACTCAGTCCATTAAGTTGCATATTGATAATCTTTGTGCAAGCCCTACTCTAAGTATTGAATGATTTAAACAAGTTGTTTGTGATATAGTGACAATTAGTGTTACGTGTGAATGAATGTGTACTCCATTTTATCTTCAACCTATCCAACCAGTTGTAAGCCCTTGGGCCCATCTTTTTATCTCA
The DNA here is from genome assembly GCA_037157565.1 of Thalassia testudinum. NCBI lineage: Eukaryota > Viridiplantae > Streptophyta > Magnoliopsida > Alismatales > Hydrocharitaceae > Thalassia > Thalassia testudinum. Next base: position 28,007,815 of record JAZHRO010000059.1, read on the forward strand.
TTCATCCAATGAATAAATTGATTGCTATCAAAACTCCTAGTTACATTCCAAACAAGTTTCTCTGAGTCATCACCAGGAAATGACTTCTTAACGTTTTTGTAGACGTACTTCATATAGGCCCTATGCTCAACATTTGGGTAGATCTCCCTTTCAAAAAACAACATTTGGGTAGATCTCTTGTATGGAAGATTCCAACCCTTCTTTCCATTTGATGCTGTTGTAATCCATCACCATACTCAAAGCTAATTGACTCCTTCAGATACTTTATGACCTAGCTCCATGAAGCATAAGACTCCTCTTCCACCACAGCAAATGCTACATGGAATAGCCCATTAACACCATCTAAAGCTGTTGCAACCAACATTCTCCTAAGGTGCTTTCCTTTCAAGTGGCATCTATCAAGTCCAATAAAAGGCCTACACTTCTTTTTGAACCCTTCCTTGGTTGCATTAAAGCACACAAAAACCCTAAAAGAGGTCCCATTAGGCTCTGCCATGTAATGAATGACATTGTTAGGATTCCTTGACTTTAATTCAAACACCAAAGAGGGTAACCTCTCATAGGATTTCTCCACGCTACCAAAGATGTTCACCAAAGCCATATGCTTCCCCCTATACAGTCTCATATAGGGTATCATATAGGGTATGCACAGATTGTAATCATTGAACAATCTTTTTACTTATGCCCTTCACTGACAAGCCCAGATTTTCCATAAGCCAATTGTGAATATGTTTAGATATCCATTTTTGACTGGCCATCCCACTATTGACAACTGTTGTACAAGTATGTGGACCTGGAAGTGTTTTTAAGTCAATCCTAGCAATGTTGGCTATTTTGATGTATGCACCCTCCACTTGTATTCCTCAACTGCACACTTGGCAGTCACTTTTCTTTGATCACATTTGATAAATTGAACTTCATATTTCTTCCGCAGATAGAGTTGTCTTAGGACACATCTAAAGGTCTCTACACTGCTATAGGAAGCTCCAACTTGAATGCCTGGATCATCTATGTCCAATTGACATATATTATCTCCAAAATTGGACATGTTTTCTACATCTGAATCTATTTGACCCTCTTCCATTTCTAACTCTTCAATGTCATCATCTGAATCATCACTTGTATTGTTACAAACAAATCACTTTCATATGAATCATCATCAATGACTACAACTTTGTCAAGAAATAATTTTCTCTTGCCACTTTTAGTTATCCTTGTCGTATGAATCAATGCTTGTGTCAAATGATTTGGTTAATGGCCTTCCTACATCCTTTGCCTTCTTGCTACCCTCTGGCACATCCAGCACTTCTGGAATGTCATTATCCACACCACCTAAATTAACACCACCAAAATCAACACGACCCTCGTCATCAATATCCACATGGGGTTTATCTTCAGCCACATCATCTTCAACTTGATTAACCCCCCTTCCATTTTAGGCTATTCCTCACCTTCCATTGCAGGCCCCTCAACTCCCAATCCATTAACCTCCCTACCATTAATGCACATTGTTACCACCTCCTCCTCCATTTGAGTCCTCACTTGAGTAGCACATTCAACTTAAGTTCTTCCAACTTCATTCTCTCCCTCACATTCTATCCCTTCATTATTTTCAGTCGTTATTACAGTTTCAAGTCTGACTTCACTTGCTCCCTCATTACTCCCTATTTCAGTCCCCATTTTAGGATCCAAATCAACTGCACTTGCTTGTACATTACTGCTTATTTCAGTACCTGACCCCACTCTAGTTCCTCCCTTCTTAATCTCCACTTTAGCTCCCTCATCACTACCTAAACCCACTTCAGGTCCCTTGTCAGCCCCTAAATCTACCAACCCAATTCCCATAACACATGAAAATCGAGTCACCAACCCCAAATCAACCCTTCCTCCTTCACTATAATTAGTGGCATTTCTTTTTCATTCCCATCTTCACCAGTAACCCCTCCATCCACAGCTCTTTCAGATCTAGATGGCCCTTCCCCAAAGCCATTTCCCACATCAGCAATCCCTAATTTGTTCAAACTTCCATCCTTTTTCAAAACTTTAACATCTAAGATGTTCTTTCATAGGAAGATATTCAAGCACATCAATTTGAATGAACCCAACAACTAACTCTAAGACATGACCATCACGATACTTATTAAACATCTCCATCATTTCCTTTTCATCAGTGATAGGTGCATACCTTGTGGCTCTTGACTTGGGATCCTTATACCTCAAGTGCAACATGTTCTTTGCATCCCAATCCATCAACTTTGTCATGTTCTCTATCAAATCGAACCAGCATATGAGATCAGGGTCCATTCCAATCACCTTCTCCTTTCCTCCAACATACTTCTTGCCTGTTGAGCGTTTGGTTTTCTTTCATTCTTTGCCCCACCTCGAGCATATAGTAAGAATTCCAAGCTTTCCATTAAACCATCCCATCGTGTCTGCATAGGCACGAGCTCAACAGTTACAATGCATGCCATGCATGGCCATAAAAATGAAGAACATGAACTTTCATACCTTGTTGCTACTTTGAAGAAGACCTATCTCCTCCACATCCCTTTTCTTGCTCCACAGATGGCCGCCTTCGAAGTTGGAGAGGTGATTATAAAGGTGGAGTAAAGGTTCTATCCTCGCCCCCATTACGAATGTGGGGTTTAGATTAGGGTTTCTATTAGGGTGACGGAGTTGATTAACCATGGGATTAGGAGATTAGGGCTTCGATTGAGGTAGAGATTGAGGTGATTAGGGCATTGATGGAGGAGAAAGGGGGCGATTAGGGCTTTGCTTGGGAGTGGGAGAGGCAAAGGAGAGCAATGAATGTGGTGAAGGTGATTAATAGAGGCGTGAACAGTGGACTCTTGCCACTATTGTCCCATGCTACAGCAATACTTGTTCGGGGTATAGATGTAATTAGCTAGTTTATGGGGATACAAATGTTTTTAGGGGCATTCATGTAAAAATCCCTTTTTGTCTGCCCTATTTATAAGTTTTATGCATGTGTGCCTCTTGTCGGAGTTGGTTTGTGGATATGGTATGGTCAAGATAGCTAATCATGGTTTTGAAGGCTAACCTACCCTATTTTACGTTAAGACTACTTTAGAACTTTGTGGTGGTTCTGGGCTAGAGGCATGGTTCTTCCAATCAGTGTTTTAAATGCACGGGTATTTGCACAAGCATTTTTGGAAAAGGGTCATGTCAACACGAGTAAGGTGTCGAAACACAGGTATGCTGGTGGCATGCCGACCATTTCGCTGGCATGCCGACAAGATGGGCAGCATGTCGCCAAATGTCAATGCTGCCGAGGCTAGGGGCTGATCTTCCTGATGTAGGTCAAGTCACACACACACACTTCCTGATGTGTCTGGGGCTGGGAGGGTCACACACACAGACACACAGACATAGACACACACACACACACAATTGTGCCTTTCTGAGCGATTTTGGATTTCGATATATCTTTTTTTTGACTTGTTAATACGATATCAATATTTAAAACCTTGGGTATGGTAACACTTAATATTTGATTTTCTTGAAATTGACTACTGTTATTTTTATCGACATGCATCGGCATGCCCTTGGCATTTCCACGGCGTGCCCTCGGCATGCCTACGAAATGCACACTTAGAATTTCTTCGGCATGGCGTCAAAAGCGACATTTCAAACCTTGCTTCCAATGGACTGATTTTGGAGGTAATGGGCTGTATTGTAGGACTACAAGTCCTATGGCATTGCTTGGTGGAGGCTTTGCAAATTTGAACAAGGAGGGGGGCTGGGATTTCATGGGTTGTTTAGGATCACACATCCCAAAGGGGTCTGGTGCATGCTAAATGAGGATGGCTCCCTGTTGGTATGCTGGAACCTGATAAATTGAATTGCTTAGTAGAGAGAAATTAGAGGAACCTAAACTGTGCAATCAGAGAAAACAGATAGAACTTGAATTTAGTTAAATAATGTTGACTAAATGGCAAGGAACAAACAGCTAAGTTATACATGCACATGTAAATATGCCCATTTGGGGGCCATCTTCTCATGTACCAATTTTGAAATTTGATCTGTAAAAAGGTAACAAATTGGAAATATGGATGGTGGGTGCATACCTTGGAGGAATTTTAAGTGTAATTTTCACACCCATTTAAGTTCATTGATTGATGACAAGCAATAACATTGGACCTTTTTTTTCCTGATGCTCAAAAGTCATTATTCCATAAATAAACTTCATTTGAATAACTCTGTTAATTTCTATGCATTAACTGTCAGATTCTTGAAACTGAGGAAATTTGAAGTGCCTAATATAGTTTGTTGATCAAGTCTTGGTAATGTTCAATTTTTGATGTGAAATATCATACCTTAATTATTCAAATGTACTTTTGTTTCATCAGGTAGTGTAAACATATGATCAATTTTGATTAGATGTTAGTAGCTTATTGTGCTACTTCTCAAAACTTGGTGCACTACATATTTGTTGTGCTCAAAATGCCGTTGTCTTGATGATATAGGAGGAAGTTGGATGTCGTAGCTAAAAAATCACAAGAGGTGGTTGAGAGTGAAATTCATAGATTAAAGGAAAGTGATCTTGGTTCGGACCCGTTCGAAGAGTTGAGGCATAGATTTCTAGAATTCAAGAAGCAAAACTATGTGTAAGTGGTGGCCAATTCTACATCACTTTTTGTTCAGAATGAGCCCACTATGTTCTGTTCAAGAGTAGACTTCATTTTCTTTGAAGAGTTGAATTAATCTTTTTCTGCAGGGAAAATTCTGTTCGTTATCAGAATCTTGCCCAAGGACAGGCACCCAAGGTAGTATTCACTGTAGAATTGCTTTTGTCCATATATGTATTACTTATACAAATGAAATGCCTTCTGTACTCTCATTGGATTTCCCCTGCCATTTAGAAATGACTACACACACCTTTAATATTTCTTTTCTATAGATGATGCTTTGATCTCTTATTTATTAATATTTCCAACTGCAGTTCATGGTGATTGCATGCGCTGACTCTAGAGTCTGTCCATCTAAAGTATTGGGATTTCAACCAGGGGAAGCCTTCACCATCCGCAATGTGGCAAACTTGGTGCCACCTTTTCAGGTATTCAGTGCAGAGAGGAGCTGTATAAGCATTGATTGCATGGGCGTTAAACCTAATTAGCAGTTTGTCCTGTTAAGTTTATCTTTGAGTAGAAAAGATAGATGCTTTTGTCTCTAGTAACTCAAAAATCTAAAAGAATAAGAATCAGAAGTGCATAGTGATACGTTTTAAGTGTTGTGTCTTCTTCTGAATTTACCTATCCTGATTATTAATGTCAGCGAGAAAAATGACCATCATCTATTATGATTACCAAAAAAAAATGCACAAGAATTTTAACGAATTCCTGGTAAGTGTGCTCTTATTTGTTTCAACCTCTTTTGCAGCATGGGGCTTCCGAAACTAGTGCTGCCCTTGAATTTGCTGTAAATTCTTTGGAGGTACGTTGCTCTGTTCCAATACTGTTCTTAGTCTAGTTTTACCTATTTAAGGCTGCTTGTCTCACTACGCTAAGTAATATGATCAATCTGATGTCAAGTTGCCAATCTTTGCCTTCTACCATCTTACAGGTAGGGAATATCTTAGTTGTTGGCCATAGCCGTTGTGGAGGCATTCAAGCTCTTATGAAGATGTCCAAGAAAGACACTTCGAGGTTTTTATTCCAACCCAAATTTAAAAAATCAGTTTTTTTTTCAGGATCCAGAAGTAACATATGTCTTGCTTACTGTCTTAATCCAGAAGCTTCATCAAGGATTGGGTGACCATTGCTAAGAGTGCAAGATTAAGCACAGAAGCTGTTGCTGGTCATCTTAGCTTTGAACAGCAGTGCAGAAACTGCGAGAAGGTGCTGAGCTATCAAGTGGCATAAATTAACTAAAATGCATTATTAGAACTCATGCTTTTGAGCCAATCAGGAATTACCTCTAATCTTAAACGAAGCATGCACCGCTCTGGATATGTGCTCTTTTGCAAGAAGAATGGATAATCTGCACTTCTTTTTGCCTTGTTTACACAACCAATTTCCATAAGTTGAATCATCTGTTGATGAGATTGCAGCATCTTCAACAAATCTTAGCCATATTTGCAATATATTTAGGGACTTTAACATAGGTAACCCTGTAAAGATGTGCATATTCATGGTCACCTACATTTATCATGTTTGCATAAATACCCTAATAAAGCTGCTTGAATTCACACTTATATCACTCCATTAGCGTGAGCTCAGAAACTAAGCATGTTTGAGATAATTTGTTTAAAGGGTAGGGATTAATCAAGATCTTCATGTACATCTAGAGGTTGGCATCCAATCCTAATATTTATAAAAGGAAAAATTGTATGATCTCATCACCTGAATGTAGACATTAGAGTAACTCGAAATGATGGTAGACTTATAGTTGAAATGAAGGCAAAAATGAAGGTTGATTTGTGTATTAATATACAAGAACGCAAAAAATATTTTTTTATCCACAATAAATTAGCAAATTTCTTCCGAAAATTAATATCGAGGGTGTTTATTTGTGTGTGTAAATGTAAAAATGTTACAGAGGATATGGTATGAATCCCTCATATCTATTAGGACATTTTGGCTTTTGTTTGGTCAGCCATAATTATACTTTTTAAGTGTAGTTGCAGAACAAACATTACCGACATCTGGCTTTGTATAATTTACTATTGAAGAATGGATATCATGTGGATATCATGGGCTGAATAGGACAGTAGAGTGCCATTGGAGCTTCACAACACTTCTGCATTGGATTTGTAGCTGCAGCTGAATTTGCCTCTGAATTTGCAGGAATCGATAAATGGATCGCTGCTGAATTTGCTGACATATCCTTGGATCGAGAAGAGGGTGGTTGAAGAGAAGCTTGCCATACATGGTGGCTATTATGACTTTGTAGACTGTACATTCGAGAAGTGGACTCTCGAATACAGAGAGAAGATGGAAGGTGGCAGCAAGTATGGTATGATGAATCACACCTTTTGGTCCTGACATATTTTTGTTCTCTGTTGTTCCATGTACGAAGATCCTTATCTTGCTGTCTCATTTCATCCCGGGTTCTTGTTATTAAGTCACATAGAGATGTGTGTGTTGCACCTGAATAGTGTATATGATCATGTAGAGCACATGTTTTCATTGATGGGTTGCCCCTACCATATCCTGTGCCCATTGATTGATAGCTTCTCGAGTTTGTAATGTTGGTGACGGATGATGTATGATTCAACGATGTGTTCCGATAAATGCCATCATATATTTTGTGTACCATATTACCCTTCTTCAAGAAAAAATGAAGTGCGACATAGTTTTAGGAATCGATTGCTTGCGAGAATCATTATTTACTAAAAGTAAGTTGCCAATAAATGCTCATTGGAGTGATTCAAGTTTACTGTCATTCTTTCTAGCAAATTTAGCCTGTTTTTGGATATTGCACTTAGGAGCAGAGTCAAATGTGACATTTCATAACAATAGCAAGTGCATTTGGTGGAGACAATGGCAGAGTCTAACCCAAAGTCAGCCACCAGACCCGCATGGGCAATGAATCATAGGATTCTTCCTCCTGCCATGGGGAATCAGCCCCTAGGTGAGAATTGTGTTTCCATGTGTTGCATCAAAAGAATTTAGCATCAGCTGGAAATTTTACTGATACGCCCTAATACAGCAGTGGATATGTTGATGGTGAAGAAGAGGGCTCCACACCAAGAAGCTTGAAGAGGCAGGCTGTCTGAATGCTTTAGCCACATCATGGGATTACCTTCTAGCAATGGCAAATTTTGAAATTAGAGAGAGGCTTCTTTCTGTCCAACGAATCCATTGCATATAGGAATTTTAAAGTTACCATTTTCCAAATTAAGCAGAATTGCATAATCAATCACAATAGAAAAGAGTGAGTGGAACTCCTGGGAAGTAAGCACAAACATGTGTTTCCTCTTGGGTTAGGTCTGGCAGGGTCCAACTTTAGGGAGAGAATTAATGAAGGAGGAAAAGTGCAATCATGTAAATAAAAATGGTTTTCATCTTCCTGGGAAAGGGTCTAACTTCAAAATATACCAAGAAAGGCTGACCATCGCGATGCATTTTCCCTTTTACAGTGCCATGTTGTACGCCTCTGGGGGAAAAATAATGGTGGTGATAGATTGACATTGTTTAATTTTGGTAAAATATCACCTTTAGACATTGAAATTTGAGAACTTCTTTTGTAATGGATAAAACTAATTTAGAAAAATTATTGACAAATAAAACATAATAAAGATATCCACTATGTGAAGAAACCTGGGATGTTCTCTATATGTAACTAAAGATAAGTTCTAAAGGAGGCTTACCTTAAGGGTTTGAATTTTTAATGATCATTTTACTCTTAATCAAACCTTTATTAAGTCACTAATAAAGGGATTAAGAGGTACTTGAAATCTAATTGCTTAATTCTTGGCTTAGTGGATTGATTTCCCCATAAAACACCTTAAGAAGTAAAGTTGAAGGGCAGTGGATAAGAGGATGGAAGTTGAAGGGCCAAACTCTAAATTATGGTTTAGGTGGAAGGGCCAAGGCATAAAATACCCTAACCCCTTAAGCAGCGGCCCTCCCCTATATAAAAGGATCTCCACTGCTTATCTCTTCTCCACCGCTGGTCTCCCTTGTTGCCCTCTTTAATTCTCTTGTAGCAACAGTAGCGAAGGAAGCAAGTTTCATTGGAGCCTTAATAGTAGGTAGGCTCCTCTCTTTTTCTTCACTCTTCTTCTCAAGTAATGCTTGAGACTGTTGGTGTTTCCAAGGGAGGTGCTGCTTGTGACAGCCTAGGTCCCATTAGGCGAGTAAATCCAATGAGACCTGAGTTGTCGAATACAAAATATTAATCTAAATGTGATTGCAGTCCTCCAGTACGTAATTATAAAATAACAATAGCCAAACAAGCAAATCGTAGAGTAATAATTAAATAATGAATGAAATACTAACCAAGATGAGGGACATAAAGCAAGAGTATATAGATAAGGAAGATCTCCATATGTGGTTATTGACGTTAATTATCGAATTGCAACTTAGTACGGAACCCAAGGAACATGTCAGTATAAACTAAGTAGAGTAGAATCAACAATCTTGTACAAAAATAGTAATAGAGAGAGTGCAACAGCGAGGGTACTGGTTCATAAGTTAATCCATTTATTTACCTTTATGTTATTCTATTTATTTTACAAGTTAAGCCAAACTTGTTATGGTCATATCCTGTTAATTGACACCTTGGGCATAAGATGATTTTTGTATAACTTCTTGAGATACAAGATTGGTATAAGCCATTCTCTTGGCTGAGAAGGTGACTTATATCCATCGAGTCACCATGATCCGTCACCCTAGGGTCATTGCAAAAAAGGGTGGCAGTTACGTACATCATATGGCGTGAACATGTGCAAGCGCTATGCTGTCGAACCACAGACAGCTAATGCCCCACTCACTTGCTAAGAAAAAAAACCAACTCCAAAAACCTGTGAGCCATGCATCTCGCTTTCTCAGTTGGCCGCTATGCTTAATCAAAGAGTTGTAGGGAGGCCAGCAACTTCTTAATCTGACGATTGTTAACTTAAGGGCATTTATGTTAACGAAGAGAAGATATGGGGGGTATTTCTGTAATAACAAAGAATATTGGGGTAGTTATTTCTATAATAACAAGGATGGCCAGTAGGTTTGTTGAATCTTTTGTACTTGGAGGCCATCCTTGCTCAGGTGTGGTCATTAGCCTTTCAAATGATAGAGTAATTTTCCCAAAGATGACGCCGATTAATCGAGGTTGAAGGACTTGATCAAGATAATAGGCTATAGCATGGTAAATATCAATCCCCACCAACACTCGGGAATTTGTTACTTAATTCCACTACGAAGGGTCGTTTGGGGAGGGGCTCTAACCCTCGCAATTTGCACTATATTAATATTTGCGAGAGTTCTTTGAATACACGATGGCTTGACTAAGATGACTCCTTTTGAATATAAGGTTTCCTTTTATCGGGTGTGAGGAGAGAACCCCTTGGGGGAGCCATTTCGGGTTGCCTCTTTGAGGGGGAACATGTGATGTGCGCAAAGGTTGGGGGCACAATCGATGCTAGGTCATATTTTTAGGCCTACCCCACCACTGAAGATATAGCCTTTGTAAAAGTGTCATAGAGCATGTTGTACATTATACTTGTCGCGTAAACCATAACAGCATGAAAAAATAGACAAAAAAGACCGGGGGGGGGGGGGGGGGGGGGCTTGGCTAGGCGGGCTCTAACGCTGTGACTTTAGTTTTCTTGCTGTTGCTTTACTCCACTACCTCACCTGGCCTTGCTGCCTAGGTGTGAGAAATATTATGGCGAAGTTAAATATACTAATGATAGGTATCAAAGAATTAAATGGTTTATATTGAGGATTTCGATAAGCTATTAAGAACCACTTTGATATTCAACTAATTGATTTCAATCTGAGAAGAAATGGCAATTTTCTTAAGATATTGTTGCATGTCGTATGGTCTCGATGCGTATCATTTGCATAGGAATAGAGATTCGGGGCTATCATGTAGGTTGGGCCAAATAGTTGACTCAATAAGATAGAGATGTGGAAAGTCCTCTTATCATTGTTACGGAGAAAGTATATCCTTTAACTTAAGATATATAGATATGTGTTTTTGTGCTTAAATATACATATTTGGTGGATTGATGGTTGATGCACTAACCATGGTGTCGACACTAGAAAGCTAGTGTGCATTTAAGAGCACAGCAGATGCATGCTTTCTTGATCGGATCACACAAATCTGCTATTATAGGCGTATCTAGTGGATCAGAAGACAAGACCTTACTCTGAATATGTTGGGATATATAATTCCATGCATGCATATAGATTCTGATCAGACTTGCACATGAAAGAAAAGAAGATAGTCTTTTGAGAAAAGGAGTTGGTTTTGGTTCTTGTCCTAAAGATACAAAGGAAATATGAATTTGATCAAATGATTCCCATTATATCAAAAAATATTGGATTCTCCATAAATAACTCCCAATGATTGTACAACAAACTTCACCATTTATGTAAGAGAGGAAGGAAGAGAGCCTTTGTTGCCTTCTCCTTCTTTCCTTTAGTTGTTAGCCTTTTTTCCCATTGGGAAGAAGATTTTCGAGGTCATTGGTCTTCCAACAACGGCAAAAGACTTCTCACAAGAATGTCATTGGTTTTGTAACAATAGAAGTCTTCTACCATGAGTTGATGACTGCATTTGGAAGTGGGAATCTCTCTCTATGGCCATGCTCTCGAGGTTGTGCTTAAAGGAGGAGACGAGGGTTGCTTCCAGGATTGTGAAAAGATTCATGGTTGCACAAGATTGAGTGTTGTTAACAGCAAGGGTCCCATCTGCTTATTAAGAAGAAGGGAGTCCTTTGAGTTGGGACTTGTTGTGGGAGACACATCTGTGTTCCTCTACCACACCCCACGAAGGTATCATACTCGTGGGGATTCGGAATGGGGAGATGATTTTTCAGGCTACAAATTAGATTGAATCAAAATTTTAAACAATCATTTTATTATGCTTTTACAATGCCATGGTGAATTGTTCACCAATAAAAAGTAGATACATAACTGATTGCCTTCTTCATAGTTTGGGGTTGTAATTGTAGTTAGAGTGGGTGAGTTGAAGAGGGAAATCCATAATCTTTCTCTGATGCGTGTATATGTGATTAATGTATATAAGATTTATATGTAGCTAAGTTATAATGTATATTTATACTAAGTTATATTGTATAATAGTATATATGTGTTTAATGTATATATAAATCACATATGTATATAACTATTGTATAATATGACCTATATACATATAACCCATACATGTACACTAGTCTATATTTATGTATATAACTTAATATACTGATTACAATATTTATTATGTAAAATAACATATTTATGCTATATATACCTAATTATGTATTATATATGTATATTACTTTAAGTTAATGAAGTATACTAGTAAATTAAGTTAGTCTAAGTTAATAATTTATCTAATTAATATACTAAGTTATACTGTATTCTCATAATTTATATTTTAACTTATTTTAAATATATTTATTATCAGTATGTATATATTATACAATTAATTTATATGTATAAATTGTATATGTGTATACAACATATAAATACCTAAATAAATGGGGTTAAATGATTTAAAATTCTAAATTAATCATGTAAATATGTAATTTAACTAAACTAGATCCTAATTAGGTAGTTTGAACAATAAATTATAGTGTACATTAGTAATTATAGCTAATTACAACGGTATAAAACCCCTAACTTCAACTAATTTAAAAAATATTTATACATGTAATTAACTTAATCTAATTATCCAAATCAATAGCCTTATGTATTAACTATATGATTATGTAATTTATTTGTAAATTAAACCTTTAATTAATACTCAATTACCCCTAAACTTCTATTTAAATAATGTAGCGGCTTTAGTCCCACATCGTGGGTTGAGAAGTCATTACCGCCATATTTATTGATTTACGTAGGTAAGCCTCTCACCTGAGAATGGGAGTGAGCTCCATGGCGGTGCGTGCATGCGTGTGCCGCTCGTGTGCTGCTTGCATGTGCGTGTAGGTCCTAGAGTCTAAAGCCACTAGGTTAAAGCCCATTGGGGTGACCCACTAGGGGTGTGGCCTTGTAGGGTGGCCTTCATTTGTGGCTCCATGCCCTCCCCTATAGGGGTTGTCTTAGTAGTGGTATCGATTTGATCCTATGAACGGGTGACCCAACAATATTTTTTAGCTTAAGTGTTGTGTATGTGTTAGTAATGTGTTGTGTTTAAGTTAAAAATAAACCAAGTGTTGTGTGAGTGTGTTTTGTTTGTTAGTGTGTGTATATATATGTGTTAGTATGAGTGTGTGTTTATATAAGTTAGTTATATAAATATGTATATACTTTATATATATATATATGTGTGTAATATATACATTATATATGTGTGTGAGACTTATTATATGTATGTCTTGTATATAGGGTGAGTATTAGTATTACTATTAGCGTGTATAATGTTTTTGTCTTATCTTTGTTCATATTTTTTTAGATAAGATTTGTATACTTAACTTTTATCTTTTTATGTGATTCATTTGTAAATAGTTTAGCTTAGAGTTATTTTTGTGTCTTATTTGTATATATTTTTAAGGTATTACGAAATTCATTCTTTTGCTTTAATTTGTAAATAATTAACTTAGATTAGTTGATTCATTGATTCTAATTCATTCTTTTGTAAATGAAATTGACATTCTTGGAATAAAAGATAGATTTTGAATATTAGAGAGTGATGTATATCAATAACCCTTTCAATGAACCACCTAGATTAAAATCATTAAAAATTAATTTAATGATTTTGGAGCACACAAAAGGTATGGCCTTCTTCATTGCTCCTAATAAAAAATCTATATAAGATAATAGCAATTTGTTTTGTTAGAATAATACTTTGAATAATAAGAAAAATGCAAAACAAAATATTTGGTTATTTGATTTTTAATCTACTGACGGGCCTTAAGACTATCGGCTCTATCCTTCGTGGTCTACAGCAACCCAAGTAGGAGAGGATTCAAACAATTAATCGCATAGTAAATACACGGAAGTAATTACTAAGTTCACAACCACTAATGATTGTTATGTCTTGGGGGAGATACTGATTTATCAACATACTATGTATTTGGTGATGGAGTATAGGAACTTTGATTGATAGGACTAAAATAGAGCAAAAGAGAATGGACTAACCATTGAACTCTAACCTTGCCTTACATCAAATTTGGTGAAATTTAATGTAGTTTTGTTACGAATCATTCCTTGTTTCCTATGAAATCTGAGATCGGCTCGCTTCGATTAAATCCTAAGATCCAGTCGTCTAACGAGAAATAACCAAATACATAAACATTCTACAATAACACATGTAACGTAATTAAGTAGAAAAAAAAAATAGACAACAATGAAAATAAACCAGAATATCTCAAAGATATTACATGCCACAAGCATAATAGAAATGTTAACTGACATAGCCATTACACAAAATAGAGAGAAATATAAACAGAAACAGGTATCACACGCTAAAAGTACTCACTACTAACAAAAACCTCTGCAATGGAAAATGGCAAAGAACTACGGCTGGGCTCGACTGGGCCCAACGTCCTTTGCAGTTGGTGGCGCTAGCTGCTTAACTCCCTGACCTGAACATGGTTATATAAATCTGTGGTCAGCTAACGTTGAGTAGAATTGTGGTTAAGTCATTTATATGCAATTAAACATAAAGGAAACAAACAGCTAATTAACCATCAAATTTCTAGTTATGTATTATTATTTGTTTTCATTTAAACATCTATGCATTTCTGATTCAGTTTCTAGCAAGGGTCCACAACATTTCTCAAATCCACTTGTTTCCTAAGGGAACGATCTTGATGTAGTTTTCCCCACGATACAGGATGTATACGTGGCACTCTCCTGGTCGGGAGAGCACCTTGTGGTAGTCCTATACTCGGTCTACCACCCCGGGGTCTTGGTCGCGACGTAGCGGTGACTACGGCACGCGCGATAAGCGCATGGGTAGCTACCCCGCACTAGCACTCGGTCAGTCGTTTCCGCTAATGGGTATGCCCAAATGTACAATACAGAATCGAACAGGGGCTACACCCCTCAACAGCTTGCGTACCCTCACCCGGTTATCCCGATTTGCCTAGTGGGCCTAACAAGAGTCGTTGTAGGGGGCTACTCCTAACCCTGGGTCCTAACTTAAGGGGCGGCTAGCTCTCCCCTACACTAAAGTAATGGTAGCTCTCCTCGGTACCGTGTACATGAGAGTCAGCTCACTTTCCATACCTAAGTCCATACAACCAACCAGCCCATAGGCAACATGTTCCATCATACGTTCGATATTCGTTTCAGTATACTTGAGTTCCTTTACTAGTTCCCCATAGGGTTCATGCATCGTACTCATTTTATTTCGTATGCAGCATATATCACTATTCACATTTCAGTTCTAAGTCGTATAACAGGCAGCTCGTGATTTAATAAATGAAGCAAGTATCACATCACTTAACTATTCAATTGCTAACAGTAAAGACTTTAACATGCATTTCAAAGTATAACAATGTGGCTCAAATAATGTACATTCATATTTTTCAGCCCTAAGGTTCATTTCATATCTTAAGGTTCAATCAAATCATTCTAATAAAGCATGCACTTTCATCATTTAAATCACTACATTAAAGAAGACCACTCTACCAGGATATTCAGGTGGAATGGGGGCTCGTACGATAGATCCTGTTGTTTCCACGGGTTTCGTATACACTACGGACTGGAGACCTATATGTAATTCCCTACTTGGAGGGGGTGAGATCAGCGTAACATAAAAAATGCGGAATTGAAAATATACCAATCTCACAAAATAAACAATCACACAAAGTACACAAAGATTTCTAAGTGGAAACCCAAACCGGGTAAAAACCACCACCTAACACTCTCGAGTTAGGATTTTCCGATCAACCAAGTTGATCAAATCCACTAAACGAATCACTTAAACGAGGGTGATTCAACATCAATTACAACCACGCTATTTTATACGAGGGTAGCGTACCTCAAATCCCTTCTTTTCACGAGAAGGATTTTGTCCCACAAAGGAGACGAGAATTCGCAAAACGAATACCCAACGAAATAATAAAGTAAAATAACAAATATAGTCTTATAAAGCCAACAAAGCTTTAAACCTAGCTTCTATAGGAATTAGGAAACTCCCCTTTGATGGAAGTGCGTCGAATCGATGACATAGGTGTGTGAGCTACACGACAGTGCAACAACGCTCTCGTAAACTACGGCGGGAGAGCAGGTGCGCAAATACTTGATGCTCTCTAGATGAAGAACTGGAGCTTGGAGAGCAAGAGCTTGCTTCTTAGGATCAAGAGACACAAAATGGTGTGAAAGTGTATTACTAGGTGCATCTTGTGTGCAAGAGGTTCTCCTCTATTTATAGAGGCCTTAGGAAGGCTTTGGAAGGCTTTGGAAAGCTTCCATAGCCGTTGGGTGCAAAGCCCAAGAGAATCAGCCCGAAATCAGGAACAATCATTGCATTGACAGGGTTATCAGACGTCTGGAAAACCAGTTTAAGATATCTGGGAACAAAGTCAGACGTCTGATTTTAGGTGGGTTTCTTCCTGACTTGAATAAGATCTAAACAGGGTTCTAGTGCAAGTCCATTAGACGACATACAGGACGTCTGGAATTATGTCTGGACGTCTGGAAACCTACTTTTTCTGCGGGAATGGATTTCCAAGAGATTGCAACGGCTAGAAAATCTCTGAGAAGAGATTTTCGGGTCAGCCGAGGCAAAACAGTCATGTATCAGATGTCTGGAAACGCTTACGGACGTCTGATAAGGCTCTAACGGTTATATCCTTCAGTGTTTGTTAAGCCAGCCAACGGTCCACTAATTGGACGTTTGGCAAAATCATTAGACGTCTTCTAAGATGTTTGAACTAAGGTCAGGACGTCTGATTTCATCAGACAGAACTAACTAACTCCAGCCTAAATGTTATCAGACGTCTGAATCAACAGTCAGACGTCTTAAAACTCATTATTAGACGTCTGATTTTTAGATTAGACATCTAAAAAGGCTGTTTGAACCCTATATTGGTTTTCTAAGTTCTGTACAAAAAACCTAAGTATCCTAGGGTTGTGCAGGTGTTCCTAGGACTACTGTTAGGGTACTTTGAGGCTCTTTAACATGATGTTCTAAGGAACAAAAAGAGCAAGGAAATAAAGACAAAAGTGCATGAAAGAAATAAACAGAATTCTATCCTATTCTTCTTGTCCTTCCATCTTCAATCTATTGCTCCTCGCGAATCTCCTCTGTTCTCCATTAAGCTCCTCCAATCCGTCCTGGATGTGAGCTCGAACTCCATCTAATCACGTCTCCATTTGCAATTTGCCTGAAATCTAATACTCCAAGTGCAAATGTTAAATGACACGTGTTTTGTTATCATCAAAATAAACGATCGCGGTGCTCTAGCACCAACACTATACCATTGACCAATCGTGTCAAACGAGTTCAAAATACCATAGGTGCGATATTAACACGTAGAGAATTCCAATCGGAAACCATCAATACTTCGTTTGCGTAAAACTGACTCCGTTTGGGCCCTGAACTAGCCAAAAACACGCATTCTGACCAAAATCAGACATTTGGGGTAAGTCCCAGACAGTTATGACCCGATTCCCAGATCCCTATAGGACCCGAGACTGGCTCGCCTTGACTAATCCCAAGACCTAGTCGTCCAATAAGAAATAACCAAAAGCATGAAAGTAAACCACATTCACATATGCAATATAACTAAGCAGAAGAAACGTACAAAGCAGTAAAGGAAAATAGATCTGCTATTTCAGTACATACCACCACAACAACAACAACGGAAAGCTGACGTAAATAGCAGAAGTAGAACAGTAACTAAAAGTCCATTACCTACTACAACAGTAGAGAAAAGAAAAGGAAGTGCTGAAGAAAACTACGGTTGGGCTTGACTGGGCCCAGCACCCTCCGTAGCCGGAAGCTTGGGCTGCTCAACTCCTTGTCTTGAATAGTATTATGAAAAAACAGAGTCAGCGAACACTGAGTAGAGTGGTATCTATATTAACTAAGTACAAAATAGTCAAAGCAACTGGTTTAATTCTCATTTCTATTTATCTGTTTTATATATATTTCTGTTTCACCCATTTCTGTCAAGCATCCACATTTCTTGATCTTGCATGTTCCTCGTGGGAACGATCTTGATTGTAGTCTTTTCCGTAGAGTAGAAGGTACACGTGGTGCTTTCTTGGCCGGGAGAGTCCTCCGTGGTAGTCCTACATCCAATCAACCACCCCGAGGTCACTGTTAAGACGTAGCGGTGACTACGGCATGCGTGATAAGCACACGGGTAGCTACCCTGCATTGACACGCGGTTAGTCATTTTCGCTAGCGGGTATGCCCAAAGTATAGCATGGAACAGTATAGGGCTTTGCCCTCTCAGAATAGGGGTGTCACTCCTTAGAACCAAACAAGGGTCTCGCCCCTTCACAGTCCGCACACCCTCGTCTGACTACCCCGGTTTGCCTAGAGGGCCTAACAATTCGGTGTAGGGTGGCTAGCTGAACCCCGGGTCCTGTGGGGTGGCTAGCTCCCTCCTTACACTAGTAGCTCGCCTCGATACCACGTACACGAGGGCCAATAGGAATCGGTGTAGAATGGCCAATCCTAACCTCAGGTCTCAACCCAAGGGAGGCTAGCTCTGCTCTACACAAAAGGGGCAGTTGCTCTCTGTAACGACCCGATTCCCGAGTCCCTACGTGACACGAGAACCGGACCGACTCGACTAATCCCAAGACCTAGTCGTCCAACGAGGAAGTAACCAAAAGAGCAGTAAAATAAACCACATTCAACATGAAATATAACTAGCAGTAACAAAATACAGTAGTAAGAAAAAGAGCTACTACAGCATGTACCACCACAACAGTAGAATAATATTCATAACATAACAAGAACTACAAGTAAAGAAAAGTACAGAGAGTAACAAAAACTACTCACTACAGTGGAACAAAAAGGGCACAAAAGAACAGTGGTAACTCTACTGGACCCTACTCGGCCCAGCGTCCTCTGCAGCCGCTGACCCTGGCTGCTCAACACCTGGTCCTGAAAAGTAACGAGTATAACACGTCAGCGAAACGCTGAGTAGAGTGGCAGCTAAACTAAAGAAACAGTAAAGTGTACAGTAGCTGTTTTATTTTCTTTCTTCCTTTATTTACGTCTTTCTATTATTTCATAATTTATCTATTTCTCATATCCTTCACTTGATCTCGAATGTTCCTCGTGGGAACGATCTTGATTGCAGTCTTTTCCGAACAGTAGAAGTAACACGTGGTGCTCTCCTGGCTGGGAGAGTCCCCCGTGGTGATTCTACTCTCAGTCAACCACCCCAAGGTCACTGACAGACATAACGGTGACTACGGCATGCGCGGTAAACGCATGGGTAGCTAACCCGCACTAGCACGCGGTCAGTCGTTTCCGTTAACGGGTGCGCCCAAAGCACAGTATGGAACCAGTATAGGGCAGAGCCCTCTCAGTAACAGGGGTCCAACCCCTCCACAGTAACCAAACAGGGGCCTTGCCCCTCCACAGTCCGCGCATCCTCGCCTGACTACCCTGGTTTGCCCAGTGGGCCTAACAAGTCGGTGTAGGTGAGCTAGCAGAACCCCAGGGACCCGGGGTTAGGTCTGGCCACTTTGTACCGACTTTTGTCCCTCGTGTACACAGTACCGAGGAGAGCTACTAGTGTAGAGCGAGTACTAGCTACCCCACAGGCCCCGGGGTTCTGCTAGCTCACCTACACCGACTTGTTAGGCCCACTGGGAAAACCAGGGTAGTCAGGCGAGGGTGCGCGGACTGTGGAGGGGCAAGGCCCCTGTTTGGTTACTGTGGAGGGGTTGGACACCTGTTACTGAGAGGGCTCTGCCCTATACTGGTTTCGTGCTGTGCTTTGGGCGCACCCGTTAACGGAAACGACTGACCGCGTGCCAGTACGGGTTAGCTACCCGTACGTTTACCGCGCGTGCCGTAGTCACCGTTACGTCTGTCAGTGACCTTGGGGTGGTTGACTAAGAGTAGGATCACCACAGGGGACTCTCCCGGCCAGGAGAGCACCACGTGTTACTTCTACTGTTCGGAAAAGACTGCAATCATGATCATTTCCACGAGGAACATTCGAGATCAAGTGAAGGATCTGAGAAATAGATAAATTATGAAACAATAGAAAGACATAAATAAAGGAAGAAAGAAAATAAAACAGCTACTGTACACTTTACTGCTTCTTTAGTTTAGCTGCCACTCTATTCAGCGTTTTGCTGACGTGTTACACTCGTTACTTTTCAGGACCAGGTGTTGAGTAGCCAGGGTCAGCGGTTACAGAGGATGCTGGGCCGAGTAGGGTCCAGTAGAGTTACCACTGTTCTTTTGTGCCCTTTTTGTTCCATTGTAGTGAGTAGTTTTTGTTATTCTCTGTACTTTTCTTTACTCGTAGTTCTTGTTATGTTATGAATGTTGTTCTACTGTTGTGGTGGTACATGCTGTAGTAGTTCTTTTTCTTACTGCTGTATTTTGTTACTGCTAGTTATATTTCATGTTGAATGTGGTTTATTTTACTGCTCTTTTGGTTACTTCCTCGTTGGACGACTAGGTCTTGGGATTAGTCGAGTCGGTCCGATTCTCATGTCATGTAGGGACTCGGGAATCAGGTCGTTACAAGATGGTATCAGAGCAAGGTCGTCCCGAGAAGTGAATCAACTGACTGGGAAATAAACAATTCACATGTCCATAACTAGAGTAGCCACCACAACATATCTTTTGACATCAGTGTTGGTGCTAGAGCACCACGATCATTTGTTTTGATGATAACAAAATACATGTTATTTAACATTTGCAATTTGAGTCCTAGATTTCAGGTCAATTGCAAATGTGGACGTGTTTAGACGGAGTTCGAGCTCGCATCCAGGACGGATTGGAGGAGCTCGACGGAAAACAGAGGAGGTTCGCGTGGAGCGAAAGATTGAAGATGGAAGAAAATGAAGAATAGGATAGATTTCCTTCTTTTGTACTTGTTGTATTTTTCGTTTCTTTTGTTGCTCTTTATTTCCTTAGATATTTCATGTTAAAGAGCCTCAAAGAACCTTAACAGTAGTCCTAGGAACACCGGCACAACCCTAGGATACTTAGGTTTTCTGTAGAATACTTAGAAAACCAATATAGGGTTCAAACAGCACTTCCAGACGTCTAATTCCCAAATCAGACGTCTGATAAAGTATTTTAAGACGTCTGACTGTTGTTTCAGACGTCTGATAACTGTTAGGCTGGACATAGCTAGTTCTGTCTGATGAAATCAGACGTCCAGATCTTAGTCCAGACGTCTTAGAAGACGTCTGATGGACTTGCCAGACGTCCAGATAGTGGACCGTTGCCTAACTTAACAGACACTGCAGAATATGACCGTTAGAGCCTTATCAGACGTCCTTAGGCCTTTCCAGACGTCTGATAAATGACCATTTTGCCTCGGCTGACCTAAAATCTCTTCTCAGAGATTTTCTAGCCGTTGCAACGTTTGGAAATCAATTCCCACAGTAAAAGTAGGTTTCCAGACGTCCATACATAGTGCCAGACGTCCTGTATGTCGTCTGATGGACTTGCACAAAAACCCTGTTTAGATCTGATTCAAGTCAGGGAGAAACCCACATAGAATCAGACGTCTGACCTTTAAATCAGACGTCTTAAAGTGGCCCTCCAGACGTCTGATGCAAGAGTTAGACGTCTGATCACCCTGTTAAGTGTAATCATTGTCCTGATTTCGGCCTGATTCTCTTGGGCTTTGTTCCCAACGGCTATAGAACCTTTCCTAAGCCTTCCAAAGCCTTCCTAAGGCCTCTATAAATAGAGGGGAGCCTTTGACACACCAAGACACAACAAGAGAAACACAAGACACACTTAAGCAACATAGTTCCACTCTCTTGTGTCCTAGCTAACTCTTGCTCTCCAAGCTCAAGCTCCATTCTCTTGAGAGCATCAAGCCTTCGCGCACCCGCTCTCCCGCCATTGTTCACGAGAGCGACATTGCACCGTTGCGTGGCTCACGCACCCGCGTCATCGTCGACGCACTCCTTGCAAAGGGGAGTTTCCTAAATCCTATAGAAGCTTAGGTTTATTACTTTGTTGGCTCTATAGGTTTGTTGTTTTATTTTATCTTGGTCTTTTGGTTGGGTATTCGCCTTGTGAATTCCCGTCTCCTTCGTGGGACAAAATCCTTCTCGTGGAGAGAAGGGGTTGAGGAACGCTACCCTCGTACTTGTAGCGTGGTTGTACTGAGGTTGAATCACCCTCGTTTTAAAGTGATTCGGTTAGTGGATTTGATCAACTAGGTTGATCGGAAAATCCTAACTCGAGAGGGTTAGGTGGTGGTTTTCACCTGATTTGGTTTTCCACCTAAAAATTACTTGTGTACTTGTGCGATTGATTTTTGTGAGATTGCTTTATATTTCAATTCCACATTTTTTACGTTACGCTAATCTCACCCCCTCCTAGTAGGGAACTTTCAATTGGTATCAGAGCAGGTCTCGCGAAATCGGCGTTACAAACCGGCGAGGATCTAGATCATGGAGGGAAGCATAGCCGCAATCAGAATCTCTGAGGGGCAGTCCACCGTCCGACCACCCTACTTTGACGGGAACAACTACAGCTACTGGAAGCTGAGGATGAGGATGTGGCTTCAACCCACGGACTTCGCTCTATGGGGACGTTGCGAAGCCTCATACGAGATCCCGGAGAGACCGGACGCAGGATACTCGCAGCAGCAGATTCGGGAACTCTCGCTCGACGCGAAAACAATGAACGCGTTGTATTGCGCGCTCAGCCCGGAGGAGTTCAACAGAATCTCGCAATGCGCCACCGCATACGAGATTTGGCACACACTTGAGGTAACTCACGAAGGTACCTCTAAGGTAAAAAACTTCTAAAATTAATTTACTTTCTCAAGAATTTGAATCTTTTTCTATGATATCTAACGAAACTTTAAGTGAGATGAACACTAGGTTCACTCTCATAGTAAACAATTTAAAAGCTTTAGGGAAGACCTTCATCAAGGGGGAGCTTCAAGGGAAGCTTCTTCGTTCCCTTGGACCGGAATGGGAACAGAAAGTCACTGCCATCGAGGAGGCGAACGAAGTAGAGGAGCTCAACATGGAAGATCTCCTAGGCAATCTAATGGCTTACGAGACAAAGTTGAAGCAGAAGAAGAAGGATACACCAGAGCCCAAACTGAAGAAGACTCTTGCCTTCAGAGCCGCGTCGGATAGCGAGGTAAGTTCCGACGACGAAGACTTTAGAATTTTACTTAAAAATTTTTCCAAGTTTTGTAGGGAATTAAAGAAAGAGAAAAAGGAGAAGAAGGAAAGCCCGAGACGTTGCTACCACTGCAACGAGAAAGGGCACCTACGACCAGAGTGCCCTCTTCTCAAAAAGGAGAAGAAAAAGGAAAAGGAAAAGAAATCTAAGAAGAAGGCGTTCCAAGCCACTTGGGATGATTCCAGCTCGGAGGAAGAAGAAGAAGAAAAAGAAGAAGAAACCGCTTGCTTTGGTTTCATGGCCAGAGGAACCAATAGCGACAGTGAAAGCGGAAGCGACTCCGACGACGAGGTAAATCTCGATCTTCAAGAAGCTTTTAATGAACTATTTGAGATTAGTAAATCACTAAAAATAGAAAACAAAAGCATTAAAAAGAATCTTAGTTTTCTTAGAAATGAAAATGATAGGTTAGAAAAATAACTCAAGGACATAGAAACTAGTCCTAAGGATAATAACCTGTTATTAGAAAATCATAACCTCATCAATGCAAATAATAAATTGATTGAGGAAAATGATAGTCTAAAGTTAGAAATCTCTAATTTAAAGACTAAGATGAGTATTATAGAAAAAGAAATTGCATGTCTTAGGGAAAATTCCAACAAATTAATCAACAAAGTAGATAATTTTTATAGCCCTAAGGTTGAGAAAGGATCTCCATCAAGGAGACCCGCTAACAGATCCGAATCCAAGCTCACTTGGATACCGAAGAAAAAATTAGAATCTTGTTTTGTAGGGTTCAGGGATAATTACAACACAAAGGACTGGACCTATAAGCTCAAGTCTGGTCAACTCGAGTTGGGAGAACCAAGGAGTAGACCAAGGAGGACAACAAGAAGACCGACGAGACGACGAACAAACGACAGACCCGCCGCACGTCGACCACCAGATTGGAGACCGGCGCCAATGCCTGGGCCTCCAAGCTACGGATGGGAGCCCCTTCCGATGTGGCATCCACCACCACCATTCGGGCCATTTTATTGGCCATGGTAGGTGAGGTAAAATTCTTAACCCTATCTTTTTATAAGCATTTAGATAGGGGGAGTTAAAATTAATGAGCTAATTGTCAATTTTTAAGGGGGAGATATAAGGTAGCTAAATTTCCTTTAGTAAGGGGGAGAAAAATAATAGCTATCTCATTGTTACAAAAAGGGGGAGGACATTACCTTTGTCAAAAGAAACTCATAGAAGAGCATGTTTTAAGGGGGAGTTATAGGAAATGTAAAACCAATTGAACCTTTTTGATAATGTCAAAAAGGGGGAGGTTTTTTTCTGCATTATTATTTACGATTTTGTCATCATCAAAAAGGGGGAGATTGTTGGTGCTAGAGCACCACGATCATTTATTTTGATGATAACAAAACACGTGTTATTTAACATTTGCAATTTGAGTCCTAGATTTCAGGTCAATTGCAAATGTGGACGTGTTTAGACGGAGTTCAAGCTCTCATCCAGGACGGATTGGAGGAGCTCGACGGAAAACAGAGGAGGTTCGCGTGGAGCGAAAGATTGAAGATGGAAGGAAATGAAGAATATGATAGATTTCCTTCTTTTGTACTTGTTGTATTTTTCGTTTCTTTTGTTGCTCTTTATTTCCTTAGATATTTCATGTTAAAGAGCCTCAAAGAACCTTAACAGTAGTCCTAGGAACACCGGCACAACCCTAGGATACTTAGGTTTTCTGTAGAATACTTAGAAAACCAATATAGGGTTCAAACAGCACTTCCAGACGTCTAATTCCCAAATCAGACGTCTGATAAAGTATTTTAAGACGTCTGACTGTTGTTTCAGACGTCTGATAACTGTTAGGCTGGATATAGCTAGTTCTGTCTGATGAAATCAGACGTCCAGACCTTAGTCCAGACGTCTTAGAAGACGTCTGATGGACTTGCCAGACGTCCAGATAGTGGACCGTTGCCTAACTTAACAGACACTGCAGAATATGATCGTTAGAGCCTTATCAGACGTCCTTAGGCCTTTCCAGACGTCTGATAAATGACCGTTTTGCCTCGGCTGACCCAAAATCTCTTCTCAGAGATTTTCTAGCCGTTGCAACGTTTGGAAATCAATTCCCACAGTAAAAGTAGGTTTCCAGACGTCCATACATAGTGCCAGACGTCCTGTATGTCGTCTGATGGACTTGCACAAAAACCCTGTTTAGATCTGATTCAAGTCAGGGAGAAACCCGCATAGAATCAGACGTCTGACCTTTAAATCAGACGTCTTAAAGTGGCCCTCCAGACATCTGATGCAAGAGTTAGACGTCTGATCACCCTGTCAAGTGTAATCATTGTCCTGATTTTGGCCTGATTCTCTTGGGCTTTGTTCCCAACGGCTATAGAACCTTTCCTAAGCCTTCCAAAGCCTTCCTAAGGCCTCTATAAATAGAGGGGAGCCTTTGACACACCAAGACACAAAAAGAGAAACACAAGACACACTTAAGCAACATAGTTCCACTCTCTTGTGTCCTAGCTAACTCTTGCTCTCCAAGCTCAAGCTCCATTCTCTTGAGAGCATCAAGCCTTCGCGCACCCGCTCTCCCACCGTTGTTCACGAGAGCGACATTGCGCCGTTGCGTGGCTCACGCACCCGCGTCATCGTCGACGCACTCCTTGCAAAGGGGAGTTTCCTAAATCCTATAGAAGCTTAGGTTTATTACTTTGTTGGCTCTATAGGTTTGTTGTTTTATTTTATCTTTGTCTTTTGGTTGGGTATTCGCCTTGCGAATTCCCGTCTCCTTCGTGGGACAAAATCCTTCTCGTGGAGAGAAGGGGTTGAGGAACGCTACCCTCGTACTTGTAGCGTGGTTGTACTGAGGTTGAATGACCCTCATTTTAAAGTGATTCGGTTAGTGGATTTGATCAACTAGGTTGATCGGAAAACCCTAACTCGAGAGGGTTAGGTGGTGGTTTTCACCCGGTTTGGGTTTCCACCTAAAAATTACTTGTGTACTTGTGCGATTGATTTTTGTGAGATTGCTTTATATTTCAATTCCGCATTTTTTACGTTACGCTAATCTCACCCCCTCCTAGTAGGGAACTTTCAATGAGCTCTTAGACGTTTCCGTTAGGTTTCGTTCCGTATTGACGTGTTTCGCTTTGTTCCGCGTCTCCTTGCAGGAGATGCCTCATCGCGGGACTGGTGAGGCGGACCGTGGGCGTGGCCGAGGTCGGCGAGGTGGGCGTGCCGTTGCTGACGCCTCAGTGGGCTAGCCGCTACTCCCGGGCGTCCAGGCCCAGGACCTCGCCCAGCTGATACGGGACATTGTGAGAGAGGAGATCCACCCACCGCCCCGAGCGCCTCCCCTTGGGGCTGTGGAGGGGGAGTCCTCTGTGGGACCACCCGACGGACGCGGCGCTGGACACGGGGGAGGGGATGGGCCTCCGTCGCCCCCACCTTCTTCCGACACTTCTGTGCACGAGGCACCTTTGCCTGGAGGTGAACCAGCATCCCCACTACAGCGCCACTCCGAGCTGTTCGGATAGTTCCGGAAGCTGAAGCCCCCCTCCTTCAAGGGGGATGAGGACCCGACCGAGGCAGAGGATTGGCTTGAGCAGCTGGAGAAGATTTTCGACACCCTTCGCCCCCCGGTGGAGTGCCGCGTGGCCTTTGCCACGTACCAGCTGGAGAGTGCGGCACACAGGTGGTGGAGGGCGGTCAGGGGACAGGAGAGGGACGAGCCGACCTGGGACCGGTTCGTCGCCCTCTTCTGCGAGCAGTACTTTCCCCATATGTGGCAGGACCAGAGGAGGTGGGAGTTCCACACTCTCCGCCAAGGGACGATGACTGTGAGCGCGTACCGCACGCGTTTCCTGGAGACGTCCCACTTTGCAGCGACAGCAGTAGCCACTGAGGAGGAGCACCTTTGGAGGTTCACCGAGGGGCTCCGCCCTGCGATTCGGGGGTATGTCAAAGCCCTGAAGCTGCCTACGTTTTCGAGGGTGGTGGAGGCAGCCATGACTTACGATGAGACCAACCCGTCCGCGCGAGACACTGACGGTGGGCGGAAGAGGCCATTTCAGCCAGACTTTTCACAGGGCGGCGAGAGAGGAGGCACGTGGCGTCCGCAGGGGAGCCATCACGTTTTGCAGGGCCATCCGTGGCCTTTGGGGGGCCTCGACAGAGGCCAGTCGCCAGCACCGGACCCCCGCCCAGCCGACAGCAGGGACCCATTGAGGGCGGGAGTCGGGTTCCCCTCTGTTACCAGTGTGGCCAACAGGGCCACATCAGGAGGGACTGCCCATCTAGGGCAGGTCAGCAGATACTTCCCGCGCAGAGCACTGGAGGGCGAGCAGGAGGCCGCGGTTACCAGGCGTGAGGAGGAGGACAGCAGTCACGAGGAGGGTACCGGCCAGCACCTGCCCATCCGACGTAGAGTGTGGCTGCTTCGTCCGCACCTAGTGCTGAGGGGAGTATCAATGCCCTGACACACAGGGATGCCAGAGCTTCGGGCTCGGTGGTGGCAGGTATGGTTTCAGTTTCCGGCAAACTCGTTTACACACTTTTCGATTCCGACACTACGCACTCGTTTGTCGCAGCCAATTTCGCAGTTAGTTTGGGCTAGGACTATACGCTGTTAGAGAATCCATTCGTAATCAGAGGTCCGAGTGGTCAGCTGTTTGTAGTTGAGGAGGTGTACACGGATTGCGAGGTCAGTGTCGGGGGACATAGCCTGCCAGCTGACCTGATTTTGATACAGATGGAGGACTTTGGCGTAATTCTGGGGATGGATTGGCTGTCCGCTTACCACGCTTTGGTGGACTGTTTTGAGAGGAAGATCGTCTTCTCCATACCGGAGTTGCCTTCTTTTGAGTTTCACGGACAGCCGGTGGATGGAGGCTTTAGGTGCATTTCGGCACTTCGGGCGGCGAGACTTTTGAGCCAAGGGTGTGAGGGCTTCCTAGCTTGTGTGGTGGCAGAGCCCAGCCCTGTGGCAGACTTCCAGAGCATCCCGGTGGTCAGAGAGTACCCTGATGTGTTCCCAGACGAGTTACCAGGACTACCGCCCGAGCGTGAGATCGAGTTTGAGATCTCACTAGTACCAGGGACCAGCCCCATCTCCACCGCGCCATACAGGATGGCACCGCTTGAGCTATGAGAGCTCAAGTCTCAGTTGCAGGACCTTTTGGAGAAGGGCTTCGTGAGGCTCAATGCGTCTCCCTGGGGAGCCCCGGTACTGTTTGTGAAGAAGAAGGATGGTATCCTACGCCTTTGTGTGGACTACCGACAGCTGAATAGGGTCACCATCAAGAACAGATATCCGCTGCCGAGGATCGACGACTTGTTTGACCAGTTGCGGGGTGCCACGGTGTTCTCCAAGATCGACTTGAGGTCTGGATACCACCAGTTGAGGATCAGGGAGGCAGACGTCTCCAAGACAGCTTTCCGCACCTGGTACGGACACTACGAGTTTTTGGTCATGCTGTTTGGGCTGACCAATGCCCCCGCTGCTTTCATGGACCTGATGAACCGGGTGTTTAGATTGTACTTGGACCAGTTAGTGGTGGTATTCATTGATGACGTACTCATCTATTCTCGAGATCGGACGCAGCACGGACAGCACTTGCGGATGGTTTTGGACACGCTGAGACGGCGTAGGCTGTACGCCAAATACAGCAAGTGCGAGTTCTGGTTGAGGGAGGTGACCTTCTTAGGTCATGTGATCTCTGGAGACGGCTTGGCGGTGGACCCAGCCAAGGTCGAGGCAGTGCTCAGGTGGGAGAGACCACAGTCAGTCACTAAGATTCGCAGTTTCCTGGGACTGGCAGGCTACTATAGACGATTCATCAGAGCTTTTTCACAGATTGCGCGTCCCATGACACAGTTGACCCGGAAGGACGTGCCCTTCACTTGGACAGACGCCTGTGAGGCGTGTTTTCAGGAGTTGAAGGAGAGGTTGACTTCGGCTCCCGTGCTCACCATCCTTGACAGTAGTGGCGGGTTCGTTGTGTACATGGACGCCTCTTTGCAGGGGTTAGGAGGTGTGCTCATGCAGAGGGGTCACGTTGTCGCTTACGCTTCGCGGCAACTGAAGCCCCATGAGCATACCTACCCTACCCACGACCTGGAGTTGGCAGCTATCGTCTTCGCGCTGAAGACCTGGAGGCACTACTTGTACGGTGAGACCTTCGAGATTTTCACAAATCACAAGAGCCTTAAATACCTTTTTGATCAGAAGGAGCTCAACATGAGACAGAGACGTTGGTTGGAGCTCCTGAAGGACTACGACTGCAGCATTTCCTATCACCCGGGCAAGGCCAATGCGGTGGCTGACGCCTTGAGCCAGAAGGTGCCCGCACACTTGGCCAGTTTACAGTTACAGAGTTGGAGCCTCTTGGAGGAGGTGGGCAGTTGGCGACCCCTGGAGTTACGGGGGCACTGTGGGGCAGTGACTGTGACACGACAAACTAGGCCAGACGCCCCCGTAGGCTTCTGGAAGTCTGAGAGACTACGCAGGACAAAGGTACCATCTGACCCACTTTTTGAGACGTCTGGAAGAGGTTCCAGACGTCTGATTTTGGACTGTTTCGTCGTTTTCGACCCGTTTAGGGCCCGTTCGGAGTCCGTTTTTCGCATTTCTAGTTGCGTTCTTTTCGGAATAAAATTCTCTACCCGTTTCCAGTAATTATATACTGTTATGAGAAACTCCTTGTGTTTGATCCTTGTGATAGGACCCTGTTCCATTTCAGTCTTGGGGATTGCGGAGGCGCGCGGGATTTCCGACCACGCCCCTAGTACTTCCGTTGTAGCTGGTAGAGTGGCTTTAGAAATTATTAACATAATTTGTTACAATTATGGAACAATTAATAGAACTTAGGGCATTGCATGAATCCTAGGAATGAGAAACCAGATTGAATGATAGATCCTAGGGTATTGCATGAATCCTAGGAATGAGAAACCAGATTGAATGATAGATCCTAGGGTATTGCATGAATCCTAGGGCTGGAAAACTAGATTGAATGATAGATCCTAGGGTACGGCATGAATCCTAGGACTGGAAAACTAGCGAAATGAATATACATATTGCAGTCTTGGAAAATGTGGAAAGGAAATAATAGCTGCCTGTAAATTGATTTAACAGCTGCCTGTTATGAATAAATGAACATGATTGAGAATATGGGTTGTATGAACGTAAAACTGAAAAAAAAGTGAAACCTGAATCTGCTGAGCTAAAAGAGCTGGAACCCTACGGGGAATTTGGAGTAGAACTCCTGGAAAGAGAATGAAATGGAATTGAGAAGGAAAGATGCGGAGGTGTGTTGTCTCTTGGGTACGTAGTGCCAGGGGAAGCACCTGTTACCTACTTAGTGCAGAGCGGAGCCAGCCGTCCTAGGGACAGGGGTTAGGTCTGGCCACTTTGTAGCAACTTTTGGCTCTCGTGTACACAGTACCGAGGAGAGCTACTAGTGTAGAGTGAGTACTAGCTACCCCACGGGCCCCGGGGTTCTGCTAGCTCACCTACATCGACTTGTTAGGCCCACTGGGCAAACCAGGGTAGTTAGGCGAGGGTGCGCGGACTGTGGAGGGGCAAGGCCCCTGTTTGGTTACTGTGGAGGGGTTGGACCCCTATTACTGAGAGGGCTCTGCCCTATACTGGTTCCGTGCTGTGCTTTGGGCGCCCCCGTTAACGGAAACGACTGACCGCGTGTTAGTGCGGGTTAGCTACCCGTGCGTTTACCGCGCGTGCCGTAGTCACCGTTACGTCTGTTAGTGACTTTGGGGTGGTTGACTGAGAGTAGGATCACCACAGGGGACTCTCCCGGCCAGGAGAGCACCACGTGTTACTTCTACTGTTCGGAAAAGACTGCAATCAAGATCATTTCCACGAGGAACATTCGAGATCAAGTGAAGGATCTGAGAAATAGATAAATTATGAAACAATAGAAAGACATAAATAAAGGAAGAAAGAAAATAAAACAGCTACTGTACACTTTACTGCTTCTTTAGTTTAGCTGCCACTCTACTCAGCCTTTCGCTGACGTGTTACACTCGTTACTTTTCAGGACCAGGTGTTGAGCAGCCAGGGTCAGCGGCTGCAGAGGACGCTGGGCTGAGTAGGGTCCAGTAGAGTTACCACTGTTCTTTTATGCCCTTTTTGTTCCACTGTAGTGAGTAGTTTTTGTTACTCTCTGTACTTTTCTTTACTCGTAGTTCTTGTTATGTTATGAATGTTGTTCTACTGTTGTGGTGGTACATGCTGTAGTAGTTCTTTTTGTTACTGCTGTATTTTGTTACTGCTAGTTATATTTCATGTTGAATGTGGTTTATTTTATTGCTCTTTTGGTTACTTCCTCGTTGGATGACTAGGTCTTGGGATTAGTCGAGTCGGTCCGGTTCTCGTGTCGCGTAGGGACTCGGGAATCGGGTCGTTACACTCTCCTTTGTACCACGTACTCAAGGGCCAGCACACTTCCTATCCACATTCCAGATTTCTGTCTATCCACAGGAATTCTACTCCTAATTTCCTATGGGGTTTATGCTCATGTTCATCTCATTTATTCCGATCTAGATTTCACCTTTCATAATTCATTTCTCATCCATACACAGGCAGCTCGTGTTTCCATAATTCAATTCTCAACACATGCAACTGGTGATTTCATAGGTAGTTGTTCATTAAATACAAGCAGCTCATATTCTAACAGGTAACTCACATTTATGTTATAGGCAAGTGCTAACAGTTTATCTAAATCATGCATACAAGTACATCATACAGTACAAACGGTTCATTCATTTCTCTATCTTAGGGTTCATGCCACATCCTAAGATTCCATTCGGCTAATTCTACAAGGACATTCTTATTTAAATATTATTAAAGGAATTAAACCACTCTATCAGGCAACACGGGAGTAATGGGGGCTCGAATCGCAGACCCAGGCATCTCTGCGAGCCCCAAACACACAGCAGGCTGAAACCCTATACCAGGGAATACATCACAAAAGGAGAGTTCAGAACAGTATACAACAGACTCTAGTACGTAGAGGAACTTGCGAGGAAAGTACAGGTATTTCGTTTACGTAAAATAGACCTCGATTGGACCCCAAACGGGTCAAAAACATGCCTACTGTTTAAAATCAGACGTCTGGGAATAATCCCAGACGTCTTAAAAGGCGTCAGATCTTTACCTCAAGTCCCTGTGGTATCCTCAGATGTCCAGACCTTCTCTGTGATCGTCTGAAGGCAGTTCCAAACGTCGGACAATGCCTCCGGTCGTCTGGTGATGTGTTCAGATTTCTAAAAGCGTATGGGAAAGCGTTCCGCGCTCCTTCCCAAAGCTGCACCTGCGTACGAAATTGCAGACGCGGTCAGCCGACAAATACCCCTACACTACAATATGCATGGTGTAGGGAGATATGTACCTTGCGATAAATGTGCTTTCAGACGTCTGGCCTTAGCTCCAGACGTCTAGGTACCCCGTCAGTTGTCTGGACTCCACTCCAGATGTCTGATATTGGAAAACTTCCAGTACCAGGAGCTCCTCGCGCCACAGCAGCTCCAGCCACTGTAGAGGGCCGGGTGGCCGCCTCCCCAAGCCCTCTCCTCCTCTCGCACGCGCCCGCTGGTGGCCATGCGAGCTCCGCTAAGCTTCCACCGAAGCTCCTCCGACCTTGGCCTCCTCCTCCCACGCTCTCCTCCTTCCTCCCTCTCACTTTCCCTCGCTCGCCCCCTCTCGCTGCTCCCGCGCAAGCACTGAAGGTGGTGGTGGATGGTGTGTGGAGTGGAGAGGAGGTAGGAGGGGGCTTTATATAGGAGGTGTGGGGTTTAGGGTTTGGGGAAGATTGAGGAAGGGAGAGAGAAGAGGATGATTCTGCACGCCGCCCACGCACAAAGTGCAGTGTGCAGTACAAAAATTTCATTTTCAGACATCCGGGAACGGGTCCAGACGTCTGGACAGACGTCCAACTGAGACTCCAGACGTCTTAAAAGGCTAAAAGTGTGATGGGTCAGTGCACAGACGTCTTAAACAATCGCAAAAGCTCACCTTGCTTTCCTGAGTCTGTTCTAGATATTTGAGCCCCTTCGCAGCAGTCTGAGGGAGCTTCTAGACGTCTGACACCACTCCTGGTTGTCTGGAAGAGCAGGTAGACATCTGACATGGTCTCCAGACATCCTAAAGTGCCTCGAAGGGCACGCCATGCTCCTTTCCAATGCCTCGTACCTGCGCATGCATGCGCAGGTTAAAAGGCGACACCTAAAAACTGACGTATATCATGCAGGTTCGTGCAGGGTACATACAGATGAGAACCTCATCATGAGCCATAACCAGCTCATTTTGACCTAATACAGAGAATAAAAGCTCCTACATAACTCAAAGAAAGGCTCAACTCAGAGAATGCTGAGTTTAAGGAGAAAACAAGTCATAAGGGGTAAAAATGCAATTTTACTAGCACAATCTGCAAACAGGGTAATTCAGGGTCCCAGCATAGGTCAAACAAACCAAATAAGAAGGAAAGTGGGATGATCTGATCCAATAAGGGCTACAGCAATTCCAAGGAACTAAATGATAATCTGTAACCCTAAAACAAACCCACTTCAATTCACGAGGTTCGAGGCAAAGTAAAAATAGAATAAACCCTCTAAAATTCATAGAAAAATAATCTCTAGGGTTTAGAACCTTCAATTTGACCTTAGGAACCCATTTTGACCTACATTGAGAACCATGCCCAATTAACAACTTAATTTGGGTTTTTGCATAAATTGACCAGTCAAACAAGGTTTAATATAGAAATAAAATTTACCATCAGATTTCTTAGGTCCTAATTAGTCATGTATAAAAACTTGAGCCTAAGAAGAAACCTTCTTGACCAACTTTACACTTTGGTCCTCACCTATTTACTTTTTGGCCCTTAACTTTTGGACCCTCGCATTTTGGCCCCTAACTCCTCTTCGTTCTTTGCATTTAGGTCTTCCCTGCAAAACCTGAGCAGGACCATGCTCCGGCGACCTTGCGCGGAGCATGGCGCCGCGCAGGGTAAGAGGGGGCCTGCCAAGTCAAATGGGGGTGCCCTACGTCGTCAGCCGTCGCAGAAACACCTCCCTGATGGCTGCAACCACCCATACCGGCCGTGCGAACGCACGGACGGTATGGGTCTCCTTCCTCCGACGTCCTCCGGCATGGGAGACACGTCGTCTCCCTCCGCCCTCCTCTCTGGTTCTGCCCCTATAAATACCCTCGTCGCTCCACCGTTCTTCGCAGCTTGGATCTGACGAAGAAAACCCCCACAACTTTCCTCTCTTCCCACTCCGGCAGAAGCCCTCCAGCTCCGGCGGTTCCTCCTCCTCCTCCTCCTCTTCGCTCTGCCGCAATACCAGCAGCAGAGACTTCTTCCTGATTCTCCTCCACGTTGCGCAATACCGGCGCGCGCTGCCTCTGCCCCGTCTTCGTCACCGTCCTCCCCCACTGGGCATTTCTTCTCTAGCTCCGGTAGGTACGAGCTGGCAGCCTCTTCGTCCCCTTCGTCACTTTAGCTAGGTTAGAATTAGTCTTCTCTATCTCCTCTCTCTTTTTCCCCTGCTATTTTTATCTAATTACCCCTCGACCGCGCCTAATCACCCTCACCTTCTCCACCTCCGGCCACACTCCGGCGACCCGCTCCCATCACTCCAGCAACCCACACGGCTCGCCGACCACCGCAGAACCTTCGCCTCCTCACCCTGATCATCCTCCGCCCTTCCACTTCCCCCGAATCGCCCTCTGCAACTCCACCGAACACACCCATCTCCCAACCCGCAGTTTGACCTAGGGCGGCCCTTAGGCTCCGCCCCGCCACCTGCAGACCCCCCGACCACCTTCGTCGTGTCACGGCGAAGGTCCTCCGCATATCTGATTAGGCCGAGAGGCCGTGCTGTTGTGGACAGGTGTTGCGCCCGCCATCGCCATTGCTGAGCAGCGAAGCTCCTTCTACCTGCTGCTCCAGGCGCGCCACGCCTAGATCAGGCTCCCAGGCTGCGTGGGGTGTCTTCGCGAAGTGCCAGGCTGCAGTTGAGGCGAAGCCCTCGCGTGAAGCCTCGACTGCCCGCTGCCTCCTCCGCGCGGGCGTCCAATTGAGGTGGGACATTTAGTCCTACCTCGAAAACTCACCGAGGCAAGCAAGCGCTTAAAGGCAAAAAGTGCCTTAAGCTGTTTGCCTCAGATCACGGGGTGAGGTCCCCTTCACCCGCCCGATTGCCCGGCCTCGTCTGCGCTCACGCCCCGCGGACCTGGCCCGACCCGACTAAGCCCGACCTGCACTCCTCGCCCACCACCGCACGCCGGTGGGCCTGGACCCGGGCGCAACCTGCGTACCTGATTACCTGGTTGCTCTGGGAGAGCTTTCCTAAGAGCGAATTCTGAGAGAGAGAGACGTGGGGGGGAGGGTAGAGTAGGTTTTGCCCTCTGACTCTGAACCCTTGAGCGTGCAGGCACAGGTGAAGAAGAAGAAGAAGAAGGACTGCGGAAGAAAAAGAAGAAGAAGAAGACGGAAGCTAAGGGAGACACTGTAGCAGCAACGGTTTAAGTCATCTGATTGGAAAATCAGACGACGTCCTGAAGGCCAAGTGGAGAAGCAAAAATCAGAAGAATAAGATAAAAAGAAGAGAAGGACAGGATCGTCCAACCAAGAAGAAGAAGAATGAAGAGAAGAAGCAAGAAAAGAAGAAGAAGAGCACGAGAAGAAGATCTGAAGAAAGAAAAAGAAGAAACAAAGAAGAAGAAGAAGATCTGAAGAAAAAGAAGAAGAGAAAACAAGGAAGAACAGAAGACAGAAGAAGAAGACCACGAGGAGACAAACAAAGAAGAAACCAAGAGCCAAAGAGGAGAAGACAGAGGAAGAAAGAAGAGAAGAAGAAGAAGCCAAATTTTTCATCTCTCTCTCTCTCTTTATTTTTGTAATAAGAATTTGTACTTCTAGAATATGACTTGCTCCCTGAGTTCGACCTCGGGAACTCTTTTATTTTCGAGTAAAAAAAAAAATCTGTAATGATGGCAATAACTAGCTGTACTACAACGCTATAACAAAACCTAGTTATCAGCCGATCATCACATACCTCGACACTCTATGTGCTGTCAGACGTCTAGAGTCAGTTTCGGATGTCCTGCGGCTCCTCCAGATGTCTGGAGAGCGTCACTGACATCTAATACTACGAAAAAATGACTTCGCAGAATGCCTCGCGAAGCTTCTTCTCATGAGCTCCAGCTGCTGCAACTGCAGTAGTGGCTCCCTCCTCGCGCAGGTTTCCCCCTTGCGCAGCTTTTTCTCCCTCTCAAGCTCCTCTACTCGTGCACGCACTGCCCCTCTCCTGAGCTCCTCTCCTCTCCTCCCACCTCCTGCTCCCCTCTCCCACCTCTCTCTCTCTCTCTCCCTCTCCTCCGTGCTGTCGCCGGCAGCAAGGTGGTGGTGGTGTGGAGAGGGTGTAGGGGTGAGGGGGGTTATAAAGGGAAGGGTTAGGGTTTAGGTGGGTGTGTGCATGCGTTGGTGGTGGAAGAAAGAGAGGGAACATTACGGGGTTGCCCCCGTAAGATTTTCTTCTTCCTCACATAGCCCACAAGTTAAACTGAGAGGGTTTAAAATTACATCTACACCCCTAAGAATTTGGAAAATTTTCGAACAATCCTTAGGAAGAGTCATTTCAAGTCTGATGACTTCTCCTTAGGGTATTGGTAAGCCTTATATATTTAAGCCATCAACCTAGGTCCTACATGTTAAAAGATTAGCCCTTGATTCATTTTTGCATGTGAAAAGGTTATCATTACTTGAGATTAATTGTCAAGTAATGAAAGTAACTGTATTAGGACACTTGCAATAGTAGGATCTTTTATGGAGCACTATTCCATCTCTTAGATGATGCCTCGTCTTTTGTGCTACCCATTACATGCTCTACATTGAATGATCCAACTTCTATTTACTTCAATCATCTTGTCTTTGTACCTTGAGCATGCGAACCTTTCTAGTGATGCTTTGGGGGTTTAGTTTGGTTTTGAAATGGAATAGAGCCAATTGAAAGGAGTGAGTTGAGTTCAATCCCCATCATTTACATTCTTGATTTTGTTACAGAGGTTGATGCTTCCCAACCTACTTAATAATTTACCTACAATTATGAGCTTGAGGTATTATTTGTGTCCATCTAGTTTCCAATCTCAATAAAGTGGTCAAGATCGAGAGTATCATGATATTAAGTATAGTTTACTTGCAAGCTGCATGCATGTTGATGAAATAGTATCTTTAGAGAAAGGTAAATAGAAATTAGCCCGATTGGTATGAATTCTTAAGTTAAAAAGTGAAGAAGCTTTTACATAAGTTTCACAAAAACTTTGAAATGCCATTGTAAACCTTGTATTTATATGAATGACACCACAAATGCCTCTATCAGCAATAATGTTGTTGAGTTAGTAGGTGGTTAGACATTAAATATTTCATTCCTATGGTGCAAAGTTGAACAGAGTAACGATGGGAGTGGAAGGCAGAGTCAAAGAGGTGAAAGATAAGAGAGAGAGAGAGGGTGGGGAGAGGGAGACAAATAAGATATAGGTTCAAATAAAAGACAACCACGTCTTAACATTATAACCTAAAAGTCATGGACTTTCTTGATGCTGATTAATCAAAGTGGCATTTGTAAATATAATCAAATTTATAATGATATCTATATAAAATGAAAGTTTCGCTGATATAAAATATCACAAGTTTAGATTGCCATTTATTCTAAAGTTTCAAAAATAAGAACTCACTAATCAAGAATTGCAGGAATTCTTTTCTTTTTAGAAGTGCTTTTTTATTTTCAAGATTTAAAATAATAGATTAAAATAAGCTTTGTGAATATAGAACTTCACATCTTTATTTCCAAGACCAAGATAAACATTTCTTCTCAAATATTGTTTTGTAGCTCTGAGCAAAAGCTGGTCCTTGAAAGTGAAGATGTTTTGTTTTAAGCTATGCAAGCTATTTTCTTTATGCTGACATGAAATAAAATTTACCAGGATCATTCGCTTAAATTTGAAATAAGAATCTTGTTGACATATCACATCTATAGATACGGCAACATCAACTTTTTCAAAATAGGAAAAAGTATAACCTGTTCATAGATAAGAGACGGAGAGTTCATACGAATGTAGCAAGTAGGACATATACTGTAAGGTGAAATTGACATAGGAGGAGGAGGACGGGGGATTTTATTTGCGTATAAAATTAAAAAAAAATATAAGTAATTAAGAAAAATCACCAATAACAATATTTACAAATATTTACAAAGAAAATCCAAATAAAAAAAAATCTCTACCTAGATATCTCTATCTAGAATTTCACCCCTACTACTATGGGAACTTGAAGGTCATGTATCTTATTTACATCAAAACTCTTATTGGATAGGTTTAAAGAGTATTTTGTTCCCATTACTTGAAGAGGAACCGAAAACCTACACCTTAGGTATCAAAAATGCAAATATAAATTAAAAATAAATGTATAGAAGTCCTGTAGAACCAATATGTAAGTGAATAACTCCTTACACTTCCTGAAATTAAACTAAAAGAAACGAATGTGAGGAAAGTGGAATATGAGAGATTTTGAAGAATAAAATTGGAAATCAATCACTTAAGCACTTAAGTGCTCAAAAATCTCAAAAGCATGTTTGAGTAATAACAACCGAGAGAGTAATTATTTTTGTTGAAAACTTTTATAGAGTATTTGTAGGCACAGTTTTTGGCTTGGAAATTATCATAAATTCAGTTCATAAGGTTTAAAATTTAATTTTTAAAGATACCAAGGTGAAAAGATTCAAATATAATTCAAACAAGTAGATGATTAAAATATTGTGATTAATCAATTAATGTTCAAGAAATTGTTCAACTAATTTCTTTCTAGGACATTTTTGTCCAAAGTATATTTGAAGGAAATTAATTAATTAACAAATATCTTTTAATTGATTAACTTCACTCTAGAAACTTCTAATTGATTAATTAATTTGTAACATTGATCGATGAATAAGTTTTCAATTGAATAACCAACATTTTTAATCAAATAATTTTCTATTTACATCGAAACATTAGAAATTTACTTTTTTGACTAAGGGATGCCAAAGAAGGCATAACTAACTTCTAAAACATCTCTAAATGATCTTTAAATGATTAATCAATAATTTGAACATATTTATAACTATTTTAACTTAATGAGCCTAAGAGTTGCTTGATAGGTGCACTTATGGATTTTTTAATAATTCTTATAAGTAAAAAAAATACAATTTTGCTTTGCTTCTTTATAATAGGTAGTTGTACACGTAGCTTGAAGCTCCCATCATCAACCCACGTAGTTTAAGACATGAGTATGGAAATATGTATTATAATGTATTTTATAACATACAATAAGACTTAATTAGTTAAAAATGAAAATCAATCGATTGGAAATTAAAATCCAATAATTAAAAATCAAGTAGATCAAAATGTATCGATTGGAAATGATTTTTAATCAATTCAAAATAAAAATACACCAATTAAAAATTAAAATATATTAATTAAAAATAAAAATATACTAATATATTTTAAATTTTTATTGATGATAAATAATTTTACACCATAAGAAGAAATTTTTCACTTAAAAAATCATTTTACATCTATAAAAAATAATTTTCATCAGTAAAAAATTAAAATACACCCCTTAAAATCACCTCTTACTTAAAATTTTATAAAATATATTACGATATACATTTATTTACTTTTTAACTTCTTATTGTAAAAGATTAATATTATCCAAATAATATATCTTATTTTACTAATATCAAAATAAAGGTTAATTAGTGCCTAGTAATAATATAAGGAACATCGATTGTGAGGATAGAACTAGATAGAATTAACTAGAACAAAGAAAAAAAGAAAACAGAAAATCAGATTAAAACTGATGATGAGTTGAACTCCACCAAATATATTTAGACACATACACCAACCATTTCAGTGAAGCATAACTTAGGAAAAAAATAGGTCTTAACTTGAAAGCGATTTGTGCAAAGATAACCATCTTAAGAGACACATCAAAATAACCATCAAGCTCTGCGATCAGATAACATATACATAAATTGTTTGATCAGCATCGTTGCTGCGCATGTACGTATAACAAATATGTTCCGGTGCTGTCACGAAGAGAGCGATAGGCTTTGCACAAATATGAAAAATTATTAACCATCATGGTGTTAATGCTTACTCAAACATCTCGGTCCCAAAAAAATAGATAGAAAAGTGGCCACATGCATCTAGAAAATAACATCTTTAAGAGCATGGAAAACATAACGCATGTGAGCAACAACACCACCGACCGGTATGTCCAATCTAATATCTACAAAGCACCCACAATTTTAAGTAATCCTCCAACAAAATACTAAAAAAGCCTGTGATTTAAAGCTCGGAAGCACCATTACCGGTATATCCTAACTGCCACTAACTAACCTAACTGCTCAAGCTAAAAGAAACGGTGTAAAAAGTCGAAGCACCACACGAACCGGTCTAACCCCGGTTCTCAAATCCTACCAACGGGTTGAGTCAGCCTCAGCCTCTTATGGTCCATGAACCCGTACCCTCCCGGACCGGGTTTGTGCAGGACCGCCCGGAGGGCGGTCTGAAGCGTCGACCGCTCCTCCCCTTCCACATCCCCCTCCACCAGGACCACGCTCTTGGTCCGTCCCCCGACCGTCGACATCTCCGCCCGGATCGCCCGGGCCTGGACGGACCGGATCGCTTGACCCAAGTCGGCCAACAAACCGGGACGGTCCTCGCAACAGACGGATGCCTTGACCAACCCGGTTCCCAGATCCGAGGCCACACGGTCCAGCTTCACCTCGTCGGATTCTCCGGGGACCACCTCCATCCACGTGTCGCTCTCCGATTGCACCGTGTCGTCCGCGGACTTCCTCAGCTCCCTCAGCTGGCGCACCACCTCCGTAAGCAACGAGGCCTTGTCCATCTGCAAATTAAGCATAACATATATTTAGGAAAACGCCCATAGATTACCATATTACTATCAAAATATTCCATGATGATGACAGATGTGTATACATATGCGTGGTCATGAGGGGGATCCAAATGGACAAATAACCTCTGGCAAAGGGGCCGATTGCTATATGGCAAGTGAGTACCAACGAAGAGAAATAGCATGAGGCATGCGGTAAATAAATCCAAACGAATTCTACAGTAGGCATAAAGGTACTCTTCTTTCAAATTTCAAGCGTACTCCCATTTTAATCAAAAAAGAAAAAAACACGTTCTGAGAAGGTACAGCAAACTGGAAAATCACATTTAATCCAATGGTTTCAAACAGGTGGATACAAAACGGAAGCCCAGATGGGAGCACAAAAGGAAGCGTTCTAAGTTCTATAGCCAATCAAAAAGAACAGTGCAATGTTACGGTAGCTAAGATGGTCAAACAAGCAGACGAACACAGGTGAGAAGAAACCTACTTTGGTGGTGTTCGGTAGGAGGGTGCGCAGGGTGGCGAGGTGGGCGTTGATGCGCTGCCTCCTCCTCCTCTCCGCCTCGCTGTGGCTCTTGGTGGCTCTCACCACCTCCCCCGTCGAGCCCACGTTGGCGTTGGTCACGCTGCTCCTGCGCGACCCACTTCCCTGGATCAACTCCAGCACCATGTCCATGCCGCTGCTACTCCCACCACCCCCACCGA
The DNA here is from genome assembly GCA_037157565.1 of Thalassia testudinum. Classification (NCBI taxonomy): domain Eukaryota; kingdom Viridiplantae; phylum Streptophyta; class Magnoliopsida; order Alismatales; family Hydrocharitaceae; genus Thalassia; species Thalassia testudinum. The sequence continues at coordinate 28,049,391 of JAZHRO010000059.1, forward strand.
AACTATTGTAACCACCACCACTTGCACGCGAAGAGATCATCTCGCCGATGCCAGTCATCTCTCCTCCCTCCTCCAAACCCATGTTAAATACCAACGGGTATCGTATCTGATAAGTTGCACTTGGAAAAGGAAGGCTTTTTTAAGAGGCGCGGAGATCTCGGGGAGAGGAGAGGGGATGCAAATGCGTGGATATCTTTCCTTCCAGGGCGCTCAGATGAGATGCGTAGATTAATGTTATAAGAAGAGGGGGAGGGGGAGCGGTCAGCGGACTCTCCCGGTGCGCTTACCGCCGCAGTGAACGCTGGTCTCGTCAGGTCCTTGTGTTCAAAGGAGGGGACCGGAGAGAAGGGAAAAAGGGAGCGTTTGCATGATTTCCCCGGGAATTCTAAAGGGTACGTATGAGGGAGACACCAAGGAATCATCTGACGGCGCATGACGGCGGTGGCCGACGCTTTCGGGGACACCCGACAGGGCCCGACACGGTCCCAATGCCACGCTCGTTTCGAAAACATGCAGGACATGTCCCTGTATAGCTGTACGTACGATTGCTCGTACTCGTACGTACGTTGCCGTCAGATAGTGTAGATTTCGCGTGGGGGTAAAAATATTTTCGTGTTGTATATTCGTTTAGATTCGGTAAAAACTTAATTTATATTGATCTTGTAAATAATTCAATCGAGTTTAAATTTAAGTGTACGTGTGTCCGTGCATGTATGCATGTGTGTTTAGAATCTGGATCGCACAGTAACATTCCTACATTTTTATCTAGGAACTCACGTTTATATTTATAATAAAATATTGTATTTTCAAAAAATTATAAATAAATTTTGAAACGAATTCTAAACAAATCAAATAAAAAATTAACAATATTTTAAATTTTACTCTTAAACAAATCAAATAGAATTTTTGATGATAAAAATGAATCAAATCAATCCACATCTTTATTTTTCTTACCAAATTCGAACTAAACTAAAACCTTGAAATATTATTATCTAGTCAAATCAAATTTAAGCAAGTTCACTTCGATGGGATTCATTTATACTGTGGTGCTTGACAAAGTTCCCCAATGTTCTGACCATTTCTACCATGTAGATGCAATAATTGCGTAGGTGAACTTCATTAGCCAGGCCTGAACCTTTTTTTTGGTTTTATGTTTTTTTTATTTTTAATGCAGGAGTCATCCCAGTACGTAGGATGATGGTTGGGGATATAGGGGTGCAGTGTGCACTCCTGTGTACCCAAAAGAAGTTTTCCTGGTACGTGCTACGTTAGTTGAGATGTTGTGAAGGCATGTGTCGACCTTCATGAATCCGAGATCTCTACGGAGGAGAGATTCAGTGAACCACTTTAAAAATTTGATTATTTGGGGAAGGGGAGTGACGAGAATCAAAAGCATGTATCATCCAGCTAGTCATAGAAGATATGGGTATCCCTATGATGATGGAAGTGGTCTTTGCACTAGACATATACATAGATAGTTGCTGTTGTGCATGGTCTTCATTGATAATGTTAAGGATGCAGTACCATAAAAAGACTCATAAGTCAAGAATTCGTTTAAAGGTCTTTTTGAAGGGTTATTCTTAACTTATATTTTTGACAAAAAAATAACCTTACTTAAAATATAATCAAGGATTTTTTCTGCAAATATTTACTAATATATATATCTATTTACTTAAGGTAAATCTTTGACATTTATAAAGTAATATTATATTATTATTGTTATATGCCAGGGACGATCCATTATATATATCCTTGATTTATACCTATTTTTTTTTGTAGTGATAGGACTCGGTGTATAATGGTTTGATAGTAGTCTAGTAATACCGTAAAAAATATAAGGGCTATAATTAACATTTCACTGAAGATGGTGAGATGGATAAGGTGTAAATTTGCCAAGTAATGAACTTGCAGGAGAGTGACTTGAAAATAATTACTTTTGATTTGAATGGTTAAGTAGACATAACGAATGGCTGACTATACTTAAAGGTCTTAATTGAGTCACCTCTGCAGGCTCACATAGCTCCGTAAGATAAGTAGCTGACAATGGAAGAAAGGTTGCACGTTGATAGCTGCCCTTTAACCTTGAATTTCATATAATCAATGCTTTAATTCTAATGATCTTTAGACCCTACATGCGTTCAAACTTGTATCACTTTCTGCATTGGTTGCGATTAAGGGCAGAAATGTGGCATCGATTTACCTAGGATTAATCATATTTCACATAAAATTTAGGTGGATGTATGTGAGATACCTTTTGTCTTGTGATATAAGTAAATTGTAGATGAAATCACTGCAATCTCCATCTTTGCTAGTCAGAGGATGGTGCGCTCTTCTATAAATAGCCCATGAGGTTCCGTTGAGAGGGTTCACCTCAAGCTCAAGTTATTCTTAGGAGAGAGAATAGTAAAGGGCTTCTATGAAATTATCAGGTGCGTCTTCGTGATGACGAGACAAAATGCAAGTGTTATTGTTGTTGTTAGGAAGCTAAAGATGCAACCGCTTCTCTTTTCCAGTTGGTAGCGTATCAACTTAGGAAGGAGAATATATATTTCCATTGGATTATGGTATATATTATAGTTGGGACAAAGACGGCAATAGCAAACAACTTCTAATGACCGATTGAGAGTAAAAAGCAATCCTCTTTTTTTGGACACATTAGGACTCAACTACGACAGATAAGAAAAAAAAAAACCAAAGGAGAATACGACAACCGAAATACTCCCTCGAAGAGCGTTGAACACCTTCACCCTCTCTATGAGGGGGGAGACGTTAATGATATACACACTTTTCTATATACCCCGTTCCACACCTATGACGATTAGGTGGATCATATATGCATACCCTCACTCCTCTCCCCTCATACCTCTCTCCAGGGGTCTCAATTGAAATTCAAATCACCCTTATAAAAAGTTATCACCATGGATCCACACTCATCTACCACCACACTCCCACCTATAACTCATCGACAAACCATTCTGACCATCGTCGAGCTCCACCTTCGCCCCAAGCTTCATTGAGACTTGGCTGAGTTCCCTCACTACTCTGGGCTCGAGCTCCTCGACGGTGAGCTCGACTATCGATGACCATGTTGATCTCCTATCCACCTCAAACCTCCTCTGACCTTGAGTTCCTCCACGACGAGTTTGATAGCGACTTTGACCTCCAACATGACGACCTTGACAGCGAGCTCAACGATGACTTCAACTTCGACGGTAACCTCGACGTTAGCAATGACATTGACGACGATCTTGGCCTCGACGACGGTGACCTTAACCTCAACATTGGCAGCAACCCCAATGACGACCTTGACCTCCAACACGACGAACTCAACCTTGACCTCGACCTAAGTAGCGAGCTTGACGGTGATCTCAACCTCAATGATGACCTCAACATCGACAATGACCTTGGCGACGATCTCAGCCTCCACGCCGGTTATCTCAACCTCGATGGTGAAGACCTCGACATCGACCTCAACATCAACAGCGACCTTAACCAAATTTTGTCATATATGTGAATGTTCCTAATTCCTTAGTATCACTCATTGCTGCTGTTGGTAGTAAAATTAAAGTGATTCAAGATATTGTAAGCACAATGATATTCACTCCTTCAGTATGTTGTAAGTATAGTTGGTGTAAAATTTGTATATTACAGTAAGCATCTTTGTTAGTCATAGTAAAATGCGTATAGATACTATTTCGTAAACCATTTATATTGTTATTAGCAACATTTGTAAATGCTTGATGCATAATTCAAAATGTTATAAGCATTACTTATAGTATTATGTTAAATAATACTATTGTGGCAAGGAATATGTCTGCTTAAGGCACCAACCATAATGCTAAGAATATTGTGAAATTTATAGTGCTGCTAGCAGCATTGTTTAAAAATTTATAGTGTTGATAGTAGCAATGTTAAGAACTTCATAATATTATTGATAGCATTAATTCTTGATCTGCATAAGATTGTTATACTCTCTAACAATGACAACATGATTAAGAAATTAATAGGACTTCTTAAGATAGTTAGCTGAATGAAGTATTCCACGATCAATCTCCACCAACGTATATATTAAATATACAAAAGTTGATAGTTGAAGGAATGATCATAAATGGATGTGAGCTAGTGTATTTGTTTGGATTGGAATGAAATTCATTCACTTATCTACTGTTGGCATCAGTGTTTTATTTTACAATTTATGATTTTAAAGGGATTGCGTTAGTGTAGGTTCACATACCTTAAATACAATCTTTTCTTCTTAAACACTTTAGACAAGGTGTTTTGTTCTTCTCTTCAAGAAGAAATGGGAAGCCTACACCGTAAGATTACTTGTGCCAATAGCACCACCACTAGGACGATTTTATTGATGCCAACAACAAGTTGGTATATCATAAGCTATCACATTTGGAGGTTGGTAAGTGTTGCTGACATTTACTTACCTGCTGTTGGCACCATGTATGTAATATGTTATAAGGTCGGTGTTGTATATATTGTAATTAAGATTTTAACTACTTTAAATTTAACTATTACGTGGGCTATTTATACTGCTGCAGGTAGCATTCGAAAATACTTGAGGCATCATATAAAATGTTGTAAGTATCAGTCATAGTAGTATGTTAAATATTACTGTTGTAGAAAGAAATATATTTGTTAGAGGCATCAACCATAATGCTTGTAACATTATGAAATTCGTAGTGTTGCTAGAAGCATTGTTAACAATATACTCCGTTAACTGAATGAAGTATTCCATCATTAATCTCTACGAATGTACATATTAAATATAGGAAAGCTGATAATTAAACGTAATGATCATAGATGGATGTGAGAGTTTTTATAAGATAACGAGATGAATGTAAAAAAGGGTGAAGTTAATTATGATCAACGTCAGTTAACTGCATGAAATATTCCACGATTAATCTCTACCAACATACATATTAAATATACGAAAGTTGATAATTAAAGGAAATGATCATAGATGGATGTGAGAGTTTCCATAAGATAACGAGATGGACGTAAAAAATGTTAAGTAACTTACTATAAACATTAGTTACTATCGACGTTAGTTACTATAGACGTGAACATTGTTTATAACACGATCAGGAGTGACCTTTAACACATCTTATTTAAAGTGTACGATGGTGTCAACACATTTTACAAATAGCATCAGCAATCCTGCCAACAACTGCTATTTCCGTCGATCTTGCACAAAAATGAAAAAGACTACAAACCTATACCATTATGTAGCAGAGATTATATGTGCTGCACATGGACATAGATAACATGAGAAAAAGCTGCCGCATGCAATATGGTGAACCAATAACATTCACGATCTCCATGTGGCAACATTTGATGTGAAACTATGTCAATGAGGATGTCACTTAAGATAGGTACATTGATAGGTAAGTTTACATTTTTTCTTCAAAGACAAAACAACAAAACAAAACAAATAAAAATATAAAAATGAAATAAAAAAAGAAGCACCTAAATAATACTATTCCAAATCAGACATGAAGGCTTATACCATACCATTGGATATGATAGTGCCATCGAAGTTCTTGATGATTTTCATGATCTGTGCTAATGAGTGACAAGAAGTCGAAAGATCGACCAACAACTTGATTGTGATAGAGCTCGAATTCAAGTGTAGTCTCGAAAGACCCAGGACAACGAATAAACAAAAACAAAAAAAAGCCATATCGTCAAAAACAAAGGTGGAGTGGCGACAGAGCGACACAACTAGAGAGCAGCAACAGCCAACAACACAGAACGACATGCATTAGGAGTAGGAGTGACGGCAAAAGCCCCGACCATCGTCGTCGGGACCAACGGAGGGGGATTTGATGACCACTAAAGCCAATTAAGGCACTAGATGATGCAAGCAAACGCCAACTGAAGGGGGAAACAAATGAGAGGAGGTGACACGGTGAAAGAGATCGATGGAGGAGGGGGGGGGGGGGGGGTGTGGGCAATTGACGCAATGGTTGGTCGGGGCCTGCTCAGTGGCTGCGGCACTCTTGGGTTTTCTAGGGGGGGACGGGAGAGCAATCCTATTTCTGCTTAAGAGAAACATAGCACCAAAATTTTCATGGATCCCAAGGGCCATTGTAAGTTGAGGGGCAATGATTGGTGCTATAGGTTTGGACAGTGGGATCAATCTCTTGGCAAGCTTAGCTGCAGTTACGTACTTTAATTCCTAACTAATGCACTACCTCCTCTCCATGCGTGCAAGAGAGGTCAGATTGAGGGTTAGTTTGCGGATTCTTCGGGTCTGGGACGCACGTGATGGCGAAGGGGAAGGGAGATCATGCACGTGGTGGCGAAGGGGAAGGGAGATCATGGGGTTGTTGGTGTGGGGAGCGGAGCTGCAATGTTCGGAATCCACCAGCGGGTGGAGAAGGGGGTTTGGAGGTCGGGGGGTGTGCATGGGTGAGAAGAGGTGAGGAATGGGACATGTTATTTCTCATAATCACAAGGGATGCCACTGTAAAAGATAGCTACAGGAACGTGGATAACTTTGGTGTGCGATAACATAGATAGACAGTGCTCGCCATAGTTCCTACTCGACGGGACTTCACTTATATTAAGGATTCCTGTCGAAATGACCTTGTCCACAAATTAATTTCGACTATATAGGAATAATGTACATGACCATGAACTAGAAAAATCACATACTATTTTAATTTCTGACTATTGCTACTTGATAGCAAATACTGATGGAATGGTATATGTAATGATCACCTGTACGTGCCAAGGATTGGCTTAGCTTAAATAATATCCCCAATAAGAGGAGTGACCATTTTTCGTAAAGCAACCATCAATATGTTTGATTAAGTCTGATCAAATCATGAGAAATTTTAAAACTGCATTAATTTGGATAAAAATTTAGATATTGGACAATGCCATTTCAGCTAGGGTTGTGGACAGATAACCCAAAACTGAACCGAATGTGATTAACCAAATTAAATCTTCATGTGTTATCGGATAGGAAAGTATACGACGTAAAATATCAAAATAAGGTGTCCTTGACCACCTCCCCCATGCCACCTATTCCTTTCAGGCTAATTATACATATTCTCGCTTACTTTTATGGAAATCTCGAACAAGTTCCTCGTAGATCAATTGCATGTTAAAAATTAGGGAATTTTAAGGTAAAAGTTATTAAAATTTTTTAAGATTATTTAAATATCAATCACTTCATTATATTATCAATTATATTATTAAAAAAGTTACATTATTTTTATGTTTATCGTTTCATTAGTTGTAATTGTTGAACTTAATGATTTTATATTAAAATATAATAAAAATTATTTTTTAATTTTTCAACCCCACCACTTCACCTCCTTCTAACCTTCGACCACCTCCTCTGTCACCTCTCTTCAACAACCTTGCCATCTAAGATGTCAACAATGTCGATCCCACCACTGTCTTCGGTTATCACCTTGCAGCCTCAGAGAGAAAGAGATCAGGGTGGAAGATGTCGACATAATGGTGAAGGGACCTCTCATAAGAGATGCCAGTAGATGAGGTCGCGATGGGGGAAGAGGAAGAGTACGAGGAGAAGGAGGGAGAAGAGAGAAATTGGTGATGGTTGATGATAGTTTTGAGTTGAAGATGAAGGTGAAAATAAAAAATATATATTTTGAAAATTAAAAATTAAAATTTTATTACATTTTAATCTTAAAATCGTTGAACTTAATCATTATGTTTAACGGATTGATAAATATAAAAAATAATATAATATATTTATTGATATAATAGGTAATATATTGAAATGAATGTCTAATTTAAAAAGATTTTTGTGATAATTATAAAAAACAAATCTAAATAATAAAGTAGCTCAAAAGAATGTGGAGATTTTGTGCGTCACTTCAGGTAATAAAGGAAGGCTGCCTACCCATCGAAGCTCTTTGGCAAAAGCCGTTCAACGTTTTGATCCGTGAGGGTACTTTATCGTTCAAATGTTCATACAAGTTCTGAAACAAAGGGGCCCCTCTTTTCTTCACCCTTTTCAGATTGAGAGACAAGGAAGCTCTCTCTCAACGACTCCAACGACCATCGTTATCCCAATGCTACTGCTGCTGAATCTCTCCCTTTCTCTCTCTCTCTGCTGCTTCTAGATTGCCCACCGTCGTTCCCGCCATCGGATCGCTTCGGTTTTGCTCTCTTCTATGACACTGTAGATACATGGCGTCATTCGATCGGCTTCTGGTGTTTTTCAAGGCAGCGGCACAGTGCATGTCCAAATAGCCTTGGCAACCGTATGGCTCCGTTTGGCAAATTTTCTTTTTTAATCAGAATGGGAGTTATTTTTATTCATCCTTTTACTCTCTGAAGGTAAAAAAAAAGAGGTGTTGGGATCAAATCAAAATCCACTTAATACAAAATAAAGATGCAGATCAAGACTTGTAACTTAATATAAAAAGAAAGAAAAAACAAACACGCAACACCAACACTCAAATAGGAAAATTAGCAGGCCTCAACACGTAACTGAACATAAAAATCAACAAACAACGACACCAAAGATATAGTTAAGAAATCACATATGACAACTAAATTTTGTCCAAAATAAGAGTGCCATGAATGCGCATAGGGAGGTCCCTAACGTTGGAGAACATTGGAGATAAGGGACCATTGATCTAATCCTAAAGTCGCCATCTTAGTAGCTAGAGCGTTAGCTGACGGGTAGATATATGATAAAGAGGCAATCTGGCCCTTGAGGTTGCTCAAATCACCAAATTCTATTCTAACCTTCCAGGGCAAAGGGACTTTCCTGTTCCACTTAACGTGCAAAAGAATGGAATCGATCTCCAGGTGAACATTAGGGCGCTAAGGGGAGATAGTCAAAAAATACTTGATCACATGAAGATGAGCTAAATTATTGCCAGAAAGCCCAAATCTGATATGGTCGACCTTCAAAAAATCACCATTGCAATTGCGCATAACCTAGGAAACTTGAGTGTAACGAGCGCGTGCCCCAGATGTCTTTTAAGACGTCTGGGAGGTGGGCCAGACGTCTTACTAGACGTCTGGGATCGTTTCCAGACGTCTGGAAATCAGTTATTCTGGCACGAGTCTTCGTTTGCACGCCTCAGCGCGCAGGCCCGCGAATATCCGATATTCTCTGCGGCTGCAGACGCTCTGCCGCGTCTCTCCCTCCTCCTCGCGTGGCCTTAAAAGGGCACGCCTCCCCTCACTCCGTCACCACCGTCTCTTTTCCCTTCCCCTTCAGCCAGAGCGTGAGCGCGAGCGCGAGGGCGGCAGCGACGGCTGCAGTGAGCGCAGAGGAGGTGCGGCGTGCGAGAGCGGAGCTCTGCCGTGAGGGCGAGCTCGCCGGAGCGGCTTGGCCGGCCGGCGGAGGGCGCAGGGGGCGCGAAACGACGCGGAGAGGCACCTGCTGCAGTCTGAGCAGCAGGCGCGCGAGGTGCGACGCGGGCGGCGTCGCGGGCGGAGGCCAAGTAGCGCCCTGATTCTAGAAAAATTTCCAGAATCAGACGTCTGGGTTGATAGGCAGACGGCGAGGACGACGTCTGGTAGCTCATACAGACTTCTGAAAGGTGTGTATTCCGCTTTCTTCTTCCTTCCTGTCGACCGACCGTACTGAGGGAGGCAGTTGGCTGTGCGCAGGTTCGCTGATTCGCCATCCTTTGCGAATCAGACGTCTGGAAGTTGTACCAGACGGCGGGAGTGACCTCCAGACGTCCTGGGTGACCATCGGACGTCTGGGAGCTAGGACAGACATCCCCGCAGACTTCTGGACGTCTGGGAAACCACGCTGGACAGGTAATTCTCTGATCCACTGTTTAAGACGTCTGGAATAAGTTCTAGACGTCTGATTTTGCACAGTATCGTCTTTTTCAACCCGTTTAGGGCCCGTTCGGGTTCCGTTTTCCGCGATTCGAGTTGCGTTCTTTTCAGAATTAATTCCTCTACCCGTCTACAGTAACTATACACTGTTTTGAGACACTCCTTGTGTTTGATCCTTGTGATAGGACCTCGTTCAGTTGCAGTCTTGAGAGTCGCGGAGGCACGCGGGATTCCCGATCATACCCCCATTACTCCCGTTGTACCTGGTAGAGTGGCTTAAGTTTATTATTAAAATCTGTTAAAGTATGGAACCATAACTAGAATCTAGGACATTGCATGAATCCTAGGAATGAGAAATGTATGGAATGATAGCTCCTAGGTGATGCATGAATCCTAGGGCTGGAAAACTAGTTGTATGCTAGATCCTAGGATGTGGCATGAACCCTAGGATGGAAAAACTAGTGGAATGTATAATACTGCAGTCTTGGAAAAATGGAAAGGAATATAAAGCAGCCTTTAAATTGAATTAACAGCTGCCTGTTATGAATAAAGAAACATGATTGAGATCATGGATTGTGAGAACGTGAAACTGGAAAGTGAAACATATGATGTTCTGAGATAAAGAGCTGGAACCCTACGGGGAATTAGGAGTGGAACTCCTGGAAAGAAAAAGGAATGGAACTGAGATGTAGTTTGTACTGTCTCTTGGGTACGCAGTACCAAGGGAAGTACCTGTACCTGTTTAGTGCAGAGTGGGGCCAGCCACCCCAGGGACCCGGGGTTAGGATTGGCTGCTCTGTACCGACTTGTTGGCCCTCGTGTACGTAGTACCGAGGAGAGCTACTAGTGTTAGGAGAGTACTAGCTACCCCACGGGCCCCGGGGTTCTGCTAGCCTCCTTCACCGACTTGTTAGGCCCACTAGGGCAAACCAGGGTAGTCAGGCGAGGGTGCGCGGACTGTGGAGGGGCAAGGCCCCGGTTTGGTTACTGTGGAGGGGTTGGACCCCTGTTACTGAGAGGGCTCTGCCCTGGTTCCGTGCTGTGCTTTGGGCGCACCCGTTAACGAAAACGACTGACCGCGCGCCAGTGCGAGCTAGCTACCTGTGCGTTTATCGCGCGTGCCGTAGTCACCGTTACGTCTGTCAGTGACCTTGGGGTGGTTGACTGAGGGTAGGATCACCACGGGGGACTCTCCCGGCCAGGAGAGCATCACGTGCTACTTCTACTTTTGGAAAAGACTGCAATCAAGATCGTTCCCACGAGGACATTCGAGATCAAGTAAAGGATCTGAGAAATAAATGAAATAGTGAGAAAATTGAAAGATGTAAATAAAGGAAGTAATAGAACATAACAGCTATTGTACGCTCTACTGTTGCCTTTAGTTTGGTTGCCACTCTACTCAGCATTTTGCTGACGTGTTACACTCGTTACCTTTTTCAGGACCAGGTGTTGAGCAGCCAGGGTCGGCGGCTGCAGAGGACGCTGGGCCGAGTATGGTCTAGTAGAGTTTACCACAGTCTTTTGTACCTCTTTTGTTTCTGTTCTAGTGAGTAGTTTTTGTTTCCGCTGTACTTTCTTTACCTGCAGTTCTTGTTATATGATAAATGTTGTTCTACTGTTGTGGTGGTATCTACTGTAGTAGTTTCTTTCCTTACTGCTGTACTTCCTTACTGTTAGTTATATTCATGCTGAATGTGGTTTATTTTACTGCTTTTTTGGTTACTTCCTCATTGGACGACTAGGTCTTGGGATTAGTTGAGTCGGTCCGGTTCTCGTGTCTTGTAGGGACTCGAGAACCGGGTCGTTACATTGAGTAAAGTGCAGACCGATGACTGTAGCAATGTTAACCTTAACCCTCTCAGAAGGACAAGTCCAGGACACCGCAAATGTCTTCGGGCATTGTTTATTAAACCACAAGGACATATTAAAATTATCTCAATTGCGATTGAGGACATGATTAATCCTGTTAGAACTAAAATCCTCATTTTTATTTTTGTTCTTGATCTACCAAACATTATACCAAATGAAACAGATAAGATCCTTAAAAATTTTAACTCTCCTAGAATTGGCCAAAGATTTCATAATATGAAAAAAATGGGACAGGTAGATAGGGGTAATAAGATGCTTAGAAAAGATCCAATTAAAGACCTAATGAACTATCTCACTCCTGGAGAGAAAATGCAAAAGGATTTATTTAGCAGGAAAGGAGAAGCAACACTAGACGAAAGATTGAACCCTAACTTGATAATATTGTCATCAATCAAAAACTTAAATTTAAAAATTCTGCATGTCAATATGAAAAGAGAGAGCAACGTATCAATCTTCCAGACCTCCTTTAAACAACCCAAAATATTCCGTTTGACAGATGGATAGCCCCCCGAGTAAAAGAATATCAAATAAATATTAAGGGAATAAAATTTATCGTACTCAATGAATGACATTAATGTTAAATCATTTTATTACATCTTATAAATATAAATATACATTAAAATATTTTTAATTTAATATAATATTTTTATTAAAATACATTCATCATATCACATTAATTTACATATACTTATATTATAATATTAAAAAATTACATTAATATCACATCATCATTTTAATCATTTTATACCATCACTTATTCTAACACTTAAATAAATATCTTATTCTACTCATCTCTATACTATTTTATCCCAAAATAACTCTCATCCACCATCAAAGTGAGTTCTCAAGTATTGACATTTGACAACACTAATGTGGATCGATCCCATGCACGCCAGACGTGGAAGTATAAATATACCTCAACACTTGTATTTTGATTTTTATATTTCAATAAAAAGTTAAAATATATTTATTAAAAATTAAAATATACTATGTACTTTATTAAGTGAGAGATGTACATTGTAAAATATATTATAATATATATTTTTTTACTTTTTAATTTTATAAATTTAATAAAAGATAAAAAAAATAAAACCCTATTTGACCCTAACTCAAAATCTTCATGATCCGTTTGGTTACAGGAATTGCACGATACTATTCACTTTTTGGGTATTAAAATTTTGAAGGTAAATAAAGTTAGAACTGAACCTCTTGTCCACGAGTAAAATAATTTTGATCATTTGACACTATTTTTCTCCTTAAACACTCACTCTAATTTTAACTTTTCATCTAAATATTAAGAACATTAATTCTCTCGTCTATTCTACAAACTCATAATTTGTTACCTATATTTTTACTTTTTACTTCCAAATACCATATAGTTAATTTCTTTACCTGACGTCAGTAGGTATACTCTTCCGAGAGATGACAAGTTAAAGGTATTCTTGACAGAGCCGAATCTTTCACGCTCCTTATCCCCCCGGTCTTCATGCCTGGAACTTCTACAGTTGTAATCCTGTAGTACTCAATATCGTGCCAGGCCCTTGCAAAGAAGAAATTTTCTCCCTCCTGCTGTGGACGCGCTCCCGAAGAAACCTCTTCCTCGTATTCTTTTTCCAAGAAACAATCAATTTATCAACGAGCAAGGATAAAGATAAGTTATAATTCAAGCTTTTTTCCCAGCATTTCATCTTAACTGTATATATATATATACATACATTGGATGATACATGTGTTATTTAAGATATTTACCCTCTTTTAATAATGGAAAACTTTGAAAAGAACTCGAAAAAAAAAACTTATGTAAAGCGTTTCTCATAATCAACGAATGGTGATACCCAGAAGAGCTCGTCAGCAGTACATATATTCGACTTCGTAGAACTCGAGCTCTGGTCAAAAAGGAAGAGCAAGAAGTCCTGGATATCACTCCCTGCAGTGGGCAAGTAGCAAATTAAACTCCATCACGGACAAGACGCGGGGGCCGTCTTGCATGCCTTTTGCAGGAGAAATCATGCCGACCCAAATATATATACTCCTCGCAACTTTATCAAATTTGACCGCCAAACCATGTCATTTGAAGAGCCCCACGTGTCCCTACGTGGGGAAGCAATATTTTTGCATTTCGGGTACCAAACCCATCCACTGGTGCTGCTGGAACCCCAACCAAGCTCTCCTTTTTGCAGTGAAGGCATGTATGCCCCGGTCGGGTTTGTGTCACCATTGGGGCTTTGGTTTCGCCCATGTCGGACCAGATTCGGCGGTGCATGGATTCTTTTCACCTAGACCTCTTCTCTCCTCGGCATCCTAATCTTTAGGTCCTATTTAGATGGAGGATAAAACACCGTAGGAAGAGGTTAGTATAGACTAAATGGGGAGAGGTATATATTTGTTTGGATGGTGGAATAAGTGGTAGGATAAGTGAGGGATAAAATGATTGGTGTATTGATATGATGGTGGTAGATATTTATTTAGTCAAAAAGTAAACAAACTACATCTGCAATGCATTTTATAATATACAAAGTGATAGTTGTGGTTTTAGCCAATGTATTTTAATTTTTTACTTGTGGAAATTACTTTTCAGATATGAAAAATCATTTTGAAAGTTAAAAATTAATTCCCATAGGTGAAAAATTATTTACCACTAATAGAAAGACAAAACACGCCGGTATATTTTTATTTTCAATTGGTATGTTTTGATTTTCAACCGATTGAAAATCATTTTTAATTAGTGTATTTTGATTTTCAGCTGGTTGAAAACTATTTCCGATTGATGTGTTTTGGTTAAAAACTATTTTCAACCAGTGTATTTTAATTTTCAATCGGTGGAAACCTATTTTCGACCGACGCGTCTTAGTTGAAAATCATTTTCAATTAGTGTATTTTGATTTTCAACTTGTGTGTTTGGATTTTTAATCGGTTGAAAATCAAAATACACCGATTGGAAATGATTTTCAACTAAGGCTGAGCTTAACAGGAGCAAGAGACTTGGTGGCAACCACCAGAATGATATATTATTTAATCGTGGAAATGCCATGTCAGGTGCACCTATCAGAATCGAAACAAACCAATTACCAAATCCACCTATCATCACCGGCATCACCATGAAAAAGATCATTGGAGTTCCCATTGAACTCCACACACTTCTCTAGATTAAGAAAAGGCAGATGGGACAAAGGGGAAATGACCAACCTCATAGATGAAAGTTATCACTTGGAATGTCCGTGGGTTGCATGATGGAGTTCGAAGAGCTTGCTTGCCCGATACCTCCATGAATGGGAAGAAGACTGCGCACTGCTCCAAGAGACTCATATTGAAGAGGACTGCAACCACCTATGGCATTCCCTAAAGCAAGGTGGCCAGGCAGATATCAGGGGCATTGATGCTCAGGGGAGGTCTGGTGGCATAGCAGTATGGTGGAGGTGCTCGAAGTTGAGTTTGATAGAAGTATGGAGGGAGCAGTACATAATCACCTGTAGGGTGAGGGGGTATGTCTTTATTTTTATTTAAGGTAGAACCACTTCAAACCTTTGGTTTGGTGGTTCCCTCTCCCTGTGACCCTCACCCTCCCGTTGACGCATGCTCGGGCATGCTATTCTTGACCGGCTCACTCGTTCTCCTTGGCCAAGGGATAACTCATTCACCTCTGTGAACTTATGAGCTGCATAACTCACCCACTCCTACTCTTATCGCTTGTGCTACCCGACTAGGGTATCACTCACTCCTTAACTCAAGTTTAATTTAAGTATATCTTCTCTTTTCTTTTCCCTATCGGTCAGTCGGGTTTTAAAAGGGAATACTGGGCCGGCTCAATCATGGTAACCATCCTTAAGGTTACCCCTCTTTCAGATGAGCTCCATATAACTCATTAGCTCCAGAACTCATAACTCCTAACTAAGACTCTTATCGCTCGTGCTACCCGGCCAGGGTATCACTCACTCCTTTAACTAATGAGCTGCATCTTAGCTACTTGCTACATATTAACCCCTAGCTCTAAGAAGGAATCTGGGAGGGAAAACCCCTCAGGCCCTCCTTCTTGGTCGGTGCCCTCCCTCCTTTAGCTACAGTTTTATTTTATTATTAAACAAGATACTGGTGAAGGGTGCTTCAAGCGCCGCACCGGCTACCTATAACCTGCAAGTGCCAAGAAGGGGTGCTTGCTCGTTAGTAAAGCAGTGGCCATTACTTCGCGGCCTACGCACAACGGGGAAATAAGAGTTATTAGGTCTATACTAAGCTTCATCGGGAAGCTCGTCCAAGCAGATGGGGTAGCTTGGACTTCGTAAAAGGCATAACTCAAGTATAATATAAAATCTATATAGCAGATATACATAGCTACAGTCTATACTCCATCTATTCACTATACATAGTATGGCCTATGCGCGGCCGTGCATGTGCGGTATTTAAGAATTCTTTAATATAATACGTAATTAACTCGTTTCCCCTAGCTAAGGGTAAACTCGTTCAACTCCATTTCACGAGTTATCACTCGTTCCGTTCCCTTCACTTCGTACATAGCAAGTCGGAGTATACGAAGACACGTAGGTAGTTGGGTTAGCTCGTTACGCTATCGCTTCACTTCGCTCGTTACGTTGCCTTCACTTCACAGGAAGACGGGTTATTCA
The DNA here is from genome assembly GCA_037157565.1 of Thalassia testudinum. Lineage (NCBI taxonomy): Eukaryota > Viridiplantae > Streptophyta > Magnoliopsida > Alismatales > Hydrocharitaceae > Thalassia > Thalassia testudinum. The sequence goes on from JAZHRO010000059.1 coordinate 28,065,680, forward strand.
CATTTCATTTGATGGTCAGAGGCGAATTGAAAGCTAAGCAGTGTATAAAGATCCCGGAAGAAAAATAGAGATGTCTCCTACGTTACCCATAATATCTGGAAGTATCGACGTAATTGATCAACATGTTTCATTAGTATTAATAACTAACTGGTCATGCGGAAATCAGTAAGAAAACCAGATCCAATGAGTCAATAAGATCTAACAAATTCCCTGCTAGCTAATAAACATCCTGGGGTGTGAACTCAGCTATAGGTTTCATCCTACTGTAGAATCTTCCACATTCCCCCTGCTGTGGATTCCCTACCTGACCTGGTTAGCTGTTGATTCTCGGAACCCTTTGCTCAAAGCCCGCTCCAAACCCCTCCTAAATAGGGCTCAAACCCCCAAGAAACCTGGTATCACTCGAAACCTCGGGTCTTCCCGAGAAATATCTTCTTACGAAGTTTCATTATAGCATCTATAACTGCCTCTGGCTTAGGCAGGCAGCTCGGTAAATACACATCTCCGGGAATTAGCTTCAATTAGCTTATCGACTCCTCGAACGGTACTACCAAATCAGAATCGATACTGAACATCCCCCCTGTAATAGTAGCTTAGTAGCAGGCACCCATAGCAATGACATATTTTGGTTTAGGCATTTGCTCATATAATCTCACTAAAGAGGGAGCCATTTTCATTGTGATTGTCCTAGCTGTTCAAATAAGGTCTACTTGCCTAGGACTCAATCTTGGTAGCTTGGAGTGGAACGAAGAGCAGAACGGAGTACGAGGCCTGAAGTAGAGTATGTAGTGGAGCGAGAGCGATACTTAATTGGGTAACAAGACATGCGCGCACGCACACGAGGATCAGAGGCATCTTTCATGAGATGCCGTTCCCCTAATAATACTTAAGTAATAATGATTAAAGACATGGAGTTAGCGGAGGGAGGGCACCGACCGGGAAGCTCTTTGTTATATTAGTTATGAGTTAGATCTTAGTTATGAGCTAAGCTAACGAGTTAATGAGTGATACCCTCCCCACACCACATTCTTTACCAAACCAAATTTCGTGTATTACTTTTACCTTCTGATCGTTCCACAAGCACAAATTCCACTTTGCATAGGACCAAAGATTCTTTCACAAAACAAGAATTACCATTTTGACTATAGGTAATACATATTGGTTCTGTGATGATTTACCAAACGTTCGGGAAGGGGTTTTCACCTCTCCAACAACTTCTCCTGGAATCCTCAACCTTTGCTACCCGTGCTGTGGAATAAGAATAATTGGATTCATCCTTTTTCACAACCCGCTTCCCTACCTCAACCCCGCTGATTAAGTGTCTCAATCCCTTGCTCCCGCATATCGGGAATATGAATTCCATTATTCTTATAAGCTTCCGAACAACCCGGGTATTATATATACAATGTGAGTAGTCTTTTTTCACTAAACCCCTTGCTTCCTCCGGATCCCAACTCCAACCCCAACTCCAAACTCCAACCCTACCCTCAGAGCTGGATTCACAACACAATGCTATTCCCTGATTCTCCCTACCTTGCTTGTTTTGGGTCCTCTTTGACTTAATCAGACACTGACACTGATGCCACGGATCGGACGGACTTGAAATGATAATGATACTATGAATTGGTGCTATAAAAAGCTCGAACTCGTAATCGGAATTAGACTCGGACTCTGACTCAGACGACTCGGACTCTGAATTCGAAGAATCCTCTGACTCGTACTCAGCAGTAATACTGAATATTACTCGGAATTGGAAAAAAACTTGAATCCTCAACCTTCCCTTGGAACCTGCCTTTCTGAAACAACACGCTTGACTAAGCCCCGAACTGTTGATCGATCAAACCCATTACTCAATCCCCAACCAAAAAAACTACTTGTGACAAATGCAATTTTGTTGTCACATCAAAACATGTAAACATCTACTAACCTGCCCAATATGGAGCTTGGTACAATGAAATTTTTGAGAATCAAGATCAGCATTGAATTAAGGAATATACATGGAATCCTTAATTTCTGCATGATAGTGGATTCATCATTGGAAAAGTCTCTTGGACGGTTTCGGATCAAACGAAAAAGAAAAATGAAAATCGATCAATCATATCATAATCGAAATTGTATTTTAGATTGAAAGAGAAAGAAATGATTCACCAATTTCATTACTAATCAGATATTAGTATGATTCGAGAGAAAGTAGCAAGATCCACTCGAACACCACAGTGGATGTTAAGACCCATGCTGTTTAAGCCTTTTAAGACATCTGGAATTTGGGCCAGATGTCTGGACACCATCCCCGACATGTGGAAATCGAAAATTTTGAGTACGAGCTTACGTCTGCACGCGTGCTATGCACAGATAGTACACTTCCCTCATTTTCTTCTTCTCTCTCCTTCCGCTCGATGAAAACCCTAACCCCACACCCTTATATAAGCCCCCCCCTCTCCCTCACACCACCCCCACTTTCAGCCACTTTCCTCCTTCCTCAAGCGAGAGCAGCGAGCGAGAACGGCGGAGAGAAGGAGCGGCGTGAGAGGGGAGGAGGAGCAGCGTGAGGAAGAGAGGAGAGCAAGCTTGCGAGCTCGCCGGTGAGCTCACGGCTGGTCGGTGCGTGCGCAAGGAGGAGGAGTGCGTCGGGGAGGTCCTCCTCGACACTGCTACAGCCAGAGTAGCAGGCGAGAGGGCGCGGCGCGGCCACGCACGGCACGAGAGGGCTGAAGTAGGTTCTGGTTCTGGGTTTTTCCCAGAATCAGACGTCTGGAGCGACGTCCAGACGACGTAGCCGACATCTGGAGGAGGTTCCAGACGATTGAGAAGTAGGCTTCATGAAGGTACATCTTCTTTGCGGATACGGCCATGCAGGCCGTTCCGCTGAGGCACTGTTTCTTGCCTTTTTGATGGAGATTTTGGTTGATTCGTGCAGGAGTTGCTTCGAGAAGGCGCGGGACACGCCCTCCCACGCAGTTCGGACGTTTGGGAGAGGCACCAGACAACTGGAAGCGTTTCCAGATGTCCGGAGAGGTGGTCGGACGTTTAGAACTAGGTCCAGACGGTCTAGCGGAGTTCCTGGACGTCTGAGGAGTGACGCAAAACTTGAGGTATGGCTCTGGACTCTTTTAAGACATCTGGAAGTTGTTCCAGACGTTTGATTTGAGTCAGAATCACTGTTTTTGACCCATTTAGGGTTCGTTTGAGGTCCGATTTTCGCAATTAAGATACCGATGTTTCCCGTATGTTTTCTGATGAGAGCCTCATCATGAGCCATAACTAGCTCATTTTGACCCAATAAAGAAGATAAAAGCTCCTACATAACCTAGAAGAAGGCCTAACTGAAGGAACAAGTGCTCTGAGAAGAAAACATGAAATAAAGGTTAAAACTGCAATTTTACCATTGCAGTAGATAAACAGGATTTCTCAGAGGCAAAACATAGGTCAAATGGTCTAAATGAGATAAAAAGTGGGTTGAGTCAATCAGAAATGGGTTCATGTGCAATCTAAGAACTAAAAGACACTTGGTAACCCTAAAACAGACCCGCTTAAATTAACAAGGTTCCGGTCAGAACAAAAAGCAAGTAAACCCTCTACAAATCATGGAAAAACATACTCTAGGGTTTATAACACTTAATTTGGCCTTTGGAACCTAGTTTGACCTAGATTAGGGTCCTAGCTCTTCAATTAACCTAATTTGGGTTTTTACGCAAAATATCCAGTCAAACGAGGTCAAACCTGAAATCTAACTGGATTCCTTAGGTCCAAATTAGGTTTATACCAAAATTTGGACCTAAGGAGAGGTCATCTTGACCTACTTTGCAATTTAGTACACCCAAATCACAAATTGGTCCCTATCTTTTGAATACCGTTGCAGAGAACCCCCTAGGTTCTTCGCCTCCTTTGCAAACCGGTCCTGCCGCCATTGCTAGGGCAGAACCGAGCTCCGGCGAGGTTCGGAGAGGGATTGCTCTCTAATCCCTCAGAGATTCCCTCCCAGAAATGGAAGGAGAATTCCCTGAAGAATTGCCTTCCATTTAAGACCGATATCGATCCTTGGTGTGAACCCAATCTCTCGTGCGAACGCACGAGAGATTTGGGTATCCTAACTCCTTTCCATCTCCGGCGACCAACCGCAGGCAATTACGTGCCCTTCACGCCCTGCACACCAAGTCCAGCGCCTATATAAGAACCCACAACTCCGGCCGAAGAGGCTGAGCTTGATTTGGCCGAGTTTCCCCCTTCAATTCCTCTCCTCCTGCTCGGCCAAATGCCCCAGCTAGCTCCGGCGAGCCCCCCTCCCCTCCCTCTTCGCTCTGCCACAAAACCAGTGGCAGAGTTAGCTTCCTGACCTCCCTCCGCGTCGCGCAGTACCAGCGCACGCCGCCTCAGCCCCGTCGTCGCCGCCGTTCTCCCCCACTGGGCGTCATCTTCTCCGGCGACAGCAAGTACTGCTGTCCGCCTTCCGTCCCCTTTCGTCCTTACAATTAGGTTAGAACTCCTCTCCATCCTGTCCCCTCTCTTTTCCCCCTGTTATCTCATCTGATTACCCCTCGACCGACGCTGACCACCCTCATCTTCCACATCACCGACCGAACTCCGGCGAGCCGCCCACACCACTCCGCCACTCCACACGGCTCGCCAACCACCTCGTGAGCTCCGCCTCATCACCAGGAACTCGCTCCACCCCACAACTGCCACTCCAGACCTCCATAACCACCCCCCGAACAACCCACCGTCTCCGGCCACAGGTTGACCTAGGCGGGCACGCCTAGGCCGACAGGCAACCTGCAGCATCACCCACCGCCTTCGCCGTGCTACGGCAAAGGTTTCCAGCCATTCTAATTGGGCCAATAGGCCGTTCTGTGGAAGCTCAGGTGAACGCCCCGGCCGCCATTAACAGCCGAAGCAGCAGGAAGCTGGGAGCAGCAGCAGGCGTCAGGCTTCCCAGGAGGCAGGTGCAGCAGACTCTCGCAAGTGTTGCGAGGTGACTGAGTTCAGCAAGGAGCAACAGCAGGGCCTTCAGCGTGGGCAATTGCACACGGGAGTCTGCGGGCGCACGCAAAGGAAGGGCGGAACGTTTAGTCCCACATCGTGGAATCTCAAGGCACAGGTATGGTATAAAGAGTTTTTGTGATATACGTTTACTGCCTCGAAAGCACAGGGGTGAGGTCCCTCACTGACCCCACCCGCCTCGTCCGCGGCCTGACCACGCGGACCTGGCGGATCTGACCCGACCTAGACCTACGCACTCCTCGCGCATCACACACCTGCAGGTGCGCCTGGTCCCGGGTACGATCCGCGACCCGATTATGGCTGTGGCTCTGGGAGAGCGGTTTGAGTGAATTGCTTGAGAGAGAGAGATGCGCGGGTAGAGGGAGAAGGGTTAGGTTTTGCTCCTGTGCAGGCAGGCTGAACGCAGGAGAAGGACTTGGCCGCGAGAAGGAAAAGAAAGAAAGAAGAAGGAACGGCAGAGAAGAATAGAAGAGGAAGAAACAAGGCAGAGAAGAAGAAGCAAGAAAGAAGCCTTCGCAGGAGAAGAAAGAAAAGAGCAAGCCAGAAGCAAAGGCATAGAGAAGCCAAGTGGAGACTTTGCAGAGATCAGAAGAAGAAAGAAAAGAGCAAGCCAGAAGCAAAGGCATAGAGAAGCCAAGTGGAGACTTTACAGAGATCAGAAGAAGAAAGAAAAGAGCAAGCCAGAAGCAAAAGGCATAGAGAAGCCAAGTGGAGACTTTGCAGAGAAGAAGAAGCAAGAAAGAAGCCTTCGCAGGAGAAGAAAGAAAAGAGCAAGCCAGAAGCAAAAGGCATAGAGAAGCCAAGTGGAGACTTTGCAGAGATCAGAAGAAGAAAAGAAAGAGCAAAGACTGCAGCAGAAGAAGAAGAATAATCAAGAAGAAAAGGAGAAATGCTTTTAAGACGTCTGATCTTGTGATCAGACGTCCAATTTCATATTTTCTTGCCCTAACTCCTTTTAATCGCATACATTCATACCTGAATTGACATTTTGAGTAAATTAGAGTATTCAATTACATTTTGATTTAGTGGTAAGTTCCATTTGCTCCCTGTGTTCGACCTCGGATACTCTAGTTGTTCGAGTAATAAAAACTTTGTATTTGTTCGAACGTTTTGTCGGTTATACTACAACATAATACGCTTTAAATCCGCACGAAACGTTGACAACATTTTCCCTTACTTGTTGGAATACTTTCTGTATTGTTATGAGCATTCTCTTGTGATTGATCCTTGTGATAGGACCTCGTTCCATTGCAGGTTTTGGGGCTTATTGAGGCACGTGGACCTGCCGATCAAGCCCCCACTACTCCTGGGTTTACTGGTAGAGTGGCTTCCCCTTAATTTAATTAAAAATCTAAATGCATGTGTGGAATGAATGATTAGAACCTAGGATATGGCATGAATCCTAGAGCGAGAAACACTTGAAATGTCTGCAATGGATGATTAAATTGCAGTCTTGAATGAGTAGAAAGAATAATAACAATTGCCTATAAACAAATAACAGCTGCCTGTGAAATGTAAAGTACTTGTGCTAGCAAACTGTTGCATGTAAATCTCTGTTGTATATGTTAAATGAGATAATACGAGTTGCATGTATATAAATTGAGAATGGTAATGTGAATGATGGAAACACGAGCTACCTGTGTATAACCCGTGTACGGAAATGTGAACAATAGAAATACAAGTTGCATATATATAACATGAGAATGGAAATAGAAATGATGAAACCTGGTATGGCATGGTCTGAGGAATGTGAGCATGAACCCCACGGGGGAAATAGGAGTTGAGCTCCTGGAAATATATGGAATGGATATGGAAATGCGATGGGAAATGTGCTACCTCTTGAGTACATGGTACCGAGGGGAGCGCATGTTACCTCTTAGTGTAGAGGAGCACTTGCCGCCTTTGGGTTGAGACCCGGGGTGGGTTTGGCCACTTTGCACTGACTCTGTGGCCCTCGTGTACACAGTACCGGGGAGAGCTACTAGTGTAGGGAGAGAGCTAGCCACCCCACGGGACCCGGGGTTCAGCTAGCTGCCCTACACTGACTTGTTAGACCCATTGGGCAAACCAGGGTAGTCGGGCGAGGGTGCGCAGACTGTGAAGGGGCGAGACCCTTGTTTGATTACTGAGAGGGGCTAGACCCCTGTTACTGAGAGGGCTATGCCCTATACTGGTGCTGTGCTTTGGGGGCATCCACTAACGGAAACGACTGACCGCGTGCCAGTGCGGGGTAGCTACTCGTGTGCTTATCGCGCGTGCCGTAGTCACCGTTACGTCTGTCCGTGACCTTGGGGTGGTTGACTGGGTGTAGGACCACCACGGGGGACTCTCCCGGCTAGGAAAGCACCACGTGCGACTTCTACTCTTTGGAAAAGACTACAATCAAGATCGTTCCCACGAGGAACATTCGAGATCAAGGAAGAGACCTGATAAATAAACCAAGTGGTGAAAGAAAGAATAATTAGTTAAAGAAAGAAAGAAATTGAAAAGCAATAGCTACCTGTCCAACTTTACTGTTTAGTTAGTTGGTTGCTACTTTACTCAGCGTTCGCTGACTTCGTGTACTCATAACCCTTTTCAGGTCAAGGTGTTGAGCAGCCAGAGCCTACGGCTGCAGAGGGTGCTGGGCTCAGTAGAGCCCAGTAGTTGTTGTGCTTTTTTTACTCGTTGTAGAAGTGAGTTGTTTCTTGTACCTTTATATTCAGTACTCTTTCATTCTGCACATTATATTCCTGTACTCGTTTACTTTTCTACTGTTGTGGTGGTGTGTACTGTAATAGTTTTACTTCTTTACTGCTGTACTTTTGTTACTATTAATTACTTAGCATAGTGAATGTGATTTACTTTCCTGCTTTTTGGTTACTTTCCTGTTGGACGACTGGGTCTTGGGATCAGTCGAGTCGGTCCGATCTCGTGTCCTGTAGGGATTCTGGAACTGGGTCGTAACAGTGGAAGTGCGTTGAATCAAGAGTAGACAATAAACGTCTTTATTATGGATGTTTCATTCTGTCCCCACTTTGGAAGGGTCAAGCCAATACTCACCCATAGGTATTGCCATGCGAAGGGTTTAACTTGGAGAAATAGAAGGAACATGTATCACAGATGCAAAATGAAAGAATGTACCACATGAATATTCGACAATACCAGGTGTTGAAGAACCGGTACATGAAATTGGAATGAATTGGAAAGAAATTGTATTGAGAAGTAATTTGTATGGAGTTTGAGACACACACCTTTACTTAAAAGTCAGTTATGCCAAAGGTATAACCAAAATGTGTAACTGCTCAAGATATCACCTCACTGCCGCCTTCTGTGGAAATAGTTGACACTACACAGCATATAGCTAAGCTCACAGAACCCGTGGATTTGCATATTGAATTACAAATCCAGAGAGATCGTGGATATCGTATCAGATCCACAAATCCTTCTCAAGATGGGAGTTATCCTATAGATGCTGTATCCATGCCTGTTCGAAATGTGAATCATAGTATTGATTCTTATGGGAATGAGAATGAGAAACAAGAGATCCTTTTTCTCGAAATATGGACGGTTGAAAACCATTTTTGATCGGTGTATTTTGATTGAAAATCATTTTCAATCGGTATATCTATTTTCAATCGGTTGAAAAGCATTTCCAACCGATGTTTTTTGGTTTGCTTGATTTTTAGCCAGTTGATTCTGATTTTCAACCGGTTGATTCTGACTACGTGTTGCAATGTGCATTTTCATACTTGTATCCATTTATTTAATATTAAAAGTGAAAGTAAATGATGTGGTAAGTCTTTGTTTAATATTAAAAGTGAAAGTGGGGCATATTAATAGGTATTTACTTAATGTTAAAAGTGAAAGTAAAAGTTATTGTGATTTAATAACTCACTAATCCCCTTTGAGTGGGGCCTTAATTTTTGGGCGCCTTATGAAAAGGGAGAAAAGGTGGGGGAAGGGGGGGGGGGGGGGGGGTTGTGTGGGAGGTTTGGTTAATTTGGCTATCTTGAGTCACTAGGTGGGAGTGGGCCTTGAAAGGCTCCACCAAGCTCCTTTGAGACTCACTACAGGAATGACTGTTTTTCACGACAGTTCAAAATCATCCCCTAATCGTCAAAACTAATGTATACTGTCGTCGCGAAAGTGTGTGTTGCATTAGTGTATGCACGATGGTTATATTAAATAACCGTCATGTATTATTAGAAATACACGACAGTTTCTCTAATCGTCGTCTATCTTGCTATACAACAATTTTGTTTGAAACCATTGTTTCGTAACAATAAACGATAGGTTTTTAACCATCTTGTATGCCATTAATTTGCTGGTGTAAGTTCTCGCATTAAAAATAAATGATGGTTATTAAACTGTGGTTTATATGTATACATAACGATTTTCTATAACCGTTGTGTATATATGTATATATTTTTTTAAATATACATAATGCAGGTTTTATAGAATCTTATGACATCTTTAACAACATACACAACATACAACATACAACATACAACATGCAACATTCAACAAACAACATGTAACATGCAACATTCAACATACAACAAATATATATATAAACTTAACGAAAAGAGTATGTCATAACATCAAAATATACATACAATTAAGCAAAATACAAAACCTAACCAAGGAAAAGAGAAGTAATCTAAACCTACCCCCTGTCCTACTCCACCACCACTGAGGTTGTCGTCGTTGTCTTTGCAATGCGGGTAGAGATAGGAAGTGTGATCCCAACCGTTGCCCTGTAGAAATGTCATCATCTCTCTCATCTCCGCTCTCTGCTACTCCATCTCCTTCCTCTGCTCCATGAATTTCTTGGCATCTTGCCAAGCTTGAGTTTGCTGCTGGAATTGTGAGGTGACATCATAGAGCCATAAGGTGACATTATGGAGCTGTGTATGCATCTGTTGGATGACGGCTGCCGATGTTGACCCCTTCTGCCCATACTAGCTGAAGATCGTCTGACTCCTCCCCTACACTACGAATGAAGCCTCTGTACTTCGGAGGCAAGATGCTCCTAAAAGCCTCCTCAGATGTCATAGGAGGCTGCTGCTGAGTGCCGGAAGTGGCATTTGGAAGGGGATTGATCAACTTCATCACAAATTACAAATTAAATTATGCTTATAATTTAATGTCATATTAAAGTAAGTATAAAATTTAAAGTAGTTGATAATTAAATGTTACTTACATGCTTTGTCTAGTATGTCTCATGTATCCATGTTCGCCCGCTATCGGTGGTGGCCTTGATATGGGTAACCTCACACACACCAACCTGATCGAGTGTGGCACCATCATGTGAATGTGCTTGTAAATATATTTCAAATTGCAGGTAATAGTAATAATTAAAACTTTAATTAAAAATATAGAAGTGATATAATAAGGAATTACTTATATATTTTGCCTTAACTCTATCTGTACTAGTTCGACCAAAACAGTGGATCTGTGGTGAAACTTTGGCCCTATTAGCCTTGTTCCTCTTCGCCTGATCTTGTACATATAACATTGATGTGCACACATCTAATTGCTTAAAATGCCTATTTATGCATGTTCCTAAGTGTAACGACCCGATTCCCGAGTCCCTACGAGACACGAGAACCGGACCGACTCGACTAATCCCAAGACCTAGTCGTCCAACGAGGAAGTAACCAAAAGACAGTAAAATAAACCACATTCAGCATGAATATAACTAACAGTAAGAAAGTACAGCAGTAAGGAAAGAAACTACTATAGTAGGTACCACCACAACAGTAGAACAACATTTATCATATAACAAGAACTGCAGGTAAAAAAAAGGTACAGCGGAAACAAAAACTACTCACTAGAACAGAAACAAAAGAGGTACAAAAGGCTGTGGTAACTCTACTGGACCCTACTCGGCCCAGCGTCCTCTGCAGCCGCCGACCCTAGCTGCTCAACACCTGGTCCTGAAAAAGGTAACGAGTGTAACACGTCAGCAAAACGCTGAGTAGAGTGGCAAACTAACTAAAGGCAACAGTAGAGTGTACAGTAGCTGTTATGTTCTATTACTTCCTTTATTCACATCTTTCAATTTTTCTCACTATTTCATTTATTTCTCAGGTCCTTTACTTGATCTCGAATGTCCTCGTGGGAACGATCTTGATTGCAGTCTTTTCCAAAAGTAGAAGTAGCACGTGGTGCTCTCCTGGCCGGGAGAGTCCCCCGTGGTGATCCTACCCTCAGTCAACCACCCCAAGGTCACTGACAGACGTAACGGTGACTACGGCACGCGCGATAAACGCACAGGTAGCTAGCCCGCACTGGCACGCGGTCAGTCGTTTCCGTTAACGGGTGCGCCCAAAGCACAGCACGGAACCAGGGCAGAGCCCTCTCAGTAACAGGGGTCCAACCCCTCCACAGTAACCAAACCGGGGCCTTGCCCCTCCACAGTCCGCGCACCCTCGCCTGACTACCCTGGTTTGCCCTGGTGGGCCTAACAAGTCGGTGAAGGAGGCTAGCAGAACCCTGGGGCCCGTGGGGTAGCTAGTACTCTCCTAACACTACTAGCTCTCCTCGGTACTACGTACACGAGGGCCAACAAGTCGGTACAGAGTGGCCAGTCCTAACCCCCGGGTCCCTGGGGCGGCTAGCTCAGCTCTGCACTAAACAGGGGGACAGTCGCTCTCCTTGGTACTCCGTACTCAAGGGCCAGCTCACTTCCCCAATTCTATTCCATTCGCTTTTCAGGAGTTCTACTCCTACTTCCCCGTAGGGTTTCAGAACATCTCATGTCTTACTTTCCAGTTTCACGTTCTTACCAACCATGATCCCAATCATATTTCTTTATTCATAACAGGCAGCTGTGAATTCAATTTACAGGCAGCTTCATATATTCCTTTCCATTTTTTTTTCAAGACTGCATTATTATATATTCCACTAGTTTTTCCATCCTAGGATTCATGCCATATCCTAGGGTCTATCATACAATCTAGTTTTCCGGCCCTAGGATTCATGCAACACCTAGGAACTATCATTCCATATATTTCTCATTCCTAGGATTCATGCAATGTCCTAGGTTCTAGTTATGGTTCCATACTTTAAACAATTTTATTAATACTTAAAGCCACTCTACCAGGTACAACGGGAGTAATGGGGGCGTGATCGGGAATCCCGCGTGCCTCCGCGACTCTCAAGACTGCAACTGAATGAGGTCCTATCACAAGGATCAAACACAAGGAGTGTCTCAAAACAGTGTATAGCTACTGTAGACGGGTAGAGGAATTAATTCTGAAAAGAACGCAACTTGAATCGCGGAAAACGGAGCCCGAACGGGCCCTAAACGGGTCGAAAAAGACGATACTGTGCGTTCCAGACGTCTTAAACGGTGGATCAGAGAATTACCTGTCAGCGTGGTTTCCCAGACGTCCAGAAGTCTGCGGGAACGTCTGGCCTAGATCCCAGACGTCCGATGGTCCATACGGACGTCTGTAGGTCACTCACGCCGTCTGGGACAACTTACAGACGTCTGATTCGCAAAGGATGGCGAATCAGCGAACCTGCGCACAGCCAACCCCCCTCCCTCAGTACGGTCAGTCGACAAGAAGGAAGAAGGAGGAAAGCTCACCTTTCAGACGTCTGTATGATCTTACAGACGTCGACCTTGCCGTTTGGCTATCAACCCAGACGTCTGATTTTGGAAAATTTTCCAGAATCAGGACCCTGCTCGGCCTCCGCTCGCGACGTCGCCCGCGTCGCACCTCGCGCTCCTGCTGCTCAGACCGCAGCAGGTCCCTCTCCGCGTCGCTCCGCGCCCCCGGCACCCTCCGTCGGCTGGCCAAGCCGCTCCGGCAAGCTCGCCCTCACGGCAGAGCTCCGCCCTCGCACGCCGCACCTCCGCGCTCACTGCGGCCGCCGCTGCCGCCCTCGCGTCTGCTCGCTCTCGCGCACAAGAAGGAGAAGAAGGAGGAGACGGTGGAGACGGGAGGGGAGGCGTGGCCCTTTTAAGGCCGCGCGAGGAGGAGAGAGGGGGTTGCAGGCTGCCTGCAGCCGCAGAGAGAGAGAGGGAAAAAGAGAGAGAGAGAGGAATCGCGGGTCTGCGCGCACAGGCGCGCAGACGATTCTTCCGTGCGAAAAATAACTGTTTTCCAGACGTCTGGAAACGATCCCAGACGTCTGTTCAGACGTCTGGATGTGATCCCAGACGTCTTGACCGACGTCTGGGCCTCCTCCCAGACGTCTTAAAAGACGTCTGGGGCACGCATTCGTTACACTAAGTCTATAGAAGCATCATGCATCATAAATATTGCATAACATGTAACATTATGCATTTAGATTAGTTTGTAGAAATTATAGGTTAATTTGCCATTTTTGTGGTAAGGGGATAGGGAAATATTTTTTTGGGCCTCAGATTGAAGATCCAGTCGTATGGATCTGATCAGTGTGATGATCGGAGTCCAATGCCTTCGAGATTGCCTCGATCGGACCTCCGTAGCATCAGATGTAGTCTGAGGAAGATTAGAGGCCAAGGGGCAAGGTGTTGCAAATTTGTACCTCAGATGACAAATCCAACTGCACGAATGGGTTCGAATCAACAATCGTAGCCCAATGACATGAAAATTGACCAAATACGACATCCGTGGCATCATCTACAAGCATTTGAAGATGGACAACCCAGATAAAGCCACGTGGAGTCATCCAGGCTGCCCAAAGCCGTAGTTGCCTCCTTTATCCTAAAGGTAAAATTAATAGGGCGATCTCAGTTGTTGGATCGCCATTCAACGGTTGAGATGCATTCTAGTCGAGCTGCAACGCCACTTCAAGAAGACTTCATCATATGATCACGGCCGTTGGGTCTTCATCCAACAGTCGTGAGCGATTGAGCCAGAGTGCATCTTCTCGACAATCCAGCGGGACAGCACATTGGTGAAACACCTTATATCCAAGTGAGGGTGCACTTTCGAGTCTCCGTGCGCCTCAAATCCACAATGCACCCGCTCATGTTGAAATTGGACCATTTGATCAACATCGAGCGGTGATGGAGGAGGCGACGTGGTGCCCTCTTGTGCGCTGGATGAGAGTGCTCCGCACATGCGTGTGATCACACACAATTGCACGCGCGATCGTCATGAGTGCGGCGTGTGTTTCGAAGGCAAAGCACGCGCGATTCTAAGTTGTCGGATGCATGATTGGACGGCTGAGGTTGATCAGGCACGATGAGGCACGTGAACGGCTAAAGAGGAGGCTGTGACGTGGTCATGTGTGGATGTTGGATAAGAGATGGGTGACTCTCCTTTGATGCACTCTTTAGCAACGTTTGGCCTTTAGCGACGTGTACAAATGTCACTAAAGGCCGTACATTTATTTTAAAGCCCTTAAAATGATCCTTTTGCCCCCATGACCACACCTATAAATAGCCATCTCCCCTTCATTTTTTCTTCATCCCTTTCTCTCTTCTCTCACCTCCTCCAAAGCTCTAAGAGCTGGTCTCATACTCGGGATGCTCCACTAGAGCTAAAGTAAAATAATTTTGTCCATCTTCTCACCCCCTTCGTGGAGCATCCTGTAGTTGTCTTCTCACCACCATTCCGGGAGCGGATCTCATTGCGACACTGCCCTCCTTCATTCTCTGTCCTCTAGCCCCGTTCTCCCTCGTTCAGCATTTCACCACTCTCTTCCAGGCACTATGTCAACGCGGCTCTCCTCTAAGCAGCCGTCGAGGAGGATTTTCTCACCCCTATCTTTTTACTGCTTTCTAGTGTAGATTTATTTTCTTCAAGTAGTTGTAATAGACTCTGGATTATTTAAATGCAGGACTTGTTTATCTTCTCTCTATTTTTCTCTTTTTTTGTAGTATTCTATCTCTTTTCTATTATTTATTCTTTAAGTAGAATAATTATTGTAGATTAATGTCAACCAGCTACTCTACTTTGTGAAAATAATTCTAAACACAATTTCTAATCAAACATTCGCCTCCCTGTGTTCGCCTTGGGATTCATCAGAGTTTTGGTTATAAATTTTATTTGATAGCGGATTTTCTTATGAATTTTATAACGACTTAGGTTTTTCCAAACTCAACTTTTTGCAACGAAATCTCATTCATCAAACATATTGTAATGAGAAAATAATTAAATCATTTATCTCAAAGTACCCTTAGAAATATTTATAATTATCTCCGTCTCAAGCTTATTCCAATGCTTACAGCATTCTTTCCATACATCTGCTACTATTTTAGGAGGCACGTTCCTCAATGCCTCCTCATTAGACGATATTTTATTTTAAAACTAAATTATACAAATAAATTGTCAAAAGAAATTAATTAAGTAAATAATAAAAAATGAAAAATATTACAAATTTCACTCTCTCTTTGTTGTTATCCTTCAATCATGATGTCATCTCGTGGCATGATTGAGGATGTACTTGGTGACATTAGAATCTTCACCTCAATAAAAAATCGCCTGTAATATTAGAGAATAGTATAAATGAATTAAATATTATTGAAGTAAACTTATATATATACGTTAATAATTATTACCTCCATATTATGAATAAGCTGTCTCTTGATCTCCTTTGAGACTCTCCCCCAGTTAAAACAAAGGGGGATGAGCTCCTTTACCATCTTAGACAGTTTGCTGGTAAAAGGAGGATAGTCTGGATCTTCTCTAGCTTCGTTGATATGCACTTTGATCCTTGTTCCCTCTAGAAGTGCATCTAGATGTGTATTTCTTGTTGGACCCCTTCCTTTTTTTTTCTTACCTGATAAGAAAAATATAATTAAAAATTAAAACATTACAAGTAATTTTAATAGGATATTACCGACAATTCTTATCAAAATTGGTCCTTGCCTCAGCGTAAGGGTCTTGTGAGGTGGCCTCTCTACCTCATCATCATCCTCACCCTCCTCGTCCTCATCCTCATCCTCATCGTCGTTGTCAGGGTAGTAGGTGGCAACCTTTGACTCTCGCTTTGGCTCTAGCACTTCATTGGTGACCGCCTTTCTTGCCCTTATCTTGGTATTGTCGGGCAAGATCACCAGGTCAGACATATTTACGATGCCTCGTAAATGCAGGATTAGGTATCATGCCGACTAGGTATGCGTGGGGAGTACGTAGAGGGATGTACTCAGGGACCTCGGGAGCCTCGGTGTGGGGTGGTTGGGTGTGGGGGGGCTAAGTGCAGGAAGCTGGGTCTCACCTCTACTCGCGGAGGTGGCCTGGTTATCCTTACCCCTATTAGCAAATTTCTTGAATTTCATATGCATATACATTAAAAAAAAAAATTTGTATAAATATGAAGAAATAAATAAATAAGTATAAAAAAATCTGAAAAAAAATTGATAAAATTTTCCCTATATAATGGATATTTTCCAAAATCATGTATAAAGAAAATCACACTTCGACATTTTATGGAATATAAATAACTAACCAGTAAAACATAAATAGTCACCATACATTTTCTTTTTATTGAATTCAATCACATATATGTATCTCATCCCTATTTTGTTTGAAGCTTGTAAATTAGTGGTCTTTGAATGGAGTATATTGACTTGTTCTTCATTTACTTATTCATATTTATTTATTGACTAGACATAATGTACAATTCTTGCTTTGATGTAGTTTAAGAATAGGAAGTTGGTAAACCATGCATTAAAATATAAGTTTCATGAGTAGTTTAATCAAAATTTTGAATCTTAGTATAATTTGAATTTTTGATCATTGTTTTTTTTAGAGATATGCCTCAACTATCAAAATTGGTATCAAAATTGTGATGGAAATATCTCAATTATCATTTTTGATATTTTCCCCAAATTTCCTGATAGCGATATGCCTGGCAACATGGATTCCTCCATCAGGATTACTCTGCTCCCTTTAATCTGGCAACATGGAAAAAAAAAAGATGTATATAAAACCCTGGCAAAAGTGCAGGTACGTAAATTGGTAGAAAAGAGTCCGTAGAAGCCAACTGCCTCTCTCTACATAATAATAAAAAGAGAAATGATATAAAAGATAATTATATCTTACATATCACTATCCATTGCACCTGCACCAACTTCTTGTAAGTATTCTTGATAAGCATCTACTTTTACTTCATGTTCGACATCTTTTTGCATGTCTTAATCTTCATGTAGAATTGTCTGGACAGGTATAATCCATTTATTTCTGTTGTTGTCAGGGATGTAGAATACTTGAGATACTTGTCATGCTAATGTAAACGGTTATGAAGAATGAAGAATTCGATGATTCTTATTCAAACTTAAAAAATCGTGCTTCTTGTCAAGTTTGAAGACAATGCCTTTTTTAAACTCGTCGAACCAATTGCACTTGAAAATGACAACTCTATGATCGTATCTAAAGCTCATCTCAATGATTTCTTCGATTTGTCCATTGTAGCCATCACAACCAGTACTCAAATTGCAACTGACAACAACATTAGCATGCTGCGTGGCCTTCGTATCATTTATGGATTTTATTCTGAATCTAAATTCGTTTATAATGTAACTTGAATGGTAATGTTTATAACTCAACGGTTGATCAGATATTATGTCAAAGTCTTCCACCTATCGTGGGTCATTCTCTTCTTTCATTTGAATAACACGTTGTTTAAACCACTCAAGAAAGTCAACCTAGCGTGTTTTTGGATGTGAACACTTCTTAAATTCATTATAAAATTCATCAACTTTTGGAAGCTGCTTAAAAATGTACAAGTGAGCTAGACGCTAATCGATTTCAGAGATTAATTTGTATTCGGTGTAGAGGATAGACCTTCCTGAAATATTAAATAAAGAAAGACAATCTTCATCATTCTCATTGTACCTTCCATCGTAATTTCTTTGTAATCGATTACTTAAATCGATTGCCTGCCTCATCCATATACATGGCATAGAAGTTAATGAATTCTTCTACAAGATATTCTTCAACAATTGATCCTTTAGGCTTAGCCTTATTTAACACATAATCTTTTGGCTTCTTAGAAACTGTTCAACTGGATACATCCATTTGTATGGCATAGGCCCAGCAACTTTCGCTTCATTTGCAAGATGCAAAGTTAAATGAACCATGGCATCAAAGGAGGCCGGAGGAAATATCTACTCCATGTTACATAATCTGACGACTGTTTGCTTATCCTAGTACTCTAATAAATCAGATTCTACAGTTTTCGAACAAATAGCTTTGAAATATTGGCTCATCTCTGTAAATGAATCCACAACTGAATCATGTAGCACTCCACGAATAGCTAGTAGGAACAAGACTTGCATGTAAGCGTGACAGTCATGACTCTTTAACCCACTAATTTTCTTTTGAGTCTTGTTTACACATCGAGAAAGTTGTGAAGAATGCCTAACTCAAAATTGTCGTCTTTTTTTTCAATAACACGTAACTCTGGATGAATACCTAAGGTTATTATGTCTTTTCTCGTTTTCACTGTATCCTTTGGATTATCAGTTAAGTTGAACACATCCAAGATGTTGCCCATAACATTTTTCTCAATATGCATTACATCAAGATTATGTCAGATAGTTAGATCTTTCCAATATGGGAGTTTCATGAAGAAAATGTTTTTCTTTTTAAACCCGCATGTTTCAAAGCTATTTGATTTTTTTTGAACAGATGACCTAATCGTATGTTGCCAAATTATTGTAATTTTTCTATTACTTGAAAACCTGACAACCTTATTGAATTTATACTCATCTTATTTCTCAAATTCTTTGCAGAATACTGACAACTTTTACCATTGAACTTATCCTTAAACACTACAGTTCGCCATCTATGTTCAACTGGCAGGAACCTACGCTGTCCCAGATAACAGAACTTATTGCTTTCAGGTAGTTGAACATGATGAGTGCCATCCATACATACTGGACAAGCAGACTTTCCTTTTGTACTCCATCCCGACAAATTTGCATATGCGTGGAAGTCATTACTAGTCCACAATAATACAGCATGCATATTAAAGAATTTTTTTCTGTGTGCATTATATGTATGAATGACATTATACTATAATAGTTTTAGTTCCTCTATCAATGGTTGAAAATAAACGTTAATTGCATTTCCTGGCTGCTTTGGACTTAGGATGAGGAGGGTCAACATCATAAACGATGATCGCATACAAAACCACGTAAGTAAGTTGTAAGTTACCATCACGACTGGCCAAATTGAATAGGATGGGCATATGTTTTTGAAAGGATTAAACCCATCGCTTGCAAGACCCAATCTGACATTTCTTGCATCCTCTGCAAATGCTAAATGAGTGTTGTCAAACATTTTCCAATCTTCTAAATCTACTGGATGACAAATGCGACCATCTCGTGACATGTTATCTAGATGTCATGTCATCAAATTGGCAGTTCTACTTGAAATAAAAAGGTGT
The DNA here is from genome assembly GCA_037157565.1 of Thalassia testudinum. NCBI lineage: Eukaryota > Viridiplantae > Streptophyta > Magnoliopsida > Alismatales > Hydrocharitaceae > Thalassia > Thalassia testudinum. The sequence goes on from JAZHRO010000059.1 coordinate 28,084,997, forward strand.
TGAAACTTAGGAATCATTGGAAAGTAACGTAGAACCTTCCCTGGCTATTTTTAGGCCCTTGTATTTAGTGAATTTCCCACTTTAAATCTCTAACACCACACTGTGGATAACTACTCAACTCTGCATATTCATTTCTATATAACACACAATCATTTGGGCATATGTCAATTTTCTCGCATTTTAAACCAAGTACACGAATCAATTTCTTCACTTCATACCATGTCTTTGGATAACTTTTCTAATATTTTAAAAGCTCTTCAATGAATTCAAGCACTGTAGACATCAATCTAGAGGTTGCTCTATTTATAACCGTCATACAAAATAACTTCAAAAGAAATGACAATCTAGAAATGGACGTGATACTGGGAGCAATAAGTTCATCTGTTGCCTTAATAACATCATAGAATTGATTAGAAGTTTCCCCACTAGCTGGATCTTCAACTCCTGCTCTTATTTCATCAAGCATTTCATCGATGTCATTGGCTTCAATATCCATAGCCGTCTCATCGAAATCTATCAGAGATCGTCTGACTTCCTTTATGAGATCCTCTCCGTGAGCAATCCACTTAGTATAATGTTGCCACCAACCATTAAAAATCGTGTGCTCGAATACAGTGTTCATATCATGTGAATATCCATTCAAGCACCTCTTACATCGGTAAAAAATCCTATCGAACTTGTCTCCTCGTCTGACTAACTTCCTATCTTCATGAAATGCCCAATCAAGGAACTCTCTCACTCCGTTCTTGTATCGGGAGTAATCCGAGTTCCTTAAATTAATCCAAGACTTATCTATGATAATCTACAAAAATGAAATAAAACTACCCAATAATTATAATATAATTTTATAACAGTGTTTGTATTTTGATTAGGGTTTTCACTTAATCACCCATCCTTGAATATTTGATCACAATGTTACTTGCTATATGTAACCAGTGTCTGGAGAAATTTCAGTAGCATCTCCTCGCACTTCTCCAGTATACCCTAAGACTAACCTTAACTACATTCCCAATAAGTCCCATTTAAGGGTGCTCTAGGAACTTAGATAAGATCAGTTGGTATATTAGAGAAGAGTGAAAATGTACTACTAAAATTCCTCCAGATATCGATTCCATGTATCAAGTAACCCTAAGTTGTGATCAAATCTTTAAGGACCCCCCTTAGTTCATAACTTCTCTGAACTAAGGATGACGACTCTTATAACATGCTATAATGACAAAGCTTCGTGCATGTAAGTGAGATATACGCACACTCTGTATTTTCCGTATAACATGATTATAAGTGTTGACGGGCAAGTATTTTGACACGATTATCCCCTCCCAAAACTTGTTACCTAGGGGTTAGAATACCTATTGTTTGGCCTCAAGTACACCTAGATTTGCACAAGTGTGTGCCTATAAATTCATTAAAATTTTTGCAGAGCTTCCCCTACAATATAAATTCTTTCCATAGCAAACACACACAATTAATCATATAAACCTTTACAAATTAAGTTGGTATACATCAGATTCATTCACAAATTAAAACAACAGAACATTACATAATTATGTGGGTACATCTTACATTTATTCAAAAAAAAGAATATAATTTCACATAATTAAGTTGGTACACCTCACAATCATCACATACATGCAAAAATAAAATTACATTATTAATTGGGTACACCCCACAATCATTCACATCTATAATATATAAATTAGAATCAAGTGGCGACACCCCACATTCACAACATAATTAATCTAAAAATTTTACATTCATGCCTCGATAAAACATGAGAATCGACGATGACATATCCGATGACGAGATAACCTAAATTAAATGTTACAAATCAAATATAATTAATATAAATTTTAATAAACCTAAATCCCAAAAATTCAAAAAGCAAAGGAAAGGAAGGAAAAGAGAGGTGGTGGCTAGGGGAGGAGGAGGGGACAGATGGGGAGGGGGAGGGGAGGTGATGGTAGGGGGATGAGGGGTGTTTGTTGGATGGGGAGGGGGAGGTGGTGGCAGGGGGAGGAAGGGTGTCGGCTGGGGAGGGGAGGTGGTGGGTGGGGGTGGATGTAGGGGGAGGAGGAGGAGTGGATGGGGAGGAGGGCTGGTCGCACATATGTGGAGGAGGCAGGGGCGACGCGGTGAGGAGGGGCCGATGGCCTCGTGTGGAGTAGGAGGGATGGGGACGGGCATATAGGAGTAGGAGTAGGAGGGGGTCTTACCGAGGATGAGGGGGGGTGGAGCAACCAGAGGAGGAGCTATCAAAAGGGAAGATGGAGAGGGAAAGAAAGGGGAGGGTTTGGGGGATCAGGTATTGGTTCGCCTCATATTGTACGTTTAACGACAATTTTGTGCAAAATCATCGTTTAATGTTGGGTTAGGCCGTGAAATTTCATGCCAAAGAAATTTCGTGAAATATATACACAACGGTTTGTGCAAAACTATCGTGTTGGTGAACTATTTGACGGTTTAAAAACCATCGTATATATCAACCTAAATATTTCCCACCACTCGAGTGGATATTTCATATAAAAGATGATTTTACCAATAACTATCATTTAGAAAGCATCGCAAAAGTTTATTTTTCTAGTAGCGACTAGCCATGCATGGGCTTTGTGTTTGAATGCTAAGTAAGGATTATGCTGTGCATGCCACTGATAGGAATGGGAAGGAGGTTTATCCGGTGGTACTTGGTTTGATAAAATCGTGAATTAAAGGATGTTAGAGTAGAAAGATACCTACAAGGTAAATTATTTTATGTGATAATTAAATTAGTATTTTCTTCGCTGGTAAGATAAAATGTTGCTTTTATATTCGAAACTTGATCACAACCAATCATTTCTGCTTCACCAAGCATTACTTAGCTAGCAAGTTCTTCCATCTGTAATAAAAGCAAGGATCAAAGATTGACCACCTCTTTAGGAGCCTGGTTAATTTTATAGGTAAGCCTTGTAGAAGCATTCAAATCTTCGCAGCTATCATTCAAGGCATAAGACAACTTTTTTTTTTTCTCCTCGCAAAACTCCACTTCAATCCAAGGTAGATGACCATTAGGTTGGACCCTTGTGGGCCATATGAGGCCTGATCCAAGCCCACTTAGTTAAATGGGTTAAGGGGTTATGACGAGGTCATCAATTTGATAAATTGTTGGTTCAAGCACAAGGCCAACTCGAAACAAATGGGTTTGAGCTATGTAAGGATAGCCATGTAAACTTATGATTTACTTGTGTTCCTAATCTAGTTGCATCCACTTGTATAATAGAAATAATCCAAACTATATGTTACTCTGCGTTGCATAGAGAATGAAATGTACCACTATTACCATCCACAACGTCAAAAAAATGACTCCACAAGTCAACATCATATATATGTTAGATAAATTTGCTACTAATATATTCTTCAAGGCGGAAGCAATTAAAGTAAGAACAAAGGGAATTGTCTCTTTTGGGATGTAGTTGGATGGAGTAAAAAGAAAGACTCAAAAGTTATAAGATTACATATATTTTTTCTTTCACAATGCGATTGTATATATATTTTAGATTATATGCATAATAATTGGTCGCATGGGCCAAGCTAGACTTAGGCTTACTTGGGCTTAGGTTCAACCCCTTTACTAAATGGTCTAAAATCTTAGGCCAAGCCCAACTTAAGATGATTGTGGGCTCGAGCTGACCTACATGCATTAGGATGACTTGGTCCAATGCTTACCCATATTCAAAGGTGATTGTCATAGAGTTATTCAATGCTGTACTTCCTAGCATTATTTAAGATGCCTCTAACATTTCCAATAAAACCCATAGAGCAATTTTTAGATGGCAAGCATTAGCTCCAAGCACCACTTCATAAAAAGCAATAAAGATAGGATCGAAGAAAATGAAACACATACAATAGTTATGAGTATTGTTCCTTCTAATTCTACAAAATGTAATAGGAAACATGTTGTGGAACTACTAGATAGAGGCAAAAATACACTTTCTTTGAAACCATTTCCAAAAGTGTGAGATGAGTGGTTTCATCCCTCAAAGATGACAAATGGAGCTCGACTAACAAATCAGTTGAATGAGCTCGACTTAAAAGCAGATGCTCTAAGAGTTTTGGTGGTAAAGAAGTGCAATGCTAGTCGAGGTAGGACAAAAGCTTTTACAAAGAGCCAACTTCACAACATTATCGATAGACTTGAGTTAGTATTTTTTCCTTAGCTCAATCTAATTCAACCTCCCATCCCTACCTTTACCTCTCACCATTGTAGTTCGAGTGTACATCAATAATTTGTATTGTGGGTCTTAGAACATCCACACATCTTTTCTTTTTCACTCAACTATAAATTAATTGGATTTCATTATGACTCCATGTAGAGGTGTCCATAAAAAAGAAACTACTAGAGGGAACGATATTCCCTTTATTGACTCCCAGAAAGAGCTGATATAATTTAATTTGAAGATATTTGGATTCTATAGAATTAGACTTCTTCAATCTTAGTGCATATCCAAAAATGCACAAATATCTAGATCATCATGACACAAAGATTTTAGAATGGTCCCTATTCTAATCACTTTACTATCTAATGTTGTTTGTGCATTAGGATTTTCTTGTGGTCTCTTGTTAGAAATCCACTATCATAACCGAGTTACTTTTAAGGTAATGCAAGCGTTATGGTTGAAAGCACTAGAGGTGGAATGAACAGTGCTAATTGCAATATAAATAGCAACTAAAAACAATCCAATAGGTAAATGAATGTGAAGGACAAACACCCAAAACACAATAATTTATAGAGCATAACTCTTTTAATGATGAAAACCTCTACCAAGGTCTCCAAACTTAGAATTTTGCACTGAGTCAATCTCAGAATCACTAAAAAATCAAACGAGGGGATAGTTTGATTCTCAATACAATAAACACTCTTGATGTGCAATCAAGAGAAGCCCTCTCCTTCTTGGATGGAAGGAACCTAGAACTAAGGTCCTCAGATGCAAGATATCAAGTTAAAAATGAAGTAGGGAAAGAAAAGATACACAAATTGTCCTAAAGAGAATCCCCCATTACAAGATGAATTAATATGCAATGAGTGATTCCAATCATAAATACAAATTATGTACTCCATTGAACTCACTTTGCGAGTGTGTGAGATGAGGCACAAGGGAAGGAGGTGAGTGAAGGCCTTTGAAGATCTATAGTTGCCAATGCAAGGCCTCTCCTTACAGTTAGAAAGCATTAGAAGGTATGGAAAGTGGGGTAGCAACTCTTCAGAGTGTTTTAAGTAGTTAATGAATGCTTAAGAATGTTTAACAATGTGTGCAAGAGTTGGAAATAGGTTGGAGAAGTAACATATATAGAGAAGTGTTTTGGGGGTGAAAAGCCCCCAGTAGATCTTTAATTCAACAAGAAGATAGTATCGACAGGTGCCAAACTTATAGGTAAAACGCTTTTGCCAAAGATAGCAATTAGGTCATTTAACATTAAATCACATGATTTAACATTAGTTTTTGTTAAATAATTGAGTTAGGATTCAAATTATAAAGAAACTAATGTTAAATGGAAATAATTAACATTACCTTTGTTGTTTAACGTTAAATCACAAAATTCAAAATGTTGGAATTAGTTCCACTTTTTCCGATTTTGGCTCTAACAAAACTTCCCATGATTTTATCATTGTTTTATGAGCTAATCTTGTAGGAGCAAAATATTAAGAATGAGTTGATGAGAAGCTCAATTATTCATAATTAAGACATTATGCCAAGGGCTTAAGTTGGTGAACAACATGCAAAAAGAGCATGAATACAAAGTGAATTCAAAGAAATAAAGTCATATAGATTGAAGATAACGATGTTGGCTAGGGGCTCCAAACTCAAGCCTCGAAAGGACTTACCTTCATGTACAAGTATTACCAAGAATAATTTGTGTGGAAGTCCTTAACAGATTATCATCTAGATAGTTGTAAAATTGATCCAGAGATAAATAGGATCTTGGAGTTGCTTGTGTTTCAAGTTGATTTGAAGATTGTATCTCATCAAAATAAAGTTGTTTTCTAAAGAACATTCACAATTCAGTTAACATTCAGTATAAAGGATAGGTTTTCTGAATAAGCATGGTAAGGGATAGACCCATGTAAGGCACTTACAACCTCTGAAAGCAAAACGAATCAAAATCATAACCTTTGCCTAGTGTGCATTGGTACATTCGTGGATTGTACCTATATGCCTAGCTCACAAATGGTATTTTGGACTAAAACAAAAATACTACCTATAAGGGTCACATATTGGTGCATAAGATTTAGTATCAATACATTTAGCTCATAGGTTGTAGTCTATTTTTCTCATGTTAAAATTCTATGTGCCACTTGTAGTAGTGCACCTTCTTATGCACTGGTGTAGAATGATCATTGGTGTAAATGTACTTGCCTAAAATGACATGATTTTATTTTGACAAGACTTTAATGAATTCGTAATGGCAAGTAGTTGAGCAAATGACCTCTAAACCAAGATAAAGAACGCAACTGGCACATAGTTTCACCACCAATTGAAAAAAAAATCTTAAAATGCTCTCATTTTCATCTACATCCTTACTCTATAGTATGATCTCATTCGGCAGACATTTCTCACTTTTCTTAGACTTTGATCTAGTAACATAATATAATATATTTATCGAGGAAGCCTAGGATTAGGTGTAAGCCTTGTTATCGTCTTGCTGACACCTGCACTATATATGTTTGTTTTACATTTTAATACATTGTTCTAGTTTGAGGTAACTCATTAATCACCTAAGATTTTTATTTAGTAGAATTTGATTCTCTCGTGAAGATAAAATTGATGTTGAAAATCCTAACTTGGAAGAATTGGGTAGTGGATTACTTGGTAATTAGAGAACTAATTTACATTTAGCATTCCTATGTGCTTTGCTTTGTCTCTATCTTTTCATATTGCATAATTTATTATCTCACACGCTATTCAACCTCCCTTTCTATATGTACTAGTGCACTAGTGAAGATTGTTATATTACGAAAATTCTAGGAATGGTCATTTAACACTAGTTTTATAAAAAGTAACATTAATTAGTTTGTAAGGGATAAATTAACATTAATAGCCTTCACTATAGTGTCAAGTGGCTTGATATACTTAGGTTTGGCATTTGCCTAACACCTTTAATCACTATTTTGAGGTCATTAATACTTGATTAATCATTAATTACTAATTAACGGATATTTTAAGGGTGAGTAAGCATGACTAAAAGCCTTAACCCCTCCAACATTCAAATTGTGTGATGATGTTAATATTTGATAAGCGCTAATATATCATCATTCTTATGCATTAAAACACATCTAGCTCTTAAGTTATTAACAAAGCAAGTGGATTTTTGGTTTGCATTTCGGCATTTCCTAAGATAGGCATGCATTGCATTGTTTTTGTTATTTTGACATCATTATTTAAGTGTTAGGGATGAAAAATAATCAAATCTTGCAAACCCTAGCACCGAGAAAGGCAGAAGATTAAGGAGAACCTTAATTCAGCTGGATCTTATATGAATACAACTCATCTCAGTTGGATTCCAGCTCTTTCCAGCTCAACCTAAATGGGATCAACTCATCTTAGCTCCATTCAACTCACCTCAGTTGGATGGCAACTCAGGTGTTAAGACCCGTGCTGCTAGAGCCCTCTAAGACGTCTGGGATTTGGGTCAGACGTCTGGACATCTTCCCAAACGTTTGGAAATCAAATTTTTTCGTGTACGTCCTTGTGTCTGCACGCGTGCTGCGCGCAGACAGTACGTAGCCTCGTTTTCTTCTCTCCTTCTCTCTCCTCTCGCCGATGCAACCCTAACCCAACGCCTACTTAACCCCCCCTCCTCTCCCTCGTTCACCTCACCTTCAGCCACCCTCCTCCTTCCTCTAGTGCGAGAGCAGTGAGAGGTGAGTAGCGAGCAGTAGGCGTGAGCGGCGTGAGAGGAGAGGAGGAGTAGCGAGGGGAAGAGAGGAGAGCAAGCGCGCAAGCTCGTGAGGGAGCTCGCTGGAGAGCTCACGGCCGGTCGGGTGTGCGCGAGGCAGAGAGGTGCGTCGAGGAGGTCCTCCCCGACATTGTTGCAGGCAGAGTAGCGGGCGAGTGGGCACGACGCGATTGCGCGCGGCGCGAGAAGGTGAAGGTAGTTTCTGGTTCTGGGAATTTCCCAGAATCAGATGTCTGGATCGACATCCAGATGACGCAAACGATGTCTTGAGGAGGTTCCAGACGACTGAGAGGTAAGTCCCGCCACCTACACCTTCCTTGTGGATACGGCCATGCAGGCCGTTCTGTCGAGGTACTGTTCCGTGCCATATTGAGGAGATTTACGTCGCTGTGTGCAGGATTCACTTCGGGAAGGTGCGAGACATGCCATCCCACGTAGTTCAGACATCTGGAAGAGGCACCAGACGATGGGAAGCGTTTCCAGACGTCCTGAGAAGTGGTCGGACGTCTGGAACTGGGTCCAGACGGTCCAGCGGAGTTCCTGGACGTCTGAGGAGTGGCGTAGTAGTTGAGGTATGGTTCTGGACTCTTTTAAGACGTCTGGAAGGTGTTCCAGATGTCTGATATGAATCAGAATTACTATTTTTGACCCGTTTAGGGTCTGTTTGAGGTTCGATTTCCGTAATTAAGATTCCGTTGTTCTCCGTATAAGTTCCTCTACTTGTTGGAATACTTTTATCCTGTTCTGAGTGGTCTCTTGTGATTGATCCTTGTGATAGGACCTCGTTCCGTTGCGGATTTGGGGTTTGCTGAGGCATGTGGACTTGCCGATCAAGCCCCCATTACTCCTGGGTTTACTGGTAGAGTGGCTTCCCCTAGTTTAATTACAAACATGAATGCATATGTGGAATGAATGTTAGATCCTAGGGTATGGCATGAATCCTAGGACTAGAAACACTAGAATATTTGTATGGAATGTATGGATTGCAGTCTTGGATGAGTAAATAGAATAATAACATTTGCCTGTGAATGGATAATAGCTGCTTGTCAAATGTAAAGTACTGGTGTTAGCAAACTGTTGCATGTAAATTCATGTTGTTTACGTTAAATACGAGCTGCCTGTATATGAATTGGAAATGGAAGATTGAATGTTGGAAACATGAGCTACCTGCGAATAAACCGGGAATGTGAATAATAAAGTTACATGCTACATGTGTAGAACCTGAGAAATGGAAATAGAAATGATGAAACCTAGTATGGCTTGGCCTGAGAAATATGAGTATGAACCCTACGGGGAATTAGGAGTAGAGCTCCTGGAAATAAATGGAATGGAATGGGAAATGTGAATGGGGAAGTGAGCTGGCCCTTGAGTACGGAGTACAGACTGTCCCCCTTTTTAGTGCAGAGCGGAGCTAGCCGCCCTAGGGTTGGGACCCGGGGTTAGGATTGGCCACTTTGTATTGACTTTTTGGCCCTCGCATACACAGTATCGGGGAGAGTTACTAGTGGAGGGAGAAAGCTAACCACCCCAACTCAATTAAGTCAGGTCTAGGTCAATTGGACTCTCACTGAGTCCAATTGGACAGTATGTGCTGAGATCAGGGCTCAATTGGACTCAATGAGTCCAATTGAATAGGCTGATGGAATTGACTAAGATCCAAGTCAATTAGGTTTAGTGAGGACCTAATTTGGTCCTTGGGGAGGTTTAGAGGTGATGTACTAGGGTTAGGGTACCTTAATTTAGGTTCCTATGGTGTTGGAATTGGGTTTAGGGACCTAGAGATTCAAGATCAAGGCTTAAATCTCAAAACAGGAATTGGAGAGCAGTATCAGACGTCTAATTATAGAATCAAACGTCTTATACTCAAAAATCAGAAGTCCAGACTTGTTGTTTGGACGTTTAATCAGAGTCAGGAAGGATTTTGGGTTCTGTTTTGGGTATTTTGCAGAAATTAGACGTCTAACAAAGTGTCTGGACCTCCAATAACACTGCAGATGTGGGTTTGAAGTGTGCGGGAGTTGGCTAAGGGTCCTGGACGTCTTAAAACTTATCTAGACATCTAGAGAAGGGTTGGAACTAGGGTTTTAGGGCTTCTTAGGGTGTTGTGACCTAATCTAAGGTTGGCTAAGGCTTGGGGAAGTCTCTAGGCTATCCTAGGGCTAGGATGGACCTAAGCTCTTCACATTTTACTACTTTATTCCTACTTAATAGAATAGCAAACTTTTAACTCCCTTACATTATTATTCCTACATCTAAACTAGGCCTTCTGCTCCAGCTCTGCTACAACTCCTGTTATTCCTGATCCAGCTTCAAATCCAGCTCTTGATCAACTTATTCCCTGCAATCGACATAATGCACTTAATCATCACATTATAACATTATTTTATGCATAGCTAAAGGAAAGCAGTAAAGATGCAGATAATGCGTATGCATGCATGAATAACCCTAACTTATGCTAAGTCTTAGCTTAATCTAGGCCAATTAAGACCTATGATTGCTGCGCAATCACCCCACGGGGCCCAGGGTTCAGCTAGCCTCCTTACATTGACTTGTTAGGCCCACTGGGCAAACTAGGGTAGTCAGGCGAAGGTGCGCGGACTGTGGAGGGGCGAGATCCCTGTTTGGTTCTTAGGGGCTAGACCCCTGTTACTGAGAGGGCTATGCCCTATACTGGTTCCGTGCTGTGCTTTGGGCGCACCATTTAACGGAAACGACTGACCGCGTGCCAGTGTGGGGTAGCTACCCATGCGTTTATCGTGCCTGTCGTAGTCACCGTTACATCTGTCAGTGACCTTGGGGTGGTTGACTGAGTGTAGGACCACCACAGGGGACTCTCCCAGCTAGGAGAGCACCACATGCTATTTCTACTCTTCGGAAAAGACTGCAATCAAGATCGTTTCCACGAGGAACATTCGAGATCAAGAAAGAGACCTGATAAATAAACCAAATGATGACAGAAAGAATAATTCGTCAAAGAAAGAAAGAAATTGAAAAACAACAGCTACTTGTCCACCCTTACTATTTTAGTTAGTTGGTTGCCACTCTACTCAGCATTCGCTGATTTCGTGTACTCATAACCTTTTTCAGGTCCAGGTGTTGGGCAGCCAGAGCCCACGGCTGTAGAGGGTGCTGGGCCTAGTAGAGCTTAGTAGTTGTAGCTTTCTGTTGCACTCCGTTTCCTGTTGTAGTGAGTAGTTTTTACACTTCTGTACTCTTTTATTGTGAACTTTATATTCTTGTACCTGTTTAATTTTCTACTGTTGTGGTGGTGTGTACTGTAGTAGTTTGCTTCTTTACTGCTGTACTTTTGTTACTGTTAGTTGCTTGCATGGTGAATGTGATTTATTTTACTACTTTTTGGTTACTTCCTCGTTGGACGACTGGGTCTTAGGATCAGTTGATTCGATTCGGTCTCGTGTCCTGTAGGGATTTGGGAATCGGGTTGTAACATCAGGCCAGCTTAACTTAGTTGAACCTATCTCCTTTCAGCTCCTCCTAGCTCCATTTAGTCCATGGAGGCTCTAGTTGACTAGGTTTAGCTACTACCATCAACTAGCTAAACCTAGTTAGTTGAAGAAGTCCTCAACTATCTTAGGCTAGCTCAAGTCCAGCTCTCGAAGGCTTAACTTACCTCAACTTGGTTGAGCTTAGCTACTTGACCTAACCTAGCTAACTTAGCTAGATAGGTAGTCTTTGGGAAGACCAAATCCAGCTATCCTCAGCTCACAACAGTAGAAGATAGATCACATGAGCTTGGCTTAGTATCTAGGAAAAAACTATCTAGCTAAGCTAGCTAATGAGCTTTGATGCAGTTCTCTTCAATAGTAGTAAGCTCCAGGAAGCTTCAGAGAAGCCCAAATCTCCTTCTCCTTAGCAAAACCTTAGCTCTTCTACCCCTTCCTCTACTACCTTACTAGTTTAGCTTAGGTCCACCTCCTCTATTCCAAGGCCGACCACCAAGCTTACCTACTCCACTATGATGAGAGACTCATCATGGCTCCTAAATACCCCCTAGTTAATTAGCTAATAATATGCATTATTAAGGGTTAATTATAATAATAGGGATAAAGTTCTAAGGACCTTTAAAATAACATAAAACACTAAAATTAATTATCTATTATTCATAATTATAGTTTAATTAATAATTTGGACTCAAATACTAAATATTTAGCTAGTTAATTAATATCTGAATTAACTTAATCAATATTTAACCCTAAGTACTTAATTAACTTAATCATTTAATTAAATATAGCTAAAAAGGGACAAAATATAAATTCAAGGCATGCATATAATATTTACTTAATTTATAATAATATATAAAAAGTTGAAAAGGAAATAAATTAAAATAAGCTTTAAATGCCTCTATTTAAGTTTAGGTCTGTAGGTTTTTATTCAACTGAGTCCTTTTATTCATTATAGGTCCTTAGGTTTTCTTCCACTAAGGTCCCTGTAAGCACTGCTGACATCACCTTCTTCTTCTTCTTTATTGCTCTAGATGGCTGAGGACTGCTGGTCATCTCACCCTCCGATCACCTTCAATCCCACGACAGAATAGCTTTAACTGTTGCTGCCGGGCTTCAACTCACCACCTTCTCTCAATCCAACTGTGCGGATGGCTCCCAAATCCTATTTAGGACTAGCAGATGAGCTCACTAGCATTGGAGAAGTTGCTAGTTTTTGCTCTGAATCTAGACAACTATACGTCCAGGAACATCCCCTTAGACTACTGCCACCACCTATAAATACCTGTGGATATCCCTGATCACCGGTATCGACCCCCTTCCCTCTACTCCACACTGAGATTAGTCAGTAGGGTTCTTCTACAACTCCAGTGTCTTTTTCCTCCATTCTCGAGTGCTACCATCGAGGAAGCATTGCCTCTCTCATCTCCTCTTTGTCTCCTTCGCCCTGCCACCGGCATTGGAGTGCCCCGCAACCTCTAATCTCCTTCGTTTCAATCGGCCGGAGCTTCTTCCTCACCCGTTCTTGATTTCGATCCCATTCTTGCCTTGCCAACGGTGAGATCCCTCACCTCCATCATCCAGGTAACAATAGACTAACTAGGATTTAGTTTAGTTTAGTTAAGTAGCTAGTTTAGTGTAATGTTAGCTTAGTTTTCAGATCATCTTCCCCGACTATGGTGAGGCCAATTCTGGCCTCAACGGACTCTGTTTCACTGTTCTTCACACTTGAACACCTTCCTTACCCCCTCACGACTCCATTCCGCTTCTTTTCCCTCAATTTTACCAGCTTACTCGCCTAGAACCATTTCACCTCCACCGTTGACCTCCGCTGTCCATGGCGGAGGTCCACGGCATAGAACACTTTCAATAGGAGCCCTTCACCATCCCTACATCAATTTAGGGCCACGTTCCCCTTCTTTAATCACTTAATTAAACACTCAATCACCTACACCTTCACTTGACATCTCACTATCCATGGTGAGATGTACAGAGATGTTACCACATCCAATCAGGTCCTCCAACACTTTCAAAACACCCTAAGGACCTCTATGACCTATTTAATTGCTCCTATTATTCATTACACACAAAACACCCAAATCACTCAACCTCCTGAGCTCGCTGTCAATGGTGTCTCAGGAGGAGTTTTACCATCTAAATAATCATCTCTGCACCATCACTACATCCTAATTAGCAGTTCCCCTCATTCACTTTAGAGGGAGATCATCTCTTGAGTTCTGTCGAACTCAAAGCCTTGATTTCACTGAATTCTTGGTGAATTCATTGTCAAGTTCTTTAATTGATGAAATTACCATTCTCTTGAGGTTCCTTGCAACCTTAGGAGTTTGTCCATACCATTCATGGTCTGTTTTGTGAAGAAATCAACTTCTGCATCCTATTTCTGAGTTCACCGGAGCTCTGGCGAGCTTCGGCGATCCCATTCCTTAACTTCAGCATCAGAACTCTTTGCGAAGCTCTGGATCAATTGAGTAAGGCCTAAGGATTAGATCCCTGTGGTTAGACTTAAGATTCAATGGGGATTCTTCTCTCTTGATCTCTGTCTTCTCCAACTCTGGCAGAGTAGGAGAAGCTTAATTAGACCTAAGTCGAACTGGAAAATAGATCCAAAAGCTTCAGTGGACCTTGTAGAACCTACTTAGATCCTCAAATTTGACTAAGAACCTCTAGAGACTTTTGTTGAACAAACCTTCTTCTCAGCCCAGGCAGTGTTGCCTGAGAGCACTGTTTGAGTGCTCAAAACCTAGATTTAAAGTACTGAATTGATTCTTGAGGTTGAAATAAACCTCCTTTGGACTTGGATTTGAAAAGAAAGGTTCTGATCTTTAAAGTCAAACTTTGAACCTTCTAGGTCAAACCTGGAGCAATTTCGATGATTAGATGGTTGAAATTCTGATCTAATAGATTAAACTAATTTTTGGAGTGATTTAGAGAATATTTTAATTTATTAATTGAGTTTTATTGTGAATTACTTGAGGTTTCACTTCCTGTACAGTTTGGGTTCATATGGAACCCAACACTGTTCTTGAGCTTTTTCATTGAGATTTGGAATCAAATTATGATAAGATCAGTTACTCTAGGCTTCTGAATCGATTTAGATCCTTTCCTGAGGTTTTATCTCTCTTCTGAGCTGATTCACTCTTGAATCCAAACTCTGAAGCTCCAGGTTAAGCTTCCTCATCTTCTGCTCCTTTCTAAAGCCTTCTTGATCTTCCTAACTCTTTCAAATCGTGCGGAATGCTTCACTGTAGCATTCCAGGCCCTTAGTCGAGGGCAAAACCTTATTCTGCAGGTCGATAGGCCTGATTAACCACCACTGCAATACATTCCAACATGGCTGAACAACCATGTTCATCACCCAAATTGGTGTTATAATTTTGTTTTTGACATCACTAGCTTTAGATTGAGCTATTATATGCTCGATTTGATTAAGTGTGTCAGCTGGAATCCTTCCTTGAAGATTGGTCAAAGCACTGCTGCACATGAAGGAGAAGTTGGTTGGATAGTCCCACCTCGGGAGTCTTCGAACTCCTGCATTGGTATAATACCAAACCCTGTGCTGGACCCCCCGGTCGTCAGCATAGGGCGCAAAGAAACTCATGTGCATGGTTACGAGTGAGCACGTGCATGTGTGTGTGTGCGCGCAGGAGTGTGCTTGTGTGTGCACGGGTGGGTGAGTGAGTGTGGGCCTGAATGGGCTTGGAATTGTGCATTGGGTTGAAAGAAATAGATAAAAATCCACTAAAAATAAATTAAGTCCGGGCTTAGTAGGGTCTGCTCCCACCCTACGAGGTGCTGTGTATCTCCAAAAGGCCTGGGCTGACCATTAAAAACATTACTTTTGATAAGTGAAGGGGTTAATGGGTTAAGGTAAGCGCGAATTTGGGTAAGTGTGGAGAATGTGAATGCACAGTAAGGGAGAGAATTAAGTGAAGAAAAGATTAAAAGAGCTCATGAGATAAAGAAGAGCTAAAGAGGAAGATTAAAGGAAGAAGAGAAGGAATGCTAAAGAGAGAGAGAGAGAATTAAAGGGAAGAAATGAAGTTAAGGGAGAAGAAAAATGTAAGAAAGGCAAGAAAAGGAGAGAGTAAATAAGAGAATACTAGAGACAAGAAAAATAAATGAATAGTTAAAGAGATAACAGACGTCTGAAGCTTTAATCAATAGTCTAAATTTCACTTTTAAGTCGTCTAACTTCTTTTTCAGACATTTGATTAAAGGCTGAAGTTACTGTATTGTATATTTTGAGCTTTAATTGTTATAAAAGGCATGTTAAACTCTTGTAATTGTCACTTTTATGTCTTATATTGTGCAAGAATTTGTAATAAACATGTTTCTACTTGGTTTTAATGAAGAATCTTTCTCGTAAACTTGTTCTAATAAATGGAATATTGCATGTTTTCATTGTTAAAATTTCTTGTGTAATTATTCATGTGCTTAAAGTACGATAATTATTAATCTGATTGATTAAGTAGTTAGTAACTATACATTAGGAATTAATGGTGAATTAAGTTTACTATTATGCCTCCCAGTGAATGACTTGGACTCAATCGGTTAAATGAAATTATAAATCTAAAATGTTAGGTTAACTTAACCTTTTACTACATTCACGACACTAATTCAAGTTAACTTAAGTTACTTCTGATGCATTTAATTAAGACTAATAAACTTAATTAACTATGTTGAGAAAATAACGGTCACACTACTACCTCCACCTTGACCTAACCTAAACCTAACCTTAACCACTAAAGTTGGCGTCAACTTTAGGTGTCTCTCAACCATAACTACCCTTCCCATGTGGTGCCAAATTTCCCTCCAAAAATTCCTCTCATCTCCACCATCCATCATCTCCGCAGCCCATCTCCACCTTCTATATTTTTCCTCCAAAACCCTCCTAGAACCTCCACACTTGGCACCAAATGGTGGTGCCTCTTCATGGTGGATGGCCACCAAGGAGCACTTTAGCCACCATAACCACCCACCTATGCACCTTTATACATGGTGCCAAACACTCATTGCCATTGATCTCCTAACCACCCACCATCAAGCCATCCTAGCTGATGTAAACATGTTTACACTACATAAGATATCTATTTATGCATGTTCTTAAGCATAAAATTGCATTGCATATTATAAATATTGCATAGCATGCATCATCTTGCATTTAGATTAGTCTGAATAAAATGGACGTTAATTGTCTCCTTTTATGTTCAGGGATAGGGCAAATTTTTATCGGGGCCTCAGATCAAAGATCCAACTGTACAGATTTGATTAGGGCGACGATTGGAGTTCAACGACTCCAAGATCGCCTTGATCAGACATCTGCAGCATCAGATAGAGACTAGGGAACCCTAGAAGATCAAGGGCCAAGATGGTGTGAATCTGCACTTCAAATGACAAATCTGAATGCACGGATGGATTTAGATCGACGATCGCAGCCTAACGGCGTGAAAATCGACTCAATCCGACAACCGTGGCATCATCTACATCATCTAGAAGATGGACGACCAAGATGGTGCCACATGGCACCATCTCGGCCACCCAACCAACCACACGCATCCGCTAAAGGCCCCCGCATCAACATTTCCCCGCCGTTGGATCAAGATCCAACGGCTGCGACGCACCCGCACTTAAGTTGGGCGCCTGCCTATCCACGCGCGTAGCGCAGTTGGTCGAGGTGCTTATGCGAAGCGCAGGCGCACGTTTGAGTCGTAGGAGGCAGGCACTGGGGCGTGGGTGAGCGGGCGTAGCGATTGCTTGATCGCGATTGAGCAGCTGCGAGCGTTCGATAGCGCCCACATGCTATTGCACGCTCATGCGCGACGCGGAATCAGACGCGGGCGTTGCAGCTTGAAGAGGCGCGGCGAGGGCGCATCTCAACCGTTTGATCTCACGATCGAACGACCGAGACTTGATGGACATGGGCGGCACGGAAGGTAAGCAGGCGACACACGTCGCCCATGACTTAGGCTTTAGCGACGATTTTATCCATCACTAAAGACCCCTTATTTAATTTTTTCAAATTAAAAAGACCAAATTGCCCTCACTCCTTGCAACTATAAAAGGAGACCCCCTCTATACAAAATTGGCATCCCTTCCTTCTCTTCTCTCCCTCTCCAAAGCTTAAGAGAAGCTTGTCCCACACCTGGGATGCTCCTCGAGAGATAAAGTCAAAATTTCACCCTTATTTCGGAAGCGGATCCTGCGACGACAATGATGTGCTACTCCGTTCTTGTTCCTCCTTCCTCGACCTCATTCTTCCCACTTTGTCCTCCCTCTTCCAGGCGGTGTATTGTCCAACTCGTCCTCCAAGTGATTGTCGAGGAGGATAACTTCTCTCTCTCATTCTTCTTTATAGCTTTCCAGAGTAGAATTTTCCTGCTTTCTAGTGTAGTTGATTTCCCGCTTTCTAGTGTAATTCTTCTCTGGTTTTATTGTATAAACATTTTGAAATATTGAGTGCATGTTTTCTCTCTCTCTCTCGTTTATTTTGATTGTTAATATTGCTTCATTGTAATTACGTCACTTCACTTTTCAACAAAAACTCTAAAAAAAAAAATATAATTACTAATATAGATCGACGTAGCCTCACTGAGTTCAACCCGAGATTTCTATTCCGGTACAAATTTTATTTGTTGAACACAAGTTCTTCGCTTTCAAACTACGACAACAGGTTTTTCAAAACCAAATACGTTAGCGTAGTAACTCGTAGCTTCAACATTTTGGCGCTGATGAGAACCACATCATGAACCCTAACTAGCTTACTTTGATTTAATAAAATGAACAAAAGCTCCTACATAACCTAAAGGAAGGCATAATTCATGGAATTACTAATCTAAGAAGAGAACATGAAACAAAGGGTAAAACTGTAATTTTACCATTGCAGTACAGCAACGGGATTTCTAAGGGTCTAGACATAAGTCAATTGGACTTAATAAGATAAAAAGTGGGATGGTTTGGTCAGAAAAGGGTTATGACGAAATCTAGGAATTAAATGACATTTTGTAACCCTAAAACAAACCCACTTTAATTCATAAGGTTAGAGGCAAGATAAAAATCAACTAAACCTCCTAAAATTCATGGAAAAATATCCCCTAGGGTTTAGAACCTTAAATTTGGCCTTTAGAACCTATTTGGACCTAGATTGGGGTCCATGCCTAATATTTGACCTAATTTGGGTTTTTACACAAAATATCCAGTCAAACGTGGTAAAACCTAAAATACAACTTCACCATTGGATTCCTTAGGTCCAAATTAGGTTTATGCCAAAATTTGGACCTAAGGGAAGGTCGTCTTGACCCACTTTGCAAATTGGTCCTCCAAATTACTTTCTAACCCTCAACTTTTTGAAACCCTTGCAATTACCCCCTCAACTTTCTCATCTTTTTCTTCATTTCGGTCCCTCTACCATTGCAGCAGGGACCATACCTCCGGCGACTTCGCACGGAGGTTTACACCTCATCTGCATGGGGAGCCACCCCCAGATTTGAAAGGGGAGCTCCCTGCGGAGCCCCCTACCGCATGGGCTACTTCCCATGTCCTGAAACCCACCATACCTTTTGTGCGAACGCGCGAGAGGTATGGGTCTCTGACCGACCTTACCTCCGGCGTGGCTTTCCCACTGCCTCAGCATGCTTCCCGCTCTGCCTGCGCCTATTTAAGGAAGCGCAGGCCATGCCGCTTCCTTCAAGCTCAAATTGGCCAGAGATCTCCCTCAAATTCGTCTCCTCCTCACTCCGGCCGACTTCCTGAAGCTTCTGGCGACTCCTCCTCCCTCTTCTCGTCGCTCTGCCACTGTACCAGTGGCAGAGCCAGCTTCGCCGTTCTCCGCGCCGCGCCATACCAGCTCGCACCCTCCGACCCCTTTCCTCATCGCCGTCTTCTTCCTCTGGGCATCTTCCTCTCCGGCGATGGTAGTACCAGCCACTCTCCATCCACCTCCCCCTTTCACTCCAAACCTGTCAGATAAGTCCCTCTCACTCCCCTCTTCATTTCCCCTCTCTTTATTTGCACCTTCGACCCCTCGACACCACAGACCACCATCACCTTCTCCATCTCCGGCCGACCACTGGTGAAGGCGCTTCCACCGCTCCATACCTTCACACGCCTTGCCAGATACCTCACCAACTCCGCCATCACCCACTGATTGTCATCCGCCCTTCCACTGACCGCCATACCCACTGGAACCCCCCACAAACACACCCACCTGCACCTCCACAGTGCGACCTAAGCATGCACACTTAGGCTGCCCTGCCGCCAGCCAACCCCCGCCTCACCTTCGCCGTGATACGGCAAAGGTTTTCCTATGATCTGGCAGGGCTGCAAGGCCATCTTCATGCATTTCAGGTTTCATCGCCTCCGCCGCCATTAGCGACGACTCGAAGCTTCCTTGCAACCTTCTCCAGGCCCTAGCGCTCCAGGCCTCCAGGTCCAGAAGGCGTGGCTTAGTCTCGCGCATGCACACTGCCAAGCGAATGGCGCTGAGGGACCTTGCATCTGTTGCAATCGCACACGATTCCTGGTGCAGGCGTTCGCGAAATGAAGGTGGGACATTTGGTCCCACCTCAGAAGCTGACGAATGGGAGGAGGCACTTTGTAAAACTGCATAGGGCTTATCGCCTCCAACTACACGGGATGAGGTCCCTCTCCCGTATACCTGGCTCGTCCGCGATCCACGCCCCCGCGGACCTGGCCTAACCCGTTTACCCTACACTCCTCGTGCACCACCCACGCCGGTGCGCCTGGACTTGGGTGTGCGTAACCCGACCCGATTACCTGGCTGGCTCTAAGAGAGCGAAGAGAGAAATAGAGAGAGATATGCGGGGAGGGTAGGGGTAGGTTTTGCTTCTTGATTGCGCAGCAATCATAGGTCTTAATTGACCTAGATTAAGCTAGGACTTAACATAAGTTAGGGTTATTCATGCATGCAAACGCATTATTTGCATCTTTACTGCTTTTCTTTAGCTATGTATAAAATAATGTTATAATGTGCTGATTAAGTGCGTTATGTCGATTGTAGGAAATAAGCTGATCAAGAGCTGGATATGGAGCAAGATCTGAAGCTGGATCAGGAATAACGGGAGTTGCAGCAGAGCTGGAGCAGAAGGCTTAGTTTAGATGTAGGAATAATAATGTAAGGGAGTTAAAGGTTTTCTATTCTATTAAGTAGGAATAAAGTAGTAAAATGTGAAGAGCTTAGGTCCATCCTAGCCCTAGGGTAGCCTAGAGACTTCCCCAAGCCTTAGCCACCCTTAGATTAGGTCACAACACCCTAGGAAGCCCTAAAACCCTAGTTCCAACTCTTATCTGGACATCCAGGACCCTTAGCCAACTCACGCACACCTCAAATCCACTTTTGCAGTGTTATTGGACGTCCATACATTTTGTCAAACGTCCAATTTTTGCAGAATGCCCAAAACAGAACCTTGATTTTCCCCTGACTCAGATTGGACGTCCAGAACTGAAGTCTGGACTTCTGATTTTTGAGTATAAGTCGTCTGATCACATTATTGGACGTTTGATATTGGTCTCCAACCCCTGTTTTGAGATTCAAGTCTTGATCTTGGATCTCTAGCTCCCTAGACCTAATCCCAACCCTATAGGAACCTAAATTAAGGTGTCCTAACCCTAGTACATCACCTCTAGACCTACCTAAGGACCTAATTAGGTCCTCACCAAACCCAATTGACTTAGATCAAAGTCAATTACCTTCACATAAGTCAATTGGAGATCTAAGCTCAATTGGACTCATTGAGTCCAATTGAGCTTAGATCTCAACCCACACTAGTTCAATTGGACTTAGTGAGAGTCCAATTGACCTAAACCCAACCCAATTGAGTTATTTCACTCTCAATTAGGTTCACACTCATTCAATTAAACTTAGGTTAAGTTTAATTGCATTTTCCCCTTAGCAATTAGGGTTTGTAACCCTAATTCAAGACCTACACCTACCCAAACCCCTTAAGACCTAACCTAAACCTCTTGGACACCTAGAGCACGACCACACACACACGCACACACACACCCATTCACGCACACACACTTCTCTAGAGTTCTCTATAACTCACTTGAAGTGGCGCCACCTCTTGGTTGCCAAATTTAGCAACCAAGAGGCATTCAAATTGAGATCCATATTTTTTGGATCTCAAAAACCACCTCTATCCTCACGTGGCCGGCCACTCTTGGACTCTCTCTAGAGAGTTCCACACCTCTCTAGAGAAGAGCCCTTGGGTCTATAAAAAGACCCCATGGGCGGCCAAGTGACCCCATTCACATCCCTTGGCTTTTCCATTCACATCCTTGGCACCACTCACCTCATTAGCCCCATGCACGCCCACCTTCACCTAGGTTAGCCACCCCATCTCCACGACCTCACTATCTCCATGGAGGACATCATGCCAGGATGCTGGATCACTCCTCCCTCTCTCCAATGGTCGGCCTAAGCTACATTGGCCACCCCTCATTCTCCTCCCGACCACTCCAAGGCCATCAGGGACCACCCCTGAATGCCCTTTCATTTTGCTAGATTTAGTTTATGCTCTTCATAATTTTATTGCTTTCCATTACTTCTTAATAGTGTAGTCTTAATTCTCCCCCAATGATGCATGCAAAATCCCCCTATTGATTCTTGTATGCAGTCATTTTCTGGTAGCTAGATTTAAATTCCAAGCATTTCTGTACAAGCTTTCCTCTATAGTTTTTGTTGCAAACAACTCTCTCACTGAATGAATGAAAAATGCTTTTATATATATACATGTCTCCATGTTGTGAAATCGCGATGAGCTTATTGATTGCTATCATATTTGCGTGATTCTCCTAATATTCTTGCAACTAAGCATGTCATACCTAAATACGTAATAATCACGAACTAGCATGCAATTCTAAACAAAGTAGAGTGGCAAAAAGATCGATTTCAAAAGTAAAACAAATGCATCCCAGACACGAACGACCGGGACTCAAGTCTCGTTATTTTTATAAACTTAATTTTTGACGAACATTTTTACACCACTTTTTGTACGATTCCGACAACTTTCAAAACGCGCGAAAAAGGTTCTATCACTTCTCCGTGCCTATGTAGGGAAGAAAGAGGAAGAGGAAGCAGCTACGAAGAAGAAGAGAAGAAGGAGAAGAAGCCATCTGAAGGAAGAAGAAGAAGTAGCTGAAGACTTAGCCGCACCAAAGAAGAAAGAAGAAGGTAGAGGAAGGAGCAGAAGAAGAAGAACTGTAGAGGCAAGGAAGAAGGAGATGCAGCAGCTCAAGAAGAAAAGAAGAAGAAGCCAAGGAGACTCAACCTCAGAGAAAGAGAAGGACTTGGCCAAGAAAGAAGAAGAAAGAGGAGGAGTAGCTGAAGGAAGGAGTAGCTGCAGAGAAAGAAAGAAAGAAGAAGAAGTGCGGTAGAGAACCAAAGAGAAGAAAAAGAAGATGCTGGCACTGTAGCAGACGTCACTTAAGGTGTCTGATTCACAGAATTAGATGTCTGAAGACAGAGAAAGAAGAAAAGAGAGAGAGCAAAGAATAAAGAGAGAAGAGAAGAAGAATTTATTTCCTTTTTGTCTCTAGCATTCATTTTCCTTGCATTAGTATTGAACATATTTGAGATTGTGATATTTTGCTTCTAAAGATCGAATTTGCTCCCTGAGTTTGACCTCGGAATGTTTTCAAATTTCGAGTAATAAATAAATAAAATTGATAATTATTTTTCGCGATATACCACAGCGTATCTATCCTTTTAAAACATTGCGAAGAATTGACAATCAACAATTTTTGGCACCGTTGAAGGGGAGCAACGGGCACTTTAGAAGCTTTAAATCACAAATTTTGATTTATACTAACCTAATCTCTCTTTTGTTGTGTTTGTTGCAGGAAAGGAAGTCAAGAAAAGACAAGCAGCCGCACAGCAACCACACCAGAAAATAGGTAACCGTTTAACCTCTCTTTTAAGCCCCTCACAACCTAAAGAGGAAAAACAAAAGAAAAATCAATCTAGGGCTACATGTTTTCCATATTTAGTAATTCACAAAGTTGCCTGATTTTTAATTTCAACACATCTTAACTGCATATCCACTTAAGGTAACTAGGGCTAAAACCTTCTTGATTGAGCCCTAGATACCAATTTCTGAGGCAACTTGGACCAACTAGAGCCAACCTAAGGATTCCAAGCTAGGGTTTTAGAGACACATCTTCTTCTAAGCAGAGAATTAAAAATTTCAAAAAGAGGTGTGCCTAAGCCATTGTTTGAAAAGACCTATCCAAGAGAAATCCTAAGCGAATCAGGCTCTTAATCTACTTGAACCATAAAAGAAAGGACCTAAGAAGCTCTCAAAGGAACAAAGAGGTGAAGTTGATCCTTTGGATAAATCAACCTTTAAATTATGTCACTTTGCACTCAAAAGATTTAAAGTTCAAGTGGAACCCTAAGCACCTTGATCTTAACTAAAAGTGGTAGACTTAAGAGGTTAAGGTCCCCATTTTGGTCTACCTGAAATCTTAGTGACAAGAGAGGTCGGGTGGGGGAAACCCTGTAACCCGTGGGGGCACTCTACCATGTAGGGGTCTTCACGAGACTCACCATCTCTGGCTATCCAGGTAATTCTCAGGTGGACAACCTTCTGATCAAGGGGTATCATCCGCCCCGAACCTCTATAGTCACCCAACATATTTTGGGTGTCTTGATTGGGCCCAACACGTTCTACCTCATCCAATCTTTTAGTGCATGTTTGGTAGGAGGTCCTTGAAACCTCCTCTAGAAATCCACTCTCCCCGAGGCCAAGCCTCGGTACCCTTGTTTGTGCAGCAACCACTCCATATAGACCTTTCTTCTGATTCTGAACCTAGTTCTCCTTCTTCTTCTATCATGGCACAGCCTGTTGAAGAAGAAAATAATCTTGAGCACTAGCTTCAGCGATTAAATGACCTCTTCTAGAATTTCATGAACCTATCGCAGTGTCCCATGATGCGAGATCACTATAATCCCTCTGCGGTGGCAATTGAGCCTCGAGTCCGAATCCCGGCTGGAGGACCTGATTTTGAACCGAAGCCCAATATGATTCATGCCATACCTAAATTCTATGGGTTTAACTCTGAAGATCCCTTCCAGCATATTAAACAGCTCAAGCATTTGGCCCAGACTTTCGGGTTAGATGCGCAAAACTGGGATATCTTACTCATGAAGATGTTCTCTTTCTCCCTCATGGACAAGGCGGCTCATTGGTATCAGACACAGACTCCTCCGATCAACACCTGGGATGAACTTCAATCCGAATTTTTGAAGTTCTTTCCCGTTGGTCGGACAAACGCCTTGTGCCATCAAATTTTTCACTTCACCCAGCAAACGGGAGAACCTCTTCATGAGGCATGGGATTGATTCTTGGATCTCATGCGGAAGTGCCCCCATCATGGAGTTCTTAAATGGGAACAAGTCCAGTCTTTTTACCAGGGACTCCGTGAGGATAATAGGTTATTCGTCAATGCAACTTGCGGAGGGAATATCATGGGTCAGCATAAGGACACTGTATGGGAGATTCTTGAAAATATGTGCGAGAACTCCATCAACAATGACTCCATGGGTTTATTCGACCGGACGAATACCCATGCATCGATGAATCTTAGGGGAGCACATGAAACGCAGGGCTTGTCCGCATTTGTCGACTTGGAACTGATGGTCAGTCGGTTGGACAAGGTCTCTATTATCGAGAAGAAGGTGGACGAGCTGACTCAGCATTTGCAGCGAGCCACCTCTACACAGAACTCTTTCGCACACCACCTCCCGCAAGGGAAACTGTGCAAAACATCTTCCACCGATCTTCTCCAGGGATGGACCCGTATCCACCTCCATTTGACTCTAGGACTGGAGGGACCTTCGATCCTCTCTATTCTTGTCGGGCGAACTCTGATCCCCCATACTCTGACTTTTCTGAGGCTCCTCAGACCTGCGAGGACCTCAACGCCATCCAGAATGACCCATTTTCCAACACCTACAACCCTGGATGGAGAAATCATTCCAATTTCCAGTGGGAGGGAAATTCTCAGATCCAAAGACCACCTTATCAACCCCATCCACAAGCCCCTCGTCCTTATCAACCGCCTCAGCCTCGGCCCAACCCCACCTATCAACCTGGCCCAAACCAAGACCAAATGTCCCTCATCCTCCAAACACTGGTTGACATTTAGAGATCGAATGCGGCTGTCTAAAAATAGCACAAGGATGAGATCACAGAGGTCTGCAACCAACTTGCCTAGATGGTGAATTCTCGCCAACCAGGCACACTTCCTTCACAACCTCTGCCAAATCTTAATAACGTGCCAACCCAGAGGCACGTTATGAACCCAAACCCAGGCTAAGCACACCTGATTTATCAGGTCCCTTCTGTTCCATCACTTGACGGGATGGAAGCCTCAACATCCTATGCAGGTTATCAACAACAGCCATCCTTTTTACCGACCTCTAACCCAAACCAGGCAGGATTAAACTCTGTAACAATCCGTAGTGGTAAAGCAACTCAAGACCCACCTTATCTAGACCACTCCAAGCCTGATAGTGATCCAAGCCCTAGGATAGTTATCCAGGATGTCCCTGTCCCAGATCAAAAACTTAGACATATTCTAGAGGAACCAACCAAGGTTCCATTTCTCAAGGCCTTGACCAAGGGAAAGTGGACAATCAAACCCGTGGCTCCTGAGGAGGATCTGATCAAGCTCTTTGGTAATGGGTTTTTCAACCGTGGCTAATCTTTGTTCGTTTTAGTGCTTATTACAGTAATGTCGTTATAGTGTAAAATAAGACAGCTATGGTTGTCGTTACTATCAAAATTTACTCGGAAATAGTTTGGTTTCCCTAGGTCGAACTCAGGGAGCTACTAGAATTCTAGAAGTATAGAGTTTTCTTTATTACAAAAATAAGAGAGGGAGAGGGAGAGATAGATTTCTATTTTTGGCTTTTTCTTCTCTTCTTTCTCTCTTTGCTTGTCTTCTTCTCTTCTTTGGCATTTCTTCAGCTGCAGTGTCTCTACGGGTCTTCTTCTTCCTGTTGCCTTCAATTCTTCTTCTGCTTGTCTTCTATTTCTTTTCTTCTTCACTTCTTCTTTCTCTTTTCCTGCGTGAAGTCTTCTTCTGCTTCTTTCTTCCTTCTTCTCTTTTCTTCAGTTGCGAAGCCTTCTCTTTTCTTCTTCTTCCTCTCTGCTTTATCTCCTCTGAAGCTTCATCCGTCGTCTGATACCGCAGTCAGATGACTTAAACGGTGGTCTGCTACAGTGCTTCCTTTTCTTCCTTCACTGCTTCTTCTTCTCTTCTTTGGCGAGCCTTCTCCTCTTCTTAGCCTCTCTTCAGATCTTCTTCCTTCTCCTTCCTGCGGCTAAGCAGTTAGCCGTTCTCTTTCGCGCCCTGTTCCTGCACACAAGGCACAGCAAAACCTAACCCCTTCCCTCTACCCGCACATCTCTTTCTCTCTGTAAACCGCTCACAGGAAGCTCTCCCAGAGCCGGGTTAACAGGTCGGATAGCGTACCCGTGACCAGGCGCACCGGCGTGGGTGGTGCGCGAGGAGTGCAGGGTAGTGTCGGGTCGGATCCGCCAGGTTCGCGAGGTGAATCCGCGGACGAGGCGGGTGTGATGGGCGAGGGACCTCACCCCATGTGCATTCGGAGGCGATAAGCCGTATGCATAAAATCAATTTAAATCGGTGCGGCGCTTCGAGAACTTACGATGTGGGACTAAACGGTTGCCTCTCCTCGCGTGCGCCCGCAGGAAGACCGCAGCCTTGCTTCAGCAGCTGCAGCCTCGATTCCCCTCGCTCGCCAGCTGCTTGCCTGCACACGACTCGCCCACCTTTGCAGCAACTGATAGCCTGGAGCTCTGAAGCCTGGAGCATGCTTCGGAGCTTCTCAAGTCATCGCCAATGGCGGCCGAGGCAGCAGACCTGTCTAGCACAAAAAGGGCCTCTCGGCCTAATCAAACCACTGGGGGACCTTCGCCGTGGCACGGAGAAGGTGGTGCGAAGTGCAGCAGGCCGCGGGACGGCCTAGGTGTGCGTGCCTAGGTCATCCAAGACCGAGCTGGGAGAAACGACTGGCGAAGCTGGTCTTTATAAAGGCGGTGGCGGAGGGGCGGACTCACGCTGGCGACGTGCGTCCCTCGCCGGAGTATGGTTGGAGACAAGACCCATACCTTCCGTGCCTTCGCACGGAAGGTGTGGGCGTCGTCAGGTGGCATGGCCGAGTCCCTGCGATATCAGACATCGCAGGGAACTCTGCGTTCTCTTTGCAGGACGCCCCCTCACCCTGCACGGCGCCATGCTCCGCGCAAAGTCGCCGGAGCATGGTGCTGCATAGAGACTTGCAGGAGGGACCAAAATGCAAAGAATGAAGGGGAAATTAGGGGCCAAAATGCAAGGGTTTCGAAAGTTGAGGGTCAAAAAGTAAATGATGAGGACCAAATTGCAAAGTCGGTCAAGGTCTCTTCTTAGGCTTAAGTTTTTATACATGACTAAGTTGGACCTAAGAATTTTAATGGTAAATTTTGTTTCTAGTTTAGACCAATTTACGTAAAAACCCAAATTAAATCATTAATTGGGCATGGTTCTCAATGTAGGTCAAAATGGGTTTCTAAGGCCAAATTGAAGGTTCTAAACCCTAGAGATTATTTTTCTATGAATTTTAGAGGGTTTATTTGATTTTTACCCTGCCTTGAACCACGTGAATTGAAGTGGATTTGTTTTAGGGTTACAGAATGTTATTTAATTCCCTGGAGTTGCTGTAGCCCTTGTTGGATCAGATCATCCCACTTTCCTTCTTATTAGGTTAGTTTGACCTGTGTTTAGACCCTGAGTTACCCTATTTGCAGATTGTGTTGGTGAAATTACATTTTTACCCCTTATGACTTGTTTTCTTCTTAAACTCAGAATTCTTTGAGTTAAGCTTTTCTTTGAGTTATGTAGGAGCTTTTTCTTGCATACCTAGGTTAGATTGTGCTAGTTAGGGTTCATGATGAGGTTCTCATCACTCTTTGAGTTGGTTCAGATAAACATCCTCTTGATGGATGCAATCCGCCATGTACCGACTTATGCACGATTCTTGAAAAACGTGTGTACACCTTAACGTAAGCTGCGAACCAAGAGTGGGAGTCCGATCGTACTGTCAGAGCAAGCCAACTCTGTAATTTTGAGTAAACTCCCACCCAAGGCAAAAGACCCAGGCGCTCCCCTGATCTCATGTAAAATTGGTGAAACCCAATTTGATAGAGCATTGTTAGACCTAGGTGCCTCCGTAAAACTAATACCCACATCCCTGCTTAACCACCTTGAAGAATCCGATCTTAAACCGATGGAGGTGACATTGCAGTCAGCTGATCGATCCATTAAGTCATCTAAGGGAGTTCTCGAGGATGTTATTGTTAGGGTGCGGGATTTCTACTTCCCAGTAGACTTTATAGTTATAGATATGGATGCACCTGAGAACCCAAGGGATACACCAATTATATTAGGGAGACCTTTTCTGGCCACTGCTAGGGCCAACATAAGCTGTGAGGAGGGCCAAATAGAGTTGAGATTTGGAAACCAAACCCTTAAGATTGATATCTTTAAGGCCCAACAAGGGATTAATTGCAGTGTGGTAGAACAAATATGTGATATCAGAGCCGTGGTTGATGAATCGCATATTAAGGATAACTTGATTATCCCCAATCAACCACAAGAGGATCTAAACCCATAATTAGAGGAGTCTGAACCCGATCTGGACACACCCATAACTCCTACCCTTGTTCCTCACACCCACTCCGACCCACCCGTTGCTGTTGATAATCCCGTCTTGGAACTCAAGCCCCTTCCCAATCATCTGAAATATGTCTTTTTGGGTTCCAATTAGACATTTCCTGTGATTATAAACTCCAGACTCACCCCTGATCAAGAATCCCGTCTGATTATTGTTCTCCAGCAACATAGTAGAGCCATTGGTTGGACTCTCGATGATTTGATTGGGATAAGTCCCTCTTTTTGCATGCACCACATCTATTCTGAAAAGGGCACACGACCTTCACGTGAAATGTAGAGACATCTGAACCCTAATCTGCAGGAGGTCGTGAAAAAGGAGATCATTAAGTGGTTAGATGCAGGGATCATTTACCCGATCTCCGACAGTTGATGGATGAGCCCAATCCAGGTTGTGCCTAAGAAGGCAGAGCTTACCACCATTACGACTGAAATCGGAGAGGTCATACTGACTCGTATAGCCAACTCGTGGAGAGTCTACATTGATTACCGAAGACTTAATTCCTCCACGAAGAAGGATCATTTCCCACTACTGTTTATTGATTAGATCCTCGAAAAACTAGCGGGAAATAGATTCTTCTGCTTTCTTAACGGGTACTCCGGTTACAACCAAGTGGCGATTCATCCAGAGGACCAAGAGAAGACCACGTTCACCTGCCCCTTCGGGACGTACGCGTTCCGAAGGATGCCTTTTGGTCTTTGCAATGCACCTGCGCTTTTCAGCGGTGCATGCTTGCCATATTCTTTGATATGGTAGGTGATTATCTGGAAGTCTTCATGGATGACTTCTCAATTTTTGCGTTATCATTTGACGATTGCCTTTAGCACTTGGTTCAAATACTTAGGTGCTGTATTGACTTGAATCTGGTTCTTTCCTGGGAAAAGAGCCACTTCATGGTGCCTGAGGGGATCGTCCTGGGACATTTGATTTCTGAGAGGGGCATCCAAGTTGATTGAGCCAAGGTTAACTTGATTTCCAAACTCCCTATGCCTAGCTCAATCGGGGACATCCGATCTTTTCTGGGGCACGTCAATTTTTACTGACGATTCATCCCTGATTTCTCGAAAATCGTGCACCCTCTGACCACTCTTCTCTCCAAGGATGTACCTTTTGAAATTTCCAAGGAATGCACTCAAGCATTTGAGATCCTTCATGACCGAGTTATCCAAGCCCCGATCCTACAGTCTCCTGATTGGTCTCAACCCTTTGAGATCATGTGTGATGCATCTGACTTCGCTGTAGGAGCAGTTTTGGGACAAAAGATTGACGGGAAACCCGTGGTCATCTACTACGCTAGCAAGACACTTGACAAAGCTCAGCGTAACTACACGGTTACGAAGAAAGAGCTGCTAGCCGTAGTATTTGCCCTTGAAAAATTCAGATCTTATCTCTTGGGTTCCCACGTTATCATTTACTTGGATCACACAGCTGTGAGGCATCTCCTTGTAAAGAAGGACGCGAAACCTCGATTAATCCGATGGATCTTGCTGTTGCAAGAATTTGACCTCGAGATTCGCGACAAAGCGGAAAGACAGAATGTGGTAGCTGACCACTTGTCCCGCCTTCCTTCTGAGATCATCGACCCTTCCGAACCCATCACGGAGCATTTTCCTGATGAGCACCTCCTGACTATTGGTACAGGGCTTCCATGGTTTGCTAATATAGTAAACTACTTGGCATCACATCAGATCCCGTCTGATTGGCTAAAGGCCAAGAAAGACAAATTGTGCTCCGATGCCAAGTATTACATTTGGGAAGACCTGTACTTATTCCGCATAGGTGCTGACCAAATTATCCGGCGATGTGTCCCGGAAGTGGAGATCAAAGACATGCTCTCTTTCTGCCATGACCAGGCATGCAGTGGTCATTTTTCTGGGCACAAAACCGCATCAAAAGTCCTCTAGTGTGGCTTTTACTGGCTAACAATCTTCAAGGATGTATACAATCACTGTAAGGCATGCAACCGTTGCCAAACTTTGGGCAACATGAGCCATCGCGACATGATGCCTTTACAGTCGATTCTCGTATGCGTTATTTTTGATATTTGGGGGATTGATTTTATGGGCCCATTCCCTATCTCGGATGGCTTCGAGTATATTTTACTCACTGTTGACTACGTGTCCAAATGGATTGAAACCATTCCGACCCAAACCAGTGATCACAAGATCGTTATCAAATTCATTCACCAAAATATCTTCTCACGGTTCGGGATTCCTCAAGTGATCATTTCGGATGGAGGGACCCATTTCACAAATGCTCAGTTCAGGTCACTGATGACCAAATACGGGGTGTCACACCGAATCTCTACTCCTTACCACCCCCTAACTAATGGTCTAGCTGAGCTATCAAACTAGGAGATCAATAAAATCCTTCAGGTTACTGTTCGACATGACAGGAAGGACTGGTCATCCCAGCTTCTGGAAGCTTTGTGGGCTTATATGACCGCCCACAAGATCCAATTAGGCATGTCTCCTTTCAGATTGGTGTACGGGAAGGCGTGTCACCTCCCCGTTGAATTAGAGCATAAATCCTATTGGGTAGTACGGAACTGCAACATAAATCTTTCTAAGGCTGGAGCCCCACAGAAAGCTTCAGATAAGTGAGATTGATGAATTACGCCTTGATGCATATGAAAACTCGCGAATCTACAAAGAGCGGGTTAAAGCCTTTCATGACAAGCACATATCTAGAAAGATCTTTCACCCTGGTCAAAAGGTCCTACTCTTCGATGCCCGACTAAAATTGTTCCTAGGAAAGCTGCGATCCAAGTGGATCGGACCATATTTAGTCTGACAAATATTTGGAAATGGAGCCGTAGAGATCAGTCTACTTAGCCACGATTCCGAACCCTCTCTTGCCATTTAGCGTAGGGTGTAGAGAATAACAAGCGACCATCAGGATTCAAGCCATCTTGGATATGGGGAATGGTTAGCCGACAGCGCTTGCCAGTTAGGGGATAGTGCCCACGGCGACGAACCTCAAACGTAAATAAAATGGAAACCAGATAAAATCGTATATCGAAACGACTTTTGGCATCACCCAAGGGATCAAAACCACATTCGTAGGCCAACAATTTTTCTGGATAGGTCGAACTATTTGAAGAAAATAGAAAAGGAAGGGAATGCGTATGTGGAAGCCGTGGCATTATATGATGTGGATTTCTTCCCTAGTGAGTTCATTCGCAGTGGTGGCTTTTCGGTCAGAGACTCAAACCGTTCATTGACGTAACCAATACAGATTTGGCTGAGTCATCCTTTATCCTCCATTTTCCCTGAGCTCATTGCGCCCAGCCGATGGCGTAAAACTCAGTGCTTAACGGGAGGCAGCCCGTCATTCTTTTGAAAACCCGAAACCTTTCCTGACATTTCTTTGCACTTTAGGTTCATCCTTTAGGACAACCGACTCCACCTCAAGTACTCATACCCGAGATTAGAAATCGTCCGCAATAGTCACCTCGACCCGTCCACTCACCCAACACCTGTCCTAATGAATGAACCAAGCCGAATACAAACCCACCTAATTTACAATGAGGACATTGCAAATCTTAGGCATGGGGGGGTATGAAAGTGCAAAATAAATAAAAACTCATAACAAGAAAAGGTTTCAACAAAAAAAATCACATATATCAAAAACAC
Organism: Thalassia testudinum; assembly: GCA_037157565.1. Taxonomy (NCBI): domain Eukaryota; kingdom Viridiplantae; phylum Streptophyta; class Magnoliopsida; order Alismatales; family Hydrocharitaceae; genus Thalassia; species Thalassia testudinum. The sequence continues at coordinate 28,117,798 of JAZHRO010000059.1, forward strand.
CAAAAAATTAAAATTTTTTGAAACAACACCAGAAAAATAAAATTTTTTTTGAAAAAGAACAAAAAAAAACTAGAGGAGGGAAGAAATTTTTGTGGGCTTTACATAATCAAAAGGAGGGGAAAAAGAGCAAAATGCTAAAAAGGAGTACAAAATGAAAAAGAAAGAGATAGTCATTAGTAAGAGATTAAGGGATTAACTGAAGTTCTAGAGCACATTAAGAAAAGTAAAGAAAAAGTGCTAAAGAAACATAAAAGATTAGTAAGAACGCTAACCTTAGGCCTTTTTGGCTTGGCTCTTAGTACCCGTTAAGTTCTGGATATTCCTCAAAAGGTTGAGGAAAATGCAAAGCTTAAGTATTAGTTCTAAGGCTTAGGGAGTATTCGGCCTCGTTAACTGACCTTCGATTTACGGGACTTGGTAACCTAAGCACCCCAATTCACACACAGTCTGGTTCAGAGAGCATAACTATCAAAATCACGCAGAAGCATTTTTAATGTTATGAAAATGTTACCTAGATTAGGAGCGACCGATTAACACAAGTTGATTTGGATGAGTTCCCGGCGCGGAGAGGTGGGAAATTCCCTTTGAAGATGCATAACAACATATCATCTCCTCGGTGCTTGTCTCTTAGGATATTTATTATCCTACCGGGGGAATGTAAGTACTCTACTGGTTCAGATGCCATGGATGGCATTATCATGAAATGTCAATCGCCAGGGTCTAAATTCGGCCACGGAACGCCATGGGCAGGATTATCTCGAAATCTCGAAAACCAGGGTTCTGGGGGTTACCATGGGCGGTGCTATTATGAAGCATCGATTGCCAGGGATCTTTGAGGATTGATGATGGGGACGAGGAATCCGATACAGACCATGTTGAGAAGCCAATCCAAATCTAGAAATAAAAAGAAAAGAGAGAAAACTCTCCAAATAAATAAACCCTTTGTCTCTGTCTTCCAAAAATGCACTGCAAACTGAACTAAGGCTAAAATTATGTCTCAAGCACGGGTGTTTTAACCACGGAGTCCAATAAACCTTAGGGTAGTTCCTGCGGGCCTTAAAAACCTTCGTTAAGGACTGAGGCTAAAGCTAGACAGGTCTAGATCTTGGTTGGTACTAGAGTACTTGTAGGCCCATTGTCGGAATTCTGACCTAATCAAAGAGAAAAGAGAAGAAAACCACTTATCAAAACTGGTGAAAGGAACTCATGGTCTAGAATAGAGATTACTTAAAATTTTGCTAAGGGACTAGCAAAAGTTAGGTATGGGGGTATGATGAGAACCTCATCATGAACCCTAACTAGCTTACTTTGATTTAATAAAATGAACAAGCGCTCCTACATAACCTAAAGGAAGGCCTAATTCAGAGAATTACTAATCTGAGAAGAGAACATGAAACAAGGGGTAAAACTGTAATTTTACCATTGCAGTGCATCAATGGGATTTCTAAGGGTCTATACATAGGTCTATTGGACTTAATAAGAGAAAAAGTGGTATGGTTTGGTCAGAAAAGGGTTATGACAAAATCTAGGAATTAAATGACATTCTGTAACCCTAAAACAAACTCACTTTAATTCATAAGGTTCCAAGCAAGATAAAAATCAACTAAACCCTCTAAAATTCATGGAAAAATATCCCCTTGGGTTTAGAACCTTCAATTTGGCCTTTAAAACCTATTTTAACCTAGATTGGGGTCCATGCCTAATATTTGACCTAATTTGGGTTTTCACGCAAAATGTCAGGTCAAACATGGTAAAACCTAAAATCCAACTTCACCATTGGATTCCTTAGGTCCAAATTAGGTTTATACCAAAATTTGGACCTAAGGGAAGGTCGTCTTGACCAACTTTGCAAATTGGTCCTCCAAATTACTTTTTGACCCTCAACTTTTTGAAACCCTTGCAATTAATCCCTCAGCTTTCTCATCTTTTCTTCATTTCGGTCCCTTTTCCATTGCAGCAGGGACCATACCTCTGGTGACTTCGCGGGGAGGTTTACGCCTCATCTGCATGGAGAGCCGCCCCCAGATTTGAAAGGGGAGCTCCCTGCGGAGTCCCCTACCGCATGGGCTGCTCCCCATGACCTGAAACCCATCATACCTCTTGTGCGAACTCGCGAGAGGTATGGGTCTCCGACCGACCTTACCTCCGACGTGGCTTTCTCATCGCCTCAACGCACTTCCCGCTCTGTTTGCGCCTATCTAAGGAAGCGCAGGCCACGTCGCTTCCTTCAAGCTCAAATTGGCCAGAAATCTCCCTCAAATTCGTCTCCCCCTCACTTCGGCCAATTTCCCAAAGCGTCTGACGACTCCTCCCTCTTCTCGTCGCTCTGCCACTGTACCAGTGGCAGAGCCAGCTTCACCATTCTCCTTCGCGCCGCTCTCCATCTGCCTCCGTCTTTTGCTCTAAACCTGTCAGATAAGTCCCTCTCACTCCCCTCTTCATTTCCCCTCTCTTTATTTGCACCTTCGATCCCTCGACACCACAGACCACCATCACCTTCTCCATCTCCGGCCGACCACCTACGAAGGCACTTCCATTGCTCCATACCTTCACCCGTGTTGCTAGATACCTCACCACCTCCGCCATCACCCACTGATCGTCATCCTCCCTTCCACTGACCACCATACCCATTGGAACCTCCCCCCGAACACACCCACCTGCACCTCCACAGTGCGACCTAGGCACGCACACCTAGGCCACCCCGCGGCCAGCCAACCCCTGCCTTACCTTCGCCGTGATGCGGTGAAGGTTTTCCTATGATCTGACAAGGCTGCGAGGCCGTCTTCATGCATTTCAGGTTTCATCGCCTCCGTCGCCATTAGCGACGACCCGAAGCTTCCTTGCAAGCTTCTCCAGGCCCCAGCGCTCCAGGCCTCCAGGTCCAGAAGGCGCGGCTCAGTCTCGCGCACGCACACTGCCAGGCGATTGACGCTGAGGGACCTTGCATCTGCTACAATCGCACGCGATTCCTACTGCAGGTGTTCGCGAAACGAAGGTGGGACATTTAGTCCCACCTCAAAAGCTGACGAACGGGAGGAGGCGCTTAAATTGTAAAACTGCATAGGGCTTATTGCCTCCAACTACATGAGGTGAGGTCCATCGCCCGTATACCTGCCTCGTCCGCGACCCATGCCCCCGCGGACCTGGCCTAACTCGTTTACCTTGCACTCCTTGCGCACCACCCACACCGGTGTGCCTGGACCCGGGCGCATGTAACCCGACCAGATTACCCGGCTAGCTCTGAGAGAGTGAAGAGAGAAATAGAGAGAGAGACGCGGGGAGGGTAGGGGTAGGTTTTGCTTCTCCGTGCTTGTGCAGGGAAGAAAGAGGAAGAGGAAGTAGCTGCGAAGAAGAAGAGAAGGAGAAGTAGCCAGCTGAAGGAAGAAGAAGAAGCAGCTGAAGACTTAGCCATGCCAAAGAAGAAAGGAGGTAGAGGAAGGAGCAGAAGAAGAAGAACTGTAGAGGCAAGGAAGAAGGAGACGCAGCAGCTCAAGAAGAGAAGAAGAAGAAGCCAAGGAGACTTAACCTAAGAGAAAGAGGACTTGGCCAAGAAAGAAGAAGAAAGAGGAAGAGCAGCTGAAGGAAGGAGTAGCCGCAGAGAAAGAAAGAAAGAAGAAGAAGTGCGGCAGAGAACTAAGGAGAAGAAGAAAAAGAAGATGCTGGCATTGTAGTAGACGTCACTTAAGGCGTCTGATTCACAGAATCAGACGTCTGAAGACAGAGAAAGAAGAAAAGAGAGAGAGCAAAGAAGAAAGAGAGAAGAGAAGATGAAGAATTTATTTCCTTTTTGTCTCTAGAATTCATTTTCCTTGCATTAATATTGAACATATTTGAGATTGTGATATTTTGCTTCTAAAGACCAAATTTGCTCCCTGAGTTCGACCTCGGAATGCTTTCAAATTTTGAGTAATAAATAAATAAAATTGATAATCGTTTTTCGTGATATACTACAATGTATCTATCCTTTTAAAACACTGCGAAGAATCGACAATCAACAGCGCCGTTGCCGGGGAGGCAACAATTTTCGATCTTTTTGCATTTTACGCACTTTATTGTCTTCTAATTTGCTTTCTCTTGTGTCTATTGTTTTGCAGAGACCTCCATTAGGGAATCATCAAGCTGTAGATCGGAGTAAAGTGTAGTTGAAGACAACTGTAAGTGCTCCCTATTCTTTCCCCCTCCATAGATTTCATTTGCCACATTAAATCCAAATTCCAATTAACCTAGGTGTTTGCATAAATCCTAGGAATAGTTTGGTTGTTTAGATTCTCACTCACATTCATTCCACCCTCGTTTATAAAAAAAAAACAACAACAAAAAGATAATCTTGTGGGGTAATTTTCAACACACACAATGTACACCCACATTCAAGGCACTTAACCTAATTGATTTGTTTCTACTCAACCGGTTTCTGATCTATGGAACCGGTACACACAAAGCAACACATAAAAGAGTAGAAATCATTCTTGGTTAACCATCTTTGTGTGCTTAACTTAGTGGTGCATTTGTGGTCAGTTGTTTGAGTTGTTTGGGCCGCACCACTCTACTTAAAATCAACTCATCAAGTAGCTCCTCCTTAGGGTTTTCAATCTAGGTCTGTTCCAGGCACTCCACTTTATTTCTATTTTTAAAGGAAAGTAATCTTCACCCATGTTTGACAACTTGGTTTGCCTCGAAACTTGATTGCAATCAACCTAATTTTAAACCCTAAAAGCTACTTAAGCAAGATTTTAACATTAAAATCCACGTATCACAAATAATCTTACTTGAAAACCTTGGTTGTGCACGCACTTACACAATTCTCAATCAATCATTAAGGGCACAACCCATTTTAAGGGCCCATCACATTCCATAAGCACCACAATCCCAGGCCTTGATAAAATTCAGTAGACGTTGGCCTTAAGGACTGATTCGCTCTTCAGGGCCTAGTCTGAGATTGTCTTTGATTAACCTACTTGTACTAATTAATTTGATGTCTAGCTAGGAGAGTAGCGTCAAATGACCGCTGCTGGGGGGTACACTAGGAACCGGAGGCGAAAGCCGAAGGAAAAACCTTCTCCCCAATCCCTCCTTCTAACTGGTTGGATTGAGCAGATGCAAGTAGAGTAAATCATTTACAATCTTAATGCGGGTTTTGGGAGTCAGTAGATCCTTAGGCTACCCCACTTAAGGATAACCTTGTTTTGTTGTGTTGCAGGGTCCCTATCCCTAGTCCTTCCGACCTCCTAGTTTATGCTGGGAAGACGGTCAATGAATCCCCGATTGGAAGGACCACTAGAGTATTCTAGGAAGCGTAAATTAGATTTTGGTCAAATTGATCCCATGGCTGACCAATAGCCTCCTCTGCCTGGAGATCCACAGGAGGAATTCCGAAGGCAGATGGAACAAATGCAGAGGATGCTGGAATGGTTCCAGAGAATGCAGGGTGCTCATCCCTTGAAGGATTTTTATGATCCTTCAAATTATGGGAAATGTCCCGGTGTCTAGATTCTAGCCGGTGACGTAGAAATCAAGCCCCAGGTGTTAAGCCTGATCAAACATTATCACGGGCTTGGCTCCTAAGATCCGTTTCAACACTTGGAGGACTTGACCACTTTGGTCTAGACCACTAAGGCACGAAACGTGAACGAGGAGCAAATGATCATGAGGCTCTTCCCCCATTCTCTTAGGGATAAGGCCACACATTGGTACAGGACAATAGGAAGACCAATTGCAACTTGGAATGAGTTGAAATCGGCCTTTCTGAAGAAATTCTTCCTAGTTGGACGTACCAATGCCTTGAGATGGGTAATCACTACCTTTACCCAGCGGCCGGGGGAGCAGTTTCATGTGGTCTGGGAGCGATTCCAGGACCTATTGCAGAGGTGTCCATACCACGAGGTGTCGAAATGGCAACTCGTGCATATTTTCTATCATGGGTTGACTGAGCAACTCAGAAATCATGTGGATGCTTTTTGTAGAGGAAATTTCCTCAATAAAGACGCAGATAGTGCACATGATTTATTTTAGGAAATGAGCGAGAATTCAATCAATCATGCCTCCATAGATACATTTAACCGGTCCTAGCAGCCCAGATCAAATGTCAATGAAGTCCATGACTCTCATTTATTTGATATGGAATTGATTTGTAACAAACTTGATAAGGTGGACTTGGTTGCTAAGAGAATGGAAGAGTGGATGGCTAGAAATTCTACGAACAACTCTCGATCCACAATCCCAAAATTCGGGATTCCATTCTTCACGAGCTCCTTTTGGATGGGAGTTCATGAATCAACTCGATGCGGCTCAACCTGTGAGTCAGCATTTTTCAGAACCTCACTTGTTCCAAACTAGGGCCTTTGATCCCAGCTTTTCTGATCCTTCCCTTTCTTTCTCTCCATCCTCACCCTATGAGGATGTCTGTGCTATACAAGAGAATGTTAGATCCAACCCCTACTCTAATGCTTATAATCCAGGTTGGAGAAACCACCCTAATTTCTCTTGGAAAAACTCGAGGCAACAGACCCAATTCTGACCCGGCAACTATGCTCCGCAATGACCAATGGTCAGGGTCATGTATATACTTAGTTGCCCCCAAATCAGGTCAATCAGCCAACTTGGAATGCCCATTAACCCATAGGACAGGTTGATTTGAATCGGCAAATGGTAGAGATGCAAGGATCCATGCTCCAGCTCATGCAGCAAATGAAAACCTTGCTGAACAACTTGCAGTCCAGGCTCATTGCTAACTCTCATCAACCTAGATCTCTACCATCCCAACCCGTACCCAACCTGCAAAATATTCTGAATCCGGGCAACCAAGCCCATGGGTATGGAAATCAGAGGGACCCGCACGCACATGCTCAGGTGGTTGAGCTGGGTCCCTCCTCTTCTTCTTCTTCTGCAAATCAACAATTCCTGGCTAATCAAGCCCCTCCTATCTTTCCTAACCCTCCCCAAGACCCAAACTCTTATGCATCTGCAAATTCTGTCACCTTGAGGAGCGATAAGTAGACTCAGGATCCACAACCACATTGCTCTAATCTACTGAATCCTAGAAGACCTGAGGAGAGAGAGGAGAATTCTGGAGAGGAAACCAAGTCTTAGGAACCTGATTCCAAAGATTTGACTCATGTTCCTTTTCCTGAAGCTTTGATCAAATCAAAGAAGAAGTTTGTTGATAGCAATGAGGAGCTTCTGAATATATTTAAGAATGTTGAGATCAATATCCCGCTCCTCAATGCTATCAAGCATATATTGGCTTATGCGAGATTTTTAAAGGATTTATGTACATAAAAGCATTAGTCGAGAGAATCTGTTTCGAGGAAGGTGGTACTCTCTGAGTAGGCTAGTTCTATTATCCTGCACCACCTCCCTCAGAAAAAAAGAGATCCAGGTGCTCCATTGATTTCTTGTGTCATTGGAGATTACACATTTGATAGAGCACTTTTGGATCTGGGTGCATCTATCAACTTAATCCTGACTTCTCTTTACGAGAAGTTTGGATTAGGTGAACTTCGGCCAACTTCAGTAACGCTACAGTTAGCGGACTGCTTGGTCACAAATCCACGAGGCGTTGTTGAAGATGTTATAGTTAAGGTCAAGGATTTTTATTTTCCTATAGATTTCCTTGTCCTTGACATGGATGTACCTGAAAATCTGAGGAACACGCCCATTATTCTGGGGCGTCCATTCCTGGCTACCGCTAAGGCCAACATTAATTATGAAAGTGGTAGCATGGAAATCGCCTTTTGGGATCAATGAATGAAATTGGATATTTTTAATATGATTAATAAATTTGAGGATTGTGGATTTATTGAGGAACTTGAGGAGGATAATGAAAACATTGAAACTTGTTTGATGATTTCTTCAATTGAAAGTTTCTCCTTTGATGACGAATTCGACCTGCAACCCTCTATGGCAGACTTGCCATCTTCTGAAGAGGTTATTAATTTTGTTCACTTACAACCTCTTCCTCTTATTGAGTCTTCAGCATCTTCCTTACCATCAATCATCAACTCGCCCCAGCTTGAACTGAAACCATTGCCTAAGAATTTGAAATATCAATTTTTAGGACTTCAGAAGATGCTTCCTGTGATTATCAGTGCTAAATTAACAAAGGAGCAGGAGATTAAATTTATCAAGGTCCTGAAGGAACACGAGGAGGCAATTGGTTGGACCATTCATGACCTTAGGGGGATCGAGCCATCTTACTGCAATCATAGAATATTCTTGGAAGATGGATCCCACCCTTCTCGCCAGATGTAGAGGAAATTAAATCCAAATATGCGAGAAGTGGTCAAAAAGGAAATCATTAATTGGCTCGATGTAGGAATTATTTATCCAATCTCTGATAGTCCCTGGGTAAGTCCCATGCAGATTGTTCTAAAGAAAGTTGGGATTATCGTTGTGGCTAATGAGAGAGGAGAATCTATCACAACTCATTCAGCTTCCTCTTGGAGGGTTTGTATTGATTACAGGAAGTTGAACACAGCCACTAAAAAGGATCATTTTCCCCTGCCTTTCATCGATCAAATCTTGGAAAGACTAGCCGGGCAGAAGTACTTCTATTTTCTTGATGGCTACTCGGGATACAACTAAGTTCCTATCCATCCCGAGGATCAGGAAAAAAGTACTTTCACTTGTCCCTACGGAACCTTTGCTTTCCGTAGGATGCCTTTCGGTTTATGCAATGCACCTGCGACTTTTCAAAGGTGTATGTTAGCCATATTCTTTGACATGGTGGGAGAGTTTATGGAAGTCTTTATGGACGATTTCTCTATTTTTGGAGAATCGTTTGACTCTTATTTGGCTAATCTAGAAATGATTCTTAAGTGATGTATCAAAACACGATTGGTCCTTAGCTGGGAAAAGAGTCATTTCATGACCCAAGAAGGCATCGTCTTGGGTCATGTAATCTCTGATCGGGGAATCGAAGTGGATAAAGCTAAGGTTGATGCTATCGCTAAACTTCCTCCTTCCACATCTGTTAAACAAATCCGATCATTTCTTGGTCATGTGGGATTCTATAGAAGATTCATTAAGGATTTCTCGAAGGTTGCTCGTCCCCTAAGCAATCTTCTTGCCAAAGAAACGCTGTTTGTTTTCGACGAATCATGCCGAAAGGCATTTGATTTCTTGAAAATGGCAGTCACCTGTGCTCCAGTGTTGCAACCACCAATTTGGACAGCCCCTTTTGAGATCACGATCGACGCTTCCGATTACGCGGCCGGGGCTGTCTTGGGTTAGAAAATTGATAGAAGGCCCTCTGTCATTTACTACGCTAGTAAAACTCTGGATGAGGCTCAGAGGAATTACATTGTTACTGAAAAGGAATTACTAGCTGTAGTGTTCGCTTTGGAAAAATTCAGGGCTTATCTCTTAGGGTCTCATGTTATCATCTATACTGACCACTTGGCCTTGAGACATCTCTTGGCCAAAAAGGATGCCAAACCCTAGCTTATTCGTTGGATTCTTCTACTTCAAGAATTTGATCTTGAAATCAAGGATAAAATCAGGGTACAAAATGTGGTGGCAGATCATTTTTCGAGACTCCTAGGTGATTCTTCTCGTTCGGACATCTCGATTGCTGACACTTTTTCAAATGAAGCTATCCTTATAGTTTCAAGTATCCAAACCCCGTGGTTTGCTGACATTGTTAACTATTTGGCCGTTGGTCAAATCCCTCAGGATTGGACCAAGCAACAACAGGATAAACTCAAATCTGAGGCCAAATACTACTTCTGGGAGGACCCTGAACTGTACCGCATCGGCTCTGATTAGATTATTCACCAATGTGTACCGGAGAATGAATTCAACAGTATACTCGAGTTCTGCCATGCATCTGCGTGTGGTGGACATTTTTTCGGGAAAAAGAAGGCTGCAAAAATCTTGCAATCTGGCTTCTATTGGTCATCTTTATTTAAGGATGCCCAGGATTTCTCAAGGTCATGTTCTCGATGTCAAGCACTCGGGAGCATAACTAAGAGAGATATGATGCCTCTAAACCCAATTCTTCCTGTTGAAATTTCGATGTTTGGGGCATCGATTTCATGGGACCCTTTCTCCCTTCATTTGGACATCAGTTCATTTTGGTTGCTGTTGATTATGTGTTCAAATGGATTGGGGCGATTCCTACTCGAACCATTGACCACAAGGTGGTCATCGATTTTATCAAGAAAAATATCTTCAGTAGGTTCGGGATTCCAAGGGCTATCATCAGTGACGGTGGCACTCATTTTACTAATGCCCAATTCTGGAATTTATTGGCCAAATACGAGGTTAATCACCGAATTTCCACACCTTACCATCCCTAGACGAATGGACAAGCCGAGATCTCCAATCGGGAGATCAAGAACATTCTGCAGAAAATGGTTAGGCCTGATCGCAAAGATTGGACTCAAAAGCTTGAGGACGCTCTTTGGGCCTACCGTACGACGTATAAAATGCCCATCGGCATGTCTCTGTTTCGTTTGGTGTATGGAAAGGCGTGCCATCTACACGTAGAGATTGAACACAGGGCATTCTGGGCGATCAAACAATGCAATTTAGATCTGAATTTAGCTGGGAAGACCAGGAAACTCCAATTATCTAAGTTGGAAGAGCTTATAAATGATGCATATGAGAATGCCAAGATCTACAAGGCTCGAACCAAAGCTCTACATGATCAATTGATTTCCCGCAAGAGCTTTGAGCCGAACCAGAAGGTCTGGTTATTCGATTCTAGACTTAAGCTCTTTCTTGGCAAACTTAGATTTAAATGGAATGGCCCATTCATAATTGACCAGATTTTTCCCAATGGAGCCGTTCAGATTTCTGGCCCAAAGATGGGTAACACCTTTAAAGTCAACGGTCAATGTCTGAAGTTTGTTATTGACCGTACTCTTCCAGAACCTGTCTTAGACAGTTGCTCTAGCCATTCTGTGACTTCTTTGGCTGGACTTCGCCTAGTTGATGGCATTAAACTTAGCAGTTGTACATATGACACAAAGCTGGCATGAGCTTCATATTTAGGTGACATCTTTCATACTCTACCCTTTCTTTCATGTTTCTTTCTCAATGTGGACATTGCATCAGCTAGGCATGGGGGGGTGGATTCATTTTTGAATCATTTTGTCAACATTGTGAAATTCATGTAAATTGTTTTTCTCTTCTTATTTATACATAAAAAAATTGAATTAGGATGGAATAGTTGGACATTAGGACTTTTCAATCTTAGGAAATATTACATTAGGATTTGAACACAAAGACCCTTCAGGTCTTTGGACTTAATCAACCCATGTATCCACTAAAATATGGATTTGTTTTTCGAGTCCTCGCCATCTTAATTTTATTGTAATTTGAGTAAATAAGTTTGGGTGATAAGTACATGACTTATCAATCCATCCTCTGATTTGAGGGAACTTTGAGTTTTAAGCATCTACACACTTTCTTTTCACTGACTCGTTGTTTGGCGATTTTAACGGAAATTGGGTAGCTAATGAACCTTTTAGGGTGATATGGCTGGCAAGTTATCGTGGGTAACAACTCATAGGTAGGTTGTTCAGAGCCCAGTCACTGGACCACTCTCTTCTTGCTGGATTTAGGTAAATCTTAGACTAGGGAAGTCACCTACTTAAAAAAAAAAGAGAAAAAAAAAGAAAAGGAGAAAATAAAAAAAAGAAAACAAAAGAAATAAGCCACACTTCGCCGCACGAGTATGGCTGGCAAGTTATCGGTGGTAACAGCTCATCGACCGGTTGTTCAGAACCCAGCTCAATAAATGCACTGAAAATTCTCAAAACACTTAGGAAGAAGCGGAGAAGTAGAATAAATCGGGGAGATATACACTGGATTCACCCTTGTGTTGACCCCATAAAAATAAAAGTTGGGAGAAAGCTACCGGTTGTAAAGATACACCTTTAGGTAGAATTCTCTTTTTAAGGTCACCTAGAGGCATAGAAATCCGAAGTTTGTTTTAACTGCCGATCAACGAGTCTATCACATTCACAATAAAGATGCTTAGAACTTAGGGTTCTCATTAAATCTTAGGTGAGTTGAATGGCCGTAGAAAGCCACTCTTAAACCCTAAAACTCAAAAATTAAAAAAAAAATAGAAAAGAAGAAAAAGAGAAAAAGAAAATTTTCTTTGAATAAGGCGAGGGTTTGAGGCGGTCTGCATTTTGGCAGATACTCGAGCATTGTGTTTTTGAAAGTTCAGATCCTAAGTAAACATTTTTCTAATGATTGAAAATAACTCATGCCCAAGTAATCCAACCTAATTCTTTTATAAATAGCATATAGTTTTTGCTAGGGATTAGCAAAAGATAGGCATGGGGGTGTGATGTAAACATGTTTACACTACATAAGATGTCTATTTACGCATGTTCTTAAGCATAGAATTGCATTGAATACTATAAATATTGCATAGCATGCATCATCTTGCATTTAGATTAGTTTGAATAAAATCTAGGTTAATTGTCTCCTTTTATGTTCAGGGACAGGGTAAATTTTTATCGGGATCTCGAATCGAAGATTCAACCGTACAGATTTGATTCAACGATTCCAAGATCGCCTTAATTAGACATCTGTAGCATCTGATAGAGACCAGGGAACCCTAGAAGATCAAGGGCCAAGATGGTGTGAATCCGCACTTCAAACGACAAATCCTACCGAACAGATGGGTTTGGATTGACGATCGCATCCTAACAGCACGAAAATCGACTCAATCTGACAATCGTGGCACCATCTACATCATCCAGAAGATGGTCTGCCAAGATGGCGCCATGTGGCGCCATCTCGGTCGCCCAACCAACCGCACACATCTGCTGAGGGCCCTCGCATTAACGTTTCCCTGCTGTTGGATCAAAATCCAACGGCTACGACGCACCCGCGCTTAAGTTGAGCGCCCGCCCATCCACGTGTGTAGTACAGTTGGTCGAGGCGCTTACGCGAAGCGCAGGCGAGCGTTCGAGTCATAGGAGGTAGGCATTGGGGCGTGGGTGAGTGGGTGTAGTGATCACTTGATTGCGATCGAGCGGCTGCGAGCGCTCGATAGCGCCCACGCGCTATTGCACGCTCATGCACGACGCGGAATCAGACGTGGGCATTGCGGCTTGAAGAGGCGCGGCGAGGGTGCATCTCAGCCGTTCGATCTCACGATCGAACGGCCGAGACTTGATGGATGTGGGCGGCGCGGAAGGTGAGCGGGTGGCACACATCTCCCATGACTAAGGCTTTAGTGACGATTTTATCCGTCACTAAAGACCCCTTATTTAATGTTTTTCAAATTAAAAAGACCAAATTGCCCTCACTCCTTGCACTATAAAAGGCGACCCCCTCCATATGAAATTGGCATCCCTTACTTCTCTTCTCTCGCTCTCCAAAGCTCAAGAGAAATTTGTCCCACACCCAGGATGCTCCTCGAGAGATAAAGTCAAATTTTCGCCCTCATTTTGGAAGCGGATCCCACGACGACGATGACGTGCTGCCCCATTCTTGGTCCTCTTGCCTCGATCTCCTTCTTCCCGCTTCGTCCTCCTTCTTCCAGGCGGCATCTCGTCCGGCTCGTCCTCCAAGCGATCGTTGAGGAGGATAACTTCTCTCTCCCATTCTTCTTTATAGCTTTCTAGAGTAGAATTTTTCCACTTTCTAGTATAGTTGATTTTCCGCTTTCTAGTGTAATTCTTCTCTGGTTTGATTGTATAAACATTTTGAAATATTGAGTGCATGTTTTCTCTCTCTCTTTCTCTCTCGTTTATTTTGATTGTTAATATTTCTTCATTATAATTACGTCGCTTCACTTTTCAACAAAAACTCTAAAAAAATAAATAATTGCGATATAGATCGATGTAGCCTCCCAGAGTTCGACTTGGGATTTCTATTCCGGTACAAATTTTATTTGTTGAACATGAGTTCTTTACTTTCAAACTACGACGACAGGTTCTTTAAAACCAAATATGTTAGCGTAGTAACTCGTAGCTTCAACACTAGCCCTATACTACATCCCACGCCAACCCCCCTTCTCCCACTCTATATATACCTCATTCGACAACCAAAAAAAGATCGTCCTAAGCTTACATATATCCTACATATATCTGCCATATATTTGACCAAGGAGAAGGAGAGAAGAAGAAGATTAAGGAGTGATGGTAGCACCATCATAGGTCCTAACTAGCCACAATTAGTCAAGTTCAAGTGGTAAAAGCTCTTACTTAATCATTTGAGGGTCACAACTCTGCAATATTTCGATTCGAGAAGAAGATATGAAAACATGGTTAATTCTACTGTTTTAGCAAGAACATCACAAATGCAGATTAACCACAGGGTCACTTAAAGTTTAATTAAATCTCAATTGAGCATAAGAGACCAAAACGTGGGTCCACACTGACAGAATCATGGTTTCGTGCATTTTGAGGACAAAAACAATACCAAAAACCTGAATTATCAGGCCCACTTAAATTGGAAAGGTTATGATCAGGATAAAATCAATCTAAACCTCCTAAAAATTATAGAAAAATATTTTACGAGGTTTGGTACCCTTAGTTTAATCATCTAAACCCATGTTGACCTAGAATAGAGATTTAGACGGGAATTTATCCTAATTTAGGCTTCTGTGAAATTTACCTAGGAAAACATGATCAAAACTCAAATTTAAGTTCACCATTAGATTCCTTTGGTAAAAATTAGGTTAATGCCAAAATTGATGCCTAATCAGAGTTCATCTTGACCTAGTTTGCAATTTAATCCCTAAAATCTCTTTTTCTTACACCCAAGACCCTAGGCTTCAAGTTTCTTTCAAATGGCCCCCTAACTTTCTCTCCTTGCATTTGGGTCCCTGCTGCCATTGATGAGTCAACTCGAGCAACACTGACTTTGACCGACCCAAAACAACATAAAACCAACACCAAATCCCACCAAATTTGGTGGGATTGATGTTCACACTTCGAGGAATCATTTGAACATCATTTGAGATGCGAATCTTGGGCGAAAAGCCCGAGCGAATCCAAGGAAATCGTGGCAACTTATTGACCCCAAATCTGAATCATGGGCACCTAATTTCCTATTTGAGCTTGAAATCAAGTTCTATAAAAGCTTCCCTAGGTCCTAACGTCTTTATTAGTCCGATTTCGGCCAAAGTCACCTCTTCCTCCTCATCTTTGGCTGCCTCCGACCGCATCTCCAACAAGCCTACTCGATCCCCTTCCTTCGATCGTTTAACCGTCAAATTGGACGGCCCAATGTCTTCTCCACATTCATTCGCTCCCTGTCGGCCAAAGCAGGTGTTCTTAGCCTCTCTCTTCCTCGCCACTCTTCCACCGGAGACTTCACCTTCCCCGCGACCAACGAGGCAAGCTTTCGTGGTTTCCTACCCCTTTCGTCCCTTATACTAGGTTCTTTCTCTCCCTCTCTAGACTCCTTCTACGTCCTTATACTCTAGGCTTATCTACTGCACCACCATCTCCCCCTCCGTCTTCTCCACAGCCAACGAAGCTCCAGCAAGTTCGCCCGGCCAACACACACATCGAAACTCCACACCATCACCTCCACGAGCTTCCACTCATGGCCCCAGTCAAAAGCCCTAATCCTATTTAGGACTTTGACCTCTCCTTCGCCCCAACAACCAACCCACCACAACACCTTCGTCTCCAGCATCATCACACATCCATGCTCTCCCAAATGCCACGAGAACACCACCACCACCTTCGTCGTTCTCCAGCGATGCTTATGAACATCTTAAATGGGGCCTAAAGCCCATTTGCAGACTTCACCAAACCTCCTCCTGTCACCACCGTGCTTCGCCGCCATCCGGTTACCATCGACTTCGATTCCATCTCTAGCGGAGCTGGATCCACTTAATGAAGCTACCCAGACTGTTAATTTGGTGAATCAGTGACATCAGCAGATGAAATCAACGAAGACATTTTCCTGTAGTGCACGAAGAAAAAGAAGGAAACAAAGTCCCGCATTGTATATCCAAAAATCCGAACATTGCATAAAAGAAATTCTGCTCATTGCCTTGTCGCCTCTTCACTGGGGGTGATGTCCCCGCTTCTCCTTAGCCTTACTCCTCACTTATCACCACTTTGGTGGGTTTGTTCCATATTCATGACCCGATTACCCACTATTGTACAAACTCGTATACCCGGTTAAGAAGAAGAGAGAAATTCTGAGGAGGGTAGGTGGCGATTTTGCCTCAGGGTGTGTGCACACATGCCTTGGGAAGCTTGCCTCTACGTGCAACACGTAGTGGATTCCTGGCTTGTGCATGTGTTGTGCTTTGGCTACTTTAAGTTGTCTGACGTTGGTGTCCAACACCTGCTGTGGCTTTGCTGATGGTACTATTAACTTATTTGGCTCTTGGTTGATGTGGATATTTATGATAAGTGGTTCAAGACCACTATTGTAAAATTGATTTGAATAGAGACATTGGGATATGTGCTTAATTGTGGGATTAAATTGGTGATTCAAATAACCATTTTTAGGGTTTTTCTTTTCATCCCATTGATTTTTGAGATACATTTGCTATTATTGAATATATTTTTCGATTGAAATTCATTGCATATCTTTTGTGAATTATTGTGCTCATTATTTATAATTGTAACTAGTATTTGAATTCCATATTTGCTCTCTGTGAACGACCTCGGAACTCACGATTGGTTTTTGAGCACTTATAAATTTAAATGTTGCCAATTTGCTTTTGTTGACTATACTATGATGCATATTTTAAACTTGACGAAAGTGTGTCAACGAGGAGGCTATCCCTTGCCTCCTTGGTGCCTTCTTCCGTTCTTCCTTATGTCACAAGCTTAGGAGCACTCTAGGAGGATGGCTGGGCAGGGGAGTTGTTGGGGTGGTGGACGTCTGTTGAGAGCAGAAAACTATGCGATTGAAGTTGGATTTGGAAAAACCCATCGTTGTAGTGCGATTTGCGAAGTAATCAATCAACGGATAAAATTTTACCAAAATTCGTAAAGAAATTCTAGGTCGAACACAGGGTGGCTACGTAGATCTTAAATCCGTGATTATATATATTTTTTTATTTTAGTTTGAAATCGAGATAATTACAATGGAATATAAACAATAAGAGAGAGAGATAGAAAGACAGAGAACAATCACTTGATGAAATAATATTATTTTTACAACTAGAATGTGGGAAATGATTGCAATGAGAAAGTTGGAAATTTTATTTTAGAAAGCAATTAAAAAGAAGGGAGAGAGATGTTATCCTCCTTGATGAATACTTGGAGGACGAGCTGGACGGAGCGATGCCTGGAAGACGGAGGATGGAGCGGGAAGGAGGATGAAGCAGGAAGAAGCGGGAACGAGGTAGCATGTTGTCATCGTCGCGGGATCCACTTCCGGAACGGGGATGAGAAAATTGGATTTGGCTCTAGAATGGCATCCCGGGTGTGGGATAAGCTTTTCTTGAGCTTTGGAGAGGGAGAGAGGTGAAGGAAGGGATGAGAATTTCGTATGGTAGGGGTCTTCTTTTATAGTTGCAAGGATTGGGGGAAATGTAGTCATTACATAGTTAAAAAATTCAATGAGGGGATCTTTAGTGACGGATTTAAGCGTCACTAAGGACCCCACGTCACTGCAGCCTCGCACACATGCCCGCCTTCGCACCTGCTGCACACTCAACGTCTATCACGTCCAAGAAATCTCAGTCGTCCGATCGTGAGATTGGACGGCTCAGATCGCTCCTCGCTCGCTTCAGCTGCGCGTGCCTGCGCATGCGATCGGTCGTGAGGTGGTGCGTTTGATTGTGCGTGCACCCAATTGGGCGATCTGGGTCATCCGTAGCCGATCGCGTGGTCGAGATAAATCGTGTGCTTAGAGCTGGTCGCATGTCGAACTAGTGCCCCATGCTTGCGCAAGGGCACTTGACTGCTGCGTTACGGCCACTTCTTCGTCGTGTTTACGTTTTAAGCGCGTGCGCTCGTGGCCGTTGGATCAAGATCCAACGGCCCAGATCTTGCCTCGGTTGCGCCTTCAGAGGATGGGAAGCGGTGCTGCAGCCGATTTGGCAGCTATGATGGCACCACGTGGCACTATCATGGCTGTCCATCTTTTGTGACATGTAGAAGGTGCCATGGATGTTGGATTAAGCCGATTTTTGTGCCGTTAGGCTGCGATCATCGGCCTGAACCCATCCGTGTGATCATATTTGTTGTCTGAAGTGCGGTTTGGCACCATCTTGGCCCTTGATCACTAGGCTTCCTTGGACTATATCTGGTGCTACAGATGTCCAATAAGGGCAACCTTAGAGTCATTAGACTCCCGTTGTCGCCCTGATCAGATCCGTACGGTTGGATCTTCCATCTGAAGCCCTGATTAAAAATCACCCTGTCCCTGGTCATAAAAGGAGACAATTGCTATATAATTTATACAATTTGACTTAAATGCATGATTATGCATGTTATGTAATATTTACAATACATGATATTAATATGACACTAAGAACATGCATTAATAGACATTGTTGGCTATTTAGATGTATGCACGTCACACTCCCATGCCTATCTTTTACTTGTCCTTAGCAAAAACTACATGCTATTTATAGAAGGATTAGGATTGGATTACTCGGGCAAAAGTCATTTTCAACATTTGAGAAATTTTTACTTAGGACCTGAACTTTCAAAGACACAACAACGCCGGGGTATCTACTAAAATGTAGACCGCCTCAAGCCCTCGCCTTATTCAAAGAAAAATATCTTTTTCTCCTTTTTCTTCTTTTCTAATTTTTTTGAATTTTTAAGTTTAGGGTTACAGAAAGGCTTTCTACGGCCACTCAACCCACCCAAGACTTGATGAGAACCTTAAGTTCTAGGCATCTTTTTGTGAATGTGATAGACTCATTGATCGACAATCAGAATGGACATCGAGTTTCTACGCCCCTAGGTGACCTTAAAAAGAATTCTGCCTAAAGGTGTATCTATACGACCGGTAGCAATTGTTCTTTGCGAAAGTGAAATTGGGTTTGTAAATATCGCGTTGTAGTATAGGTGAAATCACTTCGAAGAACAAATAAGAATTTATTACTCAAAAAATTAAGAAGCTGAGGTCGAACACGGGGAGTAAATTGGTATTTTAAAAACTAAGAACATAATCTCAAATTAATAAAATGTGATGTTCAACAATATTATGAAGCAAAAGAATTAAGTTCAATGTGTATAAATGATTCAAAGAGATGAATTGAGATAAAAAGAAATAGAATTAATCTCTGTCTGTCTTTCTTCTTCTTCTAAAATGTCTTCTTCTTTCTCTTCCTTTTCTTCCTTCTCTGATCTCTTCTTTTCTCTGCGGCTACCTTTTCTTCTGTCTTCTTTCTTTTCTTCTCTTGGTTTCTGCCTCCTTTCCTCTTCCTTGGCTTCTTTCTCTTTCTCTGTCTTCTACTTCTGGTCTCTTTCTTTCTACGACTCCTTCCTTCTCTTCTCCTTTTCCTTCAGCTGTGCCTTCTCCTTCCTTCTTCTCCTTCAGCCGCTGATCTCCTTCTTCAGATTTGCCTTTAAGTTTTTAGCTTTCTTCCTTGGCATCTGATTTGCTTCTTTCCCTTTCTTCTTTAGCCGTGCCTTCTCCTTCCTTCTTCTTCCTTCAGCTTCCTCAGCTTTCTTTGTGGCTCCTCCTCCTGCCCTTATCTTCTTCAGCTTCAGCTTCCTCTTCCTTCCTTCTTTCCCTGCACACACAAGTGCAAAACCTACCCCTACCCTCCCTCGCGTACGCACTCTCTCATTTTCTCTCTTACATTCACTCTCCCATAGCCAATCGGGTATACAGGTTGGGTCAAGCGCACCTGGGTCCAGGCACACCAGCGTGGGTGGTGCGCGAGGAGTGCAGGGTTATCGGGTCAGATAGCCAAGTACATGGAGGGGTGAGCGTAGACGAGGCGGGTGATCAGGCGAGGGGACCCCACCCCATGATCTGAGGTGATAAGCTAATATCACAAAATCAATTTAAGTCGCTTACCTGTGCTAAAAACTACCGAGGTAGGGCTAAAGTCCCACCCGCTTCTTCCCGTGCACGCAGGGAGAATGCCTGCTCAATTGCTGCAGCTGCGGACGATGTGGGCTTTGATTACTGGGTCTGAAAAGATCGTGGAGTGTTTCCGTACACTTGGGACTCAACTTCCTAGAGCGATGTGACCTGGAGCAAGCTTGCAAGCAAGCTTTGCTCATGCTCTAATGGCGGTAGGGGGTTGAACCTACAACTCACAAATACGGCCTTGCGGCCCTGTCAAAGCACGTAGGTAGCTTCACCGTGACACGGAGAAGGTGGTGCGGTGGGTGGCGTGGCGCAGAATGGCCTAGGCGTGCGTGCCTAGGTCAAACTGTGGCCGTGAAAGTGCGTGTGTTCGGGGAGAGTGTAGGGTGCGGTGGCGGTTAGTGAAGGGGCAAGTGATGACTAGTGGATGATGGTGAAGCTTCTGCGGTAGGTGGCGAGGCGTGTGGGTGAGTGGAGCGATGGATGCACCTTCACCGATGGTCTGTCGGAGATGAGGAAGATGAAGGTGGTTTGTGGCTGTCGAAGGGGGTTTTGTGAAATAAAGAGGGGGAAAGTGAAAGGAAGGGAGAGAGGAACTTAACTGAGGGTATTTGGATGAAGGGGGGAGGTGGAGAGCGAGCGATGCGTGTTTGCCGTCACCGAAGATGAAAGCCCTGAGATGAGGAGGCGGTGACAATGAGAGGGTTGAAGAAGCACGCACAGGTATGGCGCGACGCGGAGGAGCAAGGCGGAGAAGACTCTGCCACTGGTATGGTGGCAGAGCGACGAGAAGAGGGAGGAGAGATCGCCGGAGCTTGCGGGCTATTTGGCCGTATATGGGAGAGGAAGAATTTTGGGGGTTTCAGTAGCCAAATCAAGCTTAAGATGATCGTCTGGGCCTGGAGGTTCTTTTATAGGCATCGGCAGAGGGCCTTGTGCTTGGAAGACAAGCTTCCAAGCCTGGGTTTCCCCGTCGGAGTAGGAAATCAGAGAGATACCCATATCTCTCGAGCGTTTGCATGAGAGATTGGGTGCGAATCAAGGCGTGTGATTGAGTTCACATGGTTGGGAATTCCTTAGAGAATCTCTTTTAAATATGAGAGGGATTCTTTGAGGAAACGAAGAGAACTTCCCTCTTGAATCCTCGCCGGAGTAGGTCTCCTTTGCTGTAATGGTGGAGGGGCCTAATTGCAAAGAGTGGCGAGGAAGATAGGGGGTTTCTGCAAATTTTTTGAAAGTTAGGGGCATAGAAGTAATTGGGTGGACTATTTTGCAAAGTAGGTTAAGGTGACCTCCCCTTAGGTCCAAATTTTAGTACAAACCTAATTTAGACCTAAGGAATCCAATGGTGAAGCTATATTTTAGGTTTGACCACATTTGACTGGATATTTTGTACAAAAACCTAATCTAGGGCAAATAATTAGCTAGGACCCCTATTTAGCTTAAAATAGGTTCCAAAGGCCAAATTGAAGGTTATAAACCCTAGGGGATATTTTTCCATGAATTTTAGAGGATTTAGTTGATTTTTATCCAGACCATAACCTTGTTAAATTAAGTTGATTTGTTTTAGGGTTGTAAGATGTCATTTAATTCTCAGATCTCACAATAACTCTTTTCTGATTGAACCATCCCACTTTTCATCTTGTTAGGACCAATTGACCCATGTTTAAATCCTGAGAAATCCTGTTGTTGTCTTGCAATGGTAAAATTATAGTTTTACCCTTTGTTTCTTGTTTTCTTCTCAGAACAGTTATTCCTTGAATTAGGCCCTTCTCTAGGTTATGTAGGAGCTTTTGTTCTCTTTTCTAGATCAAAATGAGATAGTTAGGGCTCATGATGGTGTTCCCATCATACCCCCATGCCTAGCTTTTGCTAGTCCCTTAGCAAAATTTCAAGGTTTTAACTTCTATTCTAGACCATGAGTTTCTTTCACAATTTATGATAAGTGCTTTTTTCTTTTTCTTTGTGACTAGGTTAGAATGTCGATAGTAAGCCTAGAGGTACTCAAGTACCAACCAAGATTCGAACTTGACCAGATTTAGCCTCAGTCCTCCGCGAAGGTTTTTAAGGCCCGTAGGAACTATCCTAACGTTCGTTGGATTCCGCGGTTAAAGCACCCGTGCTTGAGATATATTTTAGCCTTGTTCAGTTTGCAGTGTGTTTTTGTAAGAGAGAAATATATGATTTATTTGTTTGGAGAGTTTTCTCTCTCTTTTCTTTTTATTTCTAGCTTCAGATTGGCTTCTCAACACGATCTATATCGGATTTCTCGTCCCCATCATCAATCCTCAAAGGTCCCTAGCAATCGATGCTTCGTGATAGCATCGCCCATGGCAACCCCCAAAACCTCAGCTTTCGAGATTTTGAGATAATCCCGCCCATGGCGTTCCGTAGCCAAATCCAAACCCTGGCAATCGACATTTCGTGATAATGCCTCCCATGGTATTTGAACCAACAGAGTGCTTACGTGCCTCCAGTAGGATATGTAAATATCCTAGGAGATAAGCACCGAGGAGACGATATGTTGTTACACATCTTTGAGGGGAATTTTCCCCCTCTCTGTGTCGGGAACTCATCCAAATCAACTTGTGTTGATTGGTCGCTCCTAATCTAGGTAGCTTTTTTCAGAATATTTAAATGCTTTTACGTGATTTTGATAGTTATGTGTACTGAACCAGACTCTATGTGGATTGGGGTGCTTAGGTTACCGAGTCCCGTAAATCGAAGGTCAGTTAATGAGGCCGAATACTCCTTAAGCCTTAGACCTAATACTTAAGGTTTGCATTTTCCCCAACCTCTTGAGGATTATCCAGATCTTAGCGGGTACTTGAATTTTTAAGCCTAAGAGTTTAGCCCAAAAGGCCTAAGATTAGCGTTCCTACTAATTTCTTTCTGTGTCTCATTAGCACTTTTTTTCTATTTTTTTCTTTTTTCTTGATGTGGTCTAGAACTTTAGTTAATCCCTTAATTTCTTACTAATAACTATTCTTTTTCCTTTTCATCTTGTGCTCCTTTTTTGTCATTTTGCTCTTTTCCTCATGTTTTGTATAGCCTCAAAAATTTTCTCTCTCCCTTCCTCAGTTTTTTGTTCTTTTTCAAGATTTTTTTAATTTTTTTATGTTTTTTGTGACATGTGAATTTTTTTGTTGAAACATTTTCTTGTGATATGAGTTTTCATAATGTTTTGCACTTTCATAACCCCCCATGCCTACAATTTGCAATGTCCCCATTGTAAATTAGGTGGGTTCGAATTTAGCTTAGTTCATTCATTATGACGGGTGTTGGGTGGGTGAACGGGTCGAGGTGACTGTTGCGAACGATTTCTAGACTCGGGTACGGGTACCTGAGGTGGAGTCGACGTTTTAATGGATGAACCCTAAAGTGCAATATGAATTCAGCATAGAAATGTCAAGAAAGGTTTCGGATTTTTCAAAAATGATGGGTTGCCTCCCGTTAAGCGCTGAGTTTTACACCATCAGCTGGACACATTGAGCTCAGGGAGAATGGAGGGTAAAGGATATCTCGGCCAAATTTGTATCGGTCATATCAATGAACGGTTTGAGTCTCTGACTGTTCACGATGAAGGGTTCGGAATTGTGGCTGAGTGGATTGATCTCAATGGCTCCATTTCCAAAGATTCGTCGGACTAGGTAGGGTTCGATCCATTTAGATAGTAGTTTTCCTGGGAACAACTTGAGTCTAGCATCAAAGAGTAGGACCTTTTGCCCAGGATGAAAGATCTTTCTAGATATGTGCTTGTCGTGAAAGGCTTTAACCCACTCTTTGTAAATTCGTGAGTTCTCATACGCGTCGTGGTGTAATTCATCGATTTCGCTCATTTGAAGCTTTCTATGGGTTCCAGCCTTAGAAAGATCTAGGTTGCAATTCCGTACTGCCCAATAGGCTTTATGCTTCAATTTGACGGGGAGGTGACACGCCTTTCCATACACTAGTCTGAAGGGAGACATACCTAATTGGGTCTTGTGGGCGGTCCTATAAGCCCACAAAGCTTTCGGAAGCCAGAATGATCAATCCTTCCTGTCAGGTCGAATAGTAACCTGGAAGATTTTTTTGATCTCCCGATTTGAGAGCTCAGCTAGACCATTAGTTTGGGGTTGGTAATGAGTAGAGATTCGATGCGACACCCTGTATTTGGTCAATAGTGACCTGAACTGAGCGTTTGTGAAATAGGTCCCTCCATCGGAAATTATTGCACGTGGAATCCCGAACCATGAGAAGATGTTTTGGTGAATGAATTTGATAACAACTTTGTGATCATTGGTTCAAGTCGGAATGGCTTTGATCCATTTGGACACATAGTCAACAGCAAGTAAAATGTATTCGAAGCCGTCCGAGATAGGGAAGGGTCCCATAAAATCAATCCCCCAAATGTCGAAGATTTCGCATACCAAAATCAGCTGTAAAGGCATCTTGTCTTGATGGCTCATGTTGCCCAAAGTCTAGCAACAGGTACATGCCTTACAGTGATTGTATGCATCCTTGAAAATTGTGGACCAGTAAAAGCTGCACTGGAGGACCTTTGTTGCAGTTTTATGTCCTGAAAAGTGTCCATCGCATGCCTGGTCATGGCAGAAAGAGAGTATGTCTTTGAATTCTGCTTCCGCGACACATCGCCGAATTATTTGATCAGCACCAATGTGGAATAGATACGGGTCTTCCCAAAGGTAATACTTGGCATCGGAAAGCAATTTGTCCTTCTTGGCCTTCGGCCAATCGGATGGGATCTGATGTGATGCCAAGTAGTTTACAATGTCAGCAAACCATGGAAGCCCTGTATTGATAGTCAGAAGGTGCTCATCAGGAAAATGTTTTGTGATGGGTCCGAAAGAGTCAATGATCTTAAAAGGAAGGCGGGACAAGTGATCAGCTACCACGTTCTGTTTTCCCGCTTTGTGGTGAATCTCGAGGTCAAATTCTTGCAACAGCAAGATCCAGCAGATTAATCGAGGTTTCGCGTCCTTCTTTGCAAGGAGATGCCTCACAGCTATGTGATCCGAGTAGATGATAACATGGGAACCTAGGAGGTAAGATTTGAATTTTTCTTGGGCAAATACTACAGTTAGCAGCTCTTTCTCAGTAACCGTGTAGTTACGTTAAGCCTCGTCAGGTGTTTTGCTAGCGTAGTAAATGACCACGGGTTTCCCGTCAATTTTTTGACCCAAAACTACTCCTACAGCGAAATCAAATGCATCACACATGACTCAAAGGATTGAGACCAATCAGGGGACTGTAGGATCGAGGCTTGGGTAACTCGGTCACGGAGGATCTTAAATGCTTGAGTGCATTCCTTGGAGATTTCAAAAGGTACATCCTTGGAGAGAAGAGTAGTCAGGGGGCGCACGATTTTCGAAAAGTAAGGGATAAATGGATGGTAAAAATCGATGTGCCCCAGAAAAGATCAGATGTCCTTGATCGAGATAGGCATAGGGAGCTTGGAAATCTGATTCACCTTCGCTCGATCGACCTGGATGCCTTTTTCTGAAATCAGATGTCCCAGGACGATTCCCTTAGGCACCATGAAATGGCTCTTTTCCCAGGAAAGAACCAGATTCATGTCAATGCACCACCTAAGTATTTGGACCAAGTGCTAGAGGCAATCGTCAAATGATGCTCCAAATACTGAAAAGTCATCCATGAAGACTTCCAGATAATCACCTACCATATCTAAGAATATGGCAAGCATGTACCGCTGAAAAGTTGCGGGTGCATTGCAGAGACCGAACGGCATCCTTTGGAACACGTACGTCCCGAAGGGGTAGGTGAAAGTGGCCTTTTCTTGGTGCAGAGGATGGATTGCCACTTGGTTATAACCGAAGTACCCGTCAAGAAAGCAGAAAAACCTATTTCCCGCTAGTTTCTCGAGGATTTGATCAATAAACGATATTGGGAAATGATCCTTCTTAGTGGAGGAATTGAGTCTTCTGTAATCGATGCAAACTCTCCACGAATTAGCTACATGGGTCGGTATGACCTCTCTAGTTTCAGTCGTAATGACGGTGAGTCCTGCCTTTTTAGGCACAACCTTGATTGGACTCACCCATCGACTGTCGGGAGATCGGGTAGATGATCCCTGCATCTAACCACTTAATGATTTCCTTTTTCACGACCTCCTGCAGATTAGGGGTCAAACGTCTCTGCATTTGTCGCGAAGGTCGTGCACCCTCTTCGGTGTAGATTCGGTGTGTGCAATAAGAGGGGCATATGCCAGTCAAGTCATCGAGAGTCCAGCCCATGGCTGGAGAATAGTAATCAGACGGGATTCCTGGTCAGGTGTGAGTCTGGAGTTGATAATCACAGGAAACGTCTGATTGGAACCCAAAAAGACGTATTTCAGATGATCGGGAAGGGGCTTGAGTTCCAGGATGGGGATATCAACTGCAGCGGGCAGTTTAGGGTGTGTGTCAGGAACAAGGGTAGGAGTTATGGGTGTATCTAGATCAGGTTCAGACTCCTTTGTTTACGGGTTTTAATCTTCTGGTGGTTGATCGGGGATAATCAGGTTGTCCTCGATATGCGGTTCATCAACCACGGCTTTGATATCACATATTTGTTCTATAACACAACAATTAATCCCTTGTTGGACCTTAAAGATGTCAATCCTTAGAGTTTGATTCCCAAATTTGAGTTCTATTTGGCCCTCCTCACAGTTTATATTGGCCCTAACAGTGGCCAGAAAAGATCTCCCTAATATAATTGGTGTATCCCTTGGGTTCTTAGATGCATCCATATCCAAAGCTATAAAGTCCACCGGGAAGTAGAAATCTCGTACCCTAACAATGAAATCCTCGAGTATTCCTTTAGGTGACTTGATGGATCGATCAGCTAACTGCAATGTCACCTCTGTTGGTTTAAGCTCTGATTCTTCAAGGTGGTCAAGGAGGGATGTAGGTATTAGGTTTATGGAGGCACCTAGGTTTAATAAGGCTCTGTCGAATTGAGTATCACCAATTGTACATGAAATCAGGGTAGTACCTGGGTCTTTAGCCTTAGGTGGGAGTTTACTCAAGATTACAGAGCTGGCTTGCTCTGACAATATGATCGGACTCCCACCTTTGGTTTGCAACTTATGCTTGGGTGTACACACGTCTTTTAGAAATCGTGTGTAAGCCGGTACGTGGCGGATTACATCCATCAAGGGGAAGTTTATCTGGACCTGTTCAAAGAGCTTGACCAGATCCTCCTCAGGAGCCTCGGGTTTGGTTATCCTCTTTCCCTTGGTTAAGGCCTCGGGAAATGGAACCTTGGTTGGTTCCTCTAAAATAGGTCTAGGTTCTTGATCTGGGATAGGGGTATCCTGGATAACTATCCTAGGGCTTGGGTTACTACCAGGCTTGGAGTGGTTTGGATAAGGTGGGTCTTGAGTTGCTTTACCACTACGTGTTGTTACGGAGTTTAATCCTTCCTAGTTTTGTTTTGGGGTTGGTAAAATGGGTGGCTACTGTTGAAATCCTGCCTAAGATGTCGAAGCTTCCATCCTGTCGGGTGATGGAATAGAAGGGGCCTGATAAATCATATGTGTGTGGCCTGGATTTGGGTTCATAACGCGCCTCTGGGTCGACACATTATTTAGATTTGGCAGAGGTTACGAAGGAAGTGTGCCAGGTTGGTGGGAATTCACCATCTGGGTAAGTTGATTGCGAACCTCTGTGATCTCATCCTTATGCTGTTTTTGTATTGCCGCATTCGTCTTCTGAATGTTAGCCAGAGTTTGAAGGATAAGAGTCATTTGATCTGCTTGGTTTGGCCCAGATTGATAGGTGGGGTTGGACCGAGGCTGAGGCGGCTGATATGGATGAGGAGCTTGTGGACGGGGTTGATAAGGTGGTCTTTGATTCTGAGAATTTCTCGCCCACAGGAAGTTGGGATGATTCCACCATCCAGGGTTGTAGGTATTGGAGAATGGGTCTTTTTGGATGGCGTTGAGGTCCTCGCAGGTCTGAGGAGCCTCAGGAAAGTCAGAGTACGAGGGTTCAGAGTTTCCCCAACTAGAATAGAGTGGATCGTAGGTTCCTATGGTCTTGGAGTTAGACGGGGGTGGATACGGGTCCATCCCCTGAGAAGATCGGTGATAGATGTTCTGCACAGTTTCCCTCACAAGAGGTGGCTGTGCAAAAGAGTTTTACGCAGAGGTGGCTCGCTGCAGATGCCGAGTCAGGTCGTCCGCCTTCTTCTCTATGACAGAGACCTTGTCCAACCGACTGGCCATCAGCTCCAAGTCGACGGATGTGGACAGGCCCTGCGTCTCATGTGCTCCCCTAAGATTCGTCGATGCGCGGGCATTCGTCCCGTCGAATAAGCCCATGGAGTCATTATTAATGGAGTTCTCGCACATATTCTCGAGAATTTCCGACACCGTGTCCTCATGTTGACCCATGATGTTTCCTCCGTAGGTTGCATTGACAAACAATCGAATGTCTTCACGGAGTCCCTAGTAAAAAGACTGGACTTGTTCCCATTTAGGAACTCCATGATGGAGCCACTTTCGCATGAGATCCAAGAATCGATCCCATGCCTCATGAAGAGGTTCTCCCTATTGTTGAGTGAAGTGAGTGATCTGGTGGCGCAAGGCATTTGTTCGGCCAACGGGGAAGAACTTTTTCAAAAATTCAGACTGGAGTTCGACCCATATGTTGATCGGACAAGCTTGAGTCTGATACCAATGAGCAACCTTGTCCATGAGGGAGAAAGAAAACATCTTCATGAGTAGAATATCTTGGTTTTGTACATCTGACCCGAAGGTCTAGGCTAGATGTTTGAGTTGCTTGATGTGCTAGAAGGGATCCTCGGAGTTAAGCCCATGGAATTTTGGTATGGCATGAATTATATTGGGCTTGAGTTCAGAATCAGGACCTCCAGCCGGGATTTGGACTCAAGGCTTGATTGCCACCGCAGTGGGATTATAGTGATCTTACATCATAGGATGCTGCGGCGGGTTTACAAAGTTTTGGAATAGATCATTTAAGCGCCGAAGTTGGTGCTCAGGGTTGTTCTCTTCTTCAATGGGTTGTGCCATGATGGAAGAAGGAGAACTCGGTTCTGATGAATCAGAGGAGAGATCTATGTGGTGGGGTTGCTACACAAACACGGGTGTCGAGGCTTGGCCTTGGCGGGAGTGGATTTCTAAAGGAGGTCTTAAGGATGGTCTTAAGGACCTCCTACCAAACATGCACTGAAGGATTTGATGAGGTTAGAATGTGCTGGACCTAATCGAGACACCCAAAAAATGTTGGGTGACTATAGAGGTTTGGTGTGATGATACCCCTTAGTCGGAAAGGCCGTCCACTTGAGAAATACCTGGGTAGCCAGAGAGGGAGAGTCTCGCAAAGACCCCTACACCGTAAAGCATCCCCACGAGTTACAGGGTTTCCCCCACCCGACCTCTCTTGTCACTGAGATTCTAGGTAGACCAGAATGGGGACCTTGACCTCTTAAGTCTACCTCTTTTAATTAAGATTAAGGTGCTTAGGGTTCCACTTGAACTTTAGATCTTTTGAGTGTAAATAGTGACCTAATTTCAAGGTTGGTTGACCCAAAGGGTAAACTTCACCTCTTTGTTCCTTTGAGAGCTTTTAGGTCCTCTCTTTTAGGGTTCAAGTAAGTTAAGAGCTTGATTTTCTTAGGGTTTCTCTTGGATAAATCTCTTCAAACAAGGCTTAGGCACACCTCCTTTTGAAAATTTTTGATTCTTAGCTTAAAAGAAGATGTGTCTCTAAAACAACCTAGATTGAAATCCTTAATTTGGCTCTATTTGGTCCAATTTAGTTGCCTCAAAGATGGTATCTAGGGCTTACTCAAGAAGGTGTTAGTTTTAGTTACCTTAAATGGATGTGCAATTCAAAATGTGTTGAAATAAAAATCAGGCAACTTTGATGAATTACTAAATATGGAAGCAGGTAGCCCTAGATTGATTTTTCTTTATTTTCCTTTTCAGATTTTGAGGGGATTAAGAGAAAGGGCTAATGAGAATTTACCTGTTCCTAGTGTGGTTGTTGTACAACTGTTTTTTTTTCTTTTCTTCCCCTGAAACAATCACAACAAAAGAAAGAGAGTTAGTACTGAATCATAGGTTGTGATCAAAGTTTCTAAAATGCCCGTTGCTCCCCAGCAACGACGCCAAAATGTTCCTTGCGAAGGTGAAATCGGGTTTGTAAATATCGCGTTGCAGTATAGGTGAAATCATTTTGAAGAACAAATAAGAATTTATTACTCGAAAAATTAAGAATCCGAGGTCGAATACGGGGAGCAAATTGGTATTTTAAAAATTAAGAACACAATCTCAAATTAATAAAATGTGATGTTCAACAATGTTATGAAGCAAAAGAATTAAGTTCAATGTGTATAAATGCTTCAAAGAGATGAATTGAGGTAAAAAGAAATAGAATTAATCTTTGTCTGTCTTTCTTCTTCTTCTGAAATGTCTTCTTCTTTCTCTTCCTTTTCTTCCTTCTCTGATCTCTTCTTTTCTCTGCGGCTACTTTTTCTTCTGTCTTCTTCTTCTTTCTTTTCTTCTCTTGGTTTCTGCCTCCTTTCCTCTGCCTTGGCTTCTTTCTTTTTCTCTGTCTTCTGCTTCTGGTCTCTTTCTTTCTACAAATCCTTCCCTCTCTTCTCCTTTTCCTTCAGTTGTGCCTTCTCCTTCCTTCCTTCTCCTTCAGTCGCTGATCTCCTTCTTCAGATCTGCCTTCAAGTTTTCAACTTTCTTCCTTGGCTTCTGATTTCCTTCTTTCTCTTTCTTCTTTAGCCGCACCTTCTCCTTCCTTCTTCTTCCTTTAGCTTCCTCAGCTTCCTTTGCAGCTCCTCCTCCTGCCCTTAGCTTCTTCAGCTTTAGCTTCCTCTTCCTTCCTTCTTTCCCTACACACACAAGTGCAAAACCTACCCCTACCCTCCCCTGCGTACGCTCTCTCTCTTTTTCTCTCTTACGTTTGCTCTCCCAGAGCCAATCAAGTATACGGGTTGGGTCAAGCGCACCCGGGTCCAGATGCACCAGCGTGGGTGGTGCGCAAGGAGTGCAAGGTTATCGGGTCAGGCAGCTAGGTATGCGGAGGGGTGAGCACGGATGAGGTGGGTGATCGGGTGAGGGGACCTCTCCCCGTGATCTAAGGCGATAAGCTAATATCACAAAATCAATTTAAGTCGCTTACCTGTGCTAAAAACTATTGAGGTAGGACTAAAGTCCCACCCGCTTCTTCACGTGCTCGTAGGGAGAATGCCTACTCAATTGCTGCAGCTGTGGACGATGTGGGCTTCGATTACTGGGTGTGAAAGGATCATGGAGTGTTTCCGCGCACTTGGGACTCAACTTCCTGGAGCGACGCGACTTAGAGAAAGCTTTGCTCGTGCTCCAATGGCGGTAGGGGGTCGAACCTGCAACTCACAAATATGGCCTTGCGGCCCTGTCAAAGCACGTAGGTAGCTTCGCCGTGACACGACGAAGGTGGTGAGGTGGGTGGCGTGGTGTAGAACGGACTAGGCGTGCGTGCCTGGTCAAACTGTGGCCATGAAAATGCATGTGTTTGGGCAGAGTGTAGGGTGCGTGTGGCGGTTAGTGAAGGGGCGAGTGATGATCAGTGGATGATGGTGAAGCTTTTGCGGTAGGTGGTGAGGCGTGTGGGTGAGTGGAGCGGTGGATGCGCCTTCGCTGGTGGTCTGCCAGAGATGAGGAAGACAAAGGTGGTTTGTGGCTGTCGAAGGGGGTTTTGTGAAATAAAGAGGGGGAAAGTGAAAGGTAAGGAGAGAGGAACTTAATTGAGGGTATTTGGACGAAGGGGGGAGGTGGAGGGTGAGCGATGCGTGTTTTCCATCGCCAGAGATGAAAGCCCTGAGATGAGGAGGCGACGACGACGAGAGGGTTGAAGAAGCGTGCGTAGGTATGGCGCGACGCGGAGGAGCAAGGCGGAGAAGACTCTGCCACTGGTATGGTGGCAGAGAGACGAGAAGAGGGAGGAGAGATCACCGGAGCTTGCAGGCTATTTGGCCATAGATGGGAGAGGAAGAATTTTGGGGGTTTTAGCGGCCAAATCAAGCTTAATATGATCGTCTAGGCGTGGAGGTTCTTTTATAGGCACCGGCAGAGGGTCTTGTGCTTGGAAGACAAGCTTCCAAGCACGGGTTTCCTCGCTGGAGTAGGAAATCCAAGAGATACCCATATCTCTCGAGCGTTCGCATGAGAGATTGGGTGCAAATCAAGGCATGTGATTGAGTTCACATGGTCGGGAATTCATTAGAGAATCTCCCTTTCAAATATGAGAGGGATTCTCTAAGGAAACGAGGAGAACTTTCCTCTTGAATCCTCGTCGGAGTAGGACTCCTCCGCTGTAATGGAGGAGGGACCTAATTGCAAAGAGTGGCGAGGAAGAGAGGGGGTTTCTGTAAAGTTTTTGAAAGTTAGGGGCATAAAAGTAATTGGGTGGACTGTTTTGCAAAGTAGGTTAAGGTACTATTAGATTCCTTAGGTCCAAATTTTGGTACAAACCTAATTTGGACCTAAGGAATCTAATGGTGAAGTTGGATTTTAGGTTTGATCACGTTTGACTAGACATTTTGCACAAAAACCCAATATAGGGTAAATAATTAGCTTGGACCCCTATTTAGGTCAAAATAGGTTCCAAAGAATAAATTGAAGGTTCTAAATCCTAGGGGATATTTTTTCATGAATTTTAGAGGGTTTAGTTGATTTTTATCCAGACTTGAACCTTGTTAAATTAAGTGGATTTGTTTTAGGATTATAGGATGTCATTTAATTCTCAGATCTCACAATAACCTTTTTATGATTGAACCCTCCCACTTTTCATCTTGTTAAGACCAATTGACTCATGTTTAACTCTTGAGAAATCCTGTTGTTGTCCTGCAATGGTAAAATTATAGTTTTACCCTTTGTTTCTTATTTTCTTCTCAGAACAGTTATTCCTTGAATTAGGCCCTTCTCTAGGTTATGTAGGAGCTTTTGTTCTTTTTTCTAGGTCAAAATGAGATAGTTAGGGCTCATGATAGTGTTCCCATCAACTTTCTCCCTACTTTTATTTTTATGGGGTCAACATAAGGGTAACTCCAGTGTATATCTCCCAGCTTATTCTACTTCTCCGCTTCTTCCTAAGTGTTTTAGGAATTTTTACGTACATTTCTTGAGCTAGGATCTAGACAACCTACCAATGGACTATTACCCACGATAGCTTGCCAGCCATACTCATGTGGTGAAGTGTGACTTATTATTTTTTTTGTTTTCTCCTTTTCTTTTTTTTTTCTTTTTGGACTTTTTTTTTTTTTAAGTAGGTGGCTTCTCTGGTCTAAGATTTATCTAAAGGTAGTAGGAAAAGAATGGTCCAGTGGCTGGGCTCTAGACAACCTACCTATGGGCTATTACTCACGATAACTTACCAACGATACCACCCTATAAGGTTCATTAGCTACCTAATTTTCGTTAAAACCATCAAACAACAAGTCAGTGCGAATAGCGTGTAGATGCTTAGACTTAAAGTTCCCTCAAATTAGAGGACCAGTTGATAAATCGTGTACGTATCTCCTAAACTTATTTAGTAAAATTGAAATGGAATTCAGGATGGCGAGGACTTGATAAATAAATTCACATTTTAGTGGATACCCAGGCTGATTAAACTGAAAGACCTGAAGGGTCTTAATGTTCAGATCCTACTATAATATTTATTAAGACTGAAAAGTCCTAATGCCCAAGTATTCTTTCCTAATTCATTTGTTTTTTGTATATATAAAAGAAAACAAGTAGAATTTACAAGAATTCCACAGGACTAACAAAATGATTCAGACATGAATCCACACCCCATGCCTAGCTGATGCAATGTCCGCATTGAGAATAAAAGACATGAAAGGAAGGGTAGAATGTACAAGATATCACCTGAATATGATGCTCGGGTCATCTCTGAGTCAGACTGAACAACTGCTGAGTTTAATGCCATCATCTAGGAGAAGTCTAGCCAAAGAAATCACAACATGATGAGAGCAACCGTGTCTGAGATGGGTTCTGGAACAATACGGTCAATAAAAGGCTTCAGACGTTAACTGTTGACTTTAAATGAATTACCAGTCTTAGGGTCAAAAATCTAAATGGCCCCGTTTGGAAATATCTGATCAATGATGAATGAGCTGTTCCATTTTGACCTAAGTTTGCTGGGAAAGAGCTTAAGTTGAGAATCAAATAGCTAGACTTTTGGTTCGGCTCAAAGCTCTTGCGGGATATCAATTGGTCATGAAGAGCTTTGGTCTGAGCCTTGTAGATCTTGGCATTCTCGTATGTGTCATTTCTAAGCTCCTCCAACTCAGATAGTTGGAGTTTCCTGGTCTTTCCGGCTAAACTCAAATCTAGATTACACTGCTTGATTGCCCAGAATGCCCTATGTTCAATTTCTACGGGTAAATGGCACACCTTCCATACACCAGATGAAACGGTGACATGCCGATAGGCGTTTTGTACACCGTACGGTAGGCCCAAAGAGCGTCCTCAAGCTTTTGAGTCTAATCTTTACGATCAGGCCTAACCGTCTTCTGAAGAATATTCTTGATCTCTCGATTGGAGATCTCGACCTGTCCATTTGTCTGGGGATCATAAGGTGTGGAGATTATGTGATTTACCCCATATTTTGCCAGTAAATTACGGAATTGGGCATTAGTGAAGTGAGTACCACCATCGCTGATGATGGCCCTCGGAATCCTGAACCGACTAAAGATGTTCTTCCTGACAAAATCGATGACCACCTTATGGTCATTGGTTCAGGTAGGAATAGCCTCGATCCACTTGGACACGTAATCAACAGCGATAAGAATGTACTGGTGTCCAAATGAAGGGAGGAAGGGTCCCATGAAATCGATGCCCTAGACGTCGAAGATTTTGATGGGAAGAATCGGGTTTAGAGGCATCATGTCTCTCTTGGTTATGCTCCCAAGTGCCTGGCATCGGGAACACGACCTCAAGAATTCTTAGGCATCCTTGAATAAAGACGACTAATAGAATCCAGATTTCAAAATCTTTGCAGCTGCCTTTTTCCCAGAGAAATGTCCACACGCAGATGCATGACAGAACTCGAGTATACTTTTGAATTCAATCTCTGGAACACATCGACGAATAATCTGATCAGAGCCGTTGCGATACAGTTTAGGGTCCTCCCAGAAGTAATATTTGGCCTCAGATTTGAGTTTATCTCATTTTTGCTTGGTCCAATCCTGAGGAATTTTACTAACGACCAAATAATTTACAACGTCAGCAAACCATGGGTTTGGACACGTAAAACTACAAGGATAGTCTCGTCTGGAAAAGTAATACCAATTGGAATATTCAGACAAGAAGAATCACTCAAAAGTCTCAAAAGATGATTCGCCACCACATTCTGTGCCCCAGATTTATCCTTGATTTCAAGATCAAATTCTTGAAGTAGAAGAATCCATCGAATAAGCCAGGGTTTAGCATCCTTTTTGGCCAAGAGATGTCTCAAGGCTGAGTGGTCGGTATAAATTATAACATGAGACCCTAAGAGATAAGCCATGAATTTCTCCAAAGCAAATACTACAGTTAGTAATTCCTTCTCAGTAACAGTGTAATTCCTCTGGGCCTCATCCAGAGTTTTACTAGCTTAGTAAATGACAGAGGGCTTCCTGTCGATCTTCTGACCCAAAATAGCTCTGATCACGTAATCAGAAGCGTCGGTCATGATCTCGAATGGGGCTGTCCAAACCAGTGTTGCAACACTGGAGCACAAGTGACTGCCGTTTTAAGAAAATCAAATGCCTTACTGCATGATTCGTTGAAATCAAACGGTATATCTTTGGCGAGAAGGTTGCTCAGAGGGCGAGCAACCTTAGAAAAGTCCTTGATGAACCTCCTATAGAATCCCACATGACCAAGAAATGATCGAATTTGTTCGACAGATGTGGGAAGAGGAAGTTTAGAGATAGCATCAACCTTAGCTTTGTCAACTTCGATTCCCCATTCAAAGATTGCATGACCCAAGACGATACCTTCTTGTGTCATAAAATGACTCTTTTCCCAGCTAAGGACCAGTCTTATTTTGATGCATCTTTTAAAAATCATTGCAAGATTAATCAGGCAAGAATCAAATGATTCTCCGAAAACAGAGAAATCGTCTATGAAGACTTCCATAAACTCTCCCACCATGTTTGAGAATATGGCTAGCATACACCTTTGAAAAGTCACGGGTGCATTGCATAAGTCGAATGGCATCCTATGGAAAGCAAAGGTTCCATAGGGACAGGTGAAAGTCATTTTTTCCTGATCCTCGGGATGGATAGGGACTTGATTGTATCCTGATTAACTCTCTAGGAAACAAAACTACTTCTGCCTGGCTATTCTTTCAAGGATTTGATCGATAAAGGGCAAAGGGAAACGATCATTTTTTGTGGCTATGTTCAGCTTCCTGTAATCAATACAAACCCTCCAAGAGGAAGTTGAACAAGTTGTGATAGATTCTCCTTTCTCATTAATCATAACGGTAATCCCGGCTTTCTTAGGAATAATTTGCACGGGACTTACCCAAGGACTATCAGAGATCGGATAAATGATTCCTGCATCGAGCCACTTGATAATTTCCTTCTTGACCACTTCTTACATATTAGGGTTTAATCTCCTCTGCATTTGGCGAGAAGGGCGGGATCCATCTTTCAGGAATATTCTATGATTGTAGTAAGATGGCTCGATCCCTCTAAGGTCATGAATGGTCCAACCAATTGCCTCCTTGTGTTCCATTAAGACCTTGATCAGTTTAATCTCTTGCTCCGTAGTTAATCTAGCACTGATAATCACAAGGAGCTTCTTTTGAGGTCCCAAAAATTGATATTTCAAATTCTTAGGCAATGGTTTCAGTTTGAGCTGGGGTGGGTTTAGGATTGAAGGTAAGGATGATGCTGATGAAAATAGAGGAAGAGGTTGAAAATGAACAAAATCAATAACCTCTTCAAAATGTGGTGGGTTTGCCACAGAGGGTTGTGGGTCAGATCCATCACAACAGGAGGAACTTTCAAATGCAGAAATAGCCATATAAGATTCAGTGTTCAAGTTTTCTTCCTTAAGTTCCTCTATAAATCCACAATCCTCAAATTTGTTAATCGCCTTAAAAATATCCAATTTCAATTTCTGATCCCCAAAGGTGATTTCCATGCTACCGCTTTCACAGTTGATATTGGCCTTAGCGGTAGCCAGGAACGGATGCCCTAAAATGATGGGCGTGTTTCTTAAATTTTCAGGTACATCCATGTCAAGGACAAGGAAATCTACAGGAAAATAGAAATCCTTAACCTTAACAATAACATCTTCAATAACGCCTCACGGATTTGTGACCGAACGATTCGCTAATTGTAGCTGTTGAAGCTGCAAATTACTATGCTAACGTATTTGGTTTTGAAAAATCTGTCGTCATATTTTGAAAGTGAAGAACTCATGTTCAACAAATAAAATTTATATCGGAATAGAAATCCCAGGTTGAACTCAGGGAGGCTGGCGTTTGATTAAAAATACGTATTTGTTTTATTTGTCACGAAGCAGAATAATTCATTAGAAACTATCTATCTATTTATAGTAAATAGAAGAGAGAGAGAGAATGAGAGAGAGAGAATGTTACAAACAAAAACCAAAAAAGAGATGTAGAATGAACATGGAATTCATTATCAAAGAGATTGTTCATTACACTAAACATTACAACTAGAAAGCAGTAAATCTACTCTAGCAAGCATTAAAAAGATGGAGAGATAATTATCCTCCACGACGGTCGCTTGGAGGACAAGCCAGACGGGACGACGCCTGGAAGACGGGGAACGGAGCAGGACGAAGGAGGACAAAACGAGAAGAACGGGAGTGGGGCAGCAGGTCGCTGTCGTCGCGGAACATTGGCTTTAGAATGGCATCTCGGGTATGGGACAAGCTTTTCTTGAGCTTTGGAGAGGAGGAGAGGTGGAGGAAGGGATGAGAATTTCGTAGGGTAGGGGTCTCCTTTTATAGTTGCAAGGATTGGGGGCAATTTAGTCATTACATAGTTAAAACATTAAATGAGGGGGTCTTTGGTGACGGATTTAAACGTCACTAAAGATGCCACGTCGCTGCAGCCTTGCGCACACTCCTGCCTCCTCGCTTGTTGCGCGCTCAATGCCTTCCCACGTCCAAGAAATCTTAGCCGTCTGATCGTGAGATTGGATGGCTTAGATCACTCCTTGCCCACTTCAGCTGCGCGTGCAATCGAGCGTGAGGCGGTGCATTTGATCGCGCGTGCACCCGATTGGGCGATTTGGGCCGTCCGCAGCCGATCGCGTAGTCGAGACAAATCGCGGGCACGTAGCTGATCGCGAGTCGAACCCACGCCACACGCTTGTGTAAGTCTGCTTGACCGTTGCGCTACGGCCGCTTCTTCGTCGCGTTTACATTTTAAGTGCACGCACTCGTAGCCATTGGATCAAGATCCAACTGCCCAAATCTTGCCTCGGCCGCACCTTTAGAGGATGGGAAGCGTTGCTGCAGCCAATTTTGGTGGCTATGATGGCGCCACGTGGCGCCATCATGGCCGTCCATCTTTTGTGACATGTAGAAGGTGCCACGGATGTTGGATTGAGCCAATTTTTACGTCGTTAGGCTGCGATCATCGATCTGAACCCATCCGTGTAGTCATATTTGTTGTCTAAAGTGCGATTTGGCACCATCTTGGCCCTTGATCACTAGGCTTCCTTGGACTATATCTGGTGCTATGGATGTCCGATCAGGGCAATCTTGGAGTCGTTGAACTCCCGTCGTCGCCCTGATCAGATCCTTATGGTTGGATCTTCTGTCTGAAGCCCTAATTAAAAATCACCCTGTCCCTGGCCATAAAAGGAGACAATTACTATATAATTTATACAATTTGACCTAAATGCATGATTATGCATGTTATGCAATATTTACAATGCATGATGCTAATATGACACTAAGAACATGGATTAATAGACAATTTTGGCTATTTAGATGTATGCACATCAACGTCCACCCTGAGGAGAGAACCAAAGGAGGAACAGTTCAAGGAAGAAGCAAGGAAAGGCTTTTCTAAGTCCAGGAGCATCTGAACTTGGAGCAAAGACTTTCTTCTTCATCTTCATCATTTGGGAGAATTTTCTATTCTTTTACTTTTAATATTTTATTTATAAGCATTCCTCTATAGTAATTTTGTAAAGACAAGTTTTCTCCCGTATTAATACAATTACCTTTTGCTAATTTTCTGTGATTTAATTCATGTGTGTTCTTTATTTCTTAGTGCACCCACTTCACCTCTCTAATTACCTTAGGTGCACTTGCCTAAGGTGAGCTTAGAGAGGTAGGTTTTATTTTGTCACTTAGGTGCAGTTTCAACTCCGCAATTCCTTAACCCTGATTATTTCCAAAATCCTAGAAAAATATCAAAACTAAAAATTACAAAAAGGGGATTTGAGAAAGAAAGAGAGAGAATCATTTATTGGCTAACAACTTTCCCTCCTTAGACGACCCTAGATACTTCACCCTATCTAGGTTATACATTCAAAAGCGATTGTAAAGATATGTGTCTCAACGACTCAAGACCCACTCTTTACAAAATCGCGTATTTTTCGCATCACTTTTAGATGCATTGTTGGGGAGGCACGACTTTATTAATTTCTTATCTCTTTTGCTCTATTTAGATTTTCACTAGTTTTATTTTGTTGTTAATACAGGTGTGAATCAGGAGCGGGAGCAGGATTAGGAGTGTTTAGAGTGAAAGCTCCAAGTTTTCTTTTCTTCTTGCGTACTCCAGGTAAGTATCGTAGACCAAACCTTTCAAAAAAATAACCTGTTTAAAAATCTGTAAATTCTCAAAAAATTTCAAAACCAAGAAAAATTTGGGGTGGTGGAACCCTAAAACATTTTTGTTTGCTTGGTTTCATTCATTCTCCACCACCCTTATCTTATTGGTGTTCGAATTTGGAAAATTCAGACTTTTATCTTGATTTTCAAAATTCAGGTTCAGCCACTTAAAGGCTCCCTAAAATCTTCAAACTTCACCCAAGGAAGCCCTTTTGAGTCAAGAACCTTGCCTCCAAATTTCAAAAGTTTTAGATAAATAGAAAAAATAAAAAATTTGTGGACTCAAGAGGGGCCTGATCATCAACTACTGGTTGAACTAAAAATGTTTAATTATTTGTCGTTGTTGTAGTAGTTTTGTCACAAATGCAAATCAATGTTGCGTCAATTTTATTTAACTACAGTTTTTACTGGTTTGTTTCCAGGTCATTCATTGGGAGGCAGTTATTAATATACATCACTCTCTAAGCCCAAAAATGTTCTTTTATTCCATAAATATTAATTTTATTTACAAAATGAATGAATGAATGAATAAATGAAAGAATTGGTTAATTATTTACAAAAGAATCAACTAATATGTATTATAATGCCTAAAACAAATATACAACAAACAGGCATAAAAAACTAACTAATACTACGCTATGTTAATTATATACAACTAATATAAGTAATACCTAAATGTAGGTACAAAAATAACTAATAATATCTACTATACTAAATTATATCCACATACTAATATTTATAGTAACATATATTACATGTTCAGTAACATATATATAAGTTGGTATAGCCTTAGTAACATATGTACATAACCTAAGGCAAAAATAGTTATCTATACTAACATATGAATAGATACATAGTGACAGATGAATCTGTCACTAAAGCTCTTATGTTATTTATGCACAAATAGGGTTCAAACAGAGTTTTACTACACACTTATACATATATATACATATACACTATTATATACATATATATTATTTACTTTATTTAGATACATATGTATACTATACATATGTTCATATATATATATACACACATACACACACACACATGCGCTCAAACTCACGCACTCTCACTTAGCCCTTAGTAGCCAACACTTAGCCACTTATGGCTTCTCTTCTCTCTTCCTCTTCTTTCTCTCTTTCAACACTTAGTCGAATTAAGGATGTCTTACCTCTCACGTAGACGTTTGCTGCTCAACCCAGAAATTAGGATTTTAGT
This sequence comes from Thalassia testudinum, assembly GCA_037157565.1. Taxonomy (NCBI): domain Eukaryota; kingdom Viridiplantae; phylum Streptophyta; class Magnoliopsida; order Alismatales; family Hydrocharitaceae; genus Thalassia; species Thalassia testudinum. The sequence goes on from JAZHRO010000059.1 coordinate 28,158,791, forward strand.
GGGTGGGCCGACCATGTTCGAGGGATGCACAGCACCATCATAGTGGTGGGACCAGACCTCTATTAGCAGCTAGCCCTATTTAATTTTATGTTCAATTTTATTTGATTCTAGGCGCAATATCAAGCCCACACAGACCTAGCTACAATGTAGGTCCTCGGCCCATGCACTGTACACAATGCTGAATCAAATGCTCCGATCGATTCAGAAGAAAGGAGAGGTAATGGGTTGATGGGTTAATTGTGCGTTGATGGCTGACAACTGAGTAGCCTCGACGCACTATTCCTTTTATACTACCTCGTGCAACTTTCATCCCATGATGTGGGATCATTTAGCGTGGCTTCTCAACGCAATTTAGCTCTATGGTGCGTGCGAAATTAAGGATTTTGGCCTTTGATTTGTGGGTCATAATTTAATCCGAATTAAAATTAAATTATATGGTTATAAAGCCCTGATATATATTTACTTAATTGTACAATTAGTTTACAAAAATAAGTTATTTAAATATATAATAAAATTAGCTAAAAGTGGTTGTTTATATACATTAAGTTAAAGCTTAATTTGTTAATTAAGGTATAAATTAGTGACTTAATTACCAAATTGATTTTATATAGAGTTAATTTATGTAATAAATTATTTATCACACATTTTTATTGTATTTTAGAAACTTTATTTTAATTTATTTACATTTAAATAGATGTTTTAGATAGGTATGTACATATATAATGTATAAAAACTATAAGACCATATAAATACAATATAAATAGGTTTAAAATACTTAATATAATATTATACATGCATACATTATAATTTACTTCAGTGTTAACTTAAATTATTATTTTATTTTATTTGAAGTTACTAAATTACTTAGTTAACTTAATAACCTAATTACCTATTGTAATTACTTAATTAAATTAAATTAAAAGTATTATGCAGTTCATATTACTTACTTAAATACATATGTACAGTATTAGGTATGGTTATGTGCATATGGATGGGTTTATATAATTATTTAGATTATTTACATTTAGTTAATATAAATTAATAAAAAATAATACAATATTGTTATATATACAATAAATTACTCTAAATATTTAATTTAATATATAGAATACAGATATAAGTTATATGTACTCATTATGTACATATTATACAATATATATACTTAGCTTTTCTTTAACTTATATATACAAGTATATACATAGTATATGATGTATTTTTGGGTATTTTTAGGGTTTTTCTAATTTTTATAGTTTTTATATGTATAGTAGAGGTAGGGGATGAGAGATTTCATTTTGTGTTTTTGATATTTGGTTCTTTTATTAAATTCCAAGGTATACTGAAACATCAGTTATTATGTTTTACCAAGCTGGGGGTTTAGAATACTTGAAAACTTGGCACACATATAAGAAATACCTAGTCTTACTCAAGACAAGTTTATTTTATTTTTTTATGATTTTTTAATGATTTTATTTATTTACAAGTCTAGCACAAATTAGACCTTGAAAGAATTTTTATTAAACCTAAGGTCTCTTTTTGAGTCCAAGTAGCTAGAAAATGAGTTTAAACATTCAATAACTTCCAACACACCTAATGCAACATGTTTGGATCAATTAAACATAATTTTCACTAAGATTTTCATTAAATCATAATTTTGGATAGATATAATTGAAATGTTTTACTGCTAGTGTTTTGAAACATGAATTACAAGTCATTCAAACCATATTTAAATCCAATATTTGTACATGAATGCTTACACGTTATGTTATACAAATATATATAATTCTAAAGCTTAAGAATCCGTCAAAACTGAACTCAATTTACTTTGAAGACAGTAGCAACGGCAACAGCTGACATATCTCCATTTAAGATTAGGCGATGAAGTCGCTGATTAGATGTCTTAAAACCATGTTGTAGCTACTACTGCAGCCATTTTAGTAGCAAAAATCTACTTCAGTATACTAAAAATAAGCAGCTAATTAGCTGCTGCTTAAATTGATCAGTATCAGCCTAGATCAGAAGTTAGAATCCCCACTCCTAGAGGACCTAAACAACTAATTATTCACTCTCTTGTGTTATAGACAACACAGAGAGAGTAAATTAAAAAAGTCATTCAAGTTCTAAAGTGCAGCACCTTTTCTCTAAATGTTTCAGACTCAACACAAATCCACTTAGAAATCAAAGAGCATAAGAAACCTTAATTGGATTTTACTCTTAAACTATAGACAATGTAAAGATCAAAACACCAAATCAAGATTTCTTACATTCACAATTCAACGTTAGATCTCCCTCAAAACTTCTTCAAACAAAATTTAAACCTTCATCAGTAGATTAAAACTTGTTTGAATCGAATTAAACTGTTGCCCAAGTGGGCTTTTGATATGGATCCGCTATGATGACTTAGTCATCTAGATTCCCTGCATACCCTTAATTGGTAATCAAGGTCCCTGGATGGAGCATAAAATCTGATTAGGTCATTGCAGAGGTCTCAATCTAGTTTGTTGCATTTCATAGACCTCTACTACCCAACAAAAGCATCAAAATAGTGAATTAAGTTGAAATTTGGGCATAAGCACATTGAGTATAACCAAATTTGAACAACTTAAGCCCATTGCATTCAAACTAGTTAATTATAAGAAAACTCAATTTGATCATTTAAAACTGATAAAATTTAAATTGTTCATTAAACTCATAAATTGGCCCATGAAGTCAAATCCGATGCAAACGGTCAAATCGAGTCCAATTCAGCTCAAGGGAGGGTGATTGTGATCTAATGACATGAATGAGATCACCCTTAAGTGGGATTTGAGCGCACTATGAATCTAGAAGCTATGGAGCTTTAGATCCATAGTGGGTTTGATGAATGGAAAGGACTGTGGATTAAAACATGAGGAAAGCAGAGAAAATGGAATCATGAGGTGATGAGGGAGATTAGTGGTCATGCGGATGAAAATGAAATCGTCACCTCTGATTTGAGTTGATCAGAGGAGGTGATGAAGATTTACCCTAATCTACTCATATCTAACTACTGAATCCACAATTTGTATACCTAATTCTAATCTATTTAATCTATACTACACTAGCAGAACCTATAACTAATCTAGAAAGCGATTAAAATCCTAATCTAATATGAGGAATGGGACCTTTAGATCCTTAGCCGGTGGCTGATGAGGAAGAAGGGAGGGAGGAGGTGCTTTAGCAAAGTGAAAGTCAATTAGTGGGACTCAATGTCGCCCTCAGGTGCTCTGAAGTCCGTAGTGGTGAGGATTGATCGGAGAAGATGGAATTCCCCCGCCACGCACAATGGAACAGGGGCTAGGTGGGAAGGAAGCTGGAGAGGATGAAAGGATCGCCTCAAGGAAGTAGGAGAGGAGGTTGATGGCGTGCGTACGAGCTATGGAGAAGCTTAAGTAAGTGCTTGAGTGAGTATGATCACTACGAGGGTAAGATTAGTCTAATAGGGTTTCGACGGTGAGATGGAGCGAGAGGGGCACGTAAGCATACAAATCAAATCATGGCCATGGGATCAGATCTAGGGAGGATGGTGATTCCACATGTAAAGGCACATGAAATTTGGATTGGAAACGGTTGTTGGATCAAGATCCCAAGGAATCGCGGCTCCTGTTCTTCGCGTTCTTCGCAAGGAACAGTGAACCCTGCCTGTAAGTCTATTGGTGAATTTTCTCTCAAACCCGTAAGTGGTGGAATGTGTGATGACACGGTCCCTCGACTATGCAAAGAGGTCCCTGGCAGTTTACAAAATGGTCCTTGAAGGCTTAAATGCGAACAAAATGGTATGTACTAAGGACCTAAATGTAAAACTTTAAATGCAAGGTCCTAGAGATGTCTGAATGCAACCAAGTTTTATTGGAGCTTAATTGAATGTTTGGGAAGTTAATTCAACCTTTAATTTGAACTTTTGAATCCAAATGTACGTTCAATTTGCAATTGTATCATCATTTGGTATCTGTGAATAGAATATCTCAATTTGTGACCTAATTTACGTTTATAGCACAAATTTGCTATTTTAGGTCATTTCTATTAATTCCCACACTTAACCCTTTTCTTGTGTTAATTATGTAGTGTTTAGTCAAGTTTCTAGCTTAACTTGAGCATTTTAACTATGATGGGCCACACTTCATCAAGGCCAAACCCTAATTCCTAACTATTTTCTTACTTTTTGTGAATTTTATAAATTTTTCTACTTATCAGATTTGAATAAAATTTATATTTCTGGAATCCTTGAGAAAATCTCTATCACATAAAAAATTTTCAAAAATTTCAAGGATCATTTGAGCTTTCTACAGAATCGATTTTCCAAATCGATATTTTTTGCCTTTTGAAACAGTAAAGAGAAAAATTCCAAAAAAAATCAAATAATTTTCAAAATAATAAAAAAATCAATTTTGAGTTGTTTGATTTCCTGTGTGGTGATGTTATTTTCTTGTTTGGATCACCATTTAAAAGGATTTTATAACAAGAGATTCATTTTAGGAGTTGCATAACTTGGATTTCAACTTTAGGGTGTTAATTTTCTCTCTTAGTCACACATACATTAAGGAATCAACCTTCACCAACCAAAACTTGGTTGCATTATTTTGTGTGACCTCTTTCAAGCTTGTTTGAATACTTAACAAGAGAGAATCTTAAAATTCATTAAAACCTTATCAAACCCTAAAATCCTTCAATTTTAATCTTTGTTTGCAAACCCTATTTGTTTTGGCTTGGGCACCACATTTTCCACCCAATTTGTACACACAAAAATTGAAATAATAGAGTATTACTCCAATCAACGCTTGATGATAAAATCATCATCATCCATAACTAGCTTTAATTAGTCAGAATCAATTGAAAAATGCTCCTACATAATCACCAGAGAGTCGTAATTCATTACATATCCTTTTTGGGAAGAGTATATTAAAATAGGGTTAAATCTACAGTCTTAATAGAAGATCATAAACGCAGAATAATCATGGGGTTTCTCAGGCATTAAAATAAGGTGAATTGAGCATTAATGACTAATAAAAGGGTCTATACAAACAGAAACAGGTTTTCACACATTTCGAGAGTCAAAACAGCACCCAAAATCCTAATTTTAGACCTGCTTAAATAAAAAAGGTTTTGGTCAGGATAAAATTTACCTCAACCTTCTAAAAGTCATAGAAAAATATTTCGTAAGGTTTGGTATCCTTGATTTGACCATTAGAATCCATTTTGACCTAAAATAGAGTCTCAGATAGGAAGTTGCTCTAATTTGGGTTTATTCATAAATTATCCACTCAAACTTGGTCAAAACTAAAATATGACTTCACCATCAGATTCCTTGGGTCTAAATTAGGTTTGTATCAAAATTTGGGCCCAATCAAAGATCATCTTGACCTAGTTTGCATTTCAGTCTAGCCATATTCTTTTCTATCTCACACCAGCCCCTAGCTTTTGAAATTCTTGCGAAAAGGTCCCTAAATTTCTTGTTGTTGTTGCAAATAGGTCCCTGCTGCCATTGGTGTGAAAAGAAGCTCCACCATTGAGATTCAAGCGATGATTTCTTGCTCGATTCTCAATCAAACAATCCTAAAATGGAACCGGAGATTGAACTTAGGTCTTTCATCTTTTGGAACATGCATAAAGGCCTGAGAGGGACAATGGCGGCGGTGGAGGGGTCAATGAAGGATGGTGAACATGGAGATCTAGGGGATGGCGACGTAGGGATTTTGGCAGGAAAACCTTCGGTGCACCCTTTAGTAGGACGAGGGTAGAGGGTAGGAATGGGAGATGGAATCAGAAGAATGGAGATGTTGTTTGCTATAGGTGTAGAAGGCGAGGGCACATGGCTGTCATTTGTAGGGATCCAGTCCTTTGCGTTGAGTGTGGTGGCTTGGGGCATAGGAGGGATTCATGTGGTAAGAGTAAGACAATGAAAACCTACAGAGATAAGGTGCCCCACAACTAGGTTTGGGGGAGAACATGTCCGCCCTCCCCCCTGCCCCCCCTCTTGAGGTTCTGGACCAGGTGATGGATGTGGAGGTGCCTTATGTTGATGATGTCGCTGCTACTAAGCTGGTGCTACGGGGCACCCTAATTGGGGAGATCACGATGGGATTTGCGAGTCTTGATGAGATTTGTAAATTGGTGAGTTCTCTATCCCTTTCCACCTCTAATTGGAAGATCTCGATGTTGGGTAAATCAAGATTTGTTTTATTTGGGCTGGGAATTTTGGATGTGGAGAAACTTCGATTCAGAACGAGTTGTTTCGATTATTTAACGATAATTTGGCGGTTGGTCTCACCTTTTGACGACACCTCACAAGAGAGGCCCCCTCAACGTGCAGAGGGCCTATCTCTAGATTTGAGGACACGAGGTGTTGTTGAGAAGGTAACTGCAAGGTTTGCGACTCTTGAAGAGGGCGTTGAGGTGGGATTGCAAGAAGGGTATGGAAGATCTATAGTGGTGGAGGTTTGAATGATTGGAGGGGGGTCAGTGCCGGAGAAGATTATTCTTCGATATAGGGGAAGTTCATGGATGCTCCGTCTGAAAAGAATGTTCGGTGAAGTGCGGGTTACTAGGTAGGGGGATGGTAGATCCTTTGCATAGGTTGTCAGTGGTAGGAGTAGACTGACAGAAAGCCCGTTTTCGCGCATTTGAAAGTCGTCGAAAATCGTAGCATAGTCGTGCAAAAATGTTCGTCAAAGATTTGATTTTTAAAGATAACGAGACTTGAGTCCCGGTCGTTCGTTTCTGGGAGGCGTTGTTTTTGTTTTTGAAATAGATCTTAAAGCCGCTCTACTTTATTTAAACGACATGCTTGTGCATAATATATAGGCAGTTAAAGAGCAGGCACTTAAATCACTCAAATATGATAATCATTCAGCTCAAGTTGATTTCAAACACATAAGAGATATATATATATATATATATATATATATATATATATAGATAAAATGAAATTTCATTCATCATGGGAAAGTTGTTGCACAAGGAAATCTAGAGGAAAGCTTATACATGAATGCTTAAAATTAAATCTAACTACCAGAAAACGATTGCATACAAGAATCAACGGGGGGGATTTCGCATGCATCATTGGGGGAGAAGTAAGACTACTCTACTAAGCAGTAAATGAAAGAAATAAAAATTATGAAGAGCATGATCTAGAGCTAAAAGAATAGAGGGCATTCAGGGGTGGTCCCCGATGGCCTTGGAGTGGTCGAGAGGAGAATGAGGGGCGGCCAATGTAGCTTAGGTCGACCCTTGGAGAGAAGTAGGGTTGATCCAGCATCCCGGCATGGTGTCCTCCATGGTGGTGGTAGTGAGCTCGTGGAGGTGGAGTGAGTGGCTAAGTGGAGGTGGCGTGAATGGCACCAATGGAGAGTAATTGCCAAGGGAGTGAATGGGTGCCAATGGCCACCCAAGGGGTCTTTTTATAGACCTAAGGGAAGCTCTCTAGAGAATTATGGAATTCTCTAGAAGGCCTATGGTGGGAGCTCGTGGGAGAGTGAGAGAGAGAGGGTGGATGGTGGTTTTTAGATCCACCAAATGTGGATCTAAAAATTGAATGGTTCTTGGTTGTTATTTTTGGCAACCAAGGCAACCACACATGGTAGAGAGTTCTAGAGAACTCTAGGCTAGATATTTTCATGTGGATGGTGTGTGGGGGTGTGTGTGGATCGAAACTTAGGTGGCTAGGTTTATTAGGTTGGGTTCTAGTGGGTTTAGGTCAAGGTAGGTCTCAAATTAGGGTTATAAACCTTAATTCACTAAGGTAAAGTGTAATTAAACTTAATACAAGTTCAATTAGGTGTGTGGAAACTTAATTGAGAGTAAAACAACTCAATTAAGTCAGGTCTAGGTCAATTGGACTCTCACTGAGTCCAATTGGACAGTGTGTGCTGAGATCAGGGCTCAATTGGACTCAATGAGTCCAATTGAATAGGCTGATGGAATTGACTAAGATCCAAGTCAATTAGGTTTAGTGAGGACCTAATTAGGTCCTTAGGGAGGTCTAGAGGAGATGTACTAGGGTTAGGACACCTTAATTTAGGTTCCTATGCGGTTGGAATTGGGTTTAGGGACCTAGAGATCCAAGATCAAGGCTTAAATCTCAAAACAGGAATTGGAGAGTAGTATCGGATGTCTAATTATATAATCAGACGTCTTATACTCAAAAATCAGAAGTCTAGACTTGTTGTCTGGACGTCCAATCAGAGTCAGGAAGGATTTCGGGTTCTGTTTTGGGTATTCTGCAGAAATTAGATGTCTGACAAAGTGTCTGGACGTCCAATAACACTGCAGAAGTGGGTTTGAAGTGTGCGGGAGTTGGCTAAGGGTCCTGGACATCTTAAAACTTATCTGGACGTCCAGAGAAGGGTTGGAACTAGGGTTTTAGGGCTTCCTATGGTGTTGTGACCTAATCTAAGGGTGGCTAAGGCTTGGGGAAGCCTCTAGGCTATCCTAGGGCTAGGATGGACCTATGCTCTTCACATTTTACTGCTTTATTTCTACTTAATAGAATAGAAAACCTTTAACCCCCTTACATTATTATTCCTACATCTAAACTAGGCCTTCTACTCCAGCTCTGTTACAACTCCCGTTATTCCTGATCCAGCTTCAGATCTAGCTCCTGATCAGCTTATTCCCTACAATTGACATAATGCACTTAATCAGCACATTATAACATTATTTTATGCATAGCTAAAGGAAAGCAGTCAAGATGCAGATAATGTGTATGCATGCATGAATAACCCTAACTTATGCTAAGTCCTAGCCTAATTTAGGTCAATTAAGACCTATGATTGTTGCGCAATCATAGACCTGAATATCGTAATAACGTATAGGTTGATTGTCCAGAGCCTAAGAAAAGGAACACCACGAATTTGAGGGTATGGAAGATGAGGCCGTAGCTGCTGACCAACCTATCAGGGCGATGGCTAAATGTAATGATGTGGGAGGGGATCAGGAAGGTAGCAGAGCATTGGAGGGAATACAAGGGAGAAAGCTGGAGGAAGGGTAGGATGGGAAGGTTGTGATGGTGCTTAATCCTGCTACTGTGGGGAATTTAAAGTTTGGTGTAGGATCTTCCTACAAAATGAAGCTTGTCAGGTCTCCCTACAAGCTGAGGGGACACATGGTGGGAGGTGGGAAGGGGACTGATGAAAGGCCATTGCGGCCATTTTGCAGGTGGAACGCTTCCCAAAAGGAAAGATGGGTGATAATTAGGTGAAGGAATGAAGATCCTCACTTGGAACGTGCGTGGGTTGCATGATGGCATTCGAAAGGCATCTCTGGCATGTTACTTGCGGGAGTGGGAAGTGGATTGTGCACTCTTATAGGAGACACATCTTGAAGAAGGGGATGCCTCTGTGTGGTCCTCATTGCTGCAGAATGGACAGGCAGAGGTGTGATCTTTAGATGCGCTGGGAAGATCTGGTGGCTTGGCTATCTAGTGGAAGTGATCCCATCTACTACTAATGGACTCATGGAAGGAGACTCACCAATTGACCTAGAGGTTCAGAACGAGCTGTAGTGAACTTGACTTTTTTGTTACATGTATATATGGTCCGTGTGCAGCTAGCCAGAGATCTGGATTGTGGGAAGAACTTTCTCATGTGGTAGTAAGGACATCTGGGACGCCATGGTTGGTGGGGGATGATTTCAATTGCACACTATCTGAGGTAGATAAGGCGAGCAAGAGGGTTGATCAAGCATCGAATGGGTTTCATTTGGCCGTGGCAGAGCTGGGTCTAAATGAATCTCCATCCAACGGGGCTGAATATACATTGAGGAATGGTAATGGGAAAATGTCCAAGCTGGATCGCTTCTTTGGGAACTTTGAATCACTAGAGAGGTTCCAATTATCATCGGTGGTAGGCCTGGTTCATCTTTTTTCATATCATACTCCACTCATGTGGGATTGTGGTGAAGGTGCCTCGTGTGGTACCAGTTTTAAATTTAGGAAGTCATGGCTCAAGGAGGAAGGCTGTAGGGAGATGATTTCTCGTTGGTGGAACTCAAAGCTTGTGGCTGGCTTTGCAACCGTCAGGTTAACCACTAAACTGAGGGAGTTGCATAACATTCTGAGGGAATTCAAATGCATCTCTGAGATTTTGAGAGGTCAACGACAAACTGAGGCTCTAGAGATGGTGAAGAGTCTGGATATGAGAGAAGATATGGGCCTGCTGTCTGAGGTGGAAAGGTGCTAGCGTATCCATTGGCAATCGGTGGTGGCTAAGGAGGACTTGAAGAGAGAAATCGACAGGAGGGAGAAATCTCGACAGTTATGGCTGAAAGAAGGGGATGCGAACACTAAGTTCTTCCACTTAGCAGCCAGTTCAAGACGGTGTCACAATCTCATAGGTACGTTGAGAGTGGGGGATCAAGTCCTCATGACTATGGATGAAATCAAAAGAGAAACTATCAAGTTTTTCAAGGATTCCACTACATCCGTGGGGAGGGGGCAGTGGAGGATGAAATCTTCAGATATGCCAAGAGTTAGAAATGAGTAGGGGGAAAGTTGATAGCACCTATCTCTGAGCAGGACGTGGTAGTAGCCATGTAGGATCTGAATGCTGAAGGGTCTCCAGGCCCAGATGGATTCCAAATTTTTTTCTATAAGGAATTTTGGCCAACCGTAAATGCTGATGTGTTGGAGGTCATAAGAGAGTTTCAGGCTAGGAACTCTGGAGTTGAGAGATTTAATAGATCCTATCTATTCTTGTTACCAAAAAAGTCAGGGGCAGAGAGTCTATCAACGTTTAGACCGATTGCCTTGTCCAACTCCATTTATCTAATTATTGGGAAAATTTTGGCCAATAGATTGAAGAGGGTACTGAAGGACTTGATCGGCCTAGTGCAATCTGCCTTTCTTCTCAATAGGTCTTTGCAGGAATCTTTCATTGTTGCACAAGATATACCTGCAAGCTGCATATTACTGTATTGACTCTCAAGTCCACAATCTATAAGTGCAAGCATGTCATGCATATCTTCCGGGAAATCTGTGACATAGAGAGGGGGAGTTTACTAAAAACATTTATTAGAGAATGAGAATCTTTCATTAAGACATACCTTCATTTTCCAATAGAGATGGTGGAACATCTGACATCGTAGCAGAAACATTCAGATCAAAAATCATTGAGAAAATTATGATGGCTTGAAACAAAATGCCATTTGAAGCAATATAGTAAAAATTAGTGCTAACAAAGCACATATCGTGAACACACAGCAATAGATAGTTTAAATAAAACACAAAGAAGAAGTGAGAAAAAGCATGCAAATAGAGCATTAAGCATGATGATGCAAACCACTCTCCTGAAAATGAGTAAGGGGAGGAGAATCTATAGAACTAAGGTCAAGGTGTATTTGTTGATCGAAGCACAGAAGAAACGACACAGCACAAGATGCAGGAAAACATGAGGAGTGGAGAACTTGGAGTATGAACACAGTGAAGGTTCCCTACTAGGAGGGGTGACGTAATAAAATGCGGAAATAAAATATATATAAAGCAATCTCAAAAATAAGCAATCACAAAATGTACACAGGTATTTTTAGGTGGAAACCCAAACCGGGTGAAAACCACCACCTAACCCTCTCTAGTTAGGATTTTCCGATCAACCTAGTTGATCAAAATCCACTAAACGAATCACTTTAAACGAGGGTGATTCAACCTCAGTACAACCATGCTACAAGTACGAGGGTAGCGTTCCTCAACCCCTTCTCTCCACGAGAAGGATTTTGTCCCACGAAGGAGACGGGAATTCGCAAAGCGAATACCCAACCAAAAGACAAAGGTAAAATAAACAACAAACCTATAGAGCCAACAAAGTAATAAACCTAAGCTTCTATAGGATTTAGGAAACTCCCCTTTGCAAGGAGTGCGTCGACGATGACGCGGTGCGTGAGCCACGCGACGGCGCAATGTCGCTCTCGTAGACAACGGCGGGAGAGCGGGTGCGCGAAGGTTTGATGCTCTCAAGATGTAGAACTTGAGCTTAGAGAGCAAGAGCTTCTTGGACACAAGAGAGTGGAAGTATGTTGCTTAAGTGTGTCTTGTGTTTTTCTTGTGTGTATTTGTGTTGCAAAGGCTCCCCTCTATTTATAGAGGCCTTAGGAAGGCTTTGGAAGGCTTAGAAAGGGTTCTATAGCCGTTGGGAACAAAGTCCAAGAGAATCAGGCCGAAATCAGGACAATGATTACATTTGATAGGGTTATCAGACGTCTAACTCTGGCATCAGACGTCTGGAAGGCCACTTTAAGACGTCTGATTTAAATGTCAGACGTCTGATTCTATGCGGGTTTCCTCCTGACTTGAATCAGATCTAAACAGGGTTTTTGTTCAAGTCGATCAGACGACATATAGGACGTCTGTCACTATGTATGGACGTCTGGAAACCTACTTTTACTGTGGGAATTGATTTCCAAACGTTGCAACGGCTAGAAAATCTCTGAGAAGAGATTTTGGGTCAGCCGAGGCAAAACGGTCATTTATCAGACGTCTGTAAAGGCCTAAGGACGTCTGATAAGGCTCTAACGGTCATATTCTCGACTGTTTGCTAAGCCAGCCAACGGTCCACTAATTGGACGTCTGGCAAATCCATCAGACGTCGTCTAAGACGTCTGGTATAAGGTCTGGACGTCTGATTTCATCAGACAGAACTAACTATGTCCAGCCTAACAGTTATCAGACGTCTGAAACAACAGTCAGACGTCTTAAAATACTTTATCAGACGTCTGATTTGGGAATTAGACGTCTGGAAGTGCTGTTTGAGCCCTATATTGGTTTTCTAAGTATTCTACAGAAAACCTAAGTATCCTAGGGTTGTGCCGGTGTTCCTAGGACTACTGTTAGGGTTCTTTGAGGCTCTTTAACATAATTTTCTAAGGAAGATAAAGAGCAAGAAAAATAAAGATAAAAGTACATGAAAGGATTAAAAAGAATCTATCCTATTCTTCTTGTCTTCTATCTTCAATCTGTCGCTCCACGCGAACCTCCTCTGTTTTCCGTCAAGCTCCTCCAATCCGTCCTGGATGCGAGCTCGAGTTCCGTCTAAACACGTCCACATTTGCAATTGACCTGAAATCTAGGACTCAAATTGCAAATGTTAAATAACACGTGTTTTGTTATCATCAAAACAAATGATCGTGGTGCTCTAGCACCAACATACAGCACTCACCAAAAACATTGAAACGAAAAAAGGGGAGGAGAAGCTATAAATTTCAGCAAAAGAGCTATATGGAAAAAGTAAGGTGCTGTGAACACAGAACTCGAATGCAGCACAAAAGAAAGGACACAACACAAGATGTATACGAAAATAAGTAAGGCGAGGTGAAGGTATAGAGAGAACATGCAGCACAAGGCGAAGAGGAAACCACTCTCGAAGACATCCCGCATAAGGGGTAGAGAGAAAACAGCATAAAATAGCAAGGAAGCATAACAACACAGCACAAAGTCACCCACCTCGTAAACATAGGTCATCTTCAAGTAGAAAACACATGGAGAACGTCCAGAAAAACAATCCCATGTAAAAAAAACTCCACAAAGAAGATAAGTGGATAAGCCTAGCACAAACTTAGAGTAAGTGAAGAGCACATACCTGCTACTGTCGAAGATGGGTCTTGTATCCCGAGCACAGAGCGGAATTGAAAAGCGTGGTTGAATAACGCGCATAACCCAAACCCCATTTCGAAAATGTATCACTTGTGCCATGTGTCATACCAATTCGTACAGCCCATGGGAACAACATGGGTGCATGCGGCACCATACCGCATTGGGATCATGACAACATACCTTGAGATACGAAAAGCATGAAGAAAGTCATGGAGAAGAGCTTACGCTTTCCACTTTTCCATGACTTATATCCCACCTGCAGTACCAGAGCCAAACGTAGTCTTACATGAGCTATTGATAGTTGTCTGCAAATCACGTTGTTTAAGTTTATAGTGGGGAAAAGGGCTCGCATGATGCTGCAACGAAACACTGTAGCAATGAAAAATTGCTTGAATTCAACAACATTCACCAAAAAATTATCTTTTAGAATTTTTGAAATATGTAAAGGCCTTAATCAAGAATTTTGAAGATATGTCTATCAACCAAAATATTGGAGCATAAATAGATTGGAGAGATAGTGGTCTACCTTATTGATTTCACATATTTAAACCTCTTTCACTGAAAGATATTCTCTAGTATAGTTTCAATGCCTATCAAATTATCAATTTTTTAGACTCGACTGGCCTTGGGCAGTTGGCTTTCTCCAATACGATATGCCACCGATGAGAGGGTTTGGATGAGGAGGAAGATTCAAAAAGTTAATCACTCAGTAAACACCAAAGATCATTTATCGAGTTCATGCAAGTTTTGCACTGCATCTTAGAAGAGTTTGCATGGTTGAAACTTCCTTGTTGATGCCTAGCATTTCCCTCTTGGGAGTGTTTGAACCCTCCCTTGAACCTTCACGTAGCATTTATGCCTAGTTTATTTGGAGGTTAACCCCTCAAAAAGGAGGTTAATCTCTGTTTACTTGACTACTTAATCCTTAATTTGCTAACCTAGATTTACCCACTTTAATACAGATTTGTCTAATATCAGTTTTAATTGGTGTTAGCTAAATCTGTGTTAAAATTATACACCACTCGTATCTTTGATGTTAATATCACTCTGTAAATAAATACAATTACGGATTAATACTAATTTCATATTTTTTAACATCACTTTCCTAACCTTCTAAGTAAATTAACTCTTAATTGAGAAAATAATTAAGAGGAATAAAAAAGAGATGTAAATAAGTAAAATAAATTAAGTTTTTTTATTCTATCTAAATATTTGAATGTATTTGTTATTCATAAAAGAAAGTTTAAAAGCATTTATTTCACTCGAGATATTTAATACGAAGAATAACCTCTTGAAATAACCTGAGAAAATCAATTAAATAAAAGTAGTGGAGGGAGAGGAAGAGGAAATCAACGAAATAAACGTGATGAATAAATAAATTCCACCCCTTTCTTTCCGAATTTCATCCCCAACCCGACATCCATCGGCTTCACCATAAATGCTCCCAAAAGTAAGATTAAAAGTCAATTCCACATTTATTCCACGTAAGAAACGTGGCTTCAAGGAGTTCAATCAGTTGGTTTGCACCGGGAGCGGATGCAGTCAAACGGAACGGGTCAAAACCCAATTTCAATCGAGACCGATTACAAATTAACTGGTACTTAAATATGTCTTAGTCCTTTCCATTTAACCCAGTATCTTTTTAAGATATCTTGAAAATATATTTTATTTTAGATAGTGATTGATTGACAATCATATATCAAATGACATACCAACATATATTTCCTCGTGTGTGTGCATGTACCTGTGTATGTATATATGTAGCCACATCTTTGTCCATAATTTATTTTTAAAAATTTATAAAAAATATAAGGTTCATTGGGTAAGTGGAATAAATTTGTGAAATAAGTTGAAGAAGTTGAATAAATGATAAAATAAGTGAGTTAACCTATTTGGATATTTTGACGGGTTAAAGTTATTCCACAGAGGTGGAATAACTTTACGTCGAATTAAATCCACTTAACCCGACGTAAATAGGAAGGAGATTAAGTGATGGGTTAAATGCTTAACCTGCTAATCAAATAAGGCCTAAAAAGATATGTTTACGGATGAGGTTACAAACCAGCCATTGAATGCGTCTGTAGGAAAAAAAAAAAGAAAAGCATGTTACTTAATAAATAGTATATCTTTAGTCTATGCATGCCAAAAATTTATCCTTTAATTTTCGGAATTGCTTCAAAGAAAACAAACAACATAATGAAAGTAAGACTTCATGACTGGAGGTGGATTTGGATGTTGCAAAGGGATGCGAGAGAGAGAGACCAGATACTATGGGAAAAGGAGTTGGGTGCGAGGGTCAAGAAGCTCCAGTTGTCGACTCGTATGTTACTATTGGAAAATTGTAAAGGATTTCGTCGTTTTGGCATTGAGGAAGATAGACACTGATGGGAATACCATCATGAGCTATAACTAGCTCATTTTGACCTAATTAAGTTAGTAAATACTCCTACATAACCGTCAGAGAGTCACAAGTCATTACATAATCATTCTGAAGGAAAGACAATAAACTAGGGTTAAAACTGTAATTTTACCAGCTTATCATGAATGCAGTACAACCACGGGTTTTCTCAGGAGTTGAATGAAGGTCAATTGGTGTTAAAAAGATAACAAGTGGGTTAGAACAATCAGAAAAGGGTTTACACGTGTTTTGATAATTAAATAACTTTTGAAACCCTAAAAACAGATCCCCTTAATGAACTAAGGTTCTGATCAGGATAAAATTCACCTAAACCCTCTAAAATTTATAAAAAAATATTTTCTGGGGTTTGGAACATTCAATTTGACCATCTAACCTGTTTTGACCTAAAACAGAATCACACACAGACATTTGCCTAATTTAGGTTTTTGCATAAATTACTTATACAAACATGGTCAAAACCAAAAACCAACTTCACCATTGGATTCCTTAGGTCCAAATTAGGTTTGTACCAAAAATTGGACCCAAGATGAGGTTGCCTTGACCTAGTTTGCAAATTGGTCCTATCTAATTACATTTCTACACTTAACTTTCAAAATCCTTTCAAAAAGGTCCCCAACTTTGTCATCATTCTCACAAAAAGGTCCCTACCGCACAGAACTCCTAATCTTACAACTCCAGCGACAATCAATCAAGGATTTCTCCTTGATTGATTGATAAAACCTTTTCAAAATTGAACCGGAGATTCATTTTGAAATCCTCTTTCAATCAGATGGATTCTTGTGCTTTAAATCTTTCCAAATTTCTTCTAAGCTTGAAAGCTTGGCTTCCAAGCTCTAATCGACCCCCTGACACCTATACAAAGACTCCCAAGGCCTGCCCGATTTGGCCAAGCCTGAATTCGACTAGAGAAACCCTCAAATTCCTTTCTCCTCCTCGACCGAATCGCTCTTCAAGCTCCGGCGACCCTCCTTGCCTCACCTCGTCGTTTGACCGCAATACTAGTGGCAGACTCTTCCTCCTTGCCTTCTTCTGCGTCGAGCAGCACTAGTCGGCGCTCCTGCCCCCCTTCATCCTCACCATCCACTTCTTATCAGAGCAGCTTTGTCTCCGATGCCGGCCATACCTCAACCGGTGCCAACTCCACTCCCCTTCGTCTGCCTCCCTTCCTAAACGACTCCTTGTCTTCCACTCTTTATTTCCAGACATCTGCAACTTCGTTTCAATCGCCGACACTCCCTCCGCGACTTCATCTTCCATCTCGTTGGCAGACCTCCAGCGAGCCCTAGCGACTTCCACACTGGCCCAACCGCGTCACTTCCACGCTCCTCACCATCGTCTCGACTCACTAACCAAAACCCCTGAAGTAATTGAGGGGATTGGCCTCTCTACATCTCCCCCTGACTCACGCACTCACACACACAACCTGTGAGGTCGACAGGCCTCCACATCCACTTGCACGCGACGCCACCACCACAGGTGCATTCCCTGACATCCGAAGAAGCTCCTAAGCTCTTTTGATGTGGCCGTGAGGTTGTGCTCATGTTTTCAGGTTCCAACCTCCAGCCGCCATTAACAAAGCATCTTCGAGCAAGCTTCAGCTATGTTCGTGAAGCTCCAACACCTGGAACACGCCCCAGGTGAAGCGGAATACACCCAGGCAGAGCAGCAGGTGGTCAATTGGGCGCTCTGACTGCGTCCAAGACCTCAATTGGAAGGATCCACCTTGCTGCTGTTGCTGCGCGAAGGAAAGGGGCATGGTTTAGTCCCACATCGGCAGTGGCAAAGGAGTTGAAGGCGCATATATTGAATTTGTGCTATAGGTTTATCGCCTCAGCATGCACAAGGGGTGAGGTCCTCTCACGCACACCTTACGCGCTTTGTCCGTGACTCTGACCTCGCGGACCTGGTGCGCCCGATAACCCGCCTAACCCCAAGCACTCCTTAGCTGCGATCCACGCCCGCAGCCTTGGTCTCGGTTATGCTCTAGGTTCAATTACATGTATACTGATGGGAACACTATCATGAGCCCTAACTAGCTCATTTTGACCTATAAAAGAGAACAAAAGCTCCGACATAACCAAGTGAAGGGCCTAACTTAGGGAATAACTGGTTTGAAAGAAAAGTAGGAAACAAAGGGTAAAACTGCAGTACAACAACAGGATTTCTCAGGGGTAAAACATGGGTCAATTGGTCTTAACAAGATAAAAAGTTGGTTTTTTCAATCAGAAAAGGGTTAATATGAGATTTGGGAATTAAATGACTTCTTGTAACCCTAAAACAGACCCACTTAATTAAACAAGATTCTGGTCAGGATAAAATTCAACTAAATCCTCTAAAATTCATTGAAAAATATCCTCTAGGGTTTAGAACCTTCAATTTGGCCTTTAGAACCTATTTTGACCTAAATAGGGGTCCTAGTCAAACATTTGCCCTAAATTGAGTTTTTGTGCAAAATATCTAGTCAAATGTGGTCAAACCTAAAATCCAACTTCACCATTGGATTCCTTGGATCCAAATTAGGTTTATACCAAAATTTGGACGTAAGGGGAGTTCACCTTGACCTACTTTGTAAAATAGTCCAACCTAATTACTTTTATGCCCCTAGCTTTTGAAAACCATTGCAAAGACCCCCTAGCTTCCTTGTCGTTCTTTGCAATTAGGTCCCTCCACGATTACAGCGGAGGAATCCTACTCTGGCGAGGATTCAAGAGGGATATCTCCCTGATTCCTCAGAGAATCCCTCTCAAATTTGAAAGGGAGATTCTCTAAGGAATTCCCGACCGTGTGAACCCAATTAGATGCTCTGATTCCCACCCAATCTCTCATGCGAACGCATGAGAGATATGGGTATCTCTCGATCTTCCAAGTCCAGCGAGGTTGCCGTGCTTGGAAGCTTGTCTTCCAAGCACAAGGCCCTCTACCTGCAACTATAAAAGACACCCCAAGTCCTCCTGACCATCGGAAGCTTATTTTGGCCGAAGAATCCCCCAGAATTCCTCCTTTCCCCCCCTCCGGCCAAAAAGCCTACAAGCTCTAGCGACTCCTCCTCCTTCTTCTCGTTGCTCTGCCACCATACTAGTGGCAGAGTCATCTCCGCCTCCTTTTTCCGTGTGGCGCCATACTTGCACCCACGTCTACCTCCCTCTCGTCGTCACCGCCTCTCCATCTCAGGACCTTCGTCTTCGACGACGGCTGTTACGAACGCATGCCCCAGACGTCGTATAAGACGTCTTAGATCACATACAGACGTCTTACCAGACGTCTGGGATCATTTCCAGACGTCTGGAAAACAGTTATTTTTCGCACGAGGGATTCGTCTGCGCGCCTGTGCGCGCAGACCCGCGATTCCTCTCTATCTCTCTTTTTCCCTATCTCTCTACGGCTGCAGACCTGCCGCGCACTCTCTCCCTCCTCCTCGCGCGGCCTTAAAAGGCCACTCCTCCCCTCTTGTCGTCTCCACCGTCCCCTTCCTCTTCTCCTTCCTGTGTGCGAGAGCGAGCGAGCGCGAGGGCGGCAGCGGCGGCCGCAGTGAGCGCGGAGGAGGTGCGGCGTGCGAGGGTGGAGCTCTGCCGTGAGGGCGAGCTCGCCGGAGCGGCTTGGCCTGCCGACGGAGGGCGCAGGGGGCGCGGAACGATGCGGAGAGGGACTTGCTGCGGTCTGAGCAGCAGACGCGGGCGGCGTCGCGAGCGAAAGCCGGGTGGTGCCCTGTTCTGGAAAAAATTTCCAGAATCAGACGTCTGGGTTGATAGCCAGATGGTGAGGGAGACGTCTGGAATATCATACAGACGTCTGAAAGGTAAGTATTCCGCTTTCTTCTTCCTTCCTGTCGACTGACCGTATTGAGGGAGGGAGTTGGCTGTGCGCAGGCTCGGTGATTCGCCATCCAACGCGAATCAGACGTCTGGCTGTTGTTCCAGACGGCGGAAGCGACCTCCAGACGTCCGGGGTGACCATAGGACGTCTGGGAGCTAGGCCAGACATCCCCGCAGACTTCTGGACGTCTGGGAAACCACGCTGAGCAGGTAATTCTCTGATCCACTTTTTAAGACGTCTGGAAGAAGTTCCAGACGTCTGATTTTGCACAGTATCGTCTTTTTCGACCCGTTTAGGGCCCGTTCGGGCTCCGTTTTTCGCGATTCGAGTTGCGTTCTTTTCAGAATTAATTCCTCTACCTGTCTACAGTAGCTATACACTGTTTTGAGACTTTCCTTGTGTTTGATCCTTGTGATAGGACCTCGTTCAGTTGCAGTCTTGGGAGTCGCGGAGGCACGCGGGATTCCCGATCACGCCCCCATTACTCCCGTTGTACCTGGTAGAGTGGCTTTAAGTTATTAATAAAATCTGTTAAATTATGAAACCATAAATAGAACCTAGGACATTGCATGAATCCTAGGAATGAGAAATAGATGGAATGATAGCTCCTAGGTGTTGCATGAATCCTCGGACTGGAAAACTAGATTGTATGATAGATCCTAGGATATGGCATGAATCCTAGGATGGGAAAACTAGTGGAATGTATAATACTGCAGTCTTGAAAAATGGAAAGAGATATAAAGCTGCCGGTAATTTGAATTAACAGCTGCCTGTTGTGAATAGATAACGTGGTTGAGAACATGGATTGTAAGAATGTGAAACTGGAAAGTGAAACCTGGATGTTTGAGTAAAAAGGATGGAACCCTACGGGGAAGTAGGAGTAGAACTCCTGGAAAGTGAATGGAATAGTTTTGGGGAAGTGAGCTGGCCCTTGAGTACGGAGTACCAAGGAGAGCGACTGTCCCCCCCTGTTTAGTGCAGAGCGGAGCCAGCCGCCCCAGGGACCCGGGGTTAGGACTGGCCACTCTGTACCGACTTGCTGGCCCTCGCATACGTAGTACCGAGGAGAGCTACTAGTGTAGGGAGGTACTAGCTACCCCACGGGCCCCGGGGTTCTGCTAGCCTCCCACACCGACTTGTTAGGCCCGTTGGGGCAAACCAGGGTAGTCAGGCGAGGGTGCGCGGACTGTGGAGGGGAAAGGCCCCGGTTTCTTTACTGTGGAGGGGTTGGACCCCTGTTACTGAGAGGTCTCTGCCCTGTACTGGTTCCGTGCTGTGCTTTGGGTGCACCCGTTAACGGAAACGACTGACCGCGTGCCAGTACGGGTTAGCTACCTGTGCGTTTATCGCACGTGCCGTAGTCACCGTTACGTCTGTCAGTGACCTTGGGGTGGTTGACAGAGGGTAGGATCACCACGAGGGACTCTCCCAGCCAGGAGAGCACTACGTTCTACTTCTACTTTTTGGAAAAGACTGCAATCAAGATCGTTCCCACGAGGAACATTCGAGATCAAGTAAAAGATCTGAGAAATAATTGAAATAGTGAGACAATTGAAAGATGTAAATAAAGAAGGTAATAGAACATAACAGCTACTGTACACTCTACTGTTGTCTTTAGTTTTAGTTGCCACTCTACTCAGCGTTTTGCTGACGTGTTACACTCGTTACCTTTTTCAGGACCAGGTGTTGAGCAGCCAGGGTCAGCGGCTGCAGAGGACGATGGGCCGAGTAGGGTCCAGTAGAGTTACTACTGTCTTTTGTACCTCTTTGTTCCCGTTATAGTGAGTAGTTCTTGTTTCCGCTGTACTTTTCTTCACCTGCAGTTCATGTTATATGATAAATGTTGTTCTACTGTTGTGGTGGTATATACTGTAGTAGTTTCTTTCCTTACTGCTGTACTTTCTTACTGTTAGTTATATTCATGCTGAATGTGGTTTATTTTATTGCTCTTTTGGTTACTTTCTCGTTGGACGACTAGGTCTTGGGATTAGTCGAGTCGGTCCGATTCTCGTGTCTCGTAGGGACTCGGGAACCGGGTCGTTACAAGATGGTATCAGAGCCAGGTCGTCCCGAGAAGTGAATCAACTGACTAGAAAATAACCAATTCATATGTTTATAGCTAGAGTAGCCACCACAACATATCTCTTGACATGAGCTCTTAGAAGTTTTGTTAGGTACCGTCTGTTTTGACGTTTCTGTTTGGTTTCGCGTCTCCTTGCAGGAGATGCCTCGTCGCAGGACTGGCGAGACTGGCCGTGGGCGCGACCGAGGGCGAGGTCGGCGAGGTGGACGTGCTGTTGTTGACGTCTCGGTGGACCAGCCCCCACTCCCGGGCATCCAGGCCCAGGACCTCGCCAGACTGATACGAGATATTGTACGAGAGGAGCTCCACCCACCGCCCCGAGCGCCTCCTCCTGGGGCTGCAGAGGGGGAGTCCTCTGTGGGACCACGCGACGGATACGGCGCTGGACACGAGGGAGGGGATGGGCCGTTGCCGCCCCCACCTTCCTCCGACACTTCTGTACACGAGGCACCTTCGCCTGGAGGTGCACCAGCACCTCCCCTACAGCGCCACTTCGAGCTTTTCGGACAGTTCCGGAAGCTGAAGCCGCCCTCCTTCAAGGGGGATGAGGACCCGACCGAGGCAGAGGACTGGCTTGAGCAGCTGGAGAAGATCTTCGACACCCTTCGCCCCCCGGTGGAGTGCCGCGTGGCCTTTGCCACGTACCAGCTGGAGAGTGCGGCACACCGGTGGTGGAGGGTGGTCCGGGGACAGGAGAGGGACGAGCTGACGTGGGACCAGTTCGTCACCCTCTTCTGCGAGAAGTACTTTCCCCAGACGTGGCAGGACCAGAGGAGGCGAGAGTTCCACACTCTCCGCCAAGGGACGATGACTGTGAGCGCGTACCGCACGCGTTTCTTGGAGCTGTCCCGCTTTGCAGCGACAGCGATAGCCACTGAGGAGGAGCGCCTTTGGAGGTTCACCGAGGGGCTCCGACCTGCGATCCGGGGGTATGTCAAACCCCTGAAGCTGCCTACGTTTTCGAGGGTGGTAGAGGCAGCTATGACTTACGAGGAGACCAACCCATCCGCGCGAGAGACCGACGGCGAGCGGAAGAGGCCCTTTCAGCCAGACTTCTCGCAGGGCCGGCGAGAACGGAGACACGTGGTATCCGCAGGAGAGCCGTCACGTTGTGCAGGGCCATCAGTGGCCTTTGGGGGCCCTCGACAGGGGCCATTTGCCAGCACCGGACCCCCGCCTAATCGACAGCAGGGACTCACTGAGGGCGGGAGTTGGGTTCCCCTCTGCTACCAGTGTGGCCAGCTGGGCCACGTCAGGAGGGACTACCCATCTAGGGCAGGAGGTCAGCAGATACTTCCCGTGCAGAGCACTGGAGGGCGCGCAGGAGGCCGCGGTTCCCAGGCACGAGGAGGAGGACATCAGTCGCGAGGAGGGTACAGGCCAGCACCTACCCGTCCGACGCAGAGTGTGGCTGCTTCGTCCGCACCTAGAGCTGAGGGGCGTATCAACGCCCTAACACACAGGGACGCCAGAGCTTCGGGATCGGTGGTAGCAGGTATGGTTTCAGTTTTTGGCAGACTCGTTTACACGCTTTTCGATTCGACGCTACGCACTCGTTTGTCGCAGCTAGTTTCGCAGTTAGTCTGGACCAGGATTATACACTGTTAGAGAATCCATTCGTAATCAGAGGTCCGAGTGGTCAGCTGTTTGTAGCTGAGGAGGTGTACATGGATTGCGGGGTCAGCGTCGGGGGACATAGCCTGCCAGCTGACCTGATTATGATCTAGATGGAGGACTTTGGTGTGATTCTGGGGATGGATTGGCTGTCCGCTTACCACGCCTTGGTGGACTGTTTTGAGAGGAAGATCGTCTTCTCCATTCCGGAGATACCTTCTTTTGAGTTTCACGGACAGCCAGTGGACGGAGGTTTGAGGTGCATATTGGCACTTCGGGCGGGGAGACTTTTGAGCCAGGGATGTGAGGGCTTCCTAGCTTGTGTGGTGGCAGAACCCAGTCCCATGGCAGACTTCCAGAGCATCCCGGTGGTCAGAGAGTACCCCGACGTGTTTCCAGACGAGTTACCAGGTCTACCGCCCGAGCGCGAGATCGAGTTTGAGATCTCACTAGTACCAGGGACCAGCCCCATCTCCACCGTGCCATATAGGATGGCACCGCTTGAGCTGCGAGAGCTCAAGTCCCAGTTGCAGGACCTTTTGGAGAAAGGTTTCGTGAGGCCCAGTGCATCTCCCTGAGGAGCCCCGGTACTGTTTGTGAAGAAGAAGGATGGGACCCTACGCCTTTGTGTGGACTACCGACAGCTGAATAGGGTCACCATCAAGAACGGATATCCGCTGCCGAGGATCGACGATTTGTTTGACCAGTTGCGGGGTGCCACGGTGTTTTCTAAGATAGACTTGAGGTCTGGATACCACCAGTTGAGGATCAGGGAGACCGACATCTCCAAGACAGCTTTCCGCACCCGGTACGGACACTACGAGTTTTTGGTCATGCCGTTTGGG
The DNA here is from genome assembly GCA_037157565.1 of Thalassia testudinum. NCBI lineage: Eukaryota > Viridiplantae > Streptophyta > Magnoliopsida > Alismatales > Hydrocharitaceae > Thalassia > Thalassia testudinum. Next base: position 28,183,156 of record JAZHRO010000059.1, read on the forward strand.
CTGACCAATGCCCCCGCTGCTTTCATGGACCTGATGAACCGGGTGTTTAGACCGTACTTGGACCAGTTCGTGGTGGTTTTCATAGATGATGTACTCATCTATTCTAGAGATCGGACGCAGCACGGACAGCACTTGCGGATGGTTCTGGACACTCTGAGGCGACGCAGGCTGTACGCCAAATACAGCAAGTGCGAGTTCTGGTTGAGGGAGGTGACCTTCTTGGGTCATGTGATCTCTGGAGACGGCCTGGCAGTGGACCCCGCCAAGGTCGAGGCAGTGCTCAGGTGGGAGAGACCGCGTTCAGTCACTGACATTCGCAGTTTCCTGGGACTGGCAGGTTACTACAGACGGTTCATCAGAGGATTTTTCGCAGATTGCGCGTCCTATGACACAGTTGACCCGGAAGGACGTGCCTTTCGCTTGGACAGACGCCTGTGAGGCGTGTTTTCTGGAGCTGAAGGAGAGGTTGACCTCGGCTCCCGTGCTCACCATCCCTGACAGTAGTGGCGGGTTCGTTGTGTACACGGACGCTTCCTTGCAGGGGTTAGGAGGTGTGCTCATGCAGAGGGGTCACGTGGTCGCTTACGCTTCGCGGCAACTGAAACCCCATGAGCATACCTACCCTACCCACGACCTAGAGTTGGCAGCTGTTGTCTTCGCGCTAAAGACATGGAGGCACTACTTGTACGGTGAGACCTTCGAGATTTTTACAGATCACAAGAGCCTCAGATATCTTTTTGACCAGAAGGAGCTCAACATGAGACTGAGACGTTGGTTGGAGCTCCTGAAGGACTACGACTGCAGCATCTCCTACCACCCGGGAAAGGCCAATGTGGTGGCTGACGCCTTGAGTCGTAAGGTGCCCGCACGCTTGGCTAGCCTACAGTTACAGAGTTGGAGCCTTTTGGAGGAGGTGGGTAGTTGGCGACCTCTAGAGTTACGAGGATACTGTGGGGCAGTGACGGTGACACGGCAGACCAGGCCAGAGCTGATAGACCGTATCATCACAGGATAGATGGCCGATCCGTACTTGCAGTCTTTGCGCGACAGAGTACTATCAGGAGACCCAGGGGACTTCTCTTTCACAGACCAGGTGCTACGCTTGAGGGGACGGTTGTGCGTTCCCAGAGACGAGGAGCTGTTGAGAGAGCTCTTGACTGAGGCACACGGTTCCAGATTCATCATACATCCCGGAAACACGAAAATGTACCACGACTTGAGACGCGAGTTTTGGTGGAGAGGGATGAAGCGGGATGTGGGTGAGTTCGTGCAACAGTGTTTAGTGTGCCCGCAGGTGAAAGCCGAGCATCAGAGGCCTGCAAGGCCGCTTCAGCCGCTTCCAGTGCCAGAGTGGAAGTGGGAGAGCATCACCATGGACTTGGTGGTGGGCTTACCTGTTACCCAGCGGGGACACGACGCAGTCTGGGTAATAGTGGATGGACTGACGAAGACGGCGCATTTCTTGCCGATCCGAGTCACTTTGGGACCAGCACAGTTGGCAGAGAGGTATATCCGTGATGTGGTACGACTACACGGAGTTCCGCGGGAGATCGTATCCGACCGGGATACCCGCTTTACATCCCAGTTTTGGGCTGAGTTTCAGCAGGCCTTGGGGACGAGGTTGAGGTTTAGCACGGCTTACCACCCCCAGACGGACGGACAGTCTGAGCGCACGATACAGACACTTGAGGACCTTTTGCGTGCCTATGTACTGGACTGGAGGGGCTCTTGGGAGGAGCACCTGCCCCTGGCAGAGTTTGCATACAACAACAGTTATCACTTGAGCATCGGCATGGCTCCCTACGAGGCTCTGTACGAACGGAAGTGTACGGCACCCTTGAGTTGGGTTGAGGTGGGGACCAAGTGGGAGGTTGGCCCCAGGTTGATCCAGCAGAGTCAGGAGGTAGTTGAGCAGATCCACAGACGACTCCGCACTGTCAGGAGCAGACAGAAGAGCTACGCGGATCGGAGACGCAGAGAGGTGCAGTTTGAGGTTGGGGACCACGTCTTCCTTCGTGTTTCGCCCATGAAGGGCCAACAGCGGTTTGGGGTGAGAGGGAAGCTCACGCCGAGGTTCGTAGGGCCCTTTGAGGTCCTGGAGCGGGTTGGACCCGTTGCTTACAGACTTGCCCTTCCCCCGCAGCTTTCTGATGTGCACGACGTGTTCCACGTGTCCAACCTCAGGAAGTACGTAGCCGATTCCAGTCATGTACTGAGTCACGAGAGCGTCGAGGTGAGCGACGACCTGACCTACCCCGAGCAGCCAGTGCAGATCCTAGACCGAGTCGTCCGCAGTTTGAGACGAAAGTAAGTACCCCTGGTAAAGGTTTTGTGGAGGAGCCAGCGGTACGAGGAGGCTACCTGGGAGCTTGAGGCGGCAATGCGGGAGCGGTACCTGGAGCTTTTCGCGGGTACATCTTTTCGGATCGGCTTCGGTCCTCTTTGAGTTTATTATGGTTATTTGGACATCTTTTCCCCGTACCCTAGTTGGCGCAAGTTTCGGGGACGAAAATTCCTTTGAGTTTGTTATATTGTTACGAACGCGTGCCCCAGACGTCTTTTAAGACGTCTGGGAGGTGGCCCAGACGTCGTATAAGACGTCTTGGATCACATACAGACGTCTTACCAGACGTCTGGGATCGTTTCCAGACGTTTGGAAAATAGTTATTTTTCGCACGAGGGATTCGTTCGATTCCTCTCTCTCTCTCTTTTTCCCTCTCTCTCTGCGGCTGCAAACCTGCCGCGCACTCTCTCCCTCCTCCTCGCGCGGCCTTAAAAGGCCATGCCTCCCCTCCTGTCGTCTCCACCGTCCCCTTCCTCTTCTTCTTCCTGTGCGCGAGAGCGAGCGAGCGTGAGGGCGGCAGCGGCGGCCGCAGTGAGCGCGGAGGAGGTGCGGCGTGCGAGGGTGGAGCTCTGCCGTGAGGGCGAGCTCGCCGGAGCGGCTTGGCCTGCCAGCGGAGGGCGCAGGGGGCACGGAACGACACGGAGAGGGACCTGCTGCGGTCTGAGCAGCAGACGCGCGAGGTGCGACATGGGCGGCGTCGCGAGCGGAAGTCGGGTGGTGCCCTGTTCTGGAAAAAATTTCCAGAATCAGACGTCTGGGTTGATAGCCAGACGGCGAGGGAGACGCCTGGAATATCATACAGACGTATGAAAGGTAAGTATTCCGCTTTCTTCTTCCTTCCTGCCAACTAACCGTACTGAGGGAGGGAGTTGGCTGTGCGCAAGCTCGGTGATTCGCCATCCAACGCGAATCAGACGTTTGGCTGTTGTAGCAGACGGCGGAAGCGACCTCCAGACGTCCGGGGTGACCATAGGACGTCTGGGAGCTAGGCCAGATGTCCCCGCAGACTTCTGGACGTCTGGGAAGCCACGCTGAGCAGGTAATTCTCTGATCCACTTTTTAAGACGTCTGGAAGAAGTTCCAGACGTCTGATTTTGCACAGTATCGTCTTTTTCGACCCGTTTAGGGCCCGTTCGGGCTCCGTTTTCCGCGATTCGAGTTGCGTTCTTTTCAGAATTAATTCCTCTACCCGTCTACAGTAGCTATACACTCTTTTGAGACTTTCCTTGTGTTTGATCCTTGTGATAGGACCTCGTTCAGTTGCAGTCTTGGGAGTCGCGGAGGCACGCGGGATTCCCGATCACGCCCCCATTACTCCCGTTGTACCTGGTAGAGTGGCTTTAAGTTATTAATAAAATCTGTTAAATTATGAAACCATAAATAGAACCTAGGACATTGCATGAATCCTAGGAATGAGAAATAGATGGAATGATAGCTCCTAGGTGTTGTATGAATCCTAGGACTGGAAAACTAGATTGTATGATAGATCCTAGGATATGGCATGAATCCTAGGATGGGAAAACTAGTGGAATGTATAATACTGCAGTCTTGAAAAATGGAAAGAGATATAAAGCTGCCGGTAATTTGAATTAACAGCTGCCTGTTGTGAATAGATAACGTGGTTGAGAACATGGATTGTAAGAATGTGAAACTGGAAAGTGAAACCTGGATGTTTGAGTAAAAAGGATGGAACCCTACGGGGAAGTAGGAGTAGAACTCCTGGAAAGTGAATGGAATAGTTTTGGGGAAGTGAGCTGGCCCTTGAGTACGGAGTACCAAGGAGAGCGACTGTCCCCCCCTGTTTAGTGCAGAGCGGAGCCAGCCGCCCCAGGGACCCGGGGTTAGGACTGGCCACTCTGTACCGACTTGCTGGCCCTCGCGTACGTAGTACCGAGGAGAGCTACTAGTGTAGGGAGGTACTAGCTACCCCACGGGCCCCGAGGTTCTGCTAGCCTCCCACACCGACTTGTTAGGCCCGCTGGGGCAAACCAGGGTAGTCAGGCGAGGGTGCGCGGACTGTGGAGGGGAAAGGCCCCGGTTTGGTTACTGTGGAGGGGTTGGACCCCTGTTACTGAGAGGGCTCTGCCCTGTACTGGTTCCGTGCTGTGCTTTGGGCGCACTCGTTAACGGAAACGACTGACCGCGTGCCAGTACGGGTTAGCTACCTGTGCGTTTATCGCACGTGCCGTAGTCACCGTTACGTCTGTCAGTGACCTTGGGGTGGTTGACAGAGGGTAGGATCACCACGAGGGACTCTCCCGGCCAGGAGAGCACTACGTTCTACTTCTACTTTTTGGAAAAGACTGCAATCAAGATCGTTCCCACGAGGAACATTCGAGATCAAGTAAAAGATCTGAGAAATAAATGAAATAGTGAGACAATTGAAAGATGTAAATAAAGAAGGTAATAGAACATAACAGCTACTGTACACTCTACTGTTGTCTTTAGTTTTAGTTGCCACTCTACTTAGCGTTTTGCTGACGTGTTACACTAGTTACCTTTTTTAGGATCAGGTGTTGAGCAGCCAGGGTCAGCGGCTGCAGAGGACGCTGGGCCGAGTAGGGTCCAGTAGAGTTACTACTGTCTTTTGTACCTCTTTGTTCCCGTTATAGTGAGTAGTTCTTGTTTCCGCTGTACTTTTCTTTACCTGCAGTTCATGTTATATGATAAATGTTGTTCTACTATTGTGGTGGTATATACTGTAGTAGTTTCTTTCCTTACTGCTGTACTTTCTTACTGTTAGTTATATTCATGCTGAATGTGGTTTATTTTACTGCTCTTTTGGTTACTTCCTCGTTGGACAACTAGGTCTTGGGATTAGTCTAGTCGGTCCGGTTCTCGTGTCTCGTAGGGACTCGGGAACCTGGTCGTTACAACGGCAGATACGCGTCCTTTGCCCCTCTGCCTCCCACTTCATCCAGCCACTCTTAGATAAGTCCCCTTCTCTCTTCTCTTTATTTTCCCCCTTTTTATTTCCCAAAACAACCCTCGACAACCACAGACCACCACCATTGTCTCCACCTCCAGCAGACCACCGGCGAGGTGCATCCATCATTCCACACACCCACACGCCTCGCCAACTACCTCAAAAGCTCCACCACCTTCCACTGATCATCTTCCCCTTCTCCATTGATCGCCACACGCTCCATACACTACCCCCGAACAAGCCCACCTTTACGGCCACAGGATGAAATAGGCACGCACGCCCAGGCCGTCCCGCACCACACCAGTACCCGAGCCACCTTTTTCGTGTCACGGCGAAGCTTTCTGAGCATTTTGACAAAGCTGTAAGGCCATATTTGTGTTGACAGGGTCTGACCCCTATCCGCCATTAGAGAGGGAGTGAATCTTGCTTGCAAGCTCACTCCAGGTAGCCTCGCTCCAGGTGCCAGGTTCCAGGCAACTCAAATTCTCATCACGCACACATCCAACCCGGTAATTGGCCTTGCAAGCCACTGCAACCCCTATGATTGAGTGAAGACCCCTGTAGGCGCACACGAAGAAGCGGGTGGGACTTTTAGTCCCACCTTAGTTGTTTTCAAATGAGTGAAGTAGTATAAGTTGTAGTTGTGTTAGGGGCTTATCACCTCCTGACACGGGGTGAGGTCCCTCTCACCTACTCTCGCCTCGTCCGCGACTCACTCCTCCGCAGACTTGGCAGCCTGACCCGATTACTGTGCACTCCTTACGCATCACCCACACCGGTGCGCTTGGTCCCGGGCGCGCTGACCCGACCCGTTTACCCGAGAAAGGCTCTGGGAGAGCGAGCCTAAGAGAGAAAAGAGAGAGAGAGTTCGCGGGGGAGGGTAGGTGTAGGTTTTGCTCTAGCTTATAGGAAAAGGAAGAAGAGGAACCTGAAGAAGAAAGCTGAAGAGAAAGAGAAGCCAAGGCAGAGGAAGGAAGGAGAAGCCAAGAAGGAAGAAGAAGAAGGAAGGAGAAGTCAGAGAAAGAAGAGAAGGCAAAGCTGAAACCCAGAGAAGGAAGAAGAAGAAGACAAAGGAGAAAGAAGCCATAGACAAAGGAGAAAGAAGCCAAGGAAGGAAGAAGAAGGTAGGAGAAGTCAGGGAAAGGAAGCAAAGGAAGGAGAAGGCTTGGCTGAAGTCAGAGAAAGGAAGCAAAGGAAGGAGCAGGCTCGGCTGAAGTCAGAGAAAGAAGAGCAAAGAAGGAAGAAAGAAGAAGACATCAGAAGAAAGAAAGAAGAAGAAGAAGAGAAAGCGCAACGCCATAAGCATTTGATTTTTACATCTCTATTCATATTTTTTTGAGCTTCTATATACGTTGAAACTAGTTCTATTGCTTCATAATTTGGTTGAACATCACATTTTATCAAATTGAAGTTGTGTTCTTAGTGATGAGAACCTCATCATGAGCCATAATTAGCTCATTTTGACCCAATAAAGAAGATAAAAGCTCCTACATAACCGAGAAGAAGGCTTAACTGAAGGAATAAGTGCTCTGAGAAAAAAAATGAAATAAAGGTTAAAATTGTAATTTTACCATTGCGGTATATAAATGGGATTTCTCAGAGACAAAACATAGGTCAAATGGTCTAAATGAGATAAAAAGTGGGTTGAGTCAATCAGAAATGGGTTTATGTGCGGGAATTAAATGACACTTGATAACCCTAAAACAGACCCACTTAAATTAAGAAGGTTCTGGTCAGGATAAAAATCAAGTAAACCCTCTAAAAATCATGGGAAAATATCCTCTAGGGCTTAGAACACTCAATTTGGCCTTTGGAACCCAGTTTGACCTAGATTAGGGTCCTAGCACATTAATTGACCTAATTTGGGTTTTTACGCAAAATGTCTAGTCAGACGAGGTCAAACCTAAAATCCAACTTCACCATTGGATTCCTTAGGTCCAAATTAGGTTTATACCAAAATTTGGACCCAAGGGGAGGTCATCTTGACCTACTTTACAATTTAGTACACCCAAATCACAATTTGGTCCCTATCTTTTGAATATCTTTGCAGAGAGCCCCTTAAGTTCCTCGCCACTTTTGCAATCAGGTTCTGCCGCCATTGTTAGGGCAGAACCGATCTCCGGCGAGGTTTAGAGAGGGATTCCTCTCCAATCCCTCAGAGATTCCCTCCTAGAAATGGAAGGGAGATTCTCTGAGGAATTCCCTTCCTTCTAAAGCCAATTATAATCTCTGGTGTGAACCCAATCTCTTGTGCGAACGCACGAGAGATTTGGGTATCTTAACCTCTTTCCATCTCCGGCAACCGACCTCAGGTGATTGCGCGCCCTCCACGCTCTGACAGCATGGCCCAGTGCCTATAAAATAACCTCTAAGCCCGGCCGCAGGTCTTCAGCTTGATTTGGCTGATTTTCCACCTCCAATTCATCTCCTGTCCAGCCAAAGTTCCCAGCAAGCTCCGGCGAGCCCCCGTCCCCTCCCTCTTCGCTCTGCCACAAAACCAGTGGCAGAGTTATCTTCCTGACTCTCCTTCGCGTCGCGCAGTACCCGCGCATGCCGCCTTATCCCCGCCGTCGCCGCTGTTCTCCCCCACTGGGTTCTTCTTCCCCGACGACGACAGTTACGCGCTGTCCACGCCGCTGCCTCCCTTCTTTCCAGATCACTCCAGATACCCTCTCCATCCTCTCCTCTCTCTTTTCCCCCTGCTACTTTATCTAATTACCCCCCGATAGTGCTTGAACACCTCCATCTTCCTCGCCTCCGACCGACCTCCGGCGAGCCGCTCCCACCACTCCGCCCCTCCACACGGCTCGCCAACCCTCTTGTAAGCTCCGCCTCACCACCAGGAGCAACTTCCGCCCATCCATCATCCTTCTACACCGCCACCACAGTCCCCCGAACAACCCCACACTTCCGGCCACAGGGTGACCTAGGCACGCACGCCTAGGCCATCCTACGGCCTGCAGCACCGCGCATCATCTTCGCCGTGCCACGGCGAAGGTGCCCAGCTAGTCTGATTGGGCCAATAGGCCGTGCTTGTGTATGACAGGTTGCAACTCCTGCCGCCATTGACGGTTGAAGCAGCAAGCAGCTTCGCAGCAGCTCCAGGTGTTAGACCTCCCAGGTTCCAGGCGCAGCAGGTTCACGCGAGTGTAGCGAAGCCTTCGGGGCCAGCAAGTCGTGCTGCGAAGCTCCCAGCCTTGGCCATAGCACGAAGAGAGCTCTGCGGACGCGCGTGGAATTGGAACAGATCAGATAGTCCCACATCGTGGAATCGCAAAACACAGGTATAGTATAAATTATTTTTGTGTTTTATTCTCACTGCCTCCGAAACCACAGGGGTGAGGTCCCTCACCTGACCCACGCCTGCCTCGTCCGCGGTTTCACCTCGCGGATCTGGTGGGATCCGACCCGACCCAAACCTATGCACTCCTCTCACATCACCCACCTGCAGGTGCGCCTAGTCCCAGGTGCGAATCCGACCCGATTACCCGTGTGGCTCTGGGAGAGCGTCCTTGAGCGATTTACAGAGAAACAGAGAGACGTTTGGGTAGAGGGATGGGGTAGGTTTTGCTTTGGCTGTGGTTTGCGCAGGAAAAGCAGAGGAAGAAGCGAACACTTAGCCACTGCAGCAAGGGAAGAGAAGAAGAAAGAAGAGGCTGTGTAACAGAGAAAGAAGGAGAAGCTTTCGTAGAGAAACAAGGATAAGGAAGAAGACCAAGGAAGGAGAAAATTTTGAAGGAAAGCACAAGGAACTCTGAAGAAAAGAAGCTAAGCAAGGCAGAGATCAGAGAGAAGGAAGGACTGCAGAAAAGACAAAGAGAAAAAGAAGACAGGAGAGAAACAAAGGCAGGAAAAGAGAAGGAAGTGCAAGGAAGAAGAAGATCTGTGAATCTGAAGGAAAGAAGAAGAAGAAGACAGGAGAGAAAGAAGATTACATTTAAGACGTCTGATATAGAGATCAGACGTCCAATTCTGTTTTCTTTTACAAATTCTTTTTATAACTCTCTCTCGTTGAATCAATTATTTTCATTTACAAGTTGTATTCTTTGGTTTTGAAAGTACTGAGATTGCTCCCTGTGTTCGACCTCGGAGACTCTAGTTTTTCGAGTAATAAAATTCTCTATATTTGTTTGAACGTTTTGTCAGTTATACTACAACGTGATATTCTCTTTAAAAACCCGCACAAAAGCGAACGAACACTTAGTTTTTAAATCCCAATTCGCTCCTCGTGTTTGACCTCGGATTCACAGTTTTTCGAGCAATAAACTTTCATTTGTTTTTCGAAGCGATTTCAACTGTACTGTAACGTAATATTTACAGACCTGATTTCACTTTCGCATAAAACATTTTGGCATCGTTTCCGGAGAGCAATGGGCAATTTAGAATCTTTGATCACATCTTCTGATTCAATATTAACTTGATCTATTTCTTCTGTTGTGATTATTTCAGGGGAAGAAAAGAAAACAACTGCACAACAACCACACCAGAGGTAGGTAATTTCTCATTAGCCCTCTCTCTTAATCCCCTCAATTCTGAAATGGAAAGCAAAGAGAAATCAATCTAGGGTTACCTGCTTTCCATATCAAGTAATTCACCAAGGTTGCCTGATTTTAATTTTAACACATTTTTGAATTGTGCATCCATTTAAGGTAACTAGGACTAGTACCTTCTTGATTGAGCCCTAGATACCATCTTTGTGGCAACTAAATTGGACCAAATAGAGCCAACTTAAGGATTCCAATCTAGGGTTTTTAGAGACACATCTTCTCTAAGCAAAGAATCAAAACTTTTAAAAAGAGGTGTGCCTAAGCCTTGTTTGAAGAGATTTATCTAAGAGAAACCCTAAGAAAATCAAGCTCTTAAATCACTTGAACCCTAAAAGAAAGGACCTAAAAGCTCTCAAAGGACAAAGAGGTGAAGTTGACTCCTTGGGTTAACCAACCTTGAAATTAGGTCACTTTTTGCACTCAAAAGATCTAAAGTTTAAGTGGAACCCTAAGCACCTTGATCTTAATTAAAAGTGGTAGACTTAAGATGTCAAGGTCCCCATTCTGGTCTACCTAGAATTTTAGTGACAAGAGAGGTTGGGTGGGGGAAACCCCGTAACTCGTGGGGACGCTCTACTGTGTAAGGGTCTTTGCAGAACTCTCCCTCTCTGGCTGCCCAGGTATTTCTCAGGTGGACGACCTTTCCGACGAAGGGTATTGTCCGCCCTGAACCTCTATAGTCATCCAAAGTTTTTGGGTGTCTCGATTGGGTCCAGCACATTTTAATCTTGTCCAATCCTTTGGTGCAAGTTTGGTGGGAGGTCCTTAAGACCATCCTTGAGACCTCCTTTAGAAATCCACTCCCGCCGAGGCCAATCCTTGACGCCCGTGTTTGTGCAGCAACCCCACCACATAGATCTCTCCTCTGATTCATCAGAACTGAGTTCTCCTTCTTCCATCATGGCACAACCAATTGAAGAAGAGAACAACCTTGAGCACCAACTTTAGCGCTTAAATGATCTATTCCAAAAGTTTGTAAACCTGCCGAGCGTCCTATGATGCAAGATCACTATAATCCCACTGCAGTGGCAATCGAGCCTCGAGTCCAAATCTCGGCTGGAGGTCCAGATTCTGAACTCAAGCCCAACATGATTCATGCCATTCCAAAATTCCATAGGCTTAACTCCGAGGATCCCTTCTAGCACATCAAATAACTCAAACATCTGGCCTAGACCTTCAGGTCAGCTGTATAAAATCAGGATATTCTTCTCATGAAGATATTTTCCTTCTCCCTCATGGATAAGGCTGCTCATTGGTATCAGACTCAAACACGTCCGATCAACACATGGGTCAAACTCCAATCCGAATTTTTGAAAAAGTTCTTCCCCGTTGGTCGGACGAATGCCTTGCGCCACCAGATCACTTACTTCACTTAACAATCGAGAGAACCTCTTCATGAGGCATGGGACCGATTCTTGGATCTCATGCGAAAGTTCCCCCATCACGGAGTTCCTAAATGGGAACAAGTCCAGTCATTTTACCAGGGACTCCGTGAAGACATTCGATTATTCGTTAATGCAACCTACGGAGGAAACATCATGGGTCAACATGAGGATACGGTGTGGGAGATTCTTGAGAATATGTGCGACAACTCCATCAATAATGACTCCATGGGCTTATTCGACCAGACGAATGCCCACGCATCGATGAATCCTAGGGGAGCACATGAGATGCAGGTCCTGTCTGCATCTGTCAACTTGGAACTGATGGCCAGTTGGTTGGATAAGGTCTCTATCATAGAGAAGAAGGTGGACGAGCTGACTCGGCATTTTCAGCGAGCCACCTCTACGCAAAACTCGTGTGCACAGCCACCTCTTACGAGGGAAACTGTGTTATGAGAACCTTATCATTAGTCCTAGCTAGCTCATTTTGACCTAAGAAAGAGAATAAGAGCTCCTACATAACTTAGAGAAGGGCCTAATTCAAGGAATTAATGTTCTGAGAAGAAAACATGAAACAAAGGTTAAAACTGCAATTTTACCATTGCAGTACATCAACGGGATTTCTCAGAGGCAAAACATAGGTCAAATGGTCTGAATAAGATAAAAAGTGGGTTGGTTCAGTCAGAAATGGGTTCATATGCAGTCTAGGAATTAAATGACATCTTGTAAGCCTAAAACAGACTCACATAATTCAACAAGGTTATGGTCAGGATAAGAATCAACTAAACCCTCTAAAATTCATGAAAAAATATCCCCTATGGTTTAGAACCTTCAATTTGGCCTTTGAAACCTTTTTTGACTTAGATAGGAGTCATAGCTCATTATTTAACCTAATTTGGGTTTTTGTGTAAAATATCCAGTCAAACATGATCAAACCTAAAATCTAACTTCACCATTGGATTCCTTAGGTCTAAATTAGATTTGTACGAAAATTTGGACCTAAGGGGAGGTCATCTTGACCTACTTTGCAAAATAGTCCACCCAATTACATTCTAGCCCTTAACTTTTGAAAACCATTGCACAGACCCCCCTAACTTCCTCGCCACTCGTACAATAAGGTTCCTCCACCATTAAAGCAGAGGGATCCTACTTCGGTGAGGAATGGAGGGGGATTACTCCCTGATTCCTCAGAGATCTCCTAAATTTGGAAGGGAGATTCTCTAAGGAATTCTCTTCCATCTGAGCATGATTTCAAGATCTGATTTGCATCAAATCTCTCGTGCGAATGCACGAGAGATTTGGGTCTTCCACTGTTTCCATCTCTGGCGAGGACTCTTGTGCTTGGAAGCTTGTCTTCCAAGCATAAGAACCCCTGCCAGTGCCTATAAAAGGTCTACCACCTCCGGCCGCTCCGATTCAGCTTGACTTGGCTGGAGAAATACCCCCAATTTCGTCTCCTCTCCTCCGGCCAGGTGTCCCGCGAGCTCTGATGAATCCTCCTCCTCTTTCTTTACGCTCTGCCATAATACCAGTGGCAGAGCCGTTTTCACCACCTTCCTTCGCATCGCGCAATACCCGCGCACGTCCTCCAGCCCTTTCATCATCGTCGCTCTCCCTCCACTGGACATCCTCTTCTCCGGCGGTGGTAGGTACGACCAGCCGCCTCCTCTCCCCCTTCGTCCACTTACCTAGGTTAGAATTATTCCCCTCTCTCCCCTCTTCATTTCCCCTCTTTCTATTTCCACTTTCGACCCCTCGCAGCCACAGACCACCTCCACCTTCTCCATCTCTGGTCGACCACCGGCGAGGCGCATCCACCGCTCCGCACTTCCACACACCTCGCCAGACCCCTCATTATATCCGCCATCACCCATTGATCGTCATCTGCCCATCCACTGACCGCCATCACCTCCCTAAACGCCCATCGAACACACCCATAAATATGGCCACAGAGAGACCTAGGTACGCACTCCTAGGTCGCCCCGCGGCCAGCCATCCTTGTAGGCACCTTCACCATGCCACGAAGAAGCTCCCCATCTGGTTTAATGAGGCCGCAAGGCCGTACTTGTGTGTTTCAGGTCAAGCCACCCTTCTGTCATTGACGTAGAAGCAAGCTTGCTTGCAAGTAGCGCTCCAGGCCGCATCCACCTAGGTGCTATGCTCCAGGAGGTGCGGGTTGGACTTGCGTATACACCCAGCCAGGCAATTGGCTTTGAGTGACATCGCAACAGCGGCAATTGAAGAAGTCCACCTGTGGGCGGGAGCGCAAAAGCGGGTGGGACTTTTAGTCCCACCTAGGAAACTCAAGAGTGAGGTGAGTCCCTTAAATTGAATTTGTGTTTTTAGCTTACCGCCTCCAGTACATGGAGTGAGGTCCCTCGCCCACACACGCATGCCTCGTCCATGACCTATGCCCTGTGGATTTGGCTGACCGACCCGATTAACCCTCGCACTCCTCACGCACCACACCACGCCGGTGCACCTGGACCCAGGAGCGTGAAACCCAACCCGATTACTTGGCTCTAGGAGAGCGAACCTAGGAGAGAAATAGAGAGAGTGACACGAGGAAGGGTAGGGGTAGGTTTTGCTCCGTTGTGTGTAGGAAAGAAGAAGGAAAAGAAGACGAGCTAAGGTGAGGTGAAGCTAAGGCCAAGTGGCTAAAGAAAAGAAAGGCATAGAAGCTAATGAAGCCAAGGAGGAAAAACAAAGGCCAAAGCTTAAGGGCTGAAGGAAGAAGAGAAGCGGCTGAAGAAGAAAGCCAAGGGCAGAGGCTGAAGAAAAGAAGAAGAGAAGGCAACAAGGAAGGAAAAGGAAGAAGAAGGAAGGCAGAAGCCAAGGGAAGGAGAAGCACTGTAGCAGAGGTACAGTTGAAGAAGAGAGGCACGGCTAAGGCAGAGGAAAGGAAGAAGAAGACAAAGGAAAGAAGAAGGGCAGGAGAAGGCAAGAAAGAAATAGAAGGCCAAAGTCAAAGAAGAAAAAGCAAAGGAAGAGAGAAAAGAAAAGAAGCCAAAGTCAGAAAGGAAAAGGCAAGCATGCAGAGAAAGAGAAGAACCAAAGAAGAAGAAAAGAAGAGAGAGAAGCATATCTTTTTAAGACATCTGATTATAGAATCAGACGTCCAATTCTTCTTTTGGCTACATTTTAATTCATAAACTCTTGCATGATATTCTGAATTAGGTTTTGAGTAGATTAAAGTGTTTAATTACATTATTGAGATTAGTGTATAGATTCCATTTGCTCCTTTTGTTCGACCTCGGATACCTAGGTTTTCGAGTAATAAATTCTTATTTGTTTTCGAGGCGATTTCATCTATACTACAACGTACATCTTTTAAAACCACGATGTCACCCTGTTAACACTGTGCAGAAAATCTATCATCGATCTCCTCAAAGGATGGACCAGTATCCACCCCTGTCTGAATCCAGGACTGGAGGGACCTCTGATCCAGTCTATTCTAGTTGGGTGAACTCTGAACCCTCATAGACTGATTTTCCTGAGGCTCCTCAGACCTATGAGGACCTCAACGCCATCCAGAATGACCCATTCTCCAATACCTGTAACCCTGGATGGTGGAATCATCCCAACTTCCTATGGGCAGGAAATTCTTAGAATCAAAGACCACCTTATCAACCCCGTCCACAAGCTCCTCGTCCATATCAGCTGCCTCAACCTCGACCCAACCCCACCTATCAATCTGGGCCAAACCAAGCAGATCAAATGACTCTTATCCTTCAAACTTTGGCTGACATTCAAAAAAAGAATGCGGCAATACAAAAACAACACAAGGACGGGATCATAGAGGTTCGCAATCAACTTGCCCAAATGGCGAATTCCCGCCAACCTGGCACACCAGAGGCACGTTATGAACCCAAATTCAGGCCTCACCCACATGATTTATCAGGCCCCTTCTGTTCCATCACCCGACGAGATGGAAGCTTCGACATCTTACGTAGGATTTTAATAGCAGCCACCTATTTTACCAACCCCAAACCAAGACCAGGTAGGACTAAACTCTGTAACAACCCGTAGTGGTAAAGCAACTCAAGAGCCACCTTATCCAAACCACTCCAAGCCTGGTAGTAACCCAAGACCTAGGATAGTTATCCAGGATACCCCTATCCCAGATTAAGAACCTGGACCTATTCTAGAGGAACCAACTAAGATTCCATTTCCTAAGGCCTTGACCAAGGGAAAGAGGATGACCAAACCCATGGCTCTTGAGGAGGATCTGGTCAAGCTCTTTGAACAGGTTCAGATAAACATCCCCTTGATGGATGCAATCTGCCACGTACCAGCTTACGCACGATTTCTAAAAGACGTGTGTACACCTAAGCGTAAGTTGCGAACCAAAAGTGGGAGTCTGATCGTACTGTCAGAGCAAGCCAGCTCTGTAATCTTGAGCAAACTCCCACCTAAGGCTAAAGACCCAGGTACTCCCCTGATTTCATGCACTATTGGTGATACCCAATTCGACAGAGCCTTATTAGATCTAGGTGCCTCCATAAACCTAATACCTACATCCCTCCTTGACCACCTTGAAGAATTCGAGCTTAAACCGACAGAGGTGACGTTGCAGTTAGTTAATCGATCCATCAAGTCACCTAAAGGAGTACTCGGGGATGTCATTGTTAGGGTATGGGATTTCTACTCCCAGTGGATTTTATAGTCTTGGTTATGGATGCACCTGAAAACCCAAGGGATACATCGATTATACTAGGGAGACCTTTTCTGGCCACTGCTAGGGCCAATATAAACTGTGAGGAGGGACAAATAGAATTAAAATTCAGAAACCAAACACTAAAGATTGACATCTTCAAGTCCCAACAAGGGATTAATTGTGGTGTTAGAGAACAAATATGTGATATCAAAGCCGTGGTTGATGAATCGTATATCGAGGACAACCTGATTATTCCCGATCAGCCACTAGAAGATCAAAACCCGCAAACAAAGGAGTCTGAACCTGATCTAGATACACCCATAACTCCTTCCCATGCTCCTGACACACACCCTAAACCACCCACTGCTGCAGATAACCTCGTCTTGGAACTCAAGCCTCTTTTTGACCATCTGAAATACGTCTTTTTAGGTTCCAATCAGACATTTCCTGTGATTATCAACTCCAAACTCATACTTGACCAGGAATCCCGTCTGATTACTGTTCTCCAGCAACATCGAAGAGTCATTGGATGGACTCTTGATGATTTGACTGGCATTAGTCCCTCTTATTGCACACACCGAATCTACACCGAAGAGGGCACACGACCTTTGCGAGAAATGAAGAGACGTTTGAACCCTAATCTGCAGGAGGTCGTGAAAAACGAGATCATTAAGTGGTTAGATGCAGGGATCATCTACCCGATCTCCGACAGTCGGTGGGTGAGTCCAATCTAGTTTGTGCCTAAGAAGGCAGGACTCACCGTTATTATGACTGAAACCAGAGAGGTCATACCGACCCGTGTAGCTAACTTGTGGAGAGTCTGCATTGATTACAGAAGACTAAATTCCTCCATGAAGAAGGATTATTTCCCACTACCGTTTATTGATCAGATCCTCGAGAAACTGGCGAGAAATAGGTTCTTCTGCTTTCTTGATGGGTACTTCGGTTAAAACTAGGTGGCAATCCATCCTGAGGACCAAGAAAAGACCACCTTCACCTGCTCCTTCAGGATGTACGAGTTCCGAAGGATGCCATTCGGTCTCTGCAATGCACCCGCGACTTTTCAACGGTGCATGCTTGCCATATTCTCAGATATGGTAGGTGATTATCTAGAAGTCTTCATGGATGACTTTTCAGTATTCGAAGCATCATTTGACGATTGCCTCCTACACTTGATCCAAATCCTCAGGCGATGCATTGATGTGAATCTGGTTCTTTCCTGGGAAAAGAGCCATTTCATGGTGCCTGAAGGAATTGTCCTGGGACATTTGATTTCAGAAAAAGGCATCCAAGTTGATCGAGCCAAGGTGAACTCCTTATGCCTAGCTCGATCAAGGACATCCGATCTTTTCTGGGGCACATCGATTTTTACTGTCAATTTATCTCTGATTTTTCGAAAATCACGCGTCCCCTGACCACTCTTCTCTCCAAGGATGTACCTTTCGAAATCTCCAAGGAATGCACTCAAAAATTTGAGATCCTTCATGACCGAGTAACCCAAGCCCCGATCCTACAGTCTCCTGATTGGTCTCAACCCTTTGAGATCATGTGCGATGCGTCTGATTTCGCTGTAGGAGCGGTATTGGGGCAGAAAATTGACGGAAAACTCGTGGTCATTTACTACGCTAGCAAAACACTTGACGAGACTCATCGTAACTACATAGTTACTGAGAAAGAGCTGCTAGCCGTAGTATTTTCCCTGGAAAAATTTAGATCTTATCTCCTGGGTTCTCGTGTTATCATCTGCTTGGGTCACATAGTTGTGAGCCATCTCCTTGAAAAGAAGGATGCGAAACCTCGATTAATCTGCTGGATCTTACTGTTGCAAGAATTTGACCTCGAGATTCACGACAAAGTGGGAAAACAGAATGTGGTAGCTGATCACTTGTCCCGCCTGCCTTCTGAGACCATCGACCCTTCCGAACCCATCACGGAACATTTCCCTGATGAGCACCTTCTGACTATCAATACAGGGCTTCCATGATTTGCTGATATAGTAAACTACTTGGTATCACATCAGATCCCGTCTGATTAGCCGAAGGCCAAGAAGGACAAATTGCTTTCCGATGCCAAGTATTACTTTTGGGAAGACCCATATCTTTTCCACATCGGTGCTGATCAAATAATTTGACGATGTGTCACAGAAGCGGAAATCCAAGACATACTCTCCTTTTGCCATGATTAAGCACGCGGTGGACACTTTTCAAGACATAAAACCACAGCAAAAGTCCTCTAGTGCAGCTTTTACTGGCCCACAATTTTCAAGGACGCATACAATCACTGTAAGGCATGTACCCGTTGCCAGACCTTGGGCAACATGTGCCATCGAGATATGATACCTTTACAACCGATTCTGGTATGCGAAATTTTTGACATTTGGGGGATTGATTTTATAGGACCCTTCCTTATCTCGGATGGCTTCGAGTACATTTTACTCGCTGTTGACTATGTGTCGAAATGGATTGAAGCCATCCCGACCCGAACCAATGATCATAAAGTTATCAAATTCATTCATCAGAACATCGTCTCACGGTTCGGGATTCCACGTGCGATAATTTTCGATGGAGGGACCCATTTCACAAACGCTCAGCTCAGGTCACTGATGACCAAATACAGGGTGTCGCACCGAATCTCTACTCCTTACCACCCCCAAACTAATGGTCTAGCTGAGCTATCAAATCGGGAGATCAAGAAAATCCTCCAAGTTACTGTTCGACTTGACAGGAAGGATTGGTCATCCTAGCTTCTGGAAGCTCTGTGAGCTTATAGGACCGCCCACAAGATCCAATTAGGTATGTCTCCCTTCAAATTGGTGTACGGGAAGGCATGTCACCTCCCCGTTGAATTGGAGCATAAATCCTATTGGGTAGTACAGAACTACAACCTAGATCTTTCAAATGCTGGAACCCATAGAAAGCTTCAAATGAGCGAGATCGATGAATTACGCCACGACGCGTATGAGAACTCACAAATTTACAAAAAGCGGGTTAAAGCCTTTCACGACAAGCACATATCTAGAAAGATCTTTCATCTTGGTCAAAAGGTCCTACTCTTCGATGCCAGACTCAAACTGTTCCCAAGAAAACTACGATCAAAATGGATTGGACCCTACTTAGTCCGATGAATCTTTGGAAATGGAGCCATTGAGATCAGTCCACTCAGCCATCATTCCGAACCGTTCGTCATGAACGGTCGGAGACTCAAGCCGTTCATTGACGTGACCGATACAAATTTGGCTAAGATATCCTTTACCCTCCATTCATCCTGAGCTCACTGCGCTCAGTCGATGGTGTAAAACTCAGCGCTTAACAGGAGGCAACCTGTCATTCTTGAAAAAATCGAAAGCTTTCTTGACATTTCTATGTTGAATTCATATTGCACTTTAGGGTTCATCCATTAGAACAACCGACTCCACCTCAGGTACCCGTACCCGAGTCAAGAAATTGTTCGTAACAATCACCTCGACTCATTTGCCCACCCAAAACCTGTCCTAATGAATGAACTAAGCTGAATTCGAACCCACCTAATTTACAATGGGAACATTGCAAATCATAGGCATGGGGGGGTAAGAAAGTGCAAAACTTCATGAAAACTCATCTCACAAGAACAGGTTTCAATAAAAAAATCACATATCACAAAAAACACCAAAAAAATGAAAAAATCTTTAAAAAGAACAAAAAAAAACTGAGGGGGGGGAGAGAAAATTTTTTAAGGCATACAAACCATAAGGAGGAAAAGAGCAAACTGACAAAAAAGGAGAACAAAATGAAAAGGAAAAAGAATACTCATTAGTAAGAGATTAAGGGATTAACTGAAGTTCTAGACCACATCAAGGAAAAGAAAAAAAAAGGAAAAAAGTGTTAATGAGCCACAAAAAGAGATTAGTAGGAATGCTGATCTTAGGCTTTTTGGGCTAGACTCTTAGGCTTAAAAATTCAAGTACTCGCTAAGATCTGAACAATCCTCAAGTGGTTGGGGAAAATACGAAGCTTAAGTATTAGGTCTAAAGCTTAGGGAGTATTCAGCCTCGTTAACTGACCTTCGATTTGTGGGACACGGTAACCTAAGCACCCCAATCCACACATAGTCTGGTTCAATGCGCATAACTATCAAAATCATGCAAAAGCGTTTAAATGTTCTGAAAAAAGTTGTCTAGATTAGGAGCGGCCGATCAGCACAAGTTGATTTGGACGAGTTCCCAGCCTGTAGAGGCGGGAAATTTCCCTTGAAGATGTGTAACAACATATCGTCTCCTCGGTGCTTGTCTCCTAGGATATTTACATATCTTACCGGGGGCACGTAAGCACCCTACTGGTTCAGATACCATGGGCGGCATTATCACGAAATGTCGATTGCCAGGGTCTGGATTTGGCTACGGAACACCATGGGCAAGATTATCTCGAAATCTCGAAAGCTAGGGTTCTGGGGGTTGCCATGGGTGGTGCTATCATGAAGCATCGACTGCCAGGGACCTTTGAGGATTGATGATGGGGACGAGGAATCCGATACTGACAGTGTTGAGAAGCCAATTCGAAGCTAGAAATAAAAAGAAAAGAGAGAGAAAACTCTCCAAACAAATAAATCCTCTGTCTCTCTCTTACAAAAAATGCATTGCAAACTGAACCAAGGCTAAAATATGTCTCAAGCACGGGTGCTTTAACCGCGGAGTCCAACGATCCTTAGGATAGTTCTTGCAAGCCTTAAAAACCTTCGAGGAGGATCGAGGCTAGAGCTGGTCAAGTCTGGATCTTGGTTGGTACTTGAGTACCTCTAGGCCTACTGTCGACATTCTAACCTAATCAAAAAGAAAAAGAAAAAGCACTTATCAAAAATTGTGACAGAAGCTCATGGTCTAGAATAGAAGTTAAAACCTTAAAATTTTGCTAAGGAACTAGCAAAAGCTAAGCATGAGGGTATGATGGGAACACTATCATGAGCCCTAATTAGCTCATTTTAACCTAGAAAAGAGAACAAAAGCTCCTATATAACCAAGTGAAGGGCCTAACTCAGGGAATAACTGGTTTGAAAGAAAAGTAAGAAATAAAGGGTAAAATTGTAATTTTACCATTGCAGTACAACAACAGGATTTCTCAAGGGTAAAACATGGGTCAATTGGTCTTAACAAGATAAAAAGTGGGTTGGTTCAATTAGAAAATGGTTAATGTGAGATCTGGGAATTAAATGACTTCTTGTAACCCTAAAATAGATCCACTTAATTAAACAAGGTTCTGGTCAGGATAAAATTCAACTAAATCCTCTAAAATTCATTGAAAAATATCCTCTATGATTTAGAACCTTCAATTTGACCTTTAGAACCTATTTTAACCTAAATAGGGGTCCTAGTCAAACATTTGCCCTAAATTAGGTTTTTGTGCAAAATTTTCAGTTAAACGTGGTCAAACCTAAAATTCAACTTCACCATTGGATTCCTTGGATCCAAATTAGGTTTATACCAAAATTTAGACCTAAGGGGAGTTCACCTTGACCTACTTTGCAAAATAGTCCAACCTAATTACTTTTATGCCCCTAGCTTTTGAAAACCATTGCAAAGACCCCCTAGCTTCCTTGTCGTTCTTTGCAATTAGGTCCCTCCACCATTACAATGGAGGAATCCTACTCCGGTGAGGATTCAAGAGGGATATCTCCCTGATTCCTCAGAGAATCCCTCTTAAATTTGAAAGGGAGATTCTCTAAGGAATTGCTGACCGTGTGAACCCAATTAGATGCTCTGATTCCCACCCAATCTCTCATGCGAACGCATGAGAGATATGGGTATCTCTCGACCTTCCAAGTCTGGCAAGGTTGCCGTGCTTGGAAGCTTGTCTTCCAAGCATAAGGCCCTCTGCCTGCGACTATAAAAGACACCCCAAGTCCTCCCGACCATCGGAAGCTTGTTTTGGCCAAAGAATCCCCCAAAATTCCTCCTTTCCCCCCTCTGGCCAAAAAGCCCCCAAGCTTCGGAGACTTCTCCTCCCTCTTCTCGTCGCTCTGCCACCATACCAGTGGCAGAGTCATCTCCGCCTCCTTTTTCCGCGTCGCGCCATACTTGCGCCCGCGTCTCCTCCCTCTCGTCGTCACCGCCTCTCCACCTCAGGACCTTCGTCTCTAGTGACGGCAGATACACGTCCTCTGCCCCTCTACCTCCCCCTTTGTCCAGCCACTCTTAGATAAGTCCCCTTCTCTCTTCTCTTTATTTTCCCCCTCTTTTTTCCCAAAACAACCCTCGACAACCATAGACCACCACCATTGTCTCCACCTCCGGCAGACCACCGGTGAGGTGCATCCATCATTCCACACACCCACACGCCTCGCCAACTACCTCAAAAGCTCCGCCACCTTCCACTAATCATCTTCCCCTTCTCCATCGACCGCCACATGCTCCATACACTGCCCCCGAACAAACCCACCTTCACGGCCACAGAACAACCTAGGCATGCACGCCCAGGCCATCCCGCACCACACCAGTACCCGAGCCACCATCGTCGTGTCATGGCGAAGCTTTCTGAGCATTTTGACAAAGCCGTGAGGCCATATTCGTGTTGACAGGGTCTGACCCCTATCCACCATTGGAGAGGGAGCGAAGCTTGCTTGCAAGCTCACTCCAGGTAGCCCCGCTCCAGGTCCCAGGTTCCAAGCAACGCAGATTTGCATCACACACACATCCATCCTGGTAATTGGCCTTGCAAGGCACTGCAACCCCTGCGATTGAGTGAAGACCCCTACAGGCGCGCATGAAGAAGCGGGTGGGACTTTTAGTCCCACCTAGGTTGTTTTCAAACGAGCGAAGAGGTATAAGTTATAATTGTGTCTGGGGCTTATCGCCTCTTGACACAGGGTGAGGTCCCCCTCACCTACTCTCGCCTCGTCCACGACTCACTCCTCTGCGGACTTGGCAACCTGACCTGATTACTGTGCACTCCTCACGCATTACCCACGCCGGTGCGCCTGGTCTCGGGCACGCTGACCCAACCCATTTACCCAAGAAAGGCTCTAGGAGAGCGAGCCTAAGAGAGAAAAGAGAGAGAGTTCGCGGGGGAGGGTAGGGGTAGGTTTTGCTCTGGCTTACAGGGAAAGGAAGAAGGAAGAGGAACCTGAAGAAGAAAGCTGAAGAGAAAGAGAAGCCAAGGTAGAGGAAGGAAGGAGAAGCCAAAAAAGGAAGAAGAAGAAGGAAGGAGAAGTTAGAGAAAGAAGAGAAGGCAGAGTTGAAACCTAGAGAAGGAAGAAGAAGAAGACAAAGGAGAAAGAAGCCACAGACAAAGGAGAGAGCAGCCAAGGAAGGAAGAAGAAGGTAGGAGAAGTCAGAGAAAGGAAGCAAAGGAAGGAGAAGGCTCTACTGAAGTCAGAGAAAGAGAAAGAAGAGCAAAGAAGGAAGAAAGAAGAAGACATTAGAAGAAAGAAAGAAAAAGAAGAGAAAGCCCAATGCCAGAAGAATCTGATTTTTACATCTTTATTCATATTTTTTTGAGCTTCTATATACATTGAAACTAGTTCTATTGCTTCATAATTTGGTTGAACATCACATTTTATCAAATTGAAGTTGTGTTCTTAGTTTTTAAATCCCAATTTGCTCCCCGTGTTCGACCTCAGATTCACAATTTTTTGAGTAATAAACTTTCATTTGTTTTTCGAAGCGATTTCAACTGTACTGCAATGCAATATTTACAAACCTGATTTTGCTTTCGCATAAAACATATACTCGGTACTGTTGAAGGCTCTGGGAGAGCGTGACCTATGTAGAGAAAGAGAGGAGAGAGCTTGCGTGGGCAAGGGAAAGGGTTTTGCTGTAGGGGAAGTTGGCTGACACTTAGCCAATTCGAGAAGTCCCCCCCCCCTAAGAGAAGAAGAGAAGCAGAGGAAGAAGAAGAAGAAGAGAAGAGGGATCCGCAATAGAAGAAGAAAAGAAGAAACAGAGAAAGAAGAAGAAGAGGCTGAGAAGGGAGAATGGGCTATACACTGTAGCTCGAGACGTTTAAGCCGTTTGATTAAGCACTTGGTCGTCTGATATTGCTAGGCTTTATTTGATTGATTTTGTTGAGAAATTTGCTATTATTGTGAGGGGTAATTGGTGATTCGAATCACCATTTTACCACATTCTTTTTGCACTATTGACATTTGTTTTCATTTATATATATCATTATTGTTTGAAGTTCTATTATAAATTGCTTACATTGTGCTTAAATTGTAATTCTCGAGATTTAAATTCCATATTGCTCTCTATGTTCGACCTTGGAACCTTTTCGAGTAATAAAATTTATTTGTTTAAGTGCTATTTTGGCTATGCTACAACACAACAATCTTAAAACACCGATTTTAGCACACGAACATTTTGATGCCATTACTAGGGAGTAACGGACAATTTAGAACTCTTGATTGCAATTCCGATTCAGATTCTAACTTGCTATATCTCTTTTGCTATGGCTGTTTCAGGAGGGATACATTCAAGGAAGATCAGCCACGTAGTAAACACACCAGGGGAAGATAAGTTCTAAATACTCTCTCTCTTAAGCCCCTTATTCTGAAAAGGTTAAAAGAAATAAATTCAATTAGGGCTACTTGCATTTTATCCATAGATAACTCATCAAGTTGCCTGATTTGATACATTTTATTTGGTCAACAAATCCTGACTTGTGCACCGACTTAAAGCTTGAGGTTTCTAGGGCTATCACATTCTTGTTTGAGCCCTAGGTACCACATTTGGACAAGTTAAATTGGACCAAATTAGAGCCAATTAAGGATTCTAGTTTAGGATTTTTAGAGATACACTTGCTTAATCAAGAAATCATATTTCCAAACAATGTGTGCCTAGACCTTGATTGAACTGATCTATTCAAGCAAAACCCTAAAATTAGGCTCTTAAAGTCATTTGAACACTAAAAGAGGGACCTAAGATTCTCAAAAGGACATTACAGGTGAAGTTGACCCACCTTGTTGGGCCAACCAATCTTCAAATTAAGTCACTTTTGCAGTCAACACATCTTAAAGTTCAAGTGAGATTCTAAGCACCCTTGCTCTTAATTAAAACTGGTAGACTTAAGAGGTTAAGTTCCCATTCTAGTCTACATGGAACATCAGTGACAAGAGAGGTCAGGTGGGGGAAATCCTGTAACCCATGGGGGCACTCTACCATGTAGGGGTCTTTGCGGGACTCTCCCTCTCTGGCTGCCTAGGTAATTCTCAGGTGAACGATTTTCTGACTAAGGGGTATCATCCGCCTCGAACCTCTATAGTCATCTAAAATTTTTGGGTGTCTTGATTGGGTCCATCACATTCTACCTCTCATCTACTCCATCGGTGCATGTTCGGGAGGAGGTCTCTAAGACCATCCTTGAGGCCTCCTTTAGTCTCTCATTCACGTTGAGGCCAAGCCTCGACCTCCTTGTTTGTGCAACAACCCAAGCCAATTGATATCTCTTCCGATTCATCTGAACCTAATTCTCCTTCATCCATCATCATGTCACAACCTGCAGAAGAAAATAATCTCGAAAATCAACTTCAACGCCTCAATGATTTATTTCAAGCCTTTGTGAACCCACCACAGTGTCCAATAATGCGAGATCACTACAATCCCACTGCGGTAGCAATTGAACCTTGAGTACAAATCCCCGTTGGAGGTCCTGACACTGAACTCAAGCCCAACATGATTCATGCCATTCCCAAATTCCATGGGCGTAATTTTGAAGATCCTTCCAGCATATCAAACAGCTCAAGCATCTAGCCTAGACCTTCGGGTCAGAAGCTCAAAATCGGGATGTTCTACTCATGAAAATGTTCTCCTTCTCTCTCATGGATAAAGCTACTCACCGGTACCAAACCCAAACGCGTCCAATCAACACCTGGGTGGAACTTCAATCTGAGTTTTTGAGAAAGTTCTTCCCTGTTGGTCGGACAAATGCTTTACGGCACCAGATCACACATTTCACACAATAAGTAGGAGAACCACTCACGAAGCATGGGATCATTTCCTGGATCTCATGCGAAAGTGCCCCCATCACGGAGTTCCTAAATGAGAACAAGTCCAGTCTTTTTACCAGGGACTCCGTGAGGATATTAGATTATTTGTCAATGTAACCTGCAGAAGAAATATCTTGGGTCAACATGAAGATACCTGAAATTGCACTAGAGGGGGGTGAATAGTGAAATTATATTATATTGTAACACAAAAATTCAATCACAAAAGGAGGCACCAAATTTTAGGTGCAAACCCAAGATGGGTGAAAACCATCACCTAAGACAATCCCTTGACTTAGGATTTTCAATCACAAGGTGATCAATCCACTAACCACACTACTTAAACGAGGGTATTACAAATCCCACCTCCGATCCCTAAACGGAGGTTTCTCCCTTCAAAATGAAGAGACAGGGACCCAACAGGACGGAAACCCAAAGTACAAAAAATAAGAAGTAAAACAACACCTATAGAGCACCCCAATACTTTAATTACTTTCTTATCTACTAAACATAAAAATAACTCCCTGAGGATTTGCAGAACGGAGTGAGCCGGGAGTATGGATTTGCCCTTTGATCAGAGTGTTGGCACAATACAAGGGCAAGATGAAGCTTAAAGTAGTGAGCAAGTGATTTTTCTAAGGGAATTGAATCTAAAGGGGCGTGTTTTGCCTAAGAGGAGTTGTAGTCTATTTATAGGCAAGTTTGGAACCTTCAAGAACACTTGGGAGAGTTCTCCTAGCCATTGGAGACAAATCCCAAGAGATTAGGACGAAATCCACCACAAATCAGGGTAATGATGAGTTTGACAGCAATATCAGATGTCTAATTTTAGGATCAGATGTCTTATAGGACATCTGATTATAATTTTGGTCGTCTAATACTGTAGGCCATCCTGAACTGACTTTATTGGATCAAAAGAAGGACGTTTGATATTTTCACATAAGACGTCTGATTAGGATATTGGACGTCTAATAAAGGGTGGATTTGTTCCTGTTTTCATCAGATCCAAACAGGGTTCTAGATTTTAAGGATCAGACATCGTTATGGACGTCTGAAGGAATCACCAGATGTCTGGAAACCAAAAAAGACTTCATTGCGATTTCTGACAAAAGATTTTATGGCCGTAATGAGATACGCACAGAAATACATGGGCAACGGTCCAAAGGTAGACGTTTGTAAGCGTGTTTAGACGTCTGGAAATACATTTTTGCCCGTTACCTGTAGAACGAAGATAGGTGCTTAGTCTAACGGTTAGTATGTGGACGTCCAGGTAAAGTATCAGACGTCAGAATGAGGTTATGGACGTCTGATAGAGAAGTGCTTCGACTAATGTTTATGAAGACACAAACTGAAGGCAGAACTATAGGAAGTTAGATGTCTGAGACACTTGTCAGACATCTTAAAGTGGAAAATCAGACGTCTGACCATTGTTCTAGACGTCTAATAAGAGTCTTAATGTTAGGTTTTTGTTTCTAATTTATCCTAAGTGTAGAGAGCTTAAGTTAGCTATTTATAGGTTATGTTTGGGGGCTCTTTACAACAATTATAGACTCAAATAAAATGAAAATTATAACCTTTGAAAGTTTACACGAAAAAGCCTGTGACCTAATACTTATGTCACTTGTCTTCACGCTTTTAATTTCTCGTCTTGGAAAACTTTAGGAAACCTGCAAATATGTTATTACAGAGAGAAACAATATGCTATGCTTATTTTTTATTTCATTTTCTTCATTTTTTAAAATCATCAAAATATTATATATGAGTAGTTGAACTAACAATCTCCCCCTTTTTGATGATTTTCAAAATATAGCTATAGGTTCTTATTTTCTCCCCCTAAAGGTTGTACTTAGTAGTCTATATCTATTTGAGAAGTTTGTTTATTTTTATATTATTCCCTAGGTTCTTACCTACGTTCTTCTCCCCCTTTTTGAATATCATCATGAAGGGTACTTAAAGGGAGTTGAAACCCAAACTACAAGAGTGACATCTACAAAATGGAGTGCATTAATAAAATTGCATGCTTAAAAGATGACAAAGCATTAAAGAAAATTGATTAAGAATAGAAACATTTAAGCATTGACTAGTTATTGTTCCCAAAAAATATTAAGTATGGGGTCAAGGCCCCTTAATACAAACTTGGAAAAAAGAAAAAAGAAGGAAAAATAGAAGCACTAAGCTATTCTTCTTGATCTTGGCGGAGGTGACGACGAGCGGGTCCGTGTCCCATCTGCAAATTTTGAATGTCTGATCTAAGTTCGTCGATGTCACGGCGCATGCTTCCCATGTAGGTGTACATCTCGCTGGTTCGACACAGCAGGAGGGAGATGCCGGAGGAGAGGGAATCTGTGGCTGGATCCCATGCTTCTTCAAAGCTTGAGTGGGGAGCTTCTATTTGAAGGGGTCGTGGTTCATGGAAGTCTGGAAAGGGTGGAAGGGGCTCTTCTTTAATGGGCTCGTCGACTGGCTCAAGATGCTCCCTAAGTATATGTATCTTGGTGGCTGTGGCCCGGTTGTAAGGCTCAATCTTCTTGTCAACAGCCTGGTCAGTTATGGAAATCCGATGGGTTGAAAAAATTTTGGATAGAATAGACCGAAATGGAAGTGATGCCCCATGGTCTTCATTCATAACGCGAATAATGAGGTGGTAATAATTGAAAGGAATATGACGGACGGCCGCAAAAAGGAGCGCCTTGTGTTGGCGCGAGATGTAATCAAAACCCCCCGATTTGTTTAGGAGGTCCCATCCAAAAATGCGAGAGAGTAGACGTGGAAGGGGTTTGAGGATTTTGCAAGGTAGGGTGCGAGATTTTCAACATATTTTTCAAGGAGGACTAACTCTTGATTGATGACTTCTGAGTTGTATTGCCTCAGAATGTCATTGAAGTCATTTCCCTCATTGGGGATGGCTAGAAGGATGGAAATAGTTTCGGATGTGATGTGGATTTCGCGACCAAATAAGCGGGTATGGAGTTCAAGTTCATAGTTGCTGTAGTCCTCAATGATGTTGGCATAAAAGAGACGGCAAAGATCAGGGAACACGCCAAGAGTTCCAATGCCAGAGTGGAACTGACAGTCAAAATATTGGAAGAGATGGAGAGTTTCGAATTGTTCCCGAAGGTTTAAATGAGCAAAATCATTCCAAACAATAAAATGAGGGCATTTAACTTTGGCATTTGCAAAGCAACGAAATTGCTGCCTAGCGATGTCGCCCCGCAGCTGATCTGCCAAATAGGTGGAAGAGGAGGTGGAAGAGCCCTCAGCTTGCTTCCTACAGGGAGGCATATTTAGTGGAATGGATGGTTAGGTTTTGAAAGAAATGGGTGGTGTTTTGAGGACAGAGTACCTGCAAAAACATCCATACAAAAACATTTAACCAAACAACATTCAACCAATAGACTTCAACAACACAGATTCAATCAATAGATATGCAATCATCATTGATAAAAATGTGTGGCAGTATGCCTTGAGGCAATACAACCTGCCATGAAGGTGTGGCAATATACCTTTGGATTCAATTCACTAAAATGTCATCTTGAATCTCGTGAGGTAATACCCTTTCCATAGAACAGTTATGCACCAAGAGGGTTTGTTTGAGGGTTTAGGTTCTAGGGCTAGCAATGCCATGAAATACGCAAGTAGCCCGAGTGAATCAAGAAGGAGAACAAGATGCAGTTAGAGCAAAGGTGATCGTGGACAAAAAATGTGGAGATGCCCTAAAGGTTGAGAGAGTATACCCACAGGAGGGGGGAGACCTCCAGATGCGCGGTTGAGAAGCGGGGAGGACGCGCGTAGGGGAGCAGCAGCTCCGCTAGTCGTCGAGGAGGTGCGACGGTCGTCTGGCGACAAGAGGAAGTTCGCCAACTACAGCTGTGGGCCGTTGGGTGGGAGGGAGAGCTGTAGGGATTTGAGAGAGGGGAGTGGGACCTTGCGAAGGGGATGTTATATCCTAAGGTCCTGGAGCAAGTCTCCCCCTGAAGTTGGGGAGATTTGCATTCCAAACCATCCAGAGAACAGACGCGAACTGTAGATTTTTCCCAGATTAGACGTCTGGAGAGGTTGTCAGACGTCGGGATTGGACTTTTGGGATTTTAGCCCTTTTGATGGTGTCGTCTGTTTTAACCATCAAACGATATATTAGATGACTAATTTAAAAATTAGACGTCTAATTTCTGTAGACATCCTCCCTGGAAAATGATTTATTCTCCAGGTTGTCGTTTGGTTTCTTTATCAGACGACATACAAGACATCTAAATCTAAAATTAGACGTCGGATTTCTGCAGACAGACCTTCCTGGATTTTACTCTAAAGTTACAGGGTCGTTTGATTTCATTGTCAGACGACCGATACGACGTCTAACCACAGCATCAGACGTCCGACTCATAATACATGCTCTGACTAACAGGTAGACATCTGTCAACACATCTGGACGACGGTCCAGACGTCTGTGAATGATGACAGACGTCAGAAATAGCTCTTTCATCAGCTCTTTTGACATATAAAATTGTTGTCTGTCCCAGATATTCAAACGATGAATTTTTAAGTATAAGATGTCTGATAGTTCAATCAGACGTCATATATTTCACAGAATGTGCATTTTGATGTTTGAACTGAGAATGAAGGCTTTTAACTTAGTAAAGTCAAGGCTCCATCTATGCTCATGACAAAGGAAGTTTCATTAAGTCACTAAATTCTTCAAATATCACTTAGCTTACATATGCCTAATTTC
Organism: Thalassia testudinum; assembly: GCA_037157565.1. NCBI lineage: Eukaryota > Viridiplantae > Streptophyta > Magnoliopsida > Alismatales > Hydrocharitaceae > Thalassia > Thalassia testudinum. The sequence goes on from JAZHRO010000059.1 coordinate 28,213,686, forward strand.
CTACGTATATAATTAAAACAATCATAATTCAAAGGTTTAGTGAAAATATCAGCAATTGTAATTCAGTACAAATAAATTCAACCTCGATTTCTCCCTTAAGTATATTATCTCTCAAAAAGTGATGTCGAATATTAATATGTTTTGTGCGAGAGTGATGTATGAGATTTTTTGAGAGGTTGCTAGCACTAGTATTGTCACATAATATTTTAATCTTATTAAATATCAAGTTAAAATCCTTCAAAGTATTTTTCATCCAAAGCACTTGGGAACATGCTAGTGCGGCGGCTATGTATTCAGCTTCCGTAGTTGATAGGGCTATACTAGATTGTTTCTTTGAGAACCAAGAGACTAGTGATTCACCGAAGAATTGGCACGTCCCACTAGTACTCTTCCTATCGGTGCGGCTACTTGCGTAGTCCACATCACTATATGTAACTAAGTTGAATTTTGGACTCCTAGGGTAGAATAAACCATAATCAGATGTATCAACTAGATATCTAAATATTCGTTTTACAGCATTTAGGTGTGATTGTTTAGGGTTTGATTGAAACCTAGCGTATAAGCAGGTACTAAACAAAATATCAGGTCTACTGGAAGTTAAATACAGTAAAGATCCAATCATGCTATGATAGAGCTTTTGATCTATAGGCGTACCTGATTCATCCAAGTCTAGGGAAGTTGTGACACTCATAGGAGTGTTCTTCCCTTTACTTTTCGTCATTTCAAATTTTTTCAGCATCTCCTTTGTGTATTTCGATTGACACACAAAGGTTCCAAATTCGAGTTGAGTGATTTGTAAACCCAAGAAAAACTTGAGTTCACCCATTAAACTCATTTCGAATTCTTCCTGCATAATTTCTGAAAACTTTCTACACATAGATTCATTAATAGCACCAAATATAATATCATCTACATATATTTGAACTAGTAAAATGTCTTTTCCTTTTCTTTTAATGAATAATGTGGAATCAGCTTCCCTTATATAGAATTTTGCATTTAAAAGTAGTCTTTGAGCCTTTCATACCAAGCTCTAGGATCTTGCTTTAGACCATATAGTGCCTTGTTTAATTTATAGACAAAATGAGGCTTATCATGAGACTCAAAACTAGGAGGTTGTTTTACAAAAACTTCCTCCTTAATGAATCCGTTAAGAAACGCGCTCTTAACATCCATTTGAAAGAGTTTAAAGCCAAGAAAGGCGGCATAAATAAGAAGCATGTGAATTGATTTGAGTCGAGCTACGGGAGCGTAGGTCTCATCAAAATCAATTCCTTCTTCTTGGTTGTACCCTTGTGCTACCAGCCGAGCCTTGTTTCGAATGACCGTACTGGATTCATTCAACTTGTTCTCGAATACCCATTTGGTACCTATTACCGTTTTCCCTTCAGGCTTAGGTATTAGATCCTAGACTTCATTTCTTTGGAATTGGTTGAGTTTCTCCTGCATGGCCATCATCCAAGGTTCTTCAGAGCACACTTCCTCGACATTCTTGGGTTCAACTTGAGATACAAAGGTGGAGAGACCAAAAGAGCAACTAAAACGAGATCGGGTTTTAACACCATCGGAAACACTTCCAATGACTTGGCTTTCGGGATGATCCCTTTGATATATCCAATCTTTTGGAAGATTATGGATATTGGAGTTTGGAATGTTAGACACATCAATAGTAGAATCATCTTCATCTTCCATATTGACTCGATCAATGGAGGAGTGAGGAGATTCATCGAAGGAAACATGGAGGGTTTCCTCCACTATTAATGTGATCTTGTTAAAAACCCGATATGCCTTACTACGTGAGGAATAACCAATAAAGATAGCTTCTTCACCTTTGGCATCAAATTTATCTAAATTAGAGCGGGTATTCAAAACAGAACATCGACATCCAAAAACTTTAAAATAACTAATTTTGGGTATTTTCCCATAGTATAGTTCAAAAAAAGTTTTCCGCAACCCAGATCGAATTAAGGTGTGATTTAACACGTAACAAGCCATGTTAACCGCCTCGGCCCAAAAGTACTTCGGTAACCCTGAGTCTATGAGCAATGTTCAAGCACACTCTTGAAGAGTACGGTTCTTTCTCTCAACCACCCCATTTTGTTGAGGTGTTCTGGGAAAAGAAAACTCATGAGAAATACCATGCTCTTGACAAAAATCATCAAACAAGGAATTTTCAAACTCGCCCCCATGATCACTACGGATACGAGTGATTTGGTAGCCTTTTTTAGTTTGAACTTTCATATAAAAAATAGAAAAGATGGAAAACACTCCTTTGGATCTCAAGAAGGTGACCCATGAAAACCTTAAAAAATCATCTACAATTACAAGGCAATATTTGCATCCACTAAGGCTTTCATATTTTGTAGGTCCAAATAGATCTAGGTGAAGTAGTTCTAAACGTTTTGATGTGAATATAACTTCTTTGCTTTTAAAACTAGATTTCATAATTTTACCTAGTTTACATGAATCACAGATAAGCTCATTTAAAAATTTTCCTTTAGAAAGACCTCGGACTAGTTCATGTTTAGCTAGCTTTTGAACCAGCTTCATATGAACATATCCTAGTCTTGTATGCCATATACTTAACTGATCATTTGCTATAAGACATTCATAAGTGCCATTTTTATCAAATTCTACGACATAAATGTCTTTAAATCTAGTTCCATTAAGAAGGGTTTCATTGGTTAATGCATGCATGATTTCAAACATTTTTGAACTAAACACTACTTTAAAGCCCTTATCACAAATTTGACTGACACTTAAAAGATTATGTTTTAGTCCTTTAACTAGAGAAACATTTGAGATGGGAGAGAGAGGGTTACCTATTTTACCAAGGCCAATAATATGGCCCTTGTGGTTGTTGCCAAATGCAACCGTTCCTCCATCCGTAGGTTGGAGGTCAAATAATAGGCGCTTGTCTCCCGTCATATGTTTGAAGCATCTGGAGTCCATCACCCATTGGCCTCCTTGGTGGTGGTGGTCTCCTTGTCTTCTTCCTTGTAGACCTTCTTCCTCCTACAAAAGATCTTCGATGGTGACTTGATGTTTCTATAGATCTTTCTAATTTGAGTCATCTATCCTTCATTTTGTATATCCAATTTTTGACATTATGATGTCCTTTCATCCCTACAAAACAAAGTGAGAGTTGTCTTTTCGATATCCATTGTAATGTGGATCCGTATTTGTTAGTGGTTTCCTTTAGAGGAGGGTCCTTTTTCGGCTCACTTTGACTAGGTTCATAAAAGCCTAATCCAAATTTACTTGAGGAAGGTTTTTGATGGGCAATGAGCTTGTCCAAGTTATCTTTTCCCTTTGTAAATTTGGCTAAGTCCTCAAGAAGTTGATTTGACTTTTCTTTGAGGTGATTTATCTCTATTTTCATTATGTCTAGTTTATCTCCTAGTGCCATAATCTCTGCTCTAAGTAAGCTATTTTCATCCTTTTTAAAGGAGTTTGATTTTTCAAGCACATAGATTTTGTCGAGTAATTCTTCTCTATCTAGAAATTTTTGTTCACTCATTGCCGTATACAAATCATTTGTTAATGACTCTTTCTCAATCATTAGATTTCTTATTTGCATATTTAAAGCAGTGGTTTCTTTTGTAAGAATTAGATTCTTGTCTTCAAGATCATTGATTAATTTCTTATTTTCTAAGTTTTCTTCTTTTAAAGCCTTGCTTTGGGTTTTTGTTTTCTTAAGATCTACATATAGTGAATCAAAGGCATCTTGTAATTCATCTAAAGAATAGGAGTTTACCTCAAGTTCCTCAGATTCAGACTCAGAAGCATCATTTGTTGCCATTAGTCTTAAGCATGCCATTTCTTCATCTGTTTCCTCTTCTTCTTCAGAGGTGGAGTCATCCCACGTTGCTTGAAATGCCTTTTTCTTGAATCCCTTCGGCTTGGAGATCTTCTTGTAGTCAGAAGACTTCTTGGGTTTCTTCTCATCATCCCTTTTGAGTAAGGGACAATCTTTCCTTATGTGACCTCTCTTTTTGCAATTATAGCAAATTAGAGGCTCTTCCTCTCTTTTCCTTCCCTTGATCTCTTTTCTATTTCTGAGAAACTTTTTAAACTTTTTAGCTAATAAAGCAAATTCTTCGTCATCGGTACTTATCTCATCATCCGAAGTAGCTTTGAAGGCTAAAGTCTTCTTCTTTGGCTCCGATGAGATTGATTTCTTCTTTTGCTCCATTTTTGATTCATAAGCCATGAGATTCCCAAGTAGATTTTCCATGTCTAGATCCTCTACTTGGTTGGCTTCTTCTATTGCCGTTACCTTTTGCTCCCACTCGGGTCCAAGGGAGCGAAGGAGCTTCCCTTGAAGCTCCCCCTTTATAAATGTCTTTCCTAGTGACTTGAGCTTATTCACGATTAACGTGAATTGGGTGTACATGTCCCCAAGTCTTTCATTCTCCTTCATAGAGAAGTCTTCGAATTCCTGCGATAACAAGTTTATTTTTGAGGATTTAACTTTAGACTTACCTTCGTGAGTTACCTCCAAGGTTCTCCAGATCTCGTGGGTGATTTTGTATTGGCTGATGCGATTGAATTCCTCCGAGTTGAGTGCACAGTAGAGTGAGTTCATTGCCTTAGCATTCAGTCAAAGGTGATGAATTTGCTCCACTGTGTATCCTGTTTCTGGTTTCTCGGGAATGGTGTATGCGGATTTGCATTTCTCCCAAATGGAGAAATCGTTGGCTTGAAGCCACATCTTCATTCTCAACTTCCAATAAGTGTAGTTTGTCCCTTCGAAGAGTGGTGGTCGAGTGGTGGATTGCCCCTCCAATCTGCCCGTGGAAATAACTTTCCCCTCTATGTGATCTTTCTGCGGATGTTACTCCTGTAGGCGGAAAACCTACTCTGATACCAAATGAAATTGCACTAGAGGGGGGTTGAATAGTGAAATTATATTATATTGTAACACAAAAAATTCAATCACAAAAGGAGGCACCAGATTTTAGGTGCAAACCCAAGATGGGTGAAAATCATCACCTAAGCCAATCCCTTGACTTAGGATTTTCGATCACAAGGTGATCAATCCACTAACCACACTACTTAAACGAGGGTAGTGTACCTCAATTACAAATCCCACATCCGATCCCTAAACGGAGGTTTCTCCCTTCAAAATGAAGAGACGGGGACCCGACAGGCCGGATACCCAAAGTACAAAAAATAAGAAGTAAAACAACACCTATAGAGCACCCTAATACTTTAATTACTTTCTTATCTACTAAACATAAAAATAACTCCTTGAGGATTTGTAGAACGGAGTGAGCCGGGAGTATGGATTTGCCCTTTGATCAGAGTGTTGGCACAATACAAGGGCAAGATGAAGCTTAGAGTAGTGAGCAAGTGGTTTTTCTAAGGGAATTGAATCTCAAGGGGCGTGTTTTGCCTAAGAGGAGTTGTAGTCTATTTATAGGCAAGTTTGGAACCTTCAAGAACACTTGGGAGAGTTCTCCTAGCCATTGGAGACAAATCCCAAGAGATTAGGACGAAATCCACCACAAATCAGGGTAATGATGAGTCTGACAGCAATATCAGATGTCTAATTTTAGGATCAGATGTCTTATAGGACATTTGATTATAATTTTGGTCGTCTAATACTGTAGGCCATCCTGAACTGACTCTATTGGATCGAAAGAAGGACGTCTGTTATTAGGTTATTGGACATCTAATAAAGGGTGGATTCACTCCTGTTTTCATTAGATCCAAACAGGGTTCTAGATTTAAAGGATCAGATATCGTTATGGACGTCTGAAGGAATCACCAGATGTCTGGAAACCAAAAAAGACTTCGTTGCGATTTCTGACAAAAGATTTTATGGCCGTAATGAGATACGCACAGAAATACATGGGCAACGGTCCAAAGGTAGATGTCTATAAGCGTGTCCAGACGTCTGGAAATACATTTGTAGAACGAAGATAAGTGCTTAGTCTAACGGTTAGTATGTGGATGTCTAGGTAAAGTATCAAACGTCAGAATGAGGTTATGGACGTCTGATAGAGAAGTGCTTCGACTGATGTTTATGAAGACACAAACTGAAGGCAGAACTATAGGAAGTTAGACGTCTGAGACACTTGTTAGAAGTCTTAAAGTGGAAAATCAGACGTTTAACCATTGTTCTAGATGTCTTATGAGTCTTAGTGTTAGGTTTTTGTTTCTAATTTATCCTAAGTGTAGAGAGCCTAAGTTAACTATTTATAAGTTATGTTTGGGGGCTCTTTACGACATTTCTAGACTTAAATAAAATGAAAATTACAACCTTTGAAAGTGTACATGAAAAAGCCTATGACCTAATACTTATGCTACTTGTCTTCACGCTTTTATTCTCTCATCTTGGAAAACTTTATGAAACCTGCAAATATGTTATTACAGAGAGAAACAATATGCTACGCTTATTTTTTATTTCATTTTCTTCATTTTTTAAAATCATCAAAATATTATATATGAGTAGTTGAACTAATAATATCGTATGGGAGATTCTCAAGAATAAGTGCGAGAATTCCATCAATAATGAATCCATGGGCATGTTCGACCGGATGAATGCCCGTGCATTGACAAATCCAAAGGGAGCACATGAGACACAGGGCATGTCCTCTTCCGTCAACTTGGAACTGATGGCCAGTCATCTGGACAAGGTCTCTATCATTGAGAAGAATGTGGATAAGCTAACTCAACATTTGCAATGAGCCACCTCTGTGCAAAACCTGTTCACGCAACCACCCTCTGGTAGAGAGGCCGTGCACAACATCTTTCACCGACCTTCTCAGGGGATGGACCCATATCCGTCTGATTCTGGCTATGGCGGAAACTCTGGATCCACCTACTCTAGTTGGAGGAACTCTGAACCCTCATATTCTAATTTTCTTGGGGTTCCTCAGACCTACGAGGACCTCAATGCTGTTTAAAATGATCCATTCTCAAACACCTACAACCTTGGATGGCATAATCATCCCAACATCACATGGTCAGGCAACAATCAAAATCAGAGACCTCAATATCCGCCCCAACCATAAGCTACTCGTCCATATCAGCCTCAGCCTTGGCCTAACCCAACTTATCAATCTGGGCTGACTTAGACAGATCAAATGACTCTTATCCTTCAGACTCTGGCTGACATTCAGAAGACGAATGTAGCTATGCAAAAACAACACAGAGATGAGATCACATAGGTTCGCAATCAACTTGCCCAGATGGCAAATCCTCGCCAACCTGGTGCACTTCCTTCACAACCTCTACCTAATCCAAATAACATGTCGAACCAAAGGCGCGTTATGAACCCAAATCTGGGCCAAGCTCACTTTGTTTATCAGGCCCCCACTACTCCATCAACTGACGGGATGGAGGCTTCGACATCATATACGGGTTACCAGCAGCAAGCACCTCTTCTACCTACAACAAACCAAAACCAGGCAGGATTAAATTCTGTTACTACCCTCACTGGCAAAACAACACAGGACCCACCTTATCCACGCCAAACCCAACCTAATAATACAAACCCTAACCCAATGATAGTCATCCAGGACACCTCTATCCCAAATCAAGAACCTAGACCCATTTTAGAGGAACCATCTAAGGTTCCATTTCCTGAGTCCTTAACCAAGGGAAAAAGGATAACCAAAATCGTGGCACCTGAGGAGGACTTGGTTAAGCTCTTTGAGCAGGTCCATATAAACATCCCTTTGATGGATGCGATACGCCACGTACCAGCTTACATGTAATTTCTAAAAGACGTATGTACACCTAAGCGTAAGCCGCAAACCAAAGATGGGAATTTGGTTGTACTATCAGAGCAAGCCAAGTCTATCATTTTGAGAAAACTCCTTCTTAAGGCAAAAGACCCGGGCACCCTTTTAATCTCCTGTGAAATTGGTGATATAAGATCTGACTGAGCTTTATTAGACTTAGGAGCCTCCATAAATTTGATACCCACATCCCTACTAGATTATTTTGAGGAATCTGAACTTAAACCGATTGAAATGACTTTACAACTAGCGGACCGATCAATTAAGTCATCAAAAGCAATTATCGAGGATGTCATAGTTAGGGTACATGATTTCTATTTCCCAGTGGATTTCATTGTTTTAGACATGGATGCCCCTGAGAATGTAAATAATACACCGATCATATTAGGGAAACCCTTTCTGGTCACTGCCAGGGCTAATATCAATTCTGAGGAGGGCCAAATTGAATTGAAATTTGGGAGCAAGATACTAAAGATCGACATCTTCAAGGCCCAACAAGGAATTAATTGCAGGGTCATAGAACAAATTTGCGATATTGAAGTAGTGGTTGATGACTTAATTGAGAACCCAACTATTTCTGATCAACCACAAGAGGATCAAAACCCGCAATTAGAGGAGCTCGAACTCAACCTAGACACACCCATAGCTCCTTCATTTACTCTTGACACCCATCTTGAACTATCCGCTGCTGCTGAAAACCCGATTTTGGAATTAAAGCCTCTTCCTGATCATCTCAAGTATGTCTTTTTGGGTTCCAATCAAACGTTTCCTGTGATTATCAACTCCCGACTCACACCTGATCAGGAAATGATGGGTTAATTTCCTCAACACAGTTAATTAAGTTATTTAGGCTTAATTAAGTGTAAGAGAAAGTAACTTAGGTTAACTTGATTTAATGTTAGTTGTGCAGTATAAGGTCAACCTAACCTAACATTTTAGATTTTAATTCTTTTTTAACTGCTTGAGTCCAGGTCGTTCACTGGAAGGCATAACTTAACTTAATTCACCATTAAATCCTAAACATAAATTACTACTTAATCAATTAGAATTAAAATTTGATTACTTTAAGAATATGAATCTTGCACAAAGGTTAATTACCTAAAAGCATGCAAAATTCCATAAGAAAAACATATTTACACATGTGATTTGTTATTAAAAGCAAGTAAACATGTTTATTTCACTAATTTCATCTCATTTACAAAAGATTAAGGTAAGAAAAAGATATTCAAATGAGTACAAGTGCCTTAGTACATCAATTAAGCTTAATAAGAAATGTTATTGAAGTGAAATTACAAAAATCAGACGTCTTAAAAAAAACATTACATTGTCAGACGTCTTTAACTCCTTAATTTCCATTTATTATTTTTTTTCTTCTTCTTTAATCTTCAACCTTGATTCTTCTTCTCTTCTTCTCTGTCATCTCTCTCTCTCTCTTGCTCTTTTCCTTTGCTCTTTCTTTACTTCTCTCTTTACCTCTCTGTCTTTACCTTTCTCGAGCTCGTCTTCTCTTCTCCTCTAAATTCTCTTAAGTCTCTTAACCCTCTTCTCTTCCATTTCTTTTCAACTCTTTAACTGTGTACTTGAACCACACTTGAACCAAAATTGGTTTTATGATTGGTGTCTTGGACCGGTCGGGGATACACAGCACCCCTCTCAGGGTGGAACCACACCCTACTGGGTCCAAGCCAAGTTTGCATTAGGTGGTTTATTTCCTGTTCAGATCATCATATGCACAATCTTCGGCCTCCCAGGCCCACACACACGCCCGCTCACGGGCCCACGCTCGTGCCCACAGGCGCACACACACCCGGACACATGCACCGCATGCACCCACACACACACACATGCTCTTTGTGTGCCCAGTGCTGACGATCGAATAAGCCTCTTCACTTTTTGTATTTATCCTAAGGTGCGCGCTCACGTTCTACCGATGTGGGACTAAGTTAGTCCCCTCCAGGCCAAACTTTGGTTGAAGATTCTAGCCGACTTAGAGCTCCAAATCGAGCAAGCAAGGGCTTGTTGGAAAGCTCTAGAGGTGTACTACAAGGTTGCAACATCAATTTGATGCTGAGAACAGATTCTACCCTTCGATATGAAGGGTGAAAGTGGAGGATTTTACGGCTAATTAAGCCTGCAGTGAAACTTTTTGACCTCAGACGAGGTCCTGAATCATCTTAGAAGATGATTCCGCTCCTAAAGGTGAAGGGAAGAGGTGCTAAGAAGCTTCTGGAAGACGAAGAAGCTCAATAGCTTCTTATAAGAGCTTCAAAGTTCCAATTTGAACTCTGAAAAGCTCAACAGATAGCTATAGGACAGCTGCATCCAATTAAACAACCTCTGAAGGTTGTAAAGAGTCCATCTGGGTGGATAATTGGAGCCTGTTCAAGTCTGTCTTAGGTGATGGGAAAAGCTTCAAATTTTGGTTGGAAAATTGGCTGCCTGGTGGGGTGATAAAAGACAGGTACCCTCTTGCATTTTTAGCTACTTCTAATAAAAATGTTGTGGTACATGATTACTGAGACACAGCCTCTGAAAATTGGTCTCTGAACAATGTGATGTGGAATGGTCATGAAACAAGAACACGAGCAGAAAATAAGCATCTCATGTAGGAACTTGCTGCTTTCAAACCTACACCTGAGTAGTATGACACATATAAATGGGAGGGCACGTTCTCCTCAGCGGTTGCTTATGACAAGCTTGTCAACTCATCCAGAATGACTGAAGTGGATGAGGTTGGAAAAAAGCTATGGAAATTGAAGGTACCACTGAAGATACAAATTTTTTTGTGGTTATACAGAAGAGATGGCCTAATAACTGGAGATTTGAGGCATAGGAGAACGGGAACCCCCACTCACTTCTTCCACTTATGTGGGATGCATAATGATTCCAGTATTCATATATTTTCTACTTGTGTGATTACAGATTATGTCTGGAGGAAGGTGTGTAGGGAATCTATTCCCACGTGGGAGAACCTCTAGAGTTCCTTCTTCAGGGCGAATAGGCCATACTTTCCCATGGTGGCAATTTTATGGTCAGTATGAAGAGCTAGAAATGAGAGCTTGTTTCAGGAGAGTCCAATGAATGTAGATAGTATTGTCAATAGTTGCTGGAATCTCATACACCAATGGAGTTCAATTATGTAACCTTTTTATTATCTTTTTATCAATAAAAGCTCTCCTGGATTGCTATTGGTGATTCGATAGCTTTCCTTTTCACTTCAAAAGAAAAACTCATAAAAAATGTACTGAAGTCAGTTTTGGGTTCAAATGAACCCAAACTGAACAGAACTTGAATTCATATGAAATCCTAACTTAAACTCGTCCAAATCAAATCTAATTTATCTAAAATCATCATAGGAATCATTTCTAACCATCAATTCCTCTAAATGGTGTCTCAATCCTCCAATCAAACCTGAGGTTGACCATTTAGCCTTAGAATTTGACTTTGTCATTAGGCTTTTTCAAATGAAATTGATACATCAAATTAACTCTATTCCACCTCAGGAACAAATTTAGGGTCTCAAAAAGAGGTTTTAATTAAAAATTCCAGGGTTTCAGGTCTGTCGCCTGAGATCCTAAGTGAGTTTGTTCGTCAGAACAAACTAAGGCTTTTCTAAGTGATTGATCCATAGTTTGACCTCAGAGCATCTTCCTGATGCTTCTAAACCTCCTAATTCAAGTTTAACCCTAACCAACAGTATTCTCCAACTCTGCTGGAGTTGGGGAAGACAAAGATCTAGATGGAGCTCCAGACTTCAAAACATCAAAATAAACACTGCAAAATGATCATTAATCCTCAATTAAACAATCTGGAGCTTCTCAGGAAGTTCTATGGGCTGAAGACTACTTTTTGACTCGTCAGAGCTCCGGTGAGTCCAGACAATGGCTAAAAGTGTGTAAAAGCTATAAAAATAGGCCATTGAAGATATGAAGAGTCTTCTGAGGTTACAAGGAACCTCAAGAACTCAATAATTCATTTAATTGATGGTTAAACTGAAAGATATGCAATGAATTCACAGAGAATGTGATCTGAGTTCGCTGGAACTCAGATCAAGTTATCTCACTCAATTGAGTAGAGAAAACAAATCAGTGAGGTGTAGCGATGGTGTACAGGTGACTAATTAGGTGGAGGAACTCTTGAGCCGCTGTTGACAGCGAGCTCAGGAGGTTGAGTGAATTTTAGGCATTTTATATATAGGTGATTTTTAGTCAAATTAATGTGAAGATTGGGGCCCTTAGATGATGACTAAGTGATGGATGGCCCCAGTGCTTGTGAATTGCCCTCGGTTACCTCAGCCATGGACAGCGAAAGCGACCGGTAAAGGTGGAGATGGATTAGGCGTATGGGTGATAAAATTAAGAAATCAATGTACCAGATATGTTCATGGAAGTTTAAAGAAGGTGATCAGTAATTCAATAAGGCAAAACGATGCTCCAGTCAAGCTCAAAGAGCTCGTCGGAGCTGAGGAAGACGATAGAAAAATCTAACATTAATCCTAACTACAGTACCTAATTTACTATACTAATTACTCCAACTTACTTAACCTATTGTTACCTGGACGAAGGGGGTAAGGAGTCTCCGTCAATGGTCCTTAACGGAGGAGGAAATCAGAGGGGCAGAGGAAGAAGTCCGACGGGTGTTGGTGAGGTGCAGAGATGAAGTCCGACGTCGGCACTTCGTTAGAAGACTCAACGGTGACGATGGAGATTAGAAGTGCGTGGAGATGATCGGAGGAAGATGGTGGAAGCGGGAGAAGGTCGCCAGATTTGGAGTGAATAGCCTATCTGTTAGCTCAGTGGGGGAAAGAGGGAAGGGAGCTAACCTCTTGAAATCGGAGAGGTGGAGGGGTATTTATAGGTTGCGGCGGCTGAAGAGGAGGGTGAATCTGGACGGAGTAACGTCTAGGTACGAGGCAATCACTGGCATCTTCTCTGATGCCGGTGAGGTTATCTTCAAACCTTAAATAGGATTGTAGCTTCATCCAGACAGATGGATGAAAAGGTGGCGGTGAGCGCAAGCTCCAGGAGCTTGGCAGAGGTGAATAAGCGTCGGATGGTGATCGGCGGGTGAAAGCACCTCCTGTTGTCAGCTGTCGAAATGGCTGAAGAAGAAATGAAGAAGAAGATGTATACAGGGACCTGATTGCAATGAAAACTAAGGACCTAAGTGAAGAAAAGGGACTCTATTGAAATAAAACTTAAGGACTAAAATGTAAACTAAGTTTTTTCAAGGCTTATTTTAATTTAAATCTTTTTCAACTTTTTATATATGATTATAAATTAGACAAATATTATATATAAATCTTGGATTTATGTTTTTGACCTTTTAGCTTAATTTATTTAATTAAGTAAAGTTACTTAAGTTATTACATACTTAGGTATAAGTTATGCTTAAGTTAATTAACACATTAATTAGGTAAATAGTTAATGATATTTCGAGTCCATTTATTAATTGAATTATTAATAATATTAAAGGGCTACTAATTTAGCATTTTAAACTTATTTTAAGGTCCTTTAATGATTTATCCCTTATTTTATAATTAACCCTTATATATACATATTCCTAGCTAATTAACTAGGGAAACTAGTTAATTAGGGGTAATTAGAAGCCATGATGAGCCTCTCATTAGGAAACATGCCTGATTTTTATTCCTCAGCAACATCGAAGAGCCATTGGATGGACTCTCGACGATCTCACTGGTATCAACCCCTCATACTGCACACACCACATCTACACTGAAGAGGGCTCACGACCATCCCATGAAATGCAGAGATGCCTGAATCCCAATCTACAAGATGTCATGAAAAAGGAGATTATCAAGTGGTTAGATGCAGGGATCATCTACCTGATCTCTGACAGTCGGTGGGTGAGTCCAATCCAAGTTCTACCTAAAAAGGCAGGGCTCACTATCATCACGGCTGAAATCGGTGAAGCCATACCGACCCGTATAGCAAACTCGTGGAGAGTCTGCATTGATTACAGAAGACTCAATTCTTCCACGAAAAAGGATAATTTCCCACTATCGTTCATTGATCAGATTCTCGAGAAACTAGCGGGAAATCAATTCTTCTGCTTCCTGGATGGGTATTCCGGTTACAACCAGGTCGCAATCCATCCTGAGGACCAAGAAAAGACCACCTTCACTTGCCCCTTCGGAACTTACGCATTCCAAAGGATGTTGTTCGGTCTCTACAATGCACCCACTACTTTTCAACGGTGCATGCTTGCCATATTCTCAAATATGGTAGGTGAGTACCTTGAAGTTTTCATGGACAACTTCTTGATATTTGGTGAATCATTTGACGATTGCCTCTTGCACTTGGTCCAGATCCTCAGGCGGTGCATCGGCGTGAACTTGGTTCTTTCTTGGGAAAAGAGCCACTTCATGGTACCTGAGGGAATTGTCCTGGGACATCTTATCTTTGAAAATGGCATCCAGGTTGATCGAGCCAAGGTGAATTTGATTTCCAAACTTCCTATGCCTAGCTCGATCAACGACATCCGATCCTTCCTGAGGCATGTCAGTTTTTACCGTTGATTCATTCCTGATTTCTCGAAAATCGCGCATCCCCTAACTAATCTTCTATCTAAGGATGTCCCTTTTGAAATCACCAAGGAATGCACTCAGGCATTTGAGATCCTGCGTGATCAAGTTACCCAAGCACCTATCCTGCGATCCCTTGATTGGTCTCAACCCTTTGAGATCATGTGAGATGCATCTAATTACGCTGTGGGGGCAGTACTTGGGCAGAAAAGAGACAGGAAACCCGTGGTCATTTACTATGCTAGCAAGATACTTGACGAGGCTCAGCGTAACTATACAGTTATTGAGAAAGAGCTGCTAGCTGTAGTATTTGCCCTAGAGAAATTTAGATCATATCTTTTGGGTTCCTGTGTTATCATTTACTTAGATCACACTGCTGTGAGGCATCTCCTTGCGAAGAAGGATGCGAAACCTTAACTAATCACTGGATCTTACTGTTGCAAGAATTTGATCTCGAGATTCGCGACAAGGCGGGGAAATAGAATGTGGTAGCTGATCACTTATCCCGCCTTCCTTCTGATATTATCAACCCTTCCGGACCCATTACTAAACATTTTCCCAATAAACACCTCCTGACTATCAACACAGGATTTTCATGGTTTGCTGATCTAGTAAACTACTTGGCATCACATTAGATACCATCCAATTGGCCAAAAGCCAAGAAGGACAAATTACTTTCCGATGCCAAGTACTACTTTTGAGAAGACCCGTATCTTTTCTGCATTGGTGCTGATCAGATCATCTGACGATGTGTTCCGGAAGCAGAAATTCAGGACATTTTGTCCTTCTGCCATGACCAGGCCTGCGGTGGACACTTCTTTGGTCATAAAAATGCAGTAAAAGTCCTCCAATGCGGCTTCTATTGGCCTACGATTTTCAAAGACGCATATAATCACTGTAAGGCATGCACTTGTTGTCAGACCTTAGGCAACATGAGCCGCCGTGACATGATCTCTTACAGCCGATTCTCGTATGCGAAATCTTCTATATCTAGGGGATTGATTTTATGGGACCCTTCCCTAGTTCGGACAACTTCGAATACATTCTTCTCGCTATTGACTACATGTCTAAATGGATTGAAGCCATTCTGACCCGAACCAACAATCATAAGGTGGTTATCAGATTCATTCATCAGAACATATTTTCTCGATTCGGGATTCCACGTGCCATAATCTCTGATGGAGGGACCCATTTTACGAATACTCAGTTCAGATCACTAATGACTGTTAACGCGGCTTGATCGTGTTTTTAACAGTCAGTTGCGTCATAGTATAAGGGACCAAGTGTTGTCAACAAATAAGAATTTATTACTCGAAAACATAAGTATCCGAGGTCGAACACAAGGAGCAAATGGAATTTATTACTAATCTCAAGAATGTAATTGAATACTTAGAGTTACTCAAAACCTAATTCAAATTATATATGCATGAGTTTAAGAGTCAAATGTGGCAAAAATAGAGAAATTGGACGTCTGATCATGGGATCAGATGTCTTAAAAAGATATTTTCTCTTGTCTGCTTTTTGTTCTTCTTCTGACTTTCTCTGATTTTCCTCTCTTTCTTCTATTCTTCTTTGCCGTGTGCTTCTTCCTCATTTCTTCTCTGCAGTTCTCTTGCCTTTCTTCTTTCTTATTTTCCTCTGTCTCCTGCCTTGCCTTTCTTCTGCAGTTTCTTTCTCCTTCTTTTCTCTGCGGGTCTTCTTCTTCTTCCTTCTTCTGCTTGTCTTTCCCTTTGTTTCTTTCTTCTTCTTCCTTCTTCAGCCTTAGCTCTCTTACTTCCTCTTCTCCTTAGCTTCGCCTCTTCCTTCTGCCTTGTCCTTCCTTAGCTTTTTCCTTTGCGACTAAGTGTCAGCTTCACTTCTCCTTCCCTGCACAAATAGAAGAGAGCAAAACCTACCCCTCTACCCACACCCGCATCTCTCTCTCTCTGTAAATTTCTCTTCAGTACGCTCTCCCAGAGCCGGGTAATCGGGTCGGGTCACGTGCCCGGGTCCAAGTGCATTGGCGTGGGTGTGGTGCGCGAGGAGTGCTCAGGAGGGTAGTCGGGTCGGGTGACCAAGTCCGCGAGATGAAGTCACGGATGAGGTACGTGTATAGGTGAGGGACCTCACCCCATGTGTTCTCGAGGTGAATAGCTAATATCACAAATTTAATTTAAACTATGCAAACACCTCACGACTTACCGAGGTGGGACTAATGTTCCACCACTTTTGCTTGCGTGCCCACAGGAGATCTTCCTTCCAATTGCAGTAGCTGCAGGCCTCACAGTGCCAATTGCTGGGACAGCTGACTGCACGAGACTTCCCCGAACCTGCTGGACCTGGAATCCTAAAGTGCTTTAGCCTGGAGTGAGCTTGCAACCTCCTCGAGCAGTCGCTAATGGCGGCTAGAGCTTAGACCCTGCATGACACAAAAGGGAGCTTGCAGCTCTATCAGATCACAGGAGGACCTCTGTCGTGTCATGGTGAAGGTGAGGCAATTGGTGGCAGGTCGGGGGTGGTCTAGGCATGTGTGCCTAGGTCGCTCTATGGCCGGATGGATGGGTTAGGTCGGGGGGCGGTTGTGGTGGTGTAGGCGGTCTGTGGATGAGTGGAGGATGTTCAGTGGAGTGTGGCGGAGGTTGTGAGGTGGGTGGTGAGACATGTGGGGGTGCAGAGTGACGGATGCTTCTCGCTGGAGAGTGGCCGGAGATGGAGAAGATGGTAGTGGACCATGGCTGTCGAGGGGTGTTTTGTGAAATAGGTTGAGGGGAATTGAAAAGGGGATAAAGAAGAACAGTTCTAACCTAATTAAGTGGACGAAGGGGGAGAAAGGGCGGCTGGCAGTTCCTGCTGCTGCCGGAGAAGAAGGCGTCTAGTGGAGGAAGACGACGGCGATGACGGAGCTAGGGAAGCACTCGCAGGTGTTGCGTGATGGGGAGGAGGATGGGGAGGATAGCTCTGCCACTGGTATTGTGGCAGAGCGACGAGAAAGAGGAGGGGGGCTCACCAGAGGTCGCTTGACCCCTTGGCCGGAGGAGAAGAAGAGGAAATCGAGGTGGTATTCCGGTCAAGTCGAGCTAAGGAGGTGTGGCTGGAGTTGAGGGTCATTTTATAGGCACTGGAAGGAGTTCCTGTGCTTGGAAGACAAGCTTCCAAGCGCGGGAATATTAATTGGAGATGGTGCGTTCGCACGAGAGATTGGGTGCAAATTAGAGATTAGTATCGAGTTCAGATGGAAGGGAATTCCTCAAAGAATCTCCCTTCCAAATTTGGGAGGAGATCTCTGAGGAATCGAGGAGTATTCCCCCTCCATTCCTCGTCGGAGTAGGGTTTCTCCCTATTAATGGCGGAGGGATCTGTTTGTAAGAGTGGCGAGGAAGTTAGGGGGGTTTATGTAATGGTTTTCAAAAGATAGGGGCCAAAATGTAATTGGGTGTACTAATTTGCAAAGTAGGTCAAGATGACCTCCCCTTAGGTCAAAAATTTGGTACAGACCTAATTTGGACCTAAGGAATCTAATGGTGAAGTTGGATTTTAGGTTTGACCACGTTTGACTAGACTTTTTGCATAAAAACATGAATTAGGTCAATTAATGAGCTATGACCCTAATCTAGGTCAAAATAGGTTTCAAAGGCCAATTTGAAGATTCTAAATCCTAGGAAATGTTTTTTCATGAATTTAAGAGGGTTTATTTGATTTTTAACATGACCAAAACCTTGTTGAATTGAGCGGGTTTGTTTTAGGGTTATAGAATGTCATTAAATTCCTGGATTGCACATGAACCCATTTCTGATTGAACCAACCCACTTTTCATCTTATTCTAACCATTTGACCTATGTTTTGTCTCTGAGAAATCCCGTTTATGTATTGCAATGGTAAAATTACAGTTTTAACCTTTATTTCATGTTTTCTTCTCAAAACACTTATTCCTTCAATTAAGCCCTCTTCTAAGTTATGTAGGAGCTTTTATTCTCTTTCTTGGGTCAACATGAGCTGGTTAGGACTCATGATGAGGCTCTCATCAATGACTAAGTACGGGGTGTCACATAGGATCTCGACTCCTTATCACCCCCAAACTAACGGTCTAGCTGAGTTATCAAATCGAGAGATCAAGAAAATCCTCTAGGTCATTGTTTGACTTGACAGGAAAGATTGGTCATCTCGACTTCCAAAAGCTTTGTGGGCTTATAGGACCGCCTACAAAACCTAATTAGGCATGTCTTCCTTTAGATTGGTGTATGGGAAGGCATGTCACCTCTTCATCGAATTGGAGCACAAAGCCTACTGGGCAGTATGGAACTGCAATCTTGATCTTTCTAAGGCAGGAACCCACAGAAAGCTTCAAATGAGCGAGATCGATGAATTACGCCATGACTCGTATGAGAACTTGCGAATTTACAAAGAGCGGGTTAAGGCCTTTCACGATAAGCACATATCCAGAAAGATCTTTTTCCCTGGTTAGAAAGTCCTACTCTTTGACGCCAAACTCAAATTGTTCCTAGGAAAACTCAGATAAAAATGGATTGGACCTTACCTTGTCCGACAAATCTTTGGAAATGGAGCTGTCGAAATTAGTCAAATCAGCCATGATTCAGAACCTTTTGTCGTGAACAGTCAGAGACTCAAACTGTTCATTGAACTCACCAATACAAATTTGGCTGAGGTTTCTTTTACCCTCCATTCTCCCTGAGCTCATTGCGCCTGGCTGATGGCGTTAAACTCAGCGCTTAACGGGAGGCAACTCGTCATTTTTGAAAAAATTGAAACCCTTCCTGACACATCTTATGCTGAACTCATATTGCACTTTAGGATTCATCCATTAGAAAAGCCGACTCCACCTATGGTACCTATACACGAGCTTGAAATCGTCCGCAACAGTCACCCGACCCATTCACCCACCTAACACCTCATTCAGTGCGTCTAAGTATCAAAATCGCACAAATGCATTAAACTTGTTCTGAAAAAGTTACATAGATTAGGAGCGGTAGATCAACACAAGTTGATTTTGACGAGTTCCCGACGTAGAGAAGTGGGAAAATCCCCTCGAAGATGCGTAATAACATATCGTCTCCTCGGTGCTTGTCTCCTAGGATATCTATATATCCTACCGGGGGTATGTAAGCACCTTGTGCTGATTCAGATGCCATGGGCAGCATTATCTCAAAATGTCGATTGCTAAGGTCTGGATTTAGCTACAGAACGCCACAGAATGCCATGGGCAGGATTATGTCAAAATCTCGAAAGCTAGGGTTCTATGGGTTGCCATGGGTGGTGCTATCTCGAAGCATCGATTGCCAGGGACCTTGCGAAGATTGATGGTGGGGACATGAATCTGATACAGACCGTGTTGTAAAGCTAATCCAAAGCTAGAAATAAAAAATAAGAGAGAGAAAACTCTCCAAAAATAAAGAAAAATTCCTCTATCTCTCTCTGACAAAAATACACTGCAAACTGAACCTGGGCTAAAACATGTTACAAGCATGGGTGCTTTAACCGTGGAGTTCAATGAACGTTAGGTTAGTTCCCGTGGGCCTTAGAAACCTTCATGGTAGACTGAGGCTAGAGCTAGTCAGGTCTGGATCTTGGTTGGTACTTGAGTACCAATGGGTCTACTATCGGCATTCTAACCGAATCTACAAAAGGAAGCACACAACAAAGTTTTCTTTTTTTAGCATCAAAAGGTTTTATGGTCTAGAATCAAAGTTAATACCTTGAAATTTTGCTAAGGGACTAGCAAAACCTAGGAATGGGGGTATGATGGGAACACCATCATGAGCCATAACTAGCTCATTTTGACCCAATTAAGTTAGTAAATACTCCTACATAACTGCCAGAGAGTCACAAGTCATTGCATAATCATTCTGAGGGAAAGACAAGAAATTAGGGTTAAAACTGTAATTTTACTAGCTTATCATGAATGCAATACAACCGCGGGTTTTCTCAGGAGTTGAATGAAGGTCAATTGATCTTAAAAAGATAACAAGTGGGTTAGAACAATCAGAAAAGGGTTTGCACATGTTTTGAGAATTAAATGATTTTTGAAACCTTAAAAACAGACCTGTTTAATGAATTGAGGTTTTGATCAGGATAAAATTCACATAAATCCTCTAAAATTCATAGAAAATATTCTCTAGGGTTTGGAACCTTTAATTTGACCATCAGAATCCATTTTGACCCAAAACAAAATTACACAGATATTTTCCCTAATTTAGGTTTTTGCATAAATTACCCAGTCAAACGTGGTCAAAACCAAAAACTAACTTCACCATTGGATTTCTTAGGTCCAAATTAGGTTTGTACGAAAATTTAGACCCAAGATGAGGTTGTCTTGACCTAGTTTGCAAATTAGTTCTGTTTAATTACATTTCTACCCTTAACTTTCAAAATCCTTTCAAACAGGTCTCCAAGTTTGTTTCTGTTCTCACAAAAAGGTCCCTGTCGCACAGAACTCCTAATCCTACAACTCCGGCGACAATCAATCAAGGATTTCTCCTTGATTGATTGATGAAAATTCCTCAAAATTGAACCGGAGATTCCTCTTGAAATCCTCTTTCAATCAGACCGATTCTTGTGCTTCAAATCTTTCCCAATTTCTCATGAGAACACATGAGAAATTTGGGTTTCCAACTCCGACAACCTTCCAAGCTTGAAAGCTTGGCTTCCAAGCTCTAATCGACCCCCTAACACCTATATAAAGACTCCCATGGCCTGCCCGATCCGGCCAAGCTTGAATTCAACCAGAGAAACCCTCAAATTCCACTCTCCTCCTCTGGCCGAATCATTCTTCAAGCTTCGGCAACCCTCCTTGCCTCACATCATTGTCTGACTGCAATACCAGTGGCAAACTCTTCCTCCTTGCCTTCTTCCGCGTCGAGCAGCACCAGCCAACGCTCCTACCCCCCTTCATCCTCGCCGTCCACTTCTTATCAGAGCAGCTTTGTCTCTGGCACTGGCCATACCTCAACCGGCTCCAACTCTGCTCCCCTTCTTCTGCCTCCTTTCCTAAATGACTCCTTATCTTCCAATCTTCATTTCCAGACATCTGCAACTTCGTTTCAACCGCCGACATGCCCTCCGCGACTTCATCTTCCATCTCGCCGGTAGACCTCTGACGAGCCCTAGCGGCTTCCACACTTGCCCAATCGTGTCGCTTCCATGCTCCTCACCATCGTCTCGACTCACTGACCAAAACCCCTCAAGTAATTGAGGGGATTAGCCTCTCTACATCTCCCCCCGACTCACGCACTCTCACACACAACTTATGAGGTCGACAGGCCTCCACATCAACTCGCACGCGACGCCACCACCACAACTGCATTCCCTAACATCCGGCGAAGCTCCTGAGCTCTTCTGATGTGTCGTGAGTTCGTGTTCATGTTTTCAGGTTCCAACCTCCAGCCGCCATTAACGAAGCATCTTTGAGAAAGCTTCAGTTGTGTTCGTGAAGCTCCTGCACTTGGAACACGCCACAGATGAAGTGGAATACACCCAGGTAGAGCAACAGGTGGTCAATTGGGCGCTCTGACTACGTCCCAGACCCTAATTGGAAGGATCCTCCTTGCTACTGTTGCACGAAGGAAACGGGCGTGGTTTAGTCCCACATCAACAGTGGCAAAGGAGTTGAAGGTGCATATATTGAATTTGTGCTATAGGCTTTTCGCCTTAGCACACGCAGGGGGTGAGGTCCTCACACGCACACCTCACGCACCTTGCCTGAGACTCTGACCCTGCGGACCTGGTGTGCCTGATAACCCGCCTAACCCTAAGCACTCCTCGGCTGCGATCCACGCCCGTAGCCCTGGTCTCGGGTACACTCTAGGTCCGATTACCCGTATACCCGATACTATTGAGGGCTCTGGGAGAGCGTGACCTATGTAGAGAAAGAGAGGAGAGAGCCTGCATGGGGAAGGGGAAGGGTTTTGCTACAGGGGAAGTTGGCTGACACTTAGCCAATTCAAGAAGTCCCCCCCGCCCCTAAGAGAATAAGAGAAGCAGAGGAAGAAGAAGAAGAGAAGAGGGAGCCGCAGCAGAAGAAGAAAAGAAGAAACAGAGAAAGAAGAAGAGGTTAAGAAGGGAGAAAGGGCAATACATTGTAGCTCGAGACGGTTAAGCCGTCTGATTGAACACTCAGCCGTCTGATATTGCTAGGCTTTATTTGATTGATACTGTTGAAAAATTTGTTGTTATTGTGAGGAGTAATTGGTGATTCAAATCACCATTTTACCCCATTCTTTTTGCACTATTGACATTTGTTTTCATTTATATATATCATTACTGTTTGGAGTTCTATTATAAATTGCTTACATTATGCTTAAATTGCAATTCTTGAGATTTAAATTCTATATTGCTCCCTGTGTTCGACCTCAGAACCTTTTCGAGTAATAAAATTTATTTGTTTAAGTGCTTTTTTGGCTATACTATAACACGACAATCTTACAACGCCGATTTTAGCGTGCAAACATTTTGGCGCCGTTGCCGGGGAGCAATGGACAATTTAGAACTCTTGATTGCAATTCCGATTTAGATTCTGCTTGCTATATCTCTTTTACTGTGGTTGTTTCAGGAGGGATACATTCAAGGAAGATCAGCCACACAGTAAACAAACCAGGGGCAGGTACGTTCTAAATACTCTCTCTCTTAAGCCCCTCATTCTGGAAAGGTTAAAAGAAAAAAAATCAATTAGGGCTACTTGCATTTTATCCATAGATAATTCATCAAGTTGCCTGATTTGATACATTTTATTTGGCCAACAAATCCTGACTTGTGCACACACTTAAAGCTTGAGGTATCTAAGGCTATCACATTCTTGTTTGAGCTCTAGGTAAAATAAAATCCTAGCCACTAGATTAGATCTGAGAGGAGAGGTGACCACATGCGTTGAGTCGCACAAAGGTTCGATTGAAGAAGAGTTGCAGATCAAGAGGGCCTAGATGAAGGATGGCAGGGATTGCTTGAGTTTATCGCGTGAATAGTACATGCCTGAGCTGCAGGTGGTGGCTGGGTTCTATTGGTGTTTTTGCAAGGAACACCCCTCAGTGAAGGGGTAGAAAAAGTGCAAGTAAGCCCATAAGTGGTTATGAATGGTTACAGAGAGATCCTTAAAGGCTTGCAAAAAGGTCCTTGCGACCTTCAAATGGGTCCTTGGAGGTTTTCTAGTGAACAAAATGCGATGTGTGAAGGAGCTAGATGTGAATCCTTAATTACAAGTCCCTAGTGATGTCCAAATGCACCCAAGTTTTTATTAAAGTTCAATTGAACATTTAGGAAGTTAATTACACTTTTGATTTGAACTTTTGAATTCATTTGTGTGTTCAATTTGCACTTGGATCACTATTCAACCTTCTTTAAAAGAATATCTAACTTAATGACCTAATTATGCATTTTTAACACAAAATTGATGTTTTAGGTCTTTTTTTCTATTTTCCACACTTAACCCTTTTTATGTGTTAATTTGATAGTGTTTAACCTAGTTTCTAGCTTAAATTAGGCAATTTAGCTATGATGAGTGGCAACTCATCAATGAGCTCCAACGAACTCACCATATTCACACAGCTACTGCCCCCTTCGATGACATCATCCGCTGCCCTTGCCACCTCGGATCAACGATTAAACAACACCACCACGTTTCTAACCTCACATCGATCTCTCTAAGCTACTTGCTAGCCGTCGAAACCCGCAGGACCTCGACACTGAGTCAACTCCAACATGGGTCATCAAAAACGAAGGAGCAGCCATGCATGCATGGAGAGGAAGGAGCTTAAGCTCCTTTGCTCATAGGGACCTATCTGTAGAAGAAGAAAGTAGGTAGGGACTTATTTGAATATTACAAGGACTTGATTGCAGGACTCCAAGGACTTATTTGTAGCGATGAATATTTTAGTTTATACTTTTGCTTTAAATGAACTTCTCTTGCATAATCTTTCTTAAACATTAGTGATAGCAATTATTTAGTAACTTTCACTAATATTTGATTAATTGCTTCACGTGTTGAATGATTGAAATCTATATGATTAAATTGAAGTATTCAAATTGTGTTTACATTCTTCAACTAGATTGGATAGTTAGAAAATAAAATCTACGCAACCTAGTTCCTGGATTTAAAATTTTAGAATAGTGTATTCACGCATTCGATTGCTCCCAGAGACGACTCCGGATATTCGGATTAAATTCGAGTAATAAATTTTGAATGTAAATGTGCTTCTATCGATTATACTACGATGCAAAACAAATTCTAAAACATGGTACAAGCTCGTTAACAAACGACAAAGTTAAGGAGGGAGAACAACGCCCTTGTTACAGGCGCAGCTAATGAAGGAGGAAGGAGAACTAGAGAGTGGATGAATTGATCGATGCAGTAGGGGAGTCAATGGTGTGCACCCGAGCTATTGAGCAACTTAAGTAGGCACTTGAGTGATTCCAAACACTGCGAGGTGTGATTAGGTGATTAGGGTGTGGACGGTGGACAGGAAGTCGAGTGAAGCATGGGAATGTTAAAGCAAATCAATGCCGCTATATCATATCTGGGGAGGATGGTGATCCTACACGCGAAGGCACGCAAAGTTTTGAGGAAGATCGACTGCAGGATCAAGGCAACAAGGGAACAACGGCTGTGATTCAATGTGTTCTTGTGAGCTATAGTGGACCGCCAGCTGCAAGTGTTTTGGGGAAATAACATGAATGCCCTTAAGGTGTGAAGCAGTAGAAGATTTGCAAAGAAACCCATAAGTGGCAAAGAAAGAGCACAGCATGGTCCCTGAGTGTTACAAAAAGACCCTAGTCGTATTGCAATTAGGCTTTTAAAAGGTTTTATGTAAAGAAATGAGGATGACCTAAGGACCTAAATTAATCTAATAAATGCAAGGTCCTAATGATGTTTAAATGCTATCAAGTTTTTATTGAAGCTCAATTGAATATTTAAGAATATGATTTCCCTTTTAATTTGAACTTTTAAAACCACAGATGTGTTTAATTTACACTTGGATCATTAAATTATAATTTTAAATAGAATATCTCATTTTATGACATAATTATGCATTTTTAACACTGCTTTGCTGTTTTAGGTCATTTCTGTTATTTCCCACACTTAACCATTTTCATGTGTTAATTATGTAGTGTTTAACCTAGTTTCTATCTTAACTTGAGCATTTTAACTATGATGAGCCACACCTCATCACACCCTTCTTGATCTCGGTGCCTTAATCAATCTTATCCCCACCATTGTCTTTGAGGAATTTGGATTTGGTGAGCTAAAACCTGTGGAAGTAACATTACAATTCGCTGACCGATCTACAATTAAACCGAAGGGGATTGTTGAGGATGTTCTTGTTCGGGTCTAGAATTGTCTCTTCGTTGTAGAATTTCTGGTCTTAGATATTGAGGTACCTGAAGCATTGAAGAATGTCCCCATTATTCTCAGAAGATCTTTTCTTGTCACCGCAAAAGCAAATATCGATTGTGATTCTAAAAAGATGAAGATCACTTGAGGTGGCAAATCAATTATTTTAGATATTTTCCAAGCCTCCAGAAGATTCCCATAAGATGATTTTTTTGATGATTTGGATTCAGAGATTGAACAATTGGTCGAAGAAAGTATGCACATATCACAAATAAGGTTTGTGCAACGCACCTGCGACTTTTCAAAGGTGTATGCTTGCCTTTTTCAGATCTGGTAATAATCATAGTTCTGCGACATGCTAATCAATCACTTTACAATAAAATGCTGTTGTCAGGTTTTTATCCCTGGCAATGGTGCAAAAAATATGATGGTGTCGACTATGATTCGTATAAAAATCATCGTTGTTGTAGTATATGCCACAAATATAAATAGTTATCGCGTCAATTTTATTTAATTACATAATTTTTACTGGTTTATTCCAGGTTGTTCACTGGGAGGAAGTTATTGATATACATCACTCTCTAGGTCCAACATTATTCTTTAATTTCAAAAAGATCAATTTTATGTACAATCGTAAATGAATGAATTAATGAATGAAACAATTAACTAATTTATTTATTGAAATGCTTGCAAACACAAATATACAAACAAGCTTTAAGCACTATACATATATACTATATACTATCTATTTATAACCTATAATACTAATACTTACATATATATACGATAATAAGTAATAATATATACTATACTAACTTAACTTAGCATATTAACATATACAGTAACATATATAATATGTATAGTGATAGATATAATAGTCGCTAAACCTTAGAAAAACTATGTATAGAATCTAAGGTAGAAACTAAGGTCTATAGTGACACTTATTCTATCTACAGTGACAGATAATTCTATCAGTAAAGCTATATTGTTATTTATATACATATATAGCTCAAACATTACCTATACTGTGTATACTTAATATATAGATACTTATTATTTACAGTATACTTAGATATATATATATGCATATACACTATACGGATATATATATACACTTAACTCTTCTTTCTCTTTTTCTTTATCCTGTTCCTCTTGTTTCAGGCTTAACTCTTTCTCTTCTTCTTTATTCTCTCTTCTTCTAACACTTAGTTTCTTTTACTTTCTTCTCTTCTTAACTTAGCCACTCTCTCTTCTTAATTAATCCCCTTACTAACCTTCACTTAATACAAAAATTAGGTTTTTTAATTGGCGGGTGGCCTTTTCGAGGGATACACAGCACCCTCTCGGGTGGGACCAGACCTCTACTAAGAGTCGCCCTAATTCATTGATTAGGCCTCTTAATCATGTTTTATGCTTAGTAATGGGCTTAATCACGCCCTTGCACAATGCATGGCTCCCAGCCACACACCGCACATCGTTCACACATCAATGCCATATGCCATACATGCTTAGGGGATAAGAGAGTAAGGGGTTTCTCGCACGCAGCGTGTGTAAAATGAATAGCCAAGAGAACAAAAATAATAAAAATGCCTTTCAACGCTCGTGCATTACTGATGTGGCGCTATCTTTAGCACCTCTCTGCCGCTGCATTCTCAGCGGATGTGTCCTGATTTTGGATTTTTGGCCCTCAATTTGAGGGCCATAATTTATTATAATTTAAAAATAAATTATAGGGTTACAAATTATTTACAAAGGGCTACTTAATTATATAATTTATTTATAGAATTAATTATGTTTACTATATAAATAAATTACCTAAAGTTTACACTTTGTACATGCTGATTTTTAAGTTTATTTCTTAATTAACGTATAAATTAGTTATTTAATGGTCTAATTGACCCTGTATAGTATTAATATACATATTAAAGTATTTATTATATATTTTTATTATATTTTACAAGGTTTATTTTGGTTTATTTACGTTTAAATAGGTGATATCAGGGTATTATTCGTGTAAATTAGGTATAAATAATATAATACATTATAAATATAGTTAAATTAGTTTAATTTACTTAAAATATTATTATATAAATGTACAGTATAATTTAATTCAGTTATAACTTAAATTACTAATTTATTTTAATTTAATCTAATAACTTAGCTAGTAACTTAATAAATTAATTATTTATTCTATATATATATAATTAAATTATGGTACATGGTTTATTACGTACATAATATACATATAAATACGTATGTACAATATCATTCATAAATTTGTTTATTTATAGGCTTTATTAATTTACCTAGAGTATAGTACATATAAGTTAGAATAATTAATAAATAATTGTACAGATAAGTTATATACGTAATAAGTTATCTTAAATACTAAAGTTACATTATATAACACATATTTAAGTTATATATACAGATTATATCTCTATTGTACAATATATAGATTTATAATTTAGTATAAAGCTTATATTTACATATATAAACATATTATAAAAGGTGTTTTTGAGTATTTTTAGAGTTTTTTCACTTTTTATGGGTTTTATATGTTTTGTAGATATAAGGAATGAGAAAGAAAGAAAGAGATGAGAAGAATAGATTGTGTTTTTGTCATTTTTTAGTTTAGGAATTTTTATTGAGTTTTAAGGTATATTGAACTATCGGCTGGTATGTTCTACCAAGACGAGGGTTCAGAATGCCTTGAAATTTGGCATATGTGTAAAAATTTACCTAATCTTCACTAAGACAGGTTTATTTTATTTTTTTTGGATTTTTTATATCATGTTATTTAATTACAAAGTTGGCACAACCTAAGCCTAAAGGGTTTTAACAAGTGAATCCTAAGGCTTAAAAGTGAGCTCTATGTGCTGAACATAAGAGTTAAGCATTCAACATCATTAAACACAACATATGAAAGATGTACTGGCAGATAAACACAATTTCCACTTCACATTTGACTAGGTTTCCAAATTGGACAGTTATGCTACAAAGTTAGCTGACAAAGAAAAATTTGAGCATGCAACAAGCCACTCTAAATTAAATTTAAATCAAATAAAAGTACATGAAAGCTTGTATACATAAAATACAACATTAACAACATGTCAGCTATTTTAAATAATAGACCTAAGCCTACTGTCCCAAGAGTCTTCAGATGTAGTAGCAACTACAAGAGAAGCAGTTAGTAGCCATTGCAACAAGAACAGGCCCTTCAGCTGCTGAAACAGCAACTGTAGGATCTGTTCTTGCTGTTGCAACCCAATTCAGATCATCTGAGTTGAATTCAGACATCCTAAACAAGTTCCAACTGTCTGCAGCAGTGTCTGAATTCTAATATCAGTGGCTTATATCTATATTTCAGTACATGAACACCCCAAAATCAAACTAATTAAGACTGATCTGGAGATGGTTATGTACTGAAATCAGATTTGATGATCTTCTTTAAAACCTCCATAAAGAATCATGCAAGTGAAAATAGGGGAGGAATAAAATGTTGCCCCATTTGGGGCTTTTGATTTCGATCTTACATTGATTTCTCCACTTGATCTCCTTGAACACCATTGATGGATGTTCAAGGCAATCATCTAGATAGATCAAGACCCGTTGGGTCCTTGTTCAACCTCAAATCAGTCTTGCTGATCATCCTTGGCCAAACTCTCCAACTTAGGGATTTATTTAGGTACATGTTTATCCATATAATCAAAATAAAACTCCAAACCATTGGAATCATTGCATATACCTAATCAACCCCATCCAATCTCAAAAAGCTCGATTAAATCCGATAAAATCCAATTGAATTTCAGATCACAAATCTGAACAGTAACACCATTTTAAATAAGATCGAGTGATTCGAGTTGGTGAATTAAGATCGAGGGGTCTTGTGAATTTGCGAAGTGAATGAGAGACCCCCCAAGGTGGGTTATGATGCTAATTTCAAATCTGAGATTCAAAGCCCTCAGATCTGAAATTAAGTCTAATGAAGGGGTGATTTATGGATTTAATTGTGAGGAAAAATAGAGAACATGAATTGGTGCTATGGAGAGGAAGGTTAATGATCAAATGAGCGAGATGGATTCATCTCCTCTGATCTGAAATGATCAGAGGAGGTGGATTGCGAATTCTACACTACAATTTTCACACAGATCTCTAATTACTCCTCCTAGAAAGCAAGTAAACTACATTAGGAAAGTAGTAAATCTATCTAAATGGAGGAAGATGTCTCAGGTCACCCGCCAGCCGGCTGATGACGATGAATGGGGAGAGGAGACCAGCAACTGACGAAGATGTCTCAGGTCCACCACCCGATCGGCTAGTGGTGATTGAAAAGAGGAAGCAAGCCTGCCCTGTCACAACAGGCGGATGAACTTGGGATGAGAAGAGCTGCAGGTGTGGACGAAGGGATTGACTCAAGGGGAGGGAGTTGATGGCATGCACACGATCAGTGGAGGTGCTTAAGTAGAGTGACAGTGGATCAGGTCACCTTGCGGTGGAATTAGGCTATTATGATGTGGGTGGTCTCGATTTGAGGAGAGAGCGTGCACAAGCTTTAAATCAAATTGCAGCCGTTAGATGGGATCTAGGGAAAGGGGTGAAGCTATGTGCAGATTTGCGCAAAGCTTCCAATGAAAATGAGCCATTAGATCGAGAGATCAAGAGAATGAATGGCCACGATGGCCTCAATTCTTCACGTGAACAGTGCGTACGCGAGCTGCAGGTGGGCGGGGGGTTTCTAATGGTGAAATTGCAAGGAGGGCCCCTCAACGAAGGGGTAGAAAGATTACATAGAAGCCCATAAGTGGTTAAGAAACGTTTCAGAGCAGTCCTTAAGGCTTACAAATGGGTCCCTACGTCCTACGAATAGGTCCTTGGTTAGTTTTCTAAGGATGACATGTGATGTACTAAGGGCCTAAATGTAAATCCTTAATGATGTCCAAATGCACCCAAGTTTTTCTTGACGCTCAATTGAACATATTAGAAGTTAATTACACTTTTGATTTGGAATTTTGAGCTCATTTGTGTGTTCAATTTGCACTTGGATCACTTTTAACCTTCTTTAATAGAATATCTCATTTAATGACCTAATTATGCATTTTTAACATACAATTTATGTTTTAGGTCTTTTTCTCTATTTTCCACACTTAACCCTTTTTATGTGTTAATTTGATAGTGTTTAACCTAGTTTCTAGCTTAACTTAGGCGATTTAGCTATGATGAGTCGCAACTCATCATCTAGTAGGTGAATGTTTGGAAGTTTTATGGACAACTTCTCTATTTTTGAAGATTCTTTGACTTATGTCTTCATAATATTGATAAGACTCCAAAAATGCATAAAAGCCAACTTAGTCCTAAGTTGGGAAAAAAGTCACTTTATGGTCCAGGAAGGCATCGTCCTCGGCCATGTTATATCTAAGGATGGAATTGCAGTAGAAAAAGGCAAAATTAATGCAATTTCTAGACTTTCACCATCCAACTCTATAAAACAAATCCGATCATTTTTGGGGCATGTGAGCTTCTATCGCCATTCATCAAAGACATCTCCAAGATCTCCATACCCTTAAGCAGCTTCTCACTAATGACCAACCTTTTGATTTTAATGCTTAGTGCCTGGAGAATTTTAATAAATTGAAAAAAGAACTCATTAAAGCACCCATATTACAGGGACCTGATTGGACTTGTCCCTTTGAATTAATGACTGATGCCTTAGATTTTGCTGTGGGGGCAATTCTAGGGCAGCGCATTGACACTGTAACTGGAAAGGAACTTCCTGCCATTGAGTTTGCCTTAGAAAAATTTCCCTCCTATTTGTTGGGTTCGCACGTCACTATACACACTGACCACTCAGTAGTCAAATATTTGTTGAACAAAAAAGATGTGAAACCTCACCTTATTCGTTGGATCCTTTTGCTCTAGGAATTTGACTTGGAAATCAAGGATAAGGCAGGTTCGTAGAATGTAGTGGTTGACCATCTCTCTCATCTTCTGACGAGTGATGTGCTTACCCCCACTAGATACTTTTCCAAATGAAACCCTCTAAGCTACCAGCATCCTCCTATGGTTTGCCCCTATCGTAAACTACTTGGCAACTGTACGAATCCCCTCTGATTGGCCCAAAACCAAACGGGATAAGTTCTTTGGTGACATCAAATATTATTTTTGGGAGGAGCACGATTTGTTCCACATTTGTGCTAATTAGGTCATCAGATGATGTGTACTCGAACCAAAATTCCATAATATTCTATCACATTATCATGTGATGGCCTGTGGCAAACATTTTTTGGGCAAGAAAATTGCAGTTAAAATTCTGAATTCTGGATTCTTTTGGCCCATCATGCACAAAGATGCTCAAAATTTTTTTCGGTCCTATGGGCATTGCCAGAGCATCGACAACATGACCCATAAAGACATGATGCCCCTTAACCCAATTCTTGAAGTTAAGATTTTTGACCTTTGGGGCATCGACTTCATGGGACCGTTCATCAATTCTTGTGGGTACTTGTACATTTTAGTTGCTGTCAACTATGTTTCCAAGTGGATTGAAGCAGTACTCACCCGCACCAACGATCATCGGGTAATCATTGATTTTATAAAGAAAAACATCTTTTCAAGATTTGGAGTTCCTAGGGCCACTATCAGCGATGGGGGATTTCATTTCACTCATTCTCAATTCCGTCAGCTCTTCTCTAAGTATGGGATTAATCACAAAATCTCTACTCCTTACCACCCCTAGACAAATGGCCAAGCTGAAGTATCAAATTGGGAGATTAAAAACATTTTACAAACGATTTGACTTGACCATAAAGATTGGTCCAGCAAGTTGGACGATGCTTTATGGGCATATAGAACCACGTTCAAAACTCCGATTGACATGTCTCCTTTTCGCCTTGTTTATGGCAAGGTAGGCCATCTCTCGGTTGAACTCAAACACAGGGCATTGTGGTGATAAAAAATTTAACACAGATCTATCTGCCGCTGGCAAACATTGAAAATTACAATTAACCAAATTGGAAGAACTATGTCATTTTGCATAAAAAAATGCACGGATTTATAAAGATCGAACTAAACTATTCCATGACAAATATATCGTTCGGAAATCTTTTGAACCAAACCAACGTGTGTGGCTTTTCGATGCAAGATTACAACTTTTTCTGATAAATTGAAATCTAAATGGGTCGACCATTTTATCGTCCTTCAAACTCACCTGCATGGCACTGTCGACATTCTTGATACTAAAACAAATTTATCATCAACCGTCAATGGCCAGCGATTAAAGCCCTATCTCGACAACTCTCCAAATCTACCTTCCGATGCTCACGATCTTTATGACATCCCCGATGGACCTTGATGTGCTTCATGCCCAGCTAAAAGGCATAAAAGACTGCCCTGGGTGAGAGGTAATCCACTACTTTCTTGGTTTCCTTTTTCTTTCTTTTCCCAGCTTTTGATTATCCTAATCATGACCCTTTCACTCAGGTGACATCTTTTCTCTTCTTTATGCATGCGGACATTGCATATCTTAAGCATGGGGGGGCGGTATTTTCAAATTTTGACGATCATTTTAGGATTTTCAAAACAAAAAAAAAAAAGTTTTTTGCATATATGCATTTTCATAAAAATTAAGAAAAATCATAAAATACTTTTTGATGAAATTTTGAAAACTCAGGACTATAGTTGAGACTTCATTTGAAAAAGGTACATTTTGGGATTTAATCTTTAAAAAACTAGGGACAAAGATGAGGATATGTTTGTTAGAATTTTTGGCTCTATCTTAGACTAGATCAGGTATCCTTTGAAAAATTTCTCTTAAACTCTTGATGATTCAGGTAACTAATTTTATTTAGCAACTTGGATAGTACTTGGCTTAGATTTTGATCCAAAAACTTGCTTCTCTTTTGAAAATCTTGTGTCAAACATTTCACACACAAAGCTAATGCAACCAAGCCCAAAAACATTTAAATATTTAAAAAGCCCCTTGTTTTATCCTTGGTGAAAGTCTGAGATAGATGATTGGTGTGAGTTCCTATCATCGAGAAGGAGGAAAATACCTCCTTTAAGGACGCGATGTCTACAGATTATCACCTCGACACTGCTCTATATCTATATTCCATATCTTTAAATGGAGCATTAAGGCACATTTTGCGGCTCAGGTGTCTTGGACGGTACTCTTCCCATAGTGTTGGGGTAAGAACTTGAGCTCGCCTGGAGTGCTCCTTTACACTGTTTTGTGTTTTTAGGTTGTGAGCTCCTAGGGAGTGTCTTGGTTGGTGCTATCTCAAAGTACCAATGCTAAAGTCCCCTCGAGGATTGGTAATAGGAATGATGATCTCGACACATCTGTATTGGGATTGATTTGAGGCAATGCAAAGGGGAGCAACCAAACAAAAATAGTCAAAAAAAAAAGTTTCAAAAACATGACCATATAAATATGTTATTCCAATAATGTTGGCAAATCACAGGCACTGACACCTGATTCTTCATAGTTATGCAAGTTGTGGATCAGGTTCATAAGCCAAGGAGGTCTTAACCGCGAAAATGATTTCAGGTTATTTGAATTAGAGAAGGGTTAATTAGCAAATTCTTGAAGGATACATTGGTCTTGATTAATCTAGCCTTGGATCCAAAGACGAATCCCGATGTTTGATCCTTAATAAATCATGTACCTTCCTTATTCTCAATCAACCAAAGTCTTGTAGTAATGTTTTCCTCAGAAGTAAAAAGATTAGTTTTTCCCAAAATTGTTTTTGCGAAATTCAGTTTTGCTAAGAGACTAGCAAAAAGGTGAGCGTGGGGATGAGATAAACACTAGTTTATCATCATTCTAATGCATTAAAACACATCTAGCTCTTAGGTTATTAACAAAGCAAGTGGGTTTTTGGGTTGCATTTAGGCATTTCCTAGGATGGGCATGCATTGCATTGTTCTTGTTATTTTGGCGTCTTTATTTAAGTGTTAGGGATGAACAAGTAGTCAAATCCTGTAAACCCTGGCACCGAGAAAGGTAGAAGATGAAGGAGAAGCTTAATTCAGCAAGATTTCAGCTGAATCCAACTCATCTCAGCTGGATTCCAACTCTTTCCAACTCAACTTAGTTGGGATCAACTCATCTTAGCTCCATTCAGCTCACCTCAACTGGATGGCAGCTCAGGTCAGCTCAACTCAACTGAACCCAGCTCTTTTTAGCTCCATTTAGTCCATGGAAGCTCTAATTGACTAGGTTTAGCTACTACCATCAACTAGCTAAACCTAGTCAGCTAAAGAAGTCCTCAACTAGCTTAGGCCAATTCAAGTCCGGCTCTCGAAGACTCAACTCATTTCAACTTAGTTGAGATTAGCTACTTGACCTAACCTAGCTAGCTATAAGCTAGTTAGGTTGTCTTCAGGAAGGCCAGATCCAGCTATCCTTAGTTCACAACTGCAAAAGCCAACTCACATGAGCTTGGCTTAGCAGCTAGCAAAGAACTAGTTAGCTAAGTTACCTAACGAGCTTAGATGCAGTTCTCTTCAGCAGCAGTCAGCTCCAGAAAGCTTCAGAGAAGCTCAAATCTCCTTCTCCTTAGCAAAACCCTAACTCCTCTACCCCTTCCTCTACTACTTTACTAGCTTAGCTTAGGTCCACCTCCTCTATACCATGGTCGGCCACCAAGCTTACCAAGTCTACTACTACCTCCACCTTAACCCAACCTAAACCTAACCTAAACCCAACCCCAACCACCAAAGTTGGTGCCAACTTTAGGAGTCTCTCCACCATAACCACCCTTCCCATGTGGTGCCAACTTTCCCTCCAAAAATCCCTCTCATCTCCATAACCCATCTCCACCCTCCATATTTTCCCTCCAAAACCCCCCCTTCTAGAACCTCCACACTTGGCACCAAATGGTGGTGCCTCTTCATGGTGGGCGGCCACCAAGGGGCACTTTAGCCACCATAACTGATGAGTCCATTAAAATGGACTAATATTAAGCCTAAGTATATTTAATCGTATAGTTTAGGTGTATTAATAATGGAAATTAAGTTATAGAATATTTGTATGCCTTATAATTAGAGTTATAACATTCTATAACTTAATGATTTTCTTATTTTTATGTGCAGGTAGTAAAATGCACAAAGAGCAAGGGTGGGGGGATAAATTTCCCCAAACAGCCGCAACTCTTTCCCCCCCTCCCCCGCCGGACATTGGGGTAATCTTCTCTTCCGCCGCCTTTCTCAACAACTGTGACCGGGGATTTGGGAAAATCCCTGAACTCACGCTCAAGGGAGGAGTTAAAGAGAGGAGGCGAGGAGAGAGGAAGATCATCTTTCCCCCCTTGCAGGGAACTGCTTCACCATGGAAAGGGAGAACCCTGTGACCCACCGCACGCACTGTGGGCCAAGCATCCATCCTCCAGCGCCCCCTGCTGCAGGCGTTCACGCCACATCTGCCTACAACCGTTTAGAACTAGCGCCCTCTCCGCAGACGCACACCCCCCCTTCCCGTGCGCCTACCTTCCAGCCACCGCCCGCCTTCACCCCACAGTCACACAGCCACCCGCGTCTGCAGGCGCCCGCACGCCCTTTAGCCTGCATCGCGCCCGCACGCCTCCCCACAGCCAACATCTCCAGCTCTCCCTGCAGTCCGCGCCACCTGCACCCACAGACGCCGTACCAAGCCTGCAGCCACCTCAGGCGCTACTCCTGCATAGCGCCCGCCTTCAGCCCTACAGGCATCCTTCTCCAGCGCCCGCAGGCGCTCACTGCCACCAGGTCCGCACCTCATGCGCCTCACGTCCACATCCTCCTTGCGCGCCCCCACTACAGGCGCACCTCCATCGCCCCAGTAGTACCTTCTCCCGCCTGCAGAAGCTCCCACAGCAGGCGCTCGTCTACACGCACCTCACTGCCAAGCGCGCGCCCTGCTGTAGGCGCTCATGCTCTCCCTGCCCGTGCACCAGCGTGCGTGCATGCATGCTCGCACAGCTGCAGCAGCACCTCCGCCTTCTTGCTCCACAGGCCGGAGCTCCGGCCACCGCCGCCAGCCGCCTCCAGCCACCTCCGTCTCCGCCGCTACCACCGTCGGAAAGCTCTCGACCTCGCCATCCTCTTGAGCCTCATATCGACCCCCGCGGTTCTCTCTCTCTCTCACGAGAAGGAGAGAGGAGGAAAACTCTGTTTTTATCTTAATTAGAAATTACATTCAATGCCATTGCCACCAATTTGATTTTTTTATTATTATTATATTATGGTAGAATTGCATTCAAACACTCATAGTTCTTCCTAATTGCATGGTATTGATATTAACTAGTTTAAAGGTTGATTTTGGGCTTAGCTTAAGTACTAATTGTTTTTAGTACACATCACGTGAAAACTGCATGAATTCATCTTAAATTTATTGAGGATTTCTGTGAGGGAAAACTGCACTTATACCCTTAACTTTTTAGGTTATTGCAAATCTACTTTCCTTCACATTTTAAGTCCGATTT
This sequence comes from Thalassia testudinum, assembly GCA_037157565.1. Classification (NCBI taxonomy): domain Eukaryota; kingdom Viridiplantae; phylum Streptophyta; class Magnoliopsida; order Alismatales; family Hydrocharitaceae; genus Thalassia; species Thalassia testudinum. Next base: position 28,250,754 of record JAZHRO010000059.1, read on the forward strand.
GAAAAGGGATTTCTCACTATCCGAAATAACATTAAATAATTAAGTATTGATTGCATCATTGCCTCCCTGTGGACACGACCCGCTCTTCTACGAGTGGTTATTTTCATTATTTTTTATTAGTCAATTTTTCCACCACTTAAATACTATAACGCTAAGTGAACGTCAAAATTGGTGCCGTTGCCAGAGAGGCAACAGATGCAATAGATTTACTTTATTATTTTTAAATCTTTTGAGTTGTGAAATTATCTAATCATTTTTATTATTGTGAGAGGAATCTGACACGGCGACGAGGCGCAGCAAACGACAACTTTGAACGTGAACAACGCGCACGGCGGAGACGATCTTTTTTTTGTGGACCTTGGCGCCACCTGGAGGATGACAACAGGAACACGTGGGCCTTGATCCCACGCATTTAGACTTACGGAGAAGCCTATTTCTAATTTAGGAAGTAGGTCTTAGTTAGATTTAGTTAGATAAACATTAGAATTTAAATTACTGTCTTTTGGGCCCTTGTTGGGTATTTTTGGGAACGTGTTCCCATTTATTTAGATTATGGGATTATTTGAATGATTTTGAACTGCATTTCAGTTAGTTAGTTAGATTAGGTATGTTTATTATTATTATTAAAAAAAAAAATCGAACTGCCTACTAGAAGCTGCATATCTATAGGGCGATCATCTAGGACTGAATGAGCAGCATCTAGTTTATTTTTTTTATTGCACTGCATTCATCACTGCACGAAGAAAGCTGAAGTAAGGTACGTCTTCTCTTGAGCATTAATTACTTGTCATGCATATGCATTGAACTTAAATCTAAGACCACAAAAGTGCGTGAATCAAATTAATTCAGTGGTCACTTTAAACAAATTGGGACTGTTAAGAGGTTGGACTTTAAAATCTGTGACTGAAAATTGTGTGCAAAAGGATCCTGTTTGCGGAATTTCAAAAAATAAAAACTCGATCGTATGCTTGCACACTTGAGACACTGTGCACCTCACATAAGGTCACTAGATAAATTTCTACCTCTCCTCTTTTGCACCACAAGGGAAGTTAGTCGGAAATCAACAAGCCTATCCACCAAATTACTTCGGCTCCTCGTGTGTGGGCTCGATTCGAGACTTCCATCCCTTGCGAGTAGGTTATAGGCACCAGCGAAGGTTGGCCTAGGAAGCGTAATTTTTGCAAAACTTTTTTGGCCACCAACTAAACATATAACTCTAAGACCTACAATCTACTAAAACAGATCCCATTGAATTTGCGTTTGCTTTGACATTAGAACTCTCTAGGAAGTTTTCTGCTGAATTTTGCTAAATCCTAAGAGTTAAAATTGTTTTGCTTAAAGAAATGGATTACTCTTACTCCTATCACTCAGATTATCAGAGTCAATACTTCCCATCTTTTAATCAAGATCCCATGCTCTGAGTGTATCCATCCTTTGATGGGTACATTGATAATTCATGGGATCATTCTCATTCTTACCCTGGGAGTACTGGCTTGATAACTCCCACTTTTGAGCAGAGCCTAGGAGCGGGATTTTCCAATCTTGAAATCCCTACTTCCATGCAAACACCCAACCCTCCCACCCTTCATGATTTTCCGTATCGAGGTTAGACCGATACCCCTAGGCAACTAGAGCCTGAAATTGACTATCCTCCCCAACCTGATAATAGCCTCTCATCTTTTATGATAGAAATGCAAAAACAACAAAAGGAAATAATGGAATCAATGGGAGAGATGTTGAGGAATAGTCAACACATAAATGAAGAAATAAGACAACCTAGCTACACACTTCCCAATAATCCTGATCCCTACCTAATAAACCATGATCATGAAAATAATTCTGAGGAACCTAATGACAATAGGGATCCAATTTTAGGTAGCCATCACTTAAACTCTTCCAATGAGACACAGCCACTAGAGGATAATGATCATAGTGATTATCCACCTGAATTATATTGCAGTCAAAAGCAAGGGAAGATGGTATCTCTTGAGGACCTTGACCCTAATGACGGTATTCTCCTTACCCCTACCAACCCGGGTCAAGGTTATATTGTTCCTATCACTTCCCCTCTTGATTATTTGGTGGAATCCCATTCTACTCTTAGTGAGCCTACTCCTGACCCTCCACTTAGGGAATCAACACCTACCCTTCAATATTCTGAGGATTCAAATGCACCTAATGAAGGTGACCCTAAGGGAATAGAGGATGATCAATTCTGGTCTCAGGGATATGACGAGTCTAATTCTGAAGATGAGGATACCCTAATAAAGGAACCTGAACTGAAAATCTGGAGTGATTCACAGGAGAATTATTTATCATTTGAGGATTTACCTCCAGAGGGTAGAAATAATATGATTAAATCCAGATTCCTCCTTTCTTTTAGGAGTCATCCTCCATCAAAATAGGAGTTGATACTAGAGGAGGACGAACAGAATAATGAGAAGTCTATTGGAGACTCTCGGAGACAAAACACATCAATTAAGGATTTATACCCCGAGAAGAATGACGAATTCAATGATATAGGCTTCCTCCAAAATATTAAGACTGATCCTCCTTTAGAAATAATTGAGAATACTGATCCAACTCCTAATGAATCACATATATACCCTGACAAATATTTCAGTGAACCAAACGAATCTGGGGATGAGTTGAATGATAATGATTCTTACATTTTGATCCTTCCATCAAAAAGTTATAATTTGGAGTCTACCCTTGATTCAAATATGACTCCGATCATTAATGCTAGACAGGATAACTTGAAGTTGTCTACTACTGTTAGGGTGTGTACACAATCTAAATCATTGTTGGAATTGGACCTAACATCAACTAAGCCTTCATTGGACTTAACCATTACCTTCCAACACTACAAACAACCCTTATACTCCCTAACTGATCCTTGGCTCAGATCTCTGCTCATGTACATTCTTTCTGGAGAATATATCAGGCTAGTACATCCTAGGGTAGAATGGCGAGTATGGATTGATGCTTGTAATTTTACTCTCTCCATTCAAGGGTTTGAACTAAGTATGTGTATATCTTTTAAAACCCGTCCTGCTTTGGAGGATCCTTGTTATCCTCCATTTATTCCATTTCGGGAGGCCTCTTTTCATATTTCGTCTCTTATTCCTAGACCTCCCCAGGTAGCCAACGAGATTCTCTGTTTTCATTTCTTCTGGCGAGCATTTGGAATTACATTGCATCATCAGCTCGCCAACATGGTTACCTGTTTTCTAGCCTGCACTGTTACGAATATTCTTAGGGCTTAACCTTTCCTGTTTGGAACCTGACTGACAGGTTCCTTATAAGTCTGGCTGCTGATAGAAAATGCAGCGCTTGTTGGGAGGCAACCCAGCAAACTATGTCAGGTGATTTCTTTCCTTTCTCCTCCTGTTTTAATTTTACAATGGGGACATTGTAGGATTTAGGCATGGGGGAGTACATTTGCATTTTAGGTGCATTCATGCATTTAGCTTAGCATATAAAAAAAAAATTCTCTTTTCTTGAGCTGATTGGGTTAGTCCCTAACAGAATACCTTTGTCATTGGAGGTTTTTCTTCTTAAATTATTTCTTAAGTTTAGAATCCAGTACATTTATTTCACATGCACGTAGACTTGGTAATGGATCCTTGAGGAAAACTAATGAGCATTTGTAGTCTACTGAACCCTTGGACAGTTCATAGAGAGTCAGGCATACTATCTTCTAGTAAATCCACCTCATATTTGTGAGAAGAAGTAGAGAGGTTACTGGTACGCTAAGTCTAGTGCAAGGACTCTTAAGTTCTGGATAATTAGATGATGATATTTCAGAGTTAGGCATAGTTTTCACTCTCTGTTCCTGGGTGTGTACTTTGAGTGAATTCCTGAGAGTCACCAAATAAGGCAGATACACAGAGATTGAGTCTTAATAAAGCTATAACTATGGTGGATGGTTATGACCGTCCTTCATAGAGTCCTCAGCTGAAAGAGGGTAATAGTGTTAAAGGTCAGAAATACACCTATCCTATCCATTCTTTCCCTGTGCCGAGAATAGGCACTTCCACCAAATAAACCGCACAACTTCCTCTTGACCGTCATCATCCCTAATAATGCCTCATAAATAAAAGTCTGTATCGTGTTGTGCTGATTGAAAAAGAAGCAAAAACAAGAAGAAATAAAATAAAATAAAAAAAAGAGAGAGAAAAGAAGAAGAAAAAGAAGAAATAGAAAGAAGAAAAAGAAAAAAATAGTTATATTACAAAAAAAAAGGGGTCCAAGTGTATGATGTAGCATTGTTTCTGAGGCAGCAAACACCTATCGCGTTCCACCAAATATGACCCATACCTACCTTCTAGTATTTCTGATCGCCTGAATACTGGTTGAGGACTCTTAGTTGTAGAGTTATTAGGACTTTAATTGAAGTGTAGATGCCATGTGAGGCCACCAAATAGTGAGTACAGTTTCTAAATCTGACAAGATTTGTGATCTCAAAAAGAAGAAGAGGGAGTGCCCAGGAACATCAAGAGAGTACAGTTGTGTAGCCTCTCTTTGAGTTGACTTGTCTAATAGTCTAGAGATCTAGAGTCTGTAGTACTAGACTATATGTAGCACTAGTTGAGTGTGTGCCACTAAATACAAATCCATTCAACTTGATATCTCCTACCTAAGCCAAACGCCGGGGTCAAATTATAGATTATCTTCTGCTTTATCCCCGAGGGAAGTAGTTGCCTATCTCAACAGAAATTTTTGTCAAGGGTGATGTATGAACTCCCAATGCAAATCGGCTCTTTCACTTGGATCTGTTACCTAGGTTATCAACACTTCACATTTGTTTGGATTTCTAAAGTTTTGAAATAAGAAAAGAAGTCTTCTGATTACTTTTATTATTCATTTTTGCTAGGGACTAGCAAATCTTAGGAATGGGGGTATTTGATGAGTCCATTAAAATGGACTAATATTAAGCCTAAGTATATTTAATCGTATAGTTTAGGTGTATTAATAATGGCAATTAAGTTATAGAATATTTGTACGCCTTATAATTTAAGTTATAGCATTCTATAACTTAATGATTTTATTGTTTTTATGTGCAGGTAATAAAATGCACAAAGAGCAAGGGTGGGGGGATAAATTTCCCCAAACAACTGCAACTCTTTCCCCCCTCCCCCGCCGGACATTGGGGTAATCTTCTCTTTCGCTGCCTTTCTCAACAACTGTGACCGGGGATTTGGGAAAATCCCTGAACTCACGAGCAAGGGAGGAGTTAAAGAGAGGAGGCGAGGAGAGAGGAAGATCATTGATGAGAACCTCATCATGAACCCTAACTAACATAATCTAACCTATGTATGCAAGAAAAAGCTCCTACATAACTCAAAGAAAGGCTTAACTCAGAGAATTCTGAGTTTAAGAAGAAAATAAGTCATAAGGGGTAAAAATGTAATTTCACCAACACGATCTGCAAATAGGGTAACTCAGGGTCCAAACACAGGTCAAACAAACCAAATAAGAAGGAATGTGGGATGATCTAATCCAATAAGGGCTACAACAATTCCAAGGAATTAAATGACATTCTGTAATCCTAAAACAAATCCACTTCAATTCACGAGGTTCGAGGTAGGGTAAAAATTAACTAAGCCCTCTAAAATTCATATAAAAATAATCTCTAGGGTTTAGAACCTTCAATTTGGCCTTAGAAACCCATTTTGACCTACATTGAGAACCATGCCCAATTAATGATTTAATTTAGGTTTTTACGTAAATTGACTGGTCAAACATGGTCTGACCTAGAAAAAAATTCACCATTAAAATCCTTAGGTCAAACTTAGTCATGTATAAAAACTTGAGTCTAAGAAGAGACCACCTTGACCAACTTTGCAATTTGGTCCTCATCATTTACTTTTTGACCCTCAACTTTCGAAACCCTTGCATTTTGGCCCCTAATTTCATCTTCGTTCTTTGCATTTTGGTCCCTCCTGCAAGTCTCTACACAGCACCATGCTCCGGCGACTTTGCACGGAGCATGGCGTCGCGTAGGGTGAGGGGGGCGTCCTGCCAAGAGAACGCGGAGTTCCTTGCGATGTTTGCTATCGCAGGGGCTCGGCCATGCCACTTGACGGCGCCCACACCTTCCGTGTGAATGCGTGGAAGGTATGGGTCTCGTTTCCGACCATACTTCGGCGAGGGATGCACATCGCCAGTGTACGTCCGCCCCTCCGCCACCACATTTATAAAGACCAGCGTCGCTAGCCGATTCTCGCAGCTTGGTCTTGACGGAGAATACCTCATCCCTTCCTCTCTCCCCACTCCGACAGGAACCCACCAGCTCCGGCGGCTCCTCCTCCTCCTTCTCATCACTCTGCTGCAATACCAGCAGCAGAGTCACCTGCACCAGATCTCCCCGCGTAGCGCCGCACCAAGCGCGCACCTCCCTGCCCTCTTCCTCGCCGCTGCTCTCTCCCTCTGGGTGTTTCTCCTTCGGCGACAGTCGGTACGGCTACCTGCCGCTTCGGCCCCCCTTCATCCCTGTAGGTAAGTAACAATTATTTCCCTTCCTCCCCTCTTTCTTTTCCCCAACTTGTTTTGCTTGATCGCCCTACGCCCATGCCTGACCACCATCATCTTCCCCACCTCCGGCCACTCTCCGGCGAGTCGTTCCCATCATCCCACAACCCCATACGACTCGCCAACTGCACCAAAAGCTCCGCCTCACCTCACCAAACACCCTCCGCCCCTCCATTGCCATTCCACACCTCCACAACGACCCCCCGAACAAACCCATTTTTTCCAACTACAGTCTGACCTAGGGCTGCCACCATACACCGCCTCACGCCTAGCCACCACCTGCACTGGCTTCGCCGCACTCCGACGAAGCTCCCTGCATCTTCTGACTGGGTCGAGAGGCCGTATTCCTACTTTCAGGTCATGCCCCCTTCGCCGCCATTGCTAGGTAGGTGAAGCTCCTTCACCTGCAGCTGCAACTTCGATCTCACCCAGGTCACGCGGAGCGTCTCTGCGAAGACTCCCAGGTCTGCAGCTGAGGCAAACCCCTCGCAAGTTGCTGTAATTGCCTGCAGCCTCCTCGCCTGTGGACGCCAGTCGGGAGGTGGGACTTTAGTCCCACCTCGGAAGTGCGTGGCTCAATGCCCGCACATAAATTGTAAAAGTGTTCGAGGCTATTCGCCTTCGAACACAGGGGTCAGGTCCCTCACGCACGTGCGCGCCACGTGCTCGCCCTCGCCCGTGCTCACGCCCTGCGGGTCTGGGTAGGATCCGAATACCCGACACTGCGCACACCTCGCCCACCACTGCACGCTGGTGGGCCTGGTCCCGGGCGCGATACCCATACCCAAATACCTGGCTCTAGGAGAGTGATCCTATGAGAGAAATCTGAGAAAGAGAGAGACGCGGGGAAGGGTAGGGGTAGGTTTTGCTCTGACCAGTTTTGTGAGTGTGCAGGAGCGGAAGAAGAAGAAGTGGCGAAGGAAGAAAGGAAGGAGAAGAAGAGAAGCACTGTAGCAGACCTGCAGTTAAGTCATCTGACCACTACATCAGACGACGGTTGAGTAGCGGCCAGAGGAGATAAAGCAGAGAAGAAGGAAGAAGAAAAGAAGAAGACTCTGCAGCTAAAGAGAAGAGAAGAAGATAGGACGAGCAGAAGAAGAAGACCTGGCCGCCAGAGAAAAAGAAATCAAAAGAAAGAGAGAAAGAAATAGGAAGAAGAAAGAAGAAGAAGAAGAAGAAAGAAGAGGGAAGAAGACAGAAAGCACAAGAAGAAGAAAGAAGAAGGCACAGCTGTGAGAGAAGAAGAAGCCAAGACAAAAAAAAATTCTCTCTCCCCCCCCTTTCTCTCTCTCTCTCTTATTTTTGTAATCCAATAGAGAAACTTTGTACTTCTACAATTCCAATAGCTCCCTGAGTTCGACCTCGGGAAAACTATTTCCGAGTTAAAAAAAATCTATTGTGACGACAATCGTAGCTGTCTTGTCTTATACTATAATGACTGTACTATAATAAACACAAAGCAGCACCGCGGTTCACCGCTTTTCAATCATCTTTCCCCCCTTGCAGGGAATTGCTTCACCGTGGAAAGGGCGAACCCTGTGACCCACCGCACGCACTGTGCGCCAAGCATCCATCCTCCAGCGCCCCTTGCTGCAGGCGTTCACGCCACATCTGCCTACAACCGTTCAGAACTAGCGCCCTCTCCGCAGACGCCTGCCTCCCTTCCCGTGCGCCTACCTTCCAGCCACCGCCCTTCACCCCACAGCCGCACAGCCACCCGCGCCTGCAGGCGCCCGCACGCCCTTCAGCCTGCACTGCGCCCGCACGCCCTTCAGCCTGCACCGCGGCTGCACGCCTCCCCACAGCCAACATCTCCAGCTCTCCTTGCAGTCCGCGCCACCCGCACCCGCAAACGCCGCACCAAGCCTGCAGCCACCTCAGGCGCTCCTCCCGCACAGCGCCCGCCTTCAGCCCTACAGGCATCCTTCTCCAACGCCCGCAGGCGCTCGCTGCCACCAGGTCCGCGCCTCATTTGCCTCACGTCCACATCCTCCTTGCGCGCCCCCACTACAGGCGCACCTCCATCCCCCCAGCAGTACCTTCTCCTGCTTGCAGAAGCTTCCATAGCAGGTGCTCGTCGGCATGCGCCTCACTGCCAAGCGCGCGCCCTGCTGCAGGCGCTCATGCTCTCCCTGCCCGTGCACCAGCGTGTGCGCGTGCACGCTCGCACAGCTACAGCAGCACCTCCGCCTTCTTGCTCCACAGGCCGGAGCTCCGGCCACCTCCAGCCACCTCCGTCGCCGCCGCTACCACCGTCGGAAAGCTCTCGACCTCGCCATCCTCTTGAGCCTCATATCGACCCCCGTGGTTCTCTCTCTCTCTCTCGCGAGGAAGAGAGAGGAGGAAAACTCTATTTTTATCTTAATTAGAAATTACATTCAATGCCATTGCCACCAATTTGATTTTTTATTATTATTATATTGTGGTAGAATTGCATTCAAACACTCATAGTTCTTCCTAATTGCATGGTATTGATATTAACTAGTTTAAAGGTTGATTTTGGGCTTAGCTTAAGTACTAATTGTTCTTAGTACACATCACGTGAAAACTGCATGAATTCATCTTAAATTTATTGAGGATTTCTGTGAGGAAAAATTGCACTTACACCCTTAACTTTTTAGGCTATTGCAAATCTACTTTCCTTCACATTTTAAGTCCGATTTGAAAATGGATTTCGCACTATCCGAAATAACATTAAATAATTAAGTATTGATTGCATCATTGCCTCCCTGTGGACACGACCCGCTCTTCTACGAGTGGTTATTTTCATTATTTTTTATTAGTCGATTTTTCCACCACTTAAATACTATAACGCTAAGCGAAAAGTCGACCGTCAATAACCACCCACCTATGCACCTTTATACATGGCGCCAAACACCCTCTGCCATTAATCTCGTAACCATCCACCATCAAGCCATCCTAGTCCTCCACTACATCCTACACCAAGCCCCTTTCTCCTACTCTACTTATACCTTATCCTACCACCAGAAAAAGATCACCCTAAGTTTACATATATCCTACATATATCTACCATATATTCAGCCAAGAAGGAGGAGAGAAGAAGAAGATTAAGAAGGCTATCCCTTAACTCCTTGGTTCCTTCTTCTTCCCTTCTTCCTTATGTCACAAGCTTATGGGCACTCTAGGAGGACGGCTAGGTAGGGGAGTTGTTAGGGTGGTGAACGTCCACCCTGAGGAGAGAACCAGAGGAGGAGCACTTCAAGGAAGAAGCAACGAGAGGCTTTTCTAAGTCCAAGAGCATCTGAACTTGGAGTAAAGACTTTCTTCTTCACTTTCATCATTTGGGAGAATTTTCTGTTCTTTTCCTTTTAGTATTTTATTGTAGAAGCATTCTGATTGTCGACTTTCGATTCGCACTAAAAACATGGTTTTAAATGCCGTTATTATAGTATAGATGTCACAAATGCAAACTTATGTCGCGTCAATTTTATTTATTTACAATTTTTACTAGTTTGCTTCTAGGTCATTCGCTGGGAGGTAGTTACAAAAGTATTCTTTTATTCTAAAAATGTTGATTTTATTTGCAAAATGAATGAATGAATTGGTAAATTAATCACAAAAGAATCAATTAATCAGTGTTATAATACCTGAAAATATATGTACATAAACAAGCATAAAAAAATATTTATTACTATACTATGTTAATTATCTATAACTAATATAGGTAATACCTATATATAGGTACAAAAATATCTAGTAATATCTACTATACTAAATCATATTAACATACTAATATCTATAGTAATATATATTATATATACAATAACATATATAAGTGCCGCTAAAACCTTAGAAAATTATATGCATAACATAAGGCAAAATAGTTGTCTATACTGACGTATGTAGCTATGTACAGTGACAGATCTAATTGTCACTAAAGCTCTAAGGGTTATTTATATACATACAAGAGTTCAAACATGTTATACTACTTATACATACACATATAAGTAAACTACTTATATATATATGCACACTATATACATATCTATTTACATTATTTATATACATATATATTTTATTATACTGTATACTTATATATTACACATATACATATATACACACACGCACAACACACACACAGACAAACACACTGAAGCCTCAACACTTAGCCATCTTCACGACTCCTCTCCTCTTTAGCCTCAGACACTTAGTTGTTTTTAGGGCCTTCAACACTTTCGAACCGATTCAACCTACTCCTCAACCCAAAAATTGGGTTTTTAATGGGCAGGCTGATTCATTTTCATGCGGTACACTGCACATCAAAAGGTGAGACTAAACCACTACTAGTGAGCCAGCCTAGTTATGTTTAGGTGTATTTATATCTAGTTTCAGGCTCGTTATTGGGCACACACAGGCCCAGCACAGTGTGTGGCCCCTAGCCCAAGCACTGTTCACATATTTCATCAGTATCGTATTCTCAAAGGTATCAAAGGAGAGGAATGGGTATGGGATTGGTGCCTGACGCCGTGATGACTGAAGAGGCCTTGTGACAAAAACGTTTTATACCGCTTTGAGTGGTCTGCCACAAACGATGTGGCATTATCCATTGCCTAAATTGAGTGCTGCTATGCGCAAAATAACGTGAGAATTTCATGTCTTTGGCCCTCAATTTGAGGGCCATAAATTAATGTAAATTAAAATTAAATTATATTATTCTAAAGCCGTTATATAGGGCTACATAATTATGTAATTAGTTTACACAAATAAGTTATTTACCTATATAATAAAGTTAGTTGAAGTTGGCAGATTATACACATTAAATTAGAGTTTAATTTGTTAATTCATGTATAAATTATTGACTTAATTATAAAATTGAATTTATATAGAGTTAATATACATAATAAATTATTTATTACACATTTTTATTAAATGTTAGGAACTTTATTTTAATTTACTTACAATTAAATATATGTTTTATATAGTTTTACATATAAATAATTTATAAATATTATAATACCGTATAAATACAATATAAATATGTTGAAAATACTTAATATAATATAATACAAGTATACATTGTCACTTGATTCAGTATTAGGTTAAATTACTAATTTATTTTATTTTAAGTTAATAAATTACCTAGTTAACTTATAACTTAATTATTTACTATAAATACTTAATTAAATTAAATTACAAGTACTGTATAGTACATAATACATATATAAATACCTATGTACAGTATTAGATATAAATATGTACATATAAATAGGTTTATATAATTACTTAGTTTAGTATGCATTTAATTAATATAAATTAATAGATAATTATACAATAATGATATATATACAATAAATCATTCTAATTACTTAATTTACTATACATAATATATATAAGTCATTTATACTTATTATGTACATATTATACATTATATACATATAGTTTAGATTTAACTTATATATACAAATATATACAAATATATACATAGCATATAGGGTATTTTTGGAATTTTTATGAATTTTATAGCTTTTATAGGTTTAGGGAAGGTAGGGGATAAGAGAGAAAGAGTGAGATGAGAGAGAACTTTTTTTTTTTGGGTGTTTTTAGTTTTTGATTTTTTATTAGGTTCCAAGGTAGACTAAATCGTTGGTTGATATGTTCTACTAGGCCGGGAGTTCAGATTACCTTGAAACTTGGCATACACCTAGAAATATACCTAATCCTACTAAAGACACCTCTCTTTTATTTTTTTGAAAATTTTTAATGATTTTTATTTATATACAAATTAACCTAAGTTTAGGCCTAGAAGAGTGTTTGAAAGTGGAACCTAAGACCTAAAAGAGGTTCTAATGCCTGAGAACTGCTAGTTAAACATTCACGTACATTCAATACATCCCATGAGAGGTGATTCAACATTTAAACATGATCTTTAATTTAATTCTCAAGAAATATCACATTCAGACAGTTAATTCATCTCATAAGAACTGACAAGAGATTTAAAACCAGATTTACATGTAATTTAGATGAAATTTAAACCAAAACCTACTACATGAATGCTTGTAAATGAGATCATATTGTTATATTACAATTGAAACAAGCTCAGGTAATCCTCAAACCAGCCAAATTATTGGCTGCTGCCAAGTGTTGGCAGTAGCAGCTTCTGAAATTCAGCAGCAACAACTGCTGTCATTTGATCCAAAATCAAATGTTGAAGATACAAACCAGACATCTTAAAAACATGCTACATCCCTTGATGTTGCAGTTCTTGCTGTTCCAAGTAAGCTACTCAGAATGTAAGGATCCTAGTTCAAATAGCAGTTGTTAGCAACTACTGAAATCTTCATATCAGTAAATAAAATCCATAGGAATCCACTTGAAAACATTCCCAAATCTCTACTGAAATCTTTCACATGTCAATCACTCTTTTAACAACCGATTAAAACTGATTTTTGATTTGAAAATCATGTTTCCCAAATAGGCTATTAATCTTGAATCACTAAGGTGATATAATCACCTATACTTCCTGCACACCATTAATTGGCATTCAGGAAGGTTGTGCGATTCTTAAAAAGAAATTGAATCATTGCTAGAGCCTCAAATCAGTGCCACTGATTCTCCTTGGCTCTAGCTATCATGAAAAAGCAAAATCTCAGAATCTAGGATATAAATTTGGGCATGAACACTATCCTCTGTAGCAAATATCATTAAAGCAATCCATGCCCATTGTTATTAGTTCAATCAAACAAATATCTACTCAATTTGATCATTTAAAATCTGATTAAAACATAATTGCATCAGAAAAATCTTCACTCAATTCCGAAATTCAGATCTATTTCAAATGACTAAATAAGCACAAATCAAAGTGCATTGAAGGTGATTGTGGTCTAATGACATGAGTGAGATTACCCTCATGTGGGATTTGAGTGCACTATGAATCTAGAAGCTATGAAGCTTTAGATCCATAGTGGCTTTGATGAATGAATTGGACTGTGGGTCAAAACATGAGGAAAATAGAGAAAATGGAATCGTGAGGTGATAAGGGAGATCAGTGATCATGTGGATGGCAGTGGATTCGTCTCCTCTGACCTGAATTGATCAAAGGAGGTAAGGAATTATCCTAATCTACTCCTAAGCTAAACTACAATATCCATGAATCCAGGTATCTAATGTACTCCTAAGCTAATCTAAACTACACTAACTAATACTAAAACTAATCAAGAAAGCAAGAAATCCAAATCTAATCAGACGAATAGGACTTGTGCATCCAAAGTCGGCGGCTAAGGAGGAAGAAGGGAGGAGATCTCAAGTGAGTAAAGAGCCCTCTAGTGGAGATCCAAGGTTGTCCTCAAGTCATCCCTAGCAACGAGGAGGAATTGGAGGTGAAAAACCACACCTCTATCACAGGCGTGGCGAGTAAAGGGGTTAGGAGTGCTAGAGGGGGAAGAATGGATCGGCTCAAGAGGTGTAGTGGGGAGTAGATAGACGTGCACGCAAGGTCTGGAGCTACTTAAGTAGACAAATCAGTGAGCGTAATCACTGCAGTGGTGGATTTAGGCATTTAGGTCTTCTACGGTGGGGATGGAGAGAGAGAGAGACACGCAAAGCTCCAATCCAAACATCAGTCGTTGGATGAGATCTTGAGCAAGGGGTGAACCTACGTGTAAGCGCATGTGAAGATTGAATTTGGTTTGGCCATTAGATCAAGGAGCTCACGAGAACGACGACTATGATGGCTCGAGTTCATGCGAGTTAATAGTGAGCCTCACCCGCAGGTGTGTTTGGGACTTTTGCACTCAGGCCCTTAAGGGTGAAGGGATAGAGAATTTAGGACAAAACCCATAAGTGTCTAAGAAAGAGTGTAGCGCGGTCTTGTGGCTTTCAACGAGGCCCCTGATGTCTTGCAATTAGGTCCTTGAGAAGTTTAAATGAATGAAATGTGTTATGACCTGAGGACCTATATGTAAAACTCTAATGTAAGGTCCTAATAATGTCCAAAAGCAACCAAGTTTTTGTTAAAGCCAATTGAACATTCAAGAAGTTGTTGAACCCAAATATGTGTTCAATTTGCAAATGGATCATCAATTTATATTAATGAATAGAATATCTCATTTTATGACCTAATTTCACATTTTAAACACAAATTGGATGTTTTAGATCATTTTTGTTAATTCCTACACTTAACTCATTTTATGTGTTAATTATGTAGTGCTTAACTTAGTTTGTAGCTTAACTTGAGCATTTTAGCTATGATGAGCTACACCTCATCACATTCCTTTATAGTAATTTTGTAAAGACAAGTTTTCTCTCGTATTAATACAATTGCATTTTGCCAATTTTTTGTGATTTAATTCAAGTATGTTCTTTATTTCTTAGTCCACCCACTTCACCTCTCTAGTTACCTTAAGCACATTTGCCTAAGGTGAGCTTAGAGAGGTAGGTTTTATTTTGTCACTTAGGTGTAGTTTCAATTCCGCAATTCCTTATCCTTGATTATTTCCAAAACCCTAGAAAAATATCAAAACCAAAAATACAAAAAGGAGATTTGATAAAGCAAGAGAGAGAATCAATTATTGATTAACAATTTGCCTTATTGGATGACCCTAGATACTTCATCCTATCTAGGTTATAAATTCAAAAGCGATTGTGAAGATACATGTCTCAACAACTCAAAACCTACTTTTTACAAAATCGCGTATTTTTTGCATCAATGCTTAATGACCCTAATTAACTTGAATTAGACCACGTATGACCTTAACTAGATGAGTTAGGTGTGGTTAAGGATCTACAAGCGAAAAATGCTCTATTAGTGTGTAAATGTTGATCCACAGGGGTTCTCCTTATAATCATCTATCTAAGGAGATAGATTAATCACAATTCAAGGTCATAGATTCACTGCAAAAAAAAAAACCTACAGCAACAAGGAAATTATAATGGTGTCTGAAATGCGTTGATGTAAATCTCTCTAAAGTGTTGCTAATGTTTTAAAATCCACACCTAGGTCTCTCTTTCATTATCTTTTATGCCTAAACCCACCCACAAGCCGCTTCCCACCCACCTCCCAACAGACTCCTCTTGAGCCTCACTGCCTCCCCAACCCAACACTCCAATGACCCCTCCAACGCCTCCCAACAGACAAAAGCACACACAGATGCACTACACCACAATCGTTGGTCCGCATCACCTCCGATGCCTCCTCCCCCCCTGATCGCCACTCCACATCGCCTCAGCCCCCTCGTGATCGCCACTCTGCATCAACTTTGATGCCTCCTCCCCCTTCAAGCGTAGGTTCCTTAGGGCTCATAGGTTAATAAGATTTCAGTGTTTGCTTAATCAATTCTCAAGTTTGGGAGCTTCTCATTCGATATGATCTCCCTTGGTCAAATTTGGTTTCTATGCTCAATATCTCTCGCTTAATCTCTCTATCTCTCTCTCAATTTGTGTCTGATTTATGTTGATCTCCCTCGGTCACTGACAACCTCAATCTAGTGTTAGGTTTACATGAGTTGCCTTTTTTCAGAGTGATTTAGTTTAGCTTCTGGTGCCTCTTCCTGATTATCGGGTGCTTTTCCATTTTGCTTATCTTCATATTCTCCTCTATGTTCTTGTAGAACAACTGGTATGAACTGAAGACAAGAATGGCTTCTGAGGCAACACCGAACTAGAAGCTATCTGTGATCAAAGAGTGTTATGATAGCTGGGGATGTGAACTCCCATGCCTTAAAGAAACTTGCGGAGTCTGTGAGTACATATGTGCATGTTATGGGGAGCTTTAGGACTTCCATTAACTGACATCCTATGACTCCAACCATCAATGGATCTTGCACTCCATCAGTACTTGATCTAGCAGAGGGAAGCCAGAAATTTGTTGATCCTGATGTCCCTGTTGTTCCATCATAGCCCTCATTGCCAATGCCTAGGAGAGCAATAGATGTTGGACCTGAAGAGTGGCGACATGCTATTGCTCAAGAGTTGTTCTTTCATGGCTCAGGTAAAATCCCACATCCACCAGGTAGTGTATCTTTCGTGTAACATAAGTCAGTGTTATGTTGATCAAATTGGAAGATGCAGAAAAGACTTAATGATGAGTCAATTGGGAGTGGGAGAGGAGGGGAGGGTGCCTATTATGTATCCAAATAACAATCAAGAGATTAATGCAATTACTAAATGATGAGTCATTGGTTGCCAGGAGGGATAAATGTAGGAATAACTGTAATTGCTTATGACCCTGAATGGAGATGGCAGTCTCCCTTTTGCATAGTGACATGGAGAGCAAGATAATTTTATAGTATGTTCAATATAATGGAGGATTCCAGGAGGGAGGAAACAATACTTAAAACTTGGAAAGAGTAGTGAGGTGGGTAGCTTGAGGGTTGCTGTGTTGCTGGTAGCCACTTTATCGGCCCACAGACACTGGGGATAGTCAACCAAACACGCAACTACATATGCTTACTCTACTTTCCTGCCTAACCTTGCTTGCTCGTCATGTGATGACATCAATGTTAACATCATTCTACTTTTCAATATGGCACTAGTGTTACATAGGATCAATGTTGTAGCATTTATGTTGCATACTCTAATGCAAAGCCAAATTATTCCCATTATAATGCTTCTATACAATGGACACTGTGCAGTACTGTGATGGAATAATACCGATGCTTTGGCATCTATGATGCTATCATATGACAATAGCATCAATGCTATACTATTGTTATAGTTTACAACATTGATGTTATGCCGTTGTAATAGCTCTTAGCATCGATATTATGACATTTTTATACTCATAGCACCAATGCTAGTATGCTGCTATAACTTATAGCTTTGATGATTGACACCTACGATGCTATATTGTTGGTGTTACTGCAGCTCATGTTATTGATTATATGGCACTATTAATTATAGCACACGGTAAAGTTATTACGGTACAATATTATAGCACTACCGCAACACTAGTGCTAAGGCTATGACGTCGTTGCAACGCTAATGCTATAGCATCGATGAAGTAGTATCGTATCCTTTCATCTCTTTTCTCTTTCCTTCTCCTTCTATAATTTACGAGGGATCTGAAAAACTCAACATCCTTCTCTACCTCGCCTCCTTCGTCACCTCCTCCAAACCTCCGCCTCGATCTACAACCTCCACTCATGGCATAGCCCTCTAACAATGACACAGTAAATTTACCTCGAAGGGATAGCGTGTATTCCGTCATGGGAAGACACCCCATGCATGTGCTTATTAACGAATTCCCTTCTTTTATATATATATATATAAAGAGTACGGTACACATTAATTTGTGTACTGCTTACTTATTATTTTTTTCGTTGCTGCTGCCGCTCTCTCTCTCTTATCTTTCGTTTTGTTTTTTTCTGTTTAATTTTTTTATATCTCTCTCGTTTCCTACCCTTCTTTATTTTTTTTTTGTTTCATCTCATACGCATTATTTAACATGTACGAACATTTTTGATTTTATCTTCTCTGGTCAACCTTTTTGTCTTATGTTTCATTACATGTCAATATTGGTTATAGTTTACGAGAATATTAAATAAAGTACAAATAAAATTAGGTAGAGTAAATCTAATATAAGATTTTAATTGAAGATTAAAATACATTGAATGATATAATTTAGAATATACAGAATTTATTAATTTTCAATTGATATTTTTTATAAAATTAAATAAAAAATTATCGTATCATGATAATAATACGAGAATTTTCAATCGATATTTTTAATTTTTTAATGATAGAAAATTAAGATATATTAGATAATATATTTGAAATATATAATATATTTAATTTTCATCAATAAATAATTAAGATACATCTGATGAAAATTATATTAAATTTTTATATGCTCGACTTTTATAATCCCACTATAAAACACCGGTTAAAAATTAGTTCCTCCCTACTAGCCAACTGCCGTTTAAAAGGTGTAAAAGGCTATAAATGGCGAGTTAGGTTTAGAAATTTCATGCGAAGTGATAGGAGCGACAGGTATGTGGGCGGCAAATTTATCCGCCTGGTGAGAACGCGAGAAGGAACAATTGGTTGGGCTTCTAGTAAATGGCCCACGAGGGCCGTAAAGTCATTTTTGGGCTTTTAGTCCAAGATAGTTCATTCAAGAAATTAGTAGTTCTGACGTTTGGGTTTGAACGCTTTTTATTAAAAAGAAAACAAGAAAAAAAAAGGTACATAAAACAAACCCTTTGGTTTTGAGTTACTTATGAATTTGGTGGGACAAGAACCAGTTATTAGAATTTGCGACTGGGAGGTCGAACCATCAACTTTATACGAACGGAAAATTGTTCGACGAGGACTTTTTGATATGTTGGAACGCAACAAATACGACGTCCTGTCATTAATAGTTGGGATGATTTCCAAATAGTCTATGTACATATTCGACGGAATCCATCAAATATCTAGGACCGGTAATCTTCTGCATTGAAGTTAAAAGTTGAAAAACATTAAGTATGAGTCTCCACATCCCACCTCCTCCTTTCCTCATTTAAAATGGAATCAAATTTTTCCTGATATTACTCCGCCTTGTAATTAAGCGCATCTTATATATCCAAGAAAGAGTTCAGGAAATACACGCTTCAGTTGTCCTTATTGGGAACTAATTATTGGAGTTGATGCAGGTATTGCATCAAACGTAAGAAAAACTTCGACCTACGACCATTCTATACATAGATATCTACAAGATAGAGGATGGACGTGAAGAACCAGTGGAAAAAGAGGACAGGGGTTCTCCAACAAGCGGCCTCCGAAGGGCCCCGAGCTTGAGATGACGGTGGAGGTGCTTTCGTTTTCCTACGGGGGTTGGGGCTCTTTCCCTCTTTTTTGAAACGGTGAAAATGGGCTTTTCCATCAAGGAGGAAGGAGTGAGGATTTTAGAACGGCATAAAATAGCGTGGGAATAAGTTTAGCGAGGAATAAGTGGAAAGAGGTATCTATTTAAACAGTAGAATAAGTGAGATAAAAAAATGGTTGATTTATCGATGAAATGTTACTAAATATTTATTTAATATTAATAGTGAAAGTGAAAGTGAAAGAGGTTGGCATACTTGTTTAATATGAAAAATAAAAATAAAATTATTATTATTGAATATAAAAGATTTTCAATGAAGAAGGATATCCACTTACCCTGCAATTCCATTTTCTTCGGAAAAGGTTTAAGGTTATATTTGATAGTGTCATATTAAGATAAAATTGGAGTGGAATAAGTATAAAAAGATATTTAATTTGTGAAATTATAATGACTGATAGGATGATTTTATGAGAGAAGAGCGAGAGAGTTATTAGATATTAATGAGATAATTATTAAATATTATTTTTATTTAAAAATTAAAAAACCTTTTCTTTTTCTCTCTCTACCTCAATTTCCTCTCTCCCAACCCCCATCCCCACGATAACCCCACCCATCCCCACATGGAAATCCACACCTCCAATACCCAATCCCACCCCATGACTTAGAAGCTATAATCTACGGCCAATTCCACGCCATCCAAGGGCTATATAAAGGGTCCACCCAATTCTGATGTGCGCAGACGTGTGTCGTGTGCGGGGTCATCGTTGTGCCGTGTGCCGTGTGTCGTGTGCTAGAAATTGGAACAAGGAGCACAACCGCGGAGATGCTGGTTGGTTGTGTGCCTTGTGCTGCTGTACCGCAGCACATTTGACGTGTGCCATGAGTTGATGACCTGCAGCACATTCGTGTGACACGTGCTGTGTGCTGGGATTTAGGTTCCTCTCCATTAATGTGTGTTGTGTGCTATGTTTATAATTTGTTTCACATCTCCTGGATGTTGTGTTTTTAGTGAGTGATGATTAATGTGTTCTTCCTCTTTTCCACATGTGCTTTATGGGATGGATACGTGAATTGTGTGCTCCCCCATTGATTCTGAATGATCGGATGTCTTGTGAAGTGAAATTTTTGTAATTGTAATAAGCTTTGTTGGAGAAATACTTTGAGGTCATAACTCATTTCAAGCTTGTTGATGTGTTATTTAATCGAAATACTGATAGGAAGTTGAACATAAATGTTGATGAGGGGAAGAAGGGTGGGTCGTTCATGTGCAAGTGCAAACTCCAACCAAAGTTGGTTCTTTAGAGAAGATGCTTGATAAATTGGAATGCACATCCACTTAGTAGAATATATTTCATATGTCTACAGAAGGGGTTAGTACTTCTTGACAATTTATTTCAAGGAAGTAAAGAAGCTGATCCGTATATTTTAGACTTCAATGCAGTTTGAATCAAAGGGGTATGACTTCAAAAAGAGTGTCTGGGCGAATGGATTAGTTGCAAATGACTCAGGCTTTGATGACTATGTCAGGATGAGGGACATGGTGTATTTATTGGCAAATGAAGTAAAATAATTGGAGAAGGAAACGAGGAATCTTGAGGATGAATGGCATGAGTTAGTTGAGACACTTTCGATTAAAGAAGCTACAATTGAAGATCTCAAAGACGAGAAGAGGGATTTCCAACGTAAAGTTCAGGAGGCCATTGATTGTTACCATAACAAAAGTTTAGGACTTCAATGTTAGTTAAAGTGGCTTTCTTTACATGAAATTTTCTTGTACTTATGCAGCTTACGTTAGGTTAGTAGGAATATTATGCTCGTAATCTATTACGTTAGGTTAGTATATTATTATGCTGTTACGTAATTTTCATGTGACGTTTGAGGTTCTACTGGACATTAGTGCTTTGTAACCGCAGTTGAAGAAGGTCAAATTATGGTAGGTTAATTAGAATTGGACGTTACTGCTTTGTCTTTATTAATATGTGAATGTTCGTGCTGCATTATATCTTAACGAAAAAACAAAGAGCTAGTATAGATTGATGTAGCTATATATTATATATCATAGAAGGAATTGTATGCAATTTGTGCTTTGTATTCTGTAATATCTTAGGAGGGATTGTATGAGGGCACATTTCCGATGAGCGATTATTGAAGGGGTGCTTTCATTTTTTTTTTGGGAGATATTTTCTTTAAGAGAGTCAACACTTGGCTTCGATAATTTTGAAATGCTATAGATCCATTAGCTCCGAGATCATTGGATGATATTTGCATATTGCATGACTCGATGAAATCTTGATTCCTATGACCATCCACCTGTGGAGTTCCCTGTAAGACTGTTAAATTAACATTCACTTGAAGTATATTATTGTAGGGGGAAATTAGATATAAAGTTAAGAGGAGTACATTCTTCTTGGATTTATGTCTTCGGATCAAAGCCACCTCACGTCTTGACTTCTTTCTCTTTTCAGGAGGTCTTCCCACTCTCTTCACATGCTTTGGGTTACGTATGATATCCCGATCATTGGTTGTAGAGTAGGAATTGGCTGCAAAAATATTGCAAATGGAACAGAACATGATGCAATGTCATACAATCGTAAAAAATGAGTTAAGCATTAAATATGGCAAAGACACACAATGAATGAGAAAGTCAACCCAAGAAGATGGACATACCTCAATTCAAACACTTGAAACCAAATCGATGTAGGATTTCTGAAGCACCTTCACACATGCGATATAGTTCTCAAGTGTCGATGATGCAAACTCTGCAAACTTGAAAATACAGGAGCATATATCCTCGTAACGATCACCAACATCATCCAGAGGCAAAGCACTTGATCCATGATTTGGCGTCACAACTGGGATCCTTATATCCTTAAACCAACGTGAGAGTACGTACCTTTCTGGGATCTCATCAACACCATTGTCCAAGAGAACTCAAATAATATGGCGACAGAGTAAACCATCCGTCTGAAAGTAACAGCAATTGCAATAGAACTCCTGAGTAGAAATATCACAATGAACATCAAAAACCATGCTTCCATGTTTGCTATACTCGTTGACTTCAACTACAAATTTCACATCACTCTCCCTCTTCAAGCAACTCGTAGATGAGCAAAGCATTAGCACCTTAATTTCATCTTGGAACATCTTAAAAATCCTAGATGTGTAAACGATACGAATTTGCTCCTCCAGTTTGAAATCAAAAATCAACGGCACAAGTCTATGGAGTGACTGGAAATCAGCTTTCCTTAATTTCTCCTGCTTTGCTTGCATGGCGAGGTCGTATTGCTACACAAATTGTTTAAGTGTGGTTTTGGAATTGACATATCCATGAAAATATGCATTCATGCTCTTACTTCTCTGAGTAGTAGTCATACCTGCCCAGAACATCTCATCGAAAAATGCGGGAACCCAAAACATATTATAAAGACCTGTTCTGTTATAAGCCTCTTAAGACATCTGGACTATCGGTCAGACATCTGGACCCCTTCCCAGACGTCTGGAAATTAAAAATTTTGTTCGTAACTTCGCATTTGCGCACGGGCTGCGTGTAGACAGTACCGCTATTTTCTCTCTCCCTTTTCTCTCCTCCACCTGAACCCTAGCCACTCCCTTATAAAACCCCTCTCCCCCTTCCTCTCTTCCCCACTTCACCACAGCTACCTTCCTTTCTTCCTCTCCACTGCAGCAAGAGGGGCGAGTGTGAGAGAGGGCGCGGGAGCAAGTGACGAGGAGGAGAGGTGGCGTGAGGAGAGGAGGAAGAAGAGCTTGTGTCCACAAGATCGTAGGAGCTCGCCAGAGTACGCACGGCCGAAGCGACGTGTGCGGGAGGAGGAGCACGTTGGGGGAGACGACCCCGACACTTTGCTGCATGCGAGGAAGAGAGGCCGCGACTGCATGTGGAGATGAGCAGAAGGTCATTCTAATTCTGGGATTTTCCCAGAATCAGACGTCTAGCGTGCTGTTCAGACGACGGGTTGGACGTCTGGTGACAACACCGAACGTCTAAAGGTAGTGTTCCGGGAAGGTACGTTCCTCTTGCGGTTACGGCCATGCAGGTCGCACCGCAACTTCGATCTGCATGGCTAAAAGTGGGTGATTTCACTCTATCACGCAAGGATTGCTTTAGGAAGGCGTGGGGCACACCCTCCCACGCGTCTCGAACATCTAGACAGCTTACCAGACAACCGAAAGCACTCCCAGACGACTGGAGGAGAGGTCAGACGTCTGGAGCTGGGTCCAGAAGGTCAAGAAGGGATTTTAGATGTCTAAAGTTGACGCAGGAACCTGAGGTGAGACTCTGGTTACTTTTAAGACGTCTGGACCTTGTGCTAGACGTCTAATTTAGGTCTGCAGTCATGTTTTTGACCTATTTAGGGTCCGTTTGGGGTTTGTTTTACGCGAACGAGATATCTGTGGATTCCTTGAGAGTTCCTCTACTTATTAGAAAGCCTTTTATACGGTTTTGAATATTTCATTGTGTTATGTTCCTTGGTATAGGATTTTGATCTGTTGCGTGTTCAAGGCCTACAGAGGCATGTGAGCCTGCCGTTCAAGCCTCCAGTACTCCCAGATTGTCTGATAGAGTGGTTTCCCTTGTTTTAATTATAAATCATAACTGCATGTGTGAAATTGGATAACCAGAAACCTAGGATGTGGCATAAATCCTAGGACAAGAAGTACTTGCACTATTTGTATGCGTGTTGAGATTGCAGTCTTAAATGAATGAATAGAAATGTAAACAACTATCTGTCAATAAAGAGCTGCCTGTGAAAAATGGAATGCCTGTGCTAGTTAAACAGATACCTATGACATTACTTGTTGTATATGCAAAATTGTGGAAATACGAGATGCATGTGTAGAATTTGAGAATGGAATTGTGAATGATGAAACCTGGTATGGAATAACATGGGGAATACGAGCATGAACCTTATAGGGAATTAGGAGTAGAGCTCCTATGGATAAATGGAATGGATCTGGAAATGTGAGCGGAAAGTGTGCTAACCCTTGAGTACGTGGTACCAAGGAGAGCGACTGTCTCCTTTTTAGTGTAGAGCGGAGCTAGCCGCCCAATGGTTGGGACCCAAGGTTAGGATTGGCCACTCCACACCGACTTCTTTGGCCCTCGCGTACACTGTACCGGGGAGAGCTACTAGTGTAGGGAGAGAGCTAGCCATCCCACAGAGCCTGGGGTTCAGCTAGCCACCCTACACGACTTGTTAGGCCCACTGGGCAAATTGGGGTAGTTAGACGAGGGTGCATGGATTGTGGAGGGGCGAGACCCATATTTTGTTCTGAGGGGCTAGACCCCTGTTACTGAGAGGGCTAGGCCCCATTCTGTTTCGTGCTGTACTTTGGGCGTACCCGCTAGCGAAAATGACTGACCGCGTGCCAGTGTGGGGTAGCTACCCATGCGCTTATCGCGCGTGTCGTAGTCACCGCTATGTCTGTCCGTGACCTCAGGGTGGTTGACTGGGTGTAGGATCACCACGGGAGACTCTCCCAGCCAGGAGAGCACCACATGTGGCTTCTAATATTCGGAAAAGACTGCAATCAAGATCGTTCCAACGAGGAACAATCGAGATCAAGAAAGAGAGCTGAAAGTAAACCAATGGGTAAAAAGGAAATGACTAGTAAAACAAAATAACTGGAAAAGATAAATTTACCTGTTAGCCTTTACTGCTTTAGTTAGTTTAGTTACCACTCTACTCAGCGTTCCCTGACTCCGTTTACTCGTAACCCTTTTCAGGTCTAGGTGTTGAGCAGCCTTAGTCAGCGGCTGCAGAGGGTGCTGGGCCCAGTCGAACCCAGCAGTAGTTCCTGTTGTGGTTGTACCTTCTTTTTGCTAGTGAGTTAGACTGTTGTTACCATTCTGTTTCTATACTTTGTTTCCGCTTTACTGTTGTGGTGGTGATATGTACTGTTAGTAGCTTTTACTTCCTTTACTGCTGTACTCTTTTACTATTAGTTACTTAGCATAGTGAATGTAGTTTACTTTCCTGCTTTTCGGTTATTCCTTGTTAGACGACTGGGTCTTGGGATTAGTCGAGTTGAGCCGATCTCGTGTCCTGTAGGGATTCGGGAACCGGGTCGTAACAAGATGGTATCAGAGCAAGGTTGTTTCGAGAAATGAACCAACTAGCTTGAGAATAACCAATTCACGTGCATGTAACTAGAGTAACCACCACAACGTACTGCTTGACATCTGTTTTGAGTTTCTTTCGTTGAAGTCCGTTAGAGTTGACTTCTTTTTGTATTCTATCTTCCTTGTCTCCTTGCAGGAGATGCCTCAACGTGGAGTCCTTGAGGTGGGTTGCGGACGCGGCCATGGACAAGGTCGGAGGAGCAGACATGCCGGGCCCGAGGTGCCAGTTGACCAGCCACTTCTCCCGGGTGTTCAGGCCCAAGACCTCGCTCAGTTGATACGAGACATAGTGCGAGAGGTGCTTCACCCGCCTCCACAGGCTCCTCTCCCTAGGGACGTGGAGGGGGAGTCCTCTATTGGGCCGAGAGACCGACGCAGTGCTGGACGAGGGGAAGGGGGTGGTCCTCCACCGTTCCCACTGCACTTTGACACTTCTGAGCAGGAGCCCTCCCTGCCTGGAGGCGTGCCCGTTCCCCCACTACAGCTGCACTACGAGCTTTTCGGACAGTTCCGGAAGCTGAAGCCCCCCTTCAAGGGGGATGAGGACTCGTCGGAGGCAGAGGACTGGACGGAGCAGATTAAGAAGGTGTTTGACACCCTTCACCCCCCCTGCGGAGTGCCGCATGGCCTTTGCCACGTACCAACTAGAGAGTGCGACACACAGGTGGTGGAGGGCAGTCAGAGGCTAGAAGAGGGGAGAGCCAACATGGGACCAGTTCATGACCCTCTTCTGCGAGCAGTACTTCCCACAGACTTAGCAGGACCAGAGGAGGCGGGAGTTCCACACTCTCCACCAGGGGACGATGATTGTTAGCGCGTACCGCACGTGCTTCCTGAAGCTGTCACGTTTTGCTGCGACAGCTGTAGCTACTGAGGAGGAGCGCTTGTGGAGGTTCACTGAGGGTCTCTAGCCTACTATTAGGGGGTATGTCAAACCCCTGAAGCTGCCCACCTTCTCGAGAGTGGTGGAGGCAGCTATGACGCATGAGGAGACCAACCAGGCCGCACGAGACACTGACAGTAGACGGATGAGGCCCTACCAGCTAGAGTACTTACAGGGCTGACGATAGAGGAAGCACGCAGCTCCCGCAGGAGAGCCGTCTCATCTTGCAGGGCCGTTAGTGGCCTTTGGGGGCCCCCGACAGGGGCCAGCTATCAGCACTAGACCCTCGCCCAACCGTCAGCAGGGACCTACCAAGGGAGGGAGCCGAGTCCCCCTCTGCTACCAGTGTAGCTAGCTGGGCCACATCAGGAGGGACTACCCGACTAGGGCTGGAGCGCAGCAGATGCTCCCCGCACCGAGCGCTGGAGGCCGAGCAGGTGGTCGTGGTTCCTAGGCGCGTGGGGGAGGACAGCAGTAGCGAGGAGGGTACGGGCCATCGGCTACCCATCCGACGCAGAGTGTGGCTGCTTCTTCTGCACCGAGAGCTGAGGGGCGTATCAATGCCTTGACACACAGAGACGCCAGGGCATCAAGTTCAGTGGTGGCAGGTATGGTTACAGTTTCCAGCAGATTAGTTTACGTACTTTTTGATTCCGGCGCCACGCACTCGTTTGTTGCTGCGAGTTTTGCTGTCAGTTTGGGATAGGACTGCGTGTTGTTAGAGGATCCATTTGTGATTAGAGGTCCGGGTGATCAGCTATTTATAGCTGAGGAGGTCTACACAAACTGTGAGGTCAGTATTGGGGACACAGCCTCCCCGCTGTCCTGATCATGATCTCGATGGAGGATTTTGGCGTGATTCTGGAGATGGATTGACAGTCCGCTTACCATACCTTGGTGGACTGTTTTGAGAGGTAGATCATCTTCTTCATACCGGAGATGCCTTCCTTTGAGTTTCTCGGATAGCCAGTGGACGGAGGTTTCTGGTGCATTTCTGCACTTCAGGCAGCGAGACTTTTGGGCTAGGGGTGTGAGAGCTTTCTAGCTTGTGTAGTGGCAAAGTCCAGCCCTGTGGCAGACTTTTAGAGCATCTTGGTGGTCAGAGAGTACCCCGACGTGTTTCCAAAGGAACTACCAGTACCACCGCCTGAGCATGAGATCTAGTTTGAGATCTCACTGGTACCGGGGACCAGCCCCATTTCTACGGCACCATACCATATGGCACCACTTGAGTTGCGAGAGCTCAAGTCACAGTTGCAGGACCTGTTGGAGATGGGCTTTTTGAGGCCCAGTGCGTCCCCGTGGGGGAGCCCCAGTGTTATTTGTGCAAAAGAAGGATGGTACCCTACGCCTTTGTGTCAACTACAGACAGCTGAATAGGGTCACCATCAAGAATAGGTATTCGCTGCCAAGGATTGATGATTTGTTTGACTAGTTATTGTAATTCCCTACTCGGATGGGGTGAGATCAGCGTGACGTAAAAAATGCGGAATTGAAAAAATATCAATCTCACAAAATAGACAAACACACAATGTACACAATAATTTTTAGGTGGAAACCCAAATCGGGTGAAAACCACCACCTAACCCTCTCGAGTTAGGATTTTCCGATCAACCAAGTTGATCAAATCCACTAAACGAATCACTTTAAACGAGGGTGATTCAACCTCAATTACAACCATACTACAAGTGCGAGGGTAGCGTTCCTCAACCCCTTCTCTTCACGAGAAGGATTTTGTCATACGAAGGAGACGGGAATTCGCAAAGCGAATACCCAACCAAATAACAAAGATAAAATAACAAATAATCCTATAGAGCCAACAAAGTAATTTTTAACCTAAACTTCTATAGGAATTAGGAAACTCCCCTTTGCAAGGAGTGTGTCGGATCGATGACGCGGGTGCGTAAGCCACACGACGGTGCAACTTCGCTCTCGTGAACTACGGCGGGAGAGCGGGTGCGCAAATGCTTGATGCTCTCTAGATGAAGAACTGGAGCTTGGAGAGCAAGAGCTTGCTTGGACACAAAAGAGTGTGAGAGTGTATTACAAAGTGTTTCTTGTGTCTCTAGGTGTGTCTTAATGTGCAAGAGGTTCCTCTCTATTTATAGAGGCCTTAGGAATGCTTTGGAAGGCTTAGGAAAGCTTCCATAACCGTTGGGAGCAAAGCCTAAGAGAATCAGGCCAAAATCAGGAACAATGATTGCACTGAAAGGCTTATCAGACGTCTGATCTTGGCATCAGACGTATGGAAGATCACTTTAAGACGTCTGGGAACAAAGTCAGATGTCTGATTTTAGGCA
Organism: Thalassia testudinum; assembly: GCA_037157565.1. Lineage (NCBI taxonomy): Eukaryota > Viridiplantae > Streptophyta > Magnoliopsida > Alismatales > Hydrocharitaceae > Thalassia > Thalassia testudinum. The sequence goes on from JAZHRO010000059.1 coordinate 28,279,373, forward strand.
GGTCTCTTCCTGACTTGGATCAGATCTAAATAGGGTTCTAGTGTAAGTCCATCAGACGACATATAGGACGTCTGGCACTATGTCTGGATGTCTGGAAACCTATTTTTTCATAGGAATGGATTTCCAAGAGAGTACAACGGCTAGAAAATCTCTGAGAAGAGATTTTGGGACAGCCGAGGCAAAATGGTCATTTATCAGACGTCTTGAAAGGCCTAAGGACGTCTGATAAGGCTCTAACGGTCATATCCTCGAGTGTTTGCTAAGCCATCCAACGGTCCACTAATTGGACGTCTGGCAAAGTCATCAGACGTCTTCTAAGACGTCTGGTCAGAGGTCTGGACGTCTGATTTTCATCAGACAATACTACGTCCAGCCTAATTATTATCAGACGTCTGAATCAACAGTCAGACGTCTTATAACACAGTATCAGACGTCTGATTTTGGAATTAAACGTCTGGAAATGCTGTTTGAACCTTATATTGGTTTTCTAAGTTCTCTACAGAAAACCTAAGTATCCTAGGGTTGTGCAGGTGTTCCTAGGACTACTGTAAGGGTTCTTTGAGGCTCTTTAACAAGAATCTAAGTAACAAAAATAAAGAGCAACAAAAGAAACGAAAAATACAAGGAGTACAAAAGAAGGAAATCTATCCTATTCTTCATCTCCTTCCTTCTTCAATCTATCGCTCCTCGTGAATCGCCTCTGTTTTCCATCAAGCTCCTCAAATCCATCTTGGATGCGAGCTCGAACTCCGTCTAATCACGTCTCCATTTGCAATTTGCCTGAAATCTAATACTCCAAGTGCAAATGTTAAATGACACGTGTTTTATTATCATCAAAACAAACGATCGCGGTGCTCTAGCACCAACAATTATGAGGTGCCACGGTTTTCTCCAAGATAGATCTAAGATCAGGCTACCACCAGTTGAGGATCAGGGAGATCAACGTCTCCAAGACAACCTTCCGCACCCGGTATGGACACTACGAGTTTTTGGTCATGCCATTTGCGCTGACCAATGCCCCCGCTGCTTTCATAGATTTAATGAACTGGGTGTTCAAACCATATCTGGATCAGATTGTGGCGGTATTTATTGATGATGTGCTCGTTTATTCACGGGATCAGGCACAGCATGGACAAAACTTGTGGATGATTCTGGACACTTTGAGATGGCGCAGGTTGTGTGCCAAATACAGTAAGTGCGAGTTTTGGTTGAGGCAGGTGACCTTCTTGGGCCATGTGATTTCAGGGGATGGCTTGGCTGTGGATCCAGCTAAGGTTGAGGTAGTGCTTAGGTGGGAGAGGCCACGTACAGGACAGAGATACGCAGTTTCTTGGGATTGGCAGGTAACTACCGGCGGTTTATCAGGGGTTTCTCACAGATTGCATGTCCTATGACTCAGTTGACCTAGAAGGACATGCCCTTTGCTTGGACAGACGCTTGTGAGGCATGTTTCCAGGAGTTGAAGGAGAGGCTGACTTCGGCTCCTGTGAGTACCATTCCAGATAGCAGTGGCGATTTTGTGGTTTACACGGACGCTTCGTTGCAAGGGTTAGGGGGTGTGCTCATGCAGCGGGGTTACGTTGTTGCTTACGCTTCGCGGCAACTAAAGCCCCATGAGCATAGCTACTCTACCCATGACTTAGAGCTGGCAACTGTTGTCTTTGCGCTGAAGACATGGAGGCACTACCTTTACGGTGAGACCTTTGAGATTTTCACGGATCATAAGAGCCTCAAGTACTTGTTTGATCAAGAGGAGCTTAACATGAGATAGAGACATTGGTTAGAGCTCCTGAAGGACTATGACTGCAGCATCTCCTACCATCCAAGGAAGGCCAATGTGGTGGCTGACGCCTTGAGCTGGAAGGTGCCCGCCCACTTGTCTAGTTTATAGGCACAGAGTTAGAAACTTATGGGGGAGTTAGGCAGTTGGCGACCCCTATTGTTATAGGGACATTGTGGGGCAGTGACGATGACACAACAGACAAGGCCAGAGCTGATAGACCGCAACATCATAGGACAGATGACAGATCCGTACCTGCAGTCGTTGCGAGACAAAATACTGTCAGGGGACCATGGAGACTTCTCTTTTACAGACGAGGTGCTGCGCATGCGGGGACGTTTGTGTGTTCCCAGGGATGAGGAGTTGTTGAGAGAGCTCCTGACTGAGGCGCACGGGTCTAGGTTCACCATACATCCCAGGAACACGAAGATATATCATGATTTGAGATGTGACTTTTGGTGGAGAGGGATGAAGAGGGATGTAGGTGAGTTCATGCAGCAGTGTTTGGTGTGCCAGCAGGTGAAGGCTGAGCATCAAAGGCCTGCAGGGCCGTTGCAGCCACTTCCTATGCCAGAGTGGAAGTGGGAGAGCATCACCATGGACTTGGTGGTGGGCTTACCCGTTACCCAGTGAGGATACGATGCAGTCTGGGTGATTGTAGATAGATTGATAAAGATGGCACGTTTCTTGCCGATCCGAGTCACCTTGGGACCAGTGCAGATACTAGACAGAGCCGTCTGGAGTTTGAGACGGAAGCAGATACCCCTAGTGAAGGTCTTGTGGAGGAGCCAGCGGTATAAGGAAGCTACCTTGAAGCCTAAAGCGACGATGCGAGAGCTATACCCGAAGCTTTTTGAGGGTACATTTTTTCGGACCGACTTCGGTCCTCTTTAAGTTTGTTATGCAAGTATTTTTCCTTTTCCGCACCCTAGCTAGCCTAAGTTTCGGGGATGAAACTTCCTTTAAGTTTGTTATGATGTAAAGACTCGTTCTGTTCTGAGCCTTTTACGACATCTGGACTGTCGGTCAGGTGTCTAGTCAGACGTCTGGACCCCTTCCCAGACATTTGGAAATTGAAAATTTTGTATGTAACTTCGCATCTACGTGCGGGCTGCGCGCAGACAATACCACTCTTTTCTCTCTCCCTTTTCTCTCCTCCACCTGATCCCTAGCCACTCCCTTATAAAACCCCTCTCCCCCTTCCTCTCTTCCCTAGTTCACCACAGCCACCTTCCTTCCTTCCTCTCCACTGCAGCGAGAGAGGGCACGGGAGCGAGCGACGAGGAGGAGAGGCAGCGTAAGGAGAGGAGGAAGAAGAGCTTGTGTCCGCGAGATCGTGGGAGCTCATCGGAGGATGCACGGCTAGAGCGGCGAGTGTGGGAGGAGAAACGCGTCGAGGGAGACAACCCCGACAGTTTGCTGCAGCCAGAGCTGTAGGCGAGGAAGAGAGGCCGCAGCTGTGCGCAAAGAGGAGAAGCGGAAGGTCATTATGATTCTGGGATTTCCCCAGAATCTGACGTCTGGCGTGCCGTCCAGACGATGGGTTGGACGTCTGGTGATAACACCGGACGTCTGAAAGCAGTGTTCCGCGAAGGTACGTTCCTCTTGCGGTTACGGCCATGCAGGCCACACCACAACTACGATCTACATGGCTAAAAGTGTGTGATTTCATTCTGTCACGTAGGGATTGCTTCGAGAAGGTGCGGGGCATGCCCTCCCATGGGTCTCGGATGTCTTGACAGCTTACCAGATGACCGGAAGCACTCCCAGACGACTGGAGGAGAGGTCAGACGTCTGGAGCTGGGTCCAGATGGTCAAGAAGGGGTTCTGGACGTTTGAAGTCAATGGAGGAACCTGAGGTGAGACTCTGGTTACTTTTAAGATGTCTAGACCTTGTGTTAGACATCTAATTTAGGTCTACAGTCCTGTTTTTGACCCGTTTAGGGTCCGTTTGGGGTCCGTTTTACGCAAACGAGATATCTGTGGATTCCTTGTGAGTTCCTCTACTTATTAGAAAGCCTTTTATACTATTATAAACATTCCGTTGTGTTATGTTCCTTGGTATAGGATTTCGATCTGTTACGTGTCCAGGACCTACAGAGGCACGTGAGCCTACCGTTCGAGCCCCCAGTACTCCTGGATTGTCTGGTAGAGTGGTATTCCCTGTTTTAATTATAAATCATAATTGCATGTGTGAAATTGGATAACCAGAAACCTATGATGTGGCATGAATCCTAGGTCGAGAAGTACTTGCACTGTTTGTATGCGTGCTAAGATTACAGTCTTAAGAATGAATAGAAATGTAAACAACTGCCTGTTAATAAATAAGAGCTACCTGTGAAAAATGGAATGCCTGTGCTAATTAAACAGATACCTGTGACATTACTTGTTTTATATGCAAAATTATGGAAATACAAGCTGCATGTGTAGAATCTGAGAATGGAATTGTGAATGATGAAACTTGGTATGGAATAACATGGGGAATACGAGCATGAACCCTACGGGGAATTAGGAGTAAAGTTCCTGTGGATAAGTGGAATGGATCTGGAAATGTGAGTGGGAAGTGTGCTGGCCCTTGAGTATGTGGTACCAAGGAGAGTGAGTGTCCCCTGTTTAGTGTAGAGTGGAGCTAGCTGCCCTTGGGTTGGGACCCAGGGTTAAGATTGGCCACTCTACACCGACTTCTTTGGCCCTCGCGTACACTGTACCAAGGAGAGCTACTAGTATAGGGAGAGAGCTAGCCACCCCACGGGGCCAGGGGTTCAACTAGCCACCCTACACCGACTTGTTAGGCCCACTGGGCAAACCGGGGTAGTCAGACGAGGGTGCGCGAACTGTGGAGGGGCGAGATCCCTGTTTGGTTCTGAGGGACTAGGCCCCTGTTACTGAGAGGGTTAGGCCCTATATTGTTCTGTGCTATACTTTGGGCGTACCCGCTAGCGGAAACGACTGACCGCGTGCCAGTGTAGGTAGCTACTCGTGCGCTTATCGCGCATGCCGTAGTCACTGTTACGTCTGTCCGTGACCTCGGGGTGGTTGACTGGGTGTAGGATCACCATGGGATACTCTCCCAGCCAGGAGAGCACCACATGTGCCTTCTACTCTTCGGAAATGACTACAATCAATATCATTCCCACGAGGAACATTCGAGATCAAGAAAGAGAGTTGAAAGTAAACCAATGGGTAAAAAGGAAATGACTAGTAAAACAAAATGACTGGAAAAGATAAATTTACCTGTTAGCTGATTAGCCCATATTTGTGAGCTATTTAAGTATTTAAGTGCCTAGACATTAGGTTAATTCTAACATTTATTTAGCATAAATTAGGATGTAAATAGATTAATTCATATTTCTAATTCAATTACATAATTCATGCATCTTATTCATATTTAAATGCATTTAGAATTAACTTAGAATTGCATTAGTTAACTAATTAGGTACATTGCATGCATTAATTTAGGTTAACATAAAAGTTGAGGGTTTGTATATAAATAATCATAATATTTTATCATTATTTTTTATTCTTCTTCTACGTGCAACGACTGCATTTCTTCCTCCAGCTGCCGCAGTGAAGAACCCAATCAAGGAGGAGCGGATGTGTTGGATCTGGTTGGGCAGCTGATTTCAAAAGAGAGGAGGAGGCAGCCGAGCTCACTAGGCCTCCACCACCGACCCACCACTATGCAGAGAGTTCTTCTCTCTTCCATTCCACACCGCCGGCCTCAACCGTGGCGATGAGTCTCCACCACCATGGGCGTGTGGTGTGACATGCCACACGACCATCCGGAGCTCGTCCGCATTACCGTGAGCACCTCAACGTGCATCTCCCTCGCCGTCGTCACCAACAACCCCCGCCGCAGCCACTGCAATTTCACTCCTCTGTCAGTTAAGATGTCCGGGAAGTTTCCTGGACGTCTAAAGCTCCTACATCACACCTTCATCTTCCTTCCCTGTCCTTAGTTCTTCTTCCAGCCACCGGTCACAGCTACACCGCATGACCCTTCCATCCTGCAATGCCATCCCCAGCCCACACACGCCTTCCTGCCGCACATCTGCAGTAGAAACCTCCATTTCCATCCCACACCAATCGCGTGCGTACGCTCCCTGCCATCTGTAGAAGCACGCTCCTGCAGCCTTCCCGCGCCCGCCCGCACACCCTCCAGCCGCGCGCAAGGCAGGCACGGCCAGCAACCTTCCCGCGCCTGTAGCCTTCGTCCGCACACCTAAAGCGCCAGCCCTCATCCGCATGCCCTCCAGCCTTCGTGTACACCTGCGCCCACCGCCAACAGTGCACGTACCCGCCTATAGCACCCGCGCCTTCCGCCAACAACAGCGTGCCCACCCCTCCAGCCAGCGTGCAGCACCGACTCCAGCCCTCACCCGCACGCCTGCTGCAAACCGCATACAGCCTGCAGCACTTCTCCAACGCACTCACGCCTACCGCCTGCTGCAGCGCTCCCCGCTCATCTGCAGCGCGTCCACACCTTCCAACAGCAGCTGCAGCCTTCCCACGCCACACCTACCACCTGCAGCAGCATCAACTCCAGCACGGCCGCAATACTAGTACGTGCGCGTGCACCACCTGCAACAGTGCTCAACGTGCGCGCACAGCCGCCCCTCTTCCAACAGCTGCAGCCACCATTGGCAGCACTCTCACCGGAGCTCCGTCCGGCCGACTCCGACCACCGCTCGACGTGCAACTGCCACCACCGCGACGGCCTCGCTTCAACCACCCACCTATGCGAACCTCTCCTCGATTGAACCTCTCTCCCGATCGCGAGGAGGAGAGAGGTAAAATGCTCTGTTATGGAGTTAATTGGTTATTACATTTCATGCCATTGCCAGGAAAAAGAATTTTGGTTTATGAATATTTTATTATGGTAAAATTTACAACTTCATACTCAAGTTCTCTTACAAATGCATGGCTTTTGTAATTAACATTGTTTGACATTGTTTTTGGAATTTAAATGTGCACAAATTTTCTTTAATACATGTCAATGGAAAATTGCATAAAATCACCACATGTTTATTGAATATTTCAGTGAGGAAAAATTGTACATCTACCCTTATGTTTTCAAGATATTGTGCATCTTCTTTCCGTCACATTTCATGTCAGATTTGACTACGGATTTCTCACGAGATTGAATGAATACGAAATAAGTGAGATATTATTGCATCATTGCCTCCTTGTGGATACGACCCTTTCTTCTGCGAGTGGTTATTTCTTTTTAAATATTAATTAGTCGATTTTTCCACCACATAAAATTACAAACGACTTTAAAGCAAACAATCGACTCGTCATTAGCCTTTACTGCTTTAGTTAGTTTGGTTACCACTCTACTCAGCATTCGCTGATTCCGTTTACTCGTAACCCTTTTCAGGTCCAGGTGTTGAGCAGCTCGAGTCACCGGCTGCAGAGGGTGCTGGGCCCAGTCAAGCCCAGCAGTAGTTCCTGTTGTGATTGTACTTTCTTTTTGCTAGTGAGTTAGACTGTTGTTACCATTCTATTTCTGTACTTTATTTTCTCTTTATTGTTGTGGTGGTGATGTGTACTATTAGTAACTTTTACTTCCTTTATTGCTGTACTCTTTTGCTGTTAGTTACTTAGCATAGTAAATGTGGTTTACTTTCCTGCTTTTTGGTTATTCCTTGTTGGATGACTAGATCTTGGGATTAGTCGAGTCGAGCCGGTCTTGTGTCCTGTAGGGATTCGGGAACTGGGTCGTAACACATACGTATCTCGTACATGTGCTTGATCCACACATTACTCTCCAACCTCCTACTATCAACCATTGCTGACAAATTTCTCTAAAAAATTTGTGGCATACGTGATTGATACACAATCTTCTTCAGTTCATCTCGAGTGGTTGGGTCACTACCAAGTCACTGTAGTAACTTCATCATAATGTGCCATAAGCATAATCTATGACGAGTGGTGGGGAAGGCAATTGACACGGCTTTCATAATTGCTTGGGATTTATCAGTTATAATTCCAGAAGGTGGCACGTTGTTCTTGTAGGACAACCAAGTCTGAAATAACCAAACAAAACTATCAATTGTCTCCTCACTTATTAGAGCACAACCAAACAACACAGATTTCCCATGATTATTTACACCAACAAATGGTGCAAATGGCATATCATATTTGTTTGTCAAGTAAGTTGTGTCAAATGATAGAACCTCTCCAAAGAATTTGTATGCCACACGAGATGTGCTGTTAGCCTAAAAGATGTTGCAAACACATCCATCGTTGTCAAGATTCATCATGTAGAAGAAACCAGAATTCAAAGCTTGCATCCTACAGAAGTATTTCTAAATTGCTTCGGCGTCATCGAAACACATTCTCAATTTCTGAAGTTTCCTTAGTTCAATCCATGCATCCTCATTTGTAAATGGAATGTTATCGTAACCCCCATGCTCCGCAACAAAAGAGGACATTGTCTTCGACAACCTAATTCCACAACGATCGTTCAGATCCTCCATATCTTGGTATGTGACAATTTTTTTCTTGTGTGTAAGTAACGAGTCAAAGGTTTGTCCAATAACTTATGGTTATGCTCTAGCTGCATTTCAATAATAACATAAATTTCATTGTACAACTTAACCTTCACCCTACATGGACGATTTTACTTGTTGAATGCCTCGAATAGAATAAATCATTGGGTTTGAATGGCCCACATCCAGACCTTGAACAACCTAAACTTGCCCTCAACATAACATCCTTCTCACACTTGTCATACTTTAACCACACAATAACAAACACGAAACCTTGCATATGTGCGTACTCTTGGCAGTGAGAGTAGCCTGAAGTAAAACTGAGAAATTCCATCCCACCAATAGTGCAACAGATTTGACTTCAAGTTCTATGCAAGTTCCTATATTGGTAATGGAAAGCATGTTTGTGAAACATTATGTACAAAATACACTCTAAGTAATGAAGTGAAAGAATCAATAACATACCAAGCAGATTTAACATTGGGACATCCTTTTGATTTGGAGATTTTGGACGTACAAAAACAACCGTAAGAAACTTCAATTTGTTAACTTTGCAAAAAAATCATGGAAATATGACAACTAAGAAAACATACTAGGAGATTCCATTGGATACAACTGGCCATGTTGGTGCTGGATGCCATCCTGAAAACCACAATGTTCACCTGTACAACATATATAAATCAATGAGCAGTACAAAATCCATAAGTACTGTGTGTTCATAAATCCTGATGGCATTTATGAAATCCGAACAGCACAAAATCAAAAATCTGATGACTAGTTTCATTATGTATACCAGCAAGCTGCATATTACTGTATTGACTCTCAGGTCCATAATCTATAAGTGCAAACATGTCATGTATATCTTCCGGGAAATCTGTGACATAGAGAGGGGGAATTTACTAAAAATATCTATTAGAGAATGAGAATATTTCATTAAGACATACCTTCATTTTCCAATAGAGATGGTGGAACATCCGACACCGTAGCAGAAACATTTAGATCAAAAACCATTGAGAAAATTATGATGGCCTGAAAAAAAATGCCATTTGAAGCAATATAGTAAAAATTGGTGCTAACAAAGCACATATCGTGAACACACAGCAATAGATAGTTTAAATAAAACACAAAGAAGTGAGAAAAAGCATGCAAACATAGCACTAAGCATGAAGATTCAAACCACTCTCCTGAAAATGAGTAAGAGGAGGAGAATCTATAGAACTAAGGTCAAGGTGCATCTGTCGATAGAAGCACAGCACAAGATGCAAGAAAACATGAGTGGAGAACTTGGAGTATGAACACAGCACTCACCAAAAACACTGAAATGAAAAAAGGGGAGGAGAATCTATAAATCTCAGCAAAAGAGCTCATACGGAAAAAGTAAGGTGCTATGAACACAGAACTCGAATGCAGCACAAAGGAAAGGACACAACACAAGATGTATACGAAAATAAGTAAGGCGAGGAGAAGGTATAGAGAGAACATGCAGCACAAGGTGAAGAGGAAACCACTCTAGAAGACATCCCGCACAAGGGGTAGAGAGAAAACAACATAAAACAGCAAGGAAGCATAACAACACAGCACCAACGCAAAGCACAAAGTCACCCATCTCGTAAACATAGGACATCTTCAAGCAGAAAACGTATGGAGAACGTCCAGAAAAATAATCCCATGTAAAAAAAGCTCCACAAAGAAGATAACTGGATAAGCCCAGCACAAACTTAGAGTAAGTGAAGAGCACATACCTACTATTGTCGAAGATGGGTCTTGTATCCCAAGCACAGAGCGGAATTGAATACAGTGGTTGAATAACGCACGTAACCCGAACCCCATTTAAAAAATATATCACGTGTGCCACATGACATACCAATTCGTACAGCCAATGGGAACAACATGGGTGCATGCAGCACCATACTGCATTGGGATCATGACAACATACCTTGAGATACGAAAGGTGTGAAGAAAGTCGTGAAGAAGAGCTTATGCTTTCCATTTTTCCATGACTTATATCCCACCTGCAGTACGAGAGCCAAACGTAGTCTTACATGAGCTATTGATAGCTGTCTGCGAATCACCTTGTTTTAGTTTATAGTGGGGAAAAGGGCTCACATGATGCTGCAACAAAACACTGTAGCAATGAAAAATTGCTTAAATTCAACAACATTCACCAGAAAACCAAGTTCTAGAATTTTTGAAATCTGTAAAGGCCTTAATCAAGAATTTCGAAGATATGTTTATCAACTAGAATATCGGAGCATAAATAGATTGGAGAGATAGTGATCTACCTTATTGATTTCACATATTTAAACCTCTTTCACTAAATGATATTCTCTAGTACAGTTTCAATGCTTATCAAATTATTAATTTTTTAGACCCGAATAGCGTTGGGCTGTTGGCTTTCTCCAATACGGTATGCCACCAATGAGAGGGTTTGGATAAGGTGGAGGAAGATTCAAAAAGTTAATCATACAATAAACACCAAAGATCATTTATTGAGTTCATGCAAGTTTTGCGCTGTATCTTAGAAGAGTTTGCATGGTTGAAACTTCCTTGTTGATGCCTACCATTTCCCTCTTTGGAGTGTTTGAACCCTCCCTTGAACCTTCACGTAGCATTTATGCCTAGTTTATTTGGAGGTTAACCCTTCAAAAGGAAGGTTAATCTCTGTTTACTTGACTACTTAATCCTTAATTTGCTAACCTAGATTTACCCACTTTAATATGGGTTTGTCTAACTTCGATTTCAATTGGTGTTAGCTAAATCCGTGTTAAAATTATACACTACTCGTATCTCTAACATCCATCAAATTTTATATACTTAACACAAATATCAAGTAAACGCTACAAGGGTTAATATCATAAGTTAACATCAATTCATGTAAATATAAACTGATGTTAATACCAATCCATATATAAATACAATTACGGATTAACACTAATTTCATATTTTTTAATATCACTTTCCTAACATTCCAAATAAATTAACCCTTAGTTGAGAAAATAATTAGGAGAAATAAAAAAAATGTAAATAAGTGAAATAAATTAAGTATTTTTATTCTATCTAAATATTTGGATGTATTTGTTGTTCATAAAAAAATTTAAAAGTATTTGTTTCACTAGAGAAATTTAATAAGAAGAATAACCTCGTGAAATAAGCTGAGAAGGCAGCTAAATAAAAGTAGTCGAGGGAGAGGAAGACGATCAACGAAATAAATGTGAGGAATAAATAAATTACACCCCCTTCTTTCCAAATTTCAGCCCCAAACCGACACCCATCGGCTTCACCATAAATGCTCCCAAACGTAAGATTAAAAGTCAATTCCACATTTATTCCACGTAAGAAACGTGGTTTCAAGGAGTTCAATCAGGTGGTTTGCACCTGGAGCGGATGCAGTCAAACGGAACGGGTCAAAACCCGATTCCAATCGAGACCACTTACAAATTAACTGGTACTTAAATATGTCTTAGTTCTATCCATTTAACCCAGTATTTCTTTAAGATATCTCGAAAATATATTTTATTTTAGATAGCGATTGATTGACAACCCTAAGTAAAATGACATTCCAACATATATGCATATGTGTGTAGGTATATATATATATAGTCACATCGTTGTTCATAATTTATTTTTGAAAATTCACAAAGAATGCAAGATTTTATTTTATAAAGAAAATAAATTTGTAAAATAAATTAAAAGAGTGAAATAAATAATAGAATAAATAAATTAATCTATTTAGATATTTTGACAAGTTAAAGTTATTCTATAGAAAATGTAGAATAAATTTACATCGGATTAGGTGAATTTAACTTGACATAAATAAGATATAGGTTAAATGACATGTTAAATACTTAATTCATCGATCAAATAAAATATAAAAAGATATGTTGACAGATGAGATTACAAAATAACCGTTGAATACGTTTGTATAGGAAAAAAAATTAGAAAAGGATGTTTCTTAATAAATGGTATATCTTTATGCATGCCAAAAATTTATCCATTAATTTTCAAAATTACTTCAAAGAAAACAAACATCATAATGGAAGTAAGACTTTTTGACGGGAGGTGGATTTGGATGTTGCAAAGGGATGTGAGAGAGAGACCAAATACTATGGGAAAAAGAGTTGGGTGCGAGGGTCAAGAAGCTCCAGTTGTCGAATCGCATGTCACCATTGGAAAATCATAAAGGATTTCGTCGTTTTGGCATTTGAGGAAGATAGACACCCTAGTTGGAAGGGAGAAGTGTACCTTCCAAGGCCTTTGATTTTAGTGCGAGAGGTTTAGATTTGAATTTTTATCCTTATATTATTTGAGGGATTACTGTGTGTGTAAAATGGTTAATTCTCTCTTATTTGTCTAAATAAAATTTTAAGTTACTAAAAGAAAAAAAAGAATGGGAGAAAAAAAAAATAAAGATAAAAGTGAATTACGGAGGTTAGGACCACATTTAAGAATGAGGTGCAAAACACTCTCCTTTAATTATATTACATATAAAAGATTCTATTGGAAAAATACATGTTAAACATATTACTAGTGCAAATTAAAATAATATTTATATTACATATAAAATGTTATACTAACATTTATAACATTTACTAGGCAATCCTTAATTATAAGTCAAATTATCTTTGCATAACGAAGGTTAAAAATAATAAGCATCAATATAAGCACAGGAATCAATTTGTTCCTCTTCGAGAGAGGGTGAGAAGTTCTCGTTGTCTTAATCATCTTTGGTTGGGGATAGAGCATGTCGAATTTTCATCTTTGGTCAACTTCCCTTCTCCATTCACTTCCTTCCCTTGGCCATCAATATTCTACCTCTACTGTCCATCATCAACCCTAGCACGCACCACTCTTATACCCAAACTTTTATGATGAGGGAAGAAATCGCCTTCGCAAAGTAAGTCCAATCGGCTTATGATTAGACTAGTAGAACTCACTTTGACGTGATCTACACGGGAATGCAAAGAGGCGCAAACCACTAAGCGATTACGAGTCAACATAATAACTTCTATTATGTCTCCATAACTTTCCATTACTGTGGTGGTTACACTTTCAAATGTGTAACCTCCTATGTTTGTATTCTATAAATTGGTTTCCCAATCCACATGGGAAAGGGAATACATCCAATAAGGACAACCTAAAGGCTTTTCAGTCTACTATCTCATATATCATTTCCACATAGTGGATATTGAGGGTTAGATCTCCTTCCTATACATACACCCATAAAGGGTGAAACTGAGTCAACAATTTCTTATGTTGATGTAGTTGATTGTCAATTTCTATATTTTATAACTATGTTTCGTTTTCCGCTTTATATAAATTCTTTGATTACCATCAGTAGCCCGGATGGCGACTTTCGAGACCCATTACTTTTACGCTCAAGGCGTGAGAAGATCCTCAATGGAAAATGAGGAAGAAGACCTCATGCAAAAGCTTGAGGGGTTGTTTAGTTAATGAAATTGACACTCAAATTCCTTGTTTTAGGTCCTAAATTTTGAAATTATTTAATTCAAGAATTTAGTGTTTAATTATGGAAGAATATAATTCTACCTTAAGGACATGTTTGGTTCGAGGAATAAGATTTTAACGAATTGTACATGGAATTAGTATTTTGTGGAATAAGTGGAGGAATAAGTGGTACTCATTCATAGATATAGGCTGCAAGTGATTAAAGTAGAGCTGTAGAAGCCTTGATGCCCTTGGCGAGAGCGAATGGTAACCAAAGTTGATATAAACCTCGGGCACCTTTCCCTTCAAGAAGACGCTTCATTGTTTGGAGGTTCTTTACAACGAAGTTCTTGGGATATATCTTAAAATAATCATTAGTAAAAGTGATATATAGATAAAAGATTTTTAACGACTTCAGGAACATAGAGAACATCAGACATATATGCAAGGGACGAGAGGAATGAGTAACGGATTTATAGCCTATATGTGAAATCGACCCACCTTGGCCATTACCAAATTGATCTTCATCATTCCCATGATAATCTTGCGAGGTATCAAGAGCAGCAATTGAATAATTGAGATGATGTGTGGCTGTAGAACTTGAATGCCAAAGTTGAGGTGTGTAGTGTGTTCTACAGCATTCACTTGAGGAGGTATCTCATTAGAGAAGTCATAGCGATAAAAACATGTAACAGTTGTATGGCACGACCACTACGATAATGTCCTTCCCTTCCTCTGAAATTATGATGAACTTCAATGTTTTGTTGAGCCTGTAAGATGCGTTGCTCATGAGTGAGCAGAAGGCCAAGTTCATCATATGGACAGGGAGCAAAATGGCTAGAAATCATAGTCACAAGGGATGCATATCCAAGAGGTAAGCCATTTAAAATAGCCATATTAAGGTCATCATCATCCAATGATTCACCGCAGAGAGAGAGAGAGAGAGAGAGAGAGATTGGTGGCAATCTCTTTGGTTTCGTTGACATAATCAGTAATGGAAAAATCCCCTTTCCCTAGATTACTCAGTACAGCATATGATAATGAAGTAATTGAGAGTGAGAATGGGTAGCAAAATACATTTCCAGGAAAAGCCATGCAACACGTGCAGTATGAAATGAGAAAAGTTGGGAACCAATGCCCTTAGTGACAGATGAAATTATCCAATTAAAAACTAGTTGGTACTACCGATGCCACTTTGAGTAGGCATCATTAATGCCAATAACATTGCCAATAGCATCCTTTAGATCAAATTCGAATCAGTTCCGTCAATTATGCCAATAATATCATAGGCAACAAGAATAGGAACAAGTTGAGCTTTCCATAAGATGTAATTATTTTGAGTAAGTTTGAAGGGAATAGAGTTATGGATAGTGGTGAGGCAACCCCATGATCAATTCCCGAATCTCTATGGTGAAAACAAGATGAGAGGTATCCTCAACTGGTGGTTCTATCATCACAGCCAAAATAGCAGATGAACAAAATCGCTCATTAGTATCTTTGGTACCATGTCACTTATACATGGATCGAAGGAATGGTAACCTGGCGTACTACCCATAGGGAGCTGCAACAATAGTATTTATAACACAGCTATTACAGAGGAAGCTTCTGGAGAAGGTTCATTACAGAGCAGCTAGTAGTAGCATCAATCTATGTGCACAACCTCAACAGGTTGTTGTAATAGATTACCTGCAATATAAGGTAGAGTGTTGCATCTCTCCCTTTTGTTGATGTGTCTTTGCAGCAGATGCCTTGACTTATTTTTGCTTAGGCTTGTAACGATGTTTGGTTTTTGGATGTAGGGAAAATTGATCAGAATTAGATACTCTTGTGCCAATTCTTTAATATTTATTGTAAGAAGCATAATGCAAATCTACATATATTATTATTACGGAATTATACATTAAATGTATACATATATTTAGATATCACATTTATGATCATTAAAGTGATCTAATTATGTAAATTGTCATTTTTATTTTAAGTGGTTGTAGTCCCTCGAGGGGTGAGGGAAAAGTGGACATTCGATTTTCTGCATCCCATTACAGAAAAATTATAAATAGAGTCCATGATAGAACCCAAATGACAAGCCCTCATTCAGTTTTCTTTCACTCTCACTCTCTGAATTCTCTAAAAGTATTATTGTCACCGCCTCTCGTTGAAAAATCAAGATCACAACTCCAAAGGATTTTCGTGATTTCCCCATCACTTCCGCTACGATGAATTCAGGTATCCCTCTATCATTTTCTTTTCAATTTTTATTATAGTTGATAATACGAGAAATATATTGATCTTGAAAATTATAAAAAAATCATATGATATTCGACATTAAATTTATTTGACATTAAATTCCATCATTTATAACTACACAAATTTCTTTGTTTGAAGGAGATGTGTAGGAGACTTCTCGGGCTTAAAGGTCAATCATTGAAAGTCCTCCTTAAACGCAGGTTTCGTTTGTAGCTGTAACCTTTATAAAAGACATCAATAGTTCTATAAAATATATAGGTGCATTATATAGTGCGCTCAAATAAGTTATATAGGTGTATTTTGTAACATATGTATGTCTTTGTGTATATATTTGCATGTGTATTTATATATGTATAAATACATACAATGTCCATTATTCATAATCGCGAAGGTTTTCTAGTCGGACTCAGGTCCATTAGTTGCGTCTATCTTTATTACTCTTAGTTTGAGTTTTTTCAAATAAAGAATTAATACTTTAAATTCTTCCGTAATCCGTATAGATATTTTCCTTCCGAATAAGTAGACCTCCATCGAAAAGGACAAAATCAATAGAAAGTAACATAACCCAAAATGGGCGAAAGAGGGAAGGAAACCTGACACCCTCGGGCATGCATGGTACGACCCCGATCAGAGGGAATTTAACCAAAGCAAGACGCCTAACTAGAAACCCGTGAAAAAAAGAAAAAACATAAAAAATAGAACAAAATGTCACAAAACTCGATCCATCGCAGCAATCATATCATCGACAATTGCATCATGCTCCCAAAACAAGGACTGCGCCACCAACCAGAGATCAACAAAATCTCTGCAAATGAGAGATTAGCAATAGCCGGTCATCGGGGCAAGTCGGGTTACTTCTCTATCGTGTGTGAGTACGGTGTCTCAAATGATCCTAAAAGAAGAAATGATTTAACAAAGCAACCTGAATCATACACTACATAAATATCATTAAAGAAAAGAACAAATCATAAAGCAACATAACCGCAAAAGTGGTTGAGACACCCAAGTCAGAGGTGAGACGGTTACGCAAGCGGTAAGGATTGGTGAACCAACAATGACACGGAACCCTTATGTCAAGAACCACAAGGGAGAGGCATCTCATGGGAGCTGTTGACAATGCAACCACCTGATTGGAAATGCGACAGCTAGTATGGACACCACTAAAGAAGTATCGCCATAGCAGCACACTTAAGTGAGAAGAAAAGAGTTAGTTGAAGGGGTGCTAAGGGAGGGATAGCATGAGGGGAGGGGCTTGGGGAGTCCTGATATACCATCTGGATCACTAGTTAAATAGGGTTAATTAATCGCGTTGTAGTATAGTCATAATCCAGATGGATGTCATTTTATTTATGTATAATTTTTATTGATTTTATTTCAAGTCATTCATTAGGAGGCAGCTATTGATATATATTACTTTCTATTATCTAAAAATCATCTTTTATTCCAAAAATATTAAGGTTATTTACAAATGAATGAATCATGGTTGAAAGAATCAAAGAATTGATTAATCTAAGTTAATTATGTACAAGAATGAATTAATTAGTGTTATTAACAATATCTTAAACATATAAACAAGTAGAAAGGCATTAAAAATTAATCTAAACTAATATAGGTTAGTTATGTACAATTCTATCTAAGTAATGTCTCAATATAGAAACAAAAGGAATATATACACCAACATATGCTATATACTATATTAACATATCTAACTACCTAAATTCATATATAACCATGTACACTGACGCTTATAAACATTACTACAAAACCTTAAAAGCACATGTATACAAAATAAGGCAAAACTACTGTATATAGTATATATTTACTAATATAAACTCTCTACTTACGTATATACATATATACTAACACTTGTAACATACACACACATATGACATTTAATCTATACAACACACACACTTAGCACTTAACACTCACAACACTTACTCAAATTAAGTTAACCCAAGTTTAGTCTTGAGCAAAAATTTGAAATTTGCGGGCTTAACCCTTCATAGGATTAATAACCCACTAGGGGTCGGATCAACCACTACTAATCTTCGGCCCTAGTGTTTATTAGGAGAGTTTTGCATAGTTTTGGACCCATATAAACCCATCCAAGCCAAGTGGGCTCCCAGCCCTCCAAATGTTCACACACCCACACACCCATATACTCATTGTGCACTCAGCAATGACGACCAGGAAGGTTGTGGGCGATGGGCAATTTATATTAGTGCGAGAGTGCGTCAATTAACGATGCGATACCAAAACAAGCACCCAAATTTCAGTGCCTCAACGTGGATTAAGGCCAACTTTATGGCTTAATTAAGATGCTTAATTGATAATTATTTTTAAATTAAATTATATGTACGTGTAGCCTATACATAGGGCTACTTATTGGTATAGTTATTTTAACTTAATTAATTATATAAATATATTTAAAAATTCATTGAAATAAGGAATAAATACACATTGACTTATTGTTTAATTCATTAATAAAAGTACAAATTAATAAGTTAAAGGTTCAATTGACTTACAAATTAGTTAATATACATTATTAACTTATTATTACATATTTTTAATTTATTTTTAGTGATTTATTTCAATTTATATACATTTGGCTACACGTTTATACATATATACATATATATACATTATCAGTACTGTTCTACAGCATATATAAATAGGTTATAAATATACTAAAAATACTTTAAATTATAGTATACAAGTATACAACATAATTTACTTCAATATTTTATTAAATTACAATTTTAATTATTTTAACTTACTAATATACCTAATTAACTTATGAATATGATTATGTACAATATATAAGTATATAAATAAATATATGGCTACATTACTGTACATTATAATTACTTTAAGTTATATATACAGTTATAATTACAGTTATACATATATACATATCTATTTATAAATACTTATAGATTACATACATATTATATGAATAAATAAATACATAATTATATTATTATACTACACTCTGTATAACTTAATATACATAGCTATCTAAGTAAATAAAATAGATATATAAGTTATTTATGAACTTTACATGCATATAGATGTTATATACACTTAATTTAGTATTATTTACAAGTATAAATACTATATACAAGTTACTTTTTAATGAATTTTGAGTTTTTCATATTTTTATTTTCTTTTTGTGTTTTATAGAGATAGGGGAAGAGGGAAGAAAGGTGAGAAGAGGAGAAGATGACTCTTTTTGTTGTTTTTGTATATTTTGCTTCATTTACAAACTAGAGAAGGCTAGAACTTCTACTAGTATATTCTACTAATTATAGGACTCGAAACCTAACCTAACTTGACACGCACCTAAAACTAAACCTAATCTAACTCAAGACACATTTATTTTGTTTATTTACAATTATGTTTTATTTTTTCTATATTTATAAATTGAGCAAAACAAGGCTTAAAGGAGGTTTGAATATGAGTTCAAAACCTTAAAACTCAATCAAAAGGTTTGGAAAGATGGGATTCCACTCTAAACACATCTAAACAACATTCAAAATCAGATTTGACTCAAAAACATGAATTAGGCCTTGAAATTAACGTCAAATTTTAGTTTATACAGATTTCAGTCACTATTCTTGCTACCAACAGATTTTAAATAGCTATACAAGTTCTTCCATTCAATGTAAAATCAAATCAATGTACATGGATGCTTCTTAAGTTGTAGTTCTTTCATTAAACTCTTAGACAACTCATTCGAACTTAAGATCAATTCAGAACCATGACCCAACTTCATCTAGTTCTGGAAATCTGTAAGGCTGTTGCTGGTGCTACTGACAGATAAAACACATTCTATTGCAGTTGTCCAAGGCACTTTAGACTGATCTAGGTTTAACCCATGCAATCCAGAGCTTTGCCAAATATCCAAATTTTAGTTCTAGACAAAATCCATTCCAAAAAAATCGTTGCAACACATTTCATTTATTAAACCATTTCAAAATCTCAATCAGTATAAAACTACTACAAATAAGAAATCAAGATCAACAGCTCAAAATCTCAACTCCAACACTTTTACATGTGCATAACAGTCTGATATCATTTCAAATCTTTGTTCAAAAGTTCAGAATATTAGTGGAAAGCTTAAATCCCACAAATTACTTTAGACCTGGGTGATAAGATGCACTTCCCAAATTTGAATTCCTTCCACTATCAATCACATTCAAGTGTTGCAAATAGTCTTAAAATGATCTGAAACTACACAAATATCAAATCGAAGCATATAAGCTCTAGAAACCCTAGCTTGATTCCTCTCCTTTGATATAGACAGCGTAAAGGAGAGAGACCAAATTAGACATTTAAATCCTTGAAAAACCATTTCCAAACCTTCACTAAATCCTCTCAAACTTCATTCAATCTATGAAATGTAGAATAAAACTAATTAAGATTGAATGGAGTTGTCACCTAGGTGGGCGTTTGATGTTAGCTTGTTGCAATGATCTGGTCATTTGGGACACCTGCACACCATTGATTAGTGTGTCAGTATCCTTTGTGATGCTCTAAAATCATTAGCAAAATTTGTGCATCAGATTTTCACAGGCTTCATTACCCAGGTAAGGACAAAAATCAAGAACTAAGATAGAATTTAGGCGCGAACAGATCAATCAACAAAAGTTGAATCCAAATAGCTCAATCCCAGTGCATTGAATCCAATTAAAACAATATTGACTCAATTCGATCGATTAAAGTCAATTAAAACATAATTTCACTTAGAATTCTTCAATCAACTACAAAACCAAATCAACATTAACTGATCAAATCAAATCCCATTCCAAACATAGGGAGGGTCCTTGTGATCTTCTGGAGTGAGTGAGAAGGCCCTCAAATGGATTTAGTGCTCCCTTAGATCTGAGAGCTACTGAGTTGCAAATCTAATGGATGCTCAGACGAGTGAAGTGATTTGTGATTAAAATGTCATGAAAGTGAGTGAAAGTGATTGTGATATGAAGAGGGAGATTAGATGTAAACAATGAGTGGGCAAATTCATCCTCTCTAATCTGGATTGATCAGAAAGGGTGGATTGGCAAAAATCTACTCTACTCTGATCTACTCCTACTCTAACACAATCAAACGATGAATGCTATCTAACACTACTCCTATTTAATCTAGAAAGCATTTAAATCTACTCTAAAAAACATTAAATCTAACTATCAAATGAATGGGATCTCCAAAACCATGACCAATGCTTAGTGGTGATGAATTTGAGGAAGAAGGTCTCCAGCGATCGAAAAGCTTAGTAGCGGAGCTTCGGGGATGTCCCCTGGTGTTATGTGATCCAGTTGACGTGGATGAAGTGAGGGAGAGAGGATGGCTGCTGTCACCAGCCGTGGAGTGAAGAGAGCAGAGGAAACTAGAGAGGGAAGAAAGGATCAACCCAAGGAAGTAGGAGGGGGATCGATGGGGGTTGTAGGACACCTATGGAGGTCCTTATATAGGGAGTGAAGTAGGAAGTGACCGGGTGTTGAGGGTACAATTCATTTGAGGATTAATGGCTAAGGAAAGGGCTGAGGAGCGCGGGAAGTTTTATGATGAAAACTAGCCGTAGGATGTGATTTGGAACTTGGCGCAATCAGGTGTGCATCGATAATAGGCAATAGGAGAGAGATCGGTCGCTGGATCTAGCTAAGAAGGATGGATGATCCTCAATGCTTGAGTTCTTTAATTAAGAGCAGCAACTGAGAAAAGTTGCACCAAGTATGTTGGTGAATTTGCAGGTTAAACCCCTACGCGAAGGGTAGAAATATTGCAGACCAGCCCATAAGTGGTAAGAATTTAACAGGATGGTCCCTGACGCCTTACAAAGTGGCTCCTACGACTTTTAGACTTAATGAAATGTTTAATATGAAGGAATTAAGTGTAATGCAGTGATTTTAAGGCCCTAATGATGTCCAAATGCAATGAAATTTTTATGGCAACTTAATTGAACATATTAGAATATAATCCCATAGTTGATTTGTGAATTTATGCTCAAATTGTGTTTAATTGGCATTCAGAACATCAAAGTGTATTTTATGTATAAAATGTCTCCAAATTGACCTAATTATGCATTTTTAGCACAAATTGAGTGTTTTAGGCCATTTTAATTAATTCCCACACTTAACCCATTTATCATGTTAATATGATAGTGTTAACCTAGATTCTAGCTTAACTTTGACATTTTAGCTAAGATGAGTCATACTTAATCAAGTCCTAACCGGCACAATGTGTGACTAGGACCCCACCAAGCGACAGCAGGTGTCTTAGGGCACGAAGGAAAGAAGGGGGAAAGGATGAGAGGGAAAAAGGGGGAGCGCCTGATATTTTTCTTTACTTATATATGTTGTTTTGGACTCTTCTCAAAGTAAGAACTACTATTACTTGTCAATCCATTGAAGTCATTTTTTAGTAATCGATAACTTGCCTTTTTGTCACGACCCGGTCCCAAATCCCTATAGGATCTGAGACTGGCTCGCTTTGATTTATCCCAAGATCTAGTCGTCCAACAAGAAATAACCAAGTAACATTCAACGAACCACAATCACACAAGTACAGTAACTAAGCAAAAAGAAGATTTCAATAGGTGGAAAGAGAACAATGATATTACAGCCATCACATCAAAGAGTACATGTAACAGAATACAAACTATAAAACTCCCTAGCAGGTAGTAGAACTAAAGCTAGGCTCGACTAGGCCCAGCGTCCTCAGCAGCCGGTGACTTGGGCTGCTCATATCCCTGACCTGTACAGAATATATTTGACTGGAGTCAACTAAAGCTGAGTAGAGTGGTGGCTAAGAAGTAACATGTATTAACATAAAGTTTTCTATTTTCTAATTATATGTGGGAGCATAGAGATCTCTAATTAGGATTTGTTAATTAATCATCTGGTTCCCTACAGGAACGATTTTGCTTGCAGCTTCCCGTGATATAGGATGCCCACGTGGCACTCTCCTGGCTGGGGGAGTCCCACCGTGGTAGTCCTATACTCGGTCTACTACCCCGAGGTCACGGTCGTGACGTAGCGGTGACTACGGCACACGTGATAAGAGAGCGGGTAGCTACTCCGCACTGGCACGCGGTCAGTCATTTTCGCTAGCAGATACGCCTCAACGTACAGTGCAGAACAATGTAATGCCATGCCCTCTCAGAACAGAACAGGGGTCATGCCCCTCAGAGGTCTTGCCCCTCCTCAGTCCGTGTACCCTCGTCCGACTACCCCAGTTTGCTCAACGGGCTGACGAGAGTCGGTGTAGGGTGGCCATACCTAGCCTCGGGCCCCCTAGGGCGGATAGCTCCTCTCAAAACTAAGTAGCTCACCTCAGTACCACGTACAAGAGGGCCAGTAAGAGTCGTCGTAGAGTGGCCAAACCCACCCCGGGTCCCAACCCAAGGGTGGCAAGCTCCCCTCTACACTACAAGGGATAGTTGCTCTCTTCGGTACCACATACACGAAGGTTAGCTTACCTCCCTTAATAGCTATCCATAGGCAGCAAATTCCCCTACAAAGTCATTTATGGCTTTCACGGGGTTCCTTACGAAATCATTTCAGATAGGGACACTCGTTTCACTTCCCAGTTTTGGGCAGAATTTCAGCGACCCTTGGGGACTTGTTTGAAATTCAGTACAGCCTATCACCCCCAGACAGACGGACAGTCAGAGCGCACCATTCAGACCCTTGAGGACCTTCTGTGCTCTTGCGCATTGGACTGGAGAGGCTCCTGGGAGGAGCATTTGCTACCTATGGATAGCTGTTAAGGGAGGTAAGCTGACCTTCGTGTACGTGGTACCAAAGAGAGCAACTATCCCTTGTAGTGTAGAGGAGAGCTTGCCGCCCTTGGGTTGGGACCCGGGGTGGGTTTGGCCACTCTACAACGACTCTTACTGGCCCTCATGTACGTGGTACCGAGGTGAGCTACTCAGTGTAGGGGGGCGCTATCCGCCCCAGGGGGCCCGGGGCTAGGTATGGCCACCCCACACCAACTCTCGTCAGCCCATTGGGCAAACTGGGGTAGTCGGACGAGGGTACGTAGACTGAGGAGGGGCAAGACCCTTGTTCTATTCTGAGAGGGCAAGGCCCTACACTGTTTCGCACTATACGTTGAGGCGTACCCGCTAGCGAAAATGACTGACCGCGTGCCAGTGCGGGGTAGCTACCTGCACGCTTATCATGTGTGCCATAGTCATCACTACGTCACGACCGTGACCTCGGTGTAGTAGACCGAGTATAGGACTACCATGGTGGGACTCCCCCGGTCAGGAGAGTGCCACGTGGGCATCCTATATCATGGGAAGCTGCAAGCAAAATCGTTCCTGTAGGGAACCAGATGATTAATTAACAAATCCTAATTAGAGATCTCTACGCACCCACATATAATTAGAAAATAGAAAACTTTATATTAATGCATGTTACTTCTTAGCCACCACTCTACTCAGCTTTAGCTGACTCCAGTCAAATATATTCTGTATAGGTCAGGGATTTGAGCAGCCCAAGTCACCGACTACTGAGGACGCTGGGCCTAGACGAGGTTAGCTTTAGTTCTACTGCCTGCTAGTGAGTTTTATAGTTTGTATTCTGTTACATGTACTCTTTGATGTGATGGCTGTAATATCACTATTTTCTTTCCACCTGTTGAAATCTTCTTTTTGCTTAGTTACAGTACTTGTGTGATTGTGGTTTGCTGAATGTTACTTGGTTATTTCTTGTTGGATGACTAGATCTTAGGATAAACCAAAGCGAGCTAGTCTCAAATCCTGTAGGGATTTGGGACCGGGTCGTGATAAGATGGTATCAAAGCAAGGTCATCCCGAGAAATGAACCAAGTAGCTTGGGAAACACCACACTTGTACATGTAACTAAGATAGCCATCACAATTTTTTTCTCTTGGTTATTGTAACTGAGTCTCACGTCTACTCTTTGGTCAAACATGCACCAATAATCTCGTTCCTCCTCGATCTTTGAGTAGGAAATGCCTCGCCAGGGAGCTATTGAGGCAAGCCACGGATGTGGTCGTGGCCGAGGACGTGGTCGCAGGGGATGACTAGTGATGGCTGAAGATAGAGCTGCTCCACCTCTCCTCCCGGGCATCCAGGCCCCAGACCTCGCCCAACTGATCCAGAGTCTTATCCGGGAGGAGCTCCATCAGCCTCCTCCTCAGCCTTCCCTTCCTGGGGATGCAGAGGGGGAATCCTCCGTGGGGCAGGCAAGCCACCACGGCACTGGATTAGCAGTAGGGGGAGGGGGTGATCCTTTACTGCCCCCTTCAGACACTTTGGGGCACGAGTGTTCCTTGCCTGGAGGTGCACCCCTTCCTCCGCTGCGGCTACACCATGAGGTCTTCAGCCAATTTAGGAAGCTAAAGCCCCCCTCTTTCAAGGGGGAGGAAAGCTCATCTTAGGCAGAAGATTGGCTGGAACAAATGGAAAAGATCTTCGACACCCTCTGTCCTCCTGCAGAATGCCGCGTGGCCTTCGCCACGTATCAGCTTGAGAGTGTAGCCCACAGGTGGTGGAAGGCAGTCAGAGGATAGGAGGAGGGAGAACTAACGTGGGACCGGTTTGTGGCACTCTTCAGTGAGCAGTACTTCCCACAAACATGGCATGATTAGAGGAAGCGGGAGTTCCACACTCTCCACTAAGGGGCAATGACAGTTAGCACGTACTGTACGCATTTTCTGGAGCTATCACGCTTCGCCCTGACAGCCGCATCTACCGAGGAGGAGTGCTTGTGGAGATTCACCGAGGGTCTCCGACCCACCATCCGGGGTTACGTAAAGCCCCTAAAGCTGCCTACCTTCTCCCGGGTAGTCGAGGCTACCATGACCTACAAGGAAACCAACCCGTCCGCATGAGATATTGATGGAGGAGGATGGAAAAGGCCCTACTCGTAGGAGCACTCACAGGGTCGTCGGGAGAGGAGGCACCAAACACCAGCAGGGGAACCGTCCCATTCTGTGGGTCCACCAGGGACCTATGGGAGTCCCCGACAGGGATCAGCCGACTGCAGCAGACCCCCACCAGTCACCAACAGGGACAACAGATAGAGGGAAGTCACGTACCCCTCTGCTATCAGTGTGGCCAACTAGGTCACATAAGGAGGAATTGTCCATCCAGGACTGGAGGACAGCCGATGCTCCCAGCACCGAGCACTGGAGGCCGATCTGGCGACCGCGAATACCTGCCCTGAGGAGGAGGACAACAGTCACAAGGAGGGCACCGGCCTGCTTCCTCCCACCTGACCTAGAGCATGGTTGTTTCTTTTACACCAAGGACTGAAGGGCGTGTTAATGCCCTAACTCACGGAGATGCCAAAGCTTCAGGCTCTGTAGTGGCAGGTATGGTTACTATTTTCGGCAGACTCGTCTACACTCTTTTCAACTCCGAAGCCACACGTTCGTTTGTTTCTACGAGTTTCACTGTCTGCACAGGAGTGAGCAGTGTGCTTTTAGAGGATCCCTTCCTGATTAGAGGACCAGGTGGGTAGGTATTTGTTGCCGAGGAGGTTCTCGCTGACTGTGAGGTTATGATAGGGGGATACAATCTCCCGATAGACCTGATCATAATCCCGATGGATGACTTCGGTGTAATCTTAGGGATGAACTGGTTGGTCGCATACCATGCCCTTGTAGACTATTTTGGGAGGAAGATCGTTTTCTCCAAACCACGACTACCTCCCTTCGAGTTCCACGGCCAGCATGTAGACGGAGGATTCAGATGCATCTCCGCACTTTGAGCAACGAAACTATTGAGTCAAGGGTGTGAGGGCTTCCTTGCTTGTGTTCTAGCAGAGTCCGGCCCTGTGGATAGTATACAGAGTATTCCGGTGGTCTGTGAGTACCCCGACGTCTTCCCAGAGGAGCTGCCAGGACTACCACCTGAGTGCGAGATCGAGTTCGAGATCTCACTGATACTAGGAACAGGTCCCATTTCTTCAGTACCGTACCGAATGGCCCTGCTTGAGCTGCGAGAGCTAAAGACACAACTACAGGACCTGCTAGAGAAAGGCTTCATAAGGCCCAGTGCCTCTCCGTGGGGAGACCCCGTCTTGTTCGTGAGAAAGAAGGATGGTACTCTTCGGCTATGCATTGACTACAGACAGCTGAACCGGGTCACCATCAAGAACAAGTACCCATTACCACGCATAGATGACCTCTTCGACCAGCTGAGGGATGCCACGGTATTTTCAAAGATAGATCTGAGGTCAGGATACCATCAGCTGAGGATTAGGGAGACCGACGTCTCCAAGACAGCCTTTTGTACACGGTACGACCACTATGAGTTCTTGGTCATGCCGTTTGGATTGACCAATGCCCCTGCTGCCTTCATGGACTTGATGAACTGCATTTTTCGGCCGTATCTGGATCAGTTCGTGGTTGTTTTCATCGATGACGTGCTCATTTATTCACAAGACCAGAAACAACATAAGCAACACCTTCGCATGGTCTTGGACACCTTGAGACAACATAGATTGTATGCCAAATACTGCAAATGTGAATTCTGGTTGAGACAAGTCACCTTCCTAGGCCATGTGATGTCAGAGGACGATTTAGCTGTGGATCCAGCCAAGGTAGATGCAGTACTCAGGTGGGAGAGACCGCGTTCGGTGACTGAGATATGCAGTTTCCTGGGCCTGGCTAGTTATTACCGATAATTTATCCAAGGGTTCTTGCAGATTGCTCGTCCTCTGACTAATTTGACTCGGAAGGACGTACCCTTCGCCTGGACAGACGATTGTGAGTCTTGCTTTCAGAAGCTGAAAGAGAGGTTGACTTCAGCTCCTGTACTCACCATCCCTGACAGCAGCGACGGATTTGTCGTCTACACAGATGCCTTGTTGCAGGGATTGGGGGGTGTACTTATGCAGCGGGGTCATGTTGTCGCATATGCTTCGCGGCAACTGAGGCCTCATGAGCATAACTATCCCACCCATGACCTAGAACTGGCAGCAGTCGTCCTAGCGTTAAAGACCTGGAGGTACTATTTGTACGGAGAAATGTTTGAGATTTTCACTGACCATAAGAGCCTCAGATATTTGTTTGACCAAAAGGAGCTCAACATGAGGCAGAGACGCTAGTTGGAACTCCTGAAAGACTACGATTGCAGCATCTCCTACCACCTAGGAAAAACCAATGTGGTGGCTGATGCCTTGAGCCGAAAGGTGCCTGCCTACTTGGCTTGCTTACAAGCACAAAGTTGGAGGCTCATGAAGGAGTTGAGCAGCTGGCGACTCCAAGAGACACAGGGGTTTTGTGGGGCAGTGACAGTCGCGAGGCAGACACGACCAGAGCTGGTGGATCGCATCATGGTTAAACAAATGACGGACTTATATCTATGGGCACAGCGGGACCGAGTATTGGCAGGGAACCTGGGAGATTTCTCTTTCACTGACGGAGTTCTACGTATGAGGGGACGCTTGTGCGTTCCTAGATATGAGGAGCTGTTAAGGGAGCTCTTGACTGAGGCTCATGGATCCAGATTTACCATACATCCCGGGAACACGAAAATGTATCACGACCTATGACGTGATTTTTGGTGGAGAGGCATGAAGCGGGATGTTGGCCTTTTCGTTCAGTAGTGTTTGACATGCCAGCAGGTGAAGGTTGAGCATCAGAGGGCTGCAGGGCCATTGCAGTCACTTCCCATTCCAGAATGGAAGTGGGAAAGTGTCACTATGGATCTGGTAGTGGGGTTACCTGTGACATAGAGAGGGCACGATGCAGTCTGGGTGGTTGTGGATAGGTTAACGAAGACGGCACGGTTTCTGCCAATCCAAGTCACTTATGGACCAACGCAGTTGGCAGAGAGATACATCAGTCACTTAGTTGCTCTCTTCGGTACCACGTACACGAAGGTCAGTTTACCTCCCTTAACAGCTGTCCATAGGCAGCAAATTCCCAGAACCATCTGGTTCTTCGAGGTATGGTGTTTATGTTTACATTCCCCGTGGGGTTCGTACAGGAATTTTCTTTATCACATCCGGGTTGAAATGTTCGGGACAACAGTTCAATTTCCATTTTATTACAGTAGGGGCCCATTTTAGCTAAAAACAGGCAGCTCTTGATTACTCAATTATTCATATGCAGTTTCTTCTAACCCTAGTGTTCATGCTAAGACCTAGGGTTCAAGAATCTATTCTCGAATATATGTTTATTCCTTCCTAGGGTTCATCTCAAGTCCTAGGATTACTTACTCTCATGTATTAAATTAGAGATTTAAGGTTGTAACCACTCTACCTGGGTAATCGGGTGGAATGGGGGCTCGTACAGTGGCTCCCGACGTCCCCACAGGTCCCGTACGCCCGATGGATTGGAGACCTAAATATGAATTGATGGGCCAAAAGGTTCAGAAGGATGTAAACAAGGTATCATTATACAGAGAAACTCGTATGGAAAATGGAGACGGTTCATTTGCGAAAAAGTGATAATAATAGGGCCTTACACGGCCCCAAAACATGCTATCAAACGGAAATCAGACATTTGGGAAAGGTCCCAGACGTCTTAAAATAGTTCTCAGGGATACCTCTCTTGGTGTTTCGCTATCAGACGTCTGGAACTCGATGCCGACGTCCAAGGACTTTGTCAGACGTCTAGGGGTGCTCCCGAATGTCTGAAACTAGCTCGGCTATGCTCCCGCTCTCTGACTTGTCAGGACTTGTCAGAGAGGAAAAGTACGGAACGTAGATCTCTACCAGACATCTTTCCCTACCTTCGGACGTCCGGTAAGACGTCTGGGTGTCTCTCCGACCGTCTGATTCCATGAAAAAATGACTTCAGCAGAACTGCTCTGGCTCCCCTTGCCTGCAAGTGCTGTAGCAGAACAGCGCTGCACCCTCCGCTCTCGCTCTTCCTCTTACTTGGGTGCTCTGCTCTCACTCCGCTCTCACTCGTTGTCGGCTATGGGGCGACAATGAAGAGGAGGGGGGAGAGGTATATAAAGGGAGAGGAGTTGAGGGGAACAGAGAGGCGAGCATGGCGCGGAGTGGCGTCGCAGGAGAAGGCGCGGTGAGGTGTGGTGAGGCGCTGTGAGGGAGGAAGCATGCGCGGTTGTACGCTGTGTGCTAAAAGCATTTCTAGACATCTGGTGAACATCCCAGATGTCCAGACAGACGTCTGATGAACATCCGAGACGTCTGGACAGACATCTGGTAAACATCCCAGACGTCTTAAATGGCCAAAGGGGTGCTGGGGCATTTCACTTTTCTGGAAGCAACATATATGTACTATTCTTTCATTGCACCAATTGGATTTTGACTCTGATTTGGATCAATTAAAGAGGAAAATGTTGGATTTTGTATACCTTGAGTAAGCTATCTGGGGTTTTGTAATAAGATTACATTTTATCTGAATAAAGAATTTAATTATTTTCCAGTTGATGATTTGGGTCCCTCAGTATGATTAGGGTTATGTACTTGACTAGATTGAATAACCTGATGTATGTTGATTTGGAGATCTAAACAGTTTAGAGGATTTGATAGCATTTCAAGAAATCATCTAATTCAATCATATGTTTTTGGTTTGAGTTGGGATGATAACCTTCTCTAGTGGTCGTCGCTTGATTAATGTTCTCAAATGATGTTAAGACTCGTTTTATCCTGAGCCTTTTAAGATGTCTGTACTGTCAGTCTGACGTCTGGTCAGACGTCTGGACTGTCGGTCAGACGTCTGGACACCTTCCCAGACTTCTGGAAATCAAAATTTTTGGGTATGAGCTTCGCGTCAGCGCGCGGGCTGCACGCAGACAGTACTCTCTTTTTCTCCCCTTCTTCTCTCTCCCCTCCTCCTGCAAACCATAACACACCACCTTTATAAACCCCCCTTCCTCCTCTCTTGTTCTCCCCACTCCACAGCCACCAGCCCCTTCTTCTCTTCCTCTCCACCCCAGCGAGAGGAGCTAGCATGAGTGAGAGAGTGCGAGAGCAGCGACGAGGAGGAGCGACGTGAAGAGAGGAGGAGGAACTTGAGCTCGCAAGCTCGTGTGGGAGCTCGCCGGAGGGCGCATGGCCAGAAAGGCGCGTGCGGGAGGAGGAGTACGTCAGGATATCATCCCTGACGCTGCTGTAGCCGAAGCTGCAGGTGAGCGCGGCTGCGTGCGACAAGGGTGAGTGGGAGAAGGTTCTGGTTTTGGGCTTTTCCCAGAATCAGACGTCTGGAACGACGTCCGGACGACGGAGCGGACGTCTGGAGACAACTCCAGACGTCTGAAGGTAGATCTTCACGAAGGTACGTTCCCTTTGCATATACGGCCATGCAGGCCGTTTTGCAGCTACGCTTTGCGAGGCTATTTTGAGAAGATTTTGCTATCGCGTGCAAGATTTGCTTTGAGAAGGCGTGGGACACGCCCTCCCACGCATTTTAGACGTCTGGGCAGCTTACCAGATGGTTGGAAGCACTCCCAAACGTCCGGAGAGGTGGTCGGATGTCTGGAGCTGGGTCCAGACGGTCTAAAAGAGGTCCTGGACGTCTGAAGACGACGCAGAGCCTGAGGTGCATTCCTAGACACTTTTAAGACATCTGGACATTGTGCCAGACGTCTGATTTGAGTTAGTAGCCCTATTTTTGACCCATTTAGGGCCCGTTTGAGGTCCATTTTACGCAAATAAGATACCGATGTTTTCCTTGTGAGTTCCTCTACTTGTTAGAAGGCTTTCTATATTGTTCTTAATGTTCCATTGTGATTATTCCTTGTTATAGGACTTCATTCTGTTGCAGGTTCGGGGCTTGCTGAGGCACGTGAGCCTGCCGTTCGAGCCCCCAATACTCCTGGGTTGTCTGTTGAGGGGTTTCCCCTAATTTAACTATAAACCTGGATGCATGTGTGGAATGAATGATTAGAACCTAGGATATGGCATGAATCCTAGGACGAGAAATACTTGAAATGTTTGTATGCGTGATTGAATTACAGTCTTGAATGAGTAGATAGAAAATAACTTCCTGTTAATGAACAAGAGCTGCCTGTGAAATATGAATTAATCGTGCTAGTAAAAAAGTTGCATGTAACCTTACCTGTTGTATATGTTAAATGCTAGAATGTGAGCTGCATGTGTATAACCTGAGAATGGAAACGTAAATGATAGAAATACGAGCTGCATGTGTATAACCTGAGAACGAAAATGTGAATGATAGAAATACGAGGTGCATGTATATAACCTGAGAATGGAAATGTGAATGATGAAACCTGGTATGGAATGGTATGAGAAATATGACCATGAACACTACGGGGAGTTAGGAGTAGAGCTCCTGGGAATAAATAGAATGGATTTAGAAATGTGAGTGGGAAAGTGTGCTGGCCCTTGAGTACATAGTACTAAGGAGAGCGACTATCCCCAGTTTAGTGTAGAGTGGAGCTAGTTGCCCTTGGGTTGGGACTCGGGGTTAGGATTGGCCACTCTGCACCGACTTCTTGGCCCTCATGTACACTGTACCGGGGAGAGCTACTAGTGTAGGGAGAGAGCTAGCCACCCTACACCGACCTGTTAGGCCCACTAGGCAAACTAGGGTAGTTAGACGAGGGTGCACTGACTGTGGAGGGGCGAGACCCCTGTTTGGTTCTTAGGAGCTAGACCCCTGTTACTGAGAGGGCTAGGCCCTATACTATTCCGTGCTGTACTTGGGTGCACCCGTTAGTGGAAACGACTGACCGCATGCCAGTGCGGGGTAGCTACCCGTGCGCTTATCGCGCGTGCTGTAGTCACCGTTACGTCTGTCCGTGAACTTGGGGTGGTTGCCTGGGTGTAGGACCACAACAGGGGACTCTTCCAGCCAGGAGAGCACCACGTGCGACTTCTACTCTTCGGAAAAGATTGCAATCAAGATCATTCCCATGAGGAACATTCGAAATCAAGAAAGAGATCTGATAAATGAACCAATGGGTGGAAAGGAATAATCTATAAAATAAAGTAATTGGAATAAATAGCTACCTGTTCACTTTTACTACTTTAGTTAGTTGGTTTCCACTCTACTCAGCGTTCGCTGACTTTATGTACTTATAACCCCTTTTCAAGTCCAGGTGTTGAGTAGCCCGAGTCTTCGGCTATAGAGGGTGCAGGGCCTAGTAGAGCCTCGTAGCAGTAGTCTTCTATTGTAGTACCTTTTTGTTGTAGTGAGTACAGACTCTTGGACCTTTACTTTTCTGTACCTTTACATTCCTGTACCCTGCTACTGTTTACTGTTGTGGTGGTGATATGTACTATAGCAGCTTTTACTTTCTTTACTGCTGTACTCTTTTACCGTTAGTTGCTTAGCATGGTGAATGTGGTTTACTTTCCTACTTTTTGATTATTTCTTGTTGGATGACTGGGTCTTGGGATCAGTCGAGTCGGGCTAGTCTCGTGTCTTGTAGGGATTCGGGAACTGGGTCGTAACAAGATGGTATCAGAGCAAGGTCGTCCCGAGAAATGAACCAACTACCTTGAGAATAACCAATTCACATGCATGTAACTAGAATAACCACCACAATGTACCTTTTGACATCTATTCTGAGGATTCTTTTGCTGAATGTCCGTTAGAGTTGACGTCTCTTCGTTCTGTTTTTTGCGTCTCCATGCAGGAGATTCCTCGACGTGGAGTCCTTGAGGCGAGCTGCGGACGCGACCGAGGACGAGGTTGGAGGGGCGGGAATGCTGTGCCCGAGGTTTCAGTGGACCAGCCACTTCTTCCGGGCATTCAGGCCCAGGACCTCACCCAGTTGATAGGAGATATAGTACGAGAGGAGCTCCACCTGCCTCCACGAGCGCCTTTCCCTGGGGACGTGGAGGGGGAATCCTCTGTGGGACCACGACCCCGATGCAGCGCTGGACGTGGGGGACGGGGTGGTCCTCCACCGCCCCCACCGCACTCTAACACTTCCAAGCACGAGCCCTCCCTGCCTGGAGGCGTGCCTATTTCCCCACTACAGCGACACTACGAGCTTTTAGGATAGTTTCGAAAGCTGAAGCCCCCCTCCTTCAAGGGGGATGACGACCCAACTGAGGTGGAGGACTGGTTGGAGCAGATCAAGAAGGTGTTTGACACCCTTCGCCCCCCTGCAGAGTGTCGCGTGGCCTTTGCCACATACCAGCAGGAGAGTGTGGCACACAGGTGGTGGAAGGTAGTGAGAGGCCAGGAGAGGACAGAGCCGACGTGGGATCAGTTTGTGACCCTCTTCTACGAGCAGTACTTCCCATAGACGTGGCAGGATCAGAGGAGGCGGGAGTTCCACACTCTCCGCCAGGGGACGATGACTGTTTGTGCGTATCGTACGCATTTTCTGGAGCTGTCCCGTTTCGCTGCGACAGCTATGGCTACTGAAGAGGAGCGCCTGTGGAGGTTCACTGAGGGACTCTAGCCTGCCATTCGGGGGTATGTCAAACCCCTGAAGCTGCCCACATTCTCGAGAGTGGTGGAGGCAGCTATGACATATGAGGAGACCAACTCGGCCACACGTGACACTGACAGCGGACGGAAGAGGCCCTATAAGCCAGAGTACTCACAGGGCCGACGAGAGAGGAGGCACGCGACACCTGCGGGAGAGCCGTCTTGCTTTGCGGGGTCGTCATTGACCTTTGAGGGCCCCCAACAGGGGCCAGCTACCAGCACTGGACCCCCGCCTAGTCGTTAGCAGGGACCTACCAAGGGTTGGAGTTGAGTTCCCCTCTGCTACCAGTGTGGCTAGCCGGGCCACATCAGGAGGGACTGCCCGTCTAGGGTCGGAGCGCAGCAGATGATCCCCACACCGAGCACTGGAGGCCGAGCAGGTGGCCGTGGTTCCCAGGCGCTTGGGGGAGGACAGTAGTCGTAAGGAGGGTACCGGCCAGCGGCTACCAGTCCGACGCAGAGTGTGGCTACTTCTTCCGCACTGAGAGCTGAGGGGCATATCAACGCCCTAATACACAGAGATGCCAAAGCATTAGGTTCAGTGGTGGCAGGTATGGTTACAGTTTCCAGCAGATTAGTTTACGTACTTTTTGATTCCGGTGCCACGCACTCGTTTGTTGCTGTGAATTTTGCTGTCAGTTTGGGACAGGACTGTGTGTTGTTAGAGGATCCATTTGTGATCAGAGGTCCGGGTGGTCAGCTGTTTGTAGCTGAGGAGGTCTACACAGATTGTGAGGTCAGTGTTGGGGGACACAGCCTCCCCGCTGTCTTGATTATGATACTGATGGAGGATTTTGGCTTGATTCTGGGGATGGATTGGCTGTTCGCTTACCACGCTTTGGTGGACTATTTTGAGAGGAAGATCGTCTTCTCCATACCGGAGATGCCTTCTTTTGAGTTTCACGGACAGCCGATGGATGGAGGTTTTAGGTGCATTTCTACACTTCGAGCAGCAAGACTTTTGGGCCAGGGGTGTGAGGGCTTTCTGGCTTGTGTAGTGGCAGAGCCCAGCCCCGTGGTAGACTTTCAGAGCATCGCAGTGGTCAAAGAGTACCCCAACGTGTTTCCAGAGGAGCTGCCAGGACTACTGCTTGAGCGTGAGATCGAGTTTGAGATCTCATTTGTACCGGGGACCAGCCTCATTTCTACAGCACCTTACAGGATGGCACCACTTGAGCTGTAAGAGCTCAAGTCCCTATTGCAGGACCTATTGGAGAAGTGCTTTGTGAGGCCCAGTGCATCCCCTGGGGAGCTTTGGTGTTATTTGTGAAGAAGAAGGATGGTACCCTACGCCTTTGTGTGGACTACAGACAGCTGAATAGGGTCACCATCAAGAATAGCTATCCACTGCTGAGGATCAATGATTTGTTTGACCAGTTGCGAGGTGCCACAGTATTTTCCAAGATAGATTTGAGATCTGGCTACCACCAGTTGAGGATTAAGGAGACAGACGTCTCCAAGATAGCTTTCCGCACCCGGTACGGACACTACGAGTTTCTGGTCATGCCGTTTGGGCTGACCAACGCCCCCATTGCCTTCATAGATTTGATGAACCGGGTGTTCAGACTATATTTGGATCAGTTTGTGATGGTATTTATTGATGATGTGCTCATTTACTCGTGGGCAGCATGGACAACACTTGCAGATGGTTTTGGACACATTGAGATGGTGTAGGTTGTATGCCAAATACAACAAGTGTGAGTTTTGGTTGAGGCAGGTGACCTTCTTAGGTCATGTGATTTCAGGGGATTACTTGGCTATGGATCCAGCCAAGGTAGAGGCAGTACTCAGGTGGGAGAGGCCACGTACAGTGACAGAGATCCGCGGTTTCTTGGGACTGGCAGGTTACTACCGGCGGTTTATCAGGGGTTTCTCGTAGATTGTGTGTCCTATGACTTAGTTGACCTAGAAGGACGTGCCCTTTGCTTGGACAGACTCTTGTGAGGCATGTTTTCAGGAGTTGAAGGAGAGGCTGACTTCGGCTCCTGTGCTTACCATCCCAGACAGCAGTGGCGGTTTCGTTGTCTACACGGACGCTTCGTTGCAGGGGTTTGGGGGGTGTGCTCATGCAGTGGGGTCACATTGTCGCTTACGCTTCGCGGTAACTGAAGCCCCATGAGCATAGCTACCCTACCCATGACTTACAGATGGTAGCCGTCGTCTTCGCACTGAAGACATGGAGGCACTACCTATACGATGAGACTTTTGAGATATTCATGGATCATAAGAGCCTCAGGTACTTGTTTGATCAGAAGGAGCTTAACATGAGATAGAGACGTTGGTTAGAGCTCCTGAAGGACTATGACTACAGCATCTCCTGCCATCCGGAGAAAGCCAACGTGGTGGCTAACGCCTTGAGTCGGAAGGCGCCCACCCACTTGGCCAGCTTATAGGTACAGAGTTAGAGACTTATGGAGGAGTTGGGTAGTTGGCGACCCCTAGAGTTACAAGGGCATTGTGGGGCAGTGACAGTGACCCGACAGATGAGACCAGAGTTGATAGATCGCATCATCACAGGACAGATGACAGACATGTACCTGTAGTCGTTGTGAGACAGAGTACTGTAAGGGGACCCTGGAGACTTCTTTACAGACGAGGTACTGCGCATGAGGGGATGTTTGTGCGTTCCCAGAGACGAGGAGTTGTTGAGAGAGCTCCTAACTGAGGCACACGGGTCCAGGTTCACCATACATCCCAGGAACACGAAGATGTATCATGATTTGAGACATGACTTTTGGTGGAGGGGGATGAAGCGGGATGTAGGTGAGTTCGTGCAATAGTGTTTGGTGTGCCAGCAGGTGAAGGCTGAGCATCAGAGGCCTGCAGGGCCGTTGCAACCACTTCCTGTGCTAGAGTGGAAGTGGGAGAGCATCACCATAGACTTGGTGGTGGGCTTGCCCATTACCCAGCGAGGACACGACGTAGTCTAGGTGATTGTAGACAAATTGATGAAGACGGCACGTTTCTTGCCAATCCGAGTCACTTTGGGACCAGCGCAGTTAGTAGAGAGGTATATTCGTGATGTGGTACGTCTGCACGGAGTTCCGCTTGAGATTGTATCCGATCGAGATACCCTTTTTATGTCCTAATTTTGGGCTGAGTTTCAGCAGGCTTTAGGGACACGGTTGGGGTTCAGTACGACGTACCACCCCCAGACGGATGAATAGTCAGAGCGCATGATACAGACACTTGAGGACCTTTTACATGCCTATGTACTGGATTGGAGGGGCTCTTGGGAGGAGCACTTGCCCCTGGCTGAGTTTGCATATAATAACAACTATCACTAGAGTATCGACATGGCACCCTACGAGGCTCTATACGGACGGAGGTGTACTGCACCCTTAAGTTTAGTTGAGGTGGGGACCAAGTGGGAGGTTGGCCCCAGACTGATCCGGCAGAGTCAGGAGGTGATTGAGCAGATTCACAGATGACTTCGCACTGTCAGGAGCAGACAGAAGAGTTATGCCGATCGGAAGCGCAAAGAGGTGTAGTTCAATGTTGGGGATCACGCCTTTCTTCACGTTTCACCCATGAAGGGCCTACAGCATTTTGGGGTGAAAGGGAAGCTCACGCCGAGGTTTGTGGGGCCCTTTGAGGTCCTGGAGCAAGTAGGACTCGTTGCTTACAGGCTTGCCCTTCCTCCCTAGCTTTCTGATGTGCACGACGTGTTCCACGTGTCTATCCTCAGGAAGTACGTCGCCGATCCCAGTCACGTTCTGAGCCACGAGAGTGTTGAGGTGGGTAATGACCTAACCTACCCCAAGCGACCAATACAGATACTAGACAGAGCTGTCCGGAGTTTGAGACAGAAGCAGGTACCCCTGGTGAAGGTCATGTGGAGGAGACAGAGGTACGAGGAGGCTACCTAGGAGCCTGAGGAGGCGATGCGAGAGCGGTACCCAGAGCTTTTTGAGGGTACATCTTTTTGGACCGGCTTCAGTCCTCTTTAAGTTTGTTATGCATATATAGCTCTTTTTCCACACCCTAGCTAGCTCAAGTTTTGGGGACGAAACTTCCTTTAAGTTTGTTATGATGTTAAAACTCGTTATGTCCTGAGCCTTTCAAGATGTCTGGACTGTCAGTCAGACGTCTGGACACCTTTCCAGATGTTTGGAAATCAAAATTTTTGGGTACAAGCTTCGCATCTGCGCACGGGCTATGCGCAGATAGTACTCTCTTTTTCTCCCCTTCTTCTCTCTCCCCTCCTCCTGCAAACCCTAACACACCTCCTTTATAAACCCCCCTTCCTCCTCTCTCGTTCTCCCCACTCCACAGCCACTAGCCCCTTCTTCTCTTCCTTTCCACCCCAACGAGAGGAACTAGCGCGAGTGAGAGAGCGCGAGAGTGGCGACGAGGAGGAGCAGCGTGAAGAGAGGAGGAGGAACTTGAGCTCGCGAGCTCGTGTGGGAGCTCACCTGAGGGCGCATGGCTGGAGCGACGCGTGCAGGAGGAGTGTGTTAGGGAGTCGTCCCTGACACTGCTGCAGCCGGAGCTGCAGGCGAGCGCGGTTGCGCATGACGAGGGCGAGCGGGAGAAGGTTCTGGTTCTGGGCTTTTCCCAGAATCAGATGTCTGGAACGACGTCCAGACGATGGAGTGGATGTCTGGAGACGACTCCAAATGTCTGAAGGCAGATCTTCGCGAAGGTACGTTCCCTTTGCTGATACGGCCATGCAAGCCACTTCGCAGCTACGCTTTGCGTGGCTATTTTGAGAAGATTTTGCTGTCATATGCAGGATTTGCTTGGGGAAGGCACGGGACACGTCCTCCCACACATTTCAGACATCTGGGCAGCTTACCAGATGGCTGGAAGCACTCCCAGACGTCCGGAGAGGTGGTCGAACGTCTGGAGCTGGGTCTAGACAGTCCAGAAGAGGTCCTGGACATCTGAAGATGACGTAGAGCCTAGGGTGCATTCCTGGACACTTTTAAGACGTCTGCACATTGTGCCAGATGTCTGATTTGAGTTAGTAGCCCTGTTTTTGACCTGTTAAGGGCCCGTTTGAGGTCCGGTTTACTCAAATAAGATACCGATGTTTTCCTTGTGAGTTCCTCTACTTGTTAGAAGGCTTTTTATACTATTATGAATGTTCCATTGTGATTGTTACTTGTTATAGAACTTCGTTTTGTTGCGGGTTTGGGGCTTGCTGAGGCACGTGAGCCTGCCGTTCGAGCCCCCAATACTCCTCGGTTGTCTGTAGAGTGGTTTCCGCTAATTTAACTACAAACCTGAATGCATGTGTGGAATTAATGATTAGAGCCTAGGATATGGCATGAATCCTAGAATGAGAAACACTTGAAATGTCTGTATGCGTGATTGAATTGCAGTCTTGAATGAGTAGATAGAAAACAACTGCCTGTTAATGAGCAAGAGCTACCTGTGAAATATGAATTAACCGTGCTAGTAAAACAATTGCATGTAACCTTACTTGTTGTATACGTTAAATGCTAGAATGCGAGCTGCATGTGTATAACCTAAGAATGGAAACGTGAATGATAGAAATATGAGCTACATGTGTATAACCTGAGAACGGAAATGTGAATGATAGAAATACGAGGTGCATGTATATAACCTGGGAATGGAAATGTGAATGATGAAACCTGGTATGGAATGGTATGAGAAATATGAGCATGAACCCTACGGGGAGTTAGGAGTAGAGCTCCTGGGAATAAATAGAATGGATCTGGAAATGTGAGTGGGGAAGTGTGCTGGCCCTTGAGTACGTAATACCAAGGAGAGCGACTGTCTCCTGTTTAGTGTAGAGCGGAGTTAGCTGCCCTTGGGTTGGGACT
The DNA here is from genome assembly GCA_037157565.1 of Thalassia testudinum. Classification (NCBI taxonomy): domain Eukaryota; kingdom Viridiplantae; phylum Streptophyta; class Magnoliopsida; order Alismatales; family Hydrocharitaceae; genus Thalassia; species Thalassia testudinum. Next base: position 28,319,494 of record JAZHRO010000059.1, read on the forward strand.
TGGGATTACGATTGGCCACTCTGCACCGACTTCTTGGCCCTCGTGTACACTGTACCAGGGAGAGCTACTAGTATATGGAGAGAGCTAGCCACCCTATACCGACTTGTTAGGCCCACTGGGCAAACCAGGGTAGTCAGACGAGGGTGAGTAGACTATGGAGGGGAGAGACCCCTGTTTGGTTTTTAGGGGCTAGACCCTTGTTATTGAGAGGGCTAGGCCCTATACTGTTCCGTACCGTATTGGGGCGCACCCATTAGCAGAAATGACTGACCGCGTGCCAGTGCGGGGTAGCTACCCGTGCGCTTATCGTGCGTGCCGTTGTCACCGTTACGTCTGTCCGTGACCTTGGGGTGGTTGACTGGGTGTAGGACCACCACGGGGGACTCTCCCAACCAAGAGAGCACCACGTGTGACTTCTACTCTTTGGAAAAGACTGCAATCAAGATCATTCCCACGAGGAACATTCGAGATCAAGAAAGAGATCTGATAAATGAACCAATGGGTGGAAAGGAATAATCTGTAAAATAAAGTAATTGGAATAAACAACTACCTGTTCACTTTTACTGCTTTAGTTCGTTGGTTGCCACTCTACTCAGCGTTTGCTAACTTTGTGTACTCATAACCCCTTTTCAGGTTCAGGTGTTGAGCAGCCCGAATCTCTGGCTACAGAGGGTGCTGGGCTCAGTAGAGCCTAGTAGCAGTAGTCTTCTATTTTAGTACCTTTTTGTTGTAGTGAGTACAGACTCGTGTACCTTTACTCTTCTGTACCTTTACATTCCTGTACCCTACTACTGTTTACTGTTGTGGTGGTGATATGTACTGTAGCAGCTTTTACTTTCTTTACTACTATACTCTTTTACTGTTAGTTGCTTAGCATAGTAAATGTGGTTTACTTTCCTGCTTTTTGGTTATTTCTTGTTGGATGATTGGGTCTTGGGATTAGTCGAGTCGGGCCGATCTCGTGTCCTGTAGGGATTTGGGAACTGGGTCGTAACAAACGAAGACTCGAAAGCTATCACGTGGGTCAGGTTAAGGAGTTAACTTGATGAGATACAAGATAGTGGAAGCCTTTGTCCAATTCTATCATGAAGAAGGTGTATCCTTAAACCTAAGATAGATATGTTTCTCTATTCACGAATACATACATTTCCCAAACGAATAAGTTGATGCACCCACCTTGGTATTGATACTAGAATGCTAGTGTATGTGTGAAGGGATATGATGCACATGATCTCTCGAAGGAATTGTACAAATTTGATGCATAAGTGTATGTAATAATTTGAGGTACAAGCTTCATGTATGTTGGGAATGACAAATTTTGCATGTAGTCGCAGAGTCTAAATTAGACTCAAGGCAAAAAAAGAAGATATACCTTTTGGAAAGGTTCAAATCTTTGTTCTCATCCCAATAGTATAAGGAAATATCAAGAATAAAATTATCCATGGAGGAATGAAAATTGTTTAGAGGGATTCGACATCAGGATAATATTTTCCTTCAAGTGTGAATGATTCACAAGTATTTAGAATACTGTTGAAGCGGAAAATCTACGCAAAAAGGATTGGATTTTGAAAAACCCATCGTCGTAGTATGATTTACGAGGAAATCCGTCAACAAATAAATTTTTACCAAAATTCGTAAATAAATTCTGGGTCGAACACAGGAAGGCTACGTCGATCTAAAATCTGTGATTATATTTTTTTGTTTTAAAAGCGAGATAATCACAATGAATATGATATTAACACTAAGAGATAGAGAGAGAGAAAGAGAGAGAAAACAATCACTTTGCAACTGAATATTGTTTTTACAATTAGAAAGCAGGAAATGATTACAGCTAGAAAGCGAGAAATTCTATTCTAGAAAGCAATAAAGAAGGGAGAGAGATGTTATCCTCCTCGACAATTGCTTGGAGGACGAGCCGGACGGGGCAACACCTGGAAGACGGAGGACAAATATGGAAGACGAAGAATGGACCAGAAAGAACCGGGGGCGAGGTAGGGTGTCGTCGTTGTCGCGGGATCCATTCCTTAATGGGGGGAGAAAACTTTGATTTTGGCTCTAGAGGAACATCCCGGGTTTGGGATAAGCTTCTTTAGAGCTTTGGAGAGGGAGAGAGGTGAAGGAAGGGATGTTTGAAATGTGGGGGGCGTATACCATTTTATAGGTTTAGAGGTTGGGGGCAAAAAGGGCATTTTATGTTAAGAACATTAATGCAAGGGCCTTTAGTGATGGATTAAAAGCGTTACTAAAGCCCTGATAGTGGCTGACTGGTGGTCACAAAATCTCCCCTATAGTTCTATTATTTCGTCGTAGTATAGTATAGAGGAGTGATTACCAGTTTAATATAATTTGTTACTCGGAAATAAAAGAGTTCCCGAGGTCGAACTCAAGGAGCAAGCTGTATTCTAGAAGTACAATGTTTCTTTATTACAAAAATAAGAGTGAGAGAGAGATAGATTGGTCTCTTGGCTTTTTCTTCTCTTCTCTTTGCTTATCTTATTCTCTTCTTTCTCAAATCTTCTGCCTTCAGTTCCTCTTCTTCTTCTTCTATTTCTTCTCGTCTTCTTTTTCAGCTCTGTTCTTTAGTTCCTCTTCTTCTATTTCTTCTGTTCTTCAGTTCTGTCTTCCTTGCGCTTCTCATCTTCCTCTTCAGCTCTGTCTGTTCTTCCTTCTTCTTTCTGCCTCAGCTGCAGAGCGTTGTCTGATTTTCCAATCAGACGACTTAAGTCGCCGCTGCTACAGTGCCGCTTGGTGCTCCTCCTTCCTTCAGTCTTCGTCGGCCTTCTTCTCTGCCTCGCTTTTCCTCCTCGGCCTTTTCTTCTTCAGAGCTTCTTCTTCTCTGCGCCCTGCTCTCTTCTTCTTCTTCTCTACCTCGGCTTGTTCCTGCACACACCACAGCCAATGCAAAACCTACCTGTTTCCCTCTACCCGCACGTCTCTCTCTTTCTTAGACTTCACTCGTAGGACAGCCCTCCTAGAGCAACCGGTTAATCGGGTACGTGGGTCGTGCCCGGGTCCAGGCCCACCGACGTGCGGTGGTGGGCGAGGAGTGCAGGTCGGGCTAATCGGGTCGGGCCAGATCCGCGGGGCGTGAGCGCGGATGAGGCCGGGTAGTCGGGCGGGTGAGAGGGACCTCACCCCATGATCTGAGGCGAACAGCTTAAGGCACGTTTTGCCTTTAAGCGCCCGCGCACCTCTGTCAGGTTCCGAGGTGGGACTAAATGTCCCACCCCAATTGAGCGCCTGCGCGGAGGAAGCAGCGGGCAATCGAGGCTCCACGCGAAGGCTTCATCCCAACTGCGAGCCTGGGACCCTTCGCGAAGATGCCCCGCTCAGCCTGGGAGTCTGACCTGGGCGTGGCGCGCCTGGAGCAGCAAGTTGAAGAAGCTGCTTCGCTTAGCAATGGCGGCAGCGAGCGAAGTACCTGCCCACAGAGAAACGGCCTCTCGGCCTAATCAGATACGCGAAGAACCTTCATCGTGGCACGGCGAAGGTGGTGGGGGGTCGGGCAGGCGGCGCGGCGGAGTGTAGGGGCTGCCCGAGTTCGGACTATGGTCGGGGGAATGGGTTTGTTCGGGGGAGTGTTGTGGAGGTGAGGAGTGGTAGTGGAAGGGCGGAAGTTGGTCGGTGTGATGACGAGGAGGTTTTGTGAGGGTCGGCGAGTCGTGTGGAGTGGCGGAATGATGGGAGCGACTCGCCGGAGGTTGGCCGGAGGCGTGGAAGATGACGGTGGTTGGGTCGGTCAAGGGTGTAATTGACTGTAAAATAGGGAGGAAAAGAAAGAGGGGATAGAGAAGACTAATTCTAACCTAGCTAAAGTGACGAAGGGGACGAAGAGGCTGCCGGCTCGTACCTACCGGAGCTGGAGAAGAAATGCCCAGAGGGAGAGAACAGCGGCGACGACGGGGCTGAAGCAGCGCGCGCCGGTATTGCGCGACGCGTAGGAGAATCAGGAAGAAGTCTCTGCTGCTGGTATTGCGGCAGAGCGAAGAGGAGGAGGAACCGCCGGAGCTGGACGGCTTCTGCTGGAGTGGGAAGAGAGGAAAGTTGTGGGGGTTTTCTCCGTCAGATCCAAGCTGAAGAGAACGGCAGAGCTTATGGGGTTTTTATAGAGGCAGAGCCGGAGAGGAGGGCGGAGGGAGGCGACGTGCCTCCCTCGCCGAAGGATGTCGGAGCAAGGAGACCCATACCGTCCGTGCGTTCGCACGGCCGGTATGGGTGGTTGCAGCCATCAGGGGGGTGTTCCTGCGACGGCTGACGACGCAGGGCACCCCCGGTTGACTTGGCAGGGCCCCTCCCTTACCCTGCGCGGCGCCATGCTCCGCGCAAGGTCGCCGGAGCATGGTGCTGCTCAAGTTTTCCAGGGAGGACCTAAATGCAAAGAACGAAGAGGAGTTAGGGGCCAAAATGCGAGGGTTCAAAAGTTGAGGCCAAAAAGTAAATATATGAGACCCAAAGTGTAAAGTTGGTCAAGAAGGTTTCTTCTTAGGCTCAAGTTTTTATACATGACTAATTAGGACCTAAGGAATCTGATGGTAAATTTTATTTTCAGATTAAACCTTGTTTGATCGGTCAATTTATGCAAAAACCCAAATTAAGTTGTTAATTGGGCATGGTTCTCAATGTAGGTCAAAATGGGTTCCTAAGGCCAAATTGAAGGTTCTAAACCCTAGAGATTATTTTTCTATGAATTTTAGAGGGTTTATTCTATTTTTACTTTACCTCGAACCTCATGAATTGAAGTGGGTTTGTTTTAGGGTTACAGATTATCATTTAGTTCCTTGGAATTGCTGTAGCCCTTATTGGATCAGATCATCCCACTTTCCTTCTTATTTGGTTTGTTTGACCTATGTTTGGACCCTAAATTACCCTGTTTGCAGATTGTGCTGGTAAAATTGCATTTTTTCCCCTTATGACTTGTTTTCTCGTTAAACTCAGAATTCTCTGAGTTAAGCCTTTCTTTGAGTTATGTAGGAGATTTTATTCTCTGTATTAGGTCAAAATGAGCTAGTTATGGCTCATGATGAGGTTCTCATCATACCCCCATGCCTAGCTTTTGCTAGTCCCTTAACAAAAACTTAAGGTTTTAACCCTTGTTCTAGACCATGAAGTTCTTAATAGCTTCAGATAAGTGCTTTTTCATTTGAACCTAGATTAGGTTAGAATGCTGACCATAGGCTTAAAAGGTACTCTAGTACCAATCAAGATCCAAATCTGTCTAGCCTCAGCCTCAGTCCTTAGCAAAGGTTTTTAAGGCCCACAAGAACTAACCTAAGGTCTATTGAACTTTGTGGTTAAAGCACCCGTGCTTGAAATGATTTTAGCCCTGGCTCAGTTCGCAGTGCGTTTTATAAGAGAGAGATAGAAGATTTTTCTATTTGGAGAGTTTTCTTTCTCTTTTTCTTTTTAATTCTAGCCTAGGATTGGCTTTTCAACACGGTCTGTATCAGATTCCTTGCTCCCATCATCAATCCTCAGGGGTTCCTAGCAATCGATGCTTCGAGATAGCACCGCCCATGGCAACCCCCGGAACCCTGGCTATTGAGATTTCGAGATAATCCCATCCATGGTGTTCCGTGGCCGAATTCAGACCCTGGCAATTGACACTTCGCGATAATGCCATCCATGGAATCTGAACCAGTAGAGTGCTTACATGCCCCCAGTAGGATATGTAAATATCCTAAGAGACAAGCATCGAGGAGATGATATTTTGTTACGCATCTTCGAGGGGATTTCCCGCCTCTCCGCGCTGGGAACTCGTCCAAATCAACTTGTATTGATCGGCCGCTCCTATTCTAAGTGTTCTTTTCAGAATTTTGCGACGCTTCTGCGTGATTTTGATTTTTACGCTTACTGAACTAGGCTGTGTGTGAGGTTAGGGTGCTTAGGTTACTGAGTCCCGTAAACCAAAAATTAGTTAACGAGGCCAAATACTCCCTAAGCCTTGGACCTAATACTTCAGCTTTTCATTTTCCTCAACCTCTTGAGGAGTGTCCAGATCTTAATGGGTACTAAGAGTCTATTCAAGAATGCCTAAGGTTTGCGTTCTTACTAATCTCATTATGCACTTTTCAGTTATTTTCTTGAATGAGGTCTAGAACTTAGGTTAATTCCTTAGTTCCTTACTAATGACTATCACTTGTTTCTCATATTTTGTGCTCCTTTTTTTTTTTCATTTTGTTTCTTTTTCTCCTTTTCCTTCACAAAATTTCCTTTCTCCTCTTATTCTCTTATTCTTTTTCAAATTTTTTTTATTTTTTATGGTGTTTTTGGCATATGTGAATTTTTTGTTTGAAACCTTTTCTTACAAGTTTTGCACTTTCATGCCCCCCCATGCCTAAGATTTGCAATGTCCTCATTGTAACTTAGGGGATTTTTATTCAACTTAGTTCATACATTAGGACAGATGTTTTGATGAGTGAATGGGTCGGGGTGACTGTTGCGAACGATTTCTAATCTCAGATGCAAGCACCTGAGGTGGAGTCGGCTGTCCTAAAGTGTGAATTTTAAGTGCAAAAGGGTGTCAGAAAAGGTTTCAGGTTTTCAAAGAGAATGATGGGCTGCCTCCCGTTGAGCGCTAAATTTGATGCCTTCAGCCAAGCGGGAAATGCGATGGAGAGGGGATGGTCAAATTAGCAGAGTTTTGTAATACAAGCACCTTGATTAAGAGCCTGGTTGGTCCAACCAGGTGCTTGTTCAGATCAACAGGCTGATGATGCAGCCTAAACCCAATCAATCTGGTGGGTTGATAGATGTGGATAAAAAGGTGTGGAACCCACCATATACTATGAAGCTCAGATGGATGTGGAAGTGAAAACGCAGGGTTTGGTTGAGTCGAATCAGCCTGGTCAGAGTAGGGACCCGTAGAATAATCAATGAATGACGCGGAAACCCTACAGGGGTGATCAGAGAATGATGGAGCGTGGTATGTATTCTGATCAGTGTTCCAAACCCGATGTGGAAATGCAATCGGCTCGGTGAGAGGTGAATCTGAATAGAAATTGAGTCCAGTTGCGGGTCGGGGTTGGGAAGAGGTTCTGATTAGTTCTGTGTGTGCGGACGAGGTGGCAACTATGTATGAGGGCTCTTTTAGAAAGGAATGACAGGTGGTTTTCTGTAGAGAGTCCTCTGGGTAACTATCAAATGCCTGAAGAGTGTCTGTAGGATGAAGGAAATCTGAATTGAGAAAAGATTTGAATTCTGGGTTGGAATCACTCTTGGCATTTTCTATTTTTGGTTCCTGAGGATCGAAAAGGAATGATTCTGTGTTATCAGTGATCTCGGGAATCAGGACCTCAGAGTCGGAGTCAGAGTCATGTGAACTAAGGTCGTAGATGGGCCTGGCGTGTTCAGGAAGGAGAATCTCTCCGCAATTATAGTCAGATCTGAAGTTGTCGGAGAGTTTGTGAAAATGAGATTCATGATCATGAATTCCACCGCAGCATAAATCATCAGATGTGGAATCAGCAGCCTGACTGGGGTCTAGCCTATATGTTAATTCTGGGCTTAAAAAGGTATTTTGTCTAAGCTCAAGCTCAAAGCTGGTAGGATAGACCCAATTGAAATCCAACTCGTCCAACTCCTCAGTCTCTGTATCATAAATTGGCATGACTTTCGAAAAATCGATCAGATTTCCTGAAGATGTTGGAGAGGGGTATTCATCAAATAGAGGCCCGGAATCATATTCTGTAAAAATTTGATCTTTCTCATAAGGGGCCTTATAATCTTCCCAATAAGTTTCAGATCTAGGTTCTAGGCTTAGGATGTGGGTAGAATTATTAGAACCTAAGTCCGAATAACCTTCGAGGGCCACCTTATCAAAATAAGGGGCGGAATTTATACCCTCAAAAGGTTCAGTTCTGATCTCATTATTGCAGGAGTTTTGGAATTCTAGGCTTGGCAATTCATGGTCTAAGTTCGGCTCATCATTGTGTTCTCCTGCAATATCCCAACCTAATTCAACATTGTCTTCTATCTGGGTTGGGATTCCACAACCACTTTGTGCCTCAGTCCTGAGATCTGGGAAACTGGATTGTTCCTTACTACTGTTCCAAGATGGTTCATCCTCTGTTTCTGGTATATACGGGTATTTCTGGTTGATAATTTGTTCTACTGATTTCATCATTTCTACCCATTTTATAAGGGCATCTTGGTGTTGTTTCCAAAGTACAGGATTTGTCAAGCATTGAAGGTATTCAGATTGGTGTAATTTTTCTATCTCAATGTATCCTGTCATGAGCATATCTCGAGGTGATCCTTTTGTAACTTCTGTCAATAGAATTTGGGCACAGTTTATGATGAAAGCTGTGGTTGTTGGGACATCAACCTGAATGTTTTCTATTGGTGTTGAGGGTTTATATTTGATTTCATAGAATTCAAGGGCATCCTCAATCATCTTATCTTTCATGGATCTCAGATATTCAGGTTTTTTGAATGGTAGTCTTAATTGGTGTGGCTGCATCTTTGAATCAGGTGGTGGAATCAAGATATAGAATCGAAGTTTGAATCAAGATGGAAGAAGGGGATTTTGTTCAGAATCAGAGGAAAGAGGGTCTATGTGAATGATTTCTGCAAAAACAAGGGAGCCGAGGCTTAGCCTCGGGGAGAGTGAATTTCTATAGGAGGTTTCAAGGACCTCCTGCCAAACTCTGAAGGACTGGATGAGATAAGCAGGTGTTGGACCCAATCAAGACACCCAAAAATTGTTGGGTGACTATAGAGGTGCGGGGCAGATGAACCCCTTGATCAGAAAGATCATCCACCTGAGAATTACCTGGGCAGCCAGAGAGGGTGAGTCCTGCGAAGACCCCTACACGATAGAGCGTCCCCACGAGTTACAGGGTTTCCCCCACCCGACCTCTCTTGTCACTGCGGTTCCAGGTAGACCAGAATGGGGACCTTGACCTCTTAAGTCTACCTCTTTTACTTTAAGATCAAGGTGCTTAAGGTTCCACTTGAACTTTAGTCTTTTAAGTGCAAAGAGTGACCTAATTTAAGGTTGGTTGACCCAAGGGGTCAACTTCACCTCTTGTTTCCTTTGAGAGTTTTTGGGTCTTGTCTTTTAGGGTTCAAGTGTTTAGAGAGCCAATTGTTTAGGGTTTCTCTTGTATAGCTCTTTTTCAAACAAGGTTTAGGCACACCTCTTTTTGGGAAGATCTTTTCTTTGTTAATAGAAGGTGTGTCTCTAAAAACCCTAGCTTTTCAATTCCTGAGTTGGCTCTAGTTGGTCCATTTTAGTTGCCTCAAAAATGTAGTATCTAGGGCTCAATCAAGAAGGTTTTAGCCCTAGTTACCTTAGTTGGATGGACAGTTAAAATGTGTTGAAATAAAAAATTTAGGCAACTTTGAGGAATTACTATGTATGATGCAGGTAGCCCTAAGTTGATTCTTCTTTTTGTTTCTTTTCAGATTTTTAGGGAGTTAAGAGAGGGCAAATGAAGATTACCAGTTTGTTGGAGAGTTTGTTGTGCGGCTGTTCTTCCAATTCTTTCCCTTTACCTGCACACAAGAGAGAAGATTAGCAATTGTTTAACAAAATTCAAAGCTTCTAGAATAGCCGTTGCTCCCCGGCAACGGCGCCAATGACTGGTGGTCACAAAATCTCCCCTATAGTTCTATTATTTCGTCGTAGTATAGTATAGAGGAGTGATTACCAGTTTAATATAATTTGTTACTCGGAAATAAAAGAGTTCCCGAGGTCGAACTCAGGGAGCAAGCTGTATTCTAGAAGTACAATGTTTCTTTATTACAAAAATAAGAGAGAGAGAGAGAGAGATTGGTCTCTTGGCTTTTTCTTCTCTTCTCTTTGATTATCTTCTTCTTCTCTTCTTTCTCAGATCTTCTGCCTTCAGTTCCTCTTCTTCTTCTTCTATTTCTTCTCATCTTCTTTATCAGCTCTGTTCTTCAGTTCCTCTTCTTGTATTTCTTCTGTTCTTCAGTTCTATCTTCCTTGCGCTTCTCGTCTTCCTTTTCAGCTCTGTCTGTTCTTCCTTCTTCTTTCTGCCTCAGCTGCAGAGCGTCGTCTGATTTTCCAATCAGATGACTTAAGTCGTCGTTGCTACAGTGCCGCTTGGTGCTCCTCCTTCCTTCAGTCTTCGTCGGCCTTCTTCTCTGCATCGCTTTTCTTCCTCGGCCTTTTCTTCTTCAGAGCTTCTTCTTCTCTACGCCCTGCTCTCTTCTTCTTCTTCTCTACCTCGGCCTGTTCCTGCACACACCACAGCCAATGCAAGACCTACCCGTTTCCCTCTACCCGCATGTCTCTCTCTTTCTCAGACTTCACTCGTAGGACAGCTCTCCCAGAGCAACCGGTTAATCAGGTACGCGGGTCGTGCCCGGGTCCAGGTCCATCGGCGTGCGGTGGTGGGCGAGGAGTGCAGGTCGGGCTAATCGGGTCGGGCCAGGTTCGCGGGGTGTGAGCGCGAACGAGGCCGGGTAGTCGGGCGGGTGAGAGGGACCTCACCGCGTGATCTGAGGCGAACAGCTTAAGGCACGTTTTGCCTTTAAGCGCCCGCGCACCTCTGTCAGGTTCCGAGGTGGGACTAAATGTCCCACCCCAATTGAGCGCCTGCGCGGAGGATGCAGCGGGCAATCGAGGCTCCACGCGAAGGCTTCGCCCCAACTGCGAGCCTGGGACCCTTCGCGAAGATGCCCCACTCAGCCTGGGAGTCTGACCTGGGCGTGGCGCGCCTGGAGCAGCAGGTTGAAGAAGCTGCTTCGCTCAGCAATGGCGGCGGCGAGCGGAGTACCTGCCCACAGAGAAACGGCCTCTCGGCCTAATCAGATACGCAGAGAACCTTCGCCGTGGCACGGCGACGGTGGTGGGGGGTCGGGCAGGCGGCGGGGTGGAGTGTAGGGGCTTCCCGAGTTCGGACTGTGGTCGGGGGAATGGGTTTGTTCGGGGGAGTGTTGTGGAGGTGAGGAGTGGTAGTGGAGGGGCGGAAGTTGGTCGGTGTGATGAGGCGGAGGTTTTGTGAGGGTCGGCGAGTCGTGTGGAGTGGCGGAATGATGGGAGCGACTCGCCGGAGGTTGGCCGGAGGCGTGGAAGATGACGGTGGTCGGGTCGGTCGAGGGTGTAATTGACTGTAAAATAGGGAGGAAAAGAAAGAGGGGATAGAGAAGACTAATTATAACCTAGCTAAAGTGACGAAGGGGACGAAGAGGCTGCCGGCTCGTACCTACCGGAGCTGGAGAAGAAATGCCTAGAGGGAGAGAACGGCGGCGACGACGGGGCTGAAGCAGCGCGCGCCGGTATTGCGCGACGCGGAGGAGAATCAGGAAGAAGTCTCTGCTGCTGGTATTGCGGCAGAGCGAAGAGGACGAGGAACCGCCGGAGCTGGAGGGCTTCTGCCGAAGTGGGAAGAGAGGAAAGTTGTGGGGGTTTTCTCCGTCAGATCCAAGCTGAAGAGAACGGCAGAGCTTGTGGGGTTTTTATAGAGGCAGAGCCGGAGAGGAGGGCGGAGGGAGGCGACGTGCCTCCCTCGCCGGAGGATGTCGGAGCAAGGAGACCCATACCGTCCGTGCGTTCGCACGACCGGTATGGGTGGTTGCAGCCATCAGGGGGGTGTTCCTGCGACGGCTGACGACGCAGGGCACCCCCAATTGACTTGGCAGGGCCCCTCCCTTACCCTGCGCGGCGCCATTCTCCGCGCAAGGTCGCCGGAGCATGGTGCTGCTCAGGTTTTCCAGGGAGGACCTAAATGCAAAGAACGAAGAGGAGTTAGGGGCCAAAATGCGAGGGTTCAAAAGTTGAGGCAAAAAAGTAAATAGATGAGGACCAAAGTGTAAAGTCGATCAAGAAGGTTTCTTCTTAGGCTCAAGTTTTTATACATGACTAATTAGGACCTAAGGAATCTGATGGTAAATTTTATTTTCAGATTAAACCTTGTTTGATCGGTCAATTTATGCAAAAACCCAAATTAAGTTGTTAATTGGGCATGGTTCTCAATGTAGGTCAAAATGGGTTCCTAAGGCCAAATTGAAGGTTCTAAACCCTAGAGATTATTTTTCTATGAATTTTAGAGGGTTTATTCTATTTTTACTTTACCTCGAACCTCATGAATTGAAGTGGGTTTGTTTTAGGGTTACAGATTATCATTTAGTTCCTTGGAATTGCTGTAGCCCTTATTGGATCAGATCATCCCACTTTCCTTCTTATTTGGTTTGTTTGACCTATGTTTGGACCCTAAATTACCCTGTTTGCAGATTGTGCTGGTAAAATTGCATTTTTTCCCCTTATGACTTATTTTCTCCTTAAACTCAGAATTCTCTGAGTTAAGCATTTCTTTGAGTTATGTAGGAGATTTTATTCTCTGTATTAGGTCAAAATGAGATAATTATGGCTCATGATGAGGTTCTCATCAGTGGCCTTACATGTGTGACGAGTCGATTGTTCGCTTTAAAGTTGTTTGCAGTTTTATTTGGTGGAAAAATCGACTAATCAATAATTAAAAATAACCACTTGCAGAAGAGCGGGTCATATTCACAGGGAGGCAACGATGCAATAATATCTCAATTATTTCGTATTCGTTCAATCTCGTGAGAAATCCGTAGTTAAATCTGACATGAAATGCGACGGAAAGAAGATGCACAATATCTTGAAAACATAAGGGTAGATGTGCAATTTTTCCTCACTAAAATATTCAATAAACATGTGATGATTTTATGCAATTTTCCATTTACATGTATTAAAGAAAATTTGTGCACATTTAAATTCCAAAACCAATCTTAAACAATGTTAATTACAAAAGCCACGCAATTGTAAGAGAGCTTGAGTATGAAGTTGTAAATTTTATGACAATAGAATATTCATAAACCAAAATTCTTTTTCCTGGCAATGGCATGAAATGTAATAACTAATTAAGTCCATAACAGAGCATTTTACCTCTCTCCTCCTTGCGATCGGGAGAGAGGTTCAATCGAGGAGAGGTTCGCACAGGCGGTTGGCTGAAGTGAGGCCGTCGCGGTGGTGGTAGCCGCACGTCGAGCGGTGGCCAGAGCCAGCCTGCTGGAGCTCCGGTGAGGTGGGTTGTGCCGGTGGCTGCACCTGCTGGAGGAGGGGCGGCTGTGCGCGCGCGAAGACTGTTGTAGGTGGTGCGCGCAGAGGCTGCCGTTGCGCACACTGAGCCTGCACGCACTGCTGTAGGCGCCGCAGATGGCGGGGGGCGCTGCAGGTGGAAGGCGCGGGCGTGCTGCAGATGGCAGGGGGTGTTGCAGGTAGAAGGCGCGGAGAAGAACGTGCACCTACTGCGTGCGTGAAGATGCACTGCAGGGTGCTGGCAAGCGCGTGTTGGAAGCAGAAGGTGATGCGCGTGCGTGGGCTGGCGGTTGGCGCTAGAGGTGAAGTGCGTGCGTGGGCTGGCGGTCTTGTGCAGCTGGAGGGACGCGGGTGTGAAGGAGCGACCGGTCCTGCTGCTGTGTGCGCGGGTGGTGTGATGCGGGCGTGGAGTGAGCGGGTGGGTGGCACTGGAATAGATGCTGCAGGAGGTGGTTAAAGCGTGCAACCGGAGGGGTGCGGGCGTGGAGTGAGCGGCCGGTTGCTGCTGGAGTGTGGGTCAAAGCTTTAGACGTCCGGGAAACTTCCCGGACGTCTTAACTAACTGAGTGAAATTGCAGTGGCTGCGGTGGTGGTTGTTGGTGACGACGGCGAGGAAGGTGCACGCTGAGGTGCTCACGGTAATGCGGACGAGCTCCGGATGGCGGTGTGGCCTGTCACACCACACGCCCACGGTGGTGGAGACTCATCGCCACAGTTGAGGCTGGCGGTGTGGAATGGAAGAGAGACAAACTCTCTGCACAGTGGTGGGTCGGGGTGGAGGCCTACCCCGCTCGGCAGCCTCTCCCCTCTTTTTGTAGCTGCCTGCATGAATTTGAATGGAGAGGCGGGAGCAGATCCACCTTCTCCGCTAATCCATGAATGTGGGCTTTAGTGCGGCAGGTGGCGTTGCAGCGGCAGCCGAGCCGTTACTGAAAAGAAGAAGAATAAAAGATATTGTTAAAATATTATGGTTATTTATATACAAACCCTCAACTTTTATGTTAACTTAAAATTAATGCATGCAATGTACCTAATTGGTTAACTAATTAAATGAATGCAATTCTAAGTTAATTCTAAATGCATTTAAAATATGAATGCAATGCATGAATTATGTAATTAAATTAGAAATATATGAATTAATCTATTTACATCATAATTTATGCTAAATAAATGTTAGAATTAACCTAATATCTAGGCACTTAAATACTTAAATAACCCACAAATATGGGCTAATCAAATACCCCCATGCCTAGTTTTTGCTAGTCCCTAGCAAAATTAAGCGAAACCTAACACTCCAAGTAGACTAGTCAACCCAATTGGTCTTCCTTCAGAAACATATTAAGTTCAGACTCTAGACCCAAGGTTCCCAAGTAGTTGCTAAGTTACAGACTAGGTCGGCTAAAGACTAGTTGCAGGCACAAGTTTCCCTGATTTCTGACTCTACCCTAAGGTTTATTGATCCCTGAGATTAAAGCATCCGTGCCTGTGCATTGGTCTGAGTTATTTGAGTTAAAGGAAAATGCTTTTTTTTTTTTTGAATAATATATATATATATATTTTTTGTTTGATTCTTCTAAGTCTAACCTCAGATCAGCTATCAACACAGTCTGTGTCGGATTCATTGTCCCCATTACCATACCTCGAAGGGTGCCTGGCTTTCAATGCTTCGAGATAGCACCGCCCATAACGACCCCAAGAACTCCTGGCAATCGACACTTCGAGATAGTATCGCCCATGGATTTTTTAAGTGAATTTAGGCCTATGGCAATCGGCACTTCGAGATAGAGCTGCCCATGGTACCTGAACCGCACAATGCGCTTACATGCCCCCAGTGGGATGGATATCCTAAGAGACAAGCACCGAGGAGGTAATATGTTATCATCGCATCCTCAAGGTGAGTATATACTCCACCTCTCCTGCGGCGGGAACTCTTCCAATCAAATTGTGTTTTCAAGCCTCTCCTAAGTCAAAACTAAGAGAACCAAATCTCTTTTCAGAAAGAAAGAAATTAAGTTAATTAGCAAACCAAGTGTGTGAAATTTGGATGCTTGGGTTACAAGGACCCGTAAACCAAAAGGTAGAACAAGACTCCAAGTACTACCTCACCTTTTAACTCAAACCCTAGCTTCCCTTCCTCAACCTCCTAAGGAATGGTCCGCAACTTAACTCCTACTTAAGTTTTTAAGTCCACAAAGGACCCTAAAGGTCTAAAGCTAGTAGCTCATTTAGCTTCTAAAGTTTGACCCTAGAATTAACTTAGTCTACCCTAGAGTTCTAATTTGCTTAAGACTGCAAGATCTAGCCAGTTAAGCTCAAATTTTTTTTTTTAATGCAAATGTATGCAATGAATGCACTATGCTATGTATATCCCCAAGTATACCCCCCCATGCCTAAAATTTGCAATGTCCCCATTGCACAGAAGGATATTACCTGGGTCAGAGCTGGGCTGAATAGCCAAAGAACCTGCAAATCAGGTTCAAGGATTGTAGAAATAGGCCCTAAAAATGAGCAAAGCAATGTTGGCCTAGAAAATAGGTAACCTAGGATGTTGGCAAGCTGATGATGAATCCCGATAGCAAATGCTCACCCAACTAAGATGGGAATGAAATCTTCTCAGGTCACAGAGGAGGTTCTAAAGGATAAACGGGTATAACAACCTCCAGAGGGGTAGGGGGAGGATAAGAAGGATCCTCCAAAAGGAATGGGGAAGGAATGGTGCAGAGATAAACCCCCAAGGCAATGGACTGACTAAAGAAATCATCAATCCATACCCGATACTCCATTACGGGAAATATTGGTTTGTTAAGCCCCCCGGTCAAAACAAAAGTGAGCAATTCTCTAAGGCAAGGATCATCTAGGGTGTCCAAGTTTCGAGGTTGCGGGATGGCCATAAGATCTAGGTTGGGTTTAATCAGCTCGATGTCCATCCTTAACACTCGTTCCAAATCCTCAATTGCATTTCTAGCATTCCTTGCACCATCACATTTATCTTCCTGCTCTTCATCAGGAGTCACAATTTCACTTTCAGATATAAGCGAATCAGAGGGTGACTTCGAAATGAATGAAGGCTGGTTGGAAGCAACAGATCTAGGGATTATCCTATCAATGTCATCCCTGGGTTTTTGTTCTTTACTCAAATTTTCTCCGGAGTCTATATGTGAATCAACATAAATCTTAGAAGTTGCTTCCAAATTTTCCATCATTTCATCATGAGGAGAAATATCATCAATGGTTGTGCTAAGGAAACCTAATTTGGTCAAATTTGTGACATCCTCAGGGGCTAACTCTTCAAATAAGACATAATCACCCTTAGTGTCACTCCAAATCTTGAATGTAGGTTCCTCATATAATTCATTTTTCTCCTCATCACATAATTCATCATATACCTGAGGCCTAGAATCATCTAATATCTCAGCAGATCCCCTAGGGTGCTCTATCTGAGGTAAATGGTTTACACTGGTAACATCGGACTCCTCAGATAAGTCAATTTCTTTAGGGTTAGGTTCCCTAAGGGTAGTCTTGAGTTCCATCTCGTGATCAGAAGGGAGGGTAGGATTAACAACTTGACTTCAACCCACTTCATCAAATGTCATGAAAATACTATCATTTGAGTCGAGGTCTTCCAATGGTACCATCATTCCCTTCTTTTGACTCCAATATAATTCAGGTTGATACTCAACCTTATCGTCATCTTCCTCGGGTTGCCACCTTTCTTCATCCAATGCATAGCTGCTTTCATGTGTATCTTCCTCCCACCTAAGGGGTGGATCTCTCAATGAAGTGTCATCTAATGGGGAGGTTTCAAAATTGATCCTTGAAAAGTAGCTATTCTCCCCAGAATTTCCCTCCAACTTAAAGTGTGGCTCTCCCACAGGAGATGCATCTATAGTAGAGGGGTGTACGTCATCCTCAATGGGGTAGATTGGGTGGCTAATTTCATCTCTTTCTTGTTGTCCTGCTCTCGAAGATTCTCCTAACAATTCAATCATTTCATTTTGCATTTTCTGTATTTCCATCTTCAAAGAGGAGAGGTCATTTCTATCATGAGAGAAGTCAGGCTCAGGCTTATAGTACCCAGGAGTATCTATCCAACCATTATAATTTTTCAGGGAGGGTGGGTTGGGTATTTCTATGGTGTGTGGGATATTGGGCAAAGCAACTCCCGCTCCTAGGTTCTACTCATTGATTTGGGGCTTAACCAGGCCAATACTCCTATAATAGGAGTAAAACGGATCCCAATGATTGTCATTATGTCCATCAAGGGATGGACCATCTCGGCACATGGGATCGAAGAATGTAGAGTGGGGGTGAGGGTGTGGGCAAGATGTGAAAGGATGAAAATCAATGTGGTTCATTCTAACTCACACCTCAATCAAAATTCCCTAAGCAAAACACAATTCAAAAGGGACTTTTTAGGTCTTTCCCAATTTAGGCTTTTGATTTAAGTCAGATTGTAGGTGACAATACAATTTGTTAAATCAATTTACGTGCTTATTATCGACCTACGGCTCGCCTAAGATGACCTAGTTGAAGCTTAGGTGTTCTTCCCTAAATCTCAAATGGTAGAGCAACTCCAAAGATGGAAGATCGAGGGATGCAAGTAGGCCTAAGCCTTCCTTTGAAGCTATGCTTTCGTGGTGCTTCTCAACTACCCCCAAAAATCAATGACAGGGTATCCCCCTCTTTGGATTTACAAAACCTTTGATCTCAAGTTCCGAACACTTCAGAATCCAACGATAGGAGGGCTCTTGTCCTGGTATTTCCAAACCTAAGAAGTGTCTAAAAGCGTGCCGTGGTACAAGCGAAATAAGTGTCCATACACCGCAAAAGATTTTGAATTTTGAATCGCACGCCAAGTTTGAAAATCAAATCCTTGACTTTTAAAATGTCCCTCCTTTAATTAGTCCTTTTTCTAGAAAATATGTGACCACTTGTTAGATTTATTCAATACAGATTAGGTGGCCTTCGCATTAAGTCCCAAATGCAATGCGTGATCAAGAATAGGATGCAAAGTAAGAGAATGCGTACCTTGCTTCCAGAAATCAACGATGCGAGAATGCATGCAATGCAAAGAAGTAAATCTAGAGGCTGCTTATACAGACCTAAATGGTTCATCCTAGGGCAGGCAGCTTCTAGCAGGCAGCTCATCTTTTTTTATTATTATTATTTTTTAAACTACTTATGCACAAGCAAATAAAAGTAAACAATTCAAAAAAAAAAGAGAACTGACTCCCAAAAATTACCCAACACGGGCCTAAAACAAAATCGGGGAACAAACCCCTCAAAATATACCCCAAATAAGGGTTTCAAACCAAATGCAATGAAAAATTAAATCTAAAGTCTTAATTCTACTCTAATCAGATTAGCAACTAAATGTACAATGATGACCACCGCGTCCTCGTCCTTCTCCTCCTTTTCAAAGTAGCTCGACCAATTCTCCTCTGGCGACGTCAAGGGTCGCCTCTCACGATGGCTGATACCTCGCACAAAATTTCTCGCATAGGAAAAAAATAATAAATGGTCAAATCACTGTGCAATTGAGAAATAATCAAAATAAAATCAGGTGAAATTATTGCGTCTGTTGCCTCCCCGGCAACGGCGCCATTTTGATGAGTCGATTGTTCGCTTTAAAGTCGTTTGTAGTTTTATGTGGTGGAAAAATCGACTAATCAATAATTAAAAATAACTACTCGCAGAAGAGCGGGTCGTATCCACAGGGAGGCAATGATGCAATAATATCTCAATTATTTCATATTCGTTCAATCTCGTGAGAAATCCGTAGTCAAATCTGACATGAAATGCGACAAAAAAAGATGCACAATATCTTGAAAACATAAGGGTAGATGTGCAATTTTTCCTCACTGAAATATTCAATAAACATGTGATGATTTTATGTAATTTTCCATTGACATGTATTAAAGAAAATTTGTGCACATTTAAATTCCAAAACCAATCTCAAACAATGTTTATTACAAAAGCCACGCAATTGTAAGAGAGCTTGAGTATGAAGTTGTAAATTTTATGATAATAAAATATTCATAAATCAAAATTCTTTTTCCTGACAATGGCATGAAATGTAATAACTAATTAAGTCCATAACTGATGAGAACCTCATCATGAGCCATAACTAGCTCATTTTGACCCAATACAAAGGATAAAAGCTCCTACATATCTCAAGGAAAGGCTTAACTCAGAGAATTCTGAGTTTGAGAAGAAAACCAGTCATAAGGGGTAAAAGTGCAATTTTACCAGTATAATCTGCATACAGGGTAATTCAGGGCCCAAACACAGGTCAGAATAGCTTAATAAGAATAAAAGTGGGACGAGATGATCTAGCAAGGGCTACAGCACTTTCAAGGAACCAAATGATAATCTGTAACCCTAAAACAACCCACTTCAATTCACAAGGTTCGAGGCAAAGTAAAAATAGAATAAACCCTCTAAAATTCATAGAAAAATAATCTCTAGGGTTTAGAACCTTCAATTTGGCCTTTAGAACCCATTTTGACCTACATTGAGAACCATGCCCAATTAATAACTTAATTTGGGTTTTTGCGCAAATTGACCGGTCAAACAAGGTTTAATATGAAAATAAAATTCACCATCAGATTCCTTAGGTCCTAATTAGTCATGTATAAAAACTTGAGCCTAAGAAGAAACCTCCTTGACCGACTTTACACTTTGGTCCTCATATATTTACTCTTTGGCCCTCAACTTTTGAACCCTCGCATTTAGGCCCCTAACTCTCCTTCGTTCTTTGCAAACAGGTCCCTCCTGCAAAACCCTGCCAGCACCATGCTCCGGCGACCTTGCGCGGAGCATGGCGCCGCGCAGGGTAAGGTGGAGGACCTGGCATGTGTACCGGGGGGTGCCCTGCGTCGTCAGCCGTCGCAGGAGCACCCCCATGGTCCTTGCAGCCCCCCATACCGGCCGTGCGAACGCACGGACGGTATGGGTTCGAATTCCGACCATGCTCCGGCGAGGGAGACACGTCGTCTCCCTCCGCCTTCCTCCCTGCTTCAACCCTATAAATACCCCCCGCCGCTCCACCGACCAAGGCAGCCTGGACCTGACGGAGAAAACCCCCAGCTTTCTTCTCTTCTTTCTCCGGCAGACGCTCACCAGCTCCGGCGACTTCCTCTCCCTCCACCTCTTCGCTCTGCCGCACTACCAGCAGCAGAGACCTCCTCCCCTGCTCTTCCCGCGCCACGCCGCACCCAGCTGGCGCCTCTCCAGCCTTCTGCTCGCCGCCGCCCCTCTCCCTGAGCATCATCTTCTCCGGCGACAGTCGATACGACTGTCGCCCTGTTCCTCCCCCTTCGTCCCTGCAGTTAAGTTAGACTTACTCCCCTTCTCCTCCTCTTTCTTTCCCCGCTTTCGATTTAGTCAATTAAGCCCTCTACCGACCCTGTTCACCCTCATCCTCTCCGCCTCCGACCACCCTCCGGCGAGCCGCTCCCATCACCTCAGCGACCCACACGGCTCGCCGACCACCGCAGAACTTCCGCCTCCTCACCCTGATCCTCTTCCGCCCCTCCACTTCCCACCAAACACCCTCTGCAGACCCACCGAACACACCCACTCCCTCGCTCACAGTCTGACCTAGGACGACCTAACAGCTCCATCTCGCCCCCTGCAGACCCCCTGACCACCTTCGCCGTGCCACGGCGAAGGTCCTCCGCCTGTCTGATTTGGCCGAGAGGCCGTGCCATTGGTTTCAGGTTCCAGGCCTTGGTCGCCATTGGCGAGGAAGCTCGAAGCCTGCTCGAGGTTGCTCCAAGCCGAGATATCCCAGATTGAATAGCCACGGCCAGCGCGGAAGAGTCTCACGCACACACCCTGGCCCTCGATTGGAGCTGTACGCCTCAACAGCCGATGTAATTGGGAGCACCATCCCTGCTGCAGGCGTAAGAGAATTGGGGTGGGACATTTAGTCCCACCTCGGAATCTCTCAAAGGCGCGCGGACACATAAATTGAAAAACTGCCATACGCTGTTTGCCTCAGTTACCACGGGGTGAGGTCCCTCTCACCCGACCCGACCCGACTCGGCCTCGTCCGTGACCACGCTCCGCGGACCTGGCCCGACCCGATTAGACTGACCTGCACTCCTCGCCCACCACGCACGCCGGTGGGCCTGGACCCGGGCCTGACCCGAACCCGATTACCCGATAGCGCTCTGGGAGAGCTTCCGAGGAGTGATTTCAGAGAGAGAGATACGCGGGGGAGGGGGGTAGAGTAGGTTTTTGTCTTGACGAATAAACTCTGAAGTGTGCAGGCCAAAGAAGAAGAAGCAGACCCGCTGAAGAAGAAGGAGCTGCTGCACTGTAGCGAAGGCATTGTTAAGTCGTCTCAGCACCGGGGCAGACGACGGAAGGTCAGCAGCCAAAGAAGAAGAAGACCCGCTGAAGAAGAAGGAAGAGCAACGGCCATCGCGAGAGAAGAAAAAGAGAAGTCAAGGCAGGTGAAGACAAAGAAGAAGAAGGAATGAAGAGAAGCAAGAAGCAAGAAAAGAAGAAGATGATCTGACGAAAAAGAAAGAAAGGAAACAAGAAGAAGAGCACGAGGGGAAAATCTGAAGAAAGCAGAAGAAGAAGAAGAAGAAGAAGAAGAAGAACAGGAAGAACCAAAGACAAAGAGGAAGAAAGAAGAAAAGAAGAAGAAGCCAATTTTTCATCTCTCTCTCTCTCTCTTTATTTTTGTAATAGAACTTGTATATCGCTAGAATACAACTTGCTCCCTGAGTTCGACCTCGGGAACTCTTTCAGTTTTCCGAGTAATAAAAATTTTATATGAAACGTTGGTGACAACCGGCTTTACTACAACGATATAACACAAACCGGTCACGAACCGACACCTCATCATTTTGGCGCCGCTGCCGGGGAGCAACGGCTATTCTAGAGGTAAACATTCCTGTATCTTTTAAGTTCTAATAATCTCCTCTCTTTTGTGCAGCTATAGGAACTCAAGAAGACAAGCAACCACACAACTACTCCGAAGACAGGTAAAATCTTTTCTCTCACTATTAACCCCTACACTCTAAAGAAAAAAAAAAAAGAAAAGAACAAGCAATATAGGGCTAACCTGTCTTCCATATTTAGTAACCATAAAAGTTGCATGTTTTCAACTCATTATTTCTGCACACTATTAAGGGTATTTAAGGGCTAACACATTCTTGCTTGAGCCCTAATTACCCAACAAAGAATTAACTGGACCAAGTAGAGCCAACCTAGGATCCAACACTAGGGATTTAGAGACACACTCCTTAAGCAAGAATTAAGAAAACCAAATGAAGTGTGCCCAAGCCCTTGTCTGAAAATACCTATTCAAAGAAAATCTAAAACAATTGGCTCTCTAAACACTTGAACCCTAAAAGACAGGACCTAAAAGCTCTTAAAGAAAACAATAGGTAAAGTTGACCCCTTGGGTTAACCAACCTTAAATTAGGTCACTCTTTGCACTTAAAAAGACTAAAGTTCAAGTGAAACCTTAAGCACCCTGATCTTAAAATTGGTAGACTTAAGAGGTCAAGATCCCCATTCTGGTCTACCTGGAACCGCAGTGACAAGAGAGGTCGGGTGGGGGAAACCCTGTAACCCGTGGGGACGCTCTACCGTGTAGGGGTCTTCGCGGGACTCTCCCTCTCTGGCTGCCCAGGTAATTCTCAGGTGGACGATCTTTCTGATCAAGGGGTCCATCTGCCCCGCACCTCTATAGTCACCCAACACATTTTTGGGTGTCTTGATTGGGTCCATCACCTTCTAAACTTACCTCTCCCAACTGTGCATGTACGGAAGGAGGTCTCTAAGACCACCCTTAAGACCTCCTTTAGAAATTCACTCTCGTCAAGGCCAAGCCTCGACGCCCGTGTTTGTGCAGCAACACCCTCACATTATTCTCTCTTCTGATTCAGAACCAAGTTCTTCTTCTTCCCCCATCATGGCTCAGCCAGTTGAGGAAGAAAATAATCTGGAACACCAGCTCCAGCGACTCAATGACCTCTTCCAAAACTTCGTGCACCCACCGCAGCGTCCTATGATGCGGGACCACTACAATCCTGCTGCGGTGGCCATTGAGCCTCGAGTTAGAATCCCGATTGGAGGACCTGATTCCGAACTAAAGCCCAACATGATTCACGCTATACCTAAATTCCATGGGCTTAATTCTGAAGATCCCTTCCAGCACATCAAACAGCTTAAACATCTGGCCCACACTTTTGGATCAGATGCGCAAAATCGGGATATTCTTCTCATGAAGATGTTCTCCTTTTCTCTTATGGACAAGGCCGCCCATTGGTATCAAACTCAGACTCGGCCGATCAACACTTGGGAAGAACTTCAATCCGAGTTTTTGAAAAAGTTCTTTCCCGTTGGTCGGACCAACGCCTTGCGCCATCAGATTACACACTTCACTCAACAATCAGGAGAACCTCTCCATGAGGCATGGGATCGTTTTCAGGATCTCATGAGGAAGTGCCCCCATCACGGAGTTCCTAAATGGGAACAAGTCCAATCTTTTTACCAGGGACTCCGTGAGGACATCCGCCTTTTCGTCAATGCAACCTGCGGAGGAAACATCATGGGTCAACATGAAGACACCGTATGGGAGATTCTCGAAAACATGTGCGAGAACTCCATCAACAATGACTCCATGGGATTATTCGACAGGACGAATACCCGCGCAGCGACGAATCTTAAGGGAGCACATGAGACGCAGGGCCTGTCCGCATCAGTCGACCTGGAATTAATGGCCAGTCGATTGGACAAGGTCTCAATTATTGAAAAGAAGGTGGATGAGCTGACTCAGCACTTGCAGCGAGCCACCTCTGCGCGTAACTCCTTTGCACAACCTCCTTCCACACAGGAGACTGTGCAAAACATCCTACACCGATCCTCCCCTGGGATGGATCCATATCCATCCCCATCTGATTCTTGGACTGGAAGATCATCCGATCCTTTCTTCACCAGCCGGGGGAACTCCATTCCCCCTTTCCCTGATTCTCAGGAGGTTCCTCAGACCTGCGAGGACCTCAACGCCATCCAGAACGACCCATTCTCCAACACTTACAACCCTGGATGGCGAAACCATCCAAATTTTCAGTGGGCGGGAAATTCTCAAACCCAAAGACCACCTTTTCAGTCCCGCCCACAGCCCTCTCATCACTACCAGCCGCCTCAGCCTCGGCCCAACCCTACTTATCCATCAGGGCCAAATCAAGATCAAATGTCCTTAATCCTTCAGACTCTGGCTGACATTCAAAAATCGAATGCGGCCATTCAAAAACAGCACAAGGACGAGCTTACTGAAGTTAAAACTCAGCTGGCCCAGTTGGCAAATTCTCGCCAGCCAGGCACACTCCCCTCCCAACCCCTTCCCAACCCAAATAACGTGCCAACCCAGAAGCGCGTTATGAATCCAAATTTAGGCCACGCTCAATGGATTTATCAGGCCCCTACTGCCCCATCTCCAGACGAGATGGAAGCCTCTACTTCTCATACGGGATTTCAGCAGCAGCCACCCCTCCTACCAAATCCAAACCAAAATCAGGCCGGATTAAATGCTGTAACAACACGTAGTGGTAAGACAACTCAGGACCCGCGTTATCCAAACCACTCCCAGCCTGATAATCATGACCCTAGGATAGTTATCCAAGGTACCGTTGTTCCAGACCCACAACCAGGACCTATCCTAGAGGAACCAACCAAGATCCCGTTTCCCGAGGCCCTGACCAAGGGAAAGAAGACCACCAAACCCGTGGCCCCTGAGGAGGACCTGGTCAAGCTCTTTGAGCAGGTCCACATAAACATCCCCTTGATGGATGCAATCCACCACGTACCAGCTTACGCACGATTTCTAAAGAATATATGTACACCCCAGCGTAAGCCGCGAACCAAGGGAGGGAGCCCAATTGTTCTGTCAGAGCAAGCCAGCTCTGTAATCCTTAGTAGACTCCCACCCAAGGCAAAAGATCCTGGAACTCCCCTGATCTCCTGTAAGATAGGTGGTACCCAATTTGACAGAGCATTGTTAGACTTAGGTGCATCTATAAATCTGATACCCACATCCTTACTTGACCATCTGGAAGAATCTGAGCTGAAACCAACTGAGGTGACATTACAATTAGCAGATCGATCTATAAAGTCACCAAAAGGGATTCTCGAGGATGTTATCGTAAGAGTGCGGGATTTCTATTTTCCAGTGGACTTTATAGTCTTAGACATGGATGCACCTGAGAACCCTAGGGATACACCAATCATTCTAGGGAGACCTTTCTTGGCTACTGCTAGAGCCAACATCAGCTGTGAGGAGGGCCAAATAGAGCTTAAGTTTGGAGATCAAACACTGAAAATTGATATATTTAAGGCCCAACAAGGAATTAATTGCGGCGTCATCGAGCAAATTTGTGACATCAAGACTTTGGTTGATGAATCACACCTCCAGAATGACTTGAGTATTCCTCATCAACCACAGAAGGATCTCGACCCGCAAATAGAGGAGTCAAATCCAGATGTGAACAACCCAATAACTCCCACCCTTGAACCTCACATCTATACTGAACCACCCGCTGCTGCTGAAAACCCCATCCTCGAACTGAAACCCCTTCCTGCTCATTTGAAATACATCTTTTTGGGTTCTAATCAGACCCTTCCTGTGATCATCAATTCCAACCTTAATCCTGAACAGGAATCCCGTCTGATTGTTGTCCTCCAGCAACATCGCAGAGCCATCGGATGGACCCTCGATGATTTGACTGGAATAAGTCCCTCTTATTGTACTCATCATATCTATTCAGAAGAGGGCACACGACCTTCTCGTGAAATGCAGAGACGCTTAAACCCCAATCTGCAGGAGGTCGTGAAAAAGGAGATCATCAAGTGGTTAGATGCCGGGATCATCTACCCGATCTCCGATAGTCGTTGGGTGAGCCCGATTCAGGTCGTGCCTAAAAAGGCAGGACTCACCACTATAACGACTGAGACCGGAGAAATCATTCCTACCCGATTAGCCAACTCGTGGAGAGTCTGTATAGATTACCGTCGACTCAATTCCTCCACGAAGAAGGATCATTTCCCACTACCCTTCATTGATCAAATTCTCGAAAAACTAGCGGGAAATAGGTTCTTCTGCTTTCTTGACGGGTACTCCGGTTATAACCAGGTGGCAATCCATCCTGAGGACCAAGAAAAGACCACATTCACCTGCCCCTTCGGAACATACGCTTTCCGAAGGATGCCTTTCGGTCTTTGCAATGCACCCGCTACTTTTCAGCGATGCATGCTTGCCATATTCTCAGATATGGTAGGTGATTATCTGGAAGTCTTCATGGATGACTTTTCAGTTTTCGGAGCATCATTCGACGATTGCCTCCAGCACTTGGTCCAGATACTCAGGCGGTGCATCGACGTGAATTTGGTTCTTTCCTGGGAAAAGAGCCATTTCATGGTGCCTGAGGGAATTGTCCTGGGACACTCAATTTCGGAGAAAGGTATCCAAGTGGATCGAGCTAAGGTTAATCTGATTTCTCGCCTTCCTATGCCTAGCTCGATCAGGGACATCCGATCCTTTTTAGGGCATGTCGGTTTTTATCGACGATTTATCCCTGATTTTTCAAAAATCGCACGCCCCCTGACCACTCTTCTCTCCAAGGATGTTCCCTTCGAAATCTCCAAGGAATGCACTCAAGCATTTGAAATCCTGCGTGACCGAGTCACCCAAGCCCCGATCCTACAGTCCCCTGATTGGTCTCAACCCTTTGAGATCATGTGTGATGCATCCGACTTCGCTGTAGGAGCGGTTTTGGGGCAGAAGAATGACAAGAAACCTGTGGTCATTTACTACGCCAGCAAAACACTCGATGAGGCTCAGCGTAACTATACAGTTACTGAGAAAGAGCTGCTAGCTGTAGTATTTGCCCTAGAGAAATTCAGATCATACCTTCTGGGTTCCCATGTCATCATATACTCGGATCACACGGCTGTGAGGCATCTCCTTGCAAAGAAGGACGCGAAACCTCGATTGATCCGATGGATCTTGCTGTTGCAAGAATTTGACCTCGAGATTCGCGATAAAGCGGGAAAACAAAACGTGGTAGCTGATCACTTGTCCCGTCTTCCTTCTGAAATGATAGACCCTTCCGGACCCATCACTGAGCATTTTCCCGATGAGCACCTGCTGACTATTGGTACTAGCCTTCCATGGTTTGCTAATATTGTAAATTACTTGGCATCTCATCAGACCCCGTCCGATTGGCCGAAGGCCAAGAAAGACAAATTACGCTCCGATGCCAAGTATTACATTTGGGAAGACCCGTACCTCTTCCGCATAGGTGCCGATCAGATCATCCGGAGATGTATCCCGGAAGGGGAAGTCAACAATATCCTCTCTTTCTGCCATGACCAGGCATGCGGTGGCCATTTTGCCGGGCATAAAACCGCATCAAAAGTCCTCCAGTGCAGCTTTTACTGGCCCACACTGTTCAAAGACGCATACAGTCATTGCAAGGCATGCAGTCGTTGCCAGACTTTGGGCAACATGAGCCATCGCAACATGATGCCTATGCAACCGATTCTAGTATGCGAAATCTTTGATATTTGGGGGATTGATTTTATGGGCCCCTTTCCTGTTTCGGATGGTTTCGAATACATTCTGTTGGCTGTGGACTACGTGTCCAAATGGATCGAAGCCATACCGACCCGAACCTGTGATCACAAAATCGTTCTCAAATTCATTCATCAACACATTTTCTCAAGGTTCGGGATTCCTCGTGCAATAATCTCTGATGGGGGGACCCATTTCACAAATGCTCAGTTTAGGTCACTGATGACCAAATACGGGGTGTCTCACCGAATCTCTACTCCTTACCACCCCCAAACTAATGGTCTAGCTGAGCTGTCGAATCGGGAGATCAAGAAAATCCTACAGGTCACTGTTCGACCTGACAGGAAGGACTGGTCGTCCCGACTTCCGGAAGCATTGTGGGCCTATAGGACCGCCCACAAGACCCAATTGGGCATGTCTCCCTTTAGATTGGTGTACGGAAAGGCATGCCACCTTCCCGTCGAACTGGAGCATAAAGCCTATTGGGCAGTACGGAACTGTAATCTAGATCTTTCCAAGGCTGGGACCCACAGAAAACTCCAAATCAGCGAGATCGATGAATTACGCACAGACGCGTACGAGAACTCGCAAATCTACAAGGAGCGGGTTAAAGCCTTCCACGACAAACACATCTCAAGAAAGATCTTCCATCCTGGTCAAAAGGTCCTACTCTTTGATGCCCGACTCAAACTCTTCCCAGGAAAACTGAGATCTAAGTGGGTCGGACCATATTTGGTCCGACAGGTTTTTGGAAATGGAGCAATCGAAATCAGTCCACTCAGCCACGATTCTGAACCTTTCATCGTGAATGGTCAAAGACTCAAGCCGTTCATTGATGTAACTTCTACTGATTTGGCTGAGGCATCTCATATCCTCCTTTCCCCTTGAGCTTATTGCGCCCAGCCGATGGCGTAAAACTCAGCGCTTAACGGGAGGCAGCCCGTCATTCTCTTTGAAAACCTGAAACTTGTTCTGACACCTTTCAGCACTCGAAGTTCACCCTTATAGACAGCCGACCCCAACTCAGATGTTCGCATCTGAAATTTGAAATCGTCCGCAAAAATTCAACCCGACCCATCCACTCACCCAAATTTCTGTCTTAAGGAATGAACTAAGACCCCCTAGGTTACAATGAGGACATTGCAAATCTTAGGCATGGGGGGGTATGAAAGTGCAAAAACTCGTAAGAAAAGGTTTCAAACAAAAAAAATTCACATATGCCAAAAATACCATAAAAATTAAAAAATTTTCGAAAAAGAATAAGAGGAAAAGAGGAGAAGGAAAATTTTGTGAAGGAGAGAAGAAACAAAATGAAAAAGGAGCACAAAATTATAAGAAAAGTTGATAGTCATTAGTAAGGAACTAAGGAATTAACCTAAGTTCTAGACCTCATTCAAGAAAATAACTGAAAAGTGCACAATAAGATTAGTAAGAATGCAAACCTTAGGCATTCTTGAATAGACTCTTAGTACTCATTAAGATCTGGACACTCCTCAAGAGGTTGAGGAAAATGAAAAGCTGAAGTATTAGGTCTAAGGCTTAGGGAGTATTCGGCCTCGTTAACTAATTTTTGGTTTACGGGACTCAGTAACCTAAGCACCCTAATCTCACACACAGCCTGGTTCAGTAAGCGTAAAAATCAGAATCACGCAGAAGCGTCGCAAAAATCTGAAAAGAACACCTAGAATAGGAATGGCCGATCAACACAAGTTGATTTGGACGAGTTCCCAGCGCAGAGAGGTGGAAAATCCCCTCGAAGATGCGTAACAAAATATCATCTCCTCGGTGCTTGTCTCTTAGGATATTTACATATCCTACGGGGGGCATGTAAGCACTCTGCTGGTTCAGATTCCATGGATGGCATTATCTCGAAGTGTCAATTGCCAGGGTTCCGGGGGTTGCCATGGGCGGTGCTATCTCGAAGCATCGATCGCCAGGAACCCTTGAGGATTGATGATGGGAGCAAGGAATCTGATACAGACCGTGTTGAAAAGCCAACCCTAGACTAGAACTAAAAAGAAAAAGAGAGAGAAAACTCTCCAAACAGAAAAAACTTTCTATCTCTCTCTTACAAAACGCACTGCGAACTGGGCCAGGGCTAAAATCATTTCAAGCACGGGTGCTTTAACCACGAAGTCCAATAAACCTTAGGTTAGTTCTTGCGTGCCTTAAAAACCTTTGCTAAAAGACTGAGGCTAAGGCTAGACAGATTTGGATCTTGATTGGTACTAGAGTATCTTTTAGGCCTATGGTCAGCATTCTAACCTAATCTATGCTCAAATAAAAAGGCACTTATCTAAAACCATTGAAAACTTCATGGTCTAGAACAAGGGTTGAAACCTTAAGTTTTTTTTGCTAAGGGACTAGCAAAAGCTAGGCATGGGGGTATGATGAGAACCTCATCATGAGCCATAACTAGCTCATTTTGACCCAATACAAAGGATAAAAGCTCCTACATATCTCAAGGAAAGGCTTAACTCAGAGAATTCTGAGTTTGAGAAGAAAACCAGTCATAAGGGGTAAAAGTGCAATTTTACCAGTATAATCTGCATACAGGGTAATTCAGGGCCCAAACACAGGTCAGAACAGCTTAATAAGAATAAAAGTGGGACGAGATGATCTAGCAAGGGCTACAGCACTTTCAAGGAACCAAATGATAATCTGTAACCCTAAAACAACCCACTTCAATTCACAAGGTTCGAGGCAAAGTAAAAATAGAATAAACCCTCTAAAATTCATAGAAAAATAATCTCTAGGGTTTAGAACCTTCAATTTGGCCTTTAGAACCCATTTTGACCTACATTGAGAACCATGCCCAATTAATAACTTAATTTGGGTTTTTGCGCAAATTGACCGGTCAAACAAGGTTTAATATGAAAATAAAATTCACCATCAGATTCCTTAGGTCCTAATTAGTCATGTATAAAAACTTGAGCCTAAGAAGAAACCTCCTTGACCGACTTTACACTTTGGTCCTCATATATTTACTCTTTGGCCCTCAACTTTTGAACCCTCGCATTTAGGCCCCTAACTCTCCTTCGTTCTTTGCAAACAGGTCCCTCCTGCAAAACCCTGCCAGCACCATGCTCCGGCGACCTTGCGCGGAGCATGGCGCCGCGCAGGGTAAGGTGGAGGACCTGGCATGTGTACCGGGGGGTGCCCTGCGTCGTCAGCCGTCGCAGGAGCACCCCCATGGTCCTTGCAGCCCCCCATACCGGCCGTGCGAACGCACGGACGGTATGGGTTCGAATTCCGACCATGCTCCGGCGAGGGAGACACGTTGTCTCCCTCCGCCTTCCTCCCTGCTTCAACCCTATAAATACCCCCCGCCGCTCCACCGACCAAGGCAGCCTGGACCTGACGGAGAAAACCCCCAGCTTTCTTCTCTTCTTTCTCCGGCAGACGCTCACCAGCTCCGGCGACTTCCTCTCCCTCCACCTCTTCGCTCTGCCGCACTACCAGCAGCAGAGACCTCCTCCCCTGCTCTTCCCGCGCCACGCCGCACCCAGCTGGCGCCTCTCCAGCCTTCTGCTCGCCGCCGCCCCTCTCCCTGAGCATCATCTTCTCCGGCGACAGTCGATACGACTGTCGCCCTGTTCCTCCCCCTTCGTCCCTGCAGTTAAGTTAGACTTACTCCCCTTCTCCTCCTCTTTCTTTCCCCGCTTTCGATTTAGTCAATTAAGCCCTCTACCGACCCTGTTCACCCTCATCCTCTCCGCCTCCGACCACCCTCCGGCGAGCCGCTCCCATCACCTCAGCGACCCACACGGCTCGCCGACCACCGCAGAACTTCCGCCTCCTCACCCTGATCCTCTTCCGCCCCTCCACTTCCCACCAAACACCCTCTGCAGACCCACCGAACACACCCACTCCCTCGCTCACAGTCTGACCTAGGACGACCTAACAGCTCCATCTCGCCCCCTGCAGACCCCCTGACCACCTTCGCCGTGCCACGGCGAAGGTCCTCCGCCTGTCTGATTTGGCCGAGAGGCCGTGCCATTGGTTTCAGGTTCCAGGCCTTGGTCGCCATTGGCGAGGAAGCTCGAAGCCTGCTCGAGGTTGCTCCAAGCCGAGATATCCCAGATTGAATAGCCACGGCCAGCGCGGAAGAGTCTCACGCACACACCCTGGCCCTCGATTGGAGCTGTACGCCTCAACAGCCGATGTAATTGGGAGCACCATCCCTGCTGCAGGCGTAAGAGAATTGGGGTGGGACATTTAGTCCCACCTCGGAATCTCTCAAAGGCGCGCGGACACATAAATTGAAAAACTGCCATACGCTGTTTGCCTCAGTTACCACGGGGTGAGGTCCCTCTCACCCGACCCGACCCGACTCGGCCTCGTCCGTGACCACGCTCCGCGGACCTGGCCCGACCCGATTAGACTGACCTGCACTCCTCGCCCACCACGCACGCCGGTGGGCCTGGACCCGGGCCTGACCCGAACCCGATTACCCGATAGCGCTCTGGGAGAGCTTCCGAGGAGTGATTTCAGAGAGAGAGATACGCGGGGGAGGGGGGTAGAGTAGGTTTTTGTCTTGACGAATAAACTCTGAAGTGTGCAGGCCAAAGAAGAAGAAGCAGACCCGCTGAAGAAGAAGGAGCTGCTGCACTGTAGCGAAGGCATTGTTAAGTCGTCTCAGCACCGGGGCAGACGACGGAAGGTCAGCAGCCAAAGAAGAAGAAGACCCGCTGAAGAAGAAGGAAGAGCAACGGCCATCGCGAGAGAAGAAAAAGAGAAGTCAAGGCAGGTGAAGACAAAGAAGAAGAAGGAATGAAGAGAAGCAAGAAGCAAGAAAAGAAGAAGATGATCTGACGAAAAAGAAAGAAAGGAAACAAGAAGAAGAGCACGAGGGGAAAATCTGAAGAAAGCAGAAGAAGAAGAAGAAGAAGAAGAAGAAGAACAGGAAGAACCAAAGACAAAGAGGAAGAAAGAAGAAAAGAAGAAGAAGCCAATTTTTCATCTCTCTCTCTCTCTCTTTATTTTTGTAATAGAACTTGTATATCGCTAGAATACAACTTGCTCCCTGAGTTCGACCTCGGGAACTCTTTCAGTTTTCCGAGTAATAAAAATTTTATATGAAACGTTGGTGACAACCGGCTTTACTACAACGATATAACACAAACCGGTCACGAACCGACACCTCATCAATAACAGAGCATTTTACCTCTCTCCTCGCGAACGAGAGAGAGGTTCAATCGAGGAGAGGTTCGCACAGGCGGTTGGCTGAAGTGAGGCCGTCGCGGTGGTGGCAGCCGCACGTCGAGCGGTGGCCAAAGCCAGCCTGCCGGAGCTCTGGTGAGGTGGGTTGTGCCGGTGGTTGTACCTGCTGGAGGAGGGGCGGCTATGCGCGTGCGAAGACTACTGTAGGTGGTGCGCACGGAGGCTACCGTTGTGCACACTGAGCCCGCACGCACTGCTGTAGGTGCCGCAGATGGCGGGGGGCGTTGTAGGCGGAAGGCGCGGAGAAGAACGCACGCCTGCTGCATGCGTGAAGAGGCGCTGCAGGGTGCTAGCAGGCGTGCGTTGGAAGCGGGAGGTGATGCGCGTGCGTGGGCTGGCGGTTGGCACTGGAGGTGAAGTGCGTGTGTAGGCTAGCAGTCTTGTGCAGTTGGAGGGACGCAGGTGTGAAGGAGCGGCCAGTCCTGCTGCTGTGTGTGCGGGTGGTGTGATGCGGGCGTGGAGTGAGCGGGTGGGTGGCGTTGGAATAGATGTTGCAGGAGGTGGTTCAAGCGTGCAACCGGAGGGGTGCGGGCATGGAGTGAGCGTCTAGTTGCTACTGGAGTGTGGGTCGAAGCTTCAGACGTCCGGGAAACTTCCCAAACGTCTTAACTGACTGAGGAGTGAAATTGCAGTGGCTGTGGCTGTTGGTGACGACGGCGAGGGAGGTGCACGCTGAGGTGCCCACGGTAATGCGGACGAGCTCCGGATGGCGGTGTGGCCTGTCACACCACACGCCCACGGTGGTGGAGACTTGTCGCCACGGTTGAGGCCGGCGGTGTGGAATGGAAAGAGACAAACTCTCTGCACAGTGGTGGGTCGGGGGTGGAGGCCTACCCTACTCGGCAGCCTCTCCCCTCTTTTTGTAGCTGCCTGCATGAATTTGAATGGAGAGGCGGGAGCAGATCCACCTTCTCCGCTAATCCATGAATGTGGGCTTTAGGGCGGCAGGTGGCGTTGCAGCGGCAGCCGAGCCGTTACTAAAAAGAAGAAGAATAAAAGATATTGTTAAAATATTATGGTTATTTATATACAAACCCTCAACTTTTATGTTAACTTAAAATTAATGCATGCAATGTACCTAATTGATTAACTAATTAAATGAAGGCAATTCTAAGTTAATTCTAAATGCATTTAAAATATGAATGCAATGCATGAATTATGTAATTAAATTAGAAATATGAATTAATCTATTTACATCCTAATTTATGCTAAATAAATGTTAGAATTAACCTAATGTCTAGGCACTTAAATCCTTAAATAGCCCACAAATATGGGGTAATCACTGTGCACCCGCCCGCATGACTCTTCCTCTTCACCTCCTCAACACACGCGCACGTCTTTTGATCCTCAGTTGTTCGATCTCGAGATCGGACAACTTAAACGCCCCGCACCCAATCTCCTTCAACACTTGTTAAGAGGCGACGTGGCCTCCTTCATCGCCGTTGGATCGAAGATCAATGGCTCAGGATGCACGCTCACCCGCCTTCACAAGAGCGCGTCTGATGACGCGTTTGTGCTCCTTGCATCTGGGTGCGCCATGTTGCTCGCATCCGCGCCGTCCGCTCGCCATCCAACAGCTTGATTTAGCTGCTCTTGCGCCCGTGCCTTGATTTGAGGCGTAGCGGGGATCGAACCCGTGCCTCGCGCTCACGAAGAGGGGCTCGACCGCTGTGCTACGTTGCGGCTGCCGCTTTGTCGCGCTTATGTTTTAAGTGCATGCACCCATGGCCGTTGGATCTTGATCCAACGACCCAGATCTTGCCTCGCCTGCACCTTCAAAGGTTGAGAGGAGGTGTTGCGACCAGTTTGGGCGACTGTAATGGCACCACGTGGTGCCATCATGGCCGTCCTTTTTTTGTGAGTTGTAGATAGTGCCACGGATGTCGGATTGGATCGATTTTTGTGCGTTGGGCTGTGATAGTCAATCCGAACCCATTCATGTGGTCGGATTTGTCATTTGAAGTGCGGATTTAAACCATCTTGGCCCTTGATCTCTGACCTTCCTCGGATTATATCTGATGCTACGGAAGTCCGATCGGGGCGATTTTAGAGTCGTTGAACTCTGATCGTTGCCTTGATCAAATCTGTATGGTTGGATCTTCGATCCGAAGTCTTTGATTAAAAGTTTCCTGTCCCTGGTCACCAGAAAGAAGAAATTACTATACAATTTGTACAATTTGACCTAAATGCATGATGATGCATGTTATGCTATATTCACAATGCATGATGCTAATATAATACTAAGAACATGCATTAATAGATATTTTTGGTTGTTCATATGTATGCACATCACACCTTCATGCCTATCTTTTGTTAGTCCACAGCAAAAACTATATGCTATTTATAAAAGAATTTGGTCGGATTTCTTGGGCAAAAGTTATTCTTCAACACTAGGAGATTTTTACTAAGAACTTGAACTACAAAGACACAACAGTGCTGATGTAAACACGTTTACACTACTTAAGATGTCTATTTATGCATGTTCTTAAGCATATTGCATTGCATGCTATAAATATTGCATAACATGCATCATCTTGAATTTAGAGTAGTTTGAATAAAATGGAGGTTAATTATCTCCTTTTATGTGCTTGGATAGGGTAAACTTTTTATCAGGGCCTCGGATCGAAGATCCAACCGTACAGATGTGATCAGGGCGATGATTGGAGTTCAACAACTCCAAGATCGCCCTAATTAGGCATCTATAGCATTAGATAGTGATCGAGGAACCCTAGAAGATCAAGGGCCAAGATGGTGTAAATATGCACTTCAAACGACAAATTCGACCGCACAGATGGATTCGGATCAACGATCGCAGCCTAACGGCGTAAAAATCAACACAATCTGACAACCGTGGCACCATCTACATCATCCAGAAGATGGACGGCCAAGATGGCACCACGTGGTGCCATCTCAGCCGTCCAACCGGCCCTCAAGCACCGCCACACCTTCTCTTCTTCAA
This sequence comes from Thalassia testudinum, assembly GCA_037157565.1. Classification (NCBI taxonomy): domain Eukaryota; kingdom Viridiplantae; phylum Streptophyta; class Magnoliopsida; order Alismatales; family Hydrocharitaceae; genus Thalassia; species Thalassia testudinum. Next base: position 28,355,302 of record JAZHRO010000059.1, read on the forward strand.
TCAGAGCTCCGCTTCTTGGCCGTTGGATCTTGATCCAACGGCTGTGGATGCGCGTGCTTGAAAACGTCTGCGCGACCATTTGGACGACGCAGCGCAGTGGTTTACTGCCTTATCACGAGGCGTTGGCGCGAGATCGAGTCGCAGCGAGCGGAATTTGGAGCGGGGGCGCGCCTTCAATCGACCGTCAGATCGCGATCCAACGACCATGCGCGCTTGATAGCGCCGACGCGCTATCGCACTCCCGCACCTCACGCAGGATTGTACGCGGGCGGGTACGTGTTGAGGAGCGGGGAAGGCGCAACTTAAGCCGTCCAATCTCGCGATCCGACGGCTGAGATTCAGCGAACGTGAGCGTGCATTGAGTGCGCGAGAAAGCGAGCAGCTGCGCGGGCAGTGCCCACTACGCCCACGATGGGGCTTTAGCGACGATTTTATTCGTCACTAAAAACCCCTTATTTAATGTTTTGAGATTTAAATGACCAAATTGCCCTCACTCCTTGCAACTACAAAAGGAGACCCCCTCCACACGAAATTCTCATCCCTTCTTTCTCTTCTCTCCCTCTCCAAAGCTCAAGAGAAGCTTGTCCCACACCTGGGATGCTTTTCGCGAGAAAAAGTCAAATTTTCGTCCCCCTTCGGAAGTGGATCCCGCGACGACGACGACGTGCTGCCCCGTTCCCGTTCTTCTGCTTCGTCCTCCTTCGTCTTGCTTTGTCCTCCTTCATCCAGGCGTCGTCCCGTCTAGCTCGTCCTCCAAGCGACCGTCGAGGAGGATATTTCTCTCTCCATTCTTTTTACTGCTTTCTAGAATAGATTTACTGCTTTCTAGAGTAGTTCTGCTCGTCTTCCAAGCGACCGTCGAGGAGGATATTTCTCTCTCCATTCTTTTAATGCTTTCTAGAGTAAATTTACTACTTTCTAGTATAATTATTTTCTGCTTTCTAGTTGTAATGTTTAGTAAAACAAACAATCTTTTTAATGATGAATTCCCTATTCATTCTACATCTGGTTTTGATTTCTATTTGTAATATTCTCTCTCTCTTACTCTCTCTCTCTTCTATTTATTGTAGATAGTTAGATAGTTTTAATCAATTGAATTACTCCGTGACAAATAAAATTAAACACGTAGTTTTTAAATCAAATGTCCGCCTTCCTGTGTTCGACCTGGAATTTCAATTTCGGTATAAATTTTATTTGTTGAACACGAGTTCTTTGCTTTCAAACTACAACGACAAGGTTTTCAAAACCTATCACATTAGCGTAGCAACTCGTTCATCCAACAAGCGCCCGGGTGTCTGCCAAAATGCAGACCGCCTCAAGCCCTCACCTTATTCAAAGGAGGATTTTTTTCTTCTTTTCTTTTCTAATTTTTTTGGATTTTTGAGTTTAAGGTTTCGGAGCAACTTTCTACGACCACTCAACCCACCTAAGACTCAAAGAGAACCTTAAGTTCTAAGCATCTTTGTGTGAAATGTGATAGACTCACTGATCGACGATTAGAACGGACTTCAAATTTCTACACCCCTAGGTGATCTTAAAAAGAAATTCTGCCTAAAGGTGTATCTATTCAACTGGTAGCTTTCTCCCTACTTTTATTTTTATGGGGTCAACACAAGGGCGAACCCAGTGTATATCTCCTCAGCTTATTCTACTTCTCTGCTTCTTCTTAAGTGTTTTGGAATTTTACGTGCATTTCTTGAGCTGGGTTTTGGACAACCTACCTATGGGCTATTAGCCATGATAACTTACCAGCCATACTCATGCGGTGAAGGGTGGTTTATTTCTTTTTCTTTTCTTTTCTCCCTTTTTTTTCTTTTTCTTTTTTCTTTTTTTTTTTTAAGTAGGTGGCTTCCCTGATCTAAGATTTACGTAAACGTAGTAGGAAAAGAATGGTCATGTGACTGGGTTTTGGACAACCTATCTTACGCTGTTACCCACGATAAATTGCTAGCCATACCACCCTAGAAAGTTCATTAGTTACCCAATTTTCATAAAAATCGTCGAAAAGCGAGTCAGTGCAAATAGTGTGTAGATGCTTGGACTTAAAATCCCCTTAAATCAGAGGGTGGGCTGATAAGTCGTGTACTTATCACCCCAACTTATTTAACTAATTTGAAGTAAATTTAGAATGATGAGGATTCGATAAGCAAATCCACATTTTAGTGGACACCTGGGCTGATTAAGTTCGAAGACTTGAAGGGTCTAAGTGTTCAGATCCTACTGTATTATTCCCTAAGGTTGAAAAATCCTAATGCCCAATTATTCTTTCCTAATTCAATTTTTTTTTATTATTTTCATTTTTTTAATAAAGAATAGAAAAAGTAAGTACAATTTACAAGAATGATTTGGAAACGAATCAAGCCCCCCATGCCTAGCTAATGCAATGTCCTCATTGAAAATAAAAGGCATGAAAGGAAAGATAGAATGTAGAAGATATCACCTGAATATGATGCTCAGGATAGCTCTAAGTTAGACTGTACATGTGCTGAGTTTGATGCCATCAGCTAGGCAAAGTTCAGCCAAAGAAATCATGATATGAGTAGAGCAACCATGTCTGAGACGAGTTCTGGAACAATATGATCAACAAAAGGCTTCAAACATTGACCGTTAACTTTAAAAGAATTACCTGTATTTGGGTCAGAGATCTGAACAGCTTCGTTTGGAAATATTTGATCGACGATGAATGGGTCATTCCATTTTGACCTAAGTTTGTCGGAAAAGAGCTTAAGTCGAGAATCAAAGAGCCAAACCTTCTGGTTTAGCTCAAAGTTCTTGTGAGATATCAATTGGTCATGAAAAGCTTTGATTCGAGCCTTATAGATCTTGGCATTTTCATATGCGTCATTTCTAAGCTCCTCCAACTCAGATAGTTGGAGTTTCCTGGTCTTTCCGACTAAACTCAAATCCAAATTACATTGCTTGATTGCCCAGAATGCCCTATGTTCAATCTCTATGGGTAAATGGCACGCCTTTCCATACACCAGACGAAATGATGACATGTCGATAGGTGTTTTGTACGCCATACGGTAGGCCCAAAGAGCATCCTCAAGTTTGTGAATCTAATCTTTACGATCAGGTCTAACCATTTTCTGCAAAATATTCTTGATCTCCCGATTGGTGATCTCGGCCTGTCCATTCATCTGAGGGTGGTAAGGTGTGGAGATTCTGTGATTTACCCCGTATTTTGCTAGTAAACTACGAAATTGGGCATTAGTGAAATGAGTACCACCATCACTGATGATAGCCCTCAGAATCTCGAACTGATTGAAGATGTTCTTCTTAACGAAATCGATGACAACCTTGTGGTCATTGGTTCGGGTGGGAATGACTTCAATCCATTTGGACACATAATCATTAGTGACGAGAATGTACTAGTATCCAAATGAAGGGAGGAAGGGTCCCATGAAGTCGATGCCCCAAACGTCGAAGATTTCGATGGGAAGAATCAGGTTTAGAGGCATCATATCTCTCTTAGTTATGCTCCCAAGTGCCTGGCATCGGGAACACGACCTCGAGAATTCCTGGACATCCTTGAATAAAGATGGCCAATAGAATCCAGATTGCAAAATTTTTCAGCCGTCTTTTTTTCGGAGAAATGTCCACCACACGCAGATGCATAGCAAAACTCGAGTATACTTTGGAATTCATTCTCCGAAACACATCAGCGAATAATCTGATTAGAGCCGATGCGGTACAGTTCAGGGTCCTCCTAGAAGTAATATTTGACCTCAGATTTGATTCTATCTCGTTGTTTCTTGGTCCAATCCTGGGGGATTTGACCAACGACCAAATAATTTACAATATCTGCAAACCATAGGGTTTGGACACCTGATACTGTAAGAATAATTTCGTTTGAAAAGGTATCAGCAATCGGAATATCCGAATGAGAAGAATCACTTAGAAGTCTCGAAAGATGATTCGCCACCACATTCAGTGTCCTGGATTTATCTTTGATTTCAAGATCGAATTCTTGAAGCAGATGAATCCATCGGATAAATCAGGGTTTGGCATCCTTTTTGGACAAGAGATGGCTCAAGGTCGAGTGGTCGGTGTAAATTATGGCGTGAGACCCTAAGAGATAAGCCCTGAATTTCTCCAAAGCAAATACTATAGCTTGCAATTCCTTCTCAGTAACAGTGTAATTCCTCTGGGCCTCGTCCAGAGTTTTGCTAGCGTAGTAAATGACAGAGGGTTTCCTGTTAATCTTTTGACCCAAAACAGCCCCGATCGCATAATCAGAAGTGTCGGTCATGATCTCAAATGGGGTTGTCCAAATCGGTGGTTGCAACACCAGAGTACAAGTGACTGCCATTTTAAGCAAATCAAATGTCTTACAGCATGATTCGTTGAAATCAAACGGCGTATCTTTGGTGAGAAGGTTGCTCAGAGGGCGAGTGTTTGCACAGCAAAAATATACCAGTAAATATGTCATCTTATGTTATTTCCTAGCACTGCCATTGCATCTTATGTAGCCGTAATTGTATTTGTAAATAGACACCTGCATGCATTTATAAAGAGGGGAGGAGAGTGTGAATAATTGGCCATCTATTAATTAACATCTTCATTAAGTGAGGCATTGCAATTTCACCCTTTTTCATATTTTTTTGTTTTGAATTTTCCGCTCTCTCGCGCGGCTGCAGGGCATGGGGCATGCGTGCCTCTTCGCGCCTCTCCTCTTGCCAACAGCATGGCAGGATGTGCACTGCCAGAAGCATGGCTGTGGCATGCCTTCTCCTCTTTATAACCCTTGGCTCTCTCCCTTGTGCGGGAATGCACTTTCATACACCTGCAGACACCTTGAGATCATCGTCACCTTGGGCCAACCTCCTCCCCTCTCCCTCTCCATACACAGTACCTCTTCTCACTAAGAAGAGGCACACCGTGCGCAGGAGAAAACCCACAGTGGTCAGAGACCACCACTGTGAGTTCCACCACCGCCCAGCTCTTTCATGAGCAGGTGGGCGTGGTGGTTTTGCCCTTTTGTTTCACTACCGATCATCTTCTCCGCCATTGCCAGAGCTTCAAGCTCTCAAGCAGCACAGTCGGTGGCCCAGCAGCACCGCACGCCAGCCTACAGCCCAGCCGGTGGCCGTGCACTTGCCTGCAGGATGTGCACAGCCTTTTTTCGCACGCACAAGCGATCCACAGCTCACCCGCGCACGTAGAACCGGCCGCTACCGGTTGCTCGCTCATCACGGCATTGTAGCTGCTGTTCATGCCTCTCAGCGCGACACTATAGCCACCGGTTCGTTTCTCACTTAGCCGATGGCTTTGCGCTCTCTCTCGTCCGTGCTACCTGCTCCTGTCAGTCTCCTGCGTCTGCACCTCACCTGCCTGCAGCGTTGAGCACTACGCTCGCCCACGCCTGTTCACGCACGAAGAGAGTGCAGGCGCTCCCCAGTACACCGCGCGCGCTCTCTCTCCTGCGCACGTTCATCTGTGCACATCAGACGACGAGGCAGCGCAGTAAACGGCTTATCTGCTACGCTCCCCTCCTCCACCAGCATACACACACACACTCACTTGTACACACACACTCGTACACTCACACACACATTGGTACACTCTCACACACACCCTCATACACTCACACATACATACACACACACACACATATATATCCACTCATATATATATATATACACACATGTACAACTATATATATACCTATATAGTTATAGATATATACATATATATACGTATATATATTTGCATATACATCCACCTACCCATATCCATCTATACACTTCATAAACACCACTCATACTTTCGTGCACTCATCCCTCCACCGCACATCATACTGCGGGAATATTCACACCAGTTGCTGATATTCCCCGATATCCACGCAAAGCAAGCGACTCCACCCTCACTCCCACACATCTGCCCCACAACCCACGCGGCAGTCAGTCTTGTTGGTTGCGTCTTGCTAGAGGTGGACCAACTTGACACTGTGCTACATTCCATTTCCACTTCCACCTCCACCCCTATATATATATAATATATAAATATATATGCATATATATATTCTATATCTACTATATATCTAGACATACATATATTAAGCTAAGTATTTCTTTCTTTTCTAGCAACCGACCTTGTTTGCATTTCTCTTTTATTTCTTGCTATTAAAAAGACAAAAAAAAAGAGTAAAAGAGAAAAGATAATTCTTATCTTGTAGGTACTCGGTCTTGCAAATAACAAGATCCATTTTTGGGAACCCCTAGTTGGCTACAAGCCAAGAACCATTTGGCTCAAGGCCAAGGACTTGATTTTGAGGGTGTACCTCAAGGGCAACATTATCACCAACAAAAAAAAACTTAAAAATAGAAAAAACCAAAAATATAATAAATGCAAGGAAGAGATACGTTTTAGGAAAGACGTAAAAACTCCTTAATCTTCAAATTCCCGCCTCCCTGAGATTGACCCTAGGCCTAAAAGCGACCAAGATAAAATCAAGTAGGCCAGGTTAAAAATTTTGTGAAGTTGGTTAGACTCGATTTAGGTTAACTCACTATAATAACTTCAATGATAATATCACCATATTAACAAAACCTATTCGAGTCGCACCAGCGAGCAACCTTAGAGAAGTCCTTGATGAACCTCATATAGAATCCTACACGACCAAAAAATGATTGAATTTGTTTGACAGATGTGGGAGGAGGAAGTTTGGAGATAGCATCACCCTTAGCTTTGTCAACTTCAATTCCCCGTTCAGAGACAACATGACTCAAGACGATGCCTTCTTGTGTCATGAAATAGCTCTTTCCCCAGGTAAGGACCAATCCTATTTTGATGCATCTTTTAAGGATCATTTCAAGATTAGTCAGGCAAGATTCAAGCGATTCTCCGAAAATAGAGAAATCATCCATGAAGACTTCCATAAACTCTCCCACCATGTCAGAGAATATGGCTAGCATACACCTTTGAAAAGTTGCAAGTGCATTGCATAAGTCGAGTGGCATTCTATGGAAAGTAAAGGTACCGTAGGGATAGGTGAAAGTCATTTTTTCCTGAACCTCGAGATGGATAGGGATTTGATTGTATCCCGAGTAACCGTCTAGGAAACAGAAGTACTTTTGCTTGGTTAGTCTTTCAAAGATTTGATCGATGAAGGGCAAAGGGAAATGATCCTTTTTCATGGTTGTGTTCAGCTTCCTGTAATCGATACAGACCCTCCAAGAGGAAGCTGAATGAGTTGTGACAGATTCTCCTTTCTCATTAGTCACAACGGTAATCTCAGCTTTCTTGGGAATAATTTGCACTGGACTTACCCAAAGTCTATCTGAGATCAGATAAATGATTCCTGCGTCGAGCCACTTAATTATTTCCTTCTTGACCACTTCTTGCATATTAGGGTTTAATCTCCTTTGCATCTGACGATAAGGGCGGGATCCATCTTCCATGAATATTCTATGATTGCAGTAAGATGGCTCGATCCCCTTAAGGTCATGAATGGTCCAACCAATTGCCTCCTTGTATTCCTTTAGGACCTTGATCAGTTTAATCTCCTGCTCCTTAGTTAATCTAGCACTGATAATCACAGGGAGCGTCTTTTGAGGTCCCAAAAACTGGTATTTCAAACTCTCAGGCAATGGTTTCAGTTCGAGCTAGGGCGGGTTTAGGATGGAAGGTAAGGATGATGTTGATGAAGATTTATCAAGAGGAAGAGGTTGAAAGTGAACAAAATCAATAACCTCTTCAGAATGTGGCGGGTTTGTCACAGAAGGTTGCGGGTCAGATCCACCACAATAGGAGGAACTTTCAATTGCAGAAATAGCCATACATGTTTCAATATTCAAGTTATCTTCCTCAAGTTTATCTGTAAATCCACAATCCTCAAATTTGTTAATCGCCTTAATAATCCAATTTCAATTTCTGATCCCCAAAGACGATTTCCATGCTACTGCTCTCACAGTTGATATTAGCCTTAGCGGTAGCTAGGAACGTATGTCCTAGAATGATGGGCGTGTTCCTTAAATTTTCAGGTACATCCACGTCAAGGACAAGGAAATCTACAGGAAAATAGGAGTCCTTAACCTTGACAATAACATCCTCAATAACGCCTCTCGGATTTGTGACCGAACGGTCTACTAATTACAGCATTACTGAGGCCGACCGAAGTTCACCTAATCCGAACTTCTCATAAAGAGAAGTTGGAATTAGGTTAATGGATGCACCTAGATCCAAAAGTGCCCTATCAAAGGTGTAATCTCTGATGACACAAGAATCAAAGGGGTAGCTGAATCTCTCTTTTTCGAAGGAAGGTGATGCAGGATAACAGAACTAGCCTGCTCAGAGAGTATCACCTTCCTCGGAACAGATTCCCTCAACTTACGCTTCTGTGTGCATAAATCCCTTAAAAATTTAACATAAGTCGATATATGTTTGATAGCGTCGAGGAGTAGGATATTGATTTCGACATTCTAGAATATATTCAAGAGCTCCTCGTTACTATCAATAAGCTTCTTCCTAGGTTTAATCAAGGCCTTAGGAAAAGGAACATGAGTCAGATCTTTGGAATCAGGTTTCTGCACCTTGATTTCTTCTTCAGAGTTCTCCTTTCTGTCCTTAGGTTCTCCAAGATTTGGTAGATTAGAAAAAGGTAGTTTTGGGTCCTGGGTTTGCCTTCCACTCCTCATGGTAACAGAGTTAGCAGATGCATAAGGGTTTGGGTCTTAGGGAGGGTTAGGAAAGATTGGAGGGGCTTCATTAGCCAGAAACCTCGGATTTGAAGAAGAAGCAGAAGAGAAAGAACCTTACTCAACCATTTGAGCATATGCGTGTGGGTCCCTCTGATTCTCGTACCCTTGGGCTTGATTGCCCGGATTCTATATATTACGCGGGTTAGGTATGGGTTGAGATGGTAGAGATCTGGGTTGACGGGAATTAGCAATGAACCCAGTTTGCAAGTTGTCCAGCGAGGTTTTCATTTGTTGCATGAGCTGGAGCATAGATCCTTACATATCTATCATCTGGTGGTTCAAATCAGCCTGCCCTACAGGTTGATGGGCATTCTAAGTTGGTTGATTAACCTGATTTGGGGGCAAATGAGTGTAAACATAACCTTGATCCATTAGTCTTTGCTGAGCATAGTTGCTGGGTTGGAATTGGGTCTGCTACCCTAGGTTTTTCCAGGAGAAGTTAGGGTGGTTCCTCCAACCAGGATTATAAGCATTAGAGAAGGGTTGGACCTAACGTTCTCCTGTACAGCATAGACATCCTCATAGGGTGAGGATGGAGATAAAGAAAGGGAGGGATTAGAGAAACTGGGATCAAAGGCCCCAGTTTGGAACCCGAGGGGTTCCGAACAATGCTGGCTCACAGGTTGAGCTGCATCCAGTTGATTCACGAACTCCCGTCCAGAAGGAGCTCGCGAAGAATGGAATCCCAAGTTCTGAGATTGAGTGGATCGAGAATTGTTTGCAAAGTTTTCCGCCATCCACTCCTCCATCCTTTTGGTAACCAAGTCCATCTTATCTAGTTTATTACAAATCATTTCCATATCGAATGAATGAGAGTCGTGGACCTCACTAACATTCAATCTGGGTTGTAGGGACCTGTTAAAAGTATCCATAGAGGCATGATTGATTGAATTTTCACTCATTTCCTCAAACAAATCGTGCGTGCTATCTGCGCCTTTGTTGAGGAAATTACCTCCGCAAGAAGCATCCACGTGATTTCTGAGTTGCTTAGTCAACCCGTGCTAAAAGATTTGCACGAGCTGCAATTTTGACACCTCGTGGTGTGGACACTTCCACAATAAGTCTTGGAATCGCTCCCAAGCAACATGAAACTGCTCCCCCAGCCACTGGGCGAAGGTAGTAATCGCCCGTCTCAGAGCATTGGTACGTCCGATAGGGAAGAATCTCTTCAGGAAAGTCGATTTCAGATCATTTCATGTCACGATCGGCCTTCTTATGGTTTTGTACCAATGAGCGACTTTATCCCTAAGAGAGTGGGGAAAGAGTCTCATAATCGTCTGCTCTTCATTCAAGTTTCATGTTTTGGTGGTCTGGACCGAAGTGGTCAAGTCCTCCAAATGCTGAAACAGGTCTTCAGAGTCAAGCCCATGGAAATGTTTGATCAGGTTTAACACCTGGGGCTTGATTTCTACATCTCCGGTAGGAATCTAGACGCCGGGACGTTCCCCGTAATTTGAAGGATCATAAAAACCTTTCAAAGGCTGAGCACCCTGCATTCTCTGGAACCATTCTTGCATTCTCTGCATTTGTTCCAGCTTCCTTTGAAACATCTCCTGGTGATTCTAAGGTAGAGGAGGTTGTTGATTGGCCATGGGATCAATTTGGCCAAAATTTAATCTACGCCTCCTAGAATGATCTAATGGTCCTTCCAATTGAGGATTCAATGACCTCCTTCCAAGCATAAATTACAAAGAGGTCGGAAGGACTGGGGATAAGAACCTAGCAGCACAACAAAACAAGCCTGTCCTTAAGTTGGGTAGCCTAAGAATCTACAGACTCTCAGAATCCGTCTTAAGATTATAGATGATTTATTCTACTTGTATCCAGTCAATCCAACCAGTTAGAAGGAGGGATTGAGGAGAAGGTTCTTCCTTCGGCTTATGCCTCTAGTTCCTAATGTATCCCCCAACCGCGATCGTTTGATTCTACTCCCCTAGCTAGACATCAGATTGACTAGTACAAGCAAGTTAATTGTAAATAATCTCAGTCTGGGCCCTGAAGAGTGAATCAATTCTTAAGGCTAACGTCTACTTGATGTTACTTAGGCTTAAGATTGTAGTGCTTATGGAATGTGGTAGGCCCTTAAAACGGGTTGTGCCTTTAATGATCGATTAAATATGTGTAAGTGCGTGCACAACTAGGGTTTTCAAGCAAGATTATTTGGATGAATAGATTTTAAGGTTCAAATCTTGCTTAAGTAGCTTTTAGGGTTTAGAATTAGGTGAGTTCAATCAAGTTTCAGAGGCAAATCAGATGTTCAAACATGGGTGAAAATCTTTTCCTTTTGAAATCAAGAAGTAAAGTGGAGTGCCGGGTATTGACCTAAATTGTAAACCCTAAGGGGAAGCTACTTGATGAGTTGATTTTAAAATGAAGTGGTACGACCCAAACAACTCAAATAATTGGCCGAAATGCACCACTAAGTTAGTCACACAAGATGATTAACCTAGACTGATTTCTACTCTCTTATGTGTTGATTTACGTGTACCGGTTCCACAGGTCGGAATCCTGGTTGAGTAGATAAAAATCAAGTTAGGTTCTGTGTCTTGAATATGGATGTATGTAGTGTGTATGTTGATTTATCCCAAAAGATTTTTTTTTTGTTATTTTTTTTACGAAGATGAGATGAGTGGAGATGGAAATCAAAGCATCCAAACTAATCCTAGGGTTTATGCGAATACCTAGGTTAATTGGGGTTTGAATTAAGATTGTGGAATGAAATCTATGGAGAGGGGGAAGAATGGGGAGCACTTACAGTTGTCTTCAACTGCACTTTACTTGTTTTTACCACTTGAAGATTCCTTATTGAGGTACCTATAAAACAATAGAAGAGAAATAAAAGTAAGTTAGAAAACAATAAAGTATACAAAATGCGGAAAGAAAATTGAGAATTGTCGCTTCCCTGGCAACAGCGCCAAAATGCTAAAGCGTAAAATCTACGCAAATAAATTTTTACCCATTGTCGTAGTATGATTTGCGAAGAAATCCGTCAACAAATAAATTTTTACCGAAATTCGTAAAGAAATTCTGGGTCAAATACAGGGAGCCTACGTCGATCTAAAATTCGCGATTATATTTTTTTGAATTTTTTTTTATTTTAAAAGTGAGATAACCACAATGAATTTGATATTAACACTGAGAGAGAGAGAACAATCACTTTACAACTGAATATTATTTTTACAACTAGAAAGCAGGAAATGATTGCGGCTAGAAAGTGGGAAATTCTATTCTAGAGAGCAATAAAGAAGGGAGAGAGATGTTATCCTCTGCAATGGTTTCTTGGAGGACGAGCCAGACGGGGCAACGCCTGGAAGATGGAAGACGAAGAACTGAGTAGGAAGAACTAGGGGCTAGGCAAGGCGTCGTCGTTGTCGTGGGATCCACTTCTGGAATGGGGGGAAAACTTTGGTTTAGGACAAGCTTCTTTAGAGCTTTGGAGAAGGAGAGAGGTGAAGGAAGGGATGATTGAAATGTGGAGGGTGTAGGCCTTTTTATAGGTGTAGAGGTTGGGGGCAAAAAGGTCATTTTATGTTAAGAACATTAATGCAAGGGCCTATAGTGATGGATTAAAAGTGTCACTAAAGCCATGATCGTGGCCTTACGTGCGTGCTCGCTCGCGCGCCTCTTCCTCTTCTCCTTCTCAATGCACACGCACGTCTTTTGATCCTCAACTGTCCGATCTCGAGATTGGATGGCTTAAACGCACTGCTCCAATCTCCTTCAACGCCTATTAAGAGGCAACGCAGCCTCCTTCATCGTCGTTGGATCGAAGATCAACGGCTCAGGACGCACTCTCACCTACCTTCACAAGAGTACGTTTGATGACTTGTTCGCACTCCTCGCATCTGGGTGCGCCACATCACTCGCATCCGTGTCGTCCGCTTGCCATCCAACAGCCAGATTTAGCCGCTCTTGTGCCCGCACCTTGATTTGAGGAGCAGCGGGGATCGAACCCGCGCCTCGCGCTCGCGAAGAGGGTCACGACCGCCGCGCTGCGACTGCCGCTTTGTCGCACTTATGTTTTAAGCGCGCGTGCCCATGGCCATTGGATCAAGATCCAACAGCCTAGATTTTCCTCGCACATGCCTTCAGAGGTTGAGAAGAGGTGCTAAGGCCGATTTTGGTAGCTGTGATGGCTCCACGTGGTGTCATCATGGCCATCCATCTTCTATGAGTTGTAGATGGTGCCACGAATGTCGGATTGGACCAATTTTCGCACTGTTGGGCTACGATCGTCGATCCAAACCCATCCGTGCAGTCGGATTTGTCGTCTGAAGTGTAGATTTACACCATCTTGGCCCTTCATCTCTGACCTTCCTCGGATTATATCTGATGCTACGGAAGTCTGATCGAGCTGATTTTGGAGTCGTTGAACTCTGATCATTGCCCTGATCAGATCCGTACAGTTGGATCTTCGATCCAAGGTCCCTGATTAAAATTCTCCTGTCCCTGGTCACCAAAAAGAAGAAATAGTTATTCAATTTGTACAATTTGACCTAAATACATGATGATGCATATTATGCAATATTTGCAGTGCTTGATGCTAATATGATACTAAGAACATACATTACTAGATATTTTTTTGCTGTTTAGATGTATACACATCAAATACTTTAAGGGACAAAGTGCTAAAATTACACTTATCCTATGAGTCATTTTTAGAGTGATGAAACTAATAATGATAATTTGTGAGTTCCTAGTTGAAAAGTAAATTAATTGTAACTTAAAAAGTAAATTTATATTTAATTTGATAATTAATTACACCAAATTTGATTAGGTACAAAATTTAACTATTAAATTGCAATTAATTTAAGTTTGGATAGTTGATCCAAACTTTCGAAAATTTATTTTGAGCCAAAGGTGCAAAATCAATTAAGAATTAATCTCATCCATTGGATGGAGATCTAATGGATCTCATCATTTTAGGGATTAGGAAATGAATCTCTATAAATAACTCTCAAAGTGAGACCTTAATTGATTGGGGGCGAGTACGAAAACGCACGTTGCAACGTATTTTTATAATGCGTGGTCATAATCAACCAGTTGAAAATTAGAATCAGCTGATTGAAAATGAAAAACTACCAGTTGAAAACCAAACAGATCAAAACACACTTGTTGGAAATGATTTTCAGTTCGTTAAAAATCAAAATACACTGGTTGAAAATCAAAGCACACTAGTTAAAAATGAAAATATATCAGTGTATTTTTCCTTTTTATTGGTGCTAAATGATTTTTCACTTGGAACGTGATTTTTTACTTAGAAGAAGTGATTTTTCATCTATGAAAAGCGATTTCCACCAGTTGAAACTACTACTCTTACTTTGTATGTTACAAAATACATTTGAATGTGCGCTTGTTTACATTTTGATTAATTGATTCTATTCAATCAATTTATTGATTGCCCTCTAAGAAATCCACCCAAGAAAGGCATTTCCGACCATGAGGGAGAAGACTATAGGAGGCACCCTTTGCCACCATAGTAGTTAGCTGACTAATACCAATATTGGTCAGCGCCTCCTACTGTAGCCAGTCGACCGGTTGTTGAATCGCTTGACCATCTACTGAAGGGTTACAACTTCAATCCTTCTTGTTCTGGTCCCCTCTACCCTTGGTAGAAAGTCGACCATGCGCTAACCTTTTACCACTGTAGTAGCTATTGCAAGATTTCAGAACTTGTTTTTGACATCCGTTTTTGGATTTTGAGGTGACCGTCACCTCGATTTTTGAAGCAATTCGCGAATCTTTAATGGAGTTCATCTTCCACGATGCAAGGGCTTCATTCGCTTGTTGGGGAGGAATAAGAGAGTCGCTCTCAAGACTTATTTTAAGATGCACTACCATATGAGATGCTATACTACGTCATCTCAAAGGTATAATCTCTTAACTCATTGGATTTTGAAATAAGAGGAAACTAATTCCTTTCATGTAGTTTCGATTTAGGCATTTTTATTTTCATTTTCTTGATTATTTTATGGCATCTATCCCATTATGTTTGCAAAGTTTTTTTGAAATATCTATTTTTATTTTTCATATTCTTTACGTTTCCGCGATGCTACGGGTACGTTAAGAACGATCCCAACAGCTTACTCATAATGTTATCCTTGGTTAATGATCTTCATTATCTTAACTCCTTTCCAACGTGGATGCTTTATATTTCTTTCTTTCTATTTAAAAGTGACATTTTCGGTGCAGGTTAAACCATGTTCAATGTTCTTTTCAAATCTTACAGACAACCATAGGTATACTTCAGAGTAATGATGTTTACAAATCATATGTCACTTTAAATCTGAAGCACCACATCTCATCCATCCACATAAGGAGGTGGCCCCCTTTTTGGGAAGGGCACGGGCGTAGATTATTTCCTCAATTTTCTGATGATGAAAACGTTTCTCGTCACTTTATGGTACTATGTCGTAATCTTCCCTTTAATGCACTTTAATTCAGCATGATTTCTTCTGTCTCCATTATCTTGGCATTAATCTCTCCTGCCACTAAATTCTTTGAGTAACTTATTACTCTTTCCCACACTTCTAGATAAATATCGAGGTCTACAACTAGATGTAGAAATCAAGCTTGTACGTTAATCTTTTGTCATTCTATCTAGTTTATGCATCATGCATGGTTTCTTCATTATGTGTGTTCCTTCAACTATTTCCATTCCATGAATTACGACAATAAAGCACTCAATACCTTTAGTATAATACACCTTCCCGCCTCTCGATGTACATCGTTAATCATATTTTATGTCTCTTTAAATCTTCCAATTGGAACATTTAAACTTGATTGGATCAATATTTTAACGCTTAGATTTTAGTGGGATGTTTTAAAATCTACAAGAGTGCTTTATAGTTTTAGCGGAATCTGATGGGCTCCCTTGATCGATGGAACTTAACCTTCTTGTCTCTCCTTCGTCTTGTAATATTTCTTTCAATGTCACGAATGATTTAATGCTTTAATTAGGTAGGTATCGCGTAATGTGAGGTTGAAGTCGGCTCAAATCGAAATCTCTTCTGTCAAGGTTAAGAGTCTATACTTATCTGTGGAGTCTTTGGATCTACCTTTAAGGATGTCTCTTGCCTAGCTAGACATACTTCACGCCCCTTGCGATGCGGAGCTCCTCCGTCGTTCGATTTTCGCTTGTCGACAAATTTGAGGCGTGGGGCCTACCCGGTTGCGGATTCCTCCATCTTGGTAGGTGGGGTTAAGATTCTGCGTTCATCTTCACTTCTGTTACCATTTTGGCAGCAATGACCAAGAGCATTCCAACTTGAGAGATTGACAGATGCTCTAATTTCAAGGCTACCAACGACCAAGTTTTCCATTATTCTCTGCTTGGAAAAAATATGAGTCTTTTTTTTCCCGTGAAAAATCTAATTCTAAGATGTTTGCAAAATCGAGTCGGAACCCCATCTGGTCTGCTTTAAATTGAAAATATATTTTGGGGGGGGGGGTGGCGGGGGCGGTGTGGAGAGGGTGCAACATGTAACCATATGATCAGGCAATATATGCACCACGAATCACGAAGGATCGCTTCCATGATTTGATGCCAATAAGTTAAAAAGGGCCATCAGACCTTCATGGATAAAAGCTGATCAGTTATTAGTTAAGAAGGGAAGTTGAAACTTTTATTTTGATGGCTACTGCTACTAGATTGAGCTCCAGTTTGGATAAATCAGATCAATCCAGCTGACTGTGAAACAAACACACCCACAAACATCACGGAAAAAGCATGCAGGATGCAATGGAATCTGATCATGTTGTTGCATCATCGATCTGTGACCTTGCAGAGATGCCAAACAATTGCCAGCTCGACCGATGCAACGGTGCTACGTAGTAGGCCCTCCAATGTCTCTGGACCAGCGAGACCTCCATCTTTTACCTGATCTTCGTGTGTGAGTTAATTCAGATCAGCAAGATAAAAAACAGGGGATAACTGTTTGTATTTACGTGTAAAGCAGAAATATGTCTTGTTAGAATTAATGTGGAGATACAGTTAACAAACATGGGTTGGCATATACCATACCTACGTGGAGGTAAAAATGAGAGATATCCCCCTCACATAAAGGATAGTAGTGTATAGTTAAACCCAGGTTAAATGTCAAAAGAAAGGTAAGGAAATCTCTTCCCAGAGTGCCTGTCACAGGGTGTGGATTGGATCCCTTGTTAATACAGAATTTTTACGAGTGTGTTTTTCTAATCTATTTTGTCACATATATGGATGGCTCTAAACAATTTTCTTTATGCATTAGCCTGCAAAGTTGTCGTATCCTTCACATCGATATCCCTGAAATCGATCAGGTACCATAATTGATTCGTTGTTTTTTGGTAAAGAATCGAAAAATAAATTTGCTCTTTCCTTCTTATCTTAATTTTCAACTTAATGGAAATTCCTCCTTTAATCACCTCAAAAGCAAGTCTTTGTAATTTTGAATGCTTGTAGCGTCCAAATCTCAGTTATGAAGTGCTCATTTTCTAGATAGCATAAAAGTAGAGAAATGCACGCTGGAATGTGTTTCTGTAATGCACGGATGATAGCTGTGATTTCAATCGGTGTATTGTGACTTTTCATTAATGGAAATTATTTTTTACTAATGAAAAATTATTTTTCAAGTGAAATCACTTCTTATAGGTGAAAAATTACGTTCCAAGTTGAAAAATCATTTTCTACCGGTGAAAAGGTAAATATACCGGTGTATTTTCATTTTCAATCGGTGTGTTTTGATTTTCAACGGATGTATTTTGATTTTCAATAGGATGAAAATCATTTCTAACCGGTGTGATTTTGATCCGCTTGATTTTCAATAAGTTAATTTTACTTTTTAACTAGTGGAAAATAGGTTTCCAACTTATGTATTTTGGTGTGCTTCATTTTTGCAACTAAATTTTCAATCGGTTGATTTCTTATTAAAAAGTGAAAAGTTATTTCGTCTATGTGGTTTAGGTTTAGGATTTAGGGGTTAGGGTTTAAATTTATGGAAAGTGATTTTTCTACTATGCAAGGTGATTTTTCACCTTAGGATTTAGGATTTAATTTTTAATATTTAAGGTATAAATCCTAAACCCTAAACCTTAAAGTGAAAAATCACTTTGTATAGGTGAAGAATCCCTTGGAGTTGGTGAAAATCGGTTGAATCGCTTGGAGTTGGGTGGGAACCACTTGGTTGAGTGGGAAAGTGCGTTGCAAAATACGTTGCAGCATGTATTTCTCTACCTACTTCCTTTATCTGAAATAGAGACTCACAGTAGGAAAAGGAATAGTGTATATCAAAGTGGCTCCGCATAATACATCTCAACAATGCCCTTTATTTATATAGAGCCACTTTATATAGAAGGAAAAAATTCATGTTTAACAATTCGATTGCGATAGAGTCCATGACTTCCTAGCATAACTGCAACTAGGTTTTAGCTACGTTTTATTGGGAAAGTGTAAAAGTCAAAATGATACAAAAATTATATTACTCAAAAGATCATTGTAACAAAAAAAAAATCTCAAATTCTAATCTTAAAAGAGAAATACCCATGATTCTAAACCTCTTGAACATGTGCTCATTCCCATTAGTAGCTGGAATTAAATCATCATCGAAGATGCCACAGATTCACTAGATTTTTATAAGTGAGTGTTGTTACAAATAGATTTAGAAATACATCTATTAGAATACTTATCACAATATAAACAGTAACAATAAATTAAAATAGAATTTTTTTATATTATCACATGTAATTTTAATATAAATCATGCAGTAGGAATACATAAAAAATTATGAATTAGAATAATATAAGTAATAAAAGTAAATTTATCACATTCTTATAAATTATGTACGTAAACAAGTTGTGTGCTAACGAAATTTTATTATAATATAAATATTAAAATAATTAATACATATTTACCATACATATTAGTCTAAAAAAATGATACGAGTAATGTGTTACTTCACTATTCCCATACAATATTACTTTATTTATTTTTTTATTTTGATTTTCTTTGCTGTAGAGAGATATGAAACAAAGGAAGAGGAGAGAGACACTACAAAAATAAAAAATTAAACATACGAACAATGTTTCAAAAAAATAAATGAATGACGTTAATAGTGACAACTACGGTACAAACTATGATGACGTTTACATACGTTGATTCATTTATTTTATTATTTTGATTTTCTTTGCAAAGACAGAGACATGTGAGGGAGAGACTTGATAGAGAGGGAGAGAGGAGAGAGAGGTAAAAGAAAAGTAAAAAAATAAACGAACCGTGTTTCAAAAAAATAAATGAACGGTGTGAACAAAGAGACGTGGTAGAGAGGGTGAGGTGGTGGAAGCCGTGTGCCGAAGGTCGTGCGGCGGAGGTATCTGGCAAATGGCTGCGGTGGTCGGAGGTGCGGCGGCGTGGTCTGCAATGGTCTCTGTATTTTTATTTATTTTTATCTTTACGGGGAATAATCTTTTCCTCTCGAAGGTAATTAGAATTTTGTTTTCTTCTTTTCAAAAAAGAACAACATTTAAAAAAAATAAATGAACGGATAGTGGCAGGTGCCTCGTAAATTATGGTGAGGTTTCTATTCATTACTTCATTTATTTTTTTTATTTCGATTTTCTTTGCAAGGGAGAGAGGTGTGAGAGACGTGACAGAGAGAGAGAGAGAGAGAGACAAGGGAGAGAGATAAAAAATTAGAAAAAAACAAACAGTATTTAAAAAATAAATAAGTGACGTGAACACTGACAACGACTGTACCTTCTTCACGTCAAATCACTTGTATTATAGATGGCTGTCAGAAGCATAAGAATTCTATCTCATGATTTTGACGATGCTGTATCATTTATACTCCGATAATTTATATGTTTATGGCGAAGAAGTCCTCTTGATGATTTTGACGATGCCGTCTGCGAAGAAGGCCTCTCGCTATCACCAGCTTGCTCCCAAGAAGCCCTCTTGACAAATTGGTTTTTTTTTAAAATAAAGTGGGAGTAAATTTCATTCATACGTCACCCGCAGAAGGTTGAAGAGAGAGGCACCCATCAACTGAAACAAAACATATCCAGTACAAGAGGAAAATTAAAAAAGATTACAACTCGTGACTTATTATAAAACGGTCTAGCTAAACCTTGAGCTTACCATTACAGTTGCAAAGGAGATAAGCTAAAATGTAAACAAACATATAAGTAACGTAAAATACAGTGTAAGGTACGAAGGTGGTTTTTATTTAATAATTAATATTTAATATAAAAATAAAATAAAAGAACGTAAATTCTGACAACCATATCTTATTTAAATTAAAACATATAAGTGTCAAATAATTTTACACATATATAATCTTATTTTACATCGATATAAAATATTTATAAATATTATAATTATCAATTTAAATTAAAACACAAGTGTAATCTCATTTTACATTGATGTAAAATGATTCTGAGGTGATTTTATATCGATATAATCTTATCTTATTTTGTAATTTTACACCGATATAAAATAATTATGGAATAATTTTACACCGATACAATTTTATTTTACATCGATGTAAAATAATTTTAGAGATATCCAATGATTTTACATTGATACTTTACACTAATCTAATATTATTTCGTTGTTAATTTAAATATTGATAAATTTCATCACATGTCAATATTAATTTACAAAAAAATTAACATATCACATAAGAATTACATTTACACTTTCTTACATTACATTTTATATTAATTACTTTTTACATTTTTGAACTCTCATCCCAGAGATAATGTATGAAGTTGCTGTCCCTCTCTAAGCGCAAGGTTTCTGCATGTCCATCTTAAGGAGACTACCTTTTCACACAAATAAAGTTGTTACTAAACATTCATTTGCAGAAATATTCCTTGCACCAAACGAACATAGCATGTGTCAGTGGATAATGCAATCTCTATCTCTATATCTAACGAAGGCATGTGAGATAGGCACTGTTTATAGCACTGTGCATTTATTTTTTTTCATTTTTTTAGTTAAAATATAGGAAAATGTAGGTAATGATGTAAATAACAAACCATCTAATTTGAGCTTCCCTCGACTAATTTCTCCCACGGACACACCCAGTTGTTATATATAGGTCTTACACAACTCTCCATATATAGTTTGATCTCTTCCTCTTGTCCCTTTACCAATCTCTTCTTTCTTCGCGACTCTCGTCTCCTTTGTTTGACGTGACACTCATCTTCTTCATTTGGAGCGACCTTTCGTTGTCCTTGTCGAGGTTTCTTCTATGATTTTTTACGCTTTTGTTTTGTGATTTACTTTAATTTTCTATACATTTAGGTTTTCTATTTGCGATCATCATTCTGATTTTACTTTTTATTTTTGATAGTGTTATTGTTATAGATCTGAATATTGCATGAGATTTGGATTCCTTTGATGAAGACGATCATGAAATTCCCTTTGATTCTTCTTCTCGTCTTAATGATCAAAATATTTCTACTACTGATAGAGATGAAGGTGCATATATCATCTTTGATTTGCCATCTATTTTTGAAATAATTTGCATCAGTGGAATTCTACTTTTGTATATATGTAGGATTCTATAATTTTGTATCGATGTAATTACAATTTGCATCGGTGCAATTCTATTTTTGTATATGTATTCTATAATTTTACCTGGTATAATTACATTTTGCATTAATACAATTCTATTTTTGTATATGCCACTATAATAGTTTGTATCTACATCGATAGTCAAAAAATGATGGTATATGTCGCGACTCACTCCCGGTTCCCTACAGGACCCGAGAATGGCTTGCCTCAACAAACCCCATGACCTAATCGTCCAACGAGAAAGGACCAAATGCCATAATCATTCCACAACCACAAGAGTAGTATAACTAAGTGGAAAAATATACGACTGAAAATAAAGGAAAGAAAAACAGCAAACTACTAGTGTCTCACAGTATACAGCGGAAAATATAGAACATAGCCTTCACAACTGGTAGAAAATACAACTAAATACAACTATGAGCTACAGATACTCACTACAAACAAAAACTCTATAAAAGAAACGGTAGGAAACTACGTTGGGTGCTACTGGGCCCAGTGTCCTCATCAGTTAGTGGCTCTGGCTACTTAAATCCTTGACCTGAATAAGGTTATAAAATTTTGTGGTCAACTAACACTGAATAGAGTGGTAGTTAAATCATATAATTTACATAGGCAGCTAACATGCATTTAACAATTCATTCATTATCGTCTGTTCCCAATTATCGTCTTTCCGATCCGAGTATTCTAAACAGGTTCCATAACATTTCTCAATCTTTTTGTTCCCTATGGGAACGATCTTGCTTGCAGTTTTCCCACGACGTAGGATGTATATGTGGCACTCTTCTGGCCGGAAGAGTCCCCCGTAGTAATCCTACACCCGGTCTACTACCCTGAGATCACGGTCGCGACGTAGTGGTGACTACAGCACGTGTGATAAATGCACGGGTAGCTGCCTCGCACTGGTACGCGGTCAGTCGTTTCCACTAACGGGTACACCCAAACGTACAACACGGAATAGCATAGGGCCTTGCCCTCTCAGAACCGGGGTATCGCCTCTTAGAAACAGGGATCTTGCCCCTCACAGTCCGCGTACCCTCGTCCAACTATCCCGATTTACCCAACGGGCTAACAAGAGTCAGTGTAGGATAGCCATACCTAACCCTGGGCCCCCTGGGGCGGTTAACTCCCCACTACACTAAGTAGCTCACCTCGGTACTACGTACACGAAGGCCAAATAGGAGTCTATGTAGAGTGGCCAAACTCACCTTGGGTCTCAACGCAAAGGGCAGCAAGCTCCCCTCTACTTAAAAGGGATAGTTGCTCTCTTCGGTACTACGTACATGAGGGCCAGCTCAATTCCCTTAACCAAGTTCGAACAGCCACTGTAGGCAACATGTTCCCAAAACCCACAGGTTTTTTGTACTACAGTATTCGTGGTTTCTTTCTAACTTCCCCGTAGAGTTCGTGGGCTTTCTTATTCCCATATCTGGTTCATTATACGAAAAACAGGTACTCAAATTCTACCATCAATTACTTAGTAGGCATAACGTCGTTCATTTATAGGAAGCTCATGGTTTATTTCTTTCCAAGAAATAATTTGATTATTCACTAAATGTACATTCATTTCTTCCAGCCCTAGGGTTCATTTCAAAATCCTACGGTTCGATTTCATAGCAGCACGCATTTAATTCTTCAATCCTAGGGTTCAGCTCAAAACCTAGGTCCAGTTAATTCTACGCATGCAATTTAATTATTAACTCTGAAATTTATGTAAAACCACTCTACCAAGATAATCGGGAGATGTGGGAGCACAGTCGACGGAGCTTGCAATCCCTGCGGGTTCCGTGCGTACCACGAACGTATGACCTATCACATTGACCCATATGTCAGAATGAGCTCAGAATGGCAAGGACAAGGTATCATTACGTAGAGAAACTCGAACAGAAACCAATGACATTTTGTTTGCGGGAAAATCGACACCGTTTGGGCCCTGAACAGGCCTAAAAACACAACTCTGACCAAAATCAGACGTTTGAAAAAAGTCCCAGACATCTTAAATGAAACCTTAGGCATACTTTACTCGGGGTGCCTTTCTTTGGACATCTGGAACCCCATGCGGACGTCTAAGGGTGGCTTTAGATGTTTGGAGGTACTTCCGGACGTTTGAAAATGCCTCAGTCCTCGCACCAGCATGCTTCCCCACCCTCTGACACACGTATGTGCATGGTCAGAAATCTGGCAGGAAAAATAAACAAAATTACGTGCTATCAGATGTCTGAGATTTACCTTCGGACGTCTGGCCTAATGTCTGGAGGTCACTCTGGATGTCTGATTCGACAGAAAAATGATTCCGCAGAACCGTTTGCAAGCCTTTCGCTTACTGCAGAAGCTGCAGCAGCGGCAGCATCGCCTCATCTCCTTGCAGCGTTTCACCCTCCGACTCCCTCCCAGGCCCTCCTATCTCCTCTGCCCTCCGCCCTCTCCTTCGCTCCTGCTCAGCTGCGGTGGTGTGGGAACGAAATGGAGGAGGAGGGGGTTTTATATGGGTGGAGGAGGCATGGGGGAGCAGCATGGTGTGAGGTGGGGGAGTTGCAGGGGATGGCACAGCAGTCATGCGTGAGGGGTGAGGGGGTGGTGCGAATCCCTACTTGGAGAGGGTGGGATCAGCGTGACGTAAAAATGCGGAATTGAAATATAAAACAATCTCACAAAAAATAGACAATCATACAATGTACACAATGATTTTTAGGTGGAGACCCAAACCGGGTGAAAACCACCACCTAACCCTCTCGAGTTAGGTTTTTCTGATCAACCAAGTTGATCAAATCCACTAACGTTCTACTTAAACGAGGGTAGTACAACCTCAATTACAACCACGCTACTTTATATGAGGGTAGAGTACCTCAAGCCCCTTCTCTTCACGAGAAGGATTTTGTCTCACAAAGGAGACGAGAATTCGTAAAGCAAATACCCAACACAAGCAAAGTAAAATACAAGAATAATCCTATAGAGCCAGCAAAGATATTCTTAAACTGAGCTTCTATAGGAGTTAGGATGCTTCCCTTTGCAAGAAGTGCGTCAACAACGCCGATGCGTGAACCACGTGGTAGCACTTCGTTGCTCTCGTAATCGCGGAGGGAGAGCGGGTGCGCAACAGGAATCAAGTTCTCTAGGTGTAGAACTTAAGCTTGGAGAGCTAGAGCTTGAACTACTTCTCTTGGACACAAAAGATGTGGAAAATGGCTTGCTTAATGTGTCTTGGTGTATCTTTGAGTGGCAAAGGTTCTCCTCTATTTATAGAGGCCCTAGGAAGGCTTTGGAAGGCCTTGGAAGGCTTCCAGCCGTTGGGTACAACCTCCAAGAGAATCATGTCGAAATCAGGATTAATCATTACACTGACAGGGTTATCAGACGTCTGATCCTGGCATCAGACGTCTGGAAAATCAGTTTAAGACGTTTGGGAACAAAGTCAGACGTCTGATTATAGGCGGGTTTCCTTCATGACTTGAATCAGATCCAAACATGGTTCTGTGAATTGTCATCAGATGACATAAAGGACATCTAGAGTGATGTCTGGATGTCTAGAAACCTACTTTTCTGTGGAAATGGATTCCCAAGAGAATGCAACAGCTATAAAATCTCTGAGAAGAGATTTTGGGTCAGCCGAGGCAAAACAGTCATGTATCTGACGTCTGGGGTCCTCTACGGATGTCTGATACGAGGCTAACGGTCATTTCCTTCATTGTGTGCTAAGCCAGCCAACGGTCCACTAATTAGACGTCTGGCAAAATCTTTAGACGTCTTCTAAGACATCTAGACTAAGGTCTGGACGTCTGATTTCATCAAACAGAACTAAGTCCAGCCTAAACATTATCGGACGTCTGAGTCAACATTCAGACGTTTTAAAAGTCATTATCAGACATTTGATTTTCATATTAGACGTCTGAAAAGACTGTTTAAATCCTATATTTGTTTTCTAAGTTTTCTACAGAAAACCTAAGTATCCTAGGGTTGTGCAAGTATTCCTAGGACTACTGTTAGGGTACTTTGAGGCTCTTTAACTTGAATCTAAGTAACAAAATAAAGAGCAACAAAAGAAACAAAAATACATAGAGTACAAGAAAAGGAAATCTATCCTATTCTTCATCTCCTTCCTTCTTCAAGCCATCGCTCCTTGCGAAGCTCCTTTGTTCTCAATCAAGCTCCTCCAATCCATCCTGGATGCGAGCTCGAACTCCGTCTAACCACGTCTCCATTTGTAATTGACCTGAAATCTAAGACTTCAAGTACAAATGTTAAATGACACGTGTTTTGTTATCATCCAAATAAACGTCGCGGTGCTCTAGCACCAACAAGTGGCACGGGTGGTAGGGAGATGGTGGTGGGAAAATTGCAAGAACGCCTCTACAATTTTCCTCTCCCCCTTACAAATCCCAAAATAAAACCCCAGGGGGTTAAAAACTGCATAAAAACCCCTACGAATTTTTGGAAATGCCAAATGACCCTGGGAAAGGGTCATTTCAGTATAGGTCAAAAATATCGTCGCTGTTTCTTGAAGGACCTATTTCGACGATCAATTTTGGTGTTATGTTAGGAGGCGTCATTGTAGGGTACTCCGATGGTAAAAACCGTCGGTGTTGCATTAGGTGCTACAGTGACTGTTAACATTGGAAGGCTATAAAATTTTGTGTTTATACCAATAGCAACAGTTTTTACTGTCGATCTAGATGCTATCTCCGACAATTGTTTATGTCAGTGTAACGCTAGATGTTCACCAATGAGAAAAATTATACAATCGTTAAAGTAGGTCTTTTATGTAATATTCATTAATATCCCTACTACTTCAACGACCTATTCCTTATAAACATCAATTATATATTATACATAAATGAAAATATCAATATAGATGCCCAAAGTTATTTAACATAATTAATGCCGATTAACCAAATAATCTCCTACATCAATTTTCAAATATAAATATTGAAATCAAAAGAATTCAATATTTGTATAAGAATTCATCATAACTAAAAGCTGGTCCATTTTGAAAATATGATCATATTTCAAACATCAACAATAGTAAACACCCAGCAGCTTAATTACCCATAAAAAGAAGAAACAAATCTAAGTATATTTTTTAATCCCAAGGCTCTGAGAAATTCATATTTGGATCGAGGTCTCACACCTACTACAAAGCATATGCTTAGTTCCCTTTCACGTGGTCAAATGCAATTTGTACCGTATTATGATAATCAACACCTTAAGTATAACTAACATAAATATAAACTATGCATTCTAATATACCAACAGGGCTAAAGAAAAGAGGGCGCTAATACATTACACTTGGCACTTACATTGGCTTAACCTTTTCAATGTCATCCTTCCTTGAATTGCTTCATGATATAATTATTGTATCAATAAAAGAAAATCATCTTGTTGTACAAGTTTAACACTCTACTCCTTAATTTTGATTTAACATGAACAAATAGCATGATTATTGAATGTTGTTTTCTATATATCTTTTGTGCACTTTATACACCTCTATATCTTTTTGCCCCAAAAATATTTAACCAAACACCCTAGGACTAACATAACATTTCCTTAAAATTCAAAATACAAGTTGCATGATTATCGTGAAACATGAAAGAAATTAACATAATGTAATTATTTATAATTTTATTGCACTTCATAATTGCATCCTTGAACAACCTCCCATTTGTGTGTTTACAATAAAGAAATTCATGAAACATAAAGATTAGAAAATAGATGCTTTAACTTCTAACCAAAGAAAGATGCACCAGCCAAGAATCGAACCCAAGTTTGTATCGTAAAAAGGTACTATTCTACCACTAGACCACTAGTGCTATTCATGTTTAATGAACCAAACAGCTAAATATTCATCAAAAGAATGAAATTGAAGATCAACGTCCAATAGCTTCGGACAACTTCCACGAAGACTTTGGGTTCCTCAATTGGAGCAACGCGCCACTCCAGCTACTCCAATTTGACGAAGGAAGTTTGCGACTTCTTAGGAGGAAGCTGCGCGAAATTAGTCCCACATCGGGGATGTTTGAATTTTTTTTGCGCATGTAAGGAATTAGTGTCGATAGCTCTTTGCCTCAGTAAGCATGGGGGTGAGGTCTTGATGAGAACCTCATCATGAGCCCTAACTAGCATATTTTGACCTAATAAAGTGAACAAAAGCTCCTACATAACCAAAAGAAAGGCTTAATTCAAGGGATCATTAATCTGGGAAGAGAACAAGAAACAAGGGGTAAAACTATAATTTTACCATTGCAATGCATCAACGGGATTTATAAGGGTCTAGACATAGGTCAATTGGACTTAATAAGAGAAAAAGTGGGATGGTTCAGTCAGAAAAGGGTTATTGTGAAATTTAGGAATTAAATGACATTCTGTAACTCTAAAACAAACCCACTTAAATTCACAAGGTTCAAGGCAAGATAAAAATAAACTAAACCCTCTAAAATTTATGAAAAAATATCCCCTAGGTTTAAAACCTTCAATTTGTCCTTTGGAACCTATTTTGACCTAGATTGGGGTCCATGCCTAATATTTGACCTAATTTGGGTTTTTATGCAAAATATCCAGTCATACGTGGTCAAACCTAAAATCCAAATTCACCCTTGGATTCCTTAGGTCAAAATTAGGTTTATACCAAAATTTGGACCTAAGGGAAGGTCATCTTGACCTTCTTTGCAAATTGGTCCACCAAATTACATTCAGACCCTTAACTTTTGGAAACCCTTGCAAAGACCCCCTCAGCTTCTTCGTCACTTTCTTCATTTTGATCCCTCTACCATTGCAGCAGGGACCCATACCGCCGGCGACTTTGCGAGGAGGATTTCTCCTCATTTCCATGGGGAGCTGCTCCCAGATTTGAAAGGGGAGCTCCCTACGAAGCCCCCTACTGCATGGGCCGCTCCCCATGCCCTGAAATGCCCCATACCTCTCGTGCAAACGCTCGAGAGGTATGGGTCTTACTCCGGCCATACCTTCGGCGAAGACTTTCGTCCACCTCCTCGCGACTCTTCCCTTTACCCTTGCCTATTTAAGGAAGCCTAGATCCCTCCGCTTCCTTCAAGCCTATTTTGGCCGAAGAAATCCCCCCAAAATTCGTCTCCTCCTCCTCCGGCCAACTACCTGCAGGCTCCGATGACTCTCCCTCCCTCTTCTTGTCGTTCTACCATCGTACCAGTGGCAGAGCCATCTCCGCCGTGCTCCTCCATGCCGTGCAGTACCAGCGCGTGCCCCTCCGACCCTCTTCCTCGTCGTCGTTCTTCATCACTGGGCCTTTATCTCCGGCAATGGCAGACACCCGCTACTCGCCCTCCGCCTTCCCCATTTTGCTCTAAACACCCTATATAAGTACCTCTTTCTCCCCTCTTCATTTCCCCTTTATCAATTTCTATTTCGACCCTCGACTGGCACTACCACCACCATCGTTCCCACCTCCGACCAGATCACCGGCGAGGTGTGCCTGCCGCTTCACGCCTCCATCCACCTCGCCAAACCCCTCAGAAGATCCACCACCATCCACTGATCAATTCCCCCCTCTCCATTCATCGCCAGACGCTCCCAACACACCCCTTGAACACACCCACCTACACAGCCACAGTAAGCCCTAGGCACTCTCACACATGCGCTCCCACGCCACCCCGACCACCGCAGCACACTCGCCGTACCTCGGCGAGGCTTCCCATGTGTTCTGACGAGGCCGCAAGGCTGTTTTACTTGAGCGTAGGTTCTGACCACTGTCGCCATTGAAGTAGGAGCGAAGCTTGCTCGCAAGCTCGAATCAGGCAGCGTCTCTCCAAGCCCCAGGTCCTAGGCGACGCGGATTTGTCGCCCGCACACATTCAGCCAGTGATTGGCTTTAAGGACCCTTGCAACTTTGGCAATGGAACGTGGCCCCTGTAGGCGCGTGCAAGAGAACAGGTGGGACATTTAGTCCCACCTTGGAAGTTTTGAAGTGTGAGGGGTGAAATAAATTGTAAAAGTGCAGTAGCCTTGTCACCTCAGATCCATGGGGTGAGGTCCCACTCACCCGACCCAGTCTCATCCGCTATCACGCCCCGCGGACCTGGCCTAACCTGACTACCTGTGTAACTCCTCGCTCACCACCGCAAGCCGGTGGGCCTGGTTCTGGGCACGCATACCCGACCCGATAACCCGAGAAGGCTCTGAGAGAGCTATCCTGAGAGCGAAATAGAGAGAGAGACATGGGGAGGGTAGGGGTTAGGTTTTGCTTCTGTGTGCGCAGGGAAGAAGAAGAAGCAGCTGTGGAAGGAAGCTGAAGGCAGGAGAAGCTAATGGAGAAGAAGGTGTTGCTGAAGAGGAGGAAGCACATCAGAGAGCAGCTGAAGGAAGGACTTAGCCGCAGAAAGCAGAAGAAGAAGAAGGAAGAGGAAGGAGCCGAAGAAGAAGAAGAGAACTGCAGAGGCTAAGGAAGGAGAAGCTGAAGACGCAGTCAAAGCCTAAGGCAAGGAAGAAGAAGGAGGAGGCACAACAACTCAAGAAGAGAAGAAGAAGAAGCCAAGGAGGAAAGCCAGGTGAAGAAGAAAAGAGGAAGAAGGAGCTACAGCAGAGAAGAAGACAGAAGGAAAGGAAGAAGAACAGGGAAGACAAAAGAGAAGAATCATTGTAGCAATCTGCAAGATAAGCCGTCGATTCATAGAATCAGACGTCTGAGAAAAGAAAGACAGAGAAAGAAAGAAGGAAAAGGGTGCGGCCAAGAAGAGAAAAGAAAAACAAGAAAGAGAAGAAGGGAGAAGGCATCAAGAAAATATTTCCTCTTCCATTGCTATTTTCTTTTTAGTTTTCTTATACATAAACTTTCACTTATATCCTTGTTAAATATCACATTTTGAGAATTGTGACTTTTGGCTTCTAAAATACCAATTTGTTCCCTGAGTTCGACCTCGAAATATTTTTGAATTTTGAGTAATAAAAATTGATAATCGTTTATATGACGTTTTCAAATATACTGCAACGAATATCCTTTTATGAACACGATCTCGTCGTAGCACAGCGATTACGATTATTTTTGGCGCCGTTGTCGGGGAGCAACAGGCATTTTAGAAGCTTTGATCACAATTTCTAACTCATTACTAATTTAATTTCTCTCTTTTGTTGTGTTTATTTCAGGAAAATCCGAGGAGAGAAAAGCAGCCGCACAATAACCACATCAGGGAACAGGTAACCTTTTATTAACCCTCTCTCTTAATCCCCTCAAAATCTGAAAAGGAGAAACAAAGAGAAAAATCAATCTAGGGCTACTTATTTTCCATATTTAGTAATCCACAAGAGTTGCTTGATTTTTACTTTCAACACATTTTAATTGCACATCACTTAAGGTAACTAGGGCTAAGACCTTCTTGATTGAGCCCTAGATACCCATTTCTGAGGCAACTAAATTGGACCAACTAGAGCCAACCAAAGTATTACAAGCTAGGGTTTTAGAGACACATCCTTTTCTAAGAAAAGAAGCAAAAATTTCAGAAAGAGGTGTGCCTAAGCCTTGCTTGAAAAGACCTATTCAAGAGAAACCTTAAGCAAATCAGGCTCTTAATCTACTTGAACCCTAAAAGAAAGGACCTAAAAGCTCTCAAAGGAACAAAGAGGTGAACTTGATCCTTTGGGTCAACCAACCTTTAAATTAGGTCACTTTGCACTCAAAAGGCTTAAAGTTCAAGTGGAACCCTAAGCACCTTGATCTTAACTAAAAGAGGTAGACTTAAGAGGTCAAGGTCCCCATTCTGGTCTACCTGGAATCTTAAGAGGTCAAGGTCCCCATTCTGGTCTACCTGGAATCTCAGTGACAATAGAGGTCGGGTGGGGGAAACCCTATAACCTGTGGGGACGCTCTACCGTGTAGGGGTCTTCGCGAGACTCTCCCTCTCTGGCTGCCCAGGTAATTCTCAGGTGAATGACCTTTCTGACTAAGGGATATCGTCCGTCCCGAACCTCTATAGTCACCCAACATATTTTGGGTGTCTCGATTGGGTCCAGCACATTCTAATCCCGTCCAATCTTTCGGTGCATGTTTGGTAGGAGGTCCTTGAAACATCCTTTAGAAATCCACTCTCCCCAAGGCCAAGCCTCGGTACCTTTGTTTGTGCAGCAACCCCACCACATAGACCTTTCCTCTGATTCAGAACCTAGTTCTCTTTCTTCTTCCATCATGGCACAGCTTGTTGAAGAAGAAAACAATCTTAAGCACCAGCTTCAACGTCTAAATGACATCTTCCAGAACTTCATGAACCCATTGCAGCGTCCCATGATGCGAGATCACTATAATCCTGCTGCGGTGGCAATCGAGCCTCGAGTCTGAATCTCGGCTGAAGGATCTGATTCTGAACTAAAGCCCAATATGATTCATGCCATACCAAAATTCTATGGGCTTAACTCTGAGGATCCATTCCAGCATATTAAACAGCTCAAGCATCTAGCCCAAACCTTCGGGTCAGATGCACAAAATTGGGATATCTTGCTTATGAAGATGTTTTCTTTCTCCCTCATGGACAAGGCTGCTCATTGGTATCAGACTCAGACTCGTCCGATCAACACATGGGATGAACTTCAGTTCGAGTTTTTGAAGAAGTTCTTTCCCGTTGGTCGGACAAATGCCTTGCACTGTCAGATTACTCACTTCACCCAACAAACGGGAGAACCTCTTCATGAGGCATAGGACCAATTTTTGGATCTCATGTGAAGGTGCCCCCATCATGGAGTTCCTAAATGGGAACAAGTCCAATCTTTTTACCATGGATTCCGTGAGGACATTAGATTATTCATCAATACAACCTGCGGAGGAAACATCATGGGTCAGCATGAGGACATGGTGTGGGAGATTCTCGAGAATATGTGCGAGAACTCCATCAACAATGACTCCATGGGTTTATTCGACCGGACGAATACCCGCGCATTGACGAATCTTAGGAGAGCACATGAGATGCAAGGCCTGTCTGCATCCGTTGACTTGGAACTGATGGCCAGTCGGTTGGATAAGGCTCTATCTTAGAGAAGAAGGTGGATGAGCTGACTCGGCATTTGCAGTGAGCCACCTCTACGCAGAACTCTTTTGCACAGCTACCTCTCGCGAGGGAAACTGTGCAAAATATCTATCACCGATCTTCTCAGGGGATGGACCCGTATCCACCCCCGTCTGACTCTCGGACCGGAGTGACCTCCGATCCACTCTATTCTAGTCGGGGGAACTCTGAACCCCCATACTTTGACTTTCCCGAGGCTCCTCAGACCTGCGAGGACCTCAACGCCATCCAGAATGACCCATTTTCCAACACCTACAATCTTGGATGGAGAAATCATCCTAATTTCCAGTGGGCGGGAAATTCCTAGACTCAAAGACCACCTTATCAACCCCGTTCACAAGCCCCTCGTCCTTATCAGCCGCCTCAGCCTTGGCCTAACCCCACCTATCAATCTGGGCCAAACCAAGACCAAATGTCTCTTATCCTTCAAACACTGGCTGACATTCAAAGAATGAATGCGGCAATCAAGAAATAACACAAGGACGAGATCATAGAGGTCCTCAACCAACTCGCCCAGATGACGAATTCCTGCTAACCAGGCACACTTCCTTCGCAACCTCTGCCGAACCTAAATAATGTGACGACCCAGAGGCACATTATGAACCCAAATCCAGGCCACGCACACATGATTTATCAGGCCCCTTCTGTTCCATCACTTGACGGGATGGAAGCTTCAACATCTTACGCGGGTTATCAACAGCAGCCACCCATTTTACCAACCCCAAACTAGAACCAGGCAGGATTAAACTCTGTAACAACCCGTAGTGGTAAAGCAACCCAAGACCCACCTTATCCAAATCACTCCAGGCCTGGTAGTGAACCAAGCCCTAGGATAGTTATCCAAGATGTCCTTGTCCCAGATCAAGAACCTGGACCTATTCTAGAGGAACCAACCAAGGTTCCATTTCCTGAGGCCTTGACCAAGGGAAAAAGGACAACCAAACCTGTGGCTCCTGAGGAGGACCTGATCAAGCTCTTTGAACAGGTCCAGATAAACATCCCCTTGATGGATGCAATCCACCACGTACCGGCTTACGCACGATTTTTGAAAGACATGTGTACACCTAAGCGTAAGCCGCAAACCAAAAGTGGGAGTCCGATCATACTGTTAGAGCAAGCCAGCTCTATAATCTTGAATAAACTCCTACACAAGGCACAAGACCTAGGTGCACCCCTGATTTCATGTAAAATTGGTGAAACCCAATTCGATAGAGCATTGCTAGACTTAGGTGCCTCCATAAACCTAATACCCACATCCCTGCTTAACCACCTTGAAGAGTCCGAGCTTAAACCGCCTGAGGTGACATTGCAGTTAGCTGATTAATCCATCAAGTCACCTAAGAGAATACTCGAGGATGTTATTGTTGGGGTACGGGTTTTTTATTTCCCAGTGGATTTCATAGTTTTAGATATGGATGTACCTGAGAACCCAAGGGATACACCGATCATACTAGGGAGACCTTTTCTGGCCACTACTACGGCCAACATAAGCTGTTAGGAGGGCCAAATAGAATTGAAATTTGGGAACCAAACTCTTAAGATTGACATCTTTAAGGCCCAACAAGGGATTAATTGCGGTGTTGTAGAGTAAATATGTGATATCAAAGTCGTGGTTGATGAATCGCATATTGAGGACAACCTGATCATCCCCAATCAACCATAAAAATATCAAAACCTGCAATTAGAGGAGTCTGAGCCCGATCTATATACACCCATAACTCCTACCCTTGTTCCTCACACACAATCTGAACCACCCGCTGCTGCTGATAATCTTGTCTTGGAACTCAAGCCCCTTCCTGATCATCTGAAGTACGTCTTTTTGGGTTCCAATCAGACGTTTCCTATGATTATAAACTCCAGACTCACACCTGACCAGGAATCCCATCTGATTACTGTTCTCTAGCAACATCGTAGAGCCATTGGATGGACTCTCGATGATTTGACTAGCATAAGCCCCTCTTATTGCACACACCACATCTATTCTGAAGAGGGTGCACGACCTTCGGGTGAGATGTAGAGACGTCTGAACCCTAATCTGCAGGAGGTCGTGAAAAGGAGATCATTAAGTGGTTAGATGCAGGGATCATCTACCCGATCTCCAATAGTCGATGGGTGAGTCTAATCTAGGTTGTGCCTAAGAAGGCAGGACTCATCACCATCACGACTGAAACCGGAGAGGTCATACCGACTCGTATAGCCAACTCGTGGAGAGTCTGCATTGATTACAGAAGACTCAATTCCTCCACGAAGAAGGATCATTTCCCACTACCGTTTATTGATCAGATCCTCGAAAAACTAGCAGGAAATAGATTCTTTTGCTTTCTTGATGGGTACTCCGGTTACAACCAAGTGGCAATCCATCCAGAGGACCAAGAGAAGACCACGTTCACCTGCCCCTTTGGGACATACACATTCCGAAGATGCCTTTTGGTCTCTGCAATGCACCCGCGACTTTTCAGTGGTGCATGCTTGCCATATTCTCTGATATGGTAGGTGATTATCTGGAAGTCTTCATGGATGACTTCTCAGTATTTGGGGCATCATTTGACGATTGCCTCCACCACTTGGTTCAAATACTCAGGCGATGTATTGACATGAATCTGGTTCTTTCCTGAGAAAAGAGCCACTTCATGGTGCCTGAGGGAATCGTCCTGGGACATCTGATTTCAGAGAGAGGCATCCAAGTTGATCGAGTTAAGGTTAACTTGATTTCCAAACTCCCTATGCCTAGCTCGATTAGGGACATCCGATCTTTTTCGAGGCACATAGATTTTTACCGTCGATTCATCCCTGATTTTTCAAAAATCGCATGCCCCCTGACCACTCTTCTCTCCAAGGATGTACCTTTTGAAATCTCCAAGGAATGCACTCAAGCATTTTACCCAAGCCCCGATTCTATAGTCCCCTGATTGGTCTTAACCCTTTGAGATCATGTGCGATGCATCTGACTTCGTTGTAGGAGCAATTT
Organism: Thalassia testudinum; assembly: GCA_037157565.1. NCBI lineage: Eukaryota > Viridiplantae > Streptophyta > Magnoliopsida > Alismatales > Hydrocharitaceae > Thalassia > Thalassia testudinum. The sequence continues at coordinate 28,390,537 of JAZHRO010000059.1, forward strand.
TGGGACAGAAAATTGATGGGAAACTCATGGTCATCTACTACGCTAGCAAGACACTTGACGAGGCTTAGCATAACTACGTGGTTACAGAGAAAGAGCTGCTAGCCGTAGCATAACAATCTCAGCATGACGTAAAAATGCGAAATTGAACATATAACAATCTCACAAAAATAGACAATCACACAAAGTACACAATTATTTTTAGGTGGAAACCCAAATCGGGTGAAAATCGCTACCTAACCCTCTCGAGTTAGGATTTTTCGATCAACCAAGTTGATCAAAACCACTAAACGAATCACTTAAACGAGGGTGATTCAACCTCAATTACAACCATGCTACAAGTGAGAGAGTAGCGTTCCTCAACCCCTTCTCTTCAAGAGAAGGATTTTGTCCCTCGATGGAGACGGGAATTCACAACATGAATACTCAACCAAATAACAAAGTAAAATACAACAATAGTCTTATAGAGCCAACAAAGTAATTCTTAAACTAAGCTTCCATAGGAGTTAGGATGCTTCCCTTTGCTGGAAGTGCGTCGAATCGATGACGCGGGTGCATGAACCACACAACGGCGCAACGGTGCTCTCGTGAACTATGGCGGGAGAGTGGGTGCACAATTGATCGATGCTCTCTAGATGTAGAACTAAGCTTGGAGAGCTAGAGCTTCAACTACTTCTCTTGGACACAAAAGATGTGGAAAGTGGTTTGCTTAGTGTTACGAACGCGCGGCTTCAGATGTCTTTTAAGACGTCTGGGAGGTGGCCCAGACGTCGGAATAGACGTCTGGAACCCCTTCCAGACGTCTGGGATTCGGTTATTTTCGGCACGCATATTTCGTCTGCACGCCTGAGCGCGCAGACCTGCAAGCGTCTCTCTCTCTATTTTTCCCTCTCCCTCCTGCGCCCTCTGTCCCGGTCTCTCTCTCCTCCTCGCGCGGCCTTAAAAGGGCACGCCCTCTCCCTCACTCCCGTCACCTCCGACCCCTTCCTCTTCTCCTTCCAACCGATGCGCGAGAGCGAGCGCGAGTGAGCGGCGACAGCGACAGCCGCGGTGAGCGTGGGAGGAGGTGCTGCGTGTGGGAAGAGGCGCTCAGCCGAGAGGGTGAGCTCGCCGGGGCTGCTAGGGCCGGCTGGCGGGGGGCGCAGCGGGCGCGGAGCGATGTGGGAGGACTGCTGTAGCTCGAGCAGCAGGCGGACGAGGCGCGGCCCGGCCGTGTGTCGCGGGCGGAGGGCGAGTCGCACCCTGGTTCTGGAAACTTTTCCAGAACCAGACGTCTGAGCTTCTAGCAGATGACTGGGAGGACGTCTGGAGGACTATCTAGACGTCTGAAAGGTGAGTTATTTCCGTCTCCCTTCCTTTCCTTCGACTGACCGTACTGAGAGAGAGAAATGGGTACGCGCAGGTTCGATGATTCGCCATCCAACGCGAATCAGACGTCTGGCTGCAGTGCCAGACGACGGGAATGACTTCCAGACGTCCAGGGTGACCATCAGACGTCTGGGAACTAGGCCAGATGCCCCCACAGGCTTCTGGACGTCTGAGAGACCACGCAAAGCAATGGTAATCTCTGATCCACTTTTTAAGACGTCTGGAAGAGGTTCCAGACGTCTGATTTTGCACTGTTTCGTCGTTTTCGACCCATTTAGGGCCCGTTCGGGTTCTGTTTTCCGCGTTTCGAGTTACGTTCTTTTCGGAATTAAATCCTCTACCCGTCTACAGTAGCTATATACTGTTTTGAGAAACTCCTTGTGTTTGATCCTTGTGATAGGACTCCATTCTGTTGCAGTCTCGGGGGTTGCGGAGGCACGTGGGATTCCCGACCACGCCCCAAGTACTCCCGTTGTAACTAGTAGAGTGGCTTTTAAGTTTAATTGTATAATCTGTTAAATTATGGAACCATAAATAGAACCTAGGACATTGCATGAATCCTAGGAATGAGAAATAGATTGAATGATAGATCCTAGGTGTTGCATGAATCCTAGGGCTGGAAAACTAGATTGTATGATAGATCCTAGGATATGGCATGAATCCTAGGACGGGGAAAACTAGTGAAAGATATGAATACTGCAGTCTTGGAAAAATGGAAAGGAACAATTAGCTACTTGTTATGAATAAATAAACGTGACTGAGAACATGGATTGTAAGAATGTGAAACTGGAAGGTGAAACCTAGATGTTCTGAGATAAAAGAGCTGGAACCCTACGGGGAATTAGGAGTGGAACTCCTGGAAAGAGAAAGGAATGGAACTGAAAAGGAAAGACGTGGTAGTGTGCTGTCTCTTGGGTATGTAGTACCAAGGGAAGTACCTGTACCTGTTTAGTGCAGAGCGGAGCCAGCCGCCTCAGGGACCCAGGGTTAGGACTGGCCACTTTGTACCGACTTGCTGGCCCTCGTGTACGTAGTACCGAGGAGAGCTACTAGTGTAGGGAGGTACTAGCTACCCTACAGGCCCTGGGGCTCTGCTAGCCTCCTACACCGACTTGTTAGGCCCTCTGGGGCAAACCAAGGTAGTCAGGCGAGGGTGCGCGGACTGTGGAGGGGCAAGGCCCCTGTTTGGTTACTGTGGAGGGGTTGGACCCCCTGTTACTGAGAGGGCTCTACCCTGTATTGGTTCCGTGCTGTGCTTTGGGCGCACCCGTTAACGGAAACGACTGACCGCGTGACAGTGTGGGTTAGCTACCTGTTCGTCACGCTTTTGTGCGGTTTGTTAAAAGATAATATCGCGTTGTAGTATAGCCGCGAAAGCGTTCAAAACAAATAAAGATTTTTATTACTCGAAAATCGGAGTATCCGAGGTCGAACACAGGGAGCAAATGGAATTTACTACTAGTCAAAATGTAATTGAACACTCTAATTTACTCAAAATATCAATTCAAATGTGAATGTATGCAATTAAAAATAATTAGGACAAAAATATGAAATTGGACGTCTGATCACAAGATCAGACGTCTTAAAAGTATTTCTCCTTTTCTTCTCGTCTTGCGAAGCCTTCTTCTTTTGATCTTCTAATCTTTTCTTTGCCTCTCTTGTTCTCTGTGTTTTGCTCTTTCTTCTTCTGTTTTCCTTCTTCTCGTGCGAAGGCTTCTTTCTTTTTTCTTCTCTGTCTTTGCTCCTTCTTTCTTCTCTTCTTCGCCTCGCCTTTCCTTCTTCTTCTGTAGCGGCCAAGTCCTTCTCCTGCGTTCAGCCTGGCCTGCACAGAAGCAAAACCTAACCCTTCTCCTCTACCCACGCGTCTCTCTCTCTCATGCAATTCACTCAGGAACGCTCTCCCTGAGCCACAGCCATTATCGGGTCGGATCGTACCCGGGACCAGGCGCACCTGCAGGTGGTGTGATGCGCGAGGAGTGCGTAGGCTTAGGTCGGGTCGGATCCGCCAGATCCGCGTGGTCAAGCCGCGGACGAGGCGGGTGTGGGGTCAGTGAGGGACCTCACCCCTGTGCTTACTGAGGCGACAAGAGTATATCACAAAACCAATTTATAGTGTACCTGAGGTTTGTAATCCCACGATGTGGGACTAAAGGTTTCGTCCTTCCCTCACGCGCGCCCGCAGACTCTCGTGTGCAATTGCCCACGCTGAAGGCCCTGCTGGTGCTCCTTGCTGAACTCAGTCACCTCGCAACACTTGCGAGAGTCTGCTGCACCTGCCGTCTGGGAAGCCTGACGCTTGCTGCTACTCCAAGCTTCCTGCTGCTTCGGCTGTTAGTGGCGGCCGGGGCGTTCACCTGAGATTCCACAGAATGGCCTATTGGCCCAATCAGAATAGCTGGAAACCTTCGCCGTAGCACGGCGAAGGCGGTGGGTGATGCTGCAGGTTGCCGGTCGGCCTAGGCGTGCGCGCCTAGGTCAACCTGTGGCCAGTGATGGTGTGTTGTTCGGGGGGTGGTTATGGAGGTCTGGAGTGGCAGTTGTGGGGTGGAGCGAGTTCCTGGTGGTGAGGTGGAGCTCCTGAGGTGGTTGGCGAGCCGTGTGGAGTGCTGGAATGGTGGAAGCGGCTCGCCGGAGGTCGGTCGGTGATGTGGAAGATGAGGGTGGTCAGCGTCGGTCGAGGGGTAATCAGATGAGATAACAGGGGGAAAAGAGAGAGGAGAGGATGGAGAGGCTGAGGCGGCGTGCGCTGGTACTGCGCGACGTAGAGGGAGGTCAGGAAGCTAACTCTGCCACTGGTTTTGTGGAAGAGCGAAGAGGGAGGGGAGGGGGGCTCGCCGGAGCTTGCTGGGGGTTTTTGGCTGGGCAGGATGAGAGGAATTGAAGAGGGAAACTCGGCCAAATCGAGCTGAGCCTCTTCGGCCGGAGTTGTGGGTTCTTATATAGGCGCTGGACTGGGTGTGCAGGGCGTGAAGGGCACGTAATTGCCTGAGGCTGGTCGCCGGAGATGGAAAGGAGTTAGGATACCCAAATCTCCCGTGCGTTCGCACGAGAGATTGGGTTCACACCAGCGATTGTAATTGACTTTATAAGGAAGGGAATTCCTCAGAGAATCCTCCTTCCATTTCTGGGAGGGAATCTCTGAGGGATTAGAGAGCAATCCCTCTCCGAACCTCGCCGGAGCTCGGTTCTGTCCTAGCAATGGCGGCAGGACCGGTTTGCAAAGTTGGCGAAGAACCTAGGGGGTTCTCTGCAACGGTATTCAAAAGATAGGGACCAATTTGTGATTTGGGTGTACTAAATTGCAAAGTAGGTCAAGATGACCTCTCCTTAGGTCCAAATTTTGGTATAAACCTAATTTTGACCTAAGGAATCCAATGGAGAAGTTGGATTTCAGGTTTTACCTCGTTTGACTGGACATTTTGCGTAAAAACCCAAATTAGGTTAATTGAAGAGCTAGGACCTTAATCTAGGTCAAACTAGGTTCCAAAGGCCAAATTAAATGTTCTAAATCCTAGAGTATGTTTTTCCATGATTTGTAGAGTGTTTACTTGCTTTTTGTTCTGACCGGAACCTTTTTAATTTAAGCGGATCTGTTTTAGGGTTACCAAGTGTCATTTAGTTCTTAGATTGCACATGAACCCATTTCTGATTGACTCAACCCACTTTTTATCTCATTTAGACCATTTGACCTATGTTTTGCCTCTGAGAAATCCTGTTTACGTATTACAATGGTAAAATTGCAGTTTTAACCTTTATTTCATGTTTTCTTCTCAGAGCACTTGTTCCTTCAGTTAGGCCTTCTTCTAGGTTATGTAGGAGCTTTTATCTTCTTTATTGGGTCAAAATGAGCTAGTTATGGCTCATGATGAGGCTCTCATCATACCCCCATGCCTAGCTTTTGCTAGTCCCTTAGCAAAATTTCAAAGTTTTAACTTCCATTCTAGACCCTGAGTGTCTGTCAATAATGATAAGTGCTTCTCCTTTTCTTTTGTGATTAGGTGGGAATGCCGACAATAGGCCTAGAGGTACTCAAGTACCAACCAAAATCCGGACCTGTTCCGCTTTAGCCTCAGTCTTCTGCAAAGGTTTCTACGGCCCACAGAAACTCACCTAGGGTTTGTTGGACTCCGCGGTTAAAGCACCCGTGCTTGAGACATTTTTAGCCTAAGTTCAGTTTGCAGTGCGTTTTTTGTAAGAGAGAGATAGAAGATTTATTTGTTTGGAGAGCTTTTCTCTCTCTTTTCTTTTTATTTCTAGCTTCGGATTAGCTTCTCAACACGGTCTGTATCGGATTCCTCGTCCCCATCATCAATCCTCAAAGGTCCCTGGCTTTCGAGATTTCGAGATAATCCCGCCCATGGCAACCCCCAGAACCCTGGCTTTCGAGATTTCGAGATAATCCCACCCATGGCGTTCCGTGGCCGAATCCAGACCCTGGCGATCGACATTTCGTGATAATACCGCCCATGGTATCTGAACCAGCAGAGTGCTTACATGCCCCCAGTAGGATATTTAAATATCCTAAGAGACAAGCACCGAGGAGATGATATGTTGTTACGCATCTTCGAGGGGAATTTCCCGCCTCTCCGCGCTGGGAACTCGTCCAAATCAACTTGTGTTGATTGGCCGCTCCTAATCTAGGTGACTTTTTCAGAATATTAAACGCTCTTGCGTGTTTTGGATGTTTTATGCGCACTTGATGTAAACACATTTACACTACTTAAAATGTCTATTTATGCATGTTCTTAAGCATAGGATTGCATTTCATGATATAAATATTGCATTACATGCATCATCTTGCATTTAGAGTAGTTTGAATAAAATGGAGGTTAATTGTCTCCTTTTATGTGCTTGGCAGGGCAAATATTTTATCGGGGCCTCGGATCAAAGATCCAACCGTATGGATATGATCAGGGCGACGATTGGAGTTCAACGACTCCAAGATCGCCCTAATCAGGCATCCGTAGCATCAGATAGAGACCGGGGAACCCTAGAAGATCAAGGGCCAGGATGGTGTAAATCCGCACTTCAGATGGAAAATCCGACCACACGGATGAATTCGGATCGACGATCGCAGCCGAACGACACAAAAATCGAGTCAATCCGACATCCGTGGCACCATCTACAACTTCCAGAAGATGGACGGCCAAGATGGCGCCACGTGGTGCCATCCCAGCCGCCCAATCGGCCGCAGGAGTCTTGTGAAGACCGCGCACCGTCTCCTCTCCGCCGTTGGATCTCGATCCAACGGCTGCGGTCGCTCGCGCTTAAAAACGTCCGCGCGACCATTTCGCCCGCGTAGCGCAGCGGCGACGCAGCTGCGGGCGAAGCGGAGGTCGCGGGTTCGAGCCGCGGTGAGGGGGTGGAAGGCGCGGGCGAGCGGGCGCGCACGAGCGTCAAATGAAGATCCAACGGCCGTGCGCACCCGATAGCGCCGACGCGCAATTGGACGCTCTGGTGAACGCTCGATCACACGCGGGCGGTGCGCTACGCAGCGGGCGCGGACGCGTTCTAAGCCGTCCGATCTCGCGATCGGACGGCTGAAAATCAAGCGACGTGCGTATGCGTTACGTGCGCGGCCAGCCGAGCGGGTGCGCGTGGACGCGGCGGCGACGGCGACGGCGGGGCTTTAGCGACGGTTTTATCCGTCACTAAAGACCCCTTATTTATTATTTTGAAGATGTAATGTCCATTTTGCCCCCACTCCTTGCAACTATAAAAGGAGACCCCCTCCATACAAAATTTTCATCCCTTCCTTCTCCTCTCTACCTCTCCAAAGCTCAAGAGAAGCTTGTCCCACACCCGGGATGCTTCTCGCGAGATAAAGTCCAAATTTTCGTCCCCCTTCGGAAGTGGATCCCGCGACGACGACGGCGTGCTGCTTCGTTCCCGTTCTTCTGCTTCGTCCTCCTTCGTCCCGCTTCGTTCTCCGTCGTCCAGGCGTCGTCCCGTCCGGCTCGTCCTCCAAGCGACCGTCGAGGAGGATTCTCTCTCCCTATTCTTTTTACTGCTTTCTAGTATAGATTTACTGCTTTCTAGAGTAGTCTATTCGTCCTTCGAGCGATCGTCGAGGAGGACATTTCTCCCTCCATTCTTTTAATGCTTTCTAGAGTAATTGTTTTATGCTTTCTAGTTGTAACGAAAGAACTCTTTTATGATAAATTCCTTATCTATTCTACATCTCATTTTGATTTCCATGTATAGTATTCCTTCTCTCTCTCTTACTCCCTCTCTCTCTTTTATTTGTTGTAGATACTTGGATAGTTTAAATTGAATTTCTTTGTGACAAAATAAAAAGAAACGCGAAGTTTTTAAATCAAACGTTCGCCTCCCTGTGTTCGACCCGGAATTTTAATTTCGGTATAAATTTTAGTTGTTGAACACGAATCCTTCGCTTTCGAACTACAACGACAGGTTTTCCAAAATCAAACACGTTAGCGTAGCTTCGTAAATTAAGTTCAACATTTTGGCGCCGTTGCCAGGGAGGCAACGATCTTTGATTTCTCTTCACGTTTTGTAACTTACAAATCATTTACCTCACTTTTCTCCTTTCTTATTGTAATTGCAGGTACTCTTTTGAGGCAAGCAAAAGCGGTAGATTGGAGTAAAGTGCTGTGAAAGGTTTTGTAAGTTATCACCCATTCTTTCCCCCTCCATAGATTTCATTCGCCACATTGAATCCAAATTCCAATTAACCTAGGTGTTTGCATAAATCCTAGGAATAGTTTGGTTGTTTGGATTCTCACTCACATTCATTCCACCTTCATTTATAAAAAAAAAAAGTAAAAAGATAATTTTGTGGGGTAATTTTCAACAAATACACAATGTACACCCACATTTAAAGGCACTTAACCGAATTGATTTGTTTCTACTCAACTGGGTTCTGATCTGTGGGACCAGTACATATAAAGCAACACATAAAAGAGTAGAAATCATTCTAAGTTAACCATCTTTGTGTGCCTAACTTAGTGGTGCATTTGAGGCCAATTGTTTGAGTTGATTGGGCTGCACCACTTCAAATAAAATCAACTCATCAAGTAGTTGCCAATTAGGTTCAACTCTTAGGGATCTACCAGGCACTCCACATTCTTTTTAAACTTTAAAGGAAAATATCTTCACCTGTGCTTGCAAAACCTGGTGTGCCAATGAAACTTGATTGAAAACACCTAAAGTTGAATCCTAAAAGCTACTAAGCAAGATTTGAACCTTAAAATTCACCACATCAAAAAATAATCTTGCTTGAAAACCACTGGTTGTGCACGCACACACAAAGCAATCAATCATTAAGGGCACAACCCATTTAAAGAGCCCATCACATTCCAAAGCACATTCAAACCTAGCCCTAAATAAAACAGAGTAGACGTTGGCCTTAAGGATTGGACTCGCTCTTCAGAACTCAGAACGAGATTATTTTCGATTAGTCTGTTTCTACTGTTCAATCTGGTGTCTAGCTAGGGGAGCAGAATCAAACGATCGCGGCTGGGGGGTACACTAGGAATCGGAGGCGCAAGCCGAAGGAAGAACCTTCTCCCCAGTCCCTCCTTCTAACTGGTTGGATTGAACAGACAGAAGTAGATCAAATCGTTCCTTTATCTCAAGATGGGTTTTGGGAGTCTGTAGGTCTGTAGGCTAACCCATTTAAGGACAGGTTTAATTGTTTGTATTGCAGGGCACCTTTCTTCCTCCCGTGTCTCATGAATCCTTCCACATATTTCACGCATTCCCGCTCTTTCCCTCCTGTTGTAAATTATCCTCAACATGACGATTATCCCAACTCGTATTGTAATCGACCATCAGTTAGTTGGGATAATTCGGATTGGGGATACAATTCCGGACCCCCGTGTTTAGGGTCTAACCCTGAACACTTTGATTCTCAATTCTATCCTTCTCAGAGTTGCATCGATTATAGATCGTCCTCCTTTCATGAACAACCTAATGCGATCTACAATCAAGAAGGATACACTGATTCTTACCCATCCTCTGATTTCACTGCCTTTAGGTCATCTCCATCTTTTGAACAATCTGAAATGACCTATTATCAGGATGGGTATAACGAATCTCAATTCGTTAATTCCTCTACATTGATGTCAAACCCGCCCAACCCTGAACCAACTCATTTGGTTTAGGTTAATCAGGTTCAAGATAAGGTTCTGGCTAACTTGAGGAATATCATTCAATCTTTAGAAGTTCAGCCAATACCTTGCATTGAGAGATTGGAGCCCCTGATTGAAATGATTGATGATTTAAATAAGTCTTTGTTGGATTAGCTCCAGGATGTGAAGGATAAGAACCCGGGTGAGTTTCTACTTGGGAAATTAGCGAAATTGCGGATGAGATTCGTGGTTGCTTTGATTCAATCTTGGAATAATTCCCAGGATGAACTCTCTTCAGGAAAGCCAATGACAGAACCCGCTCAGGCACCTGTTGGGGGGGACACGTGTTACGAAGCTGACCATATTGAATTAAAACAACCAATTAAGGATGATTTGATTTCTTCACCTGAAATCCCTGAGCCGGGTTACGAGGAAACGTATGTCTCCTTGGAACGCAAAGTGACAAATGATTTTGGGACATACATTGATACGGATCCTGATGGTGAAGATTCAAGTTGCGAAGTCTCACACGAGTTTTCAGATCACGATTTTTGTGAGACGATTGGGCCTGAGGAATCTGATAGATCATTTGATAGCCCAATAACTGAGGAAACTGATCTTATTAGGGCACACGATACGGATCCAGAATCACATTTTCTGGAGGAATTAATTCAATGCCCTGATTATCAGTTACACCCTGTTGAGCTTATTGATGATTCTAATTCTGAGATAATTAGACCTAAGTCAATTTTGATTTTGCCACATCATCTAGACTTGGAGATTTTAGACGGGGTGATGAATATACAAGAGGTCATGGAATTTGATATGCCGAATGAGGAGGATAGGAGCTGGGAAATTCTGATTTGGGAAGTCAATTTTGGAGGAAATGGAAGATTGAGTCGAAGGGTTCCTTTTAAGCTGAAACCATCAAATCAGAACCCTTACGACATTTGTTTCGAGGATGTCAAACTCAAGCACACATTTAACGATTATCCTTTTGAGCTTCAATTCTCTGTAACCCGACATTTTGGCCTTGGGTTGCATCCTCACAAATCGCAGGCCCGACCCCGCTTGCATTCTGATTTTAGGTTTTGGGTAATTTTTATCCAGAACCTAAGATATTCTCGATTATGGGTGTGGGTCTGCACCACAATCTGGTCCACATCTGTGGACCTCTGCTGACAGGTCAGAGGATTCTTCTGTTCATTCTAATTCTGACTTGCACATGTGAATTCTTCATTTCTTTTCTTTGTATAGTGTGCCTAGCTGAAGGCACTAAACTCAGCACATATACAGTTCTTTTTCATTTTCATCTCGGAGCGGACCCGATATCCACGCAATTCAGGTGCTTTCTACGCTTTTCCACTCTGTTTTATGTCTTTTTAATACAACGAGGACATTGCATTAGATAGGCATGGGGGGATGGATATTTATCTTTGAATTCATTTCTCAGCTCCGTAGATTTGTTTTATTTTATATATATATAAAAAAAATCAAAATTAGGAAAGAGAATTTGGGTTTAAGAAAATTTTCGATCTTAAGAAATACTATATTATGGTTTGAACACAAAGACCCTTCAGGTCTTTGGACTTAATCAGCCTATGCATCCACTAAAATGTGGATTTGTTTTTCGAGTTCTCGCCAACCTGAATTTTATTATAATTGGAATAAATAAGTTTGGGTGATAAGTACACGACTTGTCAACCCGCCCTCTGATTTAAGGGAATTTTGAGTTTTAAGCATCTACACACTTTCTTTGCACTGACTCGTTGTTTGGCGATTTTAACGGAAATTGGGTAGCTAATGAACCTTCTAGGGTGATATGGCTGGCAAGTTATCGTGGGTAACAGCCCATAGGTAGGTTGTCCAGAGCCCAGTCACTGGACCTTTCTCTTTTTGCTGCCTTTAGGTAAATCTTAGACCAGGGAAGCCACCTACTTAAAAAAAAAAAAAAAAAAAAATCAAAAAGGAGAAAAGAACAAAAAGAAATAAGCCACACTTCGCCGCACGAGTATGGCTGGCAAGTTGTCGGTGGTAACAGCTCATCGACCGGTTGTCCAGAACCCAGCTCAGAAAATGCACTAAAAATTCCCAAAACACTTAGGAAGAAGCGGAGAAGTAGAATAAACCGGGGAGATTACACTGGATTCACCCTTGTGTTGACCCCGTTAAAAAAATAAAAGTAGGGAGAAATCTACCGGTTGTAAAGATACACCTTTAGGCAGAATTCTTTTTGAGGTCACCTAGAGGCGTAGAAATTCGAAGTCCGTTTTAATTGCCGGTCAACGAGTCTATCACAATCACAATAAGATGCTTAAAACTTAGGGTTCTCATCAAATCTTGGGTGAGTTGAATGGCCGTAGAAAGCCACTCTTAAACCCTAAAATTTGAAAATCCAAAAAAAAAAAAAAAAAAGAGAGTAAAAACAGAAAAAGAAATTTTTCTTTGAATAAGGCGAGGCTTGAGGCGGTCTGCATTTTGGCTGATACCCGGGCACTGTTGTGTCTTTGAAAGTTCAGTTCTTAAGTAGACAATTTCTTAATGATTGAAAATAACTCAGGTCCAAATAATCTAACCTAATTCTTTTATAAATAGCATATAGTTTTTGCTAGGGACTAGCAAAAGATAGGCATGGGGGTATGATGTAAACACATTTACACTACTTAAAATGTCTATTTATGCATGTTCTTAAGCATAGGATTGCATTTCATGATATAAATATTGCATTACATGCATCATCTTGCATTTAGAGTAGTTTGAATAAAATGGAGGTTAATTGTCTCCTTTTATGTGCTTGGACAGGGCAAATATTTTATCGGGGCCTCGGATCAAAGATCCAACCGTATGGATATGATCAGGGCGACGATTGGAGTTCAACGACTCCAAGATCGCCCTAATCAGGCATCCGTAGCATCAGATAGAGACCGGGGAACCCTAGAAGATCAAGGGCCAGGATGGTGTAAATCCGCACTTCAGATGGAAAATCCGACCACACGGATGAATTCGGATCGACGATCGCAGCCGAACGACACAAAAATCGAGTCAATCCGACATCCGTGGCACCATCTACAACTTCCAGAAGATGGACGGCCAAGATGGCGCCACGTGGCGCCATCCCAGCCGCCCAATCGGCCGCAGGAGTCTTGTGAAGACCGCGCACCGTCTCCTCTCTGCCGTTGGATCTCGATCCAACGGCTGTGGTCACTCGTGCTTAAAAACGTCCGCGCGACCATTTCGCCCGCGTAGCGCAGCGGCGACGCAGCTGTGGGCGAAGTGGAGGTCGCGGGTTCGAGCCGCGGTGAGGGGGTGGAAGGCGCGGGCGAGCGGGCGCGCACGAGCGTCAGATGAAGATCCAACGGCCGCGCGCGCCCGATAGCGCCGACGCGCAATTGGACGCTCTGGTGAACGCTCGATTACACGCGGGCGGTGCGCTACGCAGCGGGCGCGGACGCATTCTAAGCCGTCCGATCTCGCGATCGGACGGCTGAAAATCAAGCGACGTGCGTATGCGTTACGCGCGCGGCCAGCCGAGCGGGCGCGCGTGGGCGCGGCGGCGACGGCGACGGCGGGGCTTTAGCGACGGTTTTATCCGTCACTAAAGACCCCTTATTTATTATTTTGAAGATGTAATGTCCATTTTGCCCCCACTCCTTGCAACTATAAAAGGAGACCCCCTCCATACGAAATTTTCATCCCTTCCTTCTCCTCTCTACCTCTCCAAAGCTCAAGAGAAGCTTGTCCCACACCCGGGATGCTTCTCACGAGATAAAGTCCAAATTTTCGTCCCCCTTCGGAAGTGGATCCCGCGACGACGACGGCGTGCTGCTTCGTTCCCGTTCTTCTGCTTCGTCCTCCTTCGTCCCGCTTCGTTCTCCTTCGTCCAGGCGTCGTCCCGTCCGGCTCGTCCTCCAAGCGACCGTCGAGGAGGATTCTCTCTCCCTATTCTTTTTACTGCTTTCTAGTATAGATTTACTGCTTTCTAGAGTAGTCTATTCGTCCTCCGAGCGATCGTCGAGGAGGACATTTCTCCCTCCATTCTTTTAATGCTTTCTAGAGTAATTGTTTTATGTTTTCTAGTTGTAACGAAAGAACTCTTTTATGATAAATTCCTTGTCTATTCTACATCTCATTTTGATTTCCATGTATAGTATTCCTTCTCTCTCTCTTACTCCCTCTCTCTCTTTTATTTGTTGTAGATACTTAGATAGTTTAAATTGAATTTCTTTGTGACAAAATAAAAAGAAACGCGATGTTTTTAAATCAAACGTTCGCCTCCTTGTGTTCGACCCGGAATTTTAATTTCGGTATAAATTTTATTTGTTGAACACGAATCCTTCGCTTTCGAACTAGAACGACAGGTTTTCCAAAATCGAACACGTTAGCGTAGCTTCGTAAATTAAGTTCAACAGCACTGAACCAGACTGTGTGTGAATTTGGGATGCTTAGGTTACCAAATCCCGCAAACCGGAGGTCAGTTAACGAGGCCGAATACTTCCTAAGCCTTAGACCTAATACTCAAGCTTCGCATTTTCCTCAACCTCTTGAGGATTATCCAGATTTTAACGGATACGTGAATTTCTAAGCTAAAGATACTAGCCCAAAAGGCCTAAGACCAGCGTTCCCGCTAATCTCTTGTTATGTTTCTGTAGCACTTTTCTTTTCTTTTTCTTGATTCGGTCTAGAACTTCAGTTAACCCCTTAATCTTTTACTAATGACTATTTCTTTTCATTTTCATTTTGTGCTCCTTTTTGTCATTTTTCTTCTTTTTCTCCTCCTTATGCTTAAGTGGCTCACAAAATTTCCTCCCTCCCCCCATTTTTCTTGTTCTTTTTCGTAATTTTTCAATTTTTTGTGTTTTTGACATATGCAAAAATTTTTTTGTTTGTGAGACTCCTGATTTTTTCTTGGTTCTGTATGTATGCACTTTACCACCCCCCCATGCCTAAGTTTTGCAATGTCCTCATTGTAAACAGAGGGTGGGAATTAGTGTTGAGGTCAGGGGCTTAGAACAGGATATATCGGGTGGGTGAATTGGTCGGGAATGACTGATGTGAACGATTTTAAGCTCTGGTACGTGTACCAGAGGTGGGATCAACTGTCTAAGGCTGAACTCAAGGTGCAATAGACGTGGAGTACAGACGGATAATCAGACGGGTCTCTATTTTTGAGATGACGGGTTGCCTCCTGTTAAGCGCTAAATTTAATGCCTTCAGCCGAGCGGAAAATGGGGTGGAGAGGGAGTGGTCAAATCAATGGAGTTTTGGAAAACAAGCACCTTGATTAAGAGCCTGGATGGTCCAACCAGGTACTTGTTCAGATCAGTGGGCTGATGATGCAGCCCAAACCCAATAAGTCTGGTGGGTTGATAGATGTAGATTAGCAGATGTGGAATCCACCAGATGCAGTGATGTTCTGATAGATATGGAAGTGAAGACTCGAGTTCAGGCTGAGTCGAATCAGCCTAGTCAAAGTAGGGTTCCGAAAAATTATCCATGTAAGGTGTGGAATCCCTACAGAGGTGATCAAAGGATGGAGGCTCCTGATTTGTGGTCTGATCAGTACCCGATACCTGGTCTAGATATGGAGTTGAATCATCTGCAAACGGCTTAGTGAGAGGTGAATCGGAATAGAAATTGAGTCCAGTTGCGGGTCGGGATGGGGAACGGGTTTTGATTGGTTCTGTATATGTGGAGCAGGTGGCTTCAAAGAAGATTGACATGTTATAATCAGGAGGCATATTTTCTCCGATGTTATGGTCAGATTCGAGATCGTCGGAGAGTTTGCGAAAATCAAAGTTTGAATGAGATTCCAGATCACGAGTTCCACCATAGAATAAATCATATGTTGTATATTCAGCAGCCTGACTGGGATCTAGCCTAAATGTTAATTCTGAGCTTAAAAGGTATCCTTATCTAGTAGAGGCTCAGATTCTAAGCTAGTAGGGTAGACCCAATTGAAACCTTGCTCGTCCAACTCCTCGGTTTTTGTGTCGTAGATTGGCATGACTTCCGCAAATTCGATTCGTTCCTCTGAGGAGGTTGACGAGGGATATTCATCAAATCGAGGCCCAAAATCATATTCTTCATTAAAAGGTTGATCTTCTTCATATGGGGCCTTGAAATCTTCAATATAGGTTTCAGATCTAGGTTCTAGGCTTAGGATGTGGGTGGAATTACTAGAATCTAGGTCTGAATAACCTTCGAGGGTCACCTTATCAGAATAAGGGACGGAATTTATACCCTTGAGAGGTTCAGTTCTACTCTCATACTTGCAGGAGTTTTGGGATTCTAAAATGGGCTCAACATTGTATTTTCCTGCATTTGGAGCTTCCCAACCTTCTTCAATATCAGGCACATTGTACTTTATCTGGGTTGGGAATCCACAACCATTTTGTGCCTCAAACCCGAGATCAGATTTATCCTCGATGTTGTCCCAAGATAGTTCATCCGCTGTTTGTGGTATATACGGGTATTTCTGATCAATAACTTATTTTACTAATCTCATTATCTCTTCCCGTTTTTCAAGACTATCTTGGTGTTGCTTCCAAAGTCGAGGATTTGTCATACATTGAAAGTATTCACTATTGTGCAATTTTTCTATCTCAATGTATGCAGTAATGAGCAAGTCACGGGTTGATTCTTTGTTGGCTTCTGCTAATAATACTTGGGCACAAGTTATGACAAAGGTTGTGGTTGTTGGGACATCAACCTGAACGTTTCCTACTGTTGTTGAGATTTCTTCATTTTCATAGAATTTCATGGCATCCTCAATCATTTTATCTCTCATGGATCTCTGATATTCAGGTTTCTTGACTGGTAGTCCTAGGTGGTTTGGCTACATATTGGGATCAGGTGGTGGAATCAAGATCAGAGTTTGACTCAAGATGTGTTATGAAGCGATCAGATCTGAATAACGAGTCCCACTGAAAATGAGTGTGTGTGCTTTATGGAGAAAAGATGCAGGACTGGAGATGTTCTTGACCCAATCAAGACACCCAAAAATGTTTGGATGACTATGGAGGTTCGGGGCAGATGGACCCTTGGATCAGAAAATCGTCCACCTGAGAATTACCTGGGCAGCCAGAGAGGGAGAGTCCCGCAAAGACCCCTACACGGTAGAGCGTCCCTACGGGTTACAGGGTTTCCCCCACCCAACCTCTCTTGTCATTGAAATTCCAGGTAGACCAGAATGGGGACCTTGACCTCTTAAGTCTATCACTTTTTATTTCAAAAGTGCTTTTAGGGTTCTCACTTGAACTTTAGATGTTTTTGGTATTGTGACCTAATTTAGAGGTTGGTTGACCCAAGGGGTCAACTTCACCTGACCTATCCTATAGATGGCAGAATGATTCTAAGCTCGGAGCCTAGAGATCACCCTGATTTGACTCCCAGGTTATTAGGTCAAAAAAAAAAAAAATTTTAAGATTCAAGTGATTTTAGAGCTCAATTTTAGGGTTTGTCTTATTTAGCTTTCTTCAATCAAGGGCTTGGGTAGCACACTGATGCGAGGGGATTTATTTCCTTTTATACAGGCATGTGTGACTAACGCTTCAAGACCCTAATGTGGAAACCCTAATTTGGTTCTATTTTCAATCCTCTTTTTCTTTTTCAAAAGTTCTCTTTGGACTTATAAACAAGAAGTGTGTGGTCCGCCGAGATTAAGCATTATTTCAATTAGGCACAAGAATTTGTGGGATGGGAAAAAAAAATCACTCCAACTTCAAGAATATTTGCAGAAATTTTCGCAAAATCAGGAAATGTTTTGCCTTAGAGATGGTGATTACTATATAAAGAAGGCAATTGATTCCTAAATTGATTTTCTTCCTTTTATCTTTCAAAGATTAGGAGATGATTAAGGAAGAAAAGAAATTACCTGCCTTGGAGTGGTTGACTTGCGGGAGAGATTTTCTCATGAAGTACCTGCAAGATCACATCAAAGCAAAGTAGGGCAAGTTAGTGTTCAATATGATAAAAAGAATGTAGAGACTAGTGGTAAATTGCGCATTGCTCCCCGGCAACGGCACCAAAATGTTCGTCACGCTTTTGTGCTGTTTGTTAAAAGATAATATCGCGTTGTAGTATAGCCGCGAAAGCGTTCAAAACAAATAAAGATTTTTATTACTCGAAAACCGGAGTATCCGAGGTCGAACACAGGGAGCAAATGGAATTTACTACTAGTCAAAATGTAATTGAACACTCTAATTTACTCAAAATATCAATTCAAATATGAATGTATGCAATTAAAAATAATTAGGACAAAAATGTGAAATTGGACGTCTGATCACAAGATCAGACGTCTTAAAAGTATTTCTCCTTTTCTTCTCGTCTTGCGAAGCCTTCTTCTTTTGATCTTCTAATCTTTTCTTTGCCTCTCTTGTTCTCTGTGTTTTGCTCTTTCTTCTTCTGCTTTCCTTCTTCTCGTGCGAAGGCTTCTTTCTTTCTTCTTCTCTGTCTTTGCTCCTTCTTTCTTCTCTTCTTCGCCTCGCCTTTCCTTCTTCTTCTTCTGTAGCGGGCAAGTCCTTCTCCTGCGTTCAGCCTGGCCTGCACAGGAGCAAAACCTAACCCTTCTCCCTCTACCCACGCGTCTCTCTCTCTCATGCAATTCACTCAGGAACGCTCTCCCTGAGCCACAGCCATTATCGGGTCGGATCGTACCCGGGACCAGGCGCACCTGCAGGTGGTGTGATGCGCGAGGAGTGCGTAGGCTTAGGTCGGGTCGGATCCGCCAGATCCGCGTGGTCAAGCCGCGGACGAGGCGGGTGTGGGGTCAGTGAGGGACCTCACCCCTGTGCTTACTGAGGCGACAAGAGTATATCACAAAACCAATTTATAGTGTACCTGAGGTTTGTAATCCCACGATGTGGGACTAAAGGTTTCGTCCTTCCCTCACGCGTGCCCGCAGACTCTCGTGTGCAATTGCCCACGCTGAAGGCCCTGCTGGTGCTCCTTGCTGAACTCAGTCACCTCGCAACACTTGCGAGAGTCTGCTGCACCTGCCGCCTGGGATGCCTGACGCCTGCTGCTGCTCCAAGCTTCCTGCTGCTTCGGCTGTTAATGGCGACCGGGGCATTCACCTGAGATTCCATAGAACGGCCTATTGGCCCAATCAGAATAGCTGGAAACCTTCTCCGTAGCACGGCGAAGGCGGTGGGTGATGCTGCAGGTTGCCGGTCGACCTAGGCGTGCGCGCCTAGGTCATCCTGTGGCTGGTGATGGTGGGTTGTTCGGGGGGTGGTTATGGAGGTCTGGAGTGGCAGTTGTGGGGTGGAGCGAGTTCCTGGTGGTGAGGCGGAGCTCCCGAGGTGGTTGGCGATCCGTGTGGAGTGCTGGAATGGTGGAAGCGGCTCGCCGGAGGTCGGTCGGTGATGTGGAAGATGAGGGTGGTCAGCGTCGGTCGAGGGGTAATCAGATGAGATAACAGGGGGAAAAGAGAGAGGAGAGGATGGAGAGGAGTTCTAACCTAATTGTAAAGACGAAAGGGGACGGAAGGCGGACAACAGTACCTGCTGTCGCCGGAGAAGATGACGCCCAGTGGGGGAGAACGGCGGCGACGACGAGGCTGAGGCGGCGTGCGCTGGTACTGCGCGACGCGGAGGGAGGTCAGGAAGCTAACTTTGCCACTGGTTTTGTGGAAGAGCGAAGAGGGAGGGGAGGGGGGCTCGCCGGAGCTTGCTGGGGGTTTTTGGCCGGGCAGGAGGAGAGGAATTGAAGGGGGAAACTCAGCCAAATCAAGCTGAGCCTCTTCGGCCGGAGTTGTGGGTTCTTATATAGGCACTGGACTGGGTGTGCAGGGAGTGAAGGGCACGTAATTGCCTGAGGTTGGTCGCCGGAGATGGAAAGGAGTTAGGATACCCAAATCTCCCGTGCGTTCGCACAAGAGATTGGGTTCACACCAGTGATTGTAATTGACTTTATAAGGAAGGGAATTCCTCAGAGAATCCTCCTTCCATTTCTGGGAGGGAATCTCTGAGGGATTAGAGAGCAATCCCTCTCCGAACCTCGCCGGAGCTCGGTTCTATCCTAGCAATGGCGGCAGGACCGGTTTGCAAAGGAGGCGAAGAACCTAGGGGGTTCTCTGCAACGGTATTCAAAAGATAGGGACCAATTTATGATTTGGGTGTACTAAATTGCAAAGTAGGTCAAGATGACCTCTCCTTAGGTCAAAATTTTGGTATGAACCTAATTTGGACCTGAGGAATCCAATGGAGAAGTTGGATTTCAGGTTTGACCTCGTTTGACTGGATATTTTGCGTAAAAACCCAAATTAGGTTAATTGAAGAGCTAGGACCCTAATCTAGGTCAAACTAGGTTCCAAAGGCCAAATTACATGTTCTAAATCCTAGAGTATGTTTTTCCATGATTTGTAGAGGGTTTACTTGCTTTTTGTTCTGACCGGAACCTTGTTAATTTAAGCGGGTCTGTTTTAGGGTTACCAAGTGTCATTTAGTTCTTAGATTGCACATGAACCCATTTCTGATTGACTCAACCCACTTTTTATCTCATTTAGACCATTTGACCTATGTTTTGCCTCTGAGAAATCATGTTTACGTATTGCAATGGTAAAATTGCAGTTTTAACCTTTATTTCATGTTTTCTTCTCAGATCACTTGTTCCTTCAGTTAGGCCTTCTTCTAGGTTATGTAGGAGCTTTTATCTTCTTTATTGGGTCAAAATGAGCTAGTTATGGCTCATGATGAGGCTCTCATCACTACCTGTGCGTTTATCGCGCGTGCCGTAGTCACCATTACGCCTGTCCGTGACCTTGGGGTGGTTGACTGAGAGTAGGATCACCACGGGGGACTCTCCCGGCCAGGAGAGCACCACGTGCTACTTCTACTTTTTGGAAAAGACTGCAATCAAGATCGTTCCCACGAGGAACATTCGAGATCAAGTGAAGGATTTGAGAAATAAATGAAATCGTGAGACAATTAAAAGACGTAAATAAAGAAAGTAACAGAACACAACAGCTACTGTACACTCTACTGTTTCTTTTGTTTTAGTTGCCACTCTACTCAGCGTTTTGCTGACGTGTTACACTCGTTACCTTTCAGGACCAGGTGTTGAGCAGCCAGGGTCAGCGGCTGCAGAGGACGCTGGGCCGAGTAGGGTCCAGTAGAGTTACCACTGTTCACTTTGTACCTCTTTTTGTTCCACTGTAGTGAGTAGTTATTGTTTCCGCTGTACTTTTCTTTACCTGCAGTTCATATTATGTTATGAATTTTGTTCTACTGTTGTGGTGGTATATACTGTAGTGGTTTCTTTCCTTACTGCTGTATTTTCTTACTGTTAGTTATATTCATGCTGAATGTGGTTTATTTTTCTGCTCTTTTGGTTACTTCCTCGTTGGACGACTAGGTCTTGGGATTAGTTGAGTCGGTCCGATTCTCGTGTCTCGTAGGGACTCGGGAATCAGGTCGTTACAAGATGGTATCAGAGCAAGGTCGTCCCGAGAAGTAAATCAGTTGACTGAAAAATAACCAATTCACATGTTTATGACTAGAGTAGCCACCACAACATATCTTTTGACATGAGTTCTTAGACGTCTTTCGTTAGATATTATTCCGTATTGACGTGTTTCCATTTTATTTCGCGTCTCCAAGCTTCCTGCTGCTTCGGCTGTTAATGGCGACCGGGACTGGTGAGGCGGGCCGCGGGCGCGGCCGAGGACGAGGTCGGCGAGGTGGGCGTGTCGTTGCCGACGCCTCAGTGGACCAGCCACTACTCCTGGGCATTCGGGCCCAGGACCTCGCCCGGCTGATACAGGACATCGTACGAGATGAGCTCCACCCACCACCCCGAGCGCCTCCTCCTGGGGCTGCAGAGGGGGAGTCCTCTGTGGGACCACCCGACGGATGCGGAGCTGGACACGGGGGAGGGGATGGGCCGCCGATGCCCCCACCTTCCTTTGACACTTCTGTGCACAAGGCACCTTTGCCTGGAGGTGCACCAGCATCCCCACTGCAGCGCCACTCTGAGCTCTTTGGACAGTTCCGGAAGCTGAAGCCCCCCTCCTTCAAGGGGGATGAGGACCCGACCGAGGCAGAGGACTGGCTCGAGCAGCTGGAGAAGATTTTCGATACCCTTCATCTCCCGATGGAGTGCCGCGTGGCCTTTGCCACGTACCAGCTGGAGAGTGCGGTACACAGGTGGTGGAGGGCGGTCTGGGGACAGGAGAGGGACGAGCCGACCTGGGACCAGTTCGTCACCCTCTTCTGCGAGTAGTAGTTTCCCCAGATGTGGCAGGACTAGAGGAGGCGGGA
Organism: Thalassia testudinum; assembly: GCA_037157565.1. NCBI lineage: Eukaryota > Viridiplantae > Streptophyta > Magnoliopsida > Alismatales > Hydrocharitaceae > Thalassia > Thalassia testudinum. The sequence goes on from JAZHRO010000059.1 coordinate 28,412,255, forward strand.
GTTCCACACTCTCCGCCAAGGGACAATGACTGTGAGCGCGTACCGCACGCGTTTCTTGGAGCTGTCCCTCTTTGCAGCGACAGCGGTAGCCACTGAGGAGTAGCGCCTTTGGAGGTTCACCGAGGGGCTCCAGCCTGCGATCCGGGGGTATGTCAAACCCCTGAAGCTGCCTACATTTTCGAGGGTGGTAGAGGTAGTTATGACTTATGAGGAGACCAACCCGTCTGCGCGAGACACTGACGGCGGGCGGAAGAGGCCATTTCAGCTAGACTTTTCACAGGGTCGGCGAGAGAGGAGACACGTGGCATCCGCAGGAGAGCCGTCACGTTTTGTAGGGCCATCAGTGGCCTTTGGGGGCCCTCGACCGGGGCCAGTCGCCAGCACCGAACCCCCGCCCTGCCGACAGCAGGGACCTACTGAGGGCGAGGGTCGGGTTCCCCTCTGTTACCAGTGTGGCCAGCCGGGCCACATCAGGAGGGACTGCCCGTCTAGGGCAGGAGGTCTGCAGATACTTCCCGCGTAGAGCACTAAAGGGCGTGCAGGAGGCCGCAGTTTCCAGGCGCGAGGAGGAGGACAGTAGTCGCGAGGAGGGTACCGGCCAGCACCTACCCGTCCGACATAGAGTGTGGCTGCTTCGTCCGCACCTAGAGCTAAGGGGCATATCAACGCCCTGACACACAGGAACGCTAGAGCTTCGGGATCGGTGGTAGCAGGTATGGTTTCAGTTTCCGGCAGACTCGTTTACACGCTTTTCGATTCCGACGCTACGCACTCGTTTGTCGCAGCCAGTTTCGCAATTAGTTTGGACCAGGATTATACACTGTTATAGAATCCGTTCGTAATCAGAGGTTCGAGTGGTCAGCTATTTGTAGCTGAAGAGGTGTACATGGATTGCGGGGTCAGCGTCGGGGGACATAACCTGCCAGCTGACCTGATTATGATACAGATGGAGGACTTTGGAGTGATTCTGGGGATGGATTAGCTATCCGCTTACCACGCCTTGGTGGACTGTTTTGAGAGGAAGATCATCTTCTCCATTCCGGTGTTGCCTTCTTTCGAGTTTCACGGACAGCCAGTGGACGGAGGTTTCAGGTGCATCTCGGCACTTCGGGCGACGAGACTTTTGAGCCAGGGGTGTGAGGGCTTCCTAGCTTGTGTGGTGGCAGAGCCCAGCCCTGTGGAAGACTTCCAGAGCATCCCGGTGGTCAGAGAGTACCCTGACGTGTTTCTAGACGAGTTACCAGGACTACCGCCCGAGCATGAGATCGAGTTTGAGATCTCACTAGTATCAGGGACCAGCCCCATCTCCACCGCGCCATACAGGATGGCACTGCTTGAGCTGCGAGAGCTCAAGTCCCTGTTGCAAGACCTTTTGGAGAAAGGTTTCGTGAGGCCCAGTGCGTCTCCTTGGGGAGCCCCGGTACTGTTTGTGAAGAAAAAGGATGGGACCTTACGCCTTTGTGTGGACTATCGATAGCTGAATAGGGTCACCATCAAGAACAGATATCCGCTGCCGAGGATCGACGACTTGTTTGACCAGTTGTGGGGTGCCACGGTGTTCTCTAAGATCGACTTGAGGTCTGGATACCACCAGTTGAGGATCAGGGAGACCGACGTCTCCAAGACAGCTTTCTGCACTCGGTACGGACACTACGAGTTTTTGGTCATGCCGTTTGGGCTGACCGATGCCCCCGCTGCTTTCATGGATCTGATGAACCGGGTGTTTAGACCGTATTTGGACCAGTTCGTGGTGGTTTTCATAGATGATGTACTCATCTATTCTAGAGATCGGACGCAGCACGGACAGCACTTGCGGATGGTTCTGGACACACTGAGATGATGTAGGCTGTACGCCAAATATAGCAAGTGCGAGTTCTGGTTGAGAGAGGTGACCTTCTTAGGTCATGTGATCTCTGGGGACGGCTTGGCGGTGGACCCAGCCAAGGTCGAGGCAGTGCTCAGGTGGGAGAGACCTCGTTCAGTCACTGAGATTCGCAGTTTCTTGGGACTGGCAGGCTACTACAGACGATTCATCAGAGGATTTTCACAAATGCGCATCCTATGACACAATTGACCCGGAAGGACGTGCCCTTCGCTTGGACAGATGCCTGTGAGGCGTGTTTTCTGGAGCTGAAGGAGAGGTTGACCTCGGCTCCCGTGCTCACCATCCTTGATAGTAGTGGCGGGTTCGTTGTGTACACGGACGCCTCCTTGCAATGGTTAGGAGGTGTGCTCATGCAGAGGGGTCACGTTGTCGCTTACGTTTCGCGGCAACTGAAGCCCCATGAGCATACCTACCCTACTCACGACCTAGAGTTGGCAGCTGTTGTCTTCACGCTGAAGACCTGGAGGCACTACTTGTACGGTGAGACCTTCGAGATTTTCACAGATCACAAGAGCGTCAGATACCTTTTTGATCAGAAGGAGCTCAACATGAGACAGAGACGTTGGTTGGAGCTCCTGAAGGACTACGACTGTAGCATTTTCTATCACCCGGGCAAGGCCAATGTGGTGGCTGACGCCTTGAGCCGAAAGGCGCCCGCACACTTGGCCAGTTTACAGTTACAGAGTTGGAGCCTCTTGGGGGAGGTGGGCAGTTGGCGACCCCTGGAGTTACGGGGGCACTGTGGGGCAGTGACTGTGACACGACAAACTACGCCAGAGCTGATAGACCGCATCATCACAGGATAGATGGCCGATCTGTACTTGCAATCTTTGCACGATAGAGTATTGTCAGGAGACCCAGGGGACTTCTCTTTCACAGACCAGGTGCTACGCCTGAGGGGACGGTTGTGCGTTCCCAGGGACGAGGAGCTGTTGAGAGAGATCCTGACTGAGGCATACGATTCCAGATTCACCATACATCCCGGAAACACGAAGATGTACCATGACTTGAGACGCGAGTTTTGGTGGAGGGGGATGAAGCAGGATGTGGGTGAATTCGTGCAGCAGTGCTTAGTGTGCCAGTAGGTGAAAGCCGAACATCAGAGGCCTGCAGGGCCGCTACAGCCGCTTCTAGTGCCAGAGTGGAAGTGGGAGAGCATCACCATGGACTTGGTGGTGGGTTTACCTGTTACCCAGAGAGGACACGACGCAGTCTGGGTAATTGTGGATAGACTGACGAAGACGGCACGATTTTTGCCGATCTGAGTCACTTTGGGACCAGCACAGTTGGCAGAGAGGTATATCCGCGACGTGGTACGACTACACGGAGTTCCGTGGGAGATGGTATCCGACCGGGATACCCGCTTTACGTCCCAGTTTTGGGCTGAGTTTCAGCAGGCCCTGGGGACGCGGTTGAGGTTTAGTACAGCTTATCACCCCCAGACGGACGGACAGTCTAAGCGCTCGATACAGACACTTGAGGACCTTCTGCGTGCCTGTGTACTAGACTGGAGGGGCTCTTGGGAGGAGCACCTGCCCCTGGCGGAGTTTGCGTACAACAACAGTTATCACTCGAGCATCGGCATGGCTCCCTACGAGGCTCTGTACGGACGGAGGTGTACGGCACCCTTGAGTTGGGTTGAGGTGGGGACCAAGTGGGAGGTTGGCCCCAGGTTGATCCGGCAGAGTCAGGAGGTAGTCGAGCAGATCCACAGGCGACTCCGCACTGTCAGGAGCAGACAGAAGAGCTATGCGGATCAGAGACACAGAGAGGTGCAGTTTGAGGTTGGGGACCACGTCTTCCTTTGTGTTTCACCCATGAAGGGCCTACAACGGTTTGGGGTGAGAGGGAAGCTCGCGCCGAGGTTTGTGGGGCCCTTTGAGGTCCTGGAGCGGGTTGGACCTGTTGCTTACAGACTTGCCCTCCCCCCGCAGTTTTCTGGTGTGCACGACGTGTTCCACGTGTCCAACCTCAGGAAGTACGTAGCCGATTCCAGTCACGTACTGAGTCACGAGAGCGTCGAGGTGGGCGACGACCTGACCTACCCTGAGCGGCCAGAGCAGATTCGAGACCGAGCTGTCCGCAGTTTGAGACGAAAGCAAGTACCCCTGGTAAAGGTTTTGTGGAGGAGCCAGCGGTACGAGGAGGCTACCTGGGAGCCTGAGGCGGCAATGCGGGAGCGGTACCGGGAGCTCTTCATGGGTACGTCTTTTCGGACCGGCTTCGGTCCTCTTTGAGTTTGTTATGGTTATATTGACGTCTTTCCCGCACCCTAGTTAGTGCAAGTTTCAGGGACGAAACTTCCTTTGAGTTTGTTATATTGTTACGAACGCGCGGCTTCAGACGTCTTTTAAGATGTCTGGGAGGTGGCCCAGACGTCAGAACAGACGTCTGGAACCCCTTCCAGACGTCTGGGATTCGATTATTTTCGGCGCGCGTATTTCGTCTGCGCGCCTGAGCGCGCAGACCTGCGAGCGTCTCTCTCTCTCTCTTTTTCCCTCTCCCTCCTGCGCCCTCTGTCCTTCTCTCTCTCTCCTCCTCGTGCGGCCTTAAAAGGGCACGCCCTCTCCCTCACTCCCGTCACCTCCGACCCCTTCCTCTTCTCCTTCTAGCCGGTGCGCGAGAGCATGCGTGAGTGAGCGGCGGCAGCGACAGCCGCGGTGAGCGTGCGAGGAGGTGCTGCGTGTGGGAAGAGGCGCTCGGCCGAGAGGGCGAGCTCGCCGGGGCTGCTAGGGCTGGCCGGCGGGGGGCGCAGTGGGCGCGGAGCGACGCGGGAGGACTGCTGCAGCTCGAGCAGCAAGTGGACGAGGCGCGGCCCGGCCGTGCATCGCGGGCGGAGGGCGAGTCGCGCCCTGGTTCTGGAAACTTTTCCAGAACCAGACGTCTGAGCTTCTAGCCAGATGACTTGGAGGACGTCTGGAGGACTGTCCAGACGTCTGAAAGGTGAGTTATTTCCGTCTCCCCTCCATTCCTTCGACTGACCGTACTGAGAGAGAGAAATGGGTGCGCAGGTTCGGTGATTCGCCATCCAACGCGAATCAGACGTCTGGCTGCAGTGCCAGACGACGGGAACGACTTCCAGACGTCTGGGGTGACCATCGGACATCTGGGAACTAGGCCAGACGCCCCCGCAGGCTTCTGGACGTCTGAGAGACCACACAGAGCAAAGGTAATCTCTGATCCACTTTTTAAGACGTCTGGAAGGGGTTCCAGACGTCTGATTTTGCACTGTTTCGTCATTTTTTACCCATTTAGGGTCCGTTCGGGTTCCGTTTTCCCCGTTTCGAGTTACGTTCTTTTCGGAATTAAATCCTCTACCCGTCTACAGTAGCTATATACTGTTTTGAGAAACTCCTTGTGTTCGTTCCTTGTGATAGGACTCCGTTCCGTTGCAGTCTCGGGGGTTGCGGAGGCACGCGGGATTCCCGACCACGCTCCAGTACTCCCGTTGTAACTGGTAGAGTGGCTTTTAAGTTTAATTGTATAATCTGTTAAATTATGGAACCATAAATAGAACCTAGGACATTGCATGAATCCTAGGAATGAGAAATAGATTGAATGATAGATCCTAGGTGTTGCATGAATCCTAGGGCTGGAAAACTAGATTGTATGATAGATCCTAGGATATGGCATGAATCCTAGGACGGGGAAAACTAGTGAAAGATATGAATACTGCAGTCTTGGAAAAATGGAAAGGAACAATTAGCTGCCTGTTATGAATAAATAAACGTGACTGAGAACATGGATTGTAAGAACGTGAAACTGGAAGGTGAAACCTAGATGTTCTGAGATAAAAGAGCTGGAACCCTACGGGGAATTAGGAGTGGAACTCCTGGAAAGAGAAAGGAATGGAACTGAAAAAGAAAGACGTGGTAGTGTGCTGTCTCTTGGGTACGTAGTACCAAGGGAAGTACCTGTACCTGTTTAGTGCAGAGCGGAGCCAGTCGCCCCAGGGACCCAGGGTTAGGACTGGCCACTTTGTACCGACTTGCTGGCCCTCGTGTACGTAGTATCGAGGAGAGCTACTAGTGTAGGGAGGTACAAGCTACCCCATGGGCCCCGGGGTTCTGCTAGCCTCCTACATCGACTTGTTAGGCCCTCTGGGGCAAACCAGGGTAGTCAGGCGAGGGTGCGCGGACTGTGGAGGGGCAAGGCCGCTATTTGGTTACTGTGGAGGGGTTGGACCCTCTGTTACTGAGAGGGTTCTGCCCTGTACTGGTTCCGTGCTGTGCTTTGGGCACACCCGTTAACGGAAACGACTGACCGCGTGCCAGTGCGGGTTAACTACCTGTGCATTTATCGCGCGTGCCGTAGTCACCGTTACGCCTGTCCGTGACCTTGGGGTGGTTGACTGAGAGTAGGATCACCACGGGGGACTCTCCCGGCCAGGAGAGCACCACGTGCTACTTCTACTTTTTGGAAAAGACTGCAATCAAGATCGTTCCCACGAGGAACATTCGAGATCAAGTGAAGGATCTGAGAAATAAATGAAATCGTGAGACAATTAAAAGACGTAAATAAAGAAAGTAACAGAACACAACAGCTACTGTACACTCTACTGTTTCTTTTGTTTTAGGCGCCACTCTACTCAGCGTTTTGCTGACGTGTTACACTCGTTACCTTTCAGGACCAGGTGTTGAGTAGCCAGGGTCAGCGGCTGCAGAGGACGCTGGGCCGAGTAGGGTCCAGTAGAGTTACCACTGTTCACTTTGTACCTCTTTTTGTTTCACTGTAGTGAGTAGTTATTGTTTCCGCTGTACTTTTCTTTACTTGCAGTTCATATTATGTTATGAATGTTGTTCTACTGTTGTGGTGGTATATACTGTAGTGGTTTCTTTCCTTACTGCTGTATTTTCTTACTGTTAGTTATATTCATGCTGAATGTGGTTTATTTTGCTACTCTTTTGGTTACTTCCTCGTTGGACGACTAGGTCTTGGGATTAGTTGAGTCAGTCCGGTTCTCGTGTCTTGTAGGGCCTCAGGAATCGGGTCATAACACTTAGTGTGTGTTTGAGTGGCAAAGGTTCCCCTCTATTTATAGAGGCCCTAGGAAGGCTTTGGAAGGCCTTGGAAGGCTTCCATAGCCGTTGGGTACAACCTCCAAGAGAATCAAGCCAAAATCAGGATTAATTATTACACTGACAGGGTTATCAGACATCTAATCCTGGCATTGGACGTCTGGAAAACCAGATTAAGATGTTTGGGAACAAAGTCAGATGTCTGATTTTAGGCGGATTTCCTTCCTGACTTGAATCAGATGTAAATAAAGTTCTAGTCAATTGTCATCAGACGACATACAGGATGTCTGGAAACCTACTTTTCTGCGGAAATTGATTCCTAAGGGAGTGCAATGGCTATAAAATCTCTGAGAAGAGATTTTGGGTCAGCTGAGGCAAAACGGTCATGTATCAGACGTCTGGGGTCCTCTACGGACGTCTGATACGAGGCTAACGGTCATATCCTTCATTGTTAGCTAAGGCAGCCAACGGTCCACTAATTGGACGTCTGGCAAAATCATCAGACATCTTCTAAGACATCTGGACTAAGGTCTAGACGTCTGATTTCATCAGATAGAACTAACTAAGTCCAGCCTAAATATAATCGGATGTCTGAGTCAATAGTCAGACGTCTTAAAAGTATTTATCTGACGCCTGATTTTCAGATTAGACGTCTGAAAAGGCTGTTTGAACCCTAGTTTGATTTTCTAAGTTCTCTACATAAAACCTAAGTATCCTAGGGTTGTGCAAGTGTTCCTAGGACTACTGTTAGGGTTCTTTGAGTCTCTTTAACATGAATCTAAGTAACAAAATAAAGAGCAACAAAAGAAACAAAAATACATAGTAGTACAAGGGAAGGAAATCTATCCTATTCTTCATCTCCTTCCTTCTTCAAGCTATCGCTCCTCGTAAAGCTACTCTTTTCTCCATCGAGCTCCTCCAATCCGTCCTAGATGCGAGCTCGAACTCCGTTTAACTACGTCTCCATTTGCAATTAACCTGAAATCTAAAACTTTAAGTGCAAATGTTAAATGACACGTGTTTTGTTATCATCAAAATAAACGATCGTGGTGCTCTAGCACCAACAATATTTGCCCTGGAAAAGTTCAGATCATATCTCCTGGGTTCCCGTGTTATTATCTACTCGGACCACACAGTTGTGAGGCATCTCTTTTCAAAGAAGGATGCGAAACCTCGATTAATCCGATGGATCCTGCTGTTGCAAGAATTTGACCTCGAGATTCGCGACAAAGTGGGAAGACAGAACGTGGTAGCTGACCACTTGTCCTGCCTTCCTTCTGAGATCATCGATCCTTCCGGACCCATCACGGAGCATTTTCCTGATGAGACCCTCCTGACTATTGGTACAGGGCTTCCATGGTTTGTTGACATAGTAAACTACTTGTCATCACATCAGATCCCGTTTGATTGGTTGAAGGCCAAGAAAGACAAATTACCCTCCGATGCTAAGTATTACATTTGGGGAGACCCGTATTTATTCCGCATAGGTGCTGACCAAATCATCTGACGGTGTGTCACGGAAGTTGACATCAGAGACAGAGTCTCTTTCTGCCATGACCAGGCATACAGTGGCCATTTTTCTGGGCACAAAATCGCATCAAAAGTCCTTCAGTGTGGCTTTTACTGGCCCACAATTTTCAAGGATGCATACAATAACTGTAAGGCATGTAACCGTTGCCAGACCTTGGGCAACATGAGCCATCGTGACATGATGCCTTTACAGCCGATTCTGGTATGCGAGATTTTTGACATATGGGGGATTGATTTCATGGGACCCTTCCCTATTTCGGACAGCTTCGAATACATTTTACTTGCTGTTGACTATGTGTCCAAATGGATTGAAGCCATTCCGACCCGAACCAATGATCACAAAGTCGTTATCAAATTCATTCACCAAAACATCTTCTTATGGTTCGGGATTCCTCGAGCGATCATTTCTGATGGAGGGACCCATTTCACAAATGCTTAGTTCAAGTCACTGATGACCAAATACGGGGTGTCACACCGAATCTCTACTCCCTACCACCCCAAACTAATGGTTTAGCTGAGCTATCAAATTGGGAGATCAAGAAAATCCTCCAGGTTACTATTCGACTTGATAGGAAGGACTGGTTATCCCGACTTCCGGAAGCTTTGTGGGCATATAGGACCATCCACAAGACCCAATTAGGCATGTGTCCTTTCAAACTGGTGTACGGGAAGGCGTTTCACCTCCCCATAGAATTGGAGCATAAAGCCTATTGGACAGTACGGAACTACAACTTAAATCTTTCTAAGGCTGGAACCCACAGAAAGCTTCAGATAAGTGAGATTGATGGGCATATGAAAACTTGCGAATCTACAAAGAGCGGGTTAAAGCCTTTCATGACAAGCACATATCTAGAAAGATCTTTCATCCTGGTCAAAAGGTCCTACTCTTTGATGCCCGACTCAAACTATTCCCAGGAAAGCTGCGATCCAAGTGGATCGGACCATACTTAGTCTGACAAATATTTAAAAATGGAGCCATTGAGATCAGTCCACTCAGCCACGATTCCGAACCCTTTGTCGTGAACGGCCAAAGACTAAAATCGTTCATTGGCATGACTAATACAGATTTGGCTGAATCATCATTTATCCTCCATTCCCCTTGAGCTCATTGTGCCCAGCCGATGGCGTACAACTCAGCGCTTAACGGGAGGCAACCCATCATTCTTTCAAAAACCCGAAACCTTTCCTGACATTTCTTTGCTGAATTCATATTGCACTTTAGGGTTCATCCATTAGGACAGCCAACTCCACCTCAGGTACCCGTACCCAAGACTAGAAATCGTCCGCAACAGTCACCTCGACTCGTCCACTCACCCAGCACCTATCCTAATGAATGAACTAAGCTGAATACAAACCCACCTAATTTACAATGGGGACAATGTAAATCTTAAGCATGGGGGGTATGAAAGTGCAAAATGTATGAAAACTCATATCAAGAAAATGTTTCAACAAAAAAATCACATATCATCTAAAAAAAAAAACTGAGAAGTGGAGAGCAAATTTTTGGGCTTTACATAATCAAAAGAAGGAAAAAGAGCAAAATGTTAAAAATGGAGCACAAAATGAAAAAAAGAAATAGTCATTAGTAAGAGATTAAGGGATTAACTGAAGTTCTAGATCACATTAAGAAAAGTAAAGAAAAGTGCTAAAGAGACACAAAAAGATTAGTAGGAACATTGACCTTAGGCCTTTTTGGCCAGACTCTTAGTACCCATTAAGATCTGGTTATTCCTCAAGAAGTTGAGGAAAATGTAAAGCTTAAGTATTAGGTCTAAGGCTTAGGGAGTATTCGACCTCGTTAACTGACCTTTGGTTTGCGGGACTCGGTAACCTAAGCACCCCAATTCACACACAGTCTGGTTCAGTGTGCGTAATAATCAAAATCTCACAAAAGCATTTTAATGTTCTGAAAATGTTGCCTAGATTAGGAGCGGCCAATCAACACAAGTTGATTTGGATGAGTTCCCAGCGCGAAGAGGTGGGGAATTCCCCTTGAAGATGGGTAACAACATATCGTCTCCTCGGTGCTTGTCTCTTAGGATATTTACATATCCTACTGGGGGCATGTAAGCACTCTGCTGGTTCAGATACCATGGATGGCATTATCACGAAATGTCAATCACCAGGGTCTGGATTCGACCACAGAACGCCATGGGTGGGATTATCTCAAAATCTCGAAAACTAGGATTTTGGGGGTTACCATGGGCGGTGCTATCATGAAGCATTGATTGCCAAGGACCTTTGAGGATTGATGATGGGGACGAGGAATCCGATACAAACCATGTTAAGAAGGTAATCCGAAGCTACAAATAAAAAGAAAAGAGAGAGAAAACTCTCCAAACAAATAATCCTCTGTCTCTCTCTTCCAAAAATGCACTGTAAACTGAACCAAGGCTAAAATATGTCTTAAGCATGGGTGCTTTAACCACGGAGTCAAATAAACCTTAGGGTAGTTCCTGTGGGCCTTAAAAACCTAAGCGGAGGACCGAGGCTAAAGCTGGTCAGGTCTGAATCTTGGTTGGTACTAGAGTACCTTTAGGCCCATTGCCAGCATTTTGACCTAAGCAAAGAAAAAAAGCACTTATCATAATTGGTGAAAGAAACTTATGGTCTAGAACAGAAGTTAAAACCTTAATTTTTTGCTAAGGGACTAGCAAGAGCTAGGCATGGGGGTATGATGAGAACCTCATCATGAGTCCTAACTAGAATATTTTGACCTAATAAAGTGAACAAAAGCTCCTACATAACCAAAAGAAAGGCTTAATTCAAGGGATCATTAATCTGGGAAGAGAACATGAAACAAGGGGTAAAACTGTAATTTTACCATTACAGTGCATCAACAGGATTTCTAAGGGTCTAGACATAGGTTAATTGGACTTAATAAAATAAAAAGTGGGATGGTTCAGTCAGAAAAGTGTTATTGTGAAATTTAGGAATTAAATGATATTCTGTAACCCTAAAACAAATTCACTTAAATTCACAAGGTTCAAGGTAAGATAAAAATCAGCTAAACCATCTAAAATTCATATAAAAATATCCCCTATGGTTTAGAACCTTCAATTTGTCCTTTGGAACCTATTTTGACCTAGATTGGGATCCATGCCTAATATTTGACCTAATTTGGGTTTTTATGCAAAATATCCAGTCAAACGTAGTCAAACCTAAAATACAAATTCACCATTGGATTCCTTATGTCAAAATTAGGTTTATACCAAAATTTGGACCTAAGGGAAGGTCATCTTGACCTACTTTGCAAATTGGCCCACCAAATTACATTCAGACCCTTAACTTTTGGAAACCCTTGCAAAGACCCCCTCAGCTTCTTCATCACTTTCTTCGTTTTGGTCCCTCTGCCATTGTAGCAAGGACCCATATCGCCGGTGACTTTGCGAGGAGGATTTCTCATTTCCATGGGGAGCTGCTCCCAGATTTGAAAGGGGAGCTCCCTACGAAGCCCTCTATCGCATGGGCAGCTCCCCATTCCCTGAAACGCCCTATACCTCTTGTGCGAATGCTCGAGAGGCATGGGTCTCACTCCGACCATACCTCCGGCGAAGACTTTCGTCCACCTCCTCGCGATTCTCCCCTCTGCCCTTGCCTATTTAAGGAAGCCCAGATCGCTCTGCTTCCTTCAAGCCTGTTTTGGCCGAAGAAATCCCCCCAGAATTCATCTCCTCCTCCGGCCAACTGTCCATAGGCTCCGGCGACTCTCCCTCCCTCTTCTCGTTGCTCTGCCATCGTACCAGTGGCAGAGCCATCTCTGTCGTGCTCCTCCGCGCCGCGCCCTACTAGCGCATGCCCCTCTAACCCTCTTCCTCGTCGTCGTTCTTCACCACAAGACCTTTGTCTCCAGCGATGGCAGACACCCGCCGCTCGCCCTCCGCCTTCCCCCTTTCGCTCTAAACACCCTAGATAAGTACCTCTTTCTCCCCTCTTCATTTCCCCCTTATTAATTTCTATTTTCGACCCCTCGACTGCCACTACCACCACCATCGTTCCCACCTCCGACCAGATCACCGGTGAGGTGTGCCTGTCGCTCCACACCTCCATCCACCTCCCCAAACCCCTTAGAAGCTCCGCCACCATCCACTGATCAATTCCCCCCTCTCCATTCACCGCCACACGCTCCCAACATGCCCCTCGAACACACCCACCTGCACAGCCACAGTAGGCCCTAGGCACGCTCACACATGCGCTCTCACGCCACCCCGACCACCGCAGCACAGTCGCTATACCTCGGCGAGGCTTCCCATGTGTTCTGACGAGACCGCAAGGCTGTTTTACTTGAGTACAGGTTCTAACCTTTGTCACCATTGAAGCAGGAGTGAAGCTTGCTCGCAAGCTCGAATCAGGCAACCTTGCTCCAAGCCCTAGGTTCAAGGCGATGCGGATTTGTTGCTTGCACGCATTCAGCTAGTGATTGGCTTTGAGGACCCTTGCAGCTTCGGCAATTGAACGCGGCCCCTGCAGGCGTGTGCAAGAATACAGGTGGGACATTTAGTCCCACCTCGGAAGTTTTGAAGTGCGAGGGGTGAAATAAATTGTAAAAGTGCAGTAGCCTTGTCGCCTCAAATCCACGGGGTGAGGTCCCACTCACCCGACCCAGTCTCGTCTGCGTTCATGCCCCGCAGACCTAGCCTGACTCGACTACCTGTGCACTCCTCGCCCACCACCGCATGTTGGAGGGCCTGATCTCGGGCACGCATACCTGGCCCGATAACCTGAGAAGGCTCTGGGAGAGCTGTCCTGAGAGCGAAATAGAGAGAGAGAGACGTGGGGAGGGTAGGGGTTAGGTTTTGCCTCTGTGTGCGTAGGGAAGAAGAAGAAGCAACTGCGGAAGGAAGTTGAAGGCAGGAGAAGCTAAGGGAGAAGAAGGTGCTGCTGAAGAGGTGGAAGCGCAGCAGAGAGCAGCTGAAGGAAGGACTTAGCCGCAGAAAGCTGAAGAAGAAGAAGGCAGAGGAAGGTGCTGAAGACGAAGAAGAGAACTATAGAGGCCAAGGAAGGAGAAGCTGAAGACGTAGCCAAAGCCTAAGGTAAGGAAGAAGAAGGAGGAGGCGCAGCAGCTCAAGAAGAGAAGAAGAAGCCAAGAAGGAAAGCCAGGTGAAGAAGAAAAGAGGAGGAAGGAGCTGCAGTAGAGAAGAAAAGAGGAAAGCCAAGAGATGACAGAAGGAAAGGAAGAACAGGGAAGACAAAAGATAAGAATCACTATAGCAATATGCAAGATAAGCCATCTGATTCACAGAATCAGATGTCTGAGAAAAGAAAGACAGACAAAGAAAGAAGGAAAAGGGTGCGGCCAAGAAGAGAAAAGAAAAACAAGAAAGAGAAGAAGGGAGAAGCCATCAAGAAAATATTTCCTCTTCCATTGCTATTTTCTTTTTAGTTTTCTTATGCATAAACTTTCACTTATATCCTTGTTAAATATCACATTTTGAGAATTGTGATTTTTGGCTTCTAAAATACCAATTTGTTCCCTGAGTTTGACCTAGGTATATTTTTGAATTTCGAGTAATAAAAATTGATAATCGTTTATATGACGTTTTCAAATATACTGCAACGAATATCCTTTTAAAAATACGATCTCGTCGTAGCATAGAGATTACGATTAGGTCCTCTCACGCATGTGCCGCACACTCCTCACCCGTGATCCCATGTACGCGGGCCCGAGCCCCTCGACCGAATTACCCAATTACTATTACCTGATTAACCCTATACCTGGATCTGAGAAAGAGAAAGAAGGAAATCTGAGGGGGGATGGGGGAGGTTTTGCACTGTAGCACCTTGGGGTACATGCCAACACTTAGGTAATTCTGAGGTGATCTGAGCGAGAGGGTTAAGACATCTGTTGCGCCTTGGAGACGTTTGATTTGGGTACTGTTGAAACATTTGGCTCTTGGGTCTGACGTGGATACTCACTGTTGAGATATTTGGTTGTGGTTTGAGATATCGAGTACTGTTGGGATTGGTGGTGTGAGACATAGGGCTTAATTGGTGGTTTCAACCGCCATTTTTAGTCCCTTATTTATATTTTTTGTCCCTAACTTTTGAGACACATTATTGCTTTTAATTGAATATCATTTTTGTCATATGATTCATTTGCACTATTATCTTTAATTATTGTGATTAGTGGATTGATTTGTTACATTTGCTCCCTGTGGACAACATCGAAACTCATGATTTTTCGAGCATTATAAATTCAAATGTTGTATCGATTTTCGTCGCTATACTATGACACAATTTACTTCCACTAACATACAACGATTTTTGACTGTAACAAAGTTCTCGTTCCAAATCACAGGTCTCTCACTTGCATTTTTCTTTCCATCACTGATATGATTTTCTCTCCTCCATTCTTTAATCCAAGTATTCCATCTATATGATTTAGAGTGAGAGCTAATTTTAGGTTTCCTAGTTCAATCTCCCTTGTTTTTGGTTTGTATGCATTCATCAAATCAAAAAGTAAGTCTTTGTACATTTTTCCACTTCTGACAAGGACACCAAAGGGAGTCTTTGGAAACTCCTCCTTCACATCTTTTTTAACCATCTTCCAAGCTTCTTTGATGGTGTAGATCGTGCATTTAGAGTTGATTCCATGTTTGGAAAAAAAATAAAGGAAGCATTCAACATTGCACTGATGCAGAAACATATTGCATAATTGTAACAGACCTTTGTACTAGTGCAATGTACTTTTACACCGGTACAATTTAGTGTCCACAAGAACGGTAAGTTACACCAATTTAAAATGACTTATCAGTTGCATGTGCAAAATATATTTGCATTGGTGCAGCTCAATTTCCACAAGAATGGTTTAAAGTAAAAACACCGTTGCAAAATGACTTATCACCGGTACAAAATTTTCCTTATCACCAGTGCAAAATAAAATTAACAAAGTGGGAATGCTACTTTGTACTGGTGTAAAATTTTGCTTATTACTAGTGCAAATTAAAATTAACAAAGTGGGAATGCCATTTTGCACCGGTTCAAAATAACTTATCACCGGTGCAAAATAAAATTTTATAATAATATTTTTTATTTATATAATAATATTACGTAAATGGAAAAATAATATTATTTCCTTTTCAAAGAATTATAAAGCATAGGTGCAAAATGAAAATCATCGGTACTTTTTATCATTTTTAGATGAGATATCATTCATCTAAATAAGATATTATCGAAGGTTACGAGATATCACCGGAGATTAGAAGATATCACCAGAGATTACAAGACATCACCGGAGTCACGCAAAATATCTTTGATGATAAACTCATGCTTTACTTCGGATGTTTTAGAGGCGTACCTCTTTGATCTGCTTCCTTTTTGTATCTTACTGCCTTCTTTCATTGCATACCTTTCTTGATGTTGAAGAAGCTTCTTCGAGTGAAAGTAGTGCTCAATGTAGGTTGCAACAATGTTCGAAGAAGCGAGGACGACGCGAGGAAGGAGTGTGTTTAGGTTTTGTCAGGGTGGAAGGGACGTAGACGTCGTTGGAGGGAGATATTTATGTGGGCCGTAATTTAATTTAATAAAAATTTCACTTCTGAGTTTGCAAAGCTGTTGCGTCGTTTTCTGTGTTTATAAACTTGCATCCTTTTTTAATTGGTACAATGCCCTCTCTCACTCTCTCCCCTCCCCATGTCCCCCCTCCCTCTTTGATCTTTTCTTTTCTTTTTTGCTTGTTTCATTTTTTTTTACACTATTTAGCACGTATGTCTATTTCAAATTTTATTTTCACCATCGGCCTCCCTATCTTATGCTTTTTCATTAAAAACCAATATTCAATATGTTTCTATGGGAATCTAAGATATCGATTGGAAATTGAAATGCACTGGGTAACACATTTTGTAACACATAGTATGTTTTGATTTCCATTCGGTATTTCTTTATTCCTATCAATCGAAATCAAGATACACCGGATAATATATTTTGTAACATGTGGTGTGTTGATTTTTCACCAATTGAAAATTGAGATGCATCATTTTGAAAATTATCTTAAACTTTTATATGATTGACTTTTACACTCCCACAACAACACATAAGTTAAAAATTAATAGACTAATGTAACTACTGGCCAGGGATAAGATTATAGATGATGCTGATTCTTATTGACGTTAATTTTATACATGCCTTGTGTGGTAGTTTATGGTATTGGTTTACACACCCATGCAAAGCACGGGAAAGTATGCCTAACTGAAATTGATGTTTATTGTTACCATGGCAAACTTTGACTTGATTATGATTGAATCCTTTCGCTGGATCAAATTGGAGTTTAAATTTCCTAGATATTCAAAGATTAAATCCCCACCTCATTCAAAATATGAAGTTCACTAAAATTTTCTTCCATCCAATGCATGGATGCATGTATGTGCATGTTTTCTTAATTAGGGTGCAAGTGTGTATATATGTGCACGGTTTGTTCATATCGAAGGTGAGAACATAGGTGTTGCAACCTTTGTGATTATCGCTCTCGCTTTTCTGAGCGTCGCTAGGGTTTGGAGAGCCCCTCCTTCCCCATCTCCTCTACTATCTTCTCCTTCTCCTGCTGCTCTCCCCTCAGGTCCTTGATCCTATCTTTGGTGAGGCCCGTGCCTTCCCCCTTTGGGGGGGGGGGGGGGGCTTCCTCCTCGCCATGGCGTCGTCCGGAACGACTTCACGGATCTAGAGCTGAGGGGTTGGCGGCTGGCTTCCTTTTCCTTTTTTGTTGGTTTCTTCGGCCTTTGCTTTTTTTCTTTTTCTATTCTCGATTTTCGTTGTGGTCTTCAGATCTATGTGCTGGCTTTTGTTTCCTTTGCGTGTTGGCTGTGTTTTGGCATTGCGCTTTTTGGCTTTTGGTGTGGTGGTCCTAGTGAGGTGATGTCTTCTTCTGGGGTCGCATCTATCTCGCAACCTTCTGATGGTCACACCTCTCCTCTGAAGTGGTCCTTTGCCTCTATGCTGACTGGCTCCGGTTCTGCTGAACCTTCTATTGTGGAGTTGGCCTTTAAGGTACGACATCCAGTGTTGAGGGACGGTATTTGGGGCACTCTGGTGTCTTACGATGAGGTTGTTGACCTCAGTACGACCTTCTCTTCCTCTGTCGTTGTTCGTGCTTGGGGCTCGAAGCCCTCGATGAAAGCTTTGAAGGATTTCTTGGCTAAATGTCTCCAGATTTCAGCAGGTTTTCATCTCTTCATCCTTAATTTTTGACATTGGCTCGTTCGGTGTGATACCTTTCTGGATTTTTGCAAGATCTATTCTCTTGGTTCGATTTTTGTGGATCGGGTTAGGCTTCAGTTTATTCGATGGACTCCCTCCTTTTGTACAGATTTGGCGATGGTTTCTGCTCCTATTTAGGTGGGATTTCTAGGGCATAATCTTCACCTTCTTCATCCTAACGTTTTGACATCCCTCGCGTACTAGTTGGGCCACCCCATCTATGTGGATCAGAGAACAATCCAAGGACTCAGACCTAGCTACCCTAGGGTTTGTGTAAAGACCCATTCTGTTATGAGCTTTTTAAGATGTCTGGACTGTCAGTTAGACGTCTGGACCCCTTCCCAGACGTCTGGAAATTGAAAATTTTGTATGCAGGGTCGATTTTGTGCGCTAGCTGCACGCAGACTGCTTTCTTTCTTCTCTCTCTTCTTCTTCTCTCCCCTTCATCGAACCCTAGCTACTCTCTATATAAGAGCTCTCACCCCCTTCCTCTCTTCTTCACTCCACCACCTTCTTCCTCTCCACTGCCGTGAGAGGAATGAGCGAGAGAGAGGGAGAGAGAGAGAGGAGTGAGGAGGAGGAGTGGCATGAAGAAAGGAGGAGGTGGTTGAGCTCGCAGGTTCGTAGGAGCTCGCTGGAGGGTGCACGGCCGAAGCGGCACGTGCAGGAGGAGGAGTGCGTCGGGGGAGTCGTCCCTGACTTCCTGCTGCAGCCAGAGCTACAATGAGAGGGAGGAGATGTGGCTGCGCACGGCGAGAGGAGCAGGAGCTCACCTTGGTTCTGGGATTTTCCTAGAATCAGACGTCTGGAGTGTTGTCTAGACGACGTGTTGGACGTCTGGTGACGACACCGGACGTCTGAAAGCAAGGTTTCGCGAAGGTACGTTCCTCTTGCGGTTACGGCCATGCAGGTCGCACAGCAGAGCCGATCTGTATGGCTAAAAGTGGGAGATATTGTCTGTCGCACGCAGGGACAGCTTTGGGAAGGTGCACGACATGCCCTCCTACGTGTTTCGGACGTCTAGACAGCTTACAAGACGACCGGAAGCACTCCTAGACGACTGGAGGAGAGGTAGAACGTCTGGAGATAAGTCCAGATGGTCAAGTGAGGGTCCTGGACGTCTGAGGTCGACGCAGGAACTTGAGGTGAGACCCTGGTGACTTTTAAGATGTCTGGACCTTGTGCCAGACGTCTGATTTGGTTCAGCAATCCTATTTTTGACCCGCTTAGGGTCCGTTTGGGGTCCGTTTTATGCAAACAAGATATCTATGGTTTCCTTGTGAGTTCCTCTACATGTTAGAAAGCCTTATTTACTGTTCTGAATGTTCCATTGTGGTATGTTCCGTGGTATAGAACTTTGATCTGTGCGTGTTCAGGGCTTGCAAAGGCACATGAGTCTGCCATTCGAGCCCCCAGTACTTCCAGATTTTCTGGTAGAGTGGTTTCCCCTGTTTTAATTATAAAACATGAATGCATATGTGAAATTAGATAACTAGAAACCTAAGATGTGGAATGAATCCTAGGATGAGAAACAGTTGCACTGTTTGTATGCGTGTTTGAGATAGCAATCATAAATGAATGAGTGGAATTGTAAACAATTATCTGTTAATAAATTCAAGCTGCCTGTTGGAATATGAAATGCCTGTGCTAGTTAAATAGTTACCTGTGATATTACTTGTTGCATATGTTAATTATGAAAATACGAGCTGCATTTGTAAATACAAGAATGGAAATGTGAATGATGAAACCTGGTATGGAACAACATGGTGAATATGAGCATGAACCCTACGGGGAATTAGGAGTAGAGCTCCTGTGGATGAATGGAAAGGTCTGGAAATGTGATTGGGAAGTGTGCTGGCCCTTGAATACTTGGTACCAAGGGGGGGAGCGACTGTCACGTTTTTAGTGTAGAGAGGAGCTACCCGCCCTTGGGTTGGGACCCGGGGTTAGGAATGGCCACTCTACACCAACTCCTATTGGCCCTCGCGTACACAGTATCGTGGAGAGCTATTAGTGTAGGGAGGGAGCTCGCCACCCCACGGGGCCCGGGGTTAAGCTAGCCAACCTACATCGACTTTTTCATTGGCCTTCTGGGCAAACCAGGGTAGTAAGACGAGGGTGCACTGACTGTGGACGGGCGAGACCCCTGTTTGGTTTTGAGGGTCTAGACCCCTGTTGCTGAGAAGGCTAGGCCCTATACTGTTCTGTGCTGTACTTTGGGTGTACCCGCTAGCGAAAACAACTGACCGCTTGCCAGTGCGGGGTAGCTACCGGTGCGCTTATCGCACATGCCATAGTCATCGCTACGTCTAGACAGTGACCTCGAGGTGGTTGACTGGGTGTAGGATTACCACAGGGGACTCTCCCGGCTAGGAGAGCACCACGTGTGCCTTCTACTCTTGGAAAAGACTGCAATCAAGATCGTTCCCACGGGGAACATGCAAGATCAAAAAAGAGATTTGAAAGTAAACCAATGGGTGAAAAAAAATGACTTGTGAAATGAAATAATTGGAAAAGATAAATTTACCTGTTAGCCTTTACTACTTTAGCTAGTTTGGTTACCACTCTACTCAGCGTTCGCTGACTCCTACTCGTAACCCTTTACATATCCAGGAGTTGAGTAGCCTGAGTCACCGGCTGCAGAGGGTGCTGGCTTAGTCGAGCCCAGCAGTAGTTTCCTACTTTTATTGTACTCTCTATTCTACTAGTGAGTTTTAGACTGTTGTTGCTATTCTTGTTCTGTACTTTTGTTCTACTTTACTGTTGTGGTGGTGATATGTACTGTAAGAAGCTTTTACTTCCTTTACTGCTTGCACTCTTTTACTGTTAGTTACTTTGCATAGTGAATGTGGTTTATTTTCCTGCCTTTTGGTTATTTCTTGCTGGACGACTGGGTCTTGGGATTAGTCGAGTCGAGCCACTCTCGTGTCCTGTAGGAATTCGGGAACTGGGTCGTAACAAGATGGTATCAAAGCAAGGTCATCCCGAGAAATGAACCAACTAGCTTGTGAATAACCAATTCACGTGCATGTAACTAGAGTAACCACCACAACGTACCACTTGACATTTGTTTTGAGTTCCTTTTGCTGAAGTTCGTTAGAGTTGACTTATTTTGTTCTATCTTCCACGTCTCCTTGCAAGAGATGCCTCATCGTGGAGTTCTTGAGGCGGGCCGCGGACGCAGCCGTGGATGAGGTCGGAGGGGCGGACGTGCCGGGCTCGAGGTGCAAGTTGACCCACCACTTCTCCTGGGCGTTCAGGCCCAGGACCTTGCTCAGCTGATTCGAGACATAGTACGAGATGAGCTCCACTTGCCTCCATGGGTGCCTCTCCATGGGGACGTGGAGGGGGCGTCCTCTATTGGGCCGAGAGACCGACTAGCACTGGATGAGCAGGAGGGGGAGGGGGTGGTCCTCCATCGCCCCCACCGCACTCTGACACTTCTGAGCACGATCCCTCCCTGCCTGGAGGCATGCCCGTTCCCCCACTACAACTGCACTATGACCTTTTCTGGCAGTTCTGGAAGCTGAAGCACCCCTCCTTCAAGGGGGATGAGGACTCGTCTGAGGCCGACGACTGGCTGGAGCATATTGAGAAGGTGCTTGACACCCTTCACCCCCTGTGGAGTGCCGCGTGGCCTTTACCACGTACCAGCTGGAGAGTGCGGCACACAGGTGGTGGAGGGCAGTCAGAGTTCAAAAGAGGGGAGAGCCGACGTGGGACCAGTTCGTGACCCTCTTTTGTGAGCAGTACTTCCCGCAGACTTGGCAGGACCAGAGGAGGCGGGAGTCCCACACTCTCCGCAAAGGGACGAAGACTGTTAGTGCATATCGCAGACGTTTCCTGGAGCTGTCATGTTTCGTTGCGACAGCCGTAGCTACCGAGGAGGAGCATTTGTGGAGGTTCATTGAGGGTCTCCGGCCTGCCATTCGGGGTTATGTCAAGACCCTGAAGCTGCCCACCTTCTCGAGAGTGGTGGAGGCAGTTATGACGTACGAGGAGACCAACTCGGCTGCATGAGACACCGATAGCGGATGGAAGAGGCCATCCCAGCCAGAGTACTCACAGGGATGACAAGAGAGGAGGCATGCTACACCCGTGGGAGAGTCGTCTCATTTTGCGCGGCCATCAGTGGCCTTTGGGGGCCCTTGACAGGGGCCAGCTGCCAGCATTGGACCCTCGCCCAGCCGTCAGCAAGGACCTATCGAGGGAGGGAGTTGACTCCCCTTCTGCTACCAGTGTGGCTAGCCGGGCCACGTCAGGAGGGACAGCCTGTCTAGGGCTGGAGTGTAGTAGATGCTCCTCGCACCGAGTGCTAGAGAACGAGCAGGTGGTCGTGGTTCCCAGGCGCGTGGGGGAGGGCAGCAGTCATGGGGAGGGTACCAGCCAGCGGCTACTCGTCCGATGCAGAGTGTGGCTGCTTCTTCTACACTGAGAGCTGAGGGGCGTATCAATGCCTTGACACACAGAGATGCTAGGGCATCTGGTTTAGTGGTCGCAGGTATGGTTACAGTTTCCAGCAGATTAGTTTACGTACTTTTTGATTCTGGTGCCACACACTCTTTTGTCGTTGTGAGTTTTGCTGTTAGTTTGGGACAGGAATGCATGTTGTTAGAGGATCCATTTGTGATCAGGGGTCTGGCTGGTCAGCTCTTGTTAGCTGAGGAGGTCTACATAGATTGTGAGGTCAGTATTGGGGGGCAGCCTCCCCGCTGTCCTGATCGTGATTCCAATGGAGGATTTTGGCGTGATTCTGGGGATGGATTGGTTGTCCGCTTACCATGCCTTGGTGGACTGTTTCGGGAGGAAGATTGTCTTCTCCATACAGGAGATGCCTTCCTTTGAGTTTCGCGAACAACCGGTGGACGGAGGTTTCAAGACTTTTGGGCCAGGGGTGTGAGGGCTTTTTAGCCTGTGTGGTGGTAGAGCCCAGCCCCGTGGCAGACTTTCAGAGCATCCCGGTGGTCAGAGAGTACCCCAACGTATTTCCAGAGGAGCTGTCAGGACTACCACCTGAGCATGAGATCGAGTTTGAGATCTCACTAGTATTGGGGACCAGCCCCATTTTTACGACACCGTACTGGATGGCACCACTTGAGCTACGAGAGCTCAAGTCACAACTACAAGACCTATTGGAGAAGGACTTTGTGAGGCCCAGTGCATCCCCATGCGGAGCCCCTGTGTTATTTGTGAAGAAGAGGGATGGTACCCTGTGCCTTTGTGTTGACTACAAACAGCTGAATAGGGTCACCATCAAGAATAAGTATCCGTTGCCGAGGATTGATGATTTGTTTGACCAGTTACGAGGTGCCACAGTATTCTCCAAGATAGATCTTAGATTAGACTACCACCAGTTGAGGATCAGGGAGACCGATGTCTCCAAGACAGCTTTCCGCACCTGGTACCGACACTATGAGTTTTTGGTCATGCCGTTTGGGCTGACCAACGCCTCCGCTGCCTTCATGGATTTGATGAACCGGGTGTTCAGACAGTATCTGGATCAGTTTGTGGTGGTATTTATTGATGACGTGCTCGTTTACTTGCGGGATCAGGCACAGCATGGACAGCACTTGCGGATGGTTCTGGACACTTTGAGACGACGCAGGCTGTATGCCAAATACAGCAAGTGCGAGTTTTGGTTGAGGTAGTTGACTTTCTTGGGCCATGTGATTTCAGGGGATGGTTTGGATGTGGATCCAGCCAAGGTTGAGGCCATACTCAGGTGGGAGAGGCCACGTACAGTGACAGAGATACACAGCTTCTTTGGACTGGCAGGTTACTATCGACGGTTTAGCAGGGATTTCTCATAGATTGCGTGTCCTATGACTCAGTTGACCTGGAAGGACGTGCCCTTTGCTTGGACAAATGCTTGTGAGGCATGTTTTCAGGAGTTGAAGGAGAAGCTGACTTCGGCTCCTGTGCTTACCATCCCAGATAGTAGTGGCAGTTTTGTGGTCTACACGGATGCTTTGTTGAAGGGGTTAGGGGGTGTGCTCATGCAACAGGATCACATTGTCGCTTACGCTTCGCGGCAACTGAAGCTCCATGAGTATAGCTACCCTACCCATGACTTAGAGCTGGCAGCTGTTGTCTTCGCGCTAAAGACATGGAGGCACTACCTTTATGGTGAAACCATTAAGATTTTCACGGATCATAAGAGCCTCAGGTATTTGCTTGATTAGAAGGAGCTTAACATGAGACAGAGACGTTGGTTAGAGCTCCTGAAGGACTATGATTGTAGCATCTCCTACCATCCTGGGAAGGCCAACGTGGTGGCTGAAGCCTTGAGCCGGAAGGCGCCCGCACACTTGGCCAATTTACAGGCATAGAGTTGGAGACTTATGGAGGAGTTGGGCAGTTGGCGACCCTTAAAGTCACAGGGGTATTGTGGGGCACTGATGGTGACACGGCAAACGAGACTAGAGGTGATAGACCACATCATCACAAGGCAGACGACAGATCCATACCTGTAGTCATTACGAGACAGAGTGCTATCAGGGGACCCAGGAGACTTCTCTTTTAAAGATGAGGTGTTGCATATGAGGGGACGTTTGTGCATTCTCAGGGACGAGGAGTTGTTGAGAGAGCTCCTGACTGAGGCACACGGGTCCAGGTTCACCATACATCCCGGGAACACGAAGATGTATCATGATCTGAGACGTGAATTTTGGTTGAGAGGGATGAAGCGGGATGTAGGTGAGTTCGTGCAACAGTGTTTGGTGTTCCAGCAGGTGAAGGCCGAGCATCAGAGGCCTGCAGGGCCGTTGCAGCCACTTCCTGTGCCAGAGTGGAAGTGGGAGAGCATCACCATGGACTTAGTGGTGGGCTTACCCGTTACCCAGTGAGGACACGATGTAGTCTGGGTGATAGTAGACAGATTGACGAAGACGGCATGCTTCTTGCCGATCCGAGTCACCTTGGGACCAGCGTAGTTGGCAGAGAGGTATATTCGTGACGTGGTACGTCTGCACGGAGTTCCGCATGAGATTGCATCCAACTGGGATACCCGTTTTACTTCCCAGTTTTGGGCTGAGTTTCAATAGGCTTTGGGGACACAGTTGAGATTCAGTGCGGTGTACCACCCCTAGAAGGAACGGATAGTTAGAGCACACTATACAGACACTTGAGGAGCTTTTGCGCGCCTATGTACTAGAATGGAGGGGCTCTTGGGAGGAGTACTTACCCTTGGCAGAGTTTGCATATAATAACAGCTATCACTCGAGTATCGGCATGGCATCTTACGAGGCTCTGTACGGACGGAGGTGTACTGCACCCTTGAGTTGGGTTGAGGTGGGGACCAAGTGGGAGGTTGGTCCCAGGCTGATTCGGCAGAGTCAGGAGGTGATAGAGTAGATTCACAGACGACTTCTCACTATCTGGAGCAGACAGAAGAGTTATGCCGACCGGAAGCGCAGAGAGGTGTAGTTCGAGTTTGGGGATCACGTCTTTCTTCACGTTTCGCCCATGAAGGGCCTGCAGCGTTTTGGGGTGAAAGGGAAGCTTGTGCCGAGGTTTATGGGGCCCTTTGAAGTCCTGGAGCGGGTGGGTCCTATTGCTTACCGACTTGCCCTTCCTCCCCAGCTTTCTGGTGTACACGACATGTTCCACGTGTCCAACCTCAGGAAGTATGCCGCCGATCCCAGTCACATTCTGAGCCACGAGAGTGTTGAGGTGGGTGACGACCTGACCTACCCTGAGAGATCAGTGCAGATCCTAGATAGAGACGTCCGGAGTTTGAGATGGAAGCAGGGACCCCTAGTGAAGGTCCTGTGGAGGAGCTAGCGGTACGAGGAGGCTACTTGGGAGCCTGAGGCAGCGATGCGAGAGCAGTACCCGGAGCTTTTTGAGGGTACGTCTTTTTTGCACCGGATTCGGTCCTCTTTAAGTTTGTTATGCGTTTATATTCCCTTTTCCACACCCTAGCTAGCTCAAGTTTCGGGGATGAAACTTCCTTTAAGTTTGTTATGATGTAAAGACCTGTTTTATTATGAGCCTTTTAAGACGTCTGGACTGCCAGTTAAATGCCTGAACCCCTTCCCAGATGTCTGGAAATTGAAAATTTTGTATGCAGGGTCGGCTTTGCGTGGTCGCTGCGCGTAGACTGCTTTCTTTCTTCTCTCTCTTCTTCTTCTCTCCCCTTCATCGAACCCTAGCCACTCTCTATATAAGAGCTCTCACCCCCCTTCCTCTCTTCTTCACTCCACCACCTTCTTCCTCTCCATTGCCATGAGAGGAACGAGTGAGAGAGAGGGAGCGAGAGCGAGGAGCAAGGAGGAGGAGTGGCATGAAGAGAGGAGGAGGAGGTTGAGCTCGCAGGTTCGTAGGAGCTCGTCGGAGGGTGCACGGTCGAAGCGGCACGTGTGGGAGGAGGAGTGCGTCGGGGGAGTCATCCCCGACTTCCTGCTGCAACGAGAGGGAGGAGCTGCGGCGAGAGGAGTAGGAGCTCTCCCTGTTTCTGGGATTTTCCCAGAATCAGATGTCTGGAGTGCCGTCCAGACGACATGTTGGACGTTTGGTGACGACACCGAATGTCTGAAAGTAAGGTTTTACGAAGGTACGTTCCTCTTGCGGTGACAACCATGCAGGCCACACCGCAGAGTCGATCTGTGTGGCTAAAAGTGGGAGATATTGTCTGTCGCATGCAGGGACAGCTTTGGGAAGGTGCGCGGCATGCCCTCCCATGAGTTTCAGACGTCTGGACAGCTTACGAGATGACCGGAAGCACTCCTAGACGACTGGAGGAGAGGTCGAACATCTGGAGCTGAGTCTAGACGGTCAAGTGAGGGTCCTGGACATCTGAGGTCGACGCAGGAACTTGAGGTGAGACCCTGGTGACTTTTAAGATGTCTGGACCTTGTGCCAGACGTCTGATTTGGTTCAGCAGTCCTATTATTGACTTGTTTAGAGTCCGTTTGGGGTTCGTTTTACGCAAACAAGATATCTATGGTTTCCTTGTGAGTTCCTCTACATGTTAGAAAGCCTTATTTACTGTTCTGAACATTCCATTGTGGTATGTTCCGTGGTACAGAACTTTGATCTGTTGCGTGTTTGGCGCTTGCAAAGGCACGTGAGTCTGCCGTTCGAGCCCCCAGTACTTCCGGATTTTCTGGTAGAGTGGTTTCCTCTATTTTAATTGTAAAACATGAATGCATATGTGAAATTAGATAACTAGAAGCCTAGGATGTCACATATATCGTAGGACGAGAAACAGTTGCACTGTTTGTATGCGTGCTTGAGATAGCAGTCATAAATGAATGAGTGGAATTGTAAACAATTATCTGTTAATAAATACAAGCTGCCTGTTGGAATATGAAATGCCTGTGCTAGTTAAATAGTTACCTGTGATATTACTTGTTGCATATGTTAATTATGAAAATACGAGCTGCATGTGTAAATACGAGAATGGAAATGTGAATGATGAAACCTGGTATGGAACAACATGGTGAATATGAGCATGAACCCTACGGGAAATTAGGAGTAGAGCTCCTGTGGATGAATGGAAAGGTCTGGAAATGTGATTGGGAAGTGTGCTGGCCCTTGAGTACTTGGTACCAAGGGGGGGAGCGACTGTCACCTTTTTAGTGTAGAGCGGAGCTAGCCGCCCTTGGGTTGGGACCCGGGGTTAGGAATGGCCACTCTACACCAACTCCTATTGGCCCTCGCGTACATAGTATCGGGGAGAGCTATTAGTGTAGGGAGGGAGCTAGCCACCCCACGGGGCCTAGGGTTAAGCTAGCCAACCTACATCAACTTTTTCATTGGCCTTCTGGGCAAACCAGGGTAGTAAGACGAGGGTGCGCTGACTGTGGAGAGGCGAGACCCCTGTTTGGTTCTGAGGGGCTAGACCCCTGTTGCTGAGAGGGATAGGCCCTATACTGTTCCGTGCTATACTTTGGGTGTACCAGTTAATGGAAACGACTGACAGCGTGCCAGTGCGGGGTAGCTACCGGTGCACTTATCGCGCGTGCCATAGTTATCGCTACATCTAGACAGTGATCTTGAGGTGGTTGACTGGGTGTAGGATTACCACGGGGGACTCTCCTGGCTAGGAGAGCACCACATGTGCCTTCTACTCTTGGAAATGACTGTAATCAAGATCGTTCCCACGAGGAACATGCGAGATCAAGAAAGAGATCTGAAAGTAAACCAATGGGTGAAAAGAAATGACTTATGAAATAAAATAATTGGGAAAAATAAATTTACCTATTAGCCTTTACTGCTTTAGCTAGTTTGGTTACCACTTTACTCAGCGTTCGTTGACTCCTTCTACTCGTAACCCTTTATAGGTCCAGGAGTTGAGCAGCCTGAGTCACCGACTGTAGAGGGTACTGGGCCCAGTCAAGCCCAGCAGTAGTTTCTTGCTTTTGTTGTACTCTCTGTTCTAGTAGTGAGTTTTAGACTGTTGTTACTGTTCCTGTTTTGTACTTTTGTTCTACTTTGCTGTTGTGGTGGTGATATGTACTGTAAGTAGCTTTAACTTCCTTTACTGCTTGCATTCTTTTACTGTTAGTTACTTTGCATAGTGAATGTGGTTTATTTTCCTGCTTTTCGGTTATTTCTTGTTGGACGACTGGGTCTTGGGATTAGTCGAGTCGAGCTGGTCTCGTGTCCTCTAGGGATTCAGGAACCAGGTTGTAACAGTTTGTGTGGTCAATCTTTTGAAACTGCACCATGATTCTATTGTTATCTTCAATGGTTATGTTAACATAGCTCAATGTGTGATTTTTGAGAAACTCCCTACGTTTTGCGTTAAGTGTGCCAAGATTGGTCATAGTATTAGTGCTTGTCCATATATTGCCTTTGATGCAGGGCCTTGGGATACCTCCCTTGCAACTCAAAAGGATGGTCATCAGGAAGCCCTTTACGAGCTGGATCAGGGCTTGTCGAGGGAGTTGGACGAGCCAGTGAAAGATTCGGGGGCATGTGCTGATCAGCATGAGCTCCCTTTGGTGTCAACAGAAGACCTTACTGATCTTGGGGTTTGGGGAACTATTTGTAACGACTCGGCTTGTATCACTTCTATCCCATCTCCTTCTGGGGGGGTTTTTGCTTCTCTTCTTCTCTTCCCCAAGATTGTAGGAAGAAATGTCGACTTTAGATCCGCCGCCGTACAAAGAGGGTCACCCAATGAGTTAAAGGGAAGGAGGTCGATGGTGCTGAACCTCTATCTGATCCTTCCCCCAAGGTGATGACTTCTAAAACTTCCCTTTTTTCGGATTCTGATGATGGTTTTCGTGATTGTGATTCTCCATCTCAAACTATGTTGCATGATCGGGTTGTTGCTGATGGTTTTCAATCTAACATTCTTGAAACCTTGAATATAAATCCCCATAGTAATATCAATTTTGATGTCTTGGTTCAGAAGTTGGAGGAAAGGTTTTTATTTGAAATGAGTGGATCTAATTCTGCCTCTAATTTGTTGGATTTAGAGGGGAGTCTTAAGGACTTATCGTTGGTTTTAAGAGATCCTAAAAGTTCTAATGAATTACGGTTGGGTGCTCAAATTAATCTTCCTGTGGAATCTAATGGGAAACCATCCCCTATCATGTCATGGGGCATTTATCTTCTCATTCCTTCCCATCTGCCAGACCCTGATATTAATTGTGGTATGGACTCTTCTCTATCTCTTATCGAGACATTCTTGGATGGGAGGAATAACTTGTTGATGTAGACACATCCATTTAGGTTAAAATGCATATTTATGCATGTTCCTAGGCTTAGATTTGCTTTCTATATTATAAATATTGCATAGCATGCATCATTTTGCATTTAGAGTAGTTGTGTATATTTTAGGTTAATTGCATCCTTTTTGTGGTTAGGAGAGGAGATTTATTTTGGAGCCTCGGATTGACGATCCGACCATATGGATCTGATTAGGACGACAATCGGAGTCCAATGCCTCCGAAATCGCCTTGATCGAAGACCTGTAGCACCATATGCTGTTCAAGGGAGATCAACAGCCAAGGGATTAGGTGACGTAATTTGGAGCTTAAAACGACAAATCCGACCACGTGGATGGATATAGATTGAAGATTGCAGCCCAAATTTGCGAAAATCGACTCAATTCGATCTCTGTAGTAGCCCCTACAATGAAAAGAAGATGCACGGTCCAGTTCGTGCCACGTGGCACAACCCAGGCCGCCCTTGCACATGCACGCGCCACCGCACACGCAGCAGCACAGTGGGCGTGCATGGGCATGCGGAGCATGCGCTAGCCCAATGGTTGGTGGGCGCGTTGGCTATCTTCAGCGACGATTGTGGCGTATCTTCAGTGACGTTTATGATCGTCACTAAATGTCATATATATGAAGTTGATTCTTTTCTCCACTATAAAAGGTCCGCTTCCCCTCCCATTTTTCTTCTCTTCCTTTCTTCTCCTCACCACCTTCAAGACTCTAGAGAGAGCTTGTCCCAAGCCTAAGAGGCTCCTCTAGAGTAAAAAAATAAACATTTGTTTCCGCCTCTCATCCCCTTTCGTGGAGCATCCCGCAGCCATCCTCTCACCTCCCTTCGGGAAGAAGAACCTTGCCATGACAACGTCCTACCCCATCCTCATCCTCTGCTGCCGTTCTCCTTCTTTCCGCTCCTCACCACCTTCGGGGTGCCGTCAGAGTGAGTCGTCCTCCAAGCGACCGTCGAGTGTGATTCTTCTCACCTATCTCTATCTTTTTGCTTTTGTAGTGTATTTTTCCTACTTTTATAGTTGTAGAAACATTTGATTAGAAATATACGATAGTTTCTCTCTTTCTCTCACTCTCTCCATTATTTTTGCAAGTAGATAAAGTTTTCATCGACCTAATTTCTTGCTTTATAAAAATACCAAAAAGATAAGAAAAGATAAAAATGACAAAAATAAATAAAAGCCAAGCACGTATTTTTCAAAACCAAGCGTTTGCCTCCCTGTGTTCGTCCCGAGACTCACTTTTCGAGTTTCGGTTATAAATTTTATCTGATCGATGGAATTTCTCGCGAATCGAACTACGACAACGGGTCTTCCAAACTCGAATCTTTCCACGACGAGATCCACCATATCACCTATGCATGAGCAATGATGCAAATCCCCTAGATTTTAACTCGAAATTGGAGCCTCAAGGTGGGTCGGTCTTTTATGATGCGGAACCCTTGCTCCTCCAAGACTCAGCATATGAGGCACACTCTCCTTCTCAGGCTAGAGGATCCCATAGAGGTCGCTTGTTGGAGGACTTGGGTAGGATAACCCGAAGTCATGCCAAGTCTCTATATAAAACTCTTTGTTTATGAATTGCTTATTTTGGAATTGTCGGGGTATCTTAAATGCCCCAACCTTGAATTGTCTGAAAGAAATGATTCATCTTCATAAAATCAACCTCATCTTTTTGATGGAACCTTTTGCTGAGCCTTCAGCCATTGATTCTATAATGAGTGCCATTGCCTTCCCCTACTCCCTTGCTGCATCGGACTTGCCTAAGATCTGGTGCTTATGGAAAGATCCTTCTACCATCTCCTTAATCTCTTTTTGCCCTCAGGCATCCTAATTATTCTTTGAAAATCACTACAGTTTATGCTTCCACTGATGCGGAGGTTAGATGTTAGTTGTGGAGCTATCTCTCTGACGCTTCTCAGTCTAGTTCATCTCCCAAAGTGGTGGGGGGAGATTTTAATTGCATTATTCGTGTGATTGAAAAAAGAGGTGGTGCTCCTTTTGTTGATTCTCAAGCTGTCACTTTCAGATCTTCCTTACATGATCTTGGCTTGATTGAGATGCCTATGGCTGGTGCCAAGTTTTTGTGGTGTAATAGGAGACAAGGTAATTAGCGTATCCATGAAAAACTCGATCGAATCCTTCTTAGCCATGATGCCCTTGCTCACTTTGATGATGGAGCATATCTCTCCAGACACTCTTCGAATCATGCCCCCATGATCCTGAGTTCCAAAGTTGATTTGTATCATTAGCCCTGTCCATTTTGCTTCCAAAACATGTGGCTGCAAGATCTGTCTTTCGGTGAAATTGTTGAGAAGACTTGGATGCAAATTTATACTGATCCCGCTTTTGATCCCATAACCTACTTTTATACCAAACTTGGTCATCTCAAAAGAGTGCTGAGACATTGGAATAGAACGACTTTTGGGAATATCCATTAGATTGTTAAAAACCTTGAGGCCCATTATGATGATTTTGATGGGAAGTTGGCTTCCGTTTGGGATGACAACACTGCGGTTGAGCTCTCTGATGTGCACATTCAGTTGGAAAATGCCCATGCTAAATATAATGACTTTCTTATGCAAAAGGCGAAAATAGACTGGCTTAATAATGGGGAAACCAATTCCAAATTTTTCCATATGGTTATCAAGAGTCATTTTGCGAAGCGTAATAGGACAAAGCTTATGGATGTGGTCGGTAATGGTTCTTGGTAGGAGGCCTCTGATAAAGCCCTAAATTTTTTCAAAGGTCTTCTTTCTTTACCCAGCATGGTGACTTCTCTTCGTTCCTTAGCACTATCACAAACATCATTAATCCCAGGGAGTCCTCTATCTTGCTTATCCCTCCTTCCTAGCAGGAAGTGTTCAAAGCCTTATCGTCGATGCCTACTAATCGGACCCCTATTCCAAATGGCTTCAATGTTGAATTTTATACCTTCTTCTGGGACCTTATTAAGAATGATCTTACTTCTACTATTGGCCATTTCTTCACTTCTCGCGGAGGTCCTTATGTGCTCAACAACACTTTTATTTCCTTGATCCCCAAAAAACTGGGCTCGATGGAATTATTTGATTTTCGTCCCATTAGCTTGTGTAATGTCTCGTACAAAATAGCCTCCTCTATTCTTATTGATCTTCTCTCCTCTGTTATCCCTAAGTTGATCTCTGTTGAGCAGGCGGGCTTTGTTAAAGGGCAGTCCATTCTTGACCATGTGGCTACTGCTTTTGAGCTCACCCAACGCATTGATAGAAAGGTTTTTGGCTCGAATAACATTATTTAGTTAGATCTTAAAAAAGCCTATCACAGAGTGGAATGGGGGATCCTTTATTGCATTCTTGCCAAATTTGGTTTCTCCTCTTCTGTGATATCCTTGATTTCTGCATTCGTTGAACATCAGGGGTCTTCCATCCTCATTGATGGAGTGTCCTCCACTTTTTTTAATACTTCTTATGGGCTGTAAAGACCTGTTCTGATTTGAGCATTTTAAGACGTCTGGATTGTCGGTCAGATGTCTGGCCAGACGTTTGGACCCCTTCTCAGACGTCTGGAAATTGAAAATCTGTACGTGCAGTTGGCTCTGCACGTAGCCATTGC
Organism: Thalassia testudinum; assembly: GCA_037157565.1. Classification (NCBI taxonomy): domain Eukaryota; kingdom Viridiplantae; phylum Streptophyta; class Magnoliopsida; order Alismatales; family Hydrocharitaceae; genus Thalassia; species Thalassia testudinum. Next base: position 28,445,154 of record JAZHRO010000059.1, read on the forward strand.
GTAGACCTCTCTCTCTCTCCCTTCTTCTCTTTTTTCCCCCATCGAAACCCTAACCCCTCGCCTATAAGTGGCCCCCCTTCCCTCTCCTCTCCACTCCACCACTCCACCACACCTCCCTACTCCATTTCCATGAGCAGAGATGCGTGAGAAAGCGAGAGCGAGAGTGAGGAGGAGTAGGAGTGAAGAGAAGGAGAAGGCCGAGCTTGCGAGCTTCGTGGAAGCTCGTTGGAGGTTCGCACGGCCACCACGACATGTGTGGGAGGAGGAGAATGTCGGGGCTTCGTCCCTGACCTTCTGCAGCAGTCGGAGCTGCGGCAAAACGCTGCGAGAGAAGCGGGAGCGCGGTCTGGTATTGGAGTTTTTCTTGTATCAGACGTCTGGAGTGCCTTCTGGACGACGGGCTGGATGTCTGGCGACAACACCAGACGTTTGAAAGTGGGTGTATTGCGAATGTATGTCATCCTCGCGGTTACGGCCATGCAGGCCGCACCGTAGTGGCGATCTGCTTGGCTAAAAGTGGGGTGCTGCTCCATCATGCGCAGGAGCAGCTTTGGGAAGACGTGCAGCACACCCTCCCACACTTTTCAGATGTTTGGACAACTGATCAGACGACTGGAGACATTCCCAGATGACCGGAGGACTAGTCGGACGTCTGGAACTGAGTCTAGACGGTCGCAGAGGAGTCCTGGACGTCTGAGATCATCACAGGAACCTAAGGTGAGTCTCTGATGACTTTTAAGACGTGTGGATTTATTTCTAGATGTCTAATTTGGGTCTGCAGACATGTTTTTGACCCGTTTAGGGTCCAACCGAGATTCGTTTTACACAATCAAAATACCTGTGGTTTCCTTGTGAGTTCCTCTACATATTAGAAGCCTTTATATACTATTTTGAAAATTCCACTATGATGTGTTCCTTGGTATAGCACTTTGATCTGTTGCATGTCTGGGGCTTGTAGAGGCACATGGGCCTGCAGTTCGAGCCCTCAGTACTCCCGGATTGTTGGTATAGTGGTTTCCTCCTATTTTACTTATAAAATATGAATGCATCTATGAAAATTAGATAACTGGAAACCTAGGATGTTGCGTGAACCCTAGGATGAGAAATGGTTGAACCGCTTGCTTGCGTGATTGATACTGTATTTATGAATGAATGAGTTAAATTGTTAGCAACTGCCTATAAATGAATATGAGTTGCCTGTTAGAATATGAAGTGCTTGAGATAACTAAACAGTTACTTGTGATATTGCTTGTTGCATATGTTAAATTGTGGAAATACGAGCTGCATGTGTAAAATACGAGAATTGAATTGTGAATGATGAAACCTGGTATGGAATAATATGGTGAATATGAGCATGAATCCTACGAGGAGTTAAAAGTAGAGCTCTTGTGGATGAATGGAAAGGCTTGGAAATATGGATGGGAAGTGTGCTGGCCCTTGAGCATGTGGTTCCAAGGAGAGCAACTGTCCCCTTTTTAGTGTAGAGCGGAGCTAGCCACCCTTGGGTTGGGACCTACGGTTAGGATTGGCCACTCTACACCGACCTTTGTTGGCCCTCGCGTACACGATACCAGGGAGAGATACTAGTGTAGGGAGGGAGCTAGCCACCCCATGGGGCCCAGGGTTATGCTAGCCAACCTACATCGACTTTTTCTTTGGCCCTCTAGGCAAACCAGAGTAGTAAGATGAGGGTGCGTGGACTATGGAGGGGTGAGACCCTTGTTTGGTTCTGAGGGGCTAGACCCCTGTTGCTGAGAGGGCTAGGCCTTATATTGTTCCATGTTGTACTTTGAGCATACCCGCTAGTGGAAACGACTGACTGTGTGCCAGTGCGGGGTAGCTACCAGTGCGCTTGTCGCACGTGCCATAGTCATCGCTATGTCTAGACAGTGACCTCGAGGTGGTTGACTGGGTGTAGGACTACCACAGGGGACTCTCTCGGCCAGGAGAGCACCACGTGTACCTTCTACTCTTCGGAAGAGGCTGCAATCAAGATCGTTCCCACGAGGAACATGCGAGATCAAGAAAGAAATCTGAAAGTAAACCAATGGGGTGAAAAGAAATTACTTGAAAAAAATAAATAACTGGAAAGGAAAAATTTACCTGCTAGCTTTTAATTTTTTAGATAGTCTGGTTACCACTCTACTCAGCATTCACTGACTCCGTTTTCTCATAACCCTTTACAGGTCCAGGAGTTGAGCAGCCCGAGTTACCGGTTGCAGAGGGTGCTGGGCCCAATCGAGCTCAACAGTAATTTTCTTACTGTTGTTGTTCTTTCTTTTCTACTAGTGAGTTTCAAACTTTTGTTTACTGTTCCTGTTACTGTACTTTTGTTCCACTTCCCTGTTATTGTGGTGGTATGTATTGACTAGAAGCTTTTACTTCCTTTACTGCTTATACGCTTTTACTGTTTGTTACATTGCATAGTGAATGTGGTTTACTTTCCTGCTTTTCGGTTATTTCTTGTTGGACGACTAGGTCTTAGGATTAGTCGAGTTGAGCTGGTCTCAGGTCCTGTAGGGATTCGGGAACCGGGTCGTAACAGAAATGACCTAAAACACTTAATTTGTGCTAAAAACACATAATTTGGTCATATTTAGAGAATTTCTATTCAATAAACATAATTGACGATCTAAATGTAAATTGAACACATATTTGAGATCAAAGGTACAAATCAAGGGCAAAATCATGTTCTTATATGTTCAATTAAGTATAAATAAAATTCTTAGCATTGTTCATTCAATGATCCTTGGATCCAACAATGGATCCATCTCTATCCTCTGATCCTTTGTGCACGAGCCATCATTATCTCCTCTAGATCACACCCTACGGTGGGATTTCAACCAAAACTTTCCTGCACTCACCTCACTCTCATCCCACCATCCACCCCCAATGAGTAACCCCACAATACCATGCCCAGATCCACTCCCTCACCTATATAGGCATCTCCATAGTAGCTGCGTGCGTGGGGAACGAGCCCCCCTCCTACTTTCCTGGGCTCTCCATTCTTCCTCTCTAGCTTCTTCCTCTTTCACTTGGTTCCATTGGTGATATCGATGGAGCTTCTTCTTCCTCGATTCATCCACGTTGACTTGGGTCACATAACACCAGGGGACATCCCAGGAGCTCCTCTATTGGGCTCTTCACTCGCTGGAGATCCTCCCTCCATTCTTCCTCTTCACTGTTGGTTGGACATCTGTAGGTCTCATTCTTCCAATTAGCTAGGTTTTACTGCTTTCGTAGATTAACTTACTGCTTTCTAGGTAGATTTATTGCTTTCTAGATTAGTTAGGAATAGAATTAGTTAGTGGATTCATCATTTGTTAGTTTAGATTAGGAGTGGAGTAGTTTAGAGCCGATTCTCCCTCTCTGATCAATTCAGATCAAAGAGGTGTTTTATCACCTTTTTTTCAATCCACCGATCTCCTTCTTTGCCTCACAATCCGCATTTCAATGATTTCCTCACATTTTAATCCATTTATCACCCCATTCACTTGAGCATATTTATATATGAAGTTTCTCAACTTCTCTATCTAGATAGCATTCAAATTCACCTGGGGGTCTTCCCATTCACTTCATTTGTTCACAAAGACCCCCGATCTGATTTTGATTGCATCGATTCGCTCAATTCATTTAGATTTGGATTTTACTCCCAATTGCAAGACTTGGAGTCAATTTAGTTTGAAATGGATTTAATCGAGTGATATGAGTTTTTATTCACCTAATTAGGTATAATGTAAGGATTTTGAGGTGTTTTGATTTAGTTTCTTATTTCCATATGAGCATAAGCCCAATTTGAGTTGCATTTTGGATAGTTTAGCCATGGAGAATCAGCTGCACTGATTTGAGGCTTAACAATGACCCAACGGATTTTTATAGCATCATCAAATCATCTTGAACACCAATTAATGGTGTGCAGGATGATCAGGTGATTAGATCACCTGATAGATCTAATGCAACAACCCAATCTGGGCAACACTGTTTTCCTTATTCAAAATACTGTCAATCTGATAATTGGGTTCTAATTGATTTCTAGATCTTCATAGGAATGCTTAAGATGGCTAAAACTTGGATTTGAATGTTTTAATCAGATTTGGGAGGTTGAACAGCAACAACAGCTACTTTATGTCTTTCTTTCTGAACGAATTTCACTGTGGGAGCTAATCCCTGATTTCGTGTGATTTTGGAGGAAATGGTTTCTCTGATTGAATGGCATTTAGATTTGGATTTTCAGTTTTGCAGTGGACTTGTTATGCCCCTGATCAGACCTGAACAAGATCTGATCCATCTGATTTGCCGCACAAGAAGCAGCAGTTATGAGTAGTTTCAAGAGCTAGTTTGAGTGTTTTAAGGGTTATTTGGGTTGATAATGAATTGTAATAATAGACCTTCATGTCCAAACATTCATGAAAATTTCATTGCTTTAATCTTATTGGAAGAGCATGAGATTTCCATGTTAAACATTCACTGTCAACCATCACATTCAGTGTAAACTGTCCAAGTTGAAGTTTAATGAAATTCAAAGTTAAAAACTATGTTTTATTGCTTGAACATGATTCATTTTGATGGCTGAATATTTCCGAGGATGAACATCTGATTTTCAAACTTTAGATATGATGAGAATTACCTGAATCCATGTTTTACATCCAATGCCAGTAATTTCAAAATTGTTCTAATTGTCCAATATGTAAATTTAATGGAATTGGAGTGGAAACTTATGTTTGAATGTTCAAATATGTTGAGAGAGATGTGCTGGACATTTCTGAATAGTCACACTTTAGTTCCAGCAACTAAAACTATTTTTAGATGCTTTAGTTCTTAGTTCAACATCCATTTGAGCCACATTTGGGTGAAATTGGAAGTACATAAAAAATTATAAATAAATAAAATAAATGCGTCTTGAGTAGGATTAGATATTTTTCTAAATTTATGTAAAGTTTGAGAGTATTTTGAACCTTCTAGTTGGTAGAATATACTAGTAGATGGTTCAATCTAGTCTAATATTGAATAAACGAACTCAATATGAAAAATACAAAAAGAACCTTCTCTTCTCTCATCTCACGTTCTTTCTCTTTTATCCTACTTTTATAAAACACAAAAACACTATAGAAACTTGAAAATGCCAAAAATTCCACTAAAATACCTTGTATATATGATTTATTACTAAGTAATTGTAAATAATAAAATATTTAATGATAATGTACATAACTAACTTATATATGAATTATAATTATTTAAATAAGTATTTAGGCTGAGTTATACTATATATATACTAATGATATAATTATCTATTTATTTAATTAGATTATATGTACATATACCTAAGTAATTATAAATAGACATGTATATATGTATAGTCGTATTTATAACTGTAAATATAGATTAAGGTAATTATAATATATTGTAATATACTTGTAAATTTATTTATTTATGTATTTATTGTATGTAATTAAGTTAATAAGTTAATTAGCTAAGTTATTAAGTTAAAAGAAATTAAATTAGTAAATTAATCTATCACTGAAGTAAATTATGTTGTAAACTTGTATAATATAATTTTAAGTATTTTAACTTCTTCATTACGCATTTATACTGTATAGTAGTATTTATAATCTAATTATGTATTTATCTCTTAAAATCATGTATATAAATAAATATAAATTAAAATAAATAACTAAAATATATTAAAAATGTATAATAAAAATGTATATTAACTAGTTTATAACTCAATTGATTGGTTACATTATCAATTTGTACACTAATTAGGTAATTAGGCATTAATTAAACTTGCAAATTTTGCTATCTTTAACCAATTTTTAAATATAATTAAAGAAGTAATTATTATAAATTAAGTGCACAATTATGTACCCCTATGTATAAGCTTTCAAAATATATAATTTATTTTGAGAATGGACCTTAATTGGACACGAATTCCAATGTCGAAGTTGCCTGGTTCAGACGACTTTGTACATAAATTGAATGCAGGATCACCTGCTCCATTAGTCCCACATCGTAGGAATAAGACCTGTTGTGTGCCATAAGTTGAATCATGTGCATTGGCTATGCAATCTACAATGAGAATGAAAACGAGCATCCAGATACTCTTGTGCACATGCATAAGTGCCTGTAGGTATGTGCGTGGGTGTGTGTGCGTGAGAGCGCATGAGTGGGGGTGTGGGCCTGAAATTGTACAAAACTATACCCTAACAAATAAATTGGCATCCAATCTCGTAGTGGTCCGATCAGGCCCATTAGGGACGTTGATCCTGCGAAAGACCTGGGCCTATCCAGGTTTAGTAGTGTTGAGTTAGTGTATATACTAGTTTTAGTGTTAGTATGTGTTGGGTTTGTGTGTTGTGTGTGTTATATTTGTATAGATAATATAAGTATTAATAAGTAGATACGTGTATCTATGTAATTTGCATGTAGAGTATTCCTATTCTTTTTCCATTAGTATTTATATCTATGTTTCTAAGTCATTAGTGACACATATATTTCACTGTACATATATTATATGTAAGTATAAGTAGCTACATATGTTAATATAGTGTATACTTAGTGTTTTTGTGCCTTATACTTAGGCATTTCTTGGTGTTAGTGTAAATAACTGAAACGACCCACCACCCCACTTTTGGTCATTTAAGATGTCTGGGATGTTCACCAGACGTCTGGGATGTTCACCAGATGTCTGAAAATGTTTCTTAGCACAGACCATACGTACGCCATACTTCTTCCCTCACCACACCTCACCGTGCCTCATCGCACCTCTTCCTACGATGCCACTCCGCGCCATGCTTCGCCTTTCCGCCCCCTCACGTCTTCTCCCTTTACAAACCTCTCCCCCTCCTCTTCGTTGCCCACCCCGTAGCCGAGAAGCAGAGTGAGGGCGAGAATGAGTGAAGAGCGGAGAGCCCGAGCGAGAGGAAGCGCGAGAGCGAAGGGTGCAGTGCAGTTCTGCTGCAACGCCTGCAGGCGAGGGGAGCCAAGTCGATTCCGCGGAAGTCATTTTTCCGTGGAATCAGACGACCGGAGAGACACCCAGACGTCTTACCGGATGTTCGAAGGTAGAGCAAGACATCTGGTAGATATCTACTTTCTGTACTTTCTCTCTCTGACAAGTCCTGACAGCATACGTGTATGTGTCAGAAGGGGAGAGCGTAGCCGAGGCAATTTCAGACGTCCGAGAGCACCCCTAAATGTCTGACAGAGTCCTGGGGCATCGACATTGAGTTCCAGACGTCTAATAGCGAAACACCGAGAGAGGTATCCCTGAGAACTATTTTAAGATGTCTGGGACCTTTCCTAGACGTCTAATTTCCGTCTGATAGCATGTTTTGGGCCGTGTAAGGGCCTATTATTATCACCTTTCCGTAAACGAACCGTCTCTGTTTTCCGTACGAGTTTCTCTGTATAATGATACCTTGTTTATGTCCTTCTGAACCTATCAATCCATGTTTTAGGTCTCCAGTTCATCAGGTGTACGGGACCTGTGGAGACGTCAGGAGCCACTGTACGGGCCCCCATTCCACCCGGTTACCCAGGTAGAGTGGTTACAACCTTAAATCTTTAATTTAATACATGCAAGTAAGTAATCCTAGGACTTGAGATGAACCCTAGGAAGGAATAGACATATACTCGAAAATAAATTCCTGAACCCTAGGTCTTGGCATGAACACTAGGGTTAGAAGAAACTGCATGAGAATGATTGAGTAATCAAAAGTTGCCTGTTTTTATCTAAAATGGACTCCTACTGTAATAAAATGGAAATTGAACTGTTTGTCTCGAACATTCCAACCCGGATGTGAAAATGAAACTTCTGTACGAATCCCACGGGGAATGTAAACAAGAACACTATACTACGGAGAACCGGTTGGTTATGGGAATTTGTTGCCTGTGGGTAGCTGTTAAGGGAGGTAGGCTGACCTTCGTGTACGTGGTACCGAAGAGAGCACCTATCCCTTGTTGTGTAGAGGGGAGCTTGCCGCCCTTGGGTTGGGACCCGGGGTGGGTTTGGCCACTCTACGACAACTCTTACTGGCCCTCATGTACGTGGTACCGTGGTAAGATATTTAGTGTAGGGGGGAGCTATCCACCCCAGGGGGCCCGGGGCTAGGTATGGCCACCCTACACCGACTCTCGTCAGCCCATTGGGCAAACCAGGGTAGTCGGACAAGGGTATGCGGACTGAGGAGGGGCGAGACCCCTGAGGGGCAAGGCCCCTATTCTGTTCTGAGAGGGCAAGTATTAAGACCCGTACTGTTAAAACACTTTAAGACGTCTGGGACTTGGGTCAAACGTCGGGTCAGACGTCTGGACGCCTTCCTAGATGTCTGGAAATCAAATTTTTACTGTACGTCCTCGCGTCTGCGCACGTGCTGCCCGCAGACAGTACGTAGCCACATTTTCTTCTCTCTCCTCTCGCCGATGAAACCCTAAACCTCACCCTTATAAACCCCCCTCCTCTCCCTCACGCCACCCCACTTCCACCCACCCTTCTTCTTCCCTAGCGAGAGCGGTGAGCAGCAGGCAGCGAGTGTCGAGCGTGAGCGGCGTGGGAGGAGAGGAGTAGCGAGGGGAAGAGAGGAAAGTGCGCGAGCTCGTGAGGGAGTTCGTCGGAGAGCTCACGGCCGATCGATGCGTGCGCGAGGCAGAGAGTTGCGTTAGGGAGGTCCTCCCCGACACTGCTGCGGCCAGAGCAGTGGTCAAGCGGGCGCAGCGCGGCCGCACGCGGTGTGAGAAGGCGAGGGTAGTCTCTGGTTTTGGGATTTTCCCAGAATTAGATGTCTGGATCTACATCCAGACGACGTAGACGACGTCTGGAGGAGGCTCCAGACGACTGAGAGATAAATCCCGCGACTTACACCTCCCTTTGCAGATACGGCCATGCAGGCCGTTCCGCCGAGGCACGGTTCCGTGCCATATTGAGAATATTTGCGTCGCGCATGTAGGATTTGCTTTGGGAAGGCGCGGGACACACCCTCCCACGCAGTTCAGACGTCTGGGAGAGGTACCAGATGGTAGGAAGCATCTCTAGATGTCCGGAGAGGTGATCAGACGTCTGGAACTAGATCCAGATGGTTCAGCAGAGTCTCTGGACGTCTGAGGAATTGCGCAGAGTTGAGGTATGGTTCTGGACTTTTTTTAAGACGTCTGGAAGGTGTTCCAGACGTCTGATATGAATCAGGGTTGCTGTTTTTGACTTGTTTAAGGTCCGTTTGAGGTTTGATTTCCGCAATTAAGATTCCGTTGTTCTTCGTATAAGTTCCTCTACTTGTTGGAATACTTTTATCATGTTCTGAGTGGTCTCTTGTGTTTGATCCTTGTGATAGGACCTCGTTCTGTTGCGGATTTGGGGTTTGTTGAGGCACATGGACCTGCCGATCAGGCCCCCATTACTCCTGGGTTTACTAGTAGAGTGGCTTCCCCTAGTTTAATTACAAACATGAATGCATATCTGGAATAAATGTTTGATCCTAGGGTATGGCATGAATCCTAGGACTAGAAACACTAGAATAGTTGTATGGAATGTATGAATTGCAGTCTTGGATGAGTAAATAGAATAATAATAATTGCCTATAAACGAACAACAGCTGCCTGTGAAATGTAAAGTACTGTTGTTAGCGACTGTTGCATGTAAATTCCCGTTGGTTACCATTAAATACGAGCTGCATGTATATGAATTGGAAATGGAAGATTGAATGTTGGAAACACGAGCTACCTGCGAATAAACCTGGAATGTGAATAATAAAGTTATATGCTACATGTGTAGAACCTGAGAAATGGAAATAGAAATGATGAAACATAGTATGGCTTGGCCTGAGAAACATGCGCATGAACCCCACGGGGAATTAGGAGTAGAACTCCTGGAAATAAATGGAATGGAACTGGAAATGTGAATGGGGAAGTGAGCTGGCCCTTGAGTACGGAGTACCAAGGAGAGCGACTGTCCCCCTGCTTAGTGCAGAGCGGAGCTAGCCGCCCTAGGGTTGGGACCCGAGGTTAGTATTAGCCACTTTGTACCGACTTTTTGGCCCTCGCGTACACAGTACCGGGGAGAGCTACTAGTGTAGGGAGAGAGCTAGCCACCTCACGGGGCCCGAGGTTCAGCTAGCAGACTTACACCGACTTGTTAGGCCCACTAGGCAAACCAGGATAGTCAGGTGAGGGTGTGCGGACTGTGGAGGGGTGAGACCCCTATTTGGTTCTTAAGGGCTAGACCCCTGCTATTGAGAGGGCTATGCCCTATACTGGTTCCATGCTGTGCTTTGGGCACACCAGTTAACGGAAACGACTGACCGTGTGCCAGTGTGGGGTAGCAACCCATGCATTTATCATGCATGCTGTAGTCACCGTTACGTCTGTCAGTGACCTTAGGGTGGTTGACTGAGTGTAGGACCACCACGGGGGATTCTCCCAGCCAGGAGAGCACCACTTGCTACTTCTACTCTTCGGAAAAGACTGCAATCAAGATCGTTCCCACGAGGAACATTCGAGATCAAGAAAGAGACTTGATAAATAAACCAAGTGATGAAAGAAAGAATAATTATTTAAAGAAAGAAATTGAAAATAACAACTACCTGTCCACCTTTACTATTTTAGTTAGTTGGTTGCCACTCTACTCAGCGTTCGCTGACGTTTTGTACTCATAACCTTTTTCAGGTCTAGGTGTTGAGCAGCCAGAGCCTATGGCTGCAGAGGATGCTGGGCCCAGTAGAGCCCAGTAGTTATAGCTTTTGTTGTACTCGTTTCCTATTGTAGTGAGTAATTTGTTACACTTCTATACTCTTTCATTGTAAACTTTACTTTCCTATACCTGTTTAAATTTTCTACTGTTGTGGTGGTGTGTACTGTAGTAGTTTACTTCTTTACTACTATACTTTTGTTACTGCTAGTTGCTTGCATGGTGAATGTGGTTTATTGATGTAAACACAATTACACTACTTAAAAGGTCTATTTTTGCATGTTCTTAAGCATAGGATTGCATTTCATGATATAAATATTGCATTACATGCATCATCTTGCATTTAGAATAGTTCGAATAAAATGGAGGTTAATTATCTCCTTTTATGTGCTTGGACAGGGCAAATATTTTATCAGGGCCTCGGATCAAAGATCCAACCGTATGGATGTGATCAGGGCGACTATTGGAGTTCAACGACTCCAAGATCGCCCTAATCAGGCATCCGTAGCATCAGATAAGTGACCCGGGAACCCTAGAAGATCAAGGGCCAAGATGGTGTAAATCCGCACTTCAGATGATAAATCTGACTGCACGGATGAATTCGGATCAACTATCGCAGCCCAACGACACAAAAATCAAGTCAATCCGACATCCGTGGCACCATCTACAACTTCCAAAAGATGGACGGCCAAGATGGCACCACGTGGCGCCATCTCAGCCGCCCAAACGGCCGCTTGCATTTTGTGAAGGCGCTCGCCCGATCGCTCTCCGCCGTCAGATGGAGATCCAACGGCTGCGGTCGCTCGCGCTTAAAAGCGTCCGCGCAACCATTTCGTCCGCGTAGCGCAGCGGCGACGCAGCTGCGGGCGAAGCAGAGGTCGCGGGTTCGAGCCGCGGTGAGGGGGTGGAAGGCACGGGCGAGCGGGCGCGGACGAGCGTCAGATGAAGATCCAACGGCTATGCGTGCTCAATCAGGACGATGCGCGATTGGACGCCGGGCGCAACGCGCGATCACACGCTGGCGGGCGCGCTACGCAGCGGGCGCGGACGCGATTTAAGCCGTCCGATCTCGCGATCGGACGGCTGAGACTACGCGGACGTGCATAGGCGTTACGCGCGGGGGCAACCGAGCGGGCGCACGTGGGCGTGGAGGCTACGCCCACGTTGGGGGCTTTAGCGATGGTTTTATCCGTCACTAAAGACCCCTTATTTATTATTTTGAAGATGTAATGTCCATTTTGCCCCACTCCTTGCAACTATAAAAGGAGACCCCCTCCATACGAAATTTTCATCCCTTCCTTCTCCTCTCTACCTCTCCAAAGCTCAAGAGAAGCTTGTCCCACACCCGGGATGCTTCTCGTGAGATAAAGTCTAAATTTTCGTCCTCCTTCGGAAGTGGATCCCGCGACGACGACGGCGTGCTGCTCCGTTCCCGCTCTTTTGCTTCGTCCTCCCTCGTCCTGCTCCATTCTCGTTCGTCCAGACGTCGTCTCGTTCGGCTCGTCCTCCAAGCGACCGTCGAGGAGGATAACTTCTCTCTCCCATTCTTATTTACAGCTTTTCTAGTGTAGAATTTTCCTGCTTTATAGTGTAATTGATTTCCCGCTTTCTAGTGTAACTTTCATTTCGTTTGTTTGTATAAACAATTGAAATATTGAATGCATGTTCTCTCTCTCTCTCTCTCACTCAGTTTGATAGCTCCATTGTAATTATTTCGCCTTGTTTATCAAAAATCCTAAAAAAAAAAACATAATTGCGAATATAGATCAACGTAGCCTCCCTGAGTTCGACCCAGAATTCTTTTTCGGTATAAATCTTATTTGTTGAACACGAATTCTTCGCTTTCGAACTACAATGACAGGTTTTTCCAAAACCAAACACGTTAGCGTAGATTCGTAATCGTTCAACATTTTGGCACCGTTGCCGGGGAGGCAACGCTCTTTGATTTCTCTTCGCGTTTTGTAACTTATAAATCATTTACCTCACTTTTCTCCTTTCTTATTGTAATTGCAGGTACTCTTTCGAGACAGGCAAAAGCGGTAGATCGGAGAAAAGTGCTGTGGAAGGTTTTGTAAGTTATCCCCCACCTCCCACCCATTAGATTTCATTTCATAACATAATAATTCAAACATCAATCAACCTAGGTGTTCTTATAAACTCTAAGGTCAGATTGTTTGTTGTTTGACGTCCATACTCACTCCAACCCCCACATTAAAAAAAAAAAAATCTCACAGAGGTACACAACCTCATCTGATTTTCAAACTCAACCGGTAATCCAATCTTAGGAGCTGGTACACACATCCAAACACATAATTGAGTAGAAATCAGATTAGGTAATCATTTGTGTGCCTAATTAAGTGGTGCAACAGGCCAATTGTTTGAGTTGATTGGGCCGCACCACTTCAAATAAAATCAACTCATCAAGTAGCTGCCAATTAGGTTCAACTCTTAGGGATTTACCAGGCACTCCACATTCTTTTTAAACTTTAAAGGAAAACATCTTCACCTGTGCTTGTAAAACTTGGTGTGCCAACGAAACTTGATTGAAAACACCTAAAGTTGAATCCTAAAAGCTACTAAGCAAGATTTGAATCTTAAAATTCACCACATCAAAAACAATCTTGCTTGAAAATCACTTGTTGTGCACTCACACACAAATCAATCAATCATTAAGGGCACAACCCATTTAAAGGGCCCATCACATTCCAAAGCACATTCAAACCTAGCCCTAAATAAAATAAAGTAGACGTTGGCCTTAAGGATTGGACTCGCTCTTCAGAACCCAGAATGAGATTATTTTCGATTAGTCTGTTTCTACTGTTCAATCTGATGTCTAGCTAGGGGAGCAGAGTCAAACGATCGTGGCTGGGGGGTACACTAGGAACCGGAGGCGTAAGCCGAAGGAAGAACCTTCTCCCCAATCCCTCCTTCTAACTGGTTGGATTGAACAGACGGAAGTAGATCAAATCGTTCCTTTATCTCAAGATGGATTTTGAGAGTCTGTAGGTCTTTAGGCTAACCTATTTAAGGACAGGTTTGATTGTTTGTATTGCAGGGCACCTTTCTTCCTCCCATGTATCATGAATCCTTCCACATATTTCACGCATTCCCGCTCTTTCCCTCCTGTTGTAAATTATCCTCAACATGACGATTATCCCAACTCGTGTTGTAATCGACCATCAGTTAGTTGGGATAATTTGAATTGGGGATATAATTCCGGACCCCCGTGTTTAGGGTCTAACCCTGAACACTTTGATTCTCAATTCTATCCTTCTCATAGTTACATCGATTATAGATCGTCCTCCTTTCATGAACAACCTAATACGATCTACAATCAAGAAGGATACACTGATCCTTACCCATCCTCTGATTTCACTGCCTTTAGGTCATCACCATCTTTTGAACAATTTGAAATGACCTATTATTAGGATGGGTATAACGAATCTCAATTCGTTAATTCCTCTACATTAATGTCAAACCCGCCCAACCCTGAACCAACTCATTTGGTTCAGGTTAATCAGGTTCAAGATAGGGTTCTGGCTAACTTGAGGAATATCATTCAATCTTTAGAAGTTTGGCCAATACCTTGCATTGATAGATTGGAGCCCCTGATTGAAATGATTGATGATTTAAACAAGTCTTTGTTGGATTGGCTCCAGGATGTTAAGGATAAGAACCCGGGTGAGTTTCTACTTGGGAAATTAGCGAAATTGAGGATGAGATTTTTGGTTGCTTTGATTCAATCTTGGAATAATTCCCAGGATGAACTCTCTTCAGGAAAGCCAATGACAGAACCCGCTCAGGCACCTGTTGGGGGGGACACGTGTTACGAAGCTGACCAGATTGAATTAAAACAACCAATTAAGGATGATTTGATTTCTTCACCTGAAATCCCTGAGCCGGGTTACGAGGAAACATATGTCTCCTTGGAACGCAAAGTGACAAATGATTTTGGGACATACATTGATACGGATCCTGATGGTGATGATTCAAGTTGCGAAGTCTCACACGAGTTTTCAGAACACGATTTTTGTGAGACGATTGGGCCTGAGGAATCTGATAGATCATTTGATAGCCCAATAACTGAGGAAACTGATCTTATTAGGGCACATGATACGGATCCAGAATTGCATTTTCTGGAGGAATCAATTCAATGCCCTGATTATCAGTTACACCCTGTTGAGCTTATTGATGATTCTAATTCTGAGATAATTAGACCCAAGTCAATTTTGATTTTGCCACATCATTTAGACTTGGAGATGTCAGACGGGGTGATGAATATACAAGAGGTCCTGGAATTTGATATGCTGAATGAGGAGGATAGGAGCTGGGAAGTGTTGATTTGGGAAATTAATTTTGGAGGAAATGGAAGATTGAGTCGAAGGGTTCCTTTTAAGCTGAAACCTTCAAATCAGAACCCTTACGACATTTGTTTCGAGGATGTTCAACTCAAGCACACATTCAATGATTATCCTTTTGAGCTTCAATTCTCTGTAACCCGACTTTTTGGTCTTGGGTTGCATCCTCATAAATCGCAGGCTCGACCCTGCTTGCATTCTGATTTTAGGTTTTGGGTAATTTTTATCCAGAACCTAAGATATTCTCGATTATGGGGGATGGGTCTGCACCACAATCTTCTCCACATCTGTGGACCGCTGTTGATAGGTCGGAGGATTCTTCTGTTTATTTTAATTCTGACCTGCACTTGTGAATTCTTTATTTCATTTCTTTGTATAGTGTGCCTAGCTGAAGGCACTAAACTCAGCACTTATACAGTTCTTTTTCATTTCCATCTTGGAGCAGACCTGATATTCACGCAATTCAGGTGCTTTCTACACTTTTCCACTCTGTTTTATGTCTTTTTAATACAATGAGGACATTGCATTAGATAGGCATGGGGGGGTGGATATTCATCTCTGAATTCATTCGTCAGCTCCGTAGATTTGTTTATTTTCTTTTATAAAAAAAATATAAATAAAAATTTCGAAATTAGGAAAGAGAATTTGGGTTTAAGAAAATTTTCAATCTTAGGAAATACTACATTAGGATCTGAACACAAAGACCCCTCAGGACTTTGGACTTAATTAGCCTGTGTATCCACTAAAATGTGGATTTGTCTTTGAGTCCTCGCCATCTTAATTCTATTATAATTGGAATAAATAGGTTTGGGTGATAAGTACACGACTTATCAACCCGCCCTCTGATTTGAGGGAATTTCGAGTCTTAAGCATCTACACAGTTTCTTTGCACTGACTCGTTGTTCGGTGATTTTTACGGAAATTGGATAGCTAATGAACCTTCTAGGGTGATATGGCTGGCAAGTTATCGTGGGTAACAGCCCATAGGTAGGTTGTCCAGAGCCCAGTCACTGGACCTTTCTCTTTTTGCTGCCTTTAGGTAAATCTTAGACCAGGGAAGCCACCTACTTAAAAAAAAAAAAAAAAAAAAATCAAAAAGGAGAAAAGAACAAAAAGAAATAAGCCACACTTCGCCGCACGAGTATGGCTGGCAAGTTGTCGGTGGTAACAGCTCATCGACCAGTTGTCCAGAACCCAGCTCGGAAAATGCACTAAAAATTTCCAAAACACTTAGGAAGGAGCGGAAAAGTAGAATAAACCGGGGAGATATACACTGGATTCACCCTTGTGTTGACCCTGTTAAAAAATAAAAGTAGGGAGAAAGCTACCGGTTGTAAAGATACACCTTTAGGCAGAATTCTTTTTGAGGTCACATAGAGGCGTAGAAATCCGAAGTCCGTTCTAATTGCCGGTCAACGAGTCTATCACAATCACAATAAGATGCTTAAAACTTAGGATTCTCATCAAATCTTGGGTGAGTTGAATGGTCGTAGAAAGTTACTCTTGAACCCTAAAATTTGAAAATCCAAAAAAAAATAAAATTAGAAAAGAGTAAAAAGAGAAAAAGAAATTTTTCTTTGAATAAGGCGAG
This sequence comes from Thalassia testudinum, assembly GCA_037157565.1. Taxonomy (NCBI): domain Eukaryota; kingdom Viridiplantae; phylum Streptophyta; class Magnoliopsida; order Alismatales; family Hydrocharitaceae; genus Thalassia; species Thalassia testudinum. The sequence goes on from JAZHRO010000059.1 coordinate 28,461,781, forward strand.
GGCTTGAGGCAGTCTGCATTTTGGCTGATACCCGGGCACTGTTGTGTCTTTGAAAGTTCAGTTCCTAAGTAGATAATTTCTTAATGATTGAAAGTGACCCAGGTCCAAATAATCTAACCTAATTCTTTTATAAATAGCATATAGTTTTTGCTAGGGACTAGCAAAAGATAGGCATGGGGGTATGATGTAAACACAATTACACTACTTAAAAGGTCTATTTTTGCATGTTCTTAAGCATAGGATTGCATTTCATGATATAAATATTGCATTACATGCATCATCTTGCATTTAGAATAGTTTGAATAAAATGGAGGTTAATTATCTCCTTTTATGTGCTTGGACAGGGCAAATATTTTATCAGGGCCTCGGATCAAAGATGCAACTGTATGGATGTGATCAGGGTGACTATTGGAGTTCAACGACTCCAAGATCGCCCTAATCAGGCATCCGTAGCATCAGATAAGTGACCCGGGAACCCTAGAAGATCAAGGGCCAGGATGGCGTAAATCTGCACTTCAGATGATAAATCCGACCGCACGGATGAATTCGGATCGACGATCGCAGCCCAACGACACAAAAATCAAGTCAATCCGACATCCGTGGCACCATCTACAACTTCCAGAAGATGGACGACCAAGATGGCACCACGTGGCGCCATCTCAGCCGCCCAAACGGCCGCTTGCATTTTGTGAAGGCCCCCGCCCGATCGCTCTCCGCCGTCAGATGGAGATCCAACGGCTGCGGTCACTCGCGCTTAAAAGCTTCCGCGCGACCATTTCGTCCGCGTAGCGCAGCGGCGACGCAGCTGCGGGCGAAGCAGAGGTCGCGGGTTCGAGCCGTGGTGAGGGGGTGGAAGGCGCGGGCGAGCGGGCACGGACGAGCGTCAGATGAAGATCCAACGGCTGCGCGCGCTCAATCAGGATGGCGCGCGATTGGACGCCGGGCGTAACGCGCGATCGCACGCGGGCGGGCGCGCTACGCAGCGAGCGCGGACACGATTTAAGCCGTCCGATCTCGCGATCGGACGGCTGAGACTATGCGGACGTGCGTAGGCGTTACGCGCGCGGGCAGCCGAGCGGGCGCACGTGGGCGCGGAGGCTACGCCCACGTTGGGGGCTTTAGCGACGGTTTTATCCGTCACTAAAGACCCCTTATTTATTATTTTGAAGATGTAATGTCCATTTTGCCCCCACTCCTTGCAACTATAAAAGGCGACCCTCTCCATACGAAATTTTCATCCCTTCCTTCTCCTCTCTACCTCTCCAAAGCTCAAGAGAAGCTTGTCCCACACCCGGGATGCTCCTCGCGAGATAAAGTCTAAATTTTTGTCCTCCTTCGGAAGTGGATCCCGCGACGATGACAGCGTGCTACTCCGTTCCCGGTCTTCTGCTTCGTCCTCCCTCGTCCTGCTCCGTTCTCGTTCGTCCAGACGTCGTCTCGTTCGGCTCGTCCTCCAAGCGACCGTCGAAGAGGATAACTTCTCTCTCCCATTCTTATTTGCAGCTTTTCTAGTGTAGAATTTTCCTGCTTTATAGTGTAATTGATTTCCCGCTTTCTAGTGTAACTTTCATTTCGTTTGCTTGTATAAACAATTGAAATATTGAATGCATGTTCTCTCTCTCTCTCTCACTCAGTTTGATAGCTCCATTGTAATTATTTTGCCTTGTTTATCAAAAATCCTAAAAAAAAACAACATAATTGCGAATATAGATCAACGTAGCCTCCCTGAGTTCGACCCGGAATTCTTTTTCGGTATAAATCTTATTTGTTGAACACAAATTCTTCGCTTTCGAACTACAATGACAGGTTTTTCCAAAACCAAACACGTTAGCGTAGATTCGTAATCGTTCAACATTTATTTTACTACTTTTTTGTTACTTGCTCGTTGGACGACTGGGTCTTAGGATCAGTCGAGTCGGTCTGGTCTCGTGTCCTGTAGGGATTTTGGAACTGGGTCGTAACAGCAAGACCCTATACTGTTCCGTACTGTACGGTGAGGCATGCCCGCTAGTGGAAACGACTGACCGCGTGCCAGTGCGGGGTAGCTACCCAGGCGCTTATCACGTGTGCCGTAGTCACCACTACGTCACGACCGTGACCTTGAGGTGGTAGAACGAGTATAGGACTACCACGGTGGGACTTCCTCGGCCAGGAGAGTGCCACGTGGGCATCCTATACCACGGGAAGCTACAAGAAAAATCGTTCCTATAGGGAACAAGAAGATTAAGTAACTAATCATAATTAGAGATCTCTACGCACCCACATGATAATATAATTGGAAAAATGGAAAATTTTATGTTAACTTCTTGTTAAATGTATGTTACTTCTTAGCCACCACTCTACTCAGTGTTAGCTGACTCCAATTAAATAAATTTTGTACAGGTTAAGTTTTTGAGCAGCCCGAGCCACCGACTGCTAAGGACGCTGGGCCTAGTCAAGCCTAGCTTTAGTTCTACTGTTTGATAGTGAGTTTTATAGCTTTGCCCTCTGTTACATGTACTCGTTTAATGTGATGGCTGTAATATTAGTGTTCTTTTTTTTCCCCTGTTGTAAATTTCTTTTTGCCTAGTTAATGTACTTGTGTGATTGTGGCTTGTTGAATGTTACTTGGTTATTTCTTGTTGGACAACTAGATCTTGGGATAAACCGAAGCGAGCCGATCTCAGATCCTGTAGGGATTTTGGACCGGGTCTTGACAGATGGTATCAGAGCAAGGTCGTCCCGAGAAATGAACCAAGTAGTCCGGAAAACACCACACTTGTACATGTAACTAAGATAGCCGTCACAACACTTTCTCTTAGTTATTGTATCCGAGTCTCACGTTTCCTCTTTGGTCAACCAAGCACCAATAATCTCTTTCCTCCTCAATCTTTGAGTAGGAAATGCCTCGCCAGGGAGCTATTGAGGCCAGCCGCGGACATGGTCGTGGCTGAGGACGTGGTCGTAGGGGAGGACGAGCAATGGCCGAGGATAGAATCGCTCCACCTCTCCTCCCAGTCATCTAGGCCCTAGACCTCGCCCAACTGATCCGGAGTCTTATACGGGAGGAGTTCCAACAGCCTCTTCCTCAGCCTTCCCTTCCTGGGGATGTATAGGGGGAATCCTTCGTGGGGCAAGCAAACCGCCACGGCGCTAGACAAGCTGGAGGGGGAGGGGGTGATCCTCTACTGCCCCCTTCAGACACTTCGGGGCACGAGTCCTCCTTGCCTAGAGGTACACCCCTTCCTCTACTGCGACTACACCATGAGGATTTTAGCCAATTCAGGAAGCTGAAGCCCCCCTCTTTCAAGGGGGAGGAAAGCCCGTCTGAGGTAGAAGATTGGCTAGAACAAATGGAGAAGATCTTCGACACCCTCTGTCCTCCTGCAGAATGCCGCGTGGCCTTCTCCACGTATCAATTGGAGAGTGCAGCCCACAGGTGGTGGAAGGCGGTCAGAGGACAGAAGGAGGGAGAACTGATGTGGGACCGGTTTGTAGCGCTCTTCTGCGAGTAGTACTTTCCACAGACTTAGCAGGATCAGAGGAGGCGGGAGTTCCATACTCTCCGCCAAGGGGCAATGACTGTTAGCGCGTACCATACGTGCTTTTTGGAGCTGTCATGCTTCGCCTCGACAACCGCATCCACCGAGGAGCGCCTGTGGAGATTCACCGAGGGTCTCCGACCCGCCATTCGGGGGTACGTAAAGCTCCTGAAGCTACCTACCTTCTCCCACATAATCGAGGCTGCCATGACCTACGAGGAGACCAACTCGTCTGCACGAGATATTGATGGAGGAGGACGGAAGAGGCCCTACCCATAGGAGCACTCACAGGGTCGCCGGGAGAGGAGGCACTAGGCACTTGCAGGGGAACCATCCAGTTTTGTGGCTCCACCAGGGACTTATAGGGGTCCCCGACAGGGATCAGCCGATTGCAGTAGACCCTCGCTCAGTCACCAGCAGGGACAATAGATAGAGGGAAGTCATGTACCCCTCTGCTATCAGTGTGGCCAGTCGGGCCACATACGGAGGAATTATCCATCTAGGATTGGAGTGCAGCTGGCGCTCCCAGCATCGAGCACTGGAGGCCAATTTGGCGGCCGCGGATATTAGACCTGAGGAGGGGGATGGCAGTCACGAGGAGGGTACTGGCCTATTGCCTCCCACCCGACCCAGAGCACGGCTGCTTCTTCTGCACCTAGGACTGAAGGGCGTGTTAACGCCCTAACCCATAGAGACGCCAGAGCTTCGGGCTCCGTAGTGGCAGGTATGGTTACTATTTCCGGCAGAATCGTATACACTCTTTTCGATTCCAGAGCCATGCATTCATTTGTTTCTATGAGTTTTGCTGTTTGCACGAGAGCGAGCAGTGTGCTTTTAGAGGAGCCCTTCCTGATTAGAGGATCAGGTGGGCAGGTATTTGTTGCCGAGGAGGTCCTCACTGATTGTGAGGTCGTGATAGGGGGATACATTCTCTCGACAGACCTGATCATGATTCTGATGGATGACTTCAGTGTAATCTTGGGGATGAACTGGTTGGCCGCATACCACACCCTTGTAGATTGTTTTGGAAGGAAGATTGTCTTCTCCATACCACGGCTGCCTCCCTTCAAGTTCCACGGCCAGCCTGTAGATGGAGGATTCAGGTGCATCTCTGCACTTCGGGCAGCGATGCTACTGAGTCAAGGATGCGAGGGCTTCCTTACTTGCATTCTAGCAGAGCCCACCCCCGTGGACAGTATACAGAGTATTCCGGTGGTCTGTGAGTACCCTGACGTCTTCCCAGAGGAGCTGCCAGGACTGCCACCTGAGCACGAGATCGAGTTCGAGATCTCATTGATACTGGGGATAGGCCCCATTTCTTTAGCACCGTACCGAATGGCCTTGCTTGAGCGACGAGAGCTCAAGACATAGCTACAGGACCTGCTAGAGGAAGGCTTCATAAGGCCCAGTGCCTCTCCGTGGGGAGCCCCCGTCCTGTTCGTGAGAAAGAAGGATGGTACTCTTCGGCTGTGCATTGACTACAGACAGCTGAATCGGGTCACCATCAAGAACAAGTACCCATTACCACGCATAGATGACCTCTTTGTCCAGCCGAGGGATGCCACGGTATTTCCCAAGATAGATCTGAGGTTAGGATACCGTTAGCTTAGGATTAGGGAGACCGACGTCTCCAAGACAGCCTTTCGTGCACGGTATGACCACTACGAGTTCTTGGTCATGCCGTTTGGATTGACCAATGCCCCTGCCGGTTTCATGGACTTGATGAACCGCATTTTTCGGCCGTATCTGGATCAGTTCGTGGTTGTTTTCATCGATGACATGCTCATTTATTCACGAGACCAGACGCAGCATAAGCAACACCTCCACATGGTCTTGGATACCTTAAGACGGCACAGGTTGTATGCCAAATACGGCAAATGCGAATTCTGGTTGAGATAAGTCACCTTCCTGGGCCATGTGATCTTAGAGGACAGTTTAGCTGTGGATCCAGCCAAGGTAAAGGCAGTACTCAGGTGGGAGAGACCGCGTTCGGTGACAGAGATATGCAGTTTCCTGGGGTTGGCTGGCTATTACAGACGATTTATCCAAGGGTTCTCGCAGATTGCCCGTCCTCTGACTCATTTGACTCAGAAGGACGTACCCTTCGCCCGGACAAACGAGTGTAAGTCTTGCTTTCAGAAGCTGAAGGACAGGTTGACCTCAGCTCCTGTACTCACCATCCCTGACAGCAGCGGCGGATTCGTTGTCTACACAGACGCCTTGTTGAAGGGATTGGGGGGTGTACTTATGTAGCGGGGTCATGTTTTCGTATATGCTTCGTGGCAACTAAAGCCCCACGAGCATAACTACCCCACTCATGACCTAGAACTGGCAGCAGTCATCTTAGCATTGAAGACCTGGAGGCACTATTTGTGCGGAGAGACGTTCGAGATTTTCACTGACCATAAGAGCCTCCGATATCTGTTTGACCAGAAGGAACTCAACATGAGGCAGAGACGCTGGTTGGAACTCCTAAAGGACTACGATTGCAGCATCTCCTACCACCCAGGAAAGGCCAATGTGGTAGTTGATGCCTTGAGCCGAAAGGCACCTGCCCACTTGGCTTGCTTACAAGCACAAAGTTAGAGGCTCATGGAGGAGTTGAGCAGCTGGAGATTTCAGGAGACACAAGGGCATTGCAGGGCAGTGACAGTCGCGAGATAGACACGACCAGAGCTGGTGGATCGCATCATGGTTAAACAAATGACGGACTCATATCTACGGGCACAGCGACATTGAGTATTGGCAGGGAACCCAGGAGAATTCTCTTTTACTGATGGGGTTCTGCGTATGAGGGGACGCTTGTGCGTTCCTAGAGATGAGGAGCTGTTGAGGGAACTCTTGACTGAGGCTCATGGATCTAGATTTACCATACATCCCGCGAACATGAAAATGTATCATGACCTACAGCGTGATTTTTGGTGGAGAGGCATGAAGCGGGATGTTGGCATTTTCGTCCAGCAGTGTCTAATATGCCAGCAGGTGAAGGCCGAACATCAGAGGCCTGCAGAGCCATTGCAGTCACTTCCCATTCCAGAATGGAAGTGGGAAAGTGTCACTATGGATCTGGTAGTGGGGTTACCTGTGACAAAAAGAGGGCACGATGCAGTCTGGGTGGTTGTGGATAGATTAACGAAGATGGCAAGGTTTCTGCCAATCTGATTCACTTATGGACCAGCACAGTTGGCAGAGAGATACATCAGAGACATAGTATGCTTTCACGGGTTCCCTGCGAAGTTATTTCAGACAGGGACACTCGTTTCACTTCCCAGTTCTGGGTAGAATTTCAGCGAGCCTTGGGGAGTTGTCTAAAGTTCAGTACAGCCTATCACCCTCAGATAGACGGACAGTCAGAGCACACCATTTAGACCCTTGAGGACCTTCTGTGTGCTTATGCACTGGACAAGAGAGGCTCCTGGGAGGAGCATTTTCCTCTGGCAGAATTCGCATACAACAACAGTTACCACTCGAGCATCGGCATGGCACCATATGAAGCTTTGTACGGGAGAAAGTGTACGACCCCCTTGAGTTGGGTAGAGGTAGGGACCAAGTGGGAGGTCAGCCCCTGTCTGATACGCCAGAGTCAAGAGGTGATCAAGTAGATCCATCGACGACTGCATACTGTCCGATGCAGGCAAAAGAGTTACGCCGATCTGAAGTGTAGGGAGGTACAATTGGAGGTTGGAGATCACGCTTTTCTCCGTGTTTCACCGATGAAAGGCTTGCAGCGATTCGGGATGAAAGGGAAGCTTGCACCGAGATTTGTGGGACCCTTTAAGGTCTTAGAATGGTAGGACCCGTCGCCTATCGGCTTGCCCTTCCTCCCAACTTCCTGGAGTCCACAACGTATTTCACGTGTCCAACCTCAGAAGATACACCGCCGACCCCAGCCATGTCCTTAGCCATGAGAGCATCGAAGTGGGAGATGACCTGACCTATCCTGAGAGACCGGTACAGATACTAGATCGAGCCATTGAAGGTTGAGGCGGAAGGAAGTACCCCTGGTGAAAGTCCTATAGGAAAGCCAGCAGTATGAGGAGGCAACTTGGGAGCCTGAGTCGACAATGAGAGAGCAGTACCCGAAACTCTTCAAAGGTATGACTCTTCTGACCTACTTCATTCCACTTTAAGTTTCTTATATGCTGCTACGTTATATTTTTCGCACCCTAGTCAGTTCAAGTTTCGGGGACGAAACTTCCTTTAAGTTTGTTATATTAAAACGACCCACCACCCCACTTTTGGTCATTTAAGACGTCTGGGATGTTCACCAAACATTTGAAAATGTTTTTTAGCGCAGAACGTACGTACGGCATACTTCTTCCCTCACCATGCCTTACCATGCCTCATCGCACCTCTTCCTGCGACGCCACTCTCCGCCACGCTTCGCCTTTCCGCCCCCTCACCTCCTCTCCCTTTATAAACCTCTCCCCCTCCTCTTCGTCGCCCACCCCATAGCCGAGAAGCAGAGTGAGGGCAAGAACGAGTGAAGAGAGGAGAGCCTAAGCGAGAGGAAGCGCAAGAGCGAAGGGTGCAGCGCTGTTCTGCTGCAACGCCTGCAGGCGAGGGGAGCCAGATTGGTTCTGCGGAAGTCATTTTTCCATGGAATCAAACGACCAGAGAGACACCAAGACATCTTACCAGACGTCCGAAGGTACAGCAAGACGTCTGGTAGAGATCTAGTTTCCGTACTTTCTCTCTCTGACAAGTCCTGACAGCGTACGTGTATGTGTCAGAAGGAGAGAGCGTAGCCGAGGCTGTTTCAGACATCCGAGAGCACCCCTAGACGTCTGACGGAGTCCTGGGGTGTCGACATTGAGTTCTAGATGTCTGATAGAGAAACACCGAGAGAGGTATCCCTGGGAACTGTTTTAAGACATCTGGGACTTTTCCTAGACGTCTAATTTCCATTTGATAGCATGTTTTAGGCCGTGTAAGGCCCTATTATTATCTCTTTTCCGCAAATGAACCGTCTCTATTTTCCGTACGAGTTTCTCTGTATAATGATGCCTTGTTTATATCCTTCTGAACCTTTTGGCCCATCAATGCATGTTTTAGGTCTCCAGTCCGTCGGGTGTATGGGACCTATGGAGACGTCGGGAGCCACTGTACGGGTCCCCATTCCACCCAGTTAGCCAGATAGAGTGGTTACAGCCTTAAATCTTTAATTTAATACATGCAAGTAAGTAATCTTAGGACTTGAGATGAACCCTAGGAAGGAATAGACGTATACTCGAAAATAAATTCTTGAACCCTAGGTCTTGGCATGAACACTAGGGTTAGAATAAACTGCATGAGAATGATTGAGTAATTAAAAACTGCCTGTTTTTATCTAAAATGGATCCCTACTCTAATAAAATGGAAATTGAACTGTTTGTCCCGAACATTCCAACCCGTATTTGAAAATGAAACTCCTGTACGAATCCCATGGGGAATGTAAATAAGAACACTATACTATGGAGAGCCGGATGGTTCTGGGAATTTGCTGCCTATGGGCAGCTATTAAGGGAGGTAGGCCGACTTTCGTGTACGTGGTACCGAAGAGAGCAACTATCCCTTGTAGTGTAGAAGGGAGCTTGCCGGCCTTGGGTTGGGACTTGGGGTGGGTTTGGCCACTCTATGACTTCTCTTACTGGCCCTCGTGTACGTGGTACCAAGGTGCGCTACCTGGTGTAGGGGGGAGCTATCCACCCTAGGGGGCCCGGGGCTAGGTATGGCCACCCTACACTGACTCTCGTTAGCCCATTGGGCAAACCAGGGTAGTCGGACGAGGATACGTGGATTGAGGAGGGGCGCGACCCCTGAGGGGCAAGACCCCTAAGGGGCAAGACCCCTGTTCTGTTCTGAGAGGGCAAGACCCTATACTGTTCCCCACTGTACGTTGAGGCATACCCACTAGCAGAAATGACTGACCACGTGCCAGTGCGGGGTAGTTACCCACGCGCTTATCACATGTGCCGTAGTCGCCGCTACGTCACGACCGTGACCTCGGGGTAGTAGACCAAGTATAGGACTACCACGATGGGACTCCCCCAGCCAGGAGAGTGCCACGTGGGCATCCTATACCATGGGAAGCCGCAAGCAAAATCATTCTTATAGGAAACAAGAAGATTATGTAACTAATCCTGATTAGAGATCTCTACACACCCACATGCATAATATAATTTGAAAAATGAAAAATTTTTTGTTAACAAGTTAAATGTATGTTAATTTTTAGCCACCACTCTACTCAGTGTTAGCTGACTCCAATTAAATAAATTCTGTACAGGTCAGGGATTTGAGTAGCCCGAGCCACCGGCTGCTGAGGATGCTGGGCCTAGTCGAGCCTAGCTTTAGTTCTACTGTTTGATAGTGAGTTTTATAGCTTTGTCTTTTGTTACATGTACTTGTTTAATGTGATGGCTGTAATATTACTGTTCTTTTTTTTCCCTCTGTTATAAATTTCTTTTTGCTTAGTTACTATACTTGTGTGATTGTGGTTTGTTGAATGTTACTTGGTTATTTCTTGTTGGATGACTAGATCTTGGGATAAACTGAAGCAAGCCGGTCTCAGATCCTGTAGGGATTTGGGATCGGGTCTTGACAATAACTAACCTAGAATAGTTTAGAGTGATTTTTCATGCCTTACCACTTGTAAATATGTTTGTGACATTTTAATTAACATTAATTGATTCTTTTTGTAATTAACTTGATTCATTTATTCATTTATTATTTGATTCAATTGTAAATACACTTAATATTTTTGGAATAAAAGAATATTTTTGGAACATAGAGAGTGATGTATATTATTAACTGCCTCTCAGTGAACGACTTGGAATAAACTAATAAAAATTATGTAAGTAAATAAATGATTTGACATCTAGATTGCATTTATACTACAACATAACAACAACTAATTAACTTGCGATCCAAAGATGGCCGATCAATTTTTACTCGTTATTATACAACCAGTCAATGGTGATTGTGTCCAAATATCATCATTGCCAAAATGGATTACTGCCAAGAAAAAATGTCCACATATTAGGTAAACATGCAAATTAAAAATAATCACAAAGTATGTTAATCTACCATGGAAAATCTAACAAAATCCAAGTTCAAATTAAAAGATAGGGTATTGTTAAACTAGTTAGCCATCAACAACTAGTAGATTAAGGTAGATAGATCCCATATGAATGTCTCGATACGATTTACCTCACCAAGTATGGACCATGGAAATGGAAATAAGGTAGGAATATTTATCACTATAACATATTCCACTTTTCCGTTGGTTAGAAATTGACGCCAAAACCATATTAACCGATGCCATTAAGCAACGCCATTATGATCGTCGCTGTTTCATTTTACCGTCGGTTTGCGGGCACATCCGACGTTAAAATAGTGTTTGACCACATGACGGATTAGCCATTTCGACGTCGGTTAAAAATCGATGGAAAATACAATTACCATCAGTTTATTTATAACCAATGGCCAAGGTCGATTTGAATGTTTCGCCGTCGTTTCAAAACGATGGTAAGTTTATTTGCCGTCACTTATTTGTCAAGCGACAGCATTCATCCATCACTTTTTCCCACTTTTATGTGCCCTTTTCTAAAGTTTCTCCGTCAGTTATATACATTTATTGTCAATTATATAAGTAATGGCAAAAATATTTGTACCGTCGAATTTTGTTATAATCGATGGCATATATGTGACGGCAAAAATATTTTTGCCGTCAGTTTCCTTATAAGCGACGGAAAATATGTGATGAGAATAAGATTTTCGCCGTCGGTTAGTTTGGGAAGCGATGGGAAAAGTACTTTTCCTATCATTCATAAGCCGTAAGTTAATTAAATAACCAATGGCAAATGTATGATTTTTTTTTTTAAAAGAAATTACAAAATGATGGGACTACATACTAAATATACTTAAAAGACTTGCTAATGAAGAGAAGTTTATATTGCATAAATATAAAAAGTCTAGTACATAAAAAGTTTGAAAATGAAAAATTTTCATAAAATGAAAATAAAATATTTACATGAAAAACATAAGAAAAAAATATAAATATCACTATGCAATTGCCCCGATGCCACTAGCTCCACCCATGTCGTTGTTGTCTCGTCTGTGGATGCTGGGATCTGATGAAGACGGATGTTCTAACTGACCATTCTTCAGAAGAAGGGTTAGAAGCTTATCAATCTTGCTATCCATCTTATTCATCTGTGATTACATGATATTTATCTAACTCTTCATAGATGTCTCTCTCTTCTCCCTCTCTTCCTCTTGTCTCTGTAGTGTGTCGATTTTTTGATGCAACTTATCGATGACACTAGATGAGACGGCACCTTTCCTCCCATACCAGGTAGATAACGTATGTGCCCTCCCCACACTACGAACAAAATCATTGTGGTCCGGTGGCACCACTCTCCTAAATGCGTCCTCTGGCTGCAAAGGCTGGTAGACACTGTTGGACGTCTCGTTAGTGGGGGGATGTACTAACTGTACCATTTGCTCCTACATGTATTAAAAAATATTATAATAATATATATAGAAAGTTATAAACATTTTTGAGTTTAAGAAACTTAAGTATTTCTCCTGGTATGACTCATGAATCTACTTACAAGCACCCTTAGCTGTGCCTTACTATTAGTGACCTCATATATATATCCATCAAACTCATTTTTATCCCATCATTAGTAGTAGACTGAAAATATAAAAATGATATAATTATATTAAGATAACATAAAAATTAAGTAATATTTAACTGAAAAGTAGTTCCAATGCTTACGTAACGGCTCCTAACCGTCTCGATACTCCTTCGACCCAAACAATGGGTCTGTGGTGGAGCTTTAGCCCTAATGTCCTTTTTTTTTTTGCTTGCTCCTGTACTTATAGATAATAATATTTTTTATGGATTTAGGATATATGAAATTAATAGAATAATTTGTAATCGTTTACTGACCTTCGTCTTGGATTCAGCCAATGCTCTTATGCCTTCTTCCAATCGTCAAGCATGACATCAGGAGAAGCATGACCCATTGCCCCATTGGGTGAACTCTTGTTCGAGAAAAACTAAATAGCAAATATAAATTGTTAGAAATAATATAAGAAATTATGTATATAATAAAAATGTAAATGTTTAAAAATTCTTACATTTCTCTTAGTCGCTGTCCTCCAATCCCTGTGGATTTTGGTGGCGTGCTTAAGGATATATCGGGAGGCATTGGGGTCGTCACCCCAATCATAATTTGCCTACATTATTTTTAAAAAATACATGTCAATCTTACTTTATAATAATTTTAAGATAAAGTTATAAAAGAAATAACTTTTATAAATGAAATTACCTCCAACTAACGGAGGAACTGCCTCTTCAGCTCTGCAGGCACCTTCCTGCAGTCAAAGTAGCTAATGGCCACAATGGACTTAACAATTGTACCCACTCAACTGATAAAGCCCAGGTAATTCTCTACCTCCTCTATGGTTCTAAGCCTAATTGTTGTTCTCACGCTCTCGGGGATACGCTACAGGTCTAGATTTTTTTTCTCTCCCCATCCTCTTGCTAGTCTACCTGCGTAAACATTAATCATATTCATTATATATTTTTGTAGTTATAATAAACTTTAAAACATATAAGTAATTTACTTCCTAAATGTATATGATTTCTTACCAAAACTTGAGCCCGCTGCTGAGGGTTCAACATGAACTGGGGACGTACTCCCCACCATCTCATCCTCCGCCTCTTTGCCCTCCTCTCCCTCCTCTCCTGCCTCCTCCCTCTCCTCCTCATCTGATCCTCCATAATCTAGATCATCCTCTACTTGGTCTGGCAAGGTCTGAGCAATCTCCTTCCCCTTTCCCTTCCCACTTGCATGTAGTAAACGTGCCATCTCCCCAGGTCGTACGAAATGTGACTAGGGGGGTGAACGTTCGACTACTGATTCGTATAAAAAGGGGTCGTTATTGTAGTATATGTCACAAATAAAAACCATTGTCGCATTAATTTTATTTATTTACCTAATTTTTACCGATTTATTCTGAGTCACTTACTGGGAGGTAGTTAATGATATACATCACTCTCTAAGTTCAATATCATTCTTTAATTCCAAAAAGATTGATTTTATATACAAGAATGAATGAATCAATCAAAGAATCAAAGAATGAATCACCTATATACAAATGAACGAATTACAAATAAATACAATGCTTGAAAATAACTATATACAATCAAGCATCAAACACTATAACTAATTACTATATACTATCTATTTATAACGTATATTAATAATACTTAGATATATGTACATTAATAAGTAATAATATATATTATACTAACTTAACATATTAACATTTACAATATAATATAATGTATGTACAGTGACATATATAAGCATTACTAAACCTTAGAAAAGCTGTATACATAAGCTAAGAAAAAATAGGATCTATACTGATTATCTACAGTGACAGATATATATGTCACTAAAGCTATCTTTATTTAGATACATATATATATATAGCTCAAACATTACTCTACGTATACTTATTACATATATACTTATTTACTTACATATATATACACATATATCAATATACATAAATACATATATACTATCTATACATATACATATATATATATATTATACTTACATATATACACACGAACACACAACTCACATAGAGGCACAAGACCTCTTTTCTTCTCCTCTTCTTTTACTTAGCTCATTCTTCTTCTTCTTCTTAACACTTGTTTTAGCTCTCCCGCTTCTCTTGTTTAATCCTTGATTACTATTCATTTAATCAAAAATTAAGTTCTTAATTGGTAGGTGACCTTTTTGAGGGATACACAGCACCCTCTTGGGTAGAACCGGACCTCTACTAAGAGCCGCCCTAATTCGTTAATTAGGCCTCTTAATCTTATTTTATGCTCGTTAATGGGCCCAATTAGGCTCACGCACAGTGCCAGGCCCCCAGTCCGCACCGTACACCAATCTCATGCCATACTCATTCATGCTCAAAGAGGATAAGGGAAGAGGGTTTTCAGGTGCCGACACCCATGACGACTGAAGAAGGGGGAAGACAAAAACAACTTATATCAGTGCAAGTGCTCCACATCCCACGATGTGGGACTAACTCAGGCTCCTCCAAGCACTACTGTTCCAGCGTGCATGTTCTGATTTGGTAGATTTGACCCTCGATTTGAGGGCCCAAAATTGTTATAATTTAAAATTAAATTATATGGTATTAAAGTATTTACATAAGGCTACATAATTGTACAATTTATTTACAAAATTAATTACGTTTACTATATAAATAAATTAGTCAAAGTTTACGATTTATACATACTGGTTATTGGGTTTATTTCTTAATGAATGTATAAATTAGTGAATTAATGGTCTAATTGACCCTGAACAGAGTTAGTATACATATTAAATTATTTAATACACATTTTTATTATATTTTACATGATTTATTTTGATTTATTTACATTTAAATAAATAAATTTAGGGTATAGTACATATAAATTAAGTATAAATAGTATAATACATTATAAATATAATTAAATTAGTCTAATTTACTTAAAATAGTACAATACAATTATACAATATAAATTATCTCAGTTATACTTAATTTACTAATTTATTTTAATTTAACTTAATAACTTAGCTAGTAACTTTTTTTGAAGCAGATAACTCATCTAGTAGCTTAATAAATAAATTATTTATTATATGTGCATAATTAAATTATGATACGGGGTTTATAATATTCATAGTACATATATAAATAAGTATATAGAGTATCATTCATAAATATGTTTATTTATATAAGTTTATTAATTTACATAGCTTATAGTACATATAAGTTGATATAATTAATAGTTAAATATATATATAAGTTATATGCATATTAAGTTATCTTAAGTACTTAATTTACATTATAGCATACATACATAAGTTATATATACATATTATATACATATTATACATTATGTACATAGATAGCTTAGTATATAGCTTATATATACATGTATTTACATAGTATACATAATGTTTTTGTGTATTTTTCTGATTTTTATGGATTTTATTAGTTTTATAGAGGTAGGAGGTGAGAGAGAAAGAGAGAGATGAGGAGAATAGAGTGTTTTTGGGATTTTTAAGAGTTGAAGTCTTTTATTAAGTTTTAAGGTAGACTGAACCGTCAGCTGATATGTTCTACCAAGCCAAGGTTTCAGAATACCATGAAACTTGGCATGCACTTAAAACCAAACCTAATCCTACTCAAGATACCTTTATTTTATTTTTTATATTTTTTAAAGAATTTTTATTCATATACAAGTTTAGCTCATTTTAGGGTCTTCAAAGTGTTTTAAAAGAGAACCTAAGACCCTAAATTTCAAATGAGTGGATGGGATGGTAGTGAAAATATCCAGATATCCTATATAGAGTCTAAGAGATATGTTCTAGTCACTAAACATGAATTTCATTTAATTTGACATTCATTTCTCATATTGGATGTTAGGCACCAATTGTAGCTAACAAAGAAGATAAAAGTAAGATACAAGCTGCTCCAAATGTAATTTAGAATCATCTAACAATATAAGAATGCTTATACAAAATATAAACAATACATACAACATGCCAGCTAATTTAGAGAACTCAAATCCTAGGTTTTACTATCCAATGATTTCAAATCAACAGCAGCTACCAACAACAACTGTAACTGCTAAAATCAAGTAGCCACAGCTGCAACAGTAGCTTCAAACAGTAACAACAGTAACTGCAGCAGCAGGTGTAATAACTCTCAGCAGCTCTCAATGAGCTGCTCCAGACTTCTAGAACAATTCAAAGGCTTACTGAAGTATATCCAAAAATCAATCCAGTAGCTACAGTAGGTCTGATGGGTAGATATCCAAAATTAGACTTTTTCAAGTCTGATTTTTGGATCAAAAGCATCCAACTTCAAGGAGTGATTTGCATCAAATTTAGGGTAATTAACTCCTTGAATATGTAGTTGCTGAAGTAGCACTTTGATATGTAGAATTAGGATTCAAAATCACACAGTAAGTACTTTAAAATTCTGACAAGGCTTGAAAATATCATTGAAATCAATTTGAGATGTTAAACTCTGCATCAAAACTCCTTGTCATCATTCTCATTTCAATTCATAAGGAAAGCCACTAATTTAAGACCTTCCTAATGCTATAGACAACATGTAGGAGGTGTTGGAATCAATCCTATAAATCCAACTTGAATCCTAATTGTCTAAAACCTTAAGGAATATTGAAAATTTCGTAAGTTAGAAATCATAATCTCCAATAATAAATCCACACAGAAATACTTAGTAGAGCTTCAAATCAACAAGGTTGATTCTCCTTGGCTTTCCCACACATTCAAGATCATAAAATCCTCAATTCATGCCATATTTAGACATGGTTCATCTGAGGAAAGATTTTTCCTCAAAAACATCTCAGATTCACTACCATGACATGAATTACCCAAAAACATATCAATTCACTTTATCAAAACCATTCAAAACTCAATTTGATCAAAATCTTGCGATCTTGCTTTGAAATCCAAATTAAAATTAGATCAAGCGAATCGATTCAATTTAAAATTCAGATCAGGGGTCTTTGTGGGTTTCTAAGATGAATGGGAGACCCCTAGATGGATTTTGAGTGTACATCCTCATCTCAAAGCTAGAGAGCAATGAGATGAGGGTTTGACTCTAATGAGTGGATGGATTACGAAATAAAATTCAAGAAAAATCAGAATGCGAAATGGAAATGTGAAGCAGGAGATCAGTGATCAGCGGGTGAGATGAAATCATCTCCTTTTATTTGAAGTGATCAGAGGATGTGGATATGTAAATTATACTCTAATCTACTCCTAAGCTAATGATCAAACCAATGGATTTCTAATTGATCTACTGCTATCTGATCTACACTACACTAACAATCACTACATCTATTCTAGAGCTAGAAAGCATTAAAACCTAGTTTAAATGGAGGAATGGGACCTGTAGGGAGAACTACAGCTGGTGGCTGCAGTGACAAAGGGGGGGGGATCTCCAACGGATTAAAAACTTGCTAGTGGAGTTCTGGGTTGCCCTCAGGTGCTAGATGTCCTTAGTAGCGAGG
This sequence comes from Thalassia testudinum, assembly GCA_037157565.1. NCBI lineage: Eukaryota > Viridiplantae > Streptophyta > Magnoliopsida > Alismatales > Hydrocharitaceae > Thalassia > Thalassia testudinum. The sequence continues at coordinate 28,479,406 of JAZHRO010000059.1, forward strand.
AGTGTTGGAGAGGAAGGTGGAGCTTCACTGCCAGTGGCAGTGAAACAGGGACAGTATGAGGAGTAGAGCTAGAGTGGACGAATGATCGGCTAATGGGGTGTAGAAGGGAGTCGATCCCTTGCACACGAGGCAGTGGAGGTGCTTAAGTAGAGTGATCATTGAATCAAGGCACTGTACTGGCACAATTAGATGATTAGAGCGTGAGCAGTGGTGATGAGAGGAGAGGAACATGTGCATGTTTAATGCAAAAGTTGACCATTGGATGGGATCTGGGCAAGGGGGTGAGGCTATGCGTTGAGTTGCATGAAGCTTCGATTGAATGCGAGCCACAGATCAAGGGAACAAAGATTAAACGACCAAGATTGCTCTTGTTCTTCGCGTGAACAGTGTATGCAAAGACCTGCAGGCGGTGCTAGGTCCTATTGGTGAAATTTCTCGAAAGGCCCCTTAGTGAAGGGATAGAAAAACTATAGGGAGGCCCAAAAGTGGTTAAGAATGGTTACAGAGCAGTCCTTCTGGGCGTTCAAAAAGGTCCTTGCGGCCTTCAAGTAGGTTCTTAGAGGTTTTCTAGTGAACAAAATATGATGTGTGAAGGACTTAAATGCAAATCCTCAAATGCAAGGCCCTAATGATGTCTAGATGCAACCAGGTTTTTAATGAAGCTTAATTGAACATATTAGAAGTTAATTTTACTTTTGATTTGGAATTTTGAGCTCATTTGTGTGTTTAATCTGCACTTGGATCACAATTTAACCTTCTTCAATAGAATATCTCATTTAATGACCTAATTATACGTTTTTAGCACAAAATTATTATTTTAGGTCATTTTCTCTATTTCCCATACTTAACCGTTTTATGTGTTAATTCCATAGTGTTTAACCTAGTTTCTAGCCTAACTTGGGCATTTTAGCTATGATGAGTCACAACTCATCAGGGGGTGGCTGAACCTGTTGTCAAAGGGGTGGCCGAGCCAGTTGTGGGGGGTGGCTGAGCCTGAGGAGACGAATCGGGCTGCGTGGATGACTGTGTCTCAGGAGGATCCTTTTTTTTAAGTTTTTTATTAAACAACTTCATCTGTAACAAGCAAAAAATGCAATAATTAATATAATTAAAAATCATTAATGTATAAATCATTAATAAAAGAAGTTTGCTAAACATAAAAAATATTGCTAAAGAATTTTTACTCTAAACCCCCTTTGTATTGATCTATATGCCCCTATAAGTTTCAATTTTAATATGAATTTCATTTAAATAGAAATGAAACAAAGCAAATAAATTGTTACTAATCTTAGATGTCAACATCTATTACAAATAAATGACCTTCTTCTGTTAATTCTTGGTATGCTTCAGACTGTGTGTCAAAATGATTTCGTGGTACTGTTCTTATGGGTATAACACATTCCCTTTGGTAATTATTGGGGAACTAGGAAACTTGTGCTACCTGACATGCCAATGTGAATGATTCATCAGACTGAAGAATTTGACGATTAGGATTTAAACTTAAGGAATTGTGTTTCTTGTTAATTTTGCAACCAGTGCCCTCTTTAAAAGCATTAAACCAATGACATTTAAATATGACAACTCTGCGATCAAATCTGAAGCTGATCTTCACAATTTCTCTGATTTCACCATAGTATCCATCTGGACCGGTGGAAAGATCTGAATCAACAATAACTCCGGCTTGTTGTGTAACCTTTCTATCATCAATTTCTTTTATTCTGAATTTGTACCCATTTATTATATACCTAGAGTGATAATGTATATAATGTAATGGTGAATCGACAATTACATCAAAATCTGGTACCCATCATGGGTCCTTATCCTCTTTCAATTGATTAACCCGGTCTTTAAACCAATCTAAGAAGCCAAATTCAGTTGTCCTTGAAAGAGGTAATCATTCGAATTCCTCGTAAAATGGATCAATTTTAGGAATTTATTTTAAAATATATAAATGTGCGCAACATCTGTCATTTTCTGAAATTACCTTGTACTCTGTATGAAGAATAGACCTTCCTCTGGTATCAAAAATTGACAAACAATCTTCGTTACTGTCCTGAAAGCAGTTGTTTGTTTCATTCATTTACATGGAAATAAAATTTATACACTCCTCCATGAGATACCCTTCTACAATGGATCCTTCCAGCTTTGCCTTGTTCAAAACATAATCTTTAAGCTTTTTCAAAAATCACTCCATAGTATACATCCATCTGAATTGTATAGGTCCATCGATTCTCACTTCATTTGCAAGATGTAGGGTGAGATGAGCCATTACATCAAAGAAGGCTGGGGAAAGAATCGGTTCCATCTTACAGAGAGTAATGACTATTTGTTTATTCCAATGATCCAGCATATCATTTTGTAGTATTTTCGAGCAAACAGCTTTGAAAACCTGCTTATCTTTGTGAATGAATCAACAACTGGCTCTGGCAGTATCCCCTGTATCGCTAGTGGAAATAATATTTGCTTATAAACATGGGAGTCATGAATTTTCAAGCCAGATATCCTTTTCTGCGCTTCATTCACACAACGAGAAAGATACAATGAAAACCCATCTGGCACCCGAATTTCCCTTAAGAAGGAGAACAATCTACTCTTCTGGTCTTGATTTAAGCTGTAAATTCTAGGTGGGAAGTAGCTATCATCCTCATGGATATGCAGATCTGGACGTATCCCTAAACTCTCCATGTCTTTCCTTGTTTTCACCGTATCCTTTGGATCATCTATTATATTTAATACGTCTAAGATGTTTTCCATCACATTCTTTTCGATGTGTATAGCATTTAAATTATGATGTATTGTAAAATCTTTCCAGTATGACAGCTCCATAAAGAAAATGCTTTTCTTTCGAAATCTAGAATTCCTTGAGATCGTCTGGTCTTGTTTGAATGGTCGACCCAACCGTATCTCATCCATTTCTTGTAATCTCTCCATTATAACCTGACCCAGCAAACTGATAGAATCTGTACGAAATTTATTCTTTGGATTTTTCTTTGAATGCCGACACATCCTACCATCAAATTTACTCCTGAATTGTGACGTTCTCCATCTATGTTCAACAGGTAGAAATCTGCGATGTCCTAAGTAACGGAATTTCTTACTTTCCGATAATCGTAGGTGATGAGTATCTTTCATACAGACTAGGCAAGCGAGCTTTCTTTTAGTGCCCCAACCTGACAAATTTGCATGTGCTGGGAAGTCGTTTATGGTCCACAACAATGCCGCATGCATTTTGTAAAATTCTTTCTTTTCTACATGCTACGTCTTCATGCCAGTGTATCACAACTATTTTAGTTCATCGATTAATGACTGGAGATAAACATCTATTCCATTTCTTGGTTGTTTTAGATCGGGGATTAATAGGGTCATCATCATGAATGACGATCTCATACACAACCAGGGAGGTAAGTTATAAGTGACCATTACCGCTGGCTATATAGAGTACGATGGGTATATACTCTTAAATGTATTGAATCCATCGCTTGCAAGACCCAATTGCATGTTCCTTGCTTCTAAAGCAAATAAATTATTTCTTTCATCAAATCTCTTCCACTCCTTTGGATTAGTATGATGATGTATTCTTCCATCTTGAGATTTACAATTCTAGTACCATGTCATCCACTGTGCAGTTTTAGTTGATATAAAAAGGAGTTGAAGCCTAGGTGTTAGTGGAAAGTAACGAAGAACTTTCTGAAGTTGTTTCCTCTTACTTTTATTTTTACCTTCCTTATATTTCTCATGTCTACATTCGAGACAATTACTCAAATTTGCGAATTCATTTATGAAAAGAATGTAGTCATTCGAACTTGCATCGATTTTCTGACAATCTAAACCAAGCTTACGATCCGTTTCCTTGCCTCATACTATGAAGCCGGAAAACCATTAGGGTTATTCAACAGCTCAGTAATAAACTGAAGTATTTATGACATGAATTTAGCACTAACTCTATTCATAACCTTCAGTTGAAACATCTTCAACAAAAATGACAACTTTGACATTTTCGTAACACTAGGAGCAATAGGAATCTCAGTCGCCTTAAAAGCATCACAGAACAGATCACAACTAAACGAATCTTCCTTGTCTGTATTTATACCCTCTCTTGCTCTCATCTCGCTCAACATTTCTTCTATTTCTTCACCTCCGTTATTAGCAATTTTCTGGTTGATCTCTTGGTCAACAGTGTTCTCATTGTTTATGACTTTCTCAGTCGACTCCTCTCCATGAGCTACCTAAGTAGTGTGATGCTGCTGCCACCCATTACAAATGCAGTTCTTGAGCATAGTATTATGATCATGTAAGGAACTATTTAAACATCTTCTACATAGGCAGAAGATATTATCAAGTTGACCACCTCACCTAAATATCTTCCTATCATCATAAAAGGCCCAATCTAGGAATGAAATTACTCCATCCTTATATCTGGTGTAATCTGAATCCCGCAATCCAATCCAAGATTTACCCATTATAACAAAAAATTTAGTGTAAACAAATCACTTATTAGGAAGGAAAAGGATCGAATGATGTGTATGTTGATTAAGATTTTCACTTTATAGCTCATCCTTAAAGATTTGATGACAACTTAATTTTGCTCGTTACATGTAACCTTAGTGCGGTGAAATTTCAGCAGCATCTTCCAACACTTCTCTAGTATACCCCCCAATACTAACCTTAGCTAGATTTCTTTTAACACCCAATTAAGGGCACCGCAGGAAACTAGATAAGATTAGTTGGTATACCAGAGAAGAGCAGGAATAAGCAACCAAAATTTCATTGCACAAGGTTACATGTAACGAGCAAAACTAAGTTATTATCAAATCTTTAAGGACCTTTTTTAGTTTGGTACTTCACCGAACTAAAGTCGATTGAGTCTTCTGGCATGCTACAAAGACAACACATCATGCATGTAAGTGACGTATACATACACTTCCTGCATTGTCTATATAACATGATCATAAGTCTTGACGGGCGACTAATTTGGACATAATTTGACTTGAAGGACTTTTACCTTAGGGGTTAGAATACATAATGTTTGGCCTCGCGTGTATATATCTTCTGTAGCAAGTGTGTATATCTAAATAATAACTAATTTAACATTAAAAAAATTTAGGAAAAAACTAAGATATCATTCAATTAAATTAAAAAGATTGAATGTATATATATACCTCACACTACTAAAGCCTCCGAGTGTACTCGACACTGATAACTAGCAATTTCAAAAGTAAAATTAATTAAATAAAAAATTATAATTATATTCCTAAACCCTAACCCAAACTAAACATGCAAACCAAGGGTGAGAGCAAGCGAAAATCCTAACCCTAACCCAAACCCTTATCAAATCATAAAACCCTAACCCTTACCCAAACAAAATGTCTAAACCCTAGCCCAACCCAACCACCATAACCCTCTCCCAACTCAAATCATAAAACCCTAGGCCAAGCATCATATACACAACCTAATACCAAACCTAAACAACATATATTAATCCCAACTAAACATTGAAATAATTTTTAAAATAATTTAACAGAGTTTCCTCTTATATTTTCAGTTTTCTATAAACCTGCATAGTAGAATAATACTCATCATAAAAGTGGGCACACCCCACATTAAATTTCATTCAATCAAACAAGTGGGCACACCCCACATTCACAATAAATCATACAAGCCACACCATCTAACAAAAGCCTAAAATATTATTATAATAAATAAAAAGCATTAAAATTATACTTCTAACGACTACAGCTTTCGAGAATGATCGTCACCAATAACCTGTAATTTTATAAACACAGTTAATTAAATAACATATTATCATATTATTCAAAAATTTACAACTTATAAAATGGAGGTGACGATAGTGGCCGCAATAGGAGGAGGAGGGCGACAGGGGGGGGGGATGAGGAGGACAAGAGGAAGAATGGGAGAAAGGCCAGTCGCATAGGCAGCAATAGGAGGAGGAAGGGGGTAGTGGGGGAAAAGGAAGAGGAGGTCATCGGGCAGCGGCAGGGATAGGAGGAGGAGGATAAGGAGGGGGCAGTAGGATGAGGAGGAAGAGGAGGAGGCCAGTGGTGGGAGAAGGAGGAGGAGTAGGGCAATACGATGGGGAGGAGGAGGAGGAGGTGGAGGAGGGTGGTAAGACAAGGCAGAGGAGGGGAGGAACCGAGGAGGAGGAGGGGGGGCCTGCTAAGGAAGTGGAGTAGGAGGGGGGAGCTGAGGAGGAGGAGGGTGGCACCGATGGGTTGGGGAGGAGGAAGAGGAGGTCACTGGCGGAGGAGGAGGAAGGTGAGGAGCTGCAAAGGAGGAGGAAGGGGAGGAACCAAGGAAGAAGGTGGTGCAGGAGGAGGAGGAGGGGGGCATAGGCGGAGGAGGAGGATGGGTGATAACCGAGGAAGAGTAGGAGTAGGGCATCGTAGGGCTGGGGAGGAGGAGGATGGTCGTTTAAAATCTCAACACAGTTAATTAAGTTATTTAGGCTTAATTAATTGCATGAGAAAGTAACTTATGTTAACTCGGTTTTATGTCGGAAGTGTAATATATGGTCAAGTTAACCTAACATTTTAGATTTTTAAGTTCTTTTTAACTGGTTGAGTCTAGGTCATTCACTGGGAGGCATAACTTAATCCTAATTCACCATTAAATCTCTAAGAATAATTAAGAGTCAATTAATTAATCAGATTATAATTAATAATACTTTAAACACATGAATAATAGTATGAAATATTTGATAATAAAAGCATGCAATATTCGCTTAAGAGAAAATACATTTACACATGAAATTTGTCATTTAGAATCAAGTAAATATGTTTATTACATCAATTATGGCAAATTACAAAAGTTTAAGGCAAGAAAATACTAAACAAATGATTACAAATGCCTTATTACATCATTTAAAGTTCAAAAATGATGAAAGAGAATATGATATAACAATAGAAGTATAAATCAAACGTCTAAAAATATTAATGGACATCTTAAAAAAAAAAAAAATAGAAGTGTAATAGCACTTATGGACATCTAATTTTTTCTTTCTTCATTTCCTTCATTAAGCCTTAGTCTTTAGCCCTTCTTTCCTTTCTCCTTTTATTTCCTTAATTCTTTCTTCTATCATTGCTCTCTCTTTCTCTCTTTCCTCCTCTTTAATACTTAAGCATTTTCATTAAGTCATTCTTCCTTTGCCTTTTCTTTTCTTCTTCTTTATCTTTTTCTCATGTAGCTTATTTTTTTCTTAACCTCTTCTCTTAACTACAAAAATTAGCTTTTAATGGGCGGTCCAGTGCATTTAGGAATACATAACATCCGTATAGGATGGGACCAGACCCTACTAGCACTGGGCCTCCTTTGATTTAATTGTTAATTTTTTTATTTTTTACACAGCATGCACAGTACTCACCTCCTAGGCCCACGTCCACATCCACCCCCACTCTTGGGCCCATGCACACAGGCATACGCCTGCGTGGACACACACCCGCACAGGCATGTGCATATGCATGCGCCTGTGGGGCTCAAAGGTCATGTTTGTTTTGTGAGCCCAGCACTGTCAAATGAAGCGCTGGGTGCACAAAAATAATATATACCAAGGCTCTACTCCGCAATTCCCCGAGGTGGGATAATACTTCATCTTTCCAAGCCAGACTTCAATCATGAATTCTGGTTGACTGGCTGGGCCAAATCAAGTGTTCCAAAGCTTGATTGAGAGCTCTTGAGATTCTCTACCTAATTGGAACACCAATTTGGTGTTAGGATTTCATACAATCCTTCCATTTGAAGGATGAAAGCAGTTGTTCATATGGCCATTTAAGCCTGCAGAAGAAAGAATTCAGGTTAATTGACATGAAGACAATATGTAGGTCTTAGCTAAAGGCCTACATGCCTTCAATGATGAATTCCGCATCACTTGAGAAAGGAAAGAGGTTTTGGAGAAGGTTTAAAAAGCTTAGAAGCTGAGGAGCATTGTTTTGAAGCTTCAGAGCTCAAATTTGAGCTCCAATTGACTCTACAGAGAGGTAACAACCTCAAGAAGAGGTCTGAACAACCTCAAAAGGTTGTGAGTGGATATCTAGGTGAATTTGAGGTTTAAAACTAGATAGGAATTAAGACGAATAGTCTCGGGTTCAAATGAACCCAAACTATTCAGTGAATTGAATCTCCAATAAACCTCAATAAAAAATCACTGAATACACCTTAATTAACCTTCAAATCATTCTAGGAACTAAATCGACACCTTGAATCAGAGTATCTCTGCTAAATTCCTCAATTTCACACAGATTTGACCAACATCAAGCTTAGAGTTGACTTTCTTAACATAGCCCTTTCTGACCTAATTAAAGTTCTGGATCGACTATAAATAATCTCAGAAATTTGTTCAGAGCATCAAAACTAGGTCTTGATCAAGAATTTTAGGGTTTCAAGTCTCATCACCTGAGATCTAAAAGGGGTTGTTCGACAGAACAAACCATGGCTTCTCCAAGGGATCTGAGGATTAGGATGAACTCTGCAAATGCCATACTTTCTTCTAGACCTCTAAGATTGATATAAACCCTAATGAATAAGCCTCTCCACCTCCTCCAGAGTTGGAGAAGATAGAAGCCAAGAAGGTTATTTAGACATTGAAACTTCAATTTAATCAACACAACATAATCCTCAGGTCCTAAATGATCAGTCTGGAGCTCAGCACGGAGTTCTAAGGGCTGATTCACATTTTCAACTCGTCGGAGCTCGCTGGAGATCCGGTGAGTCAGGTTCTGATGTACAGAGGTGAAAACTTCAATGAAACAGGCCATTACTAACCCATAGAGATTCCTAAGACCTAGTCAGCCCTTAAGAACTCCTTAATTGACTCTTTCAAAAATCAAAACAAAGGATTCATCTTAGAATTCAAAGATCTGGCATTCTAAGTTCAACAGAGCTCAGAATGCCTCCTTCACTCAATTGAGTGAGGGGAAATGGTCTATGGAGTGAGGTGAAGCTAATGAACTAATTAATTAGGTGCATAACTCATGTTTGAGCTGCCATTGACAGCAAGCTCAGAGATGGGGGAAAATCAGGCATTCTTGGGACACTACTCTATAGGAACAATAGATGGAATCGTTGAGGTACTTAAGTGTTATGGAAGTGATGTAGGACCTTAATTGAGTGTGGGATAGTCTCTAGACACTTCGCCATGGACAGTGAAGTATCTAGGTGCATGTCAAGTGGTTTAGGTGATTAGATGGTCAATTAAGGTAGATCTGGGGTCGGAAAGGTTCTTAAGGTGGTGGATTGGTGGTGGGTTAGTGTTGGAAGACCCTAATTGGAGGTGTAATAGTTCAGTGACCTCCACCATACACAGCGGATGCTGCCGATGACGGTGGGGTGTACTAGGCATTTTAGGTGTTCTACCCTAAAATGAATCGTGGAAATGAATCGTGGAAAGGTAAAGAAAGTGGAATTGTGCTTGGATCAGTGAAAGAAAGCCTGGTGAGGCCGGACGTGGCATCGTTGGAGCTGAGGAAGGAGAAGCTTAACATACTGAAATATAAGCTAAACCTACACCTAACTACTGCTAAACTACTCCTATGAATTAGAACTACTTACCTGGACGAAAGAGATGAGAAGCTTCGTCGATGGTGCTTAACGGAGGATGAAATCAGAGGAAAGGGAATAGAGCTTCGGTGAGAAACTGAAGGCAGCGAGAGAGAGAAGATGACGCTCCAAGGCTCTGTCACAGCCTTCCAGAGAGAAAGAGGGGTGAGAGAGATGAGTCTTCCGCTCGGAAAATCTCCAAAGGAGGGATGAGAGGTCGTCGGAGATGAGTGACGAATAGCCTATCATCGACTGCTGTTTGGGAAGGGGGAAAGGGACCCGACCTCTTAGATCGAAGGGGTCCTAGGGTATTTATAGGTTATGGTGGTGGTTATGGAGTTTGAATCTGGACGTAGAAAGGAGTGGGTACAGGCTAACCATCGGTGTTGTCTCCGACACCAGTGAGGTTATCGCCATGACCTAAATAGGATTATAGGACGATCCAGACTGATGGATGAGTTTATGGAGGTGAGTGCAAGCTTTTGTAGCTTGGCGAGGAAGGATTGAAATAGGATGGACAGTCATCAGAGGGTGACTACATCGTCGCTCGCTAGCCGTTCAAACGGTTGAAGAAGAAACGAAGAAGTGTGTTCACAGGGACTTGTGTGCAAAGAAAGCTAAGGACCTATGTGCATGGAAAGGACTCAAGTGCATTGAATATCAGGGACCAAAATGCAAACAGAGGCCTTTTTTTTAAGTTAATTTTAATTTAATTCTTTTCCAACTTTTTATATATATTTATAAATTAGCTAAATATTAGGTAAATGCCTTGTATTCACATTTTCTGACCCATTTATCTATATTTATTTTTATTTATTAACTTTACTTATTACATACTTAAGTATAAATTATGCTTAAGTTAAATTAGATATTAATTAGGTAACTAATTAATTATATTTCTAGTCCATTTATTAATTAAATTTTTAATGATATTAATTGACTTATAATTAAGCATTTTTAACTTATTTTTAGGTCCTTTATTTATCTGTCCCTTGTTATATAATTAACCCCTATATATACATATGTTTGGCTAATTAACTAGGATTTCTAGTTAATTAGGGGTAGTTAGAAGCCATGATGAGCCTCTCATCAGAGGATGACGGTGCTGGTGAAGGAGGAGGAGGGAGAGGTCGCTAGCGGAGGAGGAGGAGGACGAGGACCACTGGAGGATGAGGAGTAGGGCCAATTGCCAAGGATGAGGAGGGGAGCGGTGTGTGGAGGAGGGGAAGGTGGAGGGGGGGATGACTATGACAAGGATGGGGATTCACTTGTGGAGGAGGGGGCAACGCGAGGAGGACCATGTGGAGGTACTCGATGCGAGGGGGTTGGCATGAGGACCCACCCAAGGGTTTGGAGGAGGAAGATGAACAGTAGGCCGCAATGGCTTAATAGATTTAGGAACCTATGCTGTTGGTTCTCTCTAAAACTGACGGCAAATGATATTGTCGGTTCCCTCTCCATCGCGTGCAAAATTTCGTCGCTAATTTTAACCTGACTTCTACTGTCGTTTAATCTAATAACCGACGGTATTAGTCACTAATCCTGCCCAAATTTTAGGTGTAAATTTTATACTTTTTTTTACCATCACTTATTCCCCAAACCGAAGGCAAGGGATACACATCATCATGCCTAAAATTTTCGCCTATAATTTTTACCCACTTTTGCCTTCGTTTATTCCAATAACTGACGACCAAAGTTACAAATCCCTCCTACTATTAAGGAACAAATTTAAACCAGCTTTTCATCGTCGGTTCTTCTAATAACCGATGGTAAAAGTATATTTGCTATCGCTTAATCAACCGATGGTAAATATTAATAACCATTGCGCACCCAATCGCTTTTCTTCAGTTGATGGTAGGGCGAGTACAGACCTTTGCCGTCACTTGTTTGAATAAGCGACGGCAAAAAGATCTTTGCCGTCGGTTTAGATAACCGACGGCAAGTAACAGACGGCATAACCCATTTTTCTAGTAGTGTATGGAAGTTTACGAAACATGTATCCGTCTCATATTTGTTGCTAAGGTTTCGTCTTGCATAGCTAAATTCACTTCAAGTTCCTCCTCTAGTTTGTGGATCCTATTTTTTCATATATCAACTTCCGCTTTTGATGCATGAAGCTTCGCTTCCAAACCATGGTATTACATGATAATATTGTTTAGTGTAGAATCCATTTCAGAGAGGCTATTTTGGAGTTGTAGAATGTAGTCATCAGTAGATTTTTCTAGCTGTTTGTACTCCTTTTCCAACTTGTCGCAAAGGAATATTAGGAAGTGAAACTTAGCCTTCAATGAATGGAATGTGTAGAAATGAGTCATGGCCAAGTTCTTGTAACCACAACCCTATATTTAAGTTGAATGAAAAATGTTAATTAATATGGGATTGTAATAGTTTAAAATAAGATGGCTATGTGTCTCAAGGTTTACTTACAGCATCTTCCCGAAGGCATACGTAGAATAGGCGGTCATGAACAGACACATTTCCCTAATAATTTTCGTGATCGTTTGTGTCAAACACTAATACATAGTTGTTGTGACATAGGCATTGTCTACTAATGCCAATAATGGGAAATTTCTTCAGGAGGTCTCTCCATACCTGCAAAAATCTTGAATGGCATGTAATTCTTGATTGAAAAGCTGGGAAGATAAGATAGTGAAATGTAACAGCATAGTAGCAATAACATAGTTCAAGCTATCTAAGTGGAGATTACGGTCAACAAACAACTCAAACTAGGACTATAGTTCTAACTATGTTAGAGTCTTGCTGCAAGGGCAAACAATCAAAATAAGATTGTTGCATGGATAGTGTATACGTCTAGTGCAATGGTGTAGATGGTATGCATCCCAAAGCTATTGTGAAATCTGGTCATGGATGAACTCTCCGCCTCTAACTTCATTAGCATCAACTCCATGATCCACCTCTGTGTCATCAACATCTTTAGATTCTTGCATACAAGCAGCAAAGAACAAACCATCGGTTGTGAAACGATGGATGGATTTCTATATGATGCATGTCTCTATGACAATACGCCTCTGCATTCTGGAAGAGTAGAACAGCCTCTTATCCAGAAGAGTAAATTGCTTCTTAAGAACACCAAATGCCCTTTTCACCACCTGTCTCAATTGTGCATGGAGGTGGTTGTATAATTGCTTCTCATTCTTTTAGGCGGCACCTTGAAATGGTGCAAGGAACCTCTCCATGTTTATGTATCCCAGATCACCCAAGTAGCCCCTACCAGAAGGGACTCTGAAATCACCAGAATTTAGGACCCATTGAAGTACTCCCATATCCGCAGTAGAACCTTCAAATCCGATTGCAACGAACAGAAATTCTAGCTTGAAATTGACCGGTGCAGTCGGATTATTATAACTGCATGTGCAGTTGGATTATTATTTGGAGGAGGTGGGGGAGCCTGTGGTTGTGGAAACCTAGGAGGCTGCTAAGGTGGTGGATTAGTAGGAGGTTGATTCGGGTAGTGTGGATTTCTGCCCAGATATTTGTTCCTTTGGTGATTAAGGTTGGTCATGGGTTGGGACGGAAGATGTCCTGCAGGTCTTTGCATGGGAGTAACCCCAATCTGATTATTCAGATTTGTGATGGTGCGGGTTATTTCCATCATTTTTGTCAGCATTTCCTACAGGGTTCTCATCATCTGAGCGTTGATGTCTTGTTGAGATGGCCTAGGATGAAAGGTTGGATTCGACCCATACCCATTAAAATGATCTGGTTGGGAAAGAACCTAATTATTCCAGGAGTAGTTCAGGTAATTTTTCCAATTGGAAGAATTTTTAAAGGGCTCCTAGGTGGCAGAAATATTTTGAGTGGGGTTAAGATATGGATAGTTGTAATTCCCCAGTGAATCGTGAGCAACCTCAGAATACTCCTAATAATAAGCAGGAGTAGTGTTGAGATTGTGCAATTTTTCTCTTCGTGGAAAGTTAGGTTGGGTTAGATGTGGACTGTGTGGAGCTTGGGTTGATGTGGCAACTCTTTCCTCAATCTTCTTTTGGTTAATGTGCATCTAGTCGAGTTTTTGGGCGATCATTTGAAGATCATCTTGGGTGATAGGGATAGCTTGGGTGCCTACTTCATGAATACTAACTGCGGGTTTGGAGTTCTGCAAAATGTGCTCATGGAAGCTTGATTAAATGAGTTTTCACTCATTTCTTCAAAAAGGTCATAGGCACTTTCAGCATCCTTATTTAAGAAGTTGCCGCCACACGAGGCATTGATGAATTGTCGGATTTGATCTTCTAATTCATGATAGAAGATTTGCATGAGCTGCCATAATGGAATCTCATGGTGCGGGCAACATCTTAAGAGATCTTGAAATCTTTCCCAAGAATCATGGAAAGTCTCACTAGATTTTTGTTGAAAGGTCGTAATAGATCTTCGCAGGGAATTAGTACGACCTATGGGAAAGAATTTTTTGAGGAAGGCGCTCTTGGGTTGAGGCCAAGTTGTGATGGGTCAACCGATGGTCCTAAACCAATAAGCGGCCTTATCTTTAAGAGATAATGGAAAAAGCCGCATCAGCCATATGTCCTCTTGCACATTTCGGGAACGGGTTGTTTGTGCAAGAAGAGTCAGCTCTTCATGGTGGCTGAAAGGGTCTTCCCTAGGAAGGCCATGGAAGTGTTTAATCAGGTTCAGGACTGCAGGCTTGATCTCGAAGTCCCCCTCTGGTATGACTACCCCTGGTCGTTCCTCATAATAAGACGGATCGTAAAAATCTTTTAGAGGAATAACAGGTTGCTGACGGGGTGGTGGGTTTGGCCTTTGATTGGCTAGGTTTTGGATGCTTCTAGTCAATGTTTGTTGATTGGAATTTAATTTATCAATCTGCTCAGCCATCATTGTTAAAAGATTAGGGAGGGGGTCTTGATGCTGTGATTGGGGCAATTCAAGATTAGGGAGCTCCAAGTGTGGGAAGTTAAAGGTGGGTGGGTTTTGGGTGGAAGGGTTAGAATTAGGGTTAGTAGTAGGGTTAGAGGTAGGATTACAGGTGGAAGTGGAAGGGTTAGTGGACCCATTTTGTTGATTTTCCATTTTTTTATAAGAAGAAGAAGACAGAAAAAGTAGTCTTTTTGCACGGGGGGTGAAATCAAATGGTCCTTACAGGGGTAGATTTTGAGATTGTCGCCCGTGCATAAAATGGAAGAATGGGAGGGGAGGAGAAGAGATGGAGATGAGAGAACTGTGCAATTCAAACAACAAAAGCTAGATTTAACTTAAGTGTGACTCCTTAAAAATAAACCTAAGACTTGGTCTACGTAGGAAATAAGTAATCAATAGTGAATACCCGTTCTATCAACAAATCTAGCCAAGTTGCTTAAGGGGAGGTTTGGGCCTAAACATTTCCCAGGGAAAACCCCAGGTGCTTGTACAAACCTGCACCTGATCGTTTGACACGGCCCCTCAGCCTGAACACCAGATATAGATGATAGAATTGGTATTAACTAAAGAAAACTTAAGACCTATATAGCAAGCCTAAGTTAATGAAGCCTTAGGGGTCAAGTTGCTACGGATTTTAGTTAGGTCTAGGATACTATAGTGCACACGGAATGTGGAGGGCGTTAATTTGGGTTATTGCCCTATTATTTCAATTGTTTGTGTGTGTGTGTAGGAATTGGAAAGTGGTTCCAATGCAAACCAAGTTGTCACACAATTGATGTATTCTTGTCTTTTAGGATTTGATTTAAATTAATGAGTTTTAGGGTTTCCTTTCTTAACACTTCAGACAAGTTTTGAAGTTTCACAAATAAAAGGGAATCAAATTGTATAGGTTGAGATCAATTTCCTTTTAGTGGTTTGTCTCTAAAAATGAAAAAGAAACCCTAATTCGATTGATCCTAGGACAGAAATTTAACTACCAATGGATCTTTTTTAGGCTTTCTATATTAAGTAGTGGTCCAAACAGATCAAAAAATACCACTACTTTATGGGAAATCAAACAAGGATTCCATAAAATATTTTTTTAAGATTTTATAAATTTGTTTGATAATTTTTGTGAATTTTTTTTTGTACTGGTGTCCAAGTCCAGAAATGATACCCATGAGTATTTTGGACTTATTGTACCACCACTAGCCTCAAAAAAATTTTGGTGATTTTATGTGAGATGTAGAATTTCACAAGGATTCCAGAAAGCTAAATTTCACAAAAATTGGATGAGCATAAATATTCTAAAAATTCATGGACAGTATCAAAATAGGAAGATTAGAGGGTGTGACCCCTCTGTAGTCCACAAATTTTTAAAAATTAAATGCATAGTCAATTGATTTGAAATTTGGAAAAGATGTTTCTAACTTAATTTGGAATTACTGTATGAAATTTTAGAATTTTAGAAGACTTGTGGTGTTGGAAATTGATTTTTGAAATTTGGATAAAAATCTGGACCCAAAAATCAGAACACCAACACTTGGATTAGAGTGGTGTTTAATGAAGCATACAAGCAATCAATGAATTTTAATGGATACCACTCCACTCAATTAAGATGTTTGGGATTCTGAAAGCCAAGTTTAATATTTTTTTGGTAGTTTTAATTGACTATGTGACCAAAAAGGAGAACCAACCTGAAATTCGCGGGAAGAAAAGGAACTTTGAGCTCTCACTTCCAAATTCCCACTTTCTTCCTGCAATTCCTGCACACATGAGAGAAAAGAAAGAGAAGGAGATGAGATCCACTTCAAGCAAGAGAAAGAAAGATTAAGCAAAGCCGTGCCTCCCCGGCAACGGTGCCAAAAAGTGATGCAAAAGTTGGCGTGATTTGTACAAGTAGGTTTTTAAGTCGTAACAAGCCAAATCGCATATGCTTTTAAATTTATATTCCTAGATAGGGGACTATCTAGGGTTGTCCAAGGAGACAAATTTGCAACTCAAATTTCTTGCTTAGAAAATAAATCTCAACTTTCTCTTTTTAATCTTTTTCAATATATACTTTTTGTAGATTTTTGAAATAAAGGCAATATGCAAGTTTTTGTTGAAAGCTAGAGAACAACTAATACCTAACTCAATAAAGCTAACCCTATGGTGACAGGTAGAGCCTCTCCCTAAGCTCACCCTAGGCACGTGGAGGCCTAGAATAATTATGAAGAGGGAGTGAAACAAATGCTAGGCAAAAATTGTATAAAGCTATGCAATAAAAAAATTGAAAGAAGGCAATTTGAATTAAAGCAAAATGGTTCACACAAAACCTATAGAGGAATGCTTCTACTTTGCTTGAAAATACAAGAAAAATAAAACACAAATCCTCTAGAAAGATGGTGAAGAAGAGGGCTTCTTGCTCCAAGCCAAGTAGCTCCTTGACGTGAAAAGACAACTCCTTCTTCTCTTTGGCGTGAGATGCTCCTCCAAATGATGTCCTCCAAGGTGGTAGCTACCACCTTTAATTCTCCTCCTCCAAGGGTGGACATCCACCCTAGATTCTTCTCCTTTTCCTGGCCATCCTCTTTGAAGTAGATTGCTCCTCCTCCTTGGCATGGCACAAGTTGAAGAAAATGGGGAGAAAAAGGCACCAAAGGGGCCGGTGATGTACCCCCTTAATCTTCTTCTCTACTCCTTCTTGGCCGTAGGTGTAGGTGGATGTAGGTGGAATTAAGCACTAGTGGAGGATGCTCTAAAATGGTGGTAGGTGGTGGTCTTTTTATAGGGTAGGATGAGGGGTTAAGGTGACTCTTGAGATGGAGGGCTAAGATAGGAAGATGGAGGTGGTTAGGTGATCCTAGGGCTAAGGAGAGTTGGCGCCACCTAAGGGGTGTAAGGGGGGTAGTTATGGGTGGCCAAGGGACACCTAAAAGTGGCGCCAACCATGGAGAGGTGCCATGGGTTGGCGCCAACTTCTAGGCTTCTAGAAGGGGTTGAGGTGGATGGTGGAGATGGCTTGGAGGGGTTATGTGTAGGGTGGATATGGGGGTTGAGGTTGGCGCCAAATGGGAGGTAGTTAGGGTTAGTTTTGGCGCCAAATTTAGGTGTCATTTGGTGGTTAGTTGAGGGGTGAAAGGTGGTGAAGAGGTGGCGCCAACTTGAGTAGAGGTGGGGCTAGCTTAAGTAGGCTTAGGTGGACTTGGAGTGGTAGGTTATGTAGGTGGAGTTAGGGTTAGGTTTTTGGTGCCATGAAGGTGGATGCTAGCTAAGCTAAGCTAAGCTAAGTTAGCTTAGCTAGCTATAGAGTAGAGGAATAAGCATGTGGATCATAGGGTTTAAGGAGAGGAGCTGGATATGTAGAGTCTGGAGCTGAAATAGAGCTGGCAGCTATTGAAGAGGTCAACATGGGGTTACTCTAGCTGGCTTAGCTTGCTAGTTCTTTGCTAGCTGCTAAGCCAAGCTAAAGTGAGCTGGCTTCTGTTGAATGGAGCTGAGGTGAGCTGGGTCTGGTGCTCCCAGGGAGAATTGAGCTGGTTGAGATAGCTAAGGTAGCTTAGATCAATTAGTTTGAGCTAAGCTGGGTCCTCGGGAGCTAGACTTGAGCTTCCTGAGCTGGAATGAATTCATCTTCAGCTGGCTGGAGTTGAGTGGAGCTGGATATAGCTAGACTGGAGCTGGGGTGAACTCCAGTCAACTCAACTGAGCTAGCTAGAGCTCCCTGTGGACTAGTGGGAGCTGAGATGAGCTAGACTCAGCTAAATTGAGCTGGATATGAGCTGACCTGAGCTAGGGTGAGCTAAGATGTGCTGTCTTAAGCTACCATTCAGCTGAGATGAGCTGAATGGAGTTAGGATGAGCTAACCCTAGTCCAAGTGAGCTAGATTTCAGTTGTGGTGAGCTGGATCAAGCTGAGTTCCAACTAGTCTGAACTTCTTCTTCACCAGTTGCCTTCTTGAGTGCTAGGATTTTAGGGATCTGTATATTTGTTCATCCCTAACACTCACAAAAATACATTAAAAAGATAATAAAAAAATGCAATGCATCCCTAAAACTCAGCTAAGAGCTAGGTTTGTTTTAATGCATAAGAATAATGATAAACTGGCATTTATCAGGTCTCCCCAGAGTGTTGAAATCGTTCCATGACATGGTGATTGGATTCCATGTCCCAAAATGGATAGGACAATAGCAACTTGCTCTTTCACAGTAGTGTTTCTTGTCTCTCGCATCAATCCTCAAGTCGACATGGTGTTTGCCAAAGCATGGAAGCATTCCTTGAATAGTTGGAACTCATCAAAACATTTAGATGGGTGATCGGCCAGTACATCATGAACCCATAGATGACCTGTCATTAGGTTCGTGTTTCTTGGCCTCCTTGGAATGTGCTCGTTATATTTGGGATACTGCATTGCTAGCGGTAGAACCATTTCTACTATTGCCATTTAATCCTCTCGGAGCTACTCGAGTCTTCATCAATCCTCTAAGGTCCATCCCTGGAATAAATGAAATCCATTGTGAACATTAAGAAATACAAAGAATATAACATGATTGGAGGCCAACATTACTTGGAAGATATTCAAAGTGGATTTAAACGTCAACGCAATTTCATTCCCATCAACTTATTGATGGTAACACCATCATGAGTCCTAATTAGCCAAAATTGGTCAGATTCAAATGATAAATGCTCCTAAATGATTGTTTGAGGGTCACAATTCCACATTAAACTATTCTAAGGAGAAGTTAGAAAAATGGGGTCAATTCTGTTGTTTTACCATTCCATCATTAGTGCAAGTTGATCAGGGTTTAATTAAAGGTCAAATGGACTTAAAAGACCAATAAGTGGGCTTACATTCGCTGAACCACATTTTCACACATTTCGAAATTAAAACATCATTGAAAATCCTAACCATCAGCCCCACTTAAATTGAAATGGTTCTTGTCGAGATAAATTCAATATAACTCGTAAAAGTCATTGAAAAATATTCTAAGAGGTTTGGTACCTTTCATTTGACCATCTGAACCCATTTTGACCAAGAACAGAAATTCAGATGGGAATTTGCCCTAATTTGGGTTTTTGTACAATTTACCTAGTCAATGTGATAAAAACTCAAATCCTATTCACCATTATATTCCTTGGGTCCAAATTAGGTTAACACCAAAATTTGGGCCCAATCAGAGTCTATTTTGACGTAGTTTGCATTTTAGCCCCTAAACTTTATTTCTCACATCCAGACTCCTAGGTTTCAAGTTTATTATCAAGAGGCCCCTAACTTTGTTGTCTCCTTCACGTTTAGGTCCCTACCACCTGAACAGTTTTAACAGAATCAAAACCCAAACTTACCAACCTTTGATTGGAGATTTCTCCTCCAATCTAAGGTGGAATTTCTCTAAACTTGGAGAGATTGTTCCCAAGGAGATTCTCTACTTATTGAGCCATCCCATGAGAGTTGAGATTGATCCATGAGCTTAGTCGAACTCCACGATTTCAATGGATTCCATTTGCAAAAATCACATGATTTCCTCGCAATTGAGTACCTTGTCAACACCTGTATAAACTCTGGGAGGTTCCATGGTTCAAACCAGCCAAGAATTGACCAAGAATCACCTTCCTCCTTCTTTGATTGCTCTCAAGCTTTGCTCGTACGACCCCACTCTATGTCCTTCCTTCGATCATCCAACTGCCAACTTTGACAGACCTCCTTCTTCCTCTCTCTCTTTTGCTACTTGCCAACCACAGCAAGAGCTCCCTCCTCCCTCGTTGTCACTGCTCTCCCTCACCAGAGTTCATCATTAAAAAAGAAAATCTCTTGATTAAAAATACAATAGCAATAAAAAGATATGTCGTTGTATTTTATGTGATGGAAAAACTCAATCAAAGATTAAATAATTAAATTTAACCACAGTGGATTAGGTCGTATCATAGGGAGGCATAGCCGAATAAATCCCTTAATTAATTTCACATAAAATCATGCCCAAGAAAAGTAGATTGCAAGATACTCAAATGTTCATGTCTTATGCTAAGCAATCCATTCATCACATAAATCTTGAGAATAAGAGGAAGTTAAAGGGCATGCATGCAATGAGCATGGAATAAAGTAATGTTAAAAATAATGCAATAGTGCTTTCCAAAAAAAATTCCACACCCAACTAATGCCTCCCCCACTGTAGCAAAACAGGAGAGGCGGTTCCCTTGGCCATGTGGCGAAACGGTGGCAGCAACTAGCTTTTCTTAAGTCGTTGTAGTACAGATAGTTATTGCCATCATTTGCTAATATATAATTTTTTTACTCGGAAAATAAAGAGTTCCCGAGGTCGAACTCAGGGAGCAAGTTGTATTCTAGAGATATACATGTTCTATTACAAAAATAAAGAGAGAGAGAGATGAAAGTTTGGCTTCTTCTTCTTTTCTTCTTTCTTTCTCTTTGTCTTCTCTTTAGCTTTTGTTCTTCCTGTTCTTCTTTTCTTGCTTCAGATCTCCCTTCCGTGCTCTTCTTCTTCTTTTCTTCTTGCTTCTCTTCTTCTTCTGCTTGGCTGCTCCGTCTCTCTTCTTTTCTTCTTTCTTCACCTATCTTCAGGACGTCGTCTGATTTTCCAATCAGACGACTTAACCCGCGGATGCTACAGTGTTGCTTCAGTTCTTCTTCCTCAGTCCTCTGCTTCGGGCAGCCCTGGCTGCTCTTTCTTCCTTCAGTCTTCTTCTCCTTCTCTGTTCAGTGGGCGTCTTTCTTCTTCTTCTCTGCCTGCACACTTGCACAGCTTGATCAGAGGGGCAAAACATAATTCTACCCTCTCCCCCGCGTTTCTCTCTCACGGAAGCCGCTCTTAGGAAAGCTCTCCCAGAGCTGCCGGGTATTCGGGTACGGGTCGTGCCTGGGTCCAGGCCCACCGGCGTGCGTGGTGTTTAAGGAGTGCAGGTCGGGCTTAGTCGGGTCGGGCCAGGTCTGCGGGGCGTGGTTGCGGACGAGGCCGGGTCGAGCGGGTAAGTGAGAGGGACCTCACCCCGTGCTCAGGAGGCAACGAACCTAAGGCACTTTTTGCCTTTATGCGGGCACGCTCCTCTGAAAAGTTCCGAGGTGGGACTAAATGTCCCACCCCAATTGGGCGCCCGCAGCTGAAGACGCTGCAGGAGTTTGCGGTTGCACGCGAGGCCTTTGCCCTAGGTATAAGCCTGGGATGCTTCGCGGAGATGCCCCGCGCAGCCTGGGAGTCGAACCTGGGCGAATCACACCTGGAGCTGCAGGTTGAAGGTGCTCCTTCCACGCAGCAATGGCGACGGCGGTCGAGGTACCTGTCCACAGAGGAACGGCCTCTCGGCCTAATCAGATACGCGGAGAACCTTCGCCGTGGCACGGCAAAGGTGGTGGGGGGTCTGGCAGGCGGCGGGGCGGAGCGTGAGGGTCGCCCTAGGTCAAACTGCGGGCGGAGAAGTGGGTTTGTTCGGGGGGTCTGCAGAGGGCGAGTGGCGGGAAGTGGAAGGGCGGAGGTTGATCAGGGTGAGGAGGCGGAGGTTCTGTGAGGGTCGACGAGGCGTATGGGGCTGTGAAGCGACAGGGGCGTCTCGCCGGAGTTTGGCCGGAGACGAAGGGGGTGACGGTGGACAGGAGCGGTCGAGGGTTTAATCAAATAAAAGATAGTGAGGAAAAGAAAGAGGGGGAGATGGGGAGAAGTTCTGACCTAGCTACGGAGACGAAAGGGGCGGGAGCAAGGCGGCAGTCGTATCGACTGTCGCCAGAGAAGAAGATGCCCAGGGGAAGGGGCGGCGGCGAGGAGAGGGCCGGAGAGGCGCCAGCTGGGTGCGGCGTGGCACGGGAAGAGCGAGGGAGGGCAACCCTGCAGCTAGTAGTGCGGCAGAGCGACGAGGAGGAGGAGGAGAGGCCGCCGGAGCTGGAGGGCTTCCTGTCGGAGTGGGAAGAGAGGAAGTGGGGGTCTTTCTCCATCAGGACCGAGCTGCTCAGAACGGCGGAGCGACAGGGGTATTTATAGAGGCGGAATCAGAGAGGAGGGCGGAGGGAGACGGCGTGTCTCCCTCGCCGGAGGACGCCGGAGATGGAGACCCATGCTGTCCATGCGTTCGCACGGCCGGTATGGTGGATTGCAGCGACCAGGGGGGTGTTCCTGCGACGGCTGACGACGCAGGGCACCCCCGGTTGTCTTGCCAGACCCTCCCCCTTACCCTGCACGGCGCCACGCTCCGCGCAAGGTCGCCGGAGCATGGTGCTGGTCAGGTTTTGGTAGGAGGGACCTGAATGCAAAGAATGAAGGAGAGTTAGGGGCAGAAATGTGAGGGTTCGAAAGTTGAGGGCCAACAAGTAAATATATGAGGACCAAAGTGTAAAGTTGGTCAAGAAGGTTTCTTCTTAGGCTCAAGTTTTTATACATGACTAATTAGGACCTAAGGAATCTGATGGTGAATTTTATTTCTAGATTAAACCTTGTTTGACTGGTCAATTTACGTAAAAACCCAAATTAAGTTATTAATTGGGCATGGTTCTCAATGTAGGTCAAAAAGGGTTCCGAAGGACAAATTGAAGGTTCTAAACCCTAGAGATTATTTTTCTATGAATTTTAGAGGGTTTATTCTATTTTTACTTTGCCTCGAACCTCGCAAATTGAAGTGCGTTTGTTTTAAGGTTACAGATTATCATTTAGTTCCTTGGAATTGCTGTAGCCCTTATCAGATCATCCCACTTTCCTTCTTATTCGGTTTGTTTGACCTATGTTTGGACCCTGAATTATCCTGTATGCAGATTATACTGGTAAAATTGCATTTTTACCCCTTATGACTTATTTTCTACTTAAACTCAGAATTCTCTGAGTTAAGCCTTTCCTTGAGTTATGTAGGAGCTTTTATCCTTTGTATTAGGTCAAAATGAGCTAGTTATGGCTCATGATGAGGTTCTCATCACCATGCGCACATGAGGAGCCACGACTGGCGGCATGATTCGTCGAAGGAGTAGGGACGGTAGAGAGGAATGCTCCGGTGGTGGAATGACAGTGTGCGGTGGTCGGAGATGTCGCCAATGATGAGGAAGGTCAGCCCCGGTGGTGGAAGTTTGCCGACATGCGTGTGCTGTTGGGGCGGTTCTGAGGTTGTGGTTGCCCTCGTCGTGTCGAGCCGATTTCGTTGGCGTTGAAGGGATGAAGCTTCAAGGCCGAAAGCAATAGTTGCGAGGAGGGGGACCGACGATGGCTTTGGGTTCCTCTCTGTTGGAGAACAAAAAGATGAGGGTGCACATGGGGGTTTGTGTAAGGGAGAAGGCCCGCTGCTACTGGCCGAGCACGTGAAGTTGGGTACGTGTGCGTGTAGCCATGTGTGGTGAGAGGGCGACGGGCACGCAAGGGCTGCGGTGGCGTCTGCGCACGGGGGGTGGTGTGGCTGTGCATCTGTGGTGCACACGCGGCAGCGATGGCTGGTGGGTTCCTTTTCCTCTATTGGTGGAGAAGAAGAGGAAGAAGGAGACGATGCATTAAGGAAGAATGGTGATAACCACGTGCTGTCACCACGTGGTTGTTGCAGTGGCGAGGAGTAGGGCTGCAGGCAGAGGAGGTTAGGAGATTGAGGCGTGGTCATCGATAGTGCATGGTGGGATGTCGATGGCAAACGATTCCCTGATAGAGGTATCTACAAAATAGTAGACATGAGATAAAGCAAGTTAGAAAATAGTACAATGTGCGAAATGAAAAAAGAAGATCGAAAAATCGTTGCCTCCTCGGCAACGGTGCCAAAATGTTGATGGAAAACTACACGTTCTCACTTGGATTCGAAAACTTGTCGTTGTAGTTCGAGTCGCGAAGAAATCAGTTCAACAGATAAAATTTATATTGAAAAATCCGTAAAGAAGTTCCAGGTCGAACACAGGGAGGCTACGTTGATCTCAAAATCCGCAATTATATTATTTTGTACTTTTGTTTGAAAGGCGAAATAATCACAGTGAAATCGTTATAGACAATAAGAGAGTGAGAGAGAGAGAGAGAATAATCACTTGGTATTGAATAATGTTTTTACAACTAAGAAAGTGGGAAATGATTACACTAGAACATGGGAAATTGTTACAACTAGAAAGCAGGAAAATTCTACTCCAGAAAGCGGAAAAAGAAGGGAGAGAGAAGTTATCCTCCTTGACGATCGCTTGGAGGATGAGCCGGACGGGACAACGCCTGGAAGACGGGGAGTGGAGCGGGAAGGGGGACGAAGCAGGAGGAACGGGAACGAAGCAGCACGTCGTCGTCGTCGTGGGATCCACTTCCGGAACGGGGGCGAAAACTTGGTTTTAGCTCTTGAGGAGCATCCCGGGTGTGGGACAAGCATCTCTTAAGCTTTGGAGAGGGAGAGAGGAGAAGGAAGGGATGAGAAATTCGTAGGGTAGGGGTCTCCTTTTATAGTTGCAAGGAGTGGGGGCATTTTGTTCATTACAACATTAAAAGCATTAATTTAGGACCTTTAGTGACGGAACGTGGTCGACGTGCGCGCGTCGCACGCGCCCCCTCGCCTTTGCTGCCTCAACGTTTGCACATGATCAGAGGTTCCCAGCCGTCTGATCAAGAGATCGGATGGCTTAAAAAGCATGCGCCTGCTCCCCTTCAGCTTCTCTATCGTGCGCCTGCGTTTGATCGTGCGCCCGAAGCGACATGCGATCGCGTGTGGGTGTTGGACGCATTGAGATAGCACCGCATTATGCCTTTCAGAGCCACTTGATGAAGATCATGTTGTGGAATTGCACTTGCACCCGCGCTTGTCTTGATTTGGAGGCCGAGCGGGATTCGAATGCGTGCCTATCAGAGCTCATAGAGCGCTGGTCCAACGCATTGTGAGGGCTTCTTTGCCTCGTTTAGGAATTAGGCGTCCACGATCTGTGGCCGTTGGATAGAGATCCAACGGCTCAGATCATCCACGCCTTTGCCTTCAAAAGTTGAATGGAGGGGGGCGGCCGGGGTGCGGATGGTTGGGATGGTGCCACATGGCACCATCCTGACCATCCATCTTCTTTGTGTTGTAGACGGTGCCATGGGTGTCGGATTGAACTGATTTTCATGCAGTTAGGCTGTGATCGTCGATTTGAACCCATCTGTGTCGTCGGATTTGTCGTCTGAGGTGCAGATTAACGCCATCTTGGCCCTTGATCTCTAGGGTTCCTCAGTCTCTATCTGGTGCTACGGATGTCAGATTAGGGCGATCTTGGAGTCGTTGAACTCCAATCGTCGCCTTGATCAGATCTGTATGGTTGGATTTTCGATTCGAGGCACTGATAAAAGGTCACCCTATCTCTGACCATAAAAGTAGACAATTACTATACAATTTATATAACTTAACCTAAATGCATGATTATGCATGTTATGCAATATTTACAATGTATGATGCTAAATTGGTACTAAGAACATGCATTAATAGACATTTTAGGTTAATCAGATGTATGCACATCACACCCCCATACCTATCTTTTGCTAATCCCTAGCAAAAACTATATGCTATTTATAAAAGAATTAGGTTGGATTACTCGGGCACAAATCATTTTCAACATTAAGAAATTTTTACTTAGGACCTGAACTTTCAAAGACACAATAGTGCCTGGGTATCTGCCAAAATGCATACCGCCTCAAGCCTTCGCCTTATTCAAAGAAAGATATCTTTTTCTCTTTTTCTTCTTTTCTAATTTTTTTGAATTTTGAGTTTAGGGTTATAGAGTGGCTTTCTACGGCCACTCAACCCACCCAAGATTTGATGAGAATCCTAAGTTCTAAGCATCTTTTTGTGAATGTGATAGACTCATTAATCGGCAATCAGAACATCTTCAGGTTTCTACACCCCTAGGTGACCTTAGAAAGAAATCTGCCTGAAGGTGTATCTATACGACTGGTAGCTTTCTCCCTACTTTTATTTTTTATGGGGTCAACACAAGGGTGAATCCAATGTATATCTCCTCAGCTTATTCTACTTCTCCGCTTCTTCCTATGTGTTTTAGGAATTTTTATGTGCATTTCTTGAGCTGGGTTCTAGACAATCGACCGATGAGCTGTTACCATCGACAACTTGCTAGCCATACTCGTGCGGCGAAGTGTGGCTTATTTCTTTTTGTTTCTTTTTCTTTCTTTTCTCCTTTTCTTTTTCTTTCTCTTTTCTTTTTGAACTTTTTTTTTTCTTTTTAAGTAGGTGGCTTTCCTGGTCTAAGATTTACCTAAAGATAGCAAGAAGAGAGTGGTCCAGTGACTGGGCTCTGGACAACCTACCTATGGGCTGTTACCCATGATAACTTGCCAGCCATATCACCCTAGAAGGTTCATTAGCTACCTAATTTCCGTTAAGACCACCGAACAACGAGTCAGTGACAAATAGTTTGTAGATGCTTAGACTTAAAGTTCCATCAAATCAGAGGATGGGTTGATAAGTCGTGTACTTATCACCTAAACTTATTTAATAAAATTAAAATAGAATTTAGGATGGTGAGGACTCGATAAACAAATCCACATTTTACTGGATACCCAGGCTGATTAAGCCTAAAGACCTGAAGGGTCTTAGTGTTCAGATCCTACTGTAATATTTCCTAAGGTTGAAAGTTTCTAATGTCCAAGTATTCCTTCCTAATTCAATTTTTTTTATGTATATATAAGAAAATAAGTAGAATTTACAAGAATTCCACAGTGCTGACAACATGATTCAGAAATGAATCCACCCCCCCATGCCTAGTTGATTCAATGTCCGCATTGAGAATAAAAGACATGAAAGGAAGGGTAGAATGCAGAAGATATCACCTGAATATGAAGCTCGGCTCAACTCTGAGTCAAACTGTACAGCTGCTGACTTTAATGCTGTCATCTAGGCGTAGTCCAACCAAAGAAGTCACAACATGGCTAGAGTAACCGTGTCTGAGACAGGTTCTAGAATATTACGGTCAATAATAGGCTTCAGACGTTGACCGTTGACTTTGAATGAATTACCCGTCTTCGGGTCAGAGATCTGAATAGCCTCGTTTGGAAATATCTGATGAATAATGAACGGGCCATTCCATTTCGACCTAAGTTTGCCAGGAAAGAGCTTAAGTCGAGAATCAAAGAGCCAGACTTTCTGGTTCGGCTCAAAGCTCTTGCGGGAAATCAATTGGTCATGAAGAGCTTTGGTCTGAGCCTTTTAGAACTTGGCATTCCCATATGCATCATTTCTAAGCTCCTTTAACTCAGATAGTTGGAATTTCCTGGTCTTCCCGGTTAAACTTAGATCTATATTGCACTGCTTAATTACCCAGAATGCCCTATGTTCAATTTCTACGGGTAAATGGCACGTCTTTCCATACACCAAACGAAATGGAGACATGCCAATGGGCATTTTATACGTCGTATGGTAGGCCTAAAGAGCGTTCTCAAGCTTTTGAGTCTAGTCTTTATGATCAGGCCTAACTATTTTCTGCAGAATATTCTTTATCTCCTGATTGGAGATCTCGGCCTGTCCATTCATCTGGGGATGATAAGGTGTGGAGATTCTGTGATTAACCCCGTACTTTGCCAGCAAATTACGAAACTGGGCATTAGTGAAATGAGTGCCACCATCGCTGATGATGGCCCTCGAAATCCTGAACCAGCTGAAGATATTCTTCTTGACAAAATCGATGACCACCTTGTGGCCATTGGTTTGGGTGGGAATAGCCTCGATCCACTTGGATACGTAATCAACAACGACGAGAATGTACTAAAGCCCAAATGAAGGGAGGAAGGGTCCCATGAAATTGATGCCCCAAATGTTGAAGATTTTGACAGGAAGAATCGGGTTTAGTGGCATCATGTCTCTCTTGGTTATGCTCCCAAGTGCTTGGCATCGAGAACACAACCTCGAGAATTCCTGGGCATCCTTGAAAGATGGCCAATAAAATCCAGATTGCAAAATTTTTGCAGCCGTCTTTTTCTTGGAGAAGTGTCCACCACATGCAGATGCATAACAGAACTCGAGTATACTCTTGAATTCGTTCTCTGGAACGAATCGGCGAATAATTTGATCAGAGTCGATGCGGTACAGTTCAGGATCCTCCCAAAAGTAATATTTGGCCTCATATTTGAGTCTATCTCGTTGTTGCTTGGTCCAATCCTGGGGGATTTAACCAACGGCCAAATAATTAACGATGTCAGCAAACCACAGGGTTTGGACACCTGAAACTATAAGGATGGCCTCGACCGAAAAAGTATCAGCAATCGGAATGTCCGGACAAGAAGAATCACTCAGAAGTTTCGACAGATGGTCCGCCACCACATTCTGTACCCTGGATTTGTCCTTGATTTCAAGATCAAATTCTTGAAGCAGAAGAATCCAACGAATAAATAGGGGTTTGGCATCCTTTCTGGCCAAGAGATGTCTCAAGGTCAAGTGGTCGGTATATATGATGACGTGAGACCCTAAGAGATAAGCCCTAAATTTCTCCAAAGCAAACACTACAACTAGTAATTCCTTAGTAACAATGTAGTTCCTCTAGGCTTCGTCTAGAGTTTTACTAGAGTAGTAGATGACAGAGGGCTTCCTGTCAACTTTCTAACCCAAAATAGCCCCGACCGCGTAATTAAAAGCGTCGGTCATGATCTCAAAAGGGGCTGTCCAAACTGGTGGTTACAACACCGGAGCACAAGTGACTGCCATTTTAAGAAAATCAAATGCCTTACGACATGATTCGTTGAAATCAAACAGCGTTTCTTTGGCGAGAAGATTGCTCAGAGGATGAGAAACCTTCGAAAAGTCCTTGATGAATCTCCTGTAGAATCCCACTTGACCAAGAAATGATCAAATTTGTTTAACAGATGTAGGAGAAAGTTTAGCGATAACATCAACCTTAGTCTTGTCCACTTTGATTCCCCGTTCAGAGATTACATGACCCAAGACGATGCCTTCTTGTGTCATGAAATGACTCTTTTCCCAGCTAAGGACCAGTCTTGTTTTGATGCATCGTTTAAGAATAATTTCAAGATTAGCTAGACAAGAGTCAAACGATTCTCCAAAAATAGAGAAATCATCCATGAAGACTTCCATAAACTCTCCCACCATGTCAGAGAATATGACCAGCATACACGTTTGAAAAGTTGCAGGTGCATTGCATAAGCAGAAAGGCATCCTACGGAAAGCAAAGGTTCCGTAGGGACAGGTGAAAGTCATTTTCTCCTGATCCTCAGGATGGGTATGGACTTGGTTGCATCCTAAGTAACTGTCAAGGAAATAGAAGTACTTCTGGCTAGCTAATCTTTCTAAGATTTGATTAATAAAGGGCAAAGGGAAATGATCTTCTTTTGTGGTTGTGTTCAGCTTCATGTAATCAATACAAACTCTCCAAGAGGAAGCTGAATGAGTTGTGACAAATTCTCCTTTCTTGTTAGTCACAACGGTAATCTCGGCTTTCATGGGAACAATTTGTACGGGACTTACCCAAGGACTATCAGAGATCGGATAAATGATTCCTGGATCGAGCCACTTGATAATCTCCTTCTTGACCACTTCTCGCATATTCGGGTTTAATCTCCTCTGCATCTGGCGAGAAGGGTGGGATCCATCTTCCAAAAATATTCTATGATTGCAGTAAGATGGCTCGATCCCCCTAAGGTCATGAATGGTCCAACCAATTGCCTCATTGTGTTCCGTTAGGACCTTAATCAATTTAATCTCCTGCTCCTTTGTTAATTTAGCACTGATAATCACAGGAAGCATCTGATGTGGTCCTAAAAACTGATATTTCAGATTCTCAGGCAATGGTTTCAGTTCAAGTTGGGGTAGGTTGATGATTGAAGGTAAGGAAGATGCTGATGAAGACTCATCAAAAGGAAGAGGTTGAGAGTGAATAAAATTAATAACCTCTTCAAAAGATGGTGGGTTTGCCATAGAGGGTTGTGGGTCCAAATCATCATCATAGGTGGAACTTTCAAATGCAAAAACCATCATACAAGTTTCAATATTCACATTATCGTCCTCAAGTTTCTCAATAAATCCACAATCCTCGAATTTATTAATCGCCTTAAAAATGTCTAATTTCATTCTTTGATCCCCAAAGGCAATTTCCATGCTACCGCTTTCACAGTTAATGTTGGCCTTGGCGGTAGCCAGGAACAGACGTCCTAGAATGATGGACATGTTCCTCAGATTTTCAGGTACATCCATGTCAAGGACAAGGAAATTAATAGGAAAATAGAAATCCTTAACCTTAACCATAACATCTTAAATAATGCCTCACGGATTTGTGACTGAACGGTCTGCTAACTGTAACGTTACTGAAGTTGGCTGAAGTTCACCTAATCCAAACTTCTCGTAAAGAGGAGTTAGAATTAGGTTAATGGATGCACCCAGATCCAGCCGTGCTCTATCAAAAGTGTAATCTCCGATGACACAAGAAATTAAAGGAGCACCTAGATCTCTCCTTTTCTGAGGGAGGTGGTGCAGGATAATAGAACTAGCCTTCTCGGAGAGTAGCACCTTCCTTGGAACAGATTCTCTCGACTTATGCTTCTGTGTACATAAATCCTTTAAAAATTTCACGTAAGCCGATATATGCTTGATAGCATCGAGGAGCGGAATATTGATGTCGACATTCTTAAAAATATTCAGAAGCTCCTCATTACTATCAACAGACTTCTTCTTCCTTAATCTAATCGAGGCCTCAGGAAAAGGAACATGAGTCGGATCTTCGGAATCAGGTTCCTGAGCTTTGATTTCTTCTTCAGAGTTCTCCTTTCTCTCCTCAGGTTCTTCAGGATTCGGTAAATCAGAACAGTGTGGTTGTGGATCCTGAGTTTGTTTACCACTCCTCAAGGTAACAGAATTAGCAAATGCATGGGTTTGGGTCTTGGGGAGGGTTAGGAAAGATTGGAGGGGCTTCATTAGCTAAGAATCGTTGATTTGCGGAAGAATAAGAAGAGGAAGGATCCTGCTCAACCACCTGAGCATGTGCATATGGGTCCCTTTGATTCCCATACCCATGGGCTTGATTGCCCGGATTCTGGATATTACGCAAGTTGGGTACGGGTTGAGATGGTAGAGATCCGGGTTGATGAGAATTAGCAATGAACTCATTTTGCAAGTTGTCTAGTGAGGTTTTCATTTGCTGCATGAGTTGGAGCATAGATCCTTGCATCTCTACCATTTGTCGGTTCAAATCAGCTTGCCCTATGGGTTGACGGGCATTCCAAGCTGGCTGATTGATCTGATTCGGCGGTAGCTGAGTATAAACATGACCCTGACCCATTGGTCTTTGCAGAGCATAATTGCTGGGTCAGAATTGGGTTTGCTGCCTCGGGTTTTTCTAGGAGAAGTTAGGGTGGTTCCTCAAACCCAAATTATAAGCATTGGAGAAAGGGTTGGACCTAACATTCTCCTGTACAGCATAGACATCCTCATAGGGTGAGGGTGGAGAGAAAGAAAGGGAGGGATCAGAGAAACTAGGATCAAAGGTCCCAGTTTGGAATCCATTGGGTTCCGAATAATGCTGACTCGCAGGTTGAGACACATCAAGTTGATTCACGAACTCCCTTCCAGAAGAAGCTCGCGATGAATGGAATCTCGAATTCTGAGATTGAGTGGATCGAGAGTTGTTCATAGAGTTTCCAGCCATCCACTCCTCCATTCTCTTAGCAACCAAGTCCACCTTATCAAGTTTATTACAAATCAATTCCATATCGAATGAATGACAGTCATGGACTTCATTAACATTCGATCTGGGCTGCTAGGACCAGTTAAAAATATCCATGGAGGCATGATTGATCGAATTCTCGCTCATCTCCTCAAATAAACCTGTGCGCTATCTGTGTCTTTGTTGAGGAAATTGCCTCCGCAAGAAGCGTCCACGTGATTTCTGAGTTGCTTAGTTAATCCGTGGTAGAAGATTTGCACGAGTTGCCATTTCGGCACCTTGTGGTGTGGACACCTCAGCAATAGGTCCTGGAATCACTCCCAGGCAACATGAAACTGCTCTCTCGGCTGCTGGGTAAATGTAGTAATTTCCCATCTCAAAGCATTACATCTGACAGGGAAGAATTTCTTCAGGAAGGCCAATTTCAACTCATTCCAAGTTGCAATTGGTCTTCCTATAGTTCTGTACCAATGAGCGGATTTATCCCTAAGAGAGTGGGGGAAGAGCCTCATGATCATTTGCTCCTCATTCACGTTTCATGCCTTGGTGGTCTGGACCAAAGTGGTCAAGTCCTCCAAGTGCTGAAATCGGTCTTCAGAGGCAAGCCTATGGAAATGTTTGATCAGGCTTAACACCTGGGCCTTGATTTCTATGTCTTCAGCAGGAATCTAGATGCTGGGACATTCCCTGTAATTTGAAGGATCATAAAATTCCTTCCAGTGCTGAGCGCCCTGCATTCTCTGGAACCATTCTTGCATTCTTTGCATTTGTTCCAGTTGCCTTTGAAATACCTCCTGTTGATCCTGAGGTAGAGGAGGCTGTTGATCAGCCATGGGATCAATTTGGCTAAAATCCAATTTACGCCTCCTAGAATACTCTAGTGGTCCTTCCAATCGAGGATTCAATGACCTTCTTCCCAGCATAAACTAGGAAAAGGTCGAAAGGACTGGGGATAAGAACCCTGCAACATAACAAAACAAGCCTATCCTTAAGTGGGGTAGCCTAAGGATCTATAGACTCTCAGAACCCACCTTAAGATTATAGACGATTTAATCTACTTGCGTCTGCTCAATCCAACTAGTTAGAAGGAAGGACTGGGGAGAAGGTTCTTCCTTCGGCTTGCGCCTCCAGTTCCTAGTGTACCCCCCAGCCGCGGTCGTTTGACGTTACTCCCCTAGTTAGACATCAGATTGATCAGTACGGACAGGTTAATTGTAAACAATCTCAGACTGGACCCCAAAGAGCCAATCAGTCTTTAAGGCCAATGTCTACTCGATTTTATTTAGGCCTGGGATTGTAGTGCTTATGGAATGTGGTGGACCCATAAAATGGGTTGTGCCCTTAATGATCAATTGAGTATGTGTGAGTGCGTGCACAACCAGGGTTTTCAAGCAAGATTATTTGTGATGAGTAGATTTTAGGGTTCAAATCTTGCTTATGTAGCTTTTAGGGTTTAGAATTTGGTTTAATTCAATCAAGTTTGAGGTAAACCAGGTTTTCAAGCATGGATGAAGATCACTTTCCTTTTGAAATCAAAAATAAAGTAGAGTGCCTGGTATTGATCTAAATTGAAAACCCTAAGAGGAAGTTACTTGGTGAGTTGATTTTAGGTTGAGTGGTGTAGTCCAAACAACTCAAACAATTGGCCACAATTGTACCACTGAATTAGGCGCACAAAATGATTAACCTAGACTGATTTCTACTCTTTTATATGTTGATTTACGTGTACCGGTTCCACAGATTAGAATCCGGTTGAGTAGATAGGAATCAATTAGGTTATGTACCTTGAATGTGGGTGTATGTTGAATTACCCCACAAAAATATCTTTTTGATTTATTTTTTATATGCGAGGTTGAAATGAATGTGGGTGGAAATCCAAGCAACCAAATTAATCCTAGGATTTATGCAAACACTTAGGTTGATTGGAGTTTGAATTAATGTGATGAAATGAAATCTATGGAGGGGAAAGAATGGAGAGCACTTACAGTCGTCTTCAACTACACTTTACTCCAATCTACCACTTGACGATTCCCTGATAGAGGTATCTACAAAACAGTAGATACGAGATAAAGCAAGTTAGAAAATAGTAAAGTGTGTGAAATAAGAAAAGAAGATCGAAAAATCGTTGCCTCCCTAGCAACGGCGCCAAAATGTTGATGACAGAAAACTACGCGTTCGCAATTGGATTCGAAAACCCATCGTTGTAGTTCGAGTCGCGAAGAAATATGTTCAACAGATAAAATTTATACTGAAAAATCCATAAAGAAGTTCCGAATCAAACATAGGGAGGCTACGTCGATCTCAAAATCCACAATTATATTTTTTTGTACTTTTGCTTGAAAGGCGAAATAATCACAGTGAAATCATTATAGATAATAAGAGAGAAAGAGAGAACAATCACTTGGTATTGAATAATGTTTTTACAACTAAGAAAGCGAGAAATGATTACACTAGAAAGTGAGAAATTGTTACAACTAGAAAGCAAGAAAATTCTACTCTAGAAAGTGGAAAAACAAGGGAGAGAGAAGTTATCCTCCTCGACGATCGCTTGGAGGACGAGCTGGATGGGACAACGCCTAGAAGACGGGGAACGGAGCGGGAAGGTGGACGAAGCAGGAGGAATGGGAACGAAATAGCACGTCATTGTCATCGCGAGATCTACTTCGTCGTCGGGTTAGACACTCAAAGGTAAAAATCAGAAGTCTGATAGTGCATATTTTTTTTTTCCTGCCAAAGTTCTGACCGTGAGAGCATGTCAAAGGATTGGGAAGCACGTTGGTGTAAGTACCAAGGCAGTTTTAGAAGTTCGGAAGTGTCTCCAGATGTCTGAAGCCACCCTCCGATGTCTGCACGGAGTTCCAGACATCCCAAAAAGGAGCCCCAAGCAAGGTGAGTCCCTGAGTTCATTTAAGACATCTGGGACTCCTCCCAGACGTCTGATTTTGGTCAGGGTTGGTGTTTTTGGTCCCGTTCAGGGCCCAAACAGAGTCGATTTTCCACAAACAAAATGTCGTTGGTTTCCATTTGAGTTTCCTTATGTAATGGTATAATGTCTATACAGTTCTGAGCTTATTTTGACATATGGGTCAATGTGATAGTTTGTTCATTCGTGGTGTGCATGGAACCTACGGGGATTGCAAGCTCCGTCGACTGTACCCCCACATCTCTCGATTATCCTGGTAGAGTGGTTTACTTTAATATTAAGATTTAAATAAATAAAGTGCATGTTTAGAATAACTTGATTGAACCCTAGAATGTGAAATGAACCTTAGGGAAGAAGCAAATGAATATTGCTTGAGCTACACTGTTTACTTTGAGATGAATGTTAAACCCTAATTGCTAGCAAGTGTATTAATTACTTGATGTGATACTTTCTCAGTTATTAAAACATGAGCTGCCTGTTATAAAAGAATGAAACCCGAGATGTGAATAGTGAGATCTGAATGTTGAGAAATGGAATGAAAGGAATACAAGCATGAACCCTACGGGGAATTAGGAGAAGAACTCTTGTACACAGAACGAACCTTGTAAGTAGATGGGAAGTGAGCTGGCCCTTGTGTACATAGTACCAAGGAGGGCAACTGTTCCTTAGAGTAGAGGGGAGCTTGCCACCCCTTGGGTTGAGACCCGAGGTGGGTTTGGCCACTCTACGTCGACTCCTGCTTGGCCTTGCATACGTGGTACTGAGGTGAGCTACTTAGAGTAGTGGGGAGCTTACCACCCCTTTGGTTGAGACCCGGGGTGGGTTTGGCCACTCTACGTCGACTCCTGTTTAGCCTCGCGTACGTGGTACCTAGGTGAGCTACTTAGTGTATGGAGGGAGCTAGCCACCCCACAGGGCTCGGGGTTAGGACTAGCCACCCTACACTGACTCATGTTAGGCCCACTGGGCAAACCGGGATAGTCAGACGAGGGAACGCAAACCATGAAGGAGCAAGACCCTTATTCCGTTCTAAGGGGCGAGACCCCTGTTCTGAGAGGGCAAGGCCATGTGCTGTTCCTTGTTGTACTTTTACGTGTACCTGCTAGCGGAAATGACTGACCGCGTGCCAATACGGGGTAGCTACCCGTGCACTTATCACACGTGCTATAGTCACCGCTACGTCGCGACCGTGACCTCGGTGTGATTGACTGGGTGTAGGACTACCATGGGGGACTCTCCTGGCCAGGAGAGCACCACATGTACATCCTACATCATGGGAAAGACTGCAATTAAGATCATTCTCTTGAGGGACAGTCAAGATCAAGAAATGACCGGATTCTTAAGAGAATAAACAAATCAAAACTACTTAGTTGAGCTAAATGGAATTGAATAATTAATTAGTTGTTTGTCTTATTTTAGCTACATATAATGGCTTAACCACCACTCTACTCAACGTTAGCTGACTACGGATTTTATAACCTTATTCAGGTCAAGGAGTTGAGCAGCCAACACCACCAACTGCAGAGGGAGCTGGGTCCAGTCGATCCTAGCCTTAGCTGTTATTCCTTTTCTTTTGTTTTCAAGCTTCTGTGGTTGCAATGAGTACTCTAGCATGTATTACTGTTTCTGTTACATTATCTCTTTACTTTTCGCTGTTGTAGTTGTGATGGCATGTAATATTATGAGACATTTTAGTAACGAGTCTCTCCCAACCGCAGCTTGTCTTCGTGCGTTTTAATGCTTATTATAGTAATGTCGTTGTGGTATAAAATAAGACAGCTACAGTTATCGTTACTATCAAAATTTACTCGGAAATAATTTCCCGAGGTCGAACTCAGGGAGCTACTGGAATTCTAGAAGTACAAAGTTTCTTTACAAAAATAAAAGAGAGAGAGGGAGAAATAGATTTCTGTCTTTGGCTTCTTCTTCTTCTCTTCTTTCTCTTTTTGCTTTTCTTTTCTTCTTTCTCTTTTCTTCAGTTGCAGTGCCTCTATCTACGGGTCTTCCTTGGCTCTGTTTGCCTTCAATTCCTCTTCTTCTGCTTGTCTTCTATTTCTTTTCTTCTTCAGTACTTCTTTTTCTTGTCTTTATCTTCTGCAAAGTCTTCTCTTTCTTTCTTCTTCTCTTTTCTTTCTCTTCAGCTGTGGAGCCTTCTCTTTTCTTCTTCTTCTTCTCTGCTTTATCTCTTCTGAAGCTTCATCCGTCGTCTGATACTGTAGTTAGACGACTTAAACTACGGTCTGCTACAGTGATTCTCCTCTTTGTCTTCCTTCGCTGCTTCTTCTTCCTCTCTTCTTTGGCGAGCCTTCTTCTTCCTCTGCTTCTTCTTCCTTGCTCTTGCTCAGCTACAAGGCTTCTTCAAAGTTTCTTCTTCTTCTGCTCCTCTTCTTCTCCTTCCTGCGGCTAAGTGTTGAGCCTTCCTCCTTCGCACCCTGTTCCTGCACAAGGCACAAGAAAACCTAGACCTTCCCTCTACCCGCACGTCTCTCCCTCTCTCTATAAATCGCTCATAGGAAGCTCTCCCAGAGCCGAGTTATCGGGTCGGGTAGCGTACCCGTGACCAGGCGCACCGGCGTGGGTGGTGCGCGAGGAGTGCAGGGTAAACGGGTCAGCCAGGTCCACGTGGCGTGGGTCACGGATGAGGGGGGCGAGTGGGCGAGGGGACCTCACCTCATGTTCTGAGGCGCTAAGGTAAAAGCACAAAATCAATTTAAATGGGTGTGGTGCTTCAAGATCTTACGATGTGGGACTAAACTTCGCTCCTTCTCGCGTGCGCCCGCAGGAGAACCTCCTCGCAATCTGCTCAGCTGCTGCCGCTGTTGGTGCCAAGTGCTGAAGCAAAAGTCTTCACAGACTTCACCCTAGTCCACAGCACCTGGAGCGCAGCTGCCTCGATGCCTGGAGCCTGCTTGGAAGCTGCTTCAATCGTCAACAATGGCGACAGGGCTCCAGAACCTGTCGTGCACGAAAATGGCCTATCGGCCTAATCAAACCACTGGGAGACCTTCGCCGTGGCACAGCGAAGGTGGTGCAAGGTGCAGCAGGTCGCGGGACGGCCTAGGCGTGTGTGCCTAGGTTGTCCTGTGACAGGAAATATGGGTGTGTTCAGGGGTGCGTTGAGTGGGTGTAGAGCAGCAGTGGGTGGGAGGAGGATGTTCAGTGTGATGAGGCGGAGCTTTTGGGACAGTTGGCGAGTCGTATGGGGTTGTGGAATGTTGGGGGCGACTCGCCGGAGAGTGGCCGGAGGTGGGGAAGATGAAGGTGGTCAGGAGTGGGCATAGGGCGATCAAGCAAAACAAGTTGGGGAAAAGAAAGAGGGGAGGAAGGGAAATAACTGTAACTTACCTACAGGGACGAAGGGGGGTCGGAGTGGCGGGCAGCCGTACCGACTGTCGTCGGAGAAGAAACACCTAGAGGGAGAGAGCGGCGGCGAGGAAGAGGGCAGGGAGGCACGCGCTTGGTGCGGCGCGACGCGGGGAGATCAGGCGAAGGTGGCTCTGCTGTTGGTATTGCAGTAGAGCGACGAGAAGGAGGAGGAGGAGCCGTCGGAGCTGGTGGGTTCCTGTCGGAGTGGGGAGAGAGGAAGGGTTGAGGGATTCTCCGACAAGACCAAGTTGGGAGAACCGGCTGGCGATACTGGTCTTTATAAAGGCGGTGGCTGAGGGGCGGACGCACGCTGGCGACGCGCATCCCTCACTGGAGTATGGTCGGAGACGAGACCCATACCTTCAGTGCATTCGCACGGAAGGTGTGGGTGTCGTCAGGCAGCATGGTGGAGTCTCTGCGACAGCAGACGTCGCAGGGAACTTTGCGTTCTCTTTGCAGGACGCCACTCACCCTGCGCGGCGCCATGCTCCGCGCAAAGTCGCCGGAGCATAGTGCTGCACAGAGACTTGCAAGAGGGACCAAAATGTAAAGAATGACGAGGAAATTAGGGGCCAAAATGCAAGGATTTCGAAAGTTGAGGGTCAAAAAGTAAATGATGAGGACCAAATTGCAAAGTCGGTCAAGAAGGTCTCTTCTTAGGCTCAAGTTTTTATGCATGACTAAATCGGACCTAAGGATTTTAATGGTGAATTTTTTTTCTAGGTCAGACAATGTTTGATCGACCAATTTACGTAAAAACCTAAATTAAATCATTAATTGGGCATGGTTCTCAATGTAGGTCAAAATGGGTTTCTAAGGCTAAATTTAAGGTTCTAAACCCTAGAGATTATTTTTCTATGAATTTTAGAGGATTTAGTTGATTTTTACCCTGCCTCGAACCTCATGAATTGAAGTGAGTTTGTTTTAGGGTTAGAGAATGTCATTTTATTCCTTGGAGTTGTTGTAGCCCTTGTTGGATCAGATCATCCCACTTTCCTTCTTATTTGGTTTGTTTGACCTGTGTTTGGACCCTGAGTTACCCTGTTTGTAAATTGTGTTGGTGAAATTACATTTTTACCCCATATGACTTGTTTTCTTTTTGAACTCTGAGTTAAGTCTTTCTTTGAGTTATGTAGGAGCTTTTTCTTGTATATCTAGGTTAGATTGTACTAGTTAGGGTTCATGATGATGTTCTCATCACATTTCGTTATGTTTCCTTTACTATCTACTTATTTATTTTCTACCTAGTTACATTACATGTGTGGTTGTGGAATATTTTCTACTTTTAGTTATTTCTCATTGGATGACTGGGTCTTGGGATTAGTCGAGGCGAGCCGATCTCAGATCCGATAGGGATCTGGGATCGGGTCGTAACACAGGGGGTTTTGCACTATGTGTCCTTGGGATTCACACCTACACTTAGCAAATTCAGAGCTTTGGGCGTGACACTTAAGTTGTCTGAGCCTTGGCCCGACATTTGATTTGTGAAGTAATTGATTCTGACTACTATTGAGAAATTGAGATTTGAGTTGGGAATCACGCTTTCTATTAGGGATAATTGGTGGTTTCAACCACCATTTTTATTCTCTTTATTTTTTAGTATGAGAGACAGTTTTGAGCATTAATTGATTATTCTCATCTTTGTGATTGAATATTAATTGCATCATTGTTGCAATGTGTGAGAGTAGTCTTTTAAGGAATGTATATGTGTTGTAGTATAGGATGAAATTCACTTTACAACATTTAAATTTATAGAGTGCTCAAAAATAAAAAATTAAGTCCGAGGTCGTTCGCATGGAGCAAATATGGAATTAACACACTAATCTTAATTTAAATCAATGAGCACAATAATACAAATATGCAATAAGAATCAATAATCAAAATATATTCAGTAATAGCCCAAATTGTATCTCAAGAAATAATAGGATAAAAAGAATAGAAGAGCTCAAAACAATGGTGATTTAAATCACCAACTAGATCCTCAAATTAGGCATATATCCCAAGTATCAACCAATCAAAATTTTCAACAGTGGTCTTTGAATCACTTAATTCTCAAAAAGCCACGCTAGATTAGTCCACAGTACCGGATCAATGCCCAGCACAAGGCCAAATATCCTCACATCACAAGGCTTATGCACAAGAGACGTCACACCCTAAGGACAGATGACTTAAGTCACCAAGGCTTAAGCATAGAGCACCAGCACTCCAACTAAACAAAAAGCCTAAAATATAGCTAAGTATGGAACTCATAGGCACACAACCTGAGGAGTACAGTTCAAAACCCTCCCCTTCCTCAGAAATTCCCCTCTAATCAGCTCAATATGGGTAATTAGGTTTATAAGCGGGTAATCAAATTCGAGAAGGGTCCAGATCTACGCGTAATGTATCATGGGCGAGGAGTGCGCACGTGCGGTGAGTGGGACCTCATGTCGTGTGCTGAGGCAAAGAGCCAAGGGCAAAGATTCCTTTTATGCGCCCTTTAGAATTTGTAGCCCACGATGTGGGACTAAAGATGGCCTCATCTTTGCGCGACACTGTGGAGGACTGGCGTGTTTGAGTCGAGTAGCTGTCGAGGTTCTTCCTTTAATCCAACACCCAGGAAGCCTTCATGATGCCTGATGAGGGGCTCATCATTGTTTCTAATTACCCCTAATTAACTAGTCTTCCTAGTTAATTAGCTAGCAATAATTATGAAATTAGGGATACAATATTAAAGGACCCTAAAATAAGATAAAAATGATATATTATTATCGAATTAATATTATTAATAATTTAATTAATAAATGGACTCGAAATATCATCAATAATTTACCTAACTAATGTGTTAACTAACTTAAGTATAACTTATACCTAAGTATGTAATACTTAAGTAACTTTACTTAATTAAATAAATTAAGTTAAAAAGGTCAAAAATGTAAATCCAAGGTTTAAATATATTATTTGTCTCATTTATAATCATATATAAAAAGTTGAAAAAGATTTAACTTAAAATAAACCTTGAAAACCTTAGTTTACATTTTAGTCCCTAAGTTTTATTTCAATCGAGTCTTTATTCTTCACATAGGTCCTTAGCTTTCATTGCAGACAGGTCCCTAAAACATCTTCTTCCTCTTCATTCCTTCTTCAGCCTCTTCGACGACTGACGATAGGAGGTTTCCATCCCGCCGATCACCGTCCATCCGACGTCCACCCTTCCCTTCCAAGCTGCTGGAGCTTGCACTCACTGTCCTCTTTTCATCCATCGGTCTGGATGAAGCTCAAATCCTATTTAGGGCTTGAAGTTAACCTCACCGGCGTCGGAGAAGACATCGGTGGTTACTTCACTCCTAGACCTTTTTCCATCCAGATTCGCCCTCCTCCTTAGCCCCCGCAACCTATAAATACCCCTCCACCTCTTTGATTTCAAGGGGTTAGCTCCCTTCCCTCTTCCCCCCACTGAGATAGTAGATAGGCTATTCACTCCAATTCCGGAAACCTTTCTCCACTTCCTCCGTCTTCCTCTGTTCGTCTTCGCTTGCTCCTTATCTCCGCCGTCATCGACTGAGTCCTCTGACGCAGTGCTGACGTCGGGCTTCACCTCTACGCTTCGCCTACACCCACCGGACTTCTACCTCCACCCTCTGATTTCCTCCTCCATTACGATCCTTCGATGGAGATCCTCTGCCCTCTTGGTCCAGGTAACAGTAGGTTAGGTAAGTAGTTTAATTAGAGTAGCTAATTAGGTAGGTTAGTTAGATTTAATGACAGATTTCTTATCATCTTCCTCAGCTCCGACAAGCTCTTTGAGCTTGATTGGAGCACTCTTTTGTCTTTTAATTTCACCGATCATCTTCCTTAATCCTCCATGATCACTTCTAACACTTTAATTCCCTGATTTGAACACCTATACGTCTAATTCATCTCCACCTTCACTGGCTGCTTCTGCTGTCCATGGCGAAAGTATCTGAGGGTAATTCACCTCCACTGGGGCCTTCCATCACTTAATCATCATCTTAGGGCCCCTATCCTCACTTTAATTGGATTAAGAATCACTTATATATAAAGCACCTAAATTTCACTCAACCTCCTGAGCTCACTGTCAATGGCGACTCAAGAGGAGTTCCTCCACATAATTGATCACCTGAACACTATCACTACACCTCACTGATTAGTTCTCTCCACTCAATTGAGTGAGAGAACTTGATCTGAGTTCCAGCGAACTTAGATCACATTCTCTGTGAATTCATTGCATACTTTTTAGTTTAATCATTAATTGAAGGAATTATTGAGTTCCTGAGGTTTCTTGTAACCTCAGGAGACTCTTTAGACTTTCAATGGCCTATTTTTATAGCTTTTACATAGTTTTAGCCATTTTCTGAACTCACTGGAGCTCCGGTGAATCAAGATGTACTCTTTAGCTTATAGAATTCTCTCAAAAGCTCCAGTCATTTATTTGAGGCTCACTGATCATTCTGCAACATGTTGTTTGAAGTTTTAAGACCTGGAGCAAGATTTAAACCTTTGTCTTCTCCAACTCCGGCAAAGTTGGAGAAGTCTGTCCAATAGGGATATGATGTAAACATGTTTACACTACTTAAGATGTCTATTTATGCATGTTCTTAAGCATAGGATTGTATTACATACTATAAATATTGCATAACATGCATCATCTTGCATTTAGATTAGTTTGAATAAAATGCAAGTTAATTGTCTCCTTTTATGTTCATGGACAAAGAAAACTTTTTATCGAAGCCTAGGATCGAAGATCCAACCATACAGATGTGATCCGGGCAATGATTGGAGTTCAATGACTCCAAGGTCGCCTTAATCAGATATCTGTAGCATCAGATAGAGATCGGGGAACCCTAGAAGATTAAGGCCAAGATGGTATGAATCCGCACTTCAAATGACAAATCTGACCGCACGGATGGATTCTGATCAACGATCGCAGCCTAACGGCACGAAAATTGACTCAATCCGACAACCGTGGCACCATCTACATCATCCAGAAGATGGACGGCCAAGATGGCGCCACGTGGTGCCATCTTGGCCGCCCAAACTGGCCCAGCTGATCTTAAAGACCACCGCGCGTTAGATCTGGACTGCACGATCATGATCCAACGGTTGTGGGCAGCCGCACCTCAAAACATCCGCGCGACCATTTCTCCTCCACAGTGCAGTAGGTGAACGTGCTTACGCGAGCGAGTGGCGCGCGTTCGAATTGCAGCGAGCGGCTGCTGGGGCACAGTGAGCGGGCACGATTGACTGCTCAATCTCAATCGAGCGGTTGCGCACGCACAATTATCTCACGCCGTATCGAATGCCGCGCCTCACGCGAGATCAGACGTGGGTAGGCGCGCAGAGGATGCGGGCAGAGGCACGAGATAAGCCATCCGATCTCACGATCAGACGGCTGAGATTAGCTGAATGTGAACACGTGTTACACACACGAGCAGGCGAGCGGGCACGCGCGCTTCGCCACACGTCGCTCACGATGGGGCTTTAGCGATGGTTTTGTTCGTCCCTAAAGACCCCTTATTTAATGTTTTGAGATTTAAATGATCAAATTGCCCTCACTCCTTGCAACTATAAAAGGAGACCCCCTCCACACGAAATTCTCATCCATTCCTTCTCTTCCCTCCCTCTCCAAAGCTCAAGAGAAGCTTGTCCCACACCCGGGATGCTTCTCAAGAGATAATGTCAAATTTTCATCCCCCTTTCGGAAGTGGATCCTGCGACGACGATGACGTGCTACCCTGTTCCCGTTCTTCCTGCTTCATC
This sequence comes from Thalassia testudinum, assembly GCA_037157565.1. Taxonomy (NCBI): domain Eukaryota; kingdom Viridiplantae; phylum Streptophyta; class Magnoliopsida; order Alismatales; family Hydrocharitaceae; genus Thalassia; species Thalassia testudinum. The sequence goes on from JAZHRO010000059.1 coordinate 28,523,443, forward strand.
CTCCTTCATCCAGCTCCGTTCCCCTTCGTCCAGGCATCGTCTCGTCTGGCTCGTCCTGCAAGTGACCGTTGAGGAGGATATCTTTCTCACCATTTTTTTACTGCTTTCTAGAGTAGATTTACTGCTTTCTAGTGTAATCATTTTCCCGCTTTCTAGTCGTAATGTTTAGTGTAACAAACAATCTTTTTAATGATGAATTCCATGTTCATTCCGTACCTCTTTTTGATTTTTGTTTGTAATATTCTCTCTCTCTCTTACTCCCTCTCTCTTCTATTTATTGTAAATAGTTAGATAGTTCTAATCAATTAATTTACTTCGTGACAAATAAAACAAACACGTGTTTTTTAAATCAAACGTTCGCCTCCCTGTGTTCGACCTGGGATTTTCATTCCGGTATAAATTTTATTTCTTGAACACGAGTTCTTCGCTATCAAACTACAACGACAGGTTTTTCAAAATCAAACATGTTAGCGTAGCAATTCATAGTGTTCAACAAGATAAGCCTAATTTTAAAGGTCTAGAAGCATCAGGAGGATGCCCTGAGATCAATCCAATAGATCAATAACTTAGATAAGCCTTAGTTTGTTCTGTCGAATAAACTCACTTAGGATCTCAGGCGACAGACCTGAAACCCTAGGTTTCTAGGTCAAAACTTCCTTCTAAGACCCTGAACATGTTCTTGAGGTGAAATAGAATTGATTTAAGGCATTAATTTCATCTGAGAAAACCTAATCAAGAAAGTCAAGTTTCAAGGATCAGTGGTCAAACTCAGGTCAGATTTGATGATTCAGTCATTAATTAGGGGATTGATGGTTAGGAATGATTCTTGGGATGATTTTACATGATTTAGATTTGATTTGGATGAGTTTAAGTTAGGATATCACATGAATTCGATTTCTGCTCAGTTTGGGTTCAGTTGAACCCAATACTGTCTTCAATGCCTTTTTAATGAATTTCAAATGCAAACACTGCCCAGATAGACTCTTTAAAATCTTCAGAGGTTGTTGAATTAGATGCATCTGACCTTAAGCTGTCTGTGAAGCTTTTCAGATCTTAATTTGAAGCTCTGAAGCTTTTGCTTGAAGCTCTTAATCTTCTTCGCTTTCCTGAAGCTCCTTAGCACCTCTTCCCTTCACCTTTAGGAGCAGAATCATCTTCTGAGATGATTCAGAACCTCATCTGAGGTTAAAAAGGATCACTGCAGGTCATTAGACCAATATAGCACTTCTACAGGCTTAATTAGCCGTGAAAACCTCCACCTTTCACCCTTCAAATTGAAGGGTCGATTCTGTATTTAGCATCAAATTGAAGTTGCAAAATTGTAGTACACCTTCAGAGCTTTCCAATAAGCCCTTGTTTGCTCGATTTGGAGCTCTGAGCCGGCCTATGCCTCTAACCAAAGTTTGACCTGGAGGGGACCAACTTAGTCCCACATTGGTAGAACGTGAGCGCGCACCTTAGGATAATGGAAAAAGTGCATAGGGTTGTTTGGTCGTTAGCATTGGGCACACAATGAGCATGTGCATGTGTGTGGGTGCGTGCGATGCACGTGCCCTGGTGTGTGTGTGCCTGTGGGTGTGCGAGCATGGGCCTGTGAGCGAGCATGGGCCTTTGAGCGGGCATGTGCATGCAGGCTTGGGAGGCTGGAGACTATGCATAATGAGAACTGAACCGGAAATAAACCAAATACAAACTAGGCTTGGACCCAGTAGGGTCTGGTCCCACCCTGAGAGGGGTGTTGTATATCCCTGACCGGTCTGAGCCGCCAACCATAAAACCAAATTTTTGGTTCGGTTCAAGCGCACAAGTTAAAGAGTTAAAAAGAAATGGAAGTGAAGAGGGTTAAGAAACTTAAAAGAAATGTGAAGAAGAGCTCGAGACAAAGAGGTAAAGAAAAGGTAGAGAGAGAGAGAGAGAGAAGGTAGAAGAAGAAGAGAAGAATTGAGGCTGAAGATTAAAGAAGGAAATGGAAATTAAAGAGTTTCAGATGTCTGATTTTGTAATTTTTACTTAAATACAATTTTTTTTAAGCTTAATTGATGTAATAAGGCACTTGTATTCATTTGAATTTCTTTTTCTTGCCTTAATATTTTGTATATGAGATGAAATTAGTGAAATAAACATGTTTACTTGCTTTTAATAACAATTCACATATGTAAATATGTTTTTCTCTATGGAATTTTGCATCATATCATTTAATTGAATATCATTTATGCAAGATTCATATTCTTAAATTAATCTAATTATAATTCCAATTGATTAAGTAATTAGTAATTTATGCTTAGGATTTAATTGTGAATTAAATTAAGTTATGCCTCCTAGTGAACGACCTGGACTCAACCAGTTAAAAAAAATTAAAATCTAAAATGTTAGGTTAGCTTGATCCTATACTACTCAATCGACATCAATTCAAGTTAACCTAAGTTACTTTTTCTTGCACATAATTAAGCCTAATTAACTTAATTAACTGTGTTGAGAAAATAAACGATTAATGCCTATCCGCATCTATTAGAGGTCGAAGCAGGCCTGGAGATCAGTGATTGACGGTGAAGAGCAGTGTTGAATCGGCGACAACGACGAAGCATCCAGCAAACCTTGAAAAACATGAACACGGGCTCTAGGCCCCAATTAGTAGGTTCATGAGTATTGCCGAATCACAGAGAATGTGGTGGCGGTGATTTGAGGGCATTTGGTGGTTGGTGTCGATCTATCGGTGACGGGGAAGGTGACTAGGAGTTTTAGTTGATGGAAACCCTAATAAAGTTAGGGCTTTTGCTGGTGAAGTCGAGGCGATGATAATGGAGGTGGTGGTGTGGTGTTTTGCGATGTGTAGTGGCGGTGCAGTCTCACTGGAGGCATCGCCGGCCGTGGAGAAGACGGAGGGGGAGAGGGTGATTCGTTGGTTGAAATAGGATGAGAAGGAAATTAATGGGGTCTAGAGAGAGAGGGAGAGATTGAACTAACTAATGGACGAAAGGGAAGGAGCTCTGCGCTAGCTTTGATTGGCCAGCGCCGGAGGAGGTGAAGGCTCCGGTGTGGTGAGCGACAAGGAAGAAGGGTCAAAGCGACCCCTGCTTTAACCTACAAGGAGCGGAGGAAGGTGAGGAAGAAGAGGGACTAGCCAATTTGGTCATTGGTTGCCCTGATGAATGGGTTTGGGAAGCTTGCTGGAGTTGAGTCAGAGCTGACCGGAGAAGAGGAGGAAGAGCTTTTTGAGGCCAAATCAGACCAAGGAGGACGTTGGGAGTGTGGGGGATTTATATAGAGCTCAAGAATGAGCTCAAAAGGGGAAATTAGGTGCACTCGAGTTGGTTTTGGGAACCAGAAATTCCCACATTTTCTTCAGACTTTCTGGGGGCTTCTCATGCGAGATTTAAGTCCCAAACCATGTTCCCATGATTTCCTGTCGTGTGAACATCAATCCCACCAAATTTGGTGTAGGTTTGATGGGATTTCAAGTCGGTGAAAGATAGTGCTTAGGTAGGTTGACCTAACAATGGCGAAAGGGGGCATATTGCGAAGAAGATGACAAAGTTGGGGACCCATTTGCAAAAAAATTAAAAGTTAGGGGTTTAGATGTAAAGAATAAAGATTTTAGGGACTAAATTGCAAACTAGGTTAAGATGAACTCTGATTGGGGGAAAATTTTGGCCTTAACCTAATTTAGATCCAAGGAATCTAATGGTGAAGTTGTATTTCATTTTTGACCATATTTGACTAGGTAATTTGCACAGAAGCCCAAATTAAGGTAAAATCCCGTCTAAGACTCTATTTTAAGTCAACATGGGTTCAAATGGTCAAAATAACGGTACCAAACCTCTTATTATATTTTTATATAAATTTTACAGGGTTTATATTATTTTTATCCTGACCAGAACCTCTTCAATTTAAGTAGGTTTGAAATTAGGGTTTTGTGTACTATTTTGATTCTCGAAATGTATAAAACCCTGTTTCTTTCTGTATTGACCTACCTTGTGAACTTTAATGCTTAATTGACCTTTAGTTAACCCTTGGGTGACCCTGTGGTTACTTTGCATTCATGATGTCATGCTAAAATTGTAAAATTAACCCTAATTTGTTATTCTCTCCTCAAAACAGACTTACGTGGAATTACTATCCTCAGGTAATTATTCAGGAGCATTTGTGACTTGATTTCAACTAATTATAGTACTACCATCAATCATTATTTTCGATTGTTGTGATTAGTGGATTAAATTGCTACATTTGCTCCCTACAAACGACTTCGAAACTCACAATTTTTCAAGTATTTAATGTCAATTCAATTTTCGTGGCTCTACAATGATGCATTTTTATAAACTACAATTATTTTCAAGGCAACCATTACATATGTCCACGTCCATGACCATACCAAATTTAGCCATATAGATAGCATGCATGACAGAAGGAGCACAAAACAAGCACTGGGAAATAGAAAACACAAGATGATGATCATATCATCATCAGTCATATTTAACTTTAATTAGTCATATTACATTAATAAATGCTTCTACATAACCGCCAAAGGACCGTAATTCACTGTACATCCTTTCTGAGAGTAAAACATGAAACTAGGGTTTAACTGTAATTTTACCATCATATCATAAATGCAAAACAAACCATGGGTTTTCTTAGGGGTTTATTAAAGGTCAAATATGCATTAAAGTCTAACAAGAGGGTCCGTGCAAACAGAAACGGATTTTCACATGTTACGAGAATTAAATGACATCTGAAACCCTAAAAGTAGACCCGCTTAATTAACTGAGGTTCTGGTAAAGATAAAATTCACCTAAACCTCTAAAAATTATTAAAAAATATTATCTAGGATTTGGCATCCTTGATTTGACCATCAGAGCCTATTTTGACCTAAAATAGAGTCTCAGATAGATAGTTGCCCTAATTTAGGTTTCTGCACAAATTATCCAGTCAAACTTAGTCAAAACCTAAATCCGACTTCACCATCAGATTCCTTGGCTCTAAATTAAATTTGTACCAAAATTTGGGCCCAATTAGAGATCATCTTGACTTAGTTTGCATTTTGGTCATGTTTAATTCTTCTTCTCTCGCTTAAACCCCTAGGTTTCAAAATTCCTTGCAAATACCCCCTAACTTCTTCATCTTCACATCCAGGTCCCTGCTGCCATTAGGAATAGCCATAGCATCTCCAATGAGATTTGAGCAAGAATTTCTTGCTCGTTTCTTAATCAATTATTCTCAGATTTAAACCAGAGATTCCTTGAGGAATTCTCTTTCAATCAGGCCCATCCTTGGACTCCAATTCTTTCTCAATCTCCCATGCGAATGCTTGAGAGATGTGCATATCCCACATGTGCAAGAACCACGTGCTTCCAAGCTAGGTTTCCAAGCTTGAAATGCCCTTCTAAACCCTATATAAGATCCTATGAAGCTTCATCGATCTCCTTAGCTAGGTTTGGCCTCAAAAGAATCTTCCCTTTTTCCTATCTTTGACCTCCTCCGACTTATGCTCCAGTGGCCCTCCTCGTTCTCCTTCATCTGCACCTCCAACCATCAAATTGGAGGCACAGCTATCCTCCCCTCCTTCCTCCGACAATGGCCAGCCAAAGCCTTGTTGTTTTCAAACTTTCCTCACTACCGTTCACCTCACTGGAGGGTTTATCTTCCCCACCTCCGGCCATCACACCGGCGTGGGCTTCCTTTTCCCTTTCGTCTTATAATTAGGTTCATCCTTTTCCTCTCCTCCTCCTTAATTTCCCTGGCACCTTATCCTCCAATTTTGACCACTGTTCACACTCTCCACCTCCGTCTTCTCCAAGTCCGGTGAGAGCCCCGGCGAGCTCACGCAGGCAACCTACGCCACCAAACACCTTCGTTCCACTCCCATAAGCTCCACCTCGACTCCACCTTCAAAAGCCCTCTACTTGTTTTGCGTTCCACCCATCCTAAACCTCCGCCGAACACCTCCTGCTCAATCTAACATTTTCGACTCCATCCGATCACTGAACACCACTAAATCGCTCACCATCACCTCCATCACTCTCATCGCCCCACAACGATGCTCCAGAACCCTCTAATTTGGGCTTAAAGCTCGTATTTTGACATGTCAAGTTCTCGACGGCCAAGCCACACCGCCACCATCTTCAACATGGAGCACCTCCATCCAACCTGCTCTGGCCTTGATAGCATGCCCAGGTGATGTAGAATCACTTCAGGAACAACTCTGCAACACTAATTGCATGAAGTACCCACTACAGTAGCTCCAATTGTGAAGGATTTCCATCGACTGCAACTTCTCACAAGATAGGAACATAGTCCCACCTCATGGATCCCCATCACCCTAATTGCGCATATTACTATTTTGTCACACTGACCCCTTGCCCAGTACACGAGGGGTCGGGTCCCTCTCACACACATGCACACCTAGACTACCTCCACATCTGGTAGTCCTGGTCATCTGGATCCTTGATTACCCGATCCACTGTCCGAATATCCGAAAGAGAAGAGGAAGGAAAGAGAGAGCCAGGGAGGGGGGCTTTTGCTCTTGAGGGCTTGGCCTGTGCGACAATTAGCTTGTGAAGGAGCCTTGGTCTCATGAAGGCTTGAGAAGGAAGAAGAGGCCTTAAGGACGGCTTGAAATAAAGAGAAGGTGCTGAAGGAAAGAAGCTAAAGAAGAAGAGAGGCAGCGCTGAAGAAAAGGAGAGAGAGAAAGAAGAAGAAGAAAGGCCTTGAGAGGCCTTGTGCTAGTGTTCACTTAAGCTGTTTGATAGCTCTTTTGAGATTGATACTGTTGATTTATTTCATTGGCTAAGTGGTCCTAATTACTGTAGCAATATTGATTAGCTAATATTTATGTATCTAGACTAAATAATTGGTGATATAAATCACCATTGTTTTTGCTCTAGGTTTCTTTTTGCTATATCAAACTCTTCGTATACTCATGTTATACATTGATGATCAAGTTTTGAGTAATTATTCTTCCTTGAATATCATTCTTGGCTTAATTATTGTGCTCATATATATATTCATTGAGATTAGCGCTTGAATTCCAATTTGCTTCCTGTGTTCGACCTCAGACTCTTCTTTTAGGATTTGAGTTATAAATTGTATTTGTTGTTCGATCGATTAAGGATTTGAACTACGATGACGATAATATAAACCATTGATATATCGCTTCAACACAAAAGTAGTTCCATACAATGACTACATAGATAGAAGTAGTTTCGGTTACAAAAGCAAAGACTAACAATTAGCCAACTTCCAACCACAACTGTCAAGGTACTCATGGCTCGAAGATATCCAGCACTTGGAGGTATTGCGGGAAGGGCTTCCCCCCTTATAGAATGACGATATAATATTAGTTCAACCATATCCCAAGAGTCGATTGACTAGATGGAACGTATGGTTGATTCACTTCTACCTATTATGAAATGCTAGCTTTGACAAGTTAATGCTGGTTAGATTGTTGAAGTGTGCAATCACTTCACTCCATCCTTTCCTAGTTAGGTTGCCTTCAATCCACTCACCATTAAGTTGTTCCCACTTGATCAGGCTTAGAAAAATGGTATCATCTATATCAAACCATGCAAATGGGGGTGGCCTCATCCTAATTTTCAAAGAAGAAAGCTACTTAAGAAGTAGATAAAAACTATCAGATAGTTCCCAACAATTAACAAAGTACCAAACGAAAAGTGTTGGAAACTATAATTCATGATCCAAAGACAACAACCATAACACTAAGAAGACATGAAACATTAACTAGAGTCTACATAAACTAATAATAATGACGACAGAGTACGCAACCAACCCTAGAAACCATCTAAAACCATTGACTGAAAGGCACAAACACATGAAAGGCCATAGTCATTTCCCAAATGTTTGCGTAGCCATGCAGCAAGAGTGCCATTAATGGTCATCGAGAATATGCTGAAATACTACCCACTATGCTTCCATAATGAACAAATCTGCTAATGTGACAAGGTCATCTACCTCAATCATTGGCAACTTCTCTTACTAAACGTAAGCACTCTTTAATCTCCTTAGAAATGTTCGGTCTCTTCAATTTGCAAATATGGTAGTCCATTATTTTCTTTAGGAGTGCATTTGTCTCTATTACTTGTTCGAAAGTCATAGCAGTAGATGAGCTTCCCCTCTGTTGCTTCCCACCACTACTAGTGTTTCCTGCGGATGATCTCTTATGGGAAGCTAGAGAAGGTTCCTGTATAGGAGGAGGAAGTTTTGCATGGAGCCTAACTCCTTCATTGGGTATGAAGCTGGAGTAGGATGGGTCTGCATTGGAAAAGGATGAGAATCCTATGGTCTGGAAATTGGGTGTCAAAGACTAGAATGAAAAGTAGTTTGGGCCAATTCCAAATGGTTGAGAATCGAGATTGAATGCTCCATCGCCGAAGTTAAGGTTGGGAATGTGTGTTTGTGGTGGGACATCTTGATAAGAAGGAGGGGTGGTAAACAAGAAAGACCTTGAAGTGTTTTGCGTAGTTGTTTGAGACTGATCTTCTTCTTCTTCAGCTTGAAATGACATTGCGTATTCTCCTATGGCTATGTCATGACCAACTACAATGTTCACATCATTGTAATGAGGGAATGGATGATCTCTCAATTTCTACAAATCCTTTAGTAGCTATGAAGAAGCAAAATGAAGAAAATAAGTTCTAAAACCCCTAAATAGTAACCTGAAAAGGGTATCTATTGAGAAACAAAAAGTTATACAAAGATAGGAAACTACCTCAGCCCAAGCATCGGGGCTAGGTGCAATGGGGACGTTGCTAATGGGATCTAATCCCCACCCACTTTTGTTGAGTAGTGTATGGTATTGTCGAAACTCCATCTTCAACGTCTTCCATCGATGAAGAATCTTGTGGTGATCATAATCTATGTGGGACATAGCATTAAACTCATTGCCGATTTCTTTCCATGCATGTTTCGTGAAGGATCCATCCTTCCGAACCCCATTGTGATAATGATCCAGCAAGATTTGCATTAAGGTTGCATCTTGCTCATGTTCTCAATTTTTAGCTCATTTCTTCGAAGAGTTTTTTTTTTCTTTTTTTGTTTCTTTTTTTGGAAACAGGAGTAATTCTTATTCATCCCCCACTCCCTGGGAGCAAAAAAAGGAAGGGGGACCAAACCTAAACCTCCCTAGTACAGCAAAAGAGGACCATGACTCATGGCCTAGTACAAAAACAACCACTTGCAACAAAAGGAAGCGTAACCAACATCAAAAAGAGGATATAATATATGGAAATTGAAGCCTATCCAACCTGATGAGACCCTTAGCCCTGGGAGAAAGTAGGCAAGAGTCAGTTACTGTTCTCCAATTTCTAGTCGTAGAATCAGCAAAATGTAAGGCAAGAGCATTGGCTGCAGGAGAAATGAACGTAAATGACTCAGTTTGACTTGTGCTATCCAACAAAGAACGGATGTCCTGGTTAAGATTCCATGGAAAGGGGAGCTTCCCATGCCACCAGAAATGTAACAGGGCAGAGTCTGTTTCTAAATGCAGCATGGAGATCCCAACCACAATCATCAAAACATGCATGAAGGCAGTGATGATCACCATCTCTTTGAGTAACAGGGGAGCCATACATGTAGCACCACAAATGAACGCCCCTACCTGATTGCGCATCACCCAGCCCATTCTAAAGGAAGACCCATTTTGACGAGCTACAACGTTAATTTTGAAGCCATTAGAAGGACGAATCCATTTAACAGTGAAAATAGTAGGCCGCATTTTTGAAAACCACATATCAAGCTCAAAATTCAGCCAACTACCTTCAAAGAAAAACTTGATTTGGCGGAATGAAATTTTATCATTACGGATATTATTACGAATGTTCCAGATGTTGAGCCAAATGAAGGATATAACCCCCTTACAAATATGGTCCCAAAGGTTCTTAGCAGGGGAGGACATCAGCTGTAAGAATAAGACAGGAGGGACAAGAGGGGTGGCCATCCTAGAAAATGCCCACTCGGAAACCAAGTCTGCAAGATGATTGGAGGTAAAAAGATGGGAAATTGTTTCACTTTGACGGTTATTGGGGTAGCAAGAGCATCTGGACGAAAAAAGGGAAACCAAGCTTAATAATGTTATCATCCGTAGGAAGCTTAGACTTGAGGACTTTCCAAGTAAGGATAACCATTCTAAGAGGAAGCTTAAGTTTCCACAAGTCCTTAAAACAAGGGATGACTAGGGTATTCTTGAAGAAGTTAAGATAAGTTGAAGCCACTATGAAAGTACCAGCTTGATTTGGTATCTTTACAATTATCAAGAGTAACCTCACTAACCTTCATATAAATGTGATGCAAGAGGTAACCAAATAAGTGGTGAGTTCCCAGGTCAATGACAACATATTTGACTGTAGTTAGGTGTTGTTTCGCGACGTTTTATCGGGTTTTTAAAGATTATCACATTGTAGTATAGCCGAAACAACATTCAAAACAAATAAAGAGTTTATTACTCGAAAATCGGAGTATCCGAGGTCGAACATAGGGAGCAATTTAAGTACTTTTAAAGACTTGAGAAAATAATTGATTCAATGAGAGAATTATAAAAATGAATTGCTAAAAAGAACAGAATTAGACGTCTGATTTCTGTATCAGACGTCTTAAAATGAAAGTCTTCTTCTTTGGCTGTTCTTTCTCTTCTTTTGTTGTTGCGTGCCTCTGATCTTCTTCTTCTTCACTGTTCTTCTTCTTCTTCTTTTGCCTTGCCTCTTTCTATTTCCTCTGCAGTATCTTCTTCTTTCTTTCTTCTGTTCTTCCTTTTCTTTCTTTCTTTCTCTTGCTCTTCTTTCTCCTTCTCTTCTTCTGAGTCCTTCTGCTAGTCCTTCTTCTTCTGAGTTCTCTTTTTCCTTCCTTCTCTTTTCTTCTGCACGGCCTCTCTTCTTCTGCTTCTTCTATGCCTTGCCTTTTCCTCTGCTCAGCCTCTCTTCAGAGCTTCTTCCTTCTCCTTCCTGCGGCTAAGTACTTAGCCTTTCTCCTTCGAGCTCTGTTCCTGCACACAAGGCACAGCAAAACCTAACCCTTCCCTCTACCTGCATGTATCTCTCTCTCTCTGCAAACCGCTCACAGGAAGCTCTCCCAGAGCCGGGTTAACGGGTCGGGTTGTGTACCCGGGACCAGGCGCACCGGCGTGATATGGTGCGCAAGGTGTGCTCGGTGGTGTCGGGTCGGATCCCGCCAGGTCCACAAGGTGAATCCGCGGACGAGGCGGGTGTGATGGGCGCGGGACCTCACCCCAGTGGATTCAGAGGTGATTAGCCGTATGCACAAAATCAATTTAAACCAGTGCAGCGCTTTGTGAACTTACGATGTGGGACTAACTGGTTGCTTCTCCTCGCGCGCGCTCGCAGGAAGACCTCCTCGCAATCTCCTCAGCTACAGCTTCGATTCCCTTTTCTTGCTAGCTGACTGCCTTCACACAACTCGCCCGCCTTCGTAGCAACTAAAATCCTGGAGCCCCGGAGCACAGAAGAAGCTGCTTCAATCGTCGACAATGGCGGCTGGGCCTCAGAACCTGTCTTGCACGAATATGGCCTCTTGGCCTAATCAAACTACCGGGAGACCTTCACCGTGGCATGGTGAAGGTGGTGTGATGTGCAGCAGGCCGTGGGACGGCCTAGGCATGCGTGCCTAGGTTGTCCTGTGGCTGGAAAGATGGGTGTGATCGGGGGTGAGTTGTGGAGGTGTAGAGTGGCAGTGGATGAGCGGAGGATGTTCCGTGTGATGAGGTGGAGCTTTTGCCACAGTCAGTGAGTCGTATGGAATTGCGGAATGACGGAGGTGACTCGCCGGAGGTTGGTCGGAGGCGAGGAAGGTTATGGTGGACAGGCATGGTCGTGGGGTAATCAAGTGAAATAGAGTGGGGAGGAGAAAGAGGGGAGGATGGGGAGTAATTATAACCTACTTGCAGGGACGAAGGGGGCTGGAGAGGCGGGCAGTCATATTGACTGTCGCCGGAGAAGAAATACCCAGAGGGAGAGAGCGGCGACGAGGAAGTGGGCAGGGAGGCGTGCGCTTGGTGCGGCGCGACGCAGCAAGACGTGAAGAAGCTGGCTCTGCTGCTGGTATGGCAGCAGAGCGATGAGAAGGAGGAGTGGTCACCGGAGCTTGTGGGTTTCCTGCCGGAGAGGGAAGAGAGGAATTTTTGAGGGTTTCTTTGCCAAGACAAGTCTACAAGAACCGATAGGGGGTGCTGGTTCTTATAAAGGGGGTGGCGGAGAGGGAGGCACAGGCTGGCAACGTGCCAGCCTCGCTGGAGTGTGGTCGGAGACGAGACCCATACCTTCCGCGCGTTCGCACGGAAGGTGTGGGGGTCGTCAGGCAGCAAGGTCGGGTCCCTGCGACAGAGGACGTCGTAGGGAACCCTGCATACGTTTTGCAGGGCGATTGCCTCGCTCTGCGCAGTGCCATGCTCCGCGCAAAGTCACCGGAGCATGGTGCTGCACAGTGTTTTGCAGGAGGGACCATTCTGCAGAGAACGACGAGAAAGTTGGGGGCCAAACTGCAAGGGTTTCGAAAGATAAGGGTTAAAAAATAAATGAAGAGGACCAAATTGCAAAGTCGGTCAAGGAGGTCTCTTCTTAGGCGTAATTTTTTATGCATGACTAATTTGAACCTAAGGATTTTAATGGTGAATTTTTTTTCTAGGTTGGACCATGTTTGACTAGTCAATTTACGCAAAAACCCAAATTAAATCATTAATTGGGCATGGTTCTCAATGTAGGTCAAAATGGGTTTCTAAGGCCAAATTGAAGGTTCTAAACCCTAGAGATTATTTTCCTCTGAATTTTAGAGGGTTTAGTTGATTTTTACCCTGCCTCGAATCTCATGAATTGAAGTGGATTTGTTTTAGGGTTGTAGAATGTCATTTAATTTCTTGAAGTTGCTGTAACCCTCGTTAGATCAGATCATCCCACTTTCCTTCTTATTGGGTTTGTTTGACCTTTGTTTGGACCCTTAATTACCCTGTTTACAAATTGCATTGGTGAAATTGCAGTTTTACCCCTTATGACTTGTTTTCTTCCTAAACTCAGAATTATCTGAGTTAAGTCTTTCTTTGAGTTATGTAGGAGCTTTTTCTTGCATATCTAGGTTAGATTGTGCTAGTTAGGTTTCATGATGAGGTTCTCATCATAACCCCATGCCTAGCTTTTTCTAGTCCTTAGCAAAAACTTAAGGTTTCAACCCTTGTTGTAGACTATGAAGTTCTTAATGATTTCAGATGAGTGCTTTTTCATTTGAACCTAGATTAGGTTAGAATGTTGACCATAGGCCTAAAAGGTACTCTAGTACCAACCAAGATCCAGATCTGTCTAGCCTCAGCCTTAGTCCTTAGCAAAGGTTTTTAAGGCCTACAAAAACTAACCTAAGGTTTATTGGACTTTATGGTTAAAGCACCCGTGCTTGAAATGATTTTAGCCCTAGCTCAGTTCGCAGTGCGTTTTGTAAGAAAGAGAGGTAAAAGATTTATCTGTTTGGAGAGTTTTCTCTCTCTTTTTCTTTTTAATTCTAGCTTAGGATTGGCTTTTCAACACGGTCTGTATCAGATTCCTTGTTCCCATCATCAATCCTCAAGGGTTCCTGACAATCGATGCTTCGAGATAGCACCGCCCATGGCAACCCCCGGAACCTTGGCTATTGAGATTTCGAGATAATCCCATCCATGGTGTTTCGTGGCCGAATTCAAACCCTGGCAATTGACACTTCGTGCTAATGCCATCCATGGAATCTGAACCAGCAGAGTGCTTACATGCCCCCAGTAGGATATGTAAATATCCTAACAGACAAGCACTGAGGAGATGATTTTTTGTTACGCATCTTCGAGGGGAATTTCCCATCTCTCTACGCTGGGAACTCATCCAAATCAACTTGTGTTGATCGACCACTCCTACTTTAGGTGTTCTTTTCATAATTTTGCGATGCTTCTGCGTAATTTTGATTTTTACGCTTACTAAACCAAGCTGTGTGTGGGGTTAGGGTGCTTAGGTTACTGAGTCCCATAAACCAAAAGTTAGTTAATGAGGCCAAATACTCCCTAAGCCTTGGACCTAATACTTAAGCTTTTCATTTTCCTCAACCTCTTGAGGAATGTATAGATCTTAATGGATACTAAGAGTCTATCCAAGAATGCCTAAGGTCCGCGTTCTTACTAATCTCACCATGCACTTTTCATTTCTTTTCTTGAATGAGGTCTAAAATTTAGGTTAATTCCTTAGTTTCTTACTAATGACTATCACTTTTTTTTTCATTTTGTGCTCCTTCTTTTCATTTTTTTATTTCTTTTTCCCCTCCTCCACAAAATTTCTTTCCTTCTCTTATTCTATTATTCTTTTTTCGAATTTTTTTTTATTTTTTTAATTTTTGTGGTGTTTTTGGCATATGTGAATTTTTTTGTTTAAAACCTTTTCTTACAGGCTTTGCACTTTCATACCCCCCCATGCCTAAGATTTGCAATGTCCTCATTGTGACTTAGGGGGTTTTTATTCAACTTAGTTCATTCCTTAGGACAGGTATTTTGGTGAGTGAATGGGTCGAGGTGATTGTTGCGGGCGATTTCTAATCTCAGATGCAAGCATCTGAGATGGAGTCGGCTGTCTTAAAGGGTGAACCTTAAGTGCGCAAAGGTGTCAAAAAAGGTTTCAGGTTTTCAAAGAGAATGACGGGCTGCCTCCCGTTGAGCGCTGAGTTTTACGTCATCGGCCGGGCGCAATAAGCTCATGGGGAAAGGAGGATATAAGATGATTCAGCCAAATCAGTAGAAGTTACATCAATGAACGGTTTGAGTCTGACCGTTCACGATAAAAGGTTCAGAATCATGGCTGAGCGGATTAATTTCTACGGCTCCATTTCCAAAAATCTGTCGGACCAAGTATGGTCCAACCTACTTGTATCGCAACTTCCCAGGGAAAAATTTGAGTTGGGCAGAACCTTCTGACCAGGATGAAAGATCTTTCTAGAGATATGCTTGTCATGGAAGGCTTTAACCCACTCCTTGTAGATTCGCGAGTTTTCATATGCATCAAGGCGTAATTCATCGATCTTGCTTATTTGAAGTCTTCTGTGGGTTACAGCCTTCAAAAGATCGAGATTACAGTTCTGTATTGCCTAATAGGCTTTATTCTCCAATTCGACGGGAAGGTGACATGCCTTCCCATACACCAGTCTAAAGGGAGACATGCCTAATTGGGTTTTGTAGACGGTCCTATAGGCCCACAAGGCTTCCGGAAGTCGGGACAACCAGTCCTTTCTGTCAGGCCGAACAGTGACCTGCAGGATTTTCTTGATCTCCCAATTTGATAGCTCAGCTAGACCATTAGTCTGGGGGTCATAAGGAGTAGAGATTCGGTGAGACACCCCGTATTTGGTCATCAGTGACCTGAACTGAGCGTTTGTGAAATGGGTCCCCCCATCTGGGATTATTGCTCTTGGAATCCCGAACCTTGAGAAAATGTTTTGATGAATGAATTTGAGAATAATTTTATGATTGTTGGTTCGAGTCGGAATGGCTTCTATCCACTTGGACACGTAGTCAACCGCGAGTAAGATGTATTCGAAGCCATCCGAGACAGGAAAGGGGCCCATAAAATCAATCCCCCAAACATCAAAGATTTCGCATACGAGAATCGATTGCAAAGGCATCATGTCTCGATGGCTCATGTTGCCCAAAGTTTGGCAATGACTGCATGCCTTGCAGTGACTGTATGCGTCTTTGAATAGTGTGGGCTAGTAAAAGCTGCACTGGAGGACTTTTGATGCGGTTTTATGCCCAGAGAAATGGCCACCGCATGCCTGGTCGTGGCAGAAGGAGAGAATATTGTTGACTTCCTCTTCCGGGACACATCTCTGGATGATTTGGTCAGCACCTATGCGGAAGAGGTACGGATCTTCCCAAATGTAATACTTGGCATCAGAGCGCAATTTATCTTTCTTGGCCTTCAGCCAATTAGACGGGATCTGATGAGATGCCAAGTAGTTTACTATATCAGCAAACCATGGAAGTCTAGTACCAATAGTCAGCAGGTGCTCATCAGGAAAATGTTCCGTGATTGGTCCGGAAGGGTTGATAATCTCAGAAGGAAGGTCGGACAAATGGTCGGCTACCACATTCTGTCTCCTCGCCTTGTCACGAATCTCGAGATCGAATTCTTGCAACAGCAAGATCCATCGGATTAGTCGGGGCTTCACGTCCTTGGCAAGGAGATGCCTCACATCCGTGTGATCCGAGTAGACGATGACGTGGGAACCCAGGAGATAAGATCGAAAATTTTCAAGGGAAAATACTACGGTTAGCAGCTCTTTCTCCGTAACCGTGTAGTTACGCTGAGCCTCGTCAAGTGTCTTGCTAGCATAGTAAATTACCACGGGTTTCCCGTCAGCTTTCTGCCCTAGAACCGCTCGTACAGCGAAATCGGACGCATCGCACATGATCTCAAAGGGTTGAGACCAGTCAGGGGATTGTAGGATAGGAGCCTGGGTGACTCGGTCACGAAGGCTTTCAAAGGCTTGTGTGCATTCCTTGCAGATTTCAAAGGGTACATCCTTAGAGAGAAGAGTAGTCAAGGGGCATGCGATTTTCGAGAAATCAGGAATGAAACGACGGTAAAAATTGACTTGCCCCAGAAAAGAACGGATGTCCCTGATCGAGCTAGGCATAGGAAGGTGAGAGATTAGATCAACCTTAGCTCGATCCACTTGGATGCCTTTCTCCGAGATTAAATGTCCCAGGACAATTCCCTCAGGCACCATGAAATGGCTCTTTTCCCAGGAAAGAACCAAATTCACATCGATGCGTCGCCTGAGTATTTGGACCAAGTGTTGGAGGCAATCGTCAAATGATTCTCCAAAAATTGAAAAGTCATCCATGAAGACTTCCAGATAGTTACCTACCATATCTGAGAATATGGCAAGCATGCACCGCTGAAAAGTCGCGGGTGCATTGCAGAGACCGAAAGGCATCCTTCGGAATGCGTACGTTCCGAAGGGGCAGGTGAACGTGGTCTTCTCTTGGTCCTCTGGATGGATTGCAACCTGGTTGTAACCGGAGTACTCATCAAGAAAGCAGAAGAACCTATTTCCCGCTAGTTTCTCGAGGATTTGATTAATAAACGGTAGTGAGAAATGATCCTTCTTCGTGGAGGAATTGAGTCTTCTGTAATCAATGCAAACTCTCCACGAGTTAGCTATTCGGGTAGGAATGACTTCTCCGGTTTCAGTCGTTATGGTGGTGAGCCCTGCCTTTTTAGGCACAACTTGAATTGGGCTTACCCAACAACTATCGGAGATCGGGTAGATGATCCCTGCATCTAACCACTTGATCTCCTTTTTCACGACCTCCTACAGATTGGGGTTCAAGCGTCTCTGCATTTCACGAGAAGGTCGTGCTCCCTCTTCTGAATAAATACGATGCATGCAATAAGAGGGACTTATTCCAGTCAAATCATCGAGAGTCCATCCGATGGCTCTGCGATGTTGCTGGAGGACAGCAATCAGACGGGATCCCTGTTCGGGATTGAGCTTGGAATTAATAATCACAGGAAGGGTCTGATTAGAACCCAGAAAGATGTATTTCAAATGATCAGGAAGGGGTTTCAATTCAAGGATGGGGTTATCAGCAACAGCGGGTGGTTCAGAATAGATGTGAGGTTCAAGGGTAGGAGCTATTGGTTTGTCTAAATCTGGATTTGACTCCTCTGTTTACGGGTCAAACTCTTTTTGTGGTTGATGAGGTATAATCAGGTTATTCTCAAAATGCTTTTCATCAACCAAAGCTCTGATATCACAAATCTGTTCGATGACACCGCAATTGATTCCTTGCTGGGCCTTAAATATATCAATTTTTAGGGTTTGATTTCCAAATTTGAGCTCTATTTGGCCCTCCTCACAGCTGATGTTGGCTCTAGCAGTAGCCAAGAAAGGTCTCCCTATAATGATCGGTGTATCCCTAGGGTTTTCAGGTGCGTCCATGTCCAAGACTATAAAGTCTACAGGAAAGTAGAAATCCCGCACTCTTACAATAACATCCTCGAGAATCCCTTTTGGTGACTTTATAGATCGATCAGCTAATTGTAATGTTACTTTAGTCTGTTTTAGCTCATATTCTTCTAGGTGGTTAAGTAAGGATGTGGGTATCAGATTTATGGAAGCACCCAAGTCTAGCAATGCTCTATCGAATTGGGTATCACCTATCTTGCAGGAAATCAGGGGAGTACCAGGATCTTTACCCTTGGGTGGGAGTCTGCTTAGGATTACAGAGCTGGCTTGCTCTGACAGTACAATTGGACTCCCACTCTTGGTTTGCGGCTTACGCTGGGGTGTACACACATTCTTTAAGAATCGTGCGTAAGCCGGTACGTGACGAATTGCATCCATCAAAGGGATGTTTATGTGGACCTGCTCAAAGGCTTGACCAGGTCCTCCTCAGGTGCCACGGGCTTGGTAGTCTTCTTTCCCTTGGTCAAGGCCTCGGGAAACGGAACCTTGGTTGGTTCTTCTAGGATAGGTCTAGGTCTTTGATCTGGGACAGGGATAGGAACGTCCTGGATTACTGTCCTAGGGTTGGGATTACTACCAGGCTTGGAGTGGTTTGGATAGGGTGGATCTTGGGTTTCCTTACCACTACGAGTTGTTACGGAATTTAGTCCTGCCTGGTTTTGGTTGGGATTGGGTAAGATGGGTTGCTGCTGATAGCCTGCATAAGAAGTGGAAGCCTCCATCCCGTCGGGTGAAGGAACAGAGGGGGCCTGATAAATCATGTGTGCTTGGCCCGGGTTTGGGTTCATAACATGTCACTGTGTTGGCACGTTATTCAGGTTAAGAAGAGGTTGGGAAGGAAGTATGCCTGGCTGGCGAGAATTTGCCAACTGCACCAGTTGATTTCGAACCTCTATAAGTTCGTCCTTATGTTTCTTTTGAATAGCCGCATTCATTTTTTGAATGTCAGCTTGAGTCTGGAGAATAAGAGACATTTAGTCCTGATTTGGCCCCGATGGATAGGTAGGGTTGGGCCGAGGCTGAGGCGGCTGGTAAGGACGAGGGGGTTGCGGGCGGGGCTGAAAGGGTGGTCTTTGGGTTTGGGAATTTCCCGTCCACTGGAAGTTGGGATGGTTTCTCCATCTAGGGTTGTAGGTGTTGGAGAATGGGTCGTTCTGGATGGCGTTGAGGTCCTCGCAGGTCTGAGGAACCTCCAAAGAATCAGAGAAAGGGGGAATGGAATTCCCCGGGCTGGTATAGAAAGGATCGGATGACCTTCCGATCCGAGAATCAGATGGGGATGGATATGGATCCAACCCAGGAGAAGATCGATGGAGAATATTTTGCATAGTTTCCCGTGTGGAAGGAGGCTGTACAAAGGAGTTATGCACAGAGGTGGCTCGCTGCAAGTGCTGAGTTAACTCGTCCACCTTCTTCTCGATGATGGAGACCTTGTCCAACCGACTGGCCATTAGTCCCAAGTCGATTAATGTGGACAGGCCCTGCGTCTCGTGTGCTCCCCTAAGGTTCATCGATGCGCGGGTATTCGTCCTGTCGAATAATCCCATGGAATCATTGTTGATGGGGTTCTCGCACATGTTTTCGAGAATCTCCCACACGGTGTCTTCATGTTGACCCATGATATTCCCTCCGCAAGTTGCATTGACGAAAAACCTGATATCCTTACGGAGTCCCTGGTAAAAAGACTGGACTTGTTCCCATTTAGGAACTCCGTGATTGGGGCACTTTCACATGAGATCTAAGAATCGATCCCATGCTTCATGAAGAGGTTCTCCCATTTGTTGAGTGAAATGAGTGATCTGGTGGCGCAAGGCATTCGTCTGGCCAACGGGGAAGATTTTTTTCAAAAATTCAGACTGAAGTTCCTCCCATGTGTTGATCGGACGGGTCTGAGTTTGATACCAATGGGCGGCCTTGTCCAAGAGGGAGAACGAAAACATTTTCATGAGAAGGATATCCCAGTTTTGTAGATCTGACCCGAAGGTCTGGGCCAGATGCTTGAGTTGTTTAATGTGTTGGAATGGATCCTCAGAGTTAAGCCCATGAAACTTTGGTATGGCATGAATCATATTGGGCTTCAGTTCAGAATCAGGACCTCCAATCGGGATTCGAACTCGAGGTTCAATTGCCACCTTAGCGAGATTGTAGTGATCTCGCATCATAGGTCGCTGCGGTGGGTTTACAAAGTTTTGAAAGAGATCATTTAGGCGTTGAAGTTGGTTCTCAAGGTTGTTCTCCTCTTGAATGGGTTGTGCCACGATGGGAGAAGAAGGAGAACTTGGTTTTGAATCAGATGAAAGATTAATGTGGTGGGGTTATTGCACAAACAAGGGCGTCGAGGCTTGGCCTTATCGAGAGTGAATTTCTAAAGGAGGTCTTAAGGGTGGTCTTGAGGACCTCCTATCGAACAAGCACCGAAGGATGTGATGAGATTAAAAGGTGCTGGACCCAATTGAGACACCCAAAAATTGTTGGGTGACTATAGAGGTGTGGGGCAGATGGACCCCCTGATCAAAAGATCAGCCACCTGAGAATTACCTGGGCAGCCAGAGAGGGTGAGTCCCTTGAAGACCCCTACACGGTAGAGTGTCCCCACGGGTTACAGGGTTTCCCCCACCCGACCGCTCTTGTCACTGCGGTTTCAGGTAGACCAGAATGGGGACCTTAACCTCTTAAGTCTAACTTTTTTACTTTAAGATCAAGGTGCTTAAGGTTCCACTTGAACTTTTAGGTATTTTGAGTGAAAAAGTGACCTAATTTTAAGGTTGGTTGACCCAAGGGATCAACTTCACCTCTTGTTCCTTTGAGAGCTTTTGGGTCCTTTCTTTTTAAGGTTCAAATGGATTTAGAAGCCTGATTTGCTTAGAGTTCCTCTTGTATAGATCTTTTCAAACAAGGTTTAGGCACACCTCTTTTTGGAAAAACTTCTTTCTTTTCTTTTTTTTTTTTTAAGAGAAGGCGTGTGTCTCTAAAAATCCTATCTTTTCAATCCTTGAGTTGGCTCTAGTTGGTCCAATTTAGTTGCCTCAGAATTTAGTATCTAGGGCTCAATTAAGAAAGTTTTAGCCCTAGTTACCTTAGTTGGATGAGCAATTAAAAATGTGTTGAAATGAAAAATTAGGCAACTTTGATGAATTACTAAGTATGAAACAGGTAACCCTAAGTTGATTCTTCTTTTATTTCTTTTCAGATTTTGAGGGAGTTAAGAGAGGGCTAATGAAGATTACCTGTTCCTTGGATTGTCTATTGTGCAGCTGCTCTTCTTTTCTCTGCTTTCCCTGAGATAAGCACAATAAAAGAGATGAATTAGATCAATTATTGGATCAAAAGTTATTATTAAAATCTTTAAAAGTGCCCGTTGCTCCCCGGCAACGGTGCCAAAATGTTGTTTCGCGATGTTTTATCGGGTTTTTAAAGATTATCACGTTGTAGTACAGCCGAAAAAACATTCAAAACAAATAAAGAGTATATTACTTGAAAATCGGAGTATCCGAGGTCGAACACAGGGAGTAATCTAAGTACTTTTAAAGACTTGAGAAAATAATTGATTCAATGAGAGAATTATAAAAATGAATTGCTAAAAGGAACAAAATTGGACGTCTGATTTCTGTATCAGACGTCTTAAAATGAAAGTCTTCTTCTTCTTTGGCTATTCTTTCTCTTCTTCTTTTGCTGTTGCGTGCCTCTGATCTTCTTCTTCTTCACTATTCTTCTTCTTCTTCTGCCTTGCCTCTTTCTATTTCCTCTGCAGTATCTTCTTCTTCTTTCTTTCTTTTGTTCTTCCTTTTCTTTCTTTCTTTCTCTTTCTCTTCTTTCTCCTTCTCTTCTTTTGAGTCCTTCTGCTAGTCCTTCTTCTTCTTCTTTGGTAAGCCTTCTTCTTCTGAGTTCTCTTTTTCCTTCCTTCTCTTTTCTTCTGCACGGCCTCTCTTCTTCTGCTTCTTCTCTGCCTTGCCTTTTCCTCTGCTTAGCCTCTCTTCAGAGCTTCTTCCTTCTCCTTCCTGCAGCTAAGTACTTAGCCTTTCTCCTTCGCGCTCTGTTCTTGCACACAAGGCACAGCAAAACCTAACCCTTCCCTCTACCTGCACGTATCTCTCTCTCTCTGCAAACCGCTCACAGGAAGCTCTCCTAGAGCCAGGTTAACGAGTCGGGTTGCGTAGCCGGGACCAGGCGCACCGGCATGATATGGAGCGCGAGGTGTGCTCGGTGGTGTCGGGTCCGATCCTACCAGGTCCGCGAGGTGAATCCGCGGATGAGGCGGGTGTGATGGGTGAGGGACCTCACCCCAGTGGATTCAGAGGCGATTAGCCGTATGCACAAAATCAATTTAAACCAGTGCGGCACTTTGTGAACTTACGACATGGGACTAACTGGTTGCTTCTCGCACACGCCCGCAGGAAGACCTCCTCGCAATCTCCTCAGCTGCAGTCTCGATTCCCTTCGCTTGCTAGCTGACTGCCTTCACACAACTCGCCCGCCTTCGCAGCAGCTGAAATCCTGGAGCCCCGGAGCGCGGAAGAAGCTGGTTCAATCGTCGACAATGGTGGCTGGGCCTTAGAACCTATCTTGCACGAATATGGCCTCTCGACCTAATCAAACTACCGGGAGACCTTCATCGTGGCACGGCGAAGGTGGTGCGATGTGCAGCAGGCCACGGGACGGCCTAGGCGTGAGTGCCTAGGTCATGCAATGGTTGGAAAGATGCGTGTGATCGGGGGTGAGTTGTGGAGGTGTAGAGCGGCAGTGGATGAGCGGAGGATGTTCCGTGTGATGAGGTGGAGCTTTTACGACGGTCGGCGAGTCGTATGGAATTGCGGAATGACGGGGGCGACTCGCCGGAGGTGAGGAAGGTTATGGTGGATAGGCGTGGTCGTGGGGCAATCAAGTGAAATAGAGTGGGGAAAAGAAAGAGGGGAAGATGAGGAGTAATTATAACCTACTTGCAGGGACGAAGGGGGATGGAGACGCGGGCAGTCGTATCGACTGTCGTCGGAGAAGAAATACCCAGAGGGAGAGAGCGGCGACGAGGAAGTGGGCAGGGAGGCGTGCGCTTGGTGCGACGTGACGTAGGAAGACGAGACGAAGCTGGCTCTACTGCTGGTATGGCAACAGAGCGACGAGAAGGAGGAGGAGTGGTCACCAGAGCTTGTGGGTTTCCTGCCGGAGAGGGAAGAGAGGAATTTTTGAGGGTTTCTCCGCCAAGACAAGTCTACAAGAACCGGCAAAGGGGTGCTGGTTCTTATAAAGGGGGTGGCGGAGAGGGAGGCGCAGGCTGGCGATGTGCCAGCCTCGTCGGAGTGTGGTCGGAGACGAGACCCATACCTTCTGCGCGTTCGCATGGAAGGTGTAGGGGTCGTCAGGTAGCATGGTCGGGTCCTTGCGACAGAGGACGTCGCAGGGAACCCCGCGTACGTTTTGCAGGGTGGTTGCCTAGTTCTGCGCAGCGCCATGCTTCGTGCAAAGTCACCGGAGCATGGTGCTGCACAGAGTTTTGCAGGAGGGACCATTCTGCAAAGAACGACGAGAAAGATGTGGGCCAAACTGCAAGGGTTTCGAAAGATAAGGGTCAAAAAGTAAATGAAGAGGATCAAATTGTAAAGTCGGTCAAGGAGGTCTCTTCTTAGGCTCAAGTTTTGATGCGTGACTAATTTGAACCTAAGGATTTTATTGGTGAATTTTTTTTCTAGGTTGGACCATGTTTGACAGGCCAATTTACGTAAAAACCCAAATTAAATCATTAATTGGGCATGGTTCTCAATGTAGGTCAAAATGGGTTTCTAAGGCCAAATTGAAGGTTCTAAACCCTAGAGATTATTTTTATCTGAATTTTAGAGGGTTTATTTGATTTTTACCCTACCTCGAACCTCGTGAATTGAAGTGGATTTGTTTTAGGGTTACAGAATGTCATTTAATTTCTTGAAGTTGCTGTAACCCTCGTTAGATCAGATCATCCCACTTTCCTTCTTATTAGGTTTGTTTGACCTTTGTTTGGATCCTTAATTGCCCTATTTACAAATTGCGTTGGTGAAATTGCAGTTTTACCCCTTATGACTTGTTTTCTTCCTAAACTCAGAATGCTCTGAGTTAAGCCTTTCTTTGAGTTATGTAGGAGCTTTTTCTTGCATATCTAGGTTAGATTGTGCTAGTTAGGGTTCATTATGAGATTCTCATCATTGGGCTAAGAGGATAGTAGTTAGGAATGAAATCCTTACGAAGAGAGTTCCCAATCCACAAATCCATCCAGAAATCAATCTCACCCTCATGAACTTCCCACTTAATCATCGGTTTCATAAGAAGGAAAGTATCCCACAGAATCGTAATTCTCGTAGGCAAAGTACGAGGGGTAGAAGGAGAAGTCCCATACAATTGAGTCATAAGATTAGAATAGGGAGAGTTGGAGAAAAGGATAGTCCAAATACTCTTCATTCTAAGGACAGAGATAAAGAGATTAAGATCATGAATCCCATTCCCCCCACAATGAGTAGGTTTAGCCATCTGTTTCCAAGAAATCCAGTGGTGATGTTTAACCAACTCAGAGTGACCCCAAAAGAAGGCAGCCATAATCGACTCAAGTTTCTTAATAATAGATTTGGGACCCTCAAGAATAGATAGGATATGAATCGAAATTGACGTGAGAACATGTTTTATAAGCATCGGTCTAGAGGAAAAAGAGAGAAGATTGGCTTTCCATCCAGCTAGCTTAGATTGAATCTTGTCAATGATTTGATAGAAGTAGGCAGGTTTAGACCTACTAGGGAAGATTGGGCAACCCAAATATTGAAAGGGAAAGGATCCCAATTGGATGTTAAGAAGTTGAAGGATGTGAGTGATACGTCCAGCGGGGAAGTGTTTCCCAATGAAGCAATGACTCTTGGTATGGCTAATACACTGACCCGAATATTCTTGATATTGGCAAAGAAAATTAGAGAGGTTGGTGATAGTTTGTAAATTCCCGTTAAGAAAGAGGACGACATCATCCGCATATAAAAGACTAAGGGGAGGGAGGATACCACTCTTAATAGAAAAGGGTTTAATTTTTTCTTGATATGCCAGCTCTTTAATGCCACGAATAAAGGGCTCCATAAAGATATCAAAGAGAAGAGGAGAAATCGGATCCCCTTGTCGTATTCCCCAAGAAACCTAAAAGAATGCCCAGAATTGCCAACAACAAGGATAGAGGACCCATCATGTTCAACCAAGGACTTGAAGAGAGAGATAGCAAAGGAAGAGAAACCAAAATTTCGAAGAATTTGGTACAAGAGAGCCTACTCAATTCTACCGTAAGCCTTCTGTAGACCAAGTTGGATGATTATATTCGAACCAAAGATGTTAAGGTCAATACGTTGAGTGGTCGTTGGCCGTTTCGTGGGGTTTAAAGTTATGTTCGTTACAATATGTTGCGAAAAGCGATTACCAGTTTATTTTAATTTATTACTCGGAATTTAAAATATCCCGAGGTTGAACTCAGGGAGCACATTTTGATTCTAGAAGCATACAAATTCACAACTTACTATGATATACTATTTTACAAAAATTTAAGAGAGAGAAAAAAATCCTTTTCTTCTTTTCTTTCTTTCTACTCTTCTTCTTCTCTTTTCCTTCTCTTCCTTCTCTGGCTTTCCTTTTTCGGACGTCTGATTCTTTGTATCAGATGCCTTATTAGCCCCTTTTCTACAGTGCAAGCCCTCTCTTCTTCTTCCATTCTTTTGTCTTGGAGGCTGCTGCCGCTTCTTCTCCTTGGCCTCTTCTTCTTTTCTTCCTTTCCTCTGTGCGGCAGGCTCCCTCCTTCTCTTTTATTCTCTTTTTCTTTGGCTCTTTCTTCTCCTTCAGCTCCTTCTGTTGCAGCTCCTCCTTGGCTTCTTCTTCTTTTCTTCTTGAGCTGCTGCGTTTCCTCCTCCTTCTTTCTTCTTCTCTGCTGCGGGTGCTTTGCAACTAAGTCCTCGCCGCTCGTCTTCCTTTGCTCCTCCTCCTATTCCCTGCATAGGCGTCCGGTTAGGCAAAACCTAACCCCTACCCTCCCTGTGTCTCTCTCTCTCAAATTCACTCCAAGGTTCGCTCCCCCAGAGCCTTAATCGGGTATGCGGGTCGAGTGACGTGCCCGGGACCCGGCGAACCGACGTGGGTGGTGCGCGAGGTGTGCACAGGCAGGGTATTTGAGTCGTGAGCCAGGTCCGCATGGGCAGTGCCACGGATGAGACCGGGTGAGTGAGGACGAGGGACCTCACCCCTGTGTGACTTGAGGAGAGAAGCCTAAGTCACTTTTTCCTCTTATGCAGGTGCGGGCGTGCCTTCACTTCCGAGGTGGGACTAAAGTCCCACCTGCTCCTTTGTGCGCCTCCAGGAGGATGGCGTGAGCAATTGCGACTGCAGCTGAGGCCTTCGACTCCAATTAAGGGCATGAGTGCGTGCGCGAGAGTATTCTGCACACCTGAGACTATTGCACCTGGGCTGGGCGGACCTGGAGCTTGCTTCAAGCAAGCTTCCACTCCTGCGCTAATGGCGGAAGACGCTTCGAACCTGAAAACACGAACACGGCCTCGCAGCCTTGTTAGATGCCTTGGGGAGCTTCGCCACGGTGTGGCAAATGTGCAGAGGTAGTCGGCGAGGCGTGGGAATGTCTGTAGGCGTGTGCCTAGGGCACACTGTAGAGGTGCAGGTGGGTGTGTTCGGGGACAATGTGTGGAGAGTGTTGTGGTCGATGGAAAAGGGGAAAATGATCAGGGAGTGATGGTGGAGCTTCTGAGGGGTGTGGTGAGCTGGATGGAGGCGTGGAGTGGTGGGGTCACCTCGCCAGTGGTCTACTGGAGGTGTGGATGATGGTGGTGGTTGGCAACTGTCGAGGGGTCGAAAATAACCATTGATAAGGGGAAAATAAAGAGGGAGAAAGAGGAAGAGTTTTTACCAAGCTAAGTGGATGAAGGGGGGGGTTAGGAGGCAGATAGCTCATTCCTGCCGTCGTCGGAGACGAGGCCTTGTGGGGAAGATGACGGCGACGAGGAAGAGAGACTGGAGGGTGCCTGCTGGTATGGTGGCAGGGCGACGAGGGAGAAGGAGGAGGGTCGTCGGAGCCTGCGGGTGAATGGCCGGAGGAGGAGATGAAATTTGAGGGTTTCCTTCGGCCAAAATAGGCTTGAAGCAACCGGCGACCCCTGCCGCTCCTTAAATAGATGTTGGCGAGGAGAAGATCTCGTGGAGGGAGCGTGGGCAAGCTACCGGAGAATGGCCGGAGAAGAGACCCATGCCTCTCGTACATTCGCATGAGAGGTATGGGAATCAGCAGGGCATGGAAGGGGGTCCATGCGAAAGAGGACGACATAGGGGTCCCCCCTTTCGTTTCTATGGCTGGTCCCCATACCCTGCACGTCACCATCCTCCGCTTAAAGTCGCCGGTGGCATGGGCAGCTGCGCAGGGTGGCAGAGGGACCGCCTTGCAAAGAACGAAGGGAAAGTTGAGGGGCAAAATGCAAGTGTTCAAAAAGTTAAGGGTCAAAAAGTAATTCTTGAGGATAAATTTGTAAAGTAGGTCAAAATGTCCTTCCCTTAGGTTCAAATTTTGGTACAAACCTAATTTGGACCTAATGAATTCAGTGGTGAAATTTGATCTTAGGTTTGACCACGTTTGATTGGTCAATTTGCATAAAAACCCAAATTAGGTCAAAAATTGGGTATGGTTCTCATTCTAGGTCAAGATAGGTTCCAATGGAAAAATTGAAGGTTCTAAACCCTAGAGGATGTTTTTTCATGAATTTTAGAGGGTTTAATTAACTTTTATATTACCTAAAACTTCGTGAATTAAAGCGGATTTGTTTTAGGGTTACAGAATGTCATTTAATTCCTAGAAGTTACTATAACCCCTTTCAGATCAAGTCATCCCACTTTCTTTCTTATTAAGCTCATTTGACCTGTGTTTAGACCCTTAGACATCCTATTTGTGTACTGCATTGGTAAAATTATAGTTTTACCCCTTATGAGTTGCTTTATACTTAAATTTATAGTTCTTTGATTTAGGCTTTCCCTTAGGTTTTGTAGGAGCTTTTGTGTACTTATTTAGGTCAAAATGTGCTAGTTAGGGTTCATGATGAGGCTCTCATCATACCCCCATGCCTAGCTTTTGCTAGTCCCTTAACAAAAATGTAAGGTTTTAACCTTTGTTATAAATAATGAATTTCTTCCATCAAGTTTTGATAAGTGTTTTTCCTCTTGTATCCTTGATTAGGTCAGAATGCCACTCATAGGTCTAAAAGGCACTCTAGTACCAACCAAGATCTAGATTTGTCTAACTTTAGGCTCAGTCTTTAGCAAAGGTTTTTAAGGCCTACAGGAACTAACCTAAAGTTTATTGGACTCTGTGGTTAAAGCACTCATGCTTGAGATATTTTTAGCCTTGGTTCAGTTTGCAGTGCATTTTGTAAGAGAGAGACAGAAGATTTATTTGTTTGGAGAGTTTTCTCTCTCTTTTCTTTTTAGTTCTAGCTTAGGATTTGCTTCACAACACGATCTGTATCGGATTCCTTATCCCCATCATCAATCCTCAAGGGTCCCTGGCAGTCGATGCTTCGAGAAGCACCACCCATGGTAACCCCCAGAACCCTGGCTTTTGAGATTTCGAGATAATCCCGTCCATGGTATTCCATGGCTAAATTCAGACCCTGGCAATTGACACTTCGTGATAATGCCATCCATGGAATCTGAACCAGTAGAGTGCTTACATGCCCCTAGTATGATATGTAAATATCCTAAGAGACAAGCATCGAGGAGATGATATGTTGTTTCGCATCTTCGAGGGGAATTTCCCACCTCTCCGCACCGGGAACTCATCCAAATCAACTTGTGTTGATCGACTGCTCCTAATCTAGGTGACTTTTTCAGAACATTTGAAACGCTTCTACGTGATTTTGATATTTATGCTCACTGAAACAGAGTGTGTGTGAATTTGAGTGCTTAGGTTACTGAGTCCTGTAAATCGAAAGTTAGTTGACGAGGCCGAATACTCCCTAAGCCTTGGACCTAATACTTAAGCTTTTCATTTTCCTCAACCTCTTGAGGAATATCTAGATCTTAATGGGTACTAAGAGTCTATCCAAGAATGCCTAAGGTTTGCGTTCTTACTAATCTTGTTGTGCACTTTCCTTTTTCATTTCCTTAATGTGGTCTAAAACTTAGGTTAATTCCTTAATTTCTTATTAATGACTATCCCTTTTCTTTCATTTTGTGCTCCTTTTTATCATTTTGTTCTTCCATAAAGTTTTCCGGCACTTTCTTCCTCATTCAAAGTTTTTTTTTTTGTATATGCGGATTTTTTGTTGAAATCTTTTCCTTATTATTGCACTTTCATACCCCCCCATGCCTAAGATTTGCAATGTCCTCATTGTACATTAGGTGGGTTTTTATTTAGCTTGGTTTATACATTAGGATAGGTATTTGGTGAGTGGATAGGTCGAGGGGACTGTTGCGGACGATTTCTAATCTCAGGTACGGGTACCTGAGGTGGAGTTGGCTATCCTAAAGGATGAACGTAAAGTGCAAAGAAATGTCAGAAAAGGTTTCAGGTTTTTTAAAAAGAATGACGGGTTGCCTCCCGTTAAGTGCTGAGTTTTACGCCATTGGCTGGTCGCAATAAGCTCAGGGAGAATGGAGGATGATGATTCAGCCAAATCTGTACTGGTTACGACAATGAACAGTTTGAGTCTCTGACCGTTCACGACGAAAGGTTCAGAATCGTGGCTGAGAGGATTGATTTCGATGGCTCCATTTCCAAAAATCTATCGGACAAGATATGGTCCGCTCCACTTGGATCACAGTTTCCCAGGGAAGAGTTTGAGTCGGGCATCAAAGAGTAGGACCTTCTGACTAGGGTGGAAGATCTTTATAGATATGTGCTTGTCATGAAAGACTTTATCCCACTCCTTCTAGATTCACGAGTTCTCATACGCATCAAGGCGTAGTTCATCACTTTCTCTTATCTGAAGCTTCCTGTGGGTTCCAGCCTTAGAAAGATCTAAGTTGTAGCTCCGTACTGCCTAATAGGCTTTGTGTTCCAGTTCGATGGGAAGGTGACATGCCTTCTCGTACACCAGTTTAAACGGAGGCATGCCTAATTGGGTCCTGTGGGCGGTCCTATAAGCCCACAAAGCTTCCAGAAGTTGGGATGACCAATCCTTCTTGTCAGGTCGAACAATAACCTATAGGATTTTCTTGATCTCCCGATTTGATAACTCAACTAGACCATTAGTATGGGGGTGGTAAGGAGTAGAGATTCGGTGAGACACCCCGTATTTGGTCATCAGTGACCTGAACTGAGCATTTGTGAAATGGGTCCCTCCATCAGAGATGATTGCACAAGGAATCCTGAACCGTGAGAAGATATTCTGATGAATGAATTTGATGATGATCATGTGATCATAGGTTCGGGTCAGAATGGCTTTGATCCATTTGGACACATATCCCACAAAGAGTAAAATGTACTCGAAGCCGTCCGAAATAGCAAAGGGGCCCATAAAATCAATCCCCTAAATATCAAAAATCTCGCATACGAGAATCGGCTGCAAAGGCATCATGTCGCGGTGGCTCATGTTGCCTAAAATTTGGCAGCGACTGCATGCCTTACAGTGACTGTATGCGTCCTTGAAGATAGTGGGCCAGTAAAAGCCACAATGGAGGATTTTTGATGCGGTTTTGTGCCCAGAGAAGTGGCCATCTCATGCCTAGTCATGGCAGAAGGAGAGGATGTCATTGATTTCGCCCTCTGGGACACACCGCCGAATGACTTGGTCAGCACATATGCAGAAAAGGTATAGGTCTTCCCAGTTGTAGTACTTGGCTTCGAAATGCAACTTGTCTTTCTTGGCCTTCGGCCAATCAGATGGGATCTGATGAGATGCCAAGTAGTTTACTATATCAGCAAGCCATAGAAGCCGAGTACCAATGGTCAATAGGTGCTCATTAGGAAAATGTTCCATGATGGGTCTAGAAGGGTCGATGATCTTAGAAGGAAGGCGAGACAAGTGGTCAGCTACCACGTTCTGTCTTCCCACCTTGTCGTGAATCTTGAGGTCGAATTCTTGCAATAGCAAGATCCATCGGATTAATCGAGGCTTCGCGTCCTTCTTAGCAAGGAGATGCCTCACAGCTGTGTGATCCGAGTAGATTATGATGTGGGAACCCAGGAGATAAGTTCAGAATTTTTCGAGGGCAAATACTACAGCTAGCAGCTCTTTCTCCGTAACCGTGTAGTTACGCTGAGCCTCGTTAAGTGTCTTGCTAGCGTAGTAGATGACCACGGGCTTCCCGTCAATCTTCTACCCTAGAACCGCTCCTACAGCGAAGTCAGATGCATCATACATGATCTCAAAGGGTTGAGACCAATCAGGGGACTGTAAGATTGGGGCTTGGGTGACTCAGTCATGCAGGTTCTCAAAAGCTTGAGTGCATTCCTTGGAAATCTCAAAGCGTACATCCTTGGAGAGAAGAGTAGTCAGGGGGCGCATGATTTTTGAGAAATCAGGGATGAAACGACGGTAAAAATCGATGTGCCCCAGAAAAGATCAGATGTCCCTGATCTAGCTAGGCATAGGGAGTCTAGAAATTAGATCAACCTTGGCTCGATCCACTTGGATGCCTTTCTCAAAAATTAAGTGTCCCAGGACTATCCCCTCAGGCACCATAAAGTGGTTCTTTTCTCAGGAAAGAACCAGATTTACGTCAATGCAACGCCTAAGTATATGAACCAAGTGCTGAAGGCAATCATCAAATGATGCCCCAAAAACTGAGAAGTCATCCATGAAGACTTCCAGATAATCACCTACCATATGAGAGAATATGGCAAGCATGCACCGCTGAAAAGTCGCGGGTGCATTGCAGAGACCGAGAGGCATCCTTCGGAATGCGTACGTCCCGAAGGGGCAGGTGAATGTGGTATTCTCTTGGTCCTCTGGATGAATCGCCACTTGGTTATAACCGGAGTACCTGTCAAGAAAGTAGAAGAATCTATTTCCCGCTAATTTCTCGAGAATCTTATCAATGAATGGTAGTGGGAAATGATCCTTCTTTGTGGAGGAGTTGAGTCTTCGGTAATCTATGTAGACTTTCCACGAGTTGGCTATATGGGTCGGTATTACCTCTCCGGTTTCAGTCATGATAGTGATGAGCCCTACCTTCTTAGGCACAACCTGGATTGGGCTCACCCAACCACTGTTGGAGATCAGGTAGATGATCCCTGCATCTAACTACTTAATGATCTCCTTTTTCATGACCTCCAGCAGATTGGGATTTAAATGTCTCTGCATTTCACGGGAAGGTCGTGTGCCCTCTTCAGAATAGATACGGTGTGTGCAATAAGAGGGACTTATTCCAGTCAAATCATCAAGAGTCCAACCAATGGCTCTGCGATGTTGCTGGAGAATAGTAATCAGACGGGATTCCTGATCAGGTGTGAGTTTGGAGTTTATAATCACAAGAAATGTCAGATTATAACCCAAAAAGACATTTTAAATGATCGGGAAGGGGTTTAAGTTCAAGAATGGGGTTATTAGCAGCAGTGGGTGGTTCAAAGTGAGTGTGAGGTACAAGGGTAGGAGTTATAGGTTTGTCTATCTCAAGGTCTAACTCCTCTAATTGCGGTTCAAGATCCTCTTGTGGTTGATGAGGAATAATCATGTTGTCCTCCAGTTGTGGTTCATCAACCACAGCTCTAATATCACAGATTTGTTTAATGACACTGCAATTGATCCCTTGCTGGGCCTTAAAGATATCAATTTTGAGAGTCTGGTTCCCAAATTTCAGTTCTATTTGGCCCTCTTCACAACTTATATTGGGCCTTACAGTGGCCAGAAAAGGTCTCCCTAGTATGATTGGTGTATCCCTTGGGTTTTCAGGTGCGTCCATATCTAAAACTATGAAATCTACAGGGAAGTAGAAATCCCGCACCCTCACAATAACATCCTCAAGAATTCCTTTAGGTGACTTGATAGATCGATTTACTAACTGCAATGTCACCTCGGTCGATTTTAGCTTAGATTCTTCCAGATGGTTAAGTAGGGATGTGGGTATTAAGTTTATGGAGGCACCTAGGTCCAATAATGCTTTGTCGAACTGGGTTTCACCGATCTTACATGAAATCAAGGGAGTGCCTAGGTCTTTTGCCTTGCGTAGGAGTCTGCTCAGGATTACAGAGCTGGCTTGCTCTGATAGTACAATTGGACTCCCACTCTTGGTTCTCGGCTTATGCTGAGGTGTACACACATTCTTAAAAAATCGTGCATAAGCCGGTACGTGGCAGATCGCATCCATCAAGGGTATGTTTATTTGGACCTGTTCAAAGAACTTGACCAGGTCCTCCTCAAGAGCCACGGGTTTGGTTGTCCTCTTTCCCTTGGTCAAGGCCTCAGGAAATGGAACCTTGGTTGGTTCCTCTAGGATATGTCCAGGTTTTTGATCTGGGACAGGGATAGGAACATCTTGGATGACTGTCCTAGGGTTTGGATTACCAGGCTTGGAGTGGTCTGGATAAGGTGGATCTTGTGTTGCCTTACCACTACGGGTTGTTACGGAATTTATTCTTGCCTGGTTCTAGTTAGGGGTTGGTAAAATGGGCTGCTGCTGTTGGTAACCCGCATAGGAAGTTGAAGCTTCCATCCCATCAGGTGAAGGAATAGAAGGGGCCTGATAGACCATTTGTGCTTAGCCTGAGTTTGGGTTCATAACGCACCGCTGGGTCGGCACGCTATTAGGGTTAGGTAGAGGCTGAGAGGGAAGTGTGCCTGGTTGGTGATAATTCACCAACTGGGCAAGTTGATTTTAGACCTCTGTGATTTCGTCCTTGTGTTGCTTTTGAATAGCCGCATTCATTCTCTGAATGTTAGCCAAAGTCTGGAGGATGAGGGACATTTGATCTTGGTTTGGCCCGGATGGATAAGTGGGGTTGGGCCGAGGCTGAGGCGGCTGATAAGGACGAGGTGCTTGTGGACAGGATTGAAAGGGTGGTCTTGGATTCTGGGAATTTCCTGCCTACTGGAAATTGGGATGGTTCCGCCATCCAGGATTATAAGTGTTGGAAAAAGGGTCATTCTGAATGGTGTTGAGGTCCTCGCAGGTCTGAGGAGCCTCAGAAAAGTCAGAGAATGGGGGAGTAGGGCTCCCCCGGCAAGAAAAGAAAGGATCGAAGGTCCCTCCGGTCCTGGAGTCATATGGGGGTGGATATGAGTCCATCCCCGGAGAAGGTCGGTGGAAAATGTGTTGCACAGTTTCCCATGCAAGAGGGGGCTGTGCGAAGGAGTTCTGCGCAGAGGTGGCTCACTGCAAATGTTGAGTTAGCTCATCCACCTTCTTCTCAATAATAGAGACCTTGTCCAATCGATTGGCCATTAATTCCAGGTCAACTGATGCGGACAGGCCCTGCGTCTCGTGTGCTCCCCTAAGGTTCGTCGCTGCGTGGGTATTTGATGAGAACCTCATCATGAGCCATAACTAGCTCATTTTTATCCAATAAAGAAGATAAAAGCTCCTACATAACCTAGAAGAAGGCTTAACTGAAGGAACAAATGCTCTGAAAAGAAAACATGAAATAAAGGTTAAAACTGTAATTTTACCATTGCAGTATATAAACGGGATTTCTCAGAGGCAAAACATAGGTCAAATGGTCCAAATGAGATAAAAAGTGAGTTGAGTCAATCAGAAATGAGTTTATGGGCAATCTAAGAATTAAATGACACTTGGTAACCCTAAAACAGACCCGCATAAATTAACAAGGTTTCGGTTAGAATAAAAATCAAGTAAACCCTCTAAAAATCATGAAAAAACATTCTCTAGGGTTTAAAACACTTAATTTGGCCCTTGGAACCCAGTTTGACCTAGATTAGGGTCTTAGCTCTTCAATTAACCTAATTTGGGTTTTTACGCAAAATGTCTAGTCAAACGAGGTCAAACCTGAAATCCAACTTCACCATTGGATTCCTTAGTCCAAATTAGGTTTGTACCAAAATTTGGACCTAAGGGGAGGTCATCTTGACCTACTTTGCAATTTAGTACACCCCAAAGCATAATTTGGTCCATATCTTTTGAATATCTTTGCAGAGAGCCCCCTAAGTTTTTTGCCCCCTTTGCAATCCGGTCCTGCCGCCATTGTTAGGGCAGAACCAAGCTCCGGCGAGGTTTAGAGAGGGATTACTCTCTGATTCCTCAAAGATTCTCTCCCAGAAATGGAAGGGAGATTCTCTGAGGAATTCCCTTCCATTTAAGGCCAATCACAACCTCTGGTGTGAACCCAATCTCTCGGTGAACGCACGAGAGATTCGGGTATCTTAACCTCTTTCCATCTCCGATGAATGACCTCAGACGATTGCGTGCCCTCCACGCCCTGAACAACCGACCCAGTGCCTATAAAAGAGACTACACCTCCGGCCGCTCAATTTCAGCTTGATTTGGCCGAGTTTCCACCTCCAATTCATCTCCTCCTGCCTGGCCAAAAGTTCCCAGCAAGCTCCGGCAAGACCCCCTCCCCTCCCTCTTCGCTCTGCCACAAAACGAGTGGCAAAGTTATCTTCCTGACTCTCCTCCGTGTTGCACAGTACACGAGCACGTCGCCTCAGCCCCGTCGTCGCCGCCGTTCTCCCCCACTGGGCAGCGTCTTCTCCGGCGACAGCAGGTACAGCTGTCCACCCTCCGTCCTCCTTCGTCCCTACAATTAGGTTAGAACTATTCCCCATAGTCCCCTCTCTCTTTTCCCCCTGCTATTTTATCTGATTACCCCCCGATAGTGCCAACCACCTCCATCGTCCTCGCCTCCGACCGACCTCCGGCGAGGCGCCCACACCACTTCGCCCCTCCACATGGCTCGCCAACCCCCTCGTAAGCTCCGCCTCACCACCAGGAACACAATCCACCCCACCACTGCCACTCCAGACCTCCACAATCACCCCCCGACCAACCCCACATCTCCGGCCACAGGTTGACCTAGGCACGCACGCCTCGGCCGACCTGCAGCCTGCAGCACAGCCCACCGTCTTCGCCGTGCTACGGCGAAGGCTTCTAGCTAGTCTGATTGGGCCAATAGGCCGTTCTCGTGAATGTCAGGTTGCAGCTCCTGCCGCCATTAACAGCCGAAGCAGCAAGGAGCTTGCAGCAACTTCAGGTACCAGGAATCCTAGGCTGCAGGTGCAGCAGACCCCCGCAAGTGTCGCGAAGCGAGTGAGGCCAGCCAGTTGCACAGAGAGGCCAGCAGCTGGAGCAATCGCGCGACGAAAGCTCTGCGGGCGTGAAAGCAGGACCGACCAGATAGTCCCACATTGTGGGATTGCAAAACTCAGGTATCATATAAATTGTTTTTGTGTTTTCTTCTCACTGCCTCCGTAAGCTCAGGGGTGAGGTCCCTCACCTGCCCTCACCCGCCTCGTCCGCGGCTTGACCTCGCGGATCTGGCAGGATCCGACCCGACCTAAACCTACGCACTCCTCGCACATCACCACCTACCGGTGCGCCTGGTCCCGGGTGCGAATCCGACCCGACTACCCGTGGGCTCTGGGAGAGCTTCCTTGAGTGAAATTGCAGAGAAAGAGAGAGACGTTGGGTAGAGGGACGGGGGTAGGTTTTGCTTTAGCTGTGGTGTGTGCAGGAAGGAAGAAGCAAAGGAAGCAGCGAGCACTTAGCAGCTACAGTGTAGCAGAAAAAGAAGGAGAAGCTTTCGTAGAGATCCAAAGAGAAGGAAGAAGGAAGGCAAGGCAGAAGAAAGAGAAGAACGAAGAGAGGCCAAGTGAAGACTACAAAGATCAGAAGAAGAAGAAGAGAAAAGAAGGAAAGGCAGGAAGAAGAAGCCTTCGCAAGAAAAGAAGCAAAGCAGACAGAGAGAAGAGAAAGAAGATAAGCCAAGACAGAAGACGAGTCTGCAGAAGAAGAAAGAAAGCAAGATCAGAAGAAGAATAATCCAAAGGAAAAGGGAAAACACTTTTAAGAAGTCTGATCTTGGGATCAGACGTCCAATTTGACTCTTTTTCCTGAATTATTTTTTAAATACTTCTGAATTCCAGTTTTGAGTAAATTAGAGTGTTCAATTACATTTTTTAGTAGTAAATTCCATTTGCTCCCTGTGTTCGACCTTGGATACTCTAGTTTTTCGAGTAATAAAATTCTTTATATTTGTTTAAACGTTTTGTCGGTTATACTACAACGTGATACACTTTAAACCTGCACAAAAACGTTGAGAACATTTTTGGCGCCGTTGCCGGGGAGCAATGCGCAATTTACCACTAGTCTCTACATTTGTTTTTATCATATTGAGCACTAACTTGCCCTACTTTGCTTTGTTTTGATCTTGAAGGTATTTCACAAGAAGATTCCTCCTACAAGGCAACCACTCCAGGGCAAGTAATTTCTTTTCTTCCTTAAATTATCCCCTAATCCTGAAAAGACA
The DNA here is from genome assembly GCA_037157565.1 of Thalassia testudinum. Taxonomy (NCBI): domain Eukaryota; kingdom Viridiplantae; phylum Streptophyta; class Magnoliopsida; order Alismatales; family Hydrocharitaceae; genus Thalassia; species Thalassia testudinum. The sequence goes on from JAZHRO010000059.1 coordinate 28,560,827, forward strand.
AAAGGAAGAAAATCAATTTAGGAAACAATTGTCTTCTTTATATAGTAATCACCATCTTTAAGGCAAACATTTCCTGATTTTGCAAAAAAATTTTTAATCCTTCTTGAAGTTGGAGCAATTTTTTAGATTCCATCCCACAAATTCATGTGCCTAATAGAAATAACGCGTAATCTCTGTGGACAACACATTTCTTGCTTTTAAAGTCCAAAGAGAGCCTTTTCAAAAAGAAAAAGAGGATTGGAAATAGAACCAAATTAGGATTTCTACAGTAGGATCTTGGAGTGTTAGTCACACATGCCTGCATAAAAGGAAATAAACCCTCCCACATCAGTGTGCTACCCGAGACCGTGATTGAAGAAAGCTAAACAAGACACCCTAGGAACAAAAAGAAGCTCTAAAATCACTTGAATCTTAAAATTTCTGAACCTAATAACCTAGGAGTCAAATCAGGGTGATCTCTAGGCTTCAAACATAGAATCATTCTGCCATCTATAGGACAGGTCAGGTGAAGTTGACCCCTTGGGTCAACCAACCTCTAAATTAGGTCACAATACCAAACACATCTAAAGTTCAAGTGAGAACCCTAAAGCACCTTTGAAATAAAAGTGGTAGACTTAAGAGGTCAAGGTCCCCATTCTGGTCTACCTGGAATCTCAGTGACAAGAGAGGTCGGGTGGGGGAAACCCTGTAACCCGTAGGGATGCTCTACCGTGTAGGGATCTTTGCGGGACTCTCCCTCTCTGGCTGCCCAGGTAATTCTCAGGTGGATGATTTTCTGATCCAGGGGTCCATCTGCCCCGAACCTCCATAGTCATCCAAACATCTTTGGGTGTCTTGATTGGGTCAAAAACATCTCCAGTCCCTCATCTTTTCTCTTTAGAGCACACACACACATTTTCAGTGGGACTCGTTATTCAGATCTGATCGCTTCATAACACATCTTGATTCCAACTTGATTCTACATCTTGACTCCACCACCTGATCCAAATATGTAGCCAAACCACCTAGGACTACCATTCAAGAAACCTGAATATCAGAGATCCATGAGAGATAAAATGATTGAGGATGCCATGAAATTCTATGAAAATGAAGAAACCTCAACAATAGTAGGAAACATTTAGGTTGATGTCCCAACAACCACAACCTTTGTCATAACTTGTGCCCAAGTACTATTAGCAGAAGCCAACAAAGGATCAACCCATGACTTGCTCATTACTGCATACATTGAGATAGAAAAATTGCACAATAGTGAATACCTTCAATGTATGACAAATCCTCGACTTTGGAAGCAACACCAAGATAGTCTTGAAAAATGGGAAGAGATAATGAGATTAGTAAAACAAGTTATTGATCAGAAATACCCGTGTATACCAACAGAAGAGGAACTATCTTGGGACAACATCGAGGATCAATCTGATCTCGGGTTTGAGGCACAAAATGGTTGTGGATTCCCAACCCAGATAAAGTACAATGTGCCTGATATTGAAGAAGGTTGGGAAGTTTCAAATGCAGGAAAATACAATGTTGAGCCCATTTTAGAATCCCAAAACTCCTACAAGTATGAGAGTAGAACTGAACCTCTCAAGGGTATAAATTCTGTCCCTTATTCTGATAAGGTGACCCTCAAAGGTTATTCAAACCTAGATTCTAGTAATTCAACCCACATCCTAAGCCTAGAACCTAGATCTGAAACATATTTTGAAGATTTCAAGGCCCCAGATGAAGAAGATCAATCTTTTAATGAAGAATATGATTTTGGGCCTCGATTTGATGAATATCCCTCACCAACATCCTCAGAGGAACGAATCAATTTTTTGGAAGTCATGCCAATCTATGACACAGAAATCGAGGAGTTGGACGAGCAGGGTTTCAATTGGGTCTGCCCTACTAGCTTAGAATCTGAGCCTCTACCAGATACGGATATCCTTTTAAGCTCAGAATTAACATTTAGGCTAGATCCCAGTCAGGCTGCTGAATATACAACATATGATTTATTCTATGGTGGAACTCATGATCTGGAATCTCATTCAAACTTTGATTTTCGCAACTCTCCGACGATCTCGAATCTGACCATAACATCGAAGAAAATCTGCCTCCTGATTATAACATGTCAATCTTCTTTGAAGCCACCTGCTCCACATATACAGAACCAATCAACACCCGTTCCCCACCCCGACCTGCAACCGGACTCAATTTCTATTCCGATTCACCTCTCACTGAGCCGTTTGCAGATGATTTAACTCCATATCTATACCGGGTATCAGGTACTGATCAGACCACAAATCAGGAGCCTCCATCCTTTGATCACTCCTGCAGGGATTCAACACTTTACATTGATAATTTTTCGGAACCCCACTTTGACCAGGTTGATTCGACTCAGCCTGAACCCGAGTTTTCACTTCCATATCTATCAAAACTTCACTGCATATGGTGGGTTCCGCATCTGCTGATCTACATCTATCAACCCACCAGACTTATTGGGTTTCGGTTGCATCATCAGCCTACTGATCTTAACAAGCACCTGGTTGGACCAACCGGGTTCTTAATTAAGGTGCTTGTTTCCCAAAATTCCATTGATTTGACCACTCCCTCTCCACCCCATTTTCCGCTCGGCTGAAGGCATTAAATTTAGCGCTTAACGGGAGGCAACCCGTCATTCCCAAAAACAGAGACCCGTCTGATTATCCGTCTGTACTCCACATCTATTGCACCTTGAGTTCAGCCTTAGACAGTTGATCCCACCTCTGATACACGTATCAGAGCTTGAAATTGTTCTCATCAGTCATTTTCGACCCATTCACCCACCCGATATACCCTGTTCTAAGCCACTGACCTCAACACTAATTCACACCCTATGTTTACAATGAGGACATTGCACAACTTAGGCATGGGGGGGTGATAAAGTGCATACATACAGAACCAAGAAAAAATCAGAAGGATTCTCACAAAAAATTCGCATATGTCAAAAACACAAAAAATTGAAAAACTATGAAAAAGAACAAAAAATGGGGGGAGGGAGGAAATTTTGTGAGCCACATATTCATAAGGAGGAGAAAAAGAGCAAAAATGAAGAAAGGAGCACAAAATGAGAAAGAAAAAAGAAATAGTCATTAGTAAAAGAGTAAGGAATTAACTGAAGTTCTAGACCAGATCAAGAAAAGAAATAAAAGAAAAAGTGCTAAGGAGACACAACAAGAGATTAGCTGGAACGCTGGTCTTAGGCCTCTTGGGCTAGATTTGTTAGCTTAAAAATTCACGTATCTGATAAAATCTGGATAATCCTCAAGAGGTTGAAGAAAATGCGAAGCTTAAGTATTAGGTCTAAGGCTCAGGAAGTATTCGGCCTCGTTAACTGACTTCCGGTTTGCGGAATTCGGTAACCTAAGCACCCAAATTCACACACAGTCTGGTTCAGTGCGCATAAACATCCAAATCACGCGAAAAGCGTTTAATGTTCTAAAAAAGTCACCTAGATTAGGAGCAGCCAATCAACACAAATTGATTTGGACGAGTTCCCAGCGCGGAGAGGCGGGAAATTCCCCTCGAAGATGCGTAACAACATATCGTCTCCTCGGTGCTTGTCTCTTAGGATATTTAAATATCCTACTAGGGGCATGTAAGCACTCTGCTGGTTCAGATACCATGGGCGGCATTATCACGAAATGTCGATCTCCAAGGTCTGAATTTGGCCACGGAACGCCATGGGTGGGATTATCTCGAAATCTCGAAAGCCAGGGTTCTGGGGGTTGCCATGGGCGGGATTATCCCGAAATCTCGAAAGCCAGGGACCCTTGAGGATTGATGATGGGGACGAGGAATCCGATACAGACTGTGTTGAGAAGCTAATCCGAAGCTAGAAATAAAAAGAAAAGAGAGAGAAAAACTCTCCAAACAAATAAATCTTCTATCTCTCCCTTACAAAAGAAAAAACAAAAATAAAAAAAAAATGCACTGCAAACTGAACTTAGGCTAAAAAAAAAATGTCACAAGCACGGGTGCTTTAACCGCGGAGTCCAAAAAACCCTAGGTTAGTTTCTGTGGGCTGTAGAAACCTTTGCGGAGGACAGAGGCCAAAGCGGAACAGGTCCGGATTTTGGTTGGTACTTGAGTACCTCTAGGCCTATTATTGGCATTCTGACCTAATCACAAACGAAGCACTTATCATAACTGAGGACACTCTGGGTCTAGAACAGAAGTTAAAACCTTGAAATTTTGCTAAGGGACTAGCAAAAGCTAGGCATGGGGGTATGATGAGAACCTCATCATGAGCCATAACTAGCTCATTTTGACCCAATGAAGAAGTTAAAAGCTCCTACATAACCTAGAAGAAGGCCTAACTGAAGGAACAAATGCTCTGAGAAGAAAACATGAAATAAAGGTTAAAACTGTAATTTTACCATTGCAGTACATAAATGGGATTTCTCAGAGGCAAAACATCGGTCAAATGGTCCAAATGAGATAAAAAGTGAGTTGAGTCAATCAAAAATGGGTCTATGTGCAATCTAAGAATTAAATGACACTTGGTAACCCTAAAACAGACCCGCATAAATTAACAAGGTTCCGGTTAGAATAAAAATCAATTAAACCCTCTAAAAATCATGGAAAAACATTCTCTAGGGTTTAGAACACTTAATTTCTCCCTTGGAACCCAGTTTGACCTAGATTAGGGTCCTAGCTCTTCAATTAACCTAATTTGGGTTTTTATGCAAAATATCCAGTCAAACGAGGTCAAACCTAAAATCCAACTTCACCATTGGATTCCTTAGGTTCAAATTAGGTTTGTACCAAAATTTGGACCTAAAGGGAGGTCATCTTGACCTACTTTGCAATTTAGTACACCCCAAACCACAATTTGGTCCCTATCTTTTGAATATCTTTGCAGAGAGCCCCCTAAGTTTTTTGCCCCCTTTGCAATCCGGTCCTACCACCATTGTTAGGGCAGAACCAAGCTCCGGCGAGGTTTAGAGAGGGATTACTCTCTAATTCCTCAAAGATTCTCTCCCAGAAATGGAAGGGAGATTCTCTAAGGTATTCCCTTCCATTTAAGGCCGATCACAACCTCTGGTGTGAACCCAATCTCTCGTGCGAACGCAGGAGAGATTCGGGTATATTAACCTCTTTCCATCTCCGGCGACCGACCTCAGACGATTGCGTGCCCTCCACGCCCTGAACAATCGGCCCAGTGCCTATAAAAGAGACTACACCTCCGGCCGCTCAATTTCAGCTTGATTTGGCCGAGTTTCCACCTCCAATTCATCTCCTCCTGCCCGGCCAAAAGTTCCCTGCAAGCTTCGGCGAGCCCCCCTCCCCTCCCTCTTCGCTCTGCCACAAAACGAGTGGCAAAGTTATCTTCCTGACTCTCCTCCGCGTCGCGCAGTACCCGCGCATGCCGCCTCAGCCCCGTCGTCGCCGCCATTCTCCCCCACTGGGCAGCGCCTTCTCCGGCGACAGCAGGTACAGCTGTCCGCCCTCCGTCCTCCTTTGTCCCTACAATTAGGTTAGAACTATTCCCCATAGTACCATCTCTCTTTTCCCCCTGCTATTTTATCTGATTATCCCCCGACAGTGCCTAACCACCTCCATCGTCCTCGCCTCCGACCGACCTCCGGCGAGCCGCCCACACCACTCCGCCCCTCCACACGGCTCGCCAACCCCCTCGTGAGCTCCGCCTCACCACCAGGAACACACTCCACCCCACCACTGCCACTCCAGACCTCCACAATCACCCCCCGACCAACCCCACATCTCCGGCCATAGGTTGACCTAGGCACGCATGCCTAGGCCGACCTGCAGCCTGCAGCACACCCCATCGTCTTCGCCGTGCTATGGCGAAGACTTCTAGCTAGTATGATTGGGCCAATAGGCCGTTCTCGTGAATGTCAGGTTGCAGCTCCTACCGCCATTAACAGCCGAAGCAGCAAGGAGCTTGCAGCAGCTTCAGGTACCAGGAATCCCAGGCTGCAGGTGCAGCAGACCCCCACGAGTGTCGTGAAGCGAGTGAGGCCAGCCAGTCACACAGAGAGGCCAGCAGCTGGAGCAATCGCGCGATGAAAGCTCTGCGTGCGTGAAAGCAGGACCGACCAGATAGTCTCACATCGTGGGATTGCAAAACTCAGGTATCATATAAATTATTTTTGTGTTTCCTTCTCACTGCCTCCGTAAGCACAGGGGTGAGGTCCCTCACCTGCCCTCACCTGCCTCGTCTGCGGCTTGACCTCGCGGATATGGCGGGATCCAACCCGACCTAAACCTACACAGTCCTCGCGCATCACCACCTGCCGGTGCGCCTGGTCCCGGGTGCGAATCTGACCTGACTACCCGTGGGCTCTGGGAGAGCTTCCTTGAGTGAAATTGTAGAGAAAGAGAGAGACGTTGGGTAGAGGGACGGGGGTAGGTTTTGCTTTAGCTGTGGTGTGTGCAGGAAGGAATAAGCAAAGGAAGCAGCGAGCACTTAGCAGCTGCGGAACAGGAAGAGCAGAAAGAAGAGGCTGTGTAGCAGAAAAAGAAGGAGAAGCTTTCGTAGAGATCCAAAGAGAAGGAAGAAGGAAGCCAAGGCAGAAGAAAGGGAAGAACGAAGAGAGGCCAAGTGAAGACTACAAAGATCAGAAGAAGAAGAAGAGAAAAGAAGCAAAGGTAGGAAGAAGAAGCCTTCGCAAGAAAAGAAGCAAAGCAGACAGAGAGAAGAGAAAGAAGAGAAGCCAAGACAGAAGACGAGTCTGCAGAAGAAGAAAGAAAGCAAGATCAGAAGAAGAATAATCCAAAGGAAAAGGGAAAACACTTTTAAGACGTCTGATCTTGGGATCAGACGTCCAATTTGACTCTTTTTCCTGAATTATTTTTTAAATACTTCTGAATTCTAGTTTTGAGTAAATTAGAGTGTTCAATTACATTTTTTATTAGTAAATTCCATTTGCTCCCTGTGTTCGACCTCGGATACTCTAGTTTTTTGAGTAATAAAATTCTTTATATTTGTTTAAACGTTTTGTCGGTTATACTACAACATGATACGCTTTAAACCCGCACAAAAACGTTGAGAACAGTATTCGTCCTGTCGAATAGTCCCATGGAGTCATTGTTGATTGAGTTCTCACACATATTCTCGAGATTCTCCCACACAATGCCTTCATGTTGACCCATGATATTCCCTCTGCAAGTTGCATTGACGAACAATCTAATATCCTCATGGAGTCCCTGGTAAAAACACTGGACTTGTTCCCATTTAGGAACTCTATGATGGGGGCACTTTCTCATGAGATCCTGAAAACGATCCCATGCCTCATGAAGGGGTTCTCCTGTTTGTTGCATGAAGTGAGTAATTTGATGGCGCAAGGCATTGGTCCGACCAACGGGGAAGAACTTCTTCAAGAACTCGGACTGAAGTTCCTCCCAAGTGTTGATCGGGCAGGTCTGTGTCTGATACCAATGGGCTGCCTTGTCCATAAGGGAGAAAGAGAACATCTTCAGAAGTAGGATATCCCGATTCTGTGTGTCTGACCCGAAGGTTTGGGCCAGATGCTTAAGCTGTTTGATATGCTGGCGTGGATCATGTTGGGATTTAACTTGGAATTAGGTCCTCCAGTCAGGATTCTGACTCGAGGCTCAATTGCCACCGCAGCGGGATTATAGTGATCTCGTATCATGGGATGCTGCGGTGAGTTCATGAAGTTCTGGAAGAGACATTGAGTCCCTGGAGCTGGTGCTCAAGATTATTCTCTTTCTCAACAGGCTAAGCTATTGTGGAAGAAAAAGGTGAATTGGGTTCAGAATCAGAAAAGAGGCCTATGTGAAGAGGTTGTTGCCCAAACAAGGGTGTCGAGGCTTGGCCTCGGGGAGAGTGAATTTCTAGAGGAGGTTTCAAGGACCTCTTGCCAAACATTCACTGTTGGATTGGACGAGGTTAGCAGGTGCTGGACCCAATCAAGACACCCAAAATGTTGGGTGACTATAGAGGTTCGGGGCGGATGATACCCCTTAATCAGAAGGTCGTCCACCTGAGAATTACCTGGGCAGCTAGAGAGGGTGAGTCCCGCGAAGACCCCTACATGGTAGAGCGCCCCCATGGGTTATAAGGTTTCCCCCACCTGATCTCTCTTGTCACTGAGATTCCAGGTAGACCAGAATGGGGACCTTGACCTATTAAGTCTATCACTTTTAATTAGGATCAAGGTGCTTAGGGTTTCACCTGAACTTTATCCTTTTGAGTGCGAAGAGTGACCTAATTTAAAGGTTGGTTGATCCAAGGGATCAACTTCACCTATTAGTTCCTGTGAGAGCTTATTAGGTCTAGTCTTTGAAGGTTCAAGTGACTTAAGAGCCGGATTGCTTAGGGTTTCATTTAATAGATCTTTTCAAGCAATGGCTTAGGCGCACTTCTTTAGGGAATTTTCAATTCTTGATTAGAAGGTGTGTCTCTAAAATCCTAGCTTTTGAGTCTTAGGTTGGCTTTAATTGGTCCAGTTAGTTGCCTTAAGATTAGGTAATTAGGGCTCAAGCAAGAAGGTTTTAGCCCTAATTACCTTTAGTGGATGTACAGATAGAATGTGTTGAAATTGAAAAACAGGCAACTCTTGCAATTTACTATATATGAAAGACAGGTAATTCCTATATTGTTTTCCTTTTTCTTCCTCTTTAGAATTTTAGGGGCTTAAAAGAGAGAGGATAGAAAACTACCTATCTCTTGATGTAGTAGTTGTGCAGCTGTTTGTTCCTTCTTGTTTTCCTGTGCCTGCACAACAAAAGAGAAGAGATTAAGTCAGCAGTAAATCAAAAATTGTGAATTAATAGCTTCTAGAATGCCCGTTGCTCCCCGGCAATGGCTCCAAAAACTGGTCGTTGGCCGTTTCGCGGGGTTTAAAGTTATGTTCGTTGCAGTATGTTGCGTTAAGCAATTACTGGTTTATTTTAATTTATTACTCGGAATTTAAAATATCTCGAGGTCGAACTCAGGGAGTACACTCTGATTCTAGAAGCATACAAATTCACAACTTACTATGATGTACTATTTTACAAAACTTTAAGCGAGAGAAAAAAAATCCTTTTCTTCTTTTCTTTCTTTCTTCTCTTCTTCTATTTTCCTTCTCTTCTTTCTCTGGCTTTCCTTTTTCGGACGTCTGATTCTTTGAATCAGACGCCTTATCAGCCCCTTTTCTACAGTGCACGCCCTCTCTTCTTCTTCTTCCTTTCTTTTGTCTTGGAGGCTGCTGCCGCTTCTTCTCCTTGGCCTCTTCTTCTTTTCTTCCTTTCCTCTGTGCGATAGGCTCCCTCCTCTTTTCTTCTCTTTTTCTTTGGCTCTTTCCTCTTCTTCAGCTCCTTCTGTTGCAGCTCCTCCTTGTCTTCTTTACTTCTTGAGCTGCTGTGTCTCCTCCTCCTTCTTCTTTCTTCTTCTCTGCTGCGGGTGCTTTGCGACTAAGTCCTCGCCGCTCCTCTTCCTTTGCTCCTCCTCCTATTCCCTGCACAGGCGTCCGGTTAGGCAAAACCTAACCCCTACCCTCCCTGCGTCTCTCTCTATCAAATTCAGTCTAAGGTTCGCTCCCCCAGAGCCTTAATCGGGTATGCGGGTTGGGTGACGCGCCGGGGACCCGGCACACCGACGTGGGTGGTACGCGAGGTGTGCACAAGCAAGGTATTCGGGTTGTGAGCCAGGTCCGCATGGGCAGTGCCGCGAACGAGACCGAGTGAGTGAGGGTGAGGGACCTCACCCCTGTGTGACTTGAGGCGATAAGCCTAACTCACTTTTTCCTCTTATGCAGGTGCGAGCGCGCCTTCACTTCTAAGGTGGGACTAAAGTCTCACCTGCTTCTTCGTGCGCCTGCAGGAGGAAGGCGCGAGCAATTGCCGTTGCAGCTGAGGCCTTCGACTCCAATTGAGGGCCTGAGTGCGTGCGCGAGAGTATTCCTCACACCTGGGATTGCTGCACCTGGGCTGGGCGGACCTGGAGCTTGCTTCAAGCAAGCTTCCGCTCCTGCACTAATGGCGGAAGACGCTTCGAACCTGAAAACACGAACACGGCCTCGCGGACCTATCAGATGCCTTGGGGAGCTTCGCCACGATGTGGCGAATGTGCAAAGGTAGTCGGCGAGGTGTGGGAACGTCTGTGGGTGTGTGCCTAGGGAACACTGTAGAGGTGCAGGTGGGTGTGTTCGGGGACAGTGTGTGGAGAGTGTGGTGGTCGATGGAAAAGGGGAAAATGATCAGGGAGTGATGGTGGAGCTTCTGAGGTGTTTGGCGAGGTGGATGGAGGCGTGGAGTGGCGGGGTCACCTCGCCGATGGTCTGCCGGAGGTGTGGATGATGGTGGTGGTTGGCGACTGTCGAGGGGTCGAAAATAACAATTGATAAGGGGGAAATAAAGAGGGGAGAAAGAGGAAGAGTTTTTACCTAGGTAAGCGGACGAAGGGGGGGTAGGAGGTAGACGGCTCATTCTTGCTGTCGCTGGAGATGACGCCCTGTGGGGAAGATGGCAGCGACGAGGAAGAGAGACTGGAGGGTGCCTGCTAGTACGTTAAGGTGCAACGAACGATGGCGGAGGTAACCCTGCCACTGGTATGGTGGCAGGGCGATGAGGGAGAAGGAGGAGGGTCGTCGGAGCCTGCGGGCGAATGGCCAGAGGAGGAGACGAAATTTGAGGGTTTTCTTCGGCCAAAATAGGCTTGAAGCAATCGGCGGCCCTTGTCGCTCCTTAAATAGATGTTGGCGAGGAGAAGATCTCGAGGAGGGAGCGTGGGCAGGCTGCCGGAGAATGGCCAGAGAAGAGACCCATGCCTTTCATGCGCTCGCACGAGAGGTATGGGCATCGGCAGGGCATGGGAGGGGGTCCATGCGGAAGAGGATGACGTAGGGGACCCCCCTCTCGTTTCTAGGGCCGGTCCCCATACCCTGCGCGGCACCATCCTCCGCGCAAAGTCGCCGGAGGCATGGGCAATTGCGTAGGGTGGCAGAGGGACCGTCTTGCAAAGAACGAAGGGAAAGATGAGGGGCAAAATGCAAGTGTTCAAAAAGTTAAGGGTCAAAAAGTAATTCTTGAGGATAAATTTGTAAAGTAGGTCAAAATGGCCTTCCCTTAGGTTCAAATTTTGGTACAAACCTAATTTGGACCTAAGGAATTCAATGGTGAGATTTGATCTTAGGTTTGACCACGTTTGATCCGTCAATTTGCATAAAAACCCAAATTAGGTCAAAAATTGGGTATGGTTCTCAATCTAGGTCAAGATAGGTTCCAATGGCAAAATTGAAGGTTCTAAACCCTAGGGGATGTTTTTTTATGAATTTTAGAGGATTTAATTGACTTTTATCTTGTCTGAAACTTCATGAATTAAAGCGGATTTATTTTAGGGTTACAGAATGTTATTTAATTCCTAGAAGTTGCTATAACCCTTTTCAGATCAAGTCATCCCACTTTCTTTCTTATTATGCCCATTTGACCTGTGTTTAGACCCTTAGACATCCCGTTTGTGTACTGCATTAGTAAAATTACAGTTTTACCCCTTGTGAATTGGTTTATACTTAAATTTATAGTTCTTTGATTTAGGCTTTCCCTTAGGTTTTATAGGAGCTTTTGTGTACTTATTTAGGTCAAAATGTGTTAGTTAGGGTTCATGATGAGGCTCTCATCATTGAGTAAGCTCAAAAGTGATCACAATACGATCAAAGATCGATCTACCCTTGACAAACCCAGCTTGTTCAGGAGAAATAAGCTTAAGAAGAAGGGAAGAGAGCCTATTAGAATCAATACCAGAAACAAACTTGTATAGGACATTACAAAGACTAATAGGCAGATACTCAAAGAGGTCATGCACCTCAGCTTTTTTAGGGATGAGTGACATGAAGGTATTATTGAAAGATCGTGGGGCCTGATGTTAGGTGAAAAAATACAAAATAGCCAAAACCATTTCATCCTTGATGAGATCCCAAAAGTGAGAATAAAATTCAACATTGAACCCATCAGGCCCCGGAGTACGGTTGGGGGCAATCTTTGAGACAGTGTCAAAAACATCCACAGAATTAGGAGGACGAGTATGGAAGGCAAAATCATCCTTGGAAAGAATAGGGGGAATGACCTCAGCAAAGGAAAAGGACCTGGGTGTTCATCAGATTTCAAAAGAGTCCTATAAAAGTCAGAAGCTTTGGATGAAGTGACATCCCAACACCAATTACCCACCATGGCAGAAAGAGACATTTTGTTCCTCTTCGCAAAGCGTTTCCTAATGGTAGAGTAGAACTTGGTATTTCTTTTGCAATTTTTATCCAATCAATCTTAGCCTTTTGAAGTAAAAAATCATTAAGTTTGGCCAAAGCATCATCAAGTTGAATATGGGTATAATTGAACTCAGCAGCAAGGTCCTCATCCCAATGGGATTGGAGCCTAGAATCTATGTCATCATAATGAGCCTCAAGGACCTTAATAACCTCATTAATGTCTCCGAAAGTCGATCTATTCCACACTTTCAGGACCCTCTTAAGAGCATACAACTTTGAATAAAATCTAGAAATAGGATCCAAGTCAGGATTAACCTTCGTGTGGCGCTAGATGTTATGAACCATAGGTTTGAAACTAGGAGCTCTGAACCACATGTTCTGAAATCGAAAAGGATCGAGGCAAGTAAGGGATTTGACCGAGTTCAGAATGATGGGAGCATGATATGAATTTCTTCTAGAGGCATATAAACCTGAGGAGAAGAAGGATAAAGCCTCAGAGTTTAAAAGGACCCGATCCAATTTTTGCCAAATACGAGATCTACTGCGTCGGCCATTGCACCACGAGAACTGAGAACCTGATGATGGCATTTCCAAAAGGGCCAAATTATGAATACATGCTAATAAGGAATCGGCTTGACCTTGAGAGAAAGAAGCCCACCAAATTTCTCAGTAACGCAAAGCACACAATTAAAATCACCCCCAACAATCCACGGTAACAGACGAAGGGATGAGAGAGAAGAGTGGAAGTCCTAAAGGGCCTCACATTGTTGGGTCTCGCAAGCAGCATAGACAACCGAGACCTTGATCAACAAATTACCTATCAAGCACTAAATAGTTAAAGCTTGATTGGAGGAAGCTAAAAGACTGACCGATAGACAATCCATCCAAAAGCACCAAATCTTAGGAGATTCAGGGACAACCAAACTATGATGAAAAGAAAGATCCTTCATAATCGAATCAATCGAAGAGGGGTTAGCAAAAGGCTCAAACAAGAAAATGAGCTTAAGGTGATGAAGATGAATCGGATTCTTGAGACGAGTCATGGTAGGGGAATTGAAAATACCCCTACAATTCCAGAAAATACAATTCATAAAGAAAATGTTTTCTGAAGCGATTTAGATCGACTTCGGGTAACCCTCCCCATTCCCTCCAAGCCTTGACCACCACAGGCTCCTCTACCCATCATAAGAGAGTGTGCCTCTTATGCCTTGTCTTGGAGGAAAAGGGGTTCGGCATTGAAAAAATCCAACAATCCTTGAGATTGTACATTAGACGTATTATCATAAATTTTAGCATCATCGCTCAGGACCTCCTCCGATCCCCCAACCTCAGAGATCAAAGGAGGATCAGGATCAAGGAGATGAGGAGGAGAGGGTAAGGGAAGATAAATGCCCCAAGCCAATCCACAGGCATCATTTGAAGAACCACATTTAATCATTTAACTTTAACATCATCATTTTCCTCAATAAAATCCTCAACCTATAAATTATTGACAGAAAAAGCCCGTTGATTAGCAAAATCATGCAGGAAAATCGCATTCTCTTTATTAGAAAAAACCAGCTTAGGGAAACCTTCGCTTTGAGATCTAAGCACACCGGACGGAGTTTTATCTGACAAATCTGAAGAGCGAGAAATCCCTGAAGAAAAATGCGAAGATTTAGAACAAGACGATGGAGCATCACATCCAAACACAGTAGAATCAATAGAAGTAATAGGTAAAGGGGCTAAGTAGGAACTTATCACCTTTGTGAAGGGGCTAAGGGGAAGGAAGATTGAGGGCCAGGCCCTTCAATCTCCTTCCCGAGATCGATGGAGGACCTCGCCAAACGCTTCACCCACCTGCGTAGCTGAAAGGTCCTTCCCTTCAGCTCTGGAGGAGAACTAAGAGTGGACTCAAGCCATGGAACACCTCCCCCCCCCCCCCACTACCACCACCAAGTAGAAGTGGGAAGAGAAGTTATACAAGCCAAGTTGGAAGCATTAAAAATCCCATCCCCATCCTCTGGAGCAGAGGGATCATCCTACTGAAGGGCAAGGACCAAGCACGGCTCCGATGAACTGCACCTGGGATCTTGAGCAGCATGCTAAGGACGAAGAGGACAGTCCGAACATGGCTCCTGGAATAGAGGTCCTAAGGTCATCTTAGGTGGAGCCACGTCTTCACCTATGTTCGCAGCCTGCATAGAGAGCTTAGGGCAAGTAGAGATAACATGGCCAAGTTTCATGCAACTCGGACAAAACATCGGAACCTTTTCAAAAATGACGCATTGAGAAATCTGAACCTGACCATTGAAGATGAAAACAAATTCGATCGAATATCTAGGTCGTAGACCCTAAATTGTTTGGGGATCCACACAAATGGGGGGCCCGAGCTGATACGCAATGGAAAGCAAAGCGTTTGGATGGAGAAGATGAAGATTTAGCCCAGGAAAATCGACCCAGACCAGAATAGTTGAAATCGAGGAATCAGTATGGAAAGAGGGTGTCCACCTGATGAATTGGCACCGCCTTCGATCAATGACAACCGAACCGATAGAGTAGATAGAGCAGAAATCCAAGTACATGTCACAACGGAGAAGCCAATGTCGGACATGCGGAGAGGTCAGGGAAAAATCAGAACGAACATTGAGCTAATTAGAAAGAAACCCTTTTAATCTTTGAGCAAAGGGTTTAGGGCCCTAAGCTTGAATCACAATCTAAGTCGAAAATCCCAACGAAAGCTCAGCGATCTCATCAGAGGAAAAAGAAGTAGCAAGGACACCCTCACGCAACTCCGGTTGGCAGACTTTGAAAGCGAGCTCCACAAAGGAAGGTTCCGAAGAATCGGAACCCGCAACCACCAAGGCGAATGATCGCTTTAGTGGAGGGAGATCGTCCGACCAAAGAGGAGAATGAGGGGATTTGGGCGAGGCTGGACCAGCATCCATCTCACATAAACCACCAAAAAGAAAGACGAAAACACAAGGAAAGCACAACACAAAACCCTAGGAAACTAGGGCACCCGTCACAACCAAAGGCAAAAACCAGGAGGTGATCCAAGTAACGAGCCCCAGAACACAAAGGAAAAAGCAAACAAAGCCATAAGGGCAAAAGCAAAGGCTGCCCAAGGATCACACTCCACAATGCCCCTAAGGGGCCATCGCAAATGCGAGAAGCACCGAGGCCCCCCTCCAAAGAGAGAGGACTAAGGACCTCACCAGCACAGGAGAGTAGATCCCAAGCAGAAAGGGAAAAAGGAAAAAGAAAGGGAGCGAAGGAGAAGGGGAAAGTAGGGGGAGAAGGGATGGCAAGGGAGCGGAGGGAGCAATCGTCGCAAAACCTAGGTGAGATTATGAATTTACTTCTTCAAAGACTTTGGTTATCCTTAACTACCATTTATTCTACAATGAATGAAATATAGGACATGATGTGAGTCAACTAATAATTTCATTGAATCAATTAAATACTCCTATTCTAAAAAATGTCAATCTTAAAAGGCTACAATAAACTTAGTTTAAACGTCTCATAAAGGCTACATGTCTCTGCCGATATTTACCAAAAAGCATTTCCTTTCATGTGAGCTGTGGATATATATATATATATATGTATTCGATTTTTAATTATTGAACTTTTCCAAAAAGAACTAACTTATCAAGGTTTGCAACTTCATTTTTCAAGCAAGTGGGTTAATGTAGTCCAAAGTTATTAAAAATATATAAAAACATGAAATATACTTCGGACATAACACAGTAAAGTACCGAGGTAATGCTTGCGGGAAGAAAGGAACCTGAAATATATGATTCTCACTTCAAAAGCAATGACAAGCTTGTAAAACAAGTATCTCTCAAATGGGATAGAAATGACAATGATTAATGATTCATTTCCCTCTAGTTGCGCAGGTTAGAAGATTAAGATACCTTAAGATTGTATGAGTAATGCTCAGGCAATGACTTCTCTAAGACCACAATGTAAAGCGGATGGAGAAAACTAAAATCATAAATGTCTTGCTACATCTCATGAGTCACTCAATCCCCCGAGTTCAGGAGGATATGTAGGTAATGTGATATTCAAAGGAAAATTTTTTACAACATTAGTTCCATTTCCAACCACTACCGACAGGAAAATAGATTTAACAAGAAAATGCGTGTCCTCTATTTTATGACCATGGTATAGGGATTTCATCAATTAACTTAATACAATCTTAAGAATAACATCACACGATATCTATACAGATACGAAATTCGACTAACAAATTGTATGGAACCTCACATCACAAATATTACGCTCACTTCAAGCATTTACTGCATTTGATTAGAAAACTCTTAACATATATATCAATGCAACTAATTAAGATGAATACTGAAATGGAAGAAATATATCAATGAAAGTGCCTTTGTGGGTTCAAACAAGTTTACCACAGTAATATGTGTAAACCGAGTACAGTTATAAATTGTAAAGTTAGTGAGATAAATAATCTCATAACATACGAACAATTTCAAACCAAACTGATAAGAGATTTACGAGAAAAACAATTGTTGTTTCCTTGTCACCATCCTACATCCTCGCAACTATTTTTTCAATACATGATTACGGTGAACATCAGTGGATATATATATATATGTGTGTGTATTGTAACAGCCAATAACCATTCCTATAAAACTTCACATCAAACATATAACTTTTACTTCATATGATGCATTTAATTACGGAACTCTGATTAAACTAATCACCGGAACTCTTTCGTATACTGAAACAGATAAAAATTTTATATGAGAGTGATTTTATGGGAGAGAACAACTTCAATACAGTATTAAGTGGGAAACGAATGCATACCTAACCGTGTCAAAAACAAATTTTCCATATTATAGTGGTAGATAGTATGGCTGACAAGTACGATGTAAATATATCTACTTTCCATTGTACACTTACAACAGTTGTCCTCAACATAAAGACTTCCATATGCATGCATAACAAATGCTACTGTCGAATACAAAGCAGTGACAAAGCAAATAAATATCAGCGATTGGAACCAAAATCATTTCTCCTCTTATGTGGACTTTTTTATTTCAAATTCATTTTAGTTCTTTTTCCAGCGAATAACTAACTACGGTCCCTTCATTTCGATCTTCACCCTCCGACAGACTTCTAGGGTATGCAAGGTAGTGCATTCAATTTCTTATGCAGAAATCCACATGCATCAAACCAATTTACACGACCTGAGGGCAGTTCAGTTCTACATCCTTCTCCAATATAGCCGCATCCAATTTCCATTAAACCACTTCCTTGAGTATCAATCACGAAGGGATTGGAATAGAAACCTTGGGTCATAAAACAACATGAGATGGTGATGACCAACTCACATACATTGCATACTCAATCGACAGTCGGAAATGCATCTAGGACAGTGTCTTACTTGTGAAGAACATGGGTCATGAATTCCTCATGCATTGCCCTCACACGATCGAGTAGCATCACTTCTTCGATCGATTCTACTTCACCTGACAGCCACAAGAACATTGTGATTAGATTTCTGGGATAACAAGAGGCCATATGCGACCAAATACCAAAAGCTTAGAATGAGTTACTCACCCTCTTCCTCCTCCAAGAACAAATCCAAAACCACCCACAAAATAGCATCCACCGAGCATGACCCCAATTTATAGAACTTCCTACTCCCGACCTTCATCTGCATAGCAACCCATTCATCATGATTGATACAGCCACAAGAAGATGAAGAAGGGTTGTGTGGGATCATCTGCGTCATCAGGATCTCATTTGCAGAGAAACCAACCATTCTAGGGAGAAATGCCAAAGATGGAACTCAGGGGTACATCCCACAGAAAAGAAAAAATCAAATGTGCATTTCACTAATAAGGAAATTGTATCAAGTGCTCAGCTGAAAGGCCCTTCCAAAATCTTCATTTGCAGAGAACAACTGATATCAAATTGCACCAACCGAAGTTATTGACCCAACATGTATATTGGTCAGAGGAAACCCTAGCAATGAAGAATAGGCAAGAGAAAAGTTGTCCCAAAAATCATATCGTGGTGTGCAGTGATCATTTGATATCGATACACACCAATCGAAATAAATGAGCAGAGGTTTAAATCAGCCAATTGAAGCCCTACTAAAATTGAACGAGTTGAATTCTAAATGAAATCCTTGCGTACAGAAATCCTCTCAAAGCAAATTGCAACATCCAAAGTAAATGAGGTGCGATATAACTCAGTCAATTTAAAACCTAGCATGCGTGCTGGGAAAGAAAGTCAGATATGCCATAGCGTCACTAGGTAGTAGAATAGGTCATGAATGGCCTTGTAGCAAAGTAAAATCTCACCCACCATACAAAAAAAAAAGATCAAAGATGAGTAAAAACACCTTGTAGGGCAAGATAATCTTCCAACAATGGCATCGCGTAATCGAAGATAAAATTCCATGGAAAACCTAAACAGCAATCACAAGATGCAAAGACATCACACTCATGTACTGAAATGGGGGAGGAGGCGGCGGTGATCCGTAGCCAAAAAATCCTTCTTTGAGTACTAGAAGAACTTTGCCATACTCGATCGCGATGATTGCAAGCGAGAGGAAGGGGAACGAAATGCTTGCATCAATTGAAGTTCAAGACAGAGATGGAGTGCTGACAAGAAATTAGGGTAGCAGAATAGGATCGTGGAATAAACCCTATTACCTCGATGGCAAAATGGATATCTTCTGATTTAAGTCCACTAGATCCGACCCAAAGTTAACTAGACCTTCCTTCACCCAAAGATATAGACCCACTAATTCCACAATACAATCGAACCCTACAAGAAGAAAGGCTATCTTGCATACACATTGGTTTGGCGTAGAGTTACACATCAGTGGAAGGGTGTTAAGATGTACAAATTTTTCAAACAACACATTTGAAAATAAATTAATTATTATCTTAATCAAGCCTTTTTTTCTACTTGAAATAGTCGCTAAATATGATTTCCACATTTTAGATCATCTACCATTGAAATGTCTTGGGAGAAGATCAACCTCTACTCCTTCGATCACACATTTCGAAATGTTTCATTTAGTGGAAAAGTAAAATATATATATTATATTATATTTTGAAACTTTAATCGATTAAAAGATTAAAATATATTAATTTAAAATAAAAATATACTGATATATTTTTATTTTTCACTTGTAAAAATAAATTCACTTTAAAATTTTTTTTCCTATGAATTTTTATTTAGAATTTCAAATTTAAAATTTAAGTTTATAATTTAAAACTTATGAAAAATAATTTTTCATCTAAAAGATAAAAATTTCTTTGCATACGTACAAAAATACTTTGCATAAGTAAAACATCAAATAAAAATAAAATATGCATCCATGTATTTACATTTTAATTATTTTTAATTGATATATTTTTATTTTCAATTACGATTAAAAAATCAAATTTTATTTATTAAAAATTATAATATATCAATATATTTTATTAAGGGATGACCCCACCTTGCCAAATACCTTAACACCCATATTCCCACTCGCATCCTCAATCGGGGTATCCGATTCTTGTGAATAAATGCTAATTGTTAGCCAACGTGGAGCGATCAAAAGCTGTTCCCAAGTTTGACCCATACTAGCGGACCACCGCCACCCGTCGAGATATTTAGATTTCATGAAAAAAACGTGAAGATCTTCTTAGTTATACCAATACAGACGACCAAATTTAATACTGATCTGATAAGACAGTGACCTACGGTGTTCGTCAGCCGTGCAATTCCCATCCAATAATTCTAGGCTCTTTGGGACGATGGTGCATACGCAACTAAACAGTATTGGCATTAGCCCGCATGCGTCCACATAGCCTCCAAAGAAATTAACGCACTATAATTCTCGGCCTTATCTCATGTGCACCACATCGATGTGCTTTGTCCATGAGGATGGTGCCCGATTAAAATTTAACATATGAATTTATATATATAAATTTATATACATAGATATGATTAAATAACAATAAGTGAATTGACTGTATCTAAAGTTTAATTTAAAGTAATTAAATTAAGTTATTTTCAAGGATATGGACATAAATATAAATGATTTAGTATGGTATTTTAAAATATATGTGCAGAGATCCATTTGTGAATATACATCTCCTCTATGGGTAGAGATATAATTCACCCATACAGTAATTAAGAGGACTAACTACTAATTAAGCGATTCTAGGGGTTATGATCCCGAAAAGGCCCACAGGTAATTCTAGGTTTGCAACCCCATCGTGTGCCTAAGTTTTTGTGTGGATATTTAGAGAGAGACAGAGAAACTTGACGACATAGAGAAGAAGAAGAGGAGAACTCCTTCTGCTGGTCTTTCCTAATCAAGGATTCAAATCTATAGCGAGTGGGTTCTTTTGGAAGCTCCATTTAGCAGTCCCCTCCCTCTCTCTTCCCTTAAGATGAGCACAGGTATTTTGAATGCTCTCTGCTTCCTTGAATCATCAAAACCATGTCTCCATGTGTGCATGTATACTTGTTAGTAGATAAAATCATGTTACATAGTTCATTTTATTTATGGAATGTATCTTTTAATGTGAAGTCCAATATACTATCATGTGTGTATCTTTGTTGTCAATCAATTTTGATTTCGTGCAATTACTTGTAACATATCTATGGGTGTTTCATATTCCTAGAAAACACTATATTATATATGTAACCATCAACAAGTACCGGTACTAAAGTTTAATACTGGTACAAGTGAATCCCAGGTAAGGTACTGGGCTTCGGATCTTCAGGACCTGTAGCTTACAAATACCGGTACTGGTCACCAGTATCGGTACTCGTTGGCTACAAGTAATTTGCTAGTACTCAACAAGTACCGGTACTCTTCTCAAGTACCGGTACTTGTTGAGACCAGTCGGGTCCTGGAGTGTTACCAATACACATGAAGTACCGGTACTTAGCATGACTATCGGTATATGATAAGTACTGGACGAGTACTCATTTGGATTTGTATTCCAAATAGTAACACATGAGTACCGGTACCCATGCAATATGGAACCTACGACAATATGTCATGAGTACCAATACTGGTACACCAGTACCGGTACCCAGTCAACCTAAAGTCCAATTGAGATCAGATACAGGTCCATCCCTAAGTTAGAGGTGGGATGATTTAAGTTAAGCCCATAAGGGTTTAAGGATTTAAATTCATAACAAGTGGTATCAGAGCCAACCCACTCTCTACTTAGTATAATTAAGTCCGATCTGATTAATATGGTATATTACTCTTGGATAACCTAATTGAAACAGCATCTCGCCAAAGTGAGCTCTCATGTGGATACTAGGATTATTTGTAAGTAATAAAAGGACGAATGTGTGATAGTAGATGAGTGTGCACTGGCCCAAAGAAAAGTGCATACTCCATCTACTTTCACTCATTTGCGTGGGAGTAATGAGGTGTTGATTATTAGGATTTCTAAGTAGTCATTGAATTGGCCCAAAGGAAGGTTCATGACTGACTTGGAATTGAATCAATAGTCATTTCATAACACACCATGTCTTTAATTACAAGTCAACCTCTCATCCAAAGATGAGATCCTTGATGGAGTTAAATAAGACATATGATGGGATTAAGAAATTAATTAGACATATTGTGTTTTAAAGGAGTTTAATCTTATGTCTATCTGCTTTTATTTTTAGAAATGTCTTCTGCAAACATTACCGCCACTTTAAACTCCATACCCATGTTAAGTAGCTCTAACTTTAAGTCCTGGAAAGAGAACTTACTGATAGTCTTAGGGGTTATGGATCTTGATCTGGCAATTAGGGAAGACTCTCCTATCCTTACGGACACTAGTACTCTCGATCAAAAGAGAGAAAAGGAAAGGTGGGAGTGGTCTAACCAGATTTTGCTAATGATCATGAAGAGACCCATACCTAAGACTTTTAGGGGCACTATGTCCAGGGATATAGCCACTGCCAAGGACTTTTTTACTGAAATTAAAAAGAGGTTTGCCAAGAATGAAAAGGTAGAAATCGGTACACTCTTGGCTAACCTAATTTCCATGAAGTATAAGGGGAAGGGCAACATTAGAGAGTATATTTTGGAGATGTCCCATGTTGCTTCAAAGTTAAAAGCACTCAAACTAGATTTTTCTGTAGATCTGTTGGTGCATTTGGTTTTGATATCTCTCCTTCCTGCTTTTAACCAGTTCAAGGTGTGTTATAACTGTCAGAAAGAGACTTGGTCTCTGAATGAGCTCATCTCGCACTACGTTCAAGAGGAAGAGAGAATGAAGCAAGATAGGATAGAATGTGCTAATGTTGCCACTTCTTCTAAAGGAAAAGGCAAGGCCAAGAAGAGAACTACAGAAGCTGCAAATACAGCTTCACAAAAGAAGCAAAAGGGGAAGGTTGCAGAGTCTTCCAAATCAGGATTCTTCTTTTGTGGAGCTGAGGGGTACCAGAAGAAGCACTGTACCAACTATCACGCTTGGCATGCTAAGAAAGGTACGGCTTATAGTTTGGTTTGTTCAGAAATAAATTTGGCTTCGGTTCCTAGGCACACTTGGTAGATGGATTCAAGTGCTACCACTCACATAAGTGTGTCTATGTAGGGTTGCCTAAGCTGTCGAAGTTCAACTGAAGCTGAGAAATTCAGTTATGTCGGGGATGGGAAGGCCATTGAAGTTCAAGTTATAGGACAGTTTAAATTTTTGTTGAAAATCGGGTTGTATTTGGAATTGAATGAAACATTATTGTACCATCTTTTAGACGTAATCTCATTTCTTTTTACGTTTTGGATAAGTGTGGTTTCACTTGCAGTTTTGGTGGTGGAAAAGTTTCTCTGTTTTATGATTCCAAATTAGCGAGTACTGGTTTTCTTTCATGTTTTGATAATTTATATTATTTTGAAACCATAACTTCATATAATGAGTCTTCTCTTTTGGATACACGAGGAGTGAAAAGAAAATTAAATAATGAATCATCAACTACACTATGGAACAAGAGATTAGGTCACATCTCCAGAAGGAGAATAGAGAGACTTGTGTTAAATAGTATTTTGGAACCCTTAGAATTTTCTGATTTTGATCAGTGTGTAGAGTGTATTAATGGAAAACAAACCAATAATAGGAAGTTTGAAGCCAACAGGTCAAATGGTATCTTGGATGTGATTCATACGGACATCTGTGGGTCATTTCCTACGCCTGTGTGGAATAGCCAACAGTATTTTATCACATTCACAGACAACCACTCAAGATATGGCTTCATATACCCAATTCATGAAAAGGCACAGTCCTTGAACACGTTCAAAAATTTTAAAGTTGAAGTTGAGAAACAACTCGACAGAAGGATTAAATCTGTTAGATCTGATTGTGGTGGTACATACAACAGTAGATATAACGGATCAGGTGAACAATGTCTAGGACCATTTGCCAAGTTCCTAGAGGAATGTGGTATCGTTCCTCAATACACCATGTCAGGCTCGCCCACTATGAATGGTGTTGCTGAAAGACGAAATAGGACGCTTAAAGACATGGTAAGAAGTATGATTGCTCATTCTTCCTTACCAGATTCACTCTAGGGAGAGGTCTTAAAGACTGCAGCTTATATTCTGAATAGAATTCCAACTAAAGCAACCAACAAAATACCATATGAGCTATGGACTGGGCGGAAACCTAGTCTTAAGCATTTTCATGTGTGGGGATGTTCAGCTGAGGCTAGGCCTTATAGGCCAAATGAAAGGAAACTGGACACAAGGACTGCTAGTTGCTATTTTGTTGAGTATTCTGAACGGTCAAGAGGATATAAATTTTATGATCCCACAACTAAGGAAATTTTTTAAATCTGGTAATGCCAAGTTCTTTGAATGTGTTAAGTCTGCCCAAGCTGATAGGGTTAAAGACTTTGTCTTTGAAGAGGAAAACATAGTTATTCCTCCTGGAGTTACTCAGGTTGATGAGGAACATGGCTTTCACATACCTCAAGGTAACTCCAATGAAGACAATGATATAGTTTAAGCCCTTGTAGAGTAGCCTCAGACACATACAGAAAATGCGTCATTAAGGAGATCCACTAGAGAAAGGAGTGCCATTTCAGATGATTATGTGGTATTCCTTCAGGAACATGAGATGGACGTTGGGGTGATGGAAGATGATTCTGTCAGCCTCCGTCAGGCAATGGAAAGTCTGAATCATAAAAGTGGATTGAGGCTATGGAAGAAGAAATGAGGTCAATGAAAGACAATGATGTTTGGGATGTTATTCCACTTCCAGAAGGTGTGAAACCCATTGGCTGCAAATAGATTTTTAAAACCAAACAGGATTCGAAAGGAAAAGTGGAGCGATACAAAGTGCGTCTTGTTGCTAAGGGTTTTACTCAAAGGGAGGGCATTGACTATAAGGAGACATTCTCTCTTGTTTCTTCTAAGAAATCTCTAAAGATTATAATGGCACTTGTGGCCCACTTTGATCTTGAGTTGCATCAAATGGATGTAAAGACTGCATTCCTTAATTCTGACATTGAGGAAACCATTTATATGGTTTAGCCTAAACATTTTGTTAGGGGTCATCCAAAGAGTATGGTTTGCAAATTAAGGAAATCCATCTATGGACTCAAGTAAGCAACGAGATAATGGTATTTTAAGTTTCATCAGGTGATTCTCTCATTTAGTTTTGAGGTGAATCTGGCTGATGAATGCATATACCATAAGTTCAGTAGAAATAGGTATATCTTCTTGGTCTCTATTTTGATGACATTCTGCTTGTTACAAATGATACAGGTATCCTCTTAGAAACTAAGAAATTTCTTGCCAAACACTTTTACATGAAAGATCTTGGAGATGCTTCATTTGTGTTAGGGATTGAAATATGTCAAGATCGTTCTCGCCATATTCTTGGTTTATCCAAAAGAAGCTATATAGATAAAGTACTCAAATGGTATGGCATGCAATATTACAAGCCACTAGCACTCTTGTGGCTAAGGGAGACAAGTTTTGTCTCAACCAGTGCCCTTTAAGTGATTTGGACAAACAGGAGATGCAAACAGTTCCTTATACATCTGCCGTTGGCAGTATAATGTATGCCCAAGTCTGTATTAGACCAGACTTGGCATACATTACAGGCATGTTGGGCAGATACCTGGCAAACCCAGGAAAAGATCATTGGAGAGCAGCCAAGAGAGTACTGAGATATTTGCAGAAGACACGAAATTTTATGCTTACCTTTAGGAGGTCAGAAAGGCTTCAAATCTGTAGCTATACTGACTTAGATTTTGTTGGATGCCAAGATAGCAGAAAGTCTACTTCCAGATATGTATTTCCGCTTGCCAATGGTGTCATCTCTTAGAAGAGTGAAAAATAGTCTCTTATTGCCTCTTCCACTATGGCAGCAGAATTTATAGCATGCTATGAGACATCCAATCATAGAGTATGGCTATGGAATTTTATATCGGGGCTGCACATAGTAGATGGCATTGACAAGCCACTACAAATGTTTTGTGATAATCAGTCCACAGTTCTCTACTCCAATAACAACAGGAGCTCCTTCAAATTGAAGCACATTGAGATCAAGTTCCTGGTTGTTAAAGAAAGGAAGCAGAATAGACAATTGTCTATAGAACACATCAGTACAGACTCCATGGTTGCGGATCCGCTTAATAAAGGAATAATACCCAAGATGTTCCATGAACACGTAGCTTCTATGGGTCTTATGTCCTTATAGAAATTTCAACTTTAGTGGGAGTTTGAAATTTGTATAGTGCTCATTTTGTAATAGACACTTTCAGTTATTCAGTTTTTCAATTATTTAGACTTTTGGTTATGTATAAAGTTTTGTAAAGCTTCATTTCTGCTATGAAATAAACAAAACTTAAAAGTTTTTCTGTTCTGTGATTGTCCTTTCTGAGAAGTAATTTGGTTTTGGCTTTCGAAGTGATCTCTATTTGGAGGATCAGTTGGGAATAGGTATGCATAGATCACATTGGCATGTAATTTCCATGCTACACGTCCACACGTTTCTAGTTACCTTTTGCATTAGTATACGTGGTCATTGTTGGTTTAATTACTAGGATGTAGTGAAAGCCGCTTTGGCTCTATTACTAGTGTAACAGGTAGATTTGATTGTCTTTAGATATGCATTTCTGGATATGACAACAAAGTTGAGCTCAAATTTGATTTTGTATGTTGTCTGATTAACAGGTTACATATGCAATCCAAGTGGGAGATTGTTGGATTAAAATTCAGCATATGGACTTGTATATGCAAATTCATATACATAGATATGATCAAACAACAATAAGTGAATTGACTGTCATCTAAAGCCCACTTCAGAGTGATCAAATTAAGTTATTTTCAAGGATATGGGCATAAATGCAAATGGTTTAGTGTGGTGTTTTAAAACATATGTGCAGAGACCGATTTGTGAATATATATCTACTCGATGGGAGGAGATATAATTCACCCATACAGTAATTAGGAGGACTAATTATTGATTAAGCGATTCTAGGGGTTATGGTCCCCAAAAGACCCACGGGTAATTCTAGGTTTGCACCCCCATCGTGTGCCTGGTTTTTGTGTGGATATTTAGAGAGAGATAGAGAGACCTGACGACAGGGAGAAGAAGAAGAGGAGAACTCCTTCTTCTGCTGGTCTTTCCTGATCAAGGATTCAAATCCATAGCAAGTGGGTTCTTTTGGAAGCTCCATTAGTAGTCCCCTCCCTCTCTCTTCCCTTAAGATGAGCACAGGTATTTTGAATGCCCTCTGCTTCCTTGAATCATCAAAACCATGTCTCCATATGTGCATGTATACTTGTTAGTAGATAGAATCATGTTGCATAGTTCATTTTATTCATGGAATGTATCTTTTAATGTGAAGTCCAATATACTATCATGTTTGTATCTCTGTTGTCAATCATTTCTTATTTTATGCAATTGCTTGTAACATATCTATAGGTGTTTCATATTCCCAGAAAATACTATATTATATATGTAACCGTCAATAAGTACCGATACTAAAGTTTAATATCGATACAAGTGAATCCCAGGTAAGGTACTGGGCTTCAAATCTTCAAGACCTATAGCTTACAAATACTGGTACTGGTCACCAGTACTGGTACTCGTTCGCTACAGGCAATTTGCTAGCACTCAACAAGTACTAGTACTCTTCACAAGTACCGGTACTTGTTGAGACTAGTTGGGTCTTGGAGTGTTACCAGTACTCATGGAGTACCAGTACTTAGCATGAGTATCGGTATATGGTAAGTATTGGACGAGTACTCATTTGGACTTGTGTTCCAAACAATAACACATGAGTACTGGTACTTGGCATCGTATCAGTACCCATGCAATATAGAACCTACGACAATATGTCATGAGTATCGGTACTGGTACACCAGTACCAGTACCCAGTCAACATAAAGTCCAATTGAGATCAGATAGGGGTCCATCCCTAAGTTAGAGGTGGGATGATTTAAGTTAAGCCCCTAAGGGTTTAAGGATTTAAATTCATAACAGATGGATCCAAGGTGGAGGCTGAAGGAGGGGCCACATATGCCTTTGCGGGATCAAGCATATGGAGGCCTTAATTTTGATGTGGATGTGGGTTTACAATCTCTTTTTTACTTCATTTTCTTGTGATCAAAATATAGTAACAAACTAATGTATCATGTTCTCTAAATCCATGAAAATCAATTAAAAGTGGTGGTAGCTATCAGATTTTTCATTGTTTTATGCTCCAGCCTCAGGAGTCCGACCAAACGAAGGAGGAAATTAAGGAATGTTGCAAGAGTGCGAACAAGCAAAAGAACATTAAAGTTTGGTGCCCGATTCTACTATATTGGAGTAAGTTTGGGAAGGGGATTGATTAACACTTAATTATCCTCTAATGGTTTTCTTTGAGTACAGTACAAGGTTGGTGCTCCTTTTGTGGGACGTGAGTTCTTTATAGGGTATTTCTGGATCACAATTAATACTGATAATCATTTGCTCATTGTAGAATGTAATTGACTCATTGGCCGCCTCGCCTTTTAAGCTATCACCTCAATTCTTGTGTCACTACCTTGATCCTTACACCGTGGCGTCCTTTCCCACTCGGCATCATTAAACTTGGCACGTTGGCAGGATAGGTTGCCATATTCTTCCAGGTGGTCTCTAGCTACTTTTGGCGAGCGAGTGAATTGGCTGGTTGTCAGTAGTCCACCTAAAATGCCAGCCCACATCTTGGCCAATGTCACGAGCTTTCCTTGCCTTGGGTTTGGGTCAGCTCCCTCTTTGCCCAATTTGGCCTTACTCATGTTTCACGAGTTGATTTCTTGTGAGCCTTACCTTTTGTCTCTTATCAACTACCCCTACTCTCAGAGTTCATCGTGCGAGCTATGAGAGTAAAGTTTGATTCTCCTCCTCCCTTCCTTTTTTTTTAATCCTTCTTTCCCCAAAACCTATCGTTCAACCTTGTTGGGGAGTTGTTGCTCCCTTAACATGCCTTGCTTCTCTTGAGGGAAGGTTTTGTTATTTTGGCAATCTATCTACTTGGTTAATTAGGTGGTGCCTCTGGGAACCTACCCCTTATTTGCATTTAGTGGGTTTTTACCACTTATAATGTTGTCGGGTCTTATTCCCTCTTTAGGGCTATGCTGCTCATATTTTGCGGTTAGTTCGCTCAACTTTTAGGGTGGATATAGGGGTCGGCCATCGCCTCAGGTCTTCTGTATGTGATGCTTAGGCACGCAAGATTGCTACTATTGGAATTATGTTCTACATCTTATTTTAGTGTTAACAAAATTATTTCAAATTAATATCTGAAATTGAGATATTTCAGATTGTAATGGAGACTATAAGAAACCAAGGCAAACAGAGAAAGATGACAAAGAGACAATGACGACGATGGGAAGATCATCTTCAAGACAAATCCAAGTTATCAAGTTGATTGAGTCAAATAGAATAGGCTCTTGTTTTTTATTCTTAGAATGTACGTTTCCCTCAACTACAAATCAAATTAGATAGTAAGATTAATTAGTGATAATAATAGGACTCTTAGTTATGATTACTTGAGAAATTCCAAAGCATGGCTTATTCAAAAAGATCAATTTTTAAATTTTAAAACATTTTCAAAGAGGCTTAACAAATTAGTAATTTCTATTAGAAAGGTACTTGTCAACCTACAAGTACTAGTACTAAAGTTTACCACCAGTACTTGTAGTTGAATTCAATTTTCATTCACTTGGTTTCTTGTTCAAACTTTAGGTTTAGGATAAAAATTTTGTTCCCTAAAATTTAGTTATCATAAAATTAACTATAAAAATCTACATGTAGGTTTGCTTTCAAGTATGGAAATATCATACCAAATTTCATATTCTAATTTGTTTTATAAAAAAATATACCATTCGCACATTGGTTTGGGTCAAACTGATTTACAGAACATAATATTTTAATTTTTTTAATTTTTATTTATTTTTATAAAACTTCAAATCATGTGAAATAAGTTTTTTTTTCTTCTTGAATTAGGTTTCTTAAATAAATTAGTTAGAGTTTTTTTGTTGTGAATAAATATAACTTTAATGCATCACATTTCAATAGGGTCAGAATCATCTTTCTACTTTACTAGTAAAAGAAAATTACCAAAAAAAAATTAAAACATTCTTGAAACTCATTAAAATTCAAATGCTTGTCTAATTAGTTAGACAAGCCAAAAATATCTACCACTTACCACTATTTACAATTTTTAAAAATTGGTTAGATTAAACTGGTATGCTTTAATGACTAGCGAGACACACACCAAAATCCAAGCAACTCTCATGGACTCTAAAGTGATGGTGCATCATTTGGCACATGATTTAGATGTCTCAACCAAGTATGTCGAGGAAGAGTCCAAAAAATTGCACGACTTAAGGTAAGAGAGGTGGCAGGAGATGAGGCCTCAAGCAATTATGAAGTTTTTTGTCAAGGACATGTCCATGGAAGAAAGTTAATGATTGGTAGCAAAGAGCCTTGCATTAGTAAGCACTCTAGTGGCCGTGTACACAATCGATCTTTGGCAAAGGATAGACTTCACTAGAGTTTCCTTAGTTGGTTTTTCCATACCAAATATGATCAGCAAGCTAAGGAAACTATAATGGAGGACCAAGACCCCATCCCAGCAACACCAAATGAAGAAACCCCTATCCTTAGCTCTTAAGAGGAAGGGGGGTGGCCTAACGGAGATGGATTTGAAGAGGGGGAATCGACGCAAGTAGACCTTGATGAAGAATTCACAAATGAATGTTTGGTGGAGGAGCCAGCAAAAGAAGGTCCAACCAAGGAAACTAGGGAGCCTGCTGTTTGAGGAGAGATTGATGGAGGAAGTTGGTGCCCTATTGCTATTAGCCGGAGCCCAAAAGAGTACTCCCACTATTTGAGGAGACAGATCCTAACGGTTCCTACCTTATTTCAACAGAGTGAACATGTTGTATTGGAAGAATGTGCTCCTTTTGCTTATTTTCTTCTTTCTCTTGTTTTTTCTTTGGGTACAGTGGGGTATTTTTTCATTTTTATATTTGTAGTCCTTGAAAATCAATGAAAGGAATTCTCATTTCTTTGAAGTGGAATGTTTATTCTTTCGGCTATCAAATCATTACAATAGTAAATAAACATATACTTAGTTGAAATTGGGACGCAAATTAGTGGCATGGCAAGTCCTTGGGATTTGACGTCCATCTAACTTTTGTAATTTATAGGCTCCAGCATTTCTTGCCAAGTTCACCTTACAAGGACCTTCCCAAATTGGGGCTAACTTTCTGACTAGTTAAATCAGGTTAGATGCTTCAATTTGCTTAAGCATGAGATCTTCTTCCTGGAATATCCTATTCTAGACTTACCCATTATTGCTTGTGGCTGTCATTTTTTTATACTTTGTCAAAGAATTTAAAGCTTCTTCCCTTGATTCATCAACTAAGTTCAGGCAAAGCCGTAGCTGGTTTTCATTCAACGTAGGATAATGTTGTTATGTCATGTAAGACGATAGGAGTACCTCTAACAGGACTCACGTCTTTGTTCCATACACCAAATTAAATGAAGTATGATTGGTAGATGTTCTTTGCCTGATTTTATATCTCAATGAGATATCTAGCAAATCTTGCAATCATTTGCTTTTGGCGGAATCAAGTTTCCCTTTTAAGGTTATAATGACATACCAATCAAATAGGATCCTATGATAATTAGGGTTTCAAGAGATAGATTAGTGATTTAAATATACAACATTTCGATTATGTCAGGTGGTGTCGCCTGTCGTCAATGCACCTAATTTATATTGTAATCGACTTTCGAAAATATACAGAAGTAGTAAGCCTGAGTCGAATCCTCGGAGAGACTAGCGTATGAGTCCCAATTGTATTTAAGTTGTCTGTTACCGAAATTAAGTGCGGCTTGATGTG
Organism: Thalassia testudinum; assembly: GCA_037157565.1. Taxonomy (NCBI): domain Eukaryota; kingdom Viridiplantae; phylum Streptophyta; class Magnoliopsida; order Alismatales; family Hydrocharitaceae; genus Thalassia; species Thalassia testudinum. Next base: position 28,592,381 of record JAZHRO010000059.1, read on the forward strand.
AAATTTTATTTTATTTAATTTTATATATTTTTTTAAACAATGATATAGTACGAGAAAAATAATCTTTAAAATTGTAAAATAAGAATGGGGAAAGGGCACATGCAGGTTTCAAAATGATAAAATTAAAACCCAAAGGATACCCCCTACGACCAACTCAAAAGGTATAACTTAACTTGAGTTTCAACTTAATTTATAAACAGTTGAATACTAAATTGCAAACTAAAACAAATATCTTGGACCTCTCTTATACCTTAAGCAACAGAATAAATCATGCATAATATATTATAAAATACTATGTATCATATCTTTTCAAAAAAATACTATGTATCATATGGATGATCAATTGAAACGTGAACTTAAAGCAGGAACTCAAAATTACATAAATAATTTTTTTTTTGTTATGACTAACAAAAAAACCAGAAGGCAAAAGGTGGTGTTTGGAGTTGAACCCACCTTCGACTTGGAGGTTGACGTTGGAGAGACGACGAAGGTGGGTGCGGTGGTGGCTTCGTGTGATGGAAAGAGGTCAAGGAGGACGTGGGCTGTTGGTGGAGGTGCTGGTGTTTTTGTCCTTTTCTTTTAAGGTCAACGTCAGAAAAAGAAAATCAAGAAGAGAGACGGGATGAACAAGGGATGAAAGTGGCTGTATTCAAGGGCAAAATTGGAGATGGTCGTGGTTTAGTCGATTGAGCGAAGTTGATGAGGACGTTGGCATGGAGATAAAAGGAGAGTTGCGTGGTAGTTGCATGGAGAGAGAAGGATGAGGCTGTGCAAATTTGATGGGTTCATGTGGTGGTGGTGGTTGTGTTGGATGTGGGACAAGGGAGGAACTGAGAGGAGAGGAAGCGAAGGTGAGGTTGGCGGTGGTGGCTTGATGTGGAGCGAGTGTTGGTGGAGGTGGTGGTCAATGATAAGGAAGGAGGGGAGGGGTGGTGGTGTTTTAGTGGGGCACCAGCTGTAGCTTGTGGATGGTGGAGAAGGAGGAGGGAGACTGTGAGGGAGAGGGTGTTGTGGCTGTAGATGGTGGGTGTTGGCTTGCCTTGTCAAGGAGTTGAAGAAGTTGAATCGCCATAAAGGTGAGAAGGAGAGAAAACAATTAGGGGTATACACTGGTCGGGTTAGGATTCAATCCAAATCCAACCTATAGTTTTGGTTTGGAATTTTTTTAACCTAACTCAACTCGTTACACTACCAAACCCAACCCAACCTATAAAAATCGGATCGAGTTGGGTCAGGTTGAGCAGGTTGTTGACTAGTCAAAGGACTCAAAACTTATGTTTATTTTATGCATATTTTTTTATATCTTTCATACTTAATAACAAAACATTTTAATCTTATAAATAACTTATATCTTATAAAAAAGTGAATAAAATAGGTAAAAATAAAAAAATTTGATAGTTGTATAATAGTAATTACCTCTTTTTTGTAAAAAAGTAAACAAATATTACATGACGATTATTTTATTCATGTAATTTTTTTCATAGATATAGGCATTTAAAGTAAATAATTAGATGAGAATCAAAATAATTTTTTACTAATAAGGGAAAAATTCAAGATGTACATGTGAATGTCTTTTAATTCTGTCTAAATAAAGAATTAGATGAAAACTTAAATAATGATGTCTAATTTAAGCATCAAAATTTGCATGCCTATGTCGAAGTTTCAAATAACTTAGGCTAAGTTAAGGGAAGGTAATGGGCGAGGAGAATGGCCAAGAGAGGGGGTAGTGGCTATTGGCTATAGTAAAAGAGGATGGCCGGTGAGGGGGTGGTAGGCTGTGTGGTGATGGTGGTGGTGCTAACGACTCTAGTGATAGGTTGGGCAGAAGGGAAGGTAGAGAGAATGGTGGATGACTGGTGAGGGGTGGTGGGCAATGTGGTGGTGGTGGTGGATCGGTGGTAGTGGGCCAGCGGCTCTAGTAGTAGGCTTAGGTTGGGCAGAGGGAAGATAGTGATGATGATGGATGGCCGATGAGGGGGTAGTGGGCTGTGTGGTGATGGTAGTGGTGGTGGTGGCAGTGGCTCTAGTGAAGAGAGGTGGTGGCCATTACTAATGTAGAAGAGGAAGAGAGGAGGGAGGAAGATGTTAACCTCGAGTGGTAATGATGAGAACAATGGTGCCAAATGAGAAGGGAGCTGCGAGAGAGGTTAGTGGCAATGAAGAAAGAGGAAGCTCGATTTAGGGCTTGCGAGCGGGAGGGAAAATGAAAAGAAGCTCACGATGGAGAGCACAAAAGGAGAGGAAAAAGTGAATTTAGAGAGTGGTGTGTGTTATTTGCGTGGGTTTTTTCTTGTCTCCTTTCAAGTTTAAATAGGGTAGCTTTTTCCTTTAAAAGTTTAATGGATACTCTCGTATGTGTGTATCGGGTTGAATCAGGTTGCAAGTTAGGTTGGATTTATTAAACCTCAAATCCAACCCAACCTAACCTAATCTAAGTCACAATCCAACCCAACCGAATCCAATCGGGTTGGATTTGGGTGGAGTTCAAGTTGAATCTAACCCGTGTACACCCTTAGAAATGATGACTAAGGAAGACAAAAGGCGAAAAGGTTGATCATTGAGGAGGAGGAAACATGGGTTTATTTAAAAAAAATGACGATGCTCATCCAAATTAGGAACATGTCATTCTCACTGCAATGATACGAGATGTTCACCACCTGAACTATATCCTTTGAACTTGAACGTGGGTGTGTTTGTTTAGGATTTAATTGATGCATTTGCAAGTGTGAGTGAGGTGAGCTACGTGTGCGTGGGAAGTATTGTGTGCGTTTGAAAATATGTGTATGTGTGTGAGTGTGCGTGAGTGTTGCTACATGTGCATATACGTATATGCAAATCTAAATTGCATGTGGGGTGGATTAATACATATATAATATCTAAAGTGAAATATGTTGTGTACCTACGTTGGCATCTAGATCTGCGTCCGTACGCATTCAGACGTGCATTAAGCACAAAAAACAAAAAATCATAACATTTTTGTCTTGTTGTAGCCGGATGCATGTCTTGGATGCCCACGGGTGCAGTTCCTCATCGGGAGTTGGATGCTTTTTTTTTTTAAACAAAATAGAAAAGGAGTCACGAATTTTTCATTAGTGATGGAACTCCATCGTGATCAGAACCACGACTATTCTTTGGCATCGAGTCAGGATGGTTGGATATAGTTTATTATCACACACCACCACACACCTATGTGCATATGGGCAAGTCCGGGAAATCGAACCCGGCACCTCGCACAGGAAGGATGCTATGGGGACGAGTGTCACCAACTATGTTGCCCTTTTAACCCCACGAGTTGGATGCTTATAACAGCACTCATATCTGTTGAATGTAGATTTGGATTGTGGCATACTATAACTTACCAACTATACTGCTCTAGAAAGTTCATTAACTACCTAATTTCCGTAAAAATTGCCAAAAAATGAGTCAATGCAAATAACATGTAGATGCTTAGACTTAAAATCCCCTCAAATCATAGGGCCGGTTGATAGATCGTGTACTTATCACCTCAATTTATTTACCAAATTAAAATAACATTAACTTGACGAGGACTCAAGACCAAATCCACATTTTAGTGGACACCCAAGCTAATTATACCTGAAGACTTGAAGAGTTTAAGTGTTAAAGTTCTTAAGTATCGCCTCCCAAAGTTAACATCTCCTAATGCCTAAGTTCTCTTCTCCTAATTCTATTTTTTTTATCTTTTTGAATTTGATTTTTTTTTACGAAAATAAAAGAAATTCTATGAAGCTAATGAAATAATTTCATAATTAAGTATCCAACCTCCATGCTTAAATGATGCAATGTTCTCATTGTAAAAATAAAGACATGAAAAGGGTTGTTTACAGCGAGATGAATGTTATAAATGTTGCGTCGTAGTATAAGTCAAAATCACTTGAAAATAAATAAAATTTATAACTCGAATGAAAGTCCGAGGTCGTTCGCTAGGAGCAAGTAGGAATTTAATCGTGAATCGCAAATAAAATGTAATTGAGCATAAGATTCAAGCCAAATAATACCAAGAAATGAATAATAATTACTTAGAAATGATAATCAATGTAAGGCATGAGTTTAACAATAGTTATGCAGGACAAAAAGAATCTCAAAGAAAAAACAATGATGATTTAGATCACCAATTATTCAAATTAAGCATATATGCATTGAGTTCAAATAATGTAATAGTGCCATCAACCGTTCAAACTTAGGTACTCAAATATACCAACAGTATCAACCACTTTTGCCCAAGTCAGACGTTGCCTTAAGCCATCAGATGACTTAAACATGCGTTTACTACAGTACCTTCCCCTTTGTTTCTTCTTCCCTTCTGCCTAGGCTTCTCTTTTCTTCTCTTCTTCTCTTCTTCACACACAGAGGGGGGGTTTCTTCTTCAAACGGCTAAGTGTCAGCCGTTGATCTTCAGAGCAAAACCCCCTACCCCCGCTCTCTCTTTTTCTCTCTGGGTTCCGCTCTCCCAGAGCCTTGCACAGTACCAGGTAATCAGATTCGGATCTAAGTGCACCCGGGACCAGGGTTGCAGGCATGGGTTGCAGCCGAGGTGTGCGTGGGTTAGGCAGGTCGGGTCAGAGGTAGGCCCATGTAATGCGTGTCACGGGCGAGACGCGTGTGAAGGGTTGGTGGGGGACCTCACCCCCCAAGTGACTTCCAGGCAATAAGCCCGCTTCACTTTTTCAATTTATGCGCTGCTGCAGCCTCACAGATTTTTGAGGTGGGACTAAATGTCCCACCTTCCTCGCATGCGTCTGTGGCTGTGAAGGTGTCCTCGAATTGGAGTCGCAGCTGCACCTCTTCATCCCAATTGGCGACCTGGGAGTTTGCAGGTGTTAATTCCGCACCACTTGGACGTGGCACCTAGGGTGTGCGTGGCTAGAACATGAAGAACAGGTCGGCATTAATGGCTGCGGTGACGGAGGGCGACGTGTACCTGAAATCCATCAACACGGCCTCTCGGCCACATTAGAATAGTCCATAAGAGTTGCCAAGGGCTTGCGAGTGTAGCGGAGGTGGTTTCATGGTGTGACAATGCGTGAGGAGGGTGTACGGTGATGGAGAAGGTGGCGTGAAGGTGGGTTGTTAGGGGGTGAGTTTGGGTGAGCGAGAAGACAAATAGGAGAGGGGTTTTGTGCGGGTGGATGTCGCGAGGGTGTAGAAGGTTTCGGTGAGGCGGATGGAGTTGTGTAGCGGTGAAAACACCTTGTCGGAGTGGTCGCCGAACGTGGAGAAGACTAGGGTGAGCATGTCGAGTCAGGGGTTGAAATGAGGATAGAGAGAGGGAAAACTAATCTACGATGCTAACGAAACCTAACTAACTACTCTAATGGACGAAAGGGGGGAGATCCACGCTAGTTTTGGTATGCTGGTGACGGAGAAGACGAACTCTCCAGTAGGGAAGGAACGGCGATGAAGAAGTGGAAGGGGACGACCGTTGGTATTGCGGCACGTAGAAGAATCTAAGGATGAAGAATCCACTGCTGGTTTGCAAGAACGGACGAGGAAGGAGGTTGAAGATGTTATCGGAGCTCGCGGAGCTTTCCGACCGAAGAGGAGGGAAGAAATTGGGGTAATTTCGGCCAAAAATGAGTCTGAGATGGACGATATGCATCGGGGCTTCTTTTATATGCCTTTGGAGGGTGATTTGAGCTTGGGAAGCTTGCTTCCCAAGCTTGGAAGGTCACCAGGGATGGGGACCTGAACCTTTCAGAGATTCGCACTAGGATTTGGGCCAATTTTAGAGCTTTGAATTTGGCTCAAAATGAAGGGAATTCCTTGACGAACTTCCCTTTCAAATCTGAGAGGGATTCGTCAAGTAATCAAGGAGAAAATGCCAAATTAAGCTCGCCGGAGTTGTAGGATTAGGATTTCATGGTGGTAGGAACCTATTATTGAAGAAGACGACAAAGCTGGGGGGATATTTGTAAGAATTTCAAAAGTTAGGGGCATGAGTGTGAGATAAAAGAGTTAGACATGACCAAATTGCAAACTAGGCTAAGATGATCTCAGATTGGGTCCAAATCTGGGTACAAACATAATTTGGACCTAAAAAATCCAATGGTGAAGTTGGATTTTGGTTTTAACTTAGTTTTTCTAGGTAATTTATGCAAAAACCTAAATTAAGGTAAAATTCTGTCTGAGACTCTATTTTAGGTCAAGATAGGTTCTGATTGTCAAATTGAAGGTACCAAACCTTATAAAATATTTTTCTATGAATTTTAGAGGGTTTATGTGTATTTATCCTTATCAGAACCTCAGTTAATTAAGCATGTCTGTTTTTAGGATTTTGGGAGTCATTTAATTCTTAAAACACACGAAAACCCTTTTCTGTCTATACTAACCTACTTGTTTGGCTCTTAAGATAATTTGACCCTTAATTAGCCCCTAGAAAAACCCGTGATTGTTCTGCATTCATGATATGATGGTAAAATTATAGTTTTAACCCTGGTTTCTTGTCTTCTTCTCAAATTAATGTTTTGTGCCCTCAAGACCTTCTGAAAGATATGTAGGAGCTTTTATTCACTTAATCAGATCAAATTAAACTAGTTATGGCTCATGATGGTGTTCCCATCAAGGGTAGTGTAAATAGAATATCACTTGAATTTCCTGAAAATCCAGTCAACTCCATAGAGAGAAGGAAGTATATACACGTGCTAAGTTTATTGCCTTTAGTTAGGCATAATATACAAACAAAGAAGATATTAGAAATTTACAAGTGCAGGTTAGAATCAAAATAAAAATATTGATCACAAGACCTGTCAGTAGGTGTCCACAGATGTGGACTAGATTATGATGCAAACCTATGCCCCAGGGTTAAGTGGTTCTAAGGTTCTAGATGAAAATCACCCAAAAATCAGAGATTGTTGTGTTTGCGAGGTCGGGCTTGCGGTTGGGTGGTGTGCAACCCAAGACTAAAGTAGCGAACAATGGGTAGATCTGGTTGAATAGATTCATGTGTCCACTTAGAGTTTAGCTCAGAAAGATACTCAATTATTCTACACTTAAATTACATGGCAAAGATATCATAAGGGTCCTGATAGAAGGTTGGTAGTTGTAGATCAATAGGAACCCTTAGGTCAAAACTCCTATTTTCCCTAAAGTTAACTTCCCAAATCTTTACTTCCAAATTCCTATCCTCCAATATCAATTGTTCAGGTTCCGGGACCTCTAGCATATCATTCACCCCATGTGATTCACCTAAGTTCAAAAATTGTGGCTGAATCAGGATTGACTTGGGCACCATGATCTCACCTAACTTCTGATTGAGTATGGAACTCACCTAACTTTTGGGCTGGAACGGATGATGAATTATGACCTAGAATGCTAAAACTTAGGTGATTAGTGACGAGTACCGACCTTAGGCTTTTTAGACCTATTCCAGGGTTTAGATACTCACGTATTTGTTAAGATCCAGATTAGTCCTCAAGAGGTTGAGGAAAGTGTGAAGCTGATGTATTAAGTGAAATTGCACTAGAAGGGGGGTGAATAGTGAATTTATAAAATATTGTAAGACAAAAAATTCAATCACAAAAAGAGGCACTAGATTTTTAGGTGGAAACCCAAGATAGGTGAAAACCACCACCTAAGTCAATCCCTTGACTTAGGATTTTCGATCACAAAGTGATCAATACACTAACCACACTACTTAAACGAGGGTAGTGTACCTCAATTACAAATCCCATCTCCGATCCCTTGACTTAGGATTTTTGATCACAAAGTGATCAATACACTAACCACACTACTTAAACGATGGTAGTGTACCTCAATTACAAATCCCACCTCCGATCCCTAAATGGAGTTTCTCCCTTCACAATGAATAGACAAGGACTCAACAGGATGGATACCCAAAGTACAGAAGTAAGAATTAAACAGCACCTATAGATCACCTCAATAATTTGATTATTTCCTTATCTATCAAGCATAAAGAGAACTCCCTTAGAATTTGCAGAAAGAAGTGAATCGGGAGTGTGGGATTACCCTTTAATCAGAGTGTTGTCACAACACAAGGGCAAGAGGAGGCTAAGAGTAGTGAGCAAGTGATTTTCTAAGGGAATTGAATCTCAAGAGGTGTGTTTTTCTTAAGAGGGATTGTAGTTTATTTATAGACAAGTTTGGAACCTTCAAGAATGCTTGATAGAGATCTCCTAGCGATTGGAGGCAAATCCCAAGAAATTGGAATGAAATCCACCACAAATCAGGGTAATGATGAGTCTGACAGCAATATCAAACATCTGATTTTAGGATCAGACGTCTTATAAGACGTCTGATTACAATTATGGTCATCTGATACTATTAGCCAAGCTTTACTGGTTTCATTGGATCTAAACAGGGATGTCTAATAAAATTATTGGACATCTAATTATGCATGGATTCGTTCCTGTTTTGACCAGATCCAAATAGGGTTGTAGATTTGAAGGAACAGACATCAGTATGGACGTCTGTAGGATTCCCTAGATGTCTGGAAACCTAAAAAGGACTTGTCTTGGAAATCTGACAGAAGATCTTTGGTTCCTAATGAGATTCTCACAGAAATAAATGAGCAACGATCCAAAGGTAGACATCTGGAGACATGTCCAGACATCTGAAAATGTATTTTGCCCATTATATTCAGAAGGAAGATGGGTGCTTGAGTCTAACGGTTGTTTTAAGGACGTCCAGGCAAAGTATTAGATGTCTAGATGTGGCTATGGTCGTGTGATGGAAGGTTGCTTCGACTGATGTTTATGAAGTCAGAAACTAAAGGCAAAGCTATAGGTAATTAGATGTCTGAAACACTTGTCAGACGTCTTAAAGTTGAAAATCAGACGTTTGACATTTGTTATGGACGTCTAATTTGAGTCTTAGTGTTAGATTTTTGTTTCTAATTTGTCTTAAGTGTAGAGAGCCTAAGTTAGTTATTTATAAGTTATGTTTAGGAGCTCTTTACAACATCTCTAGGCTCAAATAAAATAAAGATTACAACCTTTGAAAGTTTACATAAAAAGTCTATGGCCTATGACAGTACTCATGCTACCCAGTCTTCACACTTTTTATCCTTCGACTTGAAAAACTCCATAAAACCTGCAATTGTATTATTACAAAGAAAAATATGCTACGCCTATGTTTTATTTCTTTTTCTTCATTTTGTAAAATCATCAAAATATTATATATGAGAGGTTGAACTAATAATCTCCCACTTTTTGATGATTTTCAAAAAATACCTGTAGGTTCTTATTTTCTCCCCCTGAAAGTTGTACCTAGTAGTCTATACCTATTTTGAGAAGATTTTTCTTGATTTTTTTTATGTTATTCCCTAAGTTCTTACCTATGTTCTTCTCCCCCTTTTTGATTATCATCATGAAGGGTTCTGAAAGGGGTTGACACTTAAACTACTAGTGTTATGAAATAACATTTATAAAGTGGAGAGCATTAATAAAACTGCATGCTGAATAAAAATGGCAAAGCATTAAAGTAAATTAACTAGAAAATGAATGTAGGTGCCCTAAGCACAGACTAGCTATTGTTCCCAAAATATTTAAGTATGGGGTCAAGTCCCCTTAATACAATCCAACATGGAAGACAGAAAGAAAGATAAATAGAAGAACAAAACTAGTCCTCTTGATCATGGCGGCGGCGACGAGCAAGTCCTTGTCCCATCTGCATATTTTGAACGTCAGAATGAAGTTCGTCGATGTCACGGTGCATACTCCCCATATAGGTGTACATCTCGCTGGTTCGTTGCAACAAGAGGGAGATGCTGGAGGAGAGGGAATCAGTGGCGGGATCCCATGCCTCATCAAAGCTTGAGCGAGGAGCTTCTATTTGAAGTGGACTCTCTTCATGGAAATCCGGAAAGGGTGGAAGGGGCTCTTCTTCAGCAGGCTCTTCGGCTGGCTTAAGATGCTCCCTAAGTATGTGCATCTTGGCGGCTGTGGCCTAGTTGTAGGGCTCAATTTTTTTGTCAACTGCCTGGTCATTTATGAAGATCCGATGGCTTGCAAAAATTTTGGATAAAATGGATCCAAACGGTAGAGATGCCCCATGGTCCTCATTCATAACACGAACAATGAGGTGGCAATAATTGAAGGGAATGTGACGTACGGCGGCAAAAAGGAGCGCCTTGTGTTGGCGCGAGATATAATCAAAACCTCCCAATTTGTTTAGAAGGTCCCACCCAAAAATGCGAGATAGTAATCGGGGAAGAGGTTTGAGGTTTTTGCATGGTAAGGTGCCAAGATTTTCAACATATTCTTCAGGTAGGACTAATTCTTGATTTATGACTTCTGAGTCATATTGCCCCAGAATGTCATTGAAGTCATTTCCCTCATTAGGGATGGCAAGAAGGGCGGAAATAGAGTTAGAGGTGACATGGATTTCACGCCCAAATAAGCGGGTACGTAATTCAAGTTCATCGTTGCTATAGTCTTCAACGATGTTGGCGTAGAAAAGTTGGACAAGATCGGGAAACACACCAATAGTTCCAACGCCAGAATGAAATTGTCGGTCAAAATAATGGAAGAGATGGAGGGTTTCAAAGTGTTCTTGAAGGTTTAGATGGGTAAAGTCATTCCATACAATGAAGCGAGGGCACTTGACTTTGGCATTTGCGAAGCGACGAAATCGCTGTCTAGCGATGTTGCCACACAGTTGGTCAGCCAAATAGGTGGAGGCGGTGGAAGAGCACTTGGCTTGCTTCCGACGGGGAGGCATTTTGGGTGGTTTGGGTGGTTGGGTTTTGGAAGGAGAGGTTTGGTGTTTTTAGGATGGAACACCTACAAAAACATACATGCAAACAACATGCCACACCGGTCATTCAACCAATAATGCCATACATGCAAACCACATTGATACTAGAAAAAAAAGTGTGGCAGTATGCCTTGAGGCAATACAACCTGCCATGATGTTGTGGCAGTATACCTTTGAATTCAAGCTATTAAGATGTCGACTTGAATCACTTGAGGTAATATCCTTGCCATAATCAACCAAAAAGGTGAACATTTATGCTACATAGAAAAAATAGGTTTTGTTCTAGGATTTTAGGTCCTAGGGCAAACATAGGCACAATAGAAGAGGAAATCGAGTTGATCATCAAAAAAGAAAAGACAAGATGAGTGCTTTGAAGAGACTTGAGCAAAACCCGTGGAGATGCCCTCAGGGTTTGAGAAGTTTTACCTACGGAGGAGGGTCTCTAGACGTGCAGAGGAGGAGTGGGGGCACGCGTGCAGGGCAGTAGTAGCGCTACCAGTCGTCGAGGAGGCGGAGCGGTCGTCTGGCGGCGAGAGGAGCAGCACCAACTGTAGTCGACGTTTGTCGGGCGGGAGAGAGAGGCCTTAGGAATTTGAGAGTTGGGAAGTGGGACCTTACGACTGGGATTTTATATCCTAAGGGGTTGAGCAAGTCTCCCCCTAAAGTTGGGGGAATTTCCATTGCAGACCATTCAGAGAACAGGTGCAAAGCGGCAGATTTTTGCCATATCAGACGTCTGGAGACGTTGTTAGACGTCGGGATTGGCCCTTTGGGATTTTAACCCTTTTGATGGGGTCGTCTATTTTAATCACCAGACGACTTATTGGATAAGTAATTTTAAAATTAGACATCTGATTTCTGCAGACATACCTCCCTGGAAAATGGTTTATTCTCCAGGTTGTTGTCCGATCTCTGTATCAGACGACCTATCTGACGTCTAAAGCTAATATTAGACATCTGATTTCTGCAGACAGTCCTTCTTGGATTTCACTCTAAAGCTACAGGTTGCTATCTGATTTCTTTATTAGATGACCTACACGACATCTAACTAAATAATCAGACGTCTGAATCTAGACATCATAATACATATTCTACTACAAAAATAGATGTCTGTCAACACATCCGGACGACGGTCCAGACGTCTGTGAATGATGACGGACGTCTGAAATAGCACTTTTATCAGCTCTTTCGAGATATAAAATCTACGTCTGTACCATGTTCTTAGACGTCGATTTTTTAAGTATAAGACGTCTGTGGTGTTAATCAGACGTCAGATATTGCACAGAATGTGCATTTGGATGTTTGAACTGCGTATGAAGGCTCTTAACTTGGTAAAGTCAAGGCTCCTTCTATGTTCATAACAAAAGAAATTCCATTAAGTCACTAAATTATTCAAATATCACTTAGCTTACATATGTCTAGTTTCCTACGTATATAATTAAAATGATCATAATTCAAAGGTTTAGTGAAAATATCAGCCAATTGCAATTTAGTACAAATAAATTCAACCTCGATTTCTCCCTTAAGTACATTATCTCTCAAAAAATGATGTGAACATCAATATGTTTTGTACGGGAGTGATGTATAGGATTTTTCGAGAAGTTGATAGCTCTAGTATTATCACATAATATTTTTATTTTATTAAATATCAAGTTAAAATCCTTCAAAGTATTTTTCATCCAAAGCACTCGGGAACATGCTAGAGCGACGGCTATGTATTCAGCCTCCATAGTTGATAGGACTACATTAGATTGTTTCTTTAAGAACCAAGAGACTAGCGATTCGCCCAAGAATTGGCATGTCCCACTAGTACACTTTCTATCGGTACTGCTACCTGGATAGTCCGCATCGCTATATGTGACTAAGTTGAATTGTGGACTCCCAGGGTAGAATAAGCCATAATCAGATGTGTCAGCTAGATATCTAAATATTCATTTTACAGCATTTAAGTGTGATTGTTTAGGATTTAATTGAAACCTAGCGCATAAGTAGGTACTAAATAGAATGTCAGTTCTACTGGAAGTTAAATACAGTAAAGATCCAATCATATTATGATAGAGTTTTTGATTTATGGGCGTACCTGATTCGTCCAAGTCTAGGGAAGTTGTGACACTCATAGGAGTGTTCTTCCCTTTACTTTTCGTCATTTCAAATATTTTCAGCATCTCCTTTGTGTATTTTGATTTACACACAAAGGTTCTAAAATCGAGTTGAGTGATTTGTAAGCCCAAGAAAAACTTGAGTTCACCCATTAAACTCATTTCGAATTCTTCCTACATAATTTCTGAAAACTTTCTACACATAGATTCATTAGTAGCACCAAATATAATATCATCTACCTATATTTGAACTAATAAAATGTCTTTTCCTCTTTTAATGAATAATGTGAAATCAGCTTCCCCTATAGAAAATTTTGCATTTAACAAATAGTCTTTGAGCCTCTCATACCAAGCTCTAGGAGCTTGCTTTAGACCATATAGTGCCTTGTTTAATTTATAGACAAAATGAGGTTTATCATGAGACTCAAAACCAGGGGGTTGTTTTATGAAAACTTCCTCCTTAATGAATCTGTTAAGCAACGCACTCTTAACGTCCATTTGAAAGAGTTTAAATCCAAGGAAGGCAGCATAAGCAAGAAGCATGTGAATTGATTCGAGTCGAGCTATGGGAGCATATGCCTCATCAAAATCAATTCCTTCTTCTTGGTTGTACCCTTGTGCTACTAATCGAGCCTTGTTTCGAATGACTATACCGGATTCATTCAACTTGTTCTGGAATACCCATTTGGTACCTATTATCGTTTGCCCTTTAGGCTTAGGTACTAGATCCTAAACTTCATTCCTTTGGAATTGGTTGAGTTCCTCCTGCATGGCCATCATCCAAGGTTCTTCGGAGCATGCTTCCTCGACACTCTTGGGTTCAACTTGAGATACAAAGGCGGAGAGACCAAAAGAGCAACTAAAACGAGATCGGGTTTTAACGCCATCGGAAACACTTCCAATGACTTGACTTTCGGGATGATCCCTTTGATATATCCAATCTTTTGAAAAATTATGGATATTGGAGTTTGGAATGTTAGACACATCAATAGAAAAATCATCTTCATCTTCCATATTGACTTGGTCAATCGAGGGAGAGTGAGGAGATTCATCAAAGGAAACATGAAGGGTTTCCTCCACTATTAATGTGATCTTGTTAAAGACCTGATATGCCTTACTATGTGAAGAATAACCAATAAGTATGGCTCCTTCACCTTTGGCATCAAATTTATTTAAATTAGAGTGGGTATTCAAAACAAAGCACCGACATCCAAAAATTTTAAAATAACTAATTTTGGGTATTTTCCCATAGTATAATTCAAAACAAGTTTTTCGTAACAGAAATCTAATTAAGGTGTGATTCAACACGTAACAAGCCATGTTAACTGCTTCGGCCCAAAAGTATTTCGGTAACCCCGAGTCTATGAGCAATGTTCAAGCACACTCTTGAAGAGTACGGTTCTTTCTCTCAACCACCCCATTTTGTTGAGGTGTTCAGGGAAAAGAAAACTTATGAGCAATACCATGCTCTTAACAAAAATCATCAAACAAGTAATTTTCAAACTTGGCCCTATGATCACTACAGATACAAGTGATTTGGTAGCCTTTTTTAGTTTAAACCTTCCTACAAAAATAGAAAATATGGAAAATACTCCTTCTTTGGATCTCAAGAAGGAGACCCATGAAAACCTCGAAAAATCTTCTACAATCACAAGGCAATATTTGCATCCATTAAGGCTCTCATATTTTTTTGGTCCAAATAGATCTAGGTAAGTAGTTCTAATGGTCTTGATGTGGATATAACTTCTTTATTTTTAAAACTAGATTTCATAATTTTACCTAATTTACATGAATCACAGATAATCTCCTTTAAAAGTTTTCCTTTAGGAAGACCTCGGACTAGTTCATGTTTGGCTAGTTTTTGAACTAGCTTCATATGAACATGTCCTAGTCTTCTATGCCATATACTTAACTCATTATTTGCTACAAGACATTCATAAGTGCTATCTTATCAAATTCTACGATATAAATGTCTTTAAATCTAGTTCCCCTAAGAAGGGTTTCATTAGTTAATGCATGCATAATTTCAAACATTTTTGAAGTAAATGCTACCTTAAACCCCTTATCACAAATTTGACTGACACTTAAAAGATTATGTTTTAGTCCTTTAACTAGAGAAACATTTGAATGGGAGAGAGAGCTTAGAGATCTGGTTTGAGCCATAAGATTTTGCTAGGAACTTGCAAAAGCTTGGCATGGGGGTATGATGGGAACATCATCATGGGCCCTAACTAGCCACATTTAGTCAGGTTTGATTGACAAAAGATCCTACCTAATCATTTGAGGGTTACAACTTCATATCATTCTGATTTGAAAGAGAATAGGGTATCATGGTTAATTTTGAAATTTTAACACACATCACATACACAGATTAACCACGAGGTCATTCAAAAGTTAATTGAAGGTCAAATGAGCTTAAAGTCCAAAAAGTGGGTCAACTCTGATAGAAATGGGGTTTCATGCATTTCGAGGACGAAAATAACAGCAAAACCCTAATTATCATCCCACTTAAATTAAAGAATTTTTGCTTAGGATAAAATTCATATCAACCTCCTAAAATTTATAAAAAATATTCTAAGAGGTTTGGTACTCTTGGTTTGATCATCTGAACCTCTTTTAACCTAGAATAGAGTTTTAGATGAGATTTTGTCCTAATTTGGGCTTCTATGCAAATTGCCTAGTCAAATGTATTCAAAACTCAAATCCAGGTTCACCATTAAATTCTTTGGGACCAAATTAGGTTAACACCAAAATTTAAGCTCAATCAAAGTCCATCTTGACCTAGTTTGCATTTTAGCCCTTGGAAACTCTAATTCTTTCATTTAAACCCCCAGATTTCAATTTTATTGCAATTTGATCATCTAGTGAAATGACCCTTCCCAAGGGTCGTTTTTCCTTTTTCTGGAACTTGGGGGGGTTGTTCGTAAATTTCTGTATGCCTAGATGAAGTTTTGACTTCTGAAAGGGGGTTTGTTGCAAATTGTAACCCCTTCAGAACTTACCTTGTGGACTCGGGGGAAAAATGGGGTTCTTTGGGGGTAAAACTACAAATAACCTGGCCCCACGCACCCCCATGCCACCCTAAACCCTAACCCTACCCCCTACCTTATTTAAGACCCCTACACCCTCGAAACTCGCACCTTACCCCACCCCCTCCAACCTGGAACGGCGCACCCACACACCTCCCCCCTTCCTTCCCCATTGTCTCCCTGCCCGCAGAAGGAGCACGAGCTACTAGAGAGTGAGCTTGCGAGGAGGACGAGTTACTGGAGAGTGTAGAGGAGAGGATGAGGCCGTGTGTGTGGAGAGCTTATGTGGAGGAGGCTGAGGGTGCTACGTGCCATAGGGAGGCTTCACAAGGAGGAGCTTCGCAAAGGGTTCTGCGGAGGCATTTTTCCACAGTTCCAGACGTCTGTGATGTTTGCCAAACGTCTGGAGGGAGCTCAGGATGTCTAAAAGCACATAGATTTCAAAGGTAATTTCCCTACCCAAGCTTTTGTCATCCGTACACCCTACTGTAGTAGCCGTAGATGTTACCCTATTGCTGCATGTGCTTGCATAGGTGTTAGAGGTTGTGAAGGCACGATGGCACGTCGATAAATGCACTTTAGGATGTCTGGAAGCATCGTCAAACATTTGACCTCCCTCCTAGACGACCGAGAGCAGTGCCAGACGTCTGGAGACATCCTCAGACGGCTGTGAGGGGTTTCAGATGTTGAAAATAGATGCAGAGAGCAAGGTGAGGATCATGCTTACGTTTAAGATGTTTGGGACTCACCCCAGATGTCTAATGTCGGCCTGACTTCCCTATTTTAGGCATTAGGCGGTTGCTCCAGCCGATCTAGTAGGACCAGCCTGCCTAGTCTAGTTCAGGTGAACCTGGAAGTGTCTTTGGGTCGGTTCAGGGCCCAAACGAAGTTGATTTTTCGCAAACATAGTACCGTTGGTTTTCTGTCGAGATTTCCTATTGCTGGAGTCTTTCACTCGCTGTTTTGAGTTAGTTTTGACATGGTGAAATGTTAGTCAAGTATTAATGTCTGTTTTGACTAACCGTTTTGAATAGGGCATCCGTCCGTGGTGCGTACGAGACCTGTGGAGGCTGCGAGGTCCGTCGTTGGTGCCCCCACATCTTCCATTTACCTTGGTAGAGTGGTCCTCTCTTCTCCTATGACTTAAATGATTAAAGTGCATGCTATATTATAAATATCTGATTGAACCCTAGGATATGAGATGAACCCTTGGGCTGAGAAGGATGAATGTACATTACTTGAACCACACATGTTATACTCTAAAATGCATGTTAAAGTCCTTACTGCGAGCAACTAAATATTTAATTGATGTGGTGATTGCTTAATTTGTTTAAACATGAGCTGCCTATTATATGATTAAGAATCGAAATGTGAATGGAGATATATATCGTATCATGAAATGAGACAAATGCTAATGCCCGAACCCTATGGGGAACTAGGAAATGAATCAAAATATTGTGATATGGAAATCCAATGTGTAATGGAGCATGTTGCCTACGGGCTGGTCGGTTGTATGGACTTGAGTACGGAAAGTGAGTTGGCCCTCATGTATGTGGTACAAAGGAGAGCAACCGTCACTTCTGTGTAGGGAGAGAGCTAGCCGCCCCTTGAGTTGGGACCCAGGGTTAAGATTGGCCTCCTCACACCGACTCTGGTGAGGCCCACTGAGCAAACTGGGATAGTTGGGCGAGACCCCTGTTCTGTTCAGTACTGTACATTGTGAGCGTATGCGAGGTAGCTATCCATGCATTTATTGCGTGT